>OY728123.1:1479764710-1484764710 GCA_963277665.1 Viscum album
TGAGTAAAAATATGTCTTTATGCTGGAAGGAGAAAATTAAATTTTCATGCACTACAACCTAAAAATTCCTCAACGGGTCTCGAAATGTTTGTATAGTGACAATCCATTTTTCCTGGGGGATAATGATAGTAGTGATGGAAAAAACCCTCATGCATTATAGACATACATGGTAGTCTTATGCAGATCACCTTTTTATAAAACCTGCACTACAAAAGACCAGTGCATGCCCTACCGGCGTAGCCCAAAGGCGCAAGACCCCAACAACGATGAACTATGATGTTGTGTAATTTTTACACCGGTAACTATAAGAGAAAAACGAAAGACCTATGTTGACAGGATCCTTCGACTAGGGTACCCTATTTTCCTTAAAATTATACACTTGAGCTCCCCATTTTGACAATAGAAAAAGTTGGAAGAACTCTCGATGCTCTCATTGCATAGCTCATTCATCTAGGTCCCCAAAATTTTCTCAGGTAACTCTCTAAAGAACAACAGAAGAGAGAATAGAAAGGTATAAACAAGATCAAAGTCCCTTCAGGGTCTAAAATACATGATACATTTTTGATAACACTCCTTCCAAAAGAACAATTCACCTATTAAAAGACATTTCCTTAAGAAAAGTCATTCATGAGATTCTTCCAAGGATTATAAGGGACACCCATATTGAATATGATAAAACCTCACCCTTGTGTTGTGGTCACATTAGTCTATTGACCAAGGCATATAAAGCTTTCACAGTCTTATCCTTCTGGTGTTAAGTGTTTTTCAGTTCCTCTTAAAACCTGCGCATCATACCTATGTGGAATACCTATGCGGAAGAACGATTATTAGGACCCATGTGAGTTATATTTTAAGAACTATTTAAGTCACTCATGGAATGGATTCACCTTATTTGGATCCCTTTTTTAAAAGGGACCATGTTAAAACCTTCTTCAAGACCTCCTGATTTATCATAACTTTTGTAAAGTCATATTAGTGTGTCTCCCATTTAGATCTAGATAAATATGGTTAGAGGTTTTCCACATTTTTCCTACCAGTGGGTAATGATATTCAGGGTGTCTATTTATTTCGATATATATAGTCACATAGACCCTTACCTGAGGGAATTTTTTGAGGAGTTCCTTGTCTTGGATTCCAGGGAAAGGACTCTATCCACTCCTTATCATCTCTACGATCAAGATCCTTTGGTCCCTAGAAGGGAGGGTACCGTTCACACCTACTTTTACTTTTGAAAAATAAAACATATCCATTCCCACTATGGGACACATTTTAGGGAATCCATCATGGTGTAATCCCTTATCATTTAATGTTGGAGGTTTTAGTCTCTCTCCTCACTACTCCCTTCTCCTTAACCCCTTCTTTTTATTGGACCTTCGTCCAATGTAAAGATAATAGGGGAAAGTACCGTATCCATATCCTCTTCCTACGTCTATCTGACCTCTTCTACTAGAAAAGGAGGAAAATGTGTGGTTTTTTAGTATTTTAAATCCCATTGTTTCACACACCAAGAATGAATCACATGGTATTAGAGGTTTGTAACAATCACAACAACCATATAGTCCACCTGAAGAAATGAAATATGAGAAATTTTATTCCCATTATAACTGGGATACAGAGGAAGCCTTCTCAAGGACCAAGCTCCAAATCATCTCATCCATGAAATAAGATATCATACCCACCTCAATGGACCTCCTCCTAGGTGTAGACACCAAATGGAATAAACTATAAGAACTCTGATTCACACCATAACTAAGATACATAAAGAAACCTTTACATAGGGATCTAGCCCAATGGACATCCTCCTCAGGAGTACAATCATAATTACATTAATCCAGGAATACTCTTTAGGTGTAAGGCCAGAATTTAAACCTCCCCAAATATCCATGAGTTAAGAGATATCTCATGGACCCTATTATATGGGAATTCTCTTTATGATTAATCCCAAACGTATTTCTCAGAAAGGGACATACTTCCCTATCTGACTTACTGAACTATGTGGGTTTTGATTCCCATTAAAGAGGGATACATGGGAAGCCCCCTTAAATTTAAATACCAACATTCCAAATAAACCCTATTCCCTTTGCATAATATCCCCTACATGGTCTAATTCAACATTCAATCTCATATTCCTTCCATGTTCCTTAGGTTGTTTCAACATAAGTCTCCGACCAATATTTAACTTACTACCTTCCACCAAGATGTCCTTACCACACAAAATTAAAATTTAATGTTGGGGCCTTATCAAACGACCTTAAAAATGATATGTCCCATTAGGCGGCATGTAACATGTAGTGACCCCCAAAACGGGGTGCTTAATGAGACATGATATACTTAACATTTCATCATTAAAAATTAAATATCATGCCTCATTACAACAGAAGATCGCGAGGCTTAGGATTCTGGGAAACCAGCTGCTTCTGATTAGCTTCATTAGTATCAACCGTGCCTGAAAAATTTTAAACAAAATGTAGGGTGAGCAAAAATGCCCAGTAAGGGGTTTTTAAAACATTTTAAGAATGTCCTTTCTTAAGTCCTTTTGAAATGAATAAAAATACTTTGCTAAAACAAAACATTGTCAGTTCTTAAAAACATGAAATTCCATCTTTGTTTGAAAACCACTAGCATGAAGAGGCACGTACTTAAAATAAGCTTTAATGTGAACATGATCAGAGTGCACAATATAAACAATGCATAAAGTGAAAACAAGGTTACATCAATTCTAAGTGAATTCTATGGCTAAGCAGGAAAAAACATGCATATCATGGTTCATGAGTAAAATGCAGTTCATCTAATGGTTTACCATATGAAAAACAATTCTTGTTACATAGAGTACATTTTCATGATCTTGGGAGCTTTCAACTAGGGGTTGTCATGTTAGTTGAACAAACCCCTGGTTAACCTTTATCATTACATATAGAGGGAATGTATAATCCCGGACTTTGTCATGACTTTTCATCATTACCGTATAACATACTTAACAGGTCGAGGCTCACCGCCCGCCCTGTTTCTTTAGCACAAGTCAAGGCTAACTGCCAAGACCGTCGCACATGTTTGTCTCATGAGACTCTTGCTTTACCCAATGGATTGGAGTGCTGTATAATTCCGGGCGCACTCGTCACATCATTCTTGTTGCGCTATATAATTCCGGGAGAACCTGTCACATGTAAGTCCTATACATCCCTCACATATCTTGACATGGTCATTCGTTAATGGGGTTCCATGCATTCTTAATTCAACCCCATTTTCACATACATAACATGAAAACAGTTCTTTTATTAAAAACATTAAGACATGCATGCTCATGCTTCGTGCACGTAAAAAGATAACATTCGAAAACATGGGTTTTAAGAAAGTAAACATAACACTTAACATTCCATACATCAAAATTCCCAATTAAAGCATGGTCACTCATTAATTACACATGTGATGATAAATGGATATCCTAGGCATTTAATACAGGCAGTTGAGGTTACAAAGTGCATAATCAAGTTCATCATGTATATTTGTTTAAACTCTTCCATTATCACATGAGAACACACTTACTAAAACATGAATGTATTTATAAAAGTTCAAGAAGCCCATACTATCCATTTTAAGAAAAATCATGATTATCCGAAGCAGTGAAAAATGAAAATTTTCAATTTCGAGAATGATTTTGGAATCAAACCAACTCTTAAACTTCATCATGATATTTTGTGATAAATTTCAAACATGTATGATAAGTTTGTATAAATGTATATGCACATACGTGTATAAAACAACAATAAACTTCATTCAGTTGCATATCTTTACCTATTCATTCAATTTCTCAAAATCTCCATTTATTATAGGCGGAAATAAATAAAAAAACAGTGTATATACACTGAGGAAAGGTGGTATACTTGCATTTATTATCTTATGCATATGTGTGTGTATATATATATACACACATAAGTAAACACAAGGTGTGAGAAAGGAATCCGCACCCAAATAAAACAGAACCTTCGAACCCTTACTCCCAATTTTAGGTTTCCACCGAGGGGCTGACAAGATCTGTTCTATGAAAAGTTAAAACTGGTTTATATGGTCATGTATAATTATTATACACAATTATACGACAAGTGTATAATTATATAAAACTTGTAAAAAAAGGTAGGAATCAAAGAATAGGCTCTTCCCCCTTTCTCCCAACCGATTCCCTAAGCCGAGTGGGAGATTTCAGGGCTTGGGTTTTGTAACAGTTTCACACACACCCGAAAATATATATATATCATGTCTATATATATATACATGTATAAAAGCCGAAAATTGTCAAAACCACACCAAATTAAAACCCGCATCTTACCTTTCTTGGAGAGGAAAAAAGGCAAGAGGAACCGATGGTATAAATTCAGAAGTGATACATATATGCATAACATATAGGTACGTATATATATATAACCCGAAGCTTAGATGAAACTTAAGAAAACGAAACACGACCTTACCAGAACGGAGAGGAGGAGAGGAAGACAACAAAGCCAGTGGATTCAGGTGCATAGCCACAGGATGTACATATACATAACACACACACACATATATATATATAGGGTATATATATATATAAAAACGAAACTAAAACATGAACCACGACAAAACCTCAAAACTTCACCCTTACCTGATCGACGAGGAGGTGGAGAGGAAGACGATCCAGCAAGTAATATCGGGTGCAAAACCATAGGATGTGTTCAAATATACATAACACATATATATGTGTATATATAAAAAACCGAAAATGAAACAGAAAACACAGCAAATCTTCTCCCTTACCTTAGCTCGGAGAGGAGGTGATCAGGTCACGAATGAGGCTGGTCCGGCGGTCTAAGTGGCTTCGGTGTAGAACACCCGATCCTTGGTGAAAACCAAGGTTTTTAACAAAAAAAATAGAGGAAGAAAGCCGGACTTCGTGGAGGTCGTCGGCCCGAGGTTTCCGAGGCGAGGAGTCCGCGTCGGCTTGTGGAAAGAAGGGAGAAGCCTGGGTCTCTTCGCCGGCCTACATGAAGAAAATAGGTCACCCTACGATCCCTAGTCTGGCGACGTGCGGAAGGAGGAGATCCGCGGGCGCGAGGAGGAAGAAAGCTGGAAGAAAAAGCGGACGGCCGAGATCACACGAGGGTTGATCGTGCGACTCAGAATTGGTGCGGTATTAAAAGGAAACAACGGCCGCGATCAAGGGGCGGAGATGATCGGACGGCTCGGAGTTTCACCACTGTTTAAAAAACACGGTGCTCTACAGTTTTAAAAAAAAGTTGTTTTAATATTTTATTTTTAAAGTATTAAACGATTATTCCAGCTTTTATTATTATATATATATATAGATATATTATTTTTAAAACACCAATAATTCATATTATGCTATCATTATTATTATTAAACCACTTTTATTATTTTATTAAAAACATTGGTCAAATAAAATTATAAATTGATCTAATCAAAACATCTTATTATATGTACATACATATATATTTCATTTTTTTTAAAACATCCACAATTTTTATTATATTATCATTATTATTAAACCTTATTTATTAACTACTTATTATTTCATTATGAGAATTAAGGATCAAGAACATTGAGTAGTAAAAACATAACACAAATATATATTTTAATTTCCTTTTCTAATTAACTATCCTAATTTTCTTAATTAATTAATATCATTTAATGAAACTATATTTTATCACACATAAAAGTGTGTTGATGAAAATATTGTCACCACAAAACACACAAGTGAAAGAAACCATAATTTGAAATAGTTTCCAAAATAGTTAATAAAGGTTAAATTACAAGAAATAATGTATCTAATTTGATGCAGTATAAATATATAATTCATAAATGAAATCCATCAGGTTTGATATAACTAGAAAAACAAAAGTTTAATTGTTCAAATAAAAAAGTATAGTGGAATAAGACAATAATATTAATTTTTCTCCATTTGAAACATATCATAAAATTCTTATTTTGGAAAACAAGAGATAATTAACATTGATGTCATTTTAAAATATTAAAGGAAAACTACACATTTATCATTCCGATCATTTTATTTGCAACGGTCAAAATGGACATTGTATTTTTTGGGAAACCAACGGTCGGATTTGTGGCCGTTTGAGGTCCAACGGTCATATTGGTGCTTATAAAAGGGTTTGGTCTCGGGTTTCCCTTACTCCAAGTGACAGAAGAAGATAAAGGAAGATGGTTCATGTGATCCCCTTGGTGCTGAGCATGGTCGTGGTGGCGTCAGCCATACTTATGTTCCTTATGATGGATGCTCGAAATCCCTATCGCATTCTCGGGCTCCTAGCAGTTCTAAGCAGTCTTCCCATCGTTGTAATTGGGTTCTTGGTTGGAATCTTTGGTTAGTGATGTTTTGATCGTGGGAAGTTTTAATCGTCAAGGTGTTTCTTAATAAAGGAGTAATTCATTCATGCTTGTTGCTACGGGTTTTCATTTATTTTCATTTTTTTATTTTTATAGAAAAATGGTCCAGTTAAAGGGAAACATATCATTACACGAAACAAGAATTCTCAGGTCGTTACATAACACCCCCAAATAATAGAGGGTTAAATGAATAAATGATATGGATCATGTCAATAATATGCACCTTCCTTTTTAAAAGACAACCTGATTAAAACTCCACAGTTAATCATGACTGGCATGGAGTAGTGATCATGATGGGTGACCTTCTGAGAAGATTCCCAGGGTGTGTGTGAGTGAGGAAAAATAACAGTAGAAAGGACATGTGTTGGCATATGGGGACTGTCATTAGTTAGATGTCCCATTCTAGAATGTGGGTGGGCCCTAGGGTGGGGACCATGTGTCTGTAGAGAAACTATTGGTACCTGGTGGGCCAGGACCTGATGACCATGTTAAGGCATGGTGTCTGTGTTTTCACCAGGACCTAGTTGTCACATTTGGTATTAGAGGTGGTACCCAGCCTTAAGTGCGGTGCACTGCTTGGGTTGAAATGTAGGGCCCACAACGAGGACATTGTACTCTTGGGGGGGTTATTATAACACCCCAAATGATAATGGGTTAAATGAATAAATGACGTGACTAATATCAACAAGATACAACTTCTTTTTCGGGAGACTACCTAATTAAAACTACACAGTTAAGTGTGCTTGGCCTGGGGTAGTGATCAAGATGGGTGGCCTTCTGGGAAGATTCCCATGGTGTGTGTGAGTGAGAACAAATCACACTAGAAATGACATATGTTGGCCCATGGGGACTGTCATTAGTTAGATGAACCATTCGGGCACGTGGGTGAGCCCCAGGGTGGGGACCACGTGTTTACGGGGAAACTGTTGGTACCTGGTGTGCCGTTATAGATCTTTAAACCATTTCAGAGTCATTATGTCCAGTTACAACAGGCATAGTGGAAAATCGATTAACTTCTCGAAGAGTAATGTCTTTATCTCTGAGAAATGATTGAGAAAGAGATGTAGAGATATACAGAGGGCTACTGGAAGCAACCAGAAACAACTGCCGATCATGTATCTTGGGGTGCCTTTGTCTTCCGGCAAGGTCAAGAAACAACTTTTCAATTGAATCATGGATCCTATACTTGGGAGGATACTTAATTGGAAGAACAAACTCCTCTCGTTTGGAGGTCGGGTAATGCTTATCAACAGTGTTCTTCTTTCTATTCCCATGCATGTGTTTGCATTCATTAAACCATCGAAGGGCATGGTACAGAAAATAGAATCCATTCTTACAACATTTATTTGGGATTCCAAGACAGAAGGGCGGTGCCATTGGGCCTTGTGGAAGAAAATGGCGCGTCTAGTTGAGGAAGGAGGCATCAGCCTGCACGACATCCAAGAGTATATTCTTGGTTTACAGGCGCGTCTTGCATGGGAGATTATCACGGGGGAGACTCTCTAGGAAAAATTCTTCAGGGGTCATTACGGCTGGGGTGAGGAAATCAAAATACATGGTGTGACGAGGATGGAAAAATGTATGATGGATCATATGAAGGTGCTGCATGATAAATCCAGGTGGATTATTGGTAAAGGGAATATCAGCTTCTGGCATGACAACTGGGCGGGTGGGAAGCTAGCCTTTGAAGGCTGCCCGTCCCCTGATGTGTCTTTCAGAGAAGCCTGCAAAAGGTATGATGTTATTCTTGCGGCGCCGAACCCCACCCAGTTGATTCTTTTTGAAGAAATTGTGATGAGCGAGGTACCAGATGTTTGCTGCTTCACAGAGGCTACTTCTGGTAGGCTCAGTGTCCGCAACTACAGGAGGTTACTTCAAAGAGAGAGACACATGGTGGAAGGGGGACAGGTGTTCTGGTGCAAGGAGATTCCGACGCGGATGAACTTCTTGGTGTGGAGAGTCATTAACAGAGCACTCCCGACGGAGGAGAATATCCGGAGGAAAGGGATATGTATGGCGTCCCGTTGCTACTGCTATGAAGTTCATTATATGGAATCAACGGTGCATCTCTTCTTCCAAGGCCAATGGGCCGCTCTCCATTAGTCCTCATTCTCCAATTCTCCGCTTAAAGATAGAGTGCATAGGACCTGTCCGGAGTTTGTGGCAGCCTGGTTCTCGGGGACACACAACAGGGCCATGGAAAAGTCGATCAGGGTCATTGTCGTGGTGGCTGTCTGCTGGGTCCTGTGGGAGGCGTGTAACCAGGTTAGACTAGGCTCTAAAAGGTCCCCTATATTCCTTCTGACCAGGCTCAAAACACTCATTGTGGAACTTGCATCCATGGTGAAAGGGGGGAGGGATTCGGTGGAGATCTGTAATTTCTTTAGGAAACCGTGCATGCCTCAAAGAAGGGAGGGCATTTGGATAAAATGGAAGCCACCTATCCAAGGTTTGAAACTTAATATCGATGGTTCTTGTATAGAGGGTGTTATGAGAGGTGGAGGTTTTCTTCGAGACTGTTGGGGATCAGTGTATGTTGCCTTTAGTGCTTTTTATGGTCCTGGTAACTCCTTGAGGGATGAGGCTCGGGCGCTTCTTTCAGGCCTTTTGGTCAGCAAGACGAGGGGCTTGAAGGTGACAGAGATTGAATCTAATTCAGAGGTTCTGGTTAGGGCGGTGCAGAGATGTTATGGGACTCCTTGGGACCTGACCTACATTATTCGAAGGTGCAAAGAAGAAAATTGACATGGAAGATCTATTCATCATAGCTGGAGAGAAGCTAATTTTGCAGCTGACTCACTGGCTCGTTTGGGTAGACATGAGGATTATCTTATTATTTATGATGGTCTTGAATCCCTTCCCTTGGAGTGTTTATGTGTGGTTCAAGGGGATGCCCTAGGACTTCACCATTTTAGGCCCCCTTGAAGGGATTTCCTTGTTTGCCCTCGTTTTTCTTTTAAAATATTAATAAAAAATAACTTTCAGACCAGACTAAAGAATATCTATGAAGTATTTAAGAGGATACTATTGATGGAGAACCTTGAATACATACAAATTTCTCCATTGATGAATAACCATGAATACATATAGATTATTATAAATCCCCCACATGCTAATAATTGATTAAATTTTTTAAGGGAAACCCACATAATGCTTGGTAAATTAACAAGGATTCTTGAATATATCTTATATTTATAAGAGGGTCGCGGGTTAGGTAACAATTCCCCAAAAAACAGTGTGTTGATCCCAACCTCCCTTCCTCCAAACCAATGTGAGTTCATAGAATTTTTGGTCAAAATTCCTAATGAGCACTTGACATTGGAATGTAGGTCCCTTTGGATATAAAATCATTGGGTGTTTCTAGTTCAATATACAAATCTGTTGGAAATCGTTCAGAAATAGTGATTCCTAACTAGAACACACGTTCCTAGGGAAACAATGATCTTTTAAACATACATAGTATTGATATAAAATATAATATTTTTGTTCATATAATATCACTTTATCTTGTAATTTCTAGATTTTTTAGAATATTAAACTATGAACAATGATTATTATCTTTACTCTGATGTAAAGTTGGAACCGATGGATTTAATTACGTCAAATGAATTTTATGAATAATTTTTTTACAAAATTAATATTATATGAAATTAATGATTTATAATAAATAAAATAAATATCAATAATGTTAATTAGTAAATTAATATTTAAAATTGGTTTATCTAAATATTAGAGGGGTGCACATTTGGATATTGGACTTGGTGTAGGGTCTCTATTCTAAGAAACATTTATCTCACATTTAATATTTACTTCTTATTTGTCATATTTTATAAATATTATAGCAAAATATACGATTATATTCTATACGATTTTACCCTTATTTTTGTTATATTACACTATCTTTACTATTCTTATTGATTATTATTCTGATCCTTATGATTCTAGTAATGTGCCCCTCTCCCTTAGTCTCTTATCTATTGAATCATATTTTATTTTCTTATTGATATTTTTCAATATTATGTATATATTAGTTTTCAAGGAAATCTATTTTATTTTATTTTTGTTTTGGTTATATGATTTTCACTTTAATATCCTTCGTAGGATTTGGTCATAATTCATTCCATATAGAGTATATAAGGGAAACACTTCTTGAATCATTATTTATTCTTTCAATTTATCTACAATATTTTTATTTTTTGTCAATATCCATCAATGAAATGTAAATTTTTTCCTTTTTAAATTTTTATAATGTTATCTATTATTATTTAGTGGATGCAGATGATCTGTCAATACCTTATCCTTTGATTATGCAACATGACATTGTTATATAACTAATTTTCTTTCCTTGGTTTATTAGGTTTTTGACTTATGTATGAATCTTTATATAATGTGGTATACATACACATGCACATTTTATTAGTTGATGAGCAGGTCAAAAATTATACAGCCCTAAATCAATTGAGTGATAATTATGTCTAATGGGATATTATGTGAGTTTAATTTGAAGAGATCATGTCACATTATAATATGAAGTCTTCAAAGTGATCCTTGACTTATTATTATGTTGATATGATAACTTATTTGGGCCATATTACTTTAATATCCTCTTTCTCATTATATGTTTTAATGTTATAGATTTTTTATTATGTATTATGATGTAATTATATAATTGATGACATGTCAATATCACCTATGATATATGATTTATAATTAACTATTTTTTCCCTTGTAATTATATTTACTGATAGAAGATGATGAATTAAAGTACTACTATTATGAATAATTAAATAAATTTATTTTTTTCCCTATTTTTAAATCACGTAGAGTTAAGTTAATGTTTAATTTAACAAAACTTATACTTTTTGTGGATGTATAATCTTTATTACATAATTCTACTTTTATAGAAATTTTCTAAAATATATGAAATTAATTAATAGGTCATCATAAGTTTTTATGATCTTGGTAATTAAACAACATCACCATGGTTATTCTTAGACCACACAAAAGCTATACATTACTAATTATAGTATGAACCCAATCATGAGTGGGTGAAGATATCATTAGTTCTGATCACTATAATATTCCTGTCAAATAAATCACCCTATAAAAATTCCAGCATTAATTTTCTAACCCTTAGAGCCTATCATAATGTCATAAGTGATTATATAATTTTAATTAATAGTTTAATTTATATTTATTTTTGATTATAATAAAAATTAATTTAATAATTATAAATTATATATTGTTGTGTGTCATTATTTTAAAAAATATTATTTTTAAATATAAAATTAAATCATTCAAAATGAAAACAATATTATTATAAAATATTGTAGTTATGTTTTTGAATATATTTATAAAGTAATGAATTAGTAATCATACAATAAAAATGGAAGGTTTTGATGTAAAAATAATGTTTTAATATTAAAGTGGTATCTCTTATATGAGAAGATTAATTTTAAAAGGAACCAAAAAGTTCTATGTAATAATTAAATTAAAATTATATAGAGTTTTATTTTTCTAATATTGAAGGAATATTTTGAATTGGGATGTAAAAATAGGCAACATGATAAATAGAATTTTGTTATGAAAATAAATTACTTAGAGTAATAATGAAGTGCAAGTGTAACAAATAAATATAGTAAAACAAGGTATATTGTAAAAGTAGTGTATAATTTTTTTAAAAAAATATAATTTTATATTTTAGTTTTAGGAAACCATTTTATATTTTTTCCTATTTAAGGACAAAATACCAATAAAATTACATTCATTAATCTCTATGTAATACGGATATTAAAAAATATTCCACCTATTTTTACTTATAGAATGAACCCTATACAGTTCTCTAAAAAGGGCTTAAATTTGTTTCAATTAACTCTTAAATATGATAATATTAACTCTTTTAAACATATTATACATGTTTGGCTAGTTATGGTTAGAAATTTTAAAAATCCGTTAATTTTAAGAAGGCCACAAATTGACGTTCAAATTGCAACTATGTGTAAATGATTTATTTTCTTGAAATTTATTTTATATTATTATATTAACCTATATTAAACATAATTAGTCTCTATAATCACATAAAATTAATTTTATATTTATTTTTAACTAGGATATAATCTCTAAATAATAATTACTTTTGATTTTTTATTTATTTTAGAACAATCCTTTTTTGATTAGTATAACCACCAAAATGGATGTTTTTATTTTTTTCAATTATAAGATCATTCATGGATGGTTTTATAATGATTAAATACTTAATTAGTTATCAATTAAATGTTATGGAGTGGTACAATTCAAATATAAAACGTCATTAAATAAATTTTTCATGATTGAAAAATACATACCAAAATAATAAAGTAGAAACCGTTAATTTTTTTAAAAATATATTTCAATTAATGTGAAAAAATTGTATCTTAATAACTTATAATTTTATCATCAAACAATTACATTGAAAATTCTAGATAAGAATAACACATATATGGTAAATGTTGATAATTAGTGTAATACTGAAAAAGTATTAGCACACATTGGAAGGTATATATTCCAATGAACCATTTGAACATCAGTTACCTAGTATATAATATATATATGAATACAAAAAATTTATAAAATAATAAATAAATACAAGTAAATATAAAAAATTGAAAAAAAAATTAAATATAGGTATAATATGGAGATATAATAGAATTTGAGATATTATAAACTTTAGGAAAGGGTAATCTTCATTGAACTATTACTTATTGATTTTGATGACTTATTATTTATATATACTATTTTTGTTCTCTTCATTTTATTTCATTAATGTATTATTATTATAATTTACTCTTCCTTAATTGGCATCAAAATTCCCTTTCACAAAAATAGCTTTTATTAAATATGATATAATAATAATAATAATAATAATAATTATATATTTGATCAATTTTTCATTTTATTTTTATTTAATATTCTATTTATATATATATATCATATTATAAACATATGTTATACCCTTTTAACTTTTTTTATTTATATTTTAATTATAATAAATTTTTTATTTCATTTTAGTGATACACCAAATAATACATGAATTAAATCAATTTTTTATATTATAATTATTCATTTTATGGATTCATATTCATAATAACTTTATATATAATTTTATATAATTTTCTATTGAAAAAGGAATAATTTTAATGTAAGAGAATTTTTTCCCACGTACTACATAGTTTTATTAAAATTTTATGTTATTAACATCAGAGTTTTATACGTATAAAATCAAAATAATTTTTTATATTAATATTTCAAATAATCTTTAAATACATTTTTTATTTTTATGAAAGAGTTTATTTTTGGGTGAATAGTGAAAATACGTATTTTTCCCAATAAGAAAACATTATGAAAATATAATGAATTTAAAATTTATGAATCCATTTGAATAGAAAAAATATATATTTAATAAGTAATATATTTAATTTAGAAAATATAATTTTGATATTAGAAATCTATGATAGACATTCTGAAAAAACTAAGTAATATTTTTATTCAAATACAAACTATTTTTAGTTCTTCAAATTTAATTAAACACCACCTAGGTTAAATGATTTTTTGTTTTAGTTGGAATTTAAAATGATTTTTCTTTTGTTAAAGTCAACATTATACATGATTTAGGTGTAAAATCATGTTTATGATTGAAAAACGAATATTTTTAAACAGAATTATTTATTTCATTATCCATACATGTTGTAATTTTTTTCCTACGCTAGATATTAATAATTGAAAATTAGATTTAATATTTAGTATAAAAAGGATCAAATTTAGTAATTTGTCCTATTTTTTTTGGTTATACAAACAAAATTCATGTGTAAAAAGTTGTTCCCACGGTTAGGGAAAATATATTAAAAAGGGATTAAAATATTTTATAAGGTTAAACAATAGTATATAAAATCTTATTGGATAAGTAAATTTATTTAAAATTAGTCATATATTATAAAATTGGAAATTTAGGAAAAAAGTTTATTGAATATATCATTAATATTATTTTAAAACTTTTTATATTTATACGAGTCCCACTCCACACACATATTAAAGGGCCGATACTTTCCTCACATATTCAAGCACTTTAAGGACCTTATCTAAAAAAATATATAAATTAATGAATTATAAAATCATATCCCCATGATATATTTGTCCTTTTATTCTAAAAATGGGAATCCTATAATACTTATGGCGTAATTTATTTGAGGATATCCATGGTGGAGGTATAACCCTTCACCAAGTAATTTTATGTTTATTTATTATTCTACCTCATTGAAATATATTAAAAACATCTAAATATAATCATATAAGTGAAATTATTATATTTAAATGCAATTATTTAAGTGGAGAGAAAATTTTATACATCCCTTCAATATAATGACAAATTCAACCATCACTATTATATACATGCGGCTACCACCACTATGGAGAATTGCCTATCATTTTTATGAAATAACTTAGATGGATGGTTATAATGATGGATTTAATGAATATATATGATATTTATGATATAATTAGGATTTTTTAAAGATATAATATAATCAAAATTATTTCCATCTCAACCATTGTAAAAATAAAATATTCCTTACACGTATATATATATTACTGCCTTCATAGATGACATGTCTCATTTTTCATTACATACATAATTTTAAGGTTATATAAATAGATTTAATGAATTATTATGATATTTATTACATTACTAATATCTTTTAATGGTTATATTATACACATTAAATAATAAATTCCTATCGATTCCGTCATTATTACTAGTTCTTGTTTTCATTGCTTTTACCAACAACCTAAATGATGTTATAATATATCATGACTGATGAAGAAAATTTAAATACAGATAATATGATGTAATAATGATGAATTTATTTTATTTATTAATTCTATAATTATGATACATCCATAAATAAATTTAATTAGTATTGAACAATTTTGGTAGTTTTAACCATAAATATCTTATTAAGGAAAATTCATAGAGAAATAATTATTACATAATCAATAAATTTATTTTTTTCTATAATAATTGGATGATTATAAATTATTTATTATAAATATTATATATACAATATAATTATAATTTTTACCATTAAATTGTGATCAATTTTGTTTTATAGGTAACAGAACAAACAACTGCAAAATAACCAATATAAACTAAAAATATTAGCAACTAAATGATAAATGATAATAAATAAAATAAAAAGGAATAATAATGATGTAATGAACATGAAAATGGATTGAAATCAAGTAAAAGTTAAAATAATTTTATTAATTTGTAGGATATATTAATGTATGAAACTATTTGATACTCAACACATGGTATTTTTCATTAAAGCAATATTTTAATGTATTCCATAAAAATATTTTATTCTGTTCGATATTTTTTTAAATTATTCTAGAATTATATTATTTATACTCAAAGTGAATTATTATGTTAATTTTTATATATATTTAAATTTCATTATAATTTTAAAAAATGAATATTTGATTGTCTTCTTTAGGACTCATTTTGACATTATACGACAGTGTGAAAAAAAAATGTTTTTTCAGACATTTACAAGACCTCAATTTACACCATAATAGTTTTTAATAATTATTAATATTAATATATAATTATTCTAGAAAATTCATTGAATAACCAATTTCAATTCTTATAGTGATATTTCATTTTTTATATTTTTTAAAATAAAAGGACATATCTTTGTTTTTTGTGAAAAACAAAAGTAGTTTTTCTTATGTCATCAAACGTATTTTTTAAAGGGTTATATGATAAAAAAATGAAATTTTATAAATTATATATTCAATATATTAACTTGTGAATTATATATGATGATGGGTGAGCCCATGATATAATTCTCTAATGCATTTTTCTAGTGTCTAGTCTTCAAATAAATGTATTGAAGATAACCAGTTAGGTTACTCCCATTGAAGGGGGTGTATAAAATAAATAAAATGATATATGAATATGATTCATCTAGATTAATTCATAGGTTTTTTTCTATGATTAATGTTGTATTTAATATTTTTCAATGATTAAAATTTTATTTTCATTTGGTACATGATTTTGTATATGCTTTAAGTTTATTATGAAAAAGGGTAAGCATTTTTTTATGTATTTTCATGTTTTTCATAGAACTAATGGATTTAGTTTTTTTATATTTTCCTTAATTCGATTTAATTGATTTTACAAAATTTTTAAATGTTTTTAATATGAAATAAGGATTTATTGGAACTATAGAATGGAGTATTAATCTATTTTGGTGACTTATCATAACTAAATAAAAAGTTTCTTGAATAAAATATGTGTGTAAACTCAAGAATTTGTTTTTCTAAAAAAATGATAAATGTGTGATAGTGTCCATTTTTTCTTGAAAACGTTTTAATAATTCTCTAAAACTATAAAAACTGATGGTATTTTGGATGTATGAATTTGAAATTCATTCCATTTATCTAATAATTTTGTGTTGCTTATAATGACGGTGTTATATGTTTTTAAAATTTAAAACCATGTATGGTAACTAATCAATTTATACTTTAATGTCATATCTCTTTCCCAAAACATTATTTATTCTTTTTTAATTATTTCTCCTAATTATTATAACATATTATCTATTTTGGTTGTTACTAATGATTTTAATACATATTCTTTATCCTTAAAATTAATAAATATTAAATCATTCATTATGATGTTTATAAGTGATTTCAATTGAGTTATATTTGGAATATTTATATCACACTTTTGGGGTTTTGATTCCATAAGATGTTGTATGATGAATTACCTATAAAAATGTGATGATACTTTTTTTCTAATTATCTTTATTATTTATTCGAGATTAGATTATTGTAGCATTTGGGGTATTTTAAAATAGTAAACCATGTTAGATATGAGATGAAACATATAGTTTTATACCCTATTTAGGTTTCAGGTGTGTCATTATAGGTTGGGGGATTATCCTCAAGGGATTGAATAGGATCATATATTTAATTATATTAAATTATATTACTATAAAATATTTTTTTAAAGCATTTAGTTTTTCTTGTTTTTAGGCATAAAATTTTAATAATTTATATTATTGTTTTATTTTTAGTTATTTTGATGTTATAAATGATATTTAGACTAATTTTTTGAATTATACTTATTTTTTTAAATAATTTCCTCTAATTTGAATGTTTTCTAGTTGTGATTCTGGTGTCAAAATAGTTTTGATGATTTTTGGTGTATTTTTAGTATTTTTTATGTTTCAATTAAACTGTGAATTTTTTTACCCTTATATATGGGTATCCTCATGCCTATGGGTAGCCTTCATAATTTTAATATAAAAGTTTCACTACTAGAGTAAGGGAACCCTTTCATACAGGTCTTTTAAAGAGTTTGATATGAGAAATTATAAACTTTCACTATATATGTATGGGTAATATGCATAAAGGACATGTGGAATTATGTGTTAGGGTAACCATGTGAAAAACCTTACTTATGGATGCATCTATATGATAGGGTAAATCCATTTACCAAAATCTCTAAAGAATGATATCTTTCTAGAGTTTTTAAAAAAATGTCTAAAATGAATATTTAATATAGATATTCAATAAACAGGTCATTTTAGCTAATTCTAGAACATGAACTCAAGGATTAGTTATATATGAGATCTATCATTCTTTTTTTTCATCTCAAAGTGATATTTTCGACATTTAATGTCAAAATATCTTATGGTACAAAGAATGTACTATTCAAGGGTAAGGCCTATAGATCATGTGAGTATATTTCCTAAATTATTATATACCATCTTTATTTTATTGATGGTTCCCCAAAAATGGGTTTTTAAAATTTGGGTAATTCTTTGGATTAATGTTGAATCAACCAAATTTATTTACATAGTGGTATCATACATAATCTTAGTAGGTGGTCCCTAGATTTTTTCTATTTATATTCAAGATATATATCATTTAATAAATAGATATTGGTTAGGTAAAAATTGCATGATTTGAAATGAAACATTCTGGGTTTTACTTTCTTTTGTAAGAGATATCTTGGGATAATCTCAAGTAGTAAATGATAGGTTCAATACAAATATCGTTTGGTGGAATGATTGTGTGGTTTCATGGCTAATTGGGCGTGTTGACAATGACTTTGGATGATTTTGTTGCGATTTGATGATTGATGTTGTTCATTCGGAATGTAGTGGGTGTAACCATGTATTTTTGGGTGTTTCTGATCACTAAAAAGAGGAAAATGTTGTAATGATAATTTTATTGATGAGGATATATATTGATGTGGGAAATGGTGATGGTTCACTAATGGTGTGGTCTAGGATGTCCCTGATTCCACTCATTATTGTGTTGAGGTTGTTGGGGCCATGTGAACATAAGTAGGCCCCATTTGGTGGTTTGGTCCACTCAATAATAGTGGTTTCTTGTATATAGTAAGCATTATAGGGGGAAAACATTGAATATAGATATGAAGGAGGCACATACAAAAGTTTCCCAGGGTTGGTGGTGTGTAAATCCCTTAGTTTTGGAGCATGAAAATTAGAATTAAATTTGTCACCAATAAGCTTGGAAATGGATGGATAAGTCTTTTTGTTCCATGAGTGTGTTAGGATATTGATTGAACCATTAAAAAGTTTATTTAGAGGTCTATGAGCCTTGGTATATTTATTGTGTATGCACCTTTGGGGTGTGTTGGAGACATGTAATTTTAATGTTATTAGGGTTGTTATGTGATACCATATGGCATGAAATTGATGGAAGGATGATGGATTTTCTAGTATGAATGACGATAGATTTATTATTGGAATTTGGAGATGGATAAAGGAAGAAAAGGATCATAATGTATTTATGATAATTAGTGGATATGATTATGTAAATTATTACCTTTGATCTTTATTAATTTCTTATAAAAATTTATGTATATGATTATTAGATAGGGAAACAATTATTGGTGTCCCACTGAGTTTATACTCACAACCTACACAATTCATTTATGAAATTTGTATAATTTATGGTTGTTGGTAAAGATAATGTAAAAGATCCTATATATGGATCCATGTGGGGTTCAGAGTGCTGGCGGTGAATGGGCTAGCTGGATCCTTGGTTTCAGGTGGGCTTCTATCTTCAGTTCCTCATTTATGTACATATATATAATACTATAGATGAACCTGTTTATTCTTGTATGATTACATGAAATGGAAGATATTATTTTTCTTATCATATATGGTGTATTATATTATTATTTAGTTGTCTATATTGTGTTATGTTAGTGTTTTTTTAATAATATCCAAAGGGAATAGTTATGAACCTAAAAATGATATGTGTAACAGGTTAAGAGGGGAGGGGGTGGATGAATCGACCATTTAGAATTTATTTCAAATGAATACAATCATATTAATAATAAAACAATAAGATGTAGTTTGGGTAAAAGCAAATAAGACAGTGGAAAATAATTAAGTTAAGAACACTGAATTTTATATTAGTTTAGTTAATCATAATCTTATGTTCACTATTCAAACCCATTTTCTCCTTAAGAGTAATTGTACCCAAAATTATAAACACATTAAATGAGAGTAAATAGACTTTATAATTAATATTTTTTGAAAATATGGTGGTAAAACTACATCTAACATGCCATTCTATGGGCTAAGACACAACCAAGAATAACCTTCCTTTTCTGAAGAGAAACAAACCAAAAACTGCACATTTTTTGAGTGGAGGTGTAACAAAGAAAAACATGATTTTAGAGAGGGGAAATAAAAAACAAAACATTAATCATAGATATATTAGGTAGGATGAATTAATAATTTAAACAAATGTAAATAAAGAATAATAAAATTGAAGTTGATGTTACATCTTGATCACATCATCATTGGGATTGCACATTGAAGGATTTAGAAATGGTCATAGAAATAGAATAACAGTGACAATAAAATATTATTATTTTCATATCATTAATTTAAAAGGTGAATGTATTAATCATTTTTGAATTATCTAGTCAATTTTTTTCTCACCACCATTTTGTCAGGTTACCAAAATCACTATTTAAAATCATGCCTGAAAATGTCATCTAATAAGCCCCCCATATTTATCATGTGTATATTCCCAATAAATCATTAAAAATAACACTCAATGGTTGAAAAATAAAAAACTTGAAATATAATATTACCTCAGTATAAGAAATATAACATGTATTGATAAAAATATTCTTACGGAGTTCCTATAAATTTTAATTCCAAAAACATTAATATAATATTTATAAATTATAAGATACATAAAAACTATTAAAACATATAAAAATGTATCAAATGAAAACACTATAACTTGAAATATCACAATAAAACTAAAATAAACTATAATTTAAATTTTTGAAAAGAAAAATGTTAATCTGTTGTTGAAATCTACATAAACATAAATTATTTTATAAATATCCTTCTATATTTCATAAGAATAATTTTTATTTTTCATAAGCATCTAATTGAGTTTATTAAACATGATTTATGTTTTATGTTGACATTAAATTCTTCATAAGTGTTAAATTTTATTTTTAGGAACATAAAAATAAATATTTATAGGAATCTTATGGTGTTTTCATAAAGATGAATTTTGTTTAATTATCATTATTTTGTTAGAAATACTTTCAAATATATTAGTATAACCATAATAATTAATAAAATAATAAATATGATCAATACTATAAGAAGTTACAATGGCCAGTTATTAAAATATTCAAAATATGAGGATGTTATGTAATTAATAAAAATCAGTATAAAGAAGTATTGAGTTGTGATGTCCTGACTTGGGTGCCACACACTTGTGCTCTGAGTTGGTTGGCCACATGACCTTAGGTGAACTCCCCATATGGTAGAGGTTTCCAACTAGCTGGAAGGGTTTAATATCAATCATTTGGAGTCTATTACATATTTATCAAAGTAACAAAATAGTTTAAATAACCAAGAAATAGATAAAAGATAATAATAACAACCAGAATAATACCAATATTACAAGATGACCAAAACTGAATACAATATTCAAACTAAAATTGTAGAAATTTCGTTCCATAATAAGTGTCAAGTGTTAAATGCAGAACAAAAAATTTCAACTCCCTAGCGGGTCCCAACACCAAGTCTATTTCCCTCATCTATGCTCTATCCAGACTCAACCATCTATCATTGGGATCATTCCCTTATCCTATCCTTCAAACATGATTTCATTTTAGGTACCAATCAGGGATCTCAAGTAGGGTGTGAGTAAAACTTAGTTGGCTACTAACAACGGTGTGTTAGAAAATATCCATAAATAATAGTATATTTAATTGTATAAGTAATTAAATACATGTAATAAAGTACACAATTTAGGTATATTCCGTTATTCTTTATGTAATAAAAAACTTGCCCGAGTTCCCAAGGTCACCCAAACCATCAATACGTTCTTTTGTCCCATGAAGAAATCTAAAATATATCCAATGGATATAACATATCACAAATCCATGGTTATAATTTATCATTTCACTTCAATTAATATTATGAGCAATTGTAAACATAGTCTAATGACAACATTTTGGGCCTAAAATGTCATGTATAGGACCTCACAGTCCATTAAATTAGATGTTTGTGTCCCACACTCATTTTTCACATGTATCAAACAAGTGGACTTTAAAATAAGTAGTCCATGTCCCACAATCATGATCACTATGGGCATTCATGTCCCACACAGTTTTATCAATCAATCACAAAAGTTGGATTTTAAGTAGTCCAGGTCCCACAATCATTATCAATATGGACTTTTGAAGCATTAGTTTGTTTCCTTCACATGTTTCTCAATCCATCACATATATCATATTTATATAGGTTTATCATAATTAACCCAATCACCAACATTTAAAATAATGATATACCATTACAATTGTCGAAAAAAATCATGATACCATACTTCAATCACATGAAAAAATATGTGCAATTACCCAATAAACTATTTTACTATATTCAATTCATGTCACCCATTAACCCATTAAGGTAATGTCAACCATATAATAATCCACATTTTAATTTAATTCATATCACATTAATTAACTAATTACTCAATTCTAATTTCCCATCAATTTCATAATAACAACATTCCATTATTTAATTAACCATTTAATTAATCCAATTCCATGAGTCCTTAAATTAATTAAATAGTTAATTTATTCAATTAAAGATTGAATTGTCAGATGTGATAATTGAAATTATATAAAACATACATGAAATTGAAATTGGAGACTATGAGATAAGAATTTAGATAAACCTACCTCAGGTTTGATGATGAGAACTCACCAACAGGAAATCCCAATTGAAGGGGAACAACCAAGAGCTTGACAAAGAACGAGATCAAGATCTGAAACGTAGATCCAAGATCAAAATAATTAGATACATCAATAACTAGATCTGGATACATCACCAATATAGGAAACAATCTCTTTAAAATATTAAATAAAGATGAATGAGATAGAGGAAACAATATGAGATGATAATCTCTTATTAGGAGAAGTGATGATCTTCAATACAGACTTTGATTTTACCATAATGGAGGTTGTAATGTCATAGAATAATTCATGGAGTCTCGATAAATGAGAGAAATAGGTTTTGGGTTACAATATGATATTTATAGATATAAGATAGGGGTTTAGGAAAATTCTAATGAATTTTCAGGGGATTAAATCCACATGCATATCATTTCCTAATTAGAGAACAAGATTTTCCCTAACTATACACCTAAATGTGTTCCACCTTCTAGGGGTATGCATAGTTACTACTAGAAGAACATGGTTTTAAAATCTATGCACTAAACATGAAACCCCCCTATGCCTAGGGTTGAACAATTTTCCATGGTTGGGGGAACATTTTCTAAAAAACATGGGTCAAACGTGCACTACCCAAAACCCCTAAATAAAATCTAAATTTCACCCAAGATAAAATCCATAGAAGATTTAGTCGAAAAAGGATAAATAGTACCTTTAAATGAGCTCAGTACAACTCTATAAATGGTTGAGATCTTTCAACCGACCCACCTTATAACAACTCGTCCTTGATATATACTCTCGAGCATCTCTAAGATTCCAAGGTAAAAATATCGGGCCATTGAGCTCGCATATCAGCTTCTCTCAACCATTTTTCCTCCTGTACAAAACCTTGTTTCCCTAATACATGAACTATCTACACAACAGTTTCTCAAAAAACATTCTCACTACGATCCCACACACGTATTAGATTCCCATCAAAGGACACATCAATATCAAGACCAACATCATCCACATTGATTAGATGAGAAGGTATAGGGTGATACCTCCCCTGATGTGACTCATGAAAATCATCATTCATTGCACTGTACCTCTATGGAAGATCTAATTAGTACGCCACCCGCCCAATTTTCTCCACAACCACAAATGGTCCAACAAACCTGGGCACCTGATTTCCCTATCTCCAAATTATATGGTGAACCAATCTAGGTGAAAATCGAAGGAATAAACAATAAGACTTTGCAGAATCTAGGGGTCTTCAATGTCTATTAGTATATAACTTCAAGTATAATCTAAGCAGCAACTATACACTTTTAAATCAAATGATCATACATTCACATATCTTTCACAAGACTCGGTCCCAATATATCTGGCTCACTTGCGTCCTTCTAGTATAGACGTAATCTACAAGGCCTACCATAATGAACCTCATATGGTTCCATTTTAATTGTTTCTAGATAACTATTTTTATTTGAAAACTCCACATGTGTTAGGTGATTATCCCAAGTCCCACTGAAGTCAAGACCATATGCTCTCAAGATCATGTTTAGTACATTCTAACATCTGATATATCTGTGGGTTCAATGTCATACATATCAAATACTATATACTAAGAACCTTCTTAAAGCCTTTCCCGATGCGCAATGTAATGTTTGAGTCATAGTATGAAACTATACTCTCTGGAAGTCTGTACAGACAGACAATCTCTTGAACGTACATGTCTCCGAAATTTGCCACTATGAAAGTTTCCCTTATTGGAAAGAAATGTGATACTTTAGTAAACCGCTCCAAAATCACCCAAATAATGTCGTTTTTCCTAGGAATTATTATGAGGCCCACTAAAAAGTCCATAGTAAAATCATCCCACTTAAATTCGAGAATGGGATATGGATTTAGTAAACTATTGGGTCTTGGAAGATTGTCCTTCACCTGTTTATAGGTGTTGCATCACATCACAACCCCTACTATATCCTTTTTCATGCTTGATAAAAAAACTATCAAAGAAGGTCATGGTACATTTTTGTGAAAAATGAATGCACTACCCACTTTATAGAATGAAATTCAACCACAATATCTTCTCAAATACAATTAGGCACAACAACATGACCCCAAATATAGATGTTCTCATCCTTATCTATTCCCCAGTAGAAAGATGACTCCCCACCTTCAAGGAATTCCCTTAAGGCCAAGCATTCTGAATTCTCAAACTTCTTATCTCTAATCTAACTCAAAAATGTATATTCCACTAAAACTAATGTGAGAGTCATATTCTCATATCTCTCCTAAACAAAAAATATATCTCATCTAGTAAAGTCATCATTTTACACTCAACTATAGACTCATAAACTGCTAGAGTCTATGTTTTCCTTATTAAAGCATCAAAAACACTATTTCCCTTCCTAAGCGTATATGCATGAACAAAATGACTGCATATACTATAAACATATTTTCTTCCAAATATTCAAGTCTTTCTTTGAAATGATATAATTCATGCTAATGATATTCATATACATAGTAAAATTCTTTCCCAATAGATAATGTATCCAATATTTCAAGACATAAATAACTAAAGCCAACTCTAGGCGATGAATAGGGTAATCTATTCATATGGCCTGAACTACCAAGACCGGTAAGCCATAACTCAATGTACCAACATCAAATCTACTACAAAACTGATCTAAGAAGAATTACAAAACACCATATACTCCTCACCTACCTTAGGTAGGATCAAGATTGGTATCATTGTCAAATTCTTACATAACTCCTAGAAATCATTCTCACATTCTCTAGACTATTCAATATTTATTCCCTTCTTGGTCAAGCTCGAAATTTGTTCTCACAAACTAGAAATTTCTAGGATGAATCTATTATAATATCCTGTTAAACCGAAAAAACTATGGATATCAGAAACATTTTTGGGTTGTTTGTAAGAAATCACTACATGAACGTTCTCGGGGTCCACTGAGACACCATTCTCCCTGACGTTGTGACCTAATAGGTTTACCTCATCAATATAGAATTGAAACATAGAAAAAATGTTGTATAGGTGATTCTCTCTTAGTGTACCTAGGATGATTTCAAGATTTTGGTCGTGATCTTTTTGAGTCTTAGAGCACACAGAGATTTCATCTACGAAAACTATGAAAAATGATCTAGGTACAAATGAAAGATTTAGTTCATCTAGGCCATAAACACTGTTGGTGTGTTCATAAACCAAAAAGACATTTGGACGAACTCCTAAAGTCCATAAACACTTAAAAAAGTAGTTTGAGGTATTTTAAAAGGTTAAAATCTCAGTTTAGGATACCACTATCTCAAGTCTATATTAGAGAATACATAAGTTACTCTCAACTAATAAAATTGTCCATTGATTTGTGAAAGAGGATATTGGTTCTTCACTTTCATCTAGTTCAACATCTAGTAATCAACACATAAGAGAAAAGTCCCATAAACCTCCTTTGAGAACAATACTAGAGAATCTCAAGGTGATGTACACTGATAGATAAATCCGTTATGCATCAAATATTTTAATTGATTCGTAAACACTTTATGTTCTTTTGGTTCCATTCAATGTGATGGAATAGAATCTGGATCATCCCCTAGCATGATATCAATTGTAAATTCAAAATCTATTTCATGAGGAATCCCTAAAAAATCATTAAGAAGCATTTCATGAACCCTATATACTATGGGAAGAAATAAATCGTGTTTCCACCCCCATCATCTAGAAAAGGACTAAAAACCATGGTGGTCAGCACCCACAGTTGCTGATGAACTTGCCCTGCATGGCCCGCCATGATATCACACTCTCCCTGATGAATATAATTGTTACCCTCAGGATACATAAAAGTCACTATACATTGGTAGAAATTAAAGTGGTCTTGGTATGATATTGACCGGTCCATACCCATGATTAGAACAAAACCAGACATTTAGGGATGTAAATATCCCAAAAAAAGTGATACTCCCCAATCCTGGGAGAACATTGCTTGCAATTATAGTTGTCTCTAAACCATACTTACGAAGAGGTATCTATCATCATAGCCCGACTCAAGAACTCTGTAGGATCGAAATATAATATGAGATGCTCAATATACAAGAGGGGGGTGAATTGTATACTTTAAAAATTCCTTTGGAAACTTTAAAGTTAGTTATGAATAACTAGAGTTTCCTTAAGAAAAGGAAAGGCTAAGTTTAACAAAGTTAAACTAAGTAAATTCACAACACCTCTAACACCGAACTGAACTTGGAAAGGGATTCCAAAAGTAGGTTCCGGAAATATGATTCCGGAAATTGAAACTTAACAAAAGTTACAATATAAGATTCTACCTTAAAGCGTATAGAATCTAAACTAATCAGAGTAAGTAAGGAAGTATAAGAAAGTTATACTTTCCTTAAGATACAAAATTGCAGCGGAACAAAACAAGTAGTAAAACTACTAGTAACAAGATAATAGTCTTTTAACCCAAAGAGAAGGGTATCCAAAAACCTTGGATAAAGGTCCCTTGATTTATACTTTCAAGCAAGTCTGTCTTACCCACACCAGGGTAAGCCCTCGATACGAAGATCGGAGTCTCTGTCTTGCTATCCCCGCAAGCCCTCAACTTCAAGGTAGTTGGCAACCTCTATCTTCCTCAGCAAGGAAGTCCTCGATCTTTAAGGTAGTCGGCAACCTCTGTCTTTCTCAGCAAGAAAGCCCTCGATCTTTAAGGTAGTCAGCACCTCTGTCTTCCTATCCCCGGAAGCCCTCGAATGTAATCACCAACATTCGGAGTCGCACGAAGCTTTGAGAGTTAATAAGAGACTCTCTCTCTAGAAATCACTTCAACAGCATGTAAGCACTTTTTCAGCAATCAGCACTGAGCTCTTTCAAATGAGCTCCTATTTATAGGTAAGGTCGGCTCCTCTCCAACGGTCATATTTTCCTTAAAGTTCGGAGGGACCTGTACACGTGTCACTTAGACAACGGTTAGTTTATAACAAAAAGGACGACATCGTTTTATAACAAGGTAAGTGTAACAGAATGTACGACATCGTTTTAAACTCTAACATAAAGGTTCGGAATAGAAATTTCGGAGTGAATGTTCGGAGTGAATGAATTCAGAGTGTATAAAACAATGATAATCAGATTCTGTTTAATAGGTGAATTCGGAATGAGAATTCGGAATAGGAATTCGGAATAGGAATTCGTCATCAGAAATCGTAATGAGAATTCATCATCAGAATTCGTAATGAGAATTTATCATCAGAATTCGTAATGAAAATTCGTCATCAGAATTCGTAATAAGAATTCTTTATCAGAATTCGTAATGAGAATTCTTCATTGGAATTCGTAATGAGAATTCTTCTTCAGAATTCGTAATGAGAATTCGGAATGGGATTTCTTCATTAGAATTCGTAATGAGAATTCTTCTTCAGAATTCGTATCCTGAATCTGGAATAGAACTAAGTCAGAATTCATATCCGGAATTCGGAATGAAACTTCCTTATAGTTCTTGTCCAGAACCGAATCCTAAAAACAGAATGCTTTTTATCAGTTTTAATGATTCCGAGAAAGTGAATCCGAATTTCATACTTAAGAAAAATATTAATGAAAAAATGATAAGGATAAATTTTTCTTATAAAATCGATTTTCCTTAAGAAAGCATTTTTCCTTATAAACGCAATTTTCCTTAAGAAAGCATTTTTCCTTACAAAAGCGATTTTCCTTAAAGAAAGCATTTTTCCTTACAAAAGCGATTTTTCTTAAAGATAAGGTGTTTGTGATTTTCAAAACAAGAAGGAATGGAAAAGTCATAAGGAAAACCTTATTGACTCAACAATCTCCCCCTTTTTGGAAAGCACAAACATCCTTACGAAAAAGCTATTCTAAGAAGAAAGAAACGTATTAAAGCTTATCTCCCTTGGTTTAAGAATATAGATGAATACGACTAACTCCCCCTTAGGCTTTGAAACTCTAAGGATCGTATTCATATTTCCGGAGTGATGTTTCTTTAAGAAAAACTCCCCCTTAAACAAACTCTTATTAGAGTTCTTTTTCCTTGGGTATTTTCCTTTCTCCCCCTTTGAAAAACTCTTATTAGATTTCCTCTTTTTCTTAAGGATCTTTTCCTTCTCCCCCTTTGTGATTTTCAAAAAGAATTGGAGGGAATGGAAAAAAAATAACAAAGTACCTGAAAAGATTAGTAACGACAGCAATAGAAACAACAAGCACAATTTTCATTATATTTGAAATGTCAGCAACAAAAACAGATTACAACAAAAAGATCGGATTGGTCATTTCGGATCTTTCTCCTTCGACATGAGCCCCTTGAGAATTGTCTTGATCTTCTTGAGGTCCTTATGATCTTCCTCTGCTTGCTTTTCTAAGGCAACTATTCTTGCTGACTGAGCTTCAATGATTTCTTCCTGAGCCTTCAACTTTTCTTCCTGAGCTTTCATTTTCTCTTCCTGAGACTTTATCCTTTCTAGAAAATTGATCCGATGATCTCTTTCAGATTTCCAATTCTGAGAAACAGAATTGAGCTTTCCATTCAGATCTCTTACTTCCTGACTCCGAATGTTCTTTTCCTCTGTCAATTTCTCATCGAATGATGCAGTCATCTCATGAAACTTCTTGTCCTCGGTTTGAAAAGCATCCTTAACATTCTCCTGAAACTCATCCAGCAACCTCATCTCTTCCACATTCTTCTTCGACCAGCTTGTCATCCTTTTGCAAGATCTTTTATGGGCTTCGTAACCAATAAAGAAATTTTTGAACTGGGCTTCTATCTCAACACATTTATCCATAACCATGGATACGGAGTCGATTTTCTGATTCATCGTATGTTGAAGCATCTGGCATCTAGAGTCTATACTGGAGAAGGTCGGAATGGTTCCCACCAACTTCTTCAAGGACTGAACAACAAAATCGTGCCCCAACGATGATGACTCCAAATCAGAAATCTTGCTAGGAGAATTTTCTTCCTCAATAAGCTCCAACTTCCTCTTAGAAGAGCTACCAGCTTCCTTCCTCATACTTTTTTCTGAACTCGGGGTATCAGCAAGAATTTGCTTTCCCTTATCTTTTTCCGGAATTGAAATCTGTTCCGGAGATCTGTTCTCACTATCAGAGACTTGAACAATTTTATCTTCCTCATCAGCAACTTCTTGAACATTGGCTTCCACGTTTCCCATCTGAGCAGCATCAAGTAAAATATGTTCTTGACAAGTAACTTCTTCTTCTCCCTTTTCTTTTTCCATTGCAGGAGTAGCAAGCTTTGAAGATTGAGCTTCAGATGTTCGGAGCGAGAGGTGATCCGAAGGAGTTCCCTTATATTCATCTACTTGTTTGAGCACATCTCCTGTCTCACCACTTCCTTCAGCCGCTTCTTCAACCTCTTCCACTAGCTCTACTTCCTCAGTAGCAACAGCCTCTTCCGGAGTAACAAGATTTCTTCCTGGAGTCTCAGGTAGAGATTCCAGATAAAAAGATCTCGGAACGGGAATGGTTGCTGAAACCATTTCGTTGAACTTCAACAACGCTTGGACAGCCTCAGCTTCTGACAACTTCTTCTTCAGCTTCTTTTCCTTTGCTTGTTTCTCGAGCTCATCAGCAGCCTTCTCTTTCAGAGCTTTAGCCTCTGCAGGATCTAATCCGAACTTCGGATCTCCTTCCTTCCTCTTTTCCTTGTCAGCTCTCCACTTCGCTGCAACCTCATCAGTATATGTCTTCTTCTTCTTAGGCTTAGGAGGTGCGGAATGGACTTCCTTAGACTTAGGTTCCTCGGCTTCGCCTACCACTTCTTTCTGCTTCCTCTTCCTTACCGGCTTGGATGATTCCGGATCAGCCACTTTCGGAGTCACTTCTACTTGAGGAGGTAGATCAATGAACTTCCCTGACTCCTTGTTAAAAGCTATCTTCATCCTTTTAAGAGTTGTATCACTGAGCAACATGATCTTGCAAACTTTCGGCTTAGAACTGCAAGCAACCTTGAAGGATTCTAGGAACCGAACTATCAGCTTCGACAATATTGCCGGGTACATCACTATCTGAGCTCTCAGATTCCCCTTCTTCAAATTATCAATGTTGAGAAGAATATGCTTCATCAAGTTGAACTTTCTTAGATTTATCAGGAAATCCAAGATGTATATCTCACTCTTCTTCAAGTTATCCTTATCTCCTTTTCTCGGTACAATAAGCCCTTGCACCCATAACTCCAGAATCCGGAAGTTTGTAGAAAGACTTGCAATTTTCGGAGCCTTGTCATCATCCAATCCGAGAATTTCTAAGGCTTTCTCCTTGTTGAAACTACCCAAAGAGTCTGGCAGAACGTGCGAGATAAACTCAGCTTCACCTTCATAACTCAACCCTACCAAGCTTGCAGCCTTGGTGTAAGATAGCTTATATGTCTTGCCATATGATTTGAAGGAAAACTTCTCTCTATTATCTTCCTCAAAGAAAGCAACCGACTCATAAAACTCAACAAGCAAATCTGAGTAGACTTCATCTTGGTTGCCGGTTTTTGATATCGCAACATCCTCCCAGCCATTCAACTTGATATTCTTTGAAATAATAGAATCGTAGTTGCTGAAGAAATTCGGATGAACTAACCTCTCTCTGTAGACTAACCACTGAGAAATGGGCTTAGTTGAAGACATTTCTTGAGAAGCTAACTCTGCAGACATTCGGATTAGAAGTCTCTGAGAAGTTCGGAACTGAGAAGACTGAAGTTCGGAATGGCCTTAAATCGTAGAGTCAGAGCTTCAGCACGCAAAAGCTTGAAATCGATGTGGGATGAGAAAATAGGGTCCCCTTTATATAGGCATTGGGATGACGGTTCAACTTCCTCGGTTGATCTAACGGTTTAGAATGATCTGAGATCTGATCTAACGGTTGAAATCTTGAATCCGATCTTTTTGAGGTTTTATTAAAACAAAGATTTAAGAAAACTATAATCCGAAACCATAATATAAGAAACTGCCAGCAAGTAAAATATGATTACGAAAACTTCAGTAAGGAAATCATAACTTTCGTATTAGCTTAGGAAAGTTATTCGTAATGGGTAATATAAAGACGACTACGAAAAATTCAATACGAAAAACTAAATACGAAAACCTTAATACGAAAAAGGTAAATACGAAAAACAAAACTTGGTACGAAAATCTGGTTATGAAAGTCCCAGTACGAAAGTTGTCCATTCCGGAAATTTTCAATACGAATACTTTCATTCCAGAAGTATTGAAAATATCCATTCTGGAAAATGGTAGTTCCGAAAGTTCCATTCCGGAAATTTTCGTTCCGAAAAATTTGAAAACAAATTTTGAAAAACTTTGTTAAATAAACAAACAAATGTACTCCCCCTATGAAAAGGAGTTTATTACTGTAAGGAGATTTTTCCAACAGAAAGTTAATTAAGGAAGATTACCTTACGGTTATCATTCCTAACTTCTGTTTAATATATTCAAATCTATCAGAAGGTAAAGATTTTGTGAAAATATCAGCAAGTTGATCTTGCGTTCCGATAAACTGAAGAATAATGTCTCCTTTAAGTGTGTGATCCCTAATAAAGTGATGCCTAATATCTATGTGTTTTGCACGGGAGTGATGTGCAGGGTTTTTACTTAGGGCAATGGCACTTGTGTTATCACACAAAATTTGAGTTTTAGTAAAACTCAAGCCATAGTCTGTGAGTGTGTGTTGCATCCACAACACTTGTGCACAACAACTTCCAGCTGCTACATATTCAGCTTCAGCAGTGGAGAGTGCAACAGAATGTTGCTTCTTGCATGACCAAGAAACTAATGAATCTCCTAAGAAATGACAAGTTCCGGATGTACTTTTCCTATCCATTCTACATCCACCAAAGTCAGCATCAGAATAGCTTTTTAGAACAAAATCATTTCCAGAAGTATAAAATAATCCTAGATCCATGGTTCCCTTAAGGTAGCGAAAAATTCTTTTTACTGCCTTTAAGTGAGATTCCTTAGGATTGGATTGATATCTTGCACATAAGCATACAGAAAACATTAAGTCTGGTCGACTAGCTGTTAAGTAAAGTAAACTTCCAATCATACCTCTAAAAGATGTTTGATCTACTGGTTTCCCAGCTTCATCAAGATCTAAAGAGTTTGAGGTACCAATGGGAGTACTTATACTCTTAGTGTTGTCATAACCATACTTTTTAAGAAGATCTTTAATATACTTATGTTGGGATATGTAGGTTCCTTCTGGTTTTTGAGAAATTTGAAAACCAAGGAAAAATGTTAACTCACCCATCATACTCATTTCAAACTCAGATTTCATTAGACTAGCAAAAGAGTCAGTCAAAGATTCCTGAGTTGAACCAAATATAATGTCATCAACATAAATTTGAACAATCAAAACATTTTTCTTATCTTTCTTTATAAAAAGGGTTGGATCTGCATTTCCCTTAACATAGTTATTTTGAAGCAAAAATCCAGTAAGTCTATCATACCATGCTCGTGGGGCTTGTTTAAGGCCATACAAAGCTTTGGTAAGTCTAAAAACATGATCTGGATATTTTGTATCTTCAAAGCCAGGAGGTTGTTCAACAAAAACTTCCTCTTGAACATAACCGTTAAGAAAAGCACATTTCACATCCATTTGAAATAGTTTGAAATTAAAGAATGCTGCAAAGGCAAGTAGAATACGGATAGATTCAAGTCTGGCTACTGGAGCATAGGTTTCTTCATAGTCTATTCCTTCTTGTTGATTATAGCCTTTAGCAACAAGTCTAGCTTTATTTCTAACAATGACTCCATTTTCATCACATTTATTCCTGAAAACCTATTTTACTCCAATAACAGAAGTTTCCTTAGGTCGCTCAACCAAGGTCCAGACTTTATTTCTTTCGAATTCATTTAGTTCATCTTGCATTGCTTTGATCCAATCATCATCACCTAAAGCTTCATCAGTGCTTTTAGGCTCTAATTGGGAAAGAAATGCTAGATGTTCTACTTCATTTCTTAAGGAACTTCTAGTCCTTACAGGTTGATTTACATCACCAATGATACTATCACTGGGATGATTCTTAAGAAACATCTGATTTGGGTTTTGTAAAACCTGTTCATCAACATAGGGTAGAAAGTCTTCTGGGGTAAATGTTTCAGAAGTATCTTCTAGAACAATTTCCTTATCAGAAGGTTCTTCTATCAAGGGTTGATAATCAGTTTTTGAAAACACATCCGAAGATGTAGGTTGGGAGGTTTTAAAAACAAAACGATCTGATTCATCAAATTTTACATGTACTGTTTCTTTAACAGTACAAGTGTTTTTATTAAAAACTCTATAAGCCTTAGAGTTTGTGGAATAACCTAAGAAAATTCCTTCATCTGATTTTGGTGCGAATTTATGTAAGTTATCTTTAGTATTCAAAATGAATACTTTGCAACCAAAAACTTTGAAGTAGGAAAGTCTTGGTTTTCTACCATTCCATAACTCATAAGGAGTTTTATTAAGAAAAGGTCTAATCAAAACTCGATTTATAGTATAACAAGCAGTACTTACAGCTTCAGCCCAGAAATGTCTAGCAATAGAATATTCACTCAACATGGTTCTAGTTATTTCTTGAAGAATTCTATTTCTTCTTTCAACTACACCATTCTGTTGAGGAGTTCTAGGTGCTGAAAAGTTGTGAGTAATACCTTTCTTACTACAAAAAGTTTCAAAATCAGAATTTTGAAATTCTCCTCCATGATCACTATGAATAGTTTTCAATGGAAGGTTTTTATCATTTTTAACTTGAGCTCTAAAACTTTTGAAATAAGAAAAAGCTTCATATTTCTTTGCTAGAAAATAGACCCAAGTAAATCTAGTGTAATCATCAACTAGAACAAACACATAGTATTTGCCTCCAATGCTTCCAGTTTGTGTTGGACCAAAAAGATCCATATGCACCAACTGTAATGCATCGGTTGTTGAGACTTCACCGATTGACTTAAAACTAGATTTATGTTGCTTGCCATATTGACAAGGATCACAAACTTTAGAAGAATCAAATCTAAGCTCCGGTAGATCCTTAACAAGTTTCTTCCTAGAGAGTTTACATAGGTTTCTAAGAATACAGTGTCCTAATCTTCTATGCCATAACCAAGAGTGATCTTCTATTGCACTTAGGCAAGGTAAATCTTGGCTTCTTAGGTCTTCTAAGTTTAAGGTGTAAACATTCTCTTGCCTATTGGATGAGAGAATAAATTCTTCCTTGGAATTGTGAACTAAGCATTTATCATTCCTAAAATTCACAAGGTAACCTTCATCACATAACTGACTTATGCTAATGAGGTTGTGCTTAAGACCTTTAACAAAAAGAACATCTGAAATCAAAGTTTTACCTAAAAGAACAATATTACCAATACCAACAATCTCTCCCTTAGCATTGTCTCCGAAAGTTACCTTTCCTCCTTTCGTTTTGATAATCTTTTCAAAAAAACTTTTGTTACCAGTCATGTGCCGGGAACATCCACTATCCATGTACCAAATATTGTTGCTGGAACTTTCTTTATTTTCCTGAAATTGAGAACAAAGTTAGACTTTCGGAATCCAAACTTGTTTGGATCCGAGATTTCCAGACAATAAAATTTTTGGTACCCACATTTTCTTAGAAAAATAAGCTTTATGAAAACCTAAGGATTGGGTTTTGTTTAAGGAACAATTTCTTGCCCAGTGACCACCACATTGACACCTAGTACAAAATGTGGCACTTTGAGGAACAAAATAATTGTTGCTGAAAACAGGTTTTGCTTGGGTATAACCAAATCCGGATTTATTTCTTAAAGGTTGTATTTGAGAATACATCTTATCAAAATTTTCCTTACCATGGGTAAAGTTTGATAAACACTTCTTTAAGGAAAAAATTTCGGACATGAGTTTTACAACCAAGTTTTTATCCTCAAAATCATTAGTTTTGAAACTAGAGTTAGGCTCGAAAACATTTTTATTAGAAATTACTTTTTCTAATTCTTTAGCAAGTTTGTTCTTCTCAGAACTTACTTCCGCAAGATTTTTTGAAATATTTTCAAAATCAGCATTTTTCTTATCAAGATCTTTAGAAAGATCTGATATCTCTTTAGTAATAATAGAATTCCTAGAATTTGCCTTATCAAGTTTCTTGTTGAGTTTGGAATTCTCAATCTCAAGAAGTTCAGCAAACCTAGAGACTTCTTCAAAAGTAGGTAAAGTATTTTCCTCATCAGAAGATGATTCTTCATCAGAAGAGTTATAATACTTACTATCATTAGAATTTAAGGAAACATTGGTCAATGATTCAGCATTTCGTACCTTAGCCATAACACAATGATTATCAATAGTTAATCTGGCTATAAGACCAAGATTCTTCTGTCCTGAAGATTCATAATCAGAAGATTCATCTGAAGAGTCACCACCACTGGCACTCCAGGAGTCATTAGCTTTCAGAACTTTCTTAGCTTTGGCTTTGTAATACTTCTTCCTGTTCTTGTCTGAATGTCTTTCCTTCTTTTCTTTCTTTCTGAGCATAGGGCAATCTGGTCGAATATGTCCAGCTCTTTTACATTCATAACAAGTAACTTCTCCATCTTTCTTATCTTTCCTATCCTTCTTCTTATACTTGGATTGAAAGTTTCTCTGTCCAGCTATCTTGTTCATCCTTCGAGCAAGATTAGCTAATTCATTTTCTGAAACTTCACTTTCACTAGATTCGGATTGGAAAATGACTTTCTTAGATTTGGATCTGGTAACTCTCTCAGGAGTCTTAGCTTTCATCTGATTTGAAGTTGAAGTAAAAGCAACAGTACCATTTCCATTCTTCTTCTTGATGTTGTCAGCATCTCTCTTCATTCTTGTTTCATGTTGTAGAAGAGTTCCAAATAATTCATCAAGAGTAATTTGAGTAACCTTCCTGTTCTCATCTATAGTTGTTCTCTTAGATTCCCACTCATTGGGCATAATATCAATAATCTTGTCCACAAGAGCTTCATCATCTAATCCTTTTTCTCCCATAGATTGTAAACTGTTGACGATAGTCATAAATCTTTGTTGAACTTTACAGATAGGTTCTCCATAAGGAAAAATGAAGCCATGATATTCAGCTCTAAGCATAGCTCTTCTAGTCTCAATCACCTTAGAAGTCCCAAAGTGTGTAACCTCTAACTTCTTCCATATACAGTTAGCTGCTTCACAAGAAGAAATTTGGCTATATATATTTCTAGTCATTGAACATAATAAAATATTGCGTACCTTATAGTTGAGTTGATATTCTTGCTTTTCCTGGTTAGTAAAGGTTCTGACTTCCTTGTCAGGAATTTTATAGTCACTAGTAAGCATGACAAAGTTATCTACTCCAGTATTGATAACAAAAGTCTTCATACGATCTCTCCAGTATTCATAATCATTACCATCAAAGATAGGTGGTCTTGTAGGATTCAGATTGTCAATAGATCCAACATTCATTCCTTCCATACTTAAAAAATAACTTGGAAACAAACTTGTTAATAGCAAAAGATTCGTAATCAAAAAGTTCGGAATGAGAAAATCCGGAATGGATAAATCGGAATGACAGAGTTCGGAATGAAAAAGTTGAGCAAGAAAAACTTGTATGTGAGTACAAGTATTTCAGTAACCTTGGCTCTGATACCAAATGTAAGAATGGTATAGAGTAAGAGGTTTCCAACCTCTGATACCAATTGTAGGATCGAAATATAATATGAGATGCTCAATATACAAGAGGGGGGGTGAATTGTATACTTTAAAAATTCCTTTGGAACCTTTAAAGTTAGTTATGAATAACTAGAGTTTCCTTAAGAAAAGGAAAGGCTAAGTTTAACAAAGTTAAACTAAGTAAATTCACAACACCTCTAACACCGAACTGAACTTGGAAAGGGATTCCAAAAGTAGGTTCCGGAAATATGATTCCGGAAATTGAAACTTAACAAAAGTTACAATATAAGATTCTACCTTAAAGCGTATAGAATATAAACTAATCAGAGTAAGTAAGGAAGTATAAGAAAGTTATACTTTCCTTAAGATACAAAATTGCAGCGGAACAAAACAAGTAGTAAAACTACTAGTAACAAGATAATAGTCTTTTAACCCAAAGAGAAGGGTATCCAACAACCTTGGATAAAGGTCCCTTGATTTATACTTTCAAGCAAGTCTGTCTTACCCACACCAGGGTAAGCCCTCGATACGAAGATCGGAGTCTCTGTCTTGCTATCCCCGCAAGCCCTCAACTTCAAGGTAGTTGGCAACCTCTGTCTTCCTCAGCAAGGAAGTCCTCGATCTTTAAGGTAGCCGGCAACCTCTGTCTTTCTCAGCAAGAAAGCCCTCGATCTTTAAGGTAGTCGTCACCTCTGTCTTCCTATCCCCGGAAGCCCTCGAATGTAATCACCAACATTCGGAGTCGCACGAAGCTTTTAGAGTTAATAAGAGACTCTCTCTCTAGAAATCACTTCAACAGCATGTAAGCACTTTTTCAGCAATCAGCACCGAGCTCTTTCAAATGAGATCCTATTTATAGGTAAGGTCGGCTCCTCTCCAACGGTCATATTTTCCTTAAAGTTCGGAGGGACCTGTACACGTGTCACTTAGACAACGGTTAGTTTATAACAAAAAGGACGACATCGTTTTATAACAAGGTAAGTGTAACAGAATGTACGACATCGTTTTAAACTCTAACATAAAGGTTCGGAATAGAAATTTCGGAGTGAAAGTTCGGAGTGAATGAATTCAGAGTGTATAACACAATGATAATCAGATTCTGTTTAATAGGTGAATTCGGAATGAGAATTCGGAATAGGAATTCGGAATAGGAATTCTTCATCAGAAATCGTAATGAGAATTCATCATCAGAATTCGTAATGAGAATTTATCATCAGAATTCGTAATGAAAATTCGTCATCAGAATTCATAATAAGAATTCTTTATCAGAATTCGTAATGATAATTCTTCATTGGAATTCGTAATGAGAATTCTTCTTCAGAATTCGTAATGAGAATTCGGAATGGGATTTCTTCATTAGAATTCGTAATGAGAATTCTTCTTCAGAATTCGTATCCTGAATCTGGAATAGAACTAAGTCAGAATTCATATCCGGAATTCGGAATGAAACATCCTTATAGTTCTTGTCCAGAACCGAATCCTAAAAACAGAATGCTTTTTATCAGTTTTAATGATTCTGAGAAAGTGAATCCGAATTTCATACTTAAGAAAAATATTAATGAAAAAATGATAAGGATAAATTTTTCTTATAAAAGCGATTTTCCTTAAGAAAGCATTTTTCCTTATAAAAGAAATTTTCCTTAAGAAAGTATTTTTCCTTACAAAAGCGATTTTCCTTAAAGAAAGCATTTTTCCTTACAAAAGCGATTTTTCTTAAAGATAAGGTGTTTGTGATTTTCAAAACAAGAAGGAATGGAAAAGTCATAAGGAAAACCTTATTGAATCAACAAACTCAACCACCAGGATCAAACCATTTACAAGTTTTAAAGATATAAATGAATGAGAGATACCAGTAATAAATAAGGCACTAGGAGTAGAAGCTACAAGAATTGTACCTATAACTTTAAATGGTATAGCCTCACTATGCACCATTTTCAGTTGAGATACATTAAATTATCATGTCCCTCTCCCCTATAATGAATTATGAGTCCCTTGAGATGCACTAATATTCTTATATATGTGATATTACCTATAAGCACCATGTCTACTACCTTGACCACCACAAACAGTAGAACTCCATCTTCAAAACGGATATGGTGTTGAAGTTAACCTTCCATAACATTGATTATATATAGATTCTAAATAATTTCTTATCTATCATGGATTATAGTATAACCTTTTTCTATGTCCCGTACTGCCATAAGATCAACAATTTATTGGTGGTTGGTGGAATTGGCTACAAAAGTGACCCATCCTACCTCATTGGTTACTAGTCACCTGGGTAATATCTTATGTTTCTGATCCTTCCCCCTGGACACTCTAAATTCCACTCCTCTTGTCATTAATCTCATAATGATGATTCATACACTTAGAAGTCATACATCCTGACCATCTTGTATCACCACTTATCCTCCACTAGAACCCTCCTTCAAGTTACCCTCATATATGAGAGCTTTATTCAACACTTTTGCAAACTTATTCATATTGAATATATTCATATGGGACATAATTTCATAGTAAATAAAATATTGAAACTTATTTTATATTTTGATCTACTCTCCTACCAATTCTATAACAAAGCACTGGAAATATTTAAAGAGACTAGCATAGCCCAGAATATACATACTCTCCTGAGTAAGCCTCATAAAATTGTCTTCTCCCTTTTTCGTGACCATATCAGGATAAATGTGCTCCAAAAACTTATCTTAAATGTCATTCCCCTCCAAATTCTCCTTATATACATCTCGAGTTTCTATGTCCCACCAACGCTTCACATGACCACATAATATATAAGTATCCAGCTTGGCACTTACTCAGCATGAGTCTTTAAGTGGTCTTGTATTATTTGGGTGGACTCAATAAAGAACTCCACTACCTCAGTTCCATCCTCTCTAGTGAATGTTAGAGGGTGATGCAATAGAAAATCCTATATATGGTTGTACATAATATTCACAACCCTCCATGAGTCTCTTTACATCAACAACATGAACCTAACAAAGTTCACTTGGAATTTCTCTATGAATTCATCACCCAACACTATTGGTTCCCTTGGATCCACAAATGGTGGATTATATCCACCCATATACTCTTGTATTCCTTTTAAAAAAATAACCATGGAGGAATATCCCTATAGTTCCAAACACATATCTTATGACACATAACACAACATTAACAGATTTACAAAAGATGGATTTAAAATAATCCATAACTGGCCATTCCCCCAGATCTCACAATGTGTGCAAAAATGTTGTGTTATCACCACCCTTAACCAGCCAACATCCATGTCATGTTTAAGAAATGTTAAAAAATTATTATATATCAATTTTCCCATCAGACACCCATTTTAAAGATTTTTCATTTTTTTTTAAATTTCTATTTTCATATTTGAAACCTTTGTCTTTTATGTTCCACAATCAAAGAAAAGAATTCTCATTTTACAACCTACATAAATCCTTTTTCCAATGTGTTCCTAAAATTATGCAAGTAAGATAATAAATACATAGTTCCATGAATGATGGATGCATACTCAATTCTCATTATATTATGAGCCATTAGTCAAATCATAGAAAATCAAAGAAAAAATATTCATATCACACAACAAGTTCATCAATGAAGGGGAAATGACATCCAACTGTAATAACACACATCAATAACATCAATACCACCATGGGTACTTGGATTTTACCCCCATAAATGGATTAGATAATCCCATATAGGAACTCGTAACCAAGGCCCAAATCAACCTATTCTTAGGTCTAAATTTCAAAAATAGTAAGATAGATGATAATAAAAGGAAAACATCCCTTGAAACCACTTTGTGACATCCCAACATGGGAGCCACACACAGATGCCTCGAGCCATTTGGCCATATGACCACAGGCCAACCTCCTCTTAAGGAAAATTCTAGTAACTAGAAACGTGGTTCTAATATCAATCATGGGGAGACTATTTCCTCTTTATAATGTAGCAAGACATCATTAATAAATAACCAATATACAAATGATAATAACCATAACCAGATTAGTACTAGTACCAAAAGATTGCCAAAATTGGATACAATATTCAAAAAAATGTAGATTTCTCATGCCATAATAAGTGTCAAGCATCTAATGTAGAACCCAAAATAAAGACACATAAAACTCCCAAGTTGGTTTTGATACCATGTATGGTTTCATTATCTATGATCCACCCCAAATCAGCCATCTAACAAGGAACTTGTTTTCTTATCTTGTCTTACAAACTTGAAGTCAATTTTGGGTACTGATCAGGATGACTGAGTAGGGTGTGAGTACACCATAGTATTCCACCACCTACAATGTCTAATAAAATATACACGCAATAATAGTGTATTCCATTCTATAAATAATAAAATAAAATAAATAATTTAAACATTTTACCTATATTTAATGATTCTTTATATATCCACAAAACACCCAGGTACCCGAGGACATCAAAACCATAAATACCTAATTTCACCCATTCAAAAGTATGAACTATCCGTAAGGGAAATAACATATTACAATTCCATGGTTATAATTTATCAATTCATTTCAATTCACATTATATATAATTTTAACCATTGTTCCATGCCAACATTTTGGCCCTAGCATGTCATGGATAAGACCCTATAGAAGTTTGAAGTAGTATTCTGTGTCACACATTCATTTATCACATGTATCACACAAGTAGTATTTTGAAGCTCTAGTCCATGTCCCACACTAATTATCATTACGGGGTTTTGAATAACCAGTCCCTCTACTACACATATTTATCAATCAATCACCCAACAAGTATTTTGAAGTAGTATTCCATGTCCCACATTCATTATCACTGTGAGATTTTTAATTTATAGTCCATATCACACACAGATTTATTAATAAATCCCATTTATCATATTTAATTATCACTAACATAATAAAAAACATTTCACATCATGATATACCATTACAATTTATCAATAAAATCATGATTCAATACATCAATCACATGAAATAATACGTTAAATTCCCCATTAAACAATTTTTCAATATTCAATTCTTATAACCCATTAACCCATTAAGGTTAAGTGAACCATCTCATAATCCACATTGTTAATTAATTCATATCACATTAATTAACCAATTACACAATACCAATTTCCCATCAATTCCACTATCACAAAATCCCATTAATTAATTAGTACAATTACATGATTCCATTAATTAATTAATCAATTAATTTATTCAAATCAATATTAAATTGTAAATATACCAATAAAAATTCAAGAATATATAAAAAATTTGGAATTAAATACTATAGGAATTGACTTTAAACCACCTACCTCAATCTTGATGGTGAATGATCACTAATTGGAATCCCCAATTGAAGTAGAACAACCAAGATCACGACAAAAAATAAGATATATATCTGAAACCTAGATCCAAGATCAAACAGATTAGATATATCAAAACCCAGATCAGGATCCATAATAAAATGAGGAGAACATCACTTCCAAATAAGTGAGAAATTTGAGAGAGAGGGAGGAAACCATAAAGGATGAGAATCACTTATCGGGAAATATTAAGACCATAAATTTATTAAGAATATAGGTTAGAAATCCATGAAATCCATCTAGGATCCTCAAAAGATCAGATAAATTGGTTTAGGGTCAATCTAGGCTGTTTATATATATAAGAAGGGGGTTTAAGAATTTTTAATTAATTTTTGGTGGATTAAATTACAGTGTTCATAGTTTCTTGCTTGGGGTGCACAATTCTCTCTAACTATGTACCTCCATCTAGGGAAGACACAATTACTACTAAAAGGGAATAAAATTTGAAAAAACATTGGGCCAATTGTGTAATCTCCCTATACTAGGGGTTGCACAGTTTTCTGGGGAAGTGTATACAGTTTGGTAAAATTGTGTTCTGAAGTTTCACCGTGAAAATCCCATCCAAAACATCCAAATTTTACACAAACATACCAAAGGTAAAATCCCAACAATATGTACTCAGAACAAAGAAAAATGATACCTATAAACTATCTTGAGACAACTTTAGATAAGGTAAAGATCTTACTTAAGCAAACTATGTTAAAACATTAACAATTTATACTTTTAAAAATTAAAAAAATAAAAAACATACATTTAGAATTAAAAAAATATCCATATTTTTAAATTTATCAAACTATAAACTAAAATATTTTATTAGTGTTTTCAAATACATAAAATAGTATACCTTTAATCATTAAATACTAATTATATTTATATAAACACTATAAATTTACCACTCAATTAATGAGTTTATAAATAATTAAACACATATAAATAATTAATTAAAAAATTAAAACTTATATAAAATATCATAAAATTACCATAAAATACTATAAAATTAGACTATTTCAGGTACATAGAAAGATTTAAATAGATATACAATTATAAAATCTATAGGATAAATAATAAAAATAAAAAAATCCTTTCTAAAAATCTAATAATGTATTTTCAAATATTATTTTGTCCAATTTATCCACAATAAATGGATTAGTAAATTATTCAATAGATTCTAATTCTAAACAAATATTATATATTTTTACATGATCCATAATCTAATGAGATCTAGAATCCCTATTCTACACCCTAGGATACTGGAAAAGATTCTTAGAAATTATTATATTAGAATTACTATCACAAAATAGGTACTTTATTAATATAAACATGATAGTCATATAATTTATTAAACCCAGAAACATTATGCACAAAAAATAGAAAAAACTATTCACTTTGCCTCATATCTGGATAATGTATCTGATAATTTATTATTGTAACCATAACAAGTTAATCTTATAACAAGAAAATGACACATACCTAATGTAATCTTTCTATCAATACTGTGGCATCTAATATTAGAATCAAAGTAACTAGACAAATTAATGTAATTCTATTAAGAAATTAATAAACCACAATTAATCATTTATTTTATATAACTTATTATAGATTTTACGATTTTATGGAAACTGTCATAATTATTTTACAGAACCATAGAATAGGGGAATATACTGAACATAATCATTGGTCTTCTAGCTATCAAATAAAGTAAACTACCTATCATACCGCTCAAAAGCTTTAAATACACTAATTTTCTAGAATCATTAATATCAAATTTTGTATAAGTTATTATAGGTGTTCAAACATGGTTTTAGAAAACTAAAAAAAATATTCTAACAATTGTTTTTGCATATTTAGTTTGAATAAGAGCAATATGGCCTTTTCAATTCAAAAATTATAGAATTATGAAAAATTATAACACACCCATTAAACTCATATTAAACTCACTAGAATTAATATTAGAAAATTATTTATATAATTAATTAGAATAAGAAACAAAAACGTTATCATCAAAAATATATACTAGTAAATTATTTATTATTAGGAAATTTTAATATAAACAATATAGGTTTAATATTACAATTTAGAAAACATTATTAAATAAAAAACAATGTTTGTCTATCATAAAATGACCTCAGGGATTTATGAAGACCATATTTTTTCAATTACTAATTTTTTTGGTAACTCTTCAAATTTAAATCCAAATGGATGATTGACATACCCATCTCTAGAAATTATACCATTTAAAATGAAAATATAGACAACCATTTGGATTAATTTAAATCCTTAAAAATAATACTATTATAATAAAATTAAAATTTTATAAATCTTAGAAAATATTGAAAAATATTATTAAAATTATATACCTTTATCTTGACCAAATCCTTGAGTGAAAATTTAGGACTTATTTTCATTAATATAATCAGATTTATCTAATTTATTTCTAAATTTATGTTTAGTAATAATAATCTATTTTTTGAAGGGTTTCAAATAGATTTAAAAAATTCTAATTTAACTAGTTCCACTTATATATCTAATTTTAAAATATATTTTTTAATTATTCAACGATATTATTATGTACAATATTATATTGAATAGAATAATTTATAAAATTATAAAAAAAGATTTATATTATTAATTATTGATTCAACATGTTGTGATATATTTTTCAAAGATTTTATTATTCTAAGTTCTTATTATTTTAATATTATATTGAGAATGAATATCCTACCACTCAATTGATGAAATGTTATCATTTTAGGTTCTTCTTCACCTAAAATAAAATGTCAAAATTCTTCTTTAATATTTTATTCATCATGTTTATCTTAAAAATTATAATCATTAAATTTTACATGAAAAAGTTCTTTAACTACCATGCTTATTATATACTATATAAGACTTGATATTATTATAATATTCCAAAAAAATCCCCTTATTACTTTTAGTATAATATTTATCAATACTATACTTGATATTTAAAATAAAAACCTTACACTCAAATACACCAAAGTGGCCGATTTTAGGTTTCCTTCTTTTAAACAATTTATATAGTGTTTACCTTGACAAGTGGCTATTAGAAATTATATTCAATATATAGAATGCTGAATTAATTGAATCAGCCTTAAATAATTATGGTACGTTATATTAAATAATATTTATTCTATGAATTTTTACTATAGTTATATTTTATTATGTAACTATATTATGCTGTAGTTTCCTAGGGATAGAGAAATTATGAATTTTTTATATAATTTCCAATATTTATTCTTCAAAAACATATCTCCTCTAAAAATCATAACATAAATAGTCATGTAGAAATTTTAATTTTCGAATTTATTATAAAAAATATAAATATTATTCAAAGATTCATTCAAACGTTACAAAAAAAGAAATATTTATAAACAAATTAAAATAATAATTTCTTTTTTAAAAAAAACTTATTTTCTACTTAAATAGAAATTTTTACTAAACTATATAAATAAATATGTAATAGTTCTAATGGTATAACTGTATTAAAATTATTCACATATCAAAAAAATTTATTACATTATTTACCTTTTAAACACAAATCACAGAAGAAAACATACTAACACTTAAATTTGGTAGTTCCAAAAAAAATCTGTACTTTTAAAGTTTGTACCACAACAAAAAATTAGCATATACAAGACACATATTCCAAAGTATATAATCTAATCCATATAATATGAATACACTTGAAACATCAGTTAGTTAGCCCTAAAAAATTAATTGAATAAATATTTTCATTCATATTTTTATTAAATAAAATAGAATTATCATAGAAAAAAAGATCTAATTTAATCTAATTAAACATTAATTACATCCTCAAACTGATGTTTCATAGTTATTAAGCTATGTTTAAGACCTCTGAATTTTTTAAAATTATAAATTATGATTGATGAAAATATGATTACTTCTCTAGAACCTCTAACCATAGATTTTTAGTAATTTTGGAAGGTAATAGAACCTCCATAACATTTAATTATGGATAGAATAATTGAGGAGTACCTGGTAATGTATTTTGAGTAGCCACTATTATTTTATCAAGTGTACTTGAGATTATTAATTTAGATTTCATAAAACAAAATAAGTATACTATTTTTTGGTTCCTTTGAAATCATAAATCTAATTAGATTAGGAAACAAATTCAGATGAACAAAAGAATATATAAAACATTTATTATAAGGAAATCAAGAACATAATTTTTTAGGGATAAAATACATAGGGTGACCCTATTATTGAGTAAATCTTAATGAACACTCAATAGAATAATGATATATCATATTAAAGTTAAAACATGTAACACCCAAAAAATTATCTTTAATAATTTTATCAATTGATGTATTATATATCATTAGTATTTATTTTTTAATCAATGTCCAATTCAGTCCTTATTTGGTTAATTTAGTGTAATCATCCTATAAAATGTTTCTTTCAGTTTAAAAAAAATAGATAATGTTTCCTTCAAACAAGAAAACATATTTTTAATATTTCCATCATATTTTATTAGAATCTTCAAATTATCAAATATTTTAATATTATAAGTTTATTTAGTTTATAAATCAATTTTTTTTACCATTTGAACAAAACTAAGAGTTTTTTAGTATTAAATTTCTTTAGTTAATTTTAAAATTTCATTAAAAAGTTTTGTATTATATTTTTCTATTTTTTTCTATAACTAGTTCTTTATATAAATGGGAAACCACAAAAACATCCTTATGTAATATTTCATTTTAAATATATAATTACTTAATATTGTTACTATAAAAACTAGAATCCAACTTAGTTATAACCACATTTATATTTGTATCCATCAAACTGAAGTATGTCGATGCACTATCACATCGAGAATCTCACTTAAAGTTTATTCTTTGGTATAGATCCATATGATAATAAATGGAGGCTGATATTTCTTCTTTTTATATCTTCCACATATTGTTTTATCTTAAGTAATCCCATTTTATGTGTCCATTAATTTTCCCTCATATAAATTTAATTACGATACGCTATTATATTCACTCGTATTTCCATTATTTGTATTTTTAATCATCATTATAATGGTCCATTATAGGTTTCCTCTTAGATATTATCATTATTTTCATTATTTTGTATATTACTTTGATTATGATATTTTTCTCTCCTTTCTCACATTCCTATGGCTCATATTCCAAATATTTCTAAGAAACTATTATATTTAACTAAAATGAAATACCTTTCATCCTTCATGTTTTTTCCACAAAAATATTATTTAATTTCATTTATCAAAGAGTAAGAAAATAAATCAATTAATTCAAATTATAAACTTTAAAGTTCTCAATCCCATCAATTACTCCTTTATTCAGATGCCAATTTTTAAGTAGTGACCACAATACCCTTTCTACTGGTACTAGGATTTTAAACACTTCTCCAAGTTCACACATCACATTTATTATTCTTATGAATCCATGAAAGATTTTGTTTATGAACTAATCCTATCCCATTTTAATGTATTGTTACTATTCAGTAAACATTCTTATCATTTTATATTTGATTTTTTTGAACCATTGTGTTGTAATTCAATTATTATGCACCTGTCTTGGGGTATATTACATGAAGATACATGAATTAAATAATTAAGACCAATAGTATAGTATAATATATTTCAAACATTATAGTATATATTACTATTTTCCATATCGTTACTTTCTAAAATAAATGGATCAGCTTCAGGTAGCTTGTCTAGATTCACAATTATCATCCAGTGACCTATGATAATGTATTATAGATAGGGTGACATCCTTTATTTATATAATCCATAGTCATTTCATGAAATGAATTTGGATTCTGAGGAATTCGAACATCATTCATATTTATTCCTAATATCTCAATAAATAGAATTTTTTCCTTTGATGACTAAGTCTAGGTAATTGATTATAAAATTATTAATTAAAATTATAAAGCACTAATAACCCAAAAATTTCATGGAACTATATATAATACCAATTATTTTCAAAGAATGTGATGCTGAATAGAATTAGAGGTAGGGTGGGTAATAAAATTCAAAATTAGAGACTTTATATAAAATATAAATTATTAGTGTCACCTTAGAATTTGTAGATTTATTTTGAGTGAAAACAAATAATTACTCACAACATAAGAAACACAATAGCCATGACCTTTATTTTTTTATATTAAACATAAACCAACAAATAATATTAACTCTACTGTTTTTATTTAGAGGAATGGTGCCCCTTTTAAACACAATTTTTAATGGAGTAAAACCCTATAAATATCTTAACTATTTCACACATAGAGGTATAACCCAATATAACATTCCATTTTATGGAAAAAGTCACACTGAGAAATAAAAAATATTTTTAATGTGGGTGTCAGAACCTAAATACCCAACCTTTATAAATTGAGGTATAAAAAATTCTTCTAGAAGTGAAAAACATAAATAGAAAAATTAGTTATAAATATAAATGTTAAAATGAATACATTAAGAATAAGAAAAAAAATATTGTAGTGGAATGATCACTTTAGTAGTAATATTTCATGTTGAATCATTATATAATGACCACAACAACCAAATGGTAGTTATTTGAAAAAAATAATATTTCATTATCATCAATTGAAATAGTGAATGTTTCTCTTAGTATAGAAATCTCTATCCCATTATTTTCTCATAATCACTTATTTTGGTTTCCTCGATATATAGTAATATAAATATATCCATTGGTCAGCTCATGAAATTCAATATCTTCATGAAACGAGTTCTTAATAAAACCCACCACAACTAAAATAAAATGGTTAAAAAATAAAAATATTGAAATATACTTTTATCTATTTAATAGTCATATCGCACAAACTAAAAAAAATATTCTCACTTATTTCCTATAAGTCACAATTAAAAAAATACTTTGGAATTTATTATTTGAAGATAATATATTTATAAATTATTAAATAATTTAAAAATAAATCAAATAAAAACACTATAACACATAATATCAAAATAATTTTAAACCAAATTATATTTTAATTTTTGGAAAAGATTTCATTTTTTAATGATTAATTCTATGTAAACATAAATTATATTCTATGAATCCTTATATACTTCATAGTTATGATTTAATTTTTTTTAACCATTAACATAAGTTGGATACAAATGATTTGTGTTTATTTAAACATCAGATTCTTTATAATAATGAAATATTATTTTTATAATCAAAATATTCAACATGTGTTATCATGATAAGGTGTTTTAAAAAACATAAAAAATGTATAGTGGTCATTACTTATGTAAAATTTTATTAGACAAAATTTCTATGCCCATTTTCTTATAAAGATAATAAATATTATTTATACTATAAGAAACTATAATTTTACATGATTAAAATATTAAAATTAATTTGAGGGGAAATAATTAGTACGAAAGAATAATAATCAATTATATAATAATAAAACAAAGTTCCAAAACTAATAATATCCTCTACACTATCATCACATAGACCCACTATCCTATATGAAATCCTTTTTTCATATGGGATGCATGCCTATGGTATAGTTCTACTTCCATTCGATTACTGTAGAGTGTGGTGAGATGAGGTCTTATAAAGTGGTATCATAGTTTGGTTAATTATAAGTGGTGTTAATGTTAGGTAATTTTAAAGTTGTTTGTTATTGGGGGTAATAGTAGATTAGATATTTTAAAAAAATACAACAAATTTAAAAATAGGACTTGTAAATGGTATCATGTAATTTTTCTTTCCATCAAAATTACAACAATAGGTTTACATTAACATGATAATTTGGATTGATGTCTTGGTCCCCATTGTTTCAATTAGGTTATTTGATTTAGACTAATTTACTATATGATATTATTTAATAATTAGTATTCCTTTTTGTGTTGAGAGGTATAGGTAATACTCATGAATTATATAAGGCACATAGAGATCACATGATATATGTTTTTTGTGAGTTGTTTTTGGAATAGGGAATCAAAAGAAAGGGTGTATCTTTTTGATTTGAAAATAATAGGGAAAATAGTGTCTTACTACATAATATCATGGCGGTATTCTACTAAGAATTCCCAATTAAGGAAATGGTTTTATTGTTTTCATGTAAATGTGTTAAACTATTTAATGATTCAGTATTAACCTATAATGTGATTTAAAAATTATATTTATTCTGGAATTCTTCACAGCCATAATTAAGGTGCAAGTCTTTGTGTAAATAAGAAAGTATACCAAATATTGGCATGAAGGGTGTGGTTATTAACCCTGATATAGAATACTGAGGCCATGTGTATGAATGAAGTGAGACTTGGGTTTTATATAGAACTGTATGTGTAGTGATTAACACCACTTATTAAAGATTCCACTATTTGTGATGTCTAGAATATTATGCTTACATTGAGTTTGGTTTCTAGAAATTTAGTAATATTCCCAACTGAGAGATTACATTGTAGAATTGTGGAATGAACCATATATAGATCCTATTGGTGGGGGAGAGCATGAGATTACTATAGTGGTATCATGGAAGTAATGCTAGACATATAGGCTTTAGATGTCCATATAGTGTTTAGATAAGTAGATCGAGTTGATATTTGAATGTGTTATATATGTGTAGATCTAGATGATCAATAACCCGAGATGACAATTGAATACTTGAAATGAGAATTAATTTCTCATAATTTACAAGTTAATTCATGAAAAAGGTATAGGATGTTTCATCAGTGATTGACCTAGGTTAAGGGAGATACTTATTTCATAGATTATATGTTGAGATTAAATTATTTTATACGCTTTACACTAATATTAGAAGAAGATTATGTGACATGTTGTAAACCATTGTTATATATAGGTGAAGTTAAACATATTTAGTTTAAACTTATTCTTAGAAGTGGTTAATCATGCCCTGATAACTAGGTAGAACCTGACAGATGTGGTTGTAGTGACGTGGAATGTTGGGTAAGGTAGGATGGATAATATAACATTGTATATCCTGAATTAGGGGTGTGATGAGTCCATGTTTTATAGATATATAAAGAGTGTAATGATATTGTAGTTGATTTAGTTGTTGGTGACATGATTTTATAATTATCCGGTGGAACATTTTTGGGACCAATGTGATTAACTATAGAAAGAATGAAAAGCATATGTCTATAAGGGACATTTACGGAGGCTTTTTCAGTGGACCTCACATATAGAAAGGTGTCTTACATTGGGTAAGACTTAATAATTAAAGGTAGTATGGGGATATATTGTGGGGGGATTTTAGTCGATATATTATGTAATTTTTGGGTCTTGATAGTGAATGGAATACCCAATAGTGGATATAACGGCTATTAGTGGGTGCGTCTCTACCGAGAGGTCACGCATCGACCACTCGTGCCTTGGTTATATTACATGTGATTTATCCAATGTTTGTATAGAAAACTAAAACAAAATTTATTGAATTTTTTGACACACTAGTATTCATAAATTTGTTAGATATGGACATAGTTGGTGGTAGGATACTCAGTATATACGCACACCCTATATTAGTCCATTGGGACATGTATTGAACTTATGGTTCTTTGTATATGTATTGGAAAATGTTATATATCGTGAACCTACAAGAATTGATAGAAATGGAAGTGAATGATATGGTTAGAATGATTTTGTAGATGACATGGTTAGTTCCTTGGTGTAAGGCTAATAGTTGTATTTTGTCATTACATATATAGATATATGATCAACCCATGGATGATTGAGTTTAATATTATATAAGAACATAATATTGTAAATATTATCTATATGAGGATATATGTATATATAGATTTTTTTGGATATAATTTGTTTTTTCATGTTATATAGTTATTAATATTGATTATCACCATAGGTTTTAGACTTTTCGATATCACCCTAGAAACCCTTGTTGTTAGTCAGAAACCTTTGGCTTATGTGGAGGTGTTCCTAAAGCCCATTTGAACTTTCATCCAGTTATTATAGAGTGATTTCGTTTAGGTAATTTAATTTATAATCTATATTAGGATCCAACACACCTTGCATATGGTAGTGGGTTTAATATGTATGTTTTCTTAGTTAAACTACTTCACATTTTAATTCTCCCCTTTATTGGATATTATTTCTTTTTCAATAGGATCTTAGTTTTAACATATTACTTCAACTAAACCTAATAATATATAAACAAATGGGTGAAAATTGTATAATTCCCTGAGCGATGTAACAAAATTTGTACTACCTGAACAATTTTAATAATAAATTATAATATTTAAAAAAATGATTTAGTTTAAATAAATGAAATAGATTTATATGGGCATGTTTAAATATGAATGGATAATAAAAATGCAAATCATGTTAAATATAGATGTATCATGGATCATGTTATCTAATAAAAAATCTGGACAATGACATGTACAATACAAAATAAACATAAAGCAAGACACAAAATCGACATATTAAAAGAAATCAAAATGTGAAGAATTTTTTTGTTGATTTTTATGACTGAATTTTATATAATAAAAAATGTTTCTATTACATTCCCATTTGGAATATGTACAGTGGATGATATGACCATTCATGAAATATATTTTATAAATTGAGTATAATAATAAATGTATATTATGTGAAATTATGTGAGTTAATTAGGGTATACATGATAATGTTTGCCTTCAAATAAATGGATGAAACCATACGATGTAAATTTATCATAGCCTATGGATAAGGTATAATTTATAATGTTTTAACTTGACTAATCCCATACTAGATTTAAATAGTTAAAGTTGAAGAAGAATTGTAATGACCAAGTCTTGATAACTTGAATGATATCATGTTTTTCTCCACTACCCATATGGAATACATTCCAGTCACAAATTATTGTATTGAATTGCGAGGGATTAAGTAATGTACTTGTAAGAGGGGTGTTTTCTGATTGAAATATAGATTCAATATCAATGATTCAATTCCTAAATTCACATGTCATAGGATACCATAATGAATATAAAAAATATAAAATATGACAAGAATAGAAAACAGGTCAAGGAAAAAAATTCATAATTTAGGACGTGACTGGTGTATATATCAACATATACTCAATAGGTTTAAATATCCAGAATAAACCCCAATAAAAGAGACATGAAAGAAAAAATATACTAATGAAATATCGATAAGGAAAACGTGGAATAATTACATAAAAATTGGTTCTCAAGTGTGTGTTCTCTCAAATATAACCCAAAGGATAACCCCATATTCATATTTTATATCACCCTGAAATATAAAAAAGGTTACACCCGAAAACAAAGATTTCATATAGAGATCCCTCATAAAATGTGTCATTTACCTTTACTCTCAGACTATTAAATGGTATATAAACTCATCCAAACATGGAAAATTCAAGGTGTGAGTAATTCATACAGATTAGGCAGTCCAAATGGAAGCCCAGATAACATGTTATAATAAAGAGTTCATGCAACAACATTTTAATTGTAGTGAATATAAGGATAATTCAAAAAGAGAAGGATATAGGGAATTGTCCTACAATGACCTTATATCATAGAGGGTCTATACCTTTCATAGTTTCTACCAGCCTAAAATCAATGTATAATATGGGAGGGAATTAGAAACCATACAATTTTTTCAACTTGAAGAGAATGAAACAAATTTGTTATAATACTTGTTCAATATATTGGATTGGGGTTGATGTATAGTAGAGGTAGGTTTATCCTGTATCTCATCTATTTGAATGTTTATGTCAACGGATTGAATAAATATAGCCGGGGGGTGAGGTGTAGGGGTGGGAGCGGTGATGGGTGGGAGTTGGAGGGGGGAATGATTCGATGTATCCTTATTTTTTTTACAATTTATTTTATCCTGTAATTATTATCCGCCTTTTCATTTGGGATCTTATTCTCTCAGTTTTACATTTTTATTAACAAAAATAAAATAAAATATAAAAAATAAAGAGAGAAAGGAACATAATATTTTTAATAATGTTTAGCCATAATATTTGAACCTGCTCCTTGAAAAATATTGTTTCTATCCTAAAATATATATTTATCTGATATCTTATTTTTATTAATTATATATATTTTGGTAATCTGTTATCCAGAAAACCAATATACCTTGAAAATGTTTACTACATCCCATAGGTTCTAAAATATCCATAAAATTTTAAAAAAAACATGCACCTCCACCTATGAGTGATCATAAAAGAGTGTAAGTTTCTTCAACAACTATTATAACACACCCCATGATCCAATATCAAAATTTTAGAAGAAATACTATTCAATTAGTCATGAAATACATCCCAAAGACTCTTCCTCATTATTATAAAATAAAAACCTATTAATTACTTTTACACTATTCATGAAAAAAATTCCGTGGTATTTTTATTCTTTATATTCCTCTCAAAATGTTCATTGATGGGGTAGATATGTTTTTTGAATATTAGATAATCACCTAAACTTTAGGTACACATAAATCCCCCTCCACATATTATTCATATAACTTAGTTATGGTACACCACCATACACTCTACTTTTTTATTTTATTTTTTTGTAACTTTGATTTTTTATTCTTTCACACTATCATGTTTTCAATGAATTTTATATTTTTAAAATCTCTCAAGAATATGTAAATATATTAATCCCATGAATTTTAATTTTTCCAAAATAGAATTCATATAATACAATTTGATCAACATTAAAAATATTTACCCTAAGATAACATATTCAATTATCCCTATGATCCATCTTTTAGTTATCATTAAAAATTCCCCCATGAAACTTATTTTAATATCATTTAAACTCTTTCAATTAAAATCTCTTTTATTCTCTCCAAACAACTCAAAAAGAATCATTATACTCTTAGAAAATTAGTAAGATAAAGCTATATAAATCTCTATAAAAATATAAAAATAAATCATTTTCAAATAAATATTCATAAAATTTCATTAAACAAGTATTCACAACATGAATACATGATTCATGACATAATACACCTCAAACTATACTTTTGAATATGAATTTTAATTTCATAGAAAATAGATCACCCAATAAAAATAAAGGATGAATGAAAAATGATTTTAATTTTGAAAACATCATGGAATATATTGAGTCATAACTCAACACCAAATGTATTATTATTGAAAACTCTGAAAATTTATCTGTCTGTATTTAAGAAAATTTTTAAATTGATCCCCAAATAGTACCACAAAATATTATATTTTTTATATTGGTCATGAATAATTAAGAACATCTCAAAACTATGTTTATTAAATTCAAATTCATTATAGAAAATAAATACAATTTATAGTATAAAAATCCCATAAAAATCCAAAAAAAATGGCCCATTAATTTTTTTATAATGTTTATTCTTTAATCACAAATAAAAATATTAAATTTTTTCCACTAAATAATGGATCTTGTATCCAATTATTTTTAATTATAATATTATATTTTGAAGATCATATTTAATGTAATAGAAAACTAATAATTTTTTTAAGTAATGACAATTACAAATTTACCATGATGTTGAGGTTGTGGGGGAAGGATGTTTATGTGGAGGGATAATTACCCGTAGGTGGATTTAAATTAATTCATATTTAGAATAATTATGTTTATATAAAAATAAATTATGATTAATAAGTATATATTAATCCTCATGGTTCTAAAAAATATTCTTATATAGATGGTAAATGATGTTTACATAGATCAACAAGTCCTTTATGCTGATCTAAGGAGATTATTATATATCACATAACATAGATATATTCTTGAAGAAATATTGAAATTATAGAATATCTAAAATAATAATTTAAAATTTTCAATTTACCATAGGCAAGCTCTGAACATTTTCATATAGATTCAAACATTCCTTTGAAAAAAATACAAGAAATTAAAATCAATTAATAATTCCTATAATCCATAGATTTATCCAGTTCGAATTGGGAAAGAGGTATGAAAGGGCTGAAGTACTAAGTGCTCATATATTACGATAATTATTTTTGTCAAACCAATGTTTACCTAGGAATATTTTACTCTAACTCCAATTACCCCTTTCAAGCTTATATTTTATTAAAAAGTAATAATTTCACATAAATAAGCCGTTAAAAAATATCCATAGTCAAAACAATTCTTACAAGATAAAATAGAATTTTTTTCATACTATTCTGAAGCCATGTATGACTAAAATACCATCCAAAATCCATGTATATCATTGGAAAAATTTATTAAATTCTTAGAAAGAAACAATCATGAGATTAATATAGTATGTAAAGATAAAAGAATTTTATTAAAAATTAACTATAGTATACATTACATGAATCATGATCACGTTTAACCTGAATTCAACCACTAAATTTTATGTCAAATGTTTAAGAATTAATCTATCAATTATAAATCTATTAGAATATATCATGAGTATGTAAATGTGGATAATATATAATTAATGGACAAAAAAATATTAAATTATTTTTAAATTTGATTAAAATATTTATTTTAATGTCAAAATTCCCATTTATTATGTTTTAACTCATCTAAAAAACATTTATAACTAAAATTATTTGAGAATTTGAGAGAGATAATAGGTACACATACTAAGTAATTTGGATAAAATTTCCTTAGGGTTTGGGGAAGAGACTTAATACAATAATATAAAGTTAGTATCAACTTATAATTATTAAATAATTGGATCTTAAGTGAATATTGATATAAAAATAATATCAAGGAAGAAAAATGTAATAATATTGTAATATAAATCAAGATAAACTTATTTTGTTTCTATATAAGAATAAAGTTATAGTGGTTAGTATATTTCAAAACTTATAAGGATTTGAAAACAATATTTACATCTATTTCTTTAATAAATAGAATAATAAAGGTGATTAAAGGTCATTTTAAGCCTTACATTATAGAAAGATAACTTTTGAGTCCAAGTAGATCTTGATTATGGAATATATTCATGGGTGAACAATGGTATTGAGTCGGTAGAATATAGAGATCCCCAATAAAGCTCCAAGGGTGAATAATAGGGATAAAATACGAAAATAAGGAAATTATGGGGGTTATTTTATTATAAAAAATTTATAAAAAATTATTCATTAAAGGAAGTATGACAGACACTCTACCGAGTACACAATATCATTCCCCGAAGTAACTGATACATATCAAATTTAACTATGTTCTTGGTCTAACACAACACATTTCCCTTTACTTATTAGTACATCTAAAACCTCTCATAAAATTAAAACCTCCTAAATTCAAAATCAACTAGAACAAATGTTAACATGATATAAATAAGATGAAATTAAAAATGCAAGGTGGATTGGTATATCAAAACTGCACCCCCATCCGGAATATTATCCCAAAAAAGGTTCAATCAATGTCTTGAGGTAATTGTATTGTCCATCGCATTTTAGTTTTATATTCCGATTAAAATGTCTCGTTAGTGAACATATTATTATTTCATGTCACATTAAAAATGGAATTACTTTAATATATAACTCCTTTTAACATTGTTCAATAACATATATCATGTGGTCCTCATTGTATCCATAAACATTAAGCTCAAAATCATTACACAATATCACATGTGAAGGGTCAATAAAGTAAATCCTCATTTGGAATATATGAAATGTGTTATTCATGGATATGTATCTAAAAGGTAATCCCAGATGATATAACACATCTTTGACCTAAGAAAATATATCTAATAGTTGAATTTAATTAGGATTTAGCCTCCCTTTAATACCCATTTATTAGTGAACAAATATCATAGATATACGAAGAAACAAATGATCACCCACCATGAATAATAATGGTAAAATATGTGAATTTACATTATAAATTTGATACGTTTATGGGGTTATAATATAGTTATGAATTAGATTCAATTTTATAGTTGCCTCTTAAGAAATACCAATCCCAATAATTTATTTCTAACAAATATCCATGAAATTCATATAATAAAAACACGGACTTCTATATGAGAATTCATGGAAATATCTCAATAGAACCACACTTCTTGTTCTTAGGAAACACTAATATACTTCACATACATAAATAAAAATATTATTACAATAATCATTCCATGAATAAAATGTTTAGTGTCTTTGGGAACAAGTCGCATATTAAAAAATCAAACTATATAACTCAAAAAAACTATTAAATTCATTCATTATAGATCACCCGTATATTGAATGATCCAATATTAATTATGTGTGATCAAAACAAGATTTATATAAAAAATGATGAGCTAAACACCTAGTAAGGGGAGGTGTAACTGTGAGTGATCTTGAAAAATGAAACGATATAGTAAATTATTTACTATAATAATAAACATAATATATTCAGAATCCATATTTTATATTATAAAAATGCACTTTATGGGTAACATGGGAATCCAAAAAAACATGATATTGATCCAAAAAGATAACACCATCTATAACACACCAATTAATTTGAACTAAATAAAAAAATTAATAACATACTCTCTGTTGAGGAAATAATAATAATGGTGGTTATCCTATTCTGTATCATTATGAATAAGAACATTAAAGAGATAATCTATATCCCCTAGGTCAGTTGTAAATTTTTTATGTTGATAATCACATCATTAAAACCATAAGAATAAAATTTTATCTTGTTTTTATATCCAAATATATTGTTTTTCATAAAGGAAAAATTTAATTATCCTTTTGTGGACCTTCTATTAATATTATTCCATTCCAAAAATACAAATTACTTTTTATACCATCTCCAAGGATTGCTGAAGATGATTTGTATTGGATTCCTGGGAAACATTTTTCAGGATATCTTATTTACAATGTCAAAATACCCATGATAGATAAGGTCATATATATCCTCAAAATCGTTCTAAAGAACATATTCCAAAAATAAAGGATCCTTCATGTCCTCATATACTTTTATTATGAGATTAGTCTCATCAAGGTTGTCTTTATTCCCCGCTAATCTTGTCAGCATGGTTTTAGGTTGGTTGAAATAGTATTTATAAAATATTCCTTTCTTCTCCATAAAAACATAATATTATCCCACATAAGTGATTCATTTATTTAATTTTTCCCTTAATTAGTTACAACTCACTAGATATATAATTCTATTCATCATTTAGTGGAACTAATGTGGATGAGTTTTACCATTCCGCATCATTGTATACATCTTGATTCTTCTTTATCTCATGATACTTTAGTAGATCAATATATGGATTATTTATCTTTTTGATGTATTCATTTACCAAAAATTCTCCTTTAAGTTCATCTGGTTTATAGTCCTTTAAATCAAGAAACCTTTTATGATGATCTAGGATAGAGAACATTATTTTCTTAGATAAATTATTATTATCGATGACTAATACCATGAACTCTATATTATCCCATGTAGTACTTATAAATTAATATTATTATGTTTAAGAGAAAGAATATATTATATACATTTAAACTACAAGTAGTGAAACCAAGTGAAAATATAATGAATAAGAAGTTGTTCTCTCCCTTACCTACAATTATAAATATTCAAAAATAACTGAACGAAATTGATATGAATCCAAGTGTGAATTATGTAATCAATGTTCTATTCCATGATTTACTGTTTAATCATATCCATAGATTAATGATAAACCTAAATAGAGACCTCCTTCCACCCATATCAATCTAGAGTCATAGATTCCATGGTTTTTAGAGTATTATTCTCAATACTATATACCATACTAGGGGTATGGATTCTTCCTCATACCCATATATAGTATACTGATGATGGAACCACTGATCATTAACCTGATTCCATTTCTTTAAGATGACCATACTTACAAGAATAACACAAATCTAATTCAAACACATGATCAGAATGAGAATAAAAATTAATAATAATAATTAGAGTCACTTCCCAGGAATGAAACATGAATCACTAATCATGTTCATTCCTCATAAAGTTACAAAGGATTTAATACTCAATTATAAATTAAAAAACTATATTCATGTTAAATTCATATCCATACTCATATCTAAACCATATATAATCTAGTAAAGTTAGTAATTAGTATAAATCAACATATAATATGTCTTGAATATGTATCTTCCTTATTTAAATTCATTTATATAAAAGTAATAATTTCTCAATTTTCTCTCCAGAGCGCTTAAAAATAATGACTTTCTAGAATTGATGTGGGTGGCCAACAAAAGAATTCAAAACCACTATGAAATAGACATGGAAATTTTAACATACATGATAATGAAAAATCACAATGTTGTTTTCAAAACCCAAAAATAAGGTGTGGGAAATTCTAACATCGTGATCACGAATAAAATATTTGTAAAAGACAGAATAACGTAAATATGAACAAATCTATCATTATGATGATGAACCAAACACAATATATTAGGGGATATATCACATTTCATAGTAAATTTTAGGGATATATAAATATTTCCTAACATTTTAAAATATAAAATTCTCACAATCAAGCATTCTATATAGTAAAGAAACATTTATCAGTCATTTATATTGAATAAACTCATGATAAAAGAATGAGATTCACAATATTAACATATAGAGTAAATTAATTTAAATCACCTGGGGGATACATAAAAAAATATTGATAATGTAATTTATGGTATTAATGTGTGTCATTAATAAGGATTTGACTGTGGTTCTTTAAAAATAAAATAAGAAGGAGAAAATTAATCAATGAGAGGCATTGATAATAAACATTACATTATATTTCATGAAGGTAGATTATAAATAATTGAAACAAATTGACACCTTTATATCACTATAATGGAAAATGGAATGAGAAAAAAAGCATATACATTGGATTTAGAAGAATCATGATAAAAAATAAAAAAAAGTGATGAACTTAAATAGAAAGAGTTTGGTTTGAGATTATACTTAGAATCAATATATGGTTTCACTTAAGAATTAATCCATTGATATAAAAATTAAAGGATTATTTATATCTGTAAAAAAGATAATTAATCAAATGAATTAGGATGGTTTAGAAGAAAATAAATTTAAAACATTTTAAGGAGTATTTGACAAGGATAAATAATCCCATAAATTGAGGTTGATGGAGATCCCCTTTTTGATCTTTATAAGCCATGAATAAATCATAAACATATGAAATCATAATAAATTAATTATGTTAAAAAAATATTTATTTTAATAATAAATTGATTTAAAATATTGGAATATAAAATAATTACAAAATGTTTTAAAGTATATTTATACATATATGAGTAATACAAAATTGAAATGTTGAAAGATATCTACTTAATTTTGGCCCCTTATTATTTATTTCTCCATTTTTCTTCCTATTTAAATAAATTATTTTCATTAAAACATGAAATAGTATGTAAATTATATCCATTTTTACTCTATATAAATTATATAATTATTATTATTATTATTTAAATTCTTTATAAAATTTGATATGGTTTTATTTCATGTCTTCTTTTAAATTATCCAATTTTCATTTTTATTTCATAGTTATTTGTGTTTATAAATTATCTAATTTCATAATTAATTCTAGAATATTGGAAAACATTAAACAAAAACTTTAAAATATATGAAATATTATAAACTAAATATCACGATTGTGAGAGATAAGTAACGTATTGAAATTGTAATCGTAGGTGGATAAGGAGACCACAGAGAAAATATTATCAAAATAGGGGGAAGAGAGTATATGTAAAATAAATTGATTGAAATTTTTATACTAGTGTTATAATAACATTAATATGATAAAAAAATATTTCTTAAAGAGTATTTCAATGTATAAAAAATAAATATATTGGGAGAGTATACTAGAAAAGATGAATGAGATTGAATAAAGGTGATCACTTGTAACCTCTTCATTTAAGCTTAAATCATTTTTCAAATCGTTGAAGTTGTGGGGGAATGGGATTGGGTTTCACAAAAAATCACTATGGATATAAAGAGACATAGGAGGAGGTATTTGGGTATAGATTTGGTTTTGTTAAGTGGAATGGAACTGTATTGTATGGAAAGAGAGAATGAGTATTTATACTTTAGGAGGTGGATATTTTTGAGGTAAAATATTGAATAAATTATTATTTCCAAAGCAAACAATTAAGTAGTTTTTTTAATATTAATAAAATTTTAATAAAATGAAATGAATTTTGAACTATAAACCCCCTTATAGAATGAATTTATTTATCTTATAAATGCAATACATTATATTTTTTTTGGGAAATTAGTTTTTATATATGGAATTATAATTTAATGTATTTTTTATTATATTAAAAATGTTTTTTATTGATATGGTTATTATATATTTGATTATATCATTATTACATCATTATTGATGTAAAAAAATTATATCACTTATGTGAGAACTATAGTTTTATATCATATCACTTCCTCTTAATTGTAAGAATGTAGTTCTTGGGGATACCCTAAAACATGGTTATTTTATCCACCTAGAGATTTTATTATTGGAATTTCCACCATTAATAAATGTTTATGTTGGACTGAGTGGGTGTATTTTTAATATTAAAGAATAAAATTTAGGTTTTTCATAAAATTATTAAAAATTATCTCTTAGAAAATTATTACCTGCTAATTCAAAAAAAATTAAATTAAATTTTCATAAATATATCGTTCATATTTGATTATAAATTTTAAAATAAAAATTATGGTTTTTTAAATAATATTTTAAAATACATTTTATATAAAATTCACTTAAATTTTCCCATAGTTTTTAATTAAAATACTTATTATATATAATTAAAATATTTATTGAAAATATTACTTACATTTTAATTTATAGTTTTCTGTTTATATTACTGTTTTAAAAATAAAATTATTATTATAATGACTATGCTATTATTCCACAAGGTCATATTACGATTCAAAATGGTTATGTTTCTATTAATGTTATCATATTACTTTCAAATACTCATGTTACGTCCCATGAATACCACTTAATTCCATAATTTACCATTCTCCTCAATTTATCTCAATATTATATATTCTAATTTTGAAAATATTGATGGCATTATTGGTGCCTAATTTTTTTATAACTTTTTTATAGTTGGGATAATTTTAGGAGATAAACATGATAGAAATTTTTCTATTCTAGTTACTTTGTTTTATTATATTTATTTTTCAATTGTAATATAGTCATTATTATTATCTATGATTACACTCTAAATTTAATGTTGCCAATTTATGAAATAATGTTTTATTATTTTAATTTTGTGTTTCATGTATTTATTAATATACTATATTAGTACATATGGGTCAAAATAATATTAAGTAGAAAATTAAACAAATAAAATTATAGGTTTTTATAATATTATAATTTTGTATAATAGAATGAAATATAGTTCAATTTATTTTTTCCATCCATTTAATTATTATTTTATATGTAATAATACATTAAATCATTTAAGAAAAAAATTACTAGATAATTAGTTATATAAATTACATGTTCATCTTCTAAAAATATAATCAAATGAATAATTTAAGGAATAAAATTGTTCAAAAATTTACATGTCAAAAAGGAAGGATGTTACACTCTCTCCCCTATAAAAAAAATTCATACACGCAATTTTAATCATTTATTAGTACATATTTATATTTTCTGTATGATTTATAACTAAAATAGTTTTACATAAGTGATTATAAACTCAAGATGTGAGTAAAAATTATTTATATTGATTTGTTCCCATGGATTGTTCATACTATAAATCCATGGGCTAGTTCAGTAGAACTAAATGTTATGAACCTAATGAATTATACTGTGATGTATTGATATCATAATTACCAAAAGAATTACTACAATAACCTCACATAATAAATAATCATCCCTAAACTCAAACTTATTGGTATAGATAAACCCTTAAAATGTATATAAAAAACTAAAAATTAATTACAACCACCAATACCAGAATCAAATGTTTATTAGGTTTCAAAAGTATACACATCTTAAAAAAATAAAAATATATAATATATCAAAAATATTTTAAAATCATTAATAACATAACTCTAATACATTTATTTGACCAATCATAATTCCTCTAATCATTAGAGGAAATAAATAAATGACAAGGTGGGTTGAAATCATAGTAAGGGGAGTAATGATAGGAAAAGAGTGTAGCAAAATAAATAAAATCATACATTGGTGAGAATAATTATAAAAATCATTTCATAATCCCTATACAATAATGAAAATCAAAATGGAATAATTCTAATGATACTAGAAATGTGGGATAATAATAAAAGTGAAATATCATAACATTCTGGTGAAAACCCACAAATAATTTGTTAAAAAATCCAACACTATATTCATGAATAACCTATGTGTACAAATCATGAAATCATATATGTGAAACAATATAAAATTATTTTCACACATAATTCACATTATAACATTTTATATATCACATTACCTAATGAATTTGGGGTATATTTAATTTTTTTCCTCCCCTTCACATCATAGAATGAACATATTCTTGCATGCCCAATATAAAGGAAAAATTTATCAATATTATAAGTCAAATAAACCATTAAGATAAGTATGGTTTTCATAATTGTATCATATAGTGTACATCAACAAATATCAGATGTATGTTCCATAATATAAGATTGAAAACTTCAATTTAGTGTATTTAAGATTTTCATTAATAATTTTATGATTACAGTTATTTAAAAAGAAAAAAAGATGTATTCAAAGAATCATGGAGAGACATTGAGAAGAAGAAAGATATTATTAGTCCTGAATGAAGTTTAAAAATAAAACCAACGATGTGAGAACATGTGTATGCAATGAAGAAAAAATTAAAATAGATAAAATTTGATTTATAACGGTATTAGGAAAATCATGATGAAAAAAATGGGAAATTAGTGATGGATATAAAATCATGGAGTTTGGTTTGAGATTCCCCATATAAACATTATAGTATTTGAATTTATAATTAATCAAATGAGAACACAATGGACACAATTTGAGAATAAAATAAATTTAAACAATTTTAGGTGGTTTTGATAAAGTGAAAGAATCCTATAAATATAACTTTATGTAGACCGCATTTTGGTATTTCTATAATATAAGTAAATTAGGGAAATTTTATATCTAAATTAATGGATTTTATATATCCTTTGAAATTATTAATAATAAAATGAATAATTTTTTTGAAGAATAAAATAATATAAAAAATTATGATATAGATCTATGTAAAGAGGAAATATCCAAATAATTAGGGTTAAAAGAGATCCTCTTAACTTAGGCCCAATTTTATTTCATTAACTTTTTTGATTCTTATACAACACCATTATATGTATAAAAAATGAAATAAAAAGTGAATTATTATAAATTGTTCACTCTTGATCAATTATATATATAGGATTGTGTTTATATATCTTCATTGTTAAAGGTTAAATATTTTGATGTGATGTTTAATTTTAAACCATTACCTTTTCATTTCAGTATCACTATTTCTATTCATTGAAATTTATTTCAGTTTAAAAATAGTTAATGAATAATATAATACATTAAAATATATTTTTAAATATATTAATCACCCCACACTAACCATCCATATAGGAGGTGATAAGTAGGGTATTTACATTTTTGTATTATTTGGATGACCTAACTATTTACGTGACATTGTCCCAAGTGTATGGAATGAGTATATATACGACAATGTTATTAAAATATTTATTACAGCATTATAATTAAATAAATATAATACATATTTATTTTTTAAATAGTTTAGGGATATAAAAAAATAAATAAATTCAGAGAGTAGAAAATAATATAAGAATAAAAATGAAAATTGAGGTTCAAAATTTAACAAATCATTGAATTTTAACACCTTTTCTAACACCTTGAATGCCTAAGAGATTCATAATGGATTTCCCCATATCATAACTATATTTACAAAGAGAGTTAATAAGAGGGATTTTTTTAGTTCATTGGAATTTATTTTGGGGGGGTGGTTTTTTAAAGCAAGGGAGATGGGGTATTTAAACTTGAGGAGATGAGTTTTTTTATTTTAATTATTTAATAAACTAGTATTTCAAAAGTAAACCATGTAATAATAAATTTTTAAAATTGTGATTTATTTTTTAAAAAAATTAGATTTATATAAATACCCACTATACATAGAATATATTAATTTATCATAAAAGAAAAGAAGAAAAACTATTAAAAATGATGTTATAATGGAATACATTATATTATTGGATTTAGAAAACACTTTTTAGGTTTCAAATTTAAATTTCATAAATTATTTATATAATTAAATTTGTTTTTTATCAAGAAACAAATTATAGAATTTATTGGCTCATTATTACCTCTTGAATGATGGAATTAATATTTACTATTTATGTAAAAATGTAGTTTTTAATATTAAATTAAAAAGTGATGTTTTTCAAATAATTACAAAAAGTCACTGAGAGAAAATATTAATGTGATGTTCCTAAAAATGAATTTCATTTTATTAAAATAGTTTTTAAAAATTGTAAATTTTAATTATTAATGTAAATTTTATAGTTTAAAAAAATACATTAAAATAATCATTATTCAATTTTTTTTATTATTTAATTGTGTTTATAATTTGAAAAATTATTTTGTAACATTAGTATATATATTTTTGCTTAATTTATTTATAGAAAACACTACTTACATTTAATTTTATTATTTTATTTTCTTTGTTACAATTCTTATGTCCATATTGATATTCTAAAAATTAGGTTACATTCTTAATGGTAATGATACTATTCCTAATTCTTAGGTTACAATTTCAATAATCATATAACTAGTCCAACAGTCATTTTGAATCCTAACAATTCCTCTAAATTACATCACTCATCATTATCCTCAATTAATATATGATTTTATATTCTAATTTTGAAATGTTCCATTATAGTATTATATTGATTTTCAAGGATTTAATAATTTTAGGATATTTAAGTGATTTGAATTTTCATATTCAATTTTTTTAATGTAATATTATCAACTTTAATAATATTATTTCTATCAAAATGTAATTTTATCAATTAATTAACGATAGTTTTATTATTTTTATTTTGTGATGCACATGATTTATAGTATAATATATTCCTACAAATTAATCACAATATTTTTTATAATGAAAATTTAATGAATAAAAATATCAGTCATGTCCACCTTGAAATTCTCTATAATGAATTTTTTAAATGATTTCCATTTTTATGAAGGAAATAAATTAATATTTTAAAAGTCAACATATATTTTTTCTTGAATGAAAATAATTATTATATAAAGAGTTATGAAAACTACATGTTTATATTCACAAAATGTAATCCAATATAATGAGTTACACACACAATTTAGGATGTAAAATTATAAAAAAATTACATAGAAAAAATTAATAATTTTACACATAGAGAGAAATTTGGATGGATGATTGGTAACTTTTAATATTTATGAACTCAACATGAGACATATTATCCTACCATGAGTGAACAAATTCAAGTACTCCTTCCCATAGAATATCATATATAGTCTATGACTCTTATAGAACTATGGATATGAAAATAACAATACACATGGTTTGATATGAGTCAAATATATAGTTTGATTTAATGTTTTTCATAGTCATATTTAACTTTTGATGAATGTAAATATAGATAATTATCCCAGTATATGATACCTCAAGATTTCATAGTATGTTATCTATTTAAAGTAATTTAATAACTTATATTGCACGCAACACTGACTAGGCTTGCATTATACGCAAGATTGAGTTCGGCGAAACAAACCATTAGTATTATAATTATTTAAAGGATATATTTATTTATCAATTAAATATTATAATATGATTATATAAAAATTAAATTTTGAAGTTATTTATAATGTTTTCACAAAAATAAAACATATTTACAATAAAATGTATATGTTTTGTTAAAATAATTTTATATTTTGAAAAACTATTTTCTTAAAAGAACCACTTTTTATGACCTATTTGAACAATAATAAAATTAATTTTAGACACCCATAAGAATTTAATTTGGTAAAATATACTTCATTTTTGAATTCATAATATCAAAATTAGCTTAGGGTGAGTTTTTTGAATTTTTCTGAAAACATTCAATTTTTGATGAATAGTATAAAATACAGCATTGTACATAAAAACCTACTTTTTCATTTAAATAATTATTATTAATTAACATCAAAATAAATAAATAATACATATATTATCCCAATTTTTTTAATTTGAGTCATTTTATAATAGAATTAGATATAAAAAATCATTAAACTTTTTTAACATCTTTTTACCCACATTCTAAGCACATTTACCCACCTTCTATGCACATTTATAGATTAGCATAAAACCTAATTTAACCATTTCTATGAAATTAATTTAAAAAATATGAAAAACATTGTTTTAATAAGTAAGTAAAATTCAGTTCAACAGGATCAAAATAATTTTTGGTGAATAATAACTCTTGAATTTCATTTACCATGGTTAATGGTAAATATGATAATTAAAGATATAAATTTTATTATATATAATATAAAATTACCCTAACATAAGTTATAATTCGATTGGATAAGTCAAATTAGACCAAAATCAACCTTTGAAAAAAAATATGTTCCTTTTTGATCCAGTAGGGTAAGATTAAGACATTTAATATATTTTATTTAAATAATAGTTACAAGTGTTAAATTCAAATTTTAATAACTAAAAAAATTTTAATATTAGGTTATACATAAGATATATTTGACTATAATTATTCATTATAAATCTAAAAATATTTACTACATCATAATATTTTATTTATAATTTTTAGACATTATATAATTAAATTAATTTATGACATAATGATGTTGTAGTAATTACCTTATTAATGAAAGATTAAAATAAATGATATTAAAAATATTAAAATAAATTCAAATTTAAACTTTTGATGCCATACAAAAATTATATAGGTGAATATGACATGTTAGGGTTTATTCAATGTAATTTTTTTAATGGAACCATGTTGTGATGACTTTAACAAAAACCAAATACTAAATAGTGTCAAAATTGACATAAAAGAGTTTTAAAAAAACACTATTTTATTAAATTATATAATAGTACTAAAAATTTATGATTCAACCAAATGACATAGATAATATTAGATGTGTCATTCATAAACCACTTGAGGTTCTCCTGGAATTTTATAATAACTATATTAACCATGTAGTAGAAAAATACAAGAAGACATGGTAAAAGAAAAACTATTTAACTAAGAGTTAAATATATAAGACAAGGTTAATATGGTGACCTGAAATTCTCTAAAACCTATTGGTTGAGAGTATTTCGACCCATACCCACCTTATCCTCGAAATAAATCCATTTGGAACTATTAGAAACCAAAAATAATTTTTTAATAAATTAATATTTCAACATTTTTCTAAAGTTCCCCTCACCTCTCTTAAAAAAGGGTACTCCCCTTCTCTTAAATTCACACCGGCAAAGACATTTGTCTCGGCCAAAACTTGCTCAAATATCCTCACAACTACCCTAGATTAAACCTAGAGGCCTTAATTTGATCTTAAATCCTTCCAAAGAAACTATTTTGTTCAAATCATAAGGAAGCACCCGAAGAAGAGGAAATTATTTCATCATCTCTTTTAAAGTTCTTTTCTCTTATACTTCCCCTTTCTTTGTTGTTTCTATACTAAAATAATAAATCCATATCCTTACACATAATTAGATGTTATTTAAAATATGGTACAACCATATTCATTATTCTATCTATCTTTTAGATGATAAAGTCACCATACGTACAAACATATGACTTATTGTCTACACGTCGTGGTGTAGTTTGTTATTCAACACTTCATTATTTAGATGGGTATAATAATGAGTATAATTGAGGTAAATAATAAATATAACATGTTAATGATTCTTTATATATACTATACCATCCAATTACTGTAATGACCTATGTATTTACAGAATAATACTTTTTGATTTCTATTAATCCTTATGAATAAGATATTAATTTTAATTAAAGGGGATGATTTTTATAATACCATACTCGACACAAAATAATGGGCTTCTCCAAAATCTTACATTGCACACAACATTGAGTTATTCTAAAAATATTACAATGTTATTGTTATTATTGTTTTAAATAGTATTTAAATCATAGCTATTGGAATGGGGGGAATGAATAGTATTAACTGAATTTTGAAATATGGTTTACGCATGTTTAAAATATGATTCATTTATTACCAAATTTATTAGAAATAGAAAATAAAAACCAATTGAATATAATGGATGTGTTTTAATGAAAACCATTTTAAAGGAGAATAATTTTGTTTTTATATCACTCTTTATTGATTTTTATTTAATGAAAAATGAATGATATATATTCAATGTAATGTTTTAAATTCATCTTATAAGTCTTCTGTATATTATATAAGAATAAATTTAATTTTTAAATAAAATAAGTTTTTTCTAAAAATGCAGTTTCAAAGTCTTTTGATGGAAAACCCTTTTTAAATCTAGTTTTTAAAAAAATTATATATTTTATTTGAAAATTTAAACCTCTTCTTTAGAAACGGAACAGAAAAAATTACTTTGGATGAAATTTTGGTAATTTTCTTCTAAAGCTCACTTTTAATGAATAGTGAAAAAAACTAAATTTTAATTCAAAAATACCTTTTAATCATATTTATTTATATAGTTAGATAATACTTTTAATTGGATTTAAAGTGTAACTAGATTTTATTTTTATCATCTAATCCAATTTTGGTCATTTTAGGTAATTTTATTTTTAAATTGAACATAAACGCATTTCAATATTTTGGTAGTTTTTACTTCTTAAAAACTTGTTTTTTGGTTTTGACAACAGGAATTAATTTTAAATTAATTTATACAACTTCTGTGTTTTGAATAAGAAAAAATAGGTTCCATATTTGTAATCAGGAGGTTTAAAATTTTGTAAATAGGCAAATTTTATTTTTAGACATGATGAATTGTAATTTTAGTAAATAAATTATTTAGAATGGTTAAAGGGTAATTCTGGTAAATAAGGGAAAAATAATATTATAATAATATTAAATTACCCTAACACATTTTCTAACACTATTGGATGAGATATATCTAACTAGTTTCACCCTTGGGTCAATTTTAGGACCCCATGGAGCCCTTTCTGCGTGAAAATGATATTTAATTACTTTTAATTTAATGTTAAGGAAAATTTAACCTAAACATGTTTCTTTTAGTAATTATTTTTATATGGGGATATATAAGTGATATCTTCAACTATAAATATTCATTGTAAATATAAATAATTTTTATACATCATGATATTTTATTTATAATATTTTGACATTAAATAAATAAATTTAATTATGACACAATGGTGATGCAGGGATTGGTTCATTAATAAAGAATTAAAATAAATGATATTATAAATGTTTAAATAAATACAATTCAGTTATTTTGAGTACATACACAAATTTTATGGAATATAGTTACATTTTATATTTGTATTAATGATGTTTTTTCGGATAAATCAAGTTGTTATAGATTTTTAAAAAAGTCATAATATGAATAGTGTCAAAATTGACATAATTCATATTTTAAAATAAAAAATATTATGAAATTAAAAAAATCTAATATTCATCTAAATTTTCAAAATAATTATTAAATTTTATTATTGACTATTTATTTGGATAATTTTCATGTTTTGGTTACTATTTTTGATTAGCAATGTTTTAAATGCTTGATAAAATGGTAAGAGTAAAAAAGGGTTAAATATAAAAGATAAGGACTAAAAAATATCCAAAACCTATATAATTATTGTTTGATTGTTTTATTTTTACTTATATTAATCTTATATTCTAAATAACTGAATTTGGACTCATTAATAATCAAAATATTATTTATAATAAAATAATAATTCAAGATATTCCTAAAGTGCCCCTCCTCCCTCTTATAAAATGAAACCACATCTAACCCTTACTCACACATTTCAATACCCCTTGGATCAACCAAAATATTCCCAAATAATCTCCTAACATCCCTAATTTTCTCCAAGAAGCTTTACCGTAAGAATATGGAAATTTAAGAGAGCCCTTTGGCTCAAATCAAAAGAAGTTACCCAATTTGAGGTAACTTCTTCTCTCAAGTTCCTTTGCATTATTTTACCTTCTCCACTCTCTATGATGTTATTATTATTTATTTACATTACAACACCAGTATCCTAAATATATTAGGTTTTTGTTATGATATGTATTCTAACTACACTTACACACACCTTAGTCTAATGGGTATAGAACATGTTGTTTCTGTGGACAGCAACTAGTGCCTCATGAAACAATGATTATTCAATCTTCTCTTATAACCTCTTATGGTGTAAATTATTATAAAACTGTAATTATATATCATATATATGATATTTACTTTATCTTAATACTTATTCAATTCTCATTTAGAATATAACATTTTTCTTTTCATGTTGTATAAAGATGATAATTTCATTTGGGGAAGTGCAGACAACCGCCCCCTCAAATTGGTATGACTCATTGATTACATAAATGGAACATATAAAGAATGGTGTTAATGAAATTATATATGATATTATATATTAATCATATTGTAACTATTTATCATTTAGTTTTCATTCTTTTAAATATGAAGAATAAATGAATGTATCATTCATGCGTACATACAACTTACCCTCTCCATGAATGGTGTATTTCATTTATTATATCCAAATGATATGAACTATTATAAATAAATATATACTTGATATATATGGTATAAATAATATCTAAATCATGAATATCATTCTGGATATAATTTAATTTTTACCACATGGACAATTTGTAATTATAACAAAATCATTTTTGACTCAAGTTTTGAACATTAGAAAAATGTCTGATATAAACTAAAATAATTAACTAATTGTTAAAGAAAGGTAATAAGTGATATAAAAGGAATAATAAAATTTAATTTTTTTAACCATGTATATATTAACTTAAGTTTATTTTTCTGAAATAAAAAGTAATATAAAAGATATGTCGGACTCAGGGTAAGGGAACTTTTCACCCTCATCTATTAGTCAAAAACTTTTTTACGTTATTTCTTTTAATTTCCATTTTCTTATGTTGGTATATGTTCTTCTACTGTGGTACATTTTATTTCCATGTGATGAGAGAACCTTTTATCTCTCATCAAAAAAATTTCTGAATTTTTAACTAACAACGTTAGGCTGATGAATTTTTATAAGGGAACTTCTTAAACCAATTACTATTTTTTGGGTTAATCTTATACTTCTTGATCATGTCATGCTATGAATATGGGTGAAAGAACTATGATTTTTTTACACTTAATATCCACTTATATTGGGTGTATTTATATTTTTAACACATAATTATTTCATTGACTTATCCTTAATCTAATGATACAATCAAGGTAAGGGAATTCATCTCAATCTCATTTCATTGATGAATATTTCGATAAAATATACCTCCTTTTTTATATATTGTATAATAAAACCCTTTGACATATACATTCATTCAAATGGAATATTTTTTCTTCGAAGCATTTTAGTAAAAGACAAAAGGAATGTTATTAGAGTATGCGATGACAATGACCTCTCTACCACTGTAATTGTTATTTGGTTTCCTCTATAAGACTTAGTGTTTTTAAAAGGAAAAAATAAACCCCTCATTCCGTTTTGGGTGTTTTGGTATTGAAAATTATTTTTTAAATGGATTGAGTATTTAAATATCTTGAAATAGTTTCTAGTGATTTCAAATGAAATGTTATTTGTGAAATGTTGATATTTTAAATATTTTATGTGTTATGATTATATAATTGTACTTGGTCATTTGACGGGTGGTTACATGATAAACCCAATGACCGATGGCTCCGTGATAAACCAAGGACATGTGGTTAGGTTATAACCACCAATTCATTGGGTATAGAAGTCGGCCGTATGGCTATTACGTATAGTGATATGTGCAGAAGTCGACCATATGGTTATTACATTTAAGCATGTTTATGACCCTAGTTACTTTTATATGTTATATGTTTCATTCTATGGAATTATGGTAATATTTTGGTTACAAAAAGGGTAAGTAATGTTCTTATAATCAGTTATGTGTTTTTACTTCTTCTTAAAGGTTAGATGTGTCACCTTATAATAAAGTATTCATGGTTTTCATGTGATTTAAAGACTAACAGTTTTATTTCTGTATGTATCCCTTACTGAGTTTATTACGCTCATACCATGTTTTGAATTGTTTTTCGTAGGACATGAAGATGAATTGAGTCATGTATGGGGTCAAGGAAAAGTCATTCTGTTAAATCATGAAATGATATCATGTTTTATATTAAAGAGTTTTTGTTTTATGAAAAAATTCATTGTGAGTTGAAGTGTGTACTTGTAATATTCAAGATGTTATGTATAAGTTATGACCTAATTATCTAAAGCTCTAAAACTGAAAATATCCTCATTGTGAATTATTAACATAATTCAATATTAAGTAATTTTTAAATATGGGGGATTATAATTACATACGATTTTCCCCATCAATAGAATGATATTGTCGCTTGTGCATACGTATGACTTACTGTCTCTAAAACATGATGAGATTCAATCCCCATCGTAACAATTCAAGGATTATTATAAAAATATACATTATAAATAAGTTTTTCATATATTAAATAATAATTATAATGGAAAAATATATATATGTATTTACATATATTTCATTCACTTACTTTCATTCAATACGATATAAAAATGAAAACAACCACTAGTGGAATAGAAGGTTTTCCCCACACTTCTTTACCAACGCTTTGCTTAAACCGTTGGTAAAGAATGGCCAGGACAACCTTTACCAACGGTTCTACTGAACTGTTGGTAAATGGGACCCCTTTGCCGATGGTTTCCTAAAACCGTTGTTTAAGGGGTGTTCAACCCACCCTTTCCCAATAGTTCACTAGAACCGTTGGGAAAGGGTACCTTGGACACCACTTTACCAATGGTTTTTAAAAACAGTTGGTAAAGTTTTACCTCAAATACACTCACCTACTCCTCTCCCACATTCTTGATACAGAACCCTAAATCTGCAGTGTTCCTCTCATGACTTCCCCCATCTGAACCGCTGAAACTCCATCGGAATCCTCTCAAATAAGATATTTTCTTCTTTATACACATAAAATAATTATGTTCTACCTTGTTTTTATTATTATTCATCGAATATTTTAGTTTTATGTTTTGATTTTGATGTGTATATCAATTTTTTTGTTTTGATTTCATCTAGACTTTATCCATTCCAATCCATTTAATAAATTAAATTATTAACCCTCCATCAAAGAAGAAACATCTCAAATTCATTGTGGTTGGATTCCAGTTTTCTAAGTATGTGTTTTTATGACTTTTCTTCATCTTGTAATTAATTTTTACTTTGAAATTTATTTATATGTGTTTATTAATTTTTAGAAAAGTTTACATGAATATTTTACTTAAAATTACTTGTGAAACATTATTTAACCCTATTCTCATTGAATTGAACAAGTCATGAATTTGATGACTATAATTTTGACATCTTTCAAGTATTTATGAATTATTCAATTCCATGACTGTTTAGATTTATTTTCAAAGAATATTTAATGAAATAATTGGTGAAATTGAGTCTTTTTCTCGAGTTTTTATTCAAAGAATGAAATAAATTGATTTGCATGAAATTAGTTGACCTATTTAGTGTTTTCTAAGTAGTTTCAAATGATTTAATTTGTGAAATGACAATGAACCCTCTTGGAATGATTTTTTTTGAAATGATATTTATTTGGTAATTTTAAATTAGATATTTATTCATGTGGAAATAGGTTGTAATCCAATATTTTGAATTAATATTGAGAATTTTTAATTTTAAAACATCCTTTAATGCCTTTGGTATATTTTGAAATAAAGGATTTTTTCAAGTCCTGTTTAGAATTACATGTTAGTTTTTGGAAGGAAGTTTGTATAGATAACCTTTTTAAATATTGAATTAAATAAGGTGTTTTGAATTGAATTGAATATTTTTTACCACTCAGTTGGAACTTTATGAAGACCCTCAATTGTAATAATTCATTAATGTAACTTGCTAAATTCTTGTAATTACAATTAATAGATGTTGAAAATTAGATTATTCACATCCATGGAGATTGGGGTGATATTAAGATATGATTTGAGTTCTGAATAATATGATTGATATTGATAAGGATCCTCATTGTGATCCTCATAACTTCATTATCGTACTCACCTCTTTTGACTAGTTATGGTGACTTAGATAGTTAGATGGGAAAATATAGATTTATGATTCACTAGTAGACCCATACCTCATCTAGTGGAATCCACAACTAGAAATCAGGGTTTTCCCAATGCTTCTATATCAATGGTTCATCAAGGCGGCCTTTACCAACGGTTTCATAAAACTATTGGTAAAGGCAGACATAGGTGATTTAAAATGGATTTCGAAAGATATTTCAGAAATGATTTAATCTTGAGTAAAGTGTTTTATTAAAATGAATTTTTTTAATAAGGCTTGTGTAATGTAATTTGGTATAGTACACTTATTATGTGACTATGTTTGGTATTTAGTAACACATGATATAACTGGTGTGTGATAATGTGTTGTGAAAGAGATTCCATGGTTGGTTCAAGATTATATTTATGTTTTCAGCCTATTAATGATTTGATTTAAAGATATTTTGAGATATTTACCTTATGTTTATTGGTAAAAATTGGGAGTTGTAGAGGTGGTTCATGATTAAGACATATAATTACTGCTAAACATGTGGATAAACCATGCATAGTAGTGAATTCTTGAAATGTTTGATGTTTTTAGTCCTTTTTTATTTGGAGTTTCTTTTGATACTGATATTTCTTATTGATACCTATAATGGGAATTTATTTTAGTTTCTAAATCGGTTGAGACACCCCCACCATGAATAGTGTATGAAACCTCTACCCTTATTTAATCATTCTGTTTACACAGCCTATGAAACCTCTACCCTCATTTAACCAGTGAACTCATGTCATTAATTCAAGCCTTCATTCTCACTAGCATGTAAGAAATTGAATGATGTAAACCCATCCTCACATTATTTCTTACCTTATATAGTGTCCAACATATGGAATATGAGCTTTTGAATTCATCAGTTAACCAGGATCATATATTCAATTTCACCCAAGATGACTGTACGAATATAACTTTAGGGTCAATTAAATATGGTTCTCATTATAAGTGGTATATTATTTGTCCTTCTTGGCCAATAATCACTTTTATGAGGGTGGGGTGCTTTTCACTAGCCATACTGGCATGTGTAGACATCCATAAAACTGTTAGATAAGTCACAAGTTTAATTCAGTAATGTTGTTATCATTTACATACCTTATTATTAATTTCAAATTTAAAAATAAATGTTTTTGTCTATACTTTATCAAATTAAATATTTTTACAAGCCATGAACAATCTATTAGTTTAGAAGCCTAAAATTTATTCACCCATGGGGTGCGCTTGACTTGGGGAAGTAATTGGGTAATGAAAGGAATGGCCATAAAGGTTCCAATAATGAGTTATTGAACATGAGTGAATGATTTTGGATGCCTATAACACATAATGGTACCTGGGGAATGTGCCTCTTATAGACCTAATGAAAATGAATATAAATAAATTTTAATCTAATTTATGAGTATTTTTTTTTGCAGGTTTTTAATAGTTCACTACATCGACTAGAAACTTATTCCTTTATCGTTTACATAAATGTATTTTCTATTAAAGTTCAATAATATTGAATTGTTTATGACAAAATGACTTATATAAATTCTTTTTATAGATTGGACTGAAGGTGGATGTGTGAAACCGATCGGATCTCAAGCGATTTTCAAAACACTATGGAGAGATTTATAGATTTTTTATTTCACAAGGCTTTAGATAGTGGTTGCATACACTGCCCATGTTCCAATTATGTTGGTAGACCTTGGTTGAGCCATGAAGAAATTAGCTACCAGATAACCAAATATGGTTTTCAAGAAAACCACTTTGTTTTGTATCACAATGGGGAGAAATGAAATCTCAAATTGGTGATGATCGAAATGAAAGGACTGGAATGGAGAATTTGTTAGATGATCAGTTTCTGTTTATTCGTCATCATGAAAAAGAAAGGATTTCGACTAAAAAATACTTCGATATGAGGACAGATGATGCATCTAGTGAAAATGATGATATTGATATGGTGAAAACATTGAATGATGCTGCCACGACTCCAGTATATCGACAATGTAAAAAAATTAAAAAGATATAATTTTTAATCTGATTGTTTCATGGGAAAAAATATGCAAGGGATTTCTAATATAGATATCGATTACATTCTTACACTCTTGAAGGATTTACTTCCAGATGATGCAGATATTCCCTCAAACCACTATATGTCATGGAAGTTAGTTGAGGAACATGGATTTTCAGGAAACAACATTCATGCTTGCCCGAAAGATTGCAGTTTATTCTTGGAGGAAAACACTAAACGAAATTATTGTATAAAATGCAGCACATCCTTATGGAATTCAAAATCTGATGGAACACCATCCCGAATTCCACAGAAATTAATGTGGCACTTTCCATTGATCCCCAGACTCTATAATCTTTTTATGTCTAATGACATATCAATAAAAATGCGATAGCGTGATACCGAGAGAAAGAAGACTAATGATGAGTTGGTTCATCTTGCAGATGGATTTTCATGGCAGAGATTTGATGCTCGACATCCTTATTTTGCAGCTGATGTGCGTAATGTGAGGCTGGGTCTTTCATGCGACGGTTTTAATCCGTTTGGGCAGATGCTTACTTCACAGAGCACATGAACAGTTTTTATACATATTTATAATCTTCCCCCAGGGTTCTGTATGAAAAAACCTTTCACTTTCATGATTATACTCATATGTGGTCCTTCTGATCCCAGCATTGATATTGATGTATACATGAAACAGTTAATAAAAGAGTTGAAACATCTTTTGGTTGTGGGTGTGCACACATACGATGCATGTTCGAAAGACATATTTCAGATACGTGCTGTGATTATGTGGACGATCAATGATTTCTCAGCTTATGTAAGGATGTCTAGATGGAGCACGAAGGGAAAACAATCATTTCCAATTTGTATAAAGAATACATGATCCAGGATACTGAAATATCGTTGTAGTTTCATTTTTATGGGACATCGACGATTCTTCCCAAAGTTTCATCCATATAGAATAAATCTTCGAAGATATGATAATACCATAGAGACCGATGATCCAACTCAGCGTATGTCTAGAACTGATGTGCTTAATGAATTGAAAGATTTTAGTTTTTCATTCAGGAAGGGTCAAATGAAATCTGGAAAGAGAAATAATGTTTCCACTGAAACCTATTTCAATTGGAGGAAGATGAGTATCTTTTTTGATTTTCCTTATTGGTCAACCAATTTTTTACGTCATTTCTTAGACGTAATTAATATTGAAAGAAATATATGTGAAATGTTTCTTTCAGTTGTTCTAAATGTCAAGGGGAAGATAAAAGATGATTTACGATCTCGGAGTGACTTGGTGTATTGGGGCACCAGACCATAATTGCATCCTATGAGTATCAGTGAAAATAAATGGAAACTTCCATGTACTTATTATGTGATGACACCTACGAAAAAAAAAATTTGGAAGTATTAGAGACTATTATAGTTCCTGATGTATATTCAAGAAACATATATAAACGGGTCAACAGAAGAGAGTTGAATCTAAAATCATTGAAGACTCATGATTATCAAGTTCTATTGCATGAGTTGCTTCCAATATAAATCCATCATCTTTAGTCCAATAATGTAAGGGTGAATGTTATTTGGTTATGCCATTTTTAGATATCTTTGTGCTAAGAAGTTCTCCATGTCTTTCTTGAAAAAAATGTTGACAGATTTTCCATTAATTTTGTGTGAGTTGGAGAAAATATTTCCTCTATCATTTTTCACATGCATGCAGCATCTGACTGTCCATATTCCCACTGAAATACTTCTCAGAGGACGTTTTTTTTCATTGGTTGTATCCAACTGAAATAAATATTTACACATTAAAGTCTTATGTCCGAAATAGGAATCATCCCGAAGGTTCTATTGTGAATGGTTACCTGGCTCAAGAATGTATGGATTTCTACTCAATGTACTTGTCTGATATTACTACAAGAATGAACAGACCAATGAGAAATGAAGAAGAAAATTATGAGAAAATTGAACCCAGTTTTCCATCACTTCCTCAAACAGGAGGAATTCATGGATCATATACATTGAAGACATTAATCCATGAAGAGCGGGAGATGGCACATCACACAGTTTTGTTCAACTATGATTTGTTCAATGACTATATCAGGTTACTAAATTGAATATGTCTATCTTACATATATATCTGTTAAACTATTCATATTTTTTATCTACAGGGAACATAAAACAACGATAAATAGAAATAATCATTCTTTATCTTTGAGAAGGAGATAGACTTTTCATAGCAATGTGTTTTCTGCTTGGTCAAAATTGAAGGTAAAAATATTACTATTTAAAATAATTATATCAATATTTAATTAAGTTTAATAGTCATTATATTGCAGGTATTGAGTTTGTCTGCTGACTCTGTCTCTAAGTAAATAATAGCTTTGGCTTTTGGTCCTAATACTGTGGTTCGTGACTGTAAATCTATTGTTATCAATGGGTAAAAAATTATTGTCACTGAACGAGCAAAGAAAATGAGAACACAACATGATGGTGTTATGGTTACTGCCAAAATAGATTGTTATGCCAGTGCATCAGATAGAAGACCGTGATTTGAAAATGTGGTTTATTATGGTTTCGTTGAGAAAATAATAATATTGCATTATTACTCTCATGGACGAGTCACAATGATGAAATGCCATTGGTTTGATTCGATGACGAGACATGGAACATTTATTGATGATTGTGGATTTCGAGTAATTAATATTACTCACACTCTTTCTATCGAAGAACCATATGTGTTGGCATCAATGGCTAAACAAGATTTTTATGTCAAAGACCAACTTCAACCTGAATTTGGTGTCATAGTTGAAGTAATTCCATGACATATTTTTGATGACGGTGATGATGGAATTGACACTATCCCTAGTGCCATTAGAACTAATCCATTTATTTTTTTTGATGACTCCAATAGCTCAATTGTCAGAGTTGATTGTGAACATGAATTTGTGGTTGAAAATATATAGAATCATTCATCCATATTCTTAATTCTTTTGGTTTACCTCGAGTTGGGTTGTTAAGGTTGGTAATATACAAATTGATTTAGTATTGATCACAAATATGTTTTAGCTGACTTGACTGTTATGTGAATTTTCATTGTTTATTGGTTGTAGTTTTATTTGCATTGCATTTTGTAATTTGGAATTGAACTGTATTCAAACCTAGTCAAACAATATTTCTAACTTGGTGAATATTACAACTTGTATGTTTTATTAAATCCATTCAAGCTCTTCTAAAACAATTGATAGCTAAATTACCAATTAATCCCCCTATTCCATCATATATTTAGTTTTTTGGGATACACATTAGTTTACTTTTTCTAATTAATTACATATTTGTTTTCAAAAGCAGGAAATGCTACCAATTTAAGAGAGATGAAGGAAAAAAATGATGGAGAACAATCGTCGAATGGAGGAGATGGGCTTTCCACCATTAGTGCATGTAGTGAGTACTTTATTTCAAATATATATATTTAAAGAATATATAATGTCATGTGATTAATATTTTTGTAAAATATTTTGTAGGATCCACCTATATGTCGACAGTTATTTGACGAGGAGCCTAGTACTGATCCTAGTACTCAGGCCGGTAGTACAAGGAGGGATTGTACCAGAGGTGGATGAGAAGCTTTGCGTACCCGACTAGACCCTTACCCTCCCACTAACATGTCATCATTCCCACATTATAATCCCGGAGTGTCGTTAGGGACACACAGGATATTTAGGCCTCCCATGTTTTCACCACCTTTTGCATCTTCTGGCCCATCTTTTTCATATCCCATGATGATTCCCACTCCCGAGCCTGAATCCGGTCATACAACTATCCCATCTTATTTTCCTTCTACTTATGTCTCTCCGCGATTCTATATTCTATCGTCTTTGACCCCTATTCCACCACAGGGTGTTCCATCAGTTTCTGTGGATCCAGCGGCGCTCATCGATCAGACTGGCGGAGTTATATTTATAGAACCCTAACAAATTTTTATACCAATATTTAATTTCATTATAACATGTTTTGATAAAATATATGTTTTTGTTTCATGATAGACACATCTACTGATAGGAGGAGGGGGCGGGGGCGTAGACTCATGCATGCGGTGTGGAACTTCCGCACACTGGTAATGGTGGATTACAATGAAGACAACCAAATGGTTGAGAAAACAGGGTAGCAATGTTAGTGTTTTTTGGAGACGCTTTCCAAATAGTCCGACATCATTCCAGTCAGCACACTATCATGAAGACAGTTACTACATGAGGTCAAGGATAGAGCTTGGGTAGAGATATGTGTAAAAAAATATGTTGTATTTAATGCCATGAATTATTTTTTTATTTATATGAATTAGTATTTTGGTGTCAGCTTCGATTTAATTTTCCCGATGGCGAGGGTGAACGACCGGAACGTCTGAAAGATTTAGGTGATATTTGGAGAGACTAAAAGCATGATTTGTATAGTGGCTAGCATACTAGAGTTGGCACTGAGTTAAAGGTGGAACCAGTTGTGGATGATTGTCGTATAGAGCAGTATCGAGAGATGATTACCCATTGGACGACTACTCAGTTTAAGGTATTAATTACATTTGAGATATTTAAATAACAACATTCATGTTTTGCATTAATATTATCCTTTTAATTATCAAATTTTATTTAGGAATCATCTGAAAAAAAATAAAAAAAACATTGATGCAAAAAAATACCTCCACACACTGGGACGTACTACAATGCCAGATCATGAGAGGAAGCTGGTATGAAAATTGTTTATACGTTTTATTTATGACTTACAACTTCTTTTTTTCCTCAATTATTTGATCGTTTGCTAAATTTTTCATATAACTTTAGTTTTCAATGTCATTGTATAGGCAACAACTGAATATTGAAGGACGTGTTACTCGAGAAAAAATGTTTTGCTCGAGTAGAAAGAAAAATGATGGAAGTGCTGTCAACGAACCGACTGAGCAACAGATTGTAATTTTTAAACAGTTGGTTTTATATTGTAATATATATTTTGTAACATAATAATATAGTTATATTTTTAACAGGATACTTTAGAGGCCCTCGATGCCCAAGAACCAGACAATTTTTGGCCAACTAATCACTTACATCAGGTGTTGGGAGAGGAGCATTCAGGCAGAGTATATTGCCGACCTAGGATAGCCCCGACGAATTATTGGCCCTCCTCAAGTACGACTTGTAGTGGCACCGAACTTCACCATGTTAGGGAATATGTAGAACAGGCTGACAAAAGGGCCATAGATACAACAGAACAATCTGCTAGGGCAAACAATGCATTTATGAAATTTATTGAAGTTCTACGTCCAACACTTCTACCAGAGGCTAGCCCCGCTTTTGATGAATATATGTCATCTATATGTTCTATATATGGTGCACCGGGTGACAGTTCTATTGGTGGTCAAGATGATGAAAAACCTGACAATGATAATGGAGAGGATTTTGATGTGGAAGAGGATGGAGAGGAGGAGGGTGAGGCAGAGGAGGAGGCAGAGGCGGAGGGCGAGGGCAATGGTGAGGAGGAGGGTATTGAGGAGGGCGAGGACAATGATGGGGACGAGGAAGAGTGTGATGATGGTGATTGTGATGTGGGAAAAAATGATCCATTACATTTTTGACTAATATTACTGATATTTGATGTTTAATCTATTCTAGTTGTTGTTTTTATCTAGTCCTGTTGTATAGTATTGGAGTGGAGTTATTTTTATATATATATTTTTCATGGATGTTGATGTCTTTTAGTGGCTGTGGTCTATCTTGAGCATTTTTATAGTGTTTTGTGTGTTTGGGAACTCCCTGGACAACCCCCCTCCTTCCTGGACCCTGGACAACCCCCCACTATCCTCCTTGGACCCCAGACAGCCCCCCGGACAGCTCCTAGGACAGCCCCCACCCTCCTCCTTGGTCCCCAGACAACTCCCCAAACACCCCCCAGACAGCCCCCCGGACAACCCACCACCCTCCTCCCTGGACCCTGGACAGCCCCCCCGGACAGCCCCCCACCCTCCTCATTGGACCCCAGACAGCCCCCCCCCCCCCCCCAACCCCCCCAGACAGACACCGCAAAGCCCCACCACTGTCCTCCTTGGTCCCCGTACAGCCCCCCGGATAGCCCCCCACCCTCCTCCATGGACCCCGGACAACCCCTCGGACAGCCCCCCTGGACAGCCCCCACCCTCCTCCCTGGACCCCCAGACAACCCCCACCCTCCTTGATTTCACAGGCCTTTTTTTATTTCTCTGATCATGCAATTTTATTTAGTATTATTCCATTTTTGTATGTCTTGATTTATATGAATGTCTTGGTAAGATTATTATATCATGCTCATCAAATGCATGTGATGATATACTTTAATTTGAATACAAAGCCTTGTTGTACATTCTCCATGTTATGTGAATTATGCCTTGTTTGATTTGGTTTACTTGTCAATTGTTAGGATAAGACATGGGTTATATGTTAAGGACTCAGGGACGGACTCGTCATGCTCCGGGAATTTAGACTTGAAATTCCAGGATTTATGCTTTGGTTTCTAGGTGAGGGATACCAGGATGGTTTCTATTACTAATGAGTGATATTGGTTCCTTGAAGATAAATCGAGGACATGTTTGTTTTGAAATATGGTAATACCATGCCTCTGGTGTGGCAGACACCACTCAAAATGTCTCAGATTTATTTAAAACATGGAACATTTTATGTGAAAATAACAACTGGCATATGAAAAACTGATCAAATGCATTAGGATTGTGTTTATACTTTAAAAAGAGGATCCATGAGTCATTTTTGACGTGTACGAGTCAACCCCATCTAAATTCGAGGTGTGGTGTGGCCGATAGCATTGTAAATGTGTCTCTTTTGTTTAAAATGGAAGGGATTTTAAGTGAAAAGAACAACTTACATACGGGAAAATGACCAAATGCATTCGGATTCTGTTGATACTTTACCACAATGATACATGGTTCATATGTGACATGTACAAGTCAACTTCGGCTCAATCCGAGGTGCAGTGTGGCCGACACCATTCAAAGTGTCTCACTTTTTTTTAAAATGGATAACATTTTAAGTGAAAAGTACAACCGACATACGGAGAACTGACTAAACACATTCGGATTGTGTTGATACTTGAGTACAATGATCCTTGGGTCATTTTTGACGTGTACGAGTCAACCCAACCTCAATCCGAGGCTCAGTGTGGCCAGCACCACTCAAAGTATCGCAAGTTTATTTGAAATGGACAACATTTTAAGTGAAAATAACAACTAGCATGCGGAAAACTGACCAAACGTAATCAGATTGTGTTGATACTTTAGCACAACTATACATGGCTCATATGTGACGTGTAAGAGTCAACCCTGCCTCAATCCGAGGCATGATGTTTGCGGCACCACTCAAAGTTTCTTTCTTTTGTTTAAAATGGACATCATTTTAAGTGAAAACAACAACTGACATACGGAAAACCGACCAAATGAATTCATAATGTATTTATGCTTTAGGAAAATGTTCCATGATTCATTTGTGACGTGAATTATTCAACCACATCTCAATCCAAGACGCAGTGTGTCCGGCACCACTCAAAGTGTCTCTCTTTAGTTTAAAATGGACTTCATGTTAAGTGAAAACAACAACTGACATATGAAAAACTGAAAAAACTCATTATAATTCTATTTAAACCTTAGTAATATGATCCATGGGTAATATGTGACATGTATGAGTCAACCGCGCCTCAATCTGAGTCGTAGTGTGGCTGGAACCACCCAAGTTGTCTCTTATGATTAAAATGGACAACATTTTAAGTACATACGGAAAACTGACCAAACAGATTCTGATTGTATTGAAACTTTAGAAAAAAGATTCATGGGTCATATGTGACGTTTAAGATTCAACCCCACCTCTATATGAGGTGTGGTGTGGCTGGTACCACTCAAATTGACTCTCTTTTGTTTAAAATGGACAGGATTTTAGTGAAAACAACAACTGACATACAGAAAATTGACCTAACGAATTCGGTTTCTGTTGAAACATCAGGACGACGATCCATGGGTCATATTTGAAATGTAAGAGTCAACCTTGGATCAATCTGAGGTGTAGTGTGGCCGGCACCATTTGAAGTGTCTCACTTTTGTTTGAAATGGATAATATTATAAGTGAAAAGTACAACTGACATACGGAAAACTGACCAAACGCCTTCTGATTATGTTGATACTTTAGGAAAATGATACTTGGGTCATTTGTGACGTGTACGAGTCAACCCCATCTAAATCCTTGGCGTGGTGTGGCCAGTAGCACTTTAACTGTGTCTCTTTTGTTTAAAATTGAAGGGATTTAAAGTGAAAAGAACAACTTACATACGGAAAACCAACCAAACGCATTCATATTCTATTGATACTTTATCACAATGATCCATGGGTCATATATGATATGTACAAGTCAAACCCGGCACAATTCAAGGCTCGGTGTGGCCGACACCATTCAAAGTGTCTCACTTTTATTTGAAATGGATAACATTTTAAGTGAAAAGTACAACTGACATATGGAAAATTAACCAAACGCATTTGGAATGGGTTGATACTTTAGGAAAATGATCCTTGGGACAATTGTGACGCGTACGAGTCAACTCCACCCGAATCCGTGTCCCGGTGTGTCCGACACCACTCAAAGTGTCTCAGGTTTATTTGAAATGGATAACATTTTAAGTGAAAATAACAATTAGCATACGGAAAACCAAGAAAACACATTCTGATTGTGTTTACACTTTAGAACAATGATCCATGGGTCATATGTTATGTGTACGAGTAAACCCAGCCTCAATCCGAGTCATGGTGTTGCTGGCACCACTCAAAGTGTCTTTCTTTTGTTTAAAATGGATATCATTTTAAGTGAAAACAACAAATGACATACGGAAAACAGACCAAACGCATTCAGAATGTGTTAATTATTTGGGACAAAGTTCCATGATTCATTTGTGACGTGTACGAGTCAACTTCGTCTCAATCCAAGATGCGGTGTGGCCGGAACCACTCAAAGTGTCTCTCTTTAGTTTAAAATGGACTTCATGTTAAGTGAAAACAACAACTGACATACGGAAAACAGACCAAATTCATTCGGATTCTGTTGAAACTTTAGGAAAACATTCCATGAGTCATTTTTTTCTGTACAAGTCAACCCTGCTTCAATACGAGGCCCGGTGTGGCCGACACCACTCAAAGTGTCTCAGGTTTATTTGAAAGGAACACCATTTTAAGTAAAAATAACAAGTACCATATACAAAACTTACCAAACACATTAGGATTGTGTTTATACTTTATAAAAACGATCCATGGGTCATATTTGACGTGTACGAGTCAACTCCACCTCAATCTGGGGTACAATGTTACTGGAACCACTCAATGTGTATTTCTTTTGTTTAAAATGGACATAATTTTAAGTGAAAACAACAACTAATATACGGAAAACTGACCAAACTCATTTGGAATGTGTTGATGCTTTAGGAAAACGATGCATGAGTGATATGTGATGTGTACGAGTCACCCCTGTCTCAATCCAAGATGCGGTGTTGATGTCACCACTCAAAGTGTCTCTCTTTAGTTTAAAATGGACTTCATGTTAAGTGAAAACATCAACTAACATACGGAAAACCAAAAAAATGCATTTGGATTCTGGTTAAACTTTATGAAAATGATCCATGGGTCATATGTCACATGTATGAGTCAAATGTGCCTCAATACGAGTCGCAGTGTGGCCGACAGCACCAAAAGTGTATATTGTGTTTAAAATTGACAACATTTTAAGTACATACGGAAAAACAACCAAACCGATTATGATTGTGTTGATAATTTAGAACAATAATACATGTCTCATATGTGAAGTGTATGAGTCAACACCACCTCCATCCAAGACACGGTGTGGCCGGCACCACTCAAAGTGTCTGTCTTTTGTTTAAAATGAACTTAATTTTAATTGAAAACAATAACTGACATACGGAAAACTGACAAAACACATACGTAATGTGTTGTTTCTTTAGTAAAATGATACATGAGTCATATGTGATGTGTATGAGTCAATACCACTTCATTCCAAGATTCAGTGTGGCCGGAACCACTAAAAGTGTCTCTCTTTTGTTTGAAAAGGACATCATTTTAATTGAAAACAAAAACTGACATATGGAAAACTGACCAAACACATTCAGATTCCATTGAAACTTTAGGGAAACGATCAATGATTCATATGTGATGTGTACAAGTCAACACAGCCTCAATTTGAGGCATGGTGTGGCCGACACCACTTGAACTGTCTCTCTATAGTTTAAAATTGAAAATATTTTTAGTGAAAACAACAACTGACATACGGAAAACTGACCAACCACATTCAAATTCTGTTTTAACTTTAGGAAAAAGTTAAATGAGTCATTTGTGACGTGTACGAGTCAACCTCGCCTCAATATAAGGCCTGGTGTGGCCAGAACCACTCAAATTATCTTAGGTTTATTTGAAATGGACAACATTTTAAGTGAAAACAACAACTGACATACAGAAAACTGACCAAACGCATTCTGATTCTGTTGAAACTTTAGGACAACAATCCATGGGTCATATGTGACATGAACGTGTCAACCTAGCCTCAATAAAAGGCATGGAGTGGATTAAAATACTCTAAGTTTCTCTCTATAGTTTAAAATGGGCTTCATTTTAATTGAAAACAGCAACTAAAATACGGTAAACTGACCAAATACATTCAGATTCTATTGAAACTTTAGGAAAAAGATCCATGGGTCATATGTGATGTCTATGAGTAAACCACATCTCAATACAAGTCATATTGTGGCCGAGATCACTCTAATTGTCTATCTTTTTTTTAAAATGGATAACATTTTAAGTACATACAGAAAACCGACCAAACAGATCTTGATTGTGTTGATACTTTAGCACAATGATCCATGCATCATATATGACGTGCAAGATTCAAACTCGCCTCAATCCAAGGAATGGTGTGGCTAGTATCACTCCAAATGTATGTATTATTTTTAAAATGGACATCATTTATAGAAAAAACACATTTAAATGTGTATGTTTAAATGAATTATGTATGTTTGTAATTAAGTTATGAATTCTGATTTAATTATAGATGTGTATAGTTCCAGATGCATTGTATGTTAAATGTGTATGAATTTGTTCTTTATATGTATGTGTTATTTGGTTATTGTAGGTACATTAATCAGAGAGGAGATCGTAGAATTACCTGAATGGATGGACACCCTGCCAGTGTTGTGCAAATTGCAGGCTGATGTGCAATTTGCATAGCATAAACTATGCAACAGGTTCAAACCATTGAAATAGGGTTCATTGAAAGTTTTTACCAATGGTTTAAAGGGAACCGTTGGTAAAACTACATTCCTAGTGGTTTCTAAAACTGTTGGGAACCATGGGAAAATGTTGGTTTTTCCAACAGTTCAGGGGAAACTGTTGGGAAAAACTTTTCCCAACGGTTCCCAAAACCATTGGGATAGGCTGATTTTTCTAACATATCCCAACGATTCTATGTAAACTATTGGGAAAAGCTATCCCAACGGCTTACTTACCAACAGTTCACAGAACTGTTGGTATAAGGTATACCAGCGGTTCAGAGGCCTTTCCCAAAGGTTCAGAACCATTGGTAAATCATCCTTTTCTAGTAGTGAACGTTAATGCATACGTACGACCTACCATCTCTATGAAATGTGTATTCCATTTTATGTGTCTATTTATTATATATATTTATATTATGAATATTTATGATATTTAAATCATATTATACATTCTTGAATTATGAAAATCATTATCTAATTAATACAATCAAGAAGAACAAGTCAAAACATATACGATAAACAAAGAAATATTACCGAAAATGTTGCATTAACTTGTAGTTGTTAATAAATGGGTAATATAAAGTCATAAAAGAATCATATATGATATCATAAATATTATTATTATTATAATATAAGTTAATAATATGTTTATAAACATTTTATTGGAGTTTCAAATACGTACGAAGAGTATCATACCTAAGGTAAGGGTTAATTCCTCAATCTCATTATTATCTGAGATTGTTTATGTTTAAGTATTTATTGGGCTATACTTATAATCCATTTCCATGTATCACAAAAAATTTGAAAATTTAATATGTTAAGTTTTTCTAAAAGGGTCTATTTAACTAGATCATCATTTTAAATGTTTTAAATATTTATTTTTCTAAATCTATTTAATTAATGTCTATATTTTCAAAATGATTTTAAGAATTTATTAATATAGACATTATTATTTTAAAATGATAATTATTTTCAAAAGTATCAAAGTGGTATGGGAAAAATTGATTAAAAATATCTTTTAAATAACTTCATTTATAAATTGTGTGATTTTTAAATGATTTCATGAAAAATGGATTTTTCCCTAAAAGTGTTTTACAGATCATTTTCAACTATGTCAACATCCTTTACTTGATATTATTCTGGATTGGGGATGATTTATTATAATACAATCTTCCGCATTGTATTGAATAATTTATGATATGTTTGACAATAGATGTGATATTTTTATACCATTCATGGTTTATGGTTAAATTATTGACTTTTTGTATTCTTGTTTTAATATGAATGATTATGTTATATTTTAAAATTTTTATATGAGGAATACATTGGACTTATTAAGTGATTATCAGGGCCCACTATAGCCCCTCGATGCATTGGTAAGTCTAATGAGACTAACTAGTGTTTTGACACAAGGCCTTGACCGAATATTTGTGGATGGTCTTAGCACAAGGCCTTGATGTAGTAGTTATTATATCCAGCATTTTGAATTCCATCATTTTGAAATTATTTATTTCATTTGATTATTCTACTATTATATTATCCATGTTCAAGTTTATATATTAATTTTTGAATTATTTTTTCCATATTATTTTCATGTTTATTTTTAAAAGGATGTTGTTTTTATTATAAATATTGCCTTAAAATATTATAGCTTCTACTGAATTATTTACCCTTACTGGGCATCTATGTTTACCCATTTCTTATGTTTTATTTTTACAAGATTCTAGGAAGTGTATTATGATTGATATTCAAGGTTAAACTAGGGGAATAATGGTGTTCTCAAAAAAAATTTATGTTCTGTTTAATGTTAGAAAATATAATGTAACCTAAATGTATGTAATCTATTTTCCAAGACTGCAAAACTGATCGGTCCAACGGGACATGTTTCCTTGTAATAATTCCAATGTATTAAAATAATTCACCATCTCCGAGATTCTAGGTTTGGGGAGTTATAGTTGGTATCCGAGAAAGTTAATCAAAAACATTGGAAATAGAATTAGAAAACATATATTAGGGATAATAAACCTAAGATATAATTTGAGGGTTTATAGAGATGAACCCCAAATAATTTTAGTAAAGTTGGTATTAAACGGGTCTTTCAAGAAATAAATCCATGTCTAGATACTTAAAGTGGATGTGGTTCTGGCAGAAATGTACCAAGGGGTGAAAACTATAAAAATGTGTTCCGAGGTTAACTCAGGGTGACTCGGTACTTGACGACTAGCCTTACTGCGCCCCTAGTTTGACACTCATGAGAGATATGATTAGGATAATTCATATTTTCATTAAAAACCATTATGAATGACTTATGAGTAAATATATCCTCATAGGAACCATATTTATTATTACATATTAGATATGAATAAAATTAACAATTTATGTTATGTATTTTACTATTTGGGACATATTAATTATGATTCATAACGTAATCTAGTGTATGAAATTGTTTAGAAATGGCGCATAGTATAAGGAATAACTACCCCACAAATGCACATGTTCGAATTAGTAAAAAGTATCATATCTTTCATGGTCCTAAGACAATATTTCAAAGAGAAATAACCTCCCATGTATCCTCATCATAATAGGAAATAATACAATGTGTTACTAAGATAAGTATAGAATTCTCTGAGTCAGATGTCTTTTAAGGGAATCTAGAGAAGAAGAGTATGGAAGAGATAAATATGGATAAAAGGAATAAAAGAAAGAAGGATTTTACCATATGCGATAACTATTGAATAATCACCTTGGGATGTGCTTGAAAGGACTGGCCGTTTGTTATAAGTGTGGAGAAATGGTCATCAGAAAAAAGAATGAAAAGAGAACTATGAAAAGACTAATATTTAGTGTTTCAACTATAGTGAAATGGGTTATTAGAAAAATAAATATCCTAATAATCATAGAAATATAACTCATAAGAATCAAAGGCATCAAGGTTAAGCATTTGATGTTAGTATTGTAAACGTGGAATAATTAATGTATTTGTGTTTTTGGATTGAAGAATTATGTCATTTGAGTGTAGTATCAATGATACAGTGGTTATATAAATTATGGAAATAAATAAGGATTTTACTGAAATACTATTTCATTGAGGATTTTAGATTTTATGGTATTAAGAAAAGTGACTCAATAACAAGTTAAAATTCTCAGAAAATACCTGGTTGAAGGAAATATTACCCTTAATATGGTCTTGATAATGAGGTAGTGACTTTGGAATTAGAGATGATTGATTTGGATAAATTATATTGGATATTATTTATTACATTGGAACTAATTAATTTTTGGAGTTTACCAAATATTTTTATATAAGGAGTATATCTAATATTCTATAAGAAATAAGGGACCATGAATGCATTCAATAACCTTTTATGGTAATTCAAGGTGTTACCATGTTTTAAGAGAATACATGATAATGGTATATAAATGTAATTATGTAGAAAAAAGTGATCTTTATTATTTTTACATCAATATAATGTTTTGGACTCTGAGTTTGGACATGTTTATTTTGGATAAGTATAGTTGTCGGAATGGAGTAAGTTGAAGACTTGATATTTTTGTGAGGTTAAAGTATAATTTATTGGATACTTTGACTTATTATTTTGGATTTTAGTAAACATATAGATGATTAAGGAAATACTTGAAGACATTATTATTTATCAAATTCACTTTAGGCGTTGAAAGAATCATTTTTGTATATTCATATCCTAGTGTAAGGGATGAAGTGAAAAGTTATCAAAGCACTGCCAAACGATGGGAGTATGATTATGACTGGTAATGAAATCAAATATGTTTTCTTGAGTTCTTATCATGATAGTAAATTAATCCATCTTCTTAAAAAATTTATGTAAAAAAACACGTGTAATACTAATAGATTATGTTTTGTTCAACCAATTATACTTTTAATTATCATAGATTTATGGCTTTGAGGCCCTCAATTTTCCATTTATTTTTCACTTGTTTTTGATTAATTACCTCAATCAATCCATAGAAATATTTACATTTTCCCTCCAATAAGGTGTCTCTAATTTCCACAAAAGTTCTTTTATTTGAAATCCTAATTTGATGGTGACTTTTTCATTTCCCTATACCTCTTATTAAGACTAAATTTTATTAATCCTATTTCCAATGTGATTTTTTTCCATGAAGGTGTTTTCTATTTTCAACCTTTTATTTTTGAAGAACAATTTCAAATTGCAAGTATGCAATTTATTGAAGGAGGGGTGAATGTAATTCCCAAAGATTTCCTAAAAAGTTAACTCTTTAAAGTAATTTAGTAGCTTATATTTAACGTAATACAGAATTGGATTGTGTTATGCACAATATTGAGTTTTTTGGAAACCTTATATTAGTATTATAATTATTTAAACGATATATGTATTTATCAATTAAATATAGTAAAATGAATACTAAATTATATTTTAAATGTTATTTATAATATTTTCACATAAATTAAACATATTTATAATGAAATATATATGTTTTGGTTATATAGTAATTTATTTAGAAAAATTATATTCTTAAAATAAATACGTTTTATGTCCTTTTGTTCAAATAAAAAAGAAGCACCTGAAGAAGATGTAATTATTTCATCACCTCCTCCAATGTTCTTATCTTCTTCTAATTCCTCTTTGTTTGCTATTTCCATACTAAAATAATAACTCCAGTACCTTATACATAATAAAATGTTATTATAAATATGTTACAACCATATTCAATAATATATCCATCCTATAAATTACAAAGTCTCCATATGTGCGTGCGTACGGCTTACCCTCTCCATGTCATGGTGTAGTTTGTTATTCAACACGTCATTATTTGGATGGGATTAATAATGACTATAATTGATTTAAATAATAAATATAACATGTTAATGATTCTTTATATACAAAAAAACCATCCAATTATATACAATTTTCACCATTAATAGAATGATATGGTCGCTCATGCGTATGAACGGTTTACCGTCTCCACAACGTGATGTGAGTCGTTCCCCATCGTAACCATTCAAGGATGATTATAAAAATATGTATTATTAATAATTATGTAATATATGACATAATAATTATAATGTAAATATATATATGTATATGTATATATGTATTTACATATATTTCATTCACTTACTTCCATTCAGTTTGATATGAAAATAGAAGCATCATTCATGCGTACGTACGACCTACCATCTCCATGAATGGTGTATTACATTTTATATTTCTATGAATTATATATATTTATATTATGTATATATATGACATATAAATCATAGTATACATTTTGGAAGTAATTAAATCATTATCTAAGTAATATTATCAAGAATAACAAGTCAAAACACGTACGATAAACAGAGCGATATTACCCGAAATGTTTCATTAACATGGAATTGTTAATAAATGGGTAATATAAAGTCCTAAAAGAATCAGATATGATATCATAAAAATTATTATTATTCTAATTTAAGTTAATAATATGTTTAAAAACATTATACATGAGTTTTGGACATGTACAAAGAGTATCAGACCAAAGGTAAAGGTTTATTTCTCAATCTCAATATTATCTGAGATTGTTTATGTGTAAGTATTTACTAGGATATTTATCATCCTTGTCCATGTTTCATAAAAGTGTTTTCAAAATTAATATATTAAGGTTTTAAAGAAGGTAATATTTAACTATATCATAATTTTAAATGTTTTATGGATTTATTTTTCTCAATCTATTTAATTAATATTTATTTTTTCAGAATAATTTTAAATATTTCGTTATATGGAAATTATTGTATTAAAATGAAAATTTATTTCAAAAGTTTCACAGTGTTATTGGAAACTTTGATTCAAAAATCTATTTTAAATGAAATCCTATATAAATTGTCTGACTTTTTAATGATTTAATGAAAAATGGATTTTTCTCTTAAAGTGTTTTAAAGAGCATATTCAAGTATGTCAACATCCTTTACTTGGTATTATTATTGATTGGGGTTGATTTATTATAATATAGTTTTCAACATTTTATTTAATTATTTATGATATGTTGGACTAGGGATGTGATATTTTAATACCATTCATGGTTTATAGTAAATGTATTGACATTTTATATGATAGTTTTAATACGAATGTTTATGTTATGTTTCAACCTTTTCATATGAGTAATTAATTGGACTTAGTAAGTGATGGTAGGGTCCTGCTATAGCCCCTCAATTAATAGGTAGGTGTCATGATAAAAACTTGTGTCTTGTCACAAGACCTTGACATAATTTTTGTAAATGGTCTTGGCACAAGGACTTGACATATAAATTATTATATACGACATTATGCATTCCCTAATTATGAAATTAGTTATTACATTTTATTATTCAACTAGTAGAATATCCATGTGCATGTTTATATGTTAATGTTTTATTTATTCTATCCATATTATGTTAAAGGTTATGTTCAAAAGGATATTGGTTTTATTATACATATTTCTTTAAATTATTATAGCTTCTTCTGAATTATTTACCCTTACCGAGAATCTGAGCTCACCCATTTCTTATGTTTTATTTTCCCAATATTCTAAGAAGGGTATTATGATTGACATGAAAGGTTAATCTCAAGGAATAATTTCATTCTCAAAGGATTATTTATGTTGTGTTTTATGTTATAAATTATAATGTAAGATTCTTGTATGTAATCTATTTTCCAAGACTACTAAACTGATCGATCATTCGGGACTTGATTCCTATTAATCATAACAATGTATTAAAATAATGCACCAGATCTGAGATTCTTGGGTCGAGGTGTTACATGGTACCATAAAATACATTATAGCCTAAAATTTCTATAAATTTGATTTAATTATTAGATAAAATTCCATTTTGGGGAAAAATTTATTCAATCAGAAGAAACTGATTTGATTCTGATGCTATTATACCCTACCCCAATGATGTTTGAGATGATTTTTGATGTTGATCATATAAATAGTTCCATCACTTTAAGGGAAATTAAAATAACTAAAAACTAATCATGAAATATACACTCCACTAAAAGTGTAATTCATTGACTTAAATTATTGAAACCTTTTATTATTGTGATCACTTATGATAAAAAAATTTTTTATTTTTATGTGTTTCACATAGATTTACCATTTTCTAAGGATTTTATTGTAACAATATTATTTATATCACAATGTTTCTTTATAATATTGTATTGTTTAGTATTTTTAAAGGATATGAAGTGTCCTATTTTAAATATTGGTAATTAAGGGACCTCTATGGGTCTGAAGCATGCATTTTCAGTAGAGGTGTCACTGAGGTTCTAGTGCATGTAATCTATTCAACTAATAGTTTGTTGATCGAGTTTGAGGCATTTTTTTATCAGAGATCTATCTTATAACTTGGATACATAGAGTTAGGTTTGTATACAATCATTCCACTTCTAGAAAAACTGAATTCATTCTGTACTGGAATGTGTTTCATTTTATGATATCCTTAATTAGACTATCTAGGTTGTTTTCCAGTAATTTTCATTTTCCCATGTGTTTAAAAATTTATTTTTGTATGTTTTAATTTTTTTATCATATTGGTTAATAATTTATCATTTGATAGTTTTATTTTCACTATGCTTATATTTTACTATGACCTTTCATTTAGTTAAAAAAATGTCTTTCTGATCAATATTAACTTCGGTGATTGAAAAACTAAAATTTAATTGCTGGATGATAATTCACCCCCACTCTAGCAGTATTTCCTTCTTGTACTTTCTATGAAAAATTTTTGCACTTAATAATGTCTCATAATTTGAGACTGATTCTAATTTTATATATGATATTTCATGGGTTTATAAGAATTTTTATATCATTTTTTATTATTCTAAAAAAAAGTTGATAATTATTTTTTAGCATCATAGGACATCCTTCAACAATCATAGATTATATAAATCATATTATAACACTTATATTTTATGTAGTGTATTATGAATATAATCATTATTAGATATTTATTTTTGATGATCAACACTAGAATGGATAAATATTTTATGATGATTGGAAATATCAAAATTATAAAGATGTAAATTTATATTTTCACTAAATAAGAGAATCTAGAGTATTATGTGAACATTAATGGAATGAGTCCATTGTTATATTAAATTAATAGAAATATATATAATAAAATATATTAATGTTATAAGGTTAAGGGGGTTTATAGAATGTTATATATTAGATATTTTTGAACTTCAAAAGGTATTAAATCTGAAATATCTATGTCATGAAGTAAATATCCATATTTTAACTTCCATAAAAGTGAGTAACTATCCTAAATTACTTATTATTATGTAAACACTTTTAATATCTAACATCCTCTTGCATAAAAGTAGTTGATGGATGATCAAACTATAGAAAATACCATAGATATACTTTTCAAGGAATCATAATCTGAGATTAAAAATATTCATAATACATTAAAGTTAACTATGTGGAGAGTTGATGACTTTATTTAGACTCTCATGTAATATTAGAGTAAACATAAAAGGGTTATATGAAATGAGAAGATAATGACCAATGTTTTTCTCATATAATTTTGGTGTTGTTACTTCTAGAGTTATTTATTTTGGAGTGAATTAAATGAATAATAAATAATAATTTTTTTATATTATATTAACACTGAGACCAGTGAATGTTATTATGCACACATTACAGAGAAGAAGAAAATGATAACTGTAAATAATATTTTTAATATGGTCATTTGAAATACCAGAATGAGAAACATGAGAATACATAGTATTATAATGTTGTGTGTTAAGAATGAGATAAGGTTTGACATATCAAAATAGATTACCACATATTAAATTTTGGAAATATGAATCGTAAATTATAAAATTAGAGTAATTTAAATAATATTTGAAAGTCATTGGTTACATTGAGTGTGATTTGTGGGGAAACTAATTCCCACAGTTCAATAAAAGTTTCTCATAATAATCATAATATTATTTTATTTTATATAGACATTATAAAGAATTAATGATATCTCATGGATAAGTGAACTACAAAATCCTACTCCAATTTAGTCATAAAGAATAAATATTTTTATTTGTTGGATGATGAAATTTTTCCAAATTTAATGGATGATGATAAGTAACTTCATTAGAATATTAAGAGGATCTTCCATTATTTAGAGAAATACTAAGTTATGAAACTCTTATTAAAATGAATTTTTTTAATTAATTAATAAAAATGACTATTCTAAATCGATTATTTGTAAATATAATTATATATTTTGAAAATAAACATTTGAGACCTATAATCTATTATCAGAATTAGATTATAAAACCTATTTTGGTTGAATCATGGATAAAAAAAAATTAGTTATAAAAATTAAGGTTGAGTTCTATATTCTAATTAAGATTTTATCTAATTTTATATTTATTAGGGAGAAATTTTATAATATATACTTATATTCAAAAACATTAACGAAATATTTCAAAGTAGGTTTTATTTCCATAGAGTTATATTTAATTTCTAATTTTGTGTGTCTAAAAGTCAACTTTTTGTAAAAAATATCAGCGGATGTCATTATAAGGATCATCAAAATTTTATTAAACATTAAACTTTTAGATTTCATGAATAATTTGATTATAATGATATAATATATTCTTATTATAGTAGAGTTTGGAATAAGTGGGATCCTAATGTTTTATTTAACAAAATTACTAGAATGAAAAAATGTATCGGTACTAAAAACATATATATAATTGTTTTAAGAAAATGAGTTGAGTTCCAGTAGCTGGAACATATAGTACATGGGTAATAATTATTATTGATATGTTATTGGTAGCATTTCTAACTTCTAAATACAACAAAAATGTATATGTGGATTAGTAAATATTGGAATCAATATGTATGGTGAAGGCATTAGAAAACATGATATTGATTTCTTTAAATAAAATCATATTCAAAATTTCTTATATATTTCATGAGTTAATATCAACCTTATTTTCATAAGCAGGCTATGTAATAAGGGTTACCTTGTGAAATTTAATAAGGATAGTTGTACTATTATTTTTTGAAGGGTAATTTATTCTAATTTTTAGTAGACATGAGAATTTATACACACAAGACATATAAGGTTAAATTCATTTTCATTTACCTTATTTATGATTATATTAATATTTATCTGGATTTGGATTAAAATGTCTCGAATCTATAATTTTTAAGAATTTATTTGAACATTAAATGAATGGGTTTTTGTGTAGGATCTACCATAACATAAGTTAATCTATATTAGAGTTTGTGATCCATATCAATTTATAATGAAATATAAATCAATATAGAAAATAAAGTTTAACATATATGCTTCTAAAAAAGTATTATTAGTGAACATGAATATTTTAATTCCTATACAAACTGAATGTATCCCTGAAAAATATCATTTCTATGTTCTGTTTGATTGTTATACTATATTTAAAGGGGTTTATTTTTATAATTAAAACTTAAATAAATGATTAATATTAAATAATTACATGATTTTTTTCATAGTGAGAAAAACATACATTTTATCACCTGATAGGTTTATAATGGTGGGGAGATTATATTTTATAATTTCAAAAAAAAAATTATAGTTATAAAGTTATTACTCATAATAATTCTTCACCCAAAACACCTCAAAAAATATTATGTTTTAATGTTGAAATAAAATTGTTTAAATTATTTCCAAAAAATTATCAATTGAATATTTTATTACTAATATTTTTGGGACTGAGGTTTTGAATAAAAATATATATACTCTAAATCTAGTATTATTTTTCCCATTTGGAATAAAATAAATAACATGTTATGGACAAGAAGAAGACATAAACTTTTAAATTCCAGATAATTTATAAGTAAATTGTTCATTTTGAATTAAATATTCCACCTTCAAAAATATTATCTTAAGGATGATTTAGTAATATATATATGATATTATATAACCAATATAAGGTATCTTAATTTCAATAAACAAAATTATATTTTTGGGGAAATAGTACTTGGTAAGTATGAGGAAATAAATCCTTTTATTTTTGTACTTTTTTATATTATATAAAATAAATTCTGGTTTTGAAATGAATTATTTTAATTTATTGAATACTAATCCGAAAATATTAATATCAAATCAATGATAAATTATTATAACAAAAGATTAAGAATAAGAAGATACCTAATCAAAAGAAAAAAATCGGAACAACATTCTCGTTTTTCAATAAACTAATTGATTGGGAGGAATCATCCCTCACACAAATTCATTTTTGAAATTTGGTTGATGGGTAAAACATGAAGTTACATAATAATTAAATGTGGCCATCGTGTATTATTATTAAAACATTAACCTAAAATGGTAGATGATGACTTTATTTATAAATGTGGGATAAGGTCAATGTAAGAAGATCTTAATCAGCTTGAAGAGCACAAGGGTTTGACTATATTTGAGAGAACAATTGGTCATCTGATGATATGATTCAATTGGTATTGTTATGATAAATGTGATAAAAATGGAATAATTTTAAGGAATAATTCATAACTTTTATCCAAGGGTTATTTTCAAGAAGCTAAAATAGAATATGGAGATATTGTTTTATCGAGAACTAGACTCGAATCTATGTAAATCTAATTATCCTTCATATAAAATCTATAAATTATTATAAATTTATATTCAAAGTATTTTTAATAATTTATTTATATAGGAGGATGTTTATGGTGTATAAGACCCCAGTTTAGAAGAAGATAAATATCCAGAACATCATTTTAAAAAATGTAAGGAAATCTATGGACTTAACAATCCCCAAGTTATAAGTATGATAGATTAACCATTTTCACATCAAAAAAAATTGTTAGGGTAATTAAAAATATAAATATATTTATCAATAATTGTTTTAGGATACCATTATTTCTTAAATATGTACATATAACATTTTTTTGGTTCAATACATAAATCCATTTTTGATATCTTTAAAAACTTGTTTAAATTGAGTATAAGATAATTTTATGTGTGTATAAAATTTTCCTAGGTTCTAATACATCATAAAAAATTAAAGGATCTATTTTAATGCATTGTAACTATAAAAATTATTTACTAATTTTTTTTACTTTACCAATTATTTTAGTAAAAGTACACTAATAGGATACCCTATCAAAATTGATCTTTATGATACCAGGAAACTAGTTGTTCAAAAATATTATAATGGAATGATCCAAAATTCAAATTTTATGATATATAGTTGATAAAATATTAGGTTGTATCTATTTTTTTGTGATATTCCAAGAAAATATGAAGGAATCAAATCTTAATGGGATTAAAATAATTTTCTACTAACCTTAAATAATTTCTTAATATGGTATTTTTTATTCCTTTAAACAGTATTTCATAATTTAGAATGACTAATATGATTAAATTATAGGATGTAGTTTGTATAAGATGAGTTCTTATAAAACATTCCATTTTTTCAGAGAAAAATTATTTTCTTGTTATATAATGAATCAAAACTCATTTCTAATTTCTTCTATTTAATATAAATATGTGGTAGTTTGTTGTTTTTGTGCTTATGTATTGTAGATACATCATAAACTCATGGATTCTTGTTTTAGTTTTACCCAAAACCAGATTATTTATGATCGAATAAATGTTATTTCAATTTATTCAAAAAACTCACATAGCTAATGAGTAAATAACATCGATTTAATATAAAATTTCCAATAAGATCACAAAAAATATATCATTTTTATGTCTATCAAAACACGAGAATGGGTTGATAATATTATAAATATATAATTAAATTCTTATAGATATGATTAGATTAAAAAGAAGTTTGTAATGATAAATATCAATAAGTATTCAATAAATTTCTCATTTGATCAATCTTATAATATAAAAAAGTCATTGAGATATAGGGTATATTTGTTTATATTATACTAGAACTTCATATATGTACTTGTGAAATTTTGATGAATATATTGATAGTTCATTGGAAAGTACATCTTTTGATGAGTTTAAGGAGATTTACTGTACCTGAAGATAAATATTTTTAATAATGTTTTAATGATAATGAAGTTATGTGAGATATATATCCTAATTTGAACTATTTTACATTTCTGGAATGAGAATAAATATTATTTTATTTCTGTTTTTGAAATGAAAGCTAACAGTTTCTATACTATATTCACAGGGAAGAATATTTCATAAAAAAATAATTTTTTTTAGATTCACTGGATGAATCCTTGAGTGAATAATATTTAAATTCATTTTAATAAAGGTGAAAATTATTATTCATTGATATTTATTACTTAAAAGATGAAAATATTTTCAAATTCACATTAAAAAAATATATTAAATGGGGAGAAATTTAAATAAATATTAAAGTATTGTTTTTTAAATCATTTAAATTTTCTTATTATTTACCTTTTTAGAATCACAAAAAGGGGAATATTTAGAAAATGATAAGTTTTTATTGATAATATTTTCCCATCATATACAATATAGGTGGGGGACTCATATAATAATGTGATGTTTCTGAAGATTCAAAATTTCATATGTTTTACATTAAACAAGTGGGTGATATTTACTAAACATTAATTATAGTTCGTTAGACATAATATTTTCATGATTAAATTTATGAATAATGGCAGAAATTAAATTTAGTAGAAAATGGAAATATTTTTATTACATAAATTCATTTAGGCTCATCATGTTATAGCATGCCTTTTTTAACAAATTAGGGATATTATTTTAAAACATAGTAGAGTTTATTACAATAAAATTAAACATCCAAACACCCAATTACCCTAATGGTTTAAGAATCAACTATCAACACTAGGATTTTAATTCACCCACTCAGAACATATTATTATAAGTTTATTAATGTCCCTAAAGACTAATTCAATTAAAATATTTATACATTCAAAAATTGAGATATATTCAATTTTAAGTTTATTATATATATTTTTAATTCTTAAAACCATAATACACTACATAGCATCATAATATTACATTTATTTTACTTTTGTGTTATTATAATATAAATTTTACGTTTGGGGAACATAAATTATGAGAAATGTTTTGATCTACTAAAATTTGGTGAACCTAAGATGTATACTAAAATTAATTCATTTATAGATTAATTTAAACAGTGGTATAAATTTTATTCCATATGATGATGGTGATATGATTACAATTCTATTTTAATTACCTTCTAACAAAGACGAAACAACCACTACTATTGAGCTTATAAATACAGTCTTCTATTTGAGGTAATTCTCATAAACATAGAAATTCTTTGGTAAGATAAACTCATCTAAGATTGAGGTTTATAATCTCTTTGTTTTTCAAATTCTTATTTCTATGAGTATCTCTAAAAAATATAGTTTTCATTATTAGTGTTCTATAATTCTACAAATGTGGGAGGTTTTTCTTATAATGTTATTTATTTTATTATAATTATTTATTCTCATAATTCATGGTAAATGTGATTATATGGATTATATGAAGTATTTTTATAATCATATAGATTGGGGGGGTCCATGGAATAGAAGAAGGATTTTATTTCCAATATATCCATGAGTATCTATTTCAGGAAATTAGTTTTGGAATGATTTGTAAGAGAATATTTTAGTTCATGAATCTCAGAGTTTCTCATAGTTTTTGTTGAGGGAGTTTATGAATGGTTTTTCTTTTAATGATTTCTTTAGTTGGAGTAACTGCATTTTTATCAATTACTCTATACATTTCTTCCAAAGAGGTTATATATTTATTACAAAAACATTAATGTTTTTCTTTTATAGTAAGTTTGTTTCTTTGTATAGTTTTTTTGTTCTTATAAATATCTTTGATTACCAATTAGCTTTGGAAACCTTTCTTCCAATCAACATTCACCTGAGTAGGTAAAAAATCACATGTTCTTTTTTGGTCTAAAATTCACCCACATGTTGTATTGTTTACTAATAGAATAGTATTGGATAATATATTCTCTTGACTATAAATATAACACATAGAAAATATAATATGTCCTGAAAATTTATTTTAAAATAATAATATTCCACATAGCCTTTTTATCATGAAACCCCAATCTTTAAGAAAATTATGATATATTAAAAAATATTATTATTTAAATGTGATTGTTATAAACTAGGCATTGAATTGGAATTTATGAATATGAGTAACCACATTCTAAAATATATTTTTAATTTTTTTGGTTAAATACAATTTTTCTAATTAATTATTTGGAAATATTCACTCAATTTTTTATGAAGTAATTTTACGCTTTAAAAGCATTTTCTTCAAAAATGATTTTTAAAGAATATTGTTCATGACAATTAGAATCAATTTCTAGAAAATTCTAAAATTGTATTTTATAAAATGTTTTTTTTTAATAATAATATCAAGGTAAAATTTATAATTTTTATGAAATGATTAATTTTTTAATGAATAATAAAAAATATCAGTTTTCAAATAATTCCATTTATTTTAATTAAATCAAGTCATTTAAAATTAGAATTATATTATAAATATGGAATTAAATTAAAATATGATCAATTTGATTTATAAAAAATAATTTATCACATTTTAGTAAAAACAATTCCTAATTTTGATATAAGTTAATTGTTTTTTTGGCATAAAAGAATGATTTTCTAAAAAATGTTTTCTATTATGATTTATGAATTTACAATAAAATTTATTTCTACCACTTCAAGAGATTAAATATTAAAAAATGGATATAATATTTGGAATCATTAAGGTACGATTTGGACAATATCTCCCTTTTTCCTTTTTATTATTATTAGTAATCATGGTTAGTATTTGTCACCACGGTAAGAGTAAAACGGGAAAAATGTGGCTAAAACCATAAGATATGGTCTCAAAATCAACTGTCGAATTTCATTTATTTAATTATATTATCGTAATTTCAATATTTGGATCCAGAATTATAGAATATTTAATTCTATTTCACTTTTTTTTATAATGGTGCTTATAATATTTTATGTAAGGATAAATTCAAAATATCACTCTCTTGATTTTAAATATATTTTATTTGTTCACATAGGGATAAAAATAAATTTTTAACGTATAATAATTGTTATTTTGAGATTAATTATTTTTTATTTTTTAATAGGGATTTATATATAATATTTAGTTTCTATATAATTACATTTAATTATTATAAAACACTAATAGAGTATTAGTGCATGTAATGGGAAAATAAAAATAAGTAATTTTAAAAATAATAAAACTAATTAATTTTTATACATTATTGAACTATAAAAATTTTATAGTTAATAATGATTTTTTATTTATGTTTAAAAGGTTTATATTATAATTATATTTTAGTCTCCCTAATCATAATGTCAAATTTAATAAATAGTCCCAAAAATTTCAATAATGTTATTTTGTGTTATATAATTTTTATTTGAATTATTTACACATAATTCATACAAATAAAGAATAAATTTAGTTCTAAAATTTGTCTAAAATTTCACACCTTCTAGTTTTATGATAAAATTATTACATTATATTTAATATTATGACCCTTGAATATTGAAAAAGGTGGTACCACATTTGAGGTTAAATTTTTTTAAACCAAATGATATGGTTTAAAATATCACTTAAACCTATCTAAATTCTATTATTTGAAGGGATATAAAAATTTCCAATATTAAATTTAAAATTTTGTCTACATGGTTCCACAATCACTTTAAAATGAATTTATTATATTTAAATTATTTCTTTAAATCCATGTATATCCTTTCTCTCATTATAAGGGGACACTAATTCTCTATTTTCGTTACACCACAGAGAGAATAAAATATCCTCTAAATCCAAAAAACTAAATTAAATAATTACCTATACTTGTATTATAATTGGTTTCGTCATAAAATAAAATTCCAATGGTCTCTTAGAAGCAATTTAAAGGAGGTTTACCGAAGGAGAGATAATCATCTTACTTGACCTCTCTCAATTTATTTATTCTTCCCCCACTTAAAAATATGTGTAATAATTAATAAAATAATCACTATAGTATCATAAATAAAATAAAATTTTATTTCAATTATGTAACCACCATTATCCCCATTCTTTTCCATCATATGGGAAATTACTGTTTCACATGTGCATACGTGTGGAGCATCACCTCCCTGTAGTGATATAATTCATTTCCCCCACCATAATTTATGTTTGGGGATTATGAGGGATTAAATGTTTATATATTATATTTATGACATAATTATACTTCTTTAATTATAATATCTTATCTACATTCTTAACTTTTCATCTATTGAAAAGTGATAATGCCGCTCATTCGTACGCTTGGATGACAACCTCTACGAAGCAACATGGTTAATTTTTAATTTTCACTTTATATGAATGTTAATGAAGAGATACTAAATGAATATAAATGATATATATTATATTATAAATTTTATATGAAGGTTAATTATTATTAAAATTTCTCAAGTTTCAGCCATTGAAAATGTGAAAATAATTTATGTGTTTATATAGGCTTCCATCTCTATGAAGTGATATAATCCATTTTCATCACCACATTATATTAATAAATATAAATTAGTCTATAATTATTAAATATTATAATAATTACATGATTAAAATTCATTATTTCATGGAATCATGACCAATGTACAGGTACTTGGACTTCCGACCTAAAACATTGATGGAAAATAGAGTAATTTTCATCCAAATATTCATTTTCATGATGAACTTTATTATAATAGGATAACTAGAAATTATAAAGAAATTATACATAGTATGTTATATAATAATATGAATATAGACTATATTTATTGTAAATATTTATTTATTATAAATGATATTTTAATGCATATTAAGAAAGAATGAATTTGAGGAAAGGGTTACCCTTATCACTTTTTTTCTACAGGACATATGGTATATTCACAACTTATTTTATTTTTGTGGTGTATATATTAAAAATTAGTTAATTTTATGGTTATTATAATTAAAATTAGAGGGATTTAGAAATCCGTATATGTATCTCACTTTTCCATGGTTTTGATTTAGATATTTCTAAACATGTATATGTTCTTTATCTAAAAATTATTTTATTGAGAAATTTTTGATGTTATAGACCCTTTTATGTTTATTAAGTCTATATACACCCATTTTTAATATTATATAATGAATATATTTTTATTCATGATATTTAAAGTTTCATTTGATTATATTATTTCATGGGGATTATGATGTAACTGTTACAAAAGTGGTAAAGTATTTTTGTTTCAATCCCATTTTAATCGGTATTTTTTATGATTGATTTTTCAGTGATGAAATTATATGATCCTTATTTAATAGAAAAAATCTTTTTTATTCTTCTATTTATATTTATATATTTTATTTTTCTCAGTACCATTTTACTCTCTTTGGTAGTGTAAATGGTTTATAAAATTCATTTATAAAAATTTCCCATATTTCTCCTATTTGGATCAAAAATCTTATTTTCCCCATAACCATGTTTCCTAAAATGTTTTACATTATGTTTTTAATAATCTCATATGATTTAATAAATTATGTTTTTCTAATGTGTGTCTTTATATAAAAAAATTTAAATATAATATTTTCCTCTTTTTTGAAGATAATGAATGTTTTAATTTTTACCAAATATGTGAATGAAATATTTGTTTTAATATACACAACACAAACATAATTTTCCATCACCATTAAAAATATATAATTTTTTTCCCTTAAAAGTATCCATGTTTCTAATAAAATTATATGTTTTCCAATATATTTGGGAAACTTTTATATTTTAAATTAATGATTTTAAAATTAAGAGGTTAATTTCCTCAAGAAACACTGAACTGTTATTTTAATGGAATTTTTTATTAATAAATACATTATTTTATTTTACATGTTATTTACTAGGGTTATAAATCATTGATACAAAACATATTCCTTATTATAACAGTTTATGTTTTTAATGATGATATTTTTATGATATGTGTTCATTTTTTATGGGCAATGATATGATGAATTTTATATCAAAGTTATTTATTTTCCATAAGATATGATATGATGATATGAAGATATAATGAATTTTAATATGATATTGTAGAACATGTATGCATGGTTTTCATTACATGAAGTGTGGTACTGGGATTATATATCCCTCCAATAGACTAGGTAAAGATGTATTTTTCATGAAATAACAAGGACATGAATGGGGAGTGAACCCTATTTAGTAAGGGACCCTTTCTAGTATGATATTTTACAGAGTGAACCATGACTACAGAAGTTATGGAATAGGGAGTGAACCCAATCCACTACAATAGTCTTTATAGAGAACCTTGATTGGGGAAATGACATTATATTATTATTTGTATTCGAAAAAATATTTTTTCTATTCTTACGATATGTCCTCATGGATTATGAATTTTTATTAATTAAGGATTAATGTCGTATAAATTGACCCAATTTACAAAATGATTCATGGATATGGTCTATGAATTTTTTGGGAATCATTTTATAATATTATATTTATATTATCTTGACCTTAGGGTTGTGCTCACTTATGATAATAGATTGACGTCTCCTATGTTTACTCTTACTATGTATCTAAGCTCACCCTTTATTCTATTTTATTTCTTATAGGATTTTAAGAACTGTTTTATGCATGTTATGCATAAGAGGGGTAAAATATATGAATAATGTTTAATCACCCCCAATTTCAAGTATGCAACCCTTTATTTATTTATTTTATGTGTTTAAAGTGTTTGGGTGATGTTTGGTGGGGTTTAGAGGGACTTCAAAATGTTTTGGGGATTATCTAGAGGTGAATAGTTTGAGAATGGTTAGTAGAAATCATGCAACACCTTCAAGAAATTATGAATAAGAAAATAATGGTCCCTGGATAGGCACACGGTTCGGAGAATGATTTTGAAAAACCATATGGACACCCAGGAGTAACCATGCAAACTTGAATAAAGGTTCAATCATGTTTGGAAAATAGTTTGTCTAACTATGTGAGACAACTATGCGAAGGGTGTTGGGAGGTCGTGGCAGGTGCATGGTTGGCACATGTCTCACTAAACCGTGCAACCCAACTATGCACTATAAAAATCTAGATCCTAAAAGGTGGATCTCATTGAGTTATAATTTTAAACCTATCTTTATTCTCTTATTTCCTACCTAAATCAGTTTTTACTCATCCTAAAGGTTGTTAATACATTCCCCTTTGATCCCTGAGTGATCTTTGGAATGTCTTGGTTCATTGAATGTGTGATTTATGGAAGGTATTTGTTCTTAATGTTTTTCCAAAGATCTATTATTTTTAACTTTCTTGGATTCATAAATATTGTCCTTTGGGGATATATCTATGTTATTTTATGCCAATAATGAAGTGTCTTGGTTGTGTGGATACTATGGACCAATTTCTATATTGATTTTTTTGGAGACTCAATCATGTTTTGTTGAATAATTCATACATTTCTTCATTTTGTTCATACATTCCAAGGTAAGAGTCTTCATCCTCGACTCCTCATATTAGAACATTATGGTTTAGTTTGAAAATAATTGAATTTTAGGAAGTTTTTTGTGAATCTGAAGTCAAAATATAGGTATATTCGTTCTTTTGTGATGGTTTATGGATTTGTGGAAAGTGGTTATTGTAAAAATCACTTGGTTTATGGATTTTAAAATTATGAAATTAAAATTTAGATTTTTTTGAATCATGGAAATGGTGTGAGTGAAATGTTTTCAATAAAAGAGAGGTTTTATTGAAATTGTTCAACATGGTTGGTTTGAAATGGTTTTGGAATACATGGGTTGGTTAGAGATCATACTTTTGATGTGACCCTAAATAAGGGATGTGTTCCATTGGTTTACAAGGGATGTGACCCCAAACATGAACCATTGAGGTACAAGATGATTGTAATCATAGTGAAGACATAGGAGATGGATGAGATATATCTCATGGGAGTTTAATTTCCACAGAATCATTCAACCTGGGGCATTTGTGTGTGAGTCAAGGTTTTGGTATTCCAAAAAAGGCATGTGAGATGTCTTAAAGAGCTGTTTGGTTACTTTCCTTAAAAACTGTTTTGGTATGGAATTTTATTTAATATATTTATATAATCTTTTAAAAGGTTTTAAAGTGTTTTATAAAATTTATTTTATATAAATGTGCTAAAATGTTTTATCCTAGTGGAATTGGAAGGGATGACATATGGGGAAAATCTATTGAGTTTTGTTACTCATCCCCTTCTTGGGAACATTTTTGAATTTGAAAATATTTTTTATCAAGAAATTGGTAAATAGAAATTATCACATTACTCAATTCTATCATTGTGATACAAGGCATGGGTATTGGATTTGGATCTTGGATCTTGTTGTAAGTTGCTGAGTTGTTGTCTTTGGAGTCTTTGAGCTTTTTTGGTTTTGTCTTCCTCGTTGTAGTCAATGTTGGTCTTAGTTTCCTCTTGGTACTATGATATAGTTGGTTTGGTTTTTGATAATTTTTATTTCCTTAAATTATGTTCATGAATCATTTAGTGATTGGTTGTTTAAGGATTACTTGGTTTTGGTTATTTTCTTTCAAAGGGAAAATCATCCCCCAATTGTTTTGAATCCTTTTGCATTTATTTCCATATTTTAGCATCTTGTGAATATCACCTATGTCCTAGTAGAAATTACCCCCCAACTCAAGCCAATGAGGAGGTGTGGGATGTCATCAATGGTATCAGCATGTTCAATCCTTGACTTGAAAGTGATATCATTCTTGTTCAGTCCCTCTTTAATTTTACATCAAATAGTATTGATTGTTGGTCTTGGATCTGGTAAATCATTCTTGATTAATCCTCAAGTTGGGATGGTAGGAAGGTGTAGGATTTTCGTAACATGAAATTCAGTGCTTAAAAAGATGTAGTGAACTATTTATGATGAACCTCATGTTACCAAGGATTTGGGTACATAAGTGTTTTAGAGACACTTATAAGAGCTGTAATATCATTTTCTTGGGTTTATCCAATGAGAAGAGCATGAAATGAATTGATATAAATGACATTACACTAGGAGTGCATATTTTATTTTGAGTAATGATTTATTATTTTGTACAAAAAGGTTTATTTTTGAAGATTTTTTGAAATTTTTCTCAAATGTCATATTTTTAAAAGGCCTGATATGGGTATTTTGAAAATGGGTTGATTTTTAAATGCATGAGGACATTTTAAAATATTGGTTGAAAATGGAAGCTATTAAATTTTGGAAGGACATGTTTAGATAGTTTTGATATAGTAAATTTAAAATGCTATGCCATCAGCTTCAACAGAGTGAGGATTATGAATATTTATTTTGGTTATAGAAAATGGAACCCGTTAAAAATCATAGAAACCAACAAGAAGAGGCTACATTAAATATGGTGGAAAAAAAGCCACAGGTCAACCAACAACTGGTTCAGGGTATAGTCTTGTACTTTCAGGCTGTGGATAGAGGGAACAGATGTGATGAATCATGGAATGTGGTTCATTCTGTTTAGTTTCAGAAGCAGAATCCACCCATCTTTCATGAGTGATTCAAAACTAGAAAAGGAATAGGCGATGCTAAATTGGATGAATAAAATCTTTTATTTCCTGGTCAAACCATAAAATCTAAAAGTCAAGTTCGAAATGTATATGTTGGAGGATCTTGCACAGCATTGGTTGTATTTTTTGTTCAGGCTAAATTGGACTAAGGCATTGCAAGGGAGGATTTTGATTAATTGTTCAAAAAATTATTATATCCTCATATGTTCAGGATTTCTAGAATGATGTAATTTTTTATCTTGAAGAAATATAATCTATAAGGGATATATTAAAAAGGTAATTTTATGAATTTTTTCTAATTTTCACATGAAGTTGCTTGAAGTGTTGTCTTGAGGGCACACACATTTGAATCAGGGTTGATACATGAGACCCAATTAATGATTTTCGTGCTTTGTATAATGAATTATAAAGATATTATAAACAAAGATATAGTGGTTAAAAGGGAAATATCAGGATCTATGGGTAGAGTAAGCTTACTGATACCTATGGTAAATAGTGTAATGTCTAATTCTTGGAATAAGTGGAAGAGTTACACCTATTTTCAAGGTGGGAGTGTGAATCATAATTAAAATAATGGTTTGATAAATCTTACTCAAAATCCCAAGAGTAAATCTTATTGTTTTCAATGTGGATCTTTTATCAAAAAATATAATGATTTTATGAGACCACCTAGAGCATACCACAATTTCAACTTGATAGTGAATCTTTAGATCTATTTCCATAGTGCTCCAAGATCCTATGTTGATGAAACACTTAATTTTGTGCAGATATCATATGCTTCGATGGGAGAAGGGAATTAGAATAATTCTTAGTAGAAAAACTGAGATATAAATGGTGATTATAGAAATACCATGAAACCCCAAGTAGATTAATCTCAATATGGTAATAGAGAAGAATTTTTAGTGAGTAAGTTCTTGCATGGAACATAGAATGTGATTGAGGTTGATCAATATTGACCATCGATAGTGATAGGTACAATTCATTGTAATTGTATCATTAGGAAATATTTTTTGATACAGGTGCATCCCATTATGTTATTCATTAATACAATGTATATTCTATAGGTTTTTATGTTGATATGATGCCTTATATTTTGAAACTTCAAACTCCTTTTGGTCAAAGAGAATTTCAAGCCTTTATTTGTAGAGAATGTTCTATAAATATCGATGAATCAAAGTTGATATGGTATTTCTCTATGTTTGAGATGGATACCTATGACATAATCATGTGTGTGGATTGGTTGAAAATGTTCAATGATCACATTAATTGTTATACTTGAATAATTATTCTTACAACTGATAATGGAATCGAGTATATCATTAGAAGAGAATGAAATGAAAAGATAGGTAAAATAAGATTTTTTGTACCATTAGTTAGATTGATATCATACAAGTTGGCAGTGTTTAATTTGGAATAAATGGAATAGACCAAGAATACTATTTTTCTAGACATTTTTTATCAATTTCATGACGCCTTTCTTGATAAATTCTTAGGGTGTCCACCTTTAAGAGAAGTTGAGTTTATGCTTTAACTCATTCTAGGGACTTGTCCTATTTTTATTACATATTATCTGATGGCTCCAATATAATTAATGTAATTGAATGTGGAGTAGGAAGATACCAAAAACAAATGGTTTATTCATTCCAACACATATCTTTGGGAAGCACCAGTCTTTTTCTCTAAAAGATAGATGGACCTCTTCAGTAGTCTATGAATCATCGTGAGATTAACAGTGTTATGATAATGAATTTATATCTACTACCATTCATTGATGATATATTTGATCAATTGAGGTAATACTATGGGATATATAAAATGGGATTTCTATCAGGATATCACCAATTGCTGGTTCGTAATGAGGATATTCTAAAAACATCTTTCAAGAGTTAATATTGACATTATGAGTATGTGGTTATGCCTTTTGGTCTTACGAATGCCCCAATGGTCATTATGGAATTGATGAATTAGTTATTTAAAAGATATGTGTATTATGTTTTCATGGTGTTTGTGTATTATATATTGGTGTATTAAAGGACAAGGTTCGAACATTAGAAACTCTTAGAAATAGTGTTGGGAATTTTGTGGGATCATCGTCTATATAAAAAATTATCAAAGTGTTATTTTTATATATAATTGGAATGTTTACATGGACATGTTATCAATGAAAAAAATGTTTCTATGGATCATGAAAAGATAGAGGTTGTTATCTCTTATAAACCACCAAATAATTTGTTTGAGATATGCAGTTTCCTTAGTATGGATGGTTATTTCTGACATTTTTTTCATCATTTTTCATGATTTGCTTCACCAATGGAAGATTTTATATGGAATAATGTCCCATTACAATGGATTGTTGAATTCCATAATTCCTTTCAGGAGCATAAACATCACCATAAAACATCACTAATATTGTTTTTTCTAAAATCTGGACAAGGATGCATGGGGTATTATGATTCTTTAGGATATGGGTTGGGATTTTTGTCATGAAGGGTGATCTTGTTGTTTCTTATGGCTCATGAATGATATTATCACATGATAAGAACTAACCAAAAAACTATTTGGACTTAGATATAGTAGTCCATTCATTGAATACATGTAATAATTACCTCTTTGGGGATAAATTTATAGTGTTCATGAATTAGAAGAGATTGAAACATATTTCCTAAAATAGGGATTTTAATCTAAGATTAAGAATATTTATGGTGTATCTATAAATGGTTGTATTTTAAATTATGTATAAACCAAGTAAAAGAAATGTGGAGAAAGATGCATTAAGTTGAAATTCTTAGGTTGAGTTTTCAAAAGAGGATTTAGAATAGTGGGAGTTGATGTTTGAGATATTTGACATGTTCGTAAAATATGAAGATTGAGATAATGTTGAAGTTTTATTTTTAGTTTCTTTTATTCTATATTTATATGAAATAGTTAGTTAGACATATGTGTTTGATCTAGAATTCATTTATATGAGGTGAAAACTTATTAGTGGGGAGACCTTTGAGCGATTAAAGTTAGATGTGGGTTGTGTTTTGTAGTTTTGAAGTCAGATTGGCGTACATTTGACTTTTCTAGAAAATCTACTTCATGATAACCACCGATAAAGATGGTATGTTCATAATGGAAAACAGAAAATTTTTAACACATTGAAAGAACAATTTTGAGGGGTCATCATAAGAAGGACGATGACAGAGTTTTTTTTCGAAATGCCTCACGTGTCTGCTGGTTAAGGTATGAAATCATTTTTCATTAAGTATGTTTCTTTATATACCTATTCCTATTTTGAATGGGATCACATATCCATGTATTTTCTATTAGGTCTCCCAAGAATGTTTTGGAAACAGGATTTTATATGTGTGATAGTGTGTCGGCTCACAAATTCGGACCATGTCATCCCTATTCATGAATCTCATATGCTAGAGGAATTATCTATAATCTTTATTAGAAAAGTGGTAAAGATTATTAGAATAAATTTTTTGATAGAATATGATATAAATATGAGGTTTACATGTCATATATATATATATAATACTATTAGAAATACCTTGGAACTAAGTTGACTATGAGTACTACGAATCTTTCTCATATGGATTGGAAATTCAAAAGAGTGACACTAACATTGGAAGAATTATTGTGGGATTGTGAAATGAATTTTTGTGGCTCATGGGAGGAGAACTCACCGTTAGTGGATTTCTCGTATAACAATAGTTATCAGGCCTCAATACATATGGATCATCTTATAGAATCATATGGGATTCATTTTCGCTATCAATTTTGTTTGTTGAAAACATGTCATACTTTTCAATATGGGATGAGCCTTGTGAAATAGATAAAGTAGAATATTTAGTTGATTGATAAATGGATAGAGATTACTTAGAGTGAACAATAATCATATGCATATCGTCATCTATATTCATCATCATTTGAGCTGAGTGATAATGTGATATTGAGAATCTCTCCAAGTGTAAAGACCATGACCATAGTAGCCCAAATCTAATGCCTTAATTTATTACATTGGTATAATATATAAGGAATTATCGACCAAAAAGACTAAATAGTTTTTTAATTTTGGGATAATAGATATGAAAATAAGTTTTATATTACAACTAGAAATGAAATTAAAAATAAAAATCATTTTTAAATGTCTAAAAACTACTATATTATCCCTCCAAGTCATTCATAATATACATCTTCACATCTTAGAGAAAACATAAAACATAAAAAATGGGTGAGGTAATATTCTTAGAAAGGGTAGGAAAAACAATGGAATCTATCATAAATAGTCGCAAAAAATAAGGCATGGTGAATAACTAAAACACATTCCATTAAAACAAAATCTTCAGCATAATATGGTAGGAATAAAATCTGATTAAATAATTTCATAAATAATAATATGAGAAAGAAACATAACTGTGGATATTATATAAGTCGAATAATCACATGGAATATCAATTACTAATATCATAATAATGAAATATATAAATACATAAATCCTAAACATACCATTAAGTCTTTGGGAAAGACACCATAAATGGGTAAAAAATAGGTGTAGTTTGTCTAATGGGACCAACCAATGCATCGAGGTGCTATAGTGGGCCCCACCCATAACTTACAAAGTCCAATACATTCCTGATATATTGAATAATCAATTTTAAATAATATATTTAAATAAAAGTGCCTCATACCACTCAATGATATTTGAATCATAATCATAGAAGAAAAAAATCTAATAAAATAATTGATAAATTCTTCATAGAAATTGTAACACTCCAAGCTTCCACGGTACGTTTCCCTTTGAATAATATAATATATTGCATTATATGAAACTTCGATATTATAACACACCGGGACCAATCAAACTAGCAGTTATGAATAGTTGTACCCACTTTTTGAAATTTTATTAAATTTATCTTTCAAAATGGACTTCATTTTTTGATTTGTAATATTGAAATTATCCTAGGGTGAATTTTTGATTTTTTTTCTGAAAGCATTCAATTTTTTGAGGAATAGTGAAAAAACACTACGTTATTGGTTAAAACCAAATTTTTATTTAAATAAATATTTATTTTATTTTTATTTAATTTAGGTCAAAATAGATACACAATACCTATATATGTTGAATATAATTCATTGGAGTCATTTTATAATAAGTTTAGATATATAAAATTTTATCGACCTTTTTACAGTCTTTTACCCACCTCCATGGAGCATTTGAAAATTTGTATAAAACATAATTTTATCACTTCTATAAGTTGGATTTCAAAAATATGAGAGACATAGTTAATATCATAATGTAAAATTTGGTTCAATAAGATGAAAATAATTTTTTGTGAATAGTAACTTTTGAATTTTTATTGTCCACGGTTAAAAGTAAATAGGGTAATTAAGGGTAAAAATGATATCATAATTACCCTAACACATGTCCTAATTCTATTGGATAAGTATAATTCGACAAAAAACAACCTTAGGAATAAAATATGATCCTCTTTGGTCCACTTAGATTATATTAGGATATTTATTATTATTTTATTTAAAGAAGAGTTAAAAGAGTTAAATTCAATGTTTAATAACTAAACCATTTTTAATATAGGGTTATAGATAAGATAAATTAGACTATAAATACTAGTTAGAAATTAAAAAATATTTCCTACACAATGGTATTTTATTTTTAATTTTTAGAAATTAAATAATATAATTTATTAAGACACAATGATGATGCATTACTTACCCTATTAATGAACAATTAAAATAAATGATATTATAAATATCAAAATAAATTTAATTTGAGACTTTTATGATTTAAACTAATTTTCTAGGTTAATATCACATGTTTGGGTTAATTAAATAATCCTTTTCGAAGCAATCATGTTGTTATGAGTTTCACAAAAACCAAATACTAAATAGTGCCCAAATTGACATAATTGAGTTTTTAAAACAAACACTATATTATTAATTGATATAATATTCCTAAAAATATAAGGTTTGGCCAAAAGAGTCAGATACTATTATATATATTAATAATGAACCACTTGGGGTTCGTATAGAAGTTTATAGTAGGTTTGTTATCCATATAATATAAAAATACAAAGAGAGATGGTAAATGTCAATCTATTTAACTAAGAGTTAAATCTAAAAGATAAGGTTAATATAGTGACCTAAACCTGTCTAAAACTTATTGTTTGAGAGTTTTTCGACTCATACATACCATATCCTTGAAATAATTAATTTCTGTGCCATTAGAAACCGAAAATTATTTTATTATAAAATAATATTTCATGCTTTGTCTAAAGTGACCCTCACCTCTCTTATAAAAGGGAACTTCCCCTTCTCTTAATTTGAAATTGTTGAAACTCCTTATAAAGATTCAAAGATTATAAGGGAAACATCAACAAATACTCCCATGCTCGATGCAATAAACATCCAGAAACTTGACGAGCGAGATAGACGGCCAATCTTCGCGAGAGAGCTACACGGCCGAGCTTCGCAACAACTGCTACGCATCCGACCTATGCGCGAGAAGATTTGGGATTCCTTTATGTGGAGCACGTGTGAGGTGGAGCTTTGCGGTAGACTTGTGTGCCCGAAGTTTCTTCAGCCAGGAGCATCCATGCTTATAAATAGGACCCTCGGGCTCCCCATTTTCGGACTGAAAAAAGTGGAAGATTCTCTAAATCCCCCATTGCATAGCTCTTTCGCATAGATATCTCAAATTGTCTCAGGTAGCAATTAAAGGGGATAGGTATGTTTTGATGTTATTAACCTTCTATTCAGTCCTCATCCATAACTATGCACTGTACATGTGTGACACACATGTGCACCATACCTTCGAAATAGGGAAACACATGGTACCTACACAGCACACCTGCATGAGGTACCTACATGACCAGGTAAAATCTCTTTTTGAGCCTTTCATGGTGGGGTATCTCTTTCCTTGGTTCCCTTATTTGAAAGAGGCTAAGTTGAAGCCTCCCCCAAAAAATCCTGACTTCTCAGACGTTTGGGAAGGCACATCAGTGTTTCTCCAATTTGGGTTTGTATTTCTGCAGTAATAGGTTCCCCACATTTGTTTCACAATGTGGTTAAGATTCATGGGGTTTTTGTGGGTTTGTATATCCATTGTCACATGGAGTTTTCTCCCAGAAATAGCATTGGGAAGTTCCCAGTTTGGAAGATGGTGGGATTCCGGCCTTGACCTTTTCAAAGAGGTGACCTGGGACCTCAGTTCTCCGGTAGGGAAGGTACACTTTGCACTTTCCATTCTGTGCAAGTATAGGAGAAGTCTCGCTTCCCTACCAGAACCAATTTCAAGGTATCCATCCTAGTATAAGCCCCTCATCTTCACCCGTTCTTCCTTACATTAGACCCTTGTCCAATGTATATAGAACATAGGAAGGTTAGTCTCCTCTCCCTCTTCCACGGTCGATGCACCCTCTTCCATCGGCGGAGGAGGAGAAGTGTGAAGTGTCATTGTTAAATATTTCACATCCTATTGTATCTCACACCGAGCATGAATCATGTGGGATTAAAGATATGTGATGGTTGCAACATGTGCATGAACACTCAACCAATGAACTACAAGAACTCTGATTCTTGCTCAATCCAGGATACGTAGGAATCCCTTGCAGGGATCGAGCTCACTAGATATCCTCCAAAGGAATCCAACCATAATTCCCCCCATTTGGGCATCCTCTTTAGGAAATAAGTCCCAAAAACAATCCTCAAATCATCAAGGCATACTTTTTCAGAAATTAAGCCCAAAATTATCTTTCTTAGATGACTATACACACCTATGAGATTTATCGAACTATGTGGACTTTGATTCCCATCCATATGTGATACGTAGGAATCCTTCTTGAGGTTTAAACCCACCACTTCAGATCAACCCTGCTCTCTTTGGGCAATATTACCAATAGGTTTTGATTCTATTTGGAAACCCATATCCTTTCCAATGTTCCTTGGGCTGCTTCACCATAAGTCCCACATTATGTTTCAACTAAACACCTTCCTTTTAGAGGTCCTTATCACATGAATTTAAAAGTTATGATGTGTCCTATTAAGTGGAACCAATCTATGAGGGTTCTGATTCCTTTCACAAGGATACCTAGGTAGCTCATTTTATGAGCATGATCCCAAGATTAAAACAATCATTCATCTCCCTAGATGACAATAAATTCTAGAGTGCCCCACTGAGTGGCTCAAAAACTAGTATCATCATAAAAATGATTAAAACAATCTCTAATTAGCATATTAGAGGATACCATTAATGGAAATCCTCGAATATATTCATATTTTTTTATTAATGAAGAACCTTGAATGATTACTAATGATTCTAAATTTTACACATGTTAATAAGTGATTACAAATTTCATGGGATACTTATGATATACTTGGTAAATTAATAAGGATTCATGAAAATATTTTAATCTTACAAAGATAGTCCTGGAGTAGACAATAATTCCCCCCAAAAGGGTGTGATGAGTACGACCTCCAATCCTTTCGACCAATGCACATTATTAAGAATCGTAAAGTTCAAAACTTAACGAGCGACTACCTTTGGAAAGCATGACCTCTTTGGATAAAGAGGTGTTGGAGGTTTCTAGTTCCAAAAAAATAAAACCAATGGAAACCACCTGGAAATAGTGATTATTTAATCTAGAATGCACGTTTCATGGAACTACGAAACAAAAATGGTGAAACCGATGTGAATCCTTAACCAAGTTAATAATGTTACCCACATGTTAGGCCCCTGTCAATTGATAAAGGAAGTCCAGGAAATGGAATTAATCACGCATGTATCTATCTGACAAGAGGTCAGTATAATATAACTTGTTGTTGTTCTCAGTTTCTATAGAATTACCTTCCATCCAAAGGATGGCTTTCTGAAAGACAACATCTGTGAACTTCCTGACTGCTGCTCAATATGGATCTCTATCCATGAGAAGGATGTTATCACCAACCCAGCATATTCAACATTTGGTGTCCAATGTGCTGATAAAGGAATATCACCAACATGGTACAATTCTGACTTTGGAGGCTGCTCGACAGTCCCTCTAGGTCAACAATAATCCTCGATCATCTGGCCAACAATGAACAATGATCACGAAGAAAATGGTGCTAACCACCGTTTCCAACCGTTTCGGGTCTTTATCCCTAGAATGCAAAAATAAATCTCTCTCATACTACGGCGAGGTTGATTAAGAGGTCACTGAAAGCCTCACATAAAGAATACAAGAGTCCTTCCTGAGGACTCCCACCAGCAATCGCCACTAGAATCATGCGGTAGTATATCCCCAACATGATGGGGGTGTGGCCTCTGGACGTTTGGAAAAGGTCTCTCAGACCCGATCATGCAAGACAAACTGCCAGGGACAACGTCTAGTTAACTGGAAGTAGGTTCACACCTCCACCTCCCTCAGATAAGTCCATCGATCAAAATTGATGGCAAACAATGAGCAAGAACATACACCAGTTCTTCCTAATATTGTTTCTCAGTATTCTCATCTGAAAGAAACCTATCAATCCCACCAGGTAAACCCATTGGAGTACCGTGAACATGAACATACACTTGTTTACAATTTATCAGCCAGTCAAAAGGCTCATCTGACTATATTTAAAGAAACCTTCCTATCTAATATGGTGGAAACTGGTAAGCAGAAATATACACCTGTTTACAATCACCAATTCTGTCAGCAGTCTCGGTTTCCAGTATTGAAGGAAACCCATCAACCATACTTGACAAATAATATCCAGTAGGCACATACATCTACCAATGTTCATAAAGGATGCCAACAGTCTCGTCTAGTAGCACCTGGAGAAGTTAGTCGGAAAGCTCTGATGACAAATTTGGATCAGACTCAACTCTTTGCCCCTATGCATAAGTACTTTCAATATCAGTTGAAAAGAAAAGGAAGATAGGAGTGGGCACATACACATACTCCAGATACAAAATGGACATATATTCTTGTTCCAACTACTGAAGTCACTAAACACATCTTGTCAATGGTGAAAAGACATACTCATATCCTTGCCCATATTATAGAAGCATGTCAGGATATTTTAACAACTACTTCAGCTGTATCAGGGGAACAAACACATAAATATATCCCCACACATGGGATGACACATCGGCATGCCATCCCAGAGCAGGTAAAAACATATGTTCTAGTCCAGGAAGGTCATGGGGGGTATACTCCCCCATATCATACGGAAAACAAGATTGGGAACATACACATTTTCCAATTAGAGGTAACCGGTCTGTTCCAGTAACTAATCGAATACATGCATATATACCTGCCCATGACAACCACTTTTCCCAGCAAGTGGCCCCAACTAAGTATAAGAGAAAATCTAAGAATAAATCTCACCAAATATTATTGAAAATCAAGAGTCAAGCTGTAATTTAGCTCCTCTTAATTCTAGAGTTCTTGAAGTCCTCAAAAATTTATCTGTTGCTGCTCAAGATCCTACTTTCTCAATACCAAATTTTGGGAGTGGTAATTGTAATTCTAAATTTTCTCAAAATACAATTCATCATGAAGGATTGCTTCATGAAAATTCGGTCAATCCAGAGTGTCTATCTTTGGATGAGAGCCACAACAACCCTCCATGTGGCCATAAGACCAAGGATCAAGAAGATGTATCCCTTGCTGTAATCCATCATGGCGATCCTCCCCATAATGGCATTTTCTGTGAAAGTCCTCTCCACAATAGTTTTCGCATTGTCCAAAAAATTCTATAATTGACAATGTAGAAACATGAAATGCCTCCTATCTTGAGGCACTTGAAAACACAAGGCCAGTCATGTCTGATTCCTTTTCATTGACAAGTGAAAAACATTCTCAGTCAAAAAAAATCTGAACGATCAATCTCTAAACACCCCTTGGGTCATTTATCCTCAAATGCAGAGCATCCACTTTGGTCAGACCAAGTGGAGAAACCTCTAGTAAAATATGATGAAGGCGTGTTAAACATGAGGAAACAATTAGCTAAATGAGAAATACCAGTCATGTTCTATCCTACAACAAATTCTCAGATTGATATTCCAGAATTGATGACAGAAGATTGAATTCATGACATTCATCTCAACTGATGGAAGACTCTTCATCATTTTAAAACTAAAGTATTAACATATGATTAATATCAAAATCATATAAAGGTAATATGAGGATTAAAATTCCAAATTGACTTGGCATATCTTTCAGTTTTCCAACATCAAAGTGTTGAAAAACAACAGAGAACCCTTCAATGCGCATGTCTCAATGCTCTGAAAAGGATACACCAATTAATTTCTGATTCCCCATATAATATTCACATTAGAGGATGGGGTGCATATAGAGAATTTCATTTCACTACACTTAGAAATCAGTAATGTCTGCCAAAAGTGGTTTCATGCAATGTTATTGCCCATGGCCGGCCATAGTCAAAAGGTTTTGTGTGTAATCAAATGTACGCTCAAGAACATTCCTCAACCAGGTCTCATCAGAATTAGGCCTAATGAAATTGTTGAACTAATTCTAAATCAAGCCTCTAAGATTATTGAGCAGTCATCCCATTTAGAGGATGTCAGGTGTTAGAGGATGAAAATGTCTGAAATAAAAAATCGATCTTCTAAAACAGGTGATTTAATAAATTGTTTGATAATTCATCGAACTAATGTCTGAACCAAAATCCAATAAATTAGAAGAGAAGTTGCATGAAATTCACCTATAGTAGTTCAAGAATAACCCCAGATTTCCAGGATGGGGTCTAGTTTAATTAAACCTTCAAACTCATTAAATAATGTTCAATGATTTGAAGAAGAAGAACAAGATCAACCCCATCCTGCCAGGCTGGGGGCTATTTCGCATCTTCAATCCCCTCCTCAACAGAAGTCAGTTTTCTCCCGATTAGGGAAGAAGCCACAAGGAAAGTTTATAGCTGAACAATCCAATGATTCTGTTAATATTACTATCCATCAAATAGTTCCAGGTAATTCTTCATATATATGAATAGAGTTTCATGAAAGAAAAAAAAGGGAGAAGATCTACCAGAAACACTGATAGAATTACATTAATGCGTTATGCATCAATGAATGTTATTGATACTGTTACATAATATCCTCTAGAAAATTAGTCTAGTTCAGGGGAATCAAATGATAAAGTTCTTGTCCACAATACGTTATACACCGAGGCAAATGGATAAAGTGTGCGTACCTAAAATCAAAGGCTTACCCAGAATCTAGGTATGCCTTCAAATAACCAACTCCCTTCTCTCTGGAAGGTGTCCAACAAAGGGAAATAAAAACATAAAATATCATCTCACTTTTCCGCTGGATAAGGACAATATCTTTTACTTGAAGAGAGACTTACACAACAAGAAGGGGAAATGAAGGAGTTGAAAAGACTCAACACGGGGTTACTTCGAAATAGAATTTCTGATAAACGATATACCCAGGAAAGTCCTCAACTTGAAAATCCTATAGGAGCTCCTTTGAAAAGAGGATTTGTAGTAACTACAGATGCAGATAATGAATTCCCTCCATTGGGTACACAATCAAGACAGGATCTTGTAAATCCTAATAGACTTATTTCTATGGGTTATCCTAGACAGATATCAGCACCACCGTTAGTGGTCTTACCATTTATTTCACTAGCTCAAGTTCCAGTTACAATACCTACATAGAATCCAGCTCATACAGATATTCCCCAAATGCTTATGAACAAAATTGAGGCATTAATGACTATATTGGAAGCTATGAAGGAATGATGTGCACCAGTTCAACTGGAAAAGAGAGCTTATCATGAATGGGTGGATGCAATTCCTCCCCCAAAAAATTTCGCGAATACTACATTCTCAATTTTTAATGGTTCGGGAGATTTGGAACAACACTTAACACATTTCTTTTCTCGTTGTGATCCTATGATGGGAACTCCTCAACAACAAGAATTAGTTAAAATTAGGTGTTTTCTGCAGTCATTACAAGGACATACTTTTGTCTGGTATAGAAGTTTCAATCTCAATCAATTAATGGGTGGGAAGATCTCCATCAGATATTCCTTCTACAATTTAGCTCAACATTACCAAAGATGAAAGTTTTTTTCTCACTAATTGTAAACAAAGGGAAACTGAAAGAGTTTCAGATTTCATTTCTCACTGGAAGGGATTTTCATATTCCTTAAGTTTATCACTCCCTAAAGAACAGTTTCTACCAATCTGTGTGTAAAATCTGCGTGATGAATTACGCACACCATTGATCCCTGTGAAATAAACATGAGGGTTTCAAGACCTTACATCAATCGCTCGAAAGATAGAATACTATCTTATAGAGACTTGGGCTAAAACTCATGTAATTCCATGAGTTCCCAGAAGGATAATAGGAAAGGCAGAAGCTGCTATAATTACACTCAAACAGAACCTATACCTTCTTTTACCCCAAGACCTACATCATACCGAAGGGCTCCACTTCCAGAGCATCAGTAGAAACGACCACCTCGTCAAGATGATCAAAGAGATCAAAGGCATAAAAATTTTGTGGAATTAAAGAATAAAATATATTCTTTCAAGAAAGATAAAGTTCTTGGATACTTCATCTCAACCTCAGAAAACAATGTGGTTCATTTTCTAAGGATAAATAAGCCAAATAAAGATGTAGATGAAGATCGTCTGAATTATTTTCCCTTTCTTCAGATATTGGGAAACCCCATTCAGGAGTGCTTTGTTTTCAAATACCTTTTGAAAAAGATGGTAGAATCTGAACAAGTGAAATTGAAAATTTCATCAGATCAAGTAGCATGTGTTACTACCACCAATCCAGAGGAAGAGGGGGAATGGAAAGAAGTTAAAAGTAAAAATGTGAAAAAAATATGATGATTGGATGATTAGTAAAACAATCAACTGAACTCAAGCTATTTTCCGAAAACAGTTAAAACAACCAATTGTGTCTTCTATCACTCCTACCACAACAAAACCATCTTCATCAAAGGTTCATTCCTAAAAAAACAAAGTATTCATAAGGATAAAGAGAAGTCAGAAGAAGACGAGCTCGCATTAAGTCCAATGTTGTCCTAACCCTGGCAGATTTCATACCATCTGTCTCAAAATCATGGGTACCTCCCCACCAAATGGTACAACCAAAAGTAATCTGTCATGAAGAATCCTCATCAGATAAAGAACTGATCATTGGTTTTGTTAATGTTATCCATTTAACAGATCCTTATACCAATAGTGATTCTAATTGTGTTGAGCCGGAATTCCTTGTGCCTAATTGGGGGATTACAGGAAGAGGGAAAGGTCGAGGATACAGGGGAAGGTGTGGGAATTCTAGAAAAAATCATTTTAAATCTACCCCTACTCAAACCATATATGCGGTAGAAACTCATGGAAGATCTCTTTTATAAGATCAACAAGAACATGGGGTTTATTCCATGAAAAAACAAATCTATTTTTGGCACAATTATTTTGGAAGAATGATTAGAAGCTACACCATCTTCTTCTTAGCAGATGAATATACTTAGTTAGTCTAATTTTCCAATGTCAGTGGTATTTCCCACTTCTGTTTCAACACAAAACACATCTACAACAGAAACATCAACTTCCAAAGCACTTGCAAAACCACATCTCCATGCTGGGAAACACAGACCTTCGGATAAAAAGTATGATGTATTGAAACAATTGGAGCATGTACTGGCCAAGTTATCAATTATGGATTCTTTGAATATGTCAAAAGATATTCAAGAAGCACTCATTGAGGCCTTGTTAAGTCCTCGAGGATTTGAAACTGAAGTTGCTGCTATTGAGGTTTACCATATAAGGAATGATTCTGCAGAATGTCATACAGTCATATCTTTTACAGATGAAGATGAAGACCATGTGGTTCATGGACACATTAGACCTTTGTATCTGTCTCTCAAGGTCAATGATATGGATATCCGACGAGTCTTCATTGATAATTTCTCCAGAGTTAACCTCATTCCCATTCTCACACTTCATCGATTGGTCCTAAATGAATCCAACTTATCTCCTTCAAATTTAAGGTTGCAAGGATATGACAAGAATCAACAAGAACATCTGGGTGAAATTACACTCAGAACTTAGTTTGGAGATTTTGTATCTAATTCATTTTTCATGTTTTTTCGTCAATACACAACCTTCAATATTATGATTTGAAGGCCTTGGTTGCATCAACATGCTTCCATACCTTCATCATACAACCAATGTCTGAAATACTATTTCAATGGTCAAATCGGAACATTGTATGGTGACAAGGCTCCATTCCAAACATGTGAATCTCAATATATTGAGGTGTAGTTTTGTCACACAAAAGGAACAAAGTCCATGACCAAGGAAATAACTAGAGTTAACATTATAAATGGATTGGAAATGTTTCTAGAAAATCCATTCATGAATTTTAGAAGAGATTATGTTCTACCCATCAATCAAGTTGCAAGGGTAAATCCAAATCCATGCACTCAACCAACAATTCCCATAATGTCAATCACGAAAATTGAGCATGATAACATTGGATAAATTGTTTATGCACCAAGCAATGATGAAATCCTGAATGTTGATGTTTTTATTTCATCTGTTAAACTACAACGAGCCTCTAATTTGTTAATCATAATAGAAGAAATTATATCAATATTAGAGGGAGACAAAGATGTTGATTCTCAATCCATCAATCCTTCTTCACTATAGGAAGACCCTTCATCATCAGTAGGGTCAGATGTGGTGGTTTCTTCTTTGAGATTTTTAAATACTGATTCCTCCCCTAACTTTGGGAGTGTTTCCTTATCATCTACCATGAAAATGGAAATAGAAGAAGTGGAAAATAATGAAGAAGAAGAGGAAGATCTCAGGGATGCTCCTCTAGAATTTGAAGAAGATGTTTCTACCATCGTGGATGAACTTAGAGAAAAAAATATTGCTACGGGAGAAGATCAATGCCCCACCTTAATTAGTGCGTCCATGACCTATGAGGAACAATAGGTGTATAATTCCTTTCAAAATAAAAATCAAGATACATTTTCTTGGAATTATACGAAAATTCCAGGTATTAATCTTGTGGTAGCCACCCATCATTTGGGTTTTCCAGAAGAACATTGTGGGTTCAAGCAAGCAGCAAGGAGAACACACCCAACAAATGCCTCTCAAATTTATGCTGAAGTTGATAAGCTTATGAAAGATAAAATTGTCAGAGAAGCTAAGTATCCCAAATGGAAGGCCAATATTGTCCTAGTGAAAAAGAAGAACATGAAAATTAGAGTCTGCATTGATTTCAGAGATCTTAACAGGCATTGTCCTAATGATGATTTTCTAGTCCCGATTATAAAAATTTTAATTGATGCAACGACTCGCTATGAAGATCCTTCCTTCATGGATGGATCTTCTAGGTATAATAAAATTAGAATGACCCTAGAGGATGAAGAATCTACATCCTTTAGAGCTCCTCATGGTGTGTTTTTATATCGAGTAATGCCCTTTTTCATAAAGAATACATGCGTGACATAACAACGTGTCATGCACTATATCTTCAAACCCTTTTTAGAGAAATTTGTTGAATGTTATGTGGATGATTTTGTAGTCAAATACAAAGAATGTTCCAATCACTTGGCTGATTTGGAAACCATATTTCGCAAACTTCAGCAATATAATTTGAAGATGAACCCCTTAAAATGTGATTTCGGGGTAACCTCAGGAAAATTTCTTGGCTTCGTTGTATGCCATCGGGGTATCGAAGATGATCCTGAGAAAACAAAATCAATCCTTGGTATGTCACCTCCTCAAATTTTGAAACAATTGAGAGGACTTCAAGGAGACTTGGCCTATATTCTGCGCTTTATCGCCAATTTGGCAGGAAAATGTTTACATTTCACTAGATTAATAAGGAAGGGAGTCACTTATCAATGGAATGAGGATTGTCAAGAATTATTTGATATAATCATGAAATATCTCTTGAGTCCACCAGTATTGATGCCACATATTGAAGGAAGACCATTCATTCTTTATGTAACAGCTTTAGAGCGATCACTAGGTGCCTTCCTTACTCAAAATAATGATGATGGAAATGAAAATATCCTTTATTATCTCAGTTTCATTATGCTTGATGCAGAAAATAGGTATTATAGTATTGAGAAGTTCCACCTGGAATTAATATTTGATGTTCAGAAATTGCGATATTATCTGCAACATCATGAGGTCCAATTGGTATCTTGTAATAACCCGCTCAAATTTATCATCATTTATCCAATGCTTATAAGACATCTAGCACAGTGGGCGGTTGTTTTGGCAACAATTTGATATCCATTTTGTGCCTCAAAAAGAAATAAAGGGCCAAGATCTAGCTGATTTCCTTGCTGAGCATCCTTCCACGGAAGATACATCATTTAATACTAAACATCCTGATGAAGAGGTCTTCTCTATTTGATATAATTAGAAAACATGGGAAATGTATTTTGATGGTTCTTCTAGACGTCCAATAGGGAAGAGACTATAAAATCTTAAACTCAATAAGGTTTGATTAGGGATAGTCCTTATTTCCCTGAAAATGCAGTATTGCCCTATTCTTGGTTATTATTGGAAGGTGGTACTAACAATGAAGTAGAGTATCAAGATCTCATTGTAGGTTTGGAATTGTCCCTTCAGGTGAGAATGGATCATTTAAAGGTAAATGGTGATTTAGAATTGGTAATCAAACAAATCAATGGAGAATACTCTATCAGAAAAGAAGAGTTAATACCTTTGTGGGATTACATCAGAAAATTGATGGCTGAATTTCCCTCAGATCCAACATTTTCCTATGTCCCGCGATCACAAAATGCCCCAGTAGATGCACTGGCTAATGAAGCTACAGCCTTGGAAGATCCAAATCAGGGTGAGACAGTTATCAGCATAACCCATAATCGCGTGGTTTCACCTTTTTGTTCAAACCATAAGGGAGGAAAATAATTAAATTTACCCTATTTCTGAACTGTATGGTCATACCATGGGATGGATAACATTCATCATGAAATATCTTCGAATTGGGAAACTTCCACCAAATAGGGTGGAGAAGGAGTAGATCTGACGACGAGTGGATAATTTTACTCTTTATGATGGTCCAAACCTCCAAAAGATCCTTTAAAAGAGAGTCTTTGATGGAATTATCTTCAGATGTATTGATGGAGAAGAGGCTACGCCTATCATGAAAGAAGTTCATTTAAGAGATTGTGGTTCCCACCAATCTGGGCATAAAATCTCTGATCAGATTCGAAGGCTTGGATAGTTTTGGCCTTCAATGACACAGGATTATACAGACTTCACAAAAAATGTCATCCCTATCAAGTGCATTCCAACTTCATTCAACAACCCCCAGAGTTTCTATATACTACTAAATACTTCTTTCCATTTTCTACCTAGGGAATGGATATAGTAGGGCCTTATCCTCCAACCACGGCTAAGAAGTTAATGTATATTCTCACTGCTACTGATTTCTTCTCTAAGTGGGTTGAGGCAATACCTCTCAAAGAAGTCGGAGCTAAAAGAATCATTAGTTTTGTCAAAACTAATATCATCACCAGATTTGGCATCCCTCAAACTATTTTGATAGAAAATGGCACAAATTTTTGTTCTGCTAAAGTAAAAAAGTTATATCAGGAATATAATATCAAATCCAACCATTCATCTTACTGTCATGCAGCAACCAATGGACAGATATAGGATTTCAATAAAACCATATCAAATACACTCTAGAAGATGGTGGATAAAGATAAGAAATCATGGCCTGATAAACTTTTGAATGCTTTATGGGATTATCAGACAACTATTTGTACTACCACACAAGCAACTCCTTATTCATTGGTATATGGAACTGAAGCGGTTTTCCCAATTGAAATACAATTTCCTTCACTTAGAGTTGCAATCTGTGATCAGTTATCTACAGATGAAAGATCTTAGAAATGGTTTAATGAGTTCGAATGATTAAATGAGAAAATATTGCATAATTTTCATCATCTAGAAGTTTATCCGAACCGAATAGCGTGATCTTTTAATAAAAAAGTTCTTATTCATTCATTTCTTCAAGGGTAATTGGTATTAGTCCTTAGGACTCCAATGATACCAGGAAATAATCCTCCAAAACATGATCCAAAATGGGAGGGACCTTATTCTATACATGAAGTCTATTCAAATGGAGTTTATTCTTTAATATCAATGGATGGAGATCTCATTAAATCTCCAACAAATGCGAGATTATTGAAGAAACACTTTGTGTAATTATACATATTAGTCCTCACTGGAAGTATTTTAACTGCACAGTACCACATCCTTGATGCAAGACTTAAACTTTCATAGCCCCCCATGTCCTCATTGTAAGACATTAAACTGCATAACAACTATAAGCGTCCATGTTGCATGACATTAAAGTGCATAGCATTATCTTCCTTGTCGCATGACATTAAACTGCATGACATGATTTCTACAACTAACATTTTCTCTATAAGGCATTAGAAGTTTCCATAAGCAAATGTCATATACATCATCACTACTACTTAGTAGTACATGTGTCCCTCTCTTTCCTATGTCGGAGTCAGATTTGCATAGATACCAAGTTTCAATAACTATGCATGTCTTGATTCTCCTTTTCAATGAGATACGTAGAGACACCTGAATCTCCAATTCTGGGCCCAGCCATAACCACAAAATTTTCTTTTCTCTTCCTGTATATGAATCAGATCTATACATAGTATTTATTTAAGATATATGATTTGGTCCTTATACCATTTCATGTATTAAGATTTATCGTTCTTTTAGAACATATCAAAATCCCCATTCCTCATATCAAACATAGCGTAAGTAATGATCATTTAAAGAAATGGGTTTGGATTGATTATCATTTTCAATGAGATATGTAGAGATGCCTGGATCTCCAATATTGGGCCCAACCACAATAAAAAAACTTGTTTATTTCTTGTATAAAATAATAAAATCATCATATGGAATGTTTTAAAGGAAAACTATATATGACTTGATTCATTCCTCATCAAGACATATAGTGATACTTTGGTTTTATCCCTTAATCCAGTTTTCATATCAGTTCATTTTCATCCTTACCTCATGAAATTACATTGAATGAAAATCTAATACCCTTATTATTCATTTCCATCACCTTTGCATTATAAAAGAAACCCTTACTACTCCTTGTTTCTCACACCGAGCATAGCTCACGTGGGATTAGGAGTTGAGTAAATGGATTCTTTATATAAGGTCTTTTCATTTCTTATGGAATTACCAATTTCTTCAATTCATGATTTAAAACTGCACAATACTATATTTGTTTGAATTTTATGGAAACAATGAAAGACTCCATTTTTCATATGATTCAGATCTATGTAAAGGAAATCATATTTATGGCAAATAATGATTCAAATAATTCTCATATACATTGGGTATAACCCCCTTCCATATCTCACACTCTTAATCTTTCATTTTTCTTTCATATTTTCATTATCTTTCTTACGGTTTTTGGTAACAAGGTTTTCAATATCTGAGAGTTCTTTTTCCCGACTATGTAGCATGTGCCCTTAGGCGGCCTTGCATAAGTTTCCTACATAACAGGCATGTCAGTCAAAAGATGCCACTATTTGGATATGCAGCATATGCCCTAGTTGGCCTTTCATAATACATCCCCATCATGGGTTTGTCAAGTAATCATAACTTCTTTCTTGGTTATAGTATCTTTGTCCCCTTTAATCTTTAATGACAATATACACGAATCTATATTTTAAAACATTCATTCATGTATACTTGTCACATTATCTTTCTCATAGTTTGAAAGTCTTCCAGACCATGGTTTACACATTTACCTCATCATGTTTTCAATACAATATGAAATAATTTTGAAATCACATGGCCACATGTTATATATTGTGTTCATTTGTTTTCCTAGTTGTATGACCTAAAAATACAGACACCATTTCTTTTACATTTGGGTCCGACCTTTGTAAAAGTCATATTCCTCTGATTCTTTGGATATCTTTATTGGAGATGCCTCTTTACATATTTAGGTACCTTTCTCCATAAACCAAACTCTGTACTTTGGAAAATCTGAATCTCCATAAACATTCTTCGATTTTAGCAATAGAACATTACATTTCTGAGGGCCATTTTTTCTGACTATGCAGCACGTGCTCTTAGGCAGCTTTGCATAAGATTCCTACATAAAAGGCCTCTCAGTAAAAAGATGACACTATTTGGATATCCAGTATATTCCCCAATTGGCCTTTCATAATACAACCCACATAATGGGCTTGTCAAATAATGGTAACTTCATTCTTAGAAAAGACTTCTTTTAATGATTCTAACCCTTTTTCCATATAATTCCCCATTTTAAGAAATTTTCAAATCACAATTTACAATTTTCCATTTCATACCTGAATATGATAGTATAATTCCAAAAAAAATATCAAGAAATTGGGAGAGTTTTTTACTTTTGGCCAGTGCCAAAAGACTCAGTACTCAATAAATTGAGAACTTTCAAGGGTAATTCTAAACAAGAGTTGAGTCCCAACTCACTAAACATGCAATTTTGTATGATTCAGGTAACATTGAGCAACAAAAAGGGTCAAAATACAAAAAATATATAGGTTTATTCATAAGGCCCTAACAATAGTCAAATTATACTCATTAGCTCCCTCGACATAATAAGAAAATTTTAAGCACTGCATTATTAATATTATAAATAATGATTTTTTAATATAAGGGAATCATTATCATTATTTACCTTTTATATTTCTATCATGAAAAATAGGAATGAAGATTTATATGATTGAAAAAAAAAATTCTGTCATTTATATTAAAATAGAGGTCCATCCACAAAATGGAGCCTCTCTATCATGTGTCAGAATAAACTTTCAACGTGACATTTCATTTGTTGAACCACTTAATAAGCTCTATCAGCTTCTTGTTGAAGTTGAGATAGTTGAGAAACTCCAACCTCCTCTTCCTAACGAATTGCTTCATTAGCTATTGAAATGGTAGTTATACCCTCTAATTGGGTTTTTCCTAATGTCCGATTCAGTTGCTCAAGCTTTTTATTAAGAACATCCAATTTCTATTGAAGAGATAATAACTCCCTCGTGGCTTCTTTGATTTGTTGGCTAATCTCGAGTGATTTCTTGTTGTGATTTTACTCCACCTCAACCACTACAGCTTGAAAGCCCTTAATATTGATGAGTTGTTTATCCTATTTAAAATCTTGTCTCAGTATATGCTCATGCTCCTATCAGCAAATAGTCTCTCTCATGGAATCATAGATTGGCCGATAATTGAACCCAGTAAATCCCAACACATAGAATAATGTTGGGAGTTTGAAAAAATGGGACGATAATTAATCTAAAGGATTTTTAGAAATTATGCTCCAGATCTACCACCATGTCTTTTTTTGTTCCACGCCAAGAGCATATTGCATCTCTAAATCTGAATCTGAGTCACTACCATGAGGTAAAATGTACTCTGGAAATAGGTCGCTTAAAGAGTTGTTTTGTTATGCTTCTCTTGGGGAAGTAGAAGCTTCACCCTCTGATCTAGGAGCTGATAACCCTAAATAATAAATCAAGGTCATTTTTAGTTTTAAATGGAGGAAACAAATTTGATTTAGATAGCTGACTATATTTACCCAACAATAATTCATCTACTTGATTGGATTCATCACCTGTATTATCAGCATCGGTGTTTTGGGCAGGTGTTTCTTGAGATAGGTATTTCCTTAAATTTTTTCAGGTATGGTATTTGAAGTCTCTGGATTATATTTTTCTGAAGGATCCTATGTAAGTATTTCTTCAACCCCAGTAGAAGGATAAAGTAAAACACCCTATTCCTGAAGAGCCTTTGTGACATTTTCTACAGATAATGCTGCATAAGGTGAATTGTGATGTAAATTATCATGTTTAAGAACAAATTGTGTATGGAAAATTCAGGAATAGAAACATACTTCCTTGTAATTCCTCATGGAAATCTCCAAAATCCTTGATGGAACCTGGAATATCAATATTCATATTAAGGGTGTCCATTATTTCAGTGTATACGACCTGAAATGTTACAGAATCCTCACCATTTAAGGTATCCAACAAATTTTGGTTGATTCCCAAATTGGATCCGCTGACATTTTGTTCCGCTGACTCTTCAATTGGTATTCCAGTATCAGATATTTCCGGGTTTGGGTTAATCTCATCATTGGTTTCAGATTCCCTGGATCATCATTCCTTTTTTTGAAGCAATAGAAATATTAGTATTGGTTATTTTCAGGATCCTATGACAAAAGTAACTAGGGAATGTATTTAATCTTACCATGTCCTTCCTCTCTCTCAACAGACCCAATAGTAGGTATTTCTAAATCTTTTGATGGTACAGATACGTCCGCATGAACCTAGGTTTCCCCTGGGACTTCTTTTTATGGTTGTGAAGCATCAGCTCTTAATCCCTTGATAGAGGAAAGAGACATAGATCCTACAAGAGGATAAAACATGGTTACCAGAACGTCTGGAGAAAATTTTATGCCCAGAAGATTGTATAAATACTTACTCTTTCGGGAAATGCTTCAAATCAATCTCATTGACCTTTTTCGTTTCTATTTAAAAGATTGAGGAGAGATTAAAACACTTCTCTTAGAAGGGGAAACTTGAGGTAATGGTTGAGGATTATCTGTCACCATTACCCTAGTAATGATTCTTGCTCTTGGATAATGTTCTAGAGAAGTGGGAGGATTATTCGTTGCTCCAATGGGAGAACCTTCATGACTATACTAAGGTAATTCAAGAATCGGTCCAGATCATCCATTTCTACATTCAATCTGCAGAAATACATTTTCATCAAGATTAATGATTTCAAATGATAGAGCAGAGTTTAGACGAAATAAAAAGATAAATACATTATTAGTATTAACATAAATATCCCACTCTTCCTCAGAGTCGATAATTAACCCTTCGCGGACTCCTAAGTATATCATAAGAGATACTCTTTTAGAAGCCGGGATTTGTTCATCAGTTGCATATATAAAAGTCTCTAACTCCTCAATATACTTTTGTACTTTAGCCAAGTTATTTTCTACACTGAAATCAGAAGGTTCCTTGATATCACCAATATCTGGTATTCGAATTCCATTTAGAAGAAATGTCCAATCATCCCTAGGATCACGGGTTATACTCTCCCAGTGATGAATGGAAGAAGGTCACACATAATTCAGTTTTGGCCTAGTTGACCATGGAAGAGGTTCGAAACCTTTTGATTGAAGATCTTATTCAGACCCTTCTTCATCAAAAAAATTGATAGGTGGAATAACAATCTTTGTTTGATGGCGGTGACTGGATCACCTTTCCGTTGGGGGTATTTCTTTTTTAGCCTTGGTCTTCATGGTGTACTTCCTACAAAGAAGTTTTGAGGGCTCTAAAACCTCTGAAATTTTTGTATCATCTCTGGCCTTGGACTTCTTGCCATGATTTCCACATGCAACAGTCATTGTAGCCACCACTCGATATACTCTTTTTGTCAGAGCCCCTTGAGGATATGAAGAAACCTAAGCTTTGGCATACCCAGATTCCGATACGATTGAAGCATATGGTGGAGGTAATTTAATTGACAATTTGGACACATTTAAAGCTGTGAGAATCTATAATCATTGTGCTACCATTTCTTGCTTCCCATGTTTGACGTATGTGGGTGGAATGGTGCTTTATTGTTGAAGACACCTGAACTGAAGATCAAACCTATAGGGCACATAATCCCCACAGATAATTTCACCATCAATACTAGATGATATTACACCATCCCTAAATGCCATTATATAAAATCTTAGCTCATAATTATTTTCTTTACCATCATCAGTAAATGTTACTGTTGGTGGATTACCAAAAGTAAAGAAGTTTAATTCTCTTGAGACATTCAATACCTTAAGTACATCATTAGGTCTTATGTTTAGAGGCTTAATACCAGAAACATTCAGTAAAAATGGGGTGAATTGACCATTTGGAACTCTGACAGAGTTCAATACTGGGTATGATGAAAAATGTGTTGCAATCCATCCCCACAACACTTGAAATGGCCCCTCAATTCTAAATATATCCTTCCCATTGTATAAATATAGCAGGATATAGTAAATTATTTCCAAAACAGGGGTTTCTAGCCCAATATACTTCCCCTCTACCATCTTTGCTGCAATAATGAATGTCTCTGATCTTACACCCCCACTGGATTCACATACTGGAAGCAAATAAACACTAATCCAAGTAGCAAAGAAGGCAAATACACAGGCATTTTCATCAATATCGGGTTTGAGTTTATAAAACCAATGCTTTTAATCACCTATTTCAAGTGTAGGCTAATATGTGCCTGAACTTCCTTGGTTATCGGCGAAAGGGAAAATATTAGGACATCCATAGGTTGGAACTTTTTCTATTGTTGGTTCTAAGAAAGCTTCCATCCACATACTAGCATGAATATCTTTTTTATCCTTGGATAAATTCTTCGCTATCTTAAATAATTCATGGGCTAGCGGTGGTGTTCTGGTAACATAACCCCATGTAGAAGTAGGCGAGATGAATTCATCATAGATTTCCCCAAGAATATGAATTCTAGGTATTTGGTAAACATCCCAGAGACTAATATCAACATCACCATGCATCAAATGAAAGGAATTCGCTTGTGGACTCCATTGGCTCAATAATTCAGGAATGAATTCATTTTTGTAAATATAAGTTTTCCCCATATAGATAGATTCGTTAATATGAATTTCTGATAACTCTTTTCTGAATTTTGTAGAAGTCTCACATACCCATAATGCCCATATCCACTCAGGATTTACACCCCCTCCAGAATGAAGGTCCCAGCCTCTTTTTCATCCATTTGATTGATCTGTTTGAGAATCCCAAAAAGTAGAATCATAATAATGTGGTCTTGGCTCTACAACATGATCCTTCTTTTCTAGAGTGCAACCACAATGATGAAGGATGAAACCAGTTGGGACTGTGCCTTCTTGTATCGTAACCCCCTTGAACTAATATTCATGATATTATAGTTGGAATACTGAATAAACCAATTCTTTGGAAAGTACTTCTTAATAGATGAAAAATGGCAATCTTGTAAAAGATCATGCATGTAAAAAGGAATGTAAGGACTTTTTGGATAGTCACGCTGGTACGTAATTATACCCTTACATAGCCCAGGAAGAGTACTCTCAACAGTGTCATAATAATTTGGCATGATGATCCACATCATTTCATTTTGACAAACCTCAGCTTCTTCAGTATGGTTCATCAAATGAGTAATTCATTCCTAAAAAAATAATTATCAAAACTTTCAAAGTCAAATTTTAAATAAGAAAGTGATTTTTTTGGGAAAGAACATTGTTTGCATAGGTCCTTCAACAAGCTCCTTCAACGAGGTCAATCACATAGTTCGTTCGGAAAAGATCATAGCGCAACTCTGTTAGTGAGGTCCTCTTTGGTGTAGATCAAATCACGTAAAAAAAATTACCTTGAAGAAATTTCAAGAGAATTACCTGAGAGAACAACACAATGAAGCTAAGTGAACAAGTTACGCAGCGAGAGCTCTAAATTTTAAAGAAAGTTCAACTGAAGAAAAAAACAAAAAAGGTTAAGACATATTTATAGGCAAAAAAAGACCTACGCATCATGACTGTGTGCCATAACTATGTGAAATACCTTCGCGACATCACCACGTGAAATTCTTGCATGTCACAATTGTGCTATTCATTAAATCCATCCCAAACTTTCACCTCAGGATGTGACCCTCTTTATATATTTTGGATCCAATCTTGAGGGGGGGGGGGGATTTTGTTGACAATCCATAAAAAGATTCAAAGAGTACAAGGGAAACCTCAAAAAATACTCCCGAGCTCGACGTAATAAACACCCAGAAACTTCGTGAGTGAGATATGCAGCCAATCTTCGCGAGAGAGCTACGTGGCCGAGCTTTTCTATAATAGCTACTTGTCCGACCTATGCACGAGAAAATTTGGGATGCCTTTACGTGGAGCACCTGCGCGGTGGAGATATGTGGTAAACCTATGAGACCTTAGTATCTTCGGCCAGGCCCATCCATGCCTATAAATATGACCCTTGGGATCCCCATTTTCAAACTGAAAAAAGTGAAAGATTCTCTGAAGCTCCCATTGTGTAGTTCTTTCATCTAGATCTCTCAAATTGTATCAGGTAGTTATCTAAACTATAAAATAAGGGATAATTAAAGGGGATAGGCATGTTTTGAAGTTCTTCACCTTCTCTTCAGTCCTCATCCATACCCACGCGCTGTACCTACGTGGCACACCTGCGCACCATACCTATGCAATAGGGAAACATGAGGTACCTACGCAACACACCTGTGTGAGGTACCTACATGACCAGTTCAAATACCCCTTTAAGCCTTTCATGTAGGGGTATCTCTTTCCTTGGTCACCTTATTCTAAAGGGGTTAATTTGAAGCCTCACCCAAAACCTCCTGACTTATCAGACCTTTAGGTAAGGCACATCAGTGTGTCTCCTATTTGGGTTTGTATTTCCACAAAGATGGGTTTCCCACATTTGTTTCAAAATGTGGTTAATATTGATGGGATGTTTGTGGGTTTGTATATCCACAGTCACATGGACTTTTCTCCTAGAAATAGTGTTGGGAAGTTCCCAGTTTGGAAGATGGTGGGATTCCTTCCTCTCCCTTTTCAAAGAGGTGACCTGGGACCTCAGTTCTCTGGTTGGGAAAGTACACTTCACACTATCCATTCCGTGCAAGTATAGGATAAGTCTCCCTTTCCTACTAGAACCAATTTCAGGGAAGTCATCCTGGTATAAGCCCCTCACCATCACCCCTGCTTCCTTACATTGGACCCTTGTCCAATGTAAATAGAACAGAGGAAATCTAATTGCCTTACCCTCTTCAATAGTCGATGCACCCTCTTACATCAGTGGAGGAGGAGAAGTGTGAAGTGTCATTGTTGAATCTTTCGCATCCTCTTGTTTCTCACACCGAGCACGACTCATGTGGACTTAGATATATGTGATGGTTGCAACATGTGCACGAACACTCAACCAATGAACTATGAGAACTATAATTCCTATTCAATCATGGATATGTAGGAAGACCTTTTAGGGCCTGATCTCATGGGATATTCTCCATATTAATTCAAACCTAATTCCCCCAATGGAAACGACCTGGAAATGGTGATTCTTAAATCTAGAACTCAAGTTTCAATTAACTATGAAACAGACACATCCAAAGCCTTTTGGCTCGGCCAAAACCTACCCAAATATCCTACCCAATTTCCTATCTTCATCCTAGAGGCCTTCCTTTGGTTAGAAATACAACCTAAGAATCCTATTTTATCAAATCAAAGGTATGAACCCAAAGAAGAGGTAAATATTTCATTACATCTTTCAAGTTCTTTTCTTATTCCACTTCCTCTTTCTTTTTTGTTTCCATTATAAAATAATAACTCCGGTATCTTCTATATACTGTGATTTTATTATAAAAATGGTACAACCATTTTCATTATTCTATCCTGTTGTACCTCTCGTACCCCTCGAGGTTTTATTTTCATGATCACAATCACCTTCTTATTTATCTAATCTTGTTTTAATTGTTTTTTGATAGGCAAAAGGTTGCCAAAGATTTGGGCTGAGAATGGGCTGAGAAGAATTGAAAATGGGCTGAAAATCAGTCCACCGGCCAACCGGTGGATCTGCACCGGCCAGCCAATGGAGGCCTGGACAGAAGGCATCCCTCTGTCCAGACCACCAGCCAACCGGTGTCACACCAGCGGCCAGCCGGTGGCACCTAGCCCAAACAGTGGAAGCTACTGCCTCATCACCGGCCAACCGGTGGCCTCTGTACCGGCCAGCCGGTGGCACCTGCACAGAAGGCAGAGCTACTGCCAAGGCACCGGCCAACCGGTGGCCTCCTCACCGGCCAGCCGGTGGCCCCTGGACAGAAATCCTTCTCCATTTTGCACACACCGGCCAACCGGTGGCCCTGTACCGGTCAGCCGGTGGAGGCAGTCAAACTAGCCGTTGGGCCTTTGACCAGCCTGTCCACATGCCTCCCAACGGCTCCAAAAGCCTCTCCAACGGCTCTGAAGCCTCCCTAAGGCCTTTTGAGGGTTCCCCCTCTATAAATAAAGGACCATGAAGCCCTGGAACATTTTCGGAACAATTGTGAAGCCATCGGACACATTTTCCATCATTTGGCGAACCTCCGGCGGACTTTCTCCAAGGAACCCCAATCGCTCCAACTCAATTCCACATCTAAGGAGCATCACCAAAGAAGCTTGGGAGTGCACGTCTTCAACTCCAATCATCCATTGGCGCCCAAGTCTTCCCAATTACGGTTTTTATCTTTTTATTTATTTTGAGCTTAAAATTGAGTTTGTGCCTACAAACTCCCATTTCTCTCATCCTCCATTCTTTTGGGTTCTCACACCACCTTCAAGGTGTGAAGAGGTTATTCAAGCCTTACCTTTCAAAAGTCTTGAATCAAAGGTGAGCTAGACTTCACCTGTAAGAAGGCTAGTGGGTTCTTGCTCAACCATTGAAAGCAAGTGGGTTCTTGCATAACCATTAAAAGCAAGCTGTAATAGGTGAGCTAGCCTTCACCTGTAAAAAGGCTAGTGGGTTTCTTGCTAAAACCATTGAAAAGCAAGCAGTAGAATCTCTCAACGGTTGAGTTGGGAGTGGAGACGTAGGCCGGGTTTTTGGCCGAACTCCGTTATCAATTCTTGTGTCTTGCCTCTTTATTTCCGCTGCACTTTCACTTTGATTTTAATTTGTTAATCTTTTTTTAAAAGGCAATTCACCCTCCTTCTTGCCATCACTCCCTTTTTCTCCGCCCAGCAATTGGTATCAGAGGAAAAATTTGAGTAATACCCTAACCGGTTTCAAGTTCAAGATCTTTTTTTTGTGATGGCCTCAACCTCTTTCGCCCCCGAAGGCTATTCTTTGGGTCGTTCTCCATTTTTTGATGGAACCGACTATAATTATTGGAAAACCCGCATGACCACTTTTCTTAGAAGTATAGGATATCCAATTTATAAAATTGTCATGCAAGGTTACACCCTCTCTTCCCCCGATGAATCCAAATGGACTCAAGCCGATATTAGAAATTTCGAGCTTGATGGCAAAGCCATGAATGCTCTACATTGCGGCCTTGATCGTAATGAATTCAATCGAGTTTCCACATGCACCTCCTCACATGAAATCTGGAAACTTTTGGAGGTTACCCATGAGGGGACCAACAAAGTAAAGGATACTCGATTAGATATGTTTCGACATGATTTTGAATCTTTATCCATGCATCCAAATGAATCTATTTCTGAAATGTTTACTCGTTTTACTGACGTGTGCAATGGAAGAAAATCTCTTGGAGATAATATTTCTGCAGAAACCATGGTCAAGAAGATCCTATGGATCCTACCAAGCTCATGGGATCCAAAGGTGACGGCAATCCAAGAAGCGAAGGACATCAAAAACATGCTGGTAGAAGAGATCATCGGCTCCCTAATGACCTATGAAATCACCATGAGGAGGCAAGCTGAAAAGGAAGGCAAACCAATCAAAGTTCCAAAGAACATTGCCTTCAAAGTTCAACAAGAAGAAAGCTCCTCCTCCTCATCTTCTTCCTCTTCAAGCGGCGATTCCGAAATGGAGAATCTTGCCCGCAAAATGCACAAATTCATGAAGAAGCACAAGAAGAAGAAATCCCGCAAGGCTCAACCCAACGAAAAATCCGAGCACAAGGTAAAATGTTACGGGTGTGTCGAGAAAGGCCATTACAAGCCCGATTTCCCACTCAACAAGAAAAAGGCCAAGCAAAAGGAGAAGAAGAAGGCTTTCAAAGCCACATGGAGTGATATCTCCACATCCTCCTCCTCCTCCTTGAGCGACAACGGTAATAAATGCCTAATGGCATGTCATGAGGTAACATCTTCCGACTCCTCTTCCTCTAGTTCTTCAAATTCATTTAATCATTTATCCTATGAGGATCTCCAACATGCGAGAGATCAATTGGAGGAAGGTTTTCACGAACTTTCTTCCAAATTTGTTTCTTTAAAAAAGAATTTCAAAAAACTCTCTTCCGAAAAAGAACAACTTCTTAAAGAGAAGGAAGAGTTGACCCTTAAAATCCAAAATCTTCCCGATATTGATTCCATGGAATAAACTATCAAAGATTTAAGGGAATCCTTAGCTAAGTTCACCCAAGGGGAACAAAATCTTAACAAATTACTTGGTTCCCAACGCATAACTAGGACCACCCAAGGGCTTGGCTATTCCAAGCAAGCTTCCTCTTCCCATGCACCTACTATTTTTGTAAGGGGGAGCTCTCAATTTAAATTTTGTAATTATTGCAAAAAACCCGGGCACTTAATTTATGAGTGCAATTGCAAAAATGCCCGGTATGGTAGGCCCAAAACTTTTTTCTTTAATGATGAATTTTTTAGGAGAAGACCCGCCACTAGACAAGTATGGATTGAAAAATCCCTCTTAGCAAGTCTCTCCGGGCCAAAATTTGTCTCGGTTTCAAAAACCTCTCCCTGGTGATTTGTTGTTTTATTTAGGGGGAGTTAGGTTTGTTTAAGCATTTTTGTTTTATTCAAAACTTTCTTTTCAAACTTTCAATTTCAACTCTTGGTATCTCATTTTTCATTTCAAAACTTTCAATTCAAACTGTTATTCAATTTTTCATTTCAAAACTTTCAATTCAAATTGTTATTCAATTTTTCGATTCAAAACTTTCAATTCAAACTGTTATTGAATTATTGATTCAAAACTTTCAATTCAAATTTCAAAAATTTCAATTGGTTTAAAATCTCCATCTTGTTTTTCAACTCTTTCCCTCAATCAAGTTTTATGCCCCGTGCTATTTTTATAATCACAAAGGGGGAGAATTTCTTGATTGATTGGGGGAGAAATCTTTCTCTCATGCATTGCTTGTTTTCAATTTATCCTTTAAAGCATGCCTCTCCTTTTTTTATTTTACATTGATTGTTTTGGTGATTGTGATCATCAAAATAGGGGGAGATTGTTGTACCTCTCGTACCCCTCGTGGTTTTATTTTCATGATCACAATCACCTTCTTATTTATCTAATCGTGTTTTAAGTGTTTTTTGATAGGCAAAAGGTTGCCAAAGATTGGGGCTGAGAATGGGCTGAGAAGAATTGAAAATGGGCTGAAAATCAGTCCACCGGCCAACCGGTGGATCTGCACCGGCCAGCCGACGGAGGCCTGGACAGAAGGCATCCCTCTGTCCAGACCACCGGCCAACCAGTGTCACACCAGCAGCCAGCCGGTGGCACCCAGCCCAAACAGTGGAAGCTACTGCCTCATCACCGGCCAACCGGTGGCCTCAGTACCGGCCAGCCGGTGGCACCTGCACAGAAGTCAGAGCTACTGCCAAGGCACCGGCCAACCGGTGGCCTCCTCACCGGCCTGCCGGTGGCCCCTGGACAGAAATCCTCCTCCATTTTGCACACACCGGCCAACCGGTGGCCCTGTACCGGTCAGCCAGTGGAGGCAGTCAAACTAGCCGTTGGGCCTTTGACCAGCCTGTCCACTTGCCTCCCAACGGCTCCAAAAGCCTCTCCAACGGCTCCGAAGCCTCCCTAAGGCCTTTTGAGGGTTCCCCCTCTATAAATAAAGGACCATGAAGCCCCGTAACATTGTCGGAACAATTGTGAAGCCATCGGACACATTTTCCATCATTTGGTGAACCTCCGGCGGACTTTCTCCAAGGAACCCCAATCGCTCCAACTCAATTCCACATCCAAGGAGCATCACCAAAGAAGCTTGGGAGTGCATGTCTTCAACTCCAATCATCCATTGGCGCCCAAGTCTTCCCAATTACGGTTTTTAATGTTTTATTTATTTTGAGCTTAAAATTGAGTTTGTGCCTACAAACTCCCATTTCTCTCATCCTCCATTCTTTTGGGTTATCACACCACCTTCAAGGTGTGAAGAGGTTAGTCAAGCCTTACCTTTCAAAAGGTTTGAATCAAAAGTGAGCTAGCCTTCACCTGTAAGAAGGCTAGTGGGTTCTTGCTCAACCATTGAAAGCAAGTGGGTTCTTGCATAACCATTAAAAGCAAGCTGTAATAGGTGAGCTAGCCTTCACCTGTAAAAAGGCTAGTGGGTTTCTTGCTAAAACCATTGAAAAGCAAGCAGTAGAATCTCTCAACGGTTGAGTTGGGAGCGGAGACGTAGGCCGGGTTTTTGGCCGAACTCCGTTATCAATTCTTGTGTCTTGCCTCTTTATTTCCTCTGCACTTTCACTTTGATTTTAATTTGTTAATCTTTTTTTTAAAAGGTAATTCACCCCCCTTCTTGCCATCACTCCCTTTTTCTCCGCCCAGCATATCCATCCTATAAATGACAAAGTCACCATACGTGCGTACGTACGGATTACTGTGTCCACGTCGTGGTGTAGTTTGTTATTCAAACACTGCGTTATTTTGATGGGATTAATAATGAGTATAACTGATGTAAATAATAAATATAACATATTAATGATTTTTTATATATGATATACCATCCAATTAAATATGATTTCGCCATCAATATAATGATATTGTCACTCGTGCATTTGTATGGATTACTGTCTCCACGAACGTGATGAGATTCCTTACCCATCGTAATAATTCAAGAATAATTTTCATTTTATGATTAAAAATATTGTTTATGAACATAATATAATTCTATATATGAATCAAATGCATCCTATCCATAACAAATAAGTCTTATGTAACCAAGTATATAAAGGAGAACAAATCAGTTAACACCCGAAACGATGATACTACAAAAATATTATTAAAAAGCAATATTATAAGATCGTATATGATATCATATTTCTGTATATAGCTCTTGTATAATTTAATGAAAATTTTGTAACTATTATGTATTAGGTTAACATCCCATCTACTAAGGAAAAGTAAAAGGTAAGGGTTAATTTTACAATCTCTTTATTATCCGAGGTTGTTTTTACGTAAGTATCTACTGGGACCTCTTTATCATCAACATCTATGTTTTCCTAAAATTGTAATTCCAAAAATTATTACTATTTTCTAGAATATGGGTTAAATTCATTTATACCTTCATTTGATCATATATGTTTTAAAATGAATCTTTTCGTTGTTTTCCAAATAAGGTACTTTATGACCTTCTCGACAAAATTAAGGTATGAATATCTCTTTTTTAACTTATATGGTGGGTGAGGTTATTTTCCACCATTATAAAATCATCAAGTCTTCCCATACAAGATTATAAAAATATCTTCAAAATAAAGGGTTTCTTTTATAATTATATTACTTTTAAATGATTTCAAAATAGAAAGATTGATTTCTCTACAAAAAGTTTTGATTTCATCTATCTCAACATTATTTGATGGATTTAAAGATTGATTGAAGTTGATTAATTATGATAAAAATATTCTATATTGTATTGAAGGATTTTTTATATGTTTTACTATGGATGTGTTACTTTTACACCATTCATGGTTTATGGATAAAGTATTGTCATTTCATATGCAATTTTTAATATGAATATTTATGTTATGTTTAAACCTTTTCATATGAGGATTGAATTGTACTTAGTAAGTGACGGGTGGAGCCTGCTATAGCTCCTCGATGCATCAATAGGTCTCATGAGACAAAATAGTGTCTTGGCACAAGTCCTTGAAAAAATATTATTTGTAGTCTTGTCACAAGGCCTTGACTATGTGGTTATGAAGTCTGGAATTATGCATTCCATCATTATGAAAGTGGATATTGTTATTGCATTAGATTATTACACTAGAAGAATATCCATGTGAATAAGTAAATGGAATTATTTGATTTTAAATTTTCCATATTATGATGAAGTGTATGTTTAAAAGGCTTTTTTTAGTCTGATACAGTGCCTTAAATGTTTATGCATATTTATAATAGATTCCACTATATTGTTATCTTTACAAAGCATCTGAGATCACCCCTTTCTATGTTTTATTTTTACAGGATGTGAAAAAAAAATCATGGTTGACTTATAGGGATAGGATAAAGATATTAGTGTGTTCCCAAGGGGACACAATTTGTTTGATGTTTTTATTTCATGATGTAATGTAAAACTTATGAATGTATCTAGTACTTCCAAGGATACTAAACTAATCGGTCTTTTAGGACATGATTTTTTATATCATGCCAATGTTATGTAATAAGCCACCGAATCTAGGTAACTGGGGTCATGGCATTACAGTTGGAATCAGAGGAAGTTGAGTACATACCTTGGAAACTAGATTTAGAAAGACTCTGATTAGAGAACAGTACCCTAAGATAGACATTGAGGATTAGTATAGAAGAACATCCTAGTATTTTGGTACAATAGATATTTTTAGAGTTTTCCCAGAAATAAATCCATGTTGGGATATGAGCTGGTAGGGGCGTCTCTAGCATAGATGCACCTAGAGTTAAAACCTGAAAACACCATTTTGAGCTAGACTTGAACAGGAACCGGTGCACAACAAAGGGCCTTACTGCAATCTTGGTTACGACACTCCAAGAGGATATTCTTAGGATAATTCTCATTTTCATTATGAACCATTATGAAGGATTTATGAGTATATACTTTTTCAAAGGAAATATTTTTATTATTATGGATTATATCAATAAACTATCCAATTTATGTTAATTGTTTTACTATTGTGATTCATAAAATAATCTAGAGTATGAAATTATAGAGAAATGGCACCTAGTGGAAGGAAAGGAAACCGTCTCAATGCACATAATACATGTAGGGATTTCCCTCCTACTCTAGATAATTATAGTGGAGCTGGTGAAGTAGCTGGTGCTGATCAACTTATCACCATAGTGGGATAACTCACTCAGGTTATGAATAATATCCTTACCTGTATCGAGCACCATGATCCATAATGAGGAGGATCAATGTTAGACAACATCATGAGGCCAAAAACACCAATAATCAATGGTATTACAAATCCATTAGTAGCCGAGAAATGGATAAATTACTTGGAGGAAATATTTCACGCTTTGGAGAGTAGCAAAAGGGAAAAAAATTTCATGGAAGTTTATCGCCTCACGGGGGATGCAGATCAATAGTGGTCATTAATTCAAAAAACAAAGGAAGATGATAAAGTATAAAATATTGAATGGAGGAAGTTTATGGATATTTTAATATAAAAATACTTTCCTCATGACCATCGAGCGGATATGGAGAAGCAATTTCTATATCTGAGACCAAAGGAGGACGAGAATGTCGCAAAATATGCAGCTAACTTTACAATGTTTGCAAGGCATGAAGCAGATTATATATGTAACCCAAGGAGTAAGATTTATCAATTCTTTTATGGGTTAAAACCATTTCTTCATTGATCACTAGTATCATAATACTTCTCATCATACAAAGATATTGTCTCAGTTTCTATCAAGAAAGATAAATAACTCTCCAAATCTTATGACTTTAAAGAAAAGAAGGAGAAGAAGAGATCTACTAAAAACTCGGGAAATGGAAATAAGGGAAATTAGGGAAAAGTTTAATATACATCCTATGGTAAATGTGGGAAGAAACATAGTGGTACTTGGCAGAAGGGAATGTGATCCTATTAAATGTGTGGTGAAAAAGGCCACCAAGATCGTGATTGAAAGGGGAAAAGGAGGCTGTTGAATGCTACAATTTTAGAGAAAAAGGGGAATTATGAAAATGAATGTCCTAAGCACCAAGGAAAGTTACCTCAGAAAAGGAAAAGGGAACAAGGCCAAACTTATGCAACTAGTACTGCTGAGGTTGAATCTCAAAAAGATGTGGCAGCAGGTAATTTAATGGTTTCCTCAAGTTTATCCAATGCTTTATTTGACTCTGGATCATCACATTGTTTCATATCTTCCCAGTTTTCTAGGAAAATTAGATATTTTCAATTAGACATAACAAGGTAGTTTTCAGTAAAAACACCTAAGGGAAGTATCATCGCAATAATGTTTTCTGAATCAGTTCCCATTAGGGAATATAAATGTTCATTATCTACTGATCTCATCATCATAACCATGATTTAATTGAAGATAATCCTTAGAATGGATTGGATTCGGGGCCAGGATGCAGAAATTTATTATTAAAAGAAGGAGGTTACAATTTTTGATGATGATAAGGAGTACCTTATCTTTAGAGCAGAATCTTCACCACTTGATTCTTATCTAGATCCACCTCCAGAAGCTCAAATAAATTCAACTATTGGGGAAGAAGAGAATAAAATAACTATGGTGAGGAAAATAATGATAGAATAGAAGACATAACCATTATTCATTCATATGTTGATGTGTTTCCAGAGGATTTACCTAGACACCCTTCATAACAAAAAATTGAGTTTTCCATTAACTTAATTCCTTGTTCAAGGCCCATATAAAATACCTCTTATAGAATTACCACTTTGGAATTAGTGGAACTAAGGAAACAACTAGAGGAATTGAGTAATAAGGGATTTATTTTCCCTAGTGTTTCTCCATGGGGAGCCCGTGTCCTTTTTGTTATGAAGAAATATGGATCTATGAGGTTGTTCATTGACTACAGAGAGACCAATGATATAACAATAAAGAACAAGTATCCCCTACCTCATGTAGATGATTGATGTGAGCAACTTCATAGAGCTTAATATTTTTCAAAGGCCGACCTTCGACATAGATATCATCAGTTGTGTGTGAAAAAGGAAGCCATTCCGAAAACATCATTTTGAACCAGGTACGAGCATTATGAGTTTATAGTAATTTCTTTTGGTCAGACTAATGCATCCTCTGTTTTCATGGTTCTAATGAACAGAGTTTTCAAGGAATATCTTGATGAATTTGTAGTGGTATTTATTGATGATATCTTAGTATACTCAAAAAGATACAAATATCACAATGTTCTCTTGCGCATTATCCTAAAGACTTTTAGAAGAAATGAATTATATGGGATGTTTAGCATGTGTGAATTCTAGCTTCAGGAGATTTCTTTTCGTGGCCATATTTTCTCTATGGATGGAATCTCTATTGATCCTTCTAAGACCAAGGCAATCCAAGAATGGCCTGCACCAACGAGTATAACTGAGGTACACAATTTTATTGTTTTAGCAGGTTATTAGTGGCGTTTTGTCCAAAAGTTTTCCCAATTGGATAACCCATTAACCAAGATCGCGTGTAAAGGGGTTAAATTTGTTTGGGAAAATGAGTGTGAATAATTTTCAGAAGAACTGAAGAGAATATTATATAATGCTCTTATCTTGACTCTATCATCAGGGAATGATGGGTTTGTTATTTATAGTTATGATTCAAAGAAAGGACTTGGTTGTGTCCTTATGTAGAATGATATAGCTATTACCTATGCATCATGACAACTAATAATTCATGAGAAAAACAATCCTACTCATGATCTTGAGTTAGCAGCTATAATCATCACTATGAAAAAATGGAGACACTGTCTCTATGGTAAAAATAATAGATTTATATTAATCAAAAGAGTTTGAAGTATATTTTCTCACAAAAAGAACTCAACATGGTGCAAAGGAGATGGCTTGAATAACTCAAGGATTATGATTGCCCTATATACTACCACCCGGGAATGAAAATATTGTGGAAGATTCTTTGACCTGAAAGGATCATGGAGTTTTGACCAAGATGAGAATAAAAAAGAATCCTATTTTCATGGATCTAGTAAAGATTGATACAGGAATAATCATAGAAGGTGAAACATCAATTCTTTTTCAAATGGTTTGCAAACCATCTTTACTAGAAAGAACAAAAAATTCTCAGACTGACGATGAGGAGTTTCAAAAGAAAATTAAAGCTATGAATGACAAGAGATTGATCGTCTTTGTATATAAAGATGAAATTTTGAAAATTTGTAAGAGAATTTGTGTTCCCTATATACCTGATCAAAAAAGGGAATTTTTGGATGATGCTCATAGATCCAATTTCACTATACACCCTGGTAGCACTAAGATGTATAGAGATTTGAAATAACTTTTTTGGCGGGACAACATGAAGAGAGAGATTGCTAATTTTGTGTCGAGATGTATGGTTTGTCAACAAGTGAAAGCTAGAAGGAAACAACTCGGAGGAGTCATACAACCTCTTACCATACCTGAGTGGAAATGGGATAATATTACAATGGACATTGTCATGGGGATACCAAATCCTCATAGAAGGAATGATGCCACATGGGTCATTTTTTATCATCTTACCATGTCAGCACATTTTCCTGCTATAAGAGAAGATTTACCACTTGAATGTATAGAAAGACTATATATTAATGAAGTTTTAAGACTTCATGGTGTTCCCAAATCGATTGTTTCTGATCGTTATCCCTATTTTACATCAATATTCTGGAAAAGTCTTTAGAAGGCCCTGGATACTGAACTTCGTTTGAGCACTGCCTAACACCCTAAGAATGATGGACAATCAGAACAGACTATTCAAACCATAGAAGACATGTTGAGATATTTCTCACATGACATTAAAGTTATGTGGGATCAATATTTACCTCTGGTAGAAGTTTCCTATATCAATAGATTCCATTCAAGTATTTATATAGAACCATATAAAGTGTTATATGGAAAGATATGTCACACACCTACTTGTTGGGATGATGTTGGTGAAAGAAAACTCGTAGGCCCATAACATGTTGAGGAAACGATGGAAAAGGTGAAGGTTATCCAAACCCACATCAAAGAAGGTCAAAGTAAGAAAAAGAGCTATGATGATAACCGAAGGAAGGATTTGGAATTTTAGGTAGGAGATCATGTTATCTTAGAGGTATCTCCATGAAAGTTTGTTATACATTTCGGTATGAAGGGTAAATTGGGTCTTAAGTACATCAGACCTTTCAAAATTCTAGAAAAAAATGGAGTTTTAGCTTATCATTTGGAAGTGCCTCCAATTCTCTCCAATGTTCATGATGTGTTCCATGTATCACTATTGAGAAAATACATGCCTGACCCAACACATGTACTCACCAATGAGGAAATTGAACTAGAACCTAATCTGTCATATTGTGAAGAGCCTGCTGAAATTATTTATACAAGAGAACAAGTGCTGAGAAACTAGATGACTCGTCTGGTAAAAGTTCTATGGAGAAACCATAACATGAAAGAGACAACATGAGAACTATAGGAACTTACGATGAAGAACCACCTGAATCGTTTTGTGCGATAGTATTATAGAAATTTCGAGGACGATATTATTTGAAGGAGGGAAGAATATAACACCCCAATATTCCATAGTACGTTTTCCTTGGATTAATGCAATAGCATGCATTGTACACAACATTGAGATTCTAACACACTATGACTAATCAAACTTACCGTTATGAATAGTAATACCCACATTTTAAAAGTTTATATATTTTATCTTTCAAAATGGAAGCTTCAATCATAATGTAACTTGTTTGAGCTTTATTCATAAGGATTTATGACTCCGATAATTTTTTTATTCGATTAACTCTTGTGAGGTTATAATAATAATTATCATTGAAAAAAATTTAATAATAAGGTAAATAGAAACCTTTATTTCATCATGTTATAATTATTTAAACAGAATAGTCGAAAAATATTTTTCGTTAAATCATTGTATTGTTTCAAAAGAGATGATCATTGGATTATAAATAGAATATAGTATTTAAAGTTTATTTATTATAATTTATAAAATATAAATTTATTAGAATTTAGTGTCAAAAATATATTTATATTTATATAATAGAATAATTTCATCATATAAATGACGTTAATAAAATAATTAAATTTTACTACTAGTCTAATAATTGAGTATTTTAGATAAAAAAATTAAAATACAGCATATCATAATTGTTTTGTGGGGAATTAAAAAATAAATTTAATTTATCACATTTAAAATCTAATTTTTTTAAATTTATATTTTAAAAGATATATATAATATAAAAAACAAATTTAATTGAAAACAGACATTTCAAAATTAAAAAAATATTTATTATTGACCTTCTAAGATTAAAAATTATTTATGATTTACCATACTAGTGTTTGAAATAGTTTTGTAAATAATTTATTCTTAATTATATTTGTTTACATTATATTGGTTGTAATGTGTTAGACAAGTTATAAAAAAGTGTACATATTTTAAAGTATTCGACATCTAGTATTGTTACATTCTAACCTACTTAGATAAATTTTTTTACTTTCTATTTTAATTATTACTCAATGATGAGTGTAACAGAATGTATTGATACAATAACTATTATTCCAGATACTACATCCAATATGATATATAACTTAATATATTTATATATATTATCATACTTATCTATCATCATCATTCATTAGTTATTTAAATCATAATAATTGTTTCTCAAGAGTATACCATACCAAAAGATATCTATGTCTCCAAGTAATAAAAAATGTAATTAAATTCTATAATGTTCAAACAAATAATTATATTTTTAATTAAAAAATGAAATTTTCCACCAGTTCATCAAGTCAAGCACTGAAAAATATATACAATTATCCCAAAAATGATATAAAATTAAATAAAATTAATTGAAAATAATTCCAATTATAACAATACTTTAAAACCTATATTTTTTTAAATCACCAAAGCCTTTATTATCTTATAATTAAACATTTACTAATATTAAAATTTATCTAACCTATAAAAATGTTTTAATAAATAGTTATATCCACAAATTTATCCTTTATATAAACTAAATTTTCCTAGTTATTCATAACATTTAATATATAATTTGTTACCATTAATGAAACTCTACTAAAGATATATCCTTGGATGTTTTAAATTACCCTAATTAATAATTATAATATACAAGAATATAATATATATATAATCATTCACTAGTAAAAGTTATATTGGGATTTTAGATTAGGTTTTTATTTGGATATCAATCACATTAACATAGGTAAAACTACAAAAAAAAAATTCATACATACATTCGTATAATAAGAATAACCTAATGCAGTATGATATTTTATTTAGTTTATCATAAAGTAACTTATTTGACCACATATGTTTTGAAAAAATTATTTTCGTTGTTTTCCAAACAAGTTACTTTATAACCTTCTCGACAAAATTAAGGTAAGAATATCTGTTTTTTAACTTATATGGTGGGTGCAGCTAGTTTCCACCTTTATAAAACCGTTGGGGATTCCCATACAAGCTTATAAGTTTATTTTCAAAATGAATTTTTTCTTTTATAATTATATGTCTTTTAAATAATTTTAAAATAGAAAGAGATATTTCACTATAAAAAGTTTTGATTTTATATATGTTAACATCATTTGATGAATTTTAAGTTTGTTTGAGTTGATTTATTATGATACAAATCATCCATAGTGTATTGATGGTTTTTTGATATGTTTGACTATGGATGTGTTACTTTTACACCATTCATGGATTATGGATAAAGTATTGACATTTCATATTCTAGTTTTAATACGAATGTTTATGTTATGTTTAAACCTTTTAATATGATGAATGCATTGGACATAGTAAGTGATGGGTAGAGCCCGCTACAGCACCTTGATGCATCGGTAGGTCTCATGAGACAAACTAGTGTCTTGGAACAAGGCCTTGACAAAATCATATGTGTAGTCATTGCACAAGGCCTTGACTATGTGGTTATGAAGTCTGGCATTATGCATTCTGTCATTATGAAAGTGGATATTGATATGGAATTTGATTATTCAAATAGTTTAATATCCATGTGAATAAGTAAATGGAATTATTTGATTTTATCTTTTCCATATTATACTGAATTTTATGTTTAAAATGATTTTGTTTTAGTCTAATACATTTCCTTAAATGTTTAGTCTTATTTATGAAAGTTTCCGCTATATTTTTATCCTTACTAAGCATCTGGGCTCTCCCCTTTCTATAGTTTATTTTTCACTGGATGTGAAGAAGTGTTTTATTATTGACCTACAGGGATAGGCTAAGGATATACGTGTGTTTGAAAGGAGAAAAAATGTTGTTGATGTTTTTATTTCATGATGTAATGTAAAACTTATCAATGTATCTTGTACTTCCAAGACTACTAAACTAATTGGTCTTTCGGGAAATGATTCCTCATATTAAGACAATGTTATGTAATAATGCACTGACTCTGGGTAACTAGGGTTGGGGTGTTACATAAATACCCTTTTACATTAGAAAGAAGACTTCTTTTGTAAAATCATTTCGTATTTCTCATAAAACCATATTATTTGCATCAATATCCCAGAAATTAAAATGGATGGATAAATAAAATTTATTTTATGAATAAATGATGTCATAATAAACTAAAAACATGTTAAAAAAGTTTTTATTAACATTATAAATGGGCCTTTTCACCATAGTTTGAGGGAAAATATAATAATATTTAAAGAGGAAAATGATAAATTATTTAAAAACCCATAAAAGAGTTATGCTTGTTTTTCGTGATAAAAATTGAGATCTTAGTAAAATATTGGAGTCTTAAAATAGATTATGGACTGTACATAGAAAATGGTAAGAAATTATAAAGTACCCTTTAATTGGGTATGCTTATAGGGAAGAATTTAAAACGGAAAATATTTTAAACATTTATTTCCCTATAAAATAAGGATGATATGATCTAGATACATGAGTATGAAACATATACATAGAATATATATGAATTAAATAAAAATTAGGAAGAATAAAATTGGGAAAATAGAGTGAGAAAGTATAACATATAGGAAAAATGGAGGTTTAGAAAGAATCCCTTACCAATTTGTAATCAATCGAATCGTTTACCAAAAATTAATAGTCATAAAATGAAACAACGAATACAATCATGATAAATAATTTCATTATATTATATATCAAATAGAAGTATATGTATAAAAAACATAATAAATAGATGGAGAATAATGGAAATATGACAAAAATAAAAGTGTGATGAGAAACCCTTACCTTATCTTTGAAAGCATTCTTTACTTGTACATAACATGTGGGATAATTAAATTAGATTCATTAATAAATTATTTTAGAACCTATTTAATGTAACACCCCGAGATTTTATGAGAAATATTATTTTTAATTTCTTTGATGTCTTGGTTTGTAAGCTACACCACGATTATCTTGCACTATACGCAACACTGTATTAACTTGTAATATACGCAAACACTATTCTTGGCTTGTATATCACGCAAAAATGACCTTCCTCAACAGCTTGTGTTGTACACAATACCGAGTTTCACTAAATAATTATATATTATTCTAATATTATTATGAACTAGCCATTATGAATAGTATTAACCACATTTTTAATTTTATAACATTATCATTTATCTTACACATATCCTATAACATGGTATGAGAAAAAAATAAAATTTTCAGGTAAAATAATTTTTTTTCAAAAAATTCTGTTTTTCCGCCTTTTGATGGCGCACCAACTATAAATCTAGTTTTTGACATGTTTATGAGTTCAATTTGACAAAATAAACTTATTCATTGAAATAAATCGGGTAATATAGGGTAAAAAATAAGATTATAAAATTACCTTAACACCTGCCAAAAATCTATTGTTAGAACAAAAGTCAACCGATATCACCTAAGGGTCGGAATAGATTCATTTCATGGACTTTTGACAATGAAAATGATGCAATTTTTATTAAATCCAAATAAAGTGACAACATGTCACTCTCTTATATCTTATAAGTGCAATAATTTTAATTCAGTGATAAAATTCATAAAACTTCAAACATAAATTTTCACCAGAAAGCTATTAACATTATCTACATCATGTGATTTTATTTGAAATTTTTAGGAATTAAATAATTATCATTAATGGTGACACAATAGTGAAGCATAAATTGTTTATTTAGTGAAAAATCAATAATACAATTTTTATTAAACTAATAGTGACCATAAAAGGCACAAAAACCTGACCAAAAATTATGGGTCATGTACATGTAAAACATAAGAATCCAATGGTATAATAGTTGACCATTTGGAGCCTTATAAAATAATTATGAAACTTATATTATTTTATTTTAAAAGATGTCAAAGTTGTCACCTTCATAATTTAATAAAAATAACAATTTAAATGTTGTGATTTTATGATGCTAAATTCGAGTAAAAGTATTCTTATGGAATATATTAGATTTATATGCATCATAGTATTTTATTTTTAATTTTTATGCAACAATTATGTAAATTAAATAATTATACAAAAATGTTGTAGTAATTATTTTATTAAGGGAAATATCAAATAAATGGTTTTAAGATTATTAAAATAAATTTTATATGAATAAATTAATATGAAACATGGATTTATAGATGAATATGACAAGTTATTAATCTATTAAATATTTTGGTTCAAATATATTTTTTATGTGCATTTAATTTAAATTCAAAAAATTGAATAGTGTCAAAATTGACACTATTGATTATAAAAATACCATATTATTAAATTGTTTAAAAATCACAAAAATATTTAAAAATTGAAAATTGAAAATTATATGGTTTAAAATGTAATAATGTATCTAATTACAGAAAATTAATATAACATATGTAAGTATTTATAACAATTTAAAAATTAGAATATTATTATCACAAATAAAATTAAATAGATTAAATAAGGATAAATCAAATTGATAAGGTTTAAAATAAACAAAAAACATGTCTAAATTTTTTTGGTTGAGGATATTACACCCCTATCTCATCTCAACTTCAAATTGAGTCGTTTTTTCTGATTTTTAAGTGGGTTATGAATTTATTATAAATTAATATTTTTGAGGTTTCCAAAATTTCCCCTCTCTTCTCTTATAAAAGGGCACCTCATCCCTCTGCTCCTCACACCATTTTGAGCCTTAAAGATCTGCCTACCCCTACCCATTACTCTTCTAAACATCCCTAGTAACATTTTGGAGATTTCGGTCATCTCAAAAGACCATCTCTAGTCCCTTAAGTGGAAGTTCGAAGGAGGTGCGTCGAAGAAGAGGTAATCTCTTCTACCGATTATTTCATGTATTTTATTCTTCTAATACCACTATATTTGTTGTTTAATTATAAAGTAATTACATAATTATCACTCAAATAATTAAATTTCATTATAAATATAAAACAATCCTATTTCACCTTCTATCCATCCTACGGAAAACAAAATCACTGCGGGTGCATACGTACGACTTACCGTCTCCACGTCGTGGTGTAATCTGTTTTTACACCGACACCATATTTGGACGGGTATAATGGTGGAAATAATAACTATATATGATTATTATAACATCATACTGATTCTGATAAATTATATCACCCACTCTAATTCCATTCAGTAATTATGGGAATGATATCATCGCACGTGCGTACGCAAGGATTACCATCTCTACGACGCGATGAGATTCATTCTCCAGGTTAACCATTCAAGAATGATTAGAAAGTACATATAATAATTAATAATGAAATATATGACATAATAATGATATTGTATTTAGATATATGTTATTTACTTACTTCCATTATATTTAATGAGGAAACAAAAATAGCGTTCATGCGTACGTACGGCCTACCGTCTCCATGAACGGTGTATTTCATTTCATTTATTGATCTACTATATATATTTATATTATGAATAAATATTATATATAAATCATGTTTTACATTATGGAATTAATTAATCATGATCTAAGTAATCATATTAATAATTACAAGTCAAAACACTTACGATAAATGAAACGACTTTACCCAAAATGCTGCTTTAACATGGACTTGACAAATGAACGGGTAATATAAAGTCGTAAGTGAATCATACATGCCATAAAAAATATTATTATGGTTCTATTAAAAGTTAATAATATGTTTAAACCCACAATAGAGGATTCTCAGACACATACGGAAGAAATTTGACATAAGGAAAGGTATAATTATTCCAATATCATTTTTATTTGAGATTGTTTATTCATAAGTATTTTCTGGGGTTATGTTTATCAACCATGTCCATGTTTTCTCAAAATGTTTGCATGCAATGTTTAATATTCTTCCATGTATGTTTAAATAAATTTGTAACCTTTTATGACTTTTACCACAAGCTATGGAAGGAATCATTCTTTTTTTATCATACGAGGTACTTTTTGACTTTTCCGGAAAAAGTACGAGGAGAATGTTTTTTTAACTTATACGTCATGAAGGGATTGTTATGGTTTAATAACATATTATTTTCATGAAGATAACACTACATGATTTCATTATTATTTTCAAAAAAATCCTTTTATTTTAAATTACATGGCATTTTGTGAACAGAAAGTGATTTTGAAAAAGAAAGGATATTTTCATCAAGAATTCATTTCATGTGTTTTATCAAAACTATTTTCCATATAAGATGAAATTATTTAATATGTTCATGTTTCAAGTATAATGTCTCTAATATTTACATGGTTTGATTTTTCTTATGATAAAATTATATCAATTTGTTTTATATGGATTATGTTATGATGGGATGATGTTTACGAACCCCATTTTATTCTTTGGGTTATGATGAATAATTTATGTTTATTTTGTGGAACATGTAAGAATGGTTTCATTATAAGATGGGTGGTACCTATATACCCCTCCAATTAATTGGGTAAATATTTATATCCCATTATATAGACATGGATAGAACGAAAAGTGAATCTGGTTCAGTAATACAGGGCTAAAATGACAAGTAAACCATGTTCAGTAATGGAATTTGTCCACTATGATGGTCTTGTAAACATTACCTTGGCTACTATGGAAATCATATCATGTGATTAATGTTTTTTCACAATTACATGTTTTATAAACATGCCATTTTATCATGATTAATGTTCCTTGATGATCTATGACTTCTGTACTTCCAAGATTTATGTCATTGCTCATGATTTTGATGTTTTATGTTCATGTTTTACATTCAAATGTTTATGGATTGTTTTTATGTTCTCCATGTTTTCCCTTACTGAGCATTTGAGCTCACCCTTTTTATGTTTTCTTTTCCCCAAGATATAAAGAAAAGTTTTTATATAGGAAAACAAAAGGGGAATATCTTTATGGGAGATGATGATGATCTTTCACCATGATTATAAGATTATGTTCTGAGTTTCCAAAGACACTATACTAACACAATAATTGGGCGTCTGTTTTGATCATATATTAATTATTCTTCAAAAGTAGCGTAATGTCTATGTAAGTCAATTTTGGGTGTCTACATTTAACATTTTTTTATTTCTTACAATTTTATTAAGTTCATTTATGGTATTTTGATGAATAATAATATTTAATTTTGTCATCTATGAGAGTTATTTTTCTTGGTTTTCATGATTTGATCACTTATATACATCTACGAAGGATCATGTAAAGTGATAATAGTTATCGAGAATTTAAATTATATGTTATTAATGAAAATAAATAAGTATAAATGGTTATAAAACTCATTTTTTTATTTGGGGTGATTATGAATAATTATATATGTCGTTAGTGAAAATCATTTTGATTATTTTGGCGGTTTTTTCTCATCACAAACTAGTTTAATCTAATTAATTAATGTTATGTATATATACTAGGTATAGAACATTAAATAGGATTAAATACATATATTATAATATTTTTTAATTATAAAATTTGTTTTATGAAATAATTTGAAGGAGTAATTTGAAAACAAAAACACATTGTCCACGAAAGTCATAAATCAGCACCTCGCATATGATGTTTTCATTTTTAGAATAAAAGTAAGAGGTGAGAAGGGATGATAGTGGATTTTTAATTAAAATAATGAAAATAAAGTATATATAATATAATATATTTATCATCAATTTTTGGATGTATGAGGGGAGGAGAGTATATGAAAATAAAATAAAATGAAAATAAAATTAAGCGAAAGAGTATTTTACCTCTTAAATTATTCTCCTTGAGAAACTCCTTAGGGAAATTGGTTTAATAATTTGTTGAGACAAGAACCTATTGGATGTGGGAAATATTTTTTGGATTATTATTGGGTTTAAATTGGACATGATTAATGGGTTAAGAGATGTGAGGAGAATAGGTGTGAGTGGTGGAATTTATTTTGGAGAGAGGGGTGTTTTTTGATTATTGTATTAGTTAGTTTACTATTTTGGATGAAGACAAGAAATAGTGCTGATTATATGAATAAAAATAGAAAAAATGATGTATAGTTTGATATTGTGGTCATTACATGAGTGGAAACTCGAGGAATATTGTATTTAACTTATAATGTATATATATCGTAAATTACCATATTTTAGTATTTTCAAACAATTCAACTATTTTAGAAAAACCCCAAAAAATTAATCCAATTTTTTTTCAACATGTATAATTTAAAAAAGGAATTTATTTCAATGAGATAATTTTTTAAATATGAGAAATATATTATTTTTAAAAAAATCATCATTTATTCAAAAAATATATATTTTTAAAATTATAACTAATTTTGTAACACTTTAAAAAATTAAATAAGGGCTCATAAAATTATATTATAAAAATAATAAAAAAATATCATTTATCGAATCTATTATATGGAAAAAAATTATTTCAAATAATTATATTAATTATAATATTCTAACTAAACATTTATGTTTCACAAACATATTAGCACTTAATTTATCATTTTTAAAACATATATTAATTTATTACTTGATATATATATATATATATATTATTATTATTCTCATTCATAAGATACCTATATTTTATTTATTCTTTAATAGGGGAGGTTAATATTTAAATAATAAATAGACTATTAATAAAATGAAAAATACAGTTTTATAGATATAAGAAATTTTTACTATTTATAAGAAAATAAATATTTTCAGAAAAATACCAAATTTTCACCTTAGGATCGTTTTGACATTTCTATTTTAAAAATAATATTTATTATATTAAATATTATTTATAAAAGTTTCAATTTTTTTTAAATAAGTACATCATTAAAAGGATGAAAAATTCCTTTAGAAATATATAGCCATTTTAATGTGTAGAATTGGAATTGTTCTTATCTTATGCCTATAAAATAATTAGAATGATTGCTAATTTTTTTTATTAAGAATAGTATCTAAATTATATAATTTTGATTATAATATTCATTATCACTAATTTAACATCTTGTTTACAAGGGTAAATTAAAAATAATTATATTTAATTTTATATCATTGTTTGTTGAAGTATGGTGTTGTGTGAAACTAATGATATTATGTAAATTTAAATAAATAAAGAAATATAATAATGTATCGGGGTGTTAAATTTCCCCCTCCATTAATAAATTTCATCATCACAATTTCAAATTGAAATAAGAATGTCAAAGGTTGATACTTTAAAATTCCATTGTACGAAACACACATCAGAAATAAGGTTAAAAAAATATCTTACTAATAAGAGGGAAAAGGAAATGTGAATGTCACCACAAAACATTGAAATTAGGTTGGAAATAATTAGTGAAAATAAATAACATGGACATGAAAGATAATTTTAAATATGAAGTTTCGAAGAAGAGTGATAGAGAACATGGTCAATAGAAAGTTTACCATCAGAAAACTGTAAATCTTGGGATAGGTTAAAAGAAAATTAATTTCATAGAAATAAAAGTAAACAGATCACGTTTTCCCCAAAATCATTTTCCTAGTGTTGAAGGATTCAGTTAATACTCAAATACTAACTTGATGAAATAAATTTACTGGATTAATTTTCATGTCATAAGAATAATCTAATCCATCTGTGGTGCTTAGTTCTATTTTTAATTCACCCCTCAACAATAGAAATGAATGTTCCAGATTAATTTTTCAGAACTGAAACATTTTTAACAAATCATACGGTCCCTAAGGAATTCCTTCAACCTTTAAATGTTTACAGAAACCAAAAAGGATAAAACACATTATCCAATATGATAAATAACTATTTAAACTTATTCAATTATATCCTTAATTCACTAGATAAGTAGTTAAACTTTGGAATGATCCAAAATATGTATTTCCAAATTCAATGACTGAGGATTTAGAAGAAACATTACTAAATATCATAATATTAGAAAATAACATAATGCATCTCTTACTATCACATACCAAATATTTGAATTTTTTTATCACCTTTAATCCTTAATGAAAACATGAATGATTTTAAAAACTAAAATCTCTGGTTGTCCTTATATCTACACATCTAATAATTCTAGCATGACATAAACCATCAAATCACTAACCACTTTCATTATTTCTAATATAATCCCATAAAAATATATTTATTATTATCTTAACATATCTTGAACATTTAGGGACATGTTTTCCAGGCCATTTGTTTTTAAAAATATCAACCTATACTAAAATTAAATCTCTTGATTACTAGTGAAATTTATCAGATGCATAAAATTCTTCAATGAAGAGGTAATACAGTAATGTTCTTATATATCTCATGATTATTATAACATGATAAGTGTTGATAAAATACTCAAATAACAAAATTATTGAATACAAACATATGAATATTAATCATTCATCTTCATATATGGGAGTATAATAAGTTTTAATAGGTTCTATTAGCCTCTTTGGGGGTATATTTTTTTAATGCTCAATACATTAATTTTTATTGTATACTATCTAATTGAAGTTAATAAATTTTACATTTGAATAAATTTTCTTACACTAGCAATGAAAATCCTGGTTTCCTTTCTCTACACACTTGTATGAAACTCTCATTCTTTTTAGGCAAGTACCCACGGTTTTCTTTCCACAATTATCAGATGTAGGAAAAATAATTCATTCTCTTATTTACATTATCCATATTTTTCATAGAAGTACTATTTTTTTCATGATTCCCTCCAAATCCATAATACATAGATACTTATTTATTTTTCTTATTATCATATGATAATATGTACTCTTATGATGATAATTTTTATGAGACTTTTCCCTTTGAAAGGCTGGAATAAGACCATAAAAATATGATCCTTCTTAATCTTTGGATCATGTTCATTGATTAAGTTCTCATTCCTTCACTAGGTTCCATTTCTAATTAATGGAATACACTATATTAGATCGTAACATTATGAAACACAATGAATAATCCCAAAACAACTACAACACTAAAAATAAATTGAAAACATTATGCATAGCTAATCTCATAAACATAAACATGGTTTCATTGGGGGAATGCTTACTTTTAAATCCTTCATAATGTTTTATAAATAAAGTGAGAATTATCCTAATCATATACCTAGGGAGAGTCAAAAAAAAGTGCACATCAAGTCATGTTTTTTTGTACCAAGTTATGTCAAGTTAGGCCTGACACACCTTATCAGAGTTATTACCCTAAGGTACATTTGTGTTGAGCTGTATCCATTTGTCATATCTAGGCAGGGATGTATTTATAATAATACCCACAAAATTTCTACCTTACCTAAATTATAGGATGTTCATATATACTTATCCTCGAAGTTTATCTGAGGGTTATGTTCCATAATCTATATTTTCTAAAACTAGTTTCTAATGTTTCTATTAACCTTATTCTGAAACCAACTGTAATGGCCCTGACCCCAGTAACTTTGAGTTTCTTCTTTACATTATTAATTTGGTATAATAAACAAGGAAGTCATATCCCAAAGGATCTAATAGTTTAATAGATTTGTAAAACAATATACAAATATAAGTTTTAAATTAAACATATAAAATCCTTTAGAATCATCCAAAAACACATAAATTATCATTTCATGTCCTTCATTATATACATATTCGCATCTTGGGGTAAAATCAATATATAAGTAAGTGGTGAGATCTGAATATACATAAGGGTATGTAATAAAGTGATATATATCATAAATAAACATACAAAATATGACATTATGAATATGTAAAACACATAACATAAAAAATTAATCATGAGTACAATAAAACATGAATAAATGATGATTAAATAATTCCATAAATAATAATTTAAGAAAGTAACTTAACCATGGATATTCTACTTTTTGAATAATCACATGAAATTTTAATTACTAATATAATAATTAGGGATTATATATTGTCAGACATCATAATAGTAACATTATGGCTTTGAATAATACACTATAAATGGGTAAAACGTAGTCTAGTTTTTCTCATGAGACCTACCGATGTATCGAGGGGATATAGTGGGACCCACAAGTCACTTACTATATCCAAAGCATTCCTAATATGTCAAATAGCTGATTCAAAAAGATATATTTAAATAAATGTGTCCCATAAAATTTTAGACATTTTAATCATAATCACACATGATAATACTATAATTAAATGATTGATAAATGTTTTAGATAAATACTCGTTGACTTTAGAAAGAATATTTATTTCAGAAAATCATTTTTTATTTATCATAAAATAAGATTCTAAAAATGTATATACTAGAAAAGAAAATGGAAGGAAAATGAAAATAAGTTTGATCCATAAATGATGTCCAACTGAAGTGAAAACATGTAAAAAGATTTTTTAAGAAACTTTAGAAATGGACAACTTTAGTGCATTTTGAGGGAAAATATAAAATTGTATTTAAAGGGAGAATAAATAAACTGTTTACATAAAACCAAAAATAGATAAGATTTTTTTTCATGATAAAATGCGTTATTTTATAAAAATAATGGTTTCTTGATATAGATTATTTAGTGTACTCAGGAAAGGGTAAGAAAGTGGGAAGTTTCCTTAAATGGGCTTGCTTATAGGGAAGAATTGAGAAGGGAACCTTTTTAAAAAAAATATTTACCCATTAAAGAAGGATGATAGGATCTTGAAACATGATTTTGGACCATATAAAAATAATTTATTATAATTATATAAAAAGGGATTTGAATTACATTGTGATAAAGAGTTAGAAAGTATATCCCAATGGAAAAATGGATGTATGGAAAAAAAAATATTACCACTTTGTAATCAATTGAATAATTTTCCCAAAAAATAATTATCATAAAATGAAAAATTTAATTGAATGAAATAAATAGAATCATGACATTATATATCAAAGGGCAGTATACATACACCACAAAAAAAGAAAAAAATGGAAAATAAGGGAAATCTCACAGAAATAAAAGTGAGATGATAAACCCTTATCTCATATCCAAAAGTGTTATTCACTTATACATAACATTTGGGATAATGAAATTTTATTCAAAAATAAATTATTAAATAAACTATTTAATATTAATTTTATTTATTATAATTTCATTAAGTTCATTTTTTCCTTTTTGATGAGTTGAAAGATTTAATTCCACTATTTTAGAGTGTTCTTTTCCTTGGTTTTCATGATTGGTTCCCCTATATACATGTTGGAAAGATCATATAAAATGAAAATTATTATATAGAATTTTAATTATATTTTATTAATATACATAAAAAATATTAAATGGTTATATAATACATTTGGTTACTTAGTGAGAGTATGAATCCTTAGATAAGATATTTATGACAATCATTTAGTTTATTTTATTTGTTTTTTGATCACCGCAAACTAGTTTTGTCTCATTAATTAATATTATGTATATATAATGGTTACAGAACCATAAATAGAATGAAAAACATATATTATGAAATATTTTAACAATAAAAATGGTTTTATGACTAGTCATAATGGTGGAATGAAAAAATGAATACACATTTTCCATGAATGTAGTAAATCCGCACTCCACAGATAATGATTTCATTTTTAAAATCAAAGGAATAGGAAAAGAGACATGATGGTGTATTTTAAATTTAAATAATAAAATTATAGTTTATATAAGATTTTGGAGTAATAATTCATTTTTGTGTGGAATATGTGAGGAGAGTATAAAAAATGAATATAAATTGAAAAGAATATAAAGAAAGAAAAAGAGTATTTTTCCTCTTTAATACGTCTCCATGAGAACCTCCTTTGAGAAATTGGTTTTGGTATTTTGTTGAGACTAAAACCTCTGAGAAGTGAGTAATATTATTGGGGTGATTATTTTATAGAATTTTTACATGATTCAAGGCTTAAGAGGTGTGAGGAGAATAAGTGGTGAGGAGTGGTATTTATAGTGGATGAGTGGGTCGTCTTTTAATTATTTTATTCATTAGTACATTATTTAGGATCACAACAAGAAATAGTGTTTATTAGATTAGTAAATACCCAAAATAGAGATGTAAATTTCTATATTATGGTTCTTACATTAGAGATGACTCGAAGAATAATGTGTTTAACTTATAATTAATATATACCACAAATTACCGCATTTTACTATTCACTAAAAATTCAACTATTTTAGAAAAATCCTAAAAATTAACCATAATCATTTTTAAAAGTCTAGAAGTAAAAAATGATCTCCATTTTATGATAATAAATTTCAAATTTGATAAATTTAATTTTTAATTAAAATAATCATTTATTAAAAAAATACTGAATTATAAATTATAATTGACTTTATAACACTTTGAAGAATTAAATTAGATCTTATAATCATAAGAAAAAAATGTAAATTAATTAATCGAGATTTTGAAAATATATTTTATTTTAAATTTTTATATTAATAATAAAATTGTAAATAAACATTAATGTTCCACAAAAATATCATCATTGAATTTATCATTTTAAAACATTTATTTACTTATTCTATGATATAAATATATTATATTATAATTGATAATATACATAAATTTTATTCATACATTCATAAGCATGGTTACTATTAAAATCATAAATAGACTTTTAATATAACAAAAAGTATAGTTTTTTAAAAATTAAATTTTTTCACAATTCATTAAAAAGTTAATATTTTTCAAAAAAATAAAAATAGTTTACCCTATGATAATTATAACATTATTATTTTGAAAATGACGTTTATTTTATTAAATAAAATTTATAAAAGCATCAAAATATAGTTTTCAAACAAGTACGCCATTAAAAGGCAATAAAATTGCCTTTAGAAAAATATATCCCTTTTAATGCATAAAATTGGATTCATTTTTATCTCATGAATAAAAAATAATTTGAATGAATTTGAAAGAATATGAATAAATATAATATATAAATTTCATAATTTTGTAAATACTATTATTTCTGGCCTCTTTAATGGCTAGTTTATAATGGTTACTGATAATTAATGATATTTAAATTTATACCAATTTTTATTTAGTTATTATCTGGTGTGAAACCTATACTGTCATGAAAATTAAATTAAAAAAAATAAATACGATAAAATTTTGAGGTGTTACATTATCCCCTCCATTAATAAATTCCATCATCGAAATTTGAAATTATACGTTGAAATTAAAAGGATGATACTTCAAAATTCTTTTGTGGGAAACCGACATCAGAAGTAGGGTAAATAAATTATCCCCCTAATAATAGGGAAAAACAAATAGAAATTTCGACACAAAACTATGGTTTTAGGTAGAAAATTATTAGTGGAAAAAAATAACATGGACACAAAAGATAAATATAAATATCACCTTCTTATGGAGAGTGACAGAGAACAAGGTCATTAAAAAGGTAACCATTAAAAAATCTTAAATATTGTGATTATTTAAAAGACCATTGATTTATCAGAAAGAAAAGTAAACAAATCACATTTTTGTTCCAACATATTTTTCATAGAGTTGATTGATTATTTTAATATTCACATGAGAACTTGAGAAAATAAACATACTAGATTAAATTCATTGTAAAAATAAAAATATTATCCTTTGGTTGTGCTTCGCTCTATTTTCAATTCATCCCTTACCCGAGAAAATGAATAATCTAGATGTATCATTCATTCCTAAAGAACATTCAATAAATCATATGGTCCTTAAGTCATTCCTTCAACCATTAGTTATTTATTAAAACAAAATATGATTTCACAGGATATCCTATTTTATAAATCATAATTTAAACTTAATAATTGATATCCTTAATTCATTCCATAATTAATTAACCTCAGGAACTATCCAAAATAAGTATATCCCAATTCAATGACAAAGGAATTATAAGAAAGGTTATTTAACATCATATTTTCCCTAAACAACATAATGCATCTCTTATTAGCACTTAATAAATATTTAAATACCCTGATCACCAATAATCCATAATTAAAACATTAATGATTTCAAAAAATAAAATCTCAGATTACCCTTAAATCCAAACATATAATAATTATAGCCAAAAATAAACAATGAGAAAACTAACCACCTTCATAATCACAAATACCATCCCATAAAAATTTATTTATTATTATCTCAACATCAAGAACACATTTAGGGACATCTTTCCTGTGTCACGTGTTTTAAAAAATACCATCATGAAACATAATCATATCTCTTTATTACTGGTGTTATTCATCACATTCTTCTAATTCCTTAAAGAATTTATAATACTGTACAATCATTATATATATATTCTGATTCTATTGAGATGAGTTTTTTTTGATAAAATACTATATTAACATAATTTTTGAATCCAAACATGTGAATATTTGTCATTCTACTTTATCGATGGTAGTATCATAAGATTGACAACGATCCATTAGCAAATTTTTGGGGTACATTACTTTGTCGCTTGAGAAAATGATTAGTGTAGTATCCCATATCCTAACAATTAGGGAATTGAAATTTTTAAACCATTTTCCTATCCTTAAAAGCACAAGAATGGTGGCCTTTCTATCCAAACATGTAGAAAACTCCCATTCCTTTTAAGCATGTACCAGAGTGTTTCTTTTTACAATTATAACATGTGCGAAAACACTTATTTCTCTTCTTTATTTTATCTATATTTTTTACTAGCATTTCTCTTGTTTTTGTTCTTCCCTCTAAAGCCTTATTACATATATAATTCATTATTTGACTCATTATAATATGATACTAATTCCTCATATTATTAGAATGTTTGGGACAATTTTTCCCTTCCAAATTTTATCATAAGATCAGAAAAGATATTTCCCTTCATACTTTTTGGATGATGTTCATTGATGATGTTATCATTACTTCCACTAGGATAAGTTTCAAAATAATGGAATACACTATATTATATTATAATATTATGAAACATAATGTATAATAAAAAAATAGTATAAATACATATCATAAATTGAAAAAGTTATGCATAACTAATCTCATAATAAAAAACGGTTTCATTGGGGACATGTTTACTTTTAAATCCATCATAATGATTTGTAAATAAAATGTGAATTATATTAAGAATATCTCCCAGGAGAGTCAAATGAGGTGTGAAATCTGGGGATACTGATTACGTGAAGGTGAAGAAAAGGTTGGGTTTCAAAAGGTCCATCTTGACTACCAACATTAGAAATTGTTTTGAAGGATTGGCAGTGGATGCTCTAGTTCAAGATAATAAACCTATAGATAATCATGTTTAATGGAAAGAGGATTGTGAGCATAATTAAGGATATGATATTTCATGTTTAGTCTCAATAGATAATGCTCAGAGAATTCTTTGTAGAGGACTTTATAACCCCAGGAGAAAGAGGGGGCCAAAGCGGAACTGGGATTCAGGGAGCTGCTTTGTAAATAAGGGGAAGAAATAAAAAGGGTGTAATGATTACTCACACCTACCCAATCCTATGGATACTAGGTAAAAAAATAAGTTAAGGGCCTAATATAGGGATGATATTCACAATACGAGTGACCATGCTACTGATGTTGGGGGAGTATGAAGCAAAATAAAGGCCAATATTGTGGTTATGGATGTATCTCACACCGCTCTGAACACATATTTGGTGGTTCCCACTAAAGACAGCTCTATTTATTGATTTTTGTAGTACACATAAAGGAAAAAAATAATGACATGACCTCAGATCATATCATACACACCGAGGAAGAAATGATATGGGAGTCTCTCCACATTAATGCCTCATAAAAGGATGCAGACATGACCTTTGATAGAATGATTCATGTTGTTATAAATAAATATTAATTTCAGTGTATTTGTAAGAAATACCATCTATTGATATGTTATTTCTATTAATTAATGATAAACATCGAAGATTACATTAATATTTTGGACATGATGGCCTATGTTTTTTAAGATCGCATCAAGGACGGACCGCGCATGAAAGTATCTTCTCTCCAATGGATTTTATATAGGGATACCCCTTATGGTAAATCTAAATTACATTTTAATGATTTAGTGATCTATTTTGATGTTGGATTAATTTTTTTAAATATTGAGGGTTCTCACTTTTTACATAATTTTTTTTTAAAATCGGTTTTTTTTAAAAAAAATACACTTTCATTTTAGAAAGAATTGTTCTTTGGGAAAACCATTTTGTATTTTTCATAAAATCAGATAATAAAAATTTATTTCTCAGAAGGGAAAATGGAATTAAAATGAAAATATGTTTGAGTAAAAAATTATGTCCAACAAAAGTGAAAAAATTTAAAAAATGTTTTGATGAATAATTAGAAACGAACCAATTTAGTTTAGTTTGAGGGAAATAATAAAGGATACATTAATGAAGACCAAGGATAAAATTTTTAAATTAAACAATTAAATAGTAAATATAGTTTCTCATGATAAAAATAGTTATTTTAGAAAAATATTGGTTTCTTAAAAATGATTATGGAGTGTACTTGGATAATTGTAAGAAATTGCGGTGTTCCCTTTAATCAGGCTTGCTTATCGAGAAGAACTAAGAAGGGATCCATTTTTAAAATTTTATTTACCCATAAATGAAGGATGATATTATATAGATACATTATTTTGAAAAATATAATTATATTTTATATTAATTACATATGACTAATGAATAATTAAATTGGTATAAAAAGTGAGAAAGCGTAACCTGAAGGAAAAAGTGTGTTTTGGAAAGAATCCCTCACAACATTGTAATCAATCAAATAGTATTCCCACAAATTAATAATAATAATATGAAACATTTATGAGTATAAATATAAATATATTCATGATATTAAATATCAAACTTTAGTATAAATATACCCCACATAAGAGAGAAGTCGTGAATAATGGAAGTCACACAAAAATAATAGTGACATAAGAAACCCTTACCTTATGTATGAAAGTGTTTTCACATGTACATAACATACTAGATAATGTACATATATTAATTCATAAATTATTTAAAAACCTATTTAACATATATTTTATTTATTATATTTTGTTTATTTTTAATTATTTTGGTTTTGGAGAGTTATAAGATTTAATTATATTGTCCAGGATCATTCATTTCTTTGGTTTTTATGATTGGTTAAATTGTATACATGTAAAAAAGATCATGTAAAATGGGAATAGTTATCTAGAATTGAAATTATAGGTTATTAATGATCATAAATAATATTTAGTGGTTATATAATTCATTTTTTTATTTGGGGTGATGATGAATCACTGGATATGATCTTTGTGATAATCCTTTAGACTGTTTTTGTAGATTTTTTGTCATCGCAAAGTAGTTTTGAATGATTAATTAATATTATGTATGTATACTAGTACCTAAAAATTTAATAGGTTATAATAAATATATAATAAAACTTTTTAACCATAATTTTTTTGGATAACCTTGAAGGAAGAATTGAAAAACAAAAAAATGTCATCCATGAGGGTGGTAAATCAACACCTCAAAAAAGATGTTTTAATTTTTAGAATAAAAGAAAGAGGATAAGAGACATGATGAAAGATTTTCCATTGGAATAATAAAATTATATTATTTATATGTTACTGGAGAAATCATTCATGTTTGGACAGTGGAGGTTAGGAATGTGTAAGAAAATAAAAGAAAGTGAAAAGAATATAATGAATAAGAAAGAGGTTTTTACCCCTTAAAATATTATCCTTGAGAAACTCCTTAATGAAATTTATTTTTGTCTTATGTAGATATAAAAACATATTGTACATGGAGAAGATTATTGGGATAATAATTTTGAGAAAAACATGACATGCTTTATGTCTTAATAGGATAGAGGAGAAGAGGTGGTGAGGGTCGGTATTTATTGTGGATGAGAGAGGTGCATTTTGATTATTTTTTTCATTAGTTTTTTATTTCGGATCAACACAAGTAATATTGATGATTCCATGACTAAATATAGTAATTATAAAATGATAGTTTGATATTATAAGGATGACATTAATTATGACTCATGAAATTGTGTATTTAACTTATAATGTATATATACCATAAATCATAGTATTTTAATATTTAAAAAAAATTCAACTACTTTATAAAATACCCAAAAATTAAACCTAATAATTTATCGATGAACATAATTAAAAAATTAATTCAATTTTATGAAAATAATTTTCTATATATGAGATATTTTTTAAAATCATCAATTAAAAAAAGGAAGGTTTTGAAATCATAACTGATTTTATAAGACATAGAAAAATTAAATGAGGACTCATAAAATCATCTTATAATATTAAGAAAAAAATATTAATTTATTAATATATTTTATGAAACTAAATGTTCTCTTAAATCACTATATTAATTATTGAATTATATATAAACATTTTTGTTTCACAAAAATATCTACAATAAATTTATCATTTTTAATACATTTATTTACTTATTCTAGGATAAAAATATGTTGTATTCTCATTCAAAAGATACATAAATTTTATTTATACTTTAATTGGTGAGGTTTTCATTTTGATCATAAATATAATATTAATAAAATGAAAATGATAGTGTTATAGAAAAAAGAATTTTTCACTATTCACCAAAAAATAAATATTTTCATAAAAATACACAAATTTTATCATAAGATTAGTTCAACCTTCCTCTTTTAATTTTTTTTTTATTTTTTACAATATAATTTTTAAATGTTTTAAAATTTAGTTTTAAAACAAGTGCACCATTAAATGGTGGTTAAATTACCTTTAGAAAAATATATCCCTTTTAATGCGTAAAATTGGATGCATTGTTATCGTAGGCCTATAAAATTATTTGGATAAATGTGAAAATATTTGGATAAATATAATATATAATTTTAATAATTCATTTAATACTATTAATTTATCTCAATTTATAGGCTAGGTTATAATGGTCTTTTATAAATAATGATATTTAATTGCATATCATTGTTCATTCAAGTTTGGGGTTTTGTGAAACCTATACTGTCAATGAAATTAAATTTAAAAAAAAATATAAACCCTAAAATATTAAGTTTTTACACCAAGGATTGGGAATCATCATTTTTGGTTACAGGAATATTATCTGCTTGATATATAGGCCCTTTTGAGATACTTGAATGGGTTGGTGTAGTGGAATACCCATTGGCTTTCCCACAATGGTTCAGTGAAGTGGCTAATGTGTTGCATGTGTCCCTATTGAAAAACTATCAGCATGATCCTATCCAGGTGATTCGAGGGGTCATAGTGATCTATAGATATATGCTTTGGTGGCTCGTATTCTGTTATGAATTGTGGATAAGAAAGACAAATTCAGGTAGTGGAAAAGCATCCATCAAGTTAGGGATTTGTCACAACATGGAAGGATTTAGGGAGAATCTTGGGAATGAGAAAAGTAAATGGTCACGAAATTTCCTGAACACTTTCATGGATATAGTGTATTTTAAATATCTTGGGATGAAAAGGCCCATAATGGGGATAATGTATCACCATCATTTTTAAGTAAGTATTCTGTTCTTAATGTATTTTAAGTTTGTAAAGGGTTTGGGTAAAGTTTAGGAGGGTTTGGGAGAATTTAAAAATAGTTTTGGGGATTTTATTGGAGGTTTTCTGTTTAATCATGGTTTGTAGAAATAGTTTATCACCTTTAGGAAACTGTGCAAAGTTAGAAAATGGGCTCTGGGTAGACCCACATTAAGGCACACAGTTTGGCCACACCGTGCGGCCACCCAAGAGTAACCATGAAAAGTGTATAAAAGGGAAAACCATGGTTAGTGCAGGATTTGTCTACCCATGTCTGCCAATCATACAAATGGTGTTGGGAGGTAGTGTATGGTGCATGGTTGGCGCATGGTTTACCAAACCATGTGACTCATCTATACATTATTAAACTCTTGATACTAAAAAATGGGACTCACTCAGTTTTACTTTTAAACCAATGTTTTTACTTATTTTGACTCTAACTCAGTTTTCCTACTCACAAAGGCTTTGGAGACTTTCCCCTTCAATCCAAGAGAGATATTTTGGTAAGTCATAGTGCTTTGAAGGCATGGTTTCTTGTTAAGTCTCCTTTCTTAGTGATTTTACTTAGATATATTCATGTTCCCCTTATTGGACTCATATATGTCATCCTTTTAGAAAAAACATATGATATTTTGTGATAATCATGATGACAGTTTCAGTTTATATGATAGATAAAAATAACTAGGGTGGGTTTTTTGAGATTTAACACATTTTTTTAAAGAATTTCTGTTTTTCTTCATCAACACTATAGTTTCTAAGGTAGGTGGCTTCATTATCATCTCCTCTTAATGGAAATTTATGTATTAATATAAAATTGATTGAATTTCATGAAATTTATAGTGATTTTGGTGTGAAAATATTAGAAGAAACCATTTTTATTGATGGTTTATTGATTTGTGGAATTGGTTGTGTTGGAAGGTGATTTTATTTTGGATTCTAAAACAATGAACTTGAAATTTGGATTTTTTTTATTCATAGCGATGGTTTGATAAAAATGTTTTCAATAAAATGGAGTTTTTATTGAATTTTTTGATATGGGTTGTTTGAAATTGTTTTTTCCTACAAAACATTGTCTGAGTTCATGATTTTGATGTGACCGTGAATAAAGGGCGTGTAATAGAGGGGTAAAAGGGATGTTTCCCAATAAAAGAGTAATGTACCATGTGAGAAAAAGTATATTGGACACATAGTGATGACTTAGTGGATAGATGAAATACCACTCATGACTATGAAACTATAATTTAATAATGCATGTATAGTTGTGTGTGTGAATCACAAATTGGGTATGTCAAAAAGTATGTGAGATGGATTAAATAGTTTTTTAGGTTTCATTCCTTGGAAACTATTTTGGAATGGTAATTGTTTTAAATTTTTATATAAACTATAAAAATGTTTTAAACAATTTTATATAAATTTTTAAAAATAATGTGATAACATGTTCCATCCTAGTGGCGTGGTTATGGAAGTTATTTAGGGAAAACATTCAATGCTTGATTTCTGACCCCCTTCTTGGGAAATTTTGTGCATTTGAATATTTTTTATATTAGGAAATTGGTAAAAAGAATGGATCAAATTTATTTAGTTGTTCTTCATGATACTTGGCATGGATTATGGAGTTGGATCTTGGAGCTTGTTGGTAATTGTTGAGTTGGTGTCTTTGGAGTATTTTAACTTTGTTGGGGTTTTCTTTATTTTTCCAGTTGATGTTGATCTTGGTTTTTTCATGGTAATCATATATAGTTGATTTGATCTTTTATAATTTGTAATGTCTTATTTTATGTTCATGAGTAATTTAGTTTTTTTTGTTATGGTATACTTGGATGTCGTCGTTTTCTTTTCCATGGGAAAATAATCCTCCAATTATTTTGAAGACCTTGGAATTTTTTTCCATCCTTTGATGTATTGGGGATGTATCTAAAGGAAAATTAGAAATTTGGCCTCCACTCAAGACAATGTCGAGATGTGTGATGTTACAAATATATTAGGAGATAATGTAAATTTTTAAGAATTAGTTACTTATGTATCCAAGTCTAAAAAAGACACATTAAATTTATGATACTATTATGAATTATAAATCAATATAATGAATATCCATCTCAAAAGATGAAATAACTATTTATGTAATGTTTTGGTATTTAAATTTGGTTTCATAGTAGGGTTTGTTTAATATTTAGAGATTAGGGATTGAAAACACTATTGAGAACCATGGGATATTCCTAAGTATATGATAATATCATAGTTTTTTGGTAAAGTGAAGATTATGTGGTTTTCATAGAAATACATCCACCATGAAAAAATATTTTAATTCTCCCAATAAGGGTATATAGATCTATAATGGAAAATTTTCTATTGGTGAGGAGTTTTACCAATAGATATGTCCATTTCACTAAATTATTGGTAAAATATTTAACAACAGATTAATATAACTAATATATCTCTTGATGATATTGTTAACATTTAAAAACAATACAGATAAATATTATCTATTTGTAAATTTATTTTAAATAAAATAATACGTGTTGGTGTTTTAATGTTTTTTTATTAAAATTTTATATAATATTTGTTAATATAATTATATATAATTTATAATTATTTTATTATATAATAATAATAAAATTACATTTTTTGAAACACCAACAAAAAAATACTTTAAATGAAAAATATGTTGGGTTACAATTTAAATACATGTTCAAACATTAGGAAAAAAATAATATGTTCTAAGAAACATATTATAAAATTTTTAAAACAAGTTCAAATGCAAATAGATTATACGAGAAACTCAATAAAACTTCATCTTCAATAAATTTCCCAAAATTATTGTACATCATGGATTTGGAATCCACATTATTTCACATGTTCTATAAACCAATTTAGTGTATATAAACATTCAAAACTTCATCATCATCTGTTTGATTGATGTGAACCACCAGTAATTTTTTAAAGAAGTACCTCACCCATATCACTCAACATTAAACATACACCATCCTAAGAAACATTATGATCATTTAAACACAATAATTATAAAATATTTTTCATTTAAATGTATGATATAAAAATAATAACGCATGATATAAAAATGTAATATGTTGACCACAACAAGTGTATTATATCATTAGTGGAATACCCAATAATAAGATAATATTAATAGAGACCAAAAATAGAAAAATATTATCTATAATGTGACTGAAATAAGGATATATAATTGATGACCCTAAAACCTTCCATAAATCATAATATAAAAACAAATTGTGAGAAGAAGAATAGAAAAATGATAAAAAGAACTAATGATCATAAAAAAATATACACGTTACTAAAATTTTAGAAGATAATAATTGACCAAAAAAACTAAATTTAATAACATATCATATAGAAATAATAATAATATTATCTAACCTGTGACCAAAAACCATTGAGAACGACATTTATTCAAATTAAGAGTGACATGTAAATCAAAATTCTATAATATAGTTATAATATATTAAATTATATAATCTACTAAATATGATTTCTATTTATAATTAAATTAATTTTCAATTAACAATGATAGCTATTTCAATATATAAAAATTATTTGGTTAAATTAAAATCTATATGAATTAGGGATAGAGTTATAATGAATGTCTTGAAGAAAATTTTCAAATTTTTGGATTATAACTTGAAACTAATTGAGTATATTTTGTTCTAATGTTTCACACTTTAATTATTATTCATAATAAGGGGGAGGATTTCATATACAAATATTAGAAAAATATTTAATAGAGGGATAATTGGATCACATAATAATCATATTTCAGTAATAGACATACTGGTTAAAGGAAAAAAGGGTTCTCTTACAGATCATGTGTATACAACCCATGATGACTGAAAAACACCACAAGTCATGGATCCATAATTTATATGAATAAAATTGTATATTTTTAATGACTTATGGTACATATTAAAGTTTTTTTGTTTATTTTTTTGAATATTTATTTGTGGTGGTGTTGTTCATGAAGGATTAGATAGTTTCAGTTAGTTTTAAGGGACACTGGTTCATTAACTCCTAATAACATAACATGTGATCTTTGAAACACATCCCATTTATGTTTTTAATATGTCTAATACATACATTTTTAATTGAAAATCAAATGGGAATACATCATAACATCAATGTTGTTTTTTAATACCCTCTTGGTCCTAGTTATGAATGAGCAGGAATCCATTATGAAGCTAGGAAATTAATTATTAGGCCATAAATCTCCCTTAGGACCATCTAGGAATAAATAATATATGGGGTTTTCCACTAATTATTCACTTTTCCTCCTTTAGTATTTGTATTATATCTATATTTTAATTTATTTGAAATCTATTTTATCTTTCATGTTCTTAGATTGAATAAATCATATCTTGGACTCTTTGAGTCTATCTCAAAATGAGTCTATCTTTGTTAATAATATTGGGAATAATTTATAAGAAATGGTAAGTAACACTCATTAGGATGATATGATTATTTATACGGGTTGTTTATCTTATTAGTATCACAGTTTAAGATACTGATGCTGTTGGAAGTCACAATGTCAATTATAAGTAGACTCTAGATCCCGAATCTAATAAGAGAGCGGAATTCCATGTTATATGTTTTCAAAAAAAATTATGTATTATGGACTAAATGTATAGTAATGAATATTTTACTAAAGTTTATTTATCTAGACATCATAATTATAAGTTGGGGATTTATGCCACATTTGGGTTAGATCTTGAGTGGTAAAACCCATAATCATGCATCCAAAATATATGGGTTTGAATACTAGAAATCCCATTGGGGGATTTATGATGCAGGATGTGACACAATCTTAACATGGGAAGGTAGTGATGTTGGAATTATTTTGGAAGGTAGTGACATGGGTAGTATGCTTCAAGAACAATGTTTCCCTAGGCGTTCAAGCCATGTTCAGGAGCCACTTGGACATGGGCCTATGGGATACATAATGGTCCACTCTCAGACCAAATAGAAAGAGGTGTTTTATTTCATAATTAAAAGAGGTTTCATCCTAAATATTTTATAAAAAGTGGGAAATGTTTCCTAGTCCACATAGAATAAGGATTAAATGAGATCCAATTATTTAAACCCACATTAAAAAGAGAAACCTAAATAGATATATTATAAATTAGTAATCCCAAATACTAGCCTAGCTAAAAAAATGATCTATATATTATGAGGGATAAGCTACCATAAACTCATATTTACAAATATAACTACCAATCAATAACATTATGTCACTTACATGCTTCTTTAAAACCAAGCATAAAAACCAAGGACAAACACTTAATAAAAAAGTTAGAAACAAAAATTACAGACTTCAATATAAATTGATTAATACAGAGTTAAAATTATGATACCCACTTTTTTTGGATGGAGGAGATGAATTGTTTAATGTTTTCATTCTATTTATAGTTTTGAAAAATTCAATAATTACATAAAACCCATACATTTTCTTCAAATAATAATCACAGTACCAAAATGGCTTGGTAGGTAAGGTTAAGGTAGACCCATCATAAATGGGATGGAATTGGTAATTATTTATCTTAGATGGGATCAAAATATAGGTAACCATATATAAAAAAATCCAATGAACTCATATTTCAAAACGTAACTTCACATAGATTATACAAAGAGTCAAATGAAGCCATATTATAACATCATTCCACATAAACCTTATATGCGTTGAAATATAGAAAATTTCAATGGAACAACATAATAAAATATCATATCAAGAAGCATATATTTTTCAAAACGAAGAAACAATGAACTATTATAAAATTACATCTATTAAGAATATATATATATATTTATTTATTTATAGAAAAAAATATATATTTATCAGTAGAAAATATATAAATATATATTGATCAGACATAATATATATATAACATATATATACAAAAAACATGTATATATATAATCACTATATAAAAGCATGTGTATAAGAACATCAACCATATCATTCTAATAAATTTATAAGTGCTAAATCCATATGATAGGTCCCAAATACAATATAAGTATTTCTATAACATTACTATTTAGAATGAAACTTTAAATTGGAATGGAAAATGTCTAAACCAAATATTATAGAAATTGTAAATAATAATTTATGATATTGAATTTAGTAAATATGAATGAAACCCAAATTCTTTCCATAAATGGATCGGAAAATTTCTCACTCGATGTTCAAAAAATGAATGAAATATGTAATAAAATTTTATAAATGTTGTTCTTTATCCTCTATTATATAAAATCAACAAGTAATTTCATGACCCAAATGACCACTAAATCGGTTACCAAATAGCCTTACAATTGGACACAAGCATGCCTCCCCATAAACCAAATGTTTCCAACTATAAGAAAGGGTGTAAGTGGTGACAGTGAGGAGAAAATACCCTCTTGTTCAGAGTAGAACAGTGGTATAACTTCTGTAAATAAATAACAACAGAAAAGGAAATAATACTAACAAATAGAACATTAGAGGAATAACATAATAACAGAATAAAAGTTGTCAATGCCAATTTACAAAAATTAAATTATGAAAAATGATCCTACAAATACATGTAGGGAAAATTAAAAAAAGTAATACATGGTAATAAAATAATGACTTCCCAACAACTAGTTGCACAAGCATCTCGAGCACCATCTCGGTCCTATTATCCCTGGCACTCGAGTACACAACACAACCCAAGAAATGAAATCCATATACATACAAATAATAAGTATACTCAGGAAGTAAACAGTGGTCGAGTTGTGTGTGAGTTGTAAATCTCAGTTGGCCAACACCCATGATTTCTATCCAAATTCATTTTGTAAATTAAATAAAAAAATTACTGTGTTCCACAATGTGTAAATGAAAAGTGATAACAAATTGAATAATATAATATTTTTCATGGTTTATAAAAGGACACCCACCCCATACAATATGATTCATCCTAAGCTATATATATGAAAGGAAGTACCTGTGAAAGTATAATATGTATAGAAGGGTAAAAAGTTAACATGGTATACTAAGAATGAAAAACATCATGTTTTTTACTTCATCTTGGGATTTAATCCACATGTCATCATTCAAGTGAGCTGGTAAAACAAGGGAGAAACATCACTATTTCATAAACAATATCTAAATAATATCAATAAAAGTGTCATCTCATATGATCAAACAATAATTCAATCCATCAAATCTCTATGTGGAGTCCCAAACCCATCCAAGGAGATCTTATAGAACCCCAAGTGTTGCTATCGGAACATTCAATATAACCCAATACCACAGAGCCCATCCATGGTGACCCATAAGATGTCTCGTGTACCACTCTAGAAAAGGAAACTCTAAAGCAATCCCTTGTATCTCACATTGGGGACCGAGTATCAACCATGGCATGACATAGCCGTATTTCCCTAACCCCAGAAGCCCAGAGTTAGTGCATTAATTTATTACATTGGAATGATTAGAAGGAACTAAATCCTGAAGGACTGATCAGTTTAGTAGTTTTAGATAGTTTAATTACATAAATGATACCCATAATACATTGGGAAATATAAAATACAAACATGATACGTAATAAAATTATATAAGTTTAATCCTTTAAGTATTATTAAATGATTTATTATTCACAACCAAGGGAAAAGATACATAATAAGGGGAGATCAAAAGCTCTGCATGGGTTTCTAAAGAAGAAGAAATATTGAATCAATATGAATAAATTAATATGTAAAGGTAAATAACTTATCACACATTTCATTTAAATAACTAGATAAGGTAATAACAATGTGGCATGTTAAGAAACTAAAATTGATGCCATCTAAACAAATAAAAAAAGAATAAAATGTATCCATAGATACGATAATTTGAAATATATTAGATGAATAATAATTGAATCTAAATGAAGTAAATGGTCAATTATTGGATTCCATGTTTCCTTGGTAAATGTAACTAGTACCGTCAAGATGTTTCACAAGACAATTTAACTATTGAATAAAAACCCATCTATTTTGTCCAACTATGTCGTCTCTTGAGACTACTGATGCATCTAAGGATATTCTATAACTGGGACCCAACCACGTCAAAAATTTCCAAAGAATTCTTTATATGTAATAATAAATTTAAATAATAAAAATTGCCTTATCAAAAATGCATATTGAATGAAAGACACATAACTATCAATTATTCCCCAACTAATCAAATAAATTTCAAAGTAAACACCATATGTAAAATTATATACTATTTAGGTAATAATAATATACATAATATAAAAATATGATTATTTAGGGAAATTTACAAGTAAAAAATATTACCATAATGATATTTTATTAAGAGAAAGTTAACAATCAGAAAAACAAGTGAGGTTTCAGAGATAACCATTAACATCATTCTTGAAGAATTTAATCTTCAAACATTCCAAAGGGTCCCATAACACTTTAATACATTTAAATAATAATCACCTTTAAGTAATAAAATAAAAAATACAGTATCCTAAGATTAAAAGGATTTATGATATAACATCTCAAAAGGAAGTATAAATACCATATAAAAGTGAATTGGTTATTAACAAAAAATAAATCTCAATGGAATGTAAATTGAGATGAAATACCGCACCTTAACGTTACATTTGTTGTGTGGTCTTTATCCACATGTATATGTTTTGAAATATATTACTAACTTATACAAAAACCATAATCATGTTTAAAAAATCATATATCATCATCCTATAACAACTTATTACCCATTTGTAAACAATAATTCTTTATTTTCACGACATTGGGTGTCGCATTCCTAGTTCTATAAAGTATTTTTTGACTTGTTATTATTTTCCTATACATTATATCATGATTTCATTATCACCATATTGTAATCCATGACTTAATTATCATATATATTTAGTATATATGTATTTAGAATAATCTATACTACATGGAGATAAGAAATGAAATGCACAGTTAATGGAGATGGTGAGTTGTATGTATGCTTGAAATATACATTAATTTCATTTTAATATTGAAATAATGTAAATTAAATGATTAATATGTACATTTATTGTGTAAAAGATTCACATCACTTTTAGGAGGTGGTAGTCTGTAATTCTACAAATGATGTTATCATGTTTAAACAAAAGTGAAACTATAAGAGTATGTGATATAAAGAAATTAAAAAAATCATAGATACATAATAAATATCATATATAATATATATAAATAGAGTTTACATCATAATATCCACAATGAGGGGTGGTAAAGAAAAAATGAACAATCATCATTTTGTGAGGTAATAGATTTCTTTACAAAGGAACAATATGTTCGTTACTCATTAAATGGAAGTGTGTGTATGTGTAGGTAATAACCTTATCATAATAACACAATAGTATATTGAGGATAAACGTGTTTTTATATAAGAATAGAATAAAATAAGTTATATTAGGGGCGAATAATGGAAATGAAACTAGAGAGCTTAAGAGAAGACATTAAGTTTATATCAAGTAACTTGTTTTTTTGTACCAAATAGATTCCTTGTATAGATTTTTGCCAAGGGGAAGCTTATAGAATGAGGGGATAGATTTTTGGGCATTATTTTATAAGATCATGGTCAATCCAAAGTGGCCTGATATGTGTGAGGAATGGGTAGAGTGTTTGCTTTTTAATAGTGGAGGGGAAATGGTAGTCTTGTAAAAACCAAAAGGTATTCATTAATGGGAGGTATACCTTTACTAATATTCCTTCAAAATGAAAAATGGATTAAAGTGTAATAATGGTAAATTAGAACCTAGAAACCAAAATATATGTTAATTTTAATAAATTGGTTCCTTAACCTTTATGATTCCTCAATTTTATCATTTTGGTATTAATTAAAGCATCTAGTTTTGTATGCTACGAAATTTTACCATTAAAAATAAAATTAAGTGATATTTATTAGAAAATATAGATATAATAAGTTATTAATATGATATTTAATTTATAAAATAAAAATTTCCATGTTTTTGGGAAATAATTTCAAATCAAGCGCATGTGACACACAAAAAAACTTCTTAAACCCAGACCAAGTTAACAAAATTTTTCCAATATGTGAGTCAATGTGTTAATTATAAAATACTAATTGTTCTATTAATATTTAATATTTAATATTTATTAAATATTACAGATAACATAGTAAAATATAGGGTTTTTATTACATTTAAATCATTTAATAATATATCCTTTATTTTAAAATTACAATATTATCAATTTTGACATTATTTATCTAATTTTTATTTTAAAATATGAAAAATATGTTATAATTCAAATATATTAAGTTTATATCTATTTATCATGATATATTATTTCTAAAATAATATTTAATAAAAATAATTCAATCAATATACTTAACTTTTAATATTTACAATATCATTTATTTAAATTAATTATTATATAAATAATCACTATGTGGGCATTTCATAAACTTTTTATGAAACTAAATCATCTCAAAAGAATATTGATAAATTATTATCATAAATATAAAACATTTATATTTAAAAATGATATTTATTACCAAAATATGAGGTTATGTACATATTTTAATGTTTTATAAATGTTAATGTTAAATAATGTTTCCTTTTGACTTGTTCATTACAAAACCATTTATATTAGAAAAAACCATTTAATAATATCCAAATAATCCATAATATTTTAACCAAGTGGGTATATGGTCGAATTTTTGGTATCCAATGGATGATAGACTAGTTTCAAGTTCCTCTTGGTCCTTAATACTATGTTTTAGTCCCTTATTAAACTTAATCGCACCTTAATCACCATAATTAATTTAATCACTTTCACTAATCATTTTGGTAAAAAAATTAAGTTTATATTATAATACCAAAAATATTGGACTTATTTTAAATTTTAGTTCTACTTTTAAAAAATCAAATCACAAAAGTAGAAAAATTATGAATAATGCTAATCCCACCCATGCGGCAAGAAAAAATGTTTTTAAAGTAAAAACGTTCAAATGTTCAATAATTTTTTATATCTAATTTTAGTATAACAAATATTCCAATGATCCAAATTGGATTAATATATGAATAATTTATCAATATTTACTTTTAAACCAATTTAAAATGTAATTTAACATTAATAATTATTTAATCAAAAAGGTTTTTTTACTAAAATGTAATATGTATTCATTTAAAACATGAAACTTCTCCTAAAAATACCAAAAATTATCCCTTAGAAAACATTGAAATTTATAATTCAATAATGAATTTTATTTTTTAAAATAAAATTTATAAAACTTATAAAAGTTATTTTTAAAATAAGTGCACCATTAAATAGCGGTAAAACCCAATATTGTGTGTAACACAAACAAAATATTTGTGGTGTATAGCATAAGATTAATATTATGTATCATATAAAGAGTGAAAAATAATATATATTATAACATTAAAATATTTTAATTTCTTGGGGTGTAACATTCTCCCCACCTTATTTAAACTATGTCCTCACAATTGTAACTTGATCTTAGTAATCTAGGGATTGATATTTGAATATACTATTGTCGAAAAATAAATATTATAAATCTTGTTAATTACACATATTCTTAATAAGAGAGAAAGTAAAGTATAATGGTCACATAACTCGGTCCCTAGTAGGATAACATAGGTGGGATATATAAACATGGATACAGAGGAAAAATCTAACAATAAAATATTGTTGGAGAGTGATATAGAATATGGTTAAGATAAAGTTAACGATAAAAATACCTAAATATGTAATGATATGTGGGGCCATTTGAATAATTGAAAAGGAAGGTAAGAAGAAAGTATATTTGGTTTTTGAATCATTTTTCAGGGACTTGAGGAATTCCTTCACTCTCTATAAATATAAGTTCATATACTTACTTGGTACATTTCGGTATGCACATTAATATACATTGGTCATGCATTGAACTATTTATACTTCATCTCGCAAGAAAATATTCATCATATAATGATGTAATATATCATTCTCTAAAACCAAATCTGATGTTCAAATTAAAATATTTCATAAATGTTCAACTTCACCAAATTATTGGGATCCAAAACTTTTATAATGAAGGTTATTGAATTCCCAAAAACAAACATATCATTTTTCTTTTATCAACATGAAGAATATATAAATTTTCAAACTCCAAACATGTGATAAACATCATCATGTATCCTTTTGAAATGTTGTAATAACCCTAATCACTAAAAAAATATTAGGAAAATTCATTCTCCCTTATTTCTTATATAAGACACATGTTATTATAAATAAACCTTAAATCAAAGGTGTTATAAACTCCATCAATGGTAGCATTGACCACTCGTTGATATGTAATTAATGCATTCCAAGGTATTCATCACTTTTCCAAATTAATCATTTATTCATCCCTATCTCAACATCAAGAACATATAAAGCAGTTTCTTTCCCTCAATCATGTATTTTACAAAACAAATTAACTTTAAATTGAATAAATATTCTTGGTACCATTCCATATATGATCTAAAATCCTTAAAAAGAAGTAATATAGTACCATCCTATTATATTCTATAATTCCTATAACAATTACATTGCTGATAAAATATTCAAATGACATAATTTATGAATAGTAATGTTAATCATTCCTCTTCATCTACCGCATTAGTATAACTTGATAATTATTTAATAACATCATTTGAGATATATTCATTTATTGCTTGAGACATTGATTTGTATAGTTTACCATGTTCTTGTAGTTAAATAATTGTACATTTGTTACATTTTCTACCCTTTCAATTAAAATAATTTTTTCCTTTCATTCCACAATTGTAGAATACTCCAATTCATTTTAACAATGTATTGTGGTGTTTCTAGCCATAATTATCACATGTGCAAATGTACTTGTTTCCCTTCTTCCCTTAATCCATAATTTTCTCTCCCATTCCATTTTTATCTTGTTTTACATCAGAGCCATAGGACTTGGATAATTTTTTCCCTATATCTTTATCACATGATACTATTTACTCATATAATGAAATTACATAGGATAATATTTCCCATTGAAATGTTTTATTAAGACCATGAATGATATAATCCTTCTTATTTTTGGGATCAAATACATTGGTGGAGTTCACATCCCTTTTTCTAGATTCTATTTATAAATAATAGAATATACTATATTATCTCATAAAATAATAATGTATAATTATATATATGGTTTATTACATAACATAAATTTAGGAATCATGAATCCTAGAATCAAAAACATTGGTTACTTTGGGGAAATAATTACATTCAAATCCTTCTTAATTGTAGGTATATAAAATATGAACTATCATAAGTGTATCCCCTAGGAATACCAAAACATGAACTTAGTAAGGACCATTTTTGTGTACTATGTTACATAGAGTCAGTCATAACACACCTTATTAGTGTTATTATTCCTAGGTACATTGGTCCTAGAACCTGGTCCACTGGTAGTATCCAGATAGGGTTTTATTTCTAGGAACACCCCAAAAAAATCTACCTTATAAAAATTATAGGATGTTCTTATAAATTTATTCTCAATTTATATCTGAGGGGATTTATACCTAATATATTTGTTCTAAATATAGTTTCTAAGGATGGTCCTAAACTTTATTTGATACCAACTATAGCGCTCGACCCCAGAAGTTCAGAGTCGATGCATTAATTTGTAACAAGGGAATGATTACATGGAATAAAATCCCAAAGGACTAATCATTTTATCAGTATTGGAAATCCTTATTACACACATGATACCCATAATACATTGGGAAATTTAAAATACAAATATAATACATAAAAAATTAAATAAAATACATCCTTGAACACTTATTCAATGATTTTTTCATCATAACCTGGGGAAAGGAAACATAAAAAGGGTGAGCTCAAATTCTCATCAAGGGTATGTAAAGAGGAAGAAATAATGAATCAATGGGAATATATTAACATGTAAAGCTAAATAATTTATCACACATTCCATTAAAATAATAATATAAGGAAATATTAATTTGGAAAGGATAGAAACTGGAACTAATGCCATGTAAATCAGTAAACTGAGAATGAAATGTATCCAAAAAATATCATTGAAAAATATCATGAATAAATAATAAATTAATATAAATTAGGGAAATGATTAGTTATTCGATTCCGTGTTTTCCTAGGTGCATGGAACCAGAACTATCAAGACCTTTCACATGACAGTTTATCTATCTGGTAAAAACCCATATATTTTGGCTAACTATTTCATCTCATGATACTACAGATGCACCGATGAGATATCTATATCTAGGCCCCACCCATTCCCTACATTTACAAAAAAACTAATCATATATAATAATTAATTTCATTAATAAAAAAATTCCTTATCAAATATCCATATTGAATTAATGATAATGATTTATCAAGTACTCCCCAGTTAATCAAATATCTATCAAAGTAAATATAGCATGTAAAATTATATATAGTTTTGGAAATAATAATATCAATCATATAAAAATAAGGATATTATAGGAAATTAATAAGGAAAAATGATTACCAAAAGTTATTGTTTCGACATAAGGTTAACAATCACAAAAGGAAGTGATATCACAAAGATAATCATTACCAACATTGTTGAGGAAAACAATATTTAAACATTCAAATGTGTATCATACCACATTGAAACATTTAAATAATAATCCCCATGAAAGAATAAAAGTAATGATAGATGATAATTATACTCATTAGATTCATGATATACCATTTCAAATATAAGTATAAACAATATATTAAATTGAATTGGTGTATAACAACTAAGAAGACTCAAATGAATGTAAATTGTGATGAAATCCCTTAAATTCACCATAATTTTGTTTTGCGGTTTTTATAAACGGGTATAATGGTTTAAAATATTTTAATAAAATATTCCAAAAACCATTATCATGTTTATAATATCATATTTCATATTTCTAAAAAATATTATTACCCGTTTTTAATAATCTTTCATTATTTTCACCACTTTGGGTGTTAGTTTCCTATTTTTCTTAAGTATGTTTTTAAATGTTATTTGTTTTTAATAGTAATTAGATTATGATTTTGTAATCCATATAATGTAAACCATAAATTTATTATAATATATATCTAGTACATATGTATTTATAGTAATCTATAATGTTTGGAGACAAAAAATAAAATGAGTCATTCATGGAAACTGTATATCGTACGTACTCAAGAACACTACATTCATTTATTTTTTCTTATTAAAATAATATAAAGTAAATGATACATATGTATATTATTATTAAATTGTCATATTTATGTTATATATGTAACATAGGTTTTTTAAAATCATCCTTAATACGTTCCATTTATAGTATGAAAGAGTCATATCGCTTTGAGGAGGTGGTAGTCCAAAAATCCACCATTGATGAAATCATATTTATAGAAAATTGAATGTTTAAGGGTATGTGTTATAAAAAATTAAATAATCATAAGGAAATAATAAATATCATATATAACATATATAAATATATTTTCCATTATAATGGACACCATGATAGGTGGTAATGGAAATATTAACAATCATCATTTTGTGAGGCAGTACATCATCGTACATAGAAGAAATATGTTTGTTACCCATTAGATGGAAGTATGTGTATGTTTACGTAAAAAAATTCTAATAAAAAAATATAAGTAAATTTAGGATACTTAGTTTTTTTTAGAATCATAGAATAATGAGATTTTAGGGGGTGGATATGGAAATGAAACTATAGGGTTTGAGAGAAGACGTTACCTTTTAATCGGGTAACTTATTTTGGATACTAGAAAAAGGCTTACATAGATGTATTTATTACCAAGGGGAGATTAAATTATTATGGTATTGATGTGGGGAGATATTTGGCCAGATTTTGGCCGAGACAAAGGGGATTCATTGGTGTCAGTGTGGGGTATAGTGATTTTTTTTATAGTGGAGTGGGAGTGGTACTCTCATAAATACCAAAATCTACTCATTAATGGGAGCTATAACATACATAATGTGCCTACAAAATGTAATACTAATGGATTAAATTGTAAAAATTGTTGATAAAAAAATCCAAAATACAAAAATATGTTCATTTTAATAAGTTTCGTCCTTATCTTCTAAGAAACCCAAATTTTATCAAATTGGTTTTTATTAAAGCATATAGATTTTTTACCTGAGTAATTTAACCATTAAGAATAAATAAAAGCGACATTTATTATAATATATATAGAACATTATTTTTTACTATGATATATAATTTATAAAATAGAAAATACTAATTGTTTTGGAATCTAATTATAAAACAAGTACATGTGACTTGTTAAAACCCTGCTTAAACCAGGAAAGTGTTTACAACGTTTCTACAATATATATGCCAAAATGTTAAATATAACACTTTAATTTGTCCACTAATAAACCTTATTTAATATTTTTTAACACTTAAAAATCACTTGACATAATATAATTTTTTTATTAATTTTAAATCATTTAATAAAATATCATTTATTTTAAAATAACAATAATGTGAATTTGGACATTCCTTATTTAATTTTAAAATTTGAAAATAATATTATAATTAAAATATATTAATTTATAGATAATTATATGATATATTTATCTAAAAAATAATTAGTGGTAATAATTCAATAAATATACTTCACTTTTAAATTTTATAGTATCATTTATTTTAGTTAATTATTAACTATATAATCACTATATTGGAATTTATTTAACATTTTAAGAAACTAAACCATATATAGAAATTAATGATAAATTATTATGAACAAAATAACCAATTTATATTCCAAAATTATGTGTATAAACGGAAATATGACATTTTTTACATTCTCAATGCTTTATAATTGTTAAAGGTAAAGAAAGTTTCCCTTTTGTCTATTTCCTTACTTAATCTTTTATATAGGTAAGTTCCATTTAATAATATAAAAATAACCCCTGAAATTTGAAACATGTAGGGATATGGTTGAATTATTTTCATAAAATTGATATTTGATAAGTTTCTAGGTCATTTTATTTCATTAAATTAAGGTTTAGTACCTTATTAAGCTTCATCTTGCCTTAATCACCATAATTAATTTTAATCACTTTTACTAATATTTTTTGGTAAAAATTTAATTTTAACTTATTATACCAAAATTATTAAAAGTATTAAAATAATTTATATACATTTTTACAAATTCAAATCAAAGAAGTGGGAAAAATAAGATTAACGGTCATCCCGCACACGTGGCGAGAAAGCGTGTTTTTAACGTAGAAACCTTTAAAAGTTCAATATGTTTTTATATATTATTTAAATATAAAAACAATTAAAATAAAATAAATTGGAATAATATATGAATAATTGATCTATTTTTACTTTAAAACCAATTTTAAATATAATTTAACATTAATAATTATTTAAAAAGAAATACAATTTTTAACTAAAATGTAGCATTTTTCACTATTCACGAAAAAATAAACTTATCAGAAAAATAAAAAAAATCACCCTAAGATAATATTGAATTTATGAATTCCAAAATAAATTTTATTTTAACATTTAAAATTTATACAATTTCAATCATTTAGTATAAAAATATGCTCACCATTAAAAGGTGGTAAAATACAGTCTTATGTGTAACACAAGAAAATTTAGTGTGGTGTGTAGCATAAGCTTAACATGGTGTTACATATAAAGAGATAGAAAATAATATTTAATTTAATATGAAAATAATTTAACATGTTTTGGTGTTACAATATGCATCTTCTTAATGGTTCTGTCCATGGATTCTCCTCTAGGGAACTAGTATCACTCACAAGTATAAGAAACCACCTGTGAAGCCCATACAAGGAAAGCCAATGCATCACTCCTCACACATTGATTCGTAAAAATCGAGCACACTGATCCCATCCAAGTATCCTTAAATCAAAACCCATGTTCTCTCTTGTATCATATCAAGTAAGCCATATCAACCATGTTATATATCAAGGAATATCATTTATCTAATAGCATAACATCAATTGAACATATAATTCCCAAAAGCTAAAAGCTAACCAAGTATTAGAATTCATAATATTAACAGACATAAGGAATTAAGTGCATGGATATGTAAATAATTTCAAGCATATGTACATGTAATTAAAATGCATCTAGTTATATTTCATCAATGAAATTTCAATAAAAAAAGTTATGATGTTTGAACAAGTATTAACCTCATTTCTAGCTGTTCACATAAGGAATAAATTCATTTGGAACATCTATGACATAAGAATAAATTATGTTTCATAAATTATTTTAAATTTAATGAAGGCATAAAGAATTCAAGGGGAAAATCAAGAATAAACATTTATATGTATGTTGTGAGCTATAAATCTCAAGCCAACCAACTATGTCCTTAAGCACACCTCCCTGTACGCCAAAGGCTGCCGACTAGCAGTGAGGGTATTTGTGGTAAAGTGGGGAAACTATACCCCCTTTTTATAAGTGTAAGACACAAAAGAAATAAACCAATAGTGGAAACAATAACCAATAAACAAGGAACATGTATACCAACCATTTCCAACAATAAATATTTCATGTCCTACTACAAGTGAAAAAGTGGACAGAAGCCCAAAATAAAGACCATGGCCAAAATCCCCAAAATGGTCCCGACTCCAAGTCCAGATCTTACACCTAGTGCTACCCATGTCCACTCAAATATCTAGCAAGGAACTTTACTCTTCTGCTGACCTGCAAACATGAAGTCTGCTCGGGTACCCACTAGCGGCCCAAGCAGGGTGTGAGTACAACTCAGTAGGCCACCACCAACTCTGTCTATAAATTATCTATTATGAATAGGCAGTGCATGTAAAAGGAATATGAATGATAATTGACAAGTAATTATTTAAGTTGCCATGAACCAGTTCAGAGGCAAAGCGATTGACACTACCATTACCATTCATTTCACACCAATTATCATCACTGACCATTTCATCACCTTTCCATGGGTTAATCACATATAATATGTTACCTAGGTCTATGGAAAATAATCACATGCAAGAGGGTAAACACATCGTTATCCTATCTCACTAGGACTAACCTCTTCATAGAAACTATATCCTCACCTTGATTCCTCAGTACGGGTGGATGCAACCGTTAGGGGAAAGGATCCTCAGTCCCCATTCCTAACCTGTGCATTTAGGGGGGATTTTAGAGCATCAGTCTTTACTCGACCCATGGGCGTAGATCCTCAAGTCATACCCCACTCCACCAAGCCATGTGCGCATGATATTATATATAAGTAACCATCAACCCACCATACCATTTTCCTTTGACAAACACCATTCACAACAAACCACATGAAAATTAACATTATGCCTTAACCCATTAACACATTACCATTTCACATCTTTTAACCATTCACCCAATTCCCATGTGTTATTCCTATCTCACTAAGCATTCAACACTAGACCCATAAACTATCCCATTATGGTCTTTAATCAGTTTACACATTAACTGATTTAACACATTCGTCATTTCCAGGAATTAACCATTCAACCCATTTCAAACATCCCTTAGTTTATTTCCAAGTCAAGTTACATCACCTAAATTCCATTCCATGTTCAACCAATCATGCCAACATATTCTTCAAGAACTCTACTATTTATTACAACAAGGTCACTTGTTTAATAACAATCCTTAAACCCAAGAAAAGCCGGCACAACCCATGGAGGGACCCAATTAGGTCAAGTCATTCTCAATGCATCCCATGGGTATCGTGAGGGTTATCATTTACCATTTTTAAGCACCCTTTATACCAACCACATCCAGGTTTTTCAAAGATCATCAAAAGGAAACCATGATCAAAGCCACACATGCATAAATCCACCACAAAACTATGGGATAACGTTTGTAGACCACTTACCTCGAAACTGCGGTTGAACGCACACTCAAACGATTCCTTACAGCTCAATCCATCCAGCCTTTGGAGCTTCAACCTAGAACTCACCCAAAAGATATGGTATTAGAGCTTCAGAACAAGAGGGAGATAAGATACAAACACTAAACCAAAAAGAGAAGAAAGGATGGGATTAGCCTTACCCGGAGCTTCGATCCGTATCCAACAGCACCAAAAATTCCTTAGAAACGAGGGAGATCGACCTCTTGGAGCTCTTGGGTGATTTGGTTCATTGCTAGGGTGAAGAGGGAGGAATTGAGAGGAAATCCTGAGTGGGTTCTAAAAATCCCGAGGTGGAAATTGCGTAATTTTTTCCCACATTAAGAGGCCGCATGGTTTGGACGCACAGTTTGACAAACCGTGTGCAAACTATGCACATGCTACTATCTGGAGGCGGAGGGTTGCAAATTTTACCTGGGCAGGCTGCACGGTTTGTCCTGGTCGTGCGCAGGCCATTCGCCCAGGCTTGTCTTGCCCAACTTTCCCTTCTTTCGTGCCCCAAGCCCCCAAAACACCCCCAAGACCTCTCATACTTTCAGAAGACATCCCTTGAATCCCAAAACAATGGATTCAACCAAAACATAACGAAAACACACCCTTCCAAAAACCGATATCTTACAACCTCCCCATCTTATAACGGCTTGTCCTCGAGATGAGTTTCCAATCCTCATTGATCCACCGAAGAGAAGAGTTCAGGCCACTAAACCCGCATATCTGATTCCTGCTCCCATGTTTTTTCCTAAACTTTCCCATTCTTCCATATTACTCGAACTAATGGAAATACCTTGCCTTGAAAGACTTTTTAACAACGATCCACCACACGAACTAGATTCTCCTCAAAGGATGCATCAGCCTCAAGATCCACATCCTCTAAATCAACCACGTGAGATGGGTTAGGGTGATATCATCTAAGCTACGATACATGAAACATATCATGAATCCCACCATACCACTATGGAAGAGCCAATTGGTAAGCCACTAGTCGGATCCTCTCCAAAATCTCAAATGTTCCCATATACCTGGCACCAACTTACCCTTCTTTCGAATCCGACAGTGACCCAACCTTGGAGACACCCGAAGGAACACTTTATCACCCACCGCAAAATAATGAGGCCTACACCTCTGATCTGTATATGAATTCTGCCTACTCTGAGTCGTAGCCATCCGCTTCCTGATTAACTTAACTCTTTTTGAATTCTTCTACAAGAGACTTGGCCCCATCTACTCAAATTCACTAGCCTCTAGCCAACACAATGGAGATCTACATGGCCTCCCATAGAGTGCCCCAAATTGTGCAATCTAAATCATAGTCTGAAAACTGTTGTTTTAGGAAAACTCAACTAATGATAGGTTCCCTTCCCAAGAACCACCAAAGTCCAAGACACAAGCACTTAACATGTCCTACAACACTTGGATCGTACGCTCCGACTACTCGTCCGTCTGTGGGTGGAAATCCATACTCAAAACACCTGCGTACCAAGCGCCTTCTGCAACCCTTTCCAGAAACGCGATGTGAAATGCAGATCTTAGTTTGAAACTATGGTTTGTAGAACACCATGTAACCACACTATTTCCCGAACATACATCTCACCCAACTGGTCTACTGTATTGTTCTCCTGAGTCGGTAAGAAATGATCCACTTTCGTTAACCGACCCATAACCACCCAGATTGCATCGTTCTTCCGCGACGTCCTTGGAAGACCCACAAAAAATCCATTATTACATCATCCCACTTCTATTATGGAATGGGAAATGGATGAAACAAACCACCTGGGCGTTGATTCTCGGCCTTCACCTGCTGATAGGTAAGGCACCGTGCCACAAAGCCCGCAACTTCTATCTTCATTCTAGGCCACCAAAACTACCTTCGGAGATCACGGTACATCGTGGTCAAACCAGGAAGCTCTGCCCACTTTGATGCATGGAACTCATGCATCAACTCTTTTCAGACACACTTTGGCACAACCATACGATCACAAACATGAACAACAATTTCCACGTCGACGACCCAACAAGAAGGTAGCTCCCCACCTGTAAGCTTTTCTTTCATGATCAAACACTCAGGATCATCAAGCTGACCTTACTTAACTCAACTCAAGAGTGTCGACTCCATTGTTAAGGAAGAAAGAGTGACCTGAACACTCTCCTCCTGCACCTCCAGGTGAATCTCTACAAACAAAGTCATCACCATCTACTCAGTGCTGGACTCTTGAACCACCTGATTACGAAACTTCCTGCTTAGATCATCCGCAACATTATTTCCCTTTACCAGTGTGTACACCAACTCAAATTCAAAATACTAGAGATATTCCACCCATCTTCACTAATGAAGTTTCAAATCCCGTTGTGAGAAGATGTACTTTAAACTCTTATGGTCGGTAAACACAGTAAACCATTCTCCCAACAGATAGTTCCTCTAGCACTTCAAGGTGTACACCACTATAGCCAACTCAAGGTCATGAGTGGGATAGTTCTGCTCATGGGGTATCAACTGCCTTGACCCATAAGCCACAGCCCGCTCATCATGCATCAACACACCCCCAGGTACGACTCCGAATGCATCAAAAAACACGATGTACTTCTTACCCGACTCAAGTAAGATCAAGATAGGTGTGGTAGTCAACCGCTTATTCTACTCTTGGAAGGTGTTCTCACAAGCCTCAGACCACTCAAACATGATTCATTTCTTAGTCAAGCCCGAGAGTGGTGCTGCCAAGTGAGAGAAATTCTGAATGGACCTTCAGTAATACCCGGCCAAACCCAGAAAACTCCGAACATCAGAAACACTATTGGGATTCTCCCAAGATATATCTGCCTGCACTTTCTCTAGATCCACTATCACACCTACCTTTGAGATGATGTGACCCAGAAAATTCACCTCACCTATCCAGAATTGACACTTTGATAGCTTGTCATATAGATGATGCTCTCTTAGTGTACCCAAGATGATGTCAAGATGTTGGGAATGATTGTCCTGAGTTATCGAGTACAGTAAGATATCTTCAAGAAATACAATCACAAACTAATCTAGGTAGGGATGAATGATTCGGTTCATCAATGCCATAAACACCACTGGTGCGTTGGTCAAGCCTAAAGGCATTACCACAAACTCAAACAACTCGTACCGACTCCGAAAAGCTATCTGCGGTACGTCATAAGACCTCACCCTCATCTGGGGATAACCTAACCTCATATATATATTAGAAAAAACTAATAAACCCTCAACTGATCAAATATTTCATCAATTCTAGGAAGAGGGTATCGATTTTGCACCATTATCTGATTCAACTTTTGATAGTCAACACACAGCCTCAACGGCCCATCGGCCTTCTTTGAAAAAAGAATTGGAGATCCCCAAGGAGACGTACTAAGATGAATAAACCCCTTATTCTCCAAATCCTCAAGCTGAACCTTCGGTTCTTGGAGTTCTGCTGCTAGCATTCGGTATGGTGGAATAGAAACTGGTTCCGCCCCCAGCAACAACTTAATCTTGAGCTCTACATCCCTCTCGGGTGGTAACCCCAAGAAATCCTCAAGAAACACATCCTGAAACCGATCCACCACGGGAAGGAAATTAGATTGTTCCCCTCCCTCATCATCATAAAGCATGATACATGCCACTTGAGCCATGAGTCCAGTCGTCTGTTGACAAAACGACCTTGTACGCCCTGCTCGAATATCCCATTTGCCACAGTGAACATAAATGTCACCCTTAAGAGACCTGAACGATACTCTAAGATGATAACAGTCTATGTGCGCCTGATGAAACACCAACCATTCCATTAAAAAGATTAGGTCAAACCCTGACATCTCGAGAATGATCAAGTACCATAAAAAACGATACCCACAAACTTCCAAGGAACATCCCTTACCCTACTTGATATCCTCAACCCGCACCCCCAATGGGGTGTCAATTGACATAACTCCACACACCCCCTCCATAGGTAAACCCATCACTACCACAAGTTGAGATGAAACAAAAGAGTGTGTGGCACCTTTGTCAAACAACGCACTAGACAACATGGAAGAAACAAGGTTCGCATCTCGAACAGTTTATAGTCCTTCCTCGCCATCACCAGGTGCAAACTGAACTACCTGAAGCTGGCGTACCCCTCTACCCTGGGCTCCGGCCTAATCACCTTGTGTTGCACTGCCCAGCTGGTGTGAGAAGTCTTTCCCTGGAGTTCAACGTCCACCACCCCTGCCAGTACGGCCCGTGGAGCTCCAACTGCCTGCCTAATATAGGGCAACTGATCCTCTTCCCGTACCCAGTATCTTCTTTTCATCATCATTATCACTCGTCTTCCAAGGGTTCTTGTAGAACCTTTGCACAGGCCCAATCCGTCCACAGAACGACACTCAACTGGAGGTTGAGGAAACTTACCATGCATATACCCTGGCCTATCTCACGGATAACAGAACACTCGGTTCCCACCCTGAGAGGCTGACCCTCTATTCTGACCACCTTGCTAGAAACTTTCCAAATGACACTTATGACCTTTGGAAGATTCACCACTTGTCCGCCCAGCTGGCACGACAAGCCCACCACCTAAAGCTCCCTTCAGGTTCCCTTCACATATGAGTGCCTGATCTATCACCTCTAAAAACCTCTTTAAGTGGAAGATATTTACTTGAGACATGATCTCATGTCTCAATCCATACTGGAAATGCTTTGCTACCGCTTCCTCATCCCCTGTCAACACTTGGACAAAGAATTGTAAATCAGTAAAGCGACTAGCGTAGTCCATCACCGAAAACGATCCCGAAGTCAGGCTCATAAACTCTACATCCCGCTCCTACCTCATAGTCTCTGGGTTGAAACGTTCCAGAAACTTCTCCAGAAAACCTTCCACGATATCCCCTCAGCCTGCTCGGTCTGAGCCTGAATGTCCCACCAACGCCTTTCCTAGCCCCGCAACATATAAACGACCAGCTTTACTCTCTTTTCAACAGGGGTATTCAAATGATCTAGCATCTTCTGGATAGACTCTAACCATAACTCTGCTACCTCTAGCCCACCCTCTCTAGTGAAGGTCGGAGGGTTCTGCAAGTGGAACTCCCTGGTCAGCTCAAACATACTCGGTGCAACCCTCCCTGGGTCCTGATCCATCATTTGCATAAGGCGAGCCCAGTTCTCCCAGAACTAGTCTTCTCTACCTTCATTGATCACCACATTTTCATGCCCTTCTACCGAAGGAGTATTCTCAGCAATATCCTCCCGCTTCCCAACTGGTAACCGACATCATGGTGGCATCTCTCTACATTTCCAAGCAAGAGATTTAGCATGCATCCCATAAAGCTTTCACGACTTCATCAAAATCCCTTTACTAGCCACAAAAATCCATTTTCATATAATAATTCAATGACATTAACACCTCAAATTCACCGCCCTGACCATCCCTACAGCGGGCCATGGTTCACATGGGGTAAAAAACTAGGCACTACCACCAAACTCACACAACATTTTACACGAACATTTTACACTTCATTTCAAACCCTTATATTTCATTAAGCATCATTTACCCACTTGTTTTATTACATTCTTCTCATTATTTCTTAGTTTCATGAAATGCATAATGCACCATACTTTCCTACCTCACACACCCACCATGTGCATGTGCATAACACAATGCATGTCACCTATTTCCCTAGGTGCCTACAATGATTAATAAATGAAAATCTTCGTTCCGTCAAGGCCACGAGCCAAATATAATTAAACAGTCACATCAAACCACATGTGCATCACCCAACGGTGAAATATCATCAACTGTAACAACACACAACCAAGAACAACATTTTCCTCCCAGGGTGACTTGGGTTTTCCCTCTTACATGGGTTAACTACTCCCAAGAACGAGCACATTTACCAAGGCCCGACACATCTTAACCCTCAGAAACCTATCCCAAATAACAAGACCTCAGAGAAGGAGAAGAAAAACCTCCCTCTAATACCACTTTGTAACAACCTCAGCTCGTAATACACTAAACTGGTGCTCCGAGCCGGGTAGTTACATAACCTTAAGCGTGCCTCCCCGTACGCAAAAGGCTGCCGACTAGCAGTCGGGGTCTTTGTGGTCAAGTGGGGAGACTATACTCCATTTTTATCAGAGTAAGAGACAAAAAAAAATAAACCAATAGCGGAAACAATAATCAATAAACAAGGAATATATATAACAACCATTTCCAACAATAAATATTCCATGTCCTACTATAAGTGCAAAAGTGGGCAAAAGCCCAAAATAAAGACAATGGTCAAAATCCAAATAATGGTCCCGACTCCAAGTCCAGATCCTTTATTGTGTGCTACCTATGTCCACTCAAATATCTAGCAAGGACCCTTGCCCTTCTCCTGACCTACAATCAGGAAGTCTGCTTGGGTACCGAATGGCGGCCCGAGCAGGGTGTTAGTACAACTCAGTAGGCCACCACCAACGGTGTCTGCAAAATATCCAGTATGAACAGGTAGTGTATGAAAAATTAATATGAATGATAATTTCAAGGTAATTATTTAAGCTTCCATTAACCAGTTCAGAACCAAAGGACATTTCTACTACTATTACCATTAATTTCACACCAATTATCATCAATTACTATTTCATCACCTTTCCATGGGTTAATCACATACATTATGTTACCTGGGTCTAAGGCCAACAATCAGATGAAAGTGGGTAAACACATCATTATCCTATCTCACTTGGACTAACCTCTTCATATCAACCATATCCTCACCTCGAAGCCCTTGTCCGGGTGGATGCAACCGTTAGTAGAAAGGATCCTTAGTCCCCATTCCTAACTCGTGCATTTAGGGTGGATTTTTGAGCATAAGTCTTTACTCAACCCATGGGCATAGATCCTCAAGTCATACCCCACTCTACCAAGCCATGCTCACATGCTATTATATATAAGTAACCATCAACCCACCATACCATTGTCCTTTGACAAACACCATTCACAAAAAAACCACACGGGAATTCACATTATGCCTTAACCCATTAACACATTACCATTTCACATCATTTAACTATTCAACCAATTCCCATGTGTTATTCCTATCTCACAAAGAATTCAACACTAGATCCATAACTTATCCCATTATGGTCTTTAATCAGTTTACACATTAACCCATTTAACCCATTCATCATTTCCATGAATCAACCATTCAACCTTTTTTGAAAAACCCTTAGGTTTTTTCCAAGTCTTGGTGCATCACCTAACTTCCATTCCAAGTTCAACCAATCATGCCCACATATTCATCACGGGCTCTGCCATTTATTACAATAAGGTCACTAGTTTGATAACAATCCCTAGACACTGGAAAAGCCGGCACATCCCATGGATGGCCCCAATTAGGTCAAGTCATTCTCAACGCATCCCATGGGGATCATGAGGATTCCAATTTACCATTTTAAGAACCCTTTATACCAACCACATCCAGGTTATTAAAATCTCATCAAAAGGAAACTATGAGAAAATCCACACATGCATAAATCCACCATAAAACTATGGGATAACGTTTGTAGACCACCTACCTCGAAACTGCGGTTGAACGTACACTCAAATGATTCCTTAGACCCAAATCTGTCTAGCCTTTGGAGCTTCAACCTAGAACTCGCCTGAAAGATAGTTTTTTGGAGCTTTGGAAAAAGAGGGAGAGAAGATACAAACCCTAAATCAAAAAGAGAAGCAAGTATGGTATTATCCATACCCGGAGCTTTGATCCACATCCAATAGCACAAAAATTCCTTATAAACGTGGGAGATCAACCTCTTGGAGCTCTTGGGTGATTTGGTTCGTTACTAGGGTGAAGAGGGAGGAATGGAGAGCAAATCCTGAATGGGTTCTTAAAATCCCAGGGTGGAAATTTCGTAATTTTTCCCAACATTAAGAGGTCACACGGTTTGGCCGCACGGTTTGATAAACCATGCGCAAACCATGCACATGCTACAGTCTAGAGGAGGAGGGTTTCACGGTTTACCTGGGCAGGCTGCATGGTTTTCCCTAGCCTTGCGCCCAGGCTTGTCTTGCCCAAATTTTTTTTCTTTTGTGCCTCGAGCCCCTAAAACACCCCAAGGCCTCTCATACTTTCAGAAGACATGCCTTGAAGCCCAAAATAAGGGATTCAACCAAAACATAAAAAAAACACACCCTTCAAAAAACTGAAATCCTAAAATATATCATTTTTCAAATGAATAAAACATGCCTCATCAATGGGTTTTATTATAAAAACATTATTTTTTTCTATAAACAATTCATTTATCATATTAAACAGTATTTCCATAGGAACCCTTAATTCATGTTAATGGGGGACTTTATTTCAAATAAAAACACAAAAAAAAAAATATCCAAGGATGGGGAGAAAATTGAGCTTCTAATATATTCTTAAATTTTAAGGGATAATAGAAATGGATCAAACAACAGGAGAAGAAGGAAAAGGTGAATAATTAGTCCCTTTATGTTTTCATCAGAAACCACTCAAAGATGATCCTTCTCACGCCGAGCATATGTTCCTTTTTATATACACAGGAGAACCTATACCCTATGTACATAATCCCATGGGAATGTATAGGTACAAGGGGATCCTTATATATTTACTAATATATGAATACACCCATTTCCACTTATACCCATATGAATTTTCATATTATACATAAGCGTAATTAGTCCCATATAAATATATATTCCTTTCCATGGGGGAATATACATATATAAGGGTAACATTAATATATATATATATATATGCCTACCTATGCATACATGAGTAAGTCTCCTTTCACAACGACAACCCAAAACCAACACATCATTGTCCAACATACAACACAAAATTACCAAAACCATAGAAACTACGGAAGCCCCAAATAATATTGGGTAATAGAAAAGAAAAGAGGAAAACCTACATGAAATTGGTGATAGATGGACTAAATTGATCCAAGACTCTTCACCTTTGGTGGTGGATGTCAAAACACACACAAAGGTGTAAGAACCCGGATCTTTGTTTAGGTATGTTTTCTCTTTTTCTGAAGTTTTTAAGGAAAATAAATTTTTCTAGAAATTTCAGAAGTACACGTCGTGTACTCTTCCCCGGCTCGAAGCCGTGTTCTGGTCGTGCCTGGGCCACACACACGGTGTGTAAGGCTGAGGTGGAGGCCAGTTAATTCGGAGTAAGGAAAAATTGAAGTACATGTCGTGTACTCAAGAATTAAACATCGTGTACTTTCTTTTTTCTTTCATTAAATGGACCGGGGTCATGCCTAACCCCCAAAACCATCTTCTTCTCTTGATTTCATCCGTCTGAGAGAGACCGTATGACTGGATCTTCGACGGGCTCCCGCCTCGTCGTCCGTTCTCTGATTCGGGCACGGTCGATTGCGTTGGAATCACCGCGGTGGGTTCTTCCTTTTGATTTAGCCTTGTTTCTTGATTCCTCCTCGTTTCCAAGTTATCGTGGGATGAACAATTTGTGAGTTTTCTTAGATCTTCATCATTCTAAGAGGAATCTGTCATCGAGTTTCACGTATATCGATCTCCTAGGATCGAGGTAGGTGGTTTGTGCCTTTCCATATAAAGTTGATGAATATTTTGTGCAAATTCCACCAATTCCCTTGAATGGGGAATTGGGGGTTTCCTGTTTTTGCCCTGCTTTTTGCCAGATTTGCTTGATTGGTTTATTAGAGGTTTATTCTTGTAAGTAGAGTAATTATTGTGTGATTAGGTTGATTTTCCATGCTTTTTGTGGTGTTTAGCATTACCAGTTTCCATGCCTAGTTTTAGGATAGTGAAACTGTTGTTTTATTATTGTTTTTGATCCATATAATGATATCCAAGTAGTTCTTGAGGTTTAATTGGACGATACACGCACTCTGAGCATGTTTAGTTTTACTTAGGATTGTGAGAACCTAGAGTAGTAGACCAAAGTGAGAATTGACGGAAGGGCTTCTCCAGAGTGTCTTTTCATTATGATGCGAGACTATAGGGGGAATTGATGTTGAGTGCTTCCCCATAGAGTCTTTAGTTCTATGACGTGGGACACAGGGGGAATTGACGTTGAGTGCTTCCCCCAGAGATCCTTTAGCACGATACAAGAATATAGGGGGAATTGACGGGGAGTGATTCCCCAGAGAGTCTGCTTAATTACGTAGCTGAACAAGAGGGGTGAGACTGTGTGTGCCTCCCAGAGGGTTGCTAATACTATAGGTTGAACCATAGGGGTTGTACTGTGAGAGCTACCTAGAGGTTTACCTATTTTCTTCTTGTTGCTAGCTGCTTACTTGTATACTTTACTTGTTAGAACTGTGAATTGTAGTTGCTTGTGATTTCCTGTTTACTGCTTCTTGTCTATTTACTACCATGTATTCATTGACTGTAAGGCAAAAATCTTTGGGTGATTGCCCACTGGGATTGAATCTCACACCCTTTTTGGGCTTTGCTTTTGGGACCATGTAGACTATGTTGTCATAGGTATAGAAAAGGGCAAGCACCCTTCTACTTCAGGTTCTTGATCGTGCTGGAGCTGGAGAGCATGGGACAGAGCCGTGACTCACGATACTGAGGAGTTTATTTTTTTTCCATTGCACTTTGTTTTCAGTTGTATTCCAAAACGTTGTTGTGTTTGCTGCTTTCCATAGATACTTGTACCTGCTGCATTATTGTCATCATTGTTATATATCTACATTGCTTCCACTATTTGGTTTTTATTGTTATGCATGTTGTTACTACTTTCGCTAATGACTATTGCTCTTTCCGATGTATAACTTACCGAATGAGGGCATAGTTTCCCCACCGACTCACCAAGGCCCTCGCTGCTAGTCGGCAACCTCTGGCATTCAGAGAAACACACCTGATGTCATGTGGCGAACCGGGTACTGGGCACCAGTGGAGGGGCTCCGGACTCAGGTCGTTACAAAGTGGTATCAGAGGAAAGTTCTTTTCTCTTCATTTACTGTTTGGAGACCTTAGCTAGGGATAGGATGGATTCGGTACTTGGAATTAATTTGTGCTTGGGAGTAGCTAACCCGTGTACAGGGAATAGCCATACTACCTTGTTAATTTCAAATTGCTGATTTTGAGGTTTTATAGTTGATCTGATTTCACCTATAGTGATTCACATGGCTTGTGGTATTACTGTTTTGATATTGTTGTTCTATTTCTGTCGCAACCCGATGATATTAGGGTATTCCATCTCATGCATCATATAGACACTTTTAGGAATCACATGCCATGCATTCTTGCCATGCCATCTAGGGTGCATTAGCAATTTCATGCTGTTATGATAGACTTTGTGTAGATCATGCATGCTGTTGTGATATTTGCTTGATAGATTCTCTGCAGTTATGTTAGAAAACTATTTGTTGTGTTATTTTCTTGAAGTGAATACCAAATTTTGGTTCTTGAGGTGTTATGGGCCCTCACGGATCGGAATTTGGCACTTTTTCGCCTTGTTTTTAGTGTTTCTGGATTTCTGTGCAGTTTTTGAGCCACTGCCCAGAAAAACCCAGAATACACGGCGTGTACTATTTGGGAACACTCCATGTAGTTTTTAGGCCGTGTCACTGACCGTGTGAGAAGAACACGGTGTTGTGGAAGTAACTTCGGAAACACGCCATGTATGGTAGCTACACTCCGTGTAAGCTCGAAGCCGTGTACCCGACCGTGTCACTAAAAACACAGGTTGGGGAAGCATGGGTAGAACACGCCGTGTCCATAGGGAACACGCCATGTAGTCTTATCCAGGTACTCGGCCATGTCACGAACAACATGGGCTGGAGTTACCTTCCTTTCCACACGCCGTGTTTGTTCGGAACACGTTGTGTAGTCTTTCCAGGGGTACCAGGCCGTGTCACGAACAACATGGGATAGTGTCGCCTTCACCTATACATGCCATGTTTGTTCAGAGCACACCATGTAAGGTCCAGCTGTGTAGATGGCCGTGTACTCAACAACATGGGCCTCCGAAGCCTTTTCTAGTACACGGCGTGTTTTTTTTAGAACACGCCGTGTAGTCTCGGGTTAAGTCAGACCGTGTGGGTTATCCGTGTAAATAGACTCAGGTAGGGGATTGTTTTCTTGTACACGCCGTGTGTTGGGGTCAACATGCCATGTAGTTGAGGCATTACACGACTTGTAGGGTGAGGGTACACACCCATTTCAGTGGTTTAAGAAGACACACCGTGTAGTTTTATACACTCCATGTAGTCGTGTTTTTCAATCTTGTGTGTTTTCTTCCCCTATTTCCATTTAATACTCTTGTGTTCTCTGTCCTTGTTTTCCTGATCTAAGGTGTGATTTTGTTCTTTCAGAGCTATGCCTCTGAGATGTCCTCTGGTCAAACTTCTGTCGTTAGGCAGTGATCAGACGCCAGACAGGGCTGATCAGGGACTTCCTGCCGATCCCCCAGCCGAGCCAGCCTTGGAAACGGTTGTTGTACCAGTTGCGGGTGCAGATGCACAGTTTAGGGAAGGTTTCATGAGGATGATGGAGGCCTTCCATGGAGCACCGCCTCCAGCCTCGTCTATGGCAGACATGACGCGGGTCTTTCAGCAGCAGCATCCTCCCACATTCTCGGGGGAGGGGGGACCTCAGGCTGCAAAGTCATGGCTGGAAGCCATGCTGACTATATTCGAGCATTTGGAGATGCCTCCAGAGAGGCGGGTCATTCTTTCCACCTACATGCTCCGAGACTCCGCCAAGAGTTGGTGGGACGTGGTCTCACAGGCGGGTCAATAGCAGGCTATGACTTGGGAGGAGTTCCAGCGTGTGTTCTATGACTACTTCTACCCAGAGACCCGGAGGGACGATCGATCCCGGGAGTTCATGATCATAGAACAGGGTACTCTATCTGTCATGGAGTATTCCTCTCGCTTCACCAATCTGCAGTGTTTTACACCCTTTCGGGATGGGAGTGGGGTGTTCTTGGCGAGGAAGTTTGAGGATGGACTCAGGCGGGAGATCCATTCGCAGGTGAACATATTCCAGTTGACTTCCATTACTTCCATCATCAACCAGGCATTGATTGCAGAGCGCAATCTGAGAGACTCTGGAGCTGTGAGCCAGGGCGGTTCTGCTTCCAGAGTTAGCTTTCCTCCAGATGATAGCAAGAAGCACTGTAGGGAGCCTACGCACGGTGATTCGAGGAAGCAAGACACATCATCAGGCAGCCAGGTGACATGCTGCCAGTGTGGCCGGATAGGGCACATGAGGCCGCAGTACTAGAGAGACCCCGTGGAGTGCCGGTCTTGAGGCAATATGGGTCACCTTCAGTGTTTATGTTATGTTTTCTCACCAACATCTAGTGAACGGAGTTATTCCATGACTCCTCGTTCAGGAGAAGCCCCACCAGTTTCTCGCCAATCGGGAAACTGGAGTTCTTCCGGCTATTCGTGCCGAGGTGGAGGTCGAGGCCGTGGCAGTCATCCACTAGTTTCTCAGCACCGGCAGGGAGGTTTAGCTCAGAGAGGTCAGCCAGGGGCGTAGGGCCGTGACACAAGCTAGTCTTTCTCCATAGAGAAGACTTATCATGAGTAGGATCCCGACCCTTCTACTATTCGAGGTACGATTTTAGTAGCCTCAGTTTTATCTTCAGCCCTTTTCGATATTGGTGCTACACATAGATTTATCTCTGTTGCTATTGTGGAGAGCCTTAGACTCTGCATCTTTTTTTCTGCCGACTCATAGACACTAGACACACCTTTGGGAACGAGGACATATACTGTACGCCATTGTAGAGAGTGCCCTCTCGAAGTGGCAGGGAATCACTTTTTATGGTATCTATATGTTCTAGAGATGACAGGCTATTATTTCATTCTCGGAATGTACTGTTTGATTCCCTTCTAGGCAGTCGTTGACTGTTATCTCCGCAGAGTCAGTTTTATCTCACTAGAGGGTGAATCTTTTCTTCATAGAGGCGAATGGGACATTCGGGTGAGTTGGGCGGGACTCGAGCATCTTGGGCTAGCAGGGGTGACATCCCAGATTTCTAGTCTTTATCTGGATGATTAGGGGACTCCACAGTTGGAGCTTCCTCCAGTGGTGGATTGCTTCAGGGAAGTCTTTCCAGAGGAATTTTTGGGTTTTCCTATAGAGCGTGAGGTATACTTCTCTATTGAGCTCATGCCAGGAGTGGCACCGGTGACCATTCCTCCCTATAGGATGACCACACTTGAGTTGTAGGAGCTCAAGAAGTAGTTGGAGGAGATATAGGCTAAGGGTTTTATCCGACCTAGTACTTCTCCTAGGGGTCTCCTGTTCTGTTTGCGAATAAGGCAGATGGTACCCTTCAGCTTTGTGTAGATTATCGGAAGCTAAATGAGTTGACGGTCAAGAACCGATATCCTTTGTCAAGGATCGATGAACTTTTTGATCAGCTAGCCCGGGTGTTCTCAAAGATCGACTTGAGGTCCGGTTTTCATCAGTTGCATGTTAGACCACAATATATACCTCTGACAGCCTTCAACAGCAGGTATGGTCTTTACGAGTATACAGTCATGCCGTTCGGTCTCACGAACGCACCTGCAGTTTTCATGGCACTGATAAACCGAGTGTTCCATCCTTACTTGGATTCATTCATCGTGGTCTTCATGGATGATATCTTGGTGTACTCTCACACTTGAAATGACCATGCCACCCATCTTGAGATCATTCTGAGTACACTAAGAGAGCATCAGCTTTGTGGTAAACTCTCGATGTGCCACTTCTGGATGGATCAGATTCACTTCTTGGATGACGTCATCTCAGAGGCAGGAGTATCAGTGGACCCAAAGAAATTGAGAGCTGTAGTTTCCTGGGAGCAACCGAAGAACGTCTTAGAGGTACGGAGTTTCCTAGGGCTGGATGGATACTACAGACGCTTCATTCGGGACTTTTCTCATCTAGCAGCACCTTTGACAGGGCTGACCAAGAAGGGGGCGAAGTTCTTATGGTTAGATTCTTTCAAGTCAGCATTTCAAGAGCTGAAAGGGAGGTTGACGTCAGCACCAATACTAGTCTTGCCAGAGCTAGGAAAGAACTACACTGTTTTTTGTGATGCTTCAGGTGTCAGGATAGGAGCTGTGCTTATGCAGGGAGAGGGAGTCGTTGCGTACAGGTCTCGGCAGTTGAGGCCACATGAGAGGAACTACCCTACACACGATCTGGAGTTGGCATTTTTTGTTCATGCCTTGCACTGTTGGAGGCACTATCTTCTGGGAGAGCACTTTGTGGTCTTCACTAACCACAAGAGTATCAAGTATATCTTCACTCAGCGTGATCTGAATCTGAGGCAGCATAGGTTGGTTGAGTATCGACAGTCTTTTGACTTCGATATTTCCTATACGCCGGGAAAGGGAAATGTCGTGGTAGATGCGTTGAGTAGGAGAACTCAGATTCAAGTAGTTCAAGAGGCCAGTAGGGAGTGGCAGCTGATGGCTCTATTCTCTGAGATGCATCTGGAGGTGCACGACAGGCGGGGACAGACTTTTTTATCTTCTGTAGCTGCTACCTCCATGCTACTTGATCGGGTACGAATGAGGCAGCTATCATACTCGAAAGTATTATTCCTATGGGAGAGTGTGTCAGGAGAGGACCCTCTTCCTGGATGGACAGTGGGTGAGGATGAGATCTTGCGTTTCTAGGGACGCGTATGGGTGCCAGCAGATATACGCGAGGAGCTGATGTGGGATTTCCATTCCTCTATTTGGGAATTTCATCCTGGAATCACCAAGATGTATCAGGACCTTCATCGCCAATACTGGTGGTCAGGTATGAAGAAGGATGTTGTTGGTTTCATCATACGATGTTCTACTTGTCAGTAGGTGAAAGCAGAGCATCAGCAACCAGCAGGGCTTTTACAGCAGCTACCCATTCCGGGGTAGAAGTGGAACGATGTTGCGATGGACTTCATGACTGGGTTACCGAGATCTCCTTGGGGAAATGATGTTGTGTGGGTTTTCGTCAACAGGATTATGAAGGTTTCCCACTTCTTTCTGATCAAAGAGACCTTCAGTGTCGATGATCTGGGATGACTTTACATCAGGGAGATTGTTCGTCTTTATGGAGTTTCACGCTCTATTGTTTCAGACAGATATGTGTTCTTTACCTCTCAGTTCTGGCAGGGACTTTAGAAGGCCTTGGGTACACATGTACTTTTGAGTACTGCATACCATCCTCAGACTGATGGCTAATCCGAGCGCACGATCCAGGTGCATGAGAATATACTCTGATCTTGCATTCTAGGCATTGGCGGTTCTTGGGAGACGTATATCCCTATGGTGGAGTTTTCCTACAAAAACTGTTTCCAGGCGACCATTCAGATGGAAAAATAAGAGGCTTTGTACAGTAGGCTATGCCGATCACCCTTATGCTTGCTGGAGGCAGGAGAGGCAGCTTTACTAGGACCTCGTCTTGTACAAGAGACTTCAGAGCAGATAGAACTAATTCGTAAGAGGATGGCTACAACACAGTCTTGGTAGAAGTCTTATGGTGATCAACGGAGAAGACCTCTGGAGTTCGAGGTCGGTGATCAAGTTTTCCTACGTGTTGCACCGAGGTTGGGGAACGAAAGGATTTGGAGAGAGGGTAAGCTTTCGCCGCGGTACGTCGGGCCGTTTGAGGTCTTGGAGAGAGTTGGGCCGGTCTCCTATCGGTTTCAGCTACCTCAGAGGTATCGGGCCATGCACGAAGTCTTCCACGTCACTCAGCTCCGACATTACTTTTCAGACCCTTCTCGTGTCTTTCAGCCTGAGGAAGTCGAGATTTAAGAGGATGCGTCGTTCGAGGAGCATCATATACGGATTGTCGATCGCAGTACGAAGGTTCTCCATGGGTAGTCTGTTCCTCTGGTACGAGTGTTATGGCAGCACAGGAAAGTACAGGAAGAGACCTGGGAGAGGGAGGCCGATGTACGATCGTAGTGGCCAGAGTTGTTTGGGGTTTCTTCTTCTCCACCTCGTTAGGGAAATTCGGGGAAAATTTTCTTTAAGGGGGGAAGTTTGTAAGAACCCAGATCTTCATTCAGGTATGTTTTCTCTTTTTCTGGAGTTTTTAAGGAAAATAAATGTTTCTGGAAATTTCAGAAGTAAACGTCATGTACTTTTTGAGTACACTCCCTGTACTCTTCCCCGGCTCAAAGCCGTGTGCTGGTCGTGCCCGGGACACACACACGGTGTGTAAGGCTGAGGTGGAGGCTGGTTAATTTTGAGTACAGAAAAATTGAAGTACACGTCGTGTACTCAAGAAGTACACTCCATGTACTTTGTTTTTCATTAAATGGACCAGGGTCGTGCCTAACCCCCAAAACCATCTTCTTCTCTAGATTTCGTCCGTCTGAGAGAGACCATATGACCGGATCTTCGACGGGCTCCTGTCTTGCCGTCCGTTCTCCAATTCGAGCATGGCCGATTGAATTGTAATCACAGCAGTGAGTTCTTCCTTCTGTTTTATCCTTGTTTCTTGATTCCTACTCGTTTCCATGTTATCGTGGGATGAACGTTTTGTGAATTTTCTCAGATCATCTTCATTCTAAGAGGAATCTGTCATCGAGGTTCACGTATATCGATCTCCTAGGATCGAGGTAGGTGGTTTGTGCCTTTCCGTAGAAAGTTGATGAATATTTTGTGCAAATTCCACCAATTCCCTTGAAAGGGGAATTGGGGGTTTCCTGTTTTTTCCCCGCTTTTTGCCTGCTTTGATTGATTGCATTAGTAGAGGTTTATTCTTGTAAGTAGAGTAATTATTTTTTGGTCAATTTTCTTTTCCATGCTTGTTGTGTTGTTTAGCATTTCCAGTTGCCATGCCTAGTTATAGGATAGTGGAACTGTTGTTTTATTATTGTTGTTGAGCCGTAGAATGATAGAAAAGTATTTCATGAGGTTTACATGGACGATACATGTGCGATGATCATGTTTAGTTTTACTTAGGACTGTGAGAACCTAGAGTACTAGACCAAAGGGAGAATTGATGAAAGGGATTCTCCAGAGTGTCTCTTAGTTACGATGTGAGACTATAGGGGGAATTGACGTTGAGTGATTCCCCAGAGAGTCTATAGTTCCATGACGTGGGCCACAGGGGGGACTGACGTTGAGTGCTTCCCCAGAGAGCCTTTAGCACGATATGAGACTATAGGGGGAATTGACGGTGAGTGCTTCCCCAGAGAGTCTGCTTAATTTCGTAGCTGAACCAGAGGGGTGAGACTGTGTGTGCCTCCCAGAGGGTTTCTAGTACTATAGGTTGAACCATAGGTATTGGACTATGAGAGCTACCCATTGGGTTACCTATTTTATTCTTGTTGCTGGCTGCTTACTTGCGTACTTTACTTGTTAGAACTGTGAATTGTAGTTGCTTGTGCTTTCCAGTTTACTGCTTCTTGTCTATTTACTGCCATGTATTCATTGACAATAAAGCACAAATCTTTGGGTGATTTCCTACTGGGATTGTATCTCACACCCTATTTGGGCCATGCTTTTGGGCCAAAGCATACTATGTTGTCGTAGGTATAGATAATGGCAAGCGCCCTTCTACTTTAGGTTCTTGATCGTGCTGGAGCTGGAGAGCATGGGACCGAGCTGTGACTCAGGATGCTGAGGAGTTTATTTTGTTTTCTTTTGCACTGTGTTTTCAGTTGTATCCCAGTATGTTGTTGTGTTTGCTGATTTCCATAGATACTTGTACCTGTTGCATTATTTTCATCATTGTTATATATCTACATTGCTTCCGCTATTTGGTTTCTGTTGTTATGCATGTTGTTACTGCTTCCGCTATTGACTGTTTCTTTTTCTGTTGTATACCTTACCGAATGAGGGCATAGTTTCCCCACTGACTCACCAAGGCCCTCACTGCTAGTTAGCAGCCTCTGGAATTTGGGGAAATGTGCTTGAGTTCATGTGGGGAACCGGGTACGGGTCACTAGTGGAGGGGCTCCAAACTCAGGTCATTACAAAAGGAGTCCCGGGAGACTCGCTGCATTCCATAGAAAGAGAAGAGGAAAAAATCCGCCCACTCGAAATCCTAGGGTTTGACCTAATAGATTAGGCGATGGGATATGGGGAAAACCACTAAAAAGTAAGAGAATTATCATAGAGGGATCTTACCTATAATATTGTAATAAGAAAACTGAAGGAATCTGGGTTTATGATCAACAGAAAGAGGTATCCAAGAGGGGAGGCTCATAAACCATGGGATAAGGGTGGGGGTGGGGGTCCTCATGTGACACTAGTAAAGAGGGAGGGGGTAGTGTATGTTTTTAACTTATTTTATTTTAATTTAAATTTAAATAATTAATTTATATAAAAAATTTCACATTGTTTGGGTCATACAGTTTCCCAAACTGTTTGCCTGCCGTGCAGCACCCCTACCTCGGTATCCACCGTGCATGTTTTGTCCCACATAGTTTGCCAAACCACATGCCAACTGAGCAGTGAATAGTGTCTAGGTACTTGGTAATTGGCACTTCCAGTTTGGGAAAAATGAACCATTTAGAAAACCATGTATAGCATGTGTGCATCACCTATATCCACATACTATAGGTTGCATGGATTTTTGCTGAAGGATGCATAGTTTCAGAAAAACCATGAAACATGTTCAGAGAACCCAAACCATGACCTTTTGGATCCCAACACCATCAAAACTCAACAATACCTTCGAGGGACCAATTGATCCCTCATTCCAGTCAGAAAATAACATCCTAAAGTAATTCAGCTCTCATAATTCAATTTTGAATCTCAGTTTATAAAATGAACTCTCTGGTAAACACAAAATTCAAATTCCTTAGAGTTTCATCTTGTTCAAATCATGGGTCATTACAACCTCCCCACCATTGAAATTCTTATCCCTGAGAAGCCTTATAGAACAACAAAAATATAACCCAACCTAAAAGGGTCCCAAAGTTTTACTTTAACTATTATATTGTGTTCCAAAATGTATAAAGCAACTCCAAGCATTCATTTAAGAACATGACTCTTAGGCCATCAAAACCTGATCCAATGATCATTTTCTAATGAAACACCAAAACAGAACTTTCTCGAGACCATTTAGCAAGAGAGACAATAACATACTCATCTCAATAAACATCAAGATGAAGGTACTTCCAACCGTATGATTTAACATTATAAAGGGTCCAATTCTGAGTCATTGTAACTCCACCATTAGAATTTCATACAAGGTACACTATATGAACTCTAGTGATGCACCCATTGTGTTTTCTTTAATAGGGAGAACTGAATTTTCTACTAAATCCAAAATAGAAACCTCATAGAAAGAAATGGTCGAATCCTGAATGACCAAGTTGAAAATTGTTGAACAATATTTTCATAAGACACTATTGAACCATAAACCACAACCACCTTTATCCAATAATGTGATTTAAAATGGTTCCCTTTACCAACTGTACATATTAACAAGGGGGATATCATGTCAATCCACTTGGGGTGAATTATGTTGATAACACACAGATTAGATGGAAAACGTACTACAATAGAACTACAATGCCTTCCTCCAATGAATCACATACTTATAACCATCATGTTCACCAAAGCCCATACATTAACTATAGAGATTTTTGTTGATCAAACCATTACCTGGACATTTAAACTATCATTCCTCATCATGAATAACGGTGTATCCACAACTCGGGACAATGGAATCCTTACCCCTTTGTAAATGACACCTCTGATACCAATAACATGTCTAGGGTAACCTTATATTCCTTAAAATGGAGTTGAAGGAACCAACCTAAGACAGTCCTTTCCCAACAATTTACAAGTGAGATGTTGGTGAAATTATAAAACATTTACATCAGGAAATTGATTGTGCCTAGAGTAACATTCTCCTGGAAGTCACATAAATGGAAAAAAACAGTGTTTAAGAGTCAATCCAAGGTATTTTTACATGGGAACTATGGAACCAATCGGGAATAACCATACCAATTTCAATGACCTTGAGTCAAACTTCTAACATAAATGGAGACCTCCAAACAATCCCAATATAATTTAATAAATTAGGGTGACATAAGACCGAAAATCCCTTAGTTCATGAAAGAAGAAATAAATATAGGGTACATTCTCAACTCTCATGCAAGGGTACACTATAGGAAGCCAATAATTCTAAAAGAATAATGATTAAACCACTACTGGTCGACCTCTTGAATGAAGCTCAGCCTCATCCACCTCTCCTTCCCAACATAGGAGTGTCCTAGTAATCGAATGAATTGTTAGACTAGATGATCAAAAGTAGGATTGATATAGATTCACTTTAAACACATGTGTAACTCCTCTATGTCCCGATCACCGTGTCTTTGAGACTAAAAATTTTATATCAAAACCAAACCAAGACAACCAGCATGTAAAAAAAGAATTATCTAATGTTTATTTAGAGAATTAGGAAAAATGTGATTATTTTAATGCCTAGGTCACCATACTGCAGAGACATTAACATATTCTTATGTTGATTGTACTTACTTTGAAAGGATGTACACTGATTTAGGTCATGACATCACTCATAACATGTTCAGGAATATTTCTCCTTTAGTGGAGGTCTCTCAGAATGACATTCTCACTAGTATTCCTTCAGAAGAGGAAATCAAGAAGGCGGTGTTTTCTATGAATGCAGATAGTGTGGCAGGGCTAGATGGTTTCTCTAATATATTTTTATGGATTATTGGGATATCATCCATTCAGAGTTTGTTAATGTGGTTAGAGATTTCTTTTATCACTCCTATTTTCTTTTTGGTGCTAATGCTAATTTTATTTCTTTGATTCCAAATAAGGAGAATGCACTTGATATTCGGGATTTTAGGCATGTGATTATAGGGAATACTATTCAAAAGTTTATTATCAAGGTCCTTGAAAACAGGTTGGGAAGTATTGCTAAGGATTTTATATCCATAAATCTGTTTGGCTTTGTGCCTGGAAGGAACATTCAAAACTATTTGTACACGACATCAGAATGTGTTAATGTCCTTAGGAAAAAGGTGATATATGGGAATATGGCTCTAAAAGGTGATATATTGAAGGCCTTTTATACGATGAAATGGAGTTTCATATTTGCGTTGATAAGAATGCATGTCTTTTCTGATGGGTTCATCAAGTTGATTGGATGCATTCTCCAGAGCTCTAAGCTTTCTGTGCTTGTTAATGGATCCCCTCAGGGTATATTTAAATGTTCTAGGGGGTGAGATAAGGAGATCCTTATCTGGCCTTCTTTTTTCTATTTTTGAGGATTACATGAGCATATGTCTTTCTGATCCTTTTCATGCTGGACTGTATCATAAAATAACTATTGGCAGAGGTCTTTTTTGCTTCTTCACATATTTTTTATGCCGATTATATTCTGTCATTTGGTAAGGATGATAGAGGCACCATTCGTTTTATTAAGGCCATTTTTGAGAATTATGAGTTTGTTTCTGGTCAAGTTATCAGTTGGGAGAAATCATCTATATTTTTTGGGGAAGGTGTTGTTGTCTCAAAGAAAAACAGGGTTTCTCGCATGATTGGGGTGAGCAGAGGGTCTCTTCCCTTCAACTATCTTGGGGTTCCCCTTTTCTAGGGTGATGTGAAAAGATGTCGTCTGGAAAATACCTATCTCAAAATTCTCAGTCAAATGGATACCTGGAAAGGTAAATCTATATCTCAGGCAGGGCGGGTCTGTCTTGTTAATTCTATGATCACCTCCATGTGTGTCTATGTTTTTTTTCTTATACAGATGGCCTAGAACTATTATTAAGGATTTACAAAGACTTATTTGGAATTTTATTTGGACTGGTTCAATTCATAAAAGGAAGCTTGTTACAGTTGCATGGAGTGATTGCATCAGGCTTGTTGACATGGGTGGAATTGGGCTTAAGGATATTAAGTGTTTTATTGAATCTCTCATTAAAAAGTTTACTTGGTCACTCTTGACCTCAAGTGAATTTTATTTGGAGATTCTGTGTAACAGATTTGGATCCAAGCTGATGAATGGGTACTCTCCTTATGTCACTTCCTCGATATGGCCCTCTATTAAGCATTCTTATTGTAGCCTCTCAAAATCCTCTAAATGGATGGTTTCTTCAAACTTCTCATTGAACTACTGGAAGACTTCTTGGTTATCATGTTTCATTGTTGAGGATTTGGTGATCCCCTCTTCTTTGAAAGACATTTATATTACTGAATTTCATAATAATGGCATGGATCAGGGGTGCTTTTTTATTCTTTGAAAGTGGAGGTGGATTGTTATCATTACTTCATGATGGATAATTTGATTTGGTTTCCCAGTCTTACTGGGAACTTCAGCACTAGGGAGGATTATAGACACATGTGTTCTGAGCCTTTGCTGGTTCCCTCTTGGCTGCATATGTTTCATTTTGCCTTTATTCTGCCAGTGCATTATCTGCTTATATGGAGGATTTAGAAGTGTAGACTTCCTTTGTAGTGCATGATACAAAGAGCTGGATTTTCTCTTGCACCTATTTGATTTCATTGTCTTGCTGCTGATGAAACTATTGATCAAATTTTTATATATTGTCGATCTTCATCTGGTCTATGGAAATATTTGCAGGATATTTTTGGATGTTGACTGAATCTGGAGAGTTTTGGACAGTTGATGGACTCTATTTCTCGGGCTAATTGTAGTACTCAGGTGAAACCGCTACTCCTTTCTACAGTTTCATCATTGGTTTATTTCATTTGGAGGGCTCAAAATGCTCTTATCTTTGAGAGAAAAAGTATGACGATTTTTGTTGGCATTCAAGAGCCTCATATTGGTGTTCTTTCTATTGCACGAGCTCAGATTGGAGTTATGCGGAATGAAGGTTCAGGTATGGTTATTTTGTGAAGTTTCAGTGTTTCTGGTAAGTGTAAGAAGACAATTATGAAGATGTATATCCAGTGGATTCCTCTGATATTTTGTTGTATTAAGGTTAATGTTGATGGTGCGGCGTCAGGTGCACTAGTGCCTTCAGACTGCGGGGGTTTTTTTCGCACCTATAGGGGTATTTCTAAAGGCTGTTTCTATCACTTTTTAGGGAATGACTTGGAAATTGAGGTGGAGTTATGGGCTTTGATTAAGGCTGTCTGGTATGCTTCTTTTCATGGTTGGATGACTTTATGGATGGAATCTGATTCTACCTTGGTGGTTGATATTCTTAGAACTCGTTCAAGGAATGCTCCTTGTAGGATACTATCTGCTTGGGATGACTTTCTAAGGCTTGTGGAGCAGATTTGTTTGGTGGTCACTCTTGTATATAGAGAGGCAAATTCGGTTGTCGATTCTTTATCCAGGCGTTCGATTGAGGAGGTTTTCTATTTATGGTCCTTTGTTACACCGAACCTTTTTTGTGGTTTGGTTGATTCCGACGCGCGTGGTGATGTGTACACGTGTCTTTGTTGACCTATTTCTTCTCCTCTTTTGATGTATTTACTTTTTTATTAATAATTTTTTCTAAGAGTAGGCTTGCCTTATCCTGAGTCTTCTGAGTATATCATTTAGTAACTCAACGATACCTCTTATGTGAACACATATACCTTCACATATCATGATTGAAAGAAACATCCTTGGTATTATCCATAGGCTTACCAACGATATGAATTCATGTATCTGATGGTCCACACTGAGGATTAACAAAAGAGTCACATTACTCATATGACTGTAGAAAAAGATGACGACTTACACTATTCTCCAACAATAAAATTCAAATATGGATGGATCACATGACCAACTGAGATTCCTACCATTCCCATAGGATGTCTAGATTGATTTAATTAAGAGTTTCTGGATAATCACACTTGGAGAAAGGGTTAAACAACATACAACCACTAAACAAAAAAAGTTTATGTTGATAGAAACATGGAGTCCTACATGGGTATACATAACCCAAATAGTACCACGATAGAGAAACTTATCATGAGCAACAAGAAATAGTTCCACATATCCAAGGGTGATACCTTGTATAGGATATTCCTTAATTGAAGGAAAACAATTGAACCCAAATTAGGTGATGATTACAAATTTTCACGAGTCTTACATTCCTACCATTTATATTCAACTAAAGAAGAATAATATAAAAATTCTCACACTCTATTTCAAGGAAAAATCCATGAAAGAAATCAACTACCCAAAAATAAGTGTTGGGGAATAGAATAGATCTTAATGTTTCATTTGAAGGAATTTAAATGAAAAATCACTCAACCCTTTTAAAAATTTAATGTTTAGTTTTAATGAATAACCAACACTAGACATAAGGGAAAACATGCAAGGAATTTTAAACCACCATTTCAACTATTATTTCTTATTGAAATCCTATTTCAGCTAGATAATTATTTGTACAAAATGCATTTCAAACAACATTTATTTATTTAAAAAGTCCCACAAAATATAATCTCATGTAGATTAGGAGGGATTTCATTAATTAGGGGGGGTTTTATGAAAGAATCCACCAAAAAGTGGAAAATCTAATTAACCTTCTGTATTAGAATAACTTAACCCCATGGGGGTTGGCATTATGCATTTAAAAGAAAAGACGATCTTCTGGGGTCATGTTAGGCTAGTATGGGTTCAACTAAAAGCAACACATTCATTCAAAACACATAGATTTAAAAACACCTTTAGATGTATCATTTTATTTACATTAAGCCCCGACTTTCCTACAAGCGTTCAGTTGTGTTTTTATGAAATTATCTACACAGGTCATTAATCCCATGAAAAATGGTGTTATCCTTAATAAGGAAACCATACCATTTATGTTAAAATACATAAACATTAATATTCATATAAATTTCTAAACAATATTCACACAATATATTGTTCGTTTTTATTGGGGACCACCCTTTAAGTTATAAAGCACCCATACACATTACAAGTTACAATCATCCCCCATCTAACCGCAACTGATTTATTTAGGATAACAAAAAATTTATCAGTTTTAAGATTTATTCAATATCCTGTAAGTATATAAATCACATTAATAATGGTCTGGTTATATGGGTCATCAAGTTCTATCTTATAAGGTCACCATAAACCTTATCAATTGGAAGTTGACAAATATTTAGTCACAACCATGGTGTTACATCCTATGTTAAACATCATAGAAGCATAAAAATTTTAGAAATCACACTAAATATGTTACTTAAACATGGTAGTAAATCACATATGACAAAAGTATCATAAGTATTAACTAGTATACATGGAATCAATAGGATTGTAAAATAGAACACATGTAACATAATAAATTTCAAACAAACAAAAAATGAAATCGATGTGGAATGGCTAAACCATGAAATCTGAATCCCTACGTGGCTATAATGATGAATGAAATACTACTTTCTTTCCACATCATGCTAAGGGAAAATGTCTGTAAATATTAGAAATAATTAAGCTGTAGAAATTAAACTAATCACTCTAGGGGAAATCATTTCACCTATAATAATAGAAATAAGGAACAAAATCATAATCCTAACCACATTGTTCTTTCCCCATGGGTGGGGTCATCATTCCTAGACACGAATATCTTCTAAGTGCCAATAGATTATGAGTCTCCTATCTACCAAAATAAAATATAAATACAAAGTAAAAATAAAATTTGATACTTATTCGTAACATCCTGACCTAAATGACCACTAAACTAGTAGCTGAAACTACCACCACATGACCTCAAGCATGCCTCCCCATACGCCAGAGGCTACTGACAAATAGTGAGGGTGTAAGGGGCTGAAAATCGGTATACTATACAGTCATGTTCAGAGTAAAAAAATGGTAAAACCTATGTAAATCAATATCAATATAAATTAAAATAATAATAAAAGACAGGATAATGGAATAATAATACAATAACTAAATAAAAGTGGCCAATTCCAATTTCCAACAATGCATGTACAATAGATGATGCTAAAAGTATAAGAAATGAAAATTAAAAATATCCATGCAATTTAATAAATGAATAGCATACCAATGACTATCACCATGATCATCTCCATCACTAGATTGGTCCTGAGCTCCCTAGACCCCAAGTACACAATGAAACACAAGAAAAAAACCGTAGACATATGAACTAGATGTATACTTGGGAACTAAAAAGTTCCCAAGTAGGGTTTGAGATTTAAATATTTGTAGGCCATCACCCACAGTGTCTATCCCAATCCATTTCATGCAATAAATAAATAAAGGATAGTGTAGCATTATAGTATAAATGAAAAGGGATGACAAATTAAATAATAAAATCATGATTAGGTTTCCTAAAAGGGCACCCATCCCACACCACCTGCTTCATCCTAAGATTTATATCTTATAGGAGGTACATATATAAGAACAATATGTATAGAAGGACCAAAAAAACCTTGAAAACTTATAAGTAAATAGCCCAAGCTTGTTATTCGACTTAGGTTCTAATCCAAATGTCACCAATCAAATATTCTAGTAAAAAAAGTGTGACGCATCAAATTTTCATAAGCAAGATCATAATAATAATAATAATAAATGATGAATCTCATATGATAAAATAATCATTCAATCCTTAAAATGTGGAGGTGGAGTTTCAATCCCATCCACAATGATCTAGAAGAATCAAATGTGTCACTATGTGAACATCCAATAAGACCCAATACCACTGTGTCCATCCAAGGTGACCCATATGGCGTCCCTTGTATCACTTTAGGTATGGTGTCTATAATTCCATCCCATGTATCTCGCATAGAGGATTAGGTATCACTTGTGGAATGGTTTGTCCATATTTATAATGGGTTTGTCTATGGTTTCTCCCTTAGGTAACTGTTATAACTCATGAGTATAAAAAACTCCTGGGAAGCCCACACCTAGAAATTCAGGAAGCACTCTTGGTGTGTCGAGTCCTAAAGAATCGGTCATTAAGATTCCATCAATGTATTCCTAATTTAGAACCCACATTATCTCCAACCCATTTCAAGTGATCCAAATCAAGAATGAAATATATCAAGGAAGACATCTATATAATAGAATTCCACAAAATAAACATATCATGCCCAAAATTGAAAAGCTAACCAAGTATCACAAGTCATAAAATTAACAGAAATAATTCATTAACTAAATTCTTACGAAAATGATTTTAGGATTATAATGATGGAGTTAACATTCATTTAATTTCATGTCATCAATTCAATTTCAATAACTTAAGCTATCAAGCTTGACCATGCAAGAAATTCAATTCAAGACATTTAATAAAGGAAAAATACCATTAGTCACAACTTTTACATTGGCACAAGTTACCTAGAATAAATGATTAGAAATTGAATAATGGAACATGGAATTAATGTGGAGCGTTGAGCATAAACATTTAAATGTAAGGTGTGAGGTATAAAGCTAAATCCCGCTAATTATGGAATATGGAAAATAAAAATAGGCACTAAGCCTGACCATAAGCACAATATTATGCGATAGTGGATATATTGTTTTTGAATTAAAGACAACACACCTCAAAATGTATTTTTTTATTATTAAAACAAAGTACTATTCTTCAAATAATTAATTTTGAAAATTTAACATTATTTCAAGTAGCATCTTCAACTCATGTAAATAAAAATTTATTCTCTATAAAAACACATAACACTAATTAATATCCTAGAAAGGTGTGAAATGTGATCATATAATGCATTATTTAATTTTAATTACCAATGGAATGGGATCATACCCGAAGAGAAGAAAGAAAAAACCCAACACTTAGTTACTTCAATTTTTCATCAGTAACCACTCGAAGCTTCTTATTCCCGCCTCCGAGCATTTTAAAATTCACATACATATAAGGAAAATAGTCCCCTATTTATTTATTCACATGGCCATGAATATGTAAAGGGGATCTATACATATATGCATATATATGTATACACCTGTTTCCACTTACATCCATATGCATTTTCATATTATACACAATTACACCTATCCCATATATATAAATTCACAATAATTGGTGAATATACTTATAATGGAGAGGAAATAATTATATATAATATTACCTATGAATGCGTGGGTAAGTCGCATTTGATAATGGTAACTGAAAACCAATGAGGAAAGGTCCAACAAACTAAGTAAAATTACTATAACCTTGGAAACTATGAAATACCCAAATAATATCAAGTAATAATGAAGAATGGAAGAAATCCTACCCAAAATTGATGATAAGAAGACTAAAATGATCTGAACCACTTTTCCTTTGGAGGAAGTTCCCAAAACATGCATGATGGAGTCCCAGGAGACTCACTGCACATAATAAAAATAGAAGAAACATAAAAACCCATCCCAATAAAAACACAATGGTTTATCCAAATGTATTAGGATGTTGGGAGAAATGCAAAATCTTAAGAAACAATGAGAATAATAGGATCAGGGGCTTACTTTGATGATTAGTATTAGAAAACAAATGGAATCTGTGTGGAAGAGCCGCATGAAGAGGGAGATGAGAGGGGTGGCTCACGACCAATCAGAGAAGGGATGGGGTGCTCCTGTGATGTTTGGAATGGTGGGGGAGTGGGTGTTATAGGTTTTCAGTTTAATTTATTTTTATTTTTATTCAGTAAATTAATTTATAAAAAAACACACCTCACGGTTTGGGTTTCATAGTTAACCAAACTATGTGCCCACTGTGTGGAACCCCTACTTAGGGATCCACCTCGTACGGTTTGTGCCTCATGGTTATCCTAGCATTGTAAAAAACATATGGTGAATAGTGTTTAGGAAAAACATAAATTTCAGTACCCATGCAGGATAGGATCATGGTTTGGAAAAATGTGCATAACCCATGTGCACCACCTCTCTCCACCTGTTATAGGCTGTATGGTTTCAGAAAAACTATGTACCCTGTTTAGAGATCAAAAAAATTTACATTTTAGATTTCAGTACTCCCGAAACACAATGATAACACCAAGGTACCTATTGTGCATTAAACCAAGTCCAAAAAAAATACATTGAAGTCTTCCAACTATCAGAATAGCATTCAGAATGCTCGGTTTGTAAAAAGGCCAATCAAGTAAACCAAAAAATTCACAATCCTTGGATTTTCATCTAGTTTGAAACATGGGTCATTACACAAGAAAATTTAATAGTATATATTTTTGAGGAAGTTTAAAATATATTAATGAATTATACGAATTATAGGATGTTTTGTAAAATCACTTTTTATTCCTTTTTAACATTCTCACACCATTATTTATGAAAATATGTAAATATATCATGTTTTTATCCTTAATACATATTTTTCCTATTATCATACAAAAAACACACTATAAAATATAAGAAGAAAAAAAACACATGAAATATATAATAAATATAATAAATGATAATAAAAATATAAATGGAATAGTATTTTTAAAAATAATTTCATAAGGATCTATTTCAAAAAATAGATCTTCAACAATTTTGAGCAGTTATAACAAATGATAAAAATTTTGAAGTTAAGGTGGAAACCCATGACCAAACTCAAAATTAGAAGTCAATCTATATAAAATACTCCCAAAGGAAATAACAATGACTAATATTATGATCAAATAACGATGGAAATAAAAATTCAAATGAAAAAATAACATTTTTTTTAATGTTGATACCTTTAAATGGGTGGTTGTGGTACCTAGATACTTGGATGTATCATGTATAATGAATAAAAAATTATGAATTTTTGGATTAAACTACCCATTTTACAAAACAAGTTATTCAACCCATCTATCGATCACAGTGGAGGGTATGTGATTAAACTAAGTAAGAATTAGGGAATAACTTACCAAAAAATAATTAGGATAAATGGAGAGGCTAAATAAAACATTATTGTGGTCATATAGAAAAGTAAAAATATGTGGGAGTGGTCAAGTTGGGAAGGCCATGGATGAATGGGTTCAAGAGAGAAAGTCTAGGGACAGAGGGGGTAGTCTAGTTTTAATATAAGGATGAAAATACATCTACTGAATAATGGTAGCAGGTGTGGAGGGTCATTTTTCGAATTGTCAACCCGCAGAGGCCGTGATGAGTGTCGCGCCGGTCCCTTCCTCCTTGACAGGGGAGGGACCTTCGCCGCCACTTGCGGGGGGAAGACCCCGTCTCTTATCCCCCCTCTCTAACCCAGACCTTCTTCCCCATTCTCCCATATTTCGATTTACCCTAAAGTCCCAGAGTTATTTGAAGGATTCCCACAACCGTTGATCTCTTCCTCACAGTTCACGACCACATCTTCCCTGCTGAATTTGATGATGATAGCTCATTTGAAGAACCGACATCCAATGGTGGACACTTTCGACCGTCATTTTTGGGATCCTGGGGTCTACAGGACCAGCCTAATGTGAGACTTCTCGATACCAAGAACATCATGGTTAGGTTTAGAACTGAGGAAGACCTGATTATGGCCTGGTCTAGCACTCCTCGCATCTACGACAGTTCCAGATTCTTCCTCTTCAAGTGGTCTAATGTCTTTCATATGAATCGTGATTCTCCGACTATAGATATTTGGGTAAGATTCCTAGAACTCCCTCTTCCTTTTCAAAATCCTGATATCTTTCAAATTTGGAAAATATCATGGGCCGCTATATGTGCTCTGATAGTAGGACTAGAGAAATTTTTCACCCAATTTCTCCATGAATCTGTGTCGAAGTTGACGTTTGAAAGGTGCCTACTGAGTTTATCTGGGTTGCCGTAGGAGATCTATTTCATTAAAAACAATCCATTATGTTTGAATCATGGTTTGATTTCTGTTCTTGTTGTAATAAAATAGGGAATTTGTTGGAAGTGTGTAGGCATAGGAGGATGACTTTCTATCAGACATCGGTGTGGGGCTCTGGGAGAATTGATGAAAGAATGAGAACTCATATGGGCGGGGAGCCGGTGGGGACAGAGCTGCTCCTTGGAAACACTACTGATAAAAAAATTGCATGTGTTCTTGTTAAGGATGCCCCACTAAGAATCAAGTGGTCTCTCTAGACCCAATTTACTTAGATATCAATGCAAATTCGAACCTCAACATGGAGGGGGTACCAGGATCTGGGGAGGTTCTTTTGGCTGTAGATGCTCGAGGGTGTAGGCATCCCCTTGGAGAACAAATTCTTAGTTCAGCCTTTAATCCAATGGCACTGTCTCAAGAGCCAAGAGTTAAGGACATATTTGCAAGGTTGTACCATGATTTGGGGACTTCCAAGTTGACCATTACAGCCTCAGATGTTCCTTCCACCTCAATGGATACCTCTTTTGATGAGTTAGTGAAGTAGGGTGAGCTGGTTAATGGTCAGGTGGATAAGCAGGTGGCTACTCATAATAATGGAAGTATTCACTCTGAAGTAAGAGTGGTTACAAATAATCTTAAATCCCATGATCCGAATGTGAAGGTGTCTCTGGGTCAAGAAGTGATTGTACAATGTGAAACATCAAAGTCTTTTACATCCCAAAACTGTTTCGCTGCTTTGGATGGAGTTGGAAAGGAGAATGTGGATCCTGAAGGATGGAAAACTGTCATCCCAAGATGGAAAAGAAAGCAGGGTCGGTCTCGATCTCCAGAATCAAGTGATAGTGAGGTTGATTCTCATCATGAGCAATTTCACGGGCACACTTTGGTTGGATCTGGCTTAAGAAAGGGGATGTAAGGAAACTCTCTCCTTGGATATTTCTCGGTTCAAGGGGGGGAAGTCAAGACCTCAAAAGGACTACTCGAATACCCCCAAAACAATCGTAACTAGATCTTCAGTAAGGATAAATAATAACGAGATTGAAGCAAATCCCGGGGGAAAAAATAAGTGTGTGGACACTCAAAAGGAAAAGAAATAGGTTGAACATGTCGCTTCTAAAGAACCAGAGAAACATCTCGAGATTGTTCTTCACTCAAATGAAGAAATGCAGGTTGAGACCATGGAGCTCAAGGATTCAGAGAAGGAGAAAGATAAAATATTAGAGAGGGAACTTCGTATTAATGAAAATAAAGTTCAAATGGCTTGGATCAACAAACAAGACTGGATCTTAGTTCACAGATTCAATGAAAATAAGATCAATGCGGAGGAATACATTCAATCATGGGACAAGCTCGCCACTCATTTTGAGGATCATATCAGATATGATCCAGATTCAGAGGTTCGTGATTTTCAATGGGGCTTATATTGGGTAACTAATTCATCTAATGTTTTCCTTGTTTTCAATTACTATGTGACCACCTTTTTTGTTTAACTATTTTCGGCCTGAACATGTTTGATTTCCCACTTGGACTTTTTTATGGTTTGAATTTTGTTAGGGTTCACACTTTTGACATAAAAGTGATTTTAGAAAAATACAAAATATGGATTGTAGGTGTAGAGGGTAATATTGGATGGGGATAATGGTGTAGGTGGAGTGTAGAATAGGAAGTGGAGGGGGTTGTAAATGAGGCCAGTGGCATTAAGAGAGAGTGTTGGAGGATTTAGCGAGAGTCTCCGGGTGTATTGGTGGTGGAAAAGGAGGCATTAGGTCCTAGAAGATAAGGGGGAGGTGACGTTAGTGAATGAATAAATATTGTGAATCACCAAAGAGTGATAAGGGAGGGGTTGATCCTATGGTGGTGGGAGTAGGAAAATTAGATTTGGTGATTTTTAATGTTTTTTTAAAAAAATGACATCAAATTTCATCTAATTTTTTATATTAAAATATAATAAGTATATATAATAATTTTATAAAATGTTTCATTTTTTAAATTTTATTATATAAAATAAAATAAAATAAAAATATGTGAAGAGAAATTATTAAAAGAATAATAGTTATAAATTTGTTGTTATTTTTTACTAAATATTAATAAATATTTTTTCGAATTTACTTTGATTCAATTTGATTATGTTTACTAACATTAAACATAAAAATTAAAATATAAAGTATATAAATAGTATCAAACATATATGTAAATATATCAAAAATCATAATGATTTATATTTATTTATTATGAATAATATTTAAATTTTTATTACATGAAAAAAATTAAAAAATATTTATATTGTTAATATTTAGAGAAGATTTAAAATTAAAATCCTCTATTATGATATTTTAAATAAACCAGTAGAAAAGTACATGGGCATTGGGATATTTATATACTAGCTACCCTTAACTAGTTGTAAATAAAATTATTATTGTTATTCAATTTTTTTATATCATTTTTATTGATGGAAAAGGATTCTTCAATAATTTTTTTAATACTTAAAATTCGTGTATTAGTACAAAAATGTATGTATTGATATGATAAAGAGAATATTATAACATTTGTAAATGATTTTTTTGAAATGAATGGTCAATTTTAACAAATATATCTTTTGGTAAAAGGATGTTCTTATAATTATAAGTAATACTAGTGAAACATATAATTATTTAGAATTTTCCATTTTTACCCGTAGATATTCTTTATAAAAATAAATTATTGTTAGTATAATTTAATTTTTTGTAGTTATTATTTAGATACTAGATGTGGGTGTGGTTTTAACATAGATTTATCTAGGATTAATAACCTTCAATAGAGTTGTTCTATTATGTTTCAACCATCATTATAGTACACAGCGAATGGGACCTTTCTATACAACTGGTATAAAAATTCCATGAAATATTCTAAGGTTAATTTTTTATTTTATTTATGATTCATTATAATGTATTTGAATATATTAAGTACATTAATGAACAAGGTTATACCTAATGTGCCATCGATTGAATAGAAGGTTTATTATTTAGACATCTTTTGAATTATTTTTCCATAATATATGATTTCTAAATACGATTATTGTTTCTCACACTATATATTTTTGTTTTAGTCAACGGTTTAAACCAATATAATTACGGTTAACGCGGAAAGTGAAAATCAAATAAAGGTTGTGATAAGAAACTAAATTAAATGGAGCTGGAGTGTGATTGATTATGATTATCCCTAACCAAATATCTTAATATATGATTAACAACCTAAAATTGGATGAGAATCAAGACATACCTAATAAGTGAACGAGGGTATTCCAGGGGGCTTCAGTTGAAGAAGAACATGATCAAAATTATATTTACCTTAAATCATGTCATGAATATTGGAATAAAAAACAAGGTAAATCTATTAATGGAGTGGAAATATTTTTTATGTGAGGAAAATAATATGAAAGATCAGGTAATTATTGAGGAAAAATTAATTTTTTGATAGAGAGTAATAAAGTGTATCCTAAAGTAACATTAATAGTTCAACGTCATATGAATAATGAATATAGAAATTATAAAAGTTAATGATCTAATACAAGGGTCAACTCCTTTAACAAGGAAGATCCGATGATATGATGATCACTTAAGTTGAATGATTGAAGTTTTTATATGATTGAAATAAAAAAATGATGATGTAAATGTATTTTATAGTTGATATTCTAGTGAGAAGAATCATAAAAAATTATCATTTTTTAGTATTTTTCCATTAAATATTTTCAAATATATTTATATTGGTATCGAAAAAATAGAAAAGTGATTTAGTGGTAAGGTTTAATTTTATGGAATACACATGATTTTTAGAAATATAACTCCTATAATTTTCTTGATTTTGAGATAAAATTTTTTAGTTGGAATAAAGAGATGATTTATATTGATAACCTAAATTTTATAGTCTTGATAACCTTTGAACTGATTAATGATTTGAGGAAAATTTTCCCTATGTTACATCTAATGAGTTTTACTATATTTTTTGGATTTATCGAATATATTTGATAGTAAATTATTTTTTTATAGAATAAGTATATAGTTAATTTTTAGATTAACTTTATTTTTTCTTCAGGTTTTATTATTAATAATTTTTTTCATATGTTTTAAAATAATATATGATCAAGGTGTTCACATGTTTTGTATATGACATTATGGGAAACATCATGTTGTATGTGGATAAATTTAAAAGTTGATCTTGAGAAAAAATGTGATAAAATATATAATATTTATAGGGTTTGAATTTGGTAAGGAATGTTTAAGAGGATTCATAAGATTAATATCTTATAGAAAGGTTTTGGTTGAGCACTGGGTTTTATTGTCATGATTTTCGACATACAATCATTACTTTATCATATGATGATTTATTTATTTTGGATGACAAGTGAAAATAATTTTGGTTTTGGTAAATATATAGGTAAGAGGAATGAATTTCTATTACTTTATAGGTATTATAGTCTATTAAAATTTAATTTTAGTTTTCCACAATGAAAATTTTATCTTGAATATTGACTTTAAGGAGTAAGAGATAAAGTGGAAATTTATTAAAGCATAATCAAAGTATGAATGTGTTTTTATTAAATGATAAGTTATCAATTAGGTTTATTTTATCATGTTTTGTATCTTGATATGTATAATATTGAAATAACATTAGTAAAATAATATTCAAACAAAATTTTTATCCTTTTATATTAATTTTTTATGAATGTTTTTAATTTTTACCCCTCATCGATTTATGGTTTTGTTTACATTATCTTATGGATTTCTATGTTCTATATCACTATAGATTATTCCTTTTGTGTTAGTTTTCCACTATATGTCTGTATTTTAACATTACACCAATTTTATCCTCATTTGGTAACATGAATATGTGTTACATCATGTATATTTTTGTTTTTGATTTCCTTTTTTCAAAGGATGTTTTATTATACCTTTGTATAGTGTGTGTTTTTATAGAAACTTATTTTCCAATATTGGAATAATAATGATCGAGTAAAAGTTAATAGGGTGAAATTTATTTAATCGGGAGAGTGTAACAAAACAAAAAATTATTTTAAAATAATAATAAGCATGATATATTTATTAACTTGCAACACAGTGTTTTAAGTGAATTGTGTTTTATTATAAAAATAATATTATTTAAATGTGACCGATATAACCCGGGAATTTAATTCATAGGTATAAATATGAGTAAATATATTTTAAAATATATCAGTTATCTTCAAAATAAATTAAAATTTATTGATTATTTATTATGAAATAAGTACACAATTTATATTGAAATCATATTATACTTTTGAAATTCAATTTCTTCAAAAATTATTTTTATCAAATTTTGTGCATTAAATTTATAATTATTTTCTGTCATATTTATTAATTTTATATTTGAAAATAAAAATAATTTTTGAAATCATCATATCAAAATTAATTAGGCTGAAATTTTGGGACTTTTTCAAAATCATTGTTTTTTAGATAATACAAAAACATAAAGATTTTTAAAAAACCATCATTTAATTTCATTTAATAAAATAACTAAAAAGAAACATTATATTTTAAATTTAAAATTAAATTTAAATATTATTCATTTAATTTATAATAATATAATTAATTCTATTTGAGTCACCAATATTCATTGTTTTGAAATAATTTATTTTTTGTACATAAATACCCATTATCTTAAACCAAAATTCAATTTTATTTTAGGCATTTATATTAATATTTATTTATTCAACTTATCTATTTAAATCCTAAATAATGTATACAATATTAAGAATCATGTGGTTTAAATTTTTATACATTTCTCTTTTATTTTTGGTCATTATGTATAGTAACTATTTAAATTATTGGTCATATTGGTAAGGGTAAAATACAAAAAAAAGGTTTAAAAAATGATAAGTGGTCTCAAACTCAACCCACCACATGAAATAATTTCATTATATGATATTAATTCTATAATATCTATCGAAAAGTCAAATATATTCAAATTTGGTTCTATTTACTTTTGATAAGTACATTAATAACTGTTTAATTTTTTTTATAGTTCACAAAAGGATAAAAATAACTATTTAAAGAATATTGAATGTAATTTTGATAATTATAATATTTTATTTATGATATTAATTTAATTATAATTATTATTTATATATTATAACATCAAATTTTGATACAATTCCAACATAGGTTTTATGCAAGCATTAGAAATATCAATGTAAATAATTGAAAAAACATTAAAAGTAATGTATTTGGTTGAATTAATGGGCCATAAGAAATTTACACTTAAAAATAATGTATTATTTATGGTGAAATGGAATAAATTGGATTTTTTGGGGTCATCTGGACTTCAAATTTAAATTAAATGAATAGATCTAAAAATGAAATCAGTGATATAATATACTGAATAATATATTTTATATTTTTTAAATCATAATGAATTTTCAACATGACAAGTTGGATGATAAATTATTAATAAAAATAAAATTATGTAATGAGCATAATGATTTTAAAACCTCTGTTAGGAGGCCCATTATGTCCACTTATATATGAAAAAACTCATTTTCCATGCCTAAAATGAGAGAAAACCCATCATTCCTATGCCTATGTGAATAAACACCTTATTTTCACACCTAAAAATGACATGAGATATAATTTTAAAATAAGGCATTAGAGAGAGATAAATAACAAAACCCATCATCATCTCTACACATGTCTACCCTATAATGTCAATGATCATAATATCTCAAATAACCCATGTGAAATGGATGGTTTTCTTAAACCTATCACATAACATGAACATAATAAATCATTTGATATCAATATATAATTTTTTCAAAATGAAACATAACAAAAAAACATATAATGGATGATAAAAAAACCACTTAATGAGGGGTAAACATTGGAGGAACTATTGAATTAAAATACATTGAAATAATTTTAATTTCAAAATAATATTTCATAAGGAGGACATGAAAAATACAAAATGTTTTCAAAAAGGTGAACTGAAAATACATTGAAATATATATAAATTTGAAGGAATAATTAATTATGAAGACTTAAAAAACATATAATGTTTTCATAAAAGGGTATTTGAAAATAATTTGAAAACATTTACTTTTATAAATAATAAATAATAATTAAACATTTAAAAGAAATAATATCTATTAATAGAAAATGTTATAGGGTTGATAAAAAAATTTATTTTCATATGATAGAAATTTTTTTTAATTATTTTAGAAAATAATTAATTGAAAACCCAAATCATGAAACATATAATGAATCCTTTGCATTAAAATAAATTAATGAAAATAAAAGCAATCCGAAGAGATAAAAGAAATTTTCTTTCAATTTGGTAGAGTTGAAATTTTTTGGGATGTAAATACATGGTTACAGAAGGAATATCCATGGAACGTAACATGAAATATTCAAATCAAAAATCTTTTTAATGAAAAATTAGAATAATAAAAGAAAAGGATATTAGTGTGAAAAATTATATATCTACAAAATAAGGTGGAATAAATCCAAGAATAATCCTAGGATATAATAGATCAATCATTAAAGAGAATAGACAAATATGTGTGATTATTATACAAGGAGGTAAATTGAGTCATGAAAACATATTACAACATTTTTAGTGTTTGAATAAAACCCCATGAGGGGTATAAATGAAAACATAAAATTTAATATCATGAAATATTAGATAATATTATAGAAAATTTAATTTAAGGTAATATTTTAACCATTGATAGGGAAACATGTTGTATAACTAAAACATGTCTCATGGGATTCAAAATTGAGACAAAGAAACCTATACCTTATTTTACTTCTTAATTAGATAAACTATATGATGTTTTATAGATAAAATAAATATTTTAATAGTTTATTTCAGAACAATATTTGTAAATAAAAATCATAATAATTTCCATTTATAATCAATATTGATATGTGCGTTTTTTAGTTTTTTCAATTATCCAACATCAGGTGTTTATAGGTTTGACCATTTATAGCAGTTTCACAGGATTGGTTTGGGTATTTTTTATTATTAAAAAGTTAATAATTAAAATTTCATTACATTAACATATTTTTATGACTTATAAAGATTTATTATGTTTAAATTTCCTTCCATAGGTACATCAATAATTACCAAATAAGATGAAAAAATGATCAGTTTTTAGTGATTATAAACATATAAAGGGTGCTTCCATAATTAATGACTAGAATATTATTTTATAAATTCCAAAATAAATGATATAATACATTATTTATAAATTTATTTCATATTATACCATAAATTACTTTTTATTATCATCCATGATATAATTTAATATCATTATTGAAGTAGTTGGTCAAGCTGAACTAATCCCAAACACACATTATCTTGATTGATAAGTATAGTCAATAAGGTGTATCATTTCACATAATATCATTATAATAGAATAATAATGATATTACTTTTTTTTATGATGGAAAATAATATTTAATTTTTTTATAACATAAGTAAGAAAATGTTGAATAAAAACAAAATAAATGATTCCTCATAGAGGTGGTAATCTATACAATAAATGATTAGTGTTTCAGTTACTAAATAATTTAAAAGGGTTTATAAGGATATTTAATGATCATTAATAATCGTAAATAAAATAAATTAATAATATTTATTGACTAAAACCATCATTAAGATCGTACATGGGAGGTTGGGATGAAAAACAGAAAGCATCAGTTCCTCGTGGTGATAATTCGTTCACATGAAATGACATCGATTCATGATTTTATTAGTATACATAAGAAAATAAATAAAGGGTTTAAAATTTATATAAAAAATATAAGTATATTAATGATAATGATCAATTTATTATACTATTTATTATTCTTAGAAATTATTTAATGAGAATAAGTTTTTCAGAATGACGTGATACCTATGTTGAGGCCTTGAACTTACTATTGATGATGACCTCATATTTGAGGGAAATTGAAAAATTTGTAGGGACTAGGGGAATTAGGTAATATATATGATTCAAATAATAGTATATTTTTTCTGGTCTTTATGTAAATTTAAATATATGAGTAGAGAATTTAAAGGGTGGAATTTATCCCCTTTATAACTGTGGAAGAGGTTCCTTTCAACGAAAAATAATGGTAAGGGGTATGAAATGAAATACATGAATGTTATGAGATTTTGGTGTATTAAGTTTGGTAATACATGTGGCAAAGGCATCATATCTTAAAAAATTATTTCTATAAGTAATAAAGGTCATTTTAATTTAGGAAAAATTTGATCCACCTTCGATTAATATTTCAAAAAACTATTACTCTTAATTAAATAATATTCATGTCAATTATTTTATTTATAAAAATAGAAGTAGACCCTTATTACTAAATAACTATGTGATAAAACAAATATTTTATATCGATTTTTACTAAATTAATTTTTAAATAGAAGAAATTTATCTTTTAAATGAAAGCATATAACATGTTGCAAAAATATTTTCATCTAGAAAAATGTCATTTTAATCATTAAGTGATCTTAATGTAATTCAACATTTGTTTACCAATTTAATGAGTTTAAATAATTTTTATATATGTTTAAACATCATATTATAGATTTAATTTAAAATTTAATCATTTAATTTTAAAAATATTCAACATATAAAAATGGAATATATTTTTGAAAAAATATTAGTTTTATTAGGAAAACTAATATATACCCAATATAAAATAATATTATTATAGAAAAATAAAATGATACTTGTTATATAATTTGGACCCACTGATTAAAAATTAAAAAACCATTCCCTATGAATCTTTTATAAAAACTAATTTTAAAATTATAATTTATAATCTATATAATACATTTTTAGGAGAATTTTATATATTTTTTAAAATATAAAATAATGGTTTATAAATAAAACATTATATTTTAAAATATATAAAGTTACATAAACTTATTATTTTTTGTTTGGAAAATGGTTTCCTAAGTTCTTAGTTATGCTTATATCTATGTGATGTAAAAAATATGTCATATTTTTAAAAACTATATCTTTCTTTATTCACCTCAAAATCTATTATTTTGAAAAAATAAAAAAAATCACAAGATAATATGTCCTTGAATAATCCCCAAATGAATTCATTTTATTCTCAAATTCACAACCAGAAAATGAAAAATTTACTTTTAAATAAAATCATTAAATATTATAAAACCCATTTTTAAAGAGAATCATTTTTTTCATATTATATACTCTTCGATCCCCTGCAGAACCTAAAACATTCTGGTGGTTTTGAATAATCGGTATATATACCACTTAAGGGGTGCAGTACCATGTTATTTTTAGGTGGCGAGCGGGAGAGGGATTATCAGGATTTTACGAGTGGCATGTGTGCGAGGCCCATAGTGGGGTGGTGACTTTCTCAATGGCGGATTAGTCTTAAAGGGGGTGAAAGGGCTAAGTTGACATGTATAGAGTTGATAATGAGAAATATTTAATTAGAAGATAATGGTGACCTATGGTGAGCATGGCAGATTTGTAACACATTTTTTCTATCATAAGGGAAGTGAATTGAAGCTAATATATTTTCCCAATGATCCATGGATACTTTGGACCATGTTTATGCCTATGGTCTAGTCACTATGGAATTTGTACATCTGAAACTACATAAAATTAAATGATTATCTACATACCAATAAAAATAAAGGGGGGTTTTCTTTGTTCAATAAATAGTCATGGACCCATACATATGAATAAAATTTTCTTACCACTATTTATACATTCTAATTGTATTAATACCTTATAATTTTCTATATTGGTTTTGAATTTGGGATTGTATGTGGTAAAACAAAATATTAATTTAATGTGAAAAAATCAGGTCATTACATTCCACCACTCTTAAATAAATTGTGTATTAAAAATTAAATTGTCAATTTCTTTCAGAAAGAGATAAAAGTAGAGAAAAATTGACATACATCAAGATATTATCTCCAATTATATATAATACAAAATATCGTAGAGAAGAATGGAATACACTTATTCTTCATGAACCATTTTATGAAAATGTATCTCATTGATTGGTTTTAAGGCCCATGTGAACGATTCTATTTTCTTCTATGTTAATTTCTTATTGGTCATGCAGTAATATATGGATATAATTTATTTTGAATGTGTTTTACCCTATTTTAGAAATTTATGTGGATTCAATGTAAATATTTCAACTATATTATTAATATATAGAATTTTTTAGGGGAGTATATAATGATTCTTATAATGTATGCTTCCACAAACATAATAATCATATCACAAATGTTTTCCATAAAAAACCCTTGAGGACTGTGACATGATGTTTTTAGATAATTCACAATATATAATTAGGTTGATTGAACTATAATACATCCCCAAATTATAAATGTGGAGTAATTGAAAGATAATTACTACTATTACCTTCACCAATATTCACTGTACACTTTCATCCTTGATCATAGATATAAGAGTTTATAGATTCCTACCATCCTTTGAAATCATTAGATTAGGGAATTGAATTATTCAATTCATGAGTTCTCCTCACATGAGATATTAAATTGACTTGGCTTCCCTAATATTATTTTTTTATTCTTTTCCTGTGGTTATATAACAATTTTTTTTCCCTTAAAAACATGAAAATCAATGGACACTGCTTCCACAAGTAAAGCATCTTCTAGTCCACTTGAGAATATTCCCTTGATGATTCTTTACACATATTTAACATACTGGAAATTTAATATTTTTCCCTTCATTATCATTATTACTTGATCTTTCTGTTGACTCCAACCTTTTTAATTTTGTGTTTTTAAGACTTCAACCATGTTAACATTGTTACTAATATTGGTAAATAGCTAGATTGGATCAATAAGTGGACTTCTCAATCCATCTCACATTATAATGGGTTGATCATTTAGATAATAATCACATTTTCCTTCAAATGAATGATTAAATTGGTTTCTTTTAGTTCAATCAATTACTAAAACCAAAAAGGGTTAACATGAGGGAAAATATTTAGAATTTAAGGAAATTATCATAATCATTAATTAAATTAATTATCAAATGGTAATATTATTTTTAATTATCTTGTTATCCTATAGTTCCTTTAGTTCGGCCTCTATCAATATTATTTTGACCTAGGTTACATTACATTAGGTTATCTTATATTTATCAACTTAATCACCTAAAATTAATAGGATATTAATCCATCATATTGGTTCTTAATGAGAACATGATGAACCAAATAATATCCTTATTGAGTTTCAAACCACATATGGAATCTTAGGCCCATTAATCATGTATTTTGATGTTATCCAGTCAATTCTCGACTATCCATTTTCTGAATTGTTACCCCTAGGTGAACATATTCCACTATTTCATATACTTTTCGTATAAAAAAATGTATATATTTCTAGATAAATCCATTTACTCAAGACCATACAATTATTTGTGTATATGATCATATTATCAGTCTTAAATCTAGAGTTTTAATGAAGGTTCACTAAATTTATACCCAAAATAAAAAAAAAACTAATATACTATAATAAAAAAATCTAATTTCAAAAAATAACTAAACCCTATATCTGATACCAACTATAGTAACCCATATTGAACTTGACATAAATAATTCATTAATCTAATGATTTAAATTATATATCACATAAATAGTTTCATAACCCAAGGATTGAAAGATTTAGTGTCTTAGTCACTATATAAACATCATATTTTACAAATATATGGATTATATATCCATAAATACTCTCAATGAGACCCTTTTCCTAGATAATTCCTATGAAATTATCATCTTCATAACCTAGGAAATAAAAACATAAGAAAAACGTGTCCTTACATTCCTGATAATAAAAAATACCAATCTTAAGGTATTATATCATAAATTTGAAGTATAATAAGAGGAATAAATATATATCTTTTTAAAACACCATAATACCATGTATGATAATCATAAAACATTATGAAGAAACATAATATCATAAAAATATTATCAATGATGCATAAAAGATATAAAATGGATCAAAACACATATCAATAATCATAAAACATGTGACTATGATATAATATTTCAGAATACATTTAAAATAAAACATGAACATGAAAACATGGAATTTCATGTAAATGAAAAACAACTTTAAAAATTAACAAAAAAAGATTAAAAACATAGAAATTTGGAAAAACATTACAATGTAATTGACTTTTTATAACATTATAATGTTAAAATTGTGTACAAACCATAAGTATATGAAACTTTGTGTGAGATAACCCATTCTTTCATTGCCTATTTAAATAAACTAAATATGTCCATGCATGAAATGTGGGAAAAACAACCATGCCCACAGCTAGGTGAAAAAATTAATTATGTATATGAATTAATACCTGATGAGTTATAATATTATTCTAATTCAATGGAGAAAGATATTGGACCCCATTCATCATCATCCATACATATTTGTTTCACTTATATTCAATCATTATCATACAAAAAATAACCCATTGAAAAATAATATGTTTCAAAAACATATACAATAACATGATCTTAAAAAAGAATAGGATATGAAAATTTCATTTTCAAAAGGAACCAAAAAATAATAGGATACAAAGGATGATCAAAACATCACATCATGAAATACAAACCTTTGTGAAAAAATAAAAGTGAATATAATTTGAATTATTTTTCTTTTTAAAGAATAATGAATTATTAATACATGAAAAAGAAGATTTTGAAAATAAATATTTTAAAAAACTATGAAAAACAATTACATTTAAAATTATTTTTAATATTTAAGTCTAAAGAAGGAAAAAAAATTCAAAAAAGGGTAGAGAAAATACATTAAAATGTGTTTCTTTTTAAAAAATATATCATATTTGAACTATGAAATGAAATAGTGGTTATCAAAATGAAATGTGAATTGGATGATAAAACCTTTTATTTTTAATGGATGGAAAAATATTTTAATCTTTCTGAAATAAACTTATTGAGAACCTCTATCACTAAAAGTATAAAAACACTTTCATTAAAATAAAATAAAATAAATTAAATAATTATTGAAGGAAAACTCACATTTTTCCATTATGGGAAGGAGATAATGTTTAGGATGTATAAACATGTATTTGGAAACAAAATCCCTTACAATTAACTATAATTATTATAAAAAAATAAACTTTTACAAAATAATAGAATAATAATGGAAGAATAATTTGGTGTGAAAAAAAGACACAAGAAAATATGGTAGAATAAATCCTAGAATCATCATAGGTTAATATAGATCAATCATTAATACTAAAATGGTGTAATGAGTTATTATGACCCAAATAAGATAATTGAGTCACCAAAACCCCTATATAATTTCTGACATTTGAATCAAATCCCAAAGAGTGGTATAACTTAAAAAACATTTAATATCATGAAATATAAGAAAATCATGTTAAAAAATTATATTATTGAAATATTTTCACCATTTTAATGGAAAAATGGTGTAAAAATTAAACCTGTCTCAAGGGATTCAAATTTAAGACATTAAACCTTTACCATATTTCCCTAATTAGTTATATGCACTATAATCTCAAGTATAATAAAAATAAATATCATAATAACTAGTTGTAAAACAATTATCATAACTAAATATATTCATAATTTACATTTACAATCCTTATCTTCATGTATATTAGTTAGTTTTTTCTTATTTTTCCACATCAGATTTCTTTATTGTTTGAGAGTTTTTTGTATTCATAGGATCAATGCAGTTATTACTTCTTCATAAAAGTTATTTATTTAATGTTTAGTAATGTTATTGTAACAGATTAATTATTATTCTTTATGATATTTTATTTTCTTTTTTGAGTACTACAATCATTCCCCTTGTATGTGAAATAGGAAACAAACATTTGTTAAGTGATTTTCAACCTATAAGGGGTCTTTTTCTAATTAATGAATTCACCATTGTTGTACACTTTTTATAACCAATAAAAAATTATTATTTATATATTAATATCATATTATACCATAAATTTTGTTTTCATAATTATCTATGATATAATTTCATATCATTATTCATGTAGGTGGTCAAACCAACCCAATCTTGAACACACTTTTTCTTGATTGGGGAGTATGGTTAAGGAGGTGTTTCATTCGAAAGAATATCATTATAATAGATTAATAATGATATTATTTTGATGTTTTTATAATATTTTAAAATGTTTTAAAAAAATTATAATATGTTATAATTTCATAGTGATAAATATATTATATATAAAATTAGTATTCACAAATACCATAAATAATCCCATCCATGAGAGGTTGTATTGAAAAATCGAAAGAGTTGCTTCCTAAAAGTGGTAATATGCACACACGCACTAACAAATATTCTTATTTTTTTAGTTAATGGAAGATAATAAATGATTGTTTTACCATAATTATAATAATATCTCAACACACTAAGGATGTTGATGATATTATTATACTACAATTACAGTAGGTTTATAAATGAAATAATAAGAAATAAATGTAAATAATTATTTAATAACTATATTGAGATTGTGAGCATCCTCTTGGTGAATGCATTAAATCATAGAGACATAAGTTATTTTGTGGTGACTAGGGAAATTAGGGGGTGAAATAGAATTCTATGGGAGGATATTTGGGTAGATTTTCAATAAAAATATTAAATAGGAGTGTAGTATTGAAAGGGTGGAAGGCATCACCCTTTTATAAGTTAGGAAGCATGACATTTCAATGTAAAAGAGGAAAGTAATGGGTAAGAATGGAAAGGAATGAAATATTGGTGATTTAGGTGAAGTTAGGAAGTAAATATATACAATAATGGATTTAAATCCTAAAAAATCATATCTATAAGGATTAAAGGTCATTTTAATTTTGAAAATTCACACCACTCTATATTAGTCTTTTAAAAACTTATTAGTCTATTTAAAATTTTAATCATGTCAATTATTTTATTACTTGAAATATAAATAGATCCAAATTACCCTATATTGACATTTTGAATCGAAATTTTGGATATATTTATCAAAATTATATTTATAAATAAGAGGACATTAACTTTAAAATCAAAACCTATATTGTGTTGCAAAATGATTTTTTATAGAAAATGGAATTTGATTCATTTTTTGTTATTAGTATAATTTAACATTGATTACCCATTAAAGACATGTAAATTATTTTTTACATATAATTAAAAATCATCGAAGAGAATTAATTTAAAATTTTTCGTTTGATTTTAAAAATAGTAAATATTTTTAAAAGTTTTATTTTTTGGAAAAAATTGTAATTTTATGAAGGTAAATAATATTTATCCAATGTAATAAAATCTTTTATCCCAAAAATAAAGTAACCCCTAAAAGATAATTTTTACCCGCTAATTGAAAATTGAAAATTAATTTAATTTTATTTAAATGCTAATAAAATCTAATATATGAATTTATAATATATTTTAAATAATTTTAAAGAAATATGCCTTATGAATTAAAATATAAAATATTGGTTTTTAATTGAAACATTATATTTTAATATATAGATATAATATTACCTAAATAACATATATTTGGTCATGAAAAAATGATTCCAAAATTTTATTTTATTCTTATATTCAAGTAATGTTTCAAAAGAAACAATATTTTCAAAATTATATTTTTTTATTATTCACATAAAAATAAAATATTTTAGAAAATTTCCAAAAAATCATCCTAAGGTATTATAACCGTAATAAACAAAAAATTATTTTAATTTTTTAAAATTTATATAATAAAATTTATAAATAGGTAATAAAAATAAAATCCCAAAATATCTTGAAAAATATCTTTTTATAAAGAGTTTCCTTTTTGGTATATTATATATTAAAATAAAATTATTTCTAATCGTAAATATATCAAAATTTATAACATATCCATTTTAAAAAAATAATGTTTATGAATGAAAGATATATTGTCCGTTGGATAGATTTATTAATTGTGTTTGATGTTTAAGGTGAACTGTATTTTGTTTTATATTTTTTATTGAGATATATTTATATATTTAGAATATAAATATATTATAATTTTTCTATCAATTTTTATACGCACTAATTCTATAACTACATTAAGATGATATATATTGGTTTTCTTCAATGATTCATGTGGAGAAAAACATAGAACTAAATAATTATTTATGGAGAAAAAAACCATTCATTACACTTGTCCATTTATTATAAAATTTTCACTTTATAGGTAAAATCATAACCATTTATGATTAAAACATTATTACCACAATTAAGGTTAAATAGTTTTGAACCGAAATATAAACATTACAATAAAACATAATTCTATCCAAATTATATTGGATAAATTTATTTCAACCATATCCAATATTATCTTCTAAATTATATCCATAGGGTTCCACTTCCACATCAGAATAAATTTATCATTTAAATGTTTTCATTAATTTGATTTATGTCCATTATTTCACATATAAAATGACACCCAAACTCACATTTCATTACTATAAATTGAATCTATTAACTTCACCAAATACTATCTGATTATAATATAAACTACCCTATACAAGAGGCAGAGGGTTTGGTTTTCTCAAAAGAATATTCAAATGGTCTTTAAAGAGGGATCTAAAGGAGGTTTATGAAAAAAGAGGTAAATTTCCTACCCAACATATTTAATTTTTTTGATTCCTCTTCCTACTCTAAATCAATTTTAATCATCAGAAAATATTTCGTTCAATATCCATAAAATAATTTAATTTTATTGCGACTAGGTAACCACCATTATCCACCATATTTTCTATCAAATAGTAAATGAAAGTATTATACGTATATACTTGTGGAAAACTACATCCAAATAGAGATATAATTTAGTTTACATAACCTTCATTATTATTATTTTATTATATATTTAATGTTTATAAATTTTACTGAAGACATAATTAAAATTTTTTAATTATATTATATTATATACCATCTTACAATTCGATCCGTCTATAAGTGATAACATCACTTGTTTATATGTGTGGACTACCAACTCCACTAAATAACGTGATTAGTTTTTAGGTTTTTTATAAACATGAATGGTAACAGTTATAGATTTAATGAATATATATGATAAATATTATATTACAATGATTCTATAATTTTAAATTATTAATTACCTTTATTTTATTCAATCCCATGAAATGTGGAAACATCACTCATGAATTCAAAAAAATGACCATATCCATAAGTGATGTAATTAATTTCTCATTACCACTTTTTGTGAATAGTTTTAAAATATTATTTAATGATTATATATGATACTCATGAAATCATTAAAACTATATAGATGATTTATCTATGAACAATGTACACAGATAGAAAATAATGAACCAAAACATGTATAAAAAATGAACTTGGTTTCACGAGAATGTTATTATTAATGAAGAAATTTTCTATAAAAGGATAATTATAAATTATATAGTAATTTTATATAGTATTTTTTATATTAAGTTGGTTTGGTAATATATTTATAACAAAATATATTTATTTTTTTGGGTATCTTAATGCATATGAAATAAGACAAAATATGAGGTATGATTTTCCCGTCTCACTTTTATTATTTTAACATATTACATATTCACCACTTATATCCATTTTTTATATTATATAATACCCTTCAATGTATTTTATGGTAAATCATGTTTAAGTTATCGGTATTTAAAAATCCATCTAATTCTCTCTCTTTAATTAAGTTTTAATTAATATATTACCAAAGCCGTAGGGGATTTTCTTCTCAATATTCTTTCATTGTGAAATGTTTTATGTTATTCCCCAATTTATGATTATGTGTTGTATATAATATCATTTTTTCATAATATATCATGAATCTCATTATGGTCATGATATTTAAATTTTATTTTATGTTATTATTTTATGGTTCCTATGATTCAAAAGTTACCAAAGTGGTAAGATATTTATGATTCAATCCCAATATAAATGTTTTTGTTTACAAGTGAATTAAAATTGAGGAAATTATATGATACTTATTTGATAAAAACCTTTAATGTTTTATTATCATATGTTATTTTCTTTAATTTTTATGTTTTAGTATAATTTTCCACTCCTTGGGAGTGAAAATGATTCATAAAATGTTTTCATAAAAGTAGACCATATTTTTTTGTTTCAGTCATATTTCATTTTTCTTTAAAAACCATGATTTCTAAATTTTATTCAAGAATATTTTTTTCCTTTCATAAAATGATTCTTTTTCATTTTTACCTATTCTTTATTTTTTATAAATTTTTAATGGAATATTATTTTAATTTTAGGAAAAACTAACATTGGATTTTTTATAGAAAATGTGAAAGGAATATTTATTTTTGCATACATGACTAAAAAATATTTACCACTAATATGAATAATCTATTCTTTTCATTTTTACATAATTTTTTTTTATTTTATATTTTATATAAAATATTTTGTTAATTTTTCTATTTTAAATAATTGATTTTGTAATTAAAATTATATTTTTCACATGAAATATTATAGTTACATTTTAAATTAATTTTCATCTATGATAACATACATTGATATTTCATATTCATTAACTATGTTATGAGTCAATGATACTATCCTTATTCTTTATATAGATGTTTTACTATTATAATGATAATACTTTTACAAAAAAATTATTTTCCAATGGTTATGCTATGATGAAAAGATGAAATATTTATGAAACCAATTTCCATTCCATATGTAGTTATATAATTATATGAATATAAGAGTAATGTTTTATGATCATGTGGAAAAAAGTTTTATATTTGTCTTTTTGTTAAGGGTGGTAATATAAATATATATATCCATTAATTGGGTCATTATGGATATCTCAAGCAATAGTAAGGACTATAATGGGAAGTGAACCTAGTATAGTAAGGAAATTTTTCCACCACGATTATTTTGGGAGTGAACCATGACCAATGATATGAAATAATGGCCAGTAAACTCGATCCAATAGGATAGTATTGGTAACTTCCCTTAGATAAGGATACTATTTTCTATAATTATGTGAAACCAAAAAACATATGTCACATGATGATGACATGTTCTCATGAATCATGTATTTTCTTTCTCTCAAGTTTCATTTCTTATAAACTGTTAATATTTGTTACTTGACTCATGATTATGATATATAAATTTTTTGGAATAATTTTTCAATATTATGATTGTGTTCTCATACCATTATTTCTATTCTCACTTATAATCATAGATTTTTGTCTCCTATATTTACACGTACTAAGAATATGACCTCACTATTTGATATATTTTCCTTTATCTAGGTTATGTAGAAAGGTTTTAAGTATGTTATATCTATGATGGGTACTAGATGTGATTAACATAGTAGGTGATGATGTAATTTTTTTGAACCAGTTGTATATTGATCTTTTTATCCTAATACACTTAAACTTTATGGTTCTCGAATGGATCGTAATGTTATGTAATGAGAATTCATAAAAATAATATAATATATATCTATGTAATCATTGGGTTACTATACTATCCATTAGTCTAGTAGTAGAAATTTCTTCTCAATTTTATATGAAAACACAATGATTAATGAACAACCTAACAAGTATAAGATATAAACCCTATATCCCTATTAGAAATCATAATCCTGAGAACCATATGATTCTTCATGATACACCTAAAAAATAATTCCCCTTTTCTTCCACTGATGAAGCCTCCTCTATATATGGGAAGTGGGTTGTCTGTTTTTTGTGGTATACTAATAACAATACCATATCCCTAACTTTAGAAGATAAATATTGTTTATTCACAAATACCATCCATATCTAAAGCCATCTACACACTTTTGGAGGTAGTGGTTTAAGGGTAAATATAGAATTCTGATGTTATTCATTAACCTAGTAAGCAATCAAGAATAAATTAATAAATTCCATAGTGTTCATCTTTATCCCAAGATATATTAATTGGTTATGAATATTATAATACATTTATTTATTTTAGGGTGTATTCCCTACCATGAATCATGAAATTATTTCATATCCACCTCTCCTAAAGAGATAATTACCACAAACCACTAATACAAGTACATGAATAAAGAAGAACCTAGCGTCCACTACTCTTTATCCTCTAACTCTTTCCATGGGTGACTCACTGAACTATGTATATTGACTACTATGTAGCCTTTTATGGGTGTATATTTAATGTAAAATTTTAATGATTAAATATATTCATTATTGTATCACTACTAATATTTTAATCACACTATGATAAAATGTACTTCATGATCAAGTTTTAGTATATACCAAAAATCACTCATCCCAAAGTTAGCTCCTCTAAAACATTAGTATAATAAAATTGAAAAAAACTCTAGATCATGGGTAGGGTATTTCTGGTCATGAGTTCATAATTTTATAAATCCATGCCCTAAAACACACAAATCCTTTATAAGAACACAAATAAGGAAAATAAAGGAAGTATCAACATATTCCTCATAACACTAACCTACTCAAGGAAGTATCAATATTGGTGCTAATTTTAACCTCTTCCTATGATTTTGGAAATTATCCTCTAATTTCCCAAATAAATAAAATTTATCCACCTTCTTTATCAATGATATCATATGAATTTATATATTAGGTAACTCTTAGATAATGTTTTGATAAAATCATATGATCCTACGAATGTTATGGATATCAAATAAATTATATGATTCCTTCGTAATAAAAGAATATTTTAAACATTTCAGGATCAATAGAAATTAGAATAATGAATCAAAGACAACATATATAGGCTACCCCATCTCTTTATGATACCATGATTATTCTATAATTTATTATTTAAAAAAGAAAAAATGTTCTATAAATAATGGTTGATTAGATAATTAAATTCTATAAACATGGATGGGGAATTTACTAAAAAAATGAAATTAATATTTACTAAGAGTTCCTACACTAACATTGAAAATGAATCATTAGAATATCATAAGGACTCACATAAATCATCTTATTGACTGACAATATAACAACATTTTAAGAAACTGTTCCCTCTTTTACTAATCGAAAATATAATTCATCCAAGAAAATTGGTGTTCATTATATATTTTTACATGATTAGATTTCATATATTATATATAAAGAAACAATATCTATTTATCATTTTTCTTAATGGTAATGGGAACACATAATATAGAAGTGCATAACAAAATAAACTCCCTTTCTTAGGGCTCGTCCTATTAGATTTTATACTCAAGTAGCTTAGTAAGACACAAAGTATATAGTGTAACTAATATGAACAATTTTCTTAGTTGTATATGAAAAGTATAGTCCACTTCATGTTATAAAGTCTACCATGAAAAATATTCACAACCAATTGTTGGATAATGATTCAAGGTATTTTGGTAAAATTAAAATAAGTTGTGTTTTTATTACTGATTGACCGATTATTACTACCACTTTTGTTGATTAAACTCATTCTTTTCTTGTTTGTTCCTATGAAACCAACAAGAAATTCCCCCTCATAGTACGGTATATATTAAACACCATCTAGGTAAGTGAATGAGAACATTTTGAAATAATATTAAATAAAATATTGGAGATAGGATAACTACTCTTAATCTATAATGATGAGAAAAAATTAATATGAAACACTATTATATCACATTAATGTTCATAAGATGACACCACTAAATAAAAATATATATTATTCTGGGTTTGGTTTTCTCTCTTCACCAAATGTGTGTCAGGAATCATATATGTGGAGGTAATTTAAACATTATTTTTTTGACAATATGGGGGGTGAATCTCCAGAGATATATAAAAGAAAATCCTCTTATGAAGAAATGGAAAAGAGGAAACCCATTATTGAAATAGTGACAACAATAATAGAATTTATAGAGAATTTAGATTATGATGCCTATATCAACTAAGGATGTTGTATAATTCTACTTGATTCCCCACATTAGAAGAACCATTGAAGGTGACTATACTGGGAGCAAGAATAGAATTATTTCATCTAATGTTATAGTATGGCTCGATATGACCCTGTTACCATTATTATGACAAGAATATAAGTTCCACCAGATATGGGAGAAAACAAAACAATTCCATTACTATCCTATAATTGTTTTTCAAGATTTTATCCTCTTCTTGTCGTTTCTGGAGATTTTATGTGGTATCCCAAATGTAATTAATTGGTATGGTTCATTTTAAACTTTATTTTCTCTTAGATTCTACCTTGGATAGAATAAATTTATTTTGAACATTAAGCAAAGAAGTTATGTGGAATAGTTTCACCTCGGTTTGTAGAATATCATTTAACACCATCACAATATCGAATACCTTAGACATATTATCCATTATCCTTTAAAAAAATATAAAATTTTTATTTATGGTTGAAACACCTTTAATAATTGATATCACAACTTTTTTAAGGTTATGTAACTCCTTCCATTTTACCAGTGACATAATCTTTGTATTGAATCACACCGAAATGTTTTATAAAAAACCAATAAAATGAATTTTAATGTATCACATGATGTAATAATCTATATTATAATTTAATTAATATATATAACTATGAAATAATAGTATATAAAAAACCCCTCAATGACCTATGGGTAGATAGTGGGTCGAGCTTGTTTTACATGGTGATATTCTTTTCAAAATTGTTCATATACCCTTTCCAAATATGAAAGAGGTGGAATTAATGGTAAAATCACATATAAAAATATAGATGATAATATCAACACTTTATTCCTATATAAATAAACCCTAAAACATTATTTTTATCAAATAATTCCGGTCGAACCCATCCCTATCCCACTAAAAATATTTTTTCCAAATACATTTCAATATTATACAAATTGGGAAATAATTTAAAATCATTTTAAAGCTCATAATTTCATATATAGAATAATGAAATACCTTTTTCTATATAAAATAAATTTATCAAACTACCATTAGTATTTTAAGGAACCATCAATCAAGGGAATACCTTTTAATCCAATTTTAACAAACTCGATAATAATATATATATTCTGAAAAAATTATTAATTTTCAATATTTTAGTTAATATTGTTTTTTAAATTGTAAAATTAGTAATATAATAACCGAAGATAGTAAAATACAAGAAATAGAATTATATACTTCCCGTGCCTACCTATCGAAATATAACATGATACATGAGACATAAGGATAAAAAATGGACTATAAGTAAGAAGAGAAGTTGTGATCCAAAATTAACACAAGTCACTAGATCATATACTATAATTATGATGCCTAATAATATTTATGGAATACTTATTTAGTAATCACAATCCTATATTATTATTACTTTAAATCCCATACATGATAATACTAGTATTGGGTATAATACAATTTTGTAAAGACTATTCTCATTTATCATAAATAGTATATGGATAGTTCTCCACAACATCCCCTGTGATTATATATATTTTATTATTCTAGATTAAATTATAGGGTATTAATTAACATGAATTTGGGATTCATTTCCCCCTTCAAATAGTTATTTAATCTAAAAAAATCCATCCCTAAATTGGAATGTCCAAGTATCAACTATAAACTTCGAATAAATATATAAAGGTGACAAATACATCAAATAATGAAATGTAAAATATGAAAAATACATGGCGATATATGAAAACAACTAATACACACCAAAATGGTGTAAAACCTCTAATAGACACGTCAAAATAAGAATTAAAAACCAAAACTTTAGACAAAAAATCTGGGTAATCCTAACTTGTCTAAATAATAAAAAAGTGACTCCCAAGAGTGATATTTTTCTAATAGAAATTTACATATATCCCCATCATCATTCCCTAATAAAATATTATTCATTATTAAATGTTTCAACTAAAAATAGAAGGCCACATTTGGAACTAACTCCCATAATTAGGATAATTACCTCTAATTAGAACCCGATCCAAGAAATCTGAATGCATCCACTCATGAAATTTTTGAAGTGTGATTAACACATTCCCTGTTTAAGATCACCAACCCAACTAGAAAAAATAAAAACATAATTAATGTAAGAATAATATTTTTAGTTAATGGTATTGAGTAATTGTTATAAATAACCTCACAAAAAAGAAGGAAACATACCTTCAAACCAACTATGAGAATGTGATTAGTGTTTAAGATGATTTGTATTTGAAAATCTTATATCTATTCCCACAATAATATCATTAAATAGACCCGGTGTAATAACCATACCCTATAATGGATAGGGAATTTTTATTACATAAAACTAGGATATTTTTTCGACATACCTTGAAAAAATTGTTAAAGTAGTATAAAAAGTTAGGTCTCTGTAATCCATTACAAAAAACATGTATTTATATGAATGTAAATCATGACTATATTTTAGTTTAATTTATATTATCAATTTTCTATACAAATTACGAATAAGTTATAAAAATTACAAAAAATAAAATTATTAAATAAATAATCATGCATAAATTAATTCTAATCGTATAAAATAGATATTAAATATTTTAATAAAATTATTTTTATTAATAGAATTTCATGCCTAATCCATTATCATTTAATTTAACATGTACTATATTTTTTTAAGAAACTATCAAAGGATTACTATTCTCTGAAATTTCTAAAATTGTTTATCAAAAATTAAGGATAGTTGTGATTATATGAATCATGCTCTAAATAAAAAAATTAAAATTTTATTTCATTTTTTTATAAAAACACAACTATTTATAAAAAGAGAAAAACCTAAAAAATATAAGAATTCACTGTATTAAATAAACAACCAAAAAAACATAACAATCTAATATTGCATGGGATTCCCTGGTGGGTCAACCTACAACTTCCAATATAAGCATCGCATTCCATAATCTTATTGTGTGTCTATTTATTTCTCTAACATTATAGTAATAATGTTATTCAACTCCAAAAATTACTCCATTTTAAATAGAGGACCAAAATCTAGGAATAATACTTCATCTGAAGAGGTGTACCACACCATCTATTCTAGTATCATATTCTCTATATATCTCCCCTAATCAAAACAATTTCACTCCTCCTTTTAATGGAATCATCCACAACTCTTTCTCTTTTTAATTATTCTTTTGTATCCTTTAGGAACTTACAAAACACCTCTATATTCTTTACAACAAAAAATGGGGTCCTCGAAGAGGCTTCCTTCATCGAACATCTTGATGTTTCACCCACTATATGGGGTTTAGAGTCTAAGGGAACCAATTTGGTCAAAATTCTATTAATTATTTGGTCCATATCTTCTTATGGAGACCACACTACATTGCTAATCTAGTAAAAATTTGTTTGGTATTATAGGAGTCATCTTTACATTTATTTTTCCTCGTTTTGGTAGGGGAAGAAAAGTACAAGGAATCCCTGTTATTTATTTATTTTATTTATTGCATAAAGTGAATAAAAATTCAACAATTTCGTCCTCTTACCATTGTGATGTAGTATAATTATCTACATTTACCTCTCTTCTAATAGAAAGATTAGCAACTAAAGAAAAATAAGTTTCTATTACCTAACCTATATCATCACATCGAGATTTCCTCTTCATCTTTATATATCTTGATGATTTCTATACATCATATTCTTTGAATTTTAGGATGATCACTACCATAGGACCAAATAAGTAGGCCAATTGGACCCTTGAGTGACCATTTGATCCTAGATTCACATTTGGAAATTAATTTTCTATTTAATTATTTATCTACTTATGGATGGGACTCAACACCACCATTTTTATGTCCCTTAATATGGAAGTATCCCCATCAATCAACACCCTATCCAAAATAGCATGCTTCACTTGAAAATTCTAATTCATGTAATAATCTCCCTTGCCTCCCAATTTTGATCTATGACCTATAAAAATTAATAATAGGCTAGGATCTACTTTTTCCCATTGAGAATCATTCATGAATTTAGTAATGGGGTCACCTTTATTGGGAACACCTTTTATAGGAGAAGGTTACCTAACAAATAGATAAGGGAACATTATCTCAATAAACACTACCCCACATTATTTGGGGACACTACTAACCATCTAAGGGAAAAACCATGTTCCCATTTTACATGTCTCTATCCTTTAAAATTCACATTACAAGTTATGCAATTAATATAGTAATAATAAAACCTATGTCATTTCATTTGAATAATTAAATGTTTAAAAATATTAATTTCATATTGAAAATATTCAAAATGTATTGATAATGTAGTACATTAATGTTTCCCTTTATGTTTAAATATATCAATTATTTTATTTTTACTTATCTTCAAACCATTGATAACCTAACTCTCCATGATTATGATAGTGATTAGTGGTTCAATATGCTGTAGAATTTCTGGATAAATTCATAACCATGGAATTATTTGGGAATAGATGAATATTTTTTTGTAAATTCAGGAAAATAACTTAATATTTCCAAAGATAATATTTCATTGTTAACAAAATATTATAATATTGAAATGTTTGGAATATTTCACATGACCTAATGATTTGGTGATAGTTTAAACCTATACTATTATGAAAAACATAGGAATGAAGAGGATCATATATGTGTTGAAGCTATATCATTATAAAATAGATCTTATGGGACAATATGGTGATAGTTTTCACAAAATATTAAAGTTATAACAATTGGAATATGGGGGAGTATAGATCCCAGTAATATTCATGGGTGTAGAATAGGGATGAAATCCTAAAATAAGGAAATTAATATGGTTATTTTAGGATAAAATACATCTAAAATGAACATGGTATTTGTAAAACTACCTAGGAGGATACCAAATACAATATACTAAACCACTAAGAACCTGATTACTCTAAAAAATCCTCCTAAAACTAGGTACATCACTAGGCACCTAATACAATTCAAATGTTTCAAAGTCATTACTTCTCGTCTTCTCCATCTATTTTTATTATAACTTCACTAAAAAACTATAATAATATCTAAACCCCCTAAAATCATTATATACTATAAATAATTTACAATGGATTGAATTTAATAGAAATGTCCAGTTTACAGTGGTATGTTTCATTAGAGGAATCATCTATGTGAGAAGTTCAATATAGTATAAATCATCATAAGATTAATATTCATCGAACCACACCATGAACATACAACCATTTTTTAGTATACCCTTATAGATTATGTTAGTTTAATAGGGGGTTACATGTCTAGAAGTTAAGTGATATTGATGAGAACATTCTTTAGTAATTAAATTATGTTTACATTGGTAAAAAAAAGTTTTATTAAATGTATCACCGTTATAACAACCATAAAATGTGTATAATTAGAGTTTTAATTTGATAAAATGGATAAAATGTTTTTAATTTGTATATCAAAACTATCATTGTGTTTATATTTTGTAATTTTAAGTTAAATTAGTAAAATATGACATAGATATTATAAAATATGGTAAAATACAATAACTATGACATCATATATATCTAAGAATGTATAAAATTGAAAAATGTAGTTCCATTTTCTTACTTTTGGATGTAACCATACAGTGTAATATAATGGGTGGTAATAGGGATCTATGGGTATAAGAAGATCACATGAGATCATGTGAAAAAAATAACAATATATTATAAATAATTCCACTCCTTATATATATACATTCCCACCCCAATTATCAGTTTTCCTCATGACAATATAAAATTCCATCTTCGTATATCTCTTAAATAATATCGCCCATATCTCTATCTTGATGAAAATTTATGTCGGTACTATATTGTCTCATATTTTTAGTGTATTATTTTTGGACATTATAATTATTATTTTAGATACCAAGTGTTGAGACGACATGCAATTCTGAGGCCCTGTGTGCCTAGAATAAATGTTTGAAATATATTATATATATTAATTATCATGAACGTGACGTTATCCTAAATGAGTGGAATAATTTCTAAATTCATTTCCGAATCCAAAATCTGAGGGCATCCATTTAGTTCAAAGCCAGAAATTTTACTTAGGTGTGACATAACATTAGTTAGCACATGAAATTTTTGATAAATTCATCATGCATGCCGAAATGAATACAATAATTAAATAAAATTATTTTATATATGTTTTTTTGACCCAGTGATCGTTTAGTATTCAAAAATACTTTTATGATAGAATCCTAGGATTAGCTTCAAAAAACTAAAGACACTAGAGAACCCTTTGATAGAGATTTATAGAATTATCTTAAGCAATCATCCATGAAATTAGGGGAAAAAGATCAATGTGCCATGAATTCGATGGATCTACCAATGATGATGAAGATTCATCATTATTCATCAATGATTTAAATGAATCAAGTTATGGTGTGTGTTTTTATTCATTTATTCCATGTACTATATTTCTATGATGGCTAGAGATCAATCAATGAATAGATTTATTTGCGGTTCGAATGACTTACATGATATGTTTCATTTCAAGGATTATTGGTAGAATTATCTTTGTGATTGATTAATTTTTATTTTATATAAAATGTAAATAGATCAAGATTGATACAAACATAGATTTATGTTTTTTCCTCAAATATGTTCTTGTACTTCTCTCCCCCATTCATTGTTCCTCACAAAAATTATATGTTTGGCCTACAAATCAAAAAATCTTGATCAATCAGTCAATGGACAGAAACTTCATTGTGAAAAGATGCAAAATCGTAGATCTGTGGTTGTTACGGAATGATGATGGTGTGATGAGTAAGACATAGTGATTTAGATTATGGTATAGTGTTGATATTGTGTTATTTGGTGCAAAAAGATTATTAGAATATAGATCAATTTTTTGAATGGATTAGACATCATGATATATTTTTTTGAGCCATGGTGCGGCTCAGGAGAGATGATCCTATACTACATGTGCGATTAAAGCTATGATCAATGGTGAAAGTGGTGTATGCATGCCCATGAGGAAGAAAAAGTGTTTTTGGAAAAAATTGATACCCATGGTGTGTTGTCCCTGACCACACAAAATGTAGTCCCCTTTGTATTACTTGGTGTCTACTCAAGTAAGTACATGACCATGAGGTGGATAACATGGGTTGCCTATAAAGCTTGTACTCCCCCACACTACAAAATCTGGACCATGTACATGGGCTACCCTGTGTAGTGGTAGACGATCATGGATACACGGTCTGACATCGTGTATGGGCACATGTGTCGAGTATAGAGGTGGGACCTAAGATATAGGGACACAGTTTGTAAATCCTTTATATGGACAAAACATAAGACAAATACCATTTACTCGGGTAAGAACTAGGGTCAAGGGACATGACGTGTGACCCCTACTAGAAGCCATGTACTCCTTTAGACATGGTTTTGATCTCTTTCCCAGTGTGTCTTGGACAAGTTTTGTTAGGGTTCTATCCCCTTATCATTTTATTAAAGTCAGTATTGAATCATTTCCAACTCCTAATAATATGATCCATTTAGCAAGACACCTAGATAGAGTCATTGGAATCCATTTGAGAGGCCTAGAGTGAGATCAACTATTAATCATCATTCTCTCGGTGGAGTTCTTGGTATCTTCATGACCAACAATACATGGGCATCAATCCTCAACTTAGTGGGTCAGTATAGATTTTTTTTTTGGTATCACCCCATGGACATGGCATCGATCCTCATATATGTATCATATTTTCCTTGGACTATCAGCATGTCCATTCATATGATAAGACCTAATGATCAGTACCTATATGCTATACACAATAAGTGATATTAGGAATCAAGAGTGTGTTCTCCTGGATGTGTTCATTGTGAATCCTTTGATCTAGAATACTATAGATATTATACTATGGTTATGTCAAATTTTAGACTATGTGTATTTATTGAGTATATCTGGATATTCATGTTATTTTAGACATGTACCTGTATTGTGATGACTATATTTCCTTTGGTGTTTGATTTTTGGTTTCAGGGTATCCTAATTGGTATTGCTATACTCACCCCTATATGGTATTATAATTCACGTGTCATGGATTAAGAAGATGATTGACCTTTCGACAGAGTCCTAGACAGAACAGGATCGGTCTGTGCATTGTGAGACCAGACAGATTGCGGTGTGTTCCTACAACATTCAGACATTGTCATTTTTTGAATCAAGTTAGAAGTGTGTTTCAAACTCTTTGTGATGGGAATATATTTGTATTTGTTTAATTTATTTTACTTCTTATCATACACTTGTTGCTGGATTTAGATTCATGCATGCATGGTTGTTCAGTTTTTACATTTCATCATCTTACAGGCTTCGGGATTTCTATGTGTGTATAGGTACTTAGGATTAGACCTCCCATGTAAGGGATTTTCCAACTCTACACTATTCACTAGCCCCTATCCTCATCATGATCCCCACTGTGATGGGCCATGACAGAGTGGTATCTGTGGTGGTCAATACTACCTTCAGACTGAGAGTCTAAAAGGTTGGTTTGGGGAAATAATGTTAAGTATTTTGAGTTTGGATTACATGATAGAGAATTCAGTGTTGGTGTGGTGGATAATGTATCCATAAAACAAGACTATAATCCTATACATTTCAGCATGATAGATGAGAATATTTGTTTTAGGGAAAAAATGGTACATACATCCCATAAGAATTGGTTGTGTTTTGATGTCCTTATTTAGTCAAATATCTATATATACTCATTCACTGTGACACATATTTTTTACATTTAGGATGACTTCAGGTTGTATACCATCTTGGATTCAACATAATGATCACTTGGATGGTCCAATAAAAGAAGAGGCATCTATTCAGGGACAAGTTCTCGAGTTGTTACCTCCAGGTGGTGCACCGGCCAAACCACCACATGTAGAGTATCTTATTGTACCCACATCACCTACAAATGTACAGTGCATGATGAAAACACATCACCATTTTTAGTGGCAGAGAACCATTAGGTTTCATGGTGAGCCTGAAAATAGGTGTTTGAGGACTGGCTTGAGGTAGTGTCTCAATTTTTCCATCTAGTCAGGACAACAACAGATTAAATGGTAGTCCTAGCAGTGATCCTTCTTCACAGCTCTTCAGGGAAATGGCAGGGATTAGTGACCCAGAAATATGATGAGGTGACTCTTTCATGGGTAGATTTTGAGTGAATTTTTAGAGAGTTTTTCTCACTAGATATGCTGAGGGATATATTAATATATGAGATTCTATAGATCAGGAATGGTATCAGGACAGTGACTGAGTATTCATCATTGTTTACCCACATCTCCATGTACTCAATTGATATTATTCGAGATCAGTTATTACGGGCTCAGACCATTGAGTGAGATCTGCATAGATTCATCTGATCCAATGCTATCCCTATGTTATTTACTACCTATGAAGAGTTTCTAGAGATATATTTGGTGTTTGATAATTTCTTGGATGAGAAGATTTTGTTGATGGTTGTCATTAGTGGGAAAGCATGAGTAGAGACGTAAAATGTAGGGAGTTGACATTAGTCTCAAAGACTTTTATATGAGATACATTTTACTAGGTGTTCCTAGGATAGAGGATATAATGTTTAGCGATCACAGTGTTGTCCCAGTCAGCCTATAGAGAGATAGTGCTACTCTTGTGATGGAAGGGGACATCTCACTCGAGATTGTCTCACCCTCCTTACATCTGATAGATAAACCGTAGATGGGACACCAAGGTAAGTAAAATGGTAGGAGAATGAAGGTTATAAGGGTGGAAGACATGGAACAGGTGTTGAGAGAGAAATATGAGTTGGTTGAATTTTTGAATTTTTACCACCACAACCCCCAGCTGGTCTATCCCATGCTTAGGGAGATGGAGGATAGGGGATGGGACAACTACAAGCGATAAAATCATACAACCCAGAGGCTCTGGGAATGATTTTAGGTATGATAGTTGTCTTTTTTTACATTATCTTTAGTACTAATAGAAATAGGTTCTATTCATTACTTCATCACCACATATCATGTAAGAGACTTATAGATTTTTGTTGAACTATTATCTCAAACCTTATGCTGGGAGACTCCTACTAGAGAAAACATGATGATCACAAAGTTGTGAAGAAAGTGTTACATAACTCTTGGAGGTTAGAATTTTGGTTTGGATCTCTTTGTAGTAACATTGAGTCATTAAAAATTTATTTATTTTTTTTGGATGGGTTATCTATAGTCCATACCCATATTGACTGTTTTAGGAGAAGGTTGTGGTGTGTTCGTAGTGAAACAAACAGGTTTTCCATTTTTGGTGAAATGGAAAACCTGATAGCATCAGATAGACTCATTCATCGGAGGGTAAATCCTATTACCCATCAGATGGCTAGCCTGAACCTTGGTGTAGTGGATGTTTTGAGTTTCCAATAGTAGCGATAAAGTATGAGTATGTATTCCTAGAAGAGGTTCTATGTTCACCTCTGCACCGAGAGGTAAAATTATACATTGATCTACACCCTAGTTTAGCACTGATATATACACCTACATATCAAATGGATCCCCCAGAGCATCCCATGAAAATGGAGAAGTTGGAGGAATTATAAAGGAAGTGAATTTTTAGACCCAACCTTTCACCCTGGGAAACCCCAGTTTTGTTTTCCAAAAAGGTGACTAGGATGTTGATGTTTTATATGGAATATAGGATCTTGAATCCGGTGAATATGGAGAGAACATATCCACTACCTAGGACTGATGACATATTTGATTAGTTGAGAGGGCTTCAATGGTTCTCAATGGTTAACATCAGGTTAGGCTATAACCAACTACGAGTATGGCGTGAGGATATACCAAATATGACAGTCATAAGTTTCTATGATCACTATGAGTACATGGTGATTCCATTTTTCATGATGAATACCCCAATAGTGTTCATGGAACTCAAGAACAAGATCTTTTATAATTTTTTATACTGAATATTGGTAGTCCTTATTAATGATATCTGTGTGTACTTGATGTCTAAGGAGGATCATGTGACACTCTTAAGGATAGTTCTTAACAAACTCTAGGAGCACCGGCTTTACAGAAAAATTTCAATATTTCAGTTCAGGATATGTTTGTTCCACATTCTAGGACATTTTATCTCAGGAGATGGATTGAGAGTGTACCTAGCCAATGTTGAGGTTGTTTTATTTTTGGATCCAACTAAGAATATGGTGGATGTGCGGAGCATCCATGGGTTTGAAATCTATTACTGGAGATTCAAACATGATTTATCTAGGATATCAACTCCCATGAAAAATTTTACCTGAAGGGGTAATCCTTTAATGTGTAAAGAGAGGTTTCAAAAATCTTTTCTATAGTTTAGGAAGAGTTTGATGAGTGCACCCATCTTGAGATTTCCATTGCAGGGTGGCAAGTGAATTTTATTCTTTGCTGCACTAGGAACCGATCTGGTTTGTGTTGTGAGATAGAGGATAGTGTAGATTTCCTTTGGTTGACACCATTTGATACCACATGGGTTGAACTATATAAACCACATTATTGAGTTAACAACAATAGTCTTTATATTGAAGATGTGTCGGGACTACTTGATGGGTGAGAGGTTTAAAGTCTACTTCGATCATAAGAGGCTCAAGTATATATTCTTTTATAAGGATATCAAAATGCTAGATAAGAAATTTCTATTGTTCCTCTAGTATTTTGAGTTCGAAATTTTCAATACACTTAGGTAGAGTAATGTGGTAGTATATTCACTTAGTTGGAGAACATGTTCGCATTTGCAGAAAGTGGTGTCAGAGCAGTTGGCCTCATTGTAGTTATCCTTTATGGATGGAGGTCAAGAATCATACCACCATTCCATGGTTGTTACCCCTCCATTATTTGAATGATTTGAGGAGGAATATCATGGGGATAATGACTTCAAGAACCTATGTTCTCAAATATCCATAGGGGATGTTCCCGATGGGATTTATAAAGGTAGGGAGTACATCATTTTCTTTAAAAGATGCAAGATGGAACTTGTTATGTTTTGGGAAGTGGTTTTGGGAGAGTTTCATAAGTACCTTTTTCATTACATCCATCCATGGAAAAGTTTTCTAGGACCTCCTATTTCAGTTTTGGTGGCCAGGAATAAAGAAAGGTGTTGCAGAGTTTTCCCTTGATGCCTTACATGTTAACAAATGAAGGTTGAGAACCTGGTTCTGGAAGGTTTAGCTCAACACATTGAGGTGATATAATTGAAGTTTGTTGAGATATATATGGAATTCATGATGTGAATAACAAGCACATATAGAGAAAAAGATACCAGTTGGGTGATCATAGACTTACTCACCAAGTCAGCCCACTTCCTAGCTATCCGAGAACAAAGTTCAGTAATGAGCTTGGGATGCATCTACATTCAAGAGATAGTCAAACTCTGTGGAGTTATATCAATGATTGTTTTTAATCCATATTATCACATTACATCCCAACTATGGAAGGTATTACATGATTCATTTAAGAATCAGTTATTTAGAGAACAACGTTTCACCCCAAAATGATGGCTAGACTGATAAGTCTGTTCAGGTTCTAGGGACATTTTATAGCATTGCATGTCAAACTTTTAGCCATAGTTTGGAGGATCACGTACCAATGGTGGATTTTTTATACAACAACAACTACAATTCCACCATAATTACGGAACCACTAAAGTATTTTTATGGGATACCCTACATGTCACCAAATTTTTTATCTGACCGAAGAGAGTCAACACTCATGGGCCCGAAGTTGGTATGAGCTAGGAAAAAGAAGGTGAATATCAACCAGAAGTAGATGAACACAGCCAAAATCCATCATAATTCATATACTGATAGATATTGAGGCCCTTTTAGTTTATGGAAAGAGGCCATGTGTTCCTATAAGTTTAACCATGATGTGTATTGCGGAGATTCGGCTATGGTGGAAAGTTATATCCAAGGTTCATTGGCCACTTTATGATGTTTTCAGAGTTGGTAAGGTGGAATACATCTTATCTCTATATCTTAGTTATACTTTGTATACAATGTCATCCAACCATCATAGTTATGTAGGTACGTGCATGAACTATCACAAGTTATCTAATGAGGTTAGTTGGACATCAAGTCTGGAGAAGTTTTTACTGAATACCTGGTAGAGATCAAGGATCGGTAGGAGAGGATCCTATGTGGTCAATTGATTTATTTAGTTTGTGTATAGTGGAAAAATATGAATCTCTAAGAGAGCATATGGGAGCGAGAGGCTCTGATTCATGCTCAGTACCCACATCTCATTGACTAGACATTGATTTGCCTTTTTTGGGGATGTAAAGCTGAATGGTGGGGAGAATGTAATGTCTCATATTTTCCGTGTATTATTTTTTACACTATAAGAACTATTTTATAGACCAAGAACTCAAACATAATGAGATTCTGCAGCCTAGTGTTCCTAAAATAAATGTATCATATATATTAAATTTATTAATTATAATTCACGCACAACTTTCTTAAAAAAGTGGAATTACTTGTAAATGGTTTCTAGGATAAGATATATAACGGCACCATTGAGTTCAAAATATGAGGCTTACCCTAGGAATGATTTAACAATAGTTCTTGTAGGTCATTTATGGAAAAGTCATCCCGCATGGAGAAATGAATAAAATTATTAAACAAAATTATTTTATTAAATTTATTTGAGGGAGCTTCAATTTAGTTTTAAAAATGGCTTTTAAGAAGGAATCCTAGTGTTGTCTACAAAAGCTGAGAGGTGATTGAGGGCCCTTGGAGAGAGGTTCAAATAATTCTCTCGAGCGATCGGTGATGGCACTGTGGATTGAATATCCACAAACCTCAGACTCAATAGATCTTGATAACAATAATGAAGACACATTGTTCTTCATCAGGTATCAATTCGAATAAAGGTAGGGTAGAAATATGAATTTTTTTTATTCCTTTTTCTTCATTTCTATGATAAGCACAAACCAATCAACAAACGGATTGATCTGTGGTTCAATAATATTAAGGGAAGGGTATGACTGCGGGGTTTATTGGTAGAATTATCATTGTGATTGATTTATTTCAATTATCATTATAATGGTGATGGATCGATATCGATAGGAAAATCAATTGAGGTTTGTTTCTAAAATCCATTCTTGTTCTTTTCTCTCCCTATTCATCATTCAACATGAGCCTTATTTATTTGGCCCACGTCTCGACAAATCCCGATCAATCGATCATTCCACACCCATTTCTTTGAGAAATAATCCAAAATACTAGATCTAGGATTGAAATAGCACTCTAGCGATGATCAAGACTGAGTGATTCAGATGATGTTGAATTCCCAATGTTTTGTTCTCTGGGATTCTTCAATAAGGAATTAAGAACAAACTGTAGATCCATTTTTTGACGGATTAGAAAATAGAATCTATTATTCTAGTGTAAATGAGGCTCAATCAAGAATATCATAGAACACTAGTGTGATTGGATATTTAATCTGAGGTGATGGTGGTGCATGCACGGTCATGAAGAAGAATAAGTTTTTATAAAAAAAATCAATAGACATGGATTTTATTCCTTCACTACATGAGATGTATTCACCTTTGGATGACTTGGCATGTTCTTGTGGAATTACATTAACATAGGACGGAGTAAAAATATTGCCTACATGGCATGTACTGTCCCACATAACATAGACTAGACCATGTAAATGGGCTACACCATGTTCTAGAACATGGGCCCGAATACATGGTCTGACGTCATGTATTAGCACACCATTGGGGAGCACGTACAGGACCCAAGATATAGGAAAACTGTGTGGAACCTCTATACATTTTTCATACTATTTTATACTATAAATTCAGGGAATGAGACCCAATCCTTTTTCATGGGTAGGACTCAGAGTAATGGGATATGATGTGTGATCCCTACTACACACAATGTACATATTTATACATGGATTGGATATCTTGGAATCTATATTGTGGACAAGTTTCATTAGTTTTTGTTCACCTTATCCTTTCCTTAAAGGTTGGTGTGGAATAATTTATTAATCCTAGGATAAAAATCCCCTTTGTAGGAATTCTTAGATTGATTCGTTATAACCCTTTAATGAGGAATGGAGTGAGATCCTCTATCCATATTTTCACCCTATGTGGAGTTCTTTGTATCACTGTGACTGACACTACACTAGCATTGATCCTATAATTAGTGGGTTAATATAGATTTTGTTTTTTTGGTATCAACCCATGGAATTGGAAGTGAACCTCATATGTGTGTCATATTCTCCTAGAACTATCAGCATGTTCTTTCTCTTGATGAGTCCTGACAAGCAGTACCTCTTGGACAGACGTTATCAGTGCTCTCATGATTCCAGGGTGCATTCTCTCAAATGAGTTCTTTGTGGATCCTTTTACCTAGAATCATTGATATGGTTTACTATGGTAGTGTCATACCTTTATATTGTGTTTCTTTGTTGATTATATTAAGATATGATTTGTTATATGTACTGTATAAATATACCTATATAGAGATGATTATATTTCCTTTGGTGTATTCTTTTTAGTTTCAGGGTATCCTACTGTGTATTGTTATACTCACACATACACAAGATTTTCCTACATGTTTTGTGTCTTGTGATGATGATTGAACTTTAGATAGAGTCTTAGAGGGACTAGGACCATAAAGTGCTTAGTGAGACCAGACAGACCGAGGTGTGTTCCTATGGCTTTCAGACAACAATCCTTTTTTAGGTAGGACTTGTGTTTCAGAATCTTTGTGGTGGGATTTTATTTGGAAATGATTACCTTATTTTATATCTTATCATACTCTGGTTATGATATTTATGATTATTCATTTATGGTTATTAATTTTTTAATTTTCAGTATTTTATATGATTGGAGATGTGTGTGTGAGTACATGTACATAGAATAAGGCCTCCCATGTTAGTGATACACCTAATCGGCTCTAGTCTCTAGCCCCTAGCCTAGTAGTGGTGGTATAGGGGAATCTTCTAATGGGCCCACTGGGATAGGTCGTGACAGGTACTAAGTTCTAGCACTGGGATAATAATATTATGATATATAAGCATCCTTTCTCAATCTCTTCTCAATTCCTATTTTGTTTTAAATTGTATCATCCTTTTTAATTTTCAATTTATTATTATGATATTTTTATAATATAATATTAATTATTATTCTTATAATATCCTATAAATGTGATACCCCATTTCAATGATATTATTCTCCATTCATAAGCTATTATAATGTTAAAATTCTCCGATTAGGCATAAAATTCTATATTATCCCATAATAAAAGAATCCTTGAATATACCAAAATATTTTTTATATTATGGATTCAAAATATCTAATTGAATTGCGTTTACAAGAAAAGATAATGGATAAATAAATTTGATCCACTATCTTTTACTATATAGGTTAAACATGATTTTGGAACATGTTCACCATTTTCATCAAACCATATTATCCTATATGTTTCTCCTAAAATAAATTTATATTCTTAGTGTATGAAAATATGTGTGATTTCATAAACCAATTTTTATAGGGGAATTATCCAAAAATATATTTGGTCTCATTCATTAATAAATATGTATATGTAATCACCAAAATTCATTTCTATTATTAATCTTGATGTATACCCAATAACAAAAAATCCATATTATTGACTTGAAAAGGGTACATATTTGCTGAATTTCTATCTCCAATTAGTCCTTAAATCATTAAAGTGAATTCAACTATACATAATTATTAATTCAGTGTTTGGGGTAATCTTTTTAAAATCCCTTATAATTCCATTCTCAATATGAGAAAATCTTGTCAAATGATATTCATTGATCAATTATTCTTTTTTTCTAGGTTTTTCAATCTTGTGGATTAGTCTTTTATTTGCATCACAAATTTTTATGCATGATGGAATGAATTTGAATTTCATTTGACAGGTAGTGCTTGTTAGGACCCAACTTAAAAAGTTACTCAATCTTTAGATCAGAGTCAAGAATCCAATTGTGTACATTTGGAGATCATTATTGTCTATATATTTAGAGAATTAGGCCATAACCCTTATATAAAGAAAAATTATATCACAAAGTGGAAAATTCCACTTGGTATCCATTTTTCCAAAAAAAAACAATTATGATATAAAGAGATTTCTTTTTAAGATATATCTTCAAAATATTAATCTGGACCTCATAATTTAACATACTCATCCTTAATATCTAATAATTTTTTTAAAATGTGGGATGATCACAATATGCTCAGTGGGGGACGTATAAAAAGTAATTTCGAAACCTATTTTTTCATTAATATTTATACAGGTTATTTATTTTTCAAAATTATTTTTTGGGATCAAATTAGGAATTTTATTACCCATGAAATAATTTTTTTTTTGAAACATAATTACAAAAAAACTTCCAAATAAATGTTAAAGGAAAAACAAAACCATAATGATACCATTTAAATCCTAAAAACACAATTTTTTTAAAGAAGTTATACATGTCTTCCTTATGATGTACCATATAATTTCCTATTAAAATAAATCTCACGAGTAATCATATTAACATAAAGAACAAAGTATCATTGGATCACAAAAACACTGTAATTGTGGTAGAAAAAAATATAACAGAAGAATATGTAAAGGATAATTGTTAATACAACTATACATGGGGGATAGAGTCATATAATGGTTTATGTTTACTCCCTAATCATTTACATTTCATTTTATGATATTGAATATTTATCAAATACATTAGACTTCTATATTGGTCAACGCATCATAAAATGTTAATGATTAAGTGATCCATACAAGGAAATCAATAATAACGCATGATCATACAAATTTACAAAGTAAATAAATTGGATTCATTATCTTACCTCATATTATAATAAAATGTAATTTTATAATGAATACATTTTAGAAATGAACATAAGGAATGTAATACCCTATTAAAGGGAGGACGAATATGATAGGTATATATATGAGAGACATAAATATATATATATATATATATATAGAATTTTGAAGAATTATATAACATTAAAGGGAGATAGAATGTGATATGGAGTGAGAAATGTTGTATCTAAAAGAAGATGATGGTTCATAGATATACCTTACACCCATAATAAAAACTTTTCAAGATATCAAAATATCAATTCCATTTAAAATTCATTTTTATAACACCTACAAAAATGATTAAAAAGGTTTTTATTAGTGTGAAAATTTAAATATTATAATGAAATCCAAATAAAAATTAGTGGTTGTGGGAGAATGAAAATATATTGATATCGTATATGTTAAAATAAAATTAGCCTTTTCGGTTTTTAATGAAATCAAAAAGGTTTCATTTAAAATATCTATAAAATTCCTTTTGAAAAACATTTAAATAAATCTAAAAGTGACAAACAAAATTATTTAAAATTTATTTATATCCATACATAGATAAAATAATTTTAAAAATTTGGACATATAATCGAAATAAATAGAAAATAGATCTCTAAAACAATTAAAATTATGTTTTTAAATAAAACAATCCCTTACATGGAAGCTCAATAATAATAATTTTTATAATAAAAGTAAATAAATTAAAAATGGTAATAAATTTCCTTTATCATAAATTTATGTATAAATAATAATTCTCATGAAATATTTATAAGAACATGGATATGGTAGAAAATGTGTTTAAAGGGAAAAAAATAAAGGGGGTTTTTAAAAATAATGAACCTGATAAAAATTCAAAATCAACATCAATATTATTTATCTTCCAAATTAATAAAAATATGCTAACTATTTATTTTCTTAAGAACATTCTATTTTAATTTTAACATCCCTATAATTTTATTTATTATCTTTTTATATTCAATTTTTTAATCATTTAACTTCACATCAGACATTTGGTTGATATGAGGCTAATATGTCCAAAATGACTTTAATTTGTTGAATAAGGTCAATGAGTTAATTATTTCAACATCTAAAAAATAATTATAATGACTTAATTATCATTTATAAACATAAAATGAAATTTTAAAACTTACTTTGAAATATTTTTATGCAAAATGAACTATGTTAAAATCATGGAAATGGTAGGTTGTACGTACGCATAACTAACATTTCTATTTTTCAATGATCCTAGTGGAATGATTTGAAATGTAATTTAATATTTTAATATTGATAATTTTATCATACATGTAATATTATTTCATTAAATATACTAATTAATACCATCAATGTGATGAGATAATGAAAAAGGAATCATATCTCTTCATGAAGGTGGTAACCACACGTCTGGATGAAAGCTGTCACGACCCCCTCCCCACAAAGTGTACCCCTCATGGGCCGACAATGTGAGAAGGGAGATAATTACCCTTAATTCCTTCCTCCAGTAGGCCCTGTGTTGGCGACTAGCACCGAGGGTATAGTAAACACAAAGATGGGGGGAATTACCCTCTAAGAGAACACACACAGAAGAGAGAGATGAGATAGACACCGACCCACTCCAACTCAGACTGAACAATAAATGAATTCTCAAGTAAAAATATGTAATGTCTTGCAAAATACTACAACTGAAAAGGGAAAAAACTGAAAATACCCACAATAAACTAAAAATAGGAGCCACCACATGCCCGAAAAGCTCGCGCAATGCCATGCTAGTAAAAACCAGCTTGATCTCCAACCTTCTCAAAGTGACCTGAAAAAAAATTTATATATACATAGGGTGAGTATAACAGTAAACTCATTAGGATCCTCCCCGAAGCCTCTCATGCAAAAGTAATGAAAGCATGCAAAAGCATAGTGAACAACAAGTATAACTAACTCGTCACCTAAATTTGCATACTATGTTCCCAGCCTCACCATGGTTACTCTCACCATGTAACACATAAAAGAGTACATAATATAATAAAGAATATCAAGGGTACCCCTATACTACTTCCCCACTAGTTTCTCACTTTTCCCCAACGTCGCACGTCCTAAGCATCTCTCTCCAAAAAGGCTTTCCCGTAGAGACCTGGGAAAAGCACCACAACATGTACCTCATGCAACAAAACCACCAAGTCTATACAATTACGTAACCAGGTTGTTTCTGGGAGCCACCACAACTCACATAACGTGTATCATACATCAGGGATTATACCTCAAGCCATTACAACCCACAAACCGAGTAAGAATCCTCAAGCTGTCACAACCTATACATGTTCTGCCTATAGTAGTATATATTATACTATATCCAGAATATATGTGTGTGAATAACCACAAGACATTATAGACCTATACAAATATATATGTGGAAACTAACCGTTGTGCCTACCAGCACAAGTAACTACCAAGAGAAGAGAGCAGATCCAAAGGGGGTAGTCAGCCATCCATCCTCCCACCAGAATGTTGGGGAAAACACCTCCTAGGGCTCAGAATTAGTGAGGTGTCTGTTTCCTTAACTGATGGGGTGGATTAGTGTATAGAAACACAAAAGTACATAATATACTATAGCTCACGACCACAATATGGGTATAACTTACTTTAGACGCAACTGAAGCTAACGTCTCTCGTACTCCCTTCTTCCACTTCTAAGACAGTCTATCCTATAAGAACACAACCATTTTATGAGATTTATTAAATTACTTCATTCCCTTATTATCAGTTTCACATTATGTTAATTGTTTATTTAAATATTGATTAACCATTATTAATTTCCACATTATATTTCATTTTCATCACACCCAAAGTCCATTGTCCCTTTAAATTGTAACCTCAATATTGCATCCCAGCAAGCTCCAACACCATGGGTTAACATAATTTATTCAATTATTTATATATAGTATTACTTTACCATAATTCCAAACATTCTAGAAAAACATTCAATGCTACTAAACACATGGGGGCTTAACCCGGTGAGTAGATGAACTACTCGTTGAGTCTTTTCTTCCCATAGAAATAGCGTAGAACCATCCTCCCTTGAGATGATATACATGGAAAGTACGTGGAATACCCCATGCGTTTTCTCCCCTTTTAGGAGAAGGGTATGAAAGACCATATGCCTTGAGTAAATGGATAAGTAAAGCAGATAAACAACCAATAAGAATTAGTAAGAATCCAATCATTCACATCCAACACATTTTATCATCCCTAGTGTCCTCACCGACGCCCACATGCATAACCTGATGCATCTTACCACTCTAGGATTCAAATTCTACCACAACCAATAGGCCTCTATGCCCCCACATATCAAAACAGCCATCTAGGCTCACATCACAACACAGGTAGCTGGAAAACAAACATTATATCAATTGGGCTCTTTGCCCTTAAACTATAAAGAAGGTAACTTAGAACCCTACATGTAATTAACTTTTATCGAACAACAAGTTCTTTAATCCATCTCAAATTAACCGATTTATTATATATAGGTTCAAAATTAGAAAAAACTACCCAGTAAGCCATTAAAAATTTTTAAACATGCTTACTGCACCAATTTGATTAACATAAAATTACAACAAGAAGAACCGGACTCATTTACTTTCCTCTTTATCTTCATCCAAACAATTATCAATTAATTCCAGCATTACGTTCTTTACATATTCCCATAAATAATGAAAATATAAACAAATAAAGCATAGATATCACACGATCTTGAAAAACAATTGGCAATAACATATGATCGATATCAATTTATTTATCTCTTACAAATATTTAATATATAAATTCTACTATGATCCAGTGGAATAAAACATGCTAACAATATAGTTTCATGTAAAATAAAAGAGAATCAATGAATTCCCTACCTTAAATGATTCTTGTCATTCTTTATACGAGAACGATCCACACAAAGGGTCATGATCACCTCCTCCCGTGACAACTGTATCCACCCGAGGATGTCACGGTACGATTGAACCTGGAAAAACCCAAGAAAAATCCATTAGAATTATGTAGATCACATACCATAATAGGAGAAGGAGAAACTAGAGGAGATGAACCCAAATGAACGATGATAAAACATACCTTATATCAGAGATCGGTCGATATTGCTTGGTTGCACAAAAATAGAGGGGAACTAATCCATGGAGGAAAGTTTGATTGTGAAACTCCTACAAGATAGAATAAAAGGTCTGAGCATATCATATCCAAGAACAAGGAGGATGAACTAGGGAGGAAGATAAATCGTCCCTTTAGAAGATTTAATAGAGCAATGGTTTAAGATAAGCTGGATATTCCATTAAAAGAAGATTGAATTGAACCACATAGGTTGTCCACGTAAAATCTTCCCGAGCCTTAGGGAAATTAATATAGGAGTTATGGACTTTGAATCATATTTATTGTTCTTAAAACAAGGCTATTAATTCATTTTATGTCAAAGGAAACATTAAAGGGAAGAACTGTAGGAAGTTGGAAACACTGTTCACGAACTCAAAATTTGGAAAAGGAAAAACATTGTTCTTGATCCTCACCATTGAAACCTCACTGTAGGATCCTCACCATTCTGGAAAACACTGTTCATGAAATCAACATTTGGAAAAGGAAAGAGGTCACCGTTAGAACCTCATAGTTCTGGAAACACTGTTCATGAACTCAAAATGTGGAAAAGAAAAAATGTCACCATTGGAACCTCACTGTTCTGAATGCAGTATTCATGAACTCAAAATTTGGAAAAGGAAAGAGGTCACTGTTGGAACCTCAATGCTCTGGAAACACTATTAATGAACTCAAAATTTGGAAAAGTAAAGAGGTCACCATTGGAACCTCACCGTTCTGGAAACACTATTCATGAACTCAAAATTTGGAAATGGAAAGAGGTCACCAATGAAGCCTCACCATTCTAGAAACACTATTTATGAACTCAAAATTTGGCAAAGGAAAGAGGCCACCATTGGAAGCTCATCATTCTAGAAACACAGTTCATGAAGTCAAGATTTGGTAAAGGAAAGAGTTCACCATTGGAACTAGATCATTGCAATGTTCAAATAAAGTTACCGATTACACTATTCACATAAGGTCACCGTTGCACTATTGACATTGGTCTCACCGATGGAACTATTCACAGAGGTATCACCGATGGAACTATTCACAAAGGTCTCACCAATGGAACTGATGACACCGGTCGCACCGATGTAACTATTCACTCCGGTCTCACCGATGTAACTGTTCAAATCCGTATCACCGATGGAACTGTTTAGATCAGTCTCACCGATGGAACTGTTCAAATCAGTCTCACCGATGGAAGTGTTCACATTGGTCTCATCGATGGAAGTTTTCACATCGGTCTCACTGATCGAATAGTTCACATTGGTCTCACAGATGGAACAGTTCACATCAGTCTCACCGATGGAACTTTATGCATCGGTCTCACCGATGTAACTCTTCACAGAATTGGAAATTTGGAAAAGTGTTGGGAATAAGTCACCTTGACCTCCCAGAACACCTCAAACACCATATTTTCATAAAGGAATGGACTAAAGATATCCAGGACATTACATCATATACCTCTCAAAACATTTTCTTCTTTGAGCATTCAAAACCAAACTAAAAGAGAACATAAAATATGTCTCTACAACCACACATGAAGATACCTCTCAAAAGAGAGCAATACACGAGAAGCAACCAAAGAAAGCCATTATATAAATAGAAAAGGTCTGCAACCACATATATGACATCATTAAATGAAAAGAGTTAAACATCAAACAACTCTGGGTATAGAGCATGTATATGTGACTCATGTTCCCAGGTACTCTCTTACATGCCACCGTGTCCCCACAAGACACGAAAAAGGGGATAGAATGCCTGTGCAACACATTCTTTTTGTGGTCTTGGATCTCCACAGGTCGCCCCTCAAAGGTCGCATCATCATCAACATCGATATCTCCCCAATCGATGACGTGAGAGTCAGCATGAAGATCGCGACAAAGTTGTGATACATGAAAAACATCATGGATCTGGATTATCTACGGGGGAAGTGCTTCTTGATACACCACAACTCCAACATGTGCTAACACCTCTAAAGGCCTAACAAACCAGGGAGAAAGCTTAATCCTATGACCAAACCTTCACTGCCCACGATGAGGAGCCACCTTCAGATACACGTGATGCCCAACATCAAACTTCAAGTGTTTCTTCCTTTGATCGACATATGATTTCTGACGATCCTACACAGTCTTCATCCTCTCACGAATCACCTGAACCATCTCTGTTGTATTCGGAAATAGTTTCGATCTGAGAATTTATAACTCTCTGACCTAGTCCATCACAATGGAGAACCATAAGGCCAACCATACAAGGCTTCAAATGGCACCATACTGATGGTGGAGTGAAAACTATTTTTGTATGTGAACTCCCCCAAGGGTAAGTGCCACATCCACAAACATCCAAAATATAAGACACAAGAGCATAACATGTCTTCAAAAGTCTGGATGGCTCGCACTATCCGACCCACCATTTGTGGATAAAAATCAGTGCTATGTCATAACTAAAAACCAAAAGCATGTTGCAGACCTCTCCACACCCTAGAGGTAAAACGAGGATCTCGATAAAAAATGATCATCCTTGGGAGTCCATGAAGTCTCACCACCTCCTCTAGATACTGCCTCAAGAAAACTTCCACTATGATTGACTCCTTAATTTATATAAAGTGGGATGATTTTTTTAAATGGTATATTACCACCCAAATAGTATCATGTCCTCTCAGAGCTCGAGGTAAACTAGTAACAAAGTCCATTGATATATCCTCTGAATTCCACTATGGAATATCCAATGGTTGGAGTAGACCAATAGGAACACAGTTTTTGTCCTTCACCTTCTGGCCGACCAATCATCGAGACACAAACTCTTCAACCGCATGATTCATCCTAGGACACAAAAATTGTATCCTCAAGGTTTGGTACATTTTCGTCACTCCAGGACGCACCGCTAAAGGAGATCTATGAAACTATCTAAGAACTATCTCACATATGGACAAAGGAACAAAAATCCTTCCATGTTACAACACTTGGTGTTGTTCATCCTCAGACTAACCATCTTGGGCCTCACCACAAACAACTCGGTCTCTCCAGACCTCCACCTCTAGATCCCCCAACTGGGACTCTTCCACTAGCTTCACCAGAGATGACTACACCGTCATCTAAAAAAGGAAACATCTGCTCCCAACTTATCTCATATCAAGTTGTAATGTTGATAGTTCTTCCATTTCTCTATAGTAGTCACAAGATTCATGCACTTCATCACTACATGACTTCTGACTTAGCGCATCATCTACAACATTCCCCTTTCTAGTTGTATATGATATTTTGATGTCGTATTCCTATAAGAACTCCATCCACCGATGATATCTTATGTTCATGTCATGATGGGAGAAAACATACCCCAGGATATTATGATCTGGGAAACCCACAAAGCACTCAGCAATGAGGTAATGTCTCCACAAATTTAGAGAAAAAACAACGTCTTCAAACACAAGGTCATGGGTGGCATAGTTATGTTAATGGGGACGCAACTGCCGAGACCCATAAGAAACAACTAATCTTTGCTTCATCAGAACACAACCTAACTCTAGATGTGAAGTATTGCAAAAAACATCAAACTGAACTCCCTCAGCTAGAAGACAAAGAACTAGAGAACTTACTAACTTCTCCTTTAGATACTCGAAAGTTTCTTAACTCTGATCAGTCTACTTGAACGCTAGATCCTTCCTGGTCAAAGCTGTGAGAGGAGTCTCAACTCATGAGAAATCAGCTACAAACCTCTTGTAGTAGCATGCAAGACCAAGGAAACTTCACACCACTGACACTGTCTTGGGGGGATTCCTAAGACACAATTGCTTCTATATTTGATGGATCAACAACTACTCTCTATTGGGACAGAACATTCCCCATGAAATGGACTTCTCGAGCCCCAAACTCACACCTCGAAAACTTCCCAAACATCTGATGTTGATGAAGAACTCCCAAAACGGCATATAGATACTCCGCATGCTCCTCCTCATATGAAGAGTACACAAGGTTTTCATCAATGAAAACCACCAAGAACTTTTCTCGGACCTCACAGAATACAATGTTCATCAATCACATGAACACAACTGGAGAATTTTTCACCCCGAATGACATTACAATGAACTCATAATGTCCATGACCTCAATGTAATGTAGTATTCAAGATATCCTCACCCCTAACATCAATATGATGATATCCTGACCACAAGTCTATATTTTAGAACCATGTTTCACCCTTTAGTTGATCGAATAAATCATAAATTTGAAGATAAGGAGAGTGATTCTTTGTTGTCACTTTGTTTAAGTGGCGATAATATACATACAACTGTAAACCGCCGTCATCCTTCTTTATGAACAAAACTAGTGCACCCCATGGTGACACACTTGGACAAAAAAACAGCACTATAATAGAACATCAATCTATATACATAGCTATTTTAACTCAGAAGGGGCCATCCTATATGGAGACATAGAGATAGGAGACACTCCTGGTTGTAGCTCGATCCCAAACTCAGTCTCCCGTCGAGGGGGTAATGCTACAACCTCTTCAAGATAGAAATCAGGGTACTCTTCTATGACCCTAGGAAACGCCAATTTCTTAACCTCTAAAGAACACAGCATTAGATCAAAAATCATGGAAGATTAGGATATAACACACCTCTAACCCATCTGAGGGTCTCAATTGCCAACGAACACCACTCGCTCTCCAGCTGCATAGAAGAACACAAACTTCCTCCGGAAGCAATCCATGATAGACAACACCGAATAAAAACAATCCATACCGAGGATGAAATATTGTTGTTGTATTCGTAAAAATAAGAAATCTCCCCAAGAGTGGTGTTGCCCCAACACTAGCTCACAGTCTCTACATACTTCAAACAAGTTTGCTCGACCTCTAACTGGCGTAGTCAATGCCACAAGAACTGGAAGCCTCTTTATGTCACACCCCAAAGCATGGACAAGGGTACATGATACGAAAGAGTGTGTTTCTCCTAAATAAAACAAGGTATACACCAAGGTAGAAAACAAGCCTAGGGTACCTCGAACAATGTCTGGCTCTCCTGGATCTTGTAAAGCTAAAGCATGAAGCTATCCAGGACCACCTCCACGTCCTCTCTGACCCTGATGAAGACCACCACCATGGTCACACCCTGCAATTTGAGGATGAGGAGTGTCAAGAGGATGCCCTCTGCCTACCCCATCTACCCTCTGCTGATCTAAATCTGGTGCAACATGCATTTGCTGCCTCTACTGGAACAGCCTCAATGGAAAAACCTGGAGCGGAACACATTGTGCATGATGAATGATCAAAAAGGTCTGTCACTCTCACTACTAATGACCCCAACCAACAAAAGAAAAATAGCTGCTTGATCCCTTGGAATAGGCTTGAGAGCCGCTGACTCTGGGGAAATGAGATGCAGAGGACTGGGACCTACCACCGGCTAAACAGAAACTCTTCTGTCAAGAAAACTGGGAACCCTAGACCAAAGCTCTGCTTCATGAAGAATCATGACGACTCCCCTCTCATGATGATCTGGTTTGGGACACTGTCTTCTCGATGACCTCTAACCTCGGTTGCACCTCAAGATACATCTTCGGCATAAATGGGGTGACCTGGTGCTGGATCTCTGGATCCAAATCCTCCTCGAAATGCCTCACCCTGGCCTCCTCATCTGGAAATAGGTCTGAAGTATGTCGTAAAAGGTTCCATAAATGGATTCTATACACTCGAACACTAGAGATCCCCTGTCAATGGGTATGAAAATCCTAGCAATTGGACTCCTTCACAGTCAAAGAAATAAAATCTTCTCTAAACATTTCTAAGAACTCCTCCATTGAGTTTGATGGCACCTCACAATCCCCAAGGAACAAAAACCACCACTGCCTCACTGCTCCATGCAGCATCGTCCCAACCAAAGAAACCCTGTGCTCTTTATGAGCATGGATTGAACTGAAGATTATCTCGACCTCCTCTAACCAGTCTTCGATGATGATATCTAAAATGGAGCCCTCATACTTCTGTAGACTCTGGAACTAAAACTCTTGGAGTGTTCTCCTCCAGGTGTTATCTTCGTCAAACTCTACCTGACGATGATCAACTAGAATAGCCTTCTGAACAACTTCTATGTAATCCTGACGAGGACGTTGACCTAGAGCCATACTAGAAAAATAAAAAACAATTAGATCTGCTAAACATTGAATATGGAAGACTCAACATTAATTAATTAATTGTTTTCTATTATTCATTTTTGGTTATCATATCCTAGGGTATACCCATTCAAACATAGGGACAAAGAAGAATGATGCATGATCCTTTCATAGGTCTCTACCCTGCAACTAGTATCACCTTATTTAGCAGCCTTTGTAAACTTAAATGTCCATTCATCAGATCATAGGGGGCCCTAAATGATTATTTCTTAGCTGGTCTCCGGTGTTTACATCACTTTATAAACTTGAATAACCCTGTTTCCCTAGGAACCCATGCAACCTCACCTGTGCCTGTAGAGACCCAAAGCTTGACGTACATATACATTATGTTACTTTTTTGTAATACTTAATACATAACAAAAACAGACACCAAAGGACCGTAATAGTTTAGTGTCTTTGGAAACTCGGAATGTAATCTTCTAATCATGGTGAAAGATCATAAACATCTCCCATAAAGATCTTCCCCTTTGGTTTTCTTACCTAAACCATTATTTATATCTCTGGGAAAAGAAAACATAAAAAGGGTGAGCTCAAATTCTCAATAAGGGAAAGCATAGAGAACATAAAATATTCCATAAACATTTTAATGAAAAAACTTAAACATAAAATCTAAACATCAAAATCTTGAGAAAAGACATAAATCATGGAAGTACGTAAGACATATATCATAAAGGAACCTCAATCATGATAAAATAGCATAGGAATAATACATGAAATTGTGGAAAACCATTATGCACATGATATGATTTCCATAGTATCCAAGGCATTTCTGCCAAGACCATCTTAGTGGACAAAGTCCCTTTCTGAATCGAGTTCACTCCTTGTTCCAGTCTTATAACACTGAACCGGATTAACTTACCATTCCAGCCATGTCTATCTCATGAGATATAAATCTTTACCCAATTCATTGGAGGGAGATATATTTCCCATCCATCTCATAATGAAATCATTGTTTCATGTTCCACAAAATAAACATACATCATTCATAATAACCCAACAAATAAAATGGGTTTCATATCATTCCATCATAACATAATCCATACAAAAAAATGGATATAATTTCATCAAAATAAAAGTAAAACCATGTAAATCATAGATACAATATACTTGAAACATACACATATGAAATAATTTCACCTTAGATCGAAAATGGATTTGATAAAACACTTGAAAAGAATTCATGAGGAAAATATCCTTTCTTCTTCAAAATCATTTTCTTTTCACAAAATGCCATTAAATTTTAAAAGAAAAAGATTTTGTTGAAAATAATCATGAAATATTTTAGAGGAATATTTATGTAAATAAGGCAATATGAAATCGTAAAAATCTATTCATGCCGTATAAGTTTAAAAACATTCTCCTCGTACTTTTGTCGGAAAAGTCAAAAAGTACCTCGTATGTAAAACAAAGAAAGATTCCTTCCATACGATGTGGTAATAGTAAAAAAAGGGTAAAAATGACTTTAAACATACATGGAAGATAAGTAAACATTTTATGAAAACATTTTGAGAACATATGGACATGGATAATAAACATAACCCCAGTAAATACTTACGAATAACAATCTCGGATAAGAATGAGATTGAAATAATTATCCCTTACCTTAGGTCTGATATGCTTCGTACGTATCCGAAACTCCTATATAATGATTTAAATAATTCCATTTACTTATTAAAGAATCATATTCATTGTTATGATATTATATATGGTTCACTTATGACTTTATATTACCCGTTCTTTTGTAAATTCCATGTTAAAGTAGTGTTTTGGGTAAAATTGTTTTATTTATCATCCTTGTTTTGACTTATAATTATTAATATGATTACATAGATAATTATTATGTAATTCCAGAATATAAAACATGATTTATATATAATATATATTTATAATATACATATATATAATAGATTGATAAATGGAAATAAATATACCATTCATGGAGACGGTAGTCCGTACGTATGCATGAACGCTGTTTTCGGTTCCTTATTGAATTGAATAGAATTAAGTATATGACATACATATATATATAAATAAATCCAGTCGAATTATTATATCATATATTTCATTATTACTTATTATATATACTTTATAATCATTCTTAAATTGTTAACATGAAAAATGAATATCATCGTGTCGTGGAGACGGTAATCCTTATGTACGCACGGGCGATGATATCGTTCGCATATTTATTTAATGGAATTGGAGTGAATTATATAATATATTAGAATCAGTATGATGTTATAATAATAATATGTAGTTATTATTTACACCATTATACCCATCCAAGTAAGGCGGTGGTGGAAAAACAGATTACACCACGACGTGGAGACGGTATTTCGTACGTACGCATGCGCGATGATTTTTTTTCCTTAGGTTGGATAGAAGGTGAAATATGGTTGTTTCATATTTATAATAACATATCAGTATATTAAGGATACTGATTTTTTTACTTCATATTGAAACCACTAAAGAAGAGGAAGTATAATAAGAAAAAAAACTTGAATGAATCGGTATAAGGTATTACATCTTTCTCGAAGTGCCTCCTTTGAACTTCCTCTTAGGGCACTAGAGTTGGTATTTTAAGAATAAAAGTACCTTTATAAGGTTTATAAGGAAGTTTTAAGTGAAATTGGCAGATTTTGGCCGAGATTCAAGGCTCAAAATGGTGTGATGAGGAGAGGGAGGAGGTGCCCTTTTATAAGGGAGGAGAGGGGCACTTTTGGAGGCCTCTAAAATACTAATTTATAATAAACCCAAACCCCAAATAAAAACTTCTAAAGTGATTCAAATTAGGATATTAGATAATATAGGTTTTTAATCTCATCAACCAATTAAATTTATACATGTTTTGATTTTATTTTAAACCTTATCATTTTGATTTATCCTTATTTAATCTATTTAATTTTATTTGTGGTAATGATGTTATAAATTTTATATGGTCCTAAATACTTTCTTATGTGTTGTTAATTATACATAACGTGATATCCTATGACATGTTAGATCATATAAATTGTAATTTGAAACTTATAAATATTTTTTGTGATTTCTAAACAATTTAATAATATAATATATCAATAGTGTCAATTTTGACACAATTCATTTATTTGAATTTAAACAAAATACAAAGAGAATATATTTTCTAAAAAACATATTTAATAGATTACTAACAAGTCATATTAATCTAGAAAATTAGTGGAGTACTTTAATTAGTTCATATAATATTTATTTTAATTCTTTTAAAATCATTTATTTTATATTTCTCTTCATAAAATTATTAATACAACATTTTTGTATAATTATTTAATATACTTATTTGTTGTATAAAATTTTCAAATAAAATAATATGATGAAAATAAATACAATATATTTCATAAAAATACATTTAGTAGAATTTATATTCTAAAACAACACACTTTTAAAATTTTATCTTTATTAAATTATGAAGGTGACACCTTTGACATCATTTTAAATAAAATAATATAAGTGTCATAATCTCTTTTATAAGGCTCCAAATGGTAAACTATTCTACCGTTGAATGATTATGGTATACATGTACATGAAAAATAAGTTTTTGTCCGGTTTTATGTTCCTTTAATGGTCACTATTAGTTTAATAAAATCTATATTATTGATTTTTCAGTAAATAAACAATTTCTGCATCACTATTGTGTCACATTTAATGATAATTATTTAATCCCTAAAAATTATAAATAAAATCACATGATGTAGATAAATTTATTATATTTTTGGATACTATTCATTTTTTATGTTTCATGAAGTTTATCACTAAATTAAAAATATTATACTTATAAGATTTAAGAGAGTGACATGTTGTCACTTTCTTTGGTTTTAATAATAATTAAATTATTTTCATGGTCAAAATACCATAAAATTAATCTAATCTGACCCTTAGGTGATATGGGTCGACCATTAGTCATCCAATAGAATTTTTTCATGTGTTAGGGTAATTTTATAATCTTATTTTTACCCTTAATTACCCGATTTACCTTTAACTGTAGTAAATAAAAATTACCGTAGTTACTATTCATAATATCAAAAAAAAATAAAAGTAACCTATTAACATAATTTGGACCCACTGAATTAAAATATGGAATCCATTTTTCAAAATTCAAAATACAGAGGTTGCAGTAATTAATTTAAAATCAATCTCGTTGTTAAGAAAACGAGTTTTAAAAGTAAAAACATTGCAAAAGATTGAAATTATTTTATCTATTAATTCAATGTAAAATCAATGATAATGAAATAAATTATATTAAATGGTAAAAATATATTCTATTTATACTTTAAAACCATTCAATATTATAATTTAACCATATAAATTATTACGATGAAAAGATATGTTTTTAATTAAAATATAGCGTGTTTTTACTATTCATTAAAATATGAAAGTTACCAGAATAATATGAAAAATTTATCCAAAGTAAATTTTTATATCCTGATTACAAATAAGAATTATATTTTTACAAATTGAAATTATAAACCTTTAAAAAACAAGATTTAATGTGGGTGTGCCATCAAAAGGAGACAAAACTGTATTTTTTGAAAAATACTTATTTTACCCGAAACAATTATTTTGTTCACATACCATGTTTTAGAAAATGTTTAATATGACTAATAATGTCATAAAATTCAAAATTTAGTTAATACTATTCATATCGGCTAGTCCATAATAATATTATAACAATATATCGTTGTTTAGTGAAACCCGGTATTGCGTACTACACACACTATTGAGGAAGTTTGTGATTGCGTGTAACGCAAGCAAAGTCAGGGTTGCGTATAGTAAAATACTCCTTTTTTGTTGCGTATAAAAGATTCCAAACATATTTCATTTATACATTGAATATATATATACACACACTCAATGTTATGTAGAATAGTTACTATCAAACGAACATGGAATTGTGTGTAACACGGTCCAAGATTAGTGTTGCGTATACTGCAAGCTAATATGGTGTTGCTTATAGCGCAAGATAATATTGGTGTAGCATACAATAGAAGATATGAAATAATTTAAAAATAATATATCTTATAAAATCTCGGGGTGTTACATTCTACCCCCCTTAAAATGAATTTCTCCCTCGAAATTCGTCGGGGTTATAAATGGTTTAATATTTGTATGTTTCTTTAATAGAAACCCACATCATAAAAAGGAATACCAAAACTGGACTTTAAAAACTAAATTATGAAACATAACAGTTACCCATATTAACTAATCATTGGGTTTCCACATAAGAGAACATAGATGAAAATACGAATATGGAATAGAAATATAACCATCAAGTTCTGATGGAGAGTGGTAGAGAACATGGCTATGAAAAATCCAACAACAAAAAAGCAATAAATTTGTGATGATATAAGGTACCATCTGATTCATTAGATATTAGAGCACTATAACAACATTTTTGGTTTTCAATATCATTTCCCTAAAGATGAAAATTTTTAATTAGAAGAAATACTTACTTGATTTTGGAACAATCTCACTGTTGTTTGTGCCTTGAACAATTTCCACATCATCTCTTAAATAAATGAAGTTGAATTTGTTATTCTTGAAGTATTAGAAGATCATGTGATAGAATGACGGGTCATTCCATCTGTCTCAAACAAAAGGTTAGCAAAAGTTATTAAAAATACATAAGTCCATATATGGTGATATAAATCGTATATGATTCAAAAAATGGACTTATACTTCATCTATCATACCGCTTAATAAAATAAAACATGTTTCTACTAACCAGGGACTTCCTGTAGGCCAGTGGTAGGCGATAAAGGCCTGTCACACTTCGGTTATGGGTTTGATTCCCATATCCTTGTCCGACGCGACAGGTTTTCACCTATCCTGCAGGTTGTCCTTTTTCTAAAACTACTTTATTATTACATTCCACAAATAATATCGAAAAACGTTCTAGCCTTAAACAATTCTATATGATGTCCAAGTTAATCCATTCCAACCTTTAAGCTTATCGAAAATTCTTCTGTCCAATCTTATATTATAAAGAAAATGATTACTAGAAATGTCATCAACCAAGCATGTAAACACCATCATTTATCCCCCATATAAGATATATCTTGTTGGTCACATTCCAAACATGTAAATACCTTAATCTTGTATTCTATTGAAAAAAGAATACCCATTGAACCTTAGTAAAAACATGAATGTTTTAAAAAGTTAACTCTCTCCACATACCAAAATCCCAAAAATTCTACATACACAAACATTTTCATTATATCTGTCATGATCTCTTTAATACTATCAAACATTTCATTATCTTCTTATCCCTTCTTTATGCGCATATTAGGTGCTTTAAAAAAATATCTGAATAACCTTTCATGGTTATCGGTACCATTCAACATATACTTTCAAATAATTTAGGAAACAAATAGTGTAACAATCCTTAGATGTGTCTTTATTCTATAGTATCATTACCTATAAAACATAACTCTTGATAAACATAAATCATTCCACTACCTTCTTAAACCATTGACCAAGCATCACCAATTCTTTTATCTCATATATCATTTGTAGTATCCTCATCAACATCCACATAAATACTACCCATATGACCATGCTGATTCTCTTCATGAGATTTTCCCTTAGGGAATTGGTTTGCATAATGCCCATACATTCAACATTTAAAACATCTAATCATTGTTGATGTCGTAGCAATACCATTATCCTTCTCTATGGTGTTAACTGAACCTTTTCCTTTTCACTTAATGGATTTGTGTCCCTATTTTGACACCCAAATCATCTTATAGTTCCTTTGAAACATTCTCCTTGATGCCTCTTCCCACATGATTTACATGAGATAAATTGATCTTTCTTTCCTCTATGATCATCATGAAACCCCATCATTCTCTTATTAGCAGAGTCAGGAAACTTACCAAAGTTGAGATTATTGATTATATTATGATATTTCTGATTAGGTATAATAACGATATGTGGACCTGCATATCCTATTTCATTTGGTTTCTCATGAATAATATCATTCCATTATCCATCATATCCTCCATTATCGTGTATCTTCCCATTTCCAGCCATTTTCTAAAACCCAAAAAAATAGTGTGAGAGGAAAAAATCATAATCAAGGGGGATTACCTTCAATATCTAACATGTAAGGTTAAATTATAATATCGTTACCGTAATTCTAGTACCATAACCTACACTTATACTTATCCTTCGGGACATCCCTAGACATACCTTAGAAATATCTCTAGGGATTTCACTAAAGTTTTTGCATCCTAGTTTCCAAAGGTTAACTAAACCTTACCTCTGATACCAAATGTAGAGACCCAAAGCTTGACGTACATAGATATTACATTACTTTGGAAGAATACTTAATACATAACAAAAACAGACACCAAAGGACCGTAATAGTTTAGTTTCTTTGGAAACTCAGAATGTAATCTTCTAATCATGGTGAAAGATCTTCAACATCTCCCATAAAGATCTTTTCCTTTGGTTTTCTTACCTAAAACACTCTTTATTTTATGGGGAAAATAAAACATAAAAAGGGTGATCTCAAATGCTCAGTAAGGGAAAGCATAGTGAACATAAAACAACCAATAAACATTTGAATGCAAAAACATGAACATAAAATCTAAACATTAAAATCTTGAGCAAAGACATAAATCATGGAAGTACATAAGGCATATATCATATGGGAAAATCAATCATGATAAAATAGAATGGTAATAAAACATGTAATTGTGTCAAACCATTAATCACCTGATATGATTTCCATAGTAGCCAAGGCATTGCTGCCAAGACCATCTTAATGGACAAAGTCCCTTTCTGAATCGGGTTCACTCCTCATTCTAGTCATGTAACACTGAACCAGATTAACTTACCGTTACATCCATGTCTATCTCATGAGATATAAATCTTCACCCAATTCATTGGAGGGAGATATAGGTCCCACCCATCTCATAATGAAATTATTCTTTCATGTGCCACAAAATAAACATACATCATTCATTATAACCCAACGAATAAAATGGGTTTCATATCATTCCTACATAACATAATCCATAAAAAAAAAATGGATATAATTTCATCATAAGAAAATTGAAACCATGTAAATCATAGAGACATTATACTTTAAACATACACATATGAAATAATGTCATCTTAAATGCAAAATGGTTTTGACAAAACACTTGAAAAGAATTCTTGAAAAAATATCATTTCTTCTTCAAAATGATTTCCTTTTCACAAAATGTCATTCAATTTTAATAGAAAATGATTTTTTTAAAAATAATCATGAAATATTGTAGATTAATATTTATGTAAATAAGGCGTTATGAAATCGTAAAAATTCATTCTCGCCGTATAAGTTAAAAAAATATTATCCTCGTACTTTTGTCGGAAAAGTCAAAAAGTACCTCCTATGGAATCAAAAAAAAGATTCCTTCCAAACGATGTGGTAAAAGTAAAAAATGGGTAAAAATGACTTCAAAAATAAATGGAAGATATGTAAACATTTTATGAAAACATTTTTAGAACATATGGACGTGGATAATAAACATAACCCCAATAAATACCTACAAATAACAATCTCGGATAAGAATGAGATTGGAATAATTATTCCTTACCTTAGGTCTGATATGCTTCGTACGTATCCAAACCTCCTGTATAATGATTTAAATAATGTCATTAACTTATTACAGAATCATATTCATTGTTATGATATCATATATGGTTCACTTATGAATTTATATTACCCGTTCTTTTGTAAATTCCATGTTAAAGTAGTGTTTTGGGTAAAATCATTTTATTTATCATCCGTGTTTTGACTTGTAATTATTAATATGATTACTTCAATCATATTTATTTAATTCTCGAATATAAAACATGATTTAGATATAATTTATATTTAGAATATACATATATATATAATAGATCGATAAATGGAAAGAAATGCACCGTTCATGGAGACGGTAGGCCGTACGTACACATGCACGATGTTTTCGTTTCCTTATTGAGTTGAATTGAATTAAGTAGATTAAATAAATATATATATATACATAAATAAATCCAGTAGAATTATTATATCATATATTTCATGATAACTTATTATATATACTTTAAAATCATTCTTGAATTGTTAACATGGCAAATGAATCTCATCGCGTCGTGGAGATGGTAATCCATACGTATGCACAAGCGATGATATCATTCCCATATTTATTTAATGGAATTGTAGTGAATGATATAATATCTTAGAATAATTATGATGTTATAATAATCATATTTAGTTATTCTTTACACCATTATACCCATCCAAGTAAGGTGGTGGTGGAAAAACAGATTAAACCACGACATGGAGACGGTATTCCATACGTACGCACGGACGATGATTTTTTTCCTTAGGATGGATAGAAGATAAAATAGGGTGGTTTCATATTTATAATAAAATATCATTATATGAGGGATACTTATGTTATTACTTTATAATGAAACCACTAAAGAAGAGGATGTATAAGAAGAATGAAACTTGAATGAATCGGTAGAAGGTATTACCTCTTTCTCGAAGTGCCTTCTTTGAACTTCCTCTTAGGGCACTAGAGTTGGTCTTTTGAGAAGACCAGTACCTCTATAAGGTTTTTAAGGAAGTGGGGAAGTGAAATGGGCAGAGGTTTTATGAGATTCAAGGCTCAAAATTGTGTGAGTAGGAGAGGGAGGAGGTTCCCTTTTATAAGGGAGGAGAGGGGAACTTTTTGAAACCTCTAAAATACTAATTTATAATAAACCCAAACCCTACTTAAAAACATATAAAGTGACTCAAATTAGGATATTAGATAATATAGGTTTTTAATATCATCAACCAATTAAATTTATACATGTTTTGATTTTATTTTAAACCTTATCATTTTGATTTATCCTTATTTAATCTATTTAATTTTATTTGTGGTAATAATTTTATAAATTTTATATGGTCATAGATACATTTTTATGTGTTGTTAATTATACATTAAGTTATATAATATGACATTTTAGATCATATAAATTTTAATTTGAAACTTTTAAATAATTTTGTGATTTTTAAAAAATTAAATAATATATTATATCAATAGTGTCAATTTTGGCACAATTCATTTATTTGAATTTAAACAGAATCCACAGAAAATATATTTTCGAAAAAACATATATAATTGATTAATAACAAGTCATATTCATATATAAAATTATTTTAGTTCATTAATTAGTTCATATAATATTTTTTTTAATTCTTTTAAAATCATTTATTTTATATTTCTCTTAATAAAATAATTAATACAATATTTTTGTATAATTATTTAATATACTTATTTGTTGTATAAAAATTACAAATAAAATACTATGATGAAGATAAATATAATAGATTTCATAATAATACTTTTAGTTGAATTTATCTTCTAACACAACCCACTTTTAAAATTTTATCTTTATTAAATTATGAAGGTGACAACTTTGACATCATTTTAAATAAAATAATATAAGTGTCATAATCGATTTTATAAGGCTCCAAATGGTCAAATATTCGACCATTGTATGATTATGGTTTACATGTACATGAAAAATAAGTTTTGGTCAGGTTTTTTGTTCCTTTTATGGTCACTATTAGTTTAATAAAAACTATATTATTGATTTTTCACTAAATAAACAATTTCTGCATCACTATTGTGTCACCTTTAATGATAACAATTTAATCCCTAAAAATTCTAAATAAATTCACATGATGTAGTTAATTTTATTATCTTTCTGTAGACTATTCATGTTTGATGTTTCATGAAGTTTATCACTAAATAAAATTATTATACTTATAAGATATAAGAGAGTGACATGTTTTCACTTTCCTTGGTTTTTATAATAATTAAATTATTTTCATGGTCAAAAGTCTATAAAATGAATCTAATCCGAACGTTAGGTGATATGGGTCAACCTTTAATCATCCAATAGAATTTTGGCATGTGTTATTGTAATTTTATAATCATATTTTTACCCTTAATTACCCGATATACCTTTAACTGCAGTAAATAAAAATTACCGTAGCTACTATTCATAATATCAAAAAAATAAAAGTAACCTGTTAAAATAATTTGGACCCACTGAATTTAAATATGGAATAAATTTTTCAAAATTCAAAAAACATAAGTTGCAGTAATTAATTAAAAATTAATCCCGTTGTTAAGAAAACGGGTTTTAAAAGTAATAACATTGCAAAATATTGAAATGATTTTACCTATGAATTCAATGTAAAATCAAGGCTAATGACATAAATTATATTAAATGGTAAAAATATATTCTATTTATACTTTAAAATCATTCAATATTATAATTTAACCATATAAATTATTACGATGAAAAAAGTTGTTTTTAATTAATATATAGCGTGTTTTTACTATTCATTTAAATATGAAAGTTATCAGAATAATATGAAAAATTTATCCAAAGTAAATTTTTATATCCTTATTCCAAATAAGAATTTTATTTTTTCAAATTGAACTTATAAACCTATCAAAAACTTGATTTAAAGTGGGTGTGCCATCAAAAGGCGGCAAAACTCCATTTTTTGAAAAATACTTATTTTACCGAAAAAAAATTATTTTGTTCACATACCATATTTTAGAAAATATGTAAAATGAATAATAATGTTATAAAATTCGAAATTTAATTAATACTATTCATATCAGATAGTCCATAATAATATTATAACAATATATCGTTGTTTAGTGAAACCTGATATTGCGTACTACACACGCTATCGAGGAAGGTCGTGATTGCGTGTAACACAAGCCATATTAGGGTTGCATGTAGTGAAAGACTCTTTTGTTGTTTCGTATAATAGAATCCAACCACAATTCATTTATACATTGAATATATATATATATACACTCAATGTTGCGTAGAATAACTACTATCAAACAAACTTGAAATTGTGTGTAACATGATCCAAGATTAGTGTTGCATATACTGCAAGCTAATATGGTGTTGCGTATAGCACAAGATAATATTGGTGTAGTGTACAACAGAAGATATGAAATAATTTAAAAATAATATATCTTATAAAATCTCGGGGTGTTATAGTGCCAAACTCCAAACTTCATCCTATCCCTCATCCTCCCTATGATACCACTCTGTCACGACCCCTTCCCCTCAAAGTGTACATATCCTGGGCCATAATTATGAGAAGGGAGATAATGACCCATGAGTCCTGCTTCTAATAGGCCTCGAGTTGGCGACTAGCACTGAGGGTGTAGTAAACACACAAATGAGAGTCATTACCCTCTAAGAGAACAAATACAGAAGAGAGAGATAAGATAAACACCAACCAACTCCAACTCATATTGAAATATGAAATAAATACCATGTACAAATATGAAATTTCATTCAACCTACTACAATATAAATGGTTAAATTGTAAATACCCAAAATAAAGTAAAAACAACAGCAACCACAAGCCCGAACAACACCTATAACCGCAACCTAGTAGAAACAACCTTGCTCTCCAACCTGTTCCAAGTGACCTGAAAAACAATTTATATATACATAGGTTGAGTATAATAGTATACTCAATAGGATCCTACCCAAAAGCCTCTCGTGAAAAAGTAAAGAAAGCATGCTAAAGCATAGTGAACAACAAGTGAAAATAAATCATCCCCTAAAAAGGTATGATATGTTTCCAGCCTCACTATGTCTACTCTCACTATGTGATTCATACAAGAGTATACAAAAAATAAATAATATCATGGGTACCCCGCTACTACTTCCCCACTATTTCTCCTCTTTTCCCCAATGTCACACGTCCTAAGCATCTCTCCCAAAAAATTCTAGCCCACATACACCTAAGAGAAGCACCACAACAAGCAGATCGTGCAACAAAACCTCCATATCCACAAAAGAAAGTAACTAGGTAGTTTATGGGAGCCACCACAGCTCACATAACGTGTATCATATGTCAGGAATTATACCTCAAGCCATTATAGCCCACACACTAAGTAAGAATCCTCAAGCCATCATAGCCTATACACGTTATGCCTATAGTAGTCCATAGGATACTATATCCAGCATATTTGTGTGTGAATAACCACAAGCCTTTATAGCCATCCACACACATATATGGGGAAATGTAACCATTGTGCCTATAAGCACAATTAACTCCCAAGAGAAGAGAGCGGGGCCAAAGGGGGTAGTCATTCATCCATCCTCTTACCAGAATATTGGGGAAAACACACCCAGGGCTCAAAATCCCCAGGGTTTGAGTTTCCCTAACTGACGGGGTGGAGTAACATATAGAAACACAAAAATTATGGAATATACTATAGCTCACAACCACACTATGGGTATAAACTAGTATTAGACTCAACTGCAGCTAATGTATTTTAGTCTCTAGGCTGCCACTTCTATGACTAGGTATCCTATAAGCACCATACCATTTTAAGTGATTTATTACATTACTTCATTCCATTTTTATCAGTTGCACTTTAAATTAATTAATTATTTAAACACTGCTTAACCATTATCAATTTACACATAATATTTCATTAGAATCACACCCAAATTTCATTATCCCATTAAATTGTAACCTCAACATTGAATCCCAGCAAGCTCCAACCCCATGTGTTAACATCACTTATTAAATTATTTTTTTGAAGCATTACTTTTACATAATCCCAAGAATTCTAGAAAAAACATTTTATGCTACTAAACAGAAGGAGATCAACCCGGTGAGTAGATGAACTATCTGTCGAGTCTTTTCCGCCTATAGAAAGATCATAGACCCATCCTCCCTTGAGAAGAAAAACACGGAACGAACATTGAATACCCCATGCGTCTTCACCCCTTTTGGAAGAAGGGTAAGAATCACCAACTACCTTGAGTTGTGTGGATGATAAAGTAGATAAACAACCAATAATAATCGGTAAGAATCCAAACATTCACATATAACCCATTTCATTATCCCCGGTGTCCTCCCCAACACCCACATGCATAACGCGATGCATCTTTACACTCTAGGTGACTACTTCTGCCACAAAAAATAGGCCTCCATTCCCCCAAATATCACAATAGTTATCCAGGATCACATCACAACATAAGAAGTAGGAAAAAAACATCATATGAATTGGGATCTTGGCCCTTAAACAATTAAGAGGGCAACTCAGAACCCTACAAACAATTATCTTTTATCGAACAACATATTCTTTAATCCATCTTGGATTAACTGATTTATTATTTGTAGGTTTGAAATTAAAAAAATCTAACCAGTAAGCTATCACAAATAATTAAACATGCTTATTTCACCAATTAGATTAAGATCAAATTACAATATGAAGAACTAGATTCATTTAAATGCCTCTTTGTATTTTTCCAAACAATTATCAATTAATTCTGGATTTACATTCTTTGCCAATTTCCATCAAGAACAAATGGCTAAACAAAGCATGCATAAATCTTACACTATCTAGAAAAACAAGAGGCAATAAAATAGGATCGATATCAATTTATTTATCAGGTTTAAATATTTATTATGTCAATTCCATTGTGATTCAGTGGGATAAAACATGATAACTATACAATTTAAAGTAAAATAAAATAGAAGCAACAAATACCCTACCTCAATCCTTCCTTTTCATTCTTTATACGAGAACGATAAACATAAAGGGTCATGATCGCCTCCTCCCATGAAAATTGTATCCACCCGAGGATGCCACAGTATGACCGCACTAACCAAAACCCAAGAAAACTCCATTAGTGAAATGGAGATCACATACCATAATAGTTCAAGGAGGAGCAGAAAGAGATAAACCCAAATAAACAATGAAAAAACATACCTTATATCATAGATTGATCGATACTGCTTTACTACACCAAAATTGAGGGAAACTAATCCCTGGAGGAAAGCATGATTTTGAATCTCCTACATGATAGAATAAAAGGTCTGAGGGTCTCACATCCGAGAATAAGGAGGAATAACTAGGGAGGAATATATATCATCCCTTTAGAAGATTTAACAGAGTAGTGGTTTAAGAAACACTGAATTTTCCATTAAAAGTGGATCCCATTGACCCATGCTGGTTGCCATGTAAAAGCATTCTGAGCCTTAGGGAAATTAATATAGGAGTTATGGCCTTTGAATTGGCCGTAGAGTCCTAAAAATAGGTCTTTAAAAACATTTTATGTCAATGGAAACATTAAAGGGGCGATTATAGCAAGCCGGTAACACTATTCACAAACTCAAAATTTGGCAAAGAGAAAACTTTTCAGGAACCTCACAGTTGAAACCTCACTGTTATAACCTCACCATTCTAGAAACCCTATTCATGAGCTCAAAATTTGGAAAAAAAGTGGTCATAGTTGGAACCTCACCGTTCTGGAAACAATATTCATGAACTCACAATTTAGCAACGGAAAGAGGTCACCATTGGAACCCCATCATTCTGGAAACACTGTTCATGAACTCACAATTTTGGAAAGGAAAGAGGTCACCATTGGAACCTCACCGTTCAAGAAACCTTGTTCATGAACTCAAAATTTGGCAAAGGAAAGAGATCACCATTGGAAGCTCACCATTCTAGAAACTGTTCACGAACTCATGATTTGGAAAAGGGAAGAGGTCAATGTTGGAAGCTCACCATTGGAAGCTCACCATTTTACTATTCACATATAGTTACCGATGACACTGTTCACATAAGGATACCATTGCACTGCTCACATCAGTCTCACCGATGGAACTCTTCACATAGGTCTTAGTGATGGAAATGTTCACATTGGTCTCACTGATGGAACTATTCAGAACGGTCTCACAAATGGAATTGTTCACTCTGATCTCACCGATGAAACTGTTCACATCGGTCTCACCAATGGAACTTTTCACATCAGTCTCACCGATGGAACTGTTCACATCGTTCTCACCGATGGAACTCCTCACATCGGTCTCACCGATGGAATAGTTCACATCGGTGTCACCGATGGAACTGTTCACATCACACTCACTGATGTAACTTTTCACATCAGGCTCACTAATGGAAAAATTCACATCTACCTCACAAATAGAACTGTTCACATCGGCCTCACCGATGGAACTGTTGACATCTATCTCACCGACAGAACTATTCACATCAGTCTCAGAGATGGAACTATTCACATAATTGGAAAATTTGCAATGTTTTAGGGATAAGTAACCTTGACCTCCCAAAACACCTCAAACACTAGATTTTCACATTGGAATGAACCAGAGAGGTCCGGGCCATTACAAACCCAATTATCATATTTTATTGAATGGAAAGGTATGAAAATATATGATATATTATTCTTAAAAAATGAAAATAATTTAATGAAAATAATTTATATATATAGATTTTATATGATCATAAATATATGTGAGAGAAGATTACTAAAGACAATTTACATTGGTTCGTGAGGTAGTATTCTGCTGTACACATGAACAATGTTTCTATTTCCCATTAGATATAAGAAGAGATTGTGTAGGTAGTTACATTAAATTTTATAACATATAATAATATGGTATATACATATTTTATTAAATAATCATGATTTTAAAATATTTTATAGATATAGAAGAATAAATAAAATAAAAATGCTCAGTTAAGGACAATACATCTTCTTTGGACATCAATATTAGGTTTACACCAAAATTCCCCCATAAAGTGATTTTAAAATTAAAAAAAATTATATGGTAATGGAAGTAAGGTACATGTTTAGATATTCAAGGAACAAAAAGTCTTTTCAAGAGTAAACAAGATAGGAGAGAGGGTTCCCATTTAAAAGTTCTAGGTGGGGAACATTTTGAATTTCATAAAATGTTAAATTAATATTATCTAATACTCATGGTCAAACAGATCCAAAATATTATAAATAAAATATAGGACAACTAAGGGTTGAAATACTATCAATTTAGTTTTTATATTTTTGGAATATGATTTCACTCTCATCTCTTTGTGTTAACCCACTTTTACCCTTTTTTTGACAATTACCGTGATAATAATGTTTTTATTTGTAGGAGTTAAAATAATTACAATAAAAGTCCAATTAGATTGTAAATGGACCATGAATGTTATTTTAAACCATATCCCAATCAGTTAGACTAATATGTATATTTTTGGAATTGTAATTTTTTTAATAAAATATATTTTACTATAAAATATCATTAACATCATTTTTGATATATTCATTAAATGTGACTTTGAAATAAAAATTACCAAAATGGAATTTGAATGTAATTATTTACAACATTACTATAAAATTATATTCTTCTAAACAATTCATGTAACATAATAATTCATTCAATTTATGATACTTTTAATATCTATAATATCATTAATTTTATTTTCCTATTAATTAAATAAATTCTCTGTAAGCGTTTCATAATCATTTAAGGTAATTAAGACATTAAATTAAATTATAAATAAATTAAAATGATAAAAAATATATATTTCAAATTAACATTTTGAACTGAATCTATGTAGTTTTTATTTCATTCAAAAGATATTATTCATATTAAAATGAAAAAGTGAGATTTTTTCTTTATCTTTAACTTAAAAAGTAGAAGGATAAAAATTAATGTAATATGGAACCAAGAGAACATATATTTGAGAAGGGGATAATTTTTTTAACACCACCCATATAATAGAATAATGGAATGCTTTAGGGTCAATTTTCAATCCTCATCATATAATTTTTAACCTTAATTACATGATTTATCCTTACAGTGGTGATAATTATTTACTATTAATAATGAATAAAAATTAAAAGTGGACTATTTAAAAATTTGGTCATTTTGATTGTAAATATGAAACCTATATTTGAAGATTCTATTAACAAAATTGGCTAGACATGATTTTAAATTAGACCCATGAGTTGCGATGAAAAAAATCGTTTTTTGAAAAAATATTTTTTATATTTAAAATGTTTTTATTCTATATCCAATTATGAAATTAATTAAAAATACCATAATTGTATTTTTTTAATATAAAATAAATAACTAAATTATAAATATAATCGAAAATAAAATTTTACATTGTATATTATTGAAAATATAGTATGGATTTAAATAAAATATATTATTTTCACTATTTATTGAAAAATTAATATTTTTGGAAAAATATAAAAATTTAGTCAAAAGATTGTTTTGATATTATTTTTTCAAAAAAAAATCCTCTTTATTAAATAAATTTTGAACATTTATAAAAATGAATTATAATATCTTACAATCAAAGTAATAAAACCCATTTGTGATGAAAATGTTTTTTCCCTCTTTATCAAATTAATTTTGAAAATTTATATATATTTCAAAAATCATTTAATCATATTCATACCTCCAAATTTAAAGGCTAGTTTATAACATTCATCTCTAAATACTAACATTTTGTGGTTTATCTAGTCTTGGGGGTGTGTTTCATATATGATATCAAACATAGTTTCCTTTTTCCAAATAATGTAGTTTTATATTATTCCCCCTTTTAGTAAATGTCCTTCTAGGTATTTGATCTTGGGATAGGAAGACTATGGTTTTAAATCTTAATATACTTTTATTGAAATCCCATATCATAAAAAGGCTTAATAAAATATTATCTTGTAAGGAGGGAAAATGAAATATGATAGTCTTCACATAACTGTGTCTAAAAATAGGAGAACATTAATGGGATGTGAAAATATAAACCTAGAGAATAATATGAAAAATGAAAATAATTATATAGAGATATAAAGAGAATTGATCACTAGAAAGTTAATGATCTTGGGAAAGTTCATAACCACAAAACCATAAACCGATGAATTGTGAAAACGACCATCCATTCATAAAAAATGAATGTAATAAGATAAATTGATTTTTTGAGGATCATTTTCATAGAGTTATGAAATTATCATATTATATAGACAAATAAAATAAGTAAATATACTTACTTAACATGTTAAAATTCTCTATTTAATCAATTTCCACCACAATCTAATCCTTTGAATAAATGATGAGTATTCAAGATTAATTTATCATGCATGAAGCACAAAAATTAACTTATAATATATCAAAAAATCTAAAAAAAAGTTAAAATGAATAGTCTATACTATTTTTAAACAAACTAAAACTAAAATGGTTAATAGAAAATAATTCTGAAAATGAATAAACCATTATATGAATAAAGACAACATGAATCACAAAAGCCTCTACAATAACTCTCAGTTCAAAATAGATCATTCCATTAATAATTAACCTTAGAATTATTCAAAATAATCCATAATGAGATCAAAACCCAAATATTATAATGATTTTATCATATTATATTCCATGAAAAATTTAATATTTATCTCAAAATAAAAATAATCACTCTTAACACATCATACTGAAAATGTATATTTTCTAATCATACAATCTTCATGATCGGTTAATTATTTCGGTTAATAAACCAAATAATCTTAAATCCATATTAAAATCACACATTATTACAAAATATAATTCAATCATTATTCCTTAGGTATTATCCAATAATGTTTTATTTACCATAATCATACATGGTTACCAAAATATGAAACGTCATCCAAAAAAACATTAATCACATAATCAAAAACTCACTTTTTAAATCACATGGTTATCTCTTTATTAAAAAATAAATTCTCTAATTGAATTTAATGTTTTCTATCACGTCAACGTTATACTATGTAAGACATCGTGTATGTCTCTGGTAGACATTTCAAATTTATTTCCCTTCATTTGTGGTTCAAGGATTGTGACCATTCTAGAGGTGAAATACTGGCCTATTTACAAAAACTATATTTACATAATAATTATATTGTCTAATAAATATGATGAACTTCCTTATGAATAACCTTAATCATAAAAGATCATATAAACCTGGAAATTGTCAATACCTTTGAACATATGAAAGGATTATTCTTCCTCAAATATTAATTCATGTTAAACTTTATAGATAAATATACCTCAACCCAATAAAATTTCTCCCAAAATGTCATTAATCATATTAAAAATAAAATCATTTAAATAATCAATATTTTCTATAATAATTTTTACTATGGATCAACCATAACCACATAAACCTATAATGGTATCAATAACTCTTAAGTTAACCTCACACGAAAATATATCAATCTCCATAGCTATCTAAACATTTTATCTGATACAAACTATTGGGAACCAACCTTAAACATTACATAATCTTGAGTTTTAAGATAAGAATTCATTATTACACATTTGACTATCTTTATGTTTTATAGTTTTATATAATTAATCAATCACACTTACATAAATAAACATTACATAATAATGTGGACACTTTAACTTAGTATTAATTTTCCCACAAAAATAACATTTATGATATAACGTTTTTCCTTTCCGGAAATTTCTTAAAAAAATTCATATTGAAATTATATTAGTCATAAAAAATCCTAAAAAATAATTTATTTTTGTAAATGTTGTACGATTTAAAAAATATCACTGGGGATATAAAAAAAAGAAATAAATAAACCTATTAGTTCGTGAATAGTAATACAAGACTTCACTTTACCAAAACATTTGATAATAAATTATATATGTTGTTACCCAACGAATCAAACATTCTAACTATATATTTTCATAAATCAATTCACTAGAAAAATAAGTAAAAATAAGACTCAAAAAGTTTAATTTTTAATAATAAAAATATTATGTAATATTGTTCAATAAATTTATAAATTTCACCCTTATGATGTAGCATATACTTTCCTTTTAAACAAAATCTCATGAGTAATAACATTGGATAATAAAATAATGAAAATTTTATCAAATAATCATAAAAACATATGTGATTTTTATAGAAACACAAAACTGTACATTAGAATAAGTAAAGGCTTACTACCAAGAGAACATCACACAAAGGATGAGTCCTATATTTGACAAGGTTTACCCCATAATCCTATAAATTATGACTCATGATACAAAAACTATTCCCAATGAATTATAGAAATACCAGGGTTAACCCATAATAACATGTTCATTATTATACATGAACAAAAGGTAATAAATTATTTGGAATAATAATAACAAGGTCCCATTGAATGAAATGGTTTTCATAATATTTCCTCATATAGGAATCAAATGAAATTTTATAATGAATGGATTTTAGAAATGAGCATATGTAATATATTACCCCATAAAAGGAAGGGAGAAAATATTTGAATTTAAGATAAATAAAGATATCTATAAAATTTAATAAATCCATAAAATTAATGGGAAAGATAAATCAAGCTTGAGAGATATATTTCATAACCTAATGAAAAGGGTGGTTTGGAGATATCCCTTACATACAAAAGACATCATTTATAGATATCAAAATATATATTCCATTAAAAAAACTTCTTAAATTCTTTCTTCAAATTTAAATAATGTTTTTATTTGAAGAAAACATTGAATAATCTAATGAAATCCAAATAAAAACTAGTGGTTGTGGTGGAAGTAAAATCCATTGATGATGTATACACTAAAATAACACATGCCTTTTGTCTTTTACAAAAAATGTAAAAACGTAAGGTATAAAATATGTAAAATGTTTCCATTTAAAAATGGTTTAATTAATGTTAAAAGAGATATAAAATAAATTTATAATTAATTTATATAAATAAAATAATATTTTTCATTTAAAAATAATGGCATGGAGGATAAATATTTAGGAAATTTAAATTTAAAACCATTAAAACATGGTTTTTAAAGTAATGTTTCCTTTACATAAAGCCATAAATCATTAAATTTTATAATTGTTATAAATAAAGTAAGATATGGTAAAAATTTAACTTCATAATTAATTAAATAATAAATAAAATTTTTAATGAAACTTTTAAATGATCACAGACTTGGATGAAAAAGAGTTGGAAGAGAAACTTTAACAGTTTTTTTAAAAAAACCAATGTCCCTTTCCTTGAGTTTGAATCAGTATATACATTGTTTATATTAATAAATGTTACAACAATGTTAATTATTTACATACTTAACTAACTTTTTAAAATTTATTATCCATTTATTTATTTATTACCATGTTATATTCTATAACAAAATTATCGAAGATCACACTAGACATTTTGATGATATTCGGCTTATAAGTGGAAATTGACTTTGGCTAGTTGACTATGGTCAATGAGGCCATTATTTCATCATAAAAATAAAAATAATTATTATATAAAAATAACTTTTATACATAAATTATACTTCTAAAACCATCCATGTATAATTTCCATAAATAATGTACTACGTTACAATCATAGAGATGGTGGACAATACATACTCTTGAGTAACATATCAATTTTTCAACTATCATGATGGAAAAAAGGTATGTTTGGTTATATTATTAAATAAGTTTAACTACATAATAAATGTCCAATTATTTATGTAAATACACTTACTTATAGAATCAATGTGACAAGGTAATGAAAAACAATCACATCACTTCATGGAGGTGGGACTCTACATGTATGTACAAATGAATTTTTTGTCTTTCAATAAATGGATATGTAAGAAAATATATGATATTTTATTTTTATGGATTAATGAATATTTTATGAATAATATATGTATAAATATTTATATTATTTATATCATCATGAACATCCATGAGTGGTGATTATGGAAAAATAGATTACACAAGTTTATGAGGTGGTAGTCTGACGTAGACCTGAATGATTGTTTTGCTTCTCATTTCATGGATGTTGAGATGGATGTAGGATATTAAAATAAAAAACTAATATGTTATTATTTTGGAGATAATGATATTATCATATCAACATGTTTGAATATTATTTCAAGGATTTGGAATTATAAATAATACAAAAATGATTGATTAATAAAGACACCTTTTCTTTGGATAAACTCATTATTTTTTAAAAAAGCATTCCTAAGATGATTTTATAATAAAAAATACTATAAGAAATGTAAAGGTAACTATGAGAGGTATTTGGGAAGGGATTTAGAAAACCATAATTCTTTGGATGTTTGATTAATAGAGGATAGGGTATGTCCTTCTTTATGTATTGAAGGGGAACATTAGGAATTTCATAAAATATTAAATTAATTTAAATTAATTTTTGTAAAAAATAATCCATACTTATATAATTAAAATATAGGATGAGTATGGGTCTATAAATTATCAACTAGTATAATTAGAATAAGTTTATATTATGTTTTTAACCACATAACATTGTTTTCACCCATGTTAACTATTTTCGACAATTATTGTGGTAACAATCATTTAACACTTTAGGGGATAAGATGGTTTATATAAAAAGAATATTAGCCATCAAAGGACCACAATTGTTTTGTTAGACTACATCGAAATTAATTGGTTGAATATACGTGTTTATGAAATTTTAAACCATTTAAAGAAATTTTATTTATTATAAATTTATATTAATGTAATTTTATGAACTATTCATTTAATTTCACTTTGAATAAAAAAAGACTTCAAATATAATTCTTTAAAACTATAATAATATCCAATACATATATGAGTAATTCATGGAATACAATAATTTATTTAATTTATATTACCTTTAATATTTCAATGTCATTTATTTATGTTATTTATTAATTGAATAAACATTTTTTGAGGAAAGAAAGATTATATTAATGGTGAATATCAGCAGTCGTACATAAGCAGAGCCAAGAAAGGAAATTGTCCAGCCATAGTTGGTTGAAATCGAAGGGGCCTGAGGCCTCCAGCTGATGGGCTGCATTGTTTCCTTCCATTTTGGTAAAGGAGAAGGTGTGGCAAGAGAAGACTAGGCGCAGCGAGCGGATCCTTCTGATGATAAAGCCAAAGGCCTGGAGTCCGACGTCATCATGGTTAATATAATTGATAACCGAAAGGCAGTCAGACTCGATGATGATATCAGGCCATCCACATTCCATAGTGAGCATCATTCCTGCTAGAATGGCATAGGCCTCAACAACTGCAGGTTCCCAGAAGGCATGATGTGGTTTATATTTTTCTACAATGATCTGCCCTAGATGATTTCGAGCCAGGAGGCCGAGAGCAACAGGCCCATCCTTGGGGAGAGAAGCGTCCATGTTAAGCTTAAGACTTCCTTCATTTGGGGGGGGTCTAGTGATGGGAACATGAGGGGGAAACACCCCACATAAAGTGTCCTTTGCGGTCCTTTTATCCCTCAATCCATGAAGTAGATCGTTCAATCCAGAACTCGGGAGGCTGATGAACATAGTGGAAAACCGAATCATTACGCCTAACCTAAATGATCCAGGCCAGGGTGAAATGAGAGCTTGCATCAGATGATGAAAGAGAGGAACACCAGCACATCAGAAGATCGGGGAGGTCAGAGACAATGTCCAGTGAAGCATCCGAAGCTGAGTCTCATTTATTAAAAATTTCCTTGGCCCCCAGGCATTGAAAGATGGCATGCCAAGGGGTTTCAAGAATATTCGGGCAAAAAGGGTAGGATTCAGCACTAGCCATATATCGGTAAACAAGGAGGTTTATGGTAGGGAGGGTTCCCGTGCACACCTTCCAACAAAACTGGTGAATTTTTTGGGGGACGTTGAGCTTCCAAAGCGCTTTCCATGGTCCCTCATCTAGGTCGTGAGAGTGAATTCCAAGATCCAGTTTGTACACAAATCTCACCGTGAACTCGCATGAAGAATCATTGGTCCAAAAAAGATGGTTGGGGCCGGCATCGGGGACCCAGGGGATACTCAGAATAATTCTTGGGTCTCTTTCATTAAACCATTCCTGGATATTTTCTCCACACCATCATGGGCCCTAGTCTGAAAAGAGGTAGTTGATAGTGGCGACTTCAAGACCTGGTTGAGCGGGGGATGTGGCCCGCACACCTTTCTTATCAAAAATCCAAGGATTGGTCTAGATGTTGACGGATGATCCATTTCCAATCCTCCAGCCCAGTCCTTTTTCTAGGAGATTTCGGGACCCCCAAATACTTCTCTAGAGGAAGCTAGGGCGGGGGCCAAGAACGGAGCCCCGGATGTCCATGTGGGGAAAGTACATGGCAAAAAGTACTCGTGTACATAAAGATGATGGATGGTTAAAAAGGTTCCATCCTTGCTTGGACAACAATGCATCATTGAACAGCAGAAGATTCTGGAATCCCATCCCTCCCTTCGACTTGGGTTTGCAGAGTTTCTCCCATGCCAACCAGTGGGGTAAATTTCTGGCATCATTTTTCCCCCACCAGAAGTTGGAAATAAGTGAATGGATCAGGTTGACGATGGCAGCAGAGAGCTTAAACATCGACATAAATTAGTTGGGGATAGACTGAATGGCAGCTTTAATGAGGGTTCCTTTTCCAGCTTTCGAGATTCTTTTTGGGGTCCAGCCTTGAATTTTTTTCTCAATCCTGTACACCAGAGCTGCAAAGATTTCTTTTTTAGACCGGCCAATCACCGTAGGGAGTCCGAGATACTTTTGGTGTTTATCGACCAAATGGATGCCTGGATATGCACAAAGTACAGGTCTCTTTGCAGAGTGTACCCCTGCGCTGAATGAGATTTCTGATTTGCCGTGGTTAACAGACTGTCCAGATGCTGGCTCATATTGCTGGATCGCTTGGCTGATCACTTGGCATTCATTAACAGTGGATCTAGAGAAAAGGAGGTATTCATCAGTGAAGAAGATATGTGACACTTGTGGGCTTTCATGGCATACCATTACACCATGAATATACTTAGAGGATGCAGCCCTGGAAATAAGGTTAGTGAAAAAATCAACCGCCAAAATGAAGAGAAAGGTGGATAGAGGGTCTCCCTAGCACATGCCACGGGTTGGGGTGAATCCTCTGGTGATCTCCCCATTGACCTTGATTCTGAAAGAGATGGTTGAGATGCAGTGCATGACAATTTCTGTCCATTTAGTGCAGAAGCCCATTCTCAGCATCATAGCTATAAAGAACTGTCATTCTACTTTATCATAGGCTTTGGTCATATCCAGTTTCTAGGACATGGTTCCTCTTCTCACAGTGGAGCGTGTTTTCATAGAGTGGAACACTTCATGGGCCACAATTTCATTATCATTAATCACCCGATTGGCCACGAAGGAGCTCTGGTTTTTGGTGATAAAATCAGGAAGCCAAGGACACAGCCGATTAACAAGGATTTTTGAGAAGTTCTTATAAGAAACATTGCAGAGGATAATAGGTCTAAAATCAGGGATCGCCTAAGGTTTCTTGATTTTGGGGATGTGGACGAGGACAGTTTCGTTAATGAAGGAAAAGATTGTATTCCGCGCCCATATATTTTTTATCATTTTGCAGATGTCGGGATCAATGATGTGCCAGTATTGTTTAAGAAAGAGGGAATGAAAACCATCTAGTCCCAGGGCTTTAGTGGGGTGGACATGCTTCAAATCCATGTGTATCTCATCATTCATCACATCTTTTGTAAGATTCCAGTTGTTCTCCTTGGTGATCATAGGTTTGATGCATTCTTCCACTTCAGCGGTCATGAAAGGAGTCCCCATAGAGAAGAGGTTCTGGAAATAGCCTAACAAAGCTTCATGAATGCCACAGGTGTCAGGAAAATTTCTTCCATCAGGTTGTGAAAGGATTATGATAGAGTTTTTTCGGGGCCTAGCAGACGATTTCAGGTGGAAATACCTTGTATTATCATCATCCTCTTTAATATGGGTGTCACACACCTGTATAGCCCAAAATCTTTCGTTAACACGAAGGGCCCCATCCAGCTCTCTTTGAGTGGAACCAATCCTGGAAATGTTTCCACAGGATGGGGGTTTCCTGTATAACGACCCATACTCTACATACATTGTTATTACATTAATATTGAAGCATACTTATTACAACATATAACAAAACTATGAAATGACCGTATATGTATAATGTCTTTAAAAATTGGGAAACATAAACAACTGGTTCATAAATCATCTACATTGTCTCAAATTTATTTCATCATATCTAGAGTTTTTTTGGCATATTATACTTAATACCCTTCATGCAGACTTGGGGAAAAGAAAACATACAAAAAGGGTGAGCTCAAATGCTCAATAAGGGGTAAACAAAGGAAATATCAATCATATCATATCGATAAGAACATAACATTCTGAAAATATTAACCTGCAAAAGAGATCATAATATCATGACATGGGATAAATCATAGTTGTGAAAAACAATCCCAAATAATAATAACTTAAAACATGATACTTTGTGGAATACACACATAATCACAGAAAATTATTTCATTTTAGTCAAGACTCATTGCCAAGAATATCATAGCGGACAAAGTCCATTACTGAACTGAGTTCACTCCTCGTTCCAGTCCTGTATAACTGAACTGGATTAACTTGTCGTTCCATCCATGTCTATCTCATGAGATATAAATCATTACCCAATGCATTGGAGGGAGATATAGGTCCCACCCATCTCATAATTAAACCATTATTATGTGTGCCACAAAATCACAAATCATACATCATAGCATAACCCATGTTATAAAAATGTGATTCTTAAACATCGTGTCATCATAACATAATACTTAAAAGAGAAATGGACATCATAAAAATAATTCCATCATAACATAATGAAATCAATGTAAAAATAGGGATAGAAACGTGACCCTATATTATCTTAGATGGAAAATAAATTTGATAAAACAATTGAACTTCATTCTTGAGGAAAATATCCTTTTTACTTCAAAAACATTTTTCCTTTCTTAAAATGTCATATAATTTTAAAATAAAATAAGTTGATTAAAAATAAAAATTAAAACTAGTAAATGAAGCTTCTTGGAAATAATGTTATAAAAATCCATTCATGTCGTATAAGTTAAAAAAACTTTCTTCTTGCAGTTTGGCTGGAAAAGTCAAAAAGTACCTCGTACGAAAAATGACAAAAGATTCCTTTCATATATTTTACTAAAACATACCGAAGGGTAAAATTGGATTTAAAAAAAAATTGTAGGTGGATGAAAATAATATTACATATTGAGGAAATAGGGATGTGGATGATAAATATACCCCAGTAAATACCAAAGTATAAACAATCTCGGATAAAAATGAGATTATGAGATTTTCCCTTACCTTAGGTCTGATTTACTTTGTAAGTGTCCAAACGTCCTGTATAATGATTTAAATAATGTCATTGGATTATTCTAGAATCATGATCATTGTTATTATTTCATATATGGTCATATTCTTAGATTCTTATTAGTAATATTTTATTGCTACTTGTTATTCGGGTGTTTTTTTCTTTTTCTTCTCATGTGTGTTTTATCGAATAAATTCTTATTCTTGATTTTAGGTTATAGACACCTCATTTCCAGAATTGTATTAGTGTGATATATATCATATTTATTCATTCAATTCAATTATATAATCATTATTCAATGAATATCATGTAGAACGAGTCTCATCACATCGTGGAGACGGTAGGCCGTACGTACGCACGAGCGATGATATCATTCCCATGATCGTGGAATTGTATTGGAGTGTATGTATACTATTTAAGAATCAATATCAATTTACAATAATAATATATATTTATTCTTTACACCATTATACCCATCCAAGTAAGGTGGTTATTGGAAAACCGATTACACCACGGCGTGAAGACGATATTCTGTACGTACGCACGCATGGTGATTTCATTTTCCGTAGGATGGGTAGAAGGTGAAATAGGGTTGTTTAATATTTATAATAACATATCATTATATGAGTGATACTGATGTTATTACTTCATAATTAAACAACTAAATAAGAGGAAGTAGAAGAAGAAATAAATTTCAATGAATCGGTAACAGATATTACCTCTTCTTCGACGCGCCTCTTTGAAACCTCCTCTTAGGGCACTAATATTGGTCTTTGAAGAATACCAGGACCTCTAAGACATTTCTAGAGAAGTGGATAAGAGAAATTGGCAGGGTTTGGTCGAGCTTTAAGGCTCAATGTGGTGTGAGGAGGAGAGGGAGGAGGTTCCCTTTTATAAGGGAGAAGAGGGGCACCTTTGGAATTATAAAAAATATAATTTATAATAAATTCCAACCCCACTTAAAAACCACAACAATTGACTCATATCCAAATATTAGATGATATAGGGTAGTAATCCCATCAACCAATAAAATTTAGACAAGTTGGGAATTTATTTTAAACATTATCAACTTGATTTATCCTTATTTAATCTATTTAATTTTATTTGTGGTAATAATATTCTAAATTTCAAATCATTATAAATAATTACTTATATGTTGTGAATTGTCCATAATTGTATAATTTATTAAATTTTCGACCATATAAATTTTAATTTATATTTTTTAAAAATTTTTTTATTTTTAATCTATTTTATAATATGTTATTTTTATTAAATAACAATAGTGTGAATTTGGACACTATTCATTTATTTTAATTTAAATAAAATATAAACAGAAGATATGTTATAATTAAAAGATTTAATATATTAATAACATGTCATATTTATCTAGAAAATTAGTGGATCACATTAAACAGTTCATATAATATTTATTTTAATACTTTTGAAATCATTTATTTGATAATTCAATCAATAAAATAATTTCAAAATCACTATTGTGTCATAATTAATGATAATTATTTAATACCTAAAAATTATAAATAAATTCATATGGTTTAGATAATTGTATTATATTTTTTTATACTATTCATTTTTTATGTTTCATGATGTTTACCACTAAATTAAAATTATTATACTTATAAGATTTAAGAGAGTGGCATGTTGTCACTTTCTTTGGTTTTAATAATAATTATATTATTTCATGGTCAAAAGTCCATGAAATGAATCTAGACATACCCTTAGGTTATATTTGATGACTTTTAATCATCCAATAGGGTTTTTTCAAGTGTTAGGGTAATTTTAAAATCTTATATTTACCCTTAATTACCCGATTTACCTTTAACTACAGTAAATAAAAATTACGGTAATTACTATTCATAATATCAAAAAAAAAAGTAACCTATTAACTTAATTTGGACCCATAGATTCCAAATATGGAGTCCATTTTTCAAAATTCAAAACACATAACATGCAGTAATTAATTTAAAAATAGTCTAGTTGTTAAGAAAACGGGTTTTAAAAGTTAAAATATTGCCAAAGATTGAAATGTTTTTACCTATGAATTCAATGTAAAATTAATGATAATGACATAAATAATATTAAATGTTAAAAATATATTCTATTTTTAATTTAAAACCATTAAATATTATAATTTAATCATATAAATTATTGCGATGAAAAAAGTATTTTTTAATTAAAATATAGTGTGTTTTTACTATTCATCAAAATATTAAACTTACCAGAATAATATGAAAAATATATCCAAAGTAAATTTTTTATATCCTGATTCCAAAGAAGAATTTTATTTTTTTCAAATTGAACTTATATACATGTCAAAAAATGAATTTAATGTGGGTTCGCCATCAAAAGGCGGAAAAAACTGGATTTTTTGAAAAATACTTATTTTACATGAAACTTTATTTTGTTCTCATAACATGTTCTAGAAAATATGTAAGATGAATAATAATGTTATAAAATTTAAAATTCAGTTAATACTATTCATAATGGCTAGTTTATAATATTATAATAATATATATTCATTTAGTGGAACTCGGTATTGCGTACTACACACGCTATCGAGGAAGGTCGCGATTGCGTGTAATGAAAGCCATGCTAGTGTTGTGTGCCGTGAAAGATTCCTTTGGTGTTTCATATAACATAAGACATAAAAAAAATATACTTCTCATAAAAAACTAGGGTGTTATATTCTATCCCCCTTAAAATGAATTTCACCCTCGAAATTCGTCACTTCGTAACAAACAGATGAGGATACCTCTCCGTCATCATATACGCAAGTTCCCATGTAGATTCTTCTAATTTGTGGTTCCTCCATAAAACTTTCACCAAGAGATTGGTCTTGTTCCATAGAACTTTTTCTCTATGATCTAGAATCTCTATCAGCTATTCTTTGTAAGAAAGATCTTGCTCCAACTGTATAACTTCTGAGCTAAGTACATGTGAAGGATCGGGTATGTACTTTCTCAGGAGAGATACATGGAACACATCGTGAACATGAGAGAGTTTTGGTGGAAGCGCCAATCAGTAATATACCTTCCCAACACGATCCAGTATTTCAAAAAGACCAATATACCTAGGGCTCAGTTTACCCTTCTTTCCAAATCTATTTACTCTCTTCCAAGGAGATATTCATAAGAACTCTTTATCACCCACTTCAAACTCTAGGCCTTTTCTTCGGTTGTCGGCATAACTTTTTTGTCAACTCTGAGCTTCTCTTATGTGTTGTTGAATAGATCTGACATTTTCTGCCATCTCATCAACAAGATCAGGTCCTAATAGCTTTCTTTCCCCAACCTCATCCCATCAAGTTGGAGTTCGACATTTCATTCCATAGAGAGCTTCATAAGGAGCCATCTGAATGCTGGAGTGAAAGATATTATTATAAGAAAATTCCACCAAAGGTAGGTATTTATCCCAACCACCTTTGAAATCCATTGAGAAAGCTCTCAACATGTCTTCTAGAGTTTGAATTGTTCTCTCAGACTGGCCGTCTGTCTGAGGATGATAAGCAGTGCTGAAACTCAGCTCTGTATCTAGAGTATACTGAAGACTTCACCAGAACTTCGAGGTAAACCTCAGATCCCGATCAGATATAATGGAAAGTGTTACTCCGTGCAATCTTACCAATTCCTTTAAATATATCCTACCAAGCTGATCCAGAGAGAAATCTTCTCTAATAGCAATGAAGTGTACTAACTTCGTAAGACGATCAACTATAACCCAGATAGCATTTTTGCCTTTGGATGTTTTAGGAAGTCCAGTGACAAAGTCCATAGTGATGTTTTCCTATTTCCATTCGGGTATGGGTAATGGTTGTAACATCCCTTTAGACTTCTGTCCCTCATCTTTAACTTGCTGATAGACCAAGCATCGAGAGACATATTCAGCAACATCTCTTTTCATGTCATCCCACCAGAAGTACTCTTTCAGGTCCCTATACATTTTCTTACTTCCATGATGAATACAGAATGAAGAACTATAAGCCTCATCCAGCAGCCCCTTATTTAATTCTAGGATGGGAGGAACACAAACTGGATTCCTGAACCATATTATCCCATCATAATCAAGGTTGAATTCAGGAACATTTCTCACATTCTTTTGTAACTCTACATATTCTTTTTGTGCCTCTTTAATCTTCACATGCATAGATGGTTGAACATTAATTTGATAAAGATAATATTTTCCCCCTTCCCTTATAATTCCAAGATCCATCCTTTGTAAATCCATAAATATTGGATCTTTTGTGATCCTCATCACAGATAAGCTAGCATGGTTTTGTCGACTTAATGCGTCTCCCACCTTGTTTTCTTTCCGAGGGTGATAATAAATTGTAGATTCATAATCCTTAATAATCTCCAACCATCTTCTTTGGATCATATTCATCTCCTTTTGTGTGAAAATATAATTTAAAATTTTATGATCAGTATAAATATCACACCTTTCACCATAAAGATAATGCCTCCAAATCTTTAAAGAAAATATTACAACAGCTAACTCCAAATCATGAGTTGGGTAATTTTGCTCATGGATTTTCAACTGTCGTGATTCATAAGCTATCACCAGATTGTTTTTCATTAGAACACACCCCAATCCCTTTATGGATGCATCACTGTAGATCACAAACCTTTCTCCACTATAAGGTAGTGTGAGCACAGGTGCACTGGATAACCTTATTTTCAACTCCTTTAAATTCTCTTCACACTCCTCCGTCCACACAAACTTAACTCCTTTTCAAGTCATCCTGGTGAGTGGATTAGATCATCATGAAAAATATTTCACAAAACGTCGATAATATCCAGCCAAACCAAGAAAACTCCGGATCTCAGTTATTGTTGTTTCTCTCAACCATCTTTCGATAACCTCAGTTTTTGCTGGATCCACAAATATCCCCTCTTTTGAGATTATGTGACCAAAAAATGAAACTTTTTGAAGCCAAAATTCACAATTGTTAAATTTTTCATAAATCTTCTCCTTTCTCAAGGTCTTCAATACAATTCTCAAGTGATCTTTATGTTCTTCCTTTCTCTTTGAATAGACAAGAATATTGTAACACCCTGAGATTTTATGAAAAATATTCTTTTTAATTTCATTAATCTCTTGTGTTATACGCTACACCAAAAAGAGCTTTAACAACACGCATCCCTGACTTACCTTGCATTACACGCAATCGTGAGCTTCCTCGATAGCGTGTGTAGTACGCAATACCGAGTTTCACTAAACGAGATATTATTATAATATTATAATGAACTAGCCGTTATGAATAGTAATACTCACTTTCTGAAATTTTATAAATTTTAACTTTTAAAATGGACTTCATTTTTGGAGTCGGAATATCTAAATTAGCTTAGGGTGAAATTTTGGTACTTTTTGGATAACTTTCATATTCTGATGAATAGTGGAAATTACTAAATTTTAATTAAAAACAACTTTTTAAATTGAAATAATTAATAGTGATAAATTATTAATTTGAGTGGTTTTAAAGTATATTTATAATATATTTTTACAATTTAATACAATGTTGGTCATCGGATGTAATTTCACATTTAAACCGAACATAAACAAGTGTCAATCTTTTGATAGTTATTATCTCTTAAGAACACGCTATTTGTTTTGAGGATGAGAATTAATTTTTAAATTAATTAATGGAACTGATATTTTTTGAATTTGGTAAAATAGACTTAATTTTTTAATTCATAATATCAAATATAGCTTAGGCCTAATTTTTGGAATTTTTCTGGAAACTTTCATTTTTTGATGAATAGCGAAACCACTAAGTGGTAGTTAAAAAAACTCAATTTTTTATAAAACATGATTTTACCGCTTCTGTGAGTGGAATTACGAAAATCCGAGAGACACGGTTAATATCAAGGACTAAAATGTGGTTCAATGAGATGAAAATAATTTTTGGTGAATAGTAACTTTTTACTTTTTTTTACCACGGTTAAAAGTAAATAGAGTAATTAAGGGTAAAAATGATATTATTATTACCCTAAAACATGTCCTAATTCTATTGAATATGTGTAATTCGTCCAAAAACAACTTTAGGAATAAAATATGACCATTTAGGCCCACTTGGATTAGATTAGGACATTTATTATTAATTTATTTAAAGAAGGGTTAAAATAGTTAAAATCAATGTTTAATAACTAAATCATTTTTAATATAGGGTTATAGATAAGATAAATTCGACTATAAATATTCATTATAAATATAAAAATATTTCCTACATAATGGTATTTTATTTGTAATTTTTAGACTTAAAATAATTTAATTTATTTATGACAAAATGATGATGCAGTAATTATCTTATTAATAAAATATTTACATAATTGATGTTATAAATACCCAAATAAATGTAATTTGAGACTTTTTATAAATTCCAATAATTTTATATGTTAATATTAAATGTTAATATTGATTAAATTAACTTTTTTCGAACTAATCATTCTATTATGATTTTCACAAAAATCAATTATCAAATAGTGTCAAAATTGACATAAAATAGTTTTTAAAACAAATATTATATTATAAATTATTATTATATTCCTAAAAATCTAAGGTTCGGCAAAGATACTTATATCATGATAGGGGTATCATTAATGGACCACTTGGGGGTCTCTTGGATGTATATGGTATGTTTATTGACTATATAATATAGAAATACAAAGTGACATGGTAAATGTCAATCTAATTAACTATGAGTTAAAACTAAACGTTATGGTTAATATAATGAACTAAACTTGTCTAAATTCCTTTGGATGAGAGGATTTCCACCCATCCCCACCTTAGCTTCAAAATAAATCAATTTTAAGCTATTAAAAACCAAATATGACTTTATAATAAAATAATATTTTTAGTTATTCCAAAGGTGCCCCTCTCCTCCCTTATAAAAGGGAACCTCCTCCCTCTCTTCCTCACACCAAAATTAGCCTTCAATATCAGACAACCCATAAATATTTCTCTTCTCCACTTCCCTAGAAACATCCTAGAGGTCATGGTCTTCTTCAAAGCCCAATTTTAGTGCCTTATGAGGAGGTCTCAAAGAGGCGCTTCAAAGAAGAGGTAATGTCCGTTACCGATTCTTTCAACTTTATTTCTTCTTCCACTTCTTCTTATTAGTTTGTTTAATTATGAAGTAATAACATCCGTATCACTTATATAATGATATGTTATTATAAGTATGAAACAACCCTATTTTACTATCTATCCATCCTACGGAAAATGAAATCACTGCGCGTGCGTACATACGGAATACCGTCTCCACGCCGTGGTGTAATCTATTTTCCACCACCACCTTACTTGGATGGGTATAATGGTGTAAATAATAACTATATATGATTATTGTAAAGTGATATTGATTCTTTAATAGTATACATACACTCCAATAAAATTCCACGATCATGGGAACGATATCATCGCTCGTGCGTATGTACGGAATACTGTCTCCACGACACGATGAGATTCATTCTCAATGATTAACCATTCATAAATTATTATAAAGTATATATAATAAGTAATCATGAAATATATGACATAATAATGATACTGTATTTATGTATATATATATGTATTTCATCCAATTAATTCCATTCAATTCAATGAGGAAACGAAAACAACGTTCATGCATACGTACGGCCTACCGTCTCCATGAAGGGTGTATTTCATTCCATTTATTGAGCAATTATATATATGTATATTATGAATATATATTATATATAAATCCAATTTTATATTCTAGAATTAAGTAATTATGATCTAAGTAATCATATGAATAATTACAAGTCAAAACACGGACGAGAAATGAAATGATTTTACCCAAAACGCTCTTTAACCTGGAATTTCCAAAAGAACAGGTAATATAAAGTCATAAGTGAACCATATATGATATCATAATAATGAATATGATTCTTTAATAAGTAAATGACATTATTTAAATCATTATATAGGAGGTTAGGATACGTACGAATCATATCGGACCTAAGGTAAGGGATAATTTCGCAAATCTCATTTTTATCCGAGATTACTTATACGTAAGTATTTACTAGGGTTATTGTTATCATCCATGTACATATTTTCTAAAAGTTTTTTTTGTATTTTTAATTTCCTTTTTATCCATTTTTGAATTTTACTACATGGTATGTATGAAATCTTTCTTTTACGAGGTACTTTTTGACTTTTCCGACAAAAGTACAAGAAGAATGTTTTTTTAACTTATACAGAACGAATGGATTTTTATGGTCTTATAAATCCTTATTTTCATGAAGATCTCTCCAAAATATTTCCTTATTATTTTCAACAAAATCCTTTTCTTTTAAAATTACATGACATTTTGTGAAAATAGATTGATTTTGAAGAAGAAAGGATATTTCCTCAAGAATTCTTTTCAAGTGTTTTATAAAAACAATTTTTCATCTAAGATGACATTATTTGATATGTGTATATTCAAGTTTAATGTCTCTATGATTTACATGGTTCAATTTTCTTATGATGAAATGTCCAGTTTTTTTATATGGATTATGAAATGATGGGATGATGTTTATGAAACCCATTTTATTCATTGGGTTATGATGAATTTTTTAAGTTTATTTTGTGGCACAAGTAAGAATGATTTCATGATGAGATGGGTGGGACCTATATCTCCCTCCAATGCATTGGGTAAATATTTATATCTCATGAGATAGACAAGGCTGAAATGGTAAGTTAATCTGGTTCAGTATTACAGGACTGGAATGTGGAGTGGACTCGATTCAGAAAGGGACTTTGTCCACTAAGATGGTCTTGGGAGTAATGCCTTGGCTACTATGGAAATCATTACATGTGCTTAATGGATTCCACAATTACATGTTTGATTCCCATGCTATGTTATCACGATTTATGTTCCATTATGATCTATGTCTTATGTACTTCCATGTTTTAAGTTGTTGCTCAAGATTTTGATGTTTAAACATTATGTTCATGTTTTTAAGTTCAAATGTATATGGTATGTTTTATTTTATCCATGCTTACCCTTACTGAGTGTTTGATCTCACCATTTTTATTTTTTATTTTCTCCCAGGATTAAAAGAATGGTTTTAGGTTAGGAAAAAAAAGTGGAAGATCTTTATGGGAGATGTTGAAGATCTTTCACCATGATTAGAAGATTACATTCCAAGTTTCCAAAGACACTAAACTATTACGGTCCTTCTGTGTCAGTTTTTGTTATGTATTATGTATTCCTCAAAAGTAATGTAATATCTATGTACATCAAGCTTCGGGTCTCTATAGTTGGTATCAGAGGAAAGGTTTAGTCAACCTTTGGAAACCAGGATGCAAGAACTTTAGTGTGATCCCTAGAGATATTTTTAAGGTATGTCTAGGGATGTCTCTAAGGTTAAGTATAAGTATAGGTTATAATCCAAGATTTACGGTAACGATCTTAGAATTAATCATAAGATGTTAGATATTGAAGGTACTCCCCCTTTATTATGTTTTTTTTCACTAGCATGATTTTTGCCTCTCACACTATTCTTTTTGGGTTTTAGGCGATGGATGGAACCCGAAGGAACCGTGTTGATCAATGCAATGGAAAATGAAATGATTTTCCTCCTGAACAAACAAATGTTATGGGAGATAGAGTGAAAAATATTATTGCTATACTTACACAAGCTATGAATCATTCTGGACTTCCAAATGAGACGAAAAGGGAACAATATTCTATTGAGTCCTTCATGTGGCAATGTCCACCTTCTTTCAGTGGGTCTTCTGATCCACTTGTTGCTGAACAATGGATCAGTACCACTGAAAATATATTTTCAGTTCTTAAATGTTCTGAACATGATAAAGTCATATTATCAGTATATCGTTTGGAAGGTGAAGCTGATCAATGGTGGAATCTTATCAAGAATACGAGGCCAAGAGATGAAATTGAGTCCATGGAATGGGACGAGTTCAAGAACATATTTTTCAATAAGTACTTCCCTCGTATTCTTCGAACAAATATGGAGAAGGAGTTTCTTGAACTAAACAAAAAATGATGATGATTCTGTTGGTGTATACGAAGCGAATTTTACAAGGCTTGCAAGGTATGCATCTGTCTTTATCATCCAACCTGAAAGTAAAGTTGATCGATTCTTTAGTGGATTAAAACCAAATCTTTGAAGGGAATTAGCTATAAGAGACTTCAGTAGCTATGAAGAAATTTTGCATTATGCTATCAAGGTAGAAATAGAAGTTGGTGTTACTTATCCATCTCATAGTTTTGATAAGAAACAAAAGATGGAGTTCAAGGAGAAATCTCAGAATAATGGTGAAAAGAAGATGAATGTTTCCTTATGCTCAAAGTGTGGAAATAAGCATAGTGGAGATTGTCTTAAAGGGACTAGAAAATGTTTTAAGTGTGGAAAATAAGTTCATCGAGTAGCTGAGTGTCGAAGTAATGGAAAAAAGGCTTCTAATGATGTGAATAAAGAAAAGACTACAGAGAACGCACCACCAAAACTTCAATGCTTCAAGTGCAAGGAAATGGGGCATTATGCTAATAAATTCCCTAATCCAAGGGTTAGTGATGATCGACATGAGAAACCACTTAAGGAAAATGACAAAGGGATGTCACATGTGATCACTATTGGCAACGATGTGGTGGAATGATTAAGTGTTTATGTAATGGGATTCCAAAATAATTTTTTATATAGTATCGTGGAATATTGGAATATTTATGTATTGGTCTATTGTGGTTTTCAATAATTTTATGGTACCGGTAACCATGGAAAGTGATTGAGATATTTTTGGAAAAAGATGATATGTGCATAATGAAGGGATAAGGTGAAAAGGAAATGTTTGACAGTATTCATGAGCTCATGACTGATATAAGGAAATAGTTATATCATGGTTTGAGGTTTTGGTATGTGAAAAGAGTTAACTTTTGACAACACTCATGCTTTCACTAAGATTCAATGGGTATTAATTTTTCAAGAGAATGCATGATTAAGGCCTTCGAATGTTTGGAATGTGACCAACAAGACATATCTCATGATATATGGGGATCAACGATGGTATTAACATGCTTGTTATATGAACTCTTCGGTAATCATTTTCACTATAATATGAGATTGGACAGCAGTATTTTGGATAAGCCTAAAGATTGGAATGGATTATGTTGGACATAAGTTAGTATTGTTTATGGATAGAAGTGTTTTCAATATTATTGATGGGATGTTATAGTAATGTAGTTTTAGAAAAAGGACAACCTGCAGGATGGGTGACAACGCATCGCGTCGGACAAGGCTGTGGGAATCGAACCCACAACCGAAGTGCGACTAGCCTTTATCACCTACCACTGGCCAACAGGAAGTCCCTGGTTAGTAGAAACTAGTTTTATTTTATTAAGAGGTATGATAAATAAAGTATAAGTCCATTTTTGGAACCATATACGATTAATCTCACCATAATATGGACTTATAACTTTTGCTAACCTTCTGTTTGAAACAAATGGAATGACACATCATTCTATCACATGATCTGCTAATGCTTCACGAATAAAAAATTAAACTTCATTTATTTAAGAGATGAAGTGGAAATTGTTCAATTCACGAACAACAGTGAGATTGTACCAAAATCATGTAAGTATTTCTTTTAATTCATCAACTTTTGGGAAATGATCTTGAAAAACAAAATTGTTGTCCTAGTGCCCTTATATCCGATGAATCAGATGGTACCCTAGATCATCAAAAATTTATGGCTTTGTGATTGTTGGCTTTTTCATAGCCATGTTCTCTACCACTCTCCATCAGAACATGACAGTTAGATTTCTCTTCCATATCAATATTTTCACCTATGATCTCCTATGTAGAAACCTAGTGATTAGTTAATTTGGGTAACCGTTATGTTTCATACATTAGTATTTGAAGTCAAGTTTTGGTATTCCTTTTTACGATTTGGGTTTCCATTAAAAAAAACTTTCATGTAGAAAACCATTTATAATCCCGACGAATTTCAAGGGAGAAATTCATTTTAAGGGGGGTAGAATGTAACACACCGAGATTTTATAAAAAATATTCTTTTTAATTTCATTAATGTCTTGTGTTGTACGGTACACAAAAAGGATCTTGCACAACACGCATCCCTGAATTTCCTTGCATTACACGCAATCACAACCTTCCTCGATAGCATGTGTAGTACACAATACCGAGTTTCACTAAACGAGATATTATTATAATAATATTATGAACTAGCCGTTATGAATAGTAATAACCACTTTTTGAAATTTTAAAAATTATATCTTTCAAAATGGACTTTATTTTTGGATTCCGAATATCTAAATTAGCTTAGGGTGAAATTTTGGTACTTTTCGGATAACTTTCATATTCTGATGAATAGTGGAAATTACTGAATTTTAATTAAAAACAACTTTTTTAATCGAAATAATTAATAGTGATAAATTATTAATTTGAGTGGTTTCAAAGTATATTTAGAATATATTTTTAAAATTTAATACAATGTTGGTCATTGGATGTAATTTCACATTTAAACCAGACATAAACAAGTGTCAATCTTTTGATAGATATTATCTCTTAAGAACGCGCAATTTGTTTTGACGATGGGAATTAATTTTTAAATTAATTAATGCAACTGATATGTTTTGAATTTGGTAAAATAGACATCATTTTTGAATTCATAAAATCAAATATATCTTAGGCCTAATTTTTGGTATTTTTCTGGAAACTTTCATTTTTTGAGGAATAGTGAAACCACTAAGTGGTAGTTAAAAAAACTGAATTTTTCATAAAACTTAATTTTACCACTTCTGTGAGTGGAATTTCGAAAATTCGAGAGACACGGTTAATATCAAGGACTAAAATGTGGTTCAATGAGATGAAAATAATTTTTTGTGAATAGTAACTTTTTACTTTTTTTACCACGGTTAAAAGTAAATAGTGTAATTAAGGGTAAAAATGATATTATTATTACCCTAACACATGTCCTAATTCTATTGGATAAGTTTAATTCAGCCAAAAACAACGTTAGGAATAAAATATGACCATTTAGGCCCACTTGGATTAGATTAGGACATTTATTATTAATTTATTTAGAGAAGGGTTAAAATAGTTAAAATTAATGTTCAATAACTAAATCATTTTTAATATAGGGTTATACATAATATAAATTCGACTATAATATTCATTATAAATCTAAAAAGATTTACTACATAATGGTATTTTATTTTTAATTTTTAGACTTAAAATAAGTTAATTTATTTATGACACAATGATGATGCAGTAATTATCTTATTAATGAAATATTTACATAATTGATGTCATAAATACCCAAATAAATGTAATTTGAGACTTTTTATGAAATCCAATAATTCTCTATGTTAATATGACATGTTAGGATTTATTTAATTAACTTTTTTCGAACTAATCAATCTGTTATGATTTTCACAAAAATCAATTACCAAATAGTGTCAAAATTGACATAAAATAGTTTTTAAATCAAATATTATATTATAAATTGTTATTATATTCCTAAAAATCTAAGGATCGTCCAAGATTATTATATCATGATAGGTGAATCATTAATGGACCTCTTGGGGGACTCTTGGATGTATATGGTAAGTTTATTTACTATATAATATAAAAATACAAAGTGACATGGTAAATGTCAATCTAATTAACTAAGAGTTAAAACTAAAAGTTAAGGTTAATATAATGACCTAAACTTGTATAAATTCTATTGGATTGGAGGATTTAGACCCATCCCCACCTTATATTCAAAATAAATCAATTTTATGCTATTAAAAACCGAATATGACTTTATAATAAAATAATATTTTTAGTTATTCCAAAGGTGCCCCTCTCCTCCCTTATAAAAGGGAACCTCCTCCCTCTCTTCCTCACACCACATTGAGCCTTCACGCTCGGCCAAACCCTGATAATTTCACTTCTCCACTTCCCTAGAAACATCTTAGAGGTCCTGGTCGTCTTCAAAGACCAATTTTAGTGCCCTAAGAGGAGGTCTCAAAGAGGCACTTCAAAGAAGAGGTAATGTCCGTTACTGATTCATTCAACTTTATTTCTTCTTCCACTTCTTCTTATTAGGTTGTTTAATTATGAAGTAATAACATTAGTATCAATAATATACTGATATGTTATTATAATTATGAAACAACCCTATTTAACTATCTATCCATCCTACGGAAAACGAAATCACCGTGTGTGCGTACGTACGGAATACCGTCTCCACGCCGTGGTGTAATCTATTTTCCACCACCACCTTACTTGGATGGGTATAATGGTGTAAATAATAACTATATATGATTATTGTAAAGTGATATGGATTTTGTAATAGTATACATACACTCCAATAAAATTCCACGATCATGGGAACGATATCATCTCTCGTGCGTACGTACGGAATACCGTCTCCACGACGCGATGACATTCATTCTCAATGATTAACCATTCATAAAGGATTATAAAGTATATATAATAAGTAATCATGAAATATATGACATAATAATGATACTAGATTTATGTATATATATATTTATTTCATCCAATTAATTCCATTCAATTCAATGAGGAAATGAAAACAACATTCATGCGTACGTACGGCCTACCGTCTCCATGAACAGTGTATTTCATTCCATTTATTGATCTATTATATATATGTATATTCAAAATATATATTATATATAAATAATGTTTTATATTCTATAATTAAGTAATCATGATCTAAGTAGTCATATGAATAATTACAAGTCAAAACACGGACGACAAATGAAACGATTTTACCCAAAATGCTCTTTAACATGAAATTTACAAAAGAACGAGGAATATAAAGTCATAAGTGAACAATATATGATATCATAACAATGAATATGATTCTGTAATAAGTCAATGACATTATTTAAATAATTATACATGAGGTTTGGATACGTATGATGTATATCGGACCTAGGGTAAGGGATAATTTCGCAAATCTCATTTTTATTCGAGATTTCTTATACGTAAGTATTTACTGGGGTTATTGTTATCATCCATGTACATGTTTTATAAAAGATTTTTTATGTACTCTTAATGTCCTTTTTACCCATTTTTTAATTTTACTACATGGTATGTATGAAATCATTCTTTTACGAGGTAATTTTTGACCTTTCCGGCAAAAGTACAAGAAGAATGTTTTTTTAACTTATACGGTAAGAACATATTTTTATGGTCTTATAAAGCCTTATTTTCATGAAGATCTCTCCAAAAGATGTCATGACTATTTTCAACAAAATACTTTTCTTTTAAAATTGCATGAATTATTTTGAAAAGAGAATGCTTTTGAAGAAGAAAGGATATTTTCCTCAAGAATTCTTTTCAAGTGTTTTATCAAAACAATTTTTCATCTAAGATGACATTATTTGATATGTGTATGTTTCAAGTTTAATGTCTCTATGATTTAAATGGTTCAATTTTCTTATGATGAAATGTCCATTTGTTTTATATGGATTATGAAATGATGGGATGATGTTTATGAAACCCATTTTATTCTTTGGGTTATGATGAATGTTTTAAGTTTATTTTGTGGCACAAGTAAGAATGATTTCATGATGAGATGGGTGGGACCTATATCTCCCTTAAATTCATTGGGTAAAGATTTATATCTCATGATATAAACATGGCTGGAACGGTAAATTGATCCGGTTTAGTATTACAGGACTGGAACGAGGAGTGAACTCGATTCAGAAAGGGACTTTGTCCACTTAGATGGTCTTGGCAGCAATGCCTTGGCTACTATGGAAATCATTACATGTGCTTAATGGATGCAACAATTACATGTTTTATTCCCATGCTATGTTATCATGATTTATGTTCCATTATGATCTATGCCTTATGTACTTCCATGTTTTAAGTCGTTGCTCATGATTTTGATATTTAAACATTATGTTCATGTTTTTAAGTTCAAATGTATATGGTATGTTTTATTTTATCCATGCTTACCCTTACTGAGCATTTGAGATCACCCTTTTTATGTTTTATTTTCCTCCAGGATTAAAAGAAAGGTTTTAGGTATGGAAACAAAAAGTGGAAGATCTTTATGGGAGATTTCAAAGATCTTTCACCACGATTAGAAGATTACGTTCCACGTTTCCAAAGACACTAAACTATTATGGTCCTTGTGTGTATGTTTTTGTTATGTATTATGTATTCCGCAAAAGTAATGTAATATCCATGTACGTCAAGCTTCGGGTATCTAGAAATATCGTCTATAAATACAACCACAAATTGATGAAGATAGTCTCTAATGACTCTATTCATTAGATCTATGAAGATAGAAGGGGCATTAGAAAGACCAAATGGAATCACTATGTCATGACCCGTCCTCGGGGCCCGTGTCGTGACTACCCCAAGCCCACCTTCTATAGGTCAGGGGCTGGCGACTAGCACCAAGGCGTAAATCCCGGTAAAAAGGGAAGGCATTGCCTTTGTCAAGTAAACAAGCACCACAGATTAAACAAGCGGAAAAAGTAAACACTAAGTAAAAACTGAGTACAACTGTAAGTCCGGAAAGTAAGTGGGCCAGTATACAAACCCAAACTGAAAGTAATGTACAACTCGAAAGGGAAAATAGCAACTGAAAAGTAAAATTCGCTATGCCAAGCTGTCCGCTGGAAATCCCACCTTAAGGGTGGGTACAGATAGCTCCACTGCTCCTCGGGTCCCGCCGTCCGCTCTGAGTATATTCCGCCCAGTGGTCCACCTCCAAATATCGTCATGCTCTGCGTGCCTCCACCACGATCAACGTTGTCCGACGTCTGCAACCAACACAACGTAGTGCGGGCGTAGCCCGTGCAAGGTTGAGTATAAGCTACTCAATAGGGACCCCGAGACCCCCGAAGGTCTCCCAAAATCCACAAAGGATAAACCACAACGGAAAGAGACAATCACGAAGTAACAACCGGCACTGCTTAGGTATATACCCATACATATACCTAATTCATCAATTCCAGTACGCTCCAACCTCCGAGCCCAAGTACAACCCAGTCCACACAAGAAAGTATATGTATTCCACACAGGAAAGAAAAACGTAATCCACACAGGATTGCACAACACAATCCACACAGGAAAGCAAACAGGTTTCAACTCACACAGGTATACTTCTTCGAAAGACGATAGAGATGATCACTGATCCATCTAAGTCGTCGTACCCACAATGGATCGATAGGTACTAACCCCCGCAAAGACCCACACAGGATCGGACCCACACAGGATCTGTAGGCGCTGGCTCACACAGAACTGCTGAGCGCTGACCCACACAGGATCGGACCCACACCGGATCGGTAGCACTGATCCACACAGGATCGCTGAGTGTTATAGTCGTCGTCGTCGAATCCACTGAGGATCTCTGCACAGTCGTCGACGCAATCATAGTAGCAGTCCTAGCCAGCTCTAGGGTTCCCGCACATAGCAAGCTTGTTCGGGAGGGTCCGCTCCACGAGCCGAGAGGCTGATACATCAACTGACACATAGTCCAGAGTTGATGTATCCAAAAGTTCCGTATCGCCAACAGGAACTCAACGTCACAGACGGCGCGTCAATCGGACGCCCGGTCTGAGAGTTATTGGCTTTTTCGTCCCAGGGGCCCGGTTGGTTTTTAAGGAAAAACCAACCCGAACGTACTCCACCTGCGTCCAAACCTCAGGTGGAGTATGCCAAAAGATCCGTCTCACTAAGAGGAAACCAACAAAGTCGACGGAACGTCAATCGGACGTCCGTAGCTCAATCTATGAGCGTTTCCGCTCCGAGGGCGCGGTTGGTTTCGTGTACGAACCAACCCGTCCGAACTCAAAGTATTCCTAAACCTTGAGTGCGATATACCAAAACGACCGTCTCGATTCAAGGATCGCATCGCAATAGACGGTGTGTCGATCGGAGGTCCGTAGCCCGTGTTATGGGCAAATGAACCCAAATGGTCTGAAAACGGGGGTTTCGGGCCCGGACCGACCCGGCCCGAGACCCCCCGGTCGGCCCGAACTGGGTCGACCCGCCCTGGGTCCGGGTCGGCCCAGCCCGGCACGGCTGGTCTCGGCCCAGCCCGGCGCGGCCCGGCCTGGCAGACCGGCCAGGCGCCGGTCCGGCTGGGCACAGCGCGCCCAGCGCGCTGTCTGGCTCAGCCTTTGGTCGAGCCGTTTCGGCAAGGGGGGGGGGGCGCCTGCCCCCCCTATGTAACCCCCCCCCCCCCCTCAATAAAGGGGGCCGTTTGAAGCTGGCCGAGAGAATTTATTTCCCCCGGCTCCTCCCTGTCCGGCCGGCCCGACCTGGCTGGCCGGTTCCTGCTCAACGGGACCGACGGTTGCCGCTCCCCTTCTAGCTCTGACACCGGCGGCCCGGTCCGGCTGCCGGTCACCTTGCTCTGCCGCAGCCCGGAACCGTCTGTGGCCCTTGTCGTCTGACACGGTGCGACGGTACCGCGTCCCCGCTCCGGCCGTGGCGTCTTCGGTTTTCTTCGACGCGGCGCGACGGCGTCGCGTTCTTAAACTTCTTTCCACGGCGCGGCGCGACGACGCCACGCATATCCTTCCGCATGAATCCGCATGGGGCGACGGCACCATGCTATCCCGTACCAACCATAAAGGAACCAACACGAAAAATTAAGGAGGAGGGTCGGCCGTGTTTGTGCGGTCCGACCCCCTCGTGTTATTCGATAACAAATGGTTTAAATCCACGAAGATCGTGAAGTTGGTATTCACGAACAGATAAATAAATAAAACCCCTACCTCGGATTCAAGAACGGTGCACGTCAACGTGTCGCGGAAGAAGAGCATCGCGGAGGTCGGGCGTCGTGGAAAATGAACGTCGATTCTGTTGTCGTCGAGGTGCGTTCGAAGAGGAAACGTCGTTGGAAGAAGACGTCGTGTTCTTCGGCGGAGATGTTCCTCGTTGAAGAACGATGTTCTTCGTCAGAGTCCGAGATGTTCTTCACGTTCTTCGTCGAGGTTGAAGAAGAAGAAGACTTCACGCTTCCCAATCCTATCAAGGTGGCAAAAACTCTAACAATAATAAAATAAGACCAAGTCTTAATTTATTAACACAACCTAACCATTTGAAATTCAAGAGTTTGAAATTAAGTAACTCACCTTATTAATTATAACAAGTTGTCAAAAATTAATGAAAGTGAGTTAATGGGGATTTAGGAAAGTGAAGGGTTAAGAGGAGTTAGGTAGTTAAGGGATTTGAAAAGGTGGGGGGGGCTCGTGTGGGCCCCACCCTTTCAATTAACCACACATGGGAAGTTGGGTGGATGTGGGCCCCACCACCAACTTCCCATGGGAGAAAAATAACCACCTTGATATGAAATAAAATTGATTCAACATTTTTATTTACTTTTTTTAATTAAACCCCATTAATTAACTTCTTCACCCGCATAAACTCAACTATGGTAAAGGTTCCCTTAAGCGATTATCAGCATTGCGAGTTCATCAGTGCCCTCGGAATTCGATTCCGTGCACCGGTTCAAAAGTTAGAAATTCTCGCTCGTTCGTTCACTGAACGTACCCAAGCCAAATTTCGGAAATTGATTCTCGGCACACCGGGCCTCGGAATCAGGTGCCGTCAAAAACCGCATTCTTGTAAAATTCCAAAGAAAATTAAGAAAAACTTTTTCATGAATTTTACGGGTCTTTACATTACTCCCACCTCCGGGCTTTACGTCCCCATAAAGATACATCGAAAACTAGGGAAACAAAAGAGGGTACTGAGCACGCATCTGAGCCTCCCGCTCCCAAGTGATCTTCTGGAGGTTCCCGTGCTGCCATCTGATGCGCCCTAGAGGAATCGACCGTCCACGTAGGACCCGCTCCTGTCGATTCTCGATCTCCACTGGGACCTCCGCAAAAGTCGCTCCATCATCAACGTCAAGCTCCCCAGGGTCAATGATATGTGTCGGGTCGTGCACGTATCTCCTCAGCTGAGACACGTGGAAGACGTCGTGCACCCGGTGAAACTGAGGTGGTAGAGCCAGGCGATAAGCCACCTCTCCAATCCTGCTGAGGACCTGGAAGGGTCCGATAAAGCGTGGAGATAACTTGTCACCTCGGACAAATCTCCGTAAACCACATCGAGGTGAGACACGCAAGAAGACGTGGTCTCCATCATCAAACTCTAGTGGCCTCCGCCTCCTGTCAGCGTGTGACTTCTGCCGGATCTGAGCTGTCCTCATCTGCTCATGGATGACCTGGACCTTCTCTGTCATGGCCTGGACCATCTCTGGTCCCACAAGTACTGACTCCCCAGGGTCTGTCCAGCACAAAGGAGATCTGCAAGGTCGGTTGTACAACGCCTCATACGGTGCCATCCCGATGGTGGAGTGGTAGCTGTTGTTGTACGCGAACTCCACCAAGGGTAGGTGGTCATCCTAGCTGCGACTAAAGTCGAGGATGCATACACGGAGCATGTCCTCGAGAGTCTGAATGGTCCTCTCCATCTGACCATCCGTCTGAGGGTGAAAGGTTGTGCTCAGACGTATCTACGTCCCGAAAACCTCCTGCAATCCCTTCCATAGCCGGGAAGTAAAGCGAGCATCTCGATCGGAGACGATAGAAGATGGCACACCGTGAAGCCGTACAATCTCTTGAACGTAAAGTCGTCCCAAGCTCTCCACTGAGCCCTGCTCTCTGATGGGTAAGAAGTGATCCGACTTGGTGAGTCGGTCGACAATCACCCAAATGGAGTTGTGACCTCTGGAAGTGCGTGGAAGTCCAGTCACGAAGTCCATAGATATGTCGTCCCACTTCCTCTCTGGAACCTCCAAGGGTTGTACCAAGCCTGCTGGTACCTGATGCGCTGCCTTCACCTGCTGGCAGGTGAGGCATCGAGAAATGAACTCTGCCACAGCGTTCTTCATGCCTGGCCACCAGTGCTGTCATCTGAGGTCCTGGTACATGTTCGCCACTCCAGGATGTACCGCCAAAGGAGAAGTGTGAAACTCTCTCATAACCTCCTCTCGTAAAGAAACTGGTACCAAGGTACGGCCTCTGAAAAGGATGTTGTGCCCTGCTCCAAAGGAGAATCCATCAGCTGCCTGTCCTGAGGATATCTGTGTACGCCGCGTCTCATAGTCAGCGTCCCCACGTTGTGCCTCTTGGACCTTCTGTAGTAGTGGAGGAGTGACTGTGAGAGACTGAAGTAAGGCTGCTCCATCTCTATCCACGAAGGATGTCTGCAAAGCGGCTAGCTGCTCTGTCGCCTCCTCAAGTAGCTGAATGCCCGTCCTCCTGTTGAGGGCATCAGCTACCACGTTCCCCTTCCCAGGAGTATAGACTATCTCAAAGTCATAGTCATGGAGGAACTCGAGCCATCGCTGCTGTCTCAGATCCAGATCTGTCTGAGAGAAGATGTATCTGAGACTCTGATGGTCAGAAAATACTGTAAAGCGCTCGCCCATCAGATAGTGTCGCCATGTCTTCAGAGCGAAGACCACTGCTAATAACTCCAGGTCATGGGTAGCATAGTTCTTCTCATGCGACCTCAACTGACGTGATCCATAGGCGATCACTGCCCGCTCCTGTATCAGAACACATCCAAGTCCAGTCCCTGATGCATCATAGTATACTACGTACCCTACTCCCTCCTCAGGAAACCTCAAGATAGGTGCGCTGGTCAATCTATGTCTCAGCTCCTGGAAGCTCTACTAACATCTGTCTGACCACACGAAGGGTTTCCCCTTCTTCATCAAAGCTGAGAGTGGTGCTGTAACTCTATAGAAGTATGGTAGAAATCTCCGGTAGTATCCAGCTAGACCCAAGAAACTCCGCACCTCCGTCACGCTCCTGGGTGGCTCCCAAGCTAGCACTTCCTCGATCTTCGTAGGATCCACTGCAACTCCCTCCTCAGAGATGACGTGTCCCAAGAAGTGGACCTCACGTATCCAGAACTGACACTTTGAGAGCTTTCCATAAATCTAGTGCTCTCAGAGTGTTTCTAGTACAACTTGTAAGTGGTAGGAATGCTCCTCCTCAGTAGTCGAGTAAATCAAAATGTCATCGATGAAGACCATGACAAATCGATCGAGGTATGGCTGAAAGATTCTGTTCATGAGGGCCATGAACACTGCTGGAGAATTGGTTACACCTAAGGGAATAACCAAGAACTCATAGTGGCCATACCGACACCTGAAGGCCATCTTCTGCACGTCCTCATCTCGAACTCTGAGCTGGTGATAGCCTGACCTGAGGTTTATCTTTGAGAACCACCGTGCTCCCTGGAGCTGATCAAAGAGGTCATCAATCCTCGGTAGCAGATACTTGTTCCTCACTGTCACCTGGTTCAAACGACGATAGTCAATACAAAGTCACAAGCTCTCGTCCGCCTTCTTGGCAAACAATATCAGGGAAGCCCAGGGTGAAACACTAGGTCAGATGAACCCCTGCCCTTCAAGTCCTCCAACTGTAACCGCAGCTCACGATGCTTGGCGGGGGCCATCCGATATGCTGGAGTCGATATCGGGGTTGTCCTAGGGTATAGGTCAATATAAAAGTCTACCTCTCTGCGAGGAGGTTACCCTGGAACGTCGTCGGGAAAAACGTCTGCAAACTGATCCACCACTGCAGGAAAACAAGGACTCCGCACGTCAACTGCTCCTAGGATGAGGCTAGACAACTGATGAGTGATGGGCAGTCCTCTCCTCCATGGAAGTCCATCCTATGCTGCAAAGGCTCCCTTCTCACCGGTGAAGGTGAACCTGCTCCCGTCGGTGCGTACACATCGCACCTTGCGCCTAAAACAGTCAATCTGTGCATGGACCGTACATAACCAATCCATGCCCAAGATGACGTCGTAAGGCCTCGACGCCACTACAAGAAGATCCCAGCCGAAGCTCTCGCCTCCTAGAGTAATCTCACACTGCCGGAACCAGTGCGTAATCGTCGAGTATGCTCCCGTAGGAGTCTCTACCCGTAAGGATCGAGCCAATGGCTCTGTCGGAATCTCTGAGCTCCGAACAAGGGCTACAGCTATGAAAGAGTGACTCGCTCCTATGTCTATAAGTACTACAGCAAGGGTGGAATAGACACAGGTAGTACCTCGAATCATCTCGGGCGTGCCGTGGTTGTAGGCCTCTGCTGCCTGGAGCTGTGCCTGTCTCTACCCGCCAGCTCCCTGTGGTCGGGGTGGACCTCCTGGTGGTGGTGGTGGTAGAGCCTCAAAGCGTCGCCCACCACCTGTTGCTCGGCCAGCTCCTCTGCCTCATCTGCATCCTCCCTGTGGACCGCCACGGTCTACCCTATGCCTCTGCTTCGGTGGTCCCTCAACCGTCTACTGATCCTCGGCACGACGGGTCGGGCAGTCACAAGCCATGTGGCCCTGCCCGCCGCACGGGTAGCACTGTCTGCCTCTCGAAAGACTGACTCCGCGCTGTGTTCCCTACACTGTTGAGCCACTGTCCTGAGGTCATCTACCTGAGGGTCTGGTCTGCCTGGACCCAAGAGTCATCCGTCGACTGCCTGCTGCAGAAGACTCTTCTACGTGCCGCCCTGCGGTGGGTCTCGGTGCTGGTGTAGACTCAGCAAGAAAGCTCTCGATCAAAAGGGCCCGCTCCAGTACTCCTGTCTGAGTCGGAATGCTAAGGGAGATCAGTGATGCCCTGATCTCGTGTATCAATCCCTTCTCAAAGTTCCGGGACCGGAAGAATGGTTCCCGTACCATGTCGGTCAAGTAGCGCGAGAGATCAGTAAATCTCGCCAAGTACTGAGCGACCGTCATGCTGCCCTGCCGCAGCTGAAGAAGCTCCTGAATGCGCACCGCACGGAGGGTGGCTGGGAAAAACTCTGAGTGGAAGAGGATCTCAAAGTCTGTCCAGAGTAGAGATGCCTCATCATGCACCTGGAGCATCAAGCTCCACCATCGGCCCGTTGATGCGTGCAGTAGGCTCGCAGCGAGGATCACCATGAGGTCTGCTGGTGTCCTCACTAGCCTGAAAACTCGTACGACTGCCTCCAGCCAGTCCTCGGCTGCCTGGGGGTCCACCTCCCCGCAGAACCTGGGCGTTCACTGGCGTTGGAACTCATGAAGTGCACTAAGGCGACGTGCATCGTCAGCAGCTGGTGCTGGAAGAATCGGTGGCTCGGCGGGTAGAGCTACCGCATGTGCCACTGCTGACAAAGGGCCCTGCACCGAGGCCTCGTCGGTCGGTGGGCTGTCGTCACGCTCGACTCTCAGAACCCTAGCTGGCTGTCGTCGTGGGGCCATCCTGAAAAGGAAACAAGTGCGCCACGGTCAGAACAGTATACCTGGTGAGCTGATACAAAGTAATCAAAATGAAAACTTGAAACACACATGCAATCAATGTTTTCATGCATTAAGTCGGAAATCAGAAGTCAGGGTCCTGGTGTACGGATACGTCGGCCGCCGCACCAACACTGGACTCCCTGGACTGATAACCACACACAATATGCTAAACACTATTGCTTCACATAGAAAAGATCAGAGTTCGCGGTAGAACCGAACTCCTATGATACCAATTTGTCACGACCCATCCTCGGGGCCCGTGTCGTGACTACCCCAAGCCCGCCTTCCATAGGACAGGGGCTGGCGACTAGCACCAAGGCATAAATCCCGATAAAAACGGAAGGAATTGCCTTTGTAAAGTAAACAAGCACCATAGAGTAAACAAGCGGAAAAAGTAAACACTAAGTAAAAACTGAGTACAACTGTAAGTGCGGAAAGTAAGTGGGCCAGTATACAAACCCAAACTGAAAGTAATGTACAACTCGAAAGGGAAAACAACAACTGAAAAGTAAAAGCTGCTATGCCGAGCTGTCCACTGGAAATCCCACCTGAAGGGTGGGTACAGATATCTCCACTGCTCCTTGGGTCCCGCCGTCCGCTCCGAGTATATTCCGCCCAGTGGTCCACCTCCAGATACCGTCCTGCTCCGCGTACCTCCACCACGATCAATGTTATCCGTTGTCTGCAACCAACACAACGTAGTGCGGGCGTAGCCCGCGCAGGGGTGAGTATAAGCTACTCAATAGGGACCCCGAGACCCCTGAAGGTCTCCCAAAATCCACAAAGGATAAACCACAAAGGAAAGATACAATCACGAAGTAACAACCGACACTGCTTAGGTATATGCCCATACATATACCCAAGTCATCAATTCTAGTATGCTCCAACCTCCGAGCCCAAGTACAACCCAGTCCACACAGGAAAGTATACGTATTCCACACAGGAAAGCAAAACGTAATCCACACAGGATAGCACAACACAATCCACACAGGAAACCAAACAGGTTTCAGCTAACACAGGTATACTTCTTCGAAAGACAATAGAGATGATCACTGATCCATCTAAGTCGTCGGACCCACAAAGGATCGATAGATACTGACCCCCGCAAAGACCCACATAGGATCGGACCCACACATGATCGGTAGCACTGATGCACATAGGATCGCTGAGTGCTGTAGTCGTCGTCATCGAATCCACTGAGGTTCTCTGCATAGTCGTCGACGCAGTCATAGTAGCAGTCGCAGCCAGCTCTAGGGTTCCCGCACACAGCAAGCTCGTTCGAGAGGGTCCGCTCCACGAGCCGAGAGGCTGATACATCAACTGACACATATTCCAGAGTTGATGTATCCAAAAGTTCCGTATCGCCAACAGGAACTCAACGTCGCAGACGGCGCGTCAATCAGACGCCCGGTCTGAGAGTTATTGGCTTTTTCGTCCCAGGGGCCCGGTTGGTTTTTAAGGAAAAACCAACCCAACCGTACTCCACCTGCGTCCAAACCTCGGGCAGAGTATGCAAAAACGATCTGTCTCACTTAGAGGAAACCAACAAAGTCGACGACACATCAATCGGAAATCCATAGCTCAAGATATGAGCGTTTCCGCTCCGAGGGCCCGGTTGGTTTCGTGTACGAACCAACTCGGCCGAACTCAAATTATTCCGAAACCTTGAGTGCGATATACCAAAACGACCGTCTCGATTCAAGTATCGCATCGCAACTGACAGTGCATCGATCAGAGGCCTGTAGCCCGAGTTATGGGCAAATGAACCCAAACGGTCTCAAAACGGGGGTTTCGGGCCCGGACCGACCCGGCCCGAGACCCCCAGTCGGCCCGAACCGGGTCGACCAGCCCCGGGTCCAGGTCGGCCCGGACCGGAACGACGCGGCCCGGCGCGGCGCGGCCCGGCCTAGCAGACCGGCCAGACGCAGGTCCGGCTGGGCACAGCGCGCCCAGCGCGCTGTCTGGCTCGGCCTTTGGCGGAGCCGTTTCGGCAAGGGGGGGGGGGGGCGCCTGCCCCCCTGTGTAACCGCGGCCCCCCCTCAATTAAGGGGGCCATTTGAAGCCGGCTGGGGGAATTTATTTTCCCCGGCTCCTCCATGTCCGGCCGACCCGACCTGGCCGGCCGGTTCCTGCTCAACGGGACCGGCGGTGGTCGGTCCCCTTCCAACTCCGACACCGGCGGCCCGGTCCGGCCGCCGGTCACCTTGCTCCGCCGTGGCCCGGAACCGGCCGCGGCCCTTGTCGTCCGGCGCGGTGCGACGGTACCGCACCCCTCCGCCGCGGCCCTGCTCCCTCCACGGAGTATTCGGTTTTCTTCGACGCGGCGCGACGACGTCGCGTTCTTAAACTTCTTTCCACGGCGTGGCGCGACGGCGCCGCGCATATCCTTCCGCATGAATCCGTGTGGTGCGACGGAACCACGCTCTCCCGTACCAACCACAAAGGAATCAACACGAAAAATTAAGGAGGAGGGTCGGCCGTGTTTGTGCGGTCCGACCCCCTCGTGTTATTCGATAACAAATGGTTTAAATCCACGAAGATCATCAAGTTGGTATTCACGAACAAATAATTAAATAAAACCCCTACCTTGGATTCAAGAATGGTGCACGTCAACGTGTCGCGGAAGACGAGCGTCGCGGAGGTCAGGCGTCGCGGAAAACGAACGTCGATTCCGTTGTCGTCGAGGTGCGTTCAAAGAGGAAACGCCGTTGGAAGAAGACGTCGCATTCTTCGGCGGAGATGTTCCTCGTTGAAGAACGATGTTCTTCATCGGAGTCCGAGATGTTCTTCACGTTCTTCGTCGAGGTTGAAGAAGAAGAATACTTCATGCTTCCCAATCCTCTCATGGTGGAAAAAACTCTAACAATTATAAAATAATACCAATTCTTAATTTGTTAACACAACCTAACCATTTGAAATTCAAGAGTTTGAAATTAAGTAACTCACCTTATTAATTATAACAAGTTGTCAAAAATTAATGAAAGTGAGTTAATGGGGAGTTAGGAAAGTGAAGGGTTAATAGGAGTTAGGGAGTTAAGGGATTTGAAAAGGTGGGGGGGGCTCGTGTGGGCCCCACCCTTTCAATTAACCACACATGGGAAGTTGGGTGGATGTGGGCCCCACCACCAACTTCCCATGGGAGAAAAATAACCACCTTGATATGAAATAAAATTGATTCAACAATTTTATTTACTTTATTTAATTAAACCCCATTAATTAACTTCTTCACCCGCACAAACGCAACTACGGTAAAGGTTCCCTTAAGCGATTAACGGCTTTGCGAGTTCATCGGTGCCCTTGGAATTCGATTCCGAGCACCGGTTCAAAAGTTAGAAATTCCCGCTCGTTCGTTCACTGAACATACCCGAGCCAAATTTTGGAAATTGATTCCGGGAACACCGGGCCTCGGAATCAGGTGCCGTCAGAAACCGCGTTCTTGTAAAATTCCAAAGAAAATTAAGAAAAAAATTTCCTTTAATTTTACGGGTCTTTACACACTATAAATTCATAGTGTCCATACCTTGTACAGAAAGCTGTCTTTGGTATATCCTCTTTTTTGACCCTTAATTGATGATACCCTGAACGAAGATAAATCTTGTAAAAGTATTGAGCTCCGCGTAGTTGGTAAAATAAGTCATCAATGCATGGTAGAGGATATTTGTTCTTGATAGTGATCTTGTTAAGTTCTCGATAATCAATGCAGAGTCTCATTGATCAATCTTTCTTCTTAACAACTAAAACAGGTGCTCCCCAAGGTGACACACTAGGGCATATGAATCCTTTATCATGATTCTCTTGGAGTTGCTTATTCAATTCCCGCAACTCAATTGGGTCCATTCTATAAGGTGTCATTGAAATGGGCATAGCACCCGGTAAGAGTTCTATTGAAAACTTAACTTCACGATTTGGTGGAAGACCTGGAAATTCCTCCAGAAAGACATCATCAAACTCCCATAAAATGGGTGTATTCTTAATCGTGAGTTTCTCTCCAACCATTTGAGATAAATAACCTTCATTTATTGGAATCAATATCCATAATATGGAAGAAATTTCCATTGGAAGGTTATATTCATCCTTACATCAATAGATGATAGTAGATTGATCGGCAATAATAAATGTGTTTTCCCTTCTTTGGAAATTGATATGAGCTCCGTTTAAAGAAATCCAATCCATTCTAAGAATCACATCAAATTCCACTATAGGAAGGATCACAAGATTTTTAGGAAGCACTTTCCCACAAACTTCAATCGGAGAAGAATTATAAACTTTTGATGCGACCGTTGTGCCATTAAAAGTTGTCACAGCTAACTCAACATCTAATTGTTGAGTTAGTACGGAGATACCCTTAGAAAATTCTTCATAAATAAAAGACTGGGTGGATCCGGAATCAAATAAAACACTTTCTACTTTAGAGTGTATGGTAATTGTACCTTTCACCACTTCATTATCGTACTCCACATCGTCGATAGTAATTGTATGTGACTTTCCTTTGTCTTTGGCCTTAAGAGTTTGTTGACGTCGATCATCATCAACAACCCTTGGATTTGAGCATTGATTGGGATAATTCCTCTTCTCCATGAACATGAATCATTGAAGTGTAGGAGGTGCATTCTGTGTATCCCTTTCTTTGTTTGCATCATTAGACATCTTCTTCCAATTATTTCGACATTCAACTGCTCGATGACCTTCTTTTCCACGCATAAAACATTTTTCTATCCCTTTAAGACAATTACCTCCATGTTTCTTTCCACAATTTGAGCATAAAGGAAAACTCATGTTCTTTTTCAATGTGGTCTTTATATTTTCCTTCGACTTCCATTTTCCTCTTCTTATCAATCCCATAGGACTGATGGGTTACTCCAATCTCTATCTCAACCTTGAGAGCACATCGAACAATTTCCTCGTAGCTATTGAAGTCCCTTATAGATAACACCCTTCGAAGACTTGGTTTTAAGCCACTAAAGAATAAATCTATTTGAATCTCATGTTGGATAATATTTCCGGAAGCGTACCTTGCATGTCTTGTAAAATTTGTTTCGTAGGTACCAACAGATGCATCATCCTTTTACTTCAGTTCAAGAAACTCATTCTCCATCTTTGTTAGAATAATACGAGGGAAGTACTTATTGAAAAATAAGTTCTTGAACTCGTCCCATTACATGAACTCAATTTCATCTATTGGCCTCATATTCTTGAAAAGATTCCACCATTGATCAGCTTCACCTTCCAAACGATATACTGCTAAGATGACTTTATCATGTTCAGAACATTGTAGAACAGAAAATATATTTTCAGTGGTACTAATCCATTGTTCATCCACTAATGGATCATAAGACCCGCTGAATGAAGGTGGGCGCTGCCTCATGAAGGATTCAACAGAATGTTGCTCCTTCCTTTGATCATTTGGAAGTCCTGCATGGTTCATAGCTTGAGAAAGTTTTGTGAGCATGGCTACAGGATTTTTCATTCCAGCTCCCATAACATTTGGTTGCTCAGGGGGACAATCATTGCATTGCCCGTCACATTCATCATTAACACGGTTCCTTCGGGTTCCAGCCATTGACTAAAACCAATAAGCATAGTGTGATAAATATTAATCGTAATAGTAAAACCACATAATCAAGATTAAAATTTCACGCTTTAGGTCTTATCATAGGTTATTCATGGACATTTCTAAAACACTAAGATTTTGTCCTATGCTTAGACATATCCTTAGGGTTCTTACTAAGGCTTTCACATCCTAGGTTCCAAAGGTTGACTATACATTTCCTCTGATACCAACTATAACGACCCATACTCTACAAACATTGTTATTACTTCAAAATTGAAGCATACTTATTACAACATATAACAAAACAATGAAAGGACCATATAGGTATAGTGTCTTTAGAAAACGGGAAACATTAAAAAATGGTTCATAAATCATATACATTGTCTCCCATTTATTTTATCATATCTAGAGTCCCTTTTGGCATATTCTACTTAATACCCTTCATCCAGACCTGGGAGAAAGAAAACATACAAAAAGGGTGAGTTCAAATTCTCAGCAAGGGGTAAACAAAGGAAATAACAATCATATCATATCCGTAAGAACATAACATTCTGAAAATCTTAACCTGAAAAAGAGATCATAATATCATGACATGGGATAAATCATAGTAGTGAAAAGTAATCCCAAATAATCATAACATAAAACATGATACTTTGTGTAATACACACATAATCATAGAAAATCATTTCATTTTAGTTAAGATTCATTGCCAAGACTATCATAGCGGACAAAGTCCATTACTGAACCGAGTTCACTCCCCATTCCAGTCCTGTATCACTTAACCAGATTAACTTACCGTTCCAGCAATGTCTATCTCATGAGATATAAATCTTTACCCAATACATTGGAGGAAGATATAGGTCCCACCCATCTCATAATGAATCCATTATTATGTGTGCCACAAAATCAAAAATCATACATCATAGCATAACCCATTTAATAAAAATGGGATTCTTAAACATCATGCCATCATAACATAATCCATATAAGATAAAAGAAATTTATAAAAATAATTCCATCGTAACATAATAAAATCAATATAAAAAGAGGGAAAGAAACATGACATTATATTATCATAGATGGAAAATAATTCTGATAAAACACTTGAACGTCATTCTTGAGGATAATATCCTTTCTACTTCAAAAACATTTTTCCTTTCTTAAAATGTCATGTAATTTTAAACTAAAAGAAGTTGATTAAAAATAAACATTAAAACTTGTAAAGGAAGTTTCATGGAAATAATGTTCTAAAAATCCATTCATGTTGTATAAGTTAAAAAAAATTCTTCTCGTACATTGGATGGAAAAGTCAAAAAGTACCTCGTATGAAAAAGGACAAAAGATCCCTTTCATATCTTTTACTAAAAACTTACCGAATGGTAAAATTGGATTTAAAAAAAATTGTAGGTGGATGGAAATAATATTACATATTGAGGAAACATGGTTGTGGGTGATAAATATACCCCAGTAAATACCAAAGTATAAACAATCTTGGATAAAAATGAGATTGTGAGATTTTCCCTTACCTTAGGTCCGATTTGCTTCGTAAATATCCGAACCTCCTGTATAATGTTTTAAATAATGTCATTGAATTATATCATTCACATTGTTATGATATCATATATGGTTATATTCTTAGCTTCTTATTAGTAATATTTCACTGCTACTTGTTATTCGGGTGTTTATTGCTTTCTCTTCTCATGCGTGTTTTGTCGAATAAATTCTTATTCTTCTTTTTAGGTTATAGACACCTCATTTACAGAATGTTATTAGTGTAATATATATCATATTTATTCATTCAATTCATTTATATAATCATTACGCAATGAAGATCATGTAGAATGAGTCGCATCACATCGTGGAGACGGTAGGTCGTACGTACGCACGAGCGATGATATCGTTCCCATGATCGTGGAATTGTATTGGAGTGTATGTATACTATTTCATAATCAATATCACTTTAAAATAATCATATATAGTTATTCCTTACACCATTATACCCATCCAAGTAAGGTGGTTATTGGAAAAAATATTACACCACGACGTGGAGACGGTATTCCATACGTACGCACGCACGGTGATTTCATTTTCCTTAGGATGGATAGAAGGTGAAATAGGGTTGTTTAATATTTATAATAACATAACAGTATTTGGGTGATACTGATATTATTACTTCATAATTAAAAAACTAAAGAAGAGGAAGTAGAAGAAGAAATAAATTTCAAAGAATCGGTAACAGATATTACCTCTTCTTCGACACGCCTCTTTGAAACCTCCTCTTAGGGCACTAAGATTGGTCTTTGAAGAAGACCAGGACCTCTAGGACGTTTCTAGAGAAGTGGATAAGATAAATTGTCAGGGTTTGGACGAGATTAAATGCTTAAAGTGGTGTGAGGAGGAGAGGGAGGAGGTTCCCTTTTATAAGGGAGGAGAGGGGCACCTTTGGAATTATAAGAAATATTAATTTATAATAAATTCCAACCCCACTTAAAAACCTCCAAAAATGACTCAAATCCGAATCTTAGATGAGATAGGGTTTTAATCTCATCTAACAATAAAATTTAGACATGTTGGGAATTTATTTTAAACATTATCAACTTGATTTATCCTTATATAATCTATTTAATTTTATTTGTGGTAATAATATTCTAAATTTTAAATCATTATAAATAATTACTTATATGTTGTGAATTGTCCATAATTGTATACTTTATTACATTTTAGACCATATAAATTTTAATTTATATTTTTTAAATATTTATTTATTTTTAAACGATTTTATAATATGTAAGTTTTATAAAATAACAATAGTGTCAATTTTGACACTATTCATTTATTTGAATTTAAATAAAATATACACAGAAGATATGTTAGAATTAAAATATTTAATAGATTCATAAAATGTCATATTTATCTATAAAATTAGTGGATCACATTAAATAGTTCTTATAATATTTATTTTAATACTTTTAAAATCATTTATTTGATAATTCAATCAATAAAATAATTTCAACATCACTATTGTGTCATAATTAATGATAATTATTTAATCCCAAAAAATTATAAATAAATTCATATGATGTATATAATTGTATTATATTTCTTGATACTATTAATCTTTGAAGTGTCATGAAATTTATCACTAAATTAAAATTATTATACTTATAATATTTAAGAGAGTGACATGTTGTCACTTTCTTTGGTTTTAATAATAATTATATTATTTTATGGTCAAAAGTCCATGAAATGAATCTAGTTTGACCCTTAGGTGATATGGGACGCAATTTATTCATACAATACGGTTTTGGAAAGTGTTAGGGTAATTATATAATCCTATATTTACCCTTAATTACCCGATTTACCTTTAAATGCAGTAAATAAAAATTGTCGTAATTACTATTCATAATATCAAAAAAAAAAAGAAACCTATTAACATAATTTGGAACTAATTATTCCAAATATGGAATCCATTTTTCAAAATTCAAAACACAGAAGTTGCAGTAATTAATTTAAAATTAATCCCGTTGTTAAGCAAACGGGTTTTAAAAGTTAAAACATTGTCAAAGATTGAAATGTTTTTACCTATGAATTCAATGTAAAATTAATGCTAATGAAATAAATTATATTAAATGGTAAAAATATATTCAATTTATACTTTTAAACCATTCAATATTATAATTTAATCATATAAATTATTGCGATGAAAAAAGTTGTTTTTAATTAAAATATAGCGTGTTTTCACTATTCATCAAAATATAAAAGTTACCAGAATAATATGAAAAATTTATCCAAAGTAAATTTTTATATCCTGATTTCAAAGAAGAATGTTATTTTGTCAAATTAAACTTATAAACATGTCAAAAACTAGATTTAAAGTGGGTGCACAATCAAAAGGAGGCAAAACTGCATTTTTTGAAAAATACTTATTTTACCCGAAAAATTTATTTTGTTCTCATGACGTGTTCTAGAAAATATTTAAGATGAATAATAATGTTATAAAATTTAAAATTCAGTTAATACTATTTATAACGGCTAGTTTATAATATTATAATAATATATCGTTGTTTAGTGGAACTCGATATTGCGTACTATACATGCTATCGAGGAAGGTCACGATTGCGTGTAACGCAAGACAAGTTAGTGTTGTGTGTTGTGAAAGATTCCTTTGATGTTGCATATAATATAAGACATAAAAAAATACTTCTCATAAAATATCAGGGTGTTACATCTTGAGTAAGTTGTGCAACTTCTTTTCAAGGACATCACAATGCCTCTCAGGTTGGTGGAATTTCGTGGTGCTCCAATATCTCAGGCTGGAAAAAACCTATTAGAGATTGAGGCCAACATCTTCCTGGGAACCCGTCCAACTTGATCGGACCACCTCTTCGCATTCCTAGTCTTTTACCCAGAATCTCTCAAATCTGAAGGGTCTGATGGGTTGTCGATTTCATTTGCCATGCAAACTGTAAATGAAAATTGGGCAGTGATCCGAACAGTAAAGGGCCATGTGGCCAACATGAAACATATTAAACAGATTGATCCAATCAGTAGAACCCAGAAATCTATCATGACACTCAGTGATGCGAGTACCTTTAGTATTTCTGCAGAACCAAGTAAAAGGATTACCTGTGAACCCCAGATCAACCAGGTTCGCCTTAGTTACCGCATCTTTGAAGTTAGACATTGAGGCTTGGTGTCAAAAACTTCCGCCTCATTTTTCCCTATGGAACATTATCTCATTGAAATCACCTCTGAAGAGAATAGGGCTAGGTAGATCATGTCACAGCTTGCATAGAAGGTCCCATGACTTCCCCTTATCAGAATGGGATGGCCATCCATAGAATCCCACAAAAGTCCATGGTGGATGCAAGTCAGATTGAATAGTCGCAGCCACATGGTGCATGGAGAAAGTCAAAATTTTAACGTCAATATTTTCCTTCCAGAGCAGACAGAGGCCTGCAGAATGGCCTTGTCTAGGCACCGGAAAATAGCCTTGGAAGCCACACTTCTGAGCAATACCATTGATGTACTTGTTTTCCAGTATGGTTTCGAACATGAAAACCATATTGGGGCGACTTTGAGCGCAATTACACTGAAGCATTCGAACCATTCATGGGTTGACAAGCCCACACCAGTTCCAGCATAACACAATCATTTCTCTAGGTGGGGCTGGGTCTCACTCGCCGCCTCCTTTGGATCCTCCAGACTCAATTAGACACTTGTCATTTTCCATCTTTTGGTGGGATTCCTCCCTGATTGGCATGTTTCAGTTTGTCATTTCCTGACCCCAGGGTTAGGGTATTCCGCGTGACCATCACTTCCTCCCCGTTGCACCCTTTTCCATGTGCGGCGGGTGAGTGGGCCTAGTATTGGGGTTCCCGTCAGTCCATGGGCCTCCATTGGTATTTTATCAATTACGGACGATTGTGGATCCAGATCCGGATCTGGTGGCTCGAAGTGCATCTGCATTGACGTTGATCATTTCCTTGGTGGTTCTTTTTGCCTCATTGCCGACATTGTGGATTGTTGAATTTTGTCCTTCAAAAGGTTAGGATGAACTCCATCTCCTCTCTGAGTGGGATAGTCAATGTTGGAGAAATCTGGAGGTCCTAGCATAATGGCTTGTCCATGTGGAGGTTCAACCTGACTGGTATGTGCCAACGTGTGACGATCATGGTCCTTTTGTTTTTCCATCTCAGGGATGAAAGCATATTTATTCTTTTTTGCAAGGAGCCAAGGGCCATATTGGAGGGTGATGTCACCTGATCCACTCTTGGGTTTTGTGGAACAAGTTCTTTCCCGGTGGCCAAGACGACCACAAAAAAAGCAGAAGAGTAGGGGTTTCTCAAATTCAAAGGATATCCAGGTGTTGGCGTCTTCGATTTTCAGGAACATTCCCCTCATCATGGGCTCTAATACATTGATTTTCGCCTGGATCCGAACCTCAGGGACCCATTGTATTGGGTATGAGACATCCCATTCAAGAAAGTGGCCTAGAATGTCCCCATTTGCCCTCATTATGCGTTCCGTTCTAGCGTGGATGGGGATTCCTTTAACCTGTATCTAGAAGGGGGAGAAGGTTAAATTCACTCGCTGGATATCATCTCCCCCTTTGAATTCCTCCATGAGGAGTAGTTGATTATCAAAGAACCACGGACTGCCATGAAAGATTTTGTCTCTATCGCTATCGTTAAAAAACTCGAAGACGATGCTATTAGTCCTCGCCCCCGAATAGTCACACCTGCATCAAGTTTTTAGATGGACTGGAGAGTGTTTTTGGGAGCCCCATGATTAACCGAAATGTTTTCAATGAACTTTCCAACAATGAGCAGAGATATGCGTTTTTCCAAGAGTGGGTCTTCATTTATCTGTTCTTCGATCGCCGCTTTTTATTTGTCAGTTAGGGACAGCCCCTTCCAATTCTTAACTAAATCGGCTTCTATAGCACAATTCAAGGGATGAGTGCACAATCCTCCTAAGGGGCCGGCACCCTTACGGATCCCAAACCACCCTCACTTAAAAATACCCCATCCAACAAAAGGGTCTTTAGACTGGAGCCTTTTCCTCGGCCCCTTACACGGTCCACCCACCTGAGACCACCTCCCTAGCCTTTGAAATCAAAACAACCAATAAACTGGTCACGTCCGAGACCCGCGTCACGCGCCCCCCCGTCATCGCGGAGCAACTCCACTTGGGAGGCCTTCGCCACTTCACCATGTCTCGGTCCTTCGCGGGTAAACAACCTCAGAGCCTCTCGGTAAGAACATCGCAGACTAGCCACTGTGTGAACACACGACTCCTCCGGCCTTCGCAAAAGATGATTCGTGAACAGGCCCCTTTGGGACCTCGCTTCGCGAACCAGAACCAAGAACCACAGCCCATCACGGCAGGTGCTTCGTGGAGCAAACACAACGTGAGCACACAAACGCCTCGAAACAATGCGGCCTATGCTTCGCGACTCATGTTCTTCGCGAATCGACCCCTTCGCGGTAGGTGCATCGCGAATCCTCCTCTTCGCGAGCGCTCAAAACCGGGGAAACCAATGCGGAGTGTGCTTCGTGGATCAGACCCCAAACAGAGAAAACTTCGCACCAATGTGGAATTGGAACCCGCCCCCAATTTGTCCCATGTCTTCGCGAAGTCAGAACGAAGGCCAAAAAGGAGAGGGAAGCGATGAACAAATCTGGCCCGACGGGGATGACAGTGTCGGGAAAGATTGGTAGGTTCCCTGGAGGGCCGGATCTATTCCAAGAGGCGAGAGAAAAAAAGAGAGAAGTCCGTCTCCCTTCGAGCCCTAGGGATGGCTCCGGGAACTGGCAGAGACTCCCTGAGGCAGACAGAGCAGTGACTTCACCATGGGGTTGAGGCACTACGCAGAAGAAGGGTAAAAAAATGAGCCGCCAAAAAACACCGCAGATCCACCGCACCAGCGCGGGTGCAGACGAGGAAGAACGCATCGTCGCAGATCCAGATCTCTGAGGAAGGAGATGCCGCCCCTAGGAAACCCTAGGAGTGAAACTCTCACCCGCTGGTGAGAGACTTTCTATGTTTTCCATATTAATTGAATAAACATCATGCAACTATTGGAAAAGAATTTATAGTAATTATAGTATAGAATAAAATTAGAAATAAATTACCATGATAGAAAGTAATTTATCTTTAAAATTACTATTTAAAAATGAATATATATTTTGATATCCTTGTCAAAAATTATACTTATTAATAGCAAGAAATCCACAATTTGACTTTATCTTTTACATAGGTATTATAAAGGCCAAAATAAGGGGAATATGGAACAATGTGGCCTTATATTTGTGACCTAGATGAAAAAGACTTAACTGCACTCATAAAATATGAAAAATTCTAGTATGAGGGTAAAGTTTTATTCCTTATCAAATTTTTAGCCTTAATTACCCAATTTTCCCTTATTTTGGTGATAATTATTTATTATTGTTTCTATTAATAACAACAAAAAATAAAAAATAAAAAATACCGAATTATTACATATTGATTATTAATAAGAATCCATTTCTCAATATTTAATTTACATATTTTTTAGATATTAACTGGAAACTAGACATGCAATGGCAGTGAAAAACAGTTTTTTCAACAAAAATCATTTCTAAGTATACAATGTTTTTATAATTTAGCCAAGTATAAAATTAATTAAAAATACCATAATTATAATAAATTTAATAGAAAATAGGTAATTAAATATAAACAGTATCTTGAATACAATTTTAATTTTAAATACTTGAAAAGAGTATAGAATTTTTAATGGAATTCAGTAAATTTCATTATTAATTGAAAAATAATTTTTTTCAGGAAAATATAAAAATTTCATAATAAGATAATTTTGATATTAAAATTTCAAGAATTCCATAATCCTAAAAAATTATTCTAAACTATTTATAATGAATTATAGTTTTTCTAATAAAAAAATAAAATCCATTTTGATAAAAAGGTATTTTTGAAGGATATAATGGCTTTTCAAAATATGGGGTGATTATTTAATATGAATTTATTGGTACATTTATATTGATTAGAAAATATATATAATATATTTCATAAATAAGTTAATTCAATTCATACTCCCCAATTTTAATGTTAAGGTTATAATATTCATATTAAATAAATAATATTTTGTGGTTCATTTTTGCTCGAAGATGTGTGTCATATAATCTATTGAACATGATTTTTATTTTTAAAATATCAAGGAGTTCCATGGAGTGGAATTATGTATTCCCTCAATAAACTTGTATCGCTTATTTCTTTATTATTTCATATTAGATTCAATTATATGGTATCTCTTACAAAGAATAATAGACCATAATTTACTTATGTTAATAAATTACCATAGTGAATATAGAATAATGTTTCAGTATGTTTTATTGATATAACTATGGAATAATGTTTTATATTGTGATATAATGTTTTATTCTATGATGTGTTGTTTAGGTTTTATTATCTGGTAAACTACTAATCCTTGAAATACACATGTAATCTCTTGTATTATTATTACCATGTAATAAATAACTCAATAGATGTAGTTGATCGAGGGTTGGGTGTTAAAGATGTTATCTAAATAAGGATTAGTAGAAACCTTGGGAACTAGATTTTGATAAACATAAGTATAAAAAATAAAATTAACTTCTATTAAATTATAGAAATTATTATAGAATTGGTTTGATAGGTATTCTCTATAAGTTATATTAGAAATCATTTAGGAAAACATGATATATAATCCATGATTCATACATTATTATTTTAAAGTATATATTAATAATGTATCCCAAATTGGTTGACAATTAATCCTATAATTGGGAATGGAAATCAATACAACAATCAAGGAAAATTTGGGGATTTTCTAAATAAACATGATATTCATGTTAATGTTGAATTAAAAAACTTATTAATATACTAGTGAAATTTACTCATGTTATGAAAATAAAAATTCAATTATGGAGTAACCTAGTATAACTCAATAGGGATCCGACATTTCTGAACCACTTATAATGAATAAAACCCCTTCATTTTGTGGGTAAACTAACACAACAGTGACATAAAATTGGATATAGTCTCTATAGAATATGATTATTTAATACTATTATTCTAATATTGAAAAATTTATTATGGTTGTTTATCCTATAATTAGATACATTAATCAAATTTGGTCATTGACTAAAAATACTAACAGTTTTGGTGGGAGAGATAGAATATATAGGTTATAATTAATTAAATGTGATTTTAAAGACAAACATTTTAATTCAAAGTAACATGATAAGATAGAATGTCATTACATAAATCTATAATGAATGAAAGGCGATGATGTTGATGAGAATAATGAAAATCACACATGGATGTATATGTATATTATGAATTTTATATGTAATTTGGATTAAAGGATTAGTTATTTATTTGACTGTTTTATGTTATTTCATTCGAGTTCTATAGTATGTCAAAGTTAGCAATATACTAAAAGATATTAATTTTTTTTATCAATATCAAGAAAGAGTTTTCAAAGTAATTCATTTTCAAAGGGAAATCTAAGAAGAAGAGGATGGATGATTATAATGTGTTATTAACAACCTTAATGTCAAATAGGCTTAGTGCAATGTATTAAATATGCAATAATATGGAAAATGACACCTTGGGGACTACTTAAGGTGATTGAGTGTATGACTCAAATGAGGAGAGTGGGGTTAATATTTACCAGAATAAAATGGGTAGAGATATGCGATCAATATTAAAGTATTCAACTGTATGTAGAAACATATTTACTCTAATGAATTCTTTAATCCTCTTGGGAGTCATCTCTAAAGAGGTTTTTTGATCATATATGAACTGTTTCAGTAACAACAATTTATGTTAAAGATAGAAATAGCGTGATAACATCTACATTGATTAAAAACTAATACATAGATAATACATTATTATATTATAGGTACACACCTTCTTTTATATCATGGATGTATGAAAGGAACTCTCAATCACCCCTGGTACATATATTAAAGGTTTGTTCGTTAAGATTCGTATATGTCCATTCATTACTCTAAATATATACCAAGAAGTCTAGATTGAGTTTTTGGGTGTTTACTAGTTGATAATATAGTCATCATTCCTATGTTATATTTTGATATTATTTTAGTGATGGATTGAATTTGAAATTATAAGTATATAATTTATAATATCGAAGATAAATTCATAATTAATCAAGTCAGTATGAAATCACATGTACATAGAAGGGAGGATTCATTAGAATAATATTGTCTAAAACCTCCATTATGAGCGTATCATAAAGAAATACATGGTGAAAAATTATATTATAAGTAATATAGTTAGGATAAGGGGTTATATGAATATAAGGCATACCATATTTTTATGAATATAATTATTTATGTACTGATTTATTATTGGATTTACCCCTTATCAAGAAGTTATATTCTATATAGTTCATATAGATTATAAAAAACCATATATATGAAAATTTATAGAATAGATCTGGAATATTAATTTTCGAAATAGAAATTATTGAAATACATATGTTTTCGAGGTTTCAATCACCCACTTATTTCACCATGGGGAGATACTATTTTATTTGTGAGGAAAAAGGATAGTATAATGAGTTTATGTGTTGACAATAGTGAAATCAATGGAATTACAATAATTTCTTGACATTCATTTACATGTAATAAAAAATCATTTCAATCCTCAAAAATGTTTTAAACTATCCTTGTAGTTTAATTTCTATTCTAGTTATCATTATTTAAATATAATTATGATTGAAATACAAAATATGAATTTTCATATGAGGCCTGGTCACTACGTGTTCATAGTAATTGATTTTGGGATAAAAAATATACCCTATATATTTATAGATATGATGAATAAATTATTCAATGAAAATGCTAATTTGTATGTTTTGGTATTTAACAATTATATTCTTATATACTATATTATTTATGGAGGTGATGAAATTCATCTTCAAATGATATTTAAGGTTATGTGAAAAAATGTGTTACATGGAAATTTTTATAAATTTTTATTTTAGATTATTTATGTTACTTTCCATGGATATATTGGGTCCCTTGATAGTATATATATTTTCACTTATATAAAAGAGATATAATATATATTAACCCTACTAAAAAAAGGTTTATCAATGTATATACAATATCTATGTACATAATTAAGATATATATCTTCCTTAGTTAATTTGAATACTAAAAAAGGTATATTGAAATCATTACTTTATTAGCTAAATCTTCTGACCATGAAAACATGTAAGGGGGTTGAAATTTACATGGAATACAAAATATAAAGAATATTTTTGGGAGATAAAGGGTATGTGAGTAAATTTTTGAGTATTAACTATTCCATCTAGTAAAGATGATTTTTTTATTTATATTGATGTATCTAATAAATTTATTAGATGATTTATAATTCAATGTAACATAGTGGTGGATTATGTATATCATTAATTGAATACCCCAAATATTATTTATCCAAATCATTATATGGATTTGAAATCAGTGATATTTTTATGAAATATATAGAGACATTATCTTTATTGGGAGAGATGTGAAATATCCACATACCATACATATTTTAAATATATCATTACTAATATAAAGCATAATATAGGGAAAAAGATATGGTTATAAATATATTATAATGATAATTATACTATACATTATCATCCATTAGAAGTAATCAAGGTACCCCATGTGTCGAGTAAAAAACTTCATGGTATCATATTCATGGTAAGGTAGTAAATGATAAAAATCTTTGGTATTTGGTAATAATAGACTTGGGGAGTTATAATGGAAGGAGAGATATCATAAAAATTCCATGTAGTTACTAAGCATATTTATTGGAGAGGAATATGAAATCTTGATAGGATTATAAGGCCATAGGACAAATGGTGGTGGTTATGGGAAATAAAAAATTACCCGTTTTCTATATCGGTGAAGATGGAGTTATAAAGCAAGGAATAAGGTTATGTATTCCATAGATACCAATGATAAAGAATGATTTATTTGATAAATTAAATATCTCATGTTCTTCTACACATCATGGGATAATTATGTTTTATTATGATATATGATACTATTTTTTGTTTGAATATGTGATGTGATGGATAGTAGATTAAATTGAATGATTATTAGTATGCCATTATATGAATGTTGGATGTTAAATTCCCAAATGATTTATACATACTTTACCTATAATAGAGTATATTTATGATAATATTACAATATATTTCATCCCTAGGATTCCTAATAAATCTAAGGGATATAATTAAACTTCAATCATCATCAATCATTCAACAAAGTCTACCCATTTACAAGAAATTTGAGAATATTTTCCTCCATAATCTCTAACATTCTTCTATATAATTAATGGTTTCAGTTACATGGAATACCCTTATTAAATGTATCTGATCATGATACATGATTCAAATAAATTTAGTTTTTAATAGTATAATAACATATTATTCTCAAATAGAAGAACAACTTGAAATGAAAAATAGAACAATTGAGAAAATTGTATAGTCATCCACACTTTACTTATATAAAATTTGGGTTCAATTTTACCTATAGTATAGTTTTTATAAAATATTAGTAACCACTCTTGGATATAAAAGGCAACATTTTGAAAAAATTTAAGGAAAGGGTTGTACCACTCTTATATGTTTGGGTAAAGTTAAAGAAGAGAAGTTATTTGGTCCATAACCAATGGAAGGGAAATTTGAGAATGTAATATTGTAAATCCCAGACCCCGGTTACCCAGATTCGGTGCATTATTACATAACATTGGCATGATCACAAGGAAATCATGTCCCAAAAGACCAATCAGTTTAGTATTATTGGAAACTAGATTCATACATAATTTTAACTTTATAAATTGAAAAGAAATACAATACTAATTTATTCCATTAGATACATCCAAGCCTCCTAGATTAAGCATGAAAGTCAGTCATAATTAGCTTCTTCACTTCCTGGGAAAAATAAAACATAGAAAGGGGTGAGCTCAGATGCTCAGTAAGGAAAACAATATAGTGTAAACTTTCATAAATAAGATTAAACATTTAAATAAATGTATAAGACTAAAACAAAAGCCTTTTAAACTTGAACTTTATCATAATATGGCACAGATAAAATCAAAATAATTCCATTTACCTTCATGTATATTCTACTAGTAGAATAATCACATGTAATATTAATAGCCACTTTTATAATGATGGAATGAATAATTCCAAACATTAATAACCACATAGTCAAGGCCTTGTGCCAAGACTACAAGGCCTTGTTCCAAGACCCTAGTTTCTCTCATGTGACCTACCGATGCATCGAGGAGCTATAGTAGGATCCGCCCGTCACTTACTAAGTCGAATTCATTCCTCATATGAAACGGTTTAAACATAACATAAGCATTCGTATTAAAACCAGCATACGAAATGTCAATACTTTATCCATAAACCAATAATGGTATAAAATAACACATCCACAGTCAAACATATCACAAAAACTTCAATACAATATAGAATATTTGTTTCATAATTAATCAACTTCAATCAAGTTGAAAATCCATCCAAGGATATTGACCTAAATGAAATGAAACTATATTAAAAAAAATTCTACTTTCTATTTTGAAACAATTAAAAAGAAATAATTTATTTTGAAAATATACTTATAATATTGTAAGGGAAGTTTCGATGGTGTTATAACCGCAGAAATTAGCCGCACCCGCTATATAAGTTAAAAAAACATTCCTACATTAATTTTGTCGAAAAGGTATTAAGGTACCTTGTTTGGAAAATGATAGAATGATTCTTTTCAAAACATTTTATAAATATTCAAAGAGGGATTAAATGACTTTAAACCATAGTCCAGTAAATTGTAAAAATGTTTTGGAATACATTTTTATGAAACATGGATGTGGATGATAGAGAGGTCCCAGTAGATACTTACGTAAAAACAATCTTGGATAATAAAGAGACTATGAAATTAACCCTTACCTTGTAATTTTCATTGGTCGAGGGTAGGTTAACCTCCTGTATAATGGTGAAATCATTATTATTAAATTATAAAATAACCATATACATTAATATAATATCATATGTGATCTTCTAATATTTCTTTGATAATGATATTTCAGTAGTATCGTCGTTTCAGTTGTTAAATGATTCATTTTACTTTATAAGTTTTGATACATAAGCCGTGGTTGTTATGGATAGGATGTATTTTATTCATCTCCAGAATGATATTATGTTCTTAATCATTATTTTTAATAATCTAATGAAAATTATTCTTGAATGGCTATGATGGGGAATGAATCTTATCGCGTTCGTGGAGACGGTAATCTAAACATACGCATGAGCGGCAACATAATTCTTTTGATATTAAAGTAGTATATAATTGGATGGTATATAACATATACATAATAACTATAATGTTATATTTATTATTTACGTCATTTATACTCATTACTATACCCATCAAAATGATGAAGTGTTTGAATAAAAAACATCACCACGATGTGGAGAAAGTAAGCCGTACGTACGCAGGTATGGTGACATTTTCATTTATAGGATGGATAGAATAATGAATATGGTTTTACCATATTTATAATAAAATCCATGTATATAGAAGATAATGGATTTATCATTTTAGAATGGAAACCACAAAGTAAGAGGAAGTGGAAGAAGAAAGAACTTGAAAGAGGGTGATGAAATTATTAACTCTTCTTCGGGTTCTTCCTTTTGATTTGATCAAAAGGGATCCTTAGGTTAGATTTATGACTAATTTAAAGCCTCTTTAATGAAGTGAGGGATGTTGGTAGAATATTTTTGAAGGGTTTTTATGAGCCAAAGGCTAGAGAAGTGTGAGAAATGGGTAGGAAATGAGGGATTTTTATAAGGCAGAGGAGGGGCTCTTTAGGAAAGTTTGAAACAATTATTTTATTATAACCTCATCTTTAGTATCAAAAGGTAAAATATTCGTTAATAATAAAGATAAAATTACTCATTGTATAAATAAAATAATCCAATAATAATTGGATAGGTTTTGGATATTGTTTTAAAATTTATAATCTTATTTATTTAAATCATTTATTAATGAGTTAAATATTGCATCATTATTATGTCATAAATAATTTAATTTATTTGATGTAAAAAAATTATAAAAAATACCATGATATAGAAAACATTTTTATCTTTCCATATAATATTTATATTTGAAATGATAACTTATATAACCACATTTAAAAATTTATTTACTAAAAGATTTTGGTTTATGTCATTTTTGTCGTTAATTTAAATTAATTAATAAAAAATTAAATATTACTCCCATGTGGCTCCATGGGGTCCCAAATTCAACCCAAGGATGATAATGGTTGGATATGTATCATCCAATAGGATTAGGACACATGTTAGGGTAATTTAAGATTAATATAGTATTATAGGTTACCCTTATTTATTATATTTATTCTTTAATCATGGTAAATAAAATATTTACTGAAGTAAATATTTCAAATATCTAAAAATAAAAGTTACCTATTTACACAATTTGGACCAACTTATTCCAAATATGGAGTCCATTTTTCCAAATTCAAAACACTGAAGTGGAAGAAATTAATTTAATATTTATTCCCGCTGTCAAAACAAAAGGCGTGTTATTAAGAAATAATAACTATCAAAATATTGACACTTGTTTATGTTCAGTTTAAATGTGAAATTACATAAAATTACCAAAATTGGATTAAATGGTTAATATATAACCTAATTATACTTTAAAACCACTCAGAATTATAATTTAAAACTATAAATTATTTTCATTAAAAAAGTTTTTTTTAATTAAAATTTACTATTTTTCACTATTAATCAAAAATATGAAAGTTATCAAAAAAGTGCCAAAAATTCACCCTAAGATAATTTCTACATTAGAAATCCAAAAATGAAGTCTATTTTTAAAGATAAAGTTAATAAAATTTCCAAAAGTGGGTATTAATATTCATAACGACTACTTTGATTGGTTGCGGTGTGTTAGAATCTCGAAGTTGCGTACAATGCTTGATATTTCATTACTAAAAGGGAAACGTACCATGACAGATTGGGCTGTTAAATTCTCCCCTACTTCAATAAATTTCATCCTCAAAATTTTAAATTGTTCTTTAAAAATATGTGGTTGAAAATAGAAAATACCTGTGTGGAAAACCCACACTGGAAATACAATTAATATAAATTAGACTTAATAAGATGAAAGATAAATGAAAAGTTCACCACCAAATTGTGATCTCAAATAGAATAAAATTGGTATAAATTATAGACATATAATTTGAGTAAAAACATAAATATATATAGGGAGTGATTGAGGTAATCAATCACAAATAACTATACACTTGAGGGCCTCAAAGCCATCGATCTATGATGATTTAAAATATCATCAGTTCAACCAAAACATACAGTATTGGGATAACACATTTTTGGTTTTAATATCCCTTCCCTAATGTTTAAAAATTAGTTTTTCATAGAATAATAGAAATATATATATATATTGGACAAGTAGAGTTTCATCCATGAACTAATTTCTACCTCAAACTCATCTTTCACTCCAAAAGATAATAGAACTCAAAAATATTATATTTATCCTAATCGTATAAGGCTCTAAATATTAAAAAATACGATTTAAATGAAGAAAAATATTTTTTTATAACCATGGTCTTCATGTAGGCTAGTGGTAGGTAATAAAGGCCTGTCACACTGTGGTTGTGGGTTTGATCCCTGCAGCTTTGTCCAACGCAATGGGTTATTTTCCGATCAGCAGGTTTTCCTTTTTCTAAAACTATTTTCTATATAATATATTTCAAAAATAATCATAAGAAATGTTTTAACCTTAGACAATACTATCCAAAATTCAACTTAATCCATTCTAACCTTTATAGTTATCCAAATCACCTCTGTCCAGACTCTCTCTAAAAAGTCTCTAAATTAAAAAATTAATTATAACATCAGATTCCTCAGACAAAGTAATGTTTCTCTTATTGTCAAATATTGAAAATATTATTACCTTCATCATATTAAAAACATAATGAAAACAAAAAGTACTGAAAAATAATCCTTATATATATCACATTATTCTTATAACTATTATTTAATTTTTTAGTCCAAAAACAGAAATACATCAATTATTCCACTTCAACTGTCGTAATAGCCTAGGATTGGCGTTGATCCCATGACCTTTTCTGAGGTATGTTTCCTTGGAACTTTGGACATTCATTTTCATAACTCCCCATTTCTCTATAATTGTAGCATTAAACATTGATATCAACATTCTTTTGCTTACAATCACGAGCTTTGTGGCCTTTTTCAACACACTTGTAATAGACTCCCATTCCTTTTAGGCAAGTACCAGGGTGTTTCTTCCCACAATTATCCCATAATGGAAAATAATTCTTTTTTTCCCTTTATCTGCCTCTTTCTCCACCGTTCTCATCTTCTCTTGCTTAACTTTATTGTCGTAAGACATAGAAAATTTCTTTTTTTTATTGATAGCACATGAGACAATATCTTCGTAAGACAAGAAGGATTGCGATACTAATGATCGATGTAGAAATGTTTTTAATCCATAAAATAAATGATCTATCATACATCTTGGGTTATGTATTTAATTTTCATCATCCCTTTCTAACCATGTAAAGTTGGCTTCATACTTTGCGACATTTACATCCTCCTTTTGCCTGAGAGTCAGAAATTGCCTTTCCATATCTACTCGATGGTCATGAGGAAATAATTTTTCTAAAAAAATATTTTCTCTAAGGAATTAATCCATTGCTCAGCTACTAATGTATTTTTACTCCCATTGAATGTTGGTGGTTGTTTCCCAATGAATGGATCTAACATTGATCCTCCGCGTTGTGGATCAGGGAGCTCCATATGGGTAAGGTTATTATTCATAACCTGAGTGAGTTGTCCCAGTACGGTGATAAGCTGATCAGCACCAGTTGCATCACCATATCCACTATAATTATCTTGAGTAGGAGGGAAATACCTACATGTATTACGTGCATTGATACGGTTTCCATTACATCCACTAGGCACCATTTCTAAACAATGTCATAAACTAGATTACTTTATGAATCGAAATACATAATTCCGTACTTGTAAAACACTTAACATAAATTGAATATTTTATCAATATAATCCATAATCATTAAAAAAAATTTATTTTAAGAAGTATATATTCATAGATACTTCATAATGGTTTGTAATGGAAATGACAATTATCCTAAGTATATCCCCCAGGTGTGTCGTAACCAAGAGTGCAGAAAGGCCCATTGTCTTGCACTAGTTCCTGTTCGAGTGTATCTCATTGCAGTGTTTTTGGATTTTACCCCTAGGTACATTTATGCCAGAGCTGCCTTTACCTGCTTGTATGTAGACAGTGATGTATTTCATTGAAAATACACAAAATCTATACATTACCAAAATTCTAGGAAGTTCTTCTATACTAATCCTCAAAGTCTATCTTAGGGTAATGTGCTCTAATTAGAGTTTATTTAATCTAGTTTCCAAGGTCTGTACTAAACTTCCTCTGATACCAACTGTAACTCCCCGACCCTAGTTACCCATAGTCGGTGCAGTATTACATAAAATTTTCATGATCACAAGGAAATCATATCCCGAAAGGCCGATCAATTTAGTATTTTTGGAAACAAGATTCATACATAAGTTAAAATTTACAACATAAAAAGAAATACTACACTAATTTATTCCATTAGAGACATGCAAGCCTCCTATATTAAGCCTCTAAGTCACTGATAATTAACTTTTCGCATGCTGGGAAAAATAAAACATAGAAAGGGGTGAGCTCAGATGCTCAGTAAGGATAAAAATATAGCTGAAACATTCATAAATAAGCATAAAAATTTAAGGTAATGTATAATAGTAAAACAAAATCATTTAAAACTTGAACTTCAGCATAATATGGAAAAGATAAAATAAAAATAATTCCATTTACATACATGGATATTCTACTAGTCAAATAATCACATGCAACATCAATAGCCACTTTTATAATGATGGAATGCATAATTCCAGACTTTCATAACCACATAGTCAAGGCCTTGTGCCAAGACTACAAATAAGATTTTGTCAAGGCCTTGTTCCAAGACACTAGTTTGTCTCAAGAGACCTATAGATGCATCGAGGAGTTATAGCAGGCTCCACCCATCACTTACTAAGTCTAATGCATTCCTCATATGAAAAGGTTTAAAAATAACATAAACATTCGTATTAATTACAGCATACGAAATGATAGTACATTATCCATAAACCAAGAATGGTATAAAAATAACACATCTATAGTCAATAATATCAGAAAACCTTCAATAAAATATGGAATATTTGTTTCATAATGAATCAACTTCAAACAAGTTGAAAATCTATCCAAGGATTTTGACATAGATGCAATGAAACTATTTGAAATAAATTCCTCTTTCTATATTGAAACTATATAAAAGAAAAAATTTATTCTGAATATATTCTTATAAGCTTGTACGAGAAGTTTTGAAGGTCTTATAATGGCAGAAAATAGCATCACCCACCATATAAGTTAAAAAAACATTCTTACATTAATTTTGCCGATAAGGTCATAAGGTAACTTTTTTGGAAAACGACAAAAAGATTCCATTAAAACCATTTTATAAAGAGTAAAAAAAGGCTTTAAATAACTTTAACCCATAGCATATTAAATAGTAAAAATGTTTTGGAATACAGTTTTAAGAAACATGGATGTGGATGATAGAGAGGTCCCAATAGATACTTACGTAAAAACAATATCGGATAATAATGATATTGTGAAATTAACGATTACTTTTTACTTTTCCTTGGTCGAGGGTAGGTTAACCTCCTGTATAACGGTAAAATAATTTTTATTAAATTATAAAAGAACCATATACATTAATGTGATATCATATTTGATCTTCTAATATTGCTTTGATAATGATATTTCAGCAGTATTGTCGTTTCAGTTGTTAACTGATTCGTTTTCCTTTATATGTTTTGATACATAAGTCGTGTTTGTTATGGATAGGATGTTTTTTATTCATATACAGAATGATATTATGTTCTTAATCATTATTTTTAATAACCAAATTAAAATTATGTTTGAATGGTTATGATGGGGAATGAATCTTAACGTGTTTGTGGAGACGGTAATCCGTACGTACGCACGAGCGACAATATCATTCTTGTGATATTAAAATTGTATATAATTTGATGTTATATCACATATAAAGAATAATTATCAAGTTATATTTAATATTTACATCATTTATACTCATTATTATTCTCATCCAAGTGATGAAGTGTTTGAATAAGAAACATCTCCCTGACGGGGAGACTGTAAGCCGTACGTACGCACATATGCTGACATTGTAATTTATAGGATGGATAGAATAATGAATATGGATGTAACATATTTATAATAACATAAAACTATATATAAGATACTAGAGTTATCATTTTATAAGTGAAACAACAAATAAAGACGAAGTGGAAGAAGAAAGAAATTGAAAGAGGGTGGTGAAATTATCACCTTTTCTTCAGGTTCTTCATTTTGATTTGATCAAAAGGGCTCCTTAAGTTGGATTTATGGCTAATGTAAGGCCTCTTGAATGAAGTGGGGGATTCTGGGAGGATATTTTGGCAGGGTTGTATGAGCCAAAGGTTTGAGAAGTGTGAGAAATGGGTATGAAGTAAGGTTTTTTTATAAGGGAGAGGAGGGGCTCTTTAGGAAAGTTTGAACCAATTGTTTTATTATAACCTCATATTCGGTTTGAAAAGGTCAACTATTCACTAATAACAATTTTAAGATGACTCATGGTCGAAATAAAAAAATCCAATAAGAATAGGATAGGTTTTGAATATTTTTTTAATACTTATAATCTTATTTATTTAAATCATTTATTAATGAGGTAAATATTCCATTATTATTGTGTCATAAATAATTTAATTTATTTGATGTCCAAAAATTATAAAACAAATACCATGATATAGGAAATTTTTTTATATTTCCAAATAATTTTTATAGTCGAAAGGAAATCTTATATAACCCCATGAAAAAATTTATTTACTAAAAGATATTTGTTTATGTCATTTTGTCTTTACTTTAAATTAATTAATATAAAATGTCATTATTACTCTCATGTGGCTTTGTGGGGTCCCAAATTCAACCCAATGATTCCCATGGTCATCTATTTATCATCTAATAGGATTAGAACACATGTTAGGGTAATTTAATATTATTATAATATTATATTTTACCCTTATTTATTATATTTACACTTTAATCAGGGTAATTAAAATATTTGAAGAAGTAAATATTTAAAATGTCTAATTTTTTTACCTATTTAAACAATTTGGAATTACTAATACCAAATATTGAATACATTTTTCTAAATTTGAAACACCGATGTGGAAGAAATTAATTTAAAATTAATTCCTGCTGTCAAAACAAAAAGCATTATTTTATGAAATAATAACTATCAAAAGATTGACACTTGTTTATGTATAGTTTAAATGTGAAATTACATAAAATTACCAAAATTTTATTAAATAGTAAAAATATAACCTAATTATACTTTAAAACCACTGAAAATTATAATTTAACATTATAAATTGTTTTGAATAAAAAAGATATTTTTAATTAAAATATAGTATTTTTCACTATTAATCAAAAATATGAAAGTTATTAAAAAAGTGCCAAAAATTCTCATTAAGCTAATTTCTATATTCCTAATCCAAAAATTAAGTCCATTTTGATAGATAAAATTTATAAAATTTCAAAAAGTTGGTATTACTATTTATAATGACTACTTTGATTGGTCGCAGTGTGTTAAAATCTCAAAGTTGCGTACAATGAAAGATATTACATTATTCAAAGGAAAATGTACCGTAGAAGCTTGGGGTGTTACTAATATTTTCTAAAAACTATTTTAGAACGAAAAATTTTAGATTGAATTATTATACTAAAAACTGAATAAAGACTCTTGAAAATCAAGTAGGGGACAATGTATTATAAGGTATATATTCATGGAAATAGGTGATGAGATTTTAAAATAAAGGGAAGCCATGATTGTGCTCCTTAGGGATACCAAAATTTTGGGGGTATAATCAAGCCTTAGAACATCAATTATCAATGCCAAAAAAAAATTCAAAAGTTCATTATATATTTTATATAGTAACTTTTAAATAATTAAATGTATAATCATTTATAATTTCAAATTATTGATAGATTTATGTTGGACTCTAAATTTTCATATGCGGATGCATAATATATAGTTATAGTTTTAAGGTACTCATAAACCCATATTTTGATAATCCTTTGGTTGGGTTTAATTTAGGGGTTCTTTGGGTGGAATTTTGGAAATTTTGAAGGGCTTTATGGATGTACACAGTTGGGGCATGATTCTCCAAACATGTGTGCCCTGATAGTGAAAACAATGAAAACCCTGGTAGCGATGGTTTTCACAGTTGGTACACCATTTTTAAAACCATGAACCCACCAATGAAAAACCATGAAACCCCACTAGTATAGATTCATTGGCAGGGAGGACTGTTTGATAAACTGTGAGGTCGTACCTACCTAATCATGCACACGTGATTTTATTATTCTAAAAATTGTTTAAAAATACCTTAACCCCATTTTTACCTTCATCTTCTCCCTATACCCCCTATAAAAATTTTAGTGTTTCAATGTTTCTAAACGACACTCTTTAGTTCTTATAACCCCCTTTATAGGTGGATCAAATCATTACAAATCACATTCATCCTCCTCTGGGCATGTGAATCCTCTCATCATGATACCTCCCTCTCTCCACCTTTGGGTTTATTAGATATCCATGTTTTTGGAGGGTCTAATACTTATTATATTAGATCTTGAATATAGGTTTCATTCTAAGGTATCATTTTCTGTCATTATTCATTGGAGTCTCCCATTGTAGTTTTGGTGTTTCATGATCTAGTGATCCCTATGTAGGTGGTTTGATTTAAGATTGTCCAATTAATTTAACCCTTCATTTTTTGACATAATCTAAATTGCATTTAGTTTTATTGTGAAAAAATATTATTATGTAAACATGTATTTTTATTTTATTAGACATGAAAAATTGGGATCATGCCCAATTCTATTGAATTGGGGTGTGTTTGATTAATTTTCTGGAAAATTGTGATATGTTAATTTTGGAATTTAATTGTTTACATTAAATTGAAAAATTCATTAGTGAAATTGATTTCAAATTTGAGTTTGAGAAAAATATATTAATTTTTTTGATAGAAACCCATTGAATTTATCTATAAAACACATGATTTTATTAAAAATCCCCTTTTTTAAATGGAATTTGGCATATTGAAATGTGAAATGGGTTAATTGTATTTTTTATAGTTTTGAAATATTCTTCACATTATTAGTTGTTGTTTGAGATCATGAATTCTTAGGTAGTTACTGAGTTATTAGGGTTAAACACACCAGTATTTGAATTAAATAGGAATAGATTGACACTTTACAACCTGAACATAAGTTTATTGGAAGATATTATCTCTTGTGGGATGATGGTTTGTATTCATTGTCTAGTGTCAGAGAGACATATTGGAACATTTCCATTATCATAATCTAAGTGTGTGCGGTTCATATAACCTAGAGATATTGTAACTCTTAGAAGATGACCCTGTTTCTCCTTTATGATTCTTATATATATATATATATTTCATTGACTATAAACTGTTTTACAGACTCCTTATGAATTTATATGAAATATTTTATAAGAAATGTTTATTAATACATTGTTAAAAAAAATTTCCATCAATTGAAATGTGAACCGTGATTTGTTTCAAATATGATTTTTTAATTCCATTCCTATTTATTAAAAATTTAATTTTTTTATTTGGTTATTTAATATAGCATCTTGTTATGTAATCCTTGGTGAGTCCCAATTGAAGTTTTATCTCACACCGTACTTGTGCCTTTGGTTATCTATAGATTTCCTCTTTATTTGTTTTAGCAAAGGGAAAGAAACTATTGGTGTTAGTAATTAAAATTGTTTTTTGGGCATTCAATTGCTATGTCTATTAGGACTTAGGTTGTTTATCTATTTTTATAATTCTTTTTCATTTTAATTTGCGCTTGTTTACCTATTTTACATCTTGTAAAGTTCTCTATGTGGAGTTTAAATATGTGCATACTATCATCTATATCTTGTTTTTTATTTTGTTTGTTTATAAAACATTATCATTTTTTCATGTATGATGCTAGGGGATAGTATCCAATCTACGGGTTTCAAGAATACCCTTCAGTCTATGTAAAGACCAGCATGGTTATATGGGTACAAGGGTATCCAGGTTGGTTCATGGCATTATTTTATAAAACGCAAAGGTTATTCATCATGGGTTGATGTCAGAATACATCTTTGTAATCTTTTTAGGACACAGTAGGTTGTTACAATTTACATCCAAACCATATCTCATTGTAATAAGAATAAAGTCACTAATTGTGGTATAAGAAAGATGTCTTCATTATTATTTCTATTCATTTCACTAATTTTGATTTGTATATATTGAAATAATTATCTTTTTTATCTATTTGGTGGGATTTATTTCCCTATTCCTCTTATTTTATTTTTTTCAGTGTAACATTATGATGTATTCAATGTTTTTGGTTGTTGTTTTGTAGCATCATGCCAATGAAAAGACATGTGAATCAGATCAAGGAGGAAGATGCTAATGAACCAAATGGAGAAAAACCTATAATGGTCTAGAACCTAGTTGAGGTTATCATACATGTTGTACAATCATTGGGATAGATACATGCACACCTTTTCATTTAGGCTTCAGTTGTGGAAACTCAGAGGGATGTTTTACAGAATCGCACTCAATAGTTCCTTCACTAGAAGCCACTATTATTTTGTGGATCTAATGAACCTCACCTAGATGAATATTGGCTGAAAGATATATTTCTTCTGTTTTAGATTTTAGATATACTTCATGAAATCAAGGTGAAATGTGCTAACTTCAAGATAGAGGGACCTACCAGGAGATAGTGGGACAAGATAATGACATTGAAGAAGAATGAGGGATAACAATGGAATGAGTTTAAATTTATTTTCACAGACCAATTCAATCTCGAGTCGATGGTTTTGGCCAAGGATATGGAGTTTTTCAAACATGATAAGGTAGATAAGGTCATGACTTAGTATGAAAATAAATTTTATAAGATTGTGTAATTTGAACATAATATTATATTGAATGAGAAAATGAAGAATCAACTATTTGAGATGTCTCTTAGATCTGATATCCATTATCCTGATTTCTTAAAAAAGAATCCATATTATTCCAATGTATTGGAAGGAGCATTGATGGTTGAAATAGACTTGGATGGTAAGTATGGGATGTTAGGAGTTACTTCTGCTCCCACTGGTAGTTCTGTGAGTTTCTATAAAGGGATGAAGAATATTTTTGATTATTGTGGTCGTTCATGATAATAGGTTTTTTTAGAAATCCTACAGTTCGTGGAAGATGCCTTTTCTTATTACTAGTGATGAAAACATGAGAAATCCAAATGAGTTTACACTGAGGCACAAAAAATAAGTTTTTTTAGAGATGATTAGGTCACTTACTGAATTTATTACATGTCTAGTATACTGCAATTATTTTCATGGGTTCATCATCAACCATTAAAACTATTATACAATTGAATGCTTCATGGAATAAGCGGTTCCAGCCATAGTCATATAGAATGAAGCTTCTTCATGTAGTGTCAAAGTCTCTATAAGAAGCATGCATAAGTATAGTAACTGTGAGAGGTAAAATCCCTATAACATCATCATTTTTTATTCTTTGTTTGATATTTTTTTTCATATCATTCATTTATTCCAACCCTTATTTTATATCCAAAAAATATTTCTATGAAGCTTTTATCTTATCTGATGGATTTTACTACACCCATCATAACAAAGAGTGGGGATGGTCTCTTTAGTTCAGATTATGTTTTCTCTCTATTATATATTGATATTTAATGGTATTTTATGGTTATTTACATGAAACCCCTTAACATTATATTTGGGATTAATTGTCTCATTTATTCTAAATACAAAATTTATTTCTATATTTTATGGGTCTCCTTTAATACACCTAATGGGGAGTTCTATATATTTCTGGGAGAATTGGACCCATTTTGATTAGATATGGACCTTCTTATCTAGAGTTAGGGAAATTAATATCGGTGTTTTCTTTTTATTTGGAATGGGAATATTTGTGTGGCGATCGCCCTAAAGTTTTCAACGATTTTCCCAACATTATCCTTTTACCTTATTTTGGCTACCACTAATCAGGGAGGTATCTTTTTCTATCAATTTAGTCTCTTGTAATCAAGATGTGTCTATTACCTATTACCATATTTCACTAGATAAAATGAAATAATTGCTTTCTCTTCATAATAATATATTAAAGAATGTAATTTTACACCTGAGGGGTCACCTTGGGTGGCGTCAGTTCTCTTTTCTAAGAAATATAATGGGTCACATTGCCTATGTGTTGATTAACAAAAACATAATAGATTCACATAAAAGAAAAAATATAAATTTCCATGGATTGATGATTTGTTTGAAAATATTAAATGGGTGAAGTAGTTTAGAAATATTGATCTTTTATCTGGTTATCATTAGTTGAGAATAAAAAAAATCCAACTTTCAGAAATATATCTTTCCGTTAAGGTAAAACAATTATGAGTACCTTATCATTTTATTTGGTTTATCCAATTCTCCTATAATTTTATAGATTTAATGAACATGATCTTCCATGAGTATCTTGATACTTTTGTGGGGGTCTTTTCAGATGACATCCTTATTTAATCTAATTATGAGAATAATCATGTACGTTATATGAGTGGAGTTATAGGATTTTTGATAAATCACCAAATTTATTCAAATCTATCAAAATGTGATTTTTGTATTTTTGAAGTGATGTTCATGGGACATGTGGTGTCAGAACATGGAATATTAGTTGACCCTAAGAAGGTAAAAGAGGTTTTGAAATGGGAATGACCACAAAATGTTTTCAAGAATCAAATATTCTTGGATTTATCCGGTTATTATCCTTAGTTTTTAAACTAATTATAAAATTTGGATTATGTAATGAATACAATAACTCATAAGGGAGTGCAGTTTTCCATGTAAGATAAATTTCATTGTTATTTTGTTGAGTTGAAACTTCTTTTGAGTACTACACCAGTGTTGATTCTTCTAGATGACAAGCATGGATATGCAGTCTTCTGTGATGCATTACGTTCATGTTTGGGTTTTGTTATTTTGAAAAGTGATCATGTGATTGCCTATGGATCTTGATATCTTAGACCACATGAGAATAATTAACTGATTCCTGACCTTAAGATCGTATCTATGATGCATGCACTTATGATTTGTTGACATTATCTTTTTAGAGAATGGTTTATCATATTTTTTTACCATAATATCTTGAGTTTTATCATCTAAAATATGATATTGATTTTCACGCTAGGCATTGGGTGGAATACCTAGAATATTTTAACTTTTGACATTACCTATACCTCGAGGAAAAGGTTTGTTTTCACAGATGTATTGAAAAAGAAACATTTGACCAAGGCTGTGAAAGAATAATCAGATTAGTGGAACATGATGGATACTTTTTCATAGTTTCATATAAAAGATTGAGTATTAGGGAACGAGATTGTTTTGGATAGTGTTCAGTTGACCACCACTCTTCTTGAGATTATTTTTTAGGAACAATAACTTTTTGATGAGTTATGTAGAATTAAAGACTCTATTTATGGTTGTGAGATTATTGTTAAGATATTTTTCTCTCTATATATAATTCTATACTATTAGAATCATTTTTTTGTTAGAAGTTCATAAATCTATGATGGGTGATTTTTATAATTCCCAGTGGGTAGTGCACTATGGAACCATGAATATGTTCTATGAAATACTGTGGAGATTATTGTGGCTAGTTATGAGATGGTGAAATGCTGATTTAGTCTATTATTATTATACAATCCAGCAGGTTATGTCTGTGTCTTAGAGACCTTCAGTTATTCTTCATCCACTTCCAATGCTTACAAGGACGTCATATGATATCTATATTGACTTTGTTTTTGGGTCACTATATACCCAAAGAATGATGAATGTGATATAAGTTGTGATCAATCAAATGAAAAAATTAGAACACATTATACCCATTCGTGTAAAAGGATTAAGAGTTGGGAAATATCTATGTGAAAGATATTATTTATTTCCATGGACTTCCATATACTATAGTGTATGATGGGGATCTTCGGTACACTTCTCACATTTGGTGGTTCCTTCAAGAGACACTGGGTTTTAATGTTCATTAGAGCATGACATTCCATCCACAGTCAAATGGATAGAGAGAAAGGGATATTAAAATCTTGAGGGTATGATTCATGCATGTGTTCTTGATTTTTTTGGATCTTTGGAAGCTCATTTGGGGCTATTTGAGTTTTCTTATAAAAGAGATACCATCCCCAAATAGGGATGTCTCCTTTTAGTTTATTTTATGTTCAACATTGTAAATCCCCATTATGTTGATGAGAGAATGGTGAACATTTCATGGTTGGACCGAGCATGGATCAATAGATGAAAACAAAAATTCAGTTGATTATTTTGAGAATGTGGATGGAAAATATCTGATATAAGTCTTATATTGATCTCCATTTTGGATTGTTGTAATTTTCAGGTGGTGGTTAGATGTTCTTAAATGTTTCACCTTGTTTGGGTAATCAATGACTTGGGAGGCAAGGAAAGATTTCTCCTTGTTTTTTGGGACATTTTTAGGTAGTTTTTTAGGAGTGGAAAATGACTTACCATTTATGGATTCCTCCATAGTAGGCATCAATACAAAATGTGTATCATGAACTTCATCTAAAAAAGAAAATTTCAGATCCATCTCATTTTCTAAGCTAGATTGATCTTGAAATATTTCTTGATTTATCCATGACTGATAATCCATTCAAGATAGTAGATTCTGAAACCAAGGTACATTGTTGGAGGATTATACCATTGGAATGTGTGTTATGGTACTACAATTCTGATCTCAAGAGGCTTTGGAGATAAAGACACTAATAAGAGAGTAGTGGCCCCATCTTTTTGACATGAAATATTTTTAAAAGGATTTCTGAGGATTTTTTTATGTTGGGTGGGAATAACTTTTTATTACTATTTTTATTTATTAAAAAACCCTATCTTTATAATTGTTTGGTTGAGTTTATTTTAGGTTTTCTTTGGGTTTAATTTTTTATATTTTTGAAGGCCTCTTGGTCTGTGCATAGTTGTCTCACAGTTTCCCCAAACTATGTGCCCCACTGGTGAAAACCAAGAAAACCCATGTAGTGGGGGTTAAACGGTTGGGACATGGTTTGAAAACAATGCCCAAACCAATTATAAACCATAAAATACCACAAACATGGCCACACGGTTATAGTTCACAATTTGAAAAAATGTAAGGCCCTACCCAACTAACTGTGTACGTGGGATTTTTTTGTTATGATAATTTTTTAAAAATTATAGAACCACTATTTTTACCTCCCTCCCATCGCTAACATTCCCTATCATGATTTAACAGGCTGATAAGGCTCTCAAGTACCATGTTTTTCTCTTCCAAACCCATTTCTTGGTGGATCATTGTGCGGTGAATCATGTTTGACCTCCTCAGGGTAATTGAATCCTTTATTACTAATCTCCCCCTCTATCCTCCTTAGGGTTTGAAATATATACATGTTTTTTAGGATCTAATCACATATGTTATATATTTTTAATCTAGGGTTGACTCTCAAATCATCTTTTCTGATGTTCTTCATTAGAGTCACCCATTGAGGGCATTGTGTTTCATGATTCTGTAATCCTGAGGTAGTTTGTTGCATCTAATATTTTCCAATTGATTTAACCATATATTTCATGATTTAAATTATTATTATTTATATAGTGTTGTGAAAAACTAGTTTTATTAGAATTGAGATTTTGATTTTGTTTTGTATGAAATATTGGGAAAACCCAAAATTCCATTGAATTGGGGCGTGTTTATGGAATTTGACGAAAAATTTTGAAAATTAAATTTTCAATGTTAATTGTGGAATTTAAATTGTGAAATTTATTTCAAATTTGTGTTTTATAAAAGTGGATTAAATTGTTTTGATAGAAACCCATTTGTTTCAAATTAGAAAATGCATGATTTAATTTAAACTAGTTTTGGTTTTTAAATTCAATTTGACATATTGAAATGAGAAATGGGATACATTAATTTTAATATTTTTTGAAACAAATTCCACATTATTTATTGTTGTTTGAGAACATGAAATCCTTGTTATTTGGTGAGTTATTAGTGACAATCACTCTAGTATGGTAATTCCCTAGAAATATATTGATGATTTAAAACTCTAATATAAAGTAATTAGGCGATATTATCCCCATTGGGATGTTGTTTAGTCTTCTTCGGACAGTGTCATAGAGATGTGTGTGTACATTGCCTTTATCATTATATGAGTGTGTGAAGATCCCATAACCTGGAACTATTATAACACTTGGAAGATGACCATGTTTCTTCTTTATGATTATTTTTGATATACATGCCAATGTTTTTAAACTGTTTCATGCATTCCTTATCAATTTATATAATATTTTTTGTATATAATGTTTAATACGAGTTTTTTAGAAATTTTTTCCATCTATTAAAATGTAAATCATGTTTTTTTATAAATATGCTTTTCGTATATCCAAGACTTTTTAAAAAAATTGAATGTTTTATTTGGATATTTATTATGGAATCTTATTATGTAAACCTTTGGGACACCCTATTAGTCAATTCTATCACACCGTAATCCTAACTTGGGGGATCTTTAGATTTACTCCTTCTATGTTTGATAAATAGGAAAGCACCACTTGGAAGCATTAGATTATGTTAATCTTTGGGATTTGAGTTACTGTGTCCATTGGGACTTGGGTTGGTTATATTGTTTTCTGGTGATTTATAGTTTTACATTGGTATTTTTAATAATTTGACTACTAGTACGGTTCTCCCTAAGGAGGATTCCTTTGATATTATTGACATTTATCTCTTGATTCTACTGAGTTTATGGAAAAGGTATTCCCCCTTTATTGTGTATAATAGTAGGAGCTATTCGCCAACCCATGTGAACTAGGAATTCCCTTTGGGCTATGTTCTGATCGGCTTAGTTAACATGGTACCATGGTATCAGGGTTGGTTCATGAATTGTAGATTTTATTCATATTATTAATATGAAATAGAATGTGAATCAAAATTTAATGACTAGACTAGTGAGGGGTTTTTTAGGGGAATTTTTCTAAAGATTTACCATAGGATCTATAATATTAAATGATTATGGCTTATAATTTTTTTATCATGGATTCTTTTATAATTATAGGGATGAAATTTTTATTGGGGGTGATGTTACTCTGATTAAATTAAAGTAATAAGTAGAATATTACTTTATATCTTATGTAATATAAAACAATGAAAAATATTTATTAAGAACATTATAAATATAAATTTTAATTATATTAGAATAAACAATTTATGAATAGATATTATCTTTATAGGGTCATATTCCACAATAAACATCATAAATTTAAAAAAATAAAAAATGAAATTGATTTAACATATTGAAATAACTAAAAAAAGAATAGTTATTTGGGGGATTTATAAGAATGAAGTTATTGGATATATGAGTACATATGATCATAATATTACCATTAAGAATTATAATACTTGGGTATTATGACCTTTGGGAATATAATATTTATAATGTAACCATTAGAATAAGTGTATATTAAGAGTTATGACAAGAGTTAGTTTCTGGAAATTGGAGAATCCTTAGAATCAACTTGGAGAAAAATCCATACTAAATATATTTCTTAGATCTTATTAAAGAGGTATAATCATAAGGAATTACCCTTGAACATGCCAGACCTAAAGTTCAATTATTAATCATTGACTGGAGTCATATATAGTGGGATTCTTGGTTAGTAGATATAAATTCCATATCAGTGATAGCCAAAGCACCCCATATAAGTAAAACCATGTCCCATCATTAATTTATATTTTATACTGATATAATAAGGTTTTACATATCGAGTGTTCAAGTGGTTTTAATGTATAAATTATTTAGTAATGAAATAATCATTACTATGAAACCACTTTTTTATTAAATAAAAAATTCTTATATAAAAGTTAAAATGTTAATAATTTTATATTGGATTTCATAAAAATATTTTGACAACTTTAATAATTTCATTTAAGTAATTATAGGGGAGATATTTTGTAACATTTTAATGAAATAGTAAGATATAGTAAAAATGGGAAAATATGGTGTAATATAGAAAATATGGAATGATATATATGTAAACATGAAAAAATATGAAAAATTTAGTTAAATATTAAATATTTTTTCACTAACCATTATTATGAAGTCTTAAGGGAAGAAATGGGGATCTATGTGGTGAAGTGGAGCCCTTGAGATATTGGTAAAATAAAATATTCTATAATTTTTCCATGGAATTTGTCTCATGACACCAATAAATTCCCCCACATAATTTAGGTTTACTCACAATAAATTAGAATTCTACATTATTGTATCTCTTAATGATTATCTATCCTATAGTTCTTCTTAATCATTATGTTTTTGGTTTGTTTAGTGGGTTAGATCTAAGATATGAATCTCTAGGGATATAATGGATATTTTTCTCACTCTTTTCAATTTAAATTTAAAATTCAATTGTATAATCATTTTTAACAAATGAATTTTTATTGTATTATTGTTGTAATATCCTAGGAAGTATTGTATTTATATTATAATACACTTTTTATAATCACATTCACAAAAATTATAGCCATTTTATATGAAAATATAATTCCATAATTATCTTAAGATGTATAAAAATATATATTTTTCAATGACCATGAATCCAAATGAATGTCATGTATTTATTGTACTATGGATATATATTACTCCTAAGAGGGGTCATAGTTTATATAAGGATAATAATATAATTTTTAGTGGAGCTTCTATATAGTAAAATTTGTACTCAACTCAATTTTTTCATCTGGTCACCTTTCATATCAAATGAAACTAACATGGAGGTTTCTTCTCTATGAAATTATATATCGTTAATTTATCTCAAATATTTGTGATTACAAAATATGATTTTTATTTGATTTATCCACTACTTTTTATTCCCCTAAAATTAATAAAAAATATTCACTATTTTATAGGGATGGTGTAGGTGGTGTGGGGCTTGATGCTTGACACAAGTCTCACAATCCTCAAGCTCCCCACAAGATATTGAATTTATAAATTATAAACTTTAATTCATGTGTTGGTTGTTGAAATTTTGGTGTCAAAATTATTGTCTTTATAGTGATGGCCATGGAAACATATTGATAATCGCATATAATACTATTCTCAACATGGGAAAATATGGAATGTTGAGAAATATTAGGACATTAGGCTAATTATTTCTATATTTTTCATTCTCGAATATTTTGAAATATATTGAAAATTATATTTTAGTATATAATTTAATTCATTAATGTTATTTATAATGAGTTATATTATAAATATATAGAATATAAATTCAATAGTATATATAATGAAAAAACTAAGATAGAGTAGTGGGAAAATAATTACACTTTGTATATCATGTGATGGAACACGGTCTTAACATTTTTCTTTATGATGGATGACATTTTGAATTCCCAAAATTTACATAAGTTTTAGATCATTTAATTTTACGCATGTTATTACTTATTTCCTATTTCATCCATGGATTATTTAATTCCCATTTATTCACTTATATAAAATCATTTATATCTATTTAAACTCTATTTTTTATGTAATTATCATTTAATATTGTTTTATTCTATAGGTTGTCCCTTACTACACATTTAGGCTCAACCTTTTATTATGTTTCTCATTTTACCATGTAATTAATATGATTAATGTGAAAAAATATCTCCCTATATAACATTACTGAATAATTATTTATAATAAAGTTATTCAACGTATCACTCTATAAACTATTTTTTTGTATCAATTTACTGAAGTACTAATAGTCCTTGATCTTAACCCACAAATCTATGTGAGGAATGTCAAAATTGTTACATTAGTTATATATAATCATGTGACACCATAAGTCCTCATATGTGGTAATCCAAATTCCATGGGGTTCTACCCAACAATAAGACCATAAAACCAACTTGGATATACTATATTCTTATAATTGGACAAAACAATAATAGTTAATTTTAAAAAATATCTTATAAAAATACTAGTAAAATATTTGAATTTTACAAAAAAAAAACCATAAAAATATAAAGACATAAAATGTTACAATGATAATGGAACTAATGATTTTTAAATCATACAATAAGGATCCCTATAATGGAATATATTTACAAATATAAAGTAGAAAAAATACCAATGATTCATCTAAAAAATGTCTATGAACCTCCTCAAACCTATCTTCTAAAATCTAAGAAGACATCATAGACAGATCCCTCATACACCCAATCTCCTAAAATAAAAATATATTATCTTCAAGAACTAATAAATTCTTGTGTAATGATGGAGAATATTACTCATCTTGGATCCTCTAATTCATCCCTTATTTATCCTAAAATATAATAATAAGGTATGTATATGAAAATAAATCATACAGTGGACAATAAGATGTATGTAACCATTTAAGGTCATCATACATTAATAAGAAAACCACAACACTTAATTCCATATTCATTAGCTGACACCTAAAATATATCTTACACAGTATGCACACATAAGAAACTCATTATGTAATGGAACCAAAATATCCATTATCAGTTATATAATAAACCCATCTGGGAAAGGATTTATGATATAAAACCTTGGTAATATCATCATTATATATGGTAATGTATTCCCAATAACTAATCCATTTAATATAGAAAAATCATTATAGAAATGAATCATAATATCCAGTCATGAGTATAAAGGGTAACTAGGGATAGTCTCACTTGATGGTGATCCTCCTAGTACTCAATAATAATGAACCCCTGTGTGATACAATCCCTAAAACATGATATTTGGTCCCATTTCAAAACCTATCCAAAATTATATCATCATCACTAGTATGACATTTAAGAGGCACATCCCTGAAAGGAACTGTATGGCCCAAATTTCTTGAATCCCTCCCTTTGAGTTTTCCTTGTGTTGGAGACATTCTTGACATGAGGGTTATGTTTTTTATATTTTTATATACACAATGTTTTAATTCTAGTAATGGTGGAGGTCGTGACCCTATTGGTCCTTTTGAGGCCAATGTGTTTGGTTCTTGGTGAACCATGTCCCGTGAAAAAAAATTCACAATAAATTTTGAATGGAATTTCACTTTGGATTTCCTCCACTATGAATTACTGAAGGGATAAAATAGATTGAGAGGTCATTTCATTGGAGGACAGATGGGTGTGGTTCTTCATGAGCCCTTCTGCTTGAAAAAAGGAGTTCGAGTTCACCATACCATGGTTCTTTGAAAGGTGTGGATAAATCCACCATGTTCATTGTGTTATTCCATAGTGGCTTCTCATGGAGAATTTCATATGTTCTACCACGGATTAGATAATTAAATTTCATGGGCTATAGTTATAGTAACACCATTTTATAAAAATCATGAAAAAGAGAGAAAAGACCACAGAATATTCAGATATCATTTTACCAAGGGATACCACGACATAGTGGGTTATCTTCTTTATCTACTGAAGAAATTTAGTATTCTTCTATAAATAGAGTGCTCGACCTCCATTATCTTTGTTCCATTTCTTATCCTTTGTGATTTTAGCATCTCAAAACCCCCTTGGATACTACTGACATCATTTTTTTTGTGATTTCAACAAATTGGATCACATGGAATATATTTTTCATGATTCAACAAACCGTCCCCTACTATTTCTTCATTTCATTCTAAAATTTTACATGAATATTCATTATGATAAATACCTAGGTTTTAGGATATGTTATGAGAATGTTTTGGTAATGGTTTTTTGTGGTTAGGTTATGGTTGTTTTCCCTTTGACCCTAGTGGAGTTGGAACCATTTGTTCTTATTGTGTGAGTGCGGTTCTCTCTAATATGACCACCAATGTGGGGGTATTTGTTAAATCTATTACTCGAATTTAAATAATGAAGTAATAATCTTCTATATCACCAGGTAATGGGGGAATTATCCCTAATTTATAATAAATTGAAAAAATTTAAGGGGTTTGGTTTTTATGTTATAGAGATCACATGTTTTCACACCATGTTGGTGGGTTTCCCATATATTTTCATGATATACTACAACATATGTTTGATGTCATAGTTGAACATGTTTTTTATTTAGAAGGTAAACAAGGAATGTAAATATTGAAATTATCTATAACTAAATAATAATGTTCCATTTTTAGTTGTTGTTGGTATTACTTATAATTGATTTAATTAGAGTTATGGTTTAACCATGTTTAGATTACTATTATCTATCTATATATTATACATTAAATATCCTATGTTTTTATTAGATGATAATGGGATATTTTTTTAAAAGGTTTATAAAATTGGTTATTTTTTAAGTAAATTTCTTAGCGATGAGAGATCCTACTTTATTATAATGGTCAAATTTCCTTAGTCTTAGAAATAGATTCCCTATAAACAATTTTTTTCATTTTCATCCAGGTGTGATTTCTCTAGATGTGGAACATTAATATGCGATATGATTTTGTTTTGGGGATGGATGATGGTTGGGTGATAAATGGAGCATGTGATTGGGGTTGTAGTTGCAGTTGACACCAGGGATGGTTAGATGAATGATGATATGTACTATAGTGTCAGGGATGGAACTAAGATCAGTGGAGTGAGTTAAAGGCTTTCCTATTGTCTATGAATTAAAATTTGGGTTAGTTTCTTGTAAATGAATTTATTAAAAAGGAGGAAAGATGATTTTCTTGGTTCTTTAGTTCCACAACCCACTACTTAATGAATATTCTTTCACTTGGTATATGTATTTTTTATGGTATCTATGGAAAGCTCTTTAGGTACCAAGAATTATAGAATTTTAGTGAATATTAAATGTTTTTAACCATGTTGTTTGGAGTTTTTTTGTCATCTCTAGAAAATCATTTAGAAATTATGTGTGTGGAATGTTTAATAAAAAAATTAATGAGATGTCCCTTTAAAATTTTTTCATTCCTCTAGGATATAAATTAATAAAAAAATGTAGATAGGTGTCTGAGAGGCGATAAAAATCATCGAGGTTAAAGAATGGTATTTTGCCTTATAATGGTTTTTGATATATATATATATATATACACACATTTTATGTTATGTGATTTTAAATGCTACCACACCCATTCTGAAAGGGAAACTGATATCCAATGGATTATGGGGGTGTTTTCCCCAAAATCTATAGTGGAAAGGAGGGATGAATGACTATTGTATTGCCCCTACTCAATTCTCTTGATAGTATTACATGCCTATAGACCTAGATGTTACCTCGTATATGTGTGTTGAGGGATAAAATGTATTTTTGTTATTTCTCACACATGTATCTATACATAAAGTTTATTAAGTATTATAATAGGTATGTTGATTATGGTCTCTGATAGATTGGGGTATAGTACATGATTTATGAGGTATGGTGGTTCTTGAAAAACTTCTTAGTGACTATTTAGAGGTGGCGATGATGATGAGTTTATGTGATGTATGGGGTTTGGGTTATCAAAACTTTTTCATTTATTCATGTGTCTAATTGTTGAGAGATGGATAAAGACATCTGATGTTGTGGTGTGGGAAGGAAACCAATGGGAAGGTAGAGTAGGGCACCTCCTATTGTATATTATATTGGATATTATATTATTACTTTTATGGGATACTTGGTGATAGATCCATGATTAGGGTTTAACTTATCATGCATGAATATGTGATTATTTAGGTTCATTTCATATTCACTAGGCTTTCATATTTTTTCATCTCATATTAATGAGAGTCTCTGGGGAGGCTTCTTTTGAATGTACCTGTTATGATCACCCTAAAACATATAAACTTGTTTTTTTGGTCCATAGGAGAAATTTGATGATCAGGATGCACATTAAGAGATTATGTTGTTTTTCAAGATCCATTTGGGTTTTGAGGCCACTACTCAAGTTTTTCTTTTTTTTTCTTGTAATTTACTTTTTGTAGTTATTCTATTTGTTTGACATTATATTCATTTACCTGGATCTAATATCTATTACCAGTATGGATTTTTTTGTCATATCATATTATCTATCATTCATCGTAACCTTGTTTTAGGTTAATGATTCTATATTGTGTGTGTGATATACCGTTGGAGCTAGATATGGACCAGTGGTCTATTGGAGGAAGGATTTATCATCATTAAACCCACTTCCTTCATAACCATCAAAATATGGGTACTATTGGGGGGGGGGGTGAGGTATGACAAGAATAACATTTTTATCAAAATGTGGTAGTGAAACTTCAAAAAATCTCAATGACTATTGATCATAACAGAATTTCTAAAGATACAACAGTAATGTTTTGTAACTCTACACCTAGATCCATAGGTCTCTCAAACAAAGACTAAACATTTATAACATCATTATAATGGTTGGAATATATATAAACAATGATTTAAGGATTAATCCACTCCGTAGTTCTAAAATACACATCCATATACACCAATCAATATACTAGTTTTAACATAGATGATATCTATATGACCAACCATAACTAGCCTCACCATTTCAGGCACCTCCACATCCACAATGACACAACCCCCATGATGATACAATTCCCTTATGCAATTATCAATCTAAAATCAAGATAATAATTCCATGGATAAAATAATATATTTTTTAAAATATATTATTCTATGATTTACCCTATACATAATGACCATACATCCAACATGATTTACATTATTGAAACACATATAAAATATAAGTTCAACCATTGAAAAACATCCCTTCTCACTAATAATTTAAGAGATTATAGAAATAACTAATGGAAATGATACTCCTAGGTATCATCTTTCCCATACTATCCTACCCTCAAAAGTATTATAATTATTTGTACAAGATCATCAGGTATTATATTGTTTATTCTCAAAAGATAGTTTCTACATAGATCCCATTCCCACTCTTAATTATCTCCATGCAACACTATACTCACTAAAGGTGAGTGAATACTCACACCATAGATCACAATGAATATATACCAATCCAAACTACTTATCATAGACATTATTTTGCATTCCGATGTCCGAAACCATCTTCCCATGGAGGATTAAGGTTATTCTATATCCTTTCACACACATTTTCACCATCCTTTCCAATAGATGGTTCATTCCTCATGTGATAACCAATTGGTGTCCATACCCTAACTCATTAAATTCAATCAATTTATAAAAAAATATTTTGATGAACTAAGACCACCCAAATATTCCACATAGTTCTTGAAAACACCACACCACTTGAAGAAAAATCCATCAAAAAACTGTAAAATCCATGGAAATTTAATAGAATACTCATACCTCACCATAACTACATTACCAAATCTTGATATATAGTTAATGACTCACCCCATCCTTAATAAAAATATTTAACCTATAACCCTCTATGAATAATCGTGAACCAGTTTGGTTAGAAATTTAATTGATCACCTTCGATGACATCAGAGATACCATCCCAAACAAAAATTCCCATCACCGTCCAAGTAATGATTAATCTTTGAAAATTATTCTACTTACTATCTTCATTATTATAATACAATATCTTATGGAAAAATAAATAAGAATTAATAAAAAACATTTATTAATAATTTTGAAAATTTAAATAAATGATTCATAATCATAGAAAACTCCTAAAATCCATTAAAAATGTGAAAACTGTACCAGTAATGTGTGTATGGAGTATGCCATGCCTTTAGAATTACTGAATCCAAAATCTCTATGAATCAATTCTAAATAAATCATTAATTATTTGATAAATTTTTATAACCCTACAAAAAGTTACCATGATGTAATCCTACAACAAAATATTGATTAGTGTTCAGTATTCTTCTTCTTTAAATTTCATTAAGGCCCCCACACTAGTGAAACCCACTGTAAATGAGAAAATAAAAAATATACTGGTAGAATCATCCTTAGAAAACTAGATAAAAGTTTTATAAATTAGTGGGGGAGAAATAATTGGACTAAATTATGTATAGATGAAAATTACACATGTTAAATTATATAAAACCCCTTTTTCTATCCATGTATCCAAGGAGATGAAAGGGTAGAAGAGGAGTGGGGTAGAGGGAAATTATCCACCCAGTTTTGTTGGATCATGGGTAAGAACCTCAAGGGGGAATTGAATAGTATGTTTTAGATGATCCCATTGTAAAAATTAAAATAAACACAATGTAGCTTCTTGGGGAACATGGTTTACCCACATGGGGTACCCAATACACCACATAGAAGGGTAACTCCAATGGCCACCCAAACAACATACTTGGTTCCACTCTACCATGTACCCTATGAAGTCTATAAAATGGTATAGAACAAAAAACATAGAATTTGTACACAATGACCTCTATACAATTATGTGATGAACACTATAGTTACATTAAGACTGCCACTACCACACTATTATACACACAAAACTCTAAAAGTCATATGAACCCTCTATAAACACTAAAAATTGAAATAAAATTATATATTACCCAACACACATTATTCAAATTAGAATCAAAATTCTCAAATCACCCCTACTTTGGGACACAAAATGATAATTCACCAATAATTCATGGACATGTAATTACAAATTGCAATATAAGTAAAAATCACATTGTTAGTCCACATAGTTAAAACATACTATGCTATGTTAAGGAAGGATACACATGATGATGTACCCATTTACCAAATTAAAAATAATAACTATTTGATAGATACAAGTTTTTTCATCACAAATTCATGATAAATCTCACAATAATTACTAGGTTTTGGAATTAAAAAATAACTCAAAATGGGCACTCTCTCTTCTTCCCACTCAATAGACTACTTCATGGAATTAATAGATATTTAAAGAAATGATAATATATTATTATTGTATAACAAATAGGTTAATTTAATATCATTAAAATATATTTACATAACATGAATTATTAATTCATGGGTTGATGTTCTTATAATATCTACTTTTTCTATGCTCTTTATCTATAAGCTAGATGAGAGTGGAATATTCTTATGGGCATTGATTATTTTTCTTCAACAAGAGTACTACAAAAGTGAAAACCCTTTTCTAGATGAATATTATTCCACATTGGTCCAATATTTTTTCACTCAATCAATTCAATAATAATGTATATTTATATCATTCCATCTTCATGTAAATTTATAAACAAGTTATTAAAATCACATTTATCTCATATACAATAATGATATGATAAATAAATTCTTCCCCATTAAACATTATATATCATGCATTCTATCTCATTTAGTTTTTTTTATATTTAATAAATCACCTTTATATATTACCCTCAATAAAACCTACATTTGATATTGTTCATATCCACTAAATAATAACCGTGGGTTTTTTATAAATCATGTCCAAAGGAAAAACCTTCAATCAATGTAGTTTACCAAACCTTGTTCATAAAATATTTCTAACTTCCCCACTTATCCTATATGATTGGTGAAGTAAAATAATTTATCTTAAATAAAATTCTTCTCCCTAACCTATTGAAAAATCCACTAGAATTTAATTTTGGTTAAGACCATTTATTATTAAAAAAACATGCTCTACTATATGTTTTTCAATCCCAATATTCCCTTTTTGTGGTTTTGTCAAAACTACTGACATCGAGACCCGTGGATTTTTCTCTCTATATTTCTATTTCATGGTAAGGTCTTAAACATGACATAACTCTTTTGTAAAGGAAAAAAAATATTTAAGGCATCCTGAATTCTTAAATGCTTGTTTTTTTATTCCAAAACATTTTAACAATAAAAATTCCTTCCCCAATGCGATGGAAAACATCTAGCATCTTATTTCAATTATTGTTATTTACACTCTTTATTAATTCCAAAACACCTCTTATGAGGATCCTTATATCCTGCTTATTTTTTTCCAAAACACCATTTTTCCATCTGACATAGATAATATCATTATTATGACTCTCTTCAACCAGATAGTAATGAATTCCAAAATGGCTGTTTTAATGTATGACACACCATTTCACTCATCTAGTGCTCTACATCCATAAAAAGGCTTCCAAAATACTTAAAATAATATTCAAAATCTGGTTTCAGATTCTTAATCCAATATAGTGAAAATAATACATGAAATTGATAACTCTAAATTTGATTCCTTCAAAAGTTCATTGACTTTGGCACAAAGAAAAGTGCAATTTCCCAGAAAATTTTAATGAAATAAAAGTGAATTTCAAAATTATATTAACATAATTATACTTATAGTATTCTTTATTTTTCATGTCATATTGAATACAAAATATTATATTAGTTCCATTATCTTTGGAAAATATCTTTAATTTATCACAAAATTAACTCAATGCTTACTGAAAAATCATAAAAAATAGTTGTATTATACTAAAAATAAATCACATAATTCCACATAATTCTAGTTCGGTTTAATCCTCAAAAAATAAACCATTATCTCATATTTATAACTACGTAATCCTTAAGATACTATTATCCATTGGATTTATCAGTTTGGCGCTCAATGTAGTCAACATTTGGACTTTAACAGAACCTCTCTAGATATTCTGTATCTATCTACGTTCTCTAATACTATAATAATAAGTTTACTATGGAGTTATATGAAATTAATATTATAGATCCCACGTGTAAAAATACAAATATATATATTTAGTAACCACCTTGAACATCCTCTACACATCACAATATCTAAATTACTAAATATTTAAGTAAATTTTACTTCTAGTTATTTTTAACTATTTATTTTCTACAAATAAAATGATAAAAATCTTATTTAAAACATTCTTAGAATTTTAATTTTAATGAAAAAAACATAAATCAATCTTCCTCATTCAATAATAAATGTGGGTATCTATATATAATTTATCATTCTCTCCCTTTATCAATAAAATTCAAGGGGTCTCTTTCTCTAAGAATTTTTATCTATTCCCTCCCATTAGACCTTGAATTTTTATAAGGGTATCTTCAGCAGTAATTCTTCTATGCGTTGCATAAACATAGTTTTGATTTCCCTAATTTATCTGAAAATCATTGGGGTTATCTTCATCAGCTCTACTCCCCTTAAGTTAAATTATCTACCTTCAGTTAATTTTCTAATCGTAAACCATTCCATTAATATAAAAGCAAAAGATAAAATAATTTCTGACACATATACAATTTTATAGAATTTAAACTGAGAGATCTAATTATATATATTTTTTATGCCACAACTCCATATCCATTAACTCTTCAGACCATTAGTATTTTTATATAAACTTATATGCTTTGTTAACCAATAATAGGGTGTTATTTTGATTCATTGAGATCACAAAACCACTTTAAAATCATTATCTAAATCCCTAGGTTATGATAAAAAATTGTAATATTTCCTCATCAACACCAATTTAGACCGGGTAAAATTACTTTTATATATCATTACTAATCATAAAACATCAACCTTTACACCTTAACACTTCTCTACAGGCATAAGAAAGGATTTCATATCTTCTTTGATCTTAATACCACTTTCACCTATATGAATAATTTTTCAAATATTTTCAACAGATAATAATAAAACATTTAAATGAGTCATAAATTAATTGTATAAGCCTATACAGTCAAACTTAAAACTATAAAATAATATTTAACATTAGAAACGTCAATGTTTTCCATTTCACTAACTTAATAATATAATTCAATGAATCCTAAAAACTATTCAACCTTTAATATTTGTCCCTATGGTCTCAATCACATATGAACAATATCATAAGAGAATAAGTTATAAAGTCTATCATGTAAATCAATCAACATGCTAAAATAGTTTATGCCTATTTTAAACATTTATATTATGATATTTATTAATTTATAGGGTGTGTACCCATCAAAAATATTATGTAAACATCCACTGAATCATTAACACACACTCATTAAAAATTTATTATTCAAAAAAAAATAGTTATAAGAATTGATATCAATCATTATATTATAATTTTATCTTCTTTGGATATCATAAAACACTATCTAAGAAAAATACCATGTTAATTCAAAAAATAAAATAAAATATGATGTTATACATGATTCTTCAGTATCTCAATCAAACTATCTTATCTGTTATTTATAGTAGGACACCACTATATATGTACTGATTCCAATTTATAATCACTATATTTTTCTTAATAAAACTTGTAAAGTCATATAAGGCATTGAAAATACATCAAATTCTTATCAGGTTCTATACCACTTCAAATATTTTATCATATACTGAAATTAAAAAATTAGTATGATAACACATAAATTAGTTTGACCCCAATATTAATTTCATATCATGAATTGAATTTAGAAGACCATTTGTTAACACCACATGCAATTTGTAAATTATTTCATTATATTCATATAATTTTGACACCTATACTACATATATCTTATCTTCCCCATAAATATACATCACACTAGTCAAAATTTTTAAAAATAATTTATATTTTTTAAGGGTTACTTATTAAATTTCAAAATGTAATGTAATACTGTTGGTATTGATTAACCAAACATTTGATTCCATATTTATAACAAAAATTCCCAGCTATAATTATTTTTATAATACCAAGGATGAATTTTTCATTATCATTTTGATATTTTATATTATTCATTACCATTAGATTAGTTTCATATTATTTTTGGTGATATTTTTATTTATACCACTTCTATAAACTCATTTTATTATGTTGAATAGAATTATTTTAGATGTTCTATAAGTCTCTTTGTGTTCTTTTATCTTCATTTTCTATTGTGATGCCCATTGAGTACTTTCTATTTTTTGGACATGAGGATTGACTCTACTTTATTTTTAGATTTGAATAATTTCTTCTTCTCCATCCATGGGGAATTTAGTATTTTAACAACCTTGGGATCTTTATTTTCATTTTTATATAATCCAAATCATCTCCCTTCTTTTGAATATAACTATTCTTCAATACCTCTAATTTTATTTCCATTATAGATTCAAATAACCAAGATACATAAGATATTGTTTTCTCTATTATTCATTTAATTATTCGCATACTATAACAACATGAAATTATCATTATAGACATATTTGAAAGATTTCCAACAAAATAATACCAATTAATATTTTTCTCATCATTGAATTAATGATTTTAAACTAAATCATTCAATCATGGATTGAGATCCCTCGATATCTAGAATAAAAAAAGTATCTCCAAAGGATTATTTTGAATTAATTTTTTTAGAAATTAATCTTCTTCAATATTTAATATATTTTTCAAAATTAACATCAATAATTTTATAATAATTATAATTCAGCGTTTAAGAATTATACATTGTTCCTTGTGTCTCGAAAGGCTATGATATTTAATCCCAAACTAAATCTAAAATCTACCAATTATCTTCTTTGCATAAACATACCTTAGGGAATGTAATCCTAGGAATAAAAGAATATGCTTTAATTTTTCACTCTATAGATCCACTATTGTTTATTCAAACTCTTTCTTGAAATCGTGATTCGACCCACCATGGTCCATGTTGCAACTACCCCAACCCTACCACTAATAGGCCATGGGCTGTCAACCAGTGGTGAGTAGGCATATCCCACAATTTGGAGGTATTATATGCATGCACATGTACAAATAAAAAAATTGGATGGCCTATACAATAACAAAGTATGTAAAAAAATAAAACAAATGCATACAAATATCAATAATAACATAATCATTGTATGTCAATAAATTAATGAAAAGTATTAAGTGGGTACAATTGAAGACCAACCAAAAATTGGAGAGTGTCAAACCTTCTCATAATGTGATTAATAATCTCAAATAAAACCACCTAGAAAATTACTCAATAAATCTAACTCAATTCATACTCCACCAGCTCTATGTCCTCTGAGTACTCCATCAAATGGGCCTCCATCTGCATAATACACGATATATTTAGAAAGATCCCATACAACGTGGAGTATTAAAAAAATTGAAAACCATAAAAATTATAAACACATAGCTTCATGAATAGTCATCTAAGAACATAGAAATAGGAAACAAAAGAGGAACTTGGATATATACTCAAGATGGAGCCCTCACCTCTTGGTGTTCTCAACCAAACTTCTAGACATAAGATCATTCTCAATGCTTCATGGAAATACTCATTCTAATATATCCCAATAAAAAATCCAAGTTATGATCAAATAATTTCATATAAGAGGTAATTATCCTTAGAAAATACACAAGAAAACTCACTAGTCACTTAATAACTCAATACTCAGATATGGAATCACACACCCGATAGTTAGGGGACATAAAAACCCAGTATGGATCAAAAAATTATGTAGTTAGTTGAATGCCAAAGATACAATGAATTGTAAAAAAAATAGGATACCTGATAGAGGATCAATTCCCTAATCATGGAGGTCTTATAGATTCTATGAAACACACCTCATGTATAAGATAGAATGATAGAGAGTCACACCCTAGTCTCAAGGAGGGACACCACAAACTCTATATGATACTAATCCTCAAGAGGGGATCATAATCTAATGTTGTGGATGTAATGTCACACTATACCCTTTAGGATATGGAAAAATAGAAAACACTAAACTGATAGTGGTCCAGATGGAAGAAACAAATGTCTCCAAAAACCCTTAGTGGTGTACCAATGTGTGTACTCTAGAGAACACATGCTTTCCAGCGAACCCCCGATCATCCAGTGTGCCTCTACCACACATGAAATGAAAAAAATTAAATTAATGACATATATACATGTATAAATGGTATTAATAGTCCTTTAAACACCATTCCCGATCTATCTTTCTATTCCACTATACTCATGGAATTTCTAGTGTAATAACCTATGTACACCTGGTTTTTCCGGTATAAACATGGTCATATATGTGTACATGGATCTACCCATGTACTCTGGAAATTTCTATATACCCTTCATACTTATAACCATGTGCCCTCTGAGATACACACCAGGCCATCGACATATCTCACATGGCCTGTGACATATTTCACAAGATGTGTGATATCTTTCTCTTAGTAGAAACTCAAGAACCACATAGAGGGACTCACTCAACATGCCCCCACCCCAAATTACCTACAACTTGACACGATGTAATATAAAACCATCAGATTTTTCTCTACATCACCATAAGAATTACCACCACCATGATTTTAGATACTAATCTCGAATATAATGTCTTTCAACCCTTTATATCAATAACAATTGAGATCTATCCTTCTAAACCACTTGATAAATTCGTACATGTGTCATCCATAACCTCACCATCACACCAAGTAAAATGAGAACCTTCAAAATGTTCTAATCCACGTACAATCTTAGTCTATTTTCATTACACCATGACCATACACTCAATCTCAAGTCACACACACAATATAGATCTATTATACAGAATAATGGTCACACAATGATCAAATTCCATGTATTTAATCAATATACAGGCCAAAGGAATTTCCCATGATGAACATGTAAATAAATGGGGGAGAAATCATTAAACCATAAAATTTTAGGAATGATCGTAGAACATTTTTTCCCTTTATCATTTTTGTATAATTTAACAAACATAGAGGGGAATAATCATTTAAAAAATAAATTATTAGTAAATAAAATCAACTACAGATACAAGAATTGATTCATGTACATGGAATTGATCCACGTTCAATATAGATTAATGAATGGAATGAAATAAAAAAAATAAAACTTCCCATTTGGAGTTTTGATTATTATTTTCTGGATAATGGTACAAAAATACTATAATTATAAAGATCAATGAACTCCAATGACACAATAATAATCGATCTTGTTCTAAATTGTTGTCGTTCTGAAGGATTTCAATCCTCCAACTATTATATAGATTTAAACATTTAAATGGTTATCCATGATATCTCATCATAAATATATATTTATATAGTAAAATAGGTCACAACATGAACATAATAAAATTAGTAAATAAATAAATATATTTTATTGTATACATCGTTGATAGATTTTAATTGAAAACTCGATGAAAACAAATATTATATAGTACCCGGGAAAAAACCCACACTTTGAACTCAAAAATGAACTCATATTTCTATCCTAAGAATATATTTTATATATATTCAACATTTTTAGGAAAAATGCGTGTGCATGATATTTTTTTTTTACATTTTTAAATCATTAATTTGAGTCTCACAGGGACTAATTATCTCATATCATCTCAACGAATGACACCACATATAATTTAAATAACATTATAACACAATACATGAAAAAATAGTGTCTCCAATTTCTCCCCCTGAGGTATATTCATTCAAATAGGTAAAAAACTAAAAATATGAGGTTAGTGAGATGAAATATGGTTCTCCCACTCCCTTGTGATTTAGTGAAGATTCTTATGCTACAAACAGACACACATTATGGTAATAGATCATATATGAAGAATATTATATTGACGATCCTTTAACACCACTAGGTTCTCAACAATGGTCGCACCATCCTTGATTTACAACATAACTTAGTCTATAAAATGAATTGGGGCACCTAAATACCTACTTAGCTACTATATGTAGAATATGGCATGTATAAGGTCTAACTATGGTGATAAATCTCAATAGTATGACCCCTTTACAACTCTGAAAAATATATAGAATGTGGAAATTAATATTGAAGATATCCTCTCACTGAGGGAAAATATTGGTAAATCATATTGAGGTGAGACCCTTAGAAACACATGGTCTCCCTATTAAAATACTAGAGGCCTCCATCGTCAGTTCATATAGGGTTTATAATAGCTATGTATAGTACTAATCCTCTGAAATATGATATGTACCATCTCTTTCAAAGCTCTCACTAACATTGGTCCCTTGTGTGTTGACTCTCTTAGATCAGTCCAAAAATGTTACGATATATAGGGTCACCCATACTAGGCCTATAATAGTTCTATATTGATAGTGGAATGGTTTTTATTGTTTTTATGAAAAATCCATCAAGGGTAGATGATCCTCTCAACTATGGAAAATATCCAACATAAAATCACATAGCATGTAATCTAAGACATGAATGGTTTGCTTAGTATGACCATCATTCTAGGGGAGAAATTTCTTACTCAAATACCACTGAGTCTCGAATTACCTGTAAAATCCTCTCTATAATTGAAATGTGAAGCGATCAACATTGTCTGAAATGATATTTGATTGAACCTCATGGAGGAATTATATGAATATCATGTACAAGAATCCCAATCTCTTTACTAAAATCTCCACCATAATGTCTAGGAAGTGTTCTGACATGGTGAGTTTATCTACCATCACCCAGATTGAATCTTGTCCACTATATGTACATGGTAACCCTGTCTCGAACTCCATGGATAACCCATCCAACATACACTATGGATCCTAAAGGGGTTGAGAAAAACTTGTTGAATCCTAGTGCTTAGCCTCAACTTACTAAAATGTGACTCATTAAGAGATATACTATATAACACAAATCTTCATGCATGACCACAAAAACAAACATAGTAGGTTAGGTTATATGATTTTCACACCTAGATATACCACCATACGGGATGTATGAAAATCCCACATCACCTCCTCTTGAAACATCACTCGTACCATCGAGTTTCATCTAAAAAGGATAATGTGATCCCACATTAAACAATCCATCTAGAGAATGTCCAATGGAGAACCATCTATGACCTCTACGGAAATATCTAATGAGGTTAACTACTCTAATTCCTCAAAAAAAAAACAAGAACAAGATCTCTTACTGAGAGCATCTACCACCACATTCACCTTCCACTGTGTATAGACAATATCATAGTCATAGTCCTAGAGGAACTCTAGGAATTTCTTCTATCTCATGTTATGATCCTTCAAAGAGAAGATGTACTTGAGAATCATGTGGTCATAGTTGATGATAAACCACTCTCCCAAAAGGGTTCGTCACTAAATCTTTAATGAAAAGACTATACTTATTGGTAAAGACCATGGGTGATGAATTTATTCCCCAGTGGTCTCATATACCTAGACCTAAAGGTAGTCTTTACATCCAATACAGAAAAAAACCATTTCTATTCCTTAAGTCATCACCTAACCCAACATAATCAACAACCTCATATGAAAATCTCATGATGAGGCCAATCGACAACATCTTCCAAAACTCCTGAAAACATATCCAAAAAATATTTCCCATAGGAAATTATTATGATTTAAGTTCAATACTATAATGGGTTCTAAAACTATAGAGAAAATAGGTACAAAACCCCAATAATATTAATCCATCCCAAGGAAAATCTCCAGCTCAGTAAGACTCTTGGGTTTCCCTAAAGATAGCACTGCCTAAACCTTCACCAGGTTCACTACCACTTCTACCTATGAGATGACATGTCATAGGAATCCAGACTTTAGAATCATAAAAAAACACTTTGGGGGATTCATATAGAGACAGTTATCTCATTTGTTTCAAGGATGATCCTCGAGGGACTCACAGGCTCCTCCTGAGATGAAAATTACAATAGGATATCATCAATAAAGACCACCAAAAGACAGTCTAATAATGGATGAATGATATTGTGCATGAGTCCCATAAAAAATTCCAGTTTCTTATTCATGACTAAGGAAATCAACAAGTACTCATAGTAACCATAAAAGCATCTAAATTCCATTTACGATATATCCTTGTCTCGTACTCATAGCTAGTGATAACCTAATCCAATTTCAATATTTGAGAACCATATCTCTTATCTCATATTATTTAATAGGCATTCAATCCTTGGTAGGGAAAATTATTCATCTAATTCACCTGGTTTAGGAGCCAATAATCTGCACATAACCTCAATCTTCCATCTACATTCTTGGAAAACAACACTGGAACTGCCAAATGGGAAACGATGGGTCTCATGAATCCCCTCTTATGCATGTCCACCTACAAAAACCTCAATTAATGTAGCTCCATGAGATACATCCTATATGTTGGTGCATATATTGGGGCCTTATTTGGGTCTATGTTAATGTAGAAGTGTTTCTCTTGATATGGAGGTAATAATAGAACATAGTTATGAAAGAAATCCTCAAACTTCACTACAAACCTAGAAAACTGGTAGCCTATAACATCCAATGCTTGTAGAGCCATTATTTCTAATTGAAGAGTTCTTGGTTAAAATCTCATATGACGGATCCAATCAAGCTCTACCCATGTTTTCATTTCAACCAAAAAATAAAACCACATCCCATCACTATGGACACACCAAATCCCACATCTAACATAATAAATCTTGGAATAAACTATGGATAGTTAGTCTATACCCATGAGGAAGTCATAATTCCTCAACAATGAAATAAGAAGATAACATATGAAGCTATTGAATCCAAGCATAAGATCACACTTTTAGAAGGATTTTCCAATAACTAAATCACCTCTTGTTAGAGTCTCCATATTTATGGTCATTCCAAAGGCTCAACTGAAATTTATATGTCCAAATACAAAGAAGTGGAAAGCATTGAATGACTCAAAAATGTTCCTATCAGTATAACATCAAAGCAATAAAAAGTCAAAAATCACACCAAATATCATCCCTAGAGAAATGAGGTCCTAGACTAAAATATCCTACAAATGGACTTTTCCCAAAACACAATGTAACTAAGCAAGATGTAGAACAACTGGTGGTGGCGGTAGGAATATGATAGACCACTGACCATCTCTTAAAGAGATACCTTCTCCTCTTCCATGTTCACCACCCTGCAGAACTCAATGCTCCATCCTCTATATCTGCATTGGGTTCCCTCTACTGTCTACTGATCATATCTATAACAAGTCATGAAATACCATGAATGAAGTCCATGAATGATATAAGAGAAACACTACCTCTCTTGTAGTTTATTCAAGCCATACTGAGAGCCCTACACCACTGACCCTATATCATGGGATTGTCTCTAAAGAATCTGATATCCCTCAATCCCTATGACTAGCGTCAGCTACCTGCTGCTAAGGTCTCAACTGCTAGGTTCCCACTAATAGCACGCAATGTCAGCATCTTCTTTTTAGTGATTATATCCACTACTTATACTTAGTCAATAACTCCATCGTATGTTAGAATGAAAATAGTTATCACTGAATCTCTAATATCTTAGCTTAAAACCTGCAAAAATGTTTACGCTTGGAAGAATGTATCTCACACCATATACATGAAGTACCATAAGATATTATCAAAACACATTAAATACTACACCATGTTCATTTGACCCTACTACAAATATAGAAGCTCTTGGATACACACTAATTTCAATGTGGCGAGACAAAACCCCCGATATATATCCTAAAAGTCTAACTAAGATATAGTTGGACCATCATGTGAGTGATTTCCCGGACTAAACCACAACCTATCAGATCCTTGAATAATACTAACAATGATAACTTCAATATTATCTTCATGCATCCTCAAAAAGGTATAAAACACGAGTAAAAACCTCTATAAAATCCTAAACCACTTGGGGGTATGGCTCGAAGTGAAACATGGGAGTTCATTACCTCCAGAACTCATGAAACACACTCAGTCTACATGTATCCTCAACTAGTAATGCCAGTTCTAACTGTTAATCAATGGATGATGTTATTTCAGGTCAAACACCAACTGATAATATCTATAGTACATTCTCCTAAACTATAGCCACATTACCTGATGTATCATCCTTGTGTTCATATAGTGGAATATGGGATGGCTATCTTCATGAGAGTATCATAAAATAATCAATATATACCATAACCAAAGAGTATATCTAGGGAGATCATACAATAAGAAAATATAAACAATAACCCATTATTATATGACACATGTATCAATTATTTCTCTATAACCAATGTATATATGTATTAAGTCAAAAGATAGGTGATCAGATTCCTAGTGTATGGATACCTCGACCACCACATCAACACTAGAGTCCCCAACCTGAAATCTAAACTTGAAATACTTAACACTATCTAAATAAAATAGAAACCAACCTCAAACAATCTAGATTGATTACAGAACTAACTTCTTTGATATGACTATTTCATGAACCGGCTCACTAGGGACTGAGCTATGAATAACGCAATCCCACTTCCAATATTCCAGGGGCTGGTGACAATTAACAAGTAGGTATATTCCACATATGGTTGGAATAATCCTAATGTATCGACACACACAAACATAAATATACATCCACATTGAATGTATAAATTTGAAAAAACCAATGCATGAATAAACCTATAATTCGACAAACTGAGTGTGAGAATAAAGTATTGAAAGAAATAATGGGGGAAAATAAAAGCCTAACAAAATTCAAAGAGTCCAACCTGATCAGAAGGTGATGATTACTATAAAATGAAACCATCTAGAAAACACCTCAGCCTTCCTTTATCTATCTATGCTCTAAAATCTCTCTGTCATAACATGTCACTATCAAATGGTTTGTCATCTTCAAAAAGACATGATATGTGGGGAAAGATCCCATGAAGTGGTAAGTAAAAAAATACCTATTATTATACCTGAAAAAAACAAGGCAACAAGAATAGTTAGATCATAAATATTATATAAAAATAAAAGTAAAAACACTCAAATATTAACCAAAACATAAATACACCTCTGGAATGTTTCATCCATAATATGAGTCGTAAGATTTTGATGGAAGCTTCTAGAAAATGTTTGTTCTAGGAGAACCCACTCCATGAGCCATGATATCATCAGAGACAATCATCCAAGTAATAATTATCATTCTTCCCCACCAAAGGTAACCCATTGGTCTCATAAGACATTGATTCTATGATTTGGGATGACACCTAGGACTGCTAAGGGACACCGAAAACATAATTTGGATCAACCTGCTATGTATGAGACCATATGCCAATGATATCATGAACCCTACAAGAAAACTTCTAGATGGGGGATTAATACCCTACACTGAGAGGTCACTCTACTTCCATAATCCCCACCCATGGTATTAGACATAATGGTAGAGGATTACACTCTGGTCTCATGGAGGGAAAACATAAACTCTATTTTAGAATCATTCTATAAGGGATCACAATATATATTTATGGATGTAATTACACAATGTACCTTTGATGGGATGTACTAAGAGAATTAAATCAACCAATACTAGTCCAAAATATTGAATTTATGGGTTATTAGTACCATCAATGTGGTCACACAATGTATACTAGTGAGTATATAGAGTGTCTAGCCAACCTATGGACTACCTATGTTCAACTACCTTACACATAATGTAAACCTAAAAATTCCTAGAATTTAAATATGTATACAAGATTTTAAAAGGTATGAATACAGAATACATATTTCATCATTCTGTTCCCAAGTACTAATGGTCATCCCTATGTACCAACCTATGTACACCTGGCCATGACCACATGCACCTGGTAGTGTCAGAGTGCATGGATCTACCCAAGTACTCTAGCTGTGTCCATGTAACCGGACATAAATGTGTCTATATAACCTTCCATGTAAGCACTAAACCCAGAAATAGTATCACACAATATGTGAGAAATATCACACATCATATGATATTTTTCTCTCTGTAGAAACCATATATTTATATAGATGATCCGATACAGCGCATATCCATAGATTACACACTATGTAACGTAGGATTATCTAAAACCATATAATTTTCCCCACATCTATTTCTATTCTTATTATACTGTGATTTCAATCATAAAATATGAATCTAAAATCATTTGTTCTTTTCTATTACCGATCAATGGGATATATCCTTCATAACCACTTAAGAAACACCTACATGCACTATTCACAGACGTTCCATTGAAATGGGATTTTAGGGAACCATTGATCCACTATGATCCAAATCTAATCATAATCCATCATCATTGAACCTTGATCACACCCTCAATCACACGTTGTAAGAACAATATCAATCTATTACTTCAAATAATGGTCACACAATTTTTAAAATATTGGAATTTAGTCTAACTGCATCATAAAAGGATTGCCTATAATGAACATGTGAATAAATGATGGGAAAATATATATACCAATAAATGAAAGGAATGAAACTTAGACATTTTTCATTTTCTTTCTCTATCTGTTGTCATATAATTTGATGAATGGAGTTGGATATAATCCATGAACAAAAAAATCAACCAAAAAATAAAATAAACTGCCGATGCAAGAATCAATTATTATTCATGGAATTAATCATATTTCAATCAGGATTAAATAAAATTATTATATAAAAAATCATAAACATTACCTTGTGTTTGGATCCATCACTGATGAATAACAATCTATCATTTCAATCATTGGAATGATCCAAAAACTCTAATGGTGTAATGATTGCCAATCTTGATCTGGTCTGATCTCATTCTCTATGTATGATCTCCTGAAATGGACATATAGATATCTAGTATTAATAAGACAACAAGGAGATCTCAACATAACCATATATTAATAGATGAAAATCTCATTGTATCAGTGTAATAAAATAAATAAATAGATTAATTTATTTTATTATGTATGCTCAAAAAGAATTTTAAACAAACAACTGATGCTGAAAAAAGTATGTCATCCCTAGTGTAACTTAAAAACTATAAAATAAACAAAGACCTCATATTTTGGATATGATCCTCTGTTTAGTAGTTGATAAATTTTTTTAGTGAAAATAGGCAGTCATGATATTAATATTTCTAATAATTTCCAAAATTTAATTCTATACTCACATAGATTTGGGATATCTCAAAGTATTAGTGTTTGGCTCTAATACAAATCCATATAATGTTATAATGTAATACGTGGAAAATTGAAAGTCATTACACATTTGATTATAATTAATATTACATGATTCATCTTCATGAGAAATATTTTTATCCATATATAATTTTTATAGGTTACATGACTTACATGGATAATGATGCATCATTCCCTAAACCAATTTTTCCCATTATCATTGGACATTGGGATTTAAGATTATTTTAGAAATCACATAACAAATATGATAACATAAATAGTTTTATTAACTTATAAAATAGAAGTTTTAATATTTTTTAACAAAACATATAATTGATGGATCTTAAATATTTAAGTGATTTGTTTCATCTTACATAAATGTTATCTTGTCATCATAAATTGTTTAATATATATTAAAATTATCATAATTTCACAATTTATGGAATCTAAAGAGATTTTATGATCACTTACCCCTTGTAAATTATATCTAAATTATAATTCATAAATATTGTACTAGATTTTAATTCAGCTTCTATTTTTAAAAATTATTATTTAATAGTACTGGTCGTGATTTTTTTTTAAATTGAATATCCTTAGTAAATTTATAATTCAGAACAATTATTCATTGAACATCATTCTTAATAAGATCATTGGGATCATTATTATAATATACCTATACCAATTCAATATATCTTCTATGGATTCATTTTTTCACAAAATCCCCTTATTCACTACTATTCATAAAACCATTCTTCAACTCTTATTTATCTATATTCTCACCAACATATATGATATTTTTTCTTCTTAAAAACCTATATAGAAATAAATTTAGATTTAATCACCTTATCGGTAATGAAAAAATATCATCCATTAATATTCCACTACATTTTCCTTAGGATATTAAAATCTCTATCTTTGTTGTTTAATAAAATAACCATGATCATCAATCACAGAAAATTGTTATTCATTCTACAAATTCAAATGAGTACATAGTTAAGATTAATTATGGGTAGTATATAATGGATCTAAAATTAAAATAAATAAATTTTACATCTCAATAGAAAAATAATCATTAAATAAAATAATGATGCGTGCCAGAATTATTTAGTTCTAGTACATTTAGAAATATAAACATGTAAACAACTTGTCCATAAGTGAGCTATTTTATATCCCATTTTTTCTTTATAAATAAATACCTCATTATACATATCATGCATAAAAAATTTCATCTTAACATAGGGAAAATACATATATTAAAGGGTTAGATTAGATCCTCTGTAAGGCTAAATGAGAGAGATATAAACATATCATGAGAATATGGATATAATAATATGAAAAGAACATTTGAAAACCATCCCCAACATATTATAGATCACCAAAATGATTAATGTAATAAATGTTAGTACATCATAAGACATTAATAATAATGTAACCAGATAACATGACAGATAAGAACAAAACATTTGAAAAAGATAGAGATTTGTGGTAGACACATAATCTTATAACATTTTAAACATGTTTAAATAGACATAGGTTATGTCATTATGTTACGGAAAAAACATTAGACCCTTGAATAAACATATGGACATGTAACTGGGCGCAAAAATAACCTTAAGGACATGAAATAATGGTCCATGTATAGCACTATGAACATGTAATTTTTTTGATACACAACACTGTAATAATTTCCTTATGTTCATTAATAATGTTGTGAACCTGAAATAAGGTTCACTTATAACATATTTACTAATTATTTATCCATATATTCCTAATTAATTGGAGGGATATGTAGGAAAAAACCATCACATAGTCCATAAATCTATGTACCACAGTGTAATAAAAAATTTATCATATCATTACACATGAAAATGGGTAAAATTCAATAAATATTTCATTATAGTATAACCCATCGATTGTAATAGGTTCAATATTCATATTTTCATCGTATTAATAAACCATATAGAGAAATAATAAATATGGTATCATCGCATTATATTCCCATTAAATCATTAGTTTCTTCAAAAAATGTCATCTTAGATGGGGAAGGAATTTGAAGAATTTACTTGGATCATTTATTGTGGAAAAAATCCTTTCCACTTTGAAAAAACATTTAAACAATTAATAGAATTGAAAATAATTTCCTTTGAAAATAAAATTTGAAACTTATAATGGAATCATTAAATAATTTAGTGGTCATTAATGCAAACAATCCCATACACATTAAAATAAACATTATATTTATAATTTTAGTAAAAGCCAAACAAGCCTTGTTTTGAAAACAAAATGAATATTCTTTTTAAAAAACATTATAAAAATTAAAAATATGTAAAAATATTTAATACATACTTTTTTTAATTTTATTTTTTAATCAATTTTAGAAAACACGGGTATGGAAGTAGTAAGGTTTTTTATAGAAGAGAGGAAAAAGTATGTTTTTCTTAAAAAATTCAATTGAAATATTGCCTACATAAAAAGAGGAAAATAAAGGGAGGAAATTTATTCATGTTATATAACTAGGGTAGAATAAAATTCCTTATTTAATGATATACAGATCGTTATATTCAATTATTGGAATCATGAACACAAACAATATTGATAAATGATAAGATTTTATCATAAAACCGCTACCACTTGGGTTAAGTTGAATAGTTAAACCAATAAAAGTGAGATCATGAAATGGATATATAAATCCCCATTATTTTCATGAAAATAAACATGAATTATATTATTGGGTTGTATACACACCTTATAATATAAATAAATGTTGAATATTGTATGTGTCGCATAGAAGTAAAAAGTGAGATGAAAATTACTACCTTGTGTCTCAAATTCATTCATACATGTTTGGACCACTATTATAATAAATATAATTTTGTTATATATTTATTATGAAACCATAACTATAAATTTTATTCCATATATGATTTACTTATGACATTTTGTTACACATTTATCAATAATTCCATTATTACTTCACCTTTCTCACAATAAATGATTTCTTTTTCATGTAAGTTTTGATTCATTGTTTTTGGGTAAAATTTATCTAATCAAGGGCCGAGAGTATCCAACATTTTTAAAATAATATAAATTTCATAAATATTCAGTAAATACGTATTCACCATAATCAATTAAATTTAGTGTTTGAAAATTAAATATAACATTAATGGAGATTGCAGGTAGTACGTATACTTGGAAAATATTTCCATTTTCTCAATAGAAATAAAGAAGGATAAATAATATATTAATATTACATAATATTTTTTTAATTCACATATATCAATAATTTTTATTTAAACTTTTCCCAATTACCTTCCATGTAATGTGTACATTAAAAAAGAATGACATCTCATCATGGGGTGGTAGTCCTCCGTACACAGAAATGATACTATCGTATCCCTCAAGGAATAGACTGTACAATGGTATATATGATATAATAATTAAATAATTATAATTATTTTATAAATATCATATTTATTCATTTATTCTATCCATAATAACATCTAAGTAAAAATAATTAAAAACACATGACATCAGTTTGTGAGGTGATGGTCCATCGTACACACGAGCGACATTATTGTTTTCCAAAGGTTTGTTGGTTAGAAGATAAATGTGGTATTATAATTAAATTGGTATAATAATATCATAAATAAAATATATAAACCATTAATCTAAAATTATATCAATCTTTGATAGTTGATGATAAAAAAATAATTCCATTTGTTCATGAGGTGGTAGTCTTCCGTACACACGAATGATGATTTAAAATTCTATTTGATGGAAGTTGTGATGATTACAGGTTATAAAATTATCAAAATAATTAATAATATTTTATATAAAGGTGTTATTATATTATCATTGTTTTAAAATATTATATGGAGTTTTAATAAGAAGTAAAACAATAATTCATAGTTAAAAACAATACATCTTCATTAGACAACCTCTTATGTTTAACATAAAACATTCCTCGAATTTAAGTATGATATAGGAAAGGAATATATGTTTTGGGTAGAGATTTATGGGATACATTTTGGTAGGTAATGGTCGAACCAATGATATTTTGATTTGTGAATAAGAGAGGAGTTGTGCTTTCCATTTATAAGTGAGTTGCGTGTCACTCTTGTATTTTTTGAAAAAATAGTGTATTCATGTTTTTTACATGACACATGGATAAAAAATTGGAGATTATGGAATATTATAGTTAATAAAGTAAAAATTTGAAAATAAAATTGATGTTAGAAAAGTTCCATGATCATTTTACCACTTATCATTTTTAGTTTAAGGTAAACCTATTTTAACCTTAACTGCCGTAATTAGTTTTTAATGTTTTGACAATTTATTTTGGTTGAAAATTAACTTAAATTTATTTGACAATATATACTATTTTTATTCCAAAAATATAATACATTTTATTAATTACATTCACTAAGGTGGAAAAATTTATTTTATAATAAATTTTTAATCATGATAAGAAAGAAGGTTTCCAGAGAGAAATGTTTCAAAAAGTTTAATATATTTAAGATCAAAAGTCAATATAAATTTGAATAAAATAATCTAAATTGTATTAATAGATACATAATTGAGATAATTTTACTTTTAAAACAATTTCAAAAAAAATCATAGTTTGAAAATTCCTTGAGGGAAAAGAAATTCTTTAATTAAAAGAATTATTTTTCAATATACATTGAATCATTTATCTATTAAGAAAATTATTAATCAATAATTTGAAGATAAATAATGAAATTATTCTTTTAAAAAATAATTTAATTATTTAAAATAAATTAAATCATAATTGCTAAAAGTTATTTTTAAAATAAGTGTGAAAATTACTACAAAACATATTTTTAGAAAAAATAATGTTTTAATATTAAAATTGGACTGATTTAATCTCATTCCTAAAAAACACATTAGATAAATGTTGAATATTACATTGAGTATATAATATATATAGTTAATTAATATCATTAAAAAAGATATTTTAATTTTATTAATGAAAAATAGTTATGTGCACTTAAAAATATTTTTTTAGAAAAAGACTATCCTTATTTTAAAATACTTGTTATTTTCATTTATAATTATTTGGTCACAAAAGAATTCATTTTGTATACTGGTGTAAAAATTATATTTTTATAATTTTTTTAATACACTATGTTCCCTCCATTCCAATGCGCAAAAGATTACTCTCATATTATATAATAATATTTCATTAGTATACCTGGTTCTGTTAAAACATGTTTCAACGTTTAATGGATGATATCCATAAAAATAAATATATTTTTCTAAAAAATTCCATAAAATATTATGGAGTTATTTTCTAATCCCCTTATATAAATTGTGATGTCTCAATTTGTACTTCTGGTTGGTAATCGTGGGTTTAAAATTTTAAATTCCACTTGTGGGAAACCCATATTATAAAAAGGGTTAATAAAACATCCCCTAGAAAAGAGAGAAATGGATGCGTGAAGGTAATCTGGAATAACACATAATTGGTATCTATAAAAAAGTAAATAGGTAGGAATTAAAGATTTAGACATGGAAGAAAATAATAATGTCCAAATAATGATTGAGAGTGACAAAGATCATTGATCAAAAGAAACTAAATGATCATGAAAAATTCAACAACAACAAAACCATAAACCAATGATGTGTGAAAATAGTCCTTGATAACATCCTAAATTTTTGTAATAGGGCACAATTTTATTTCAATAATCCATTTAATATTTTTTTAAAATTTTCAAAACAATATATACTTAGTCAATTTTATTCCATTTCAAATGCACAAATTCATCATTTTTTTGTGAATTGATGAATTTAAATTTCATCTCTTACTCAGGGAGATGAATTTTTAATGTCTAAAGAACCAAAAAATAATAATATCCATAAAATAATGACAGTTAATTACATCTTTCATTATTTATTACCAACACAAGGTTAGAATATGTTATTTATAAAACAACACATGGAGAAATAATACTTTAATGTCAAAAACATCATCCTAATTTCAACATAAGACATCCCATAAATGGTTAACCATATGATCCTTAAAAAATTCAATATTTATAAATATGATCACTAAATTTACTAAAATGGACATGAAATGAAACCCCTAATTATTATAAAGTATATATTAATTTCATCTACCAAATATGTGGATACATTGATCATATATTCTCTTAAAACATGACAATATCTGAATTTACTATGAAATCATAGTGAAAATAAAAATTCATTCAAAAATTAACTTTTTTCTTAATAAAATCATATATTAATTAACATATTACATAATATTTTTATAGTCTCCATCGACGATAACATAATTTTTTTTTCATTAAATCATAATTCATTTCCAAGGTAATCAATACTATCCAATATACATTATTCATATCCATAATCCCTTTGTCACAACATCATTATCTCAAAAACAAGAACGTATTAATGGTTAAATTCTTTTAATCATGTATTTTTTATAAAATGTCACATTTCTATTAAATATATTTTTTATGTCATAATTACCATTCAACATATTTTGAAAATAATTAATAGAAAAATTGTACTGAAAAATCCTTTTATATTTCATAATTCTTGAATTCCAATACATAAATATATCAACTATTCTACTGCATTCATAAACCATAAACACAGATTCACCGCCTTATTGATTAATATCACTTTCCTTTTATATGTCATTTAGAGTTTATTCATCATCAACAATGAAAAATTTACATATACCGCCTTTCTTATCCTCTTAATGAAATTTTCCCATTGGACATCAATTTTTATAATACATACACTTTACAAATTTATAATATAAAACCATTGATGTTTCTATAGGGATCACAGTTTTTCATTAATTTCATTAACATTACTTTTTAATTTTCATGGTAAAGAAATTACTCTGTGACATTCCTATCCATACATAAATAATTTCTATTTCCATTGAGACATTACATTGTAAGATTAATCCCACATTCTTAATATATAGTAAACTTAATTTTTTTGTCCACAGTCTCCATGACCAAAACTCTCTAAAATATATATCCTTTTTTTATTTGATGATTCTGAGAGTTATTAAATGTAAAATTTGTTAATCATATTTATTAATAGCTGACTAGGAGTTGTCAAAATAACCTTCAACATAGTAGAAATCCAATTTGATTTATAATCAACACATTTTCTATCAAATCCAATTTTATTATAGTTTTTTTGGGCTCCCTCTTTTGAAAAATTCACCCAATAATGTTATGGATGTAGAAAATATTGTTTTCAAGGAATATATTGTTGATTTTTTGTGGTATTAATTGATGAAATCATGGTATGTTCTAATAGCTAAAAATACCATGATAATCACCTCATGATTATTCTTTATAATATTAGAAGGAAATATTTATATGTGAAATTTATTAAGTGCATTTTTTTTAATTCATGATATTTCTTTCTTTTTCCATATTTTGTCTAAGGATGGGATATGAATTGTTCATATGAATTATAAGTGATTCATATAATGTCCTACACTAATGAAAATAATTGAGGGAAATAGCTTCATTGGTATGGCATGTTACTTTTGGTGATTCATTCATCATTTTTCTCGATTGGAAAAACTGTTAACTAAACATAGATGTAAACGGGTTATGTTCATTTAAAAATGAGATTGTGAAGAATGTTTGGATAAACTGAAATGAAGATTGGACAATACTCCTATTTTGACTCTACGATCTATAAATGATGGGTTTGTGATATATAATGATGTAATGTAGAGAGGATATAGTTGTCTCCTAATGAGAAATGAAGAAGTTTTCTCATATTCATAAATGAAATTAAAGACTCAAGAAAAGAAGTATCCAAACTATGATCTTGAGTTAACAGTTATAATCATTTATTGTATGATATAGATACTTTATATTTACTATGAATCATATGAGATATACATAGATTATAATGTTAAAAATAAATCTTTTTAGGGAGATGAATTAGTATGAGAAAATGGAGATAGATTAAGCTACTCCAAGATAATTATTGATGAATATAATAACACCCACAGAACATAAATAAGGAAAAATATTCATTAAGTTGGAAAGTTAAATGAGTTATGACCCAAACAAAGAATGAGGGAGAACCGATGATAATAAATCTTGTAAATATGGTTATGGGAATTAATATTTTAGGAGAAACATCACCCCTTTTTCAAATGATATCAAAAGCATCATTATTATAAAAGATAAGTAGTTCTTAATATAATGATGCGAACATTTAAAACAAAGTTAATTCAATGAATGGTGGTAAATATGGAAATTTAATTTGTAAATATTGTTTTATGAAATTAGGAAATAGATTATATGTTTCATATATACCCGATCTAAAAATAGAATTGTTGTACGATTCTCAAAGCTCAAACGTCACTATACACCCTAGAAGAATAAATATTCATAGGGATTTTATGGGACATTTTTTGTGGGATAACATGAAGAATGAAATTGTGGATTATGTGTATAGATGTTTCATTTCTATGAAAGTGAATTTTTTGTGACAAAAACCTATAGTTGGAATGAAATATATTCATATTACTATTTTTAAATGGGATGATATTACTATATAAGTTTTTATAGGACTACCAAATACTCTTAAAAAGAATATATAAGTTTTTATAGGACTTACAAAGACTCTTAAAAAGAATACTGCGATATGGGTTATCAGTGATCACCTATCCAAATCTATACATATACCCAATATAATTGAATTTTTTCATATTTACATCCTCTCAAGTCTCTATGTTAATGATATCATATGGATTCATGTATATCCTATTTAAATTTGGTTTGATAGTGATCCTTGTTTTACATTGAAATTATAGAAGAGTCTTCTGAACGCTCTTGATACTTTCCTTAATTTGAGCATTACGTACCATCCAAAAACTATTGCAATGTTTGAAAGGACTATTAAAAAATTTATTACATGTTATCATCATTATCAAATGGATTTTTAGGTATACATGACATGTATTTACCACTGGTAGATTTTTCTTATAAAAATTGTATCCATTGATGTATTCCAAAGGAACTGTATGATGTATTATATAGAAAGAGATGCCATAGTCTAACCTGTTGGAATGAAGTTGGAGAATATATAATTTTAGACATATATAATTTTATAGAGGAAAAAAAAAGGTAAATGTTATTCAAGATAATATTAAAGTGCTCAATGTAGGAAAAAGAGTAATGATGATAATCAGAAGTTGGATTTGGAATTCTAAATGGGAGATCATGTAGTTTAGAATGTATATCCAGGGAAGGGTGTAATAATGTTTAGTAAAAAAGTGATAATGATCCCCATGTATATAGAACCATTTGAAGACCTTTAAATAACTAGATCCAATGGTTTCTATTTAGAAATTCCATTAAGTATCTCAAAAGTAAATGATGTGTTCCACATACCTTTTTTATGAATGAATATTCTAAACCCAATGGATGTAATCACCTCTGATAAAATTGTATTGGAACTTGATTGGACTTACTAGGAAGTAACCATCCAGATTATCCATACTATAGATAATATATAGTGGAATCTGATGACTCATATGGTAAAGTCCCTTTGACGAAATCAAAAAATAGAGGAAGCAACACGGGAATAAGAGGATGTTATAAAGAATAACTACCCTGATCTGTTTAGAACATAATAAACAAGAAATTTCAATGATATATATATTTTTTAGGGGAAAAATAAAACCCTAAGATAAGAAAATTGATTTCATTTTAGAAAATATAATATGTTTGTTATCTTTTGATGAATGCAACACTAGGTATAAAAGTAACAGGATACACTATTAAAATTTTATTTGAACATGAACAATATAACCTAGCCATTAATATGCATGTTTTAGTAGTGATAAATATATTATAAAAATAAAAATACATTAAATATATTGATAATTTATATTTTTATTATAAATAAAAATAAGAATAACTTTTAAGTAAAATAAATGTTTCATGAAAAATAGTTTTTCCAAAGAAAATAGTTTCATTGTTTCTTGCACACTCATGATAATTTTATTTAAAATTTTAGAATGTTTATTATATAATGTTTATTTCATTTATAAAATACGAATATTAATATTAAATAGTTGATGTTTTTGGTATTTTTATAAATAGTTGCATTTTCTAACGAATTATTAAAAATAGTTTTTTTGAAACACACCCTTTCAATTAAATTAGTTAAAAGAAAAATTATATTTTAAATTGGTATCAAATTAAAACTAGTTAAATATTAGTATAATAAATAATTTTTTGTTATTCTAATAAATTTCATAATGATTTTTTGAAATTTAAACCTTCCATAATTATTATAGTTTTCTTCTCAAAAACATCCTTTTCATTATATTTGTGTGTTTTGTTTTAAATTTAAATTTTCTACTTCAATTAATTGATTTTGTTAAAAATAATATCATATTTAGAATCAGCATGATTTATATTTTCTAAAAAACTCAACTTATTTCAGGCCTAAATTAATATTGAAATTAGTAAAAATCAATTACTATGTGTAAGGTAAAATGGGTTTACCGGGGGTTAAAATAATAATATATGAATAAAATAACCTAAAAACTTATCAAAAATCTTTTAGGTGTACATATTTCGACCATATAATATATAAGGATAAATAATAATCCATTTTTTTAATTTTTTTAATCTATTAAATGTTGACACAAGTTTTCTTTTCAAAAATTAAAATTGTTCCACTCAACTCACTGATTGAAGGTTATCCACTATCCTCCCCTCTTCACACTTTAATAAAAAATTGGTTCAGAAAAGCATAAAAAATTTAACTTCATATCTTTAATCAATTTATTTATAATGTTTGGGTTGGTTATAAAGAAATTATATAAATAATTTATGTATAATCCTAAATTGTGGTTCGAGAAGGGGACAATAAAGAAAGTACTTAACGATTGAAAATTATGGCAAGGGTCTACATATCAATTTATATTCATTAAGGAATATTGAAATTTTATACACCTATTTTATTTTATATGGTGTATATTTTTCACTTTGTAATGTAATATCATTATTTCTTAATAATTCATGTTATTTTAATTATTATTTGAATTATTTTATCATAGGGGATATCACTTGAAAGTTACCAATTGGTAAGGAATTTCAGAACTTACTTTTTTTCATTGGGTTATATTACTTCTTCATTTTCATTAATATTATATGATTATGTGTATAATTAATTTTTTTATCTTATGTTTTATTTAAACATTTTCTATGTATATTTTCATTTTATAAACATAATCTATTCATTGATTATGTCTGACTTCATAATTATTACCATTGTAAGAGATTTTGTCTTAATTTCCATTTCATTGAGACATTGTTGTTTATATTCTCCTGTTAACATTCACATGGTGTTCATAATTACCCTTTGATTTTTTTAATATAAATTCATTTTTGGTTATGCTGTTAAATGTTTCAGTTCTTGGTTATTTTTATTCCTTGTATAATGGATTTACATATTTCATAAACCATATACCATTCTTTTATACACTCTTTACTTTTAATGTAATTTTTTTAATAAAGAGAATATTTATAAATCTATATTATTTAATTAATGAGAATATTTTATGTTAACGATTAGTTTTCATTACTTTAATACAATATTTGATATAAAATGAATTATTCATACATGCTATTATGGGTGGGTCCATGTTTTTGGTAGCCTCTCTACGCATCAGCAGGTCTCATGATAGAAACTAGTGGGCCAATATAATTGAGTTTTCACCATATAGTTTTAAAATATATTTAGAAAGGTCTTGATAGTAGAAGTTTTCATGATTTATGAGATCACTACATCCTATAAATAAGAATCACCTTTATTAAAAATTAAAGTATTATTATTATCCATGAGATTTTTCGATGATATTTTATTAGGATGAATTTAATATTTAGTTTATTTATTAAATTGTATGAGTGTAAATTTTTTTACCTTTCAATGTTCATTAATCCTTATTAGTCAATGATTAACATGTTATTGATTAAATAAAATGTGTCTTATGTTATTTAACATTCCTTATTTGTTATACTTTATTAATTTGTGATAGCATTCACTGAATTATACCCCTATTGAGCATTTGATCTGAAAATTATTTTGTGTCTTTTAACCAAGATATAACGATGAATTTTTGGAATGAGTTCATGGATGCCAAATTTCTTCCACTAAAATTATTTCTATTATTTACTTATGTTGATGGGGTATTATGCGTGTATATAGTTCTACAAAACTTATAAGCTGATTGGTACTTCAGGATTTAATCCCTTATATCTAAACCATTGTAATAAATCAGACAACACCTCTCGGTTAATAGAGCTGAGGTCATTATATTTTCAATTCCTGAGTTGATGAGAAGTTTTTATTTGATTTATTTATTATTGTGTCCCAATGTAGAGATTTTTATTGTATAATATTTCCCTCTAACATTGGTATTAAGTGGTTAATAATGAAATTTTTTATCATTTACCAATAGATTCATGCAATGGTTAGCATAATTCCAATACTCCTTATGATTATGGTATTGAATTGTGGGTGGTCCATTTTACCTAATTCTTTATCTAATCCCTTTCATTGATAAAACCATTCATGTCTCTTAAAAATTTTTATACAATACTACCTTATTTTACACACTTAATGAATTCAAATTCCCCCTATGTAAATTCCCCCCATGCATCATCTCATATTCTCAGAATTAATGAATATTAATTTTCATTCTTCCATGGGTTTTTTATTTGAATCTCTTGGGATATAAATTTTTCACTTTTTCCCCAAAAATAAAGAGAACATTGAGAACCTAAACTTTATTATTCTAATATAATAACACCTCCAATGATTTATTACCAACTATTAATGTCACTTATATCTAAATCCCTTCCAAGACATGGTTTTATTCCACTAAAAAATTGATCAATTTTTCTATTAGGTTCAATGATAAAACATGAAGTGTACCTTTATATATTAGTGAATGTTTCCTAATATGAAGTAATGTAATTTTTAATATTCTTATTCTTCAGATCCTAAAATTCACTACCCATTTTTGGGTGAAGTGTTTTAGGAAAATACATTCTAAAAAATAAATTCTTAATCTCTTCACATTTATTGGATTGAATTTATTCATTTAGAATCATATTACTAATAATAATACCATATGGATTATATTAACCTTTAAAATGATACATATCCAAATGAAACCTAACATGGTATGAGCACTGGATGACAAAAATCACATTTTCCATAAAATTGTTTCATTTTTCAGCAAATAATGTCATAATGGGTAACATCCTCTAATCTGTCACTCTCTCACGTGGTCAGAAAGGGATGCCAAAATGACCTAAAGTATTCCTCCCAATATGATAGATGATACCAACTAGATGTGAGGGTATGAATTTCATAGTGGGGAGACTATACCCCATGGTATGATGTGTCATATTAGTAAAATAATTCATAATAAAATATAATTAATCAAATTGAATACATTTCACAAGAAAACAATAATATTCAACTGAATAATCCCATAAATAAAATGGAATAATGTAATGATGTGATGGAATGTAACTAAATGTCATTCTAGAACAATACATGTAAATATTAGCTGACTGAAATAAATGACTCTATGTCTTGGGTCCTTAACCCCACACTAGTTCTATCTCCAAAGTCCATCTCAATAACAAACAAGAATTCAAAAATTTCATTTTCCTGTATCCAAACTCGGATTCAAATAATCTATTTGGGTAAAAAATGAAGACCCAAATTGGGTGTGAGTATAACTCAATAGGTCAACACCACTGTGTGTAAAAAAATCTAGTATGATAAAATGTTTATGCAATAAGGTGATAAATAGGTACATTAATTAAATAAAAAATTAATAAAATACACCAATAACCTACTTTGGCTCTGTACAAAATAATATTTGAGCATGACTTACATATAAGACAACCAGAATCCTATAACCAATGTTATAAAACTTTCTTTGACAATATGCTAGAATATATATAAGCATGTATTATGACCATGCAAACCATAACCACATAACCTTGGTATAGTTAAAACAATCAATCTTGATCAATGCCCTATAAGAATTATACCATTTCTGAGTCAAATCCCTATAAGAATTATAAAAGTTTGGGTAAAATCCCAATAATCATTTTAACATGTGACTGTGAATATACTTTTCCCTATAAGAATTACATCAAGGGACTAGGCTGATACATCTCAATATTTACATTACATCATATAAGTGGGCTTATTCTAGGGTCGAGCCTAATATATAATCGTTATAGCTTAGAATATAATTCATGTCACATAGTATGAATATCATAATATCACATCATATATATCAATTACTAACTATATGAACTACCATTATTATTTCATATACCACTTTCAATTCAATTCAAACTTGATTAAAAATTAAAACAAAAAGAATAACCCACAATTCAGGGTTTCTATAATAAAAAATCACCCAAGGCCAAATGTTATGCCAAACTTCAGTTAAGAAATTAGCTAATTACCTATCCATTTGAAACCAACCGAATTTGGGGAATAATCTCATTCAATTATTTAATTAATTTGGGTTCATGTAGTGATAACAGAATCTTGATATTTCATAAATGTGGAAAATATTAAACCATAGTGTTATAATTTAGACCCCTACTTTTAACTGACAGACCAACACCATTTCCAATGGAAAATTCCCCCAAGTATTAGTGAGAGGATCATTTAAAAGAGGTTTATAGATAAAAAATAGTCAAGATAAAAACCAACAATACAGTTGAAAAAAGGATTCAACTGCAACAGTTGGAGAAGAATGAAGAATCTTACCAAAAGGGGTTATTAAGGATTTATCACACATATGAAACATTTATAAGGGAATATAGAACCTAAAAATAAACTAGAGAATTACCTAGGGTCAATTGGAGATAATATATAGAATAATAAAATGAAAATCATCCACCCAACATATTTAAAACTGCAGGTCAGGAATTTAGATGACATTTAATCTAGTTACACATTATATAAATTTTTTAATTAGAATTTTCGGGAAAACTCATCACCATGGATTGATTTTTCTAAAATTCATGATCAATTACATGACATTAGATACCTTGAAACGATTTTTAAATGTTATTCTGTTTATTTTTGTTCCCATTTTTCTTTTAAACAACCTGAACCCCCTTTAATACTTCTCAACATACATAGAACCCATATTAATAGATAATACCATTTATACACGGACACCATTAATATAAAAAAGAATAAATCCCCAAATATTTGTTCATTTTCTCTAACAATGTCTCTCTATCTTTGAAAAAGACCCGACCACCAAGGCTCAAAATAAAAACTCAAAGAGAATCATTTCTAGAAAAAGAATGAATCATAAAACCTCCCATATTTATAATAGATCATACCTGAGCTGCTCTAAGAATAATTTTGAGGACTCACCAAATAAGTTTGGCCACTCTATTCACATATCAACCTCCCTCTCCTAGGTTTCATACTAAAGTCACCCATGCTTCTAGTAAATTAAAACAAAGGGTATAGTCCAACCCTAATGATGTTTTTCATTATGATCCAAAAACCAAATCAAATTATCCACAAATAATGAATTAGTACAAAGATTAATGTCTGTTATGTAAATCATGTGGGGAGTGTCATGATGATATCTTAATAGTTCCAACACATGGAACATTTCGTGCATATAAATATAGTGGCTTGTCAAGGAAAATGATATGCCACTAGACTGGCCCTTGCCACAATTTCAAATGGCTCAAAAACCTTTGGTGATAGATTTCCCTATTTCTGGATAGGACACTACCAAAACCTAGTATAAACCCAAAACAAATTATGATGACCATCCATGAATTATAGAATTCATCTTCGATGATCAACAAAGTATATTTTTCTTACTCCGTGTAGTCACCAACCAATACATAATCAAATGAACCTGTTCATATGTCTCCTCTATGATACTAGAACCGAAAAGTACCGAATCACCTACCTACAACCAAGAATGAGGTGAATGATAAATCCCTCTATAAAAGCCTAAAAATGTTATATTGTATCAATTCCTAGAAGCTATGATTATATGAAAACACAAAGAGTTCAATATGTTTATCCTATGAACCACAAAAATCCAAAAAATAGGCTCATAGAAAATCCTATAGAGTATTAATAGTCCCCTCAGATTGACCATTAGTCTTTAGATGATAGGTTGTACATAAAATAACTTGTGATCCCAAGGCTTTTTTATGACCCTTCTAGAGACACAATGTAATATGAGGATCTATGTCTGAAATGATACTCCTACAATCACCATAAAACTGAACCACTATGCCCATGTCCACATTTCCTAGATCATTAAATGCGATGGAATCCCAAATTGGTATGAAATGAGCTTCTGTTGTAATTCATTCCCCAAAAACACATAAAACATCATTCTTAAGATTCTTCCTATGTAATACCTTCAAAAAAATCCACTAAGACATCATCCCATTTACATGATAGAATGGGAATTGGCTACAAAATCCCAACTGGCCTCTAATTCTCGGCTTTCACCTATTGAAAAGTGAATCATATAGCCAAAAATTATGCCACATGCTTCTTCATTTTTAACCACTGATAATTTCAACTAAGATCATGTTACATCATTGATAATAAATGATGGACTGCTCATCTATAAGCATGAATCTCCCTATCCATCTAATCATGCAAGCTAGTAGGAACCCATACATGGACATGGAAAAGAAGATAATTGCCACTTTCGAGAGGTAATCCTATTAAAATCTCTACAGAAATTTTTTTATTAGAATTTATCCCTCCAGATCAGGAAATTTCTCGATCATAATCCTATCCAAAATCATGTGTATAACTGAAGCTGAAGTTAGAGCTACACACCTAAAAAATTCTAAAATCATCCAGGTGCATGTCTAAAAAAGATCATTTTCTAACAATCATCTCAAGTATCCCATAATTCCACTGTCTATGTCTTATATCCCAAATTATCTATAAAAAATGTTACCCTTTCATAGAGTATAATCCGATTCAATGTCAAAAGTCTGCAGATACTCAACCCACCTCCTCTACCAAAGGATAAGGCCTTACTAAGAAATAATTTACTCGAGGCTCCTGTATTCTTGGTACCACAATCGTCTCACCCATGAGATAATGTCTCTAACATCTCAAGGCATCTACCGCATCCCCTATCTCTAGATTGTGAGTAGGGAAATACCGATCATGTTGTCTCAACAACCTAGATTTATAAGTAACCACACTGTCCTCCTACTTTAAAACTAATCTTAATCCAACTCTAGATCCATCAGAGTACACTGTATATGATTTACCATGAATATGCAAAGTGGGGATAGGTTTTGTGGTCAACATGCCATTCATGTCTTGAAAATTTGTCTCCCAGTCATCAGGATAAACAAACTTCATCCATTTCTAGGTCATTAGAAACATTACTTCTTCCAAATGTGAGAAATCTGGGATAAAAAGTTTATAATTACCTAATAGACCTAGAAATTTATGAATTTCTAAGATGTTCCTTGGTAGTTCCCAAGATACCACCATTGAAAATTTTTCTAGGCCCTCTAACACTCATTCCTCTTAGATGACATGATATAAAAAGTGAACTTTATTTATCCAAAAACTGCATTTAGTTAGCATGATTTAAAGACAATACTTTATAAATGTACTCTCGATGATGTCAAGATATTTGAAATGATTTTTTAATGACTGGGAGTACACTAAGATATAATCATTCAAAGTCACCGAAAACTAATATAGAAAAGGTTGAAAGATCTTATTCCCTGAGGACATGAATACCGTATTCACATTAGTCAACCCAAACAACATCACTAAGATTTCGTACCAAATATTCATAGTCCCAAACACAGTCCATGGTATGTTGAATAGTATCATAGTTAACTAATGATATACATATCTCAATTTAATCATAAAGATGATCTTGGAACCTCTCAACTGATAAAAAAGATCATCAAGGGACAGAATATGACACCAATTCTTGACCAGCATCTGGTTCAACCTTTGATTATTCACACAAAAGAAAAAAGATCCATTTGTCTTTTTAGAAAATAGAACCATAGAAACCAATGTATATGTACTCATCCATATGATTCCTTTAGATTATAGATCTCCCAACTAAACATTCAACTCTCAAAACTCTTCTGGTTCCATTTAATATGGCTGGATACAAACTGGATCTCCCCCAAGCACCAAATCGATCATGAAATTGATATCTTTCTAGAATGGTAATCTATATAATTCAATGTGGAAAACTTCTTGAAGAAAATATAGAGGTATAGGAAAATAATTATACTACATTCCACCATTATCTAGAGAAAGACCATTTATTCAAGCCATGAGATAATCTAATATTCTCTAGATTGGTCCCACAAGACCAGCCTAAAGACCCCACCCATCCTAGTGAAAATAGATTATTCTTTCTGATGATAAGACGGTATCTCTTCATCTGTAATAACCAATACGAGCCTGTATAGAACTAACAAATCCATACCAAGAATCATGTTGCAGCGTATAATTTCCACCATGAACGGTTCCCAAAAGAAGAAGTAACCACAAATCTCTAGAGAACATTCCTTGCAACTTTTTAAATACCATGAACACACACCCAATAGAGTGTTGATGGTAATAACACCATTAAACAATTACTCATCCAAGATAAAAAAAGACCAGATAGAAAATAATTCGATTCTCCAATTTCAAAAAAAAAACTAGTTATGGTAGATCATATAGGAATTATGCCTATGAAAGTAGATGTTCGTGCATCCTTTTTAGCTAGAGTAGTCTTAATAACATGCAACTAGCATGTCCATATTCCCTAGGCTCCATGATGACTACCCTAATCTACACCGCCTGCATGGTATTGTTCCTCCTGAAATAGGGAACCATGTCCCCTACCTCAACTTGGAAAACATGGGGAACTAAACTACCAGCCTATTTAAGGGTATATGGGCACCATCTTGACACCAGGGATTGTTCTGATATTATGGCACTGTTTAAATTTGAGAATATTTCATAGATCCTCTGATGATGGTCCAATCCTACAAATATACAAAACATTGTTATTGGGTGAGGACACTCTTGGCATTTATTTCCAACATGCCACACTGGTATCACTAGAATAGAACATGGTATTGAGATTGTATTCCAATTCATAGAATGCTCTACCCACAATTACATTAGAAAAAATATCATAATTAATCTTCTTTCCCCTCGAATAAGAAATTCCAGATATCCTTGATGAAATAGCCTGGCCACTGTTAAGTGACTCTTTTATATTCCCTTGTTTGATGAGTTCTTTATTAATCACATCTTTAAAGATACTAAAATTGAAATATTTTACCTATGACCCAATATCAAAATGAACAATATCGTAGAATAATCTATCTCTAAGGATCTCATCAGCTACCAGTGATAGAACAAAGTAATGTAGGTTGGTAAAAATTCTAGTATAGTCTAGCACTAACAAACCCTCTTGTTTCTATTGCATGAAACCAAGAGATTTTTCATCAATTATTGTTTTAGGATAGAAATGTCTCTGTAACAAAGTCTTAGAGTCCTTCCATGAAATTTATTCCTACTTATCAGCTTCCTCTAGAATATTACATTAATGATTATTAGCTTAACAAAGCATATTCGTAGAAATATTTTCCCTTCTATACATTGGTGTATCAAGATTCATAAAGTTTTTATAGAATGACAAGACACAAAACATTACTTCCTAGGGCCCACTTCCACAGCAGACATAGGTAGATGTGGTAGCTAAAACACTCATGTCATCATGGACATTGAAGGATTGGTTCAAACAATGTCCATCTCCTTGGATCAATTGACATTGAGGAACCTATCACAAAGATGAAAATCCATCTACTCCTTAGGAACTAGATGATGTTCTAGTTCAACTACATTAGGAGTGTTCTTATTTCCACTCCCATAATGTTCAATTCGAATACAATGTGGAAAAATTATCTATATAAGTCTATATAAACCATAGAGAACTGGCCAACAATATGGTCAACCTAGAAATTGACTGCAATAGAGAACCACTAACTCTTAGCCTATCTAGACATGGATTACATGTATTTTACCATGACCTGAAAACTCATTTTATTGTCTTGTGAAATAGATATCTCTAATTACATTTCAACATGAATCTATATATTACATGTAAAAATAGATTTGCCCCTATTATGAAAAATTCATGTCAATATATCAATTTTTTTTATTATGATGCATGTATTATTAGATCATGCAACACCAAGCCACAAGGAAAAAACAAAATAAATATTATGATCATAAAACCATTACCTCACACAACATGTGAATCATTCGAGGTGAAAAAACATCAACTGTAACATGCACACAACACAAAAACCAATCTCATCCTTGGGTAGTTTAATATTCCCCATACATGGGTCAGCTACTCATATGAACATGCTTAATACCAAGTTCTGAAACATCCTATTATTCATTTTACCTTTCCAACAACAGTTAGTCATAAGTAAAGAAAAAAAATCCCCTCTAATTTCTCTTTATAACATCCCCCAAATTGGAACTACATCATGTGGTTGAAAATGGATAGTTTCACGACCTCAAGCAACCCTCCACATATGCTAAAATATTCTGACTAACAGTGGGGGTGTGAATTGTATAGTAGGGAGACATCACACTTTGGTACGGATTTTCATAGAAGTAGAACAATTCTATGTAAAAAAATTAATCCGAGTGAAGACATTGTAGAATAAAACAATAAAATCCAACTGAATAATATAATAAATAATAAGGAATAATGTAATGATTTTCTAGAATGTAAAAAAATTTCACGCAAGAACAATACAAGAAAATATAAGAAGGCCCGAATAAAAGACTCAGAGTCTCGGTTCCTGAACCCCACATTGGTCCCATCACTAAACACCAACCCGACAACAAAAAAGCAATAAATAAAGGTTCTTTTCCATTATCCCATCCTACATCCACATAATATGCCTAAATTCCAAACTGAATCCCAAATAGGGTGTGAGTGTAACTCAATAGCACAACACCACTATGTCCAAACAATATCAGTTTATAAGAAGTGTATGCAATAAGGTGATAAACAAGTGAAGTAATTAATTCAACAATTAATAAAATTATAAACATAACCTTGTTCGGATCTATGCCAAAATATCTCTATGAAGTATCATGAACATGCCAACCATAATAAAATACCCAATGTAATATAACCTGTTTTGGTCCCATACTGGAATAGCATTGAACACACCTTATAACCATTCCATCCAAAACCATATAACTATTTCATATCCATAATAATTAATCTTGGTTGAATCCCTATAAGAATTAAAACATTCCAAATTAAAACACTGTGATTATTACAAAATGGGACTTATCATAGCCCACTCTCCATAAGCATTATAGTATGTGACTGGGCTAAGCCAAATCAAAATCATCATTACGACATATAAGTGTAAAAGTGCCATGGCTAAGACTGATATATAAGAATTACCACATGGAATACAATTCTTGTCATAAAAAATGGATATCACAATATCACATCATATATGTCAATGGTTAATTATAAAAATTAACATTATTATTTCATATTCTCATTGAAATTCAATTCAAAATTGATTGAGAATTATATCAATAAGAAATAATCCTTAATTTTAGGAATCTATAAAATGAAATCTCCCTAGGCCACATGTCATGTTTGATATACATTTATCTATTATCTATTTAAAATCCATTTGTAACCGTATGAATTAAGATAATAATATCATTCACTTGTTTAATTAATTTTAGTGCTTTCAATGATAACACAACCATGATATTTCATAAACATGGAAAATATCACACCATTGGGTTAAGATTTATACCCCTACCTCTAACTAACTATCCAAAAAACACTTCCAATGGCCAACGTCCATGAGGAAGAGGTTATAGATGATTGAAAAGAGTTTCCTAGATAAAAAATGATCAAGATAAAAACCAAAAACATAATCATCCAATGTATATAACCGAAATTGATGGTGAATAAAGAATGACCTAACATAAAGGACATACCAATGATCTATAAAACAAAAAGGATTCCTGGAATGGAAGTTGAAACCACCAAATTTTGTTAAGAATTCCCTATGTTTGAGTTGAGAGAAGTTGTAGCATATTACAAAGCATATTATCCGCACATCATGTTTGAAATAGTAGGCCTAGAATTTAAATGGTGTGTAATGAGTGTACATGATATGTAAATTTTGAAATGGAATTCTCCAACAAACCAAGGGCCTCAAATTTATTTTATTAAAATCCATGTACAATAATCAATGTGTAATACTTTTACATGATGTGTAATGGTTGGACTATTGATTTTTCAGCAGATTGTTTTTAATCAACCCGAATCCCCTTTAGTGATTATCATCAGTCCATGAAACTATATTAAACCTTAGTCCCATTTAAATATGGGCTCCATTAAAATAAAAATATATAGATCCCTGAAAATTTGGCAATTTTCTCCAATAATGACTCTACATCTCTAAAGAAGACTCAGCCACCAATGCTCTTACGAAAAACTAAGGGAGAAACAAACTTGAAATAAAAATTGGATCTTATAAAGTGGACCAATAAAAATTTGGTTATTGATTCCTCATAAAATATTATATACTTAACTATTCATATGATTGGACATTTTGAAGAACAACTTGATTCATGGATTAAAAGAGTTGAGTGAGTATAGAAAAAATAGTTTACATTCTAGCTCCAAAGGAATTTAGTTGATCCTGAGGACAATCATTGAATTTACCATCACATTATTTATGATAAAATACCACATCATTACATCCATTGACTAAGAAAAGCGTAGTGTGAGTATGAGGAAACATTAATATTAGTGATAAATCACATAATCATTAAAATCAATTATAAGATGACCTAAATTATGATACCTTCATCTAACCAATGAAACTTTAATTACACCATACAAAACTTCAATTTAATCATTCAATTATTTTGGTTCAATGCTCATATTCCCCATAACATAATCTTGAAAAAAACTAACCTATGATATAATATCAATTGAGGTTATCTAATCATAACATACATTTAAATTTCATCATTTTTTATGAATACTCATAATATCTCTAAATAATTCATTTCTGGGAACTATAGAGGTTTATTTTAATTATAGAAAAAATACATATATAATATATTTATGATCAATCGTAAACATCACCTATAACATATCTCCAAACATGGTTTCCTAATAGACTTATCATATCGAACACCTCTCTTCATAACCAATGGAAATGGAAATATAATAAACGGTGATCCCATATTAATAGTAAGGGTAAACATGGGAGATATAAATGCATAAAAAATGATCCAAAGATAACTATAATTTTACAGGAAAATAATAATGTTATAAGAGATTATAAATGGAAATTATTACCTAGTCAATCATAAATCCTTAATAATGAGTCATGAAACATGAATTTGGCATTTATAAGGACATAAATCACAATAAAATTTGATCATTACCAATAAATCACGATCAATGAGAGGATATCATAAGAATAAGACATATTTTTTTGGTATACACAAAATCATAGAAAATCATTTCCGTAGTTAATTATAACTTTCAAGACTATCATAATCTAGTAGATTGAGTCCTACAGTTGATTGGAATAAATGACCATTATCAAAAACATAGTGGATTGGGTTCACTGCCCAATCCCTTCGATCTTATCTAATGTGATATAATGAATTACCATTAAATTATAGCATGATATAATTTTGGGACCTCACACAACATAAAAAAAAAATACATACTTGCGCCACAATATAAAAAACAACAATCATTCTATTATAGCTTATTTAACCTATATAAGGAAATGGGTTTTAGGAAAACATTCATAAAACTTCATCATCATAAGACATCGATAGAAATAAGTTGGATAGTATCATATGAGTATATCCACTGTGATTTATAATAATAATTATTCAATGTTGATATATATGGAAAATAATTTTAAAAAATTATTCGAAATGTTCTTTGAAAATAATGAGAAATATGATTTTCTTCTTTGTAAAATTTATACTATAAAAAATTCATAGAACAATGGGAATTATATTTTCTCAGAAGAAGCATGATTCTAGTAAATAATTTTTCTTCAAATCTATTGTAGGTGGATTTGGGAAAATAATTATATCCCATAGATGTTAAAATAATGTTTTCATAATTTTTAAAGGCACAAAAAATTACATGTTAAAAGAATTACAAGAAGAATCAATAAAACTATTTTGAAAAATAAAATGAAGTAGAAAAACACATTATGGAAAATTTAAAAGCATATTATGTTATACCTATAATAAATTTGAGAAATATGGATATCGAAGAGAATGATCCCCGAAAAAAAATAAGAAATAATGTCATCTTTTATTAAAAAGCATTATTTCATGATTTTTTGAAGAATAAATTGAAAAATTAAAATATTAATTGAAAAAAATAAAATTCACCATATTAGAATAAAATATATGGATTTCAGTATTAAATTAGAATATAAATATCTTAATGGAAAATAAAACCAATACAATATTGATAAAAAGTGATATTTTAACACAAACCCTTATATCATATCCAGAATTACACTACACATGGTCAATCATCATGTATACTAAATTAACATTCATAAAAAAAATTTAACATAACAATATTAATTCTTTTTTACCAGATATTATTCACTTAAAATTTATAATTACCCATTTATTGATAATTATTCAGAAAAATAACATTGTGTGTGTGAACTGGTTAGTTTTTCGTGAATGTTTTGATTTTTAGGTTCTATAACATTCACATTTTTTATTGTTTAATCAAATTTTCAATATTATAAAAAACGATTTGATCATTATATATTGTTTTAAAACTATCCATCAAAGGTTTTTAAGATAAAATAAATACATCACTTCTTGGAGGTGGTAGTCCAAATTTACGTACACACAATGTTCTATATGTCTAAAAGGATTAAAGAAAGAATGAAACATATTTTTTTGGACCTTATATAATCATATTTATATCATTTATATTCATTAAATACTTTATTACAACTGAACATGTGATGAGGCCAGGGAAAATGAAATATGTCCCTTGATTGTGGTGATATCCCCACATAAGTAAGAGTAACATAAAAATTTCTATCAGATGGAAAGGTGGTAAAATAGGTATTACATCAAAATTATTTAATTATAGTATATTAAATATACTTATGTCATTATATTTTTATGGTAATAATTTATTTTGATAACGTAGATGATGAAAATTACTTTAGTGAATTTAGTTTATAATTATACCTCCTCTTGGTATATATTCTATTGGATTGCACCTTATGACTTATGATATTGGTGTTTTGGTGAGAGAATAACATATAAAAATGTGGTGGAGTGTTTGGAAATGATTTTGGTAGTTATTGTATGACATAAAGTGATCATTATTTATAGAGAAGTTAGGATTGGAGGTTCCCTTTTATATGTCAGAGGAGTGACAACCAAGTAAATTTTATGATTCTTTTAATATAATAAATATTATTAAGAAGTCGAGAGGAAAAAATGAATTTTAGATAATATGGTGATGGAGGTATAGATCAACCCATCCAATAATTCTAAGGAAAATATTTTGATAGATTTAAGGCTTTATCCATTATATTTAACCACTTTTAACCCATTTTACATTTAATCATGCTAATTAGATTTTACCATACCAACTATTTATTAAAAATATTAAAAATAACCATCTAAATAAATTTAAAATTATAATTTCAAATATTGAAGCCATATTTTGATTAAATTTATGAATTTGTATGAATTTAACTCCAATATTAATTCCCTAATGTCGTAAAAATAAATGTAGAAAAAAATTATTTTCGATGTAGATAATGAATTTATTCATTACCCTTATCTAGAAAAATGCATAAAATGAATAATTATTTATATTCATTACTATATTTCTATTAAATTTATATAAAATAATTACTAATGTTTTATCAATTTAATGTATTAAAATAAAATTACATTATACATAGAAAAATAACACTATGTAAAATATCAATTTTTTAAAAAAAACTATTTTATCATTGTTTCTAACCAATGGAAAATACATTTAAGAATTATTATTCATGAGTTTATATTTATAAAAAAAATTATAAATTTTACAAATTAAATTATGGAAATTTACCTTTTTATTAAATATGTATCCAAAATAAAATACTTTTTCTTAGTCACAAATTCTTAAATTGGTATACTATATAGTTAAATAAACATTAAAAGAATTATATTAATTTTATTTAAAGGTAATTCATTTAATATATTTGGTTCATATGATTCCTAAAAATTACAAAATTTTATAAAATTAATCATCTTGTGGAAATATATTTTTTAAATTAATGGTATTTTATTTTTATATTAGAAATCATTAGGTTTTTCTTAAATAATATATAATGTTTTTCACTTTAAAATTTATAATCAATATTAAGTTAGGTTTTGTATTGTGTGATTTATATTTAATCAAACCAATCCAATATACATCACCAGAAAATATATAATAAAATCACGGGTTACTATATTATCCCGGAAAGTGAACATTCATGTGCTACATAATTGTACAACATAGCTTATGCCATCTTGAGTTATATCTCATTAATCCAAGGAATTCAAACATAATAGAAAATGTTACCATGCATCACATCTAGATTTTAAACATTCCTCATAAGAGAAACTATCCATGTATTTATTCTAATGTATATCTAAGAAATCCATTACATGTCTATACCATAACTTGATCAAAATTTCATGCAGTTATCCCAAAAAATGAAGAATCTACTTGTGAATCCATCTCTATAGCTTCCATATTACTTGAATAAACCCATGATATTGGGTTATACTATTATATGAAAACTCATTCTAATTAATAACCTAGAATAATACTATTAATTATGCCATCATTCCACAAATCAACGAACCGAGAGTATCTCATAATTGTAAGAATCACTCACCTCATTAATGGGAAATTATTCTATATGTCACATCTCATAATGTAAACTCAATCCTTTTATCTCTAAACAATGTGGAAAATCATAAGCTATCATCCTTTATAATCTTCTATTAGATTAGGTATTTTCAATCTAATACTACCCACTCTGGGATAATAATCAATTTCAAATTATCATATTATATAAGAGAAGGATACAATAGGTAAATCCCACCACTACTTTGTACACACCTTATGATAAAAGGGTTTGATATATATTGGGCATGAATCTGGATCAACCTTCTCCCTCATAGGGTTATAAATTAGGTACACATTGATTAAAATAGTTACTAATCATTTAGAAAATATTAACTAGTAACCATGTTAATTAGAATAGACTTCCAGCAACTACATACTTAAGAAAACATTATATAACTTGTTATTGAAACATAAAACCCAAAAAAATTATTTTTACCAAATCAATCACATATTGGAATAAAAATATCATGTGAAAGTTGTATGTTTATATCATACATGACCACCAAATCTTTTACCCTATCTATCCAAGAGAAGAAACCGTAAATCAAAAAAAAAAACATTATAGTTAAAAATTACCAATTTAAATGTTACATTATAATGTTTAAAAATTAATCTATATTTCCACGTAACATAAAAATTATATTCGACACATATTTTATATACATGAACACAAAATCCTCCACAAGACATAGTCGAGCACAATATTACATATATTATATTCTAAAAATTACCAATAGGAAGGAAAAGGATCTGATACAACCTTATAAAATCCTAACTCTGTTCAAACAATAGTAACTATTCTAGGTTCATCATGTGGCCTCATGATTTTAAACCTATAATCCAAAGGCTTACAAATAGTAGGGAAGGTATGTTAATTCATTATAGATAGATATAATCTCTAGAAATTTTAAAAATATTTATAATATAAATATACAAAATATGAAAACAATGGATTAAAATATTTTGAATTAGAGTGGAAATTAAAACATTAAAATCACATATCAAAGTAACAATAATATGTACACATGTTGGTATGAAATAAGAAAACAAAACTAGACCACCCATGGTCCACTCATATATATCACATTAAAACATAAAGAATATAATATATGGAGGTCTATGCTCTCATCATATTCTATATAGATCTGTATCATCCTCCTAAATAAGCTACTTGAGATTATAAAACTATACACCGGTCACCTCCAAAACATTCATGAAAAACATAACTCCTACACCCAGACCAAGGTACATATGTAGGGTTTGGTCATAAAACATTGTAGGACACCACCAATGTTTTTACTAATAAAATACTATATATATTTTTAGGTTTGAACTGAATTAAAGCTAAACTATAAAAATATATAATTAAATTACTCAGGACATTTTGTATCTAGGGAGACACCTTAAAATTGAAAAAATACATTATTCTTAAAATGTAGAAATGTGTATATATTCTAATATTATTATAATAATATGTGTGTGAATGATGTATCACAACCTATATCATTAGGTAATGAAAATGGTAAATCCACATACCATGACACATCCGATTAATGATTTATAAGTAGCACACTATTAATCTGAATGGTATATAATTGACCCAAATCTATGGTGAATCATATATCTATATTTCTATATAGGTTACATGAAAAAATATCAATATTCATATCTTTTTGGATGATCTACCATTACTACTAATCCCTTGGTGGACGATCTACTATCAATATATATTATACAGTTGATAATTGACTATTAATACCTTTCATTAGGTGGATGATTCACCACCAATAAAACCCTCAGGTGGAATATATTCTAACAATCCAATATTCTAGTAATGGATGATGATCCTCTATAATTGAAATACTCAAGTGGATGAAATAGCACCCCAAACTAAATATATTAGTATGATTCACCACAAATATCAATTCTTATTTGGATGAACCACTACTCACACACTAGTGAAGGTGAATGATATAAGAATGACCAAATGTTCTTCAAAGAGGATGATGTGTCCCCACATGAACGATTCATCCCTATAAACATAAAAAATATAGTTTAAAATGTATCAATAGGTGAATTGTAGATCACTTAAATCATCAGATATGGTAAAAGAATGCATCACTAGGTGAATGATATATCACCCCTATCATCATAGATAGGTGAACGATGTATCTTGTGGGGAAATATATATATCTATTCTCATCACTGATATGAAAAAAGAATATATTTTTTAATGATTTATCACTCTACTCATCCCTGATGAGAGACTAGTGTATCTCTAGTAGAATGATATATATCCATACATGTCATTTATGAGGAAATTATATATTTTATGTTGAATAAAATATCACTATTCTTATCACAAGCCTTTGTGATTGATTAATTAAAAAGAAAAAATAATTTTATTTTTGATCTACCATGTCATTGATATTTCATGGATAACAATTCATCACCTCATAATATCACGTTTAATGTTACATTGTATAGTTAATGGTATAGTAGCCTAAATTAAAATATGGTGAATGAGTTATCACAAATGTCACAAATACATTCAAATATCAATTAATATTAGCATAACATAAATCTACATGTGGTTTCATTACAATATCATAAGAAACTCATTATACATTTTTGACATTATAATTGGTTTTTCACCCTAAGAATTATTCCCACTAAATTGGTTCTTTCCTTGGATTACCATTTCCCTTACAAAATTCACTAAGAATAGTTACACCATATCAACCTTAAATGGAATTAAATTGGATCTAATATAGATAAAAATACCATAAAGGTCATGTAATAAAAACATTATGCTCTATAATATCTCATTACAAGGATAAACCCTAATAGTCTAGTCTAAAGTTGAGATTTCTTACTCTAAATAATTAAAACGAATAATCATATTTTCCATGACATAATAAAGAGATTATGTAACCCCATGGAATCAAATTAACTAAAATTACCCCTAATTATCCAAAAAAACATAGTGATATATGACCTAAATAACAATAAAACATGTTATAGGGGAATACCATGACCGATGTATCCCAATGAATAACATGAGTAGTAAGGGATAGTCCTATAGTTCCATCAAAAGACTTCCATATATACAATTTAAATGTTATAACTCTTATATATAGTTCCATAATATTCAAATAGACTCAACCCTATATACTATACTATGTATAAAATACTTACCATTATACAACCATCATAGGTCATGTATGTAAAAATTGAAGAGACGTGCAACCTACCTAGTTCCACCTCTCTATAACCTAGATCCTCACATAAGTTATCTATAAATTGGACAATTTTCTATAAATTCATAGTATCTAAGTCATTATATGAGACTCACCAAACTCTATGTCTATGCCTCATCAAATGAAAGCCACTCAATATTCCTTCTAAGGCCTTTCATACCCATCCATGTGAACTTAAAATCAAATGAATTTATGTAATCATGAATAAAATAAAAATATTTAGTTCCTCCTACAAAAAATATGTATTTATCCCCTCAATAATATTTTCTCTATCCCAGAAAAATCTTGGTGAAGCTGATACCAACCATTAATCACCTCCATGATTCCCTTTCCCAATATAGAGTATCATTAATTAATTATAACCCATTATAATTTATTAAATAATTAATTTAATAATTAATAAATTATTTTAAATTTAATAATGCCTTATATATATAATATCAAAGTAAAAAACATGAGAAAAATGGTCAAACATATCACTTATATACCCCCTAGGTTGATAGTAAAAAAAATTCACAACTTTGATATTAAATTAGTTTAAAAAGAAATTCCAATTTAATGTAAAAATAAAAAAAATTACCTTATGAAATAAATCAAGTAAAAATGAATAAAACCTATTGAGTTCATTCATAATGGACCCCCTTGAAAAATTTATTACAAAATACCCATCATCTATACCATATTCTTTAATTCTTCATATAACATCCTGTTTCGCGCGGAATCCGGGGATGACCTCCTGGACGGGAGATTCAAACGTTCCGATCGGTTTCTAACGGGTTTGTTCGTAGAACCGGAAACATCCAATGATTCCACATCCGTCTGGACCTACTTTCCAAAGGAAGGCGCTCATGAGTTTGTGGACTAATGAGGCTTAGGAATTTGCATTGGTCGAGAGGATGGGAGGTCGGACTCATCACACCTTTTTGAGGGGAATTATTGTCTACTCCGGGACTCTCTTTATAGATTTAAGTTATGTTAGTGAATCCTTATTACATTACCAAGTATAAAATGTGCTTTCCTTTAGTTTTAACAATCAATGATTAAATATGCAAGAAATTTAGAGAATCTTTTATATGTATTCGAGGTTCTTCATCAATATAGAATCATCTATATTTGTTTAGAGATTCTTGGTCAATGGTATCCTTCAAAACATTTATATAAAAGTCTCTTGGTCATTTTGATGACCAGGCTGGTTTTAAAGCCACTCAGTGGGGCACTTGAAGTTTATCGTCATTCAGAAGGACATAGATTATTTCAATGTTGGGATCGAACCCATAGATGGGCTACCTACGTATCCTTTGTTTTGAAAAAGGAATCAGAACCCACGTAGTTCGAGGAATGGGATATTATGTTTATGATTGATGGATCAAAGATGAATGTCATAATTACTTTTACACTCTAAGCTCACGTGAGTCATGCTCGGTGTGAGAAACAAGAGGTATTGGTAAAATTTAGACAATTGTGCCATAAAAGATGCAATCATAAGAATTTGTTTTGGGGCTTATGTATAGATGACTACCCAGATAGACGAAGGTTTAGGATTTACTTTTAGGGAGAAAATCCAAGAACAGGGTCCACAAAGTTATATGTGCTTCATGGAGATTTGAATACTCTAATCTTGGGGCTTACTCCTAAGGAGGATGCCCAAGTTAGGAGGGGACTTATGATTGGGTTTTATTCCTGAAAAGGAAACCCAAATCAAAGGTAATTTATGACTGGTTAAGAGAAATTTTAAGAGACTTGGGGCTTACTCCTAAGAAGGATGCCCAAGATTTATGACTAGGACTTATTCCTGAGAAGGAAGCCTAGGTTAGGGGACTTGGGGCTTACTCCTGAAAAGGAAGCCCAAGGTTATGACTGAGTCTTATTCCTGAAAAGGAGACCCAGGTTAGGGATTAAGGTTTGGGGCTTACTCCTGAGGAGGATGCCCAAGATTAAAGGACTTGATTGGGGCTTATTCATAAGAAAGATGCCCAGATCAAAGGTTTTTATAACTGGGGATTATTCCTGAAAAGGAGACCCAGGTTAGGATTCTCTCATCTTAAAGGATGAGGTTGAATGAATGAACTCTCAATCTTTGGTGACATAAAGATGTTTAAATCACTAGGTTTTGAGAGGTATTTCACAGAATTCCTTTCAGATAAGGATGTCAAATCAAGAAATCATGCCATAAATGGCTTTGAAGAGTATCTTGAAGACTGAATCTTGAATAGGAAGGGTGAAATGGCTTAAGAGGGGTAAAAATGGGCAAGATGGGCACCCAAAAAGATAGGGGCGCGCAAGTCTTGAAAGGCGCGCAAGTCCTGCGGCGGCGCGCAAGTATTGGTCGCGCAAGTATACTTGCGTGACATTAGGGGTACTTGCGCGATTTTCAACCAGTATTGAAATGCTTGAGCGACTCTTTATTAAACCCTTTACCATCCTCTTTAGGTTCTTCCAGAAGAGGGACGCGCAAGTTATATTGAAGGAATTAAGTAGGCGCGCAAGTGTTTGATAAGTTTCAACACTTAGGCCTTCCTTTTTCTCTTTAGATCTTCCGTTCTAGGTAAGAAATTACCTTAGAAGTGTTCCGGAAGCTTTGAGAAGAGACTTGGGCGTCGGGAGCTTCAATCCGAGTTTCTGAAAAAAGATCCTCTCAAATGGGGGGCCCACAGGGTCTATTTATAGGCAAAAGAAGACCCTGGGTGGTTACCGGGCGGTTATCACTTAGGTCGCGCAAGTCACTTGCACGACCATAAGGCGTCGCAAAAGTACTTGCACAACCACTAGGCGGCGCGCAAGTGTACTTGCGCGACCATGAGGGAACTTGCGCGACCTATGGGCAATGTTCTCCTGGTTCATCCCTTTGTCGATTTTTGATGTTTCTTCAAAGGATGAATCACATTGGACTCAGATATTCCCCTTTTCCGATCCTTAGATTCTGTGACGAAAGGAGCGTCAACAAAAGTCCCCCCTCAGAGTTGGATCCGGAGAGAAATGAGGATTTGACTCTGAGGAAATTTAATCCATCCAAAGGAAAAGGGGGCGCGCAAGTCTTCAGGGCACAGAAGGCAGCACACAAGTGTGCTGGAACTTGAATTTTATTCAAAGTTCCTTTGTCTTTTGTGTGGGCAGTTTAAAGTCATGCACACCGGACATAAAGGGGCTAATGTTTAAGGTCTAAATAGCTTTGACCGAAATGGATTAAAAATGGATTCAATTCCTTGACAATTTATCTGAAAACATATTACCATACTCAAGTATGAGGGAAAAAATGTAAACTATGGCTTAAGAATATTTGAATCTGAGGAATGATATGAAAAAAGAGCTAAAAGGCATTAGAAGAAGTAGTTTCCAAGAATGAAGTTACTATTATTTAACAAAACCCGTTAGGGGGTTGAAATATGCAGGGCCACCTATGGGCATTGGCTGCATAGTCAAATAAAATAGCATCTTTTGGCTGACAAGTCTGTTATGTGGACTGTTTATGCAAGGCCACCTATGGGCCCGTGCTGCATAGTCAGGCAAAAGAACTCCCAGAAATTTACTTTCCTAGTGCTAAAAGCCAGTGAAAGTTTATGGAGATTCAAATTTTCTAAAGCATAGAGTTTGTTGTATGGAAAGAGGTACTTGAATATGGAGAAGATATTTCCAAATAAGAATATCGAAGAACTGGATGAATATCACTCCTACGAAGGTCTGACCCAAACATAGGGAAGAAGAATAAACCATAGACTTGAATACTTTCAGATCATGAAAAAGGATATGGGACAAATATGTTAAGGATGGCTATTTTTTTTCGCGGATCCCTACATATTGTTGTTTAAGAAAAATAAGGACAAAAGAGGCATTCTTCCCAAGAATGAAGTTACTATTATTTAACAAAACCCGTTAGGGGGTTGAAATATGCAGGGCCACCTATGGGCATTGGCTGCATGGTCAAATGAATAGCATCTTTTGGCTGACAAGTCTGTTATGTGGACTGTTTATGCAAGGCCACCTATGGGCACGTGCTGCATAGTCAGGCAAAAGAATTCTCAGAAGTTTGACATTTTTGTGACTAGAAGTCATGAAAAAGGGTTATAAAGATCTGAAAATATTTAAGGTTAGTATTATAACACATAAAGATGGGTATTGTCCAATGTATATAGATATACATAGGTCAATGAAAACCATAATCATGTTGTGGCTGGGTCCTGAATTGAAATTTTGGACTTCACTACGTATCTCATAAGAATGAGAATCAAGCCAAACGTAGTTCTTGAAATGCAGTTTAACGTCGTGCAGGACGAAAGTATGAGTGATCTTAGTTTAGGGTCATAGAATTCGGACCATAATAATGAATACACAGTGTGTGTTTTCATGAGGATTTTTCAGTCAAGGGACTGAAAGTGAAATTTGGGGTTAGGCCCAAAAGACTTGGGACTGGATTCGAGGGACACTCGAATGTTCCTACATATCCCATAAGGATGGGAATCAAGTCCACGTAGTTCTAGAACTACCCTTTGTACAAATTTGGTTTGTACATGTGAAGGGTGAAAGGGGACTTTAGTGCAATGATGGTTTAACCTGAGATAAAAAGTTCAGGCATTACCATGTATGCACGTAAAAAATGAAAACCATGATTGAAAAATCAATGTCAATAATAGTTCTCTTTCAAATGAGGAAATCAAAGAATATTGTAGTTTATTGTCATACCGGACAGAAGTGTTGTATAGTTTAACGTCATATAACAAGGATGAAAGTTAATCAATGTAAAGATATTGATTCCAAGGGCGGTTTCACAAATCATCATCATATGAGATGGTGGTGAAACGATGTGAAGAGATTGTTCTTTGGGCTTGAACCCTGAGAGGTTGCCTACATACCCAGCCTGGAGGACAAGGATCAAAGTCTGTGTAGTTCAATTAAAGAATGAATTAATGATCAAGTTGTTCTTGTGGACAATGATCTAAAAAAAAATGTTGTTGGGACTTACACATGGTTAGTGGCCCAAAGGGAGTGTTATGGTTGATGTTCGCTCTAAGCTCACGTGAGTCATACTCGGTGTGAGAAACAAGAGGTAATAACAACCTTAACGATGCACAGTTTAATGTCATGTAGGACATATCAAGGACTTTCTGTACAGTTTAGCGTCATGTAGTTAGGACGATGGGGACAATACAGTTTAACGTCATATTGGACGAAAGGGGGATTGTGCAGTTTTAATGTCATGCTGGACTTTTGATGATTATATAGTTTAACGTCTTTCCGGACGTGAGGGACTTTTATACAGTTTAGCGTCATGTAGTTAGGACGTCACAGTTTAACGTCTTGCTGGACATATTTGCAAATAGTTTATGGTCATATACATGGACCAGGGATGATGCAGTTTAAAGTCATACGGGACCATTGCTGTATAGTTTAACGTCATATAGCAAGGACGAACTGGTGCTGTACAGTTTAAAGTCATGTTGCTAGGACTAAGGTGAACCAATATGAGGATATCAGTTCTGGGGATTTTTTACAGTTTAATGTCATGCTGGACGATGAAAGTGCCACACAGTTTAATGTCATGTTGCTAGGACACAATATAGTTTAATGTCATCTCGGACAAAATATAGTTTAATGTCATCTCGGACATATACAGTTTAGTGTCATGTAGGACATATTAGTAACCAATGTGACAGTTTAACGTCATGTTGGACGATAAGGGAACTGACACAGTTTAACGTCATGTTGGACGATGAAAGTGCCACACAGTTTAATGTCATGTTGCTAGGACACAATATAGTTTAATGTCATCTCGGACAAAATATAGGAACTTCTATACAGTTTATTGTCATGTAGGACAAAATTAGGGACTATGCAGTTTAAAGTCTTGCAGTTAGGACTATTGGTGCTGCACAGTTTAGTGTCATGTTGCAGGGACATAAGTGCGAATAGTTTAAGGTCATATGCATGGACCGTACAGTTTATCTTCATGCTGGACGTATTATAGTTTAATGTCATCTCGGACAGAAGTGTGACACAGTTTAATGTCATGTTGGACGAAGTTGTAGTTTAAGGTCATACTGGACCATTGCTGTATGAACCAAATGTAAGAGTCTTGGTTCTGGGAACAATATTTTGTGTTTATACAAAATACTTCTTCAGAAATCTGGCATTAGTTGGAGTCGTGATGTGTTCTCCATCCATTGAAATCAGAGAATACGCTCCATTGGAGTAGACCTTATGTATTGAATAAGGTCCTTCCCATTTTGGTTCAAGCTTGGGAGGATTCTTTCCTGGTATCATTGGTGTTCTGAGAACCAATACCAATTCTCCCTGAATGAATGAACGAAGATGAACTTTTTTGTTAAAAGCTCGTGCTATTCGATTCTGATAGATTTCCAAGTGGTGCAAAGTGCACAATCTTTTCTCATCTAACTGTTCCAATTCATTCAACCGCTTTTGGGATTGCTCATCTGTTGATAACTGATCACAAATGGCTATTCTGAGTGAGGGCAATTGAACTTCAATTGGCAAGACTGCTTCTGTTCCATATACCAATGAATATGGAGTAGACCGCGTTGCATTGCGAGTGGTAGTCCGATAAGCCCATAAAGCATGATAGAGTTTATCAGGCCATGACCTCTTATCTTTATCCACCATCTTTTGCAGTATATTTGAAAGAGTCTTGTTGAATGACTCTATCTGGCCATTAGCCGCTGCATGATATCGAGATGAATGGTTGGACTTAATGTTGTATTCTTGATACAATCTCTTTACCTCAGAAGAACAGAAGTTGGTGCCGTTGTCTGTCAATATGGTATGAGGGACACCAAATCTAGTAATGATGTTAGACTTGATGAAGCTAACAATGCATTTAGAACTGACTTCTTTGAGAGGTGCTGCCCTTGCCCATTTGGAAAAGAAATCAGTAGCAGTAAGAATGTACTTAAACTGCTTGGCCGTAGCTGAAGGGTAAGGTCCCACCACATCCATTCCCCATGTGGAAAATGGCCATGAGTATTTAGCTGTATGAAGAAACTCTGGAGGTTGATGAATGAAGTTGGAATATACTTGGCATGAATGACACTTCTTTGTGAAATTAACACAATCTTGTATCATTGAAGGCCAGAAGTATCCAAGCCTTCGAATTTGATCAGACAATCTATGTCCAGACTGGTGGGCACCACAGACTCCTGCATGCACTTCTTTTATGACAACCATTGTCTCTTCACCATCAATACATCTGAAGAGAACTCCATCAAAACCACGTTTGTAGAGAATTTTCTCGAGGTGGTTTGGACCATCATAAAGAGTAAAATTGAACACACGTCGCCGAATTTGTTCTTTCTCGGCTCTATCAGGTGGAAGTGTTCCATTTTGAAGGTATTCCCTGATAGGTGACATCCATCCTGTAGTATGACCATATGGTTCAGGAATGGGACTAATTTCATTAATTTCCTCTGTTCTGACTTGAACATAAGGTGAAATTGCACGACGGTGGGCAATACAGATGGTTGTCTCGTCCCGATTTGGATCTGCTAAAGCTGTGGCTATATTAGCCAGTGCATCAGCTTGAGCATTTTGTGATCTTGGGACATAAGAAAATGTCGGTTCTGTAGGGAATTCCGACATTAACTCTCTGACGTAATCATACAAAGGGATTAATTCTTCTTTTCTGATGGCATAATCCCCATTGATTTGTTTGATTACCAGGTCTGAATCACCTTTCACCTTTAAGTGATTCACTTGTGCTTGAAGCGCTAACTCCAAGCCTGCAATGAGAGCTTGGTATTCAGCTTCATTATTGGTACCACCTTCCCACAACAAAAAGGAATAAGGTAACACTGCCTTATCTGGAGAAATGAGCACAATTCCTAAACCAACTTTGTTGAATTTAGGATTTTCCATTTTCTTCCCTGTTGGACTTCTAGAAGCACCATCAAAATACATTTCCCATGTTTGAGGACTCTCTTGAATAGAAAAAACTTCCTCATCAGGGAGTTCGATATCTGAATACGTGTCTTCCACTGAAGGGTGTTCAGCCAGGAAATCAGCCAGAGCTTGGACCTTAATTGCCTTTTGAGACACATACTGGATGTCGAACTGCTGTAGAATAACCGCCCACCTTGCCAGATGTCCTGTAAGCATTGGACGACTAAGGATGAATTTGAGTGGATTATTACGAGATACCAATTGGACCTCGTGATGTTGCAGGTAGTGTCTCAGTTTCTGAACTGCAAAGATTAATGCTAGGCATCATTTTTCAATACTCGAATACCGGGTTTCTGCTTCAAGCATAGTTCTACTGAGATAGTAGAGACTATTTTCATTCCCAGCATCATTCTTTTGAGCGAGAAAGGCACCCAATGATCGCTCTAAAGCTGTCACATAGAGGATAAGAGGCCTACCCTCAACAGGTGGCATGAGTACTGGTGGACTTAAGAGGTATTTCTTGAGAACATCAAATGCTTCTTGACATTCTTTAGTCCACTGGTAAGTGACTCCTTTCTTCAATAATTTGGTAAAAGGTAAACTTTTGCCTGCCAAATTGGCGATGAAACGCCGAATATAGGCTAAGTGTCCTTGAAGTCCTCTTAATTCTTTCAAATTCTGAGGAGGTGACATACCAAGGATTGATTTGGTCTTCTCAGGATCGACTTCAATACCACGATGGCGTACAACAAAGCCGAGGAATTTTCCTGAGGTTACCCCAAAAGCACATTTTAAGGGGTTCATCTTCAAATTATGTTGTCGAAGCTTGTGGAATATGATTTCCAAATCAGCCAAGTGATCAAAACATTGTTTGGATTTAACCATCAAATCATCTACATAGCATTCAACAAATTTCCCTAGAAAAGGTTTGAAGATACGATGCATGGCGCGTTGATATGTTGCACCTGCATTCTTTAAACCAAAGGGAATCACCCGGTAACAAAACACACCTTGAGGAGCTCTGAAGGCTGTATATTCCTCATCTTCTGGGGCCATTCGGATCTGATTATATCCAGAATATCCATCCATGAAAGAAAGTACTTCATAGCCAGCCGTCGCATGAATTAAGAGTTCTGTAATCGGAACTGGAAAATCATCTTTGGGACAATACCGATTAAGATCTCTGAAATCGATGCAAACCCTAATTTGTCCGTTCTTTTTCTTTACTGGGACAATATTAGCCAACCACTTGGGATATTGAACTTCTCTGACGAAGTTAGCTTTGATAAGCTTATCCACTTCAGCCTCGATTTTGGAAGCATAGGTTGGGTGTGTTCTTCTCGCGGCTTGCTTGAATCCTCGATGTTCTTTTGGCAAACCCAAATGATGGGTGGCAACATCAGGATCAAGGCCAGGCATCTCTGTATAATTCCAAGCAAAAATATCTTTATTTTGCTTTAGAAAAGAAATATACATCTCTTGTTCTTCAAGGGTCATGGACGCACTAATTAAAGTGGGGCGTGGATCTTTCTCTGTACCCAGATTTACTTCTCTGAGTTCATCCACAGTGGTAGAGATACCCTCTTCAAATGCTGGAGGAGCATCTCTAAGATCTTCCTCTTCCTCTTCATCATGTGTTATTTCTTCCGTTTCTACTTGCAAAGTAGATGAAAAAACGAAATTCTCATGATCATAAGAGATGTCAAAATTTTCACATTTTGAAGAAGAAGCTTCCATTTCCGACCCTATTGATGAAAAAGGGTCTTCTTTGGGAAATAAAGAGGAGATGATGGATTGAGAATCGACATCAACATTCACCTCTGGTGTTGCTATAACTTCTTCTGGCCTAATTAGCGAAGTATAGACTTGTTGGATTTCAGCAGACGAAATGAAAACGTCACCACTTATGCTTTCATCACTGCTTGGTAAGTTACCAATTTCTCCCATGTTGTCTGGCTCGATTGCCGTAATTGACATTATGGATCTTTCCATAAGAGTATTTTGATTTGGGCCTATTTTGTCAATTTGACTGATAGGTAACACATAATCTGTACTCACATGTGAAAATGGATTTATTGGAATTTTTTCCAAACCATATGGAGCATTAACTTTGGTAATTTCCTTCATTGTAGATTTTTCTCTTCCCTTCATGTGATAAAATTCCGCCTCAATGTATTGAGACTCACATGTTTTGAACGGGGCCTTATCACCATACAATGTTCCAACTTGACCATCGAAACAGTATTTGAGACATTGATGGTATGATGACGGAATAGCTGCATGCTGATGTAACCAGGGTCTTCCAAGCAAGATATTGAAAGCTGAGTCCTGATCAACAATCATAAAATCCGAATTGGAAACAAGATCTCCAAACTGAGTTCTGAGTGTAACTTCTCCCAGTGGTTCTTGTTCATTTTTATCATATCCTTGCAACATCATGGTAGAAGGAGATAAATCAGATTCTGTGAGGCCCAATCGACGAAGTGTACGAATGGGCATGAGGTTGACTCCTGAACCATTGTCAATAAAATCTCTTCGAACATCTATACCATTGACTTTGCCAGATAGGTACAAAGGTTTTATGTGCCCATGCACAACATCATCTTCATCTTTATCAGTAAAAGATATCACTGCATGACATTCTGCAGGATTATTCTCTATGTGATAAATTTCAGCCGCAGCAATTTCAGCTTCAAACTCCTGAGGACTTGACAAAGCTTCGATGAGTGCTTCCCGAAGATCTTTTGATAGATTCAAAGCATCCAAAATTGATAATTTGGCTGGTACTTGGGCCAAGTGTTTCAATATATCATACTTTTGATCTAGAGGCCTGCGTTTCCCAATGGGAATATGCGGTTTAGCAGGTACCTTGGAAGAAGATGCTTTGGAAGCTGATGCATCTTGTATTGAAGTTGGCAACATCTTTGGTTTTGGAAAATTAGAATGATTAGATCCATTTACTTGCTGAGATAAAGAAGATGGAACCTTTAATCGGTCTTCCAAAATAACTGTGCCGAAGCTGAGTTGGCCATTGGCAGAAGAACTTGCTTGTTCATTTTGAGCTCGCTGAAGGGCTCTACCACGAGTTTCTGCTGCATATACAGTGCTAGCAGGGGTAGAATTAGAGTAGTGGCTTCGGAAAGATCCACGTCTTCCCCTATATCTTGAACCTCTAGAACTTCCTCGGGTTCCTTTATTTGATACAGGGAATTCAGGCTCATCAAGACTGGAATATGAATCTGTTAATTGAATCATATTAACAGAACCAAAGATTAACTCTTCGTCTGATAAAGACTCTGCCTGGTTAGCCTATTTAGGCTGTGCCGTTTGGTGGGACGGTGCCCGTGGCTTTGAAGTAGATGGCATGAAATCTGCCAGAGTCAAAGACAATTTAGGCTTTGATATATACTCATCTTCTCCTGATTCCTCTTTCTTCTTTGAATTGCGCTGCCCTTTTGAGGATTTGTCCTTTGATGGAGGCTTTACTGCAGCTTTTGTAGGAGACACAATTGGCTTCTTCAATTGTGTTCGCAAAATGGAATGGGTCCGATTGATTGTCTTTCTGACCATCCAATCATCATATTTTTTCACAGTTTTGCTTTTGACTTCCTGCCACTCGCCTCCTTCCTCTGGATCTATAGCGGTAATACACGCTACATGAGCTGAAGAACCCTTCAATTTGACTTGTCCCAAGTCGACCATCTTTTGTAGGAGGTCTTTAAAGACAAAACACTCCTGGATGGGATGTCCCAACATTTGATGAAAGAGACAATAATTGGGACGGTCTTCATCTCCTTCCTTGTTTGGTCTCTTCGGCACTGGTAATTGAACCAAATTATTTTCCAGAGCTGAAATGAAGTAACCAGGAACTTGCTCACTTCAGAAAGAGTATGTTTTACTCTTCATATCCTCAAATTGTTTTCGTCGTTGATCTTTTTGATCATTTGGACGAAACAGCCTTTGTTGTTGGCGTTCAGGAGGTGGAGCCCTTCGAGAAGATGAAGGTTTTGAAGTAGAAATAGGTACAGGTGCATGTTTAAGCATAACTGTAGCAGTTTCTTCTTTACCCATTCTTCTTCCTGGAGCTGATGGAATTACACGAGATTTAACCTTAGCCTGCATAAGGGAATCTTCAATCTGTTGAGCGATTGAAGTAAGGTCTCGAAACCCTCCTGTGTATTTCACAGGGATCAATGGCGTGCGTAATTCGTCACGCAAATTTGCCACACAGATTGGAAACAATTCCTCCTGAGGGAGTGATAAACTCAAGGAATACGTTAATCCCTTCCAACGAGCAATGAAATCAGAGACTCTTTCATTCTCCCTTTTCTTGCAGTTTGTAAGATCGAAAACTGTCGTTTTTGGCAAAGTTGAGCTAAACTGAAGAAGGAATTTTTGACGAAGATCCTCCCATCCGATGACTGACCGGGATTGCAAGCTTGTATACCAGACAAAAGATGGTCCTTGCAAGGTTCGCACGAAGCATCTGAGTTTCACTGCTTCTTGTTGCTCTGGAGTTCCCATCATAGGATCACAACAAGACACGTAATGCGTCCAATGTTGTTTAGGGTCGCCTGATCCATTGAAAGTAGGGAAAATAGGGTTTCCAAAACTGGATGGAGGAGAAATTGAATCTACCCATTCAGGGTAAACTTTCTTTTCAGGTTGAACTTGCGCCCGTTTCCCTTCCATAGTTTCTAACCGAGCTGTTAATGACTCAATAGTAGTTATTAACTTTTGAGAAATGTCAGGTTGAACTTGGTTTTGGGTAGGTGCAATGAATGGATCTTGGACAGCCGTGGAGGTTGGTGCTGCAACTAATGGTAGTGCTGCCAACCGTTGTTGCGTTTGACCCGTAGGATTAGACCTCTGTGGGTGTACTGATAAAGGAGGATATTCCTGATCCATCTCAGTAGTTACAACAAATTCCTTCGGCTGTCGGACTTCAGCATTCTTAAGAAGAAGACTATTCTGGAGTAGTTCTGCATTCAACCTTCTTAATTCTTTCATTTCTTCCTCCTGTTGTGCAAACCTTTGCTCTAATGATAGCGATTGACCTCCTTCAGAGGAAGGGTGAGAAGTAACCTGATTCTTTCCTTTCCCCTTATTGGATCCTTTTCGGAGAGGGGGAAGTGGGTTACTTGAAGGAATACCCAGATTTTGGGTAAGCCTTTGATTACGTGTGCGCACACCTTCTTCATTTAGGTCTGTGTGTGCGACTTCTTGAGCAAGAACCTCTTCGTCTGATCCCTCTGATTGAGCCTCATCTGGTGAATCAGCAGCAACGGCAGTGATGACATTAATGGATGCATATTGCATGGAATCCTTTCTATCAGAATTTCTGTGATATTGTCTCCTTCTATGTCCATGATAAGACATGGCATTCCGTTGACTTGATCCCTCAGGAATTTCTTGGAGAACCGTCACTTGGAGAGAATCTCCTGACATCTTGGCTCTTCATTCCTCTTGAGGCTTATTCCCTAATTGAGAGAATACTGACTTTCTCTGAGGGAGGGATTGAATATTTGAAAAAGTCCCCAGTCCGGTGGACTGGGGGTGTTCCTGTTGCTTCCGCTCAACTCCTCGAATCCCATTCGTTGATTCTGAGGGTTGGGTTAGAGAAGTCCCCAGTCTGGCAAGCTGGGGTGTCTCTTGACATGCTATGTCTGAGATCTTTTTAAAATCTCTCTTGATATTGCGAATCTTAGTTCGGAAATTAGCTGGATGCATTAACCTGTATCCACTTTTATCACCTGGTTCAACAGACCGTTGGATGATTTCCAAAACTTCTGTCATTTGATGACGTGTTTGCTCCAAACGAGAGGCTTGTGCAATATTCTCGCCTGCTTAATGTAGGAGCAATTCAACAACCTGTTCTCTATATACTTGACTTTGAGAGGAACTAGTTGAAGCTTGATCTCAAGCAAGCTTTTGATTATGAACAAAGCCCATTGACTGTGGCCGGCCATGGGCAATAACATTGCATGAGACCATTTTCGGCGGGCTCTACTGACCGGAAAGCACTGTGAAATGTAGTTCTCCGTGAACACCCCATCCTCTGATATGAACATTAGATGGAGCATTGGAAATTAACTGACGCAATCTTCTTAGTGCGCCAAGGCATGAACGTTGAAGGGTTCTCTGTTGCTTTTCAGCCTTCGGATACCGAGAGACTGATAGAGATGCCAAATCAATCTGGCGTTGTAACCCTTCTATTATCTTAAGATGATTTTCATATTCATCGTAAGATAATACCTTCTTCTTTAATTGACAAAGAGTTTTCCATATGTTGAGACGAATATCATGGATTCCATCATCCGTCAACATCTTTGAAATGTCGTACTGGGAGTCAGCCAAAGGCCAAAACATGACTGGTACTTCACCTTTTGCCAGTTTTTTCCTCATGTTCAGCATTTCCTCTTTATCATTAAATGAAGATTCTTCTACCTGTTTGGACCAGAGTTGGTGTTTCCTTGTTGCTTCATCGGATTCAACAAGATTGGTAGAGGAATCACTATTCATGCTGGAAGATGAATGACCCAGGGAAGGTTCGGAGAATAACCTGAACCCCAGGCTATATTCTGATGGAGAAAGAGTTTCACCTGCCGATAGTAAAGCATCAGACATGACTGGTTTTACGTTTGCAAGTGCCTCGAGATAGGAGGGCTTTCTCGTCACTACATTGCCTTCTGAAGAATTTTCGAGACAACGTGAATCACTACTACGGAGAGGACTTTCGCAGCGAAGTTCATCACCATGAGGAGGACCATCATGATGGGTTACAACAAAAGATGAAATCTCTTGCTCCTTGGCCTTCTGACCACACAGAGGGTTCCTGTGGCTCTCATCTGAAGAAGAAACTTCAAGATTGACCGAATTTTCATGAAGCAAGTTTTCATGAGGAAGTGTCTGTTGAAGACCTTCGGGATTAATGTTCCTGTTTTTGGGAACTGAGGGAGTAGAATCTTGAATTTCGACAGATAAATGTCTGAGGGCTTCAAGAACTCCAGCATCGAGCAAGGCCTTGTTGCAGATTGGCCTTTGATCTCCTGACTGTGCTGGGCGGATCTTTTTCTTAGATGCCTTCTTACTCGCTTTAGAAACCACTTGATGACGAAAGTGATTGGTCTGAGCAGGTGTATGTGCCTCATCAGGAAAGATGGTTAGGTTAGGCTGACAATCATCGCTCAAATCAGGTGTATGTGCCTGACTTGGTTGTCCGTATGATATGGGGGAGTATGCCCCATAACCCTCTTGGACTGGAACAGATGTGTGTGTCTGTTCCAGAGTGAATTGTTGATGTGTCACTCCACTGCTAGGGATAGATTTATGTGTCAGTCCCTGAGATGATGCTGAAGCTGTTATGATATCCTGGCAAACATCCAGAATATGAGCAGGAATTTGCTTCTGCTCTTTCACCATTGACAAAATATGTTTGGTGACTTCAGCCGCCGGAACAGGGATATACGTCCATTCCGGGCTTGGAGTAGGTGTATGTGCCTTCTCCTATCCTCCTTTTCCTGTCAGTGAATTCTGACAGTACTCAAGTGTGGAGGCAGAGATTTTAGTCTGCCTCCTGTTTGTCGTCGGGGCTTTCCGACTGACTTCTCCGTGCGCTACCAAGCGAGACTGTTGGTAGGCTTGATTAGTATTAGCAGGTGTATGTGCCTGCTGATTACACTTCGCCAAACGCGGTTGACGAGATCCATCATATGTAGTCAGACGAGCCTGCTGACTAACTGGTGATGTATAAGCAGGTGTATGTTCCTGCCTATGGTACTCCACCGGAATTGCCTGGCGGGATAGGCTTGATGCTGCCAGATGAGTCTGCTGGACAGCGGAATTAAAACGAACAGGTGTGTATGCCTGCTCGTTTTCCGCCAAGTTAGGTTGGTGGACTTCTCCAGAGATGGCAGGGATGACAACCTGCTTATTATTAACTGGATTCCGTCTCTGGCGGTTCATCTTGCCTGCTCGGGTTCGAGGAACCTGAGCTGAATGCCTGGAGTCAGTACCCTCATCATGTTGAGGGCGCACTACCGCACGAGTCTGGCAGCGATTGTTGATGGGAGCCCTTGAGAAGGACTCCTGTCTTTTTGAATTAAGGCCCTGAGGGACCTGCTCATTCACTTCCTCGGAATAAGGGAGTGAATGGAAATTGCGTTCCGGGGATAACGACCCGAAACGGTTGGAGACGGTAGTCAGCACCGCCTGCTTCTTGATTGCTGGTCGCCGTTGTCCGGACGACCAGGTAGAATTGTTAACTTGGAGGGCTTGACGAGCGGCCTCCAGAGTTGGGATAGTACCGTTGCGACAGTACTCCTTAACCAGTGCATTAGAAACACAGCGTTGAAGACGCTGAGTTGGTGATGTCATCCTCAGAGCGGATGACGTTCCAGCAGGAGTAGCAGCATTGGTTTTCACAGCAGCAGACCTCACAGTAGAGGTGTTCCCAGCAGCAGTATTCACAGGGGTGAATTTAAGGAAAGCCATTTTTGTAGAAGATCTTGAAAAAAGAGTGCCTATTCCATGTAACAGACATAATCAAGATGAATCCGGCTACTGCATCTTTTGGATGATCATATGTCAATGATTGCCTTGTTGGCCCAAAGGGCCTAACAGATAAGAAGAACATCACTTTAACTTGGTTAAGGATTCACGTCGGGTTCACCATTTTTGTTTCGCGCGGAATCCGGGGATGACCTCCTGGACGGGAGATTCAAACGTTCCGATCGGTTTCTAACGGGTTTATTCGTAGAACCGGAAACATCCAATGATTCCACATCCGTCTGGACCTACTTTCCAAAGGCAGGCGCTCATGAGTTTGTGGACTAATGAGGCTTAGGAATTTTCATTGGTCGAGAGGATGGGAGGTCGGACTCATCACACCTTTTTGAGGGGAATTATTGTCTACTCCGGGACTCTCTTTATAGATTTAAGTTATGTTCGTGAATCCTTATTACATTACCAAGTATAAAATGTGCTTTCCTTTAGTTTTAACAATCAATGATTAAATATGCAAGAAATTTAGAGAATCTTTTATATGTATTCGAGGTTCTTCATCAATATAGAATCATCTATATTTGTTTAGAGATTCTTGGTCAATGGTATCCTTCAAAACATTTATATAAAAGTCTCTTGGTCATTTTGATGACCAGGCTGGTTTTAAAGCCACTCAGTGGGGCACTTGAAGTTTATCGTCATTCAGAAGGACATAGATTATTTCAATGTTGGGATCGAACCCATAGATGGGCTACCTACGTATCCTTTGTTTTGAAAAAGGAATCAGAACCCACGTAGTTCGAGGAATGGGATATGATGTTTATGATTGATGGCTCAAAGATGAATGTCATAATTAATTTTACACTCTAAGCTCACGTGAGTCATGCTTGGTGTGAGAAACAAGAGGTATTGGTAAAATTTAGACAATTGTGCCATAAAAGATGAAATCATAAGAATTTGTTTTGGGGCTTATATATAGATGACTGCCCAGATAGACGAAGGTTTAGGATTTACTTTTAGGGAGAAAATCCAAGAACATGGTCCACAAAGTTATATGTGCTTCATGGAGATTTGAATACTCTAATCTTGGGGCTTACTCCTAAAGAGGATGCCCAAGTTAGGAGGGGACTTATGATTGGGTTTTATTCCTGAAAAGGAAACCAAAATCAAAGGTAATTTATGACTGGTTAAGAGAAATTTTAAGAGACTTGGGGCTTACTCCTAAGAAGGATGCCCAAGATTTATGACTAGGACTTATTCCTGAGAAGGAAGCCTAGGTTAGGGGACTTGGGGCTTACTCCTAAAAAGGAAGCCCAAGGTTATGACTGAGTCTTATTCCTGAAAAGGAGACCCAGGTTAGGGATTAAGGTTTGGGGCTTACTCCTGAGGAGGATGCCCAAGATTAAAGGACTTGATTGGGGCTTATTCTTAAGAAAGATGCCCAGATCAAAGGTTTTTATAACTGGGGATTATTCCTGAAAAGGAGACCCAGGTTAGGATTCTCTCATCTTAAAGGATGAGGTTGAATGAATGAACTCTCAATCTTTGGTGACATAAAGATGTTTAAATCACTAGGTTTTGAGAGGTATTTCACAGAATTCCTTTCAGATAAGGATGTCAAATCAAGAAATCATGCCATAAATGGCTTTGAAGAGTATCTTGAAGACTGAATCTTGAATAGGAAGGGTGAAATGGCTTAAGAGGGGTAAAAATGGGCAAGATGGGCACCCAAAAAGATAGGGGCGCGCAAGTCTTGAAAGGCGCGCAAGTCCTGCGGCGGCGCGCAAGTATTGGTCGCGCAAGTATACTTGCGCGACATTAGGGGTACTTGCGCGATTTTCAACCAGTATTGAAATGCTTGAGCGACTCTTTATTAAACCATTTACCATCCTCTTGAGGTTCTTCCAGAAGAGGGACGCGCAAGTTATATTGAAGGAATTAAGTAGGCGCGCAAGTGTTTGATAAGTTTCAACACTTAGGCCTTCCTTTTTCTCTTTAGATCTTCCGTTCTAGGTAAGAAATTACCTTAGAAGTGTTCCGGAAGCTTTGAGAAGAGACTTGGGCATCGGGAGCTTCAATCCGAGTTTCTGAAAAAAGATCCTCTCAAATGGGGGGCCCACAGGGTCTATTTATAGGCAAAAGAAGACCCTGGGTGGTTACCGGGCGATTATCACTTAGGTCGCGCAAGTCACTTGCACGACCATAAGGCGTCGCGCAAGTACTTGCACAACCACTAGGCGGCGCGCAAGTGTACTTGCGTGACCATGAGGGAACTTGCGCGACCTATGGGCAATGTTCTCCTGGTTCATCCCTTTGTCGATTTTTGATGTTTCTTCAAAGGATGAATCACATTGGACTCAGATATTCCCCTTTTCCGATCCTTAGATTCTGTGACGAAAGGAGCGTCAACACATCCATGTATGGAAGCCACTTGACTAGTGGCCCTAACCAATTCACCACATAAACTCAGGTTCACATCCCTATAATAAAGATATTTATGACTAGTAATCAGGGTCTAAGATGGAATTTTGGAACAAAAAATCCATGTATTAGATTGTAAAATAATGTAAAAAATAGAAACACATTATATACATAATAAAATAAATAAACGAAAGTATTAAAAATTGGATGATATAACATATTTTTTACAAAGAAATTATAGGCAAAGAATCATTTTATTATGAAATGAAATAGCCATTTTATCTGGGAAGACATAGTCCCATTACATAGATCATAGGTACAGAGCATGATGTCCCATTACAAAGCCAAATTAGTCAATAAAAAATGTATGATAAGGACACTAAGGCTCTATGAATACCTTCTACCAATCTCTCAACCATCATACATTTAATTATCCATCATGAAATATAAATTCTACAAAAAAAAAGTACCTGAAATAAAGTGATTGTCTACTAAGGTACTCAAGTGTAATTGAGGACTTAGCAGGGTGTGAGAAAAAAACATAATAGGGCACAAAAATCTATCCTCAACAATCTAGATATGAAGTGATACATACATGGAAATTTTATGATCAAAAAATATATTAATTATATGAAATAAACTAATGTTCCACTATCAGTCCTCAAGTATATTTTTTAATCAATAATACCTGCTTTATTCTGTGATGGATTGTCTTTTATCATAATACGTTTCCATATGGGGATACAAGTCCCACATTTTAGATCCCATGTACATTATTCCATTTAGGTGATAACAACATATGTGAGGAAGTACTCTAGGTATCAATATAAAATCATACACAAACAATCAACCATAAAGTCATCAAAGGATTAACTATAAAATCTATTGTGTGAAGAATATATTTCCAAACTACGATATAATGAGTGGATAAAAGTTTATTTTCATGCATCATACCTAATCATTGATAAGAATCCTCCTCCATGTCACCATGAAAACTGGATAGTTAACAAATTTCATGGTTATCACAATTAAGGAAAAAAATTCCCCAAGACCAAGTATTTTGATTATTGGAGTGACCCAGAGAAATCATAATAATCATGACAAAAATAAACTCCCTTTTATTCAAGGTGGTATCCAAGAAATTATAGGTACCATAGATACCCTTAGAACCCAATTAAATTGATATTGACCTATGGTCAAATCCTGATTTCTAGGGAAATCATCATGTGACTTAATAGCTAGATCTCAATAAGAGGCTCCATGAATCGAGAACCATACCATCTACCTATCAGAAATTATAAAAATAAAAATCCTTGGATGTACCTTTGTGCAACCAAAATATTGTCTTTATATCATATTGAGCATGTAATATGGATCCCAAAAATAATTTTTGGTAATCACTAAACAAATCATAAATAAAAATATAAATAAAACTAAGTATAAATAAATAATTAATAGGTTTTTAAAAATTGGATAATCCCATTACAATAATCCCCAACCCATTAGCTCAACTGCATGGTATGAGATCTAACATGACACCCATTACTATATCTACCCATGCCCAAATGAAACCACCCATGGTCAGTGTAATTTTAGGGAACCTATTGGGGTCCCCTTGGTCACATCATTGGTTTGGTTCCCAACTTGGGCTCCACTAGGTCAATACATAGGTTTGTTACCCTACATGTGGTCCTTTAGGTCAACACATTGTAAAGGAATCCTACTTTGGGTCCATCATAATTCCAGTCACACCATGGGTAAAACCATATCACTTAAGGGAATAATATGCCTCTTCTAAGACCTTTGTATTAGATATCCATACAATAAAATAGATATGATGTTCTAATAACACAAACTTAGAAGAAGACATATGTTCCTTCTCACAATATTTATCCATACAAAGGTGATCCACCCATTCAAACAAGCTCACCATATCCAAGGTTTTTCCATAAAGGAAAAATAATTTCAAGAGGCCCTCACATGTCCCACTAAGAGAACCCTACTCACACCATAAAACAACATCATCTTGGAGGTGTTCATGAATTTCTATGAAAGGGATAGTTGTATTTATCTAATTCAAATAATTTAATTCACAACCCTCAATGGTTTCATATTCCAAGGCCTATAACTAGTGCACAGATTAGATATATGTGGACCTAGAATCAAGACTGTCCACTAGGTCCATGGTGGACCTAGAATATTTTTACTATTATTATTTTACGATCATTCATGTTTCAAAATATATTTTAAATAATAGAATTAAAATTAAATAAACATTTTAAATAATTAATGGGGTTCACAAATTGAGTGGAATGACCATAAATACACATATAGATGAAAAACAAGCATTTGGCTAGAGATATATTACCAAAACCACCAAAATCAATTCCAAGCCCTCCAACATAACATTATTTCTATCATATACTTTATAAACCCATCCAAGCTTCATCTCAGCTCAACCAGCCCCCATTGTCCACGTAAGGCTGAAAACCACCCCAAGAATCAACAAATGAATAATTATAACATCTGAAATTTTCATTTTTTTCAAAATATGAATATTTACAAATTTGTAATCAAGTGATGTCCACTCATTCGAACCATTATCAACCACCCATGGTGGTCCTTTATCATATTCAAAAACAAATTCTAGGAAAATAACCTAACACTCGTAAACAATTCTATTAAAATTGTTTTAATTAAACCCATAAAAACATTAAAAACACTATTGGTATATACCTATATGAATTGGGAAGTGATGATAGGCTGATATGGTCTTGGGAGTCCCTCAAGCTTGGTTAAATAAACGTCTTATGATAGCAGGAAAATTTGACCATACTCTTGTGGAATCATCTAAAAAACTAAGCCGAGAATAAAAAAATGAAGCAATGAGAGGAGGCGATTCAAGGATGCCAACGATGTAGGAATCATACAGTTAACACAATTGAATTTCTATGAACACAATCATTGATTAGGGAAAGAATATGGGAGAATGAAATGGTGTACTCATGGATGGTGCAACGTGATAAAGGAGAGAGGAGGGGTTAAGATCTGTAAAAACATGAGGTGGGAATGGAATTTCTCCCTGTAAAGAGAACTATCTAGATGGTATCAGTACATCCACTAGCTGATGATCCTATAAAAATTTTTAATCCAGTAGCATGGTGGTGGCTAGCCTGAACTTGACATGTACCTGTCCCATAGCTCGCCGATGGTCGTGGCCTGCCACTACCCTATAACCCAACCTTTTAGAGATTCTCCTATTACTTCCCCAACCCTTGACGTATCTTTAATGATCCATTACACATCTCACTGCACCCATTTTAGGTGTTGCAAATCCCATAATTCATTTTTGAGTATCCTTTAAAAATTTGGTCCACTCACAAGTTGATGAATAAAAATTATACTCTAAATTTCAAGACCTATATGTACACATGGGGTATTACAATATCCTACTATAATAACTCTCATCATAGAGAGTTATTTTTATAAAACACACTATAATTTCCTAGCTATTATGGTCATCAATTATGATCCAAATAACCATGTTCTATTATTGATCACCTAAAGTGATTGTATAGAAGAAGTAAAATATATGTAAATTAATCAACAATACCCATTACCACACTCTTAATTCTTCAATTAAGTATTAAGGAAATTCTTACTGAAGCCCATCCACCTTTAGAAAATAGTTTTTGAAAATCCAATTAATCACCTAGTTAATGGTGCTCCCCAACACAAGATATATCATAAGGTCTAATTCTAAACCAGGAAGCCTTCTCAAAATTGAAATGGACTACTGAAACAAATTCATAACATCCCAATGATACACTTATTGCAGTTACTACAATACCAAACCTCATTTCACTTGAGGGAACCAACATTAATCCTATATTATAGGTTATATTTCAAAGTGTAAGTGTAATATGTATTCACAAAAAAAGTTCATATATTCATGATTTACCTTGAAAATACCCTAAAAATATCTAAAATTTATCTATAGTTACTAAAAAATTACATCTGATGTGGATCCATTCCCACCACCTTCAATTAAACAATAGAAAGCAAGTTAAGCTTCCCATGGCTGATTTTTCAGGAGACTACTTGGTCTCTTCGAACAATGTTCTATTAAATTATATTACTGATATGAATTAAAATATCAAAGTTCCCCTTTTATCATCTTAAAACACTCACCATAGTCTGATACCAACCTCCATTGTAATTACATGATTTATTCTTCAATAAATTTAAACCATTATCATGCTCTACCATGAGTACTAACACATCACCAACCGGAACCGTGCATAAATAACCTCAAGATAATCCCAATAATGAACCCAATGCATAGTATCCATCCATCATCACAACAAAATATGCATTGGGAAATGACCAAGGAATCTAGAAATAATTTAATTTGCCATAACACTAGCATCTGGTTCCATCACGACATTTTTATGACCTGCATATCATTATGTCCCTTATAATATGAGGGTCACATGCCATCAATGGATGAGTTGTTACACACTATTGAAGTAAAAAATCCTCACTTTTCTGAACCTAATTACTGATAACCTCATACCAAGCACTATTGTCTACATAATATATTGAAATGATGTATCCATTTAGCTTATTCCTGATATCCATTGTGAAACATCAGTTCACCAGCCAATCCCATCTGATGATAACATCATCAATGTAATCCACTAAAATTTCAGTCATAATAAGGTTCACCACCTTGAATGTGGCAATACTAAACTCCCAGCCATATGGAACAAATTTAACCACTCATATAAGGAATCCTCTACATTTTCCATATTTAAATAACATGGGGTTATCCTACTATTCCATGATCACTGACATTATCCCTACATCTATATTGTACAAAAAACCATCATTATTCCAAAGTAATTTTTGATAACCCCATTGAAAAGACATATGATATTATGTTCAAAATACGCCCTTCAGATTGATTGATAAACTTATTTTCTACAGCCATTAAGGATTTAAAATTTAGAAGATACCACCTCAAACCATGTGTACCATCTCAATATTATTTTACATAATATAAATATTATCGTGTATAACTCAATAGTAATACTTGACTCTCACTCTTAGAATTTATATCCCATCAAAACTATGCTTTCACATTAAAACCAATAAATATTTCCCATGTTGTGTCCATATCATCCACACACATTGACTCTATAAAATGTCTAAAAAAACAAAATTTGTCCACCCAAACATGTACCATGCTTAATATCACATCCTAAAGTAACAGGTAAATGCACTGAACAAGTCTATCACTGGAAAAACAAACCTCAAAATCAGACCACAATCACTCACAGTGATCACAACCCATTGAAATTATTTGGAATCTATACACCTATACCTTATACAAGGATACACTAGACAATAAAAAATCCCATGACAATAAGAATATAAAACATTTTCACAATTCTAAGTTACTAACAAAGACAAGCTAAGCTCACTAATGGGTCCCACTAGATCATTATAAAATATAATCTCACCTTGATCCTGGTGCATAAATCCAGGTTACTTAGACATTACACCAAGAACTTAAACCTAATATCTTATACAATTTCTTCATATAAGGTCATGCCTCATGTTAATAATAACCCATGGGTAGCATCGTTGATATCATCTCTTGAATCACATAGAAACTCACATGCCATAAAATTCACTCTATGGTTTCACGTACACATTAAAATAAATCACACTCCATCCAATACACCCAAAAGGGACCAATTCTCATGATCATCAACACATTTTAATTCCACATAGAGAACCAAATTATCACGATCAAGTGTCTATATAAAACCCCATCATCCATGATGATCCCTTCAATAGATCAGTAACTATGCGGTAAATTTACATACAATTGAATCAAATCAATGTGGTTAAAGAAATTGTTAATGGAACATTAATTAACCGATATAATGAAATAACGTACAAAAAAACATGGGGACTATAATAATATACTCCAATTAAGAAGTCGACCTAATAGGATCACTACATATCCTATGCACGTGGGTCTAAACCATCATCTCAATTATATATTATATTATTGTGGATCTATAAAAATTTCCCTTAGAGTTACATGTGTAATCATTTTAGTCCAACTGGGTAAAATTCCAAAAAAAACCTATACCAAAATAATTTATGAGATATTTGTGAAACATAAAATTGGTGAAACCCTTGTTAATAATAAAACTACACAATCTAGGCATACATATCATGCAAATACTATATTCCTAATTATGCTGCATAAGACACCTCCTTCTTTAGTAACTAATAGCCAAAATACAATATCTAGAATATTAATATGGGGAACATAGCAAGAAATAAAATAATTTATAAAATAAAACATTATGTTCCTCACATGAGGATAAATTAATGTCAATCAAAACACCATATACAAATAACATCAATCCCAAGCCTCTAGTAACATGTAAAGTAAAAAAGAACTACTGTTCATGATGAACAATATCCATCATATCCTCCAATAAATTCCAAGATGTCATCACTAATCTACCGAAAAATGTGTAACAATGAAAAAAATAATCTCATTCTACTTTGTAAAATATAGGTCCAAATCCCACATGGCCGGTTCCTTGTCTCTATTAGAAAATAATCTCATTCATTCTCACCCATCATCAAGAGGTTGATGACTAAAAATGAGATGTTACGGTCATAACCTGGGGAGACTAGGCCTCTTATAATCGTGTTTATCATTATAATATTAAAATAGCTAAACATAGAAGATTATATAAAATAATCAATCAGAAGTAATAATCATATAAAGATGTTGAACATGAAATGTTCCACACAAAATCAAATCATTATGCTCACATATAATGTAATGAAAATGAGCCTATACGAATAAATCCTACCAGTATCCTAATCATTTAAGTACTATTTCTCAATCATTCCATATTTTGTCTACTCCCAGTATGTACCAAAAAACATGTGAGATTATTATTGGTCACCCAAGTGAAATTGTGTCATGGGAATGGTGTTAGTATAAAAGAATATGTGGAACCATTAAAGTATTCTCATATAAATATGTATTGAAATTAGATGAGAATTTGAAATGATCTTTTGAAAATAATACATAAAATATAGGAAATAAACAAATAAATAACCATCGAACCTTGGGTTTATATCATCGATCAACTATACATTTTCTTTCTTGTTTCATATTATCTATGAGAATAATACATCACCACATGTGGAAAAAAGTATAGCATTGGGATCCCATGTGATTAGATCTGTTGTGTTGATAACATTGGATAATATTATGTACTCTAAGAATCCATATCAAACCCGGTTCAAACATCAAAATAGCACATAATCGAATGATCAACAATAAAATATAACGATTCTTACAAATCTCTCCAAAATGTAATATAATGAATGGCTTAATATCAATTATTTTAAATACTTAGAAATCACTAGTCAGAATCATTCCCAATGTCACCACGCCAACCATCCAAATACATGGAATCTAGAGTATCCATGTTTTCTATAAGTAACATCAGCATGATCAACTATCTTGATCATATGGGTGACCTAAGAATCTATTTATAAACATCTGAAAAATAAACTCCCATGTCTTCATAACTAAATCCTAGACATGGAAGGATACCTAGGCATCCTTTCTAGCAAAGGAAACCCTTATATACCTGAGAAAAAATTCTCATGTCCTGGGAATTTATCACATAACCCATCAACTAAATCCAAATAATAAAATATTGGTATCAACAAAAAAATCATTGTTAAATAATATGGGAAAAAATCTAGATATCAAGTACTACCTCTATGGATCCCTACCATTACTTTCGAGTCATATCAATCTTGTAAACCAAATCCATAGAATCATGCCGTAGTATTACTATATAAATCATAAATTAATGAATAAAAACGACTAAGAAAAAATAAATTGTTATTTAGGGATGGATAAATTCATAATCCAATGAAAACTATATATAACCCACTAGATCAACTACATGGTAAATTTCCAAAGGTGACACTAGATACTATTATTATACATTCACATATTCACCCACTCAATATTAGTCTATTATCAAGGAACCTACTGGGTTCCCCAAGCTTAATGCATTAGAAATATAACCTACTTCGAGAAATTATTAATTTAACTTATTCCAAGGATAAAAAAAATTTACTTGGGTATAGAACATACTTATACCAATACCTATGTATCTCATGAACTCGGGTGCCTAATGAACATAATGTAATAGTAGTAAACACACATAAGATGACACATTTTCCATCTCAAACTCTTCAGTTATACAAGCGTATTACTCTCATCAAACCAAAATCATCCCATCAAATATCCATCCACCAAGGTTAAAAATAGGTCAAATAATCCCCACATGGCCTATATGGGTTACTACCTGCATTCTATCACACCCCCACTAATAGAGGTGTTCAACAATGTCTATGCATGGGTCCGATGGCCTAATCCAATTCCAATGAATTTATTAAGACCTCTAAAGGAGTTAATGATCTATGGCCTACAAAATATCATGTCTAAACCATCTATGGATGAGGAATTAAGTCATTTCACTAAGACTATAGTAGAAAAATACAAAATTTTCCTTTTATTCATAAGTGATCATGTATGATTAATAATTTAATGTAAAATACCATATTTAAATACATTTATCGATCAATTAGTTACATGATTTTGTCACCTTAGTGAAGAGAAAAAAATAAATACTAAAATAAATACTATGTATAAGGTTATAGGGATATACCAAGACTACCAACCATAATTTGAAACTTTTCTACATAACTAGATTCCTTACATCTTCTACCCACGACCATATACTCCTTGTCATGTCAAAACATTACCCCACCATCCACCCATGTCTTTAAATAAGTATATCCATAACTCATTGATTAATTTAAAACATTGTAATTAACTTAAAAGATTTTTAAAACATAATAAAATGAATTAATTCTCCACATGCAACATTTTCTAACTTGTATGATGACCAACCAACTAGAGGGGGTCTGTCGTGTGTTCCCAACCTCTAACTAAGAAAAAAACAGTATTTTTGACTAACAATTATATTATTAATTATTAAAATTAAATAATAATGTCATGGAAACAAACAGAAAAAGGACATAACTCCTTGAAATAGAAAGTAATTATGGGAAGGAATTCTCTCAAGAATCACTCACACTAGGATACATAAAATCCACATTACATAAATATAATTACATTATTCCTCGATGAAATATTTCTTGAACCCTATCCTAGGAAAAATGAAAATTAGAATGAGAAGGAGGAGTAAATAAAATGAGTACAACAATAGAGTAAACATGAAATTAACACCACCGATTCCTAGCAAACACCACCCTTGATTCATGGGAGGAAGAGGAAAGAAATAGAGAATAACATCTTATATGGAACGTTAAGAGAAATGGGAGTGGAGGGGTTGGAACCTCTAAAAAGGAAAGTGGGAAATATTATATTTGGTTATTTTACTAGACACAATATATTTGCGGATCCTAGGACGTAAGACATTCCACTTGGAAGCTCACTGACTAGCCAATGCCTATAGGTTTCCACCACCATATTTCCCCACCACCTCATCTTTCTCCTAGTGCTTTATAAACCCATCATCATAGAATATAAGATATATTAGAACACAAAATACACCATTTTATGGGGATTAAACTAATATTAATATAATTATATACTATATTATATGTTTTCTCCAACCACTAATTCAAAAATAAAATGAATGCATTTTAATTCTTTTATGCACACACGAGGTGTTATTATTCAGAAATCCCTTATCCAAATTGCATCAAAATAGTAAGAAATAGATATGAATAATAGAGAAGAACGTAAATGGAATAAAATAACACTAATATATTATATAATATTCATTCAATTAACATATGTACATGGAGAATCAATATAGATAAGATGGAATCATTTCTGGATCATTGTGACTAGTTTTACACTTATAAAGATGTAACCCAAAAAAGCTATCATAAGGGAAGGTGGTAGTATAATAAATCAGAACCCATCGTAAAAATATTGTCATGGGAACACCAGGTATTATGTGAAACCAAACAGCCCATGAAAATATTTGGTTTAGTGTATGTCCCTTGAGGACCTCTACCTCACAACTTGTTTCACCTAACTAGGTACTAGATGAACCTCTACAGTCACCATCATTCACTATCAGGACTCAAAAATTGTTGAACCGTAACCTAAGTCTTCTCCAATTAGACTATGATCAGAAAAACGTTAAATAAATGATACCAAACATATCCACATATTCCAATTCTCAATATATGGTAAAATAAATCGAAACTAGACCCTACTTCCAAACCCACTAAAACACATTTCTTCTCCAAAATAAATCGATATAAAGTTATGTGAGTCATTAAAATATCCTAGTTTAATGGTATTATGTACCATGAAATAAATTGTATCCCCTCATTGCCCCAATATAATAATCTACATGATATTGTTTGATGGTTATTTATATCATGAACACAACCATATTTTATCTGAAACTCTTGAAAATGTATAAATATATACCAAATGTAACCAAACATTCTTGTGTACATTCATAAAAATATAGTGATGTAACAATGCTTCCCACCATAATACATTATATCCCAAAAAATTCAATCAATATCATCATCCATGGACAACACATTCTATTACTAGAACATCCAATTCTCTCCCTCATGCCTATTCCAATTTTCATTAATGTTACTTGAACATTCAATAATTTAATACCATGTTGCCTAAATATATTATGCATCTGATCATGGATTTAAATAGAATACTCCATAAATTTCATGTCATAATTAATATCCATTTAATCATATAAAATTTGAGATATGTTTCTTTTTAGAGTTTTTATTAACTAATAGCGAGGAAAAAATTGTATATAATAACAAATCTTTGTAGAAACACTAATTGGTAGTAAAACTCTTTGAAAAATTAAACAATCTCAGAATGACCCATATTTTTAGTTTCTAGATTACCCTCCATCTGTATAATTTTTTTTCTATACCAGATGATACATCGATGATGAAATGATAACAGACCATAAATTCTTGCCACTATTGAACGTTTTTAGCATATGAATTATGTTATGTGTCATATTTTACTAATTAATCTTTATTTAGTGAACTTTTTTTGTAAACACAAATTATAATCTAATGTGACATAACATTGTATTTAGCACAAGTAAATTATGATTGTTATGACCATTAATATAATGATTTATTTCGGGAAATAAATAACAATGACTGATAGTCACATTTATTAATAAACATTTCAAAACAAACATGATCCTACCCTGATAAATAAAAATAAATTTTAAAATATTGATTCTTGACTTCTAAGGTATGTATGGTTTATTCTTATAAGATTTCTATCTAATAGTGATATGATGTTCTTATCATTAGTTTATTAGTAATTTATTTATATAACCCTCTCTATGATCTCACTATAAATTGAGGATATATATAAATTTATATATGAATAAATCCCGGGAATAAAAATAATCATCTAGATATATAGCATAATGATATCCTCTAATAAAAATATATAATGAATTATAAGGAAGTGGGATAATATTTTGGGTCAATCCATTATTAGTCATATCATATAATAAATTATTATGATCTATGAAAAATGATTAAAAAATAAATTTCAATATCATCGCATTATGATACTATCATTGGAAAATGATGGAAATGTGTTACAAGTCACTAATTATCTATCATTATATAATAAAAATTCATTAATTAAGGGATATAATTCTGTACATCCCTCTTTATCCTTACCCTCTAGAACTTCCTTGTAATATCATGATAAATATTCACTAATCAAGAAGGGACTGATCAACTATTGTTATAAAAGGAACCCAATAAATTTTCCATTAAAATAAACAGAACCACAACCTTTACCTCATATTGGACTGCAATGTTTTCCACAATGGGAAACCATTCAATAGACTTATATTTATTTAAGGATTCAATAATCTTATTTCATTAAGTATTATCTAATTTCCATCATTAAATGGCCCACATGTGTAAAATAAATTTCCATGTTGCGAAATTCTAAAATGTATCCTCAATATTGAATTTTAGGATTGTAATATTTTATCAATCTAAAATGTATCCACGACTACACAAAATCACTCCATGGTTGATTTTATCTACTAGATAAATCATCTATAAAATTACAAATACACGGTGTATAGGATTACTAAATATTAAATATAGAATGATACTCTACCCATCTCTATTGTCTCAATTTCAATTCATGGCTGGAGTAGATATTGATCAAAATATTTTTATATAAATACTCTTTGAAAGGTTTGGAATATATGAAATGTGATATGTATTTAAGGTATATATATCCACCACTAACTCTAAATCATGGATACTACATTTCATTTCATGTGATCATATCATTCCTGATCAACACGCCACCGCACTATAACTATTTTTTATTATACCACACATTTTGGATTTTGGTGAATCATAGCATACTTAAAATAATTCCAAATAAATTATAAATCTCACTAAATGAATAATTTTAAGCCAATTATATATCATAATTAAATATATATAGAACATATTATCCAACTAAAGATGCATGTATTTTAAGATCAATTTAATTATTTTATATAAAAACGTTAAAAAGTTATGAATTAATAATTGGAAGTAACATTCGAAATTAAGAAAAATCTAAATATAAAAAAAGTAATTGGGTATCTCAGAAGAAATTGACTCTTAGATTTTCATGGAATCCTCTATTAGATTCTATAAATAAATAAAATTCTATAAAAAACAAAACCACTTATTGATAACTAATATTTGGATAACTTTTCAGAGAACATATGCTCTTAAATAATCTCCAAAATAGTGTTTAAATACTTCTTTTTATTATTTTTTATACCAGAATATTGATAAATTCATAAAAAAGTCAAGGAGAAATGATTCAGTGTATTTATTAAAGAAATATTTCATAATGGAAATTTAAATAATAAGGGTATTAGAAAACCCAAATAGAATCACTATAAAAATTTAATACACATGCATATTTCTAAAAGATAGCTTTGGAATGCCATCCTTAATTACCCTCAGTTGGTGGTTTCCTAATCAAGATTAGTTCATCGAAAATAACATATAATTTTAAATAAATCAAGTTGTTAATTGATGACGGGTTATCGAAATTTATTATTCATATTTATATGATTCAACATCAATAATTTGACTTGTAATAACAAATTTCCATCATTAATAATTATTAATAGAACATGTGTTTTCATTGCCGATATTATTGGATGAATGAAACACTTTCTGTCCCAAAAAATAATATAATTATTATCTCTAATAGGTCTACACATTAAATATTATATTAATTAAATGAGTTCTCACTCATCTAATAAAATAAACAATGAATGAACTCTAAATATCATTCCAGTGTAAGGTAAGATAATTATTCAAAAAACAGATAAATCAAACCCTCCTACATTGATGATAATTTTTGACTGATATGAAATCCTACTAGTCTATAAAAAACCATACTATGTAAAATAAAAAATTCAAAAATTTTTATTTATTTTTTCCTAATAAAAATTTATGAATTTGAAATTTCCCATAAAATGTGTGAATATTTCAAAAAGGTATGTCAAATGATACTCCCTTTCCATAGTCGTTAACATTAACTTTGACATTAAAGGAATAAATATATATTTTATATAAAAATTTTATTGGTTAACTACAATAATAGTTTTTAGTTTATGATATGGTATTTTATGAAATATGGTTCCAAACACAGTAGAATCAATAAGTAGGATATCTCCCACTACCACTGACTCTGCCTCTAATTATCCGGATTTATACTAATTAAATCTAAATGACCTGATTCATTTAGACCTAGATTTATTAATTATATTCCATAAATTTACAATGTGACTTAAATCTAACATAATTTAATATCCTCATAAACTATCACGGTCTATATGTTTTTTTAGAACCAACAATGAAAGAATTTTGGGGGTTAAAAATTTAGAACTCCTTATAATGAAAAAACTTCAAAAGTGATGGAATGAAATAGTTAAATTAAGTAATTAATTATTTAGATATTCTTGATTACTATTCTGATAACAACCAATTTTTATTTTTCCATGAGAAGAATGCAAGCTCAAAGATCTATTTTGAGAACCACCCTACTATGAATCATTTCACTTCATCATGTCTATCTCATCCATTGATTCCCTATTCTTCACCACCACATAAATCAATGACAATTCCTCCAATCAGATCTCATATCAACATGTTATATTTAACATTCACACCCTGAGTTATCTTTGGTGGTCATTAGTTCAAATAAATTAAACTATGTTAATTAAATGAGTTTAATACTCATTAAATTTACTATTTGAATTCTATATATTTAGGATCTTTTATATTATTTCCAAAATAATTATTTCTTGAATGAATTTTTAAATGATCATCTTCTAATATCCAACCCTCATATGCTCCTTCAAATTTATATCCCACAACCATGTATTACCACTAAATAAGTACTCAAAAGATTATGTAATTAGAAAAATCTATATTCAACATCTTTGGGGTGTAAATTGATCCATATATTAACTTTATTCTCTATAAATAAATACGTTACTTATTTTACAATTCCTTTGACCTTATACAAAGGTGTATTCTATTTCTAAAACTATAAATCCTAGTCCACTTCATTTTCAAATATTTATGTACTCCCTTCCTAAAAACATGGATCATTAGGGATAATATGATCAAGAGTTCATGTTATCTTTTCATTTTCCCAAATCCATTATCATTATTTGGATCACTTTCATCTTTCCCAAACATTTCCTTGTAAAAAAGATCTTTAAATAAAGGCATATCTAGAACAATATAAATCTTATGTAAAATCCCACAAGGCATCAAATAAAAATTACAAATACCCAAATTAGAGGAAAAAAAAACAAAGTATCAGAATGTTATGAATAACTAGATCAATTCATGTTCTATTGAGTTATTCCCTCATATATATCATGTCACACATGAACAAATAAATAATTCTAAAAAATTCCATCAAAAAATAATTAAAAAAAAAATTTAAAATAAATTTTATATAATTTACATACAAAACAATGAATAAATACATCAACTATATACTTATATTTTATGAAACATGATATAATGTACAACCTAAGAAACTTAGGGTGTAGACAACCATGGGTCACAACTTACCATTATCCTACAAGAGTTCCTTCCAATTAATAATCTTACCCAAATTCCTCGGTTACTAAAGTCCCACAATAAAAGAGCTCAAAATTCCTTTTTATAAGAACCTATTGATTTATGACCATAATATTATCTTGTGATATTTACTTTATGATTATAAAAACATATAATTTACTCTTTTATATAATTTTATACACCATAACCAAGGGGATATAATCCTAAGAAACATATTTGGTTCACCGTAAGGCATCAGGTGTATTCCCCTATCACTTAAGGATGCTAAATTTTTTAGAGGGAAAAAGAAAATCACTAGGGAATAGTTTTTCCTAAAAAAATTTCCTATATGAAATATTAAGACAATTTCAAGTAAAACTAAAATCCTGAATGTTTATACCACTTTTGATGAAAAATAGAAACCAGACACATTGCAACAATTTTTTATAATCTATAGAAAACCATAAATTAATGTAGATTATTCATTATAAGTTTTAATGGTGTGAATCTTCCAATAATGCACAACCAAATACCATATCATACACAATGAAATTATTTATTAATTTAAACTACTATTGAACATTGAATCCTTTCCCATTATTGTATTATTTCTTAAAGCATCTATATACACACTATGATATGTAGGTAGGTTTGAGTATTTTAATACCTATAAGGAATCATAAATACACTCACATAATTCCCACAAAGTCATTTCTTAATTTCAATTACCAATTCTATTTATAAAAGGTTAGTGAATTAGAAAAACCAACATTTTTATCCACCATAAGAACGAAGTTATAAAGGGGTTAAAAAAATTAAATTGTTTTTTTCCTAGAAGGAAGGTAATCATTATCAGTTACACCAAAAAACAAATCCATTAGATATCTAATATATATCCTAGTTAAATAACCCAAAAAACGAGGATAAATAATTCATACCTTAGAAAATAGAAAATCCTAACTATAATCTATATGCAGCCAGTTTATTACATAATTTAAATCACTCCTAATCCACATTACACATAATATAGAACATCATTATACCCCACTATAAATACCTTCTAAATATACATTAAAATTCCCTATTTTTTCTTATGAACAAACTGTTTAACATTCAAATCTATTTTATATACCAAAATTGGTTTAAAAAACCTATTATATAAAATTTCTAATCTCAACTACTTTATTTTATCCCAAGTGCATAGTTTAATTTAAAAATTCATTTTAATAATGAATGATATTTTTTTATTACCAACACTAAAAGATTCTAGTAAAATATATAAAATATTTTTTTATCAGAACAATTGAGAACAATCATTTGATAAATTTATAACATAGGAAAATGACTTAAAAAAATAAAAATAATATGAAAACTAACTATAATAACCAAAATTTCAAATAAGAGCCACAAAAATTAGATAAAATATATCTTAATAAAAATAACCAATTATTTGTTGTCAGAAATAATTGTAAAATGCATATAACCCTAATAATAAGAACACAAAAAATTTATTATTTCATTAATCACTATAATTAATAATTTAAATATCCTTATGGTAATCCAATATGATATATGTATATAATGTATAAAATATAGATATAGATAAATATATATATATTAAACATAATGTGATGTCAAAGGTCTTATCCATTGTTTATTCGATTAATCCCTATGTGAAAAAACATCATCAACCTATGGTGAATCTCTAAAATTTTGATGAAAATCACATGTATCTTCTAATATTAATTTAGTTCATATAATGAGGTTTAATTGAACATAATACAGACTTTATAATCCAAATTATATAACTAATACCATATATAATGGCAAGGCTATATAGTCCTCAAGAATTCACAAGTTTAAGATACATTTAATGAATAATTATTATTTAGGAGGGGGTGAATCAATGTTCCCAACATGTTCATCAAGAATAATATCCATTCATATAGTATGGAGTTGATCAATTAAAATAACTCTATATAGAGAGTAAAGGTGGGTCACAATAGAATTTATTCAGGCTTATCCCATATGAGAGAGGAAATTTCCCAAGTGTAGGTTGTTTGTGTCCCCTCCCAAACAAAATAGCTATATAATTATCAAAATAATCCTTGGAAAATGAATGAACATGAATGATAAATACTAATAGTAGAGAAAATATCTTTCAAGAAATAAATTATTATAATGAATATGATAAAAACAATAGTGTCATGACCTGACCCTACCCAGGCTCAAGCCGCAACTACCCTAAGCCTACCTCCATAGGCCAGGGGCTGGAGACAAGTACCGAAGGAAAAACAACTTAGGGGGGCCTTTGCCTAAGTACCTGTACACACACACACATCCCACTCAATGAAGAAGTGTGGAGTAAAAAGAAAGATAAAGTACCAACTTATATAAATAAACCAGAAAGTGCATCAACCTCTAAACAATACAAAGAATGTGCGGAAGGTAAACTTAAATGAAATGGGGAAAACGCGTGCCCAACCAGTAAAGTGCCAAAACCTGGCAACAGGTAAAAAAAATTAAAATAGCTGGGAGATTCCCACACCTGGTACCCGACAACGACCACCGCACATGGTCCAAGATCCCAAAATCCAATGCTCTTCTGACGTCATGACCAACATTTCTGTCGTCTGCAAGGGCACACCAAGTGCGAGAAAAGACCAAGCAGGGGTGAGTATAAAAATACTCAGTAGGATGCCCCGAAGGCTCGAGGGAGGAACAAAGGAGGTACTGAAGAGGTGAGCAGTAGATTGAATAGGTAAAATTAAAGGAGTACAACAGAGAGTGGAAAAAATAGTACAGATCAACCCAACAAGAGGAAGGGAGTAGACTCATCCAACCACGAGAAGGTAATCACAGAAATCATGTTGCATAGCCTGCGTGTCTTCGCCTCTCTCGGAAGGATAGTAACCAAAACCAAAGAAGTGGGTACTAGAACGAGGTATATACATATCCTTATGCTCAATCAAGAAACCCAAACAAGATCAGAAGGGTATCTCCATCCCATAGCTCAACCTAAGAAAGTGAGTAGCCAATAGTCCCAGAAGTAAACACCATCGATGCCCAGTATCCCATACATCTACCCCAAACTACAAGTCAAGGGGCTCAAATCACTGAACCTCGACACTATCCTCTATGGGTGACACTGACTCGACTGCAAGGTTTTAGGTCGCATCACAAGGACGTGTCTTGGTGGGGAAAGCACCACTCGTTATTGAGAGTTCTGGGGAAAGTCAAACTACACCTCATCACTATCACACAGTCGAGAGGTCCTCAAAGTCAAGATATCACATCATTGACCCATACAACCATGGGTCCCGCTCCGGTAGTCACGGAGAAAAGTCACCGACTAGCCTCATAAGAAGGCCAGTGTCTGAAATGCCAACATGTGACCCACTGCCCAGCCCTACTAGAGGGTAAACCCTAACACATCATCCGGAAACCCACTTCCCAACCCTGCTGGATGGTAAACCCGGAACAAGTCGACAGGTGACCCACCGCACAGCCCTTCCGGAGGGTAGACCTCGAAAAATTCGACATGCAACCTACTGCCTACCCCTGCTGGAGGGTAGACCTGGAATAAGTCGACAGGAGACCCACTGCCCAGCCCTACTGGAGGGTAGAACTGGAAGAAGTCGATAGGCGACCCACTTCCTAGCCCTGTTGGTGGGTAGACCTGCAAGAAGTCGACAGGTGACCCACTACCCAGCCCTCCTGGAGGGTAGAGATGGATTAAGTCGACAAGCGACATACTGCCCAGCCCTGCATGTGGGTAGACCTAGAAAAAGTCGACAAACGACCCACTACTCATCCCTGCTAGAGGGTAGACATGGAAGAAGTCGACAGGCGACCCACTGCATAACCCTGTCGGAGGGTAGACCAGGAACTGCTCTAGCCGTCCCTACTAGAAACAACCACCTGAGTAAAGGATCGGTTACCATGTGATGTATTGGTCACACTGAATCCTAAAAATTCTACCAGGGAATACTAAGGTACGTGATACTGAAATCCCACATGGCTAAAGGAAAAACGGGAAACCCAAAAAACTCCACCGATCACACCGTCGAGTACAGAACCAGGGGAAACCACTCAACCCTGCTGCTCTAAACCATCATGAACAGGAGGAAACTCTACGTCGTGAGAGGTCAAATGTACGTAAAGTAGAAGAAAACATGCACAAGGGGCCCACACAACATATGGACCTATCTCATCTCCAAACCACGAACACAAACTTTCCCGGGTAGAACGACAAAAATGTACCTCGTAGCATTCTCTAATACTCCTAGAGTATATCACATCATTAGCCCAAAGGATATCGAAGGCATGGCACCCAAAGTCAGTGCGAAGGGAAAAAATGTAATTTTTCCAACATGATTCCTCCATGGCCCTAGCACAGCCAACCAAATCACTTTAAACATCTACATCACCTCCACAGGAGTGAACATGATTACACGCCACGAGTTCCCTACACACACCGCAGGAAGAACCACCACCAGTGCACCTTTCATGCTTCCAACTATAATAAGGTCATGTAAGAAGCTCCGCTCACACGAACGAATTACCCATTGTAATCCTCCTGAAAAAACACACGAGATAAAATACTTACTCTCCTCAAATAGAAATCCAAAGGAAAATTCTCCAACACCTCTTTACGCCCGAACAATGTCCCATGATCTCGAGTCTCGGACCCAAAAAACAGTCAGGCACATCGCACCATTGCGATCTCCTTGTGAGGACACGTCAAGTTGACTGCTCAATTGAGTGGAACAAATATCCAGATAAAAAGATTCATTTCGCTATACCGCACATGAGTGGTCATATGTGGGACCCGTGTCTCGGTCCCGAAGTGCAACAAATGTATCATACCATTGTGATCCTCTAAACAAACTATAGAAAATTGACTAATCACTTGTCCAAAACAGACACCCGGCGACAAAGGTAGAAATCACCGCCAACTCCCAAAATGAACCTCAAGGGGCCCATACCACCGTGTTGAATTAAAGAGGGTGGATTGAGCCATTACAATGCCTTTGCAAAAAACGCTCAGAATCGACTGATCGCATGCCCCGAATGGACATCTGATGAAAAATTTGTGAAACGCAACTCGCAGATTAAAAGACGGGTCATGGGGCCCATGCATCAACTCCTGCTCCAATGGTTGAAACCACACTGGAAAGATCCTCCTTGGTGCCAAGGTCCCAATGCCACTGACGATGCTTAAATCGGACATCAGATGTGCTCGCGCCATCCAAATCAAGAACTTCCGGAAAAACACCAAACCGCTAAAAGGTGTGTCGCGCCACCAAGCCCCTCGTCTCGGGAACTAAAAAATTACTGAGACCATCTCAAAAAATCAGTCTCATTTCAAGGATTTTTCGGCTATAGACGTTGCCCAAATCAGATTCCCTACAGATGATTTCTTATTTATAAATCATTTTCATAATAATAATAATAATAATATTATTATAAACTTATTATTTCTTTTATTTTATTTTTAAACCCTATTTTTTATCTTGCCGCACCCCTCCTTTTTTATCCTTTTGTTTTTTTGTTTTTTTTGAACTAGACCGTCCAACTGGCCGGTCTCCACCATGTCGCCAAGTAGGACCCGGGCTTCGCGGGTCCTCCTCTCCAAGCAGACCGGCTGCTTGGCCGGTCTTCCTCAGCACACCAGCAGGACCCGCAATGCGCTGGTCCTGGATTCCTCTTCATGCCTGAGGACATGCCTCGGGATCCTCTACCAAGCACGATAGGCCGACGCACCCTGCAGCACACCGCCGCCAGACACCGGTGGCTCCGCCTCCCACATCACCACCGTGCCACGATACGGCTGCACTGCCCGACACCACTCCTCTGCTCGCTGCTCTGCCGCCGCGTCAGCTGCAGCCACCTCCTGCTTCGCTTGACCCCCAGTAATGTCACCTATTCTGAACTGCATCACTTCCGAAACCCGACCACCTCCTCTCCACAGGCCTCTCGCCCAAGCGAGCCACCGACCACCTCTGCTGCCTCCGAAGATCCCACTTCTCCGGGCGAATCTCGCTCCGGTGACACCTTTGATGAGCCATTGCGTTCAATCCGAAGAACCGACCGCGAAATCGCGACTTTTCGCAGGTTCCTGGCGATGTGAAGATGAGCACCCTTCCTTATGATCGGTGATCCAACGGTCTAATTGGTGCTCGAGAATATTGAATGGTATACACGAATAATGACAAACGCAGATGAAACAAAGGACGTCCCCACATGGATTGGTGGACTTATTCATGCAGCCATCAATGATTATAAACGAAATTAAGAAACTAAGGGATTTCTAAGTATTTTCAAATTAAAATTAGAATTGAAACATAAAATGAGATAGATCCTACCTCAGATTGATCTTATCATTTCCTCTGACATGCTCGATCCGCTCATGTTGCAATCCGTCGGTGGCTCGTCGTCGATCTATACAAGGTTGGAGAGAGAGAGAGATACAGAGAGGGAGGAGAGAGGTGTAGTTTGTTGGAGAATGAATTCCCTACCAACTCCTCTAGTTATAAACAAAAAAAAACACGTGCCAAAGGGCGCAAGATCCTGACAACCCGCGCCTCCACGTTTTATGACACGCCTAGGCAAAAAAAAAAAAACATTTTGAACTCAACCGTGGTCTTAGAATTCCAATTTGAGTTTTTGTTCAAGAGTTACTTGAGTTAAGCCATTAAATGAATGAATGAATGAATTAATTTATCCTTTTAATGTTCTGTTAACGGGCGAGGGGTCTAAATGTCCCACGAAGAAATATTTTATGTTGTTCCTATGGTAAAACCCCCATTTAGGATCCATCCGTACACTAATATTTCTGATCCGAAACACCTTTTAGGAGTTATTCCATTTATTTGGCATTCTCAGTGTGAACGCACTGAAAATTTAATTTTAGCCACATCGGGGCACGGAATCGCACGTCGTCTAAAGGCGCTGCTCTGGAATAACATCAAGAATATTCTAAAGTCTTTTATAGTAAAAACCGGGTTCTAACATCAATCTCCCCTTCATGATTTTCTTCCCCGAAAAGAAAAACCAGGGAACAACGCTGGGTACTAAGCCTGCACCTAGCTCTTCCGTACTCAGAAGAACTCTTGCATAGTCCCGCATCACCGCATATAGACCAAGGGGTTTGATCTATTCACACGAGGTATTCCCTTGCCGATGACATGCATAGGAGCACACACACATATCCTCAGGAAAGCCACACAGGAGACGTTGTGCACCCACTTACGACCTTGGCGTTAGGGTAAGGTGGTGGGGAACATCTCCATCCCATCACATGGTCTCAAATGGTCTGAAGGCCCTCTGGGTAGCTCACCTCCCCGGCTGAACTCCTACGTCACACACCATGACCGAAATCAACGTTTTGGACCTGGGACAAAGCCCGGTGATTCCCTCCTTCAGAATATCCTTATGGTGAAACACCCATGGATATCTGGTCACACAGGATATCAAACCTTCTACTCTACTGATACAGGGTTACACTGACACCCCGCGTCACCCTGGTAACACATCAAACAATGAGCAGGGAGAAAAAAATCATTTTACACACAGAGTCTAACAATTATACTGCAAAACGTAGAAGAGTCGTATAGCGTACCTCTTTCCACCTCATGCTTTGTAAGATCATAGACATCCAAAGCTCCCTACTATTCGCGGTCCCAATTGTCTGCTCCCATAGCCTGACGTGGACTGCCTAGTGGTGATGGGAAGACCTCATAAAGTCATCCCCCACTACTAGATCGTCCCACACTTCTTCTAGCACCACCTCTATGGGGACTACTCCGATCACGGCGCTGCCTCCATGGTGGTGGTGCACCCACTACCTGACCGATATTCATAGCATGCCTGGTCGGGCAGTCTCGTTCCAGGTGACCTCTACCATCGTATTCATAACAGTAACTCTATCCGGGATGAAACAGTGCCCTCCGGCGCCACTGTGGTGTGCGAAAATTCCCATGATTCTGGGTATCGCGTAGCCACATGCGTCGAGGTTCTGTCTGCCAACGCCCGCTGGCTGCGGTAGATGTCTCGGCTCTATCAAACCTGCTGCCACCACCAACTGTAGAGTGTGACAATAATCTCTCTATCACCAGCACCTGCTCTAGCACCATGAAATAAGTGGAAATTCTCAAGTGTACTATGACAGCATGAATCTATCTATGGAGACCCTGCTTGAACTTCCACACTCGGAAGTTATGTTTTGGACCAAGTCTGGGTAAAAAAGTGCGTGGTCTGCAAAACTAGTTTTATACTCAGTCACCATCATCCCTCCCTGCCAAAACTATAGGAGCTCCTAGATCCAAATGGAGTCTAAGCAGGAGGGGTAAAACTCCTCATTAAACAGAAGCTAAAAGTCACCCCACAAAAGTGATGACTCATCAAGTAACTGAGTCACCAGACTCCACCAACACCTAGCTGCTCCGTCAAAAAGGCTGGCTGCCAAATCCACCCTCTGATCCTCCGGTGTCTGCGCAAGCCTAAAGAGGCGAAACACTGTCACGAACCAAACCTCTGCTGCCTGAGGGTCTATCTCACAACTGAACCTTAGCGGTCTCTGTTGCGGGAACTCACGGAGCACGCTCAAACTGCGCTCAAGTTCCATCTACTCTAATGGAGCTTTATGCTGCTCACCGGGTCGGGGTGCTACTACCAGCCCACCTAGAGAAAGGGGCTCGCATGATGGGTTATTGACTGAGGCATCGTAGCTCACAGGTTCATCATCACGAACCAAAGCCGGTATCCTGGAAGGCTGTCTTTGCAGAGACATCGTGAATGTTATCAAGGAGTGCCGTGATCAGATGAGCATATATGTATATACCAATAACAACAATGAGGAGCTGACTCATGGAGGATAGTCAAAGACTCAATACTATGTGATGCACAACCAGTTTTACCAGCAACATCTGTCTCTGCATGCCGAGTCGACAAGCGGGTTATCAGGGTCCCGGTGAATGGATACATCGGCCACCACACCATCACTGGACTCCCTAGCCTGAGAGTCGCTCTCGAGACATGTCGACACTGTTTCCCTAAATACCATCTAATTCCTTTTTAGGGACGTCTGAACAATGTACCAAGGAACAAAGCACCTTTGATACCACTTTGTCATGACCCGACCCTACCCGGGTTCGAGCCGAAGCTACCCCAAGATCACCTCTATAGGCCAGGGGCTGGCGACAAGCGCCAATGAAAAAACAACTCGGGGAGGCCTATGCCTAAGTACCTGTACACACACACACATGTCCCACTCAATGAAAAATAGAAATGTAAATTGAAAAGTTGTTGGAACCATGGTCTTCTATGCATGATTTGGAGTATGTTTTGTGTTTTTTGTCAATCATCAATGGATGTTCGGATTGTGTACCAGTAAAGAGATCATACCATTCAAGCAGACAACAGTATTGAAGGTGGCACCGTTTTCCAGTGTTTGCCAAATTTTTGGGGTCCAAAATTTGGAGGTTGTTGAGCATCGAGAAAAGTGTATTTCCATGAATATAATAATTTAATATGGCAAAGGCATGAGTTTCGTGAAGATGGGATGCATGGATTGGATTTCGAGAAGACCAGATGAATGGAGGCGGTGATTTTTCACGATTACGTCAAGCTTCACGAACGGAAGAGGATGGAGAGCTCCGCGGCGATGAAGGGATTTGCAAGGGAGATTAGCGGCGATGAAGGACTTTGAGAGGGAGATTCGCGGTGAAGGTGTGAAGTAATTGACGGGATTCTCCGCGATTACGACGAGCTCCGCGAATGGAAAATTGCCGTTGTGCTTCGCGATTTTGAGAGAATTCCGGCGGGAACATCAGAGCTTCGCGATTTGAGCTGACGTGGGATTGACTTCACATGGAAAGTTTGAGGGTCGGTGGAATCGCCTATAAATAGAGGCCAACCCCCTCAAGAAAAGTAGAGAGAATCTCATAGAAAGTCATTTGCTCTCAGTTCGCAAAGGTCTCTCGCGAAGGCAGTGTGCTTTGCGAAGGAGGTGCTTCGCGGTGGCTATTCTAGCTCCGCGAAAGTAGTGCGCGCCGCGTTGGCTCAGTGAGCTTCGCGAAGAGCCAGGAGCTCCACGATAGCCAAGCATTACGAAGGCTGGAGAATCGCGAGAGTGCTTCGCAATTGAGCTTCACGAAAAGACAGGGACTCCGTGAAGGCTTGTTTGAGCTTTGCAAAATTGGGAGCCTTGCGAAGTAGGGTACATTGTGAATGCCTTTTCCAAAGGTTGTTTGCCCAGTGGACAAGGGAAAAGGGGGTATTTATCAGTGGTTGGAATTTGGACTTTAACAGAGCATTAAATCAGGACTTTTATGCAAGCAAAGTCTCATGCTGAACAGGAGACAAAGACCTTCATGTCTATAAACTGAGTGAGACTTCACCAATGGCAGTGAGCCAGGGGGAGTCAATGGGAGTGACCCGAGGGAAGTAGTGAGATATCCCTGAACCTTTGTAAAGGAAGTGAGCCTGGGACAGAGTGACTATGCCCGAACAATTGTAATCCACAACTTGTGAAGATTAGTGGATTTTGGTATGACTGGCAACTTTTCAGCGTATGCTCCTTGGACGTAGCCCTTAGTGGTGAACCATGTAAAAAGGCCCATGTCTTCTCTGTGCATGTGCAGGTTTTCTTTATAATCATTTTCATCATATAGATTCAACAAGTTCCTACTAACGTGGGAACAAGATCCATCACTTTAAAAGAAAAAGTTGTCACCCTGATTTACCCCTCCCCTCTCAGGGTGTCCCGGGGTCCTTCAAGTGGTATCAGAGGGAGGTTACTAGTGTTGAATCTGTCCTTTTGCGTCATGGAGAATGCAGTAAATGTGAGGGGAGTCCCTCACTTCGATGGAAGTAATTTCTAGATCTGGAAGAACAGAATGAGATCCCATCTAAGATCTCTTGGAATGGAAGTTCTCTTTTCTACTGTTCAAGGAATACAAGTCACTGACCCAACAGGCCTGGCTATGACTGAAACAGACAAGAAAATTCTTGATGCAGATGCTAAAGCACAAAATGCACTTACTGTAGCCCTTTCTGATCAAATCTACCTAAATGTGATGAATTGCACCTCAGCAAAATCCATGTGGGATAAACTTGAGAATATTTTTGAAGGAGATAGAAAAGTGAAGGAGGCGAAACAACAAGTGTTGCACAATCGGTTCGATGATCTGAAGATGCATCCAGACGAGAATGCAGACTCTTTCTTCAATTGAATTACTGAAGTGGTTGGAGAAATTCAGGTTCTAGGTGAAGAGATCAAAGACATTGATATTGTAAAGAAAATATTAAGAAGACTTCCACCTCTGTACAATGCAAAGGTGTCATCCCTTGAGGAAAGATATCTTTCAAAACATTCTCTGGATGATCTACTTAGCAGCTTGGTAGTATATGAAATGAGAGTCAAACCAGAAGATGCTACGTCTCGTGTGATCAAGGAAATGGCATTCAAGGCCATGGATAAAATGAAAATCTCAAAAGATAGTAGTGGTGAAGATGAAGAAGAAAATGAAATTCTTTCTCTCATTTCAAAGAAGTTCCAGAAGGGGAAAGGGAAATTCAAAGGGATTTTACCTCTCGCATGTTTTCGTTGTGGAAAAGTTGGGCACATTTTCTATTAGTGCTTAAGAAAGATCAATGATAAAGACAGTGAAGATGAATTCATCGAGAAGCCTCAGAGAAGGTTATTCAAAAATGGAGACTTCAAATCTGGAAAGAAAATGCAAAGGAAGTGTTTTGTCTGTGAAGAGGAAGAAGATGATAATGAATTCTGTGATGAAGAAGAACCAGGATTCAAAACTGGGAACCATGCTTCCATGATGGCCACTATTGAAAAGTCAGAAGATACTGGTGGAGAAAAACAACTGAGAACTTGTGTAGATCCCGAGATACAACTTAAGGATGCAGTTAATAAGCTTATGATTAAATGCAAGAGTTGCAATAAGTGGAAATCTATTGTAGAAGAATCAGATGAATATGTTGATCAACTTGAGGCTGAAATTGAACGACTGGAAGAATTTTTGAAGGTAAAGTCTAAAATAATTGAAAACAATGATGATGTAGTGGATCTGAAGCTGAGAATTGAAGAGCAGGCAAAGGTCATCAATGACCTCACCTCCATACTAGATGAAAAATCCAAGACTGCTGTGGGTCTTGAGGAGGAAGTTGTTACTCTAAGGAGTAAACTTGTGACTGAATCAATTCCAAAAGAATCGAGGAAGAAAATACAGTTTGGAAGATTCTCAGATGCAACATTACTAGCAAGAGCCAATTGCGGTTCAGATGGGGTTAGAAAAATCATGAGTAATCAAAGACCCGCTTGTAGGGGAAAGAGTGGAATTGGCTGTGAGGCTGAGACATCAACTGCTGGAAGTAAAAATATCCAAAAGAAAGATAAGATGAAAGTTAAACATGTTGAAACGTTTCCTAAAGTGTTGAAAAAGGAACCCTCAACCAAAAATAAAAGGAGAACTGAAAATTATCCTCAAACATTCAGAAATGACAGACAGTATAACTTTTCTCCCAAGGACGAAAGTATGAGGAGAAATTCAAGTGAGAAGACATTTCCTCTCATGAAGTGTCAGTTCTGTGGCTATCTGGGCCATACCATGTCTTATTGTGAGGAGGAAAGAGGCTATCTGAATGGAGAAGATATAGAAGTTCAACAAAGGAGAAAAAATTCATATCCTAATTCTTATAGAAGAAACAATTTCTATGGATATTGTTTTCGTTGTTCTAACTTTGGTCATAAGGCTGCTAATTGCAGGCAGAGAAGGGACATGGACACCTCATACCGAAGTTCAAGACAAGTCAAGTCTCATCAGCAAGACAATGTTTCTCTTTCAAAAATATTTTCTCCTCTCGAAGAAGATTTTGACTATTAAGAACCTGGGTATGCGGAAGAGATAATTGAAAGGCCACCTGTTCTAAATACTTAATCCAATGTCTCGTGGAAGGAAATGAAGAAGATTGAGAAATCCAACCTTGTAGAGGTGGCCCTCAATGCTACAAAGAACAACAGTACCTGGATTCTGGATAGCGGTTGTTCATCTCATATGACGGGTAATGCGGGCCTGCTAACGGTTATCAAAATGATGGTTGATGGTACAGTATGATTTGGTAATGATGGGGATCTGAAAATCAAAGGGAGTGGAAGTACCGAGTTAGCTAATGGAGAACTAAAGAAGATTGAAGTCCTTTACGTTGATGGCCTACGTCATATTCTCCTCAGCGTGAGTCAACTCTGTGACGTAGGACTTATAGTTACTTTTAATCAGAAAGGTTTCACTATCAATGGAAAGACATGCAATTCACTTATGAAGGGATGCAGAATAGAAGGAAACTTGTATCAGGTTGATAGTGAAGAAAATTTATGTTACATGACTGTTGATGAAGAAAACAATTTGTGGCATCGAAGACTAGGACACATCAATCAACAAGACATGGAGAAAATTTCAAAATTGAGAATTGTCATGGACATTCCCAACCTGAAGCGTGAGCGTGAAAAATCTTCCGATGCTTGCATTCGTGGGAAGTTGGTCTGCAGTTCATATCGGCCAAAGAAGAAAAGGGCATCTTACCTTCTTGATCTGATCCATACAGATGTATGTGGGCCGATAAATGTTGCCAGAACTCATGGAGAAAGGTACTTTGTCCTTTTCATAGATGATTACAGTAGAATGGCATGTGTGATGGTCATTCACAGGAAATGACAAGTCCTTGACTACATGAAAACATATCATAGAATCGCCGAGAATGATACTGGACGAACAATCAAAGTGTTGCGATCTGACAATGGAGGAGAATACACGTCCATTGAATATGAAAATTCTCTGGAGAAGCATGGGATACAGCATGAGGTAGCTGCTGTGAGAACTCCACAACAAAATGAAGTTGTTGAACGTAGGAATCGACAGGTGAACAACCTGGCTTGAACTATGCTGATTGAGAGTCGTATTCCACGACATTACTGGAAAGAGGCTGTTCAAGCTGCAACGTACATTTAGAATCGAACGAGACTTTATATGGGTGAGACTAAGACACCATATGAATTGTGGCATGGACGGAAGCCTTCTTTAAAATACTTTCGTGTCTTTGTAAGTAAATGCTTCATCAGGAACAAAGGAAATAAAGGGAAATATGACGACAATGCAGATGAAGGAATTTCACTCGGTTACTCAATGAACAGCAAAGCCTACAAGTGTTTCAACAAGCGTTTAGGAAGAATTGTGGAAAGAAGTGATGTTAAGATAATTGAAGAGAAAAGTACAAATTCTTCAAGGACGTCATATGTGGATGTGATAGAAAGTCAGAAAGAAAGTGAACGGGAAGAAAATATAAATGAAAAAATAGAGGAAGTTGTTCAAAACACCCAGCAGTCACATCATGATGTTGACTCAGACGAAGAATCTGAAGAGGAAATCTGGGATGGTGAGAAAGCGACTGAACCTCATAGGAGAAATCGAAGAGAAGATATTGATCCATCTAACATAATTGGAGATAGGAATGCACCCACACAGACAAGGAGGATGAGGAATAACACACCTTCTGCATTTCTTTCAGTTGTGGAGCCATCCTCATTTGAAGAAGCTGCAAAGGATGAATCCTGGGTGAAAGCCATGAATGAAGAGTTAGATCAGATTGACAAGAATTAGAAATGAGATCTTGTCCAGAGACCAAAAGGTCACAATGTTATTGGAACAAAATGGATATTAATGAACAAGTTTGATGAGCATAGAAATTTTACCAAAAACAAGGATCAACTTGTGTGTAAAGGGTATTCTCAGATAGAAGGTGTTGATATTGAAGAGACCTTTTCTCTAGTGGTTAGACTGGAGTCAATCAGGCTGTTTCTTTCCATGGCTCTCCAAATAGGATATAAATTATATCAAATGGATGTCAAGACAACATTCTTAAATGGTGTACTCGAAGAAGAAGTCTACATTGAACAACCCGTGGGTTTTCTTCTTGGTGCTGATGAATCAAAAGTCTGCAAGCTAAAAAAAGCACCTTATAGCCTGAAACAGGCACCACGGGCGTGGTACTCCAGACTGGATTCTTACTTCAAGAAGCTGGAATTCAAAAGAGGAGGAGTATATCACAATCTCTATGCGAAGAATTATTTGAAATATCGGTTAATGGTTCTAGTTTACGTCGATGAAATTATATTTGGTGGCAGCATGCAGAAATCAGTGGATGAATTTTCCAATCATATGAAATCAGAATTTGAAATTTCAATGATTGGGGAGCTCACATATTTCTTGGGACTGCAAGTGACTCAAAGGAAAGACTTCACTTTTATCTCTCAGGAAAAGTATGCCAGAGAGCTGCTGAAGAAGTTTAATATGCAAGACTCCAAACCAATGTCAACTCCGATTGCAGTTGGAACCAAACTTGGAAAGTATGAGGAAGGGACATCTGTAGATCCCACCATGTACATAAGAATCATTGGGAGCCTACTGTACCTGACAGTGACACGACCAGATATTGTCTTTGCCACATGTCTTGCAGCCCGATTTCAGAGTAGTCCAAAGGAGGAACATATGGCAGCAGTCAAAAGAATCATGTGGTACATTCAAGGTACACACAACTTTGGTTACATTTTTCCACAGGTAGGGACAGTGAATTTTCATCGTTTTCTGATGCTGACTGGGCTGGTGATGTAGTAGATAGAAAGTCCATTAGCGGTGGAGCTTTCTATATTGGGAAGAAATGTGTTGGCTGGTTGAGCAAGAAACAAGAAAGTACTTCTCTTAGTACTGCTCAAGCTGAGTATATCTCTGCCACAAAGGCATGCACTCAACTGCTATGGATGAAGCAGCAATTAACTAATATGGGTGATGAGGTGAAGCAACCCATGGTAATTTACTATTACAATAAGAGATCAATTGATCTTACGAAGAATCCTGTTTAGCATTCTCGTACAAAACACATTGAAATCAGGTATCACTTTATCAAAGGGAAAGTTGAGAAAAGCGTGATTAGAATGGATCATGTGGGAACAGATGAGCAAGTGGATGATATCCTGACAAAGCCACTGTCAGCGGCTGTGTTTGAGAAGCATCGGTTGAACCTTGGTGTTTGGCCACCTCCCAGTGCATAAAAAGGTTATGGAATTCCCCTCTCCCCGTTTGTTATAACTGTTTTAATCTATTTATGGCTGTGATGCAGGTTTATGGGGGAGATACTATCCAGGGAGAGTATGGTTTGAGCTGAACGTGAAAAAAATTACTGGTCTTTGGATTTATTGTCAATGGGGGAGAAAGGAGAAAGGAATAAATTTAGGAAACTTCTATGATGAGAAGAATGAGAAGGAAAACAGTAGAACCCAATTCAAGCCTCCTCTCTTGTTTTCTAAAACGAGCATTGATCACGTAGACTTAGAGTGTTGGATGAGTTGATTCCTGCGTTTTTTTGGTTTTCACATAGATGGAGATCTATTGAATTTATCTTCTGATTGCCAACAAAACCAAAGGGGGAGATTGTTGGAACCATGATCTTATATGCATGATTTGGAGTATGGTTTGTGTTTGTTGTCAATCATCAATGGATGTTCGGATTGTGTACTAGTAAAGAGATCATACCATTCAAGCAGACAATAGTATTGAAGGTGGCGCCGTTTTCCAGTGTTTGCCAAATTTTTGGGGTCCAAAATTTGGAGGTTGGTGAGCATCGTGAAAAGTGGATTTCCATGAATATCATAATTTAATATGGAAAAGGCATGAGTTTCGCGAATATGGGATGCATGGATTGGATTTCGCAAAGACAAGAAGAATAGAGGCGGTGATTCTTCGTGATTACGTCAAGCTTCGCGAACGGCAGAGGCTGGAGAGCTTCGCGACGATGAAGGGCTTTGCAAGGGAGCTTCGCAGTGGTGAAGGGATTTGAGAGGGAGCTTCGCAGCGAAGGTGCGAAGTAATTGACGGGATTCTCCGTGATTACGACGAGCTCCACGAATGGAAAATTTCCATTGTGCTTCGCGATTTTGAGAGAATTTCGGCAGGAACTTCAGAGCTTCGCGATTTGAGCTGACGTGGGATTGACTTCTCGCGGAAAGTTCGAGGGTCGGTGGAATCTCCTATAAATAGAGGCCGAACCTCTCGAGAGTAGAGAGAATTTCAAATAAATTACTTTCCTCTCAGTTCGCAAAGGTATCTCGTGAAGGCAGTGTGCTTCGCGAAAGAGGATCTTTGCGGCGGCTATTCTAGCTCCGCGAAATTCGTGCGCCCCACATTGGCTCAGTGAGCTTCACGAAGAGGCAGGACCTCCGCGATAGCCAAGCATTGCGATGGCTAGAGAATCGCGAGAGTGCTTCAAAAAAAGGTAGGAACTCCGCTAAGTCTTGTTTGAGCTTTGCAAAATTGGGAGCCCTGCGAAGTAGGGTACTTTGTGAATGCCTTTTCCAAAGGTTGTTTGCCCAGTGGACAAGGGAAAAGGGGGTATTCATTAGTGGTTGGAATTTGGACTTTAACAGAGTATTAACTCAGAACTCTGATGCAAGAAAAGTCTCATGATGAATAGGATACAAAGACCTTCACGTCTATAAACTGAGTGAGACTTCACCAACAATAGTGAGCCAGGGGGAGTCAACGGGAGTGACCCGAGGGAAGAAGTGAGCTATCCTTGAACCTTTGTAAAGGCAGTGAGCCTGGGACAGAGTGACTGTACCCGAACAATTGTAATCCACAACTTGTGAAGATTAGTAGATTTTGGTATGATCGGAAACTTTTCGGCGTATGCTCCTTGGACGTATCCCTTAGTGGTGAACCAAGTAAAAAGGGCCGTGTATTCTCTGTGCATGTGCATGTTTTATTTCTGATCATTTTCATCATATAGGTTCAACAAGTTCCTACCAACGTGGGAACAAGATCCATCACTTTAAACGAAAAAGTTGTCACCCTGATTCACCCCTCCCCTCTCAGGGTGTCCCGGGGTCCTTCAAAAGTAAAGTACCAACTGCTATAAATAAACCACAAAGTGCATTGACATCTAAATAGTATAAAGAAAGTGCTGAAGGTAAAATTAAAAGAAAAGGGGCAAAACATTGTCCGAACCAGTAAAGTGCCACCAAACGGAAATAGGTAAACAAAAGTAAAACAGATGGGAGAGTCCCACACCTGGAACCTGACTACGACCACTGCACGCAGTCCAAGCTCCCGAAATCCTAAAATTCTCTGACGTCATGACCAACCTGTCTGTCGTCTGCAAAGTTACACCGAGTGCGGGAAAATCCCAAGTAGGGGTGAGTATAAGAAATAATTAGTAGGATGCCCCAAAGGCTTGAGGGAGAAAAAAAGGAGGTACTGAAGAGGTGAGCAGTAGATCGAACAGGGAAAAGTAAATGAGTACAACAGAGAGTGCAGTAAAGAGTACAACTCAACCCAACAAGAGGAAGGGAGTAGACTCGTCCAACCACAAGATGCTAGACATGGAAAGCACATGGCATACCTTGCACATCTTCGTCTCTCTTGGAAGAAGAGTAACCAAAATCCAAGAAGTGTGTACTGGAACTTGGTATATACATATCCATATGCTCAATCAAGAAACCAAAACAAGATTGTCAGGGGATCTCCATCCAGTAGCTCAGCCCAAGAAAGTGAGTAGCCAACAGTCCCAGAAGTAAACACTATCGATGCTCAGTATCTTGTACTTCTGCCCTGAACTTCATGTCAAGGGGCTCAAATCACCGCACCTCAACACTATCCACTTTGGGTGGCACTGACTCTCCTGCGTGGTTTTAGGTCGCATCACAAGGACGCGTCTCGGTGGGGACAACGCCCCTCGTTCTTGAGAGTTCTGGGTAAAGTCAAGCTACACCTCATTAGTGTCACATTATCGAGAGGTCCTCAAAGTCAAGCTGTCACATCACTGACCCATACAACCAAGGGTCCCAGTCCGGCAGACACAGAGAAAAGTCACCGACTAGCCTCATAAGAAGGCCTGATTTTGAAATTCGAACGGGTGACCCACATCCCAGCCCTGATGGAGGGTAAACTGTAATACATCATCAGGCGACCCACTGCCTAGCCCTGCTGAAGGGTAAACCCTGACCAAGTCGACATGAGACCCACTGCCCAACCCTGCTGGAGGGTAGACCTGGAAGAAGTTGAGAGGCGACCCACTGCCCAGCCCTGCTGGAGGGTAGACCTGGAATAAGTCGACAGACAACCCACTATCCAGCCCTGCTGGAGGGTAGACGTCGAAGAATTCGACAGGCGACCCACTGTCTAGCCCTGCTGGAGGGTAGGCCCGGAAGAAGTCGATAGGCGGCCCACTGCCCAACCCTCCTGAAGGGTAAACCATGATTAAGTTGAAAGGAAACCCACTGCCCAGCCCTGCTGGAGGGTAGACCTCGAATAAGTCAACAGGCGACCCACTTCCCAACCCTTCTGGTGGGTAGACCTGGAAGAAGTCGACAGGCGACCCACTACCCAGCCCTGCTGGAGGGTAGACCTAGAACTGATCTGGCTGTCCCTAATGGAAACAACCTTATGAGTAGAGGATCATTTACCGCGTGATGTATTGGTCACAACAAATCCTCAAAATTCTACTAGGGAACACTAAGGGACGTGATACTGAATGAAGACACGATGAAAGGAAAAAAGGGAAACCCAAACAACTCTGCCGATCACACCGTCGAGAACAGAACGAGGGGAAACCACTCAACCCTACTGGTCTAAACCATCGTGAACAGGAGGACCCTCTACATCGCGAGAGGTAAAAGGTACGAAAAGCAGAATAAGACACACACAAGGGGTAAACACCATGTGTGGCCCTATCTCATCTCCGAACCACGAACACAAATTTTCCTGGGTACAACTAAAAAATGAACCTCCGAGCATTCTCGTATACTCCCAGAGTATATCACATCTCTAGCCCAAAGGCTATCGAACACATGGCACCCAAAGTCATCACGAAGGGAGAAAATGTAATTTCACCAGCCTACTTCCTCCAAGACCATAGCACGACCAACCACATCCCTTTAAACATCTACTTCACCCACACGAGAGTGAACATGATTACACACCAAGGGTTCCCTACAAACACCACATGAAGAACCACCACCGGGGCACCTTTCATGATTAAACATTTAATAAGATCATGTAAGAGGCTCCACTCACGTGAAATAATTACCCCATTGTACTCCTCATGGAAAAACACACGAGATAGACTAATTAATCGCCTCAAATGGATATCCAACAGAAAAGTCACCAAAACCGCTTTATGCCTGAACAACATCCCGTGATCCCGAGTCTTGGCCACAAAAACAGTCGGGCGCATCACACCATTGAAATCCACTCGTGAAGACACGTCAAATTGACTTCTCACTTGAGTGGAATAGATATCCAGAGAAAAAGATGCATTTCGATGTACCGCACATGAGCGGTCCTTCATGAGACCTATGTCTCGGTCCCGAATCGCAACGAACGGATCACACCATTGCGATCCTCTCGAAAAAGTACACAAAATTGACTAACCAATTGTCCAAAACGGACACCCGGTGACAAAGGTGGAAATCACCGCCAAATCCCGAAACGACCCTCATGGGGCCTGCACCATCATTCTGAATTAAAGAGGCCGGATTGTGACATTGCAATTCCTTTGAAAAAAACTCTCATAACCGACTACTCGCATGCCCCGAATGGACGTCCGATGAAAAAGTTGTGAAACACAGCTCACAGATTAAAAGATGGGCCATGGGTCCCAAGTCTCAACTCCGGCTTCAACACCTGAAACCACCCTGGAAAGATCTGTCTCGGCGCCAGGGTCCCAACGCAGTTGACGACGCTTAAATCGGACATCAGATGTGCCCGTGCAATCCAAAACAAGAAATTCCAGAAAAACGCCAAACCACATAAAGGCGTGTCGCGCCACCATGCCCCTCGTCTTGGGAATTAAAAAATTCTTGAGACCATCTCGAAAACTCAGTCTCATTTCAAGTATTTCACAGCTACAGATGGTGTCCAAATCTGATGCCCTGTGGATGATTTATTATTTATAAATCATTTTCATAATAATAATAATAATAATAATAATTATAATATTATAAACTTATTATTTATTTTATTTGGATTTTACTCCCTTTTTTATCTTTCCACGCCCCTCCATTTTTTATCCTTTTGTTTGTTTTTTTTAAGTAGACCGGCCAACTGGGCGGTCTCCGCTGCGTCACCCTGCAGGACCCGCGCTTCGTGGGTCCTCATCTCCCAGCTGACTGGACGCTTGGCCGGTCTAATTCTGCACGGCAGTAGGACCCTCAATGTGTAGGTCCTGGCTTCCTTGGCATACTCGAGGCCCTGCCTCGGGGGTCCCCCACCAAGTGCGACAGGTCGGCCCCCCTCCAGCACACCGCCAACCGACACCGGCGGCTCCGTCTCTCGCAGCACCGCCGCAACACGCCGTGACCGCACTGTCCTTCGCCGCTCCTCCCCTCGCTGCTTCGCCGCAGCGGCAGCCGCTGCCGCCTACTGCTTCGCCTGACCCCCTGTGCCGCCACCTCTTCTGAACCACCTCACCGCTGAAACCCGACCACCACCTCTCCGCTGGCCGCTCGCCCAGCCGAGACGCCGACCACATCCGCTGCCTCCGGAGACCCATCTTCTCCGGGCGAACCCTACTTCGGTGACACCTTTGACGAGCCATTGCGCTCAATCCGAAGACCTGACCATGAAACCACGACTTGTTGCGGGTTCCAGGTGACGTGAAGATGAGTGCCCTGCCTTCTGATCGGCGATCCAATGGTCTGATTGGTTCCAGAAGATATTTAAATGTATACACAAAGAACAACAAATACAGATGAAACAAAGAATTTCCCCGCATAGATTGATGGCCTTGTTCGTGCGGCAATCAATGATGATAAATGAAATGAAGAAACTGAGGGATTTCTAATGATTTTCAAATTAAATTTCGAATTGAAACTTGAAACGAGATCGATCCTACCTCAGATTGATCTTCTCATTTCCGCTGACATGCTCGATCTGCTCCTGTTGCGATCCTTCGGCGACTCGTCATCGATCTATCAAAGGTTGGAGAGAGAGAGATATACATAGGAGGAGGAGAGAGGGGGAGTTGGCTGGAGAATGAGTTCACTACCCCTCCTCTATTTATAAACATAAAGAAAACATGTGCCAAAGGGCACAAGATCCTGACAAACCGCACCTACATGTTTTATGACGCGCCTAGATAAAACACCACATTTTGAACTCAACAGTGGTCTCAGATTTCTGATCCGAGTTTCCATTCAAGAGTTACTTGAGTAAAGCAATTAAAAAAATAAATTAAATAATTTATTTATATGTTTAATGATCTATTAATGGGTGAGGGGTCCAAACATCCCGCGATGAGATATTTTATGTTGTTCATAGGGTAAAACCCCCATTTCGGATCCATCCGTCCACGCATATTTTTGATCGGAAACACTTTTTAGGAGTTATCCCATTTATTTGGTGTTCCCAGTGTGAACGCACTGAAAATTTAATTCCGGCCACAATGGGGCTCGGAATTTCACGCCGTCCGAAGGAACTGCTTTGGAATAACATCAAGAATATTCCAAAGTCTTTTATAAAAAAACCGGGTTCTTAAAAATAGTTTTCCAAAAAAATCCACAGTATGAAATTATTAATTCATCTCAAGATATAGAGTATCATATCGCCTCATATTTTTTAACAATAATATTATTATTAGCATCTCTCATAATATTCTTCAACAAGTGTCCCACTCATAATAATTACTATAAAATGTATCTCAGAAAGTATGTTTTTTTAAACAAAATTTCTTTATAATTAACCAAAAAATATAATGAAAATTTCAAATAAACACTATAATGAATCTACCAGGTTTAACCAATGGATTGGGAACTAAAAATTTCCAATAGAATCATGAAATAAATAAATTTTTTTTCCCAAACCTACTATTTTTAATAATCATATAATATAATAAAAAGTTCAAAAAATACCCTATCTTGGAATGACACCCATGTTTATTATATAAAACACTCAAACTATAAAAATATTTGATAAATTATCACATATTATTCACTATGATTCACTTGGTTAGGTTGGGATGTCCTTTAATCAACAAACACTCATTGAAAAATCTCACATGTATTGTGGGGTGGAAACACGCCAACATGATGCTTGTATTATTCAATCAGAATGTGATACTCAGAAATATTACAATGAAACCTCTTGAAAAAATGGTCTCTCCATTGAATCCACATGTCTCCATTATTAATAAAAAACATGATTTATTTCAGTTCATGTTATTTTATTTTTCATGGATACTTTAACAAAAAATAGAGATTAACTCAATTCATATTATATATTTAACATGGTGCAATCAACAACCAACTCATGGAAACCCCCATTTTACTATGGCTTGATGTAATCAAAACTAATTTATCCTTCCATTGGATAAACATCATTCATTAAATGATTACTCCATTTCCAGTAATGTTTTATCTTTATACACAAAATCTCTCTATCCCATTCCAAATGATTCATTTCATGAAAAATCATCTGCAAACACAATTTAAGATATAACACTAATAAAACTCTAAATTATTTAAAACACCTAACATATATTGAAAATAAATATATTTTAATCATCCATGATACAAATAATATAACAATTTTATTTATTATCAATACATATCACCATCCTGATTTAATCACTTCTCTCTTATATTCCCCCCTATATCATAACAATCCATTTAACAAATGTTTAATGTATTTGTACCACTTAATGACTAAATTTTAAAAAAATAATCATATTGGGGAGGGTCTATCAGTTATCCCTAACAAATGATCAATGAGTCAATCAAATATATTTTTACTTGAGAAAAAAGTGTATAAAATGAAAGTTATTAGTATAGATATGATGTCTAACAATGAAATCTATGCATGACTCCATCTTCTAGAAAAACAAGAATAAAATTTATCAATGTCGTTACTACACTTATCTCAACATATGGATAAAAAAATTCAAACAAAAGATGTTTTATCCCCTTGTAACTTATATAACCTATTTATGTAAAGGAAAATAAGATAATTTTTTTTTATTTTTTAAAAGGTGAATCCTTTTCCCAAAACGACAAAATAAATAATAATATTAAAAAAATAACTACAGTCTATAATATGGCATCACATTAAAATCTTTTTCCAGAATGTAAAAAAGAGAAGCTGGTGGTCTTCAAACCATGTAATGTCTTGATTTACTCCCATGTTGGTTAGACTATCCACAACGATGTTTTCTTCTCAATAAACATGGGTGATGATATAGTTATGAACAATATGAAAATGGGTGTATTACATCCAAAGGGTAGTAATTGGCCAAGAAATATGTGTTATGCCATTCCAAACCTCTTTAATGATATTCATCACGTCACTTTGGTTCCATAGGTTGTTCCAACCAAATATTATGGAAAAGGAATTAATATGTCCCAAACTTGGCATCTCAGCTTCATGGGAGGTGGAAATTCCACATTTACCCATGAAGCAACCAAGTATCTAACTGAGGTATTTCTTGAAGACAACACCACACCTTGTAGGTTTTGGATTTCCAATGGAGGTGCCATCAATATTGATTTTGATCCATCTAGGGTGGGGGATCTCCATAACAACTTTAGAGTGTGATGTGGTTGATAAAAATCATCAATAATCCTTAGACACTTCAAGATCCCAAAGTCATGCATGATGTTGTGGAAATGTCTCGTTTGTATCAAGGAAGCTTCATGTGTGGAAATGAGATTCTTCATTCAACCTCCAATTGGATTGAGTGAGTAATTATTATGAATAATTGCAATCTGATCATACCAGATAGCATGGGGGTTCTTAGAAACCTCAACAAGGAAGATATTCATGATTTGTTGGAAGCCTTCTATTTCTGCACATTTTATAGTTGAGTTTTGATGGAATCAAGAATCAACTATTTGCAGTAAAAAATGTCAAGAATATAGTTCCAAAGAGAATAAGTAGTAGAACAAGAGAGAAAGAGTTGTTAGCATATTCTCTGTGCTGAATATAGGTTTTTCAGTTAGAGCGGAGTTAGATGCTAAAATAATGTAGGAAAATTTTCATGGGAACTCTATTGTGAGCAAGATTCCAAATGAGATTTAATCTCGATGGTTTTATCCATGGTTTGTTGAAATGTTTTAACCAGCTGTAATCACTGTTCGAGTTATAGAAATAATGATTGTATAATTTTTTTGAGTTAATAATACCATTGTGATTAGGTTCCCATGTTAAGAAATCATTATTGTAAGCAAAATAGTAGTTTTCAATGACATTCAAAATAGTATAATGGAGGTGATGATGTTGAGTGTTTAAAATGTCTCTGATAGAGTTGTTGTTATTATCTAGAGTTCGATCAGGAGATATCAACGATATTAAAGGTGTGTTAGTGCAATTATCCAACCAAAATTTCAAGGTGGAGTCTCAGGAGACCGTCCATGTGGAATTATTCATAATATTGGTAAAGGATTGTTTGATGGTAGGCCATATTGAAGAATTAATGAAATTTGAATATATCATTTTATGTTTGTCAAGAAACCTATTTTTGAGAAAGGTAATAACTTTAGAAGTATTGTGAAAAAGGATCCAAGTGAGAATTTCATGAATTGATTCATTAAAGTATTTGATATTTTTTATACCAATATCACCATTTTTAATGGTCTTTAAACATGTTGACTAAAAAATAGTAACTTGTTTTCTTTCCACAATACTACCAATCTAGATGAAATTCTTTATAGAGGAGTTTATTTTTTTCATGGTATTAATAGGATATTTGTCGACCATCATGGAGTGATCCATCATGGATACAATAGTAGATTTAAAATGCCATGTACTGCCTACAATAGAGAGAGATTCACGTTTCCACAAAGATAGATAATTTAGAACTTGGTTAACAATTGTTTAAACGTGACAAGATTTGGGTCTGCCCCAAAAAATGGGAACACCAAGTTTGGTGATAGGGAGAGTACCTTCTTTTAGACCTAGGTCACAGATAATGTTATATTTTCTACTGGGAGGAATATTCTTTCCAAAGAAGATGCATGACTTCTTCTAACTAATGGATTGACCAGAAACCTCTTCATAGTGTGAGAGAGAATTTTTGAGATTATGAATGTATATTTTAATACCTTAAAGGTAAAGGATGATTTCTTCACCATTAAAATATGAGTAGGAGAATTCAAACTCCTAAAGACATGTATGCGATTTAGTTTATTTTGGTCCCCCAGACGGTCGATCAGATGACTGAGGTAGTTTTCTACTATCAAGAAGAGAATGGAAGATAGGGAGTCACCTTTCCTGAAACCAATGGTGCATTTAAAATATCTTTTTGGGGAGCCATTGATCAAAATGGATATAGATTCCAAGATGAAGAGAGTTCTGATTGTAGTTATGAATGAGAAGTTAAAACCAAATCCTTTAAGGGATTTGAAGATAATGATCTAGTCCAGGGTGTCAAAATATTTTTTGATGTCATGTTTAATAGCTATGCTAACTCCTATGTCAGTTTTATTCAAAGTATTGACACACTCATAGGTAATGGAAATACATTCTTGAATAGATCTACCCTTTATAAAATAAAATTTGTCCAGGAGAAAATATTGTCCATGAGAGTTGAAAGTGTTTTGGAAATGATTTGTGTGAGGATTTTATAAAGAGTATTGATAAGAGCATTGTGTCTAAATAGATTAATTTGAGAGGCATTATCTACTATCAGGATCAAAGTGTGAAACTGGGCATTAAGAGCATGTGGAATAACCCCAACAAAGAAGAAGGATTTTACATGTTTACAATCGTCAATCTGAATCATATCCCAATAATGTTGGATGAAACCATTGTTGAATCCATAAGGACCTGGAGCACTATCGGGATTCAGACTAAAGACAGTGTCTTTAATTTCCTGATCCAATAGAGTATTTAGAAGGAAAGAGTTTTCCTCATCAGGGATTAGTAGAGGAATGACCTTAGGTGGGAGGTATTTGTTTATATCCAGAATATTGAAGATGGATTCATAGTATGAGAAAATATGATTAGTGATGTCATCATCATTATCAAGGATCTTGTCCCCATCCATTAAAAACGTTAACGGCTTATAGGCCTTCCTGATTCTTCGAAGAGAGTTATAGAATTTAGTAATTCGGTCACCATCTGTTAACCATTTAACATTAAAAACTTGTTTTTTCATATTTTATTGGAATGTGATCAATGAATTGAGATTGACCACAATGTTTAGTTATAGAGTATGATCAGTGTTGAGGTTAGAGTTGGTGTTTTTATTATGAAGATCATTGAGATCTTTCTCAAGAATAATGATTTCATTATTAATTTTCGTAGATTTAGAGATGTACCAAAGTTTTAGAGTCTATTTGAGATGTTTTAATTGGAGATTACAAGAAAAGGAATCATTGTTATGAGACAATGAAGACCAACAGTTTGGAATGATATGAGAGAAATCGTCATTAGAGAACCACACATTGATAAATCTGAAAGGAAAACGGGGTTTCATGTCTTTGGTGGAGACACTGAACAGACTGGGGTGATGATATGATTTTAGCCTATGAAGAGTGGTGCTGGATATAGTGTCCCATTTATCTAAAGTAGGGATATTTGTGAAGGCTCTATCATACTTGGGAAAAACTACTTTTTATAGTGTATTCTATACCAAGTGTATTTTCACCGATGAGATTAATTTCAATGGGATTGTTGTAATCGATTGAGGAATTTAATTCTGTCCTAGAAAAAGAAGCATGATAAGGTCCAATTTCCTAGCTTGAGTTGAGAATGGAATTATTTTCACCCATAATAAACCAGGGTGAATTAATGTTTGTCCCAAGAAATGAGATATCATTCCAAAGTGTTTTTCCTTTCATGAAATCTATTCTTGGCATAAAAAAATGAGTAAAAAATATGCTTGTAGGCTTTATTAAAGTTTCAAGAAAAAAATAAAGTCATAGATATTGAAAACACTAATATTCTATAATGAAATGTGCGAAAAAATCCATACAGATTGAGCATTGAGGTTATTGTTGACTACACCAGAAAAAAATAATTATTTTGACTTAAATATGAGTATTTAGGGGAATAAGTAATTTTTGGCTACACAATAGAAAATCATAAAGGTTGACGAGTGTCAATAATTCTCTTTAACACAATGAATGTGTTATAGTTATAAATACCATGACAATTCCCAAAAATGATCTTTATTAAAACTTAGGATTGGAGTTATAACTCCCCTTTTTATTTTTTCCAGAGCCTTTATTTCTGGAAGACCATATATCTTATTGTGCATTATTAGAGGTATGTTCCTATTTATTTATAGATAAGGTGTAGTTATTTATTGTTTTTTTAGTTATTGTATCACTCATAGAAGAGTCTGTCAATCTCTTAGAATAGAACTACAAAGAATTTTAGTAATGGTTCGAAATAAAATTTTAAGACTTTATAGAGTATTCCTCACTAATTATAGTTAGAGAAGTAGATGTAACTAGAGTATTTGAAGTTTCTGTGTACTACTCTTTGACATTGTCCAGATCATATGGGAAACACTTCATCTAATCCATAGAGTCATTCATTACCTGCATAATATTACAGTACAATCTTGATAGTGTGGTACCATGTTCAATATATTCTAGTGTCATGACAATATTATTACAATACATAGATGTCTCGACCTAGTCTACCATATGAATAATGTTCAGTTTCCTAGAATCCACAGGACTGCTAATATGTTTAGTGTGAGTATAGGGAGTTGAAACTAGTTCATTGTCATCCATTTTGATTTCATTCTTTATCTGTAGAAAAGTTTCATTATTATTAGGTTGTATTACTGAATCCATTAGGATTATGTCATTATATTTCATATTAAAAAAAAATATAAATAATACCATCACTACATTTAATAGTTTGAGACCCATTAAAATAAGAATTTGCAGTTGTAGAGATGCTTGTACCTCGCAAATTTTTCTTATCCACCCCAAATTTCTCTATGGTTATCTTATTAGTGAATCCATTGATTTTTTGTGATAATTTTATAGAACTTCTCAATAGTTGGAATGGACTAAAACAATTAGGTTCCTTTAACCAACTTCTCTTTCTAGTAATGATATTTGATATCAATGTTCTTTAAACATGACAACTATTCTAGACTCCAAAATCTTAAAATCATCATAATTATTGAAATTATAATATTTCAAGACTTATTTTAACCTAAAAATAGTATTTTTTAATATTAATTCAATAATAATATATTTATCAAGAATAAATCCTTCAGGTCTAACAATGTACACTTCATTATTTAATTTACCATTGATGAATGAAGACACTCATCACATTTTTTAAATTTTTTCCTATAATGGAATTATGGATTTTGATGGTCTCATGTATATATATATGGAATAATGTTTCATCACTATATAATAATTAAATTTTTGAATAAACCTTATAAACCAATCATTATTTTCTTATTATAAACATGAATTTTTAATTAGCTTGTTTTTTATTAAATTTTGTTTTTTTAAAAATTATATTATTATCTTCATGTTTAGGAACAACAGGCCTTGGCACATTTTTATAATAGGTTCTAGTTCTTTATTTATAACATTATTCTATTTTTTTTATCTCTATAACATCATCTATTCATTGGTGTTATCTTTTTCAAGGATAGATAGTATGACTAGATAATTTAATTTTTAATTATTTATGTATCTATTTATTCTAATATAAAATAAAAATATATATATTAAGATGAATCACCATTCTGAAAGTTTTTACAATAGATCAAAAACCCTCTAAAACATCACTATTATTAGAAGGATAATCAATATATTCATCAAGTATTTCTATGTTCACTTCATTATATAAAACTGGTTCAATAGTGGTTTTTTCAATGTCATTATGAACCATGATTCAATTTATGTGAATATCTTCATTTTTAATGGATATCATGTCATTAAAATAATTTATATTCTCAATTTTATTATTTTATTATTGATAGAAACTTTCCTCAGGTGTGTTGCTAAGAAATATTATATCTTTATCTTTCTCATCAAATTTCGTATAGTTTCTACCTTTCTCATTGATAATGCCTAGAATCCTAAACACTGAAAAGAGATTTCTATTACAATTATTATTAAATTAAATTTTATTAAATTTCTTATTATAATCTATACTATGTAAACAACTATATTAAATGTTTTTATAAATTGTGACAACTTGCGTCCACAAAAATGTTGAGGTATCATCATAAAGTAGTATGGTCTTATATATAATAATAAAGATCATAATCTTAATTCTAAGGAATCCATTTTATTATAGAGTATATGGTGATATAAATTCATGAATTATTCCACATTTTCCATGATTTCCGATGAAAAATATATTATAATAGTAACTCACATTGAATAATGGAACCATTTTTAGTGCATAACATTTTTCTCAAATTTTCTCATTAAATGTTTAAACAAGACTAGAGATTTAAATTAATGAATCCTAAACATACAAAAATTCATTTAACAATAATAATTAGTGATTTTAATGAAATAATTATATTTTCTTAAGTACTTATAACTAATGGTTCCAAAATCATCTAAGGAATCTTTCATCAAAAGAAATAATGTTTGGATCCCAATCCCATTGTGGTTTCTATTCACTATTTTTCCTATTATATCTTATATTAGACATTGTGGTAATTGATTTCCTAATAAAATGAATATATTTCCTAGAGTATTATTTAATAAATATCTCAGCTTATTTTTTCCAATTCGGCCTTGTGTTTTAGGAAATAAATTATGATTAGACTATATACTCTTATAGAGAAATGTTTTATCTTCTACAACAGGGAATATTTTTTCATTTGTTTTCACCCCTCCTAAAAAATGAATTTTGATTAAAATTATTCCATATGGAACTTTTCTTCCAAAATATCAAATTTTTTACATCATTAAAATGGTATAACATACTCCCCAAATTTTATTTCATTCCATTATCTAATAAATATTTTTTAAACATTAGTTGTTTTTCATTAATTTCTGCTTATCTAAAAACATTTGTCCTTGGTGGGATATCATTTCCAAATAAAATTGATATGAAATCATAAATTACAAGATATTATAGGTTATATATATATTCTACCATATATGAAAAGATATAATTGTATATAATACATGGATTCACAGTTTTACAAGCATTATAAGAAATCTCTATTATTTGTTCTTTTAAATTTTATTTATTTTTATCTTTAATAATGAAATACCCAAAATTGTATTTTAATTGAGCTGTAAGTATATTATGGAACTTATAAAAAAATTTACCTTGGTTACACCCTCCTTGTGAATTTATTAGTTTTTAAATCCTATTATTTATGTCAAATTTCTTTTCATATTACCATTTATTTTTTTTGTTTTTACTATTATTATTTCATCCTTGTATCATGATCATTAATTTTTCTACATATAGTAATATTGTACCATCATATATATTTTTTCGAAAAAACTATTATATTATCAATAACCATAAAATACCCTTCATTCAAAAGAATATTTCACTTATTTAGGTTAATAAGTAACCACTTTTTTACATCTATTTTCACTTATGAATGTGAAGATTTGAAATTTTCTATAATAAATCAATGGAAATAATATACATTTTATGAAATTAAAACTCTATGAAAACATTTTTAGGTTATATTTCATCATTAATCCCTCATTATTATGTCAACTGCTTTATTCCAAAATAAATCTTGGTCTTTAATATTTTAAAAACTCATTAAATTATTTCATTGAAATTATTTTCATTTATGGTAGCTTGGAATAATCAACAATATATATGATAACTTTTCTATAATGGGACATTATTTTTTTCACGTTCCTCCCAACATTAATGATATTTATCTTTAGTTTCCATTTATATTTATTTCTAAGAAGGGAAGTATATGTTGTATCATTAATGATCAAATTTAACTTATAAATTCCAGTCTTTATTTACTCAATATCATTTATCAGATCATCTTTTCCATTCATTATTAATTATAATTGATTATTATTTTACATAATATATGGATTTATATATCATATCCTAATAATTACATTTATTAAAAGAAAGATTTAATTTATCTTGGTTATCAATTTAGTATATTAAACATATTTATATAAAAATATATATTTGTCCAAATATTTTCCCTCAAATATTAATTTTAATATCATATTGGTAAAGAAAAACATGGTGGGTAATTTATATAGAACTCTCATCATCACCATTTACCTCATCACTAAATAACAATCTTTATCCTAATATTGGATGTCCCATCTAAAAAATTTATATTATGAATTATTTTTCTCTTTTTGTTGAGTCTGATTTTTTAAAGGACTCTCTATTAAGGATGGATGTTTTTTAGGTTCGTAACCATCTTTATTTTCAATAATGATTCTAGAATTTAACGTCAGATAAAATTTTCCAATTTAAAATATTTAAAGCATTTAAATGAAATTCTACTTTATTACTTTACCTTTTACCCTTTATAATTGTCTTGATAGTATATAGTTATTCTTAATAATTCAATCAATATTCTCAAAATCATTAAGATCATTAGAATAATATTCAGGATTTATGTTCTTATAATTCCTTAAATAATATCCCCTCTTTCTTTTTAGCTTTATCCATGTTCTATCAGTTCTAGAGTCAATGGAGAAAGACTGTAGTGAAGTCAATCAGTTTTGAGGTTTTCAAAATATCATTCTTTATGGTATTATTTAATGGTAGAACACTTTTTATAGAACAATTATTATGAGTTTATATATTATTATGGAGTCTTTAAATGTTTTCCTATATCCTATAGTGGCATTAAATATCTTTTTTCACCCGAGTAAATTACCCATAAAAATATTATTATTCCAAAATTATCACAAAATTAAATTTTATTTGGTATAAGTATAAAGTTACCTTTATTACTTTTTCTATATCCATCATTAATATTATTTTATTTTTTCCTAGAAAACTGTAGAAGTTTTTCATCTAATTATTTTTAACCATTTCTAAGATAATGAAGTAAATAGTTAATTCATTGTATTTATATCACATATAGTTTATTATGATAAGGACCACGACTAAGTCTCACATAGAACCATGATAACATGAATATCTAAATAAATTACATAATTTAATTGAGATATTATTATGTTATATTAAATTAGATTGATATTTGAAATCATTTTCTACAGAATGTTAAAATATTATTATTTTTAATATTATTGTGATGTTCCCAAGAAATAATAAGTCGAAAAACTTCTTTAAAAAAACATGGAAGAAATTCTGATTATTATAATCACATTAATATTTCTTTAATACTATGTTTGTTGGGTTAATAAAGGGTGAAAACTTTTCCCTCTTCAATAAATATTCCACTAGCATCAGTAAAACAATTATCTCTAAAGATCATACCCTGCATAGAGTAAATGAAATGAATAATATATTTTAATGAGGTTCACCCCCAATGATAGGGACATCAGGATCACCCAAATTCTTGGAACCCAAATCTAGTGTTTTTTATTACATTGTTACATGATACAATATTGATGAACAAAAACGATCAAATAATTTCTTTATTTTGAAAAACTAGTTTTGTAATTGATTTATATATTTCATTAGAAATATAAAAAACATATAATAATAAATATTATTTCATCCCTAAAATCATTCAAAATAATTATCATCGTATACAATAAAAAGTAAATTTAATAAATAGTGAGATAAAAATTTTAGTAAGTGATATGTACAATGAATGTTGTCAATATGGTATAATAGATAATAAAAAAATCATTCCATTATATAAAATATTTAGTTAAAAATAAAATTAATCTAAATATCAAAATATAAATCACATGGATAATGAAAAATTAAATCATAATGATGAATATTCACAAATTTATACATTTATGAACCTTCTATAAATTACACATCAAATTTTCCAAGTGTCTTACCTTTATGTACTTATCCAATAAATTAATCTTAATAAATCATAGGTGTAAACTATATACCTATCTAATATTGAATGATTGATATTTTATCTCAAGTGATATGTCAATGCATCATGGGGTTATATGTAACCTGGTCACAGAAGTCACTTTCACATCCTTTTTATTACTCACATATTAAATAATCAGTATACTTTATTATGAAAATTCATCTTAAATTAAAATTTATTTCAATTAAATTATGAAAATGGAATATTTCACTTTTCCCTGAGATTATAGTTCTCAATAAACATCCATCAACCGATACCAAATATAAAAGTGGTATGAAACTTAGAAAAAATTTATATCATATAAATTATGATTATTAAATTATTTATAATTAAATTAGGGACATGGGGAGAAAATAATAACCACTAAAATTATGGTTTATGATAAAGAATAAGATCATAAAAATCATAAATACCCTAAAATCAAAAATTCCTAACAGATGTGATAAGACCATGAATTTATAATTAATGTTAATTTTTTTTCGTAAACCATGAATTTTGGGAAGTGAAAATAAATTGTAAGATAAGAACAAAAAATAAAATCCCTCATACATAATGTAAAATTATTTTACAAATCATTTTCAAAATTCTATTCATTACTATAGGAATATAAAAATGTTTTTTTGATTAATTTAAAATATATAAATTCTTCATACATGGAGGATAAAATTTTAATTAAAAATATTATTGTAATATTGTAAAATAATCATGATATTGAATAATTTATATAGTGATGGGAAAGGGAAATCAAGACGTATATGTTAAAATATATTATTATTACGGTTTTGTAAAAAATCTGAAAATAACCCATAAAAAATGTAAAAAAATTATTTTTTATCCATTACAATGAAATAAATTTTTAATGGTCCTATATCATCCATTTAGGAATATTTAATAAAATTGTTGAAAAATTTAAAATAACATAAACTTGTAATTAAATGGTGGAGAAAGAAAACATATATAAGATGTTTTTAAAAAGAATACCCCTTAAATGTAACTTACATATTGACACTTATTCCAAATTGAGAATAAATGGAATATAAATATGTAGAACTTTATAATAAATAGTTTAGAATAAAATATATGGGTTCTAATTTTTAGGGTTTATATAATTTTCAAAATTGATATATTAATATAGACAAAATCCTAATGAAATGATATTGTATCACAAATCACATGCCTCAAAATTATAATTAGTCATACAAGATTGAACATCCTACATAGTTTATTTAAATATATTAAAAACATTATTAAGAACCATTTTTAAATATATATATTTTTTATATTAAGTTTATAATAATTTAAAATAGATTAATCAATTAATACTTTCATATATCTATTATTTTTGGTTGTTTAGATAATTTCTCCTAAATTACCTAGGTAAATTGATTTTAGATAAATTTTTAATAAAATGGTTCCATAATATCTTTGAAGTTATCAATTTAATTATTATTATTATAGTTAAATATACAAAATTATATAATAATAAATTTATGGTGTTATAATAAAGAAGAATCACAATGCTTTATAAAGGTGGTAGTGAACATGTATGCACGAGCGACATTATCATATTAAAACAGATGAAAGGTAAAATGTATTATGATATATTATACTAGAACAATTAAAATTATTTCATAAATATTATATATTTTAATTAATTCAAATTTTATAACCATACACATAATGTGATTATGAAAAATTGACTACACAACTATGCATTGAAGATGGGTAGTACAAAAGGAAAAGCACTATTCTTGTTTTTCATAAGTAGAAAATGTTTTTACTGTAATCATAATAACATATCAATATATTGATGATCGTAGATTCATTATTTTAGAATTAATATAAAATATTTATAATAAGTATAATAAAAATTAATCCTCTAAATAATCATGTAAGATGATTACCTTTAATCAGAGATACCTCCTTTGGATTATGACCTACGACTTCATAGGATGTTATTGGGGGGGGGGGGGGGGGGGGGGGGCGTAAAAATAGGTTCTCACGAATGATGGGTATTAATATAGGAATAGTTTTGGGAATGAATCATATGATATATATGGATTAGGGTTTGTGAATATGGGAATATAATATGTTACCTTTTATATGTGAAGAGACACACGCACATTGAATTAATTAAAAGATTTAAACAATATAAAGTCACTGTATATGGAATGTGGAAAAAAAATTTCATTGATACTACGATTATAAGGTTATGGTAAATATAAAAAAACCCAATTATTTTTACCAAAATATATCTTTTTATCTTGAAGTTATGTCCCTTTACTTTTAACCCTTTTAAATTATTATACCCTTAACTGAGGTGATAAGTATTTTCGATGGTTACCATTATCTATGAAAACAATTTATGTTCACCTTAATACCAACTATTAATTATGTTTATTCCAAATACTGAATAATGTTTTCATATTCTACTCGTAGATTTTTATAAAATTAATTTTAATAAATTTAATATAAACGCAATTAAAACATTGTTTTGGGAAAATACATGTTTTAAGAATAAAAATGATATTATTAAATAAATACTGCATCATGCCGATTTAAATGGTGGATTTTGGGTTATTTTAAATCACATGACATTTATTTTTATTTAAATTAAATCTAAAAACTATAGGTACCCTGTAAATAATTCATTAAGAGAAAAGAAATATTTTTTTATTTGGACAAAAACAATACATCAATATCAAAAATATTACGCATATATTTCTATATTCAAAATTAAATTTTTTATAAATTATTTTTCATATTAATTTTATATTTTTTCTAAAGAAATTGGTTTATAAGCATTATTTTTATTCTCAGATGATTATAATTTCATAAAAGTGATTTTTTTATAAAATTTGTATATTTCAATATTCACCAAAAAAGTAACGATTTTTGAAAAATGTCTGTTATTAACCCTAAGATAGTTTTTGAATTCTAAATTACAAAAATAAATTCATTTAATCAAAATAAATATATATATATTAATTGGAATGTTGGTTTTAATCACATTGTTGACTAAATCTCTCTGAATTATCCTATTGTTACTATACAATGAAATGTAACTCCATGAGAATTTATGTCTTATATACTTTTAAAAAAATTTAATCAATTATAAATATGGAGATTCAAACAAAACACGGGTTTAAAGAAAATTATCATGAGCTATCCTCTAGGTCCCTTTTCGTGACTATCCCAAGAAAACCTTCGATAGGACATGGGCTGGTGACTAGCACCGAGTATGCATATCCCAAATAAGAAAGTATTTTTATGTAAGCCTATACTCATGTACAAAGATCAAACTGCAGAAAGTAAATACATAGTAAACCACAAAAGTCACGTAGACAACTACTTAGAGTTCAATTAAAACTAAAAGTACTATGGTGCCAGAATAAAAGCCCTAAACCCCAATGGAATGTAATGTAACCACTGTCCTTCCGCTCATGACCATACCTAAAGGGTAGTTGAAGGATAGTTTCCTATAGATGTAGAAGTACGTACGTCTATTCTATCTCACTAAGTACAACTGAGTCCCAGACCACCAACATCTCTGCCGAAGTGTCAGTCACCTTCACGAGACACAACATGTATGGGCGAATCCCATACAGGCAGAAGTAACACAATACTCAGTAGGGACCCCAAACCACAATGGAAAAACCACAAAGAAAGAACTCAATGAAAATATATATCACACCAATTATAACTCAAAGTATAGAAAATATGATTATCAGTCATAAATATGAATCATCCTATACTGTTGAGGAACTCATACCTAATTAGTTATTATGTTTTTCCTGGATACTAGGCCACTGAGTTTTAATGAGCTACTGAAACTCTGTGGTCTGCTCAGTTACTAGACCACTGAGGTCTGCAGAGCAATTGAAAAACTATGGTCCTCTAAACTATTGGCCCATTGAGCTCCACATGGCTATTGGAACACTAAGTTATACTGAACTACTGGACCACTGAGGTCCTATCATCAAATCATACATTTCATAGCCATTTGTAATATTCCAACTCTCCAGAATTCTTGTCATTGTGAGAATCCACTCCTCAAACCATCATTCTTTTCTATAATGCCATAAAAAATCACTTAGAGTATACCCAAAGGACCGTCTTGTCACAAGGGTCCAAACTCCAAAGAAAACTCGTCAATCTGATGCCCGGTTTGAAAAATAATGGTTTTTTTTGTAAATAAGGGCCAGTTGCGTCTAGGTCCGGTTCGAATTGGTCAAACTAACCCAACCAACATGCCTCGGGGGTCCCTCATGACTCGACCTGGTTTGGTAGACCCAACCTAGCCTGGTTGGGTCTGGGACAACAATGTCCATCATAGAACATTGTCCAAGCCCAATGAGCCTTACTGGACCCAGCTCGGTTTGGTCGTGGGTCCAGCCTGCCAGGTCACCCCATAACCCAGTCCTCATCTAGTCCAGTATGACTTATTTAGAATTGTTTTGACTAGATGGTGCACCAAGCTGCACGATATCCCATCCGACCCAGCCTATAATTTTATCGTCCAGTTCTTCTCCAACTCGAGCTACGTAGGGGACCATTTTACTCCATCATCCTGGCCCACATTAGTGGGCCAAATTACTTCCATCCGAAAATCTTGATGGAATTTGGTTTGTGTAGCCATGTGGTCGAATAAGGTCAGATGCCTCCCTTTGCACACAATCTATCATGGACTGTGTGACGGTGCACTCTGTAGCCCACCTTGCTGACCGCTCTACCTGATGTAGCACTAAATCGGTGATGCCACACTACATTGTCATGGACTCTACTGGTTTTGGTCTCTACCTGCTCAGCACACTGCCATGGTGTATATCCTCCTACCTATGACGGATGTTGTGAGACATCACCATCCAAGGACGGTCTCCTACACGTTCCATCAGACTTGCTCTTTTGGTCTGTTTCCCGATCCATCTCTGCTTTTAGGATTCTTGGGGTGTTAAAATTACTACCATTTACTCCTCATCATTTTTTCAATCAATTTGGGGGTCTAGCATCCTTTGGAATCCCACCCAACAATGATCCAACATGACCTTGTGTGTCCGTCAGTGAAGAATAAGGAAAGAGAGGGGGGGATCACAGAGATCACCAAATGAAAAAACCAGCATTTTTTCCTGCCAGTCCGAATTTATTCTTGTCAGCAAGACCATGAAGCAAAAATAAAAATCTCTATGATTTAATCGTCATAACCAACCGAAAATAAATACATCCCAATCCTGTTATAATAACTCATCAATGGATTAATATTTTAAATAGTTGATCTGCATTATTTGTTTAGAGGGGGGAAAAGGGGAAATGTAATTACTATGATTTAAACCCCTTTCTGGGATATGGAAATAAGTCGAGTAATATCGCCCATCACTATCCATTGATATGCGTTTATAATTCTCTCTCGAAGGGTATCGTCCCCACTTTCTGGTTAACCAACTTTCGTCGTTGAAGAGGTTTCCATGATCGCTCATCAGAGGAATTATAAGGTTGTTCGGGAACCTTGAATCCCTATTTAATTAATGAAATAGGATGTGCTACATGTTGCAGCATCGCTTCACTGATTCATTAATGGGTTTCATTAATTTATTCCATGTCACCTCGTCACTGTACCATAACACGTACGAGCCACTATGTAATAGGGAACAAAAAATAATATTTTAAAATTTTAAGTTAATTTTTTTACTCATGGTCTTGATAAATATCTATTTGGGTTCAGCCATGCCGGTCGATGTTGGTACCATACTAGTAGAATCATGATGCTCTGAGTTCAATAATGCCCGGTGATTTTTGATCCCGGAATGGATTGTAAAATTTATAAATACCTACTCTCACAATTATTTTATAAACATTAAAAATTGTTTGAAAACTCATTTCGGTCACTATAGGCCTCAAAATCATGAGAAATTTCAGTTTTTGGTATTGAAATAAACCCATTTAATTTTTACGAAATATTACATGGAATTATGAGGTATTACATTCTCCGCCCCATAGGGATTTACGTCCCAGAAACCTAAACAAAGAAAAATCAAATAATTTAAGGTATTGAGCACAAATCTGAGTATCCCACATTATCTTCTAGAGATTCACATGCTTCCAATGAACACACACTAGAGGAATTTACTATCCAAGAAGGATCCTCTCATGTCGATCCTCTATCTCCACCGGGTATGCCCCAAATGTCACCTCTTAATCAATCTCCATGTCGCTGTGGTCGATGACGTGAGAAGGGTCATGAAAGTATCTTCTTAGATGGGATACATGGAAGACATAGTGAACCCTATCTACTACAACGGTAGAGGAAAGTAGTATTCCATATCACCCACACTACTTAGAATCAGGAAAGGATTGATGAACCTCAAATAAAACTTACCATCCTGACCAATTATTTATATCCCACATCGAGCAGTGACCCGTCGGAATATGTGGTCCCCCTCCTAAAACTATAATGTTATCCGTCTCCCATAATCACTTGAATTATATCATCATTGTGCACTATTTTTTCACTCTCGGCTTTCCTCTACCTTCTCAGTGTTAGCTTGTACCATCTCTGGACCCATGAGCACTGACTCCCCCGGGTTTGTCCAGCAAACCAGTGACCTACATAGTCATCTGTAAAGTTCCTAGAATGGTTTCGTACCAATGATGGAGTGGCATCTATTTTTGTGTGAAAAGTCCAAAAGTGGTGGGTGGTCCACTCTACTACAAAAAAAAACAGGAAACGAAGCACGAAGCATGTCTTCCAGGGTCTGTATGGTCCGCTCTTTTAGACCATACATGTGTTGATGAAAGGTTGTTCTCAAGTGTAGCTAAGTCCCAAACGCCACATATAATCCCTTCCAAAACTAGGATGTAAAGAATACAACATGATCTATGACTTTCTTAGATGGGACTCCATGGAGTCGAACTATCTTCTGCACGTTGAGGCATCAGAACCACTCTACAGAAACTTGCTCTCAAATGGGTAGGAAGTGGGCCGACATGGTGAGTTGGTATATTATCACCATGATGGTATCATGCCCCCTGGAAATTCATGGTAATACCATCATAAATTCCATGGATATACCTTCCCACATCCACTCTGTTACCTTGAGGGGTTGTGTCAAACCTATTGGAACTTAGTGATTAGCCTTAAATTGTTGACAAGTGAGGCATCTTGAGACAAACACTTCTATAACCTTCTTCATCCTCGACCACCAGTACTAACATCAGATGTCCAGGTATAACTACACCACACCTACATGTATTGCCAAAGGGGGTGCATGAAACTCCCCCAACAAATCCTCCTACAACTCCACTGGAATTACAGTGTATCCTTTGAAAATGATGATGTGCTCCCAACCTTTCAAATATCCATCAGGGGAACTCCCTGGGGACATCTGGGAACATGTAGTCTCATAGATAGAATCTATAAGTTGTTTCTCATTGACTAGCTGTAAGAGTGGAGGGGAAACTACCAGATGCTGAAAAAAATTTGTCTCCTCTATATCCATGATTGTTATCTGATTTGAGGCCAACTACTCTAAGGTCGCATTCTATAGTTGTGTAATTGATCTCATACATAGAGAATCTTCCACCACATTCCCCATCCCAGAAATATATACTTTCTCGAAATTACAGTCTTGGATGAACTCTAGTCAATGTTTCTATTTAAAATTTAGTTCCTTATAAGAAAAGATATACCTGAGACTCTTGTGGTTAGAGTATATGATCAATCATCCACCCATAAGGTTGTTTCACCAAATCATTAGTGAGAATACTACCACTGCCATATCAAGGTCCTCAGTTACATATAACTACTCATTCAGTCTCAATAATCATGAGCCATATGCAATCACTATGTGCCCAGGATTCCAGACACAACCAATCTTGATACTTTTCGTGTCATAGAACACCACATATTTGTTGGCCACCTCTAGAAGCCGCAATATTGGAGCACTCTTGAAGCTCTACCTCAGCTTCTGAAAGCTGTACTGACTTCTTCCTATCTATGCAATGGATTTTCTAATCTTTTTCAGTGCTGTCATGAGTGATTAAACTATGGAGAAATCAGGTAAAATCCTCTTATACAATGCAACCAACACCAGGAGACTTTTCACCTTGGTAAAACACTTGAGTGGCTCCCATTAAAGCACATCATCTATCTTCATGGGATCCACCGAAACTCTTGAATCTGAGTTTAAATGTCCAATGAAGTAAACCTTTCGTATCCAGAACTCACACTTGGAGTGATTTTTGTAAAGCTGGTTCTCTCGGAGTGTGTACATAACCACCCTCAGGTGTATCGTGTTCTACACCTTGGATTCTGAATACACTAGGATGAAATCAATGAATACCACTAAAAACAGGTCTATGTTCATCCAGAAGATCCTATTCATGACTCCCATTAACACTGTTGGGACTGTCTTCATGCCAGACAACTTCAATATGTACTCGTAGTTGCCATAGTGACATCTGAAATCTGTCTTCGACATTTCCTCATCTCATACTCAATGTTTGTGATAGCCTAAGATAAGGTCTGTCTTCAAGAACAATATCTATTCAATAATCTAATCGAAGAGGTCATCAATACTCATTAGAGGATACATGTTGTTCATGGTCACTTGTATTAGGCATGGAAATTCTATGCATAACCTCAATATTTTTTCCACCTTCTTGGTAAACTAGACTGGGGATGCCCATGGTGAAATACTTGGCCTTATGAACCCCTTCCATTACTAGTCCTCCAAATGTACCCTCAAATCCGAGTACACTGTGGGAACCATCTAATATAAAGTTTTATATATCAATGTCATCCTAGGATAAAAATCAAAATAGATGTCTACCTATCTATGAGGAGGTAGTCACTGAACATCTTCTGGAAAGACATCCTCGTACTCATCCAACACTATAGGAATATATGGAGTCACCACATCCACTACACCAAGGGTCATTCTAGACAACTAATTAGTGATTGTATGCACCCTCCTATGTGGGAGTCCATCATTCAATACACTATTTTCCTTCTCTCTGACAAAGGATAAATAGTTATCATATCCACAAAAACACCACATTGTGCATTAAAAACAACGGATCTGAGCATGAACTTCTGATAGCCCATCCAAACCCATAGATATGTATTAAGGTATCAATTCTGCTATTAGTATATCATAGAAAAATATCATCCCACCAAGAGTATGCTCACGCAGTCAGCACTAGTGTGTGATCATTGAATCCCAGCCCGTAGGAGTCTCTAATTATAAGGATCAAGCCAATGAATCAATCAGAATCTCTGAGCTCTTAAAAAGGTCTGCGGAAAAGAATGTGTGACTGGATCCTATGTCTATAAAAACTACAACTAAATTGGAGAAGACAAAAATAGTACCTCATATGATATCTTGGATGTCGGGACTGTAGGAATCGATCCCCTGAAGCTGTGCCTTACCCTATCCACCTACTCCTGGAGCCAGTGGTAGACCACCTAAGGGTGGTGGTGGTTGTACCTCTGACCTACTACCACCTCTTGTTGCTCATCCCACTCCTCTGCCATGTCTATCGCCTGGTAGACCACCCAGTTCCAGTCTCTGTTTCTGCCTCATTGGTCCCTTGTCTGTCAGTCGGTACTCTAAGCGATGAGTCGGGAAATCGAGAGACATATGCCCCTTCCCACCGCATGCGTAGCATACTATGCCCCTCTAATGACTCACTCAGCCCTGAGATCCACGTACCACTAACCCTGAGACTTGGGGTACTCCTCCGAATGGTCTGTCCTACTTGGGTCTCTACATCATATGTCAGCTACCCACCATGTATTACTCAGCAACCTATCCCTCAGTGGTAGGTCCCAACGTTGGTTCCATCTATGAGAGGAATATCTTCACTTGTAGAGCTCTCTCCAACACCCCATCCTATGTAGGAATACTGAGGGAAATCATTGATGCCCTGATCTCCCATCAGAGTTCTTGATCAATGGTATTGGTCTTAAAGAAGGGGTCCTATACCATATCCATAGATTAGTGGGAGAGGTCTTTGATCCTTTTAGAGTATTCATCCACTGTCAGGCTACCCTACTATAGGTGAAGAAACTCCTGTAGACGCACTGAGCACAATGTTGTGAGGAAGAAACACTCCCTCAAAAGTCGCTCAAGGTATGACTAGGTGAGGGTCTCCTCCTAATGCGTCTGTATCATCAAACACTAACATATCTCTATTGAACCTATAGAAGGCTCATGGATAGAACTGTCATCTGTTCAAGTGGTGTCCTCACTAAGTGGAAGACTTCCATTACCACCTCTAGACAATCCTTAGCTACCAGAGGATCTGTATCTCCCCTAAAACGTGGATTTATCTATCTATGGAACTCATGTAAGTCATTGAGCCTATGTGCATCCTCTATTAGTATCACTGGTAGCAACTACTGACCAATGAGCTATGGTAATCATGGGACACCGCCTAATGGTTCCATCTTGGGAAACAATCCCTATTCCGAAGCCTCATCACTCTATGATCCATCCCCATTGTAACAAACCATAATCATGGCTGGCTATCTATGTGGAGGAATCATGAAAGAGATCAAGATTAATCATTATTAATAGATAATAACTGGTGAGAAGATGCTAACTCATAAAGATCATGAGGAAACATTAAAAACAAATTCAACTAGTTCTTTCATGTATTGAGTTGGAAAGCATAAAATCATGGTCCAGGTGTATGGATAAGTTAGCCTCCACACTAACAATGGACTACCTTGCCTGAATCCCAAACTCAAAACACTTAACACTATTGACCTATAAAAATTTACAGACTCTTAGTTATTCTATTAGAACAGCCCACTTTCTGATACCACTTTTTTATGACCCATCCCCTAGGGACTATTCCATGACTACCCCAAAACCACACTCTATAGTCCAGGGGCTGGTGACTAGCACCAAGTAGGCATATCCCAAAATGTAAAGGCATTTAATTTAATCCTCTACACACGCACAATTCTCAAACTATAGAAAGAAAAAATATTATAAACCACAACTGTCATTATGAAAACTACTGAGAGTCTAGAAAAAACTAAAAGTACAAAGGGAAAAAATAAAATCCCAAATCAACAAAGGATTATAAAACTACCATTTTCCATCTGCTTGAGACTTATCCTAAATTTCTAGTTAAGGGTAAATGCATGTAGCCATAAAAGTACACTTCTTCATCCCATCTCATAGATTAAGAGCTAGTCCCGGACCACCATGGTATCGGTCGAAGCGCTGATCACCTGTATGAGGCACAACATGTGTGAGCGAAGCCCGTCGAAGGGTGAGTAATACAATACAAAATGGTTAACCCAAACAACAAAATAAATACCGAAAATCAAAGCCACAAATAAAACACAGCTTGAAATTTGTATAACTCAATGTAGAGAAAGTAAGATTATGCCTTGTAAAGGTGAATCTTATTATAATGGTGAGGAACTCTTACCTGATGAGTCACATAGGTTCACTCAGCTATAGGACCAGTGAGGTCCGCTCTTCCACTAACCACTGAGGTCTTCTAAGCTAATGGAACACAAATATCCACTATGTTACAGGACCACTAAGGTCCTCTGTGAAACTGGACCACTGAGGTCTCCTCATCAACTAGACAATTGAGGTCAACTAGGCTGCTGGACCACTGGGTTTCATTGTGAAACTAGTCCACTGAGGTCCCCTCAGCTACCAGACCATTGAGGTATTATCGTCATATCTTTCATGTCAAATATAGTCATTGGATTCCCTCTCTCTTGCTTGCTTGATTCTGGGAGAATCAATTCCTCAATCCATTGGTCATATATCAACATCCACAAAAACATACTTAGATTATACCCAATGGACTGTCTCATAACAAGGGTCCCAATTCCATAGACGACACATCAATCCAACGCCCATGCTAATTTATATTGGTGTTTTAGTAAATAGGGGCCAGTTACATTTAGGCCTAGTCCAACTTTGTTAGACCGACCTGAACAACCCAGCCTAGGTGTCCTACATGACCGGTATTGGTTCGGCTGACTGGACCCTACATGGTATGGTCTGGTCCGACACTATCACGGCAGGCCTAGTGTTCAGGCCTAGTGAGCCTTTATTAGCTGGTCGAGTTCGGCTACGGGTCCAGCCCGCTAAGTCACCCAGTGACCCGGTTCTCATCCGGTTTTGTCTGACATAGTCCTGATTTGACTTTCCAGGCCACCAAACGGACGTGTTTTCCATATGATCCATCCTTCAATTTGGAAAATTGGTTCTTCTCCATTCCGAGTCACCTACCTGGAAATTTTACTCCATGGGCCCATACCGCATTAGCATGCTATCTTGGATAAAGACAAGAATGCCCACTGACATCTATTTCAGGAAGCCACGTGGCCTGATGAGGCCAACCTCCTCCCTCCTCACGCATTCCAGTGTTGACCGCATGCTAGACCATACCACGACCTGAATATTGGGTGCTCCACCAAACACTATGTTGGACCATCCCCACCACCCGACATCATCAAAGCCACTACCGGGAGCAGCCTCTTCAACCGAGGCTCTTGGCCTCCCTCCCACGGCCGCCATCATTGTTGGCGCACCGACTGTATCCTCTTCGAACCACCAGACATGCTCCTATGTCCTATTTCCCAATCTATCTATGATTCCGAGTTTTTAGGGGCATCACCTTCACTACCACATACTCCTCACCATTATTTTCATCGCTTTAAGGGTTCAACATCATATGGAATCTCTTGGAAAAGATCTAACATGACCTCATGGGTCCATTAGTGAAGAACAAAGAGATAGAGCGGGGGGATTACAGGGAACACCATATAGAAAACAATCCTTTGTTCATAATGGACCAAAATTATTCTTTTCTGCAGAACCATGAAGAATAAATAGAAATATCTATGATTTAAACCCCATAACAAATCACACAATTTATATTTCCCTATCCTTCAAGAAGAATCCATCCGCGGATCAACCTATTAGTGAGTTTATCCGTGTTCTTTGTTTAGAGTGGTGAACATGGGAAAAGAAATCACTATGATTTAAACACCAACCTAAGAAAAAGAGATCGGTTGATGAAGATATCATGTCATTTTCCATCGATCTCTATTTTTTATTCACTGTCCAGTGGTAGCGTCGTCGCTTTGTGAATCAGTGACATTCATTGTTGGATATGTGCCCTTATTCATTTGTCTTAGTAATTCAAGGGTTATTCACCAACATTGACTCATTTTTTAATTAAATAATGAATATGCGATGTGTATTACAACATCACCATACTAATTCATTAATGAGGATCAATAATGGATTCAATGTCACCTCATCGTTGTACCACAATGATAACATGTCTTCACGTAACGATGGAGAGAAAATAATAAAATGACTTTTTCATATTATCTTATTTTTCTTCTGAAGTTCATTAAAACTATATTCTTTAGTCGACCCACTCCGGTCGATGTTAGGGCCTTCCCAGGAGAATCCTAAATCACCGAGTTCAACAGTTTCCTCTGCTTTTTGATCCAAGCATAGGTTTTAAAGTTAGAAAAACCCACTCACATGATTATATAAGGAACATTAATAATAGTTTCAAAATAAACTTAAGATTATCCATTACATGGAACCACATGTCTTATCAGTTTCTAGTATTGAAATAATTCCATTTATTTTTTGAAAATTTTTACATGGAATTATGGTGTATTACAAAAAATAAACACATAAATTATTATTTAAAAATGACCTATATAACCTATATGATAGTTTGGTGGGTAGAAATAATAAAAATAAAAATTTTAAAATTATATGGTCTCAAATTTATAAAATAAATTAAATGGATATCCATGGATTATATATTAAATAATAATCATTTGATAGAAAAAAGAAATAAATTATGAAAAACTATTTCATTAAATATAATGGTTTCATTATTTCTCGGGTAGTATTAATAAAATTATATATTGAAAATTTTATATAATAAATATTATAAAATATTTTTTTTGAAATTAGAGTTAAAATATTTTTTAGTAGAGAATTATTGATATTTTTAGGAAATGTTTTAGTTTTGATGAATATCTAAAATACTAATTTTTAATTTAAAACTTCTTTTTTATTTATATTATTTACCGTGAAAAATTCCATTTTAAATAGGTTTTAAATTAAAATTAGATGAATTCAATTTTAATCAATACAATTTAGTTCATCATAGTCAATTTAATATTTTATATTCTAATTAAAACATCACATACTTATAACCTTTTTTAAAGAACATGCCTTTTAATCATGTTTGTCAGTTTTTTTAATTTAATTTTCCTATTTCAGTTAATTGAATTTGGACAAATAGATTCCAAATTTTGAAAAATAATGATTGATATTGTCTAAAAAGTTGAAATTATTTTTTGATGATAATGAATAATGAAAAAAAATTAATTACAAAGATTAAAGTAAAAATAGGTATACTCGGAGGGGGGGGGGGTTAACTGAATATATAATTCTTAAAATTACCTATGAAAATGAATGAAATATATTTTTTAGAAATATTTTAAACTTATCATGTCTATGTCTTGTGAATAATGAATTTTTTTCCTTTATAGAATGAGAAAAAAATGGGGAAACCTTTTTATTTCAAACATTACAAGTTTTTAACTGACCTCACTTACGCAAGGACACACTGTATCATATCTTCTTTAAAAATTAAAATAATTTTAGTTCAAAAAATTCCTCCACAAATCTCTTCAAAAATTTATTTTCTTTATTTTATAAAACTTTTATTTCTAAAAAATATATTCTAAGAATACTCTATCAAAATTTATAAAGTGGTGGTTTGAAAATAGGTAAACTTCCAAACAATATAGGTTCATTTTAGTTCTTCTTCAACTTCTATAAAATATTTTTTATTTATCATTATATAATAACACTGATATCTCTTATATAAAGAAATTTTAATATGTCAATTTTTTTTACCTATATACATCTCCTCTTACCTCATAGATAAAAAGATAATGTCACTCATGTGTACCAAAAACTACCACGTCATGAGTTGATATGACACATTTTCCATAAACACCCATCATATATTGGGTATCACGATTCATAAAAAGTATATATATAATATTAATAACAAAATTAAACTTATGGAGTCATTATTTCATATATATATATATACACTTTCCATTCTATATGGAAATGATAACATCACCCTCATTTATGGCGTACTATCGCCTCATGAAGAGATATGATTCAATTTTCGATAAAAATTTACATGGAAGGAAATAATGATACTATAAATGAATATATGTGATATAAATGATATAATTATGATATTAATGAAATATTTATCATTCTTTATGGGAAGTATATCATTTTATTTCTTACATTTTTAGTCATCGAAAGGTAATAACATCACTCATTTTGTGTGGAATACAGCCTTCACGAAGCGATGTGACTCCATTTTAATAACCATAGAACATGGATGAAATACAAAGTATATTTTAAAAATTAATACGGTATTTTTAATATTATGATCATTATGAAAATATATATTATTAATTACAATATTATCATAATAACCATTTTAAAATTATGCATCCGTATGACTACAGTCTCTGTGATTGTAACATACATCATTTCTCAAAATAAACATTCTTCATTAGTCTTAAAAATATAATTTATTTATAAATATAAAAATTTATTCATCATTATTTTTTTATATGTTAAAATTAATTCCTTATAGACCAATAGTCATCCTATCGAAGTCAATTTTAACAAATAAGTCAAATAAATTCAAGACACCTGATGCAATCATAAGTAATTAAGTAATTGTATATACTATGGTAAAAAGTAAAATAAAAGAAGTAATAAACATGAAAAAGTTATTAATAATATAAATAACTAACATATGTATATTATTAATGAATATAAATAATAAATGTGATGAGTATGACTCTATCTATGGGAATCTCTCTCAATTTTTCTTCACTAAGCCATATTCTAATGGTTTGAACCTATTTAATTTTATTTAGAATATCTAATACCCCTTTTACATGTAATATCATGATTTGATAATAATTAATGTTGGTTTATGATTTAATATGAATTTATTGAACCTTAAGGATTTAGCATAATGATTCAAAGTGGTAAAGAATTTCATAACTACTTTTTATTTGATTAAGTTACATTACATATTCATTTTCATTTGATATTAAATGATTGTGTATAAAAATTGATTTACATTAAATATATATAATATATTCATTGATAAATTCAAACTTTATTATTAATATCATTGTATGATATTTATTCACAATTTCAATTAACTGAGAGATTTTTGTTAATACATACAAACTCACTTTTATGTGGTGTATACCCCACCTAGTTGATGTATTTAACATGAATATATATTTATTCCTGATGGTTATTATATCAATTTATTTTTTCCCATATTATTCGTAAAATGTATATAAATTTTTCCTAAAATGTATATCATTCGTACCCATGATGTTTTCATGGAATGTTATTGGATTAATTGAGGATGGAATGATTAATCTTTGGTCTTTACTCAGTGAAGACATTTAATGATAACTAATATTAATAATGATTTAAATTTATTATTCTATATGTGACTAATTTGTTGGATATGTCATTACAATTTTCTCTTGGTTATAGTTATCCCATTTATGTATCGATAGGTCTCATGAGACAAATCGGTTGGCCAGATTAGATGGGTTTTACACAGTTCTCTAAAAATTATTGTCGAGTAATGCGATAATAGAGGTAAAATAAATCTTGACATCATGAAATAAAATAATTATGAATATACTTCACTAAGAATTTATTTTATATTATTATCCATGAAATTTCTTTATGATATAATATTTGGACGCATTTCATTACTTTTATATTTATTAACAGGAATGTGTTTTCAATTATTTACCGTCCCTTATTGATTATAGATTATATAATTATGATAATAAAGTAATTTATTAAATGGGAAGTGTGTTAAATTATTGACTATTTAATGTTAACTATACTTTATTTATTCATGATATCTTCCATAGTATGTAACCTTTAATGATCATTTGAGATCAACCTTATTTAATCTCAACTCACCATGATATGAAGAAAAATTATTATAATGAGTTCAATGATGCTATATTTTTTTGTATTAATATGTTTTTTGTTTATTTTTCCTATGTAAAATTTGTATCAAGTATGTATATGGTTCTCTAAAACTACTAATCCAATTAGTATTTTATGATTTAACCCCTTGTATCTAAGACAATTTAATAAAGAAGTCATAAACTCTTGGATACAAGAGTTAGTTTCATTATAGATGTTATCAAAGTTTGTTTCATTGAATCCATTAGAACTTGACTATGAAAAAATAGATTTGGAATCCTAAAAATATAAAAAACATTTACAATAAGTATATATGGACATCCTAATGTTTTGGTAAGGAATAGATTATATGGTATTTCCAATAAATAGATCACTACCATGATAATTCAAGAGGATGGGGATCTTCTATAGAGCCACCAAGGATTCATAACTTTGAAAAGGGATCATAGCGTTTGACGTGATCATCATATAGTGAAAGAAAAAATCCTTATTACACAACTTATTTAACACTCCGGAGAGATATTTTTAGAATAATTCACATTTTCATTTCAAAAATTCATGAAGGATTTTAAAATAAAAAATCCCTAACGAAACCAGGTTTATTATTCAAATATGAACAATGAGAAAATACTTATTTATTTTATCTTTTAATAAATATTTTTAATTTTACATAGGATTTTATATTATTAAATTTATGATATAATTCAGTAAATTCGATAATTCATAAAGGAATCCTAGATGGATGAAGGGGATACATAGTCAAGGACAATTTAGAGATCACCCAAATGAGGAATCAAATATAGATGGTATTTAAATTATGAATTTTTATCAATATTATGGAAGATTAATTTGGTTATAAAAACTATTATTTCCCAGATAGAGAAACCTAATATAAAATATATAATCCTATATTGGAATTCTTTATACAAAAAAATCTCCCATCATTTATTGGGAAAATAAATAAAATGGTATCATAGAAATGAATGATCTCTCTAGAAAATATATTTATATTATTTTTATATGATTAAAAGGAAAAGGTTATAATTATAGTGTATTTTATTAATTTAAATTATGATTAATTGTTTTAATTGATCCAAAATACCAGGGAGGAAGAGAAAATAGATCTCAAAGAATTGAATTCTCATTAGGAGACATTATTTGATAGATATTTCCCTCATAATTAATGATATAAAATGCAGAGAATGTTCATCACCTAAATGAAATAGGTTGAAGAGATTTTTTCTATGTATGAGGCTATATTTATAGGGAAATGAATGTATTGTACATATTAAATATGAAAAATAAAGTGCAATATGGACCATTTTTATTAGAGATTAATGAATGTCACCAAAGGGAATTGCCCTTTTAAACATTATCGTCTTATAATTAAATAGTATTATGTTCTATAAAAATGGATGAGGAATTATCTATAAGATACACGAAAAATGTAAAAAAATAAAATATGAGATATATGTTCGCCCAGAATAATGAAACACATTAAATAAGAAGAAAATAATGAAGAAATGTGCACCTTGTTAGAATTGTGGAAATAATCATCCTGGGAAATTCATGAGGCTCTTGGGAGTTTTTAACAATTGTGAAGATAAGGGTAATCATCTTATATAATTAAAATGTAATAGATAAACACTATTATTATGTATTTCAAATGCATGGTGATGAATCAAAATGAAAAACAATTCCCCAAGTGTCAAGGGAATCTACCAAAGAAGAGGCTATGGGGAGAAGGACAATCTTATGTAATCACTACAATTGAGTTAGATGTAACCAATGATGTTGAATAAAATAAATTAATAATATATTCAAATATAGATAATTATTTATTTGATTCTATGTCCCCACGAATTTATATCTTCTATCATTTTCATTAAAATTGGACACTACCATAGTACTTTAAAAAAGACTTCTTCAGTCAAAAATCATAGTTGATGTATAACTAAAACAATTATTTTTCAAGAAGTCCCCATTATGATAAACAATTTTTCTTTATTTAATGACCATGTTAGAATACCTATTTTTAAATTCGATATAATCCTTAGTATTGTATGGATTTCAAAATATAATGCAAAACATTTATTTTAAGGATAATGAAATTAATATATATGTTGTTGGTGTAGAATTACTTGTCTTTATATCAAATTAATATTCATTAGAGACATGTCTATATCCACCCCTAGTAGCTGTAGTTTGTTAAATTCATGTGGAAGGAGACTCGGAAAATCATTAGTATGGAGAAGGTAAACATTAAATAGAGGTTATAAAAATTTTACATGAATAAATTGATTTATTTCCAAAATAATTACATGGACATACACATGAGGATAATTTTGGGCTTTCCATTTATTTAGTCATTGAATTAAGAATAGTATTAATTATTCTCAATTAAATTGACTTTGGGGAACTAGTGGAGTAGATGATACAACTATTAGAGTTTTTTGATAAGGGATATATTCACCCATGTGTTTCACCATTGGGATACCTAGTTATCATTGTTATGAAGCAATATGTATACATTAAAATGTGCATTGATTATAGGGAAATAAATTATTATACAACACATTGAATAATTATTTGATAAACATTAGAGATGACAATATGTTTAAAATATTTATATTCATTATGATTATTATCAATTCTGAGTAAACCAGAGATAAATTGTGAATTTATATTTACAAATGTGGTATGAAAATCATGAGTTTATGTTAATTCCATTTTCATTTAATAATGTATCTTTTTTATAGACATAATGAATATATTTTTCAAGTAATATTTCGATAACTTTTTACTATATTCATTGATGATATAAGGGTATATTATAAAACTAATGAGGACTATGAGAATCACTTGAGTATTATTCTATAATCACTTAAAAGGAATGTGTTACATGAGAAATTTAGAATGTATGATTTATGGTTTCAAAAATGTTTTTTCCTATATTGTCTCCAAGGATAGGATCTCAACCAATCATACGAATAAAATTGCAGTCATAGAATAGAATTCCCCAACACACAAAACTTATGTATATAGTTTCTTGGTTTAGATAGGTTACTATCCTTAATTCCATCGTAATGTTTCCTAATTGGATAAATCATTGACCATACTTATACGTGATGGGGTTATGTTCATTTGGAAAAAGTAATGTGAAAAATATTTTAATGAACTGAAGAGGTGATTGTTTAGTTCTTTGATTTTGAATCTATAATATGGCAATGAAGGGTTTTTGATATATAGTGATCCATTGATGAATGGACATGGTTTTTTCATAATGAAAAATTATAATGTTGTTAAATACGCATCAGGGAAATTGAAGACTCATGAACATAACATTACAAACCATGATCTAATGTTGGTAGCTGTAATATTTTCATTGAATATAAATAGACATTATATCAATGGTGTAATATGTGAGATATAGAAAAAATAAAAAAATAATAAAATACAACATTTCATAGAAAGGGATCAATATGAGACAAAAGATATGGATCAAGATACTCAAATATTTTGATTTCTTATTACGCTAATTCTTAGAGATGAAAAATAAGGTATATGACACATTGAGTAAGTAATATCATGGATTTATTACCCAAATAATGATTGATAGAGATACTATGTTCATGGATCAAATAAGTATGGATATTAGAATTATTAAGGAATGATAAAAATAAAAAACCAAATAATCAATAATCCATCTTTATTATAAATGAAAAAATGGTCTCAATTGAATTATGACAAATTGTAGTATAAAAATAGAGTTTTGAATTATATAAAATTAGAAAAATTCATTTTCTAAAATGGTGTTCAAAAATTTGGAAAGGGATTATGTGTTCTAACGATACCTGATCTAAAAATGGAATTACTGGATGATTCTCATAGATCACATTTCTCTATACCCCCTTGTAGAACAAAGATGTATTGGGATTTAAAGGAATATGTTTAGTGGGATAACATGCATTGGTAATTTTTTTACTATGTTCCCAAATGTTTGGTGTGTCTACAAGTTAATTTTATGAGTCAAAATTATAGAGTATTCATGAAACTCATACCTATTACTATGTGGAAATAGTATTTTAATAATTTATAATTTGTCATAGGACTATGATTGACTCCTAGAAAGAATATTGCAATATGGGTTCTTGTTTATTGACTAAAAAACATGTATATTTCCTTACTATAGGAGAGGATTACATAGTTATTTCCTCACAAGTATCAGTATTAATAATGTTTTAATATATAGTGGTGTACATATTTCGATTAATGTGTGATCAGTATTTACCTTAGGTAGGGTTTCCCTATAAAAATAATTTTCATTCATGTGTTAAACTTTAATTGTTTGAATCATTATATGGAATGTGATATCATACTATGAATTCTTTGAATTATGTTGTTGAAAGAAAACTCATAGGCCCAGAAGATTTTGGATAGAAAAAAATAATGGTAAAGGCTATTCAAGCTCACATTAATGTAACTCAATGTTGGAAAAAGAGTTATGCTGAGAATTAGAGGAATGATTTGAAATTCTAAATGGGAGATTATGTTTTCATGAATGTATCTACATGGAAGGGTATTTTGTGTTTTGGTAAGAAGGTAATTATTATCTCTAGTAGTATTAGACCCTTTTAAATTGTTGGAATAATATGAGAAATTTCTTACTATTTTGTAATTCCACTAAGTCTCTCAAACTACATGATTTGTTTCATATGTCATTATTATGAAATAACATGCAAAACCCAACACATGTTCTATCCTATGATGAAATATAATTACTATTTGTTTTATCTTATCATGTAGAACCCATGATGATTCTCGATACATGATAGAGAGAATGTATTGAGGAATTATCCAACTCATCTCATAAATATAATTTGGAGAGATAAAAAAATGTATGAAGTAACATGGGAACTTGATGAAATTATAAGGAATAACTACAATTTATTTATTAGTAGGTATTAATCAAAAAATATTCATGGTATACAAAATATTAGGGGGGAGAATGTAAAATATAGAAATATTAAAACTTATTTCCTTTTAAATAAATTTAATCTCTTTGATATCTTGTGATGCTCCCGACACATGGTTTAAAAAAAATACTCAATTAATATATTATTCAAATATGAAATTTATAACCTAGATATTAATTTACTGGGTATAAATAGTAATAAATATATTATTAAAAATTTATGATTTATAGATGTATAAAATTAATTAAATAGTTATCTATTTATTACAAATAAAAGAAGAATCATTTGATAGAAAAAAATGTTTTACATTTTTAAAGAAATTATTTTCTCTTATTCCATCTCACTTATGATAATATTAATTTTTTAAACTTTGAAAAAATTAATTTTATAATTTTAACATCATATTGAAATTTGATAATAAAACTTTATATAATAAAAAATTGTTTTCTCTCAAACCCCCCTTTTCATCATGTATGCGGGCCTTGTTTGAAAATTAATTTTACCAATTAAGTAAATTTTATTTTGAAAATTTATTCCATGTTCAGATTAATCAAAATTTATAATTTCTAATAAGATCAATATAATTTATTACCATAATTAATAGTGAAAACTTTAAAAATTAACTACCATGGTTAAGGTAAAAATGGGTTTACATGTTTGTTAATCTGAATAGATATGGGTTTAAATGATTTAGAAACATATTTATGTTCTATTTTATCTCCATATTTAGACCTTATAATGTATAAATATAAATAATAGATTATTTTTGACCCCTTTGTCCTTCAAAAAACATCGATATACCATTTAATTTTAAGAAATTATAATTGTTCTACCCACCCTACTTATAAATGACCAGCTACTATCCCCAATTATTCACACTTAAAAATCATTTTGAATTTACTAATAACTTACCAAATAAATTATAAAATACCATCTCAATATCCTAGAATCCTTTGATTGGTCCTTAACCCATTTTATGAATACATTATGTATAATTATATAGAGGTGGACCAAGAAGAGGTAAATTCCATAAGTACGCGTGTTTGTATTATTTATTCACAAACCACCTTAAAAAATTACTCACATGTTATTATATAATAAACAAGTATCTATATTACACTAATATTTTATTAGTTTAATTATATTAACCTATATTCTTATGCACTCCCCACAAATGGGAAATGATAACATTACTTATGTGTACATTAAACTACCACCTCACGAATTAATGTGGCATGTTTTCCTTAAACACCTCTCAAAGTTGGGTATGACGACAGATATAATTTATATATGTTATATTTATAAAATAATTAAACCTTTTTATGTTATTATATCATATATATCTTTTTTATATTCTATTCTATAGGGGATATGATAACGTCCCTCGTGCGTACGGTAGACGACCCCCAGGCGAAGCGATGTGATTTAATTTTAAACAATTATTTAAATTTATGGTAATGTGGAAACATTCATTGAAAAAATGTAATATAAAAGAGTTATTTATCATATAAATTACTCATTTATACTTTTTAAAATGTATCATATCATTTTAATTCTTTCCTTTTCACTCAGTGAATGATGATATCATCAAACATGTACGTATGGAATACCTCCTTTACGAAACGATGTGACATTGTCTTCAAAACCACATCACATGGATGACATATATAAGTATATTTAAATAAAAAGTTTGGTATTTTTTTATTTTATTTTCTTTCTATAAGGATAATGTATTAATTTCCTCTTTTTCATAATGATTGTTTAAAATTGGAAATGTTAATCATGGGTATATATAGCCTACCCTCTCCATGATGGTAACACATTTATTTTCTCAAAATCATAATTATTTAATATAATAAAAATTATATTTTATTTATAAATATGATAATTATATCATTATTATCATAAGAAATATGTTGATATAATGGCCTCTTAGACTAATAGTCAACATACCAATGTCATTTTTGACACATAAGTGAAATGACATGAAAACACCAGATGTAAACTTAATTAATTATGTAATTATATAAAATGGTAATTAGTGAAAAGAAAGGAACATTATAAATGAAAATGGATATTAATCGTAAAAATAATTGACAATATTTTATTATTAAGGAATAAAAATATTGTACGTGATTAGTTGGAGTCATGGTAAAGAACTTCATCCCAATTTCTATTTGTTGAGGAATATTGTAATTTTATGCACCTAATTAACTTTATACGGTGTATATACAATACATTTTAAATGTAATATTATTATTACTTAATAACTAATGATTTTGTATGATTAAATTTTCATTATTTAATATAATGGGATTTGACATGAATGTTACCATGTAGAAAATAATTTCATAACACAATTTCTTTCATTTGGGTTATATTACTTCTTTGTTTTCCTTTAATATTCATTGATAATATGTAAATTGAATTTTGATTATCTTATGTTTTATTGAGACATGTTATATTTGGATTAAAATTTTACACACATAATCTATTTATTGATAAACTCTCACTTCAACATTATGATCCTCATAAGGTATTTACCTTAAATTTCCATTTCTTTGTGACATTTTTGTTAAAATAAAAATATTAACTATTATGTGGTGTATACAATTTAACTTTGATGTATTTAACAAGAATAATTATTTATTCATGGTAGATAATGTTTCAATCGATGTTTATACATATTCTTTATATCATGGATATAAATATTTACTAAATTATAGATTATTAATATATACAGTGTTTACATTTTATGATTTGGACTAAATGTGTAAATATTGAAAAATATGCGTTCTTTACTCAATCATGATATTTCCTAGTACTTCATATTATTTATGAATTATATCTATTATTCAATATTAATGGAATTTTTTGGAAATTCATTTATGGGTTATTTCCAGTTATAGACATTCTTTTGATGGATCAAGAGGTCTCATGAGAAAAACAAGTTTTTAAAATTACATGATTTTACCAAGTGGTTAAAATATGTTCTGTTTATGAACTTGATGGTAAATTTATCATGATTCCTGAGATTATGTCATCCAATAATTAACTAATTTCTTCTTTTATGATCTTTTTTTTATTTTCTATGAGATTTTCACTATTATATTATCTCTAGATGTATTTAAATAGAATTTTATTGATTAAATAGAACTTCTTTTATTTATTTCCATTAACATATTTATTATTCCATATCCCATTATGATAGTAATGCTATTGATTAAATTATTAACATATTTTTTTATTAACTATTCCTTATTGACTATTATATATTAATTTATGATAGCTTCCACTGACTGTAAATCATTTTTTTTTCATTTTTGAAAACCGGTTTAAGGGTTCCCGGAACCCCAACTTACACCAATAAACACAAATAGGAGAAACAAAAACATCAAAAAACACAAACCAACACAACATTACACATAATAATAAATATAATCATCTCTACATCCCATGTAGGAGTCATCTTCTCCAATAGACGATTCCCAATCTGGATGCCTCCAAAAGCATCCACGTTGATCCCGGATCCTAAGCTAATCAAGAACGGGTTGGTCAGGGGATGCCTCCTTGACTATGATGCCCTTTTTAAAATCCAATGTCACCTCGTGATTCCTATTTGAGGAATATATAGTCCACATTAGCTGTGGGAGATATGAGTAATCATTCCTTGGTCTTCTTCTTGGAGTAGTAGATAAAGGTCCTTCAGCTGTAGCCATCATCTGATTCCCACTATGAACCAAATCACTGAATGAATGGCCAACTGGGCCACTCACATTTTCTTTCCCTCCCCCAGAACTCTCCCTTCCTATTATGTCTCTCTCCCTCATAACATAATCACTACACCAATAGTTGATCCCTAGCCTCTAGTCTGGAGTGTTTCTCTCCATCACAGAGAGACGTCTATCCACAACACTATATTTTTCCACAACAATGGAATGTGGCTCCTTCCCCATGCCTTCAACCTGTAAACCCTCATGGGTTTTCTCACCACTAACTATCCCTATAAAATCATCCTCAATCATCCAAACAATTTCCTTACTTTATAGTATCGTGATTTGAAGTTATTCGAGACCTCCTCACCAACTGGAGCCGGTTCATGCCCTATACATCCAACCTGCTGACCCTCCAAGGTCTCTACAATACCAGCAACTCCAGCAAAGACATCCTCTTGTAGTTCCACTATTAACACGTCTTCAGAAAACCCTTCAAACCTATTACTCATTGACATAAAATGATTAGGCAGAGGATCATGTTTAGAATCCTTAGCACTGGGCCTGATGGCCAACTCCGCACTGTCGGAAGCCCTCCCTTCCCCAATCTTCTTTGTACCCTGACAAACAATTGAAGATGTGGGTTTTTATATATTCTGTCTTAGCCTTTTAAGAACCTCTAAAACCTTTATATTAGCCTGATTTTCCTTAGCACTAGGGGCCCCCAGATCCTGTTCCGTCTCGTTCGCAGCTGATCCAGACATACGGGTGCCCCCCTCCATCAACTGCCTCTGCAAGCCTTGAATCCAGACCCACCTTATCACCACTTCTAGGACCATCCTTGTTTCTCACTGAGGAAAATTTCCCATAAAGATGAACCTTCATCAACCATGAGGGATGACCACTTAAGTATACCTCCACCGAGTGGCCCAATCTATTTCAAGAGCCAAAAAACTCAGTTCAGTTCTCATAAACCCTCGGTTTTTATCAGTATTCCTCACCAATCGTGATCCAAACAACATAAAAAGGGATGTGGGACGCTTCAAATTCAACGCACACCCGGAGACTCACCGGATGGAAAACCGCCTCGGTACGACTATCAGAACAAAGGTATATACCTATCAGATTTACCAACATGGAAATAATCGACTGGTTTTGAAACAGAAAAGGAAGTGAAGGGAAACTTTCCAAAACCACAATGGATGGAGAGTCATGATTCACATGATGATTTAAGGACCAAAGTAAAAGTAGAAAGAGAGATCAATTGATGCTGCGAGGAGCTCCTGACCAAGCTTGGATGAGGTCCGCCTCTGATTCGAACCTAATCATGATTTACTTAAAGTCGAGCAAGTCGACCACCGCTCTTTCCCAAAGATCCCAAGATCCAAAGACAAATATGTCTAAGTCATTAACTGAAGTCCTCCTGTGATTGAACTGAGCCACCAGGGTGATATTCAACAAGGTTGAGGCTTCCGAAAAATCAGATGAGGAGAGATGAAGCAATGAAATTCCGTCAATTAGGTCTGAAACTTTAGGATTTATCGAGTCATTCAGGAAAGGGGGAAGGAACTCTGGGTTGGAGAAAGGCCAAAAAACCAATCTCTCCCATGATACGATGATTCCCCCTCCCCCACCAAGGGGGGAGGAGCCGAAGAAGAGGCTGCCATTTTCATCGGAAGGGAGAGTTCATCGAGAAGACCCAGAGCTGCTCAACACCTCTACCAAATTATCAATTCATACTATATAGATTCCACTGTATGTAACCTGTACTTATCATTTGATATCACCTTTATTTTGAGTCCTTTCCCTTGGATATGAAGAAAAACCCTTGTAACAAGATAAAGGATTAATAATTTTTCCATTATTATGATTCTTATTTTATTTCTCTATATAAAATGTGTTTCAAATATGTATCTACTTCCTTAAAACTACTACAATTGTCAGTCTATCTAGATTTGACCAGTTGTATATAAGATAATTTACTAAAGAGGGAACATAATCCAGGTTACTAGTGTCAGTGCCATTAGAAGAAAATATTAAATAATATTATTTTTGAATGTGTGTTACATTCATTCCTATTTAAAAAATTTCATTCTTGAAATTTCTTTAATGATGCCTCATGAATTGATTTTTCTTGTTATTCACTATAAATTTTTTAATTTATCATGTTTCTAAATTTATTTAACTTTTTTCAAACGCACCTTAACTAATCATGTCAAATGATTCCACTACACTTTTTATCTAGTGCTAGTATTATCAGTAGTACTTTCATAGTAAGATTAATAATGTTTAGATTCTATTTCTTGTTTTGTGAGAACATTCACTGTGTCTTTCATCATCAATAGAGATGATAGGTGGAATTTCCGAAGTGGTCGTCATTAATCCAATAACATAAGTAATTTCCATATTTCAATGTACCAATGAATCAACATCCCATTATTTTGATTCTTATTACACTAGTCCAAGGATATAGATTTATGAAAACATGATCCCCTATATGAAATTCAAAATCATTACATCATTTATCAATATTACTCTTTTCTCATTCATTGAGTTCCATTGATGTGACCCTAAATAGTATTTAAATTCACTTTTATATCCTAGAAATGTATTATTACTAAAATCATTCTATCAAAAAATTCATTAAAAAATTTTGCATTCAAAATCATTCAACAATAATTTTTCTTATGATGAAATTTTTATGCTCCAATAAAAGCTGTTATTTTTAGTAATTTCTACCAAATTAAAATATTTTAAATTTGTACATATAATTTCAATTGATTATTTCCTCACCTTGTCTTATAATGTTTGAATTGTACCTTTTTAAAATACATGTTTTTGATAATGAGAAGCACTAATAAATCGTTACTCAGTGTCAAGATCCTTTAGAAGAATCTCATACAATTTTGAAGCTAACCATGGTATCTGATTAGGTATAATAAAAAATTATACACCATGCAATCTCACAAAATCAAAAATATAATCTCATAAGGGTGAGGAGGTAAATATTCCCATATAGTGAGATAATATGAATACATGGAAAAGAGATCCACAATAACCCATATGAAATCAATTACTCTATGTGTTTTTTTAAAATGTAGTAAAAAAATTTATAGTAAATTAATCCAATTTTCACACAATAATATACAAATATTTCATTACTCATTTAATATGTTCTTAATTATCCTTCAACTAATGAAAAACCGAGAATTATTATAAATAATCTATAATTCTATGTCTTATATTATCTAATTGATAATGTTCCATAAAATAATGATTCATTTTGGTGAAACCTATGGTTATGGTGAAATTTTATCTATGAACTTCATATAATAATTAAATTCTTGGCTTAGAAATTGATTGAACATATATCCAATTTCTATATTCCAATACACTATATTCACAGATGAATTTCACCAAATTTCTATCATTCCCATAATTAATTTCATTATTAAAATATATATCAATATGAAAAGAAATCATTATTTTATCTAATTGGAATGGTCTGGAAATTATTTTGGATATATGTAATGTTTTCCCTTTGTTAAATATTCCCATTTTCAATAATACTGAATCCATTTATATAGGATGTTTTTCAATCTTCATTTTTGTTAAAACACCCTGATCATCTATGATCAATGCATCCACTACCATATTTTCCTTCCAGGAGTCATAATGTATTAATAAATAATAACTCTTAATTAGTTCTATCAGTATCCATTAACTTATGTTGATCAATTTATCTAAGAATATGTATGTATAAATATTGTGACTTATATATATTTTAATTTTCCCCCATAACAATTATGCACCTATATCTTCAATGATTTTTTTTCACATCTCAAGATCATTAGTTGTATAATTCAATTAAACAGTCATTAATTTCTTAATTACATAGGGAAAATTATATCATTCCTTATATGGACACATCCATATCCATTCATTGATAGATCAGTGTATATAAAAATCCACCCCTTCATAATGGTAAAGAAAATATATGTGCAATGAAAAATGTAAACAATAATTATTCAAATCTTTCATTGTATTATTTTGAACATATAAACATAACATATTTATATGTAATCTTGTTTTCAAATTTTGATTAAAGAGATAAATGTTGAAAAATAATTGATTGTAACTTGATAATACATGAAAATTACGTACCTTATTTTTAATTACAGTCATTGGAAATTTGATTAAGTTTTCAATAAGGGTCAATTTTTCTACTATCATTATCGAGAGTTTTCTATTTGAAGGAAACATCATGAAGCCATAATTAATATTTTATAGATTTTTAATATAACTATTTTTTAAAAGAGTCTCAATAATGATTCTCAAATTACACTAAAAATCCTTATAGATTTTAGAGTATATCATGATAACATCCATAAATATCTCAATGAAAATTAAAATATATTCATTGAATATATTTTTTAGATGATAAAAAAGAGAGGGATAATTAGTTAATCTAAAGGGAAGTACTATAAATTCATAATGTCCATACCTAATATGAAATATAATATTTTCAATCTCTTCAATATTTACTTATAGTCAATGATACCTTTAATAAACATGAATCATTGAAAACTATTTAGATCTATTAAATTGATCAAACAAGTCATAAATTTGTAGTAGGGGATACATGTTGTTTATATTAATGGAATTTATTTCCCTATAATTTATAAATAACCTCATAGAACCATCATTATTCCTAATAATAAGAATATGGGATTCTCATGGTGAAACAATATGATTTTTATATTCTTTATCACATAATTCATGCAAATTGTTTATTTAGTATGGCTAATTAAGTCATTCTGATCATGTTTTGAGTCCTAAAAATATGATTTTCATAAAAGATGAGATGAATAGAAAATTTAACTTCTCAATTATAATGATTTCAAGGGATTTATTCAAGAAACAAATAAACTTATTACAATAAAATAGGCTTATAATGTATTTTAAGGATAAATTTCCATTTCGTAGGTTTGATCGCCTCTTATGTTCTTTGAATTTCTATATGAGATTCTATAGAGGTGGATCCAAACTAGATTTGGATTATGTAGTCTCTACTTTGATGATAATGGATTACACATCTCCACTAAATATTTTCATATCCATATCTTGTAAACACATTTTTTCATTTTAATTTTAATTGAAATCCATAAAAAATATTATATCCAAACAAACCATAGGTATAATTAAATTGTTTTGTAATAGAAAATGTATATGGATTATAATGGTTACTGACCAAAACATCATTTCATAATTATTATTTCCACATGGATATATAATTAATGGAAAAAAATTATGTTTAGAGGGAAATATATAATTTTCATAGAAAAATGGAAGATTCAAATGTTTATGAAGATCTAGAATATTTTTTTTATTCACTTAATTTGAAGTTATAATTACTTTACCTTCCAATACATCATTAGGATATTTAACCTCAATTGTATTTATTAAATAGACGTATCCTTTATCCCATGGAATGTTTTGGTGGAATATTCCAATAATACATAGGAAATTGGTTTCAATAAATAAACATATCATTACAACCAAGGCAGTGCATAAAAATTGTTTCTTCTAATCACATGTATTCATGAGCCTTATGACCCAATTATTCATACTTGAAATATAATCATGTTCCCATGAAGAAAGTAAATGGGTATTTAGTTCCATAATTATATCTTATTAAAATCCCATTATCCATTTTTTTATTATTTCAAACTTATATTGTTTTATGAAACTCAACCCAGCTCTTCATTTCATGATTTCCTATGAAGATATTAGACCAATAAATATTTTCCCCTATGTTGATGGTACTTTATAATATATCATTATATGATGTAAATATTTAAGAAAAAAGTTTCATTGGGAGACTCAGCTTAAGCATGAAAAAGAAATGGTCAATCTGGGTATCGTGATAATGAATGAATTCCTTCTCATTCCTATATAATTGTTTCATGTTAGCCTCATACTCAACAATACTTCATTTTTCATTCTATATTTATGTGAGGAACTTTATCTCTATTTTACATTGTTTTACTAAAGGAAAGTATAGCCAAAATAAGATCACATTAAATGTAATTTATTATATATATTATATTACATCAATTTCTATAATTACCTAGAAAAGCTAAAAATGTATTAGTAATAATTCAATAATTAGAAAATTTACATCTATAATAACCTTTTCAATTTTATAATTTCCCATGGAAAGAAATATATTTTTGAGGAAATTAATATAAAATAAATTTACCATGGTAATTGTAACTACTTTAAAATATAAATTATTATATTTCATGAAATGATACAATATAGGTGAATCCTGATTTGAAACAATAAGTTTCTCCCAATGGGAATAGTTTTTCACTATATCCAATGACATATTCACAAATATAGGTAGGATATACTCAACTCCAACACTAGATGAATTGACATGCTCGACAAGGAAATCATTGCATTGACTACGGGTATTGATTCAATTCCTTCCTCAAGGCGGAATGTTTAAGAAATGATATAAGGATAGTTATTTCATAATTAGAAAGGATATTAATCCATAAAATAATAATCCATATGATGTTAAATTTAATTTAATACCCTAAGGGATTATTTTAAGTTTAATATTAGTGTTGTTTAATTAAAATATATTTTCTAAGGTTCTTAGTACACTTCTTTTTACACAAAATGTGTAAACACTCACACTTATAACCTAGAGTAGGGTTCGAACATATTATTTTTGTATAACGTACATGGTATTTCACTATGTAGAATCAATTGGTTTAGTAGTATTGGAGAACTAGATTCATACCTGATTAAATATTAATTTATAAATTTAATGAAACCTAATATATGAAAAATTATTCCATACATGATATCAATAAAAATAACCATATAAAAATATTGAGGAATTGAGAAAATTAAGGGTCAAATTTTTAGTATTAGTTATGTAAATTTGAAGCTATCATGAGTAAATATGGTATAATTTATAAAGAAGGTTGATTAAAAAAATATTCCATTCAATAAAAAACATGATTTTAAAGTATATAATTGTTCTATATCAACAGAAAAATTATATGTATTAGGGAAATATAATTATTAATAAATGAAATTCATAAATGCTACAATCATTAACCTTCAATCAGGGCCTCGTCCAAGTTATCATGAATCTTACCATCAAGGCCTCAACTAAAACCTCATTATTCATGAATTGGTATATGTAAATCATATACCAATATATTATATAATTCATGTGGTTTTTTTGGATTAGACATGTAAATGTATTGGGGGCCTATCTATAATAGGGCCCCACCTGTCGGTTTCATAACCTATGAATTCCACATATATGATATGTTCAATATAAATCATTTTCATTATCGATTATGAATCAATATTTTTCTATATTGAATCAAGAATAAAATAATGGTAAAATATGTTGTTATATGTAACTTTCAAAATTATTTTCTTTCCAATAATAAAATAAAATAATTTTGTTTTAAGATATCAAAAAAATGAATATTGAAAAAAAATATTCTATTCAAATATAACCTTGAAATCATTTAATAGAAGTTTGATATAGATTAATGACTATAATAATGTGAAATGGCGGTCAAACATTATAAATTATGGAATTATTTCTCTTTCAACTTTGTAAAATGTTAAAAATAACGAGCATTGAAAATTTTGAAAATCCACATAATTAATACCATTTAATGAAAGTAAAAAATGATTTAAAAGTACCATTACCGTATAAAGGCCCTATTATATCATATCTAGATGTTACATATTTTTAGATTAATATTCATTATATTACAAAAACACATGCCTTAGGATCAAAAAAGAATATTTTCTTTGGATACTCAGACAAATAAACAACCGGTCCTTAAGTGAGCTACATCATCTCAAAGTATGTTCTACATAAATAGAACCGTTCTTATAAATGTCATAGATAATACCTTTCATTATAACCTTAGGAATGGAATCATAATAAAGGGAGATCATAGATCCTAAAAAAGGGTACAATTGGGAGATGTCAATATATCGGCATAAAGGTAGGATAACATGATAATAAAATTCGAAAACCATACCCTTTATATCATAGATCACAAAAAAGTGTAATGTAATAAAATTTACCAGTTTATAAGACATGATACATAATGGAATCAATGAATGAGAACCATGAAAGCATAATATTGGCATAAATAATAGATTTGTCGAATATAATTAACAATGTAAAATTATTTCATTAGTTTTTAATGGATTATTTACAACACTATCATAGTGTAATGTAACCACTCCCAAAACTATCATAGTAGTAAAGGATCAAACCCAATAATGTCATTGTGGAAATAATAACATACTAAACTGAGTCAACTCCACAATCCAGTCTAGTTAATTTGATGAGATATCAATCATTACCCATTGAATTGGGGTAGATATAGGTTCAGCCCATCAAATATTGAATATAATACATATATATATATATATGCGATAAGATTATAAAATATTCATCATACTAGAAATGATGAAAAGAAATGGGCTTCATAAAATATTTAACATATTAAAACCCATAAAAATACATGGTTTTCATAGATATTTCATTATATAATTACCAGTGTAGAAGAAATATGTTTCATAACTATTTCACCATTTTTTAATGCATAACCCATTGAAAAGAGAGATAGTTTCAAAATCCTTTTATCATGGTATAAACAATATAAAATAAATAGGATTCATAAAAATATTATCATAAAAAACAAAGAACATTCATTGAAAAAATAAGAGTAATATAATTGTATTATATCCTAAGTAAAGTATAACTAACATAAAAGGATGTAATATTATAGATAAAATTATTTTGAAATAAAATTAACTTACAACATTTCATGAGGAAAAATCATTTCTTTCAAAATAAAATTTTTAAAACCAAATATTAAAAAAACATTTAAAAAATATTTTTCATTGTAAATTACCTTGGAAATTTATAAAGGATTATTTAAAAATAATTTAAATAATTTATTTCATAAAATATTTATTCCCCTTTTAAAAACTCTTTCTAAAACATAAATCACTTTTAAAAACCTTTTCTTTTAAAATAACCATTAAAAACATAAAAATGAATCATTAAGAAAAATTTAATACATCTCACGAGGAAAATATTTCATCCACATTGAAAAAATATTCCTAGAATATAAAATATTTAAATATATTTTTCATTTAGAATATTCTTTGAAATCATATATTTCAAGATTAAATGAATATATGTTTTGTTATGGTGTAAATCATGTTTATTCTATACACATTAAAAAAAATATTCCTTTCACATTTTTAGTAAAATACAAATGGGTATTGTAAAAAAAAATCATTAAAATTATTTTTAAAACACTTTAGAAGAAGTTAAACATGTGATAAAAATTAATTAATAGATACATTAGATAATGTTAAAATATTTATGAATTGTTTTAGAAAAAAACGGATATAAAAGAAAAAAAATTTGTTCAAAAGATGAAATAAAATCGATTTTCAACAAAGTGATTATTTTAGTTTATTTAATCATTTAAATGATGAAATTTAAGGGATACTATGAATTCTTATGAAATAACTATAAGAGAATAAAATTCATGAGTTTATTGAGATATTGATTATAATATTTCATCATCTGAAGCATAAGTATAAATAATTCTATTAAACAATGAGATCTTACCATAAAACCCATAACACTTTGGTAACATTGAATAACAATACCCATGAAATAATAAAATTAAATTTAAAAATATATAATTATAATGAATAAATTCTTTATATTTTATTTTGAAGGGTATGTATATATTACTCATAGAATATGATATATTCATAGCATAACATATTTTTAATAGAATGGAAATTGTGATAAAAATCTTTTACAACTTTAGTAGTATAATCAATTGTAATCCCCACCAATGTATGGAATAAAGTATAAATTTTAATAGAATTGTAAAAATTATGTTCATATTAAAAATTTTCATATAGGAATTATGTGCTTATCATTTTTCTGCTTTACACTCTGCACTTTTTGTTTTAGTAAATTTAGGGGACCGAGCATGCCTTGTCATGCACCTTCCTTGGTAAGTCTCAAATTCCTTTTGACACATTTGACCCAAAAATATAATAAATATATGTGTATTGTAAATATATTACAGAAACATTATAATATATTTTTTACCATATATTATTTACATATGACCTTTTAGTACTCGTGTATTAATAACTCCATGTTAAAATCTTCTTTTGGGTGATAACTGCTTTGTTTTTTCAGTATGTTTTGAATTTTTTTTGATTCTATTAGATAGATAATGGATCAAAAAATACATAATTTTAAACATTATATAAATATTATTTTTATTCAATATATATATATATATATATTTATAAATCATAATCCATTAAAGTTTTAGTTTGAAAATGAAATACGATATTCATAGAGATGGTGGGAAGTACATCTGTTGGAACGTTGTCTCCATTAAAATTGTGGAATGAATGAAATAATATTAAATAATATATAAAAATAAAAAATATTTTCATTGCTTATATATAACATATATTCAAAAAAAATTCCCAAATAAAATTCCTTGAAAATTGTTAGTGAAAAAAGAATCACATCGCTTTGTGAGGCGTCTGTCCCCCATACACATAAATGGAAATTTCATTACCCCACATAATAGAATGTAAGATTGTACATGGGATATAATATTTATAGATGTATAATTATCTTAAAATACCATATATATTAATTTAAACTAACCATATTAAAATCCATTAACACATAAATGAAAAACACATCACTTCAGTTCGCGAGACGATAGTTCTCCGTTCACATGAGTAATGTTAATATTTTTCTACAGGATGGGTATAAGGACCCGACCTTAAACATTAAATAATATTGAATTAATTGAGTAATTCATATAGAGGATCTTCTTAGTTTTAGAGTTTTAGAGAATTAGAACATAACTATTACATCTCAAAAGATTACAAAGTAGACACTTCTACCCAGTTTCCATTTTTTTCATAAAATAAAAACTCTTGAAAAAAAGAGTCATATCTAGTTCCATGTTTTAGACAGTTTGAATTTTCCTTGATCCCATCCCTGACCCTATTCATCTTTTAGTCCAGTGAATAACATTTCAAAACTTGGGATGAGCAAAAAAATCTCAGTAAGGTTTATAAAACAAAGAAAGAAAACATTAGTTCATAAATACATAGAAAACAAAAAATCTTTTACATACCTCATGAAATCATAACATTATTGAATAACACATAGAAATTGTAAATCATAAAGGTTACTAGATGCATCCATAACATACTTACATTGTATCTATCACTACTACATAGGGAGTTACTTTGGAATACCGATCACAGTATATTCCCTAAATAACTTAGGAGAAACATTCAAATTTACCCTTGTCACAATACCAAATGAATTGGAGAGCTATCTCGGGCTCATCCACACTAGGTTTATCACAGAACCACCAGTGTACATAAATATGTCCCAAGAACAATAACATGATCATAGCACATAACATAGGAATAAAGGAAAGTTAAAATTCCCATATTGTAATAACAACATAACATTTCAATATATTAAAGTATCAAAACAATTATCAAAACCATTTTATGTACAAAAAATAATTAAAATAGTATATTGTATTTATTATCCTTTTAAAAACATTACGGCTTGTTTAGGAATCTAAAGATCAAATAATACTCGCGGCGGCAGAAAGGTCATTGTCACTGCTTACATTAAAAATAAACATTATTTTTTTCGATTAGTAAATCAATTCATAAAAAAATATTCCATTTTAATGGAATGAAAAGTAATAGGTGTTTATAGAGAGTATAAAATAATGTCATGTATTAGAACAAAATATGCCTCAATGAAAGGATATTGAGACAAAGTCCCCTACCCTATGTCCGACTTGACTAGATCATTTTTCAATCTCCTGAATAGTAAACTAAAGTTAATTTATACTTTCTTATGAACCTTTTGAAAGTTTATTATTCCTTTTATATTACTTATTACCACGTTATTAACATTATTTAATCATTTAAGGTAATAAAGTTCATTTTCTCGATATTTGGTACTTGAATAAAAAATGAACACCTCGGGTTTACATGTTGTCCATGTGGTCAATAGTCCATTATATCCTAACTGATATTCATTATTTAGATATAATATATATCATATATATATATAGTATATATATATATTTATAACAATATATATCATTTGGAGGTAAGAAATGAAATGCACTGTTCATGGAGAAGGTATGCCGTACGTACGCATGAACGCTAGTTTCATTTCTATTTCTTATTTTAATGGAATGAAAACATAATGATACATGGGTATATTATAATTCCAGTATAATATCATATATTATATCATTATCTCCATCCTTTATATGTCCCACATATGTCATTAACTAGTCATATCACTTTGAGGGGGCGGTTGTCCACACTTCCTCAAATAAAATTAATGCGTTTACCCATAATGGAAACCATAAAGGTGCGCTATAAAAGAAAAAATACAAAAGCATAAAGAAAACATAAACATAATATATATTATATATAAAAATAGTTTCATCTTAATGTCCACCATGATAGGTGGTAGGAGAATATCGAACAATCATCGTCTCATAAGGCGTTAGTTTTCCATCCATAGAAGCATTATATTCTTGACCCATTAGATGGAGTTGTGTGTTTGTTTAGTTTCAATACTTCTAGTAACAACATCTTAGTATATTTTGTATTCTGGTACTATTATAAAATAAAGGAATAAATAGATTTTATGGGTTGGAGAATTAAAATAAAAGAAAAGAAGATAAGAGAAACCATTACCTTTAATTTGGGTAACACCCTTTGGTATGAACCAAAAGGGTTCATTGATGTTCCTTCTTCCTAAGGTAAGGCTTCTAGGAGGATGAGAGGGATGTAGAGAGAATAATCAAGAAAAGGTTGGATGAGACAAAAGGCTTGAGAGGTGTGATGAATTGGTTATAATTGAGGAATTTTCATAAGGGGGAGGAGGGGCTCTTTAGGAATGTGTGATAATCTTATTTTATTATAAAATGATATGATATTTCTAAAGGTCCAAAACTCATTACAGTATAAGATACAATGACTCATGGTCAAAATAAATTCTTAAAATAATAATTGGAAAGGTTTTTAATGTTTTTTAATATTTATAATCCTATTTATTTATATTATTTATTAATGAAGTAAACAATGCATCATTATTGTGTCAAAAATAATTTAATTTATTCGATGTCTAAAAATTATAAAAAAAATAACATGATACAGGAAATATTTTTAGCTTTCCATTAGATATTTATATTCTAAATTACAACTTATATAACACCATGTAAAAATTAATTTACAAGGAGATATTTTTTATGTCATTTTTCCCTTTACATTAAGTTTATTAAAATAAAGTGTCATTCCCATTCATAAGTGGCTCCATGGAGTCCCAAAATCGACCCAAGGATGCCCATATTCGGACATTACTCATCCAATAAGGTGAAGACATGTATTAAGGAAATTTTGAATTATTATAATATTCTTTTTACCTTGAATTACCCTATTTACCTTTAACCGCGGTAAATAATTCAAAAGTTACTATTCATCTAAAATTATTTTCATCTTATATAACCAAATTTTACTTACTAATAACAACCATGTATTTTGGATTTTTGAAATTCAATTCACAGAAGTGGTAAAATTTCTTTTAAATGAAAAATTCAATTTCTTGAACTACTATTAAGTGGTTTCACTATTGATCAAAAATTGATGTATTTCAGAAAACCTACCAAAAATTCAGCTTAAGCTATATTTTATATTAAAAATTCAAAAATAATGTATATTTTACAAAGTTTGATGCATAGATGTTTCATTAATTAATTTAAAATTATTTCCTGTTGTTAAAACAAATAACGTGTTTTTAAGAAACAATAACTTTCAAAAGATCGACACTTGTTTATGTCCAATATCAATGTGAAATTAAATCCAATCACCAACATTGGATTAAATGGTAAAAATATATTCTAATTAAACTTTGAAAACAATTTAAAAAATAATCATACCATATAAATAAATTATATTGAAAGAATGTTTTGAATTAAAATAAAATATTTTTCACAATTCATTAAAAAATAAACATTATCAGAAAAATTCAAAAAATTTACACAAAGTAAATTTTGATGTAACCATTATAAAGAAGGATTTTATTTGATTAAATATAATGTTTTAAAGTGACCAAAACTATATTTAAATAGGTTTCACTATTAATAGTCGGTAAATCGACCTTTTAATGTAAAGTATGCTTAAAATAAGAATCATTCACATTTTAATCCTCTAACTATTATTACATAAAGGTAAATACATTTAGCAAAAATTTATAATCATATTGTAGTTAGTTTTTTTCATTCCTACCAATACAATGCTAGGAGTTCACTACCGTTTAAACTAATAATATTATATTATTAGTGTGCAACATATGATTTCAAAGAAACCCATTGTTCCGTATCGGGTACGCTATCGAACATAGAAACCCATTTATGGTAAAATTAATATTTAATTCAAAATTTTTAGTAAATATGAAATATGTCTTATTCTTTATTTACCTGGGATGTTACATCCTTCACCCATTTTGGGAATTGTGTCCTCGCAATTTTACTTATCAGAATAAGTGGAGGTATTTATCCCTCATAGCATTTTCAGATTTCCACGTTGCCTCTTCAACTATATGGTTCTTCCAAAAAACATTTTCATGGTGAACTACCTTACTTCAGAAAACATGCTCTCTATGGTCAAGAATATGGACTGGTTGTCCATCCTAAGAGGGATTCTCTTCCAAATGAACTACCTCTGGGATCAAAACATGAGATGGATCTAGCATATACTTTCTCAAAATCGAAACATGAAAACATTTTTTACCTGGGATAAACATGGAGGTAAATCCAATTTATACACAAATAATCAAAATTTCTCTAGGATTTCATAAGGTCCAATGAACCTCAGACTCAAATTTTCCTTCTTACTAAAACACATCACACTTTTCGATGGAGAAATATTGAGAAAGACATAATCACCTGCCTCAAAAGAAAGATCCTTCCGCTGGTTATCCACATAACTTTTCTACCTACTCTATGTTATTCTCATGTGCTTCTAAATCATCTGAACTTTCACTACCATCTCTTCTACCAATTCTGGTCCCGTCAGCTTCCTTTCACCTACTTCATCCCAAAAAGCTGCAGTACAAAAAATCTTTCCATATAATGCCTCAAATGGAGCCATCTGTATACTAGAATAAGAAATGTTCTTATATGAAAATTTGAGCAAAGAAGGATTCATGTCCCCACATCCCTAGTAATCCTGTGAAATATCATGTAGCATAACCTCCAGGGTCTAAATTGTTAATTCTGATTTCCAATCTGATTGAGGATGAAAATATGCACTAAAATTTAATTCATTACCCAATAACTTCTGAAGGCCTTTCCAAAATTTAGAAGTAAACCTAGGATCACGATTAGATACAATGGAGAGGGTAACTCCATGAAACCTTAATATCTCTTTAATATACAACCGAGAAATTTTATCTAGAGATAATGTATCTCTAATAGGAATGAAATGAGAAGATTATTCAATTGATCCACAATTAACCCGATTGAATTAATACCTCGAGATGTCTTCGGTAATCCCACAAAGAAGCCCATGGATATATTTTCCCATTTCCACTCTTACACTGGTAAAGGCTGAAGCATCCCTTTCGGTAACTGCCGCTCTACTTTAACCTGTTGACAAGTCAAACACTTCACAGTAATATCAACAATATCTCTTTTCAGTCTAGGCCACCAGTAATACTCTTGAAGATCTCTGTATATCTTAGTATAGACATGATGAACTAAAAATTGGTAACTATGAGATTTATATAACACCTCATTATTCAACTATGAATCACAAGGCACACATAATCTCTTTCTAAATCTCAACACACAATCATTATCATTGTCAAATTCAGGAAACATACCCTTCTGAACCAACTCTACCTTTTTTCTATAACTCACTGTCTTCCTATGTGCCTGCTTAATTCTGTCTAATAGAGATGATCTCACTAACACCTGATACAAAACAGAATAAATTTCAGCACCAAAATCTTCTATGCCAAATTTTAGTAAATTAAAAACCAAAGGATCTTGTTCCTAATGTAAAATGGTTAATAAAGAATTAATTTTTTCACACAAAGAATCAAACACTTTATTTTATTTTCCGGGATGGTAATGTATCATGAAATCATAATCCTTGATTAATTCCAAACATATCCTTTATATCATGTTTAATTCATTCTGATTTAATTTATACTTTAAAATTTTTTGGTCAGTATATATTCTACATTTTACTCTATAGAAGTGATTCCTTTAAATTTTTAAAGAAAAAAAAACAGAAGCTAATTTCAAATCATATGTATGGTAATTTAACTCATGTGGTTTCAACTGATGTGAAGCATAAGCAATTAACTGATCATTCTTCTTTAGGACACAACCAATTCCTTTGGACGAAGCATTACTGTAGATAACAAACTCACCATTTCTGGATGGCAATGAAAAAACTGTAGCATTCACCATTCTTCTATTCAATTCCTGAAAACAATCATCACATTCTTTTGTGTAGATGAACTTAACACATTTTCGAGTTAACATAGTCATTTGACTAGATAACCATGCAAATGTTTCAACAAAACTTCAGTAATAACCTTCCAAACCAAGAAAGCTACTGATCTAGGTTATATTTGTGTGTCTTGGCCATTCTTCAAAAACTTTTTGTTTTAGCAGGATCAACAATTATTCCATTTTTTGAAACAATGTGACTAAGGAATGAAATTTGTTGAACCAAAAATCACACTTTATGAATTTACCAAATAGTATCTTTGATTTTATGGTTAGAAAGACAAACCGTAAATGGCCTTCATGCTCCTCTTTACTTTTGGAGTAAACCAAAATATCATCAATGAACATGACCACAAACTTATCCAAGAACTCCCAGAAAGTTTCATTCATAAGATCCTTGAATACAGCAGGTACATTGGTTAAAACAAAAGGCATAACTACAAATTCAAAATGGCCATATCTATTATGAAATACTGTCATAGGAATGTCTGTTTCTTTCACTTTCAACTGATGGTACCCCTAACACAAGTCATTATTTGAAAAATACTAAGCTCCCTGGAGATGATCAAACAAATCATCGATATGAGGAAAAGGATACTTGTTCTTAAAAATAATGTTATTCAATTATATTTAATCAATGAAAAGTCTCATTGAACCATCATTTTTTTAAAAAACAAGACAGTAGCACCCCATAGTGATGTGGTAGGTTGAATGAAACCTTTATCTAATAACTCCTGCATTTTCTTCTTATCTCTTAAAGTTCAATTTGAGACATTCGATAAGGGGGTTTTGAAATTGGCTTAACATTATGAACTAAGTCAATAGTAAATTCAACCTCTTGATCAGGTATAATACCAGGAAACTCATTAAGAAAAAAATTAAGGTACTCATTTACCAATGACACATCGTTAATCTGAACAGTTCCTTTGTTTTCAATAATATGTGTAAGGTAAAAATCATTTCCATCTTTTACTAGTTTCTCAGCTTCCTGATATGTTATCAAAAGTAAGGGTTCATTCTTGTACTCAAACTGAAAATAATTCTGAAAGGAAACCTCTTTTTCTCTACAGTCAATCATAGCATGATAAAAAGAAATCCAATCAATGCCCAAAATAACATCAAACTCTACTAGAGGAAAAAATAATAAGTCTTTCAGGTAGATTCTTTCCGCACACAAGGACGGTATGGTTCTTATGTTTTTTTGGTCTCAACATTTCCTCTATGTATTTTTACCATATGTTCTATATTCCTATATTGAGATGGAATTCCCAATTTACTAGAAAAATTCTCAAAAATGAAAGAGTTTGTAGATCCTGAATTAAAAAAAACATTAGAATAATATGAACAAACAAACAGTGTACCTAATACTACATAATTTGATCACCCAACATCTACTGAAGTAGTTGTGATGGATTTCACAACCCCTTTATTCTTGTAGTCTGGAAGATTTCCCTTGGTTGAGTTCTTTATTGGACACTCATTTTCATAATGACCCATTTAGTTGCACTTAAAACATTTTACTGACTAATAAATCTGACTCTGTCTTACCATTACCCTGATCTTTTTCAGTGCAATTATGAGCCATATGTATCATTTTACCACATCGACATCACTTACTAGATTTCAAAAGACATTTCCCAGCATGATTTTTACAACAATTTTCACAAACTGTAAACTTATGTTTCTTACCATCTGACTTTTTTGAAGAGTTGTTCCCTTTTTCCAGCTACATCGACCTTTTATTCTGTTGTTTTTCAAAGAACACCTAATCATCGGTGAACTCCATTTCCACCTTCTCCACACAAAAAAAAAGTTTTTTTATAACTTTTGATCTCATGAGAAGCTAAAGCCCATCAATACTTTGGATTTAATCTTGTGTAAAAATGGTTTATTTTATTATCAAGATCTCGTTTGAAATTTGGAGCATACCTTTCTAGTAAAGTAAATTTGTCTTCATAAACAGCCACTGAGTCATCCTCCTACCTCAATTCAAGGAATTTTTTTTCCTTCCTAACATGATCCACCTTAGTAAAATATTTCTCAAGAAACATACCATTAAATTTAACCCAATCAAGAGAATAAATCTTCTCACTATCCCTGATATTTTTCACCATCAAACATCACTGATCAACTTCACCTTCAAAACGGTAAACATCAAGACTAAACATTTGATGTTCTGAACACCCCATGACATAAAAAATTTTCTCCAGTGCTTCAATCCATCTTCTGCTAGCACAAGGACTGATGATATTCTGAATGATAGGGGATGTTGCCTGATGAAATGCTCTACTACTGACATTTTCCTCTATGGTTGATCTGGATGAACTCGTGCATGGATACCACTACCATTTATATCCTGAGTCAACTGTGACATCACTACAACAAACTGTTCAATTCCAATTCTGACCATCTCAGGTTTCTGATTTGGAAGGTTGTCTTCCTTCTGATGTCGTACCAATATAGCTGACCTATTTCCTCTACAGAAAACCATTCTGAACACCGAAATATCATAGGCGAAGCAACATGGTAATCTGTAAATACTATATGAATTAAATATTATCATAAATCACTTTATGGATATTAATTTAACAATACACTAAGTCCTAAAGTTATCTATGCCAACTGTTGATACCAATGATATGGACCCGACCTTAAACATTACATAATTTTGGATTAAATGAATAATTCATAAGTAGTATCCTTTCAGATATGGAGTTTTAGAGAATTAGGACATAACTACTACATCTCAAATGATTACAATGTATAAACTTCTACACAGTTTCCATTTTTTTAAATATAAAAACTCTTGAAAAAAAGATTCATGTCTTGTTCTAGGTTTTAGACAACATGACTTTTCCTTGATCCCATCCTTGACACTATTCATCTTTTTTTTCCAGTGAAAACATTTCAAAACTTGGGATGAGAAAACAAATCTCAATAAGGGTTATAAAACAAAGAAAGAAACATTTGTTCGTAAATACATAAAAAACATAAAATCTTTTACTTAACTCATGAAATCCTAATATGTATGAACAACACATAGAGGTCATAAATCATAAAGGTAACTAGTGGCATCCATAACATACTTACATTGTATCTATCACAACTACATAGGAATTTACATTGGAATACACATCAGAATATATTCCCTAAATATATTAGGAGAAAAATTCACATTTACCTCTGTGACGTTACCCAATGAATTGGAGATCTATATCTGGCTCACCCACCCTAGGTTTATCATGGAACCACCCGTATACGTAAATAATTCCCAAGAACCATAACATTATCATAACACATAACATAAGCATAAAGGAAATATAAAATTACCACATTGAATTAACAATATAACATTTCAATATATTAACGTATCAAACCCATTATCAAAATCATTATCAATACCAAAAATATGTAAAATAGTATATGGTGTTTATTTCATTTTTAAAAACATTACGGCTTGTTAAAGAAGCCAAAGATCAAATAATAATAACAGCGGTGGAAAGGTCATTGTCACCGCTTACGTTAAAAAGAAAGATTCTTTTTTTGTCATTTAGTAAAATGCTTCGAAGAAAATGTTTCCCTTTGAATGAAATTAAAAGTCAATGGTGTTTATATAGTGTATAAAATAAAGTCGTGTGTTAGAACAAAATATGCCTCAATGAAAGGAGATTGAGATGAAGTCTCTTACCTCGTGTCCAACTTGACCCGATCATTCTTTAAACTCCTAAATAATAAACTAAAGTGAATTTCTACTTGGTTAATAATATTTTTTATGTTTATTATTATTTTTATATCACTTATTACCATGTTATAAACATTATGTAATCATTTAAGTTAATAACGTTTGTTTTGTCGATATTTGGTACTTGAGTAAATAATAAACACCTTATATTTACACGTTGTCCATGTGGTCAATAATACATTATATCCAGAATGATATTCATTATTTAGATATCATATATATAATATATATCCATTATATATATATATATATATATTTATAATAGTACATATCATTTAGAGGTAAGAAATGGAATGCACCATTCATGGAGACGGTAACCCGTACGTACGCATGAACGCTACTTTCATTTCTATTTATTATTTAAATGTAATGAAAACCTAATGATACATAAATATATTATAATTCAAGTATAATATCATATATAAAATAATTAACTCCATCCTCTATACGTCACACATATGTCACTAACGAGTCATATAACTTTAAGGGGGTGGTATTCTGCACTTCCTTAAATGAAATTATCGCGTTTACCCATAATAGAAATCCTAAAGGTATTCTATAAAATATAAAATACAAAAGAATAAAGAAAATATAAACATAATATATATCATATATAAAAATAGTGTCATATTTATGGCCACCATGATAGGAAGTAGGAGATAATTGAATAATCATTATCTCGTGAGGTGTTAGTTTTCCATCCACAGAAACAGTATGTTCTTCACTCATTAGATGGAGGTGTATGTATGTGTAGTTTGAATCCTTCTCATAAAAACATCGTAGTATATTAAGGATACTGGTGTTTTTATAAAATAATGTAATAAAAAGAGTTTAGGGGTTGGAGAAGGAAAATAAAAGAAATGAAGTTAAGAGAAATCGTTACCATTAATTTGGGTAACTCCCTTTGGTATGAACCAAAAGGGTTTATTGAAGTGCCTTCTGCCTAAGGTAAGGCTTCTAGGAGGAGGAGAAGTATTTAAAGAGATAAATTGGGTAGATGTTAGATGATCCAAAAGGCTTCAGAGGTGTGAATAATTGGTTAGATATGAAGGCTTTTTTAAGGGGGAGGAGGGGCTCTTTAAAAAAGTGTGATAATGTTATTTTATTGTATAATGATATTCAGTTTCTAAAGGTCCAAAACTCATTAAGGTAGAATATAAGATGACTCATGACCGAAATAAATTATTTCAATAATAATTGGACTGGTTTTGGATGTTATTTTAATATTTATAATCTTATTTATTTAAATCATTTATTAAATGAGGTAAACACTACATAATTATTGTGACACAAATAATTTAATTTATTCGATGTCTCAAAATAAAAAAAATTACATGATGTAGAAAATATTTTTATATTTCCAATTAATGTTTATAGTTGAAATGATAACTTATATAACACACAGTAAAAATTAATTTACAAAGAGATATTTGTTTATGTTATTTTTGCCTTTACATTAAGTCAACTAAAATAAAGTGTCATTATCATTAACAAGTGGCTCTATGGGGTCCCAAAATTGACCCAAGGATGGACATGGTCGGCCATTACCCATCCAATAAGTTTAGGACAAGTTTTGAGGTAATTTTAAATTATTATAATATTCTTTTTATATTGAATTATTCTATTTACCTTTAACCGTAGAAAATAAAAGTTAAAAGTTACTATTCACAAAATATTATTTTCATCTTATTGAACCACATTTTACTTAATAATAACAACCATGTATGTTTTATTTTCGAAATTCAATTCACCAAAGTGGTAAAATTTCATTTAAATGAAAAAGTTAGTTTTTTAACTACAACTAAGCGGTTTCACTATTCATCAAAAATTGAAGTTTTTCAGAAAACTACCGAGAATTTAGACTAAGATATATTTGATTTCCAAAATTCAAAAATAATGTATATTTTACCAAATTATAAACATATATGTTGAATTAATTAATTTAAAATTAATTTCAACTGTTAAAACAAGTAGCGTGTTTTTAAGAAACAATAACTGTCAAAAGATCGAAGCTTGTTTATGTCCAATTTCAATGTAAAATTAATTATAATTACCAAAATTGGATTAAATGGTAAAAATATATTCTAATTAAACTTTAAAACCAATTAAAAAGATAATATAACCATATAAATAAATTAGATTAAAAGGCAATGTTGAATTAAAATACAATATTTTTCACTATTCATTAAAAATTGAACTTCGTCTTAAAAATTACAAAAAATTTACACAAAGTAAATTTTGATGTCCCCATTCTAAAGAAGGTTTTTATTTGGACAAATATAATATATTAATGTGAACAAAACTAAATTTAAAGAGGGTTCTCCATTAAAAAGCATAAAATCACCCTTTAATGTAAATTATGCTTAAAATGAGAATCATTCACATTTTAAGCCTCTAAATTTTACTGGATGAATGTAAATACTTTTAACAAACATGTATAATCATATTGTAGTTAGTTTTGTTCATTACCACCAATACAATGTTTATAAGTTAACTACCATTTAAAATAATAATATTATATTATTATTGTGTAATGTAAGATTTCAGAGAAACCTATTTTTTTGTATCTGGTATGCTATCAAACATAGAAACCTATTTAAAGTTAAATTAATATCTAATTCACAAATTTTTATAAGTATGAAATATGTCTTATTCTTTATTAAAGTGGGATATTAAAATGGGTGGTATGAAGTTATATATGTTATTATGACTATATAATTTTTATTATATTAAAAATAAGTCATTTAAACATAAAATCAATATTTATATCCATTTGTGAGTGGTGGTGATGGAAAACATATAACACTGGTTTGCAAGACAGATTTTTATTTTACACATGATAGATAATTTAATTTTCCTTTTGGTGGAAAAGGATATGGATATAAATTATAAAATTAACATAATAATACATACTTATACGATATATATATTATTATATAATCAATATTTAAGAATATTGTATGTACTTATATGATTAAGTAAAAAAACCCACAGTTTAAAGCATTTCCTTTTCTTCGGACAATTATTTTATGTTTAACCTAGATCCTTTCACGATTTGATTTATGATCTCAAAAAAAACTATAAGATGTTGGGATGGATTTTGTGATTTTTTAATATTTGGAGTTTTCTGAACCAATGTGTTTGGGATGTAGTATGATAAGAGGATAGGCGGTGGCCTTTTACAAGTGGGGGAGATGAGACACATGGTGTTTTTGAAAAACAAAAGTGTAACCATGTTTTCCACATTCAAATGGCTCAATCATTGTCACTATCGAACCATAGTGGTGAAAATGTCTCTATATATACATACAATAGGTTTTGGACAAGTTTCTAGTTTATTTTACAACTTATGATTTTATTTTCACCTTAATTAAACTCGTTTAAATTTAACCGTGATAATTAATGTCAAATTATTTTAAAATTTATTGTGATATAAAATTAATTTAAATTTATTAAAACAATATAAATTATTGTTATAAATAACAGTAAATCAACTATTACAATTTCATTCACATAAGTGGAAAATTTAAATTTTAAATTAGTCTCTCATAAGCGAGGAAAAAGTTAGTTTCCATAAGAGAAATGTTTCAAAATATTAAAAAGTTATTATATCAAAATTCACTCTAAAATTAATTACAATGATAATAAATTTATTAATTTTTATATTATTATAATAATTTTTCTTTTAAAACCATATTAATACGAAAATGAATGTTTAATATATTAGAATTAAAAGGCTATTTTAAATAAAAAGCAGTATTTTTCCTTAGTCATAGAAAATTTAACTATTAAAAAAATAAAAAAAAATTCAAATGAAATTAATTATGGTATTATTATTACCAAAATTTATTTATTTATTCAAATTAATTTGATTGAAATATTTAAAAATAATTTTTAAATAATTTCCTTAAATTCCATTATACTACTTTTTAGAAATATACAGTTTATGCGCAAAATATAATTTATTTTTATCTCATTTCATTCAAACAAATAAGATGAAGTTTGGAAATTAAATTGAATATATATAACATAAATTTAGATAAAATAACTATATAGATTATATTTAAATAGTTTATTTATGGAAATTCATTTGAGCATAGAAAAATTGATTTATCATAAAATGATTTTGTTAATTTTAAAATTGTTTTTATTATAATTTAGAATTAATTAGTCACCAAATAATTAATTTTATATACATGTGTAACCCATATGTTTATATATTTTAGTTATTACTGTTTATAACTACCATTACAATGCTACAATGATTAAAATCATATTAAATTATAATATTTTAATTGCAAGTTGTGTATCATTAAAACTCTATATTGTTTGTAACACAAGCTAACATAGATATAAAATCAATTAAAAAATATTATTGAAATATGATTTCATAAAATTATACCCCTAAAATAAATTTGATCATATTAATTTTATGTTTTATTGATTAATAATGGTTAAAAAATTGAGGATCCCATTGCGGGAACCCATATCATAAATATGGTTAATAAAACATAATTTTGAAAAGAGGGAAATGGTTGCGTTAATGTCACCTATAATATCACATTACATGGGTTCCATATAGGATAACATTGTTGGAAAGGTAAAACATAGACATCAAAAAGAAAACTCAGACTCAAATATTGATGGATATTGATAGAGAACATGGCCAAGAGAAACATAACAACCACAAATCCACAAATATGTGATAGGTGATAAGACTATTAATTCCCCAAAAATGAAAGTAAATGAAGAACATTGTATTTAACTATATTTTTTTTAATATTGATCTATTTCCATTTAAACATATATATATATACGTTATTACATTCCATTTTATAATCATAGTCTCATCCTTTGGTTATGTGATGATAAACTTACTCTTTATCTCTTACTCTAAGAGATAAATTTTTCACGTTTGAAGCCATAATGGATTATAAGATCCACAAAATCACGATAAATCATTCCTCATATCTATAGTTATTATAAAAAATGATATTAAATGTTACAAATAGATATTCATATAGTGAAATAATACATTTATCACTAACAACTAATCCAAAGTTCAACTTTAAACATTCTATAAATTTTTTATATTTTGAACCTTCCAAAATTAAATATTTATATGTAAGGTCACTAAATTTTCCAAAACTAACACTACATTAATCTCAAAATATAAAAAATGGTTATTATTCTCACATACCAAATATGATAAGGCATTTATCATATATTTTTACATAACATTGTTGAATCATGAATTACCATAAGTCTTTAAATAAAAAAAATCCTAAATAAAAAGAATTAACACTATCCACATAAAACTTTGTATCACCGAATATATTAAATAAATCCAAGAATATTATGAACTCCAGAAATGAAAAATAAAACTCATCATCATCAAATCATTATTCAATTATATGGTAATCAATATAGTTGAATTTATTTAACTAATATATCTTCAACTCTTTATTACAACTTCATTAACTCAAAATCTAGAACATATTACTAGTTTTATTCCCTTAATCATGTGTTCTCCATAAAATATTACATTTCCATTACTTTTTTTTCTACGTCATTAAAACTATTCAATATATTCTTGAAAATCGTTCATAAAAAACTTATTCTAAACATTTCTTATATATTTCATGATTCATATAATATAATTCATTAAATCCAATTCATAAATACTTCAATCATTCGACTTCATTATATATCACATAATAAAGATTTATCTTCTAATGAAATAATACCAATTTCCTAAAATATGAAATATGAATACTATATGAACAATCATCATTATTAATTTAATAATTCTTATTATGTTTATCATAAAAAACTATTAGAACATCCCATTAATCTTATATGTTATTCGTAGTGTCTTTATCATTAGTATTATAACCATTACCCATATAACCATTCTAATTTTATTAATAATGTTTTCTATATGGAATCAATTTTCATAATACCCATATTTCCCACATTAAAAACATTCAATCGTTGATGTTACCTTAGGGATAACAACATTCGCATTCATTTCTATAACAAAACTCTTTATTTTTTTACTTAGTAATTACTTCTTTGCATCATTATTTTCTACACTCTAAATATTTTCTTATTCCTCTATGAATACAACTTTGGTGCATCATCCTATATTCTCAACACATATGAAACTGAATAATCTTTCCACCATAGTCTCTAAAACCAAATCACCTAGAGAACTCCATCCTTATCTGGTTTGGTGTGTTAGAGACTTAGTTGTTGTGAATGTTGTTAAACATATATCATGATAACTGATTATGAATAATCCTAAAATCCTTCACTTCAATCATCAGAACATTTCGTATCTCATCAACACATTGTGTATAAAATTCATTTTTAGTCCAGTTTATTCTGGTTGATGCCATTGACAAAAATAAAAAATAAAATTGTGAGGAAACATATTATGCAAAAAACGACATAATCATGAAAAATCACTTATTGGATGACTAAACACTAAACCATATTTTAAATAGATGTCACATTAGTTTTATCCATGTTTTTTTAGTATTCATAATATATTTAAATCCATAATGATGGTTCATAATGAGTTTGTGAATTTATAAATTATATACATTGGGAGTGTTAGACCAGGTGTGCATAATGACCTTTTCTCATGCACTAGGTGATGATAGAGTCTAGATCAATGTAACCTTTTGAGAGTTATTACCTATAGGTACCACTATTATAGATCCATACCAAATTTTTGTATCCAAACTGGGATGTATTTTTTTGGAAATTAATTTCTCTATACTTTATAAAAATTTTATGAAATATTCTTCTATTTTGACTCATCCTAAACATTTCCTTAGAAAAAACAATATAGGTTTTACTAATGTTTTCTTGTCATGGTTTCCAGAGGTAAACTAAAACTATCATTTTATACCATCTGTAAAGAAAAAAACGCCTCACACATAGATATTTTTAGATATTATTTATGTTATTAAAACACATTCCTAAGGATCATAATGGTATATTTCTTTTAGAAACATGTACACATAAAAACTAGTATATATATATGAGATACATCATATCTCTCTATTTTCCTCATAACTAGAACCCTTCTTAGACATATGAAACTTAGTACCTTTAGTCACAACATAGGGAATGAAAACATATGAAATACTAATCTCAGATTCATTGTAGGGGTAAATAAAAGAGATATCAACATATTACATGCATAAGGTTTTGACAACTTGAGAATTAACATTTAAAACTATACCCTATAAATCGTATATCATAAACATGATCTATGGAATATACTTAATACGTTCATAATATATCAATCAATATGGTATAAATCAACATGATTCAAGTGAAAATACCATTGGCATAAGGCATATATTTTTTTCATACATAATCACATATAATCAATTTCTTATTAGTCATGGATTTTTTCGAATACTATAATTTTGTAATGGGTTTTCTCCTTAAAACATCATAGTAGTAATATTTCAATCCCAATACAACTATAATCGAAAATTCATTTACAGAACTGGATACACAACCAATTCCTATCCTATTTATCTAATAATAAATCTAACATTACAATTGGATTAGAGGAAAATATAGGTCACACCCATTACATAATGAAAATCGTGCATAAATGTGACACAAGATCATAAAAAATTCGTTATATTACAACACATGAAAAGAAATGAGATTCATAAATAATTTATCATATCATAACCCATGAAAATAAATTGTTTCCATATTATTTTCATCAACACATAACCTTTTTAGAAGAAATAGGTTTCATAATAATTTCATCATTTTATCAAACCATTACCCTTAGAAAAAGCAATGGTTCTCATAAGAATGTTATAAAGGTATAACCCGTCGATTAGAAAAATGTAACATAAGAATACTGTTATCATAAAGATAAATATTTTATAGAAATAATAACAATTCTATTCTTGGTTCAAATCTATAAAAATTAACAAGTTACCTCAAATTATGTCATCTTATTAGGAAAATTATTTTGAAATAAATACCACTTGAAACATTTCACGATGAAAATAACATTTCCATGAAAATAACCTTTTAAAACTATAAATTTAAAAAATATTATAGAAAAAAGTTTCATAATAAAATAAAATTTTGTACATATAAAACAATACTAATAAATAATTTAAATATTTTTTTAATTTTTTTTATAAACCACGTATATGGAAGGAAAAGGGTTTTCAATTAAAGATATAAAAAAAATTATTTTTTTAAAAAAACATTATTTTGGTCTCAATAATCATTAACATTAGAAAAATGAAGGGAATAGATTTATTATCATGAAATAACCATATGATAACAAAATTACTGAGGTCATTGGGATAGGAATAATAATATTTTCTCATTTTTAGAAATAAAACAAAAAATACTAGTAAACTATGAGATTGTATAATAAAACACTTATCACATTGGTAATATTTAATTATAAGACCAATGAAAGAATAATATTAAATTGAAATTAAAATACCATGCGAATAAATAATTTCATGTTATTATATTCAATGTTTTTTATATGTACCTCATAATGTAATATATGTGCATAACATACATTATATCAAAGTGAAATAAAATTGAGACAACAATCCCTTACCACTTTGGAAATTCTTTGAACTATAAGAAATATTAATGAATAATATAAAATGGAACATTAAATATTATGAAAAAAGTATATTTATGATATAAAAAGTCAAAGGTAAATTATATAGACCCTATAAATTTAAAAATTTGTGAATATTACCTTTTCAATCTAGAAATAAAAGTGTCAAAAAACCCTTAAATTAATAATAAAATTCAATCACAATCATTAAAAACACATGTTAAATAAATATAAGTTTTTTATATTTATATTATATAAACATACCTATATATATAATACAATATATGATTCACTAATGACCATTTATTACCCTTTATTTATAAATTCCATGTTAAAATAACATTTCAATCAATAACTACTTTATTTTTCAAGTATGATTTGAGTTGTTATTTTTTGTGGTTCTATTACATTGATCTTGGATCCAAAATCAAAAAAATGATTACCAATATAATAATATGACATATATATTCAGTATATAATTACTTATGGCAATCCATAAAGGTTAGATATAGAAAATTAAATACACAATTCATTGAGACATTATGTCGTACATATGCATGAATGTTGTTTCCATTTTATTGACTTAAGAAAATATAGGATGTTACATAATAAATTACCAATTTAGAATCATTTTTATGTCATATATATCAAATATTTTCATTAAATTTATCCTAAAAAATTCCATTCAAAAATGTAGTGAAAAATGAATCACATTGCTTCGCGAGACGGCAGATCGATGTACACAAGAACGACGTTATCATATACCCCATTGAATAGAAAGTGATATGGTATATTTGATATAATAATTACATATGTATAATTATTTTAAAAATATAATATTTATTCCTTTAATCTTTCCTCATTACTATGAATGTAAAACATGAATGAAAAACCGATCACATAGGTTCACAATACGGTAGTTGGCCATACACATCACCAAAGTTACTATTTTACAATGAGAATGAAGGTAAGACAATATTTGTGGAAATATAATTATAAAGGTATAATATTATCATAAATATAATATAATAATTAAATCTATAATTATATACAGCTGTGAGAGGGGGTGATGGAAAATGAATTGTATTGGTTCGTGTGGCGGTAGTCCACCATACCCATGATCGATGATTTTGTTTAATATATGCTAGGGTATGAGATGTATATTAGTTTTTACAATAATACAATAAGTTATAAAGATATAATAAATAATGGTTTTATTATTTTAGAATAATATATTAATATTTAATGGTGTTAGATGAAAAAATAAAACAAAAATTAGTAGTTTAAAACATTACCTCTTCTTTAAAAAACCACTGTAGGTTAAACCTAAATCCTTCATAGATTGAATTTATGAAATTGATAAGGGATATAGGATGTGGGTAGGTATTTTAATAATATATTGTTTTAGTGATTTTACACACTAAAGGGTTTTATAAATGAGTAACACCCCAAGACTCCACGATACGTTTCCCTTTGGATAATGTAATAACTTGCGTTGTACGAAACATAGAGATTTTAACACACCACGACTAATCAAAATAGTCATTATGAATAGTAATACCCAATTTTTTAAATTTTTTAAATTTTATTTTTCATAATGGACTTCATTTTTGTATTCATAATATCATAATTATCTTATGGTTAATTTTTGGTACTTTTATGAACACTTTTAATTTTTGATGAATAGCGAAAAATAGTAAATTTTAATTAAAAAAACTTTTTTAATCGAAATAATTTATAGTGTTAAATTTTAAATTTTAGTGGTTTTGAATTATCATTTGATTATATTTTTATCATTTAATATAATTTAGGTTATTGGATGTAATTTCACACTTAAACTGGGCATAACCACATGTCAATCTTAGGATAGTTATTATTTCTTAAAAACACGCTTTTTATTTTGAAAATGGAAATTAATTTTAAATTAATTCATGCCACTTCTGTGTTTTTAATTAGAAAAATGGATGCCATATTTGAAAAATGAGTTAAATTATTTTTAAATAGGTAAGTTTTATTTTTAGACATTATGAATATTTACTTCAGTAAATATTTTATTTACCATGGTTAAAGGGTAAATCTGGTAAATAAGGGTCATCAAATATTATTATAATAATATAAAATTACCCTAAAATGTGTCATATTACTATTATTTGATACATTTATGACCATGTGAATCATTGGGTCAATTTTTGGGACCCCATGGAGCCACTTGAGAGGGATAATGAACTGTTATATTAATTAATTTTAAGTAAAGACAAAAATGGCATATACAGATATCTTATTGTATAATTCTTTTTACAAGGAGTTATATAAGTTATATTTTTGACTAAAATTTTAATTTGAAAAATAAAAAGATTTCATACATCATGGTATTTTTTTTATAAATTTTAGAAATCAAATAATTAAAATTATTTATGACACAATAATGATGTAGTCTTTACCTCATTAAAGAATGATTTAAATAAATGAGATTATATAAACTAAAAAATTATAAAAAAACGGTGATATTATTATTTTATTATTATATTTCATATATTAGTAATATTATCTTTTACTTTAATGATTTCTTGATCTTTTGAAACCAAAAACCAATATATTATAATATAATATTTTTTATCATTCCTAAAGAGCCCCTCCTCCCGGTTATAAAAAGCCCTCACCTCTAAACCATTTTTCCAACCACTCAAGCCCCTTGTCTCATCCATAATCTTCCCAATTAAGCTCCATAAATCCCTATATTACTCTTAAAAGCCTTAACTTAGGCAGAAGGCACTTCAATGGATCCTTTTGGTTCAAACCAAAGGGAGTTACCTAATTTAAAGGTAACATATTCTCTTAAGTTCTTTTCTTTTATTTTACTCCTCCAAGCCCCTAAACTCCCTTTATTACATTATTTTATAACAACACCAGTATCAAAAATATAATATGTTGTTTTTATGGGAATTATTTGATCTACGTTTATACACACCTCCATCTAATGGGTATAAATATAATGTGTCGGTGGACGACCAACTGCTGCCTCACGAAACAATGATTGTTCATTCTTCAACTACCAACTCTTATGGTATCAATTATTATGAAACTATAATTATATATGATATTTATGAGATTTATTTTATCTATAATATTCTATAATTAACTTTTATATCATACCTTCTTTTTCTCATTTTAATTTATTTGATAATTTTATTTGAAGAAGTATGGACTACACCCCCCCTCAAAGTGATATGACTCGTTCATACCGTGCATGGATCGTATAAATGACGGTGTTAATGAACATAAGTAACATATTTAAAATATTATATTATAGTGGAATAATAATATACTTGTGTATGATTTTGTCTTCTTTCATTTTAAAATAAAAAAATGGAATGGAAGTAGCGTTCGTGCATACGTACGGATTACCGTTTCCACGAACACGATGAGATTCATTACCCATTGTAACTAGTCAAGAATAATTTTATTTTTATTATAAAAATTATATTTAATAACATTATATAATTATGGATATGAATCAAATAAATCCTATCCACAAGAAACATGACTTCCAAAACAAAATATATAAAGGATAATGAATAAGAAACACCCGAAAAAACTATACTTGTAAAATATAATTAAACAATAATTATTAGAAGATCATATATGATATAATATTTATGTATGTGGTTATTGTGTAATTTAATAACAATTATTTAATGATTATACATGAGGTTAACATACCATCGACTAAGGAAAAGTACAAGCTAATTGTTAATTTCATAATCTCTTTATTATCCAAGGTTGTTTTTACATAAGTATCTACTGCAACCTCTTTATCATCCACATCCATGTGTCACAAAAATTTATTTAAAAACATTTCAAATATTTACTAGAATATGGTTTAAAGTAATTTTTAACATTATTTGACATTTTATAAAATGGTTTGAATGGGATATTTCTGTCATTTTCCAAACAAGGTACCTTATAACCTTTTCGACAAATTAAAGTAAAATTGTTTTTTAACTTATACGGTGGGTGTGGTTATTCTATACCATTATAAAACCTTTGAAGATTAAATTAAAATATTATAAGAATATATTCATAATAAATGTTTTATTTTATAATTAAATGAAATTACAATTATTTCAAAATAGAAAAAGATATTTCTATCAAATAGTTTTTATTTCATCTATGTCAACATCTTTTAATGGATTTTAAACTTGTTTGAAGTTGATTTATTATGATAATAATCTTCCATATTTTATTGAATGGTTTTTAATATTTTTAACTGTGGATGTGTTATTTTTATACCATTCATGGTTTATGGTTAATGTATTAAAATTTCGTATGATAGTTTTAATATGAATGTTTATGTTATGTTTCAACCTTTTCACATGAGGAATGCATTGGACATTGTAAGTGAAATGTGGAGCCTGCTATAGCTCCTCCATGCATTAGTATGTCTCATGAGACAAACTAGTTTCTTGGAAGAAGGCTTTGATAAAATCTTATTTGTATTCTAGGCACAAGGATTTGACTATGTGTTTATGATTTCCAACATTATGAATTCCATAATTATGGAATTAACTATTTATATTACATGTTATTATTCCAATATAATAATATCCATGTGAATATGTAAATTGAATTATTTGATTTATATTTGACATATTACTATAAAATTAAAGTTCATAAGTCTTTTTTAGTTTTATTCATTGCCTTAAGTGTTTATTCTTATTTATAAAGATTCCTCTATATTTTAATACTTACTGAGCAACTCAGGTCACCCCTTTCTATGTTTTATTTTTATAAGATGTGAATAAGTATTTTCTAGTTGACATGCTGGGATATGCTAAGGATATAAGTTTGTTCAAAGGGGAAAAATGTTGTAGTAATATATCTCATGATGTAATGTAACACTTAAGTATGTATCCAGTACTTCCAGGGCCACTATACAAATTATTATTTTGTGACATGATTCCTTGTATCATGAAAAATTTATGTAATAATTCACTGACGCAAGGTAAATAGGGTCAATGTGTTACAAAATGTACATAGGATTGGAGAGAGGGTGGAATTTTATAATTGGAGGGGATGACAATCATTGAATATTTGAAATGAATAAAGTGTTCCATAATTTTTCACATTCAAAAGTGTTCCAAAGTTTTTCATTATAGAAATATATTGGTTATAAGGTTTAGATATGGATATAATGTTTTTATACAATTTAATAACTTATTTTAACCCTTATCATTTTATTTTTGTACACTAGTAAAACTGTTTAAACCTTGCCCAAAGTAATTGTTTTTAGTTTTTACAATTCATTATAGTGAAAATTTATTTTAATGTTTTTTATTATGTAAATTATTCTAATTCCAAGTATAAAATCTAGTTTTATAAATTCCATTAATATAAGTAGATAAATTAAATATAGACTCAATCCAACAAATGTAATTTAAAATCTATTTTCCAAAGAGAAAGGTTTCAAAGAGTTAAATATATTTTATATCAACATTCTAAATGAAATTAATTCCAATTTAATAAATGGGATTAATATATATATATATATATATAAATATATATAAATATATATAAATATATATAAATTATTTAATTTACCTTTTAAAACCATATTATAACAAAATATATATTTTAAATTACTTGAATAATAAAGAAGTTTTTTTGATAAAACCCAGTATTTTTCAACATTCACTGAAAAATGTATCTTTTAAAAATTCATAAAACATCCCCATAAGATAATTCTTAAATAATTATTTAAATAATTATGTAATATTTATTTACTATATTATCAAAATTTTTAATAAATTTATCATAAAAAAGTTCTCAAAATGAAAAAATGTGTTTTTTTTGAAAAAAAATTGATTTTTGAATAGAATTGGATTTATTCTTATCTCTTTTATAGAAACCACCTAAGAAGAATGTTAAAATTTTTATTGATTATATGAAATATTAATTTCATTAAAATATTACACCAAATGTGATTGGTTTAATTTATTTTCTTTAAACACTTTAGTGCATAGAGAAATAGTATTTCAGAAAATGATTTTCCTAATTTCCAAATGGTTCTTTTTTTAATTTTTAATAAATAGATCACTCAAGAATTAATTTAATATAAACTTGTAAAATAAATATTTACATAAATAATTTAATAATATTCATATCCTCCATAAAAAATTCTATGTGATAACTATAATTTTAAATAATAATATTTTAATTATATATCATGTTTCGCCAAAACATGGTGTTGTGTATAAAACATGCAATGAATGAAATTAAATTTATTTCAAAATATATATCTTAAATTATTAGGGTGTTATATATTAATAATTTTATTATAATTAATAACATTATTTAATAATTTAAAACTAACACTATATGGATGAAAAAGAGTATGTCGGAAATCATTAAAACAATATTTTTAAAAAGAATGTCCCTCACATGTAAATTATTAATTTATTCTTCTTTAGAAAGAGACGGAACACAATGTAAATATAAAAGAATTTTTTTCCCTGAGGATAATAATTTAGATGTGTTTTATGATTTAATAATAATATAATATTCCAAATGGAAATTAAAAAAAAAATAATCCCAACAAACATGGAGATTACAATTAAAATACATTACCTTGGGTCTCCGAATAATAGTGCGTGTTTGATCATATTTATAATGAACTGGGATTCCATAAAAAATTATTAAAAATATTTTTCATCTATATTTTATTTTATAATTTTCTTCTAAAATTTTATTAAATAAATTCATTAAAGAGTTCTTTTTTTACTTTGACTATTTGAGGCTATTTTCTGAATTACTCCTAAATTACTTCAGAAACTTATTAATGGGAAAATGTGTTGTTAAATAGTTCCATCATCTCCAGAGTCTTAATAATGTAGTTAATATAAAATTTAATCATTAAATACTATTTTATAATCCTTGATTCAAATTGGTAATAGAAAAAAAATTCACAATACTTCCTCATGGTGGTAGTCCACAAGTATGCACAAGCGACACAATCATTATTGAATGGGTGAAAGGTTTAGAAGGTATAATATATCTTATATTTATAGAATAATATTTATGTCATTAATATAATATATATTAATTAATCCCAAATTTATTAAAATCTAAGTAATTTGGTTTTGAAAAAGTAATTACAATTCTATTTGGAGTCAGTAGGACATACGTAAACACGAGATATGTTTTATCTTTACATAGGATATAAAGGAGGTGTAAAATATTTCTACTATACTAATAATAAAATATCTAAATATTTGGGATTCTATACTCAATATGTTATAATGTATAAAATATATTTATAGTTTTTAGTATAAAAATTAATCTTCTAAAGAGCTAACTAAGATGATTCCCACATCTTTGAGAGCCTTTAATTACCTAGAACCATAAAAAATGACAGGTATCTATTTAGGAATAACTAAAAGCTCAAGAATAATTTTATGGATTATTGGGCGTAATTTTTCATGTCTTGGTTGATATAGGGAAAAAAATTCTTGTGAATAATATAGGAGAAGATACCCCCTCTAATAAGTGTTGGGTGGGACACACATAGAATTCAATAAAAGACTTAAATAATATAATGTTATTACATTATTGAAATCTATTTTTTCAATGAATAGAATATGATTTAATATTCATAAAAATAAAATCAAACAACATGATTTTATCAATATTTTTTTTAAATGGACCCTTATACCTTTATTATTTACACTATTAACTCACTTTACCCTTAACTGAGGTCATAAATATGTACCATTTTAAATATTCATTATGGAAAAATAATTTTGGATAATTTAATTATTTTAGAAATTTTTATTCAAAATTTGGAATTAATTTTAAATTATTTATCAATAATAAGTGGATGAAATTTACTTTTAATATATGTTTTCAAAATTCCATGAAAACTGTTTTTTCAATAAAAAATTATGAAAAATAAAGCATAATTTTGATTCTAATAGAATTAATTATATTTTTTAAAATCGATTTATACTTATTTTATTTCCAACCAAAATAAAAAATAAAATACCCATGTAAATACATGTTTATGATAAAAAACTAAAAATATTATTTATTCGAAAATAACATTACATTGATTTCAAAAATATTAAAAATATATTTCATTGTTTAACATTTTATTTTTATATGGATTATATTAATTCTTAATTCTATATTTATTCTGGAATTTTTATTTTCTTAAACACTTATTTTATAATTAAATCATTATAATGTTATAAAAAATGGAGATTTTTTAATAAAATACATATTCTTCACTATTCTCCAAAAAATTATATATTTATGAAAAATATCAAAAAATCACCCAAATATAATTTTGATATTTTAATTTTATGAGTGAATTTAATTTCATAAAATTTCACTTATAATTTTTTTTATTTTAGTTTTAATCACATTATTTATTAAATCCATGTGCATTATGATGTTGTTCCGTTATAATGAATATTTTTTTTACTAAATTGATGCATGTGTGTTTTGAATAAAATAATCATTGTGTTCTGTGTGTTGTCTCACACATGTGAAATGATATTTTATTATAAAAATACAACGTGGTAAAGGTAATTATCTTTAAAAATAAACACTCTTGGCCCCGACTAGTATTTTTATGTTCTAAATTTCTATTAGAAACTTGAAAAGATAAATTGTCTTCATGAGGGTTAGTATAAAATAAATGATGGAGTCTCCTTGAAATATTTTGAGTATTATATTCTTCCATTTTTTCCAAATAATCTACAATTATATTTATCCCATAATATTATTAACAACTTCTCTCATATAATGAAATCGCCTAAGGATTTATCTATCATAATATTTTTATTTAGTTTTTATAAAATAAATACATTATAATTGTCAGTATAGTTTCAGGAGAAACTAAAATCTAACATCCAAAATAAAATTTCTGTGTCACATACTATTTAGCATTTAAAAGTATTACAATAATATTTTCATTATTACCATGAATCGTTAAAATGTCCATTAATTTTAAAAAATTTCTAAACATAGAAAAATATTAAGAGGTATACACTTCATTGTAATATTCTATTGGTTGTGGAATAATGAAATTATGTAGACAGTTGGTTTAAAGTGGAATCATTTATATTGCAAAATGATGCACTCGATTATGTATTTAAAACTATAAATAAATTGTACCCTTGAAAAAAATATCATATATAGTATAAGGTGACTAACACCTTCATTGTGGAAGTATTATTCCATCAAATATAGAAACATTTCAATATATTTTGGAAATATTATTTTGCAGTGGTATATATAAATAATCCAAATATATTTATAATTTCAATCATGTATAGGATAAATTATGTTGTTGAATTATTCTATGTACTGAAGGGATATTTTATCACAAAACAATGACACTCGAAATTTTCAAGTGGTCTTATTTTGTGTCAAAAATATTATCCCTTTAAGAAAAAACAGATATCATTGTTGTGTAATGATTTATAATATTAATCAACCAAATTGGAGTTCCTAGGTCTTGTTTGATCACTGACCAGGGGAGGGGGAAATAGTGATCTATATTATTTCTTAAAAATCTATCCCTTTAAAACACCAACCACTGTGACTAGTAAATGTATTTATCATATCATATTTAATTTAGAATGATATTAAATTGAGTGAAATAAAAATATTTATAAAAAATAAATAATATATATATCATCTAGACAAATCCTATTCCACATTGCCTTTGTTATGATACCCCAATCTACATATTCTCCACTATAATCACATTATCATGTAAAATGATCTATTGTGTCCCATAAGAGTGTGATTGTTAATACACATTAATAAATATTCATCATAAGTAACTTGTTATACACCTTTGTAATAGTCCATGCATTGTTATTTGGAAGTAAAATCGAGACACTAAATCATATGCCATGATTGAATATTCAACACAACTTCATGTTATTCAATAATGACTAGTTTTACACCCTAATGAAACTCTTCTAGTTTTTATCAAATAAAATAATAATTTCATTGAGAATCTATACTTCCCCCAAATCCTTGAAGATTCATTACCCTAAATGAGCCTAAATTACTATGTTTTCTCATATAAAACATATTTAGGATAATCATAACCCATTTCCAATGATATATTGGTATATAATTTCACTATAGAATGAAAATTGATAAGGGAATTTTTTTATCATTAAAAAACTACAGTTCCTCGATTTGACCAAACTTTGGGCCGACATCAACAGTGTGTAATATTAGATATAAAAAAACATATCAAACTTGTATTTGAGGACCTCTAATTATTTCCTCATTCAATCCATAACTTTACTTCATAAATATATATAGACCGAATAAAATTCAGGTATATTACTTCTAAGTTATTGTCATAAATGTTTTACTACAATTTATTTATGGAATCCAAATGGATTTTTTGTATCAATGAAATTTTATAAATAATCCTTATTTATTATAACTAAAAACCACATCCACATGGATTAATAAATCCTAATAATTTTAAAAAATAATTTTTATTTTATTTTTATATCATTAAACATATAATAATTACATTTCACTCAACTCCATGTATATCCAATTATGGGAAATGTTTTCCTGTCAAGGTGATAAATTTATACCAGACATTCGTGGAAGATGTAATGATCATGACAAAGTCTAACACCATGTATTTATATTTTTCATGTGATTAAAATTCATGAATTTATATCTCAAAATAATCAATACATATTCAAGATTATATTTTCACCCAATGATCAAACGTTCCTATTTACAATTCTTTTTTTTACATGTATATAATTATAATTTTCTATATCTTTGGAGATTTGTCTATTCTTTTTAAAAATATGTAACACAGTGGGAATCTAGTCACATAGGTTGTCTTAGTCAATAAGAGTCTATAGACAGTCAATAAATATAAACTCCAATGGTCAATCATTATACCATGTTGAAATCATGCATTGGACATGTTTTACATAAATTTTGTCAACCAAAAATAATGAAACAACTAGTTTATATATATGGTGTGGTCTATTGATCATATTAGACGATTTCTTAGTAATCTCGAGAGAACAAAAAATCATTTAGGATCCACCTTAGAGACAATACCTAATTTCCATCATATAATTTTTTGGAATAACTCAAATTTAATTAAAACTCATATGGTAAAATATTTATCATGTATGAAATAAACAGATCATTATATTATTGGTTGTTTGGATATCTATCATCAATATAGAAAACACTACAATCTAAATGATTAAAACAGTTTCATGCTATGTTATTTGTAGAAGACACCATTATATCTCTATGTATTAGGTACAATAATAGTGTATGGGTTCTAAAAACCATCCCTTATATAAAATATTATGGCAAGACTTTGACTAATAGACATTAATATTGAATCTACCATTTATCTATGGGGACTGGGTTGTATCCAAGAACACACACACCCCACATAGAGAATGTGGTTCTACACACATGCCAAATAATTCTATGGACACCATACACACAATATTATCATCATTCAAACCACCATTTTCCACCGATATTCCCATGATTTAGCTATGAAACATTCATATACACCTCTTATACCTTTTCGGACACTGGTTGAGCTTGTTCTATCTTGGTAGTAGAACATATTCCCTTATATGGAAATATTTGGGAAAAATATTTCTCTAATCCGTAGTAAAATTAAGATATGGAATAATACTATCCATCATCTGATAAAGTATACTTAAATATTACTTTTCCATAATTCACAACAATAAAATCCTTAATCATATTTTCACTTCATCAAAAGAATTCATATTCATATATTAAATTTATTATTCATCAATTATTCATTATTTTAAACAATGTTTTACTTCTAAACAACATTTCATGATGTCGTGAATATTATGAATAGTTTACATTGTATCATTGGATATTAATTTACACTTTTTCATTTGCACCACTACTTGAGTTATCATACCTATACAACCCAAATATTATTTTATATTGATTTGTATCCTCCATAAATAATTCGATTAATACATATTTAAATTACGAGTACATGAAAATGGTTTTCATAATTGAAAAATTATAATACATCCAAATGGATATCAAATATCTAGTTTATATTTTTTCAACACCCCCCTAATTTTTAGATTCATTTTTATCTCCTCTTATTTATAATTGAGTTCAAATAAACATTGATAAGTTTTCTCCAATTATTAATTTTTTCAATATTCCCACAATAACATACTATTCAAACATTTATAATTATGAGTAAGATCACTTTTCATCCTGAATGAAGGATGATATAATATATTTTTCAAATTAAACAGCCTTTAATTATTCTACTACAAATATATATATGATAACTTGGTGTAGAAAATAAGAGTAGTATAACCATAATTTTATATGTTATAAATGTATTTTTAAACATGTGATAAAATGCTCAAATTATCTCAAAAATCTAGAAATTGGGACGTATTAATTGGCATTATCATGAAAATTAAGAGTCCCGCAAACAACAAAACCAAATTATCAAAACAGTTAACATTGAAGGCCAAAACTAACCCTTTATATTTTACTTTTATACACCAAAACTACCCCTTTTTAAATACTATGGATACCATGATAACAAAGGAATTTATGTGTGTTTTTTATAAAAAATTCATTCATTCATTAATGTTATCCTAGAATTATGGATTTTGGTGGAATAAATGTTTCCAAAGACTGTCAGAATGAAATATAATACTTAAGGGATGAATTTAACTCCTTAAATTTTCTAATTTTTAGTAGGAAATAATAAAAATAATACATTAAATTATGGCCTATTGGTTTTTATAAAAACAGTAGGGATGATATTTACTGCCCACCCTTGATTATTTATTATTCTTAAGACCATTAATTACAATAAAATTTTTATCTTTTTGAAAACCATCATTGATTAAAAATTATTTTTTTAAATGATATATATTTAAATTTATGGTAGTATTATATTCCCCCAAAATCATGCAAATGTTTTCACCTTATATTTTCATCATTTCATTATGGGTAGAATTTTTTTTTCAAATAAATCCTTTTTGACTTTCCTATCCTAGTAATTTCATTCACACAACATCTTCTAGATTATAATTAAAAACTATATTTTATTTTTTTGAAATGTATGTAATTTTGTTTTGTTACATATATCTTTTCAATAGAATCATCACTCACTTCTATCCTCTCAGTTTTGTTATCTTTGGATAATTTGTGTAATTAAATAATTTTACACTATCTTTTTAGTCTCTCACCTAGTTTGGGACTCTAATATGTCATTATGATATTCAAAAAAAAAAAATCCAAACTTCTCATCATTATCATTTTTAATTTTACTTTCGTTTAAAAATGTAGCATATTTCTATTGGTAAATTTTTAATGAACGTTTTATTTTTGTGGACATGTAGTTAATATCCACTACACACATAATTTAGGCACTAAAATATATATATTATCAAATCTTTTTGTGAAGACCGGGTCACATGTTTTCTTCTATGGTGTTGTTTTAATTTTTTTAAACATCAATAAAAATATATTTTTTCCTGAATTTTTTTCTATTCATAGAACTTGAAATTTTTTATGACCACCCATCATTTGATCATGATCAATATTTATATATTTATACTTTATTATATCATTATTACTCACTACTTATTTATTAAAAATGTTCTTCATTTTCTCAACCATTTTATTCCAAATATCCAACTGTTGTAGGTAAACACCAAATCCCGGACAATAAAAAATGTTAACTTTAAAGAGATTTTATTGTAATTATTTATTTATTTATATTAATAATTTAATATTTACTAGTTTAAAACCAGTTTTGAATTCATCATATCAAAATTATATTACAATTAATTTTAGATAATTCTCTATAGTGGAATGTTTTAGTAAAAAGTTATCATTTTCACAAAGCATATAATTTTAATGAATTTAACATTAAATAACAATAAAATAACAGATTATTAAAAATTATGTAACAAAATAGGAATTTTATGAATAATATTATACATTTTACAATATTCATTGAACTTATAAAAAAAAATTAAATACTTTTTGAGAATTAATTTTAATGTTACTTTAATAAAAAGATGTTTTCTTTATTTTTTGTTAAGACAAGAATATTCTAGGTAGATTTGGTTTGGGAAATCCATTAAAGACAAATATAATTTATTTATTTTCTAGTAAATAAATTTATGTAATTAAAATAATAAACTAAAATAAGTTTACAGTATATACAAAATTTAAATCATAAATACATTATTTCTCAAAATTCCTTTTTTTACACAATTAGGATTATTAAATTATAATTTATTTTTAAAAGAATTTCAAATATTTCTAGAGGATATTATATTTAAATTTGAAATAATAATTATTAAATTATGTAATTATTTAGTCTTAATCTTTTCATTAAAATAATTACAATGGTTAGGAATTAATTTCTGTGGAAAATTTGAAATATGAAAAAAGTAAAAAATTTAAAAAAGAAAAACCTAAATCCCATACATTTGTTCTATTTATTGAAGAGATTTTATACCGTCAATAATTGAACTTTATAATTTTCTCTATATTTTCATTTTAACTTGAATAGTAGCATTACATTATTGAAGATGTAAGGGTCACTCCAAAAACCACCATTCCCTTCACTTATAAATGAGCAACACATTCAAAAAATCATGAATCACTTTTCATTAAAATACAATCTTGAAAATATTCAATTTTAATTTTCCATAGATCTATATTACATGAACATAAGACCTAGTCCCTTCTTCATATCCAATTCCCATAAAATTCATGGATACTTTCCATGAAAATTCATTTCTATTTTGTGAGTATTATCAACTAATTATATTTTTTAATAATTATATTTTAAATTTATTATTTGCACATTAAAATAATCACAGAGTTACCATTTATATAATTTAATGTTTTAATATTAGTTTTATTATATTTTTTTATTCATATACCCAATCCATTAAGAAAAATGAAACAATTTTTCGTCTGTTCTTTAGACTACCTCCCCCAAGACATAACATGCACAATTTTCTATAACCATGTTTTAAGGATTGATAAAGGTGTGGTATTAAAAGATAAATATGTTTTTTTATAATAACATTATATGTTTTTGATGATAAATTTATTATCATATGAATGATATGACCATCAAATAATCAAAAACATTTCATCATTTAAAATAATTTTACTAAATGATAATCTTTTATTTAAAATGTGTAAATTTTCATATACATTACTTATTATTCACTTTCCATATAGTTATTATATATAAAACTAATACGAAAAAATAATATCCATATACTGTTAATTGTTATGTTACAAAAATCCAATTCATAATAATTCAATTAATCATGGCATGTTTAAGTTGGGTTCATATAAACCTCTACATGAACAATACTATGAATATGTATCATAGATTAATATAAAAAATTATTTAATTATATAGTATGATTTAGATTTTTGAATAATTATTGCCGTTTTTTTCTATAGATATTATATCAATATATCACTGTTAAATTAATAACGCACCCTCTGTTCATCCTGAATCCCAAAAATATGATAATGAACTACTTCATCTTCAAGGATATGGTCTAAAACCTCCATGAAGGGAATATAAAACATTATAAATTTTAATAAATAATACATAACATTAAATTAACTAATTATTAATAAATCCATTTAGAGTAATAAGGAATATGAAAAACTCAATTGTGAATCTAGTTCTAATGAAAATAACTATAAACACCGGTGAAGAAAATCAGAAGAATTCATGTTGAAAATAACTTTATACGAAGAGTATTAATGAAAATTTAAATAAAAATGATTATAAAACAATTGATAAAGATATATATACTTATGATACATGAGGTTAATGTATTTTCAAGGATGTAAGGATAATATTTAAGGAAATTTCATCTCGAATTTTTCTCTTTGAGACATGTTTTGTATTATGCACTGAATTTCCATTTTGTGGTTTATATACTGCTTGTTTGGGATGTTATATCAAAAAACCGCGACAATAATTGTATTTTAATATCATGTTTATATCCCCTCTTTCTAGAGGATATGATTTTATTTTTAAAAAATTCAATTGTGTGTTTTTTGTCTCAATTTTTATTCTATATGACTCAAATTATATACAAAACCTATTTCATTGTGTGGTTTATTTATTGAAGTGTAACACTTTTACCTTATTATTCATGAAATTTAAGGTATTTTTATTTTTTTAATTCTTAACCCTCTATAATTTTCTTTCGTTTGTATGGTTACAAATAATATTTTAAATAAAAATCTGTCAATGGTAGGAAAACCATTCAATATTTTGTTAAATTAAAAGAATATATAATTTCCTATAAAATAAAACACAATATAGATACTAGAATTGGATGCTGGAACAACATAGATATACATTGGTAAATAAACCTATAATGGATTATTTTAGAATTGACTCAATCATCTCCCAAAAACCCAGACGAGTGGGATTAAGACTAAATTGTTGGAGAGACACTCCGTAGGGATATGGTTTGAAATATTCATATGCTCTTAATGAACTATGATGAAGTATTTTTTCATACATTTATTTTATTCTCATCACTACACAACTATATAATGAAATTACTATCATCCCTGGATAACCTAGCACCTTGAAGTAATACTTTCCCATATATTTCTTTGATAATGGTACCATCTATTACGTTGATGATACCCCATTACTTCAATTTTTATTTTGGGATTTTTAAAATACATCCAAGTTATTATATTTAATATAAATGTATTTGATTTATTTATATCTCATTATATATATATCTATGTTTTATTTTGAAATAGGTTCCCTTGGTAATGGTATGAAAGGTCTTAATGAATCTTATGGTGAATACATTAGAATTAATTAGTTCATTAGTATGTAATGTAATTGTACATCCATTAAATTCATCAATAAGTCTCATGATGCAAAAAAAGTTTTTTTGGTTTATACCTCCTCCCATTAAAATATAGTGTATTAGTAGAAGGACGCAATTAAGTGTTTTTGATGCAAAATTTTATACATTCCATTATTTTTAGATAAATTATTATTATTATACTTGTTTTAATTTATTGTCATAGATATAGACTTCCACAAGATTCATAAGTTTATGGAACAATGTTATTCATTTATTATTACAATATCACTTATTTTATATTTATATTATGATATATTCCATGGTATATCACAACTTATAGATCATATGTCACCAACATTATTTTTTCTCTATTCCCCATGAAACATTGATAAGGACTTTGTGTAATTTTGAAGGATATAATAAAATTTTATTTCTTGTTATATATATATATATTCAGGATTAATATTGTGTTATAAAATGTATTATTAGTATGTATTTACCCTTCTAATAATTCAAATTTTATAAATACTTATACAACAATATAATTTAAAAAAAAGGATAAATAACAATTGGCTTTTGTGTTTTGAATTTTCTGATATAAGAGTTATTATAAAACAGAGTCATAGTAGAAAAATTTTGTTTTAGATTTGGATAAACCAAGTATGATATAATAAGAATAATAGAAATCCCTAAATATGTCTAGGTAACTCTAGAGAGAAAATTTTATGAATTTTATTTTACAAATCATTATCCTGAGATAATAATTTTTATTCCATTTGAGAAATATTGTTTCTAACGAGGGGAATGTGGACTATATCAACAACCAAAGAAAATTCAAGTATATTACATCTATACAAGTTATGGACACTGGATTTTAGACTAATTAGTTTATAAAAAGAATATGGAAATTGTATGAGGTTATTAAAAATACTTCCAGTCACAAATAAAATGTTATTGATCCAAAACATGGTGTAACAATTTTATATCTTCATGGGAATGAACCTCTAGAATTATGTGTAACTACTAATCAATTATTTTCTAAATAAGGAATATAGTCTTCATAGAATATCCTTTTTCACTTTTGGAATAATCGACAAGAAAAATAGACATTGTTGTGGTATATATTTTGAGGAGATATAAAGAAAAAATTATGTTCATTAATTCAAGTCACTAAAGTGGATGATGAGATCATGTTTTTGGAATAGAGGAATTTAATGGAGGCAATCTAAGAAAAATTCATTCTTTTTGAGAAAATGGTTGAAATGGAATGTAAACTACACTATCTTAAAAAAAGGATGATGAAAATGTCACTTATAAGGTGATTATTATGAAATTGTTATATAGGGATGTTGTTAACTATGTATATTAAACGAAAAATATATTTGTGGTTTTTTGATGGTTCAAAGCTATGTCTTTAATTGGTGTTTTCCCCTCAATCATTTTCCTTATATGAAAATATAGTCTGATGTGATATTATGATAGAAAAAGATGTTTTTTAAGAAACAAGTATTCAAGGGAAATAAATAGAAGAATAAATATTCTAATAATTATGGGAATAACAATGTTTAAAACATGATGAAAGGATGTAATACATTTTCCACATGTGATAATTTTGGGAAGAAACCCATTGTCACTTTTAGAAAATTTACATCATATTGTTACAAGTGTTGAGACAAATTCCATCCATCATACAAATTTAATGCAAAAGTAGAATCTATCATTTTTCAATGAATTAACTATTGGGAGAAGTGATATTAGAAGAACCAATAATCTAAAAAGAAAAAAAAAATTTCCTTGGAAAATTCCAAGGGGTAAAGGATAAGATTAACCAATTACCATAAACAATGAAGAAGTTACTAATAACATGTTGTCCAGTATATTGACCACTACCGTAATGTTTTATGTTGTTTTATTTGATTCTCTATCTACAAACCATTTATATTTTCTTTATTTATAAAAAACATTAGATATTTACCTAGCACTATAGTTAAGGTGTTATTAAATTGGATACAAAGTGAAAGTGTTGTGTTAAAAATGATATGCCATGAAGCCACAATTATGATGACTTAGAATAACATTTATAATAACATGTATATTATACTGATTATTGGATTATATATCATAGTGGGCATAGAATGGTTTTCAAAATAATATGAAAAAATAAATTAGTCATAAATGAAGGCGATTTTGATCTAATAAGGTGAGGTGGAATATCATATCCTTTGAGGGGAAGTATTTTCATATAATACTTGACTGACTTACCCCAAAAAATCTCCTTATTGAAATTATAGGTGAAGAGGCAGATCAAGTGATATCTATGGATGAGGAAGAGATCTTAATAATATTTCATGTTCTGATGTTATAAAAGTTTATTAATTCTTTTTCAGAATAACTACCTTGTCATCTATAATATTGTGAATTCAGATTCACTAATGATCTCAATAATTACATTCAAAATTAATTCCATTTTTTAATCTGAAATTTCATGGATTGGTCTATGTGATTTTATATTTATTATTGGTATATCAATTCAACTATTATAATGAATAATTATCCTTTTCCATATATATTAATTATATGATCATTATCAAGGTTACCCATGAATTTAAATGATTGATCATTGATATAATTATAATTTGATATGTGTAAATAAGTATGATATAAAAATATGATATTTTAATCAGGGAATAGAAATTATGACTTTGTAGTGATTCCTTTTACACTGACCAATGCACATTTTTCATTTCTGGATCTTTTGAATAAAAAAATCAATGAATGTATTTAATGATTTATGGTGGTATTAATTGATAATATCATGATATACATAAGGATATCAAAATAGAATTAAATTAATCTAAAATTATTTCTAGAGACCCTTAGAGAAAAGAAATTATATGGGAATTATATTAAGTGGTTATTTTGGATAAATGGTGTTTCATTTTTTCTGCATAATTCATCCAAGGATAGGGTATCTATTGACCATTTAAATATTAATTTTATCAATTAATTGTTTATATCTATGAACATAACTAATATTTGAATCTTTATAGGATAATTTGGATGTTATTTGTAGTTTTTTAAATATTTTTCTTAGTTTTAAAACCTTATATCCATGTTAACGCATAAATTTAGTAAATTGACATGGTCCAAGGAATGTGAGGAATTATTTTATGATTTAAATGGAAGATTTATTAAAAGAGTGGTGTTAACTCTTCTTTAAAGTAATGCAGGATTTTTTTTATTTATAGTGACATATAAATGAATGTACTTGGTCGGTCTTTATTTAGAATGATAGTGTGATTGCATATGTATTAGGGAAATTGATAACCCATGAAAAGGAACTATGTAACACAATAATTTGACATATCAGATACAATCATGTCCCCAAAAATATTAATACACTTCCAATATGTTTAAATGTGTGACAGATATATGGTCTACTTGTGTCTATAGTATATCTTCTTCCAAAAGGATCACAAAAAGAGGAAATGAAGATGGTTGGAATTACACAATGACTATGATTCCATAATACACTACCACATTGGTATGGAGAACAAGGTTGTTGATGCATTGAGTAGGTGGTACCATGGAGTTTGGACCATGAGTATGATTAGTATGGAAACAATATATTTATATCTAATAAATATTAATTTTTTGATATCTAGGAATATAGAGCCATCATTAATTTTCAAAGAAATTTATAAACCATATTTATTAGGAATGATAGTGAATTCATTGAAGGATGATGAAACGAACAATGGAATAATAAATAATTAATGACGGGTAATTGATATACCTCATCTATATAGATAGCGTGTTGAGGTTTGGGAATAATTTAAATGTTTTATCCAAACTAGAGTTGAATATAGAGCTCCTAGATGAAGCACATAGATCAAATTACTCTATATTCTATATGAGAACAATGATGTATTGGGATTTAAGAGGTCTTTTTTAATTGGATGGTATGATGTGGGAAATTTTTGAGTCTATTTCTATATATCTTTTATTATATTTGGAAAAGGTTTAAATAAAACATACTAAGTGGGCCATCAAACCTCTATCACAAGATATATGGATGTGTGAAAATGCTTCAATCAATTTTTTCACATGGAAAATGGATCTCCAAGTAAGAAAAATGCTATATTGGGAATCATTGATCTTATTAATATGTTTTCTATTTTAATATCTATAAAGGATTATCTATCCCTTGAGCATCAGTATGAGCTACATATCAAAGAAATTGTAAGGATTCAGTGGGAACCAAAATCAATTGTATCTAATCTTGTATCTTGTATCACATCCAAAATATGAAATATTCTTCATTGGGACATTGATAATGAGACACATTTATGTTTGTCATATCATCCATGGAAGGACGTGAAGTTTGAAAGGACAATAAAGACAGTGGGAGTTAGGATGAGATCATTTTATCTTAACATAGAAGGTATCTGGTATTATTATATACCCGTAGTTCAATTTATAAACAATAATTTATTCCAATATAGAATCCATATTTTTCCCAATAAATCATTTTTTGGAAGAAGTGTCATACTCAAACCAGTTGTGAAGAAGTTTGAGAATGATTTTAAATTTACCTAAATCTTAATAAAGAGACAACTATTAATGTATGACCAATAATATATCTTATTAAATTATTATATATTATTAAAAATTTTATTATGTTAATCTATGGAAATATATGTAATTTAATGTTAGGGACAATTTATTCTATAAGGTATTACATTGGATGAAAATTTTAGGTTTTAGAGAAAATGTTATGTCATGGTCTAGGTACATCAGGCATTTTGAAATAACAGAACGATTCAGCGTTTATGCTTCATTATTGGATATGATTTCTAATCCAATCTGAATTACATGATTTTTTCCATGTTTAATTATAGAGGAAATAAATGTTAGATCTCACACATGTGTCCACATACGGGGGAGTAGAAACAAATAATAACTTCTCATATAATTAAGAGTTTTTCTCTAATAATGACATAAAAGTACAAGTATTATAGAATCATATGACTGATTTTGTAAAATTTCATTGGAAAAATTACAAACTAGAAGTGGAAACATGGGATCAATAAGAATCCATGGGGAAGGAACACATGAATTTTTTAATAGTAGATATATTCCCCAATTTCAAGGATGATAATATTTTCTCTGAGATATTGTAATTCCGGTGGTCCTACTATAGATAGTAAGCACAAAATAATTGACTAACACATAATGATCCCTTTCAGAGGAATTTATTATTTAATTTATTTAATATATTAATTTAATAATTTTATATATAGAAACCAGACATCATTTTTTCTCCAGTATATGAAAATTATATTAGTTCTTATTTCTGAGATTTTGTTTGAATTGGATTATTTTTAGATGGAAATAATATTACTCTAAAAACAATTCTTTTTTATATCATTATCATTATTTGATAATTAATTGTTAAGTTATAAAAATTTTAAATAAATTATTCATATTTAAAAAAAAATAACATTTCACACCTTAAAATATTTGATTTGATAAATGTTTTTTTAAACATAATTGGTAAATTTAATTTATGTTCTCCTAATAAATTACTAAATTTAGAAATTAATTACTAATGTAAAAATAAACTTACCTAAAATATAAATTCTAACATAGCAAAATTAAATCAATAAATGTTTTCAGAAAAAGTGTGGTGGTGCTTATTTTTTTTACTAGAATTCATTTTCCACTCCTATTTTGTACATTTTTGGACATTGATACTTTATTTTTACCTTAAATTGTTGAAAATTTAATGTTTAATTTATAAAATATCCTTCTCTTGAATTATTAATTGGTTACACCTTCACCCCTTTAAGACCCAGTTATCTTTAAGTTTTTTTCCTCGGTCTCTTTCATATTTCACTCCATAAAACTATATACAATGAAAATAATCCTTAGATCACTCATATATTCCCATTAAATTAAAATTCAATGGGACCATGATAATGAAAGGATGCCCCTGGGGGGGGGTAATCATGTCCTCGATGGAAAAATCATTTACCTGATATGATTATTATAATAAGTGTTCTTATTTAATAATCACTTCTATAAATTGCCTTATTTTTTCTTACTAATTAATTATTTTATATTTACTTAAAATTATAATTTTTCACACTAATAAATTGTAAAAATAAATATTCTTCTATCATAATGATATTACCAATCAATGACCTCATAATTATTCATTAAATATGGGTATGCCCATGTTTGGGTCAGTTTAACCACCTACATGAACAACATTACAAATTAATATAATGGATGACTATGAACTATTATTAAATAGTCTTATATGATATAAAAGATAAAATAAATATTTATTTTGTCTGTATATATTATATCAATATCAAATTCCTCAATTTAGGAAAGACCATCTCTTCATCAAAAATCACCAAAACATGCTTATTATAATGATTATCTTCAAGGATAATTTCTAAAACACTCATGAAATTATTTTAAAACATCATAAATTTTTATAAATTATACCTACATTTTTTATTTATAATCTAAAAATGTACCACTTTGTAATAATGAATATAAACACTGCTGTTATGAAACTAGTAAAAATGATCAAAACTATAAACACATATGAGGAAAATCAAAATAAGTCATATAGATAATGACTATTTACGAAGGGTAAGATTGAAAATATATTTTAGTAAGGTTTTATGTCAATTTATTAAGAAATATATGATTATTATATATGAAGATAATATACACTCTTGGATGTCCAGACAAGAGTTAAGAGTTTTTCATCATAAATATATTTCCTTGAGACATGTTTAGTAGTTTGAACCTAATTTGCATTATGTGGAATATATAAATACTATTTGAAATGTTATATGTTCAAAATAATGTATTCATTTTATTTTAATATAATTTTTATCTGTTATATTTTAATAGGTTATGATTGAATTTTAATACAATCTATAAGTGGGGTTTTCTGTCTAAATTTTCATTCTCTGGGAGTCATGTTATATTCAGAAATAATTTTTTTTTTGTTTTTTGTCCATCAATTTACTAAGAATAATTTTACCATATAATTCAAGAAATGTTTGGATTTAAAATTTTATTTTGTTATCCCTCCCTTATGATTTTTTTCATGATAAGTTAACAAAATCATTGAAAAACTCATTCTTTTTTCAATGTAGAAAAAAAATCATAAGATTTATTATAGAAAAAGTATATTATGTTACTTTAAAATATTTACCTTTTTGGATACTGGGAATTGGATGTGGATGAGTTACATATTAATCGTAGGGTAATTAACCTAAAAGGGTTGGTTAATTAGTTACAGACTCATCACTTTGATTTACAGTGTGTTTCATAGGACTACACACCTGTTGATACACTCTTTTTGGATATTATTTGGAATATTCACATTATCCTAATGAAAAATGATGAGTTATATTCCATACCATGACCCTTGTGTAAAACATTTCAACCCATTCAACCTAATTACAACCTTCAATGGATAATCCAACTCATTTGAGGAACCTTCACCACTATATTTCTTTGATAAAGGTGTTACCTATTAAATTGATAATACCCCACTTATTCTATGTCGATTCATGGATATTATCATATATCTCCGAATTAGTTTATTTAATGCTGAAGTATTTCATTTTCATATTTCCCACTATACATATATCAAGGATTAATTAGATATGAGGTTCCTTAGTGAATTGTATGAAAGGCCTCGATGAATCTTATAGTGAATTGATTTGACATAATTGGAGATGGTTTGGGCCCATAATTATATATCCCCTTGGTGCATGGACATGTATCATGAGAAAAAAATATGTTGTTTTTATTATACCTCATCCTATTCCATGATAATATCATGGAACCGGGCGTTGAAATTATGTTTTTGATGTACGGAATTATGAATTACAATTTAATAAAATAAATGATTAATATTCTCCATGTTTTTATTTATTACAATTAATATACAATGCACTCATTTTTTAAATAATTATTTCTAAATGTTGGTATTTAATTCATTTAATATCACTTATTCAATGTTAATGTTTTATATAAATCCATTTTATATTACCAATTAATAGTAAAATGTTCTAACACTAATTCCATTTATTTTCCCAGGAAACTAAGAGGAGGACTATGTGTACTTTTCAAGGATATGATAATGGGATAGTTTTGTTCACACTATATATTAAAACTATATATTTTTTCTTGAAATGTATAATATATTTGTATTAGGGTATCCAATAATACTAAACTGTTCAATCCATTGGAAAATAATTTACTTTATACCAATAATATAATATAACTACCAAAAGTGGATTTCCAGAGTCTAGGATTTTGAAAACTATAATTCTCTACTCCTAGAGATATCTAATGTTATAAAAACAGGCTTCAAACATACCATTTACATCCACTTAATATCTATCAAATTATCTAAATTTTAATCAAAATATGATGATATGTTTTCTTGTTAATTATTTATAAAAACTCAACATCTTATTACTTGAATTATTTTCTAACCTTTACCCTATTTCAATTTATGAATTTTCTCTATTATCAACAATATATTAGATACATCAAACGGAACCTTTATCTAATACCAATTAACGTTATTAGACCCTAATGGATTGCTACGAGTGATAGGGTAAATTTAATTATCTATTTTATTTTTTGGAAAAATTAATCTCTTTAAAAAATCATGAACTATGGTCAATTAATGGTTAAAACATATCACATATATTATCTCACATGATCACCTCATGAGAATTTATAGAAATTAGAAAATAAAAAAATATTTATAGGGACTGGAAAAAGAGTACACTTTACCATAGTTGTTTAGACACCCAAACATACATTTTCTCCTCTATAATATTTTTTATCAATTACAATGTTCTTTGTATTCTCATATGAGTGTGATTGATTATACTCCATAAGAACAAGTCTTTGGTTGTGACTATTTACAAACACTCGTAATTAATCATCAAATTGTATCATGTTATAATCTATGTCCACCAACTCTCCTCCCATGATATGTTATCCACCCTAACAAACTTTTCATCCTCCATGGTAGATTATTCTATTTTGGTGATAAATGTATACATAATTTTATTATGATGGAAAATATCAGCATAAACCTAGATACATGTCCTTTATTTTAACAACTCTATTAACATTAATTCATTTGTATCTTGAAATCACATATGCCCAAATAATATAATGTTTTACCCATTGTGAATAATCTATATTTTTATAGGGATTTTATATTTTATAGAAAATCATGTCTCTTTGGATTTATCACATTCAATGCATTATTCATTTATCATCATATGCATGGAAATGTGAATTTTATCACATTACTTATCTTGGTCTATTAGAGTTTATGGTCAAACAATCCATTGTATCTCACATGTTTTCAATTTTTTAGGTTGTTTAGAGTATGTAGTCTATCCTTCATCTATATCGACCATAGATGATCAACCTAACCTACAGAACTTATGGTTAGTCTTGTTTTGTTTCATATGGTCCGTAAAAATATTTTGATAGATCTCATGGATAATCTTACATAATGTTCCATGTTGATCCTCATGATCAATTGATTAATATTATTGTGGATTCTCATCACTCATACAATATCCTCCTCAAAGACAATATTTTAATTCATTCTTGTCATCAGCTTAAACAAATCATCATCGAATCAGTCTCATCATGGTTGATCCATATCATGCATGTGGATATTTAATCATTATAAGGTCAGTTATGTGGATATATGTGGTCAATTTATTACATTATAAAAATATAGGGATAAATAAAATCATTCACATCATCAACTTAATTCACCCATGTTATATCCATATGAGATAGGAAGAGTAATAGTGTTATGATTTTAAAACTGTCCCATTTCAATTCTCATATTAAATGTATAATTTTTAATAAACCTTGAAACAATATCTAACATTCACCAAATGTAGATAATTAGGGTCCAAGAACCCTAACACACACCACTCATGAGGCACTCTTTCCCACGTGAACCCAATGCTTTTTTTCATATCATGCATTCTCTATGGTCCTCTAGTGCGCCAATTATGTTCCCTTCCTTGTTGATTCACGATCTAATCAACATATATAAAAATCTCCATAAAAATAGATAGATGATCTAACTCTTGGGATGATTTTGGACTTGGTTCCCTTGTATAGTTGGGGTTAAACAATTTTTTAGTATAAATCTATAAATGTATAATTTTCTACGGATTATCATCTTTAGTTCCTAAAGATAATAACCACATATATTATTTTAAAATTAATAATGCTACATATCTCTATATTTATTAGAACAAATATTGAAATCACCTCCCAACCAATGTGGTATTACGTATTTATAAGAAACAATTCATAGTTTAGATCAACCACCTTCATAGTGTGATCATACCAATTACATCGTGGTTTTAGATTTCATCACCAAAACATATAGATACTTTTTTAAACTTATAAAATTTAATATTCGATTTCATAATAATCCCCAAATAACATGTTATGATATTATACAATCCAAACTCCATGAAATTTACTATAACTCATTACATGTGTTGAAAAAAATATGATCTTATCACATATGGGAATAATTGTACATGAACCTCGCATGATACACGATCCATTAAATGAAGAAGGAACACTCCCATTTCATAGTCCCTCAGAATAAACAACAAAAATATACATTGTATTTCTTATGTGACTAGACTAGTAATATCATGATTCATTTTCAACAAAATCACTCACCTAAATGTGATGTTTTATGATAGACCTAGAAACACTAAATTTTCCACCAAATCACCAAAAACAAAAACAGTGTCACCTATCAGAACCCAAACATCAAACATTCTAAAAGGAAATATAAAATGATATATATTATGTAAATATTAATATTTTCTTATTTTTCAACACATATTAAATATGTCATTGATAATATTTTTTTAGATATAACATTTATGAGATTATTTAATAGTGTTTTTTAGAAAATCTTACAAGATAATATTTTACTCACACATACATTCATAACATATTTTATATGAGGACATTATATATTATGCTGATGGAAAATTTAAGGATTTTTTGTATATATGAGGCATAAAAAATTTAAATTAGTGGTATGATTATATTAGGTGACACACCATTTGAGATTTTTTTTCTATCCATGGTAGATATGTGTTTGATTTGTTTCTTTTTTTTGAAATTTTTATTTTTACCAAACACTTGGTTTGATGTTTTTTATTTCATTTAGGATTATATGTACTATAAATATTTATTTTGATTTATTAATATGATTTATTTTATTGAGATTCATACATTTTTTTAAGAAATATTATTAAGATAAATCATTTATTTTATGACTCAACAATATTTTATAGCCACTAGTTATTATGTTATGTTGTGGTTTCCAATAAAAATTTCATCTTGAAAACCATGATATATATTTAGTTTGGGGAAATTTAACTAGAAATTGATGCACACATATAAGTTAATAAAAATAATTATTTATTCCAACAACCTGAATAAAATGTAATAAAATAATTATAATATCTTATTCTTGGGACTTTAAAATATATAATTGTGTTTATATAATTTATTGTAACACAAAATTCTTGAGGAATCAAAATCTATTTTACGATGATATAGATTAAAAAAATTTAAGTAATTTCCTAAATTTTTTTATTATTATATATAGGGATAAATTATTTTTATTTTTAGTAAAAAAATAACTAAAATCTTTAATAAATAGAAAATGATTATATTTTTATAAATTTCTTTTTTGAGAACTACATTATTGAAAACACTTTATATTTATCTTATATATTTTTAGCTTATATAGTAACTCTACTCATATGAATCCCACTAATTAAATTTAATTAATTAACATAAGTGAATTTACGATTCACTGGGGAAGCCTAAATAATGAAATTAATCCTAGTTTATGAATTTTTTCGTAATGTCCACGTGATGGTTACTTTTACACATAAAACATATTTGAACTCTTTAATATAATTTTATATAAACCATTTAATATTCTAAAGACTACACTATTTTTATTGTACTAAAACTAATAGACATCTAAACAATCATTTCATATCACCTACAATATCATTTTAAAATCAATGAAATTTTGGAAATTTAAAGATTGATTAATTAATAATTTCATTTTATATGGTCATTTTACCTATGTGATTCTTTTTAAAGTCCATCCACTTCTCTATATTTTTTTACACCATCTCCAAAGATAATGATAAACTAAATTTGTTTCTCAGTGTAGTTTCCTATAATAAAGTTTCTCAACATTTATAAAGTAAAGTCATTTGGTCCTAAAATTATGGCACTCTATTGTTTTTAATTTATTAATTCTATAAGAAATTATAGGTTAAATGGGGTCTTTTTTATTTTTTATTTACATTGGTTTAGTGTTAGAAATAATCAATAAAAAAATTTGTTCACTATAAACATAAAATTTCTCATTTTTTATTCTAATTATTGTTATATTAAAAAAATGTTATTTTATTTATACCCTATATTCCCATTACATTGATTGTTTTCAAAGTCATATATTTCAGGAGAAGTCTTGTTTGATGAATTAGGGGATTCTAGTAGGGAATTTTTATGGTGGGTTTGGATTATGGGGTGGATGTGGTTATTGCACTATGGTTGGAGGTCTATGAAATAGTGTGATGGTTGTGTCATAATACCTAAACGTGGTTATAACTATGACAGTGAAGCTTTCAGACTGGTTAAGAGTATGTGGTGTGGAGCCTTTGAGATGATGGATTTTGTGGATTTGGTGTATTTGTTGATTTGGTGGAGGTTGTGTTGTAGGGGTAGGCTGTAGCAGTGAGTATTCATTGTTGGAATCAATATGTGACATGGAAAAGTAAAAATCTAGGTTTGTTGGTTCTATCATTTTTGTGTTCTATACTATATTGTATATACTCTGTATTATGGTCCATGTTGAGGGGTTGAAATTGGGTCATGATGGAGGCCATACTGTTTAGATCTCTAGTTGGTTATATTTTAAGATCACTTTCATTTTTAAGACCCTTGCATTGTGGTTCCTTTTACAGTATATAGTATCTATGAAATGGTCCACATAATTTTCATTGGGAAGAAGGTGGACCGAGTATGATGTGGCATGAAGATCAACTATGCCTCATTGTTTGTGTTCCATATCACACCCTTCCAAAAAATTTAGGGTATTAAACACTAATTATTTAAGTGATACCCATGGTATATATTATAGAACCCCTTTTAACCCTTTAAAATTTCAACATTTTCCCTAAAATCACGAAAAAATTAGGTGTATAATTTAGAGGTCTCTCAAACCACTTTTATTTTCCTTGAACCATTTCATTGTGATGTTTATTTAATGTGATTTTAAGAGATCAACTCCTTCATTCTACATGTTTTCCCTTATATACTTCAAGAAAAAGAGGTAGTTACTTTGGGTTTTTGGGGAATCATGGGGACTTGCAGCTAGTGATTAATGGGGAACACCATGATTTTGGTTTATATTACCTATATATTGTGGAATCTATCTTGTGGGTGTTACTTCATTATTTTACCAAAATTGAACAACCCCTAAATCCTTAATTTAGTTAGTGGATCAAAAATATCTCTTTTATCCTATAAAATTATTTTTATAGAATGATTATTTATTTCCATCAAACAAATGATATAAATTTAGTAATATAATTTACATAAAATAGTGACGTGAATGGAATGTGGAGCTTCATCGGTAATGTTCATGGAACCTTGAAATTTGAAATGTTTCATGTTGTTCTTTATGATATCTTATGTGATTATTGTATATTTTATGCTGGTATTCCCAATTGTGATCACCAATTCATAGTTTACTAATAAGTAATATATTGTAACTGAGACGATGGTGTGAAAAATATATATTAAATCATAATCCATTACTAGTGATGAGGATATATCCTTGAGGTGGGTATTTTTGTGAGGATTCATGATGGGGTCAGTTTCATAATGATTTTTATTAGTATCCAACTTTTTTTATTATGGTGAGGGGTGATATGTGGAAATGGTGTTGGAATATGATAGAAGAAGGATGTTTATTGTTGGTTAGCATGAGGTGTGGGGAATTAGTTATAAAATTGATATAGAAAGAGATGTGGAGTTTTATTATTGATGAGGATAGGTCAATTTGAATTAATTTGTTTCTAATAGTTACTTATATATATGGGTTGTGGTTGGTATGGATTGAATTGATAATTGAATGTGATGGTAACTGAATAATGTATGGTATATGATGGACCAATATTTACAAACTAAAGGGTGTTGATTGGTATAGAATTAAAATATAGAATCAATGGTTAATGAATATAAATGGACGGTAAATTGGGAATCCACGATTGATAGTAGATGTGACTAGTTAAAGAGAGTTATAAGTCATTGTTTCAGATGTTATGTGGTACATGTCTGTGGTGGTTTATAGTTTTAGTTATAGTAGGTAGTTGTGAATATTGAGGTGTGATGGGGATATGGTGATCCCTGGTAGTGTTTTTTTCATGTAAGTAACATTTTATGAGAAATTTTAACTATCCACTATGTCATGTCTGTTCTTGTTATTTATTTACCCACATCACTTGAGTCAGAATACTATAAAAATAAGTTTTTTTTGGTTTTAAGTGTTTCCCTATATATAGAGGATAGTGATTGAACTGATGGATGACTACCATATAATACATTTTCTTCCTTGATATTTTGTATGGGATGTGATGGATAAAAGTAGGTATGAATATATCAGAGTGGGTATAAAATTTACTATACATTACAATGCGTGGATAATGAGATGAATAACATGAGGTGGTGGTCTTGTGTTGTGGGTGGGGGAACTTGGATTTTTACCTTCATGTTCATGATACCCTACCACCCTTTATTTATATTTCATGTGTGATGATGGTATGTATGTATTTTAAATTTATGGGGACGTTTATTTGGTGATAAGGAAGATATAGTTTTGAAAGGGAAGGGTTCATATAAAATTCAATGTTTGGGCATAAGAGTGATAAATATGAGGGGAATTGGATGTGGGTGAACTATAACTACATTCTAACATAATCTAATTTATGTTTAATGGTTATAAAAATTATTGATAAAGTCATGGTTAGGTTGGAGCTTTAGTTTACTGGTGTTGACACTTGTTGACTCATTTGTTAGTAAATTAGGGAATTAAAATGCACTTTTCACTTTTTTATTAGAGACTCTGGGTACGATTATATTGATTATATATGTTATTATCAACCCTATATATATGAACTTATTTTTAGGTTATTAGGTATGATATAGAGATTTTAGTAGACATGACATTATCTGGGTTGTGGAGCAGTTGTATCCATAAGATATTTGTTTTTTAGGAATTGTATTATACAAAATTTAATCATGAATAATATAATGGTTTGATATTTACTAAAATAATGTAACGTTATTTTTTATTGGATTATATCTTTTCTCATTGTCCTTTTAATGGTTATTTCATGTCTTATATGATATTTATATCTTTAGTGAAAGTGGCCAAGCATGGGACTACAAGATGTGGAATTCGGGGGGGGGGGGGGGTCGCTCCCATATTCACTTCCAATATAGGACATGTTGCTAGTGGAGGTGGGTCTTGAGTGAGTTTTATCATATATTTTTGAATTAATGAATGATTTTTGGTTATATTATGGTAAATAAATTTAAGTTATTGATTAGGAATATATGTGTTGGTAAAGTATCATTGTCAGACACACTTTTTACGTGGCATCAACATGGTAGACCATCTAAGAACATGATTTGAGGTGGCCATGTGATCTGATGAAAGGAATATAATACATGAAAATAAACTAGTAAGTGTGGATCTACCTATAGTGTAGAGTCTTATAAGGGGTTCATGAATCATGAATGATTCCCCATATGGATGAGCTGAGGTAAATGTGGTAAATTTAAATTAATAAAATATAAATATGATTCTATTAGGATAATGAGATTTTTTTCATTTGTAAATATTTTGGTTGGTATTCAAACACAAATGTTCTAGTTTTGAGTGGTTTAGTAGGCAGAACCTATTAACCCCTCAAAGGTTAATCCAATAAGGTGGTTGAGCTGTAGCACACGATAAAAAATGTATTACAATGCTACAATTTTTTAATGTTTGAGTGGAGTTTATATGATCAAGAGAAAAATAATTGGTTGGTAGAGATGAATATCCTTAAACCTTTACCACTTACATGATGAATAATTACAATATCAAATTATAAATGAGGAAAAACATCTAAAATTTCAATAAGAATATAGACAATTTACATTGATGATGTACATTGAATTATGGAAGAATGTAGAGGTGGTAGAGTGAATTTACTCTTTGGGAGGGGTACCACTTTATTGATTTTAACATTGTGATTCATGTACTATAACTTTAGATGGAGCATCGTATGAATCTGTACATCCTTGGTTGGGAGTGATGAGGTACGAAAACTAGTAGTTTATCTTCATCTATTTTGGAGCTAGTGGTTTTTGGGATCATGTTTGGATCTCCTAGAATCATTTTTATACATATCGGAGATGGTTAAAATGTTAACATTGTGATTCATGTACTATAACATTTAGTGTTTTTTGGTGGCCAGGATTATCGGTTGGTGATTATGAATTGAAAAACTAATATTTATCAATGGGTTATGTTATTATTTTAGGAACATGTGTTGGAGGGTATTGAGGTTTTTTTTATTTTTCTTAAAAAAATTCATGATGAGGGTGGGTTGCTTCTTCATCATCATGATATGGAATTTGGGAATCAATTTTAGTCTGGTGATTCTCAAATCTTAATGGTTATGAAATAAATGATTCCTTTTTATATATTAGAGTTGATAACTCGTATTTATTACATGATAAAGTATATATTTTTTCATCCAAATGTGCCATTATGGGGTGCTCCATTTCTTTTCTCTATGAACGTCGAGGATGGACCGTTGTAGTGTATAAGCTACTAGAAATTGAACCAATTAATAGTTAAGAAATGAATTCCCCTATCATGTATTATTGATATATTATACCAGATATAGGGATATACATAGTTTTTGAAGATGAAATTCTTGTTGAGATATAACTAAAGGATACTGAATGTGGAAGAAATCATGAAGATAGAATTCTGGTGTCATATGGACACATATAGTTTCTTGACATCCTGATATTTTATAGGAAAATGCATTGTGTGTTTATGGGACTCATGAACTCCATGTTATATGAATTAATAGAAGGTATTTTGGTATAATTTATTGATGATATCCTCATTGAAAAATGGTAAGATGAGGGGAATTATAGAAATATGTGATATGTTTTATAGGTTCTGAAGCAGCATCAAATCAATTGGAAATAGTCTAGGTGTTAGTATTGGTCTTGGGAGGTCCATTTAATTGGGTATGTAGTGTCTCATAAGTGTGTAAGTGTTATTATATTGAATATTTAGAAATAATTGTCTTTATCTGAAACATAAAATGTTGTGGAGGTTTGTATAATTCCTTGTTTAGAAGTAAGTTATCACATACTTTTACCTGTTATCAATCGTATTTCCCCCATTAATTTCCCTAGTAAAAACCCCTGCTTTATCTTGGACTTATCCATGATAAGTGACCTCTCAATACTTAATGGATAAGATGATCAACACCAAAATTATAAGAAATCTTGATGATGTAGTGATATTTAAGGATTTTTGGTACGCTTCTCACTCTATATTAGAATGGATCTAGAAGCATTATTATGAAGTGATCTCATTTTGGTCTGGATGTTATAGCACTACCAGTGTAAAAATTACACCAATTATCTGTATTTAGAAGTAGTTGTTTTTCCCTAATGATGTGGTGTTATTACATGATCATAGAGTTAGTTTTGGTCTTCATATATCATAAATCCATGATGTATAACCTTTCTCAGATGGATCTGAATCATTGAAAATAATTATTGGTGGAGTTTCTCAAAGACTACAACATTGAAATCTCTTATATCATGGGAAAGGCATATGTCATGGATTACTCTCTATGATGTACGTCATAGAGGGAGATTATTCATTAATATGGATATTTTAATGATTTATAGAGAATAAAGTAGGCATATATTTTATTGAAGAGGAGCCAAAGGTTATTGTTTTATTTTCATGTATAATACTGAAATCCACCTTATTATGATAGGTTAAGGGGTCATAACTGAGAGACATGAAGGTGGTGGTGATGTGGTAGCATGTTCTTCATGATGATTCCCATAGGGGGTGGTTTGGGGATAAATAACCTCAAATATTATTCCTAGAGAGGTTGTTCATGAAATTAGAGGATTTTTAGGAGGAGCTTCATGAGTTTCATAACACTTTTTTATTGGTGCATCTAGGAAAATCCAAGATGTATCATGACTTGTGGGTTTAGTTGCAGTGTCTTATAATAGGGCATTCTATTATAGATTTTATAGAACAATGATGAGTTCTCTAGTAGGTGATAGTCATGAATAATGTTCCAATATGGTTTTTGTAGCCACCTAATGTTCCCTAGTATAAGTGGGAGAAATTAATGGTAGATTTCATCACTCGGTTACTAAAATATTATAGAGAATGTGAAGCATTATAGGGGACCAAATATTTAAAAATAAGATGAATGACTTCCAAGAAATAAAGTATCTAATTTCAAGGGATTTTCTTGTGGGGAATTATATAGAAGAAATCATGCACCTTCATGGAGTGTTAATGACTATCATTTCCAATTAGGATTCTCATTTTACATATAGATTATATAGAGTATTTAAAGGTCCAATTTGATCCCATATTTTCTTTAGCACTTCATTTCATATATAGATAGATGAGTGGAAAAATTATAACAACCTCTTGATAGAAAATATATTAAAATCATGTATCTTAGGTTTTTGAGGTTCTAATTTGATGAAATTACCATCATTTATATTATCATAAAACAGTAACTGTCACTTATACATATATATTTATCCATTCAAGGCACTACATGAGAGACCATAATTAAAAAATATACATTAATAAATCATGTAGAATTATTAGCTCTTAGTCATGATTTGGGTTATAATATTATAAGATAGATTCAAAAGGTCAAGAGATAATGATATTAACATATGACCATCAGAAGAATTATGAAAACTAAAGGAGGAGTATCTAGGATTATGAGGTCATTGACTAATTATTCTTAAAGATTCCATTCATTATTTACAGTCATGATTTGGTTTGGGAAGTATATATTTTATCTATTTTTATACCATTTGTGGTACTGGTGCACATTTCACAAGTTTCATATCAATTGGTTCTTCCCATATCCTTAGAAAGGGATCAAGACATATTCCATATGTACCATCGTTATCAAAATCTTCATGATAACTAAATTTTCATTGACTATGGATATTTTGATATGAAGGATGACTGCCTTTCATGGGACGACTTGTCATGATGCAAGATCATTAAGAGTAGGTGTTCCATGGGTATGTTATTCCATTTGATCATGTTATAGGGAGGCATGGTGTAATGGAGGACATGACTTGGGATCATGAGTCACATCTGCATGACTAGTACCTATAGTTATACATTCCATGAATCTTTAATTATGTAGCATTTTAAATATGACTATTTATGTGATTTAATTCTCTTTTACCATTGTTAGATTCATTGATGGTGGAAATGTTTCATTTGAGAGGTATCACCTAAAAAATATGTTTATTTGTTTTATTTTATAACATCATTGATTTGGGTTTGGATTTTAATGTTACCACTGGAAAACTTGAGTGGTATTTGATGTAATACTCTTAATATTGTGATCCTAATATTTTTCAATTTTTTCCCAAAAATTATTTGGGAGAAATATCAAATGAAGAAAGAGGAGAGTCAATATAAGGATTTTTGATGTAGTTGTCAATTAATGTGTATAGGTGGTCACTATTGTCTAAAGGAATGTATGTGGAATTGTGTGATGGTTACACTATAGTGCATAAACCTAGATACCTATAATAATTATATTTTTTCAATAAAGTGAGTATCCCTTGACATGAGGGATGAAGTGGGAGAATGTGGTTTTATGGTTGATATGTAGGAGGATTTTTCATGGAGGTAGATTATGGTGTAGATTATTCATGGTAAGAATCAGGAAATTTCATGGAAATTATGATTTAACAGAAAGGCATTGATGGGTCAGTCTATTGGTTTTGTCAAATTATGAGGCTATATGCCATGATACCTTCACTTTATTGTGTTTTGGATGAAGGGTTATAATTATTTCATAGAATGAAGAATTATGTTGTTGAGTATATGATTTTTATATTTTGAGGCCTATTAAACTTTGGAAACCCTTGTGTTGTGGATCTTCCATTGGACCACAATGATTTTATGTTTTAATAGAATCTTCAAGACATTCCACATCATGTTTATAAGAAGGATGGTTGACTGAGTATACTGTGATGTGAAATTATGATTTTTTCTTGTTCCATGTTACCACATTGAGACACCATTTAAGGAATTGTTTAATATATTATTTTATTGTAAACATTAGAAAAAAATTGAGAACCCCATATAAATTTAAGAATAATTTAGTTTTTCCATAGATTTTTATGTGACACAAGACCATCCTTTAAAGGTATTCTATCCCCATTTCAGTGGCATTGAACCCTTTCATTAGGAAGTATATTGTTACTAATATTATATGTGTTTACCTAACATTAGTCTTGGGTTTTCCTTCTATTATTCAATCAGATATGGTTGAACCTTTTTTTTTTGGCTGACTCGTGTGGTATTATGGTTTGAGATTAAAAGGGAATGCCATGTTCTAGTTTTCTAATAGTAGTGTGGTGTATATTTTCCATTAAAAGAATTTTTTTTATTTTTTTTCTCCTTGGTATAGTGTAACACCTTTATATTTTATGAATTTTTTTCAATATAAATAATTTTTTATACATAGATATCTAATGTTACATACAATACTATGTTTAAACAAATTACAATATAATATTTTAATATTATTCCCTAGTGTGATGGTTATCGACTATCAATTGGAATGGTCGGTATGTAATGAAATAACTAAATTATTAAAAAAAATTGTTTAAATTTGTTTAAAAACAAATCATAGGTTAATAATAAACTAAATTTAAATAGAAAAATAATTTCAGAATTGGTTGATAACAAATTAATTTTAATCCTGAAAAATTGATTCCATATTATTATTCATGGGATCCAAATATTGTAAATACGAACCTTTTATTTTTTAATAATTATGAATAATTTCCATTGTAAAATTTACCACCACATTAAAAGGTTAAATCAAGTTAAACTAGATTAAAACTAAATACTAAGATCACCATTTTCATCATAATTCTTATTTAAATAATTTTATTTGATTCTCAACACCTTAGTGTTTAACTTTAATTGTTCACAGGATAAATATTTATTATAATGACCCATATAATATTTAATTTAATTAAAAATAAATAATTTCACTCTCTTTCTTTTAATCACCAATTTTTAACCAGATTTCGAAAAAAATAATGTTATGAATGAATATTAATGTATGTTGAGATAATTGAATTATTGAATTATATAAATTTATTTATAATAGGTACTTATTATATAATTACCTAGAATACATATGAAATGATGATGAATTATATCAACAATTAATATAAAAATTAAAAAAATATACTTTTAAAAATATTAAAAGTTATATAATTAAAATGGGTTATAATGTTACAAGAATCGTATAGATTATAATGAAATTTTTGTATTATTTTGATGTATTATATTAAAATTCCATCGATTTATTTATGTATTTTTGTTGAAATTATATAAATAGTATAAAAATTTAAATTTATAATATTTTATGAAAACAATATTTTATTAAATTATTTATATATCAAAAAAATATTGAAATTGGAAAAGGTGGATATCATAATGTCGAAAATTTCATCTCATTTCCATTTATGATCCACTTATCAACGTAGATGTAATTTTAGAAAAATGTAAGAGGAAAAAAGTTGGTATAACACTTAAAGATAATATAGGTTAACTAAGGGGTTAAACCAAAATATAATGTTTATAATAGAACTAAAACCTATCAAAATATTATTTGATGATGGAATTTCATCAAAACACTACCTTATCATAAAATCCATATCCATTTAGAATCATTTAAGCTAATGTATCAAACCTCCTTGGTCCATTACATTGTAATAATATTTGTGTTTTATGTGTTCTGGGAGATTATGGTGACACATTTCAACACATTGCAAAATTTCACAGTTTTTATTGTTTTCCAACGATGTCACCCTAGTAGAGCAACCCTGGTGTGGTCACCATGGTAGTTTCTTGCTGGAAGTGTCTCACCATTTTAGTGGGTCGCTAGTGGGGGCTCGCTAGAGGTATCTCACCTTGATGGTCTCTTACTGGAAAAAGCTCACCCTTGTAGTCACCCACTGGAAGTGGCTCACTAGCGGTCATTCACCGGATGGTTCCTGGACCAATAGTGACCTGTGCCTAGTGGTATGTCATCTGGAGGTGTCTCAAATAGTAGTGTCTCAATAAAGGTGGCATGTTTTTCATCTGATGGTGTACCCTATAGTGTTTTCTCATCTAATGATAATTCATATAGCGGTGCCTCACTAGTAGTGTCCCATTGAGTGGTGCTTCGTCTAATGATGGTTCAAGAATGGTGCCTCATTTAATCGTTTCTCATGAACAATGTTTCCAGCTTCATCTAGTTTCATCATTTTCACATATTTTTTTTGACATAAAACACTTTTAATTACTTATATGAAGGTATTTAATAACAATTAAAATCCCATAAATCCAATCATATTTTTTAAATTTATATGGGGGATTTTACTTAGTAATATCAGGTAATCATGACCAGATCCGCCATTACTGGAAAGTCAGAAATATATATAAATTTCTAGTCAATTTATATCTCTATTAGGATGAGATAACATTCTCACCATATTCTTCCATCTTGACTTCACTTTGTACGAGATTCCCAAACCATTCTTCTTAGAGGAAATGAGTATGCTGTTATACATTTTGGTTTGTCTTTTCATTAGAGTTCATACTACTCTAGGAGCACCCCTGTTGTGGTGTTATGAGGAAGTGATGAAGTCTTTATCTTCCAAGTAGGTTCTTCCTCTCGCTATATTAACTATGTATCTAGCATGGTGGGTATACCATTGTTTTTCTTTGTGAATAAAGTTTAATCATGATTAATTATGATTATTGAACCAGTTTACAATTAATATGTGGTGGCTGGGAAACATGAATAATGTTCTCTCTATGTTCTGTTTTTATATTTATATTGTGGTTCGTATGGGATAATTACCCACTAAAAAACATGGCCATTCCAGATCTTTCTTTCATACATAATGATTGATTGGATGCATTTTTTTTCTTTCCATTAAATGCATGTTTAGTAAAATAGTTAACCACGTACACTAAGATAATAAATGGATGCCCCTGGATCATACTATTTCTGTGACAACCCAATAATTAAAAAGTGAATTAGAGAAGAGATGTCTTGTTAAATATTATATATTTATTCTTTGATTTTTTGGAGACATGGTTATGGTAGTGGTTTTGTATTGGGGGATGTATTTGATGATATGGTGATCTTGGAATGATATGATTCTGGAGAAGGGCTGTGGAACTGGTTGTGTGCTAATATGTTTTTGGGTGTTGTTTTGAGTTGAGGTTTACATTGGTTGGAGTATTGGTTTTGTAATGAAGACATTGAAGAAGGAAAATAGTGGTTGGAATAAATGATTTTCCATTGATAATATACAGAATGCTTCAACCCATAAATAGAGGTCATGGTGTGATGCCTGTTTAATATGAAGTGGGTTAATTTACCTTGAATATTACTGTGTTTCTTAGCTTCCTAGAGAGTGATGGAATGAATATAAAACTATTACATAAATTTGTAAATGAATTGGGTTATTTTGGTTAATGGAATATACATGGTTAAATTATTTGGTTGGAAATATTAAATGGGGTATGCATCATGATGTGTGGTGGTGTGCATTTAGATGTGGCATCAAAAGTTACAGTGTATTGAGTTGTGTAGTTCATTTTAAAAACAATATGATTGGATTGAGTGTGTGTTATTACATATATATGTAATTGTATTTTACTTTTCATTTATATATGCACCCACCCTAGTTGAGCACTATGTTTCTAGAAACCCCATAGTCATGGGGGGTGTCATTCCCAACATCCCTTTAGGATGATGGATGACCTCAGACCTGCTCTTCCTTGCTCCCTCTTTCAGGCGATGATAGACCATGTTTATATGGGAAGTATGTGATGAGATATGGTCTCCCATGTGTATTTGGGATAAGTTGTGACTTGGTGTCTAGAAGGTCTTCAGGATGATTAGTGATACTATTTCCCACGTGTCTTTGGGATGATATAGGATGTGTTATAAGGCCCATGTGTGGGTAGGTGGGATGTGCAATGAGGACAGGATCTATGTTGGTGATATTTGATCTAAGGCCCTGGTGTGTACGAGTTTGATGGGTTGTTAAAACCAAGTTTCTATGGGTTGGATGTTATGTGAATGGTTTGGAAGAGTTGGGATCACCATGATGTTTTTCGTTAGGGTGTGAGAGTAGCTAATCAGTTGGAAAGTGGTGTGGGCTACCCAATCATTGATGTGGTTTGTGTTATATTACATGACATGAAATACTTGTAGAGTGCACCTTGGTGTGTTTGGGTTTGGTTTGTAAACTTGTTTAGGTGACTATTTGGTTCTTCTCTTTTCTCATAGGGGCATTAGTTTTCTTCTTTAACATGTGCATGCGAGAATTTGGTTTTCCTAATGAGTATACTTGTATGGAAACCCTATGTATATAAAACTATTTTTAGGATTATAGGATGTTTTCACAAACCATGTTGGGCCTTAATATCTTAGATCCTTGACCGTTTTTGTGTTTCTCCCTTTCTTTAATATTAGTATTTACTTTGGAGAATTTTTTTTGTAACAGTTCTATTTATTTATGCATGTGGGATGGTTTGGGTTTCATTTTTTATATATTTTATTAAGTTGATTTTGTTTTATTTATATCATCCCGTGATCCTATTTATATTATAATGGATAATGCCTCCCATATTGTGAGAATTGTACACCTTTGGTGTTAATCACCAACCTCAAGCTTACGAGATGTTCGAATCGGGGGTTATTATCTCCCTTATTTAATTTCCATCCCTGGCGGGGTATCTTTGGTGTGAGGGGGTTGTGGTAGAGAGGTATCATAGGTGATAATTGAGTTATTTGGATGGACTTTGGAGTTTTTAATAGTAAAGATCATGTGGTATGGTATGGATATAGATCATGTTGACCTCTATGTATCACATATTCTAGAGAGATTGGCTAGGGAATAGGATTTTAGGTCACATCATGATCTGGTTCACAAACTCTGAGCTTATAGAGAAACCAAGTGATACTGATCTTCTTGTAGAGTGGGGACCTTGTATAGGAAAATTACTCACAATTACTTGTGGCATTGTTTGAAATTTTTTTTTTTGGGAAGATTAAAATGTATAAAATAAATGAAATTAATTGAAATATATCTTAGTAAATTACCATACTACTCAGGATTAGAAAAATATATATCTACCTTTCAGTTAAGGCTTTTAGTCATTGTTATCATGTGTCTTAGGTAGTGAAGAATTAGTAGGCTAATCTGATTGATTGCTGTAGGGTTGATATAGTCTAGGAGGATGATCAATTATAATGGGAGTCTCATGCTTTCCAATAGTAGGATTTGAGAAAGTAAGGGGCAGTGTTTTAGACATGTAGATAGGGAGATAGTTAGAGGATCATGATATATCTTTCAGTTTGATCCAAGACTTGATGGGATTCTGGGTGCATTTGGTAGTCATTCAGATGCAGGGAACTACACTGCAGTGGTAGATGATGTATCTAGTGGATCGGAAGGACACAAACGTGTTGTGGGTCATCTTCCAGAAGGAATTTCGGGTAGAGTTTATTTAGTAGACCATGAAGGTAGAGAAATGTCAAGAGCTACTCTCCATTAAACATGGATGTATGTTATTATGGGAACATGTTATTATGTTTGAGGACCTTCTGTGCTTTTCCCAATATCAATTTCCTGACGGGGAGTCTCGTGTGAGACATCTAAATGATAGACTCTATCCTTTTATCCATTATATTAATACTCCTTATACATTTCCATCAAATTTGGAGGCTTAGAAAAAGGAATAGGTGATATAATGTATGCACTTTCAAAGAGTTTTACTATGATACATAAGTTAGTATAATTTTTTTTGAGAGGAAATGTTGTTGGTGGTCGGCCTCGGAAACCAGGACCTTCGATGTTTCGACTAGCAGTGATTTGACCTCAGATGTATCCCTTTCAGCAGTATAGTCTCTATTATCTTTCTGTAGGTTTGGGGAAAATGTGTTTATTTTATGGGGTTCACAACCATCTTTTCAAATAGTGTATAGTGTCTTCTTGAGCTCAGTTTGGTGGGGGTGGATTGGTTCACTAATATCCCCAACCGTAGTTTCATGTGATACCATTTTAGAAAAAAAAGGAATTAATATTTTTTCCACTAAGAGGGGGAAAAGTAGGTAGTTTTTGAACTTAGGATGTTACTCAGGCTGAGGGAGTGTGAATAAAACATGGTTGTGGAGGTGGTCCCCAGTAGAGAGAAAAATGTGTTGGGAATAGAAATTTACATGCAGTGGAGGAAACAGTTATAGCAAGGATAGAGTTCATTCAAGGTTTTATTAGTTTCTTTAGCACCATTTCTTGTTCCTTGTTTGATTTAGAAGCTTTTCACCCCCTTTTTTCACCATCTCTATATCATGATTTCAGATTAGAGTTAGAGAGGTTTCCAATTCCACTGGTGTTGAGTATGCCAATCGAAAGCTAGAACATCATCTTTGATGTGTATTGGGACTCTAGACTGATGACGGGAAAAAATCAGTCCCTTAGAGATATTTTCCTTCTATAGAAGAAACTATACTATGCCATCCTCAACATATACTGGTTGTATTCAATAAATTATATTTTCACTGCTTTTAGTGTAGCGTCATTTTTATGGATGTGGATGGATAGCATATTGATTTTGTTGTTGAGAAGAGTTGTCAGGTGGGAAGTCGACATTTGGATCCCCTTCTATCCTTAATAGCTATGTTATCGGTTGAATTAGTGGATGATAAATTGGTGGATGATCCTATAGTTATTGGAGTGTTCCTAGATGTTTTCCCCATGGATTTCGTGACACTACACCCATGACATGATTTTGAGTTTGAGATAGAGTTTCAGCATTGTGCTTCTCTGTTTTGGATTGCTTCTTATCGGATGACACCATTTAAGTTGTGGGAGTATAGGATTCAGATATATTATCTAATGAATAAGGGTTTTATATAACCTAGTGTGTCACTGTGGAGTTCTATAGGATAGTTCATAAAGAATTAAAATGGTGGTCTGATATTTTTTATAGACTACTGAAGGTAGAATCATGTATCAAACTTGAATTGTTACCATCTTCCAATGATATATGATCATTTACACTAGTTCATCTTCTATGATAAATCTATAGTGGATATCACCAACTAAGGTTAATGAAGGGTGGTATATCAATAAAAACCTTCATATGAAGGTACATGTACTTCATGATTGTGGTCATTTGATTTTTTTTATTAATTCTCTCTTTTTGTTCATGGGGATTATGATATTTGTGTTCCATGAGTTCCTGGATCATTTTTTGTGGAATTCATTGACAATATCTTAATCTACTCGAAGTCATAAGAGGAAGGATATGAGAATCTCATAACTATCTTTCATTTTATTCAACACCACCATATCTATGGGATGTCTTCAAAGACTACTTTTTGGACATTATAGGTTCATTTCCTTAGGCTTGTGGTGTCTCAGAAAGGTGTGGGGGATGGACCATCAAAGGTTGAGGAAACTTTTTCATGGGAAATACCCAAGAACATGGAAAAGGTCTGTGGTTTCCTTGGCCACACAGGATGTTATTAGAGTTTTTACCCTATTCCTCTCAAGTTCCATCCCCATTGACATATTTGACTATGAAGGACTGAGAATTTATGTGGAGTTATAAGTCTTTGGCAGTGTTCGGTTACCTGAAGGATAAGTTGGTTAGTTCTCTAGTGCTTTAGTTTCTTTTGGAAGGGGTAATGTTATTGGTGTTTTTTGTCACTTCCTGTTTGGGTTTGGGATGTGAAATAATGCATTAGGGAGCGGGGATCTCTTTGGAATCTAGGAAGTTACATCCTCATGAGTGTAAATACTCCCCCCACAGACTGGAGTTAGCAATAGTGGTAGTCTTCCTAGATTAGGGGACCTTGAGGTATATCATTTTTAGTGTGATCTGAATCCATGATACTGGAGGTGGATAATGATTCTTAAAAAAATATTATTTTGAGATCTCTTACACATCAATGAACTGAAATATCATGGATTATGGTTTGATTAGAATGTCAGAGAATAAGGTTGTTCAGGAGACTCTAGATTCTTGGAGAGCGACAGAGTAGTTGGAAGCCTTGAACTTGGATTCATGGGTGGATGGTGGAAAATTCTATTTGATTGAGATGATAGTACATTCTTCTCTAATGTAGTATTAGGAGGAGTCTAAGTGGGGATACACAGAGTTAGAGGTGATGTGTGATCGTGTTGGCTTTGTTGATGCTCCAAAAGGATGGTTAGATGATAATATGAGTTGAATGTAGCTTTATAGAATGTTGCGTGTTCTTTTAGTGATGTGTAATAGGTTTTACCATGATTCTAATAACCCACATTTAATGGTACAACCTATAATTTTCACCATTTACATTGTCTTGATAATGTAGTTTTGGTGAACCGAGACGAAATGTGAAATGGTAGAGTTAGTGGCTCAGTGTCTGATTTCTCAATAGGCAAAGGCCATGAATAGTGTTCCTGGTGGTTTGTTTTAGCCTTTGGATATCCATGGGTGTAAATTTAATTACATTTCAACGGATTTCATCATAGTGTTATCCAAAACTCAGGGAGGGTGTGATGCGATATAAGAAATAGTGGATCAATTAACAAAATTGTTCCTCTTCATTGTGGTCAAGGAGTTAGGCATATTGGATCATCTGGCTAAAAATTATATAGATGAAGTGGTGTGGTTTCAGTGAGTTTCAAGGACCATTCTATCATATTGGGTTTCATGGTTTACCTCATGAGTCTAGATGGGATTTAAGTTTTCCTTAGGCACTCAATTAAACCTCAACACTGCTTTCCACCCTATGATAGGTAGGAAAATCGTGATTTTAGAGGATATATAGTAGGAATGCATATTGTACTATGGTGGATCTAGGGTATGAAACCTAACCATGTTAGAGTTTCTTATAATAATATCAATCACTATTTTATACGACTTGATCCATTTAGGACTTTTTATGGAAGACTTTTTCATTAACCATTGTGTTAGAAAATGGTTTGGGATAGAATTGTCCATGGTCACGATGTGGTGTAGTGCACGATCGAGAAGGTTTAACTTGTTCCTGAGTGGATTAAAGAAGCACCCAACCAATAGAAGTATTATTCCAATCATATGAGGAGGCCCATGGAGTTCAATTTTGGGGACCACAATTTTGTAAAGGTCTCCCCTCGACATTGGTAATGGAGGTTTGGCAGAATGAGTAAGGATATTCCCATGTTCATTTGACCCATTGAGGTGTTGGGGTGAGTTTGAGAGGTGGAATACTAGTTGATGTTGCGACTTTAGTTTGGGAGGATCAATGATGACTTTCACATATCTCAGCTATGTTGGTATCATTTTGATGAATCCAATGTCATCGAATGGGGAGAGTTGGATATCAAGGATTAGTGATGTTTTTGGAGTGGCCAGTATAGATCCATGACTGTTGAGAGAAGGTTCTAAGTGGATGGACTATTACTCTGTTTCATGTGTTGTAGAGGCATGGTAATCTGGATGAGATTACATGGGAGTGAGAGATGCATATTCATGGCCAGTACCCAAATTTATTTTCAGATTTCATTTTCAATGTTTTTATTTGAAATGAGATATCTAAACCATGTTGTACTATTTGAGGATCTATTTTAATTTGGTTTGTGATGTGTGTGGTGTGATGTGTGATGATGTCTTCACATATGAAAATGGGAGGGCCTAATTCCTAATCAAGATTAATTAACTATAATGTGATTAAACAAGTGTTGGAGAGTCATTTCCGCACATATCAAATAGTATCATCACATAAAGGAAGAGATTCTATAATTTGTATGTTTTGAGATGGGGTGGTGGTTGTTCATGTGTGGTGCATTTTTTTTGTCATTTTGGGTTTACGTGATGGGGCCTCGTTTGCAGATGTCAGAGGAGGTGTTCTTGGATATGGATGTTTCCACTCCATCTTTCAAACAATTCAGGTTTTTTATTGCAGAATGTTGGTGTGTTTAGTTGATAACAGGGTATGAAGTGTAGAGAGACCCTTGAGAGGTATCATGAGGGGTGGTTATTTGGAACCATAATCCATTTCATTCCACGATTTTTGAATTATTAAGTGTGATAATATTTTGAGAGGTACTTGATGTAGTGGCCTAAAACTCTTTGTTCCGTTATCTTGTGAAAATTTTGGTGTTTGAGGTTTTATAGGAGATCAAGGTGACTCATTTCAATACTTGGTAAAATTTCTTAGTTTTCCATGTTTTCTAAGAATTTTAACCTATTGGATTCACCCTGAAGGTGGATCATTAGCATTGTCTCACCCTAGTGGTGGATAACTAGTGGTGTCTTGCTAGCAGAAGCTCATGACAGTTGTCTCTCTATAGTGGTATCTCACCATAGTGGTCGCTCCCTCACAGTGGCTCACTGAAGGTTCTTTTACCTTTGGTGCCTCGAGCAATGTTACATCATGTTTGGTGGTAGGTCATCTGGCATTGTCTCACCAGAAGGAGGATCACTGAAATTGGCAGGCGTTTCATCTGATAGTGCCTCATCTAGTCATGCCTCGTCCAATGTTACTTTGTATAGAGAAACCTCACAAATGGTATCTCTCCGAGTAATGATTCGTCTTACTGTGGATTGAAAATTGTTCCCTAAAATGCAGTGTCTAGTCTAATAGAGCTTCATGGACAATGTTTCTAGATTATTATGGTTTCTCCCTTTTTACATCATTTTTGATATAAAAACCTTTTAGTGCCTTATTTGAAGGTATTTTAGATGGATTCAAAACCCATAAATCCTATCCTTATTTTCCTGAGAGTCCAAAGGATATCATTTCGTCAAAACATGTGATATTGAAATGATCCACCTATAATGTAAAATCAAAAACATATCTAAACTGTAGCTCTATTTAGATCATCTAAAGTCTAAGAGACCTTTCTCCACCATTATTCTTATTTATTCTTTTTTCTCTTTGTTTGAATTTCCCTGAACCCTTATTAATAAAAAAATTGAGTAATATGTTGTAGCTTTTGGTTCATGTTTTCATTGGAATTCTCCATACATCATGCACTCCCCTACTTTGGTGCAACCGAGAAGTGTCGATCACCTTTTCTTACAAGTGGGTCATTCATCTATCTCTATTAATTTTTTATCAGGTGAGGTGGGTATACTGATGGTTTCCTTTGTGAAGATAGAATAAGATTGAAAAATAAAGATAATTGAACCAATTTAAGATCAATATGTAGTGGCTGGGAAGAGTGAGGAATGTTCTTGTTGTGTTTTATTTTTTTGTTGATATCATGGTTTGTATGGGCTTATTACCCATTGAAAATCATATTAGTTTTCTTTGTTTTTTTCCATACTTAATTAATGATGATATGTATGTGATTTTTTCCATTTAATGCATGTTTATGAAAATTTTTAACAACATACACTCAGCTAATAAATGGATTCCCTTAGATCATATAAATTATGTCATACCCCCTGAATTAACAAGTAGAATTAAAGAGGAGATGCATTGTGAAATATAAATATGTTCTTATTTAGTTGCTGTAGTGTTGTGCTTGTGATAAATGTTGTGCACAAGGGGTTGTTTTTATTGATATGGTGATATGGGCATGATTTGATTATACAGAATGGATGCAAAACTGGTTGTGATGTGATATCTTGTTGGGTTTGGTTGTGATTTTGTGTTTGTTCTGGTTGTAATTGTGGGGTGGGTAGGAAGAATTTTTATAAGGATAGTAGTGGATAGTATGGGTTATTCTAAATTAATAATGTACTAAGATCTTCTTAATGTATCTAGAGGTTGTGGTGTGATGTGTCTTTAATGTTAATGGTTAATTTTCCATGAATTTTACTGTGTTTCTTAGTTGATCAGGGAATGATGAAATGAATAAATATTTGTTATGTAATTTTCGGAATGTCTTGGGTTTGTTTGGTTAATAGAATATAAATGATTAAATTAATTGTTTTGAAATGTAAACTAGATTTTATGTCTAGATGTGTCATGTTGTTTGAAACACCCCATGATTTCATCGTAAGTTATTTTCTTAAAAATTAAATAGCTTGCGATACACACAACACTGAGTTAGAGCACACCACGACTTATCAAACTACCCATTTAGAAAGTGGTTGTGAATAGTATTAACTAAATTTTGATTTTTATATAATCTATATAATTTTATAATCCATATTATCTATTTCTTAGATATAATATAAGAACAAATTCATTTTTTCAAATAAAAGAAGTATTTTTCAAAAAAGGCAATTTTACCACCTTTTAAGGGAAAACCCTTTTTAAATAAAATATTTGACACTTTTATATAATAAATTTAATGAACTTAAATTATTATTTATAATTGGTACATAAAAATTTATTATAGATAACTGTTTGGTGCTTTTTTGATAACTATCATATTTTGATGAATACTGAAAAATATTAAATTTTAATAGAAAACAAATTTTTAAATCAATGTAATTTATACTTATAAATTATAAATTTGAATGGTTTGGAAGTATAATTAGATTATATTTTTATAATTTAATAAAATTTAGGTTATTGTATGTAATTTCACATTTAAACTAGACATAAACAAGTGTCAATCTTTTGATAATTATTATTTCATAAAAACACGCTTTCTGTTTTTACAACTAGAATTAATTATAAATTAATTTCTGCCACTTCTGTGGTTTTAATTTGTAAAAAGGGATTCCATATTTGAAATCAAGAGGTACAAATTGTGTAAATAGGTATCTTTTATTTTTATACATTATGAATAATTACTTCGGTAAATATATTATTTACCATGGTTGAAAGATAAATCTGGTAAATAAGGGTAAACCATAATATTATAATAATATTAAATTAGCCTAAAATATGTCCTATTACTATTGGTGGATACATTTCCTAACATGGGCATCATTGGGTCGATTTTGTGATCCCATGGAGACACTTGACAGTGGTAATGACACATTATATTAATTAATTTTAAGTAAAGACAAAATGACATAAACATATTTCTTTTAGTAAAACGTTTTTAAATGGGGTTATATAAGTTGTCGTTTTAGAAATAAATACTAATTATAAATATAAAAATATTTACTACATAATGATATTTTAGTTATAATTTTTATACATTAGATAATTAAATTTATTTATGACACAATGATGAGGCAATAATTACATTATTAATGAATGAATCATATAAATGGTATTATAAATATTAAAATACATATAATTTCAATGTTTTAATGACATTCACGAATTTTATAGGTGAATATGACATGTTAAGGAATATTTAATGTATTTTTTTTGAAGTTTTCATGTTTTTATTACATTCACAAAAATTAAATACTAAATACTGTCAAAATTGATATAAATGAGTGTTTAAATAAAATATTATATTATCAAATTATATAATATTCTTAAAAATCTAAGGTTTGGAAAAAGGACATAGATAAGGTTATATATATTAATAATGAACCAATTGGGGTTCTCTTTCCTGTTATATTATGGTTATTGACCATATAATATAAAAATACAAAGAGAAATGGTAAATGTAAAACTATTCTACTAAGAGTTAAATGTAAAAGAAAAGGTTAATATGGTAACCTAAACCTATCTAAAACCTATTTCAAGAGAGGTTTGCAACCTATAACCACCTTATCCTCTAAATAAATAATTTATGAGCCATTATAAACCGAATATTAATTCATTATAAAATAATATTACAAGGTTTTCCTAAAGTGGCCCTCACCTCTCTTATAAATTAGAACTTCACCTTCACTTAATTTCAAACCTCCAAATCCGATTGGATGGAAAAAACCATACCCAAATATTCTCCCAAATTTCCTCCCTTAATCATATAGGAATTTAATTGGTAATAAATCCATCCTAAGGATCCCTTTAGATCAAATCAAATGAAATATCCCAAAGAAGAGGTAAATATTTCTTCACCTCTTTCAAGTTCATTTCTTCTTCCACTTCCTCTTTCTTTGTTGTTTTAATTATAAAATAATAAATCCAATATTTTCTATGTACTGTGATGTTATTAAAAAAATGGTACATCCATATTCATCATTCAATCCATCATATGAATGACATAGTCTCCATACGTTCCTACGTACGGATTACCGTCTCCACCTCACGGTGTAGTTTGTTATTCAAGCAATTAATTACTTGGATGGGTATAATAATGAGTCTAAATAATGTAAATAATAAATATAACATGAAAATTATCCTTTATATATGATATACCATCCAATTAAATATGATTTCACCATCAATATAATGATATTGGCGCTCGTGCGTACAAACGGATTACCGTCTCCACGAACGCGATGAGATTCATTTCCCATCGTAATAATTCAAGAATAATGATCATTTTATGATTAAAAATAATGATTAAGAAATTAATATAATTATTTATATGAATAAAATAAATACTATCTATAACAATCATGGCTTACATAACTGAGCATATAAAGAAAAACAGACCAGTTAACACCCAAAACGATGATACTATGAAAATGTTATTAACAATGCAATATTAGAGGACCATATATGATATCATATTTATGTATATATATATCATATAATTTAATAACAATGATTTTAATATTATACAAGAGGATAATTTACCCTCTACCGAGGAAATTTTCAAGGTAAGGGGAGTCTTATCTCACTTTTAATTTCGTGAAATTTCCACTGTTCACATCTTATATATTGCATGTGGGGTATCTTATACTTCCATTTGATATATATTATAATGATTCTATTTATATTTATGGTATGATTTAAATTATTTGGTTGTTATTAACTTTTCATCATATGACTTGATTGATTACGACATGGTAAGGGGTTTCTTATCTCACATTTATTCCTGTGAGATTTCCATTGTTCACCACTTATTTATTGCATGTGGTGTCTTGTGTACTACCATTTGATATATATTATCATAATCCTATTAATATTCATGGTATTCTATGATTTATTTGGTGGTTATTAACTTTTGGTCATATGGCTCGATTATTACAACATGGTAGGGGGTTTCTTATCTCACTTTTATTCCCGTGAGATTTCCATTGTATACAACTTATTTATTCCATGTGGTGTATTGTGTACTGCAATTTGATATATATTATCATAATTCTCTTTATATTCATGGTATTTGGTGATTTATTTTGTGTTTATTAGATTGTGTTAATATGATTGATTACAACATGGTAAGGGGTTTTCATCTCACATCTTATTCCCGTGAGATTCATGCTATATTTACACTATTTCCTTTTTTGTGGTGTATATACTTCCAATGATTGTATTATTTGTTTAATATACTTTAATTTTTTTTATTTAAATCTTTATTGTTTGATACATCTTTCATGGGGTGTATGTTTTTTAAGTTACCAGAACAGTAAGGGAATTTCAAATTTTAATTTCCACTCATTAGGCTTTATGCATACTTCATTGATTACATTACTCCAAGATTATGTGTGAAAACACTATTTATTTACTTATGTAGTAATTCATACTCCCATTTGTGTGGATATACTTTTTATACACATAATCTCTCTATTAATAAATTCTCAATTCATCGATATAAACTTGATAAGAGTAATTTTAACTCAATTTCTATTTATTGAGTTAAACATCCAGGTCATTAGTGTTTTTTTACAATAATATGTGGGAATGACCACTGATTGATTTACAATTAATATACAATAATATTGAGTGTATTTATATTTTTCACACATAACCATGTCATTGATTTATCCTTAACCTAAGGAGATAGTCCTTATAAAGGAATTCATCTCAACTTATATTCCATTTGAACTTCTTTGTTGTTATGCGCCAATTCACTTTTATTTGGAGTATATAATGTACTTTAACATAGAATTTCATGAATAAATTTATTCTAAATATATTATAGTGTTTTTATTACATCAATTATATTTATTCAAGCATCTCTCACTTGTTTAGGAATTCTAACTAAAATATCATTTTAAATGATTTAAAAATTTATTTCTTCCAAATTTTTATCATTAATGTCCATGTTTTAAAAATGGTTTTAAGGTTTTATTTATATGAAAATTAATTTTTTAAAATTGAAATTATTTTTAAAAGTTTCAATGTGGTTTGTGAAACTTTGATTCAAAAATCTATTTTTAAAAAAATCTTGATAAATGGTGATACTTTTAAATGATATCATAAAAAAAGTATATTTCACTCAAATTCTTTTTACTGATCATTTTCAACTATATCAACATCCTTTATGGGATATTATTCTTGATCGAGGTTTATTTATTATGATACAAATGATTCATATATTACATAAGGTTTAGTGATATGTTTGACTATGGATGTGTTATTTTTATACCTGTCATGGTTTATGGATAAAGCATGAAAATTTTGTATGCTAGTTTTAATACGAATGTTTATGTTATGTTTAAACTTTTTCATATGAGTAATACATTGGACTTAGTAAGTGATGGTTGAAGCCCACTATAGCACCTCGATGCATTGGTAGGTCTCATGAGAAAAACTAGTGTCTTGGAATTAGGCCTTGAAAAAATCCTTTTTGTAGTCATGGAACATGACCATGACAATGTGGTTATGAAGTCTAGCATTATGTATTCCATAATTTTGAAATTGACTATTTATATTACATGTGATTATTCAACTAGTTGAATATACATGTGAATAAGTAAATGATATTATTTGATTTATCTTTTTCATATTATGTTGAAGTTTAAGTTTAAAGGGCTTGTGTTCTAGTCTTATACATTGCCTTAAATGTTTACTCTTATTTATGATAGTTTCCACTATATTTTTATCCCTATTGAGAATATGAGATCACCCCTTTATTATGTTTTATTTTTCTAATGATGCAAGGAATTATATGATGATTATCTTGTAGGAATTGACTAAGGGATATAAGAGTGTTCAAATGGGACACAATGTTGTTTTTTTATTTCATGATGTAATGTAGAACATATTTATGAATTTCGTACATACAAGGATACTAAACTGATCGGTATTTTGGGAAATTATTCCTTGTATCATGATAATGTTTTGTAATAATGCTTTGATTCTGGGTAACTGGGGTTGGGGCATTACATTTGGTATCCGAGGAAGTTTAGTACAATCCTTGGAAGCAAGATTTAGAAAACACTCTGATTAGGAAACACCACCCCAAGATAGACATTGAGTTTTAGTATAGAAGAACGTCTAAAAATTATGGTAATTTAAATATTATGTGGGTTTTCCATGCAATACATCCCTGTCTAGATATGAGCTGGTATAGGCGGCTCTAGCACAGATGTACCTAGGAGTGAAAACTAAAACAAGGAGTTTTAGGCTTGACTCGGGGTATCCTGGTAAACGACAACGGGCCTTGCTGTACTCTTGGTTATGACACTTATGGGGTATATCCTTAGTATAAATGACATTTTCATTACAAAATGATTTGATGGATTATAATAAAAGATGATAATAAATAACCATGGTTAATCCTAAGGTGTTTTATTGTAAAAATAAGGTTCTATGATATTATCTAAATGATTTTATGACTCACACGATGTGTTCTTATGTTAGTCACTAGATGGATTCCAAGGAATTCATAGTAACATTGAACATGATGTACAAGGTGGGAACGGTGGCGGGAAATGAGCAACGAAATGGAATGTTGATAGGTGTAAAATATATCATGTTCATGTAGAATCATTTTCCCAAAAATATGATAAAAACATATATATTAAACAAATCCCGGACTGAACAAAGAAGAGAATAATAGTGAATGATAAGAGATCTAGTAGTGGAGACCATGGAGAAACAAAAGCACAATTTCTATCCTGTAATAAATGTGGAAGGAGACACCTAGGAAAGTGTCTCAATGGAATAAAGAAATGATTTATGTGTGCGAAAGATGGACATAAACTAATGAATTGTCGAGGAAAAATGAAGAGTACTATGGAAGAAAATAAAAATGGTCCCAAGAATCCATTTACAATCATTTGACATAAATGTAGGGGACCTGGGATTTATCCAAGTAAATGTTATATTCTTTAGGATAACATGTTTTTCAAATAAGAACCTGTGTGGAAATAAATGGATGGCGAAATGTTTAAAATTATTAGTGCTCTTTGTTTATAGGAATATTTTGGAATACTTTTATCTTGTATGTGTAACCATGGAGTTTTGTTATGTGAAAATTCTATTTTAGGAAGAATAATCTTTTCTATTGTTGATTTACTTAGAAATAACCATTTGGGTTTATAAGATCCTTAAATATGAGGCAATTACAAGTTATTAAATTTTGGAATTAAAACGTGAGGTATGAGATAAAATTTATGGTAAAATTATCTTATGGTTATTTGGAAGATTTTTTCTCATTTTAGGAATGTTATAAAATATATTTTTTGAAAAATGACAACACTCAGACCATGTGAGAACCCACCGCATCAGACAAAGCTACGAGAATCCAACCCACAACCAGAGTACGATTGAGATTTATCGCCTACCACTGGACTTTGTGAAGTCCGTAGTTATTGTGAAAAATTATTTTTAGTTAAATGATTTTATTGATCAATAATAAGTTGACTTGGGATCTTATGATTTGTCAAATGGATATCCTTATTATAGGATAATGATTTGTTTATTATGTGATAAATGTTATTTTGGAAGATGTTCAATCTGTTGGGAACACTATATGCCAAAAGAAAATAGAATACTATGGGATTTCATATGAGGAGTAATGGTGTATTTTTACATATGTTTTTATAGTGGATTTATTGAAATTTTTATTATTTATGGAAATGATTAAACTATCATTGAGAATATGTGATAAGGTTAATTACTATTAAGTATGTGACTTTAAGAGTAGTCGATGTTATTTGGAGATAAAATTTAACGTGGATGACTACGTAATCAAATTATTCTATGTATTGGGTTTTAATATTAATTTGTATTATATTGAAGAATTTTAAGGACAATTGTTTATTGAATTGTATTTATTGAACTTTGGGTATTTTTGGATTAATTTTAGAAATTAAGATCATTATTTCATTCTCTAATGGATTATCCTTTATAGGGATCATCTTTTCTTGTACTAACCATTAAGGTTTTGGTTAATCCCTAAAGACAAGGTTAATATATATTTTATCCTTTGTGGATTATGTTATTATCTAGAAGTTGATTCTAGTGCTTTAGGTGTGACCAAGTCATCTTGAATACTAATCAATTGAAAAAAAAGTTGCGTTTGTGGTAGAAAATTATTAAAGGATGAAACTCTACTTAAAAAGTAAGTATATATCTTTATGATCATATTCAATATCATAAATAAGTTCCTCAACTTTATGATATGGCACTTAAAACAAAAAATGTTGTCCATTTACATTTCCTAATGGGAAACTAATGACCATTTATCCCATCACAAGATTGTGGTTTTCTTGTTGTTATCTTTATCATGATCATGTTTTCCATCACTCTCCATCAAAACTTGACACTTATTTTATCTTCCATATGCATGTTTTCTATCACGGAATTCTATTATGGGTTATCTCAGGTGACCTTTATACTTCTCATTCTTTCTATTAAAGTAATAGTTTTAGTGAATCTTTTTCCAATGTAGAACATTCAATGAAGATCATAAGCCCAATTTTAAAATTGTGAGGATGCAATTTCCAAATGGGTGGAAGAATGTAACACCCCATGATTTCATAGTAAGTTATTTTCTTTAAAGTAATTCAATAGCTTGGGCTACACGCAACACTGAGTTTGAGCACACCACAACATATCAAACTAGCCATTCAAAAAGCGGTTATGAATAATTTTAACTGAATTTTTTATTTTATATAGTCTATATTAATTTATAATTCATATTATGTGTTTCTAAGATATAATATAAGAAAAAATTCATTTTTTCAGATAAAAGAATTATTTTTCAAAAAATGTAATTTTACCAACTTTTAATGGGAATCCATTTTTAAAACAAATATATAACACTTTTATATAATCAATTTAATGAAATTAAATTATTTTTTATAATTGGGACATAAAAATTTCTTCTGGATAAATATTTGATACTTTTGTGATAGCTATCATATTTTGAGGAATACTGAAAAATACAAACTTTTAATTGAAAACAAATTTTCTAATCGAAATAATTTATAGTGTTAAATTATTCAATTGAATGTTTTGGATGTATAATTAGATATTTTTTTTTCATTTAATACAATTTAGATCATTTTTTGAAATGTAACATTTAAACTAATCATACACAAGTTTCAATCATTTGATAGTTATTATTTCTAAAAAACACGCTTCTTATTTTGACAACAATAATTAATTTTAAATTAATTTCTATCACATTTTTGTTTTGAATTTGTGAAAATGGATTCCCTATTTTGTATCAGGAGGTCCAAATTTTTTAAATATGTAAATTTATTTTTAGAAAATATGAATAATTACTTTGGTAAATATTTTATTTACCATGATTAAAAGGTAAATTTGGAAAATAAGGTTAGAAAATCATATTATAATAATATTAAATTACCTTAAAATGTGTTCTATTACTATTTATTTATACATGTACGACCATTGGGATCCTTGGGGATATTTGGGGACCCCATGAAGCCACTTGAGAGTGATAATGACACATTATATTAATTAATATAAAGTAATGACAAAAATGACATAAACATACATATTTTAGTAAAACAAATTTTAAATTGGGTTATATAATTTATCTTTTCAGATATAATTACTCATTAGACAGATAAAATGATTTCTTAAATAATGTTATTTTATTTATAATTTTTTGACATTAGGTAATTAAATTTATTTATGACACAATTATAATGCCGTAAATAACTTATTTATGAAAGAATAAAATAAACTGTATTATAAATATAAAATTAAATATAATTTTAATGTTTTTATGACATACACGAATTTTATATGGGAATATTACATGTTAGGGTTTGTTAAATGTATTTTTTTCTAAGTAATCAAGTCGTGACGAATTTCACAAAACAAATACTAAATAGTGTCAAAATTGACATAAATGAGTTTTTAAAACAAATATTATATTATTAAATTATATAATATTTCTAAAAATATAAGGTTCTGCCAAAGGACTTAGATAAGGTAATATATGTTAATAATGAATAACTAGGTGTTCTATTGTCTTGTTATAGTATGTTTATAAACCATATAATATAATTATACAAAGAGACATGGTAAATGTCAAACTATATAACTAAGAGTTAAATCTAAATGATAAGGTTAATATGGTGACAGAATTCAATATAAAACCTGTTGTTTGATATTTTTTCGACCCATACCCACATTATATTTTAAATAAATCATTTTTGAGCCATTAGAAACCAAAAATAATTTTATTATAAAATATTATTTCATGCTTTTCCTAATGTGACCCTCATCTTTCTTATAAAAGAGGACTTCCCATTATCTTACATTCACACCCCCAAAGAGACTTGGCTTGTCCAAACCCTGCCCAAATATATTGAAAAGGTTCCTCCCTTCATCCTAGAGGCCTTACATTTTTCTGAAAGCCAACCTATGGAGCCATTTGGATCAAATCAAACAGAAGAACCCGATGAAGTGGTAAATATTTCATCACATCTTTCAATTTATTTTCTTCTTCCACTTCCTCATTGTTTATTGTTTCCATTATAAAATAGTTAATCTAGTACCATCTATATAATGTGATGTTATGATAAAAATGTTACAACCATATTCATTAATATGTCTATCATATGGATGACAATGTCATTGTATGTGCGTACGTACGGTTTACCGTCTCCACATCGTGGGGTAGTTTTTTTTTTCAAACACTTCATTATTTGGATGGGTATAATAATGAGTATAACTAATGTAAATAATAAATATAAAATGGTAATTATTCTGTATATATGATATAAAACACAATTACAAATGGTTTCACCATCAATATAATGATATTGTCGCTCGTGCGTACGTACGAATTACCGTCTCCACGAACACGATGAGATCCATTCCCCATCGTAATCATTCAAGAATAATTTTCATTTTATGATTAAAAATAATTATTTATAACTTAATATCATTATGTATATGAATAAAATACATCCTATCTATAACAAACATTGCTTACATAACTGAGTTAATAAAGAAAAATAGATCAGTTAACACCCGAAACAATGATACTACGAAAATATTAATAACAATTCAATATTAGAGGATCATATATGATATTATATTTATGTATATAGTTATTTTATAATTTAATAACAATGAGTTAACTATTATACAAGAGTACAAGGTTCCCTCGACCAAGGAAAACTACAAGGTTAGGGGTATCTTATCTCACATTTAATTCCTTGAGATTTCCATTGTTCGCCACTTATTTATTACATGTGGTTTATCTTGTACTTACATTTGATATATATTATCATAATTCTATTTATATTCATGGTATTATTTGATTTATTTGGTTGTTATTAACTTTTTTTCATATGAATCGATTGATTACAACATGGTAAGGGGTTTCTTTTCTCACATTTATTCCCATGAGATTTCCATTGTTTGCCACTTATTTATTGCATGTGGTGTATTGTGAACTAAAATTTGATATATATTATCATTATTATATTTATATTTATGGTATTCTGTGATTAATTTTGTGGTTATTAAATTTTGGTCATACAGCTCGATTTATTACAACATGGTAAGGGGTTTTTATCTCACTTTTATTCCCATGAGATTTCCATTGTTCGCTACTTATTTATTGATTATGTTGTATTTTGTAATTACATTTTATATATATTATCATTATTCATTTTATATTCATGGTATTATATGATTAATTTTGTGGTTATTAACTTTTTTTCATATGAATCGATTGATTACAACATGGTAAGGTGTTTTCATCTCACTTCTTATTCCCGTGAGATTCATGCTATATTTCTACAATTTCCTTTTGTGTGGTGTATGTTCTTCCCATGATTGTATTAATTGATTAATATAATTTAATTAATGGGTGTTTACATCTTAATTTTATGATACTTTTTTCATGGGGTGTATTTTTCATATGTTACTAAATCGGTAAGGGAATTTCAAATTTCAATTTCCACTCATTGTGCATTACGCATAATTCATTGAATTATTTACTCCTAGATTATGTGTGAAATCACAATTTATTTACTTATGTAGTAATTTACACTCCACATTTTTTGTATATAATATTTATACACATAATCAATCCATTGATAAATTCTCATGTTATCGATATAAACATGATAAGAGTTATTTTAACTCAATTTCTATTCATTGAGTTAAACATCTAAGTCATTGGTGTTGTTTTTACAAGAATATTTTTGAATGTCCTAATATTTATTTACACTGAATATGAAATAATATTTAGTGTATTTATATTTTTCACACATAATTATTTCATTTATTTATCCTTAATCAAAGGATACAATCCTTACAAAGGAATTCATCTTATCTTACATTCTATTGAGACTTCTTTGTTGTTAAGCGCCAATTCACTTTTACTTGGGGTATATAATGTACATTGACATATTATATCATGATTCACTTTATTCTCATGATATTATAATGTTTTTATTACCTCATTTATTTTTATTCAAGCGTATTTCATTTGGTTAGGAACTCTACCTAAAATATCATTTTTAATATTGTAAAAATTTATTCTTCTAAATCTTTCTCATTAATTTCCATGTTTTAAAAATTGTTTTAAGGTTTTATTTATATGGAAATTAATGTTTTTAAATTTAAATTTCTTTTAAAATTTTCAAAGTGTTATGGGAAACTTTGATCAAAAATATATTTTAAACAGCTTCTTCATAAATAGTGATACTTTTAAACGTTTTCATGAAAAAGGGATATTTCTCTCAGTGATTTTTAGTGATAATTTTTAACTATGTAAAAATTATTTATGAGATATTATTACTTTTCTAGGTTGATATATTTTGATGAAAATATTTCATACTGTATTGAAGGTTTTGTGATATGTTTGAATGTGGATGTGTTATTTTTATACCATTCATGGTTTATGGATGAAGTATTGGAAATTTGTATACTATTTTTAATATAAATGTGTATGTTATGTTTAAACATTTTCATATTAAGAATGAATTAGACTTATTAACTAATGGGAGGAGCCTGCTATATCTTCTTGATGCATCGGTAGGTCTCATGAGTCAAACTAGTGTGTTTGAACAAGGCCATGAAGAAATATTATTTCTAGTCTTGGTACAAGGCCTTGACTATGTGGTTATGAAGTCTGGCATTATGCATTCCATCATTATGAAATTGAATATTGATATTACATGTGATTATTTTACAAGTAGAATATCCATGTGAATAATTAAATAGCATTTATTTATTTATCATTTCCATATGATGCTGAACATTAAGTTTAAAAGGCTTCTGTTATGGACTTATACATTGCCTTAAATACTTAATCTTATTTATAACATTTATTACTATATTGTTATATTTACTAAGATTCTAATCTCACCCCTTTATTATGTTTCATTTTTTTCAGTATGCAAAGTAGTATATTAGGAACAACCTACAAGAAACAGCTAAGGGATATAAGATTGTTCAAAAGGGACACAATGTTGTTGTTTTTTCATGATGTAATGTAAAACTTATGTATGTCTATAGTACTTACAAGGCTACTAAATTGACTGGTCATTCAGGACATGAATCCATATATCATGCCAATGTTATGTAACAATGCACCAATTCTGGGTAACTGGGGTCGGGGCGTTACATTGTGCATCTAGAAGTGACAAAAAATTTGATAGTGTAGTGTGTTGGTTATTTTTTTTTGAAAAACCATAATTTGGGATTCAGTGTTTCATATAAATTATATATATACTTGTATTTGAATTTTTATTTACATATGCACAATACCCTAGTGGGGTACTATGTGAGGAAAACCCTCATAGTCAAGGGGGATGGTGTCTTTCACAATATTATATGGGGAGGACGGATGGGTGGTCACCCGCTCTTCCCTTCTCCAACTTCATAGAAATGATAACACATGTTTCTTCATGCATGATGTAATGAGATGTGGTGTCGAAGGTTTCATCAGAATGAGTTGGGACATAGTTTCCCAAGTGTATTAAGAATGAGGTGTGATGTTCTTTCCTAGGTGTCTTCAGAATGATATGGGGTGTGTTTTGAGGCTCAGGTGAGTGGTGGCATGATGTTTTGTCAGACCCATGTGCGTGGGGGAAGGATGTGTTGTGAGGCCTAGGTTTGTGGGTGAAGGAAGTGTTGTGAGGCCCAGGCGTATGAGGGTGGGATGTGTTGTGTGGCCAAGGTGTGTGCGGAAGGGATGTGATGTGGTAGATTCATAAGAGTTTGTAGTGCTAGAATGTTTTTCGTTAGGTGGTGGGAGTGGATAGTCAGTAGTGGTACGAGTTACCATATCATCGATGAAATTTATATTATATAACTTGACTTTAATTACATGGTGAGAATGTCTTGGTGAGGTTGGGATTGGTTAGAATACATGTATAGCTGACTATTTGGTTTTGATGTTTTCTCATAGGGGAATTAGTATGCTTATTTCACATGTCCTTGGGATAATTTTCTTTCCTAACATAGTATACTCGAATTCTAAGAATATAAATATAAACCATTTTTTTTCATTCCAAGTGGATTTCACAAACGGGGATGGGCCTCAGAGGCTTGGATCTTTGATGGTTTCTCATGTCTTCCTATATTTACTTTAGGTATAAACATTAAAGAATTTTTTATTTTTTATTAGTTCTATTTATACATGCATGTGGGATGGTTTGTTTTTTATTTTTACATATTTCAGGTAGTTGATTATTGTTGATTCATCATATCTCTTGATCCAAATTAGATTATAATGGTTAAAGTCATCCATATTATGAGAGTTTTACACCATTGGTTCTAGTCACCAACCCTGGGCCTATTGGAGGTTGGACTCAGATGTCATTATATACAGTTATTCATTTCCATACTAAGAGGCTTATCTTTGGAGGGGTGGGGGGGGGGGTTGTGACATTTAACTTGATAACAACCTTATTATATTTTAATAATTTAAGAAATCCCATGAGTGCCCCTCACATAAATTATAGAAGATAAACCCTACATTATCTTCATCACAACACTATGATACATATATATATCTACCGAACTAACTAAAATTATACTATCCAATTCATTATAAAAATTATTGTGGGTTTGGTCATTCAAGAAGACTAGCACTATGGTCTTTAATTGGAGGTCAAATAGAGTTGTTTCAAAGTAGAGGTAATCTCCATAATTGATTACTTCCTTCTAAATTCTTCTTTTTCATCTAATAAATATGTTATTTTATTTATTTAATAATATTATTAGTATCAAAAAGATACAAAAAGGTTATTATGATTATGAATGAATCATTAGTTACCCTCTTTTTCATTTAATGGGGACTGAATGTATCACTCACGTGTACGTATGAATTTCCTTCTACAAGTAGTTTTATATTTCACATTCCATAAAAATCACATATGGACGTTTTTATAATGGATATAAAGTTTATATATTATATTTATGAAATAATTATTCCTATTTATTTATAATATGTTATTTAGCTTCTAACCTTATAAACTATTTGATAACGATAACATCACTTGTGCATACGTGTGGAATACTACCTCTATGAAGAAATATGATTAATTTTTTATCAATAATTAAGAAGGATGGTAATATTGATGTATTTGATGAATATATATGATCTATATATTATAATTATTAATATAGAAAGGGGAATTATTATATACCATTCAATATTTCCATCTGTTGAAAAGGGAAGACAACATTTGTGCGCACGTACGACATACCATATCAATGAAAAAATTTATTTAAATTATATTAATAATGATTAATGGAGACTCTAAAAATATAAATTATTATTATATATGTTATTTAAATCTTAATAAAAATTCAGTAAATAATAGAACCATTATCAATATATAAGTACTGGGATTTCTGAACCGAAGTACAATTAGAAAATAAAGAAGTTATCAAAAAGAAAAATGATTTTTACAAAACTGTTTTAATAAATATGTGATATGATGACATAAGTAAATCATAAATTTTATAATTTATATTAATATTTATATATAATAAATATATATTTTTAATATATGTGTTTTGAATGGAAATGTGGAAAGGTGAGACTTGATGCAAGAGATTTATGTCTCAATTGTATTTTAATCAAGATCGTTTAAGCTTGAATTTCCAACAAGGAAATTTTAAGAATATTATCTTATAAATACACATAATGTTTTTTATATAATGGTTATTATAGAAGTGTTTCAGCCATCATTTTCTAATGATCTATGATCACTTTAAATTTCATTGTAAATATTTTGTTTTTATATAATGGATAAAAGTATTAGGATGGTATTGGGAGCATAGAATAATTGTTCAGGGACTGAAGATTTAGTTATTTGAGAAACATGAATATAAGAAGGGTTGGTTCATTATTATAAGTAATCATCTGGCTCAACCTTATGACCTTTTAAGAGGTGGATAAATGTTTGTAAAATGTGAATGATTAGAAACATGACCATGTAAGGAGATATAGAAAAAAGGAAAAGGGGATCTGCATGGGCTACTTAGGGTTGAAAAAATTACGTGTCTAGCCCTCATGTGTAGTGAAACATAGGTAGTGACCCACTTGTTTGGTTTATGATTTTTCCAAACCATGAATCGAAAACAAGCACCACTTTGAAAACGTGGGGAAATTACATATTTACACACCCTTTCTTATATTTTTCCTTCCGTTTATTATTCCTCCCCATGAAAATCCTCCTCTATATTGATAAATCCCAAATTATTCTTCTAATAGGATTTGGATGGACTTAATAATATGCATTTAGAATCATTCAACATTTTTCATGCTAAATATATATATGTAATATCATCAAAACTGTTTTTTCCATCATTCACATATCTCACGATGTTAAAGGATAAATCCATGTGAGATAATATTCACTAATTTTGTAGGTTATTCGACCATTTCAATAATTTCTCCAATAATAGACTAAATATGAAGATTGTATTTAATGGGATTTCTACTACCAATATATGGTTGGTTGTCTCTTGATTTTCCAAAAAATGAATATATTTTTTATATATTATTCAACTCTGCGATTTTCCTAACATCCAAGGTGTCCCCTATTAAATGTGTTTTTTTCTTATGTTAAATATGTGGTAAAATGCTTATAAGACCCCTGTTACCCATGATCAATATTGAATATTATTGAACCCAAATAGAACAACCCTATTTTTGATATTTCTAAACAATAATAAAAACTGCATGTTTATTTTGAATTTGATTAACCTTTTGAGGATTTTTATTTACCCCTTTTAATAGAGATATTTTAATTAATTATAATTATTCTTATTTAAATTGAATGGAAGGATTTATTCAATGTAAGGACTCCAAATAATAGGATATGAAATAAAATTCCTTCTATGTTTAGTTACAATTAATCATTGTAATTGGTACATATCAAGTTTATTGAAAGTGATGTCAAATGGTATTGTTAGAATGAAAGAAAATATCTAATATTTATTCCATGTTGAGGGTGATACATGGGTTTCAACTCGAAACCCCATGGATGGGTTCATTAGGATTAATGAAATAAAATGGATTATAAAATGGATTTCTATAATACCATGTGAGAGACATGGGTTCTATTTTGAATTCTAAGCACACTAACACATGGGAGGATGGATTTACCATATAACTTGAGTGATAATTGGGTTCCTTACATTGAATCATGAATATGGACTCCATGGGAAATTATTATTATTGTTCCATGAGTAAAACATGGGTTTATCATATTTTGAAAACATGATAGACTTAAAGGGAAAGGATTTATACCACCCCTAGAGTGATACCTGGTTTCGTATGAGGCATTACATTGATGGGATTTTTTGGTGATGGAATCATAATATTCATGGAGTTATACCTCGATTCCTCATACAAAATTCTTATGGTAGGTTAAGGTAACCAATAATAGAATTTTTTTAATTAATATAAATGAAATTAATACCATGTAAAAGAATATAGATTCTGTCAATATTTTTTTTGCCTCAAATATTTGTTAGATTCCCATTTATCAAGAACAACTACATGGGATGTGTTCATTAAATATACTTATATTATCCCTAAGGGATTCCTTTGTTATGAATTGGGTACAAAGCCTCTTTTACAAATAAAAATAATAATGGGTTTTCTTTAAAAGACATTATATCTTAGATCAATGATGGTTGTATCATATGGGTTTCCAATCTTGAACCACGCTCAAAATGAAATTTAAGTACTTCATTCTTAATTGGAATTACAGGTAACTAAATTATTCATCATATAGTCACAGACATGATTGAAATAGAAAACATTTGTGGAAACCAATTGATTTTATTTCCTACCTATTCCAGACATCGATTGGTACTTGGAATTCTTCATGGTTGTGGGTATAGACAAAGGCAATGACCCATCATTGGTCACCTGATTCCCATTATAGGATGGTGTATAGTATTATATGAATGGTGTTTTTCTCATAATTCAATTTGAGATATATTTAAATCACTGGTCATTTATATTTATCATGTTTAATATTCCCACATTACTATTTACATTGTATTCCCACTTTTGATAACATGACATGATTGGAATTATTTTGTATATAAAATTGAATATAGTTTTGATAAGTTTAATTATGGTATCTGGATGATTTAATTATTCCAATAATGGTTTTTTTATTATGTTTCCTTTTTTTACTTTTATTATGACTCCACTATTTTATATTATAATTATGATTGTACAGTCTCCCTATCATACTATTATAGACCCTCACATATATTTGGAAGCATATGGAATTTTGTGATGTGAACTTGAGTCCTTATAGCCACTAGTTCAGTAACTATTTTTCAGGGTTCTCGGACAAGACAACATGAAGTGGTTTTAGGGAATTATTTTCATATTTTCTTCAATATCAGTTGGTAGATAAAAGATTAGGAGTGTTTTCTAATTTTTCAATGAGCTTGTTCTTGGGTGTACCTAACCCATGTATAGGTAAAATCTAACTTTTATGGATAAAAATATCTATACTAGATTATGCATATTATAGTTTTATTCATTTCACCATTGGGTGATGCACATGATATGTGGGGCTTATTATTATTGATATGAATTTACATTTAACCTTGTCCTTGTATGATAAGGAGGTATTGGAATCATGAATCATTATAGTCACATAAAGATTACCATGTGATGTGTATTATATGACATTTAGATTACATTAATTTATGGATAGATTATATGAAATTTTTATCTAAATAACATGATTAGGTTTGTATTTATCATTAATACTTGTAAACCACTCTTCTATATTTATTTCCATGTTTACTGGTATTATTGTTTTATGATATCACACAATTTTTTTGTTATGATATAATATTGGTTACTAATGAATCAACCTCAACAAAAATAATATTTTTACAAATATCATAATGGTGGAAGATAATTAACCAATTATAACGTGTTTGGGACAAGGACTATTGGATACATGGGATGGAAAATTTATGGTTTGGATTGAATAGGTCCTAATAAAAATTATATTTTCAAGGATATCTTATTAATTTGTAAGTTTAACCCATATAACCATACAATAATATATGGAGTTGTTGAATTTTGATGATAAAGGCAATAGTTTGGTCAAAGATATATGAAATTTAAATTATTACTTATAAAGAATATAAATTATATCGTAGTAATGATAACTCATTTAACATGAAAATTATATATACTTAAATGATAAATAACTTCTTATTCCAAAAGATATATTGAAATTGATACCATTAAATGGTTGTTGAAATTGATACTTAAAGGGTGATATCTAATTTAACATAAAATTTTCACATTGTATAATGAAAACCCTGATAGAAAAAAAGTGAAAATGTCCCTTATCTAACAATTGTAGTGGGTAGTTTTTAGGTTATCATGGGGTTCATTATGGTTTTATACAACATCCATTCCTGGACTTTGGAGTAGGAAGAGGGGTGTAAATCCTTAATATGAAGTATTTTACAAATTATATTATTATGTTTATGAACTCTATCATAAGTAAATATTTATCGAAGTAATTTGTTTGGCATTCTTGGATATATTCTACAAAGAAATCCTTGATCTATTCTTCAGGAGGGTGGCGATGACCACAACTTGAGGTTTTAGGCCCTAAGCCAACATTATTACCTCTCATAGTTCCTCTTTCATTCACTTTTATTTTCCAAAACCAATGAACTAGAAACCAATTTCCAGAAGGATTATTATAGATCATTTAGAACATGTAGGGAGCCATACAACATGCTAATATTAAGGAATATTTTGCATGGGAATTTTAATAGTATCATCCTTCCATGTTTTTAAGGGATAACAGTCCACAATTGGTACTGTAATGGGTGGATTACATTCCATTAATTTTTTATATGATATTTAGACACCTCATTATAAGGGAGTGAATCTCACTATATATGTTCTACTTGATTCAGGAAATGGTAGGACACTATTACTCTAGTTGATCATCTCATGATATGGTTTGGAGGGATTTCCAGATTGTAATACCAAGGAGTATTGGCGATTCTTAATTTTAAATAAATTAATATTTTTAATTTTTAGTCATTTTAGACAAAAATAAGTCAAACATTAATTATAAACTACACCAAGATAATCTTGTTAAACACACAACACTGATGTGGACTTCATTACACGCAACACTGAGTTTCTACAGAACATCATTTAACTATTCTAATTATTTAAACAAGATAGTTATATGATAACTGTTAAACATTATAATATGAATTGACAGAAATAATTTTTGAATATTATTTATAATGTTTTTATATAAATGAAACATACTGATAATTAAAAAATGTAATATGGGAAATGTATTTATAAGTTTGAATATACAATTTTATCAAAGGAATTTCTTTTAACGTCCTTAATTGACAAATAATAAAATAATATTTAGACACTCAAAGAAATTAAAATTGATAAAGTAAACATCATTTTTGAATATAGGATGTCCAAATTATCTTACAAAAAAATTGTTGGAATTTTCTAATAAACATAATGTTTTTGGATGAATTGTGAAATTTTCTGATTTTTAATTCAAAAATTAGTTTTTTATAATTTATTTATATTGTTAAATTATATTTTATATTGGTTTGAAGCCAAAATATATCAATAATATATTTATTAATCCATGTTTTGTCTTTGGAATTATTTTTCTGTTGAATTTAGATAAAATTATTAATGAACTTTTGAACATTCTCACATTTAAAACCTACATTCTTGCCATGTTTTGAGATTAGCATTGAACAAAATCATTCCACTTATGTGAATTGAATTTAAAAAAAATGGAAAAAATGGTTCTAATAATTATAATATTTATAGTCTAATAATATCAATCTTATTTTTTTAAAAAAATGTTTATGAAAGAGATAAAAATTAATTATAGAGATAAAGGTAATATTATCTTTAACAATGGACTAAGCCTTAAGCGTAAGATCCAAAATAACCTATCCAATTATCCACAACCCAATTTCTGGCCATATTCCTCACATAAAATTTATATTCGTTATTTTTGTAGTTTTTTATTATTTTTTACGTAAAAACATTGGTACACCAAACATGTTTTATGAAATTCCAAGTGTGTCACCTCCCTCCCTTATAAAAGGTCACAAAATTTTCTACTTATTCACACAGCCAACAAATACATATACAAACAATATTGGACAAATTAACATTCCAAAAACCCTCTTTCCTCTTAGAATCCTACATTAGGGAAAAAATCCGTCTAATAAAACTCGTTGGTGCAACCCAAAATGAGTTACCCAACGAAGAGGTGCCATCCTTCCACAAACTCATTTCGTTTATGTTTTATTCTACACTAACAAAATTATTATTTTTAAATTATTACATAATTTCCTAATTATCATAAATGTAGTAATTTTTTTATGATAATGGCTATACCTAAACATAAATAGACATCAATATAATTGGTAATGAACTCACAATTCTTATGTACAAAAAACTACCACCTCATGATAAAATATTGATAGTTTTTCCTTTACCACATATAATTGTTGAAAATTATGGTGTAAAATATTTTTTTATATTTAATTTATGATAATATATATAATATATGTATTATTATGGAATTATTATATAACAAAAACCTTCATGCTTTGAAATTTCGTTAAATGGAATAATTTCGTTCGAGGATGTGTGGACTACTACTGCCTCAAAGCGATGTGATTCGTTCAAATTAATCATGACATATATTAATGGTGGGATCATTAAAACATATTATATTTATGATATTACAATTATAATATAATTATATATATATATATATATTTCATTTACTTTTTTTCGTTCAATACAATAATTAAACAGAAACAATATTCATTTGTACGTACAATCTACCGTCTCCATGAACGATGTATTCCATTTCATATTTCTATATTTCTAAGATTATTATAATTAAATATCATCTAAACACAAATTACACTAGTATGGTGGTTTAAATTATGGAAATCATTATATAATTATGAGGTACAAATATTTTACAAGTTAAGGCACATGAGAAAAAAGAAAGCAGATATTAGCAGACTTGTAAGAATAACATAGAGGTGTTAATAAAAGGTGATATAAATTAATATATGGTATTAGATATTATAATTTTTTGTGTTATATTTATAATAAATTTACATTTATTATACAGGGGGTTTTATGATAAGGAAGAGAGTTATGACATAAGGTAAGGGGTTTCGAATGTCACATTTATTTCTATGAGACTTATTCATTATTCCCCTCCCTTTTCAATTGTTTGGTATATATGGTGACAATGAATATATTATATAAATTTAATACATAGAATTATGTGTATTTACATATACGTTTTATGGTCTCTCTTTCATGGTGTTTATGTTTCAAATGTTATAAAATTGGTAAAGCAGTTTTGTCTCAATTTTATTTCTTTGAGACACATTCCAAGAACATCACAAACCAGGTTTTAAAAAAACAATAAAAAATGATCATTTAAAGAAATTTTCAATATAAAATGTTTTTAAATATGTTTGTTTCTTTTCAAATTTCCTTTATATTATTTTCAATTATTTTCAATTAAATATTTTTCAAAAAAAAATTCAATATTACATTCCATCAAAGTGATTTTATAATTTTATTCAAGAATAATTTATATGATTTCATGGAAATTTATTTTAATTTTTTTTTCAAGAATACATTTTATGTTTTAAAAGAAAAATATTTGAAAAATTATTTATGTTTTAATATATTTGTTTATATAAATATGGATTTTTCGTCAAGAAATGATTTTTGAAAAATATTTCTAAATTATTTTCTATCTAAGATGAAATATGTTGGTGTTACTCATGCCATTATATGAAATAAAACAAAGGTTCCTTTAATATTATTTCTCTATATGGATTAGTATTTGATTGTCACGACCCGCCCTCGGGGTCCGTGCCGTGACTACCCCAAGCCCGCCTTCCATAGGCCAGGGGCTGGCGACTAGCACCAAGGCGTAAATCCCAGTAAAAATGGAAGGCATTGCCTTTGAAAAGTAAACACACACCACAGAGTAAACGAGCGGAAAGTAAACACTAAGCAAGCAGAGTACGACTGAAAGTGCGGAAAAGTAAATGGGCCAGAATACAAACCCAAACTAAAAGTAAAGTACAACTCGAAAAGGGAAAAACAGCAACTGTAAAGTAAAGGCTGCAACTCCGAGCTGTCCACCGGAAATCCCACCTGAAGGGTGGGTACAGATAGCTCCTCTGCTACACGGGTCCCGCCGTCCGATCCGAGCACGTCCTGCCCAGTGGTCCACCTCCGGGTACCGTCCCGCTCTGCAAGCCTCAGCTAAGGTCAACGCTGTCCGTCATCTGCAACCAACACAACGTAGTGCGGGCGAAGCCCGTGCAGGGGTGAGTATAAGCTACTCAGTAGGGACCCCGAGACCCCTGAAGGTCTCTCAAATCCACAAAGGATAAACCACGAAGAAAAGTACAATCACGAAGTAACAACCGACACTGCTTAGGTATATTCCCATACATATACCTAAGTCATTAATTAAAATACGCTCCAACCTCCGAGCCCAAGTACAACTCAGTCCACGCAGGAAAGTATACGTATTCCACATAGGAAAGCAAAATATAATCCACACAGGATTGCACAACACAATCCACACAGGAAAACAACAGGATTCAGCTCACACAGGTATACTTCTTCAAGGACGATAAAGATGATCACTGATCCATCTAAGTCATCGGACCCACGAAGGATCGATAGGTAACTAACCCCCGCAAAGACCCACACAGGATCGGGCCCACACAGGACCGGTAGGCGCTGGCTCACACAGAACCGCTGAGCGCAAGGACCCACACAGGATCAGACCCACACAGGATCAGACCCACACAGGATCGGGCCCACACAGGACCTGTAGCACTGATCCACGTAGGATCGCTGAGTGCTGTAGTCGTCGTCGTCGAATCCACACAGGATCTCTGTACTGTCGTCGTCGAATCCACACAGGATCTCTGTACTGTCGTCGTCGCAGTCACAGTAGCAGTCGTAGCAGTAGAACAGTCGCAACCAGCACTAAGGTTCCCGCACACAGCAAGCTCGTACGGAGGGTCCGCTCCACGAGCCGAGAGGCTGATACATCAACTGTCACGAAGACCAGAGTTGATGTATCCAAAAGTTCCGTATCGACAACAGGAACTCAACGCAACAGACGGCGCGTCGATCGGACGCCCGGTCTGAGAGTTATTGGCATTTTCGTCTCCGGGGCCCGGTTGGTTTTTAAGGCAAAACCAGCCTGACCATACTCCACCTGCGTCCAAACCTCGGGCGGAGTATGCCAAAAGATCCGTCTCACTAAGAGGAACACAACGCGACTGACGGCGCGTCAATCGGACGTTCGTAGCTCAAGATATGAGCTTTTCCGCTCCGAAGGCCCGGTTGGTTTCGTGAACGAACCAACCCGGCCGAACTCAAAGTTAACCGAAACCTTGAGTGCGATATACCGAAACGACCGTCTCGATCCAAGGATCGCGTTGCCGCTGACGGTTCGTCGATCGGAGGTCCGAGGCTCAAGTTATGAGCGAAAAACCAAAACTGGTCCGAAACGGGGGGTCCGGGTCCGGGCCGACCCGGCCCGACCCCCCCCTGGGCGGCGCGGTGGCCGGCGGCGGCGGCCGGCGGCGGCGGACGGCGGCGGCGGGCCGCGGTGGCGGCGGCGGCGGGCGGCGGCGGCGGGCGGCGGCGGCGGGCCGCGGCGGCGGGCCGCGGCGGCGGCGCTTGGCGCCGCACGTGGGTGGCACGCGGGGCTAAGCCCCGCGTTTTCTTGAGGGGCGGCGCGGCACAAAGGGGCCGCGCCCCAATTTTTTTAAAGAAGCCCCCCCTCACGTGGGGGGGCCTGTTGGTGCGGAACCGAGGGGGCAGCCGGCCCCCTCCCTTTAAAATAAAACCGCCCCCCTCTTTAAGAGGGGGGTTTTGCCAGCTGGCCGGGGAATTAATTCCCCGGTTTAACGGCATCTGGCCGGCCAGCCGGCCGGCCGGTTTTCTCCAACGGGACCGGAATTTCTGGTCCCCTCTTCGGCTTCCGACGCCGGCGGCCCGGTCGCCGGTCTTCCCTTCCGCCGCGGCCCGGAACCGGCCGCGGTCTCCTCGTCCCGCCGCGGCCCGGAACCGGCCGCGGTCTTCTCGTCCCGCCGCGGCCCGGAACCAGCCGCGGCGTTCGTCATCCGGCGCGGTGCGACGGCACCGCGCCCCTTTCGCCGTGCCATGATTCCTTCCAACGCGGCGTGACGGCGTCGCGTTCTTGAAGATTCTGCTCGGCGTAGCGCGACGGCGTTGCGTAATTTATAAGCACGATCATCCGCGTGGTGCGACGGCACCACGCCACTTGCTTTCACCCGCATGAATAAAACAAGAACGATGGAGGGGGGTTCGGCCGTGTTCGTGCGGTCCGGCCCCCCTCACGTTAAAATAAAAACGCAACTTAAAATAAATCAAGTCACACGTTAGTCTTGATAAAATCACGATCAAGAATAAAATAAGGAAACCAAAAGAAATCGACAACCCTTACCTTGGGTTTAAGATTCGAAGAATCGTCTACGTCCCGCGGAAGACGGCGTCGCGGAGGTCGGGCGTCGCGGTCGTCGTTCGTCAAATCCGTTGACGAAGTGTTATGCCCGAAGAGACACGACGTTGGCGGATCTTCGTTTGCCGACGAAGAAGGTCCGAGGAGGAAGAAGAGGTCCGATGATACCGGGTCGCCGAGTCGATGATCCTTGACGAAGTGTTGTCGTTCTTCGTTGAGGATGAAGACGTTCTTCGCCGGAGAAGATGAAGAGGAGCTCTCAAAAAGACAAACAAAGAACTCCCAATAAAATAAGACTACCTCTTATTTTATTAACACAACACAAAATAATTTCAAAGTTTGAAATTCAAAAAGACTTAACTCCCACAATTAATTAAGAGTAACTTAAGCCAATTAATTAGGGGTTAAGTATGTTGAGAGAATTTGAAAAGGTTAGGGGTTCGTGTGGGCCCCACCACACTTAATCCTCCCAAGGGAGGTTAAGTGGGTGTGGGTCCCACTTCCAACCTCCTTTGATAGGTTTTAACTTGTTGTAATAAAATTGTTCTTCACAATTTTATTTAACTCAAACTAAAAACCCCAAAACGTAACTTTCAACCCGCAACAAACGCAACTCCCGAAAAGGTCTCTTTAAGCGAATATCGGCGCTGCGAGTTCATCGGTGCCCTCGGATTTCAATTCCGAGCACCGGATCAAAAGTTAGGAATTCCCGCTCGTTCGTTCACTGAACGTACCCGAGCCAAACTTCGGAAATTAATTCCGGGCACTCCGGGCCTCGGAATCAGGTTCCGTCAGAAACCGCGCTCTTGTAAAATTCTAAAGAAAATTAAGAAAAAATTTCCCTTGAATTTTACGGGTCTTTACATTACTCCCACCTCAGGGCTTTACGTCCCCGTAAAGATACAACAAAAACTAGGCAAACAAATGAGGGTACTGAGCACGCATCTGAGCCTCCCACTCCCATGTGCTCTCCTGGAGATTCCCGTGCTGCCATCTGATGCGCACAAGAGGAATCGATCGCCCACGCAGGACCCGCTCCTGTCGATCCTCTAACTCCACCGGGACCTCCGTAAAAGTCGCCCCATCGTCAACGTCAAGCTCCCCATGGTCAATGATGTGCGTCGGGTCGTGCACGTATCTCCTCAGCTGGGATATGTGGAAGACGTCGTGCACCCGGTGCAACTGAGGTGGTAGAGCCAGGCGATAAGCCACCTCACCAATCCTGCTGAGAACCTGGAAGGGTCCGATGAAGCGCGGAGATAACTTGCAGCCTCGGCCAAATCTCCGAATACCACGTCGAGGTGAGACCCGCAAGAAGACGTGGTCGCCATCCTCGAACTCTAGTGGCCTTCGCTCCCTGTTGGCATAAGGCTTCTGCCGGCTCTGAGCTGTACTCATCCGCCCCTGGATGACCTGGACCATCTCAGGTCCCACAAGAGCTGCAAGATTTCTTCTTTGCCGATAAGAGAAATCTAGTCCCATCCCCTGGATGAACCACATTCTTCGCCTAATACAGTCAATCCTAACATGGATGATACTAATCCATACCAAGGATGACGTCGTAAGGCCTCGACGCTACTACTAAGAGATCCAACCGTTACTCTCGCCTCCAAGGGTTGAGTCACACTGTCGGCATCAGTGTGTGGTAACTGGGTCTCCTCCAGTAGATGTCTCACAAGTGAGGGTCAAGTCAACAGCCAAAACTGGAACCTCTTAGTAACATCACGAAAGAGGACATGAACGAAAATATCTCAAAGGTATGCGTCTTTTATTATTGCAGCTCATAATACAAGACGCTACACAAAAGCAACAAGGAACCAGAAGTACAAGGATGTATCCACTAGTTCTGCTCCTGTCCATCGGCTCCTAGAGCTCCATGATCGAAGGCCTCAGCTGCCTGAAGCTGAGCTCTCCCCTGCGGTCGGGGTGGACCTCCTGGTGGTGGTGGTGGTAGAGCCTCAAAGCGTCGTCCACCACCTGCTGCTCGGCCAGCTCCTCTGCCTCGTCCGTCTCCTCCCTGCGGACCGCCACGGTCGAACCTCTGCCTCTGCCTAGGTGGTTCCTCAACCGTCTGCTGCTCCTCCGCATGGCGGGTCGGGCAGTCACGAGCCATGTGGCCTTGCCCGCCGCATGCAAAGCACTGTCTTTCACTCAAAAGACTGGCTCCGCGCTGTGTGCCCTGCACTGCTGAGCCAGTGCCCTGAGGTCGTCTGCCTGAAGGTCTGGTCTGTCTGGACCCCTGAGTCATCTGTCTGCTACCTGCTACCGAAGACTCCGCTACGTGCCGCCCTGCGGTGGGTCTCTGTGCTGGTGTAGACTCAGCAAAGAAGCTCTCGATCCGGAGGGCCCGCTCCAATACTCCTATCTGAGTCGGTATGCTGAGGGAGATCAGCGATGCCCTGATCTCGTGTCTCAAACCCTGCTCGAAGGTCCGGGCCCGGAAGAATGGGTCCCGTACCATGTCGGTCGAGTAGCGCGAGAGATCGGTAAATCTCGCCGAGTACTGAGCGACCGTCATGCTGCCCTGCCGCAGCTGTAGAAGCTCCTGAATGCGCACCGCTCGGAGGGTGGCTGGGACGAACTCCGAGCGGAAGAGGCTCTCAAAGTCCGTCCAAAGAAGAGATGCCTCATCGTGCACCTGGAGCATCAAGCTCCACCATCGTCCTGCTGCTGCGTGTAGTAGGCTCGCAGCGAGGATCACCATGAGGTCTGCTGGTGTCCTCACTAGCCTAAACACTCGAACTACTGCCTCCAGCCAGTCCTCTGCTGCCTGGGGATCCGTCTCCCCGCGAAACCTGGGCGGTCGCTGGCGCTGAAACTCATGCAGTGCGCTGAGGCGACGTGCATCGTCAGCGGCTGCTGCTGGAAGCATCAGGGGCTCGGCGGGTAAAGCTACCGCCGGTGCCACTACTGGAAAAGGGCCCTGCACCGAAGCCTCGTCGCTCGGTGGGCTGTCGTCTCGCTCGACTCTCGGAACCCTAGCTGGCTGCCGTCGTGGGGCCATCCTGAATAGGAAACAGGTGCGCCACGGTTAGAACAGTATACCTGGTGAGCTGATATAAGTAATCACAAAGAAAACTTGAGACTTTCATTAAGCAGATCAGTATACCCGGTGAGCTGACACAAGTAATCACAAAGAAAACTTTGAAACACACACGCAATCAATGTTTTCGTGCATTAAGTCGGAAATCAGAAGTCAGGGTCCTGGTGTACGGATACGTCGGCCGCCGCACCAACACTGGACTCCCTGGACTGATAACCACACTCAATACGCTAAACATTATTGATTCACATAGAAAAGATCAGGGTTCGCGGTAGAACCGAACTCCTTTGATACCAATTTGTCACGACCCGCCCTCGGGGTCCGTGCCGTGACTACCCCAAGCCCGCCTTCCATAGGCCAGGGGCTGGCGACTAGCACCAAGGCGTAAATCCCAGTAAAAAGGGAAGGCATTGCCTTTGAAAATTAAACACACACCACAGAGTAAACGAGCGGAAAGTAAACACTAAGCAAGCAGAGTACGACTGAAAGTGCGGAAAAGTAAATGGGCCAGAATACAAACCCAAACTGAAAGTAAAGTACAACTCGAAAAGGGAAAAACAGCAACTGTAAAGTAAAGGCTGCAACTCCGAGCTGTCCACCGGAAATCCCACCTGAAGGGTGGGTACAGATAGCTCCTCTGCTACACGGGTCCCGCCGTCCGCTCCGAGCACGTCCCGCCCAGTGGTCCACCTCCGGGTACCGTCCCGCTATGCAAGCCTCAGCTAAGGTCAACGCTGTCCGTCGTCTGCAACCAACACAACGTAGTGCGGGCGAAGCCCGTGCAGGGGTGAGTATAAGCTACTCAGTAGGGACCCCGAGACCCCTGAAGGTCTCTCAAATCCACAAAGGATAAACCACGAAGAAAAGTACAATCACGAAGTAACAACCGACACTGCTTAGGTATATGCCCATACATATACCTAAGTCATTAATTAAAATACGCTCCAACCTCCGAGCCCAAGTACAACTCAGTCCACGCAGGAAAGTATACGTATTCCACATAGGAAAGCAAAATATAATCCACACAGGATTGCACAACACAATCCACACAGGAAAACAACAGGATTCAGCTCACACAGGTATACTTCTTCAAGGACGATAAAGATGATCACTGGTCCATCTAAGTCGTCGGACCCACGAAGGATCGATAGGTAACTAACCCCCGCAAAGACCCACACAGGATCGGGCCCACACAAGACCTGTAGGCGCTGGCTCACACAGAACCGCTGAGCGCAAGGACCCACACAGGATCGGGCCCACACAGGACCTGTAGCACTGATCCACGTAGGATCGCTGAGTGCTGTAGTCGTCGTCGTCGAATCCACACAGGATCTCTGTACTGTCGTCGTCGAATCCACACAGGATCTCTGTACTGTCGTCGTCGCAGTCACAGTAGCAGTCGTAGCAGTAGAACAGTCGCAGTCAGCACTAAGGTTCCCGCACACAGCAAGCTCGTACGGAGGGTCCGCTCCACGAGCCGAGAGGCTGATACATCAACTGTCACGAAGACCAGAGTTGATGTATCCAAAAGTTCCGTATCGACAACAGGAACTCAACGCAACAGACGGCGCGTCGATCGGACGCCCGGTCTGAGAGTTATTGGCATTTTCGTCTCCGGGCCCCGGTTGGTTTTTAAGGCAAAACCAACCCGACCGTACTCCACCTGCGTCCAAACCTCGGGCGGAGTATGCCAAAAGATCCGTCTCACTAAGAGGAACACAACGCGACTGACGGCGCGTCAATCGGACGTTCGTAGCTCAAGATATGAGCTTTTCCGCTCCGAAGGCCCGGTTGGTTTCGTGAACGAACCAACCCGGCCGAACTCAAAGTTAACCGAAACCTTGAGTGCGATATACCGAAACGACCGTCTCGATCCAAGGATCGCGTTGCCGCTGACGGTTCGTCGATCGGAGGTCCGAGGCTCAAGTTATGAGCGAAAAACCAAAACTGGTCCGAAACGGGGGGTCCGGGTCCGGGCCGACCCGGCCCGACCCCCCCCTGGGCGGCGCGGTGGCCGGCGGCGGCGGCCAGCGGCGGCGGACGGCGGCGGCGGGCGGCGGCGGGCCGCGGTGGCGGCGGCGGCGGGCGGCGGCGGCGGGCCGCGGCGGCGGCGCTTGGCGCCGCACGTGGGTGGCACGCGGGGCTAAGCCCCGCGTTTTCTTGAGGGGCGGCGCGGCACAAAGGGGCCGCGCCCCAATTTTTTTAAAGAAGCCCCCCCTCACGTGGGGGGGCCTGTTGGTGCGGAACCGAGGGGGCAGCCGGCCCCCTCCCTTTAAAATAAAACCGCCCCCCTCTTTAAGAGGGGGGTTTTGCCAGATGGACGGGGAATTAATTCCCCGGTTTAACGGCATCCGGCCGGCCAGCCGGCCGGCCGGTTTTCTCCAACGGGACCGGAATTTCCGGTCCCCTCTTTGGCTTCCGACGCCGGCGGCCCGGCCGCCGGTCTTCCCTTCCGCCGCGGCCCGGAACCGGCCGCGGTCTCCTCGTCCCGCCGCGGCCCGGAACCGGCCGCGGTCTTCTCGTCCCGCCGCGGCCCGGAACCGGCCGCGGCGTTCGTCATCTGGCGCGGTGCGACGGCACCGCGCCCCTTTCGCCGTGCCATGATTCCTTCCAACGCGGCGCGACGGCGTCGCGTTCTTGAAGATTCTGCTCGGAGTAGCGCGACGGCGTTGCGTAATTTATAAGAACGATCATCCGCGTGGTGCGACGGCACCACGCCACTTGCTTTCACCCGCATGAATAAAACAAGAACGATGGAGGGGGGTTCGGCCGTGTTCGTGCGGTCCGGCCCCCCTCACGTTAAAATAAAAACGCAACTTAAAATAAATCAAGTCACACGTTAGTCTTGATAAAATCACGATCAAGAATAAAATAAGGAAACCAAAAGAAATAGACAACCCCTACCTTGGGTTTAAGATTCGAAGAATCGTCTACGTCCCGCGGAAGACGGCGTCGCGGAGGTCGGGCGTCGCGGTCGTCGTTCGTCAAATCCGTTGACGAAGTGTTATGCCCGAAGAGACACGACGTTGGCGGATCTTCGTTTGCCGACGAAGAAGGTCTGAGGAGGAAGAAGAGGTCCGATGATACCGGGTCGCCGAGTCGATGATCCTTGACGAAGTGTTGTCGTTCTTCGTTGAAGATGAAGACGTTCTTCGCCGGAGAAGATGAAGAGGAGCTCTCAAAAAGACAAACAAAGAACTCCCAATAAAATAAGACTACCTCTTATTTTATTAACACAACACAAAAGAATTTCAAAGTTTGAAATTCAAAAATACTTAACTCCCACAATTAATTAAGAGTAACTTAAGCCAATTAATTAGGGGTTAAGTATGTTGAGAGAATTTGAAAAGGTTAGGGGTTCGTGTGGGCCCCACCACACTTAATCCTCCCAAGGGAGGTTAAGTGGGTGTGGGTCCCACTTCCAACCTCCTTTGATAGGTTTTAACTTGTTGTAATAAAATTGTTCTTCACAATTTTATTTAACTCAAACTAAAAACCCCAAAACGTAACTTTCAACCCGCAACAAACGCAACTCCCGAAAAGGTCTCTTTAAGCGAATATCGGCGCTGCGAGTTCATCGGTGCCCTCGGATTTCAATTCCGAGCACCGGATCAAAAGTTAGGAATTCCCGCTCGTTCGTTCACTGAACGTACCCGAGCCAAACTTCGGAAATTAATTCCGGGCACTCCGGGCCTCGGAATCAGGTGCCGTCAGAAACCGCGCTCTTGTAAAATTCTAAAGAAAATTAAGAAAAAATTTCCCTTGAATTTTACGGGTCTTTACATTGATGACATCATTTTTTTAAACATGTTTATCATTTAGATTTTATATGTTTATTAAAGATGCCTTTTTTCACTGGTTATGATTTCATGAAATGATACTGAAACCTTTATTTTTTCATGGGTTATGATATGATTACATGTTTATGACACCCATTTAATTTCAAGGGTTATGATATGATTGATTATGTTTTTTTGGGAATGTGTATGTATGATTTAATTATGAAATGTGTGGAATCTATATCTCCATAAAAAGTATTGGGTAATGATAAATGGTATATGAAAACAAAGGGTACACATGTTATAGCACATGAACCAATAGAATAAGGTACACATGTTGTAGGTCCTGAATGAAAATAAGAAGTTACATGGGTTGTAGCCCTAGAATGAATGTTTGAGGGAACATGGGTTGTAGACCAAGCTAAGAAATAACAAGGTACATGGGTTTTTATCCCATGCATGAATATGGTAAATGGGTTATAGCCTAATATTAATATGTCATAATGGTATTTGTAGGTAGCTCTGATATAATAGTTTATATGTTTATGTGTATGAAACAAAATCTATGTCCTAATCCAATGTTATGCTTACATTTATTTTTCTATTAATCCCCTTATGATTCATGTCTAATGAACTTCCTATATTTATTCCATGATTAATGTTTATGATGTTTAATATGAAGTGTATGTTATTCTAATGTATTGATCATGTTCGCATACCCCTATGATCAAGTTTTTTCTTACATGTCTCACTCATTTACCCTTACAAATAATATAAGAATACAGAGTTTTATGTTTCCTTCCCATATGTTATTAATATATGTATTATGCATGATGTGTATAAGAATGGTTATAGTCATGAAGAAACTAGTAAGAGATAATCTATCTCACTTATATACGAGTGTTTATGTTTATATGTTTCCCAAGGAACTATATTGATACAATAATTGGGAATCTATTTGTGTAATGTACTAAGTATTCATCAAAAGTGATGTAATGGTAATGTATGAAAAGTGAGGGTGTCTATACAAATATCCTCCTATGAATAATTCTATCCATATTAATTGAGGGATGATAGAGATAGAGAGTGTATGCATGTAGAGTAGGTCACTTTAAAAGTAATAAAATACTGAATATGTTTACTAATGCTTCAGTGAGTTTCAATGATCATTCATGGTGATGATTTATCCAGAGCCAGGTTATCCGTGGATGGTCACATGTATGACATTTGATCATAGGTGAACAAAGTACTATTGAATATGTTATTTGGGATAATGAATCAAGAACTCATCAGTTAGTATAACATTAGAGAGGAGGAAGGTTTGTTCTATGGATGATTGTCCCCTATAACAAGAACTATTTATACTAGTAGTAGGAAGAGAACTTCTGATATTTATTTAGTGAAAATCAGGACAAAGTGTGTGTTGTCGTTACCCAGTTGTGCGGGATTTTTTTGTTAGTCGAGAAAAATAAAGACCAACTATATTGAGGACCCAACAGTGTGCTGAGATTCTAGAAAGGTGGGTAATATTCAATAGGTTTTAGATAATTCCCTCATATGGTTAGTGATAGAGGAGTTAAAATTACTCTTTTTTCCTGATCAATATCAGTATCCCATAATTTGAAAGGAGTTATATAACACCTGGATGATCATGCTAAGAAGGTGATTGTGGTCGTGGGATCCCTACATAAAGACTTAAAACCCCAATAGAGTAGGTTATCCCATTGTAGTCTGGTTGAATCATATAGAGATAAACTAGGATAGATTTATACTAGGTATCAAATCTAGTAGGATTAGAGTTTAGAAAAATATTTGGTTAGAGGTAAAATCTTTGTATCCTTTACTTCAGTTTTTGATTTTGTGATAAACGCAACTCCCAATCATTTGCAACTATTTATATTGTGGTGAGTCTTTGAATTGATATTCCATATTCTAGTGGTTTTTTGAAACATGATTCCCTTTTAAAAAATTTATTAGAAGGTGGACACAAGTGAAAATATTTTACTATTGAGATAGGCATGAATTATTTCTTATAGGGACTTATTCCCATGAGATGACAGGACTTGATATCATTCTTGCAATGAAATTATTTGTTCTTTATCGTGCCTATATAGATTTATATCACTGGAGGGTATCATTTACATCACCAAAGGGTGGTATCTATATTCATAAGTGTGAATATAACTTCCATTAATTATAATCTAGACCAGTGGATCATGGGTTGGGTGGAGTGTCATCCCAAATTACTAGCTTTTATATGGATTGATAGGGAACACATCAGGATAATTTCACTCCTATAGTATATAATTTCATGATATTATTATTTTATAAGTTTTCTAGAATGACTCACTAGGGATGGGTGGATTATATTACTATTCTAGTTTCAGGAGCTTCACTGATATCCATTCCTCCATATAGGATGGATGTTATTGAGTTGTAAGTGCTCAAGAGGATACTAGAAGACTCAGTTGTATATAGTTTTATATGGAACAGTTCTTCCCCATTGGATGAACACTAATTTTATCTAAGAATTAATATGGTACCATCAATAATTTTATGGATTACCATTAGATGAACTAGAAAATTATTAATAACTGGTATCCACTAGCCCATATATATTTCCTCTTTGACCGGCTCAATGGAGTACTGTTTTTTATAATGGTTTATTTTTGGGTGGGAAACTATCTATTGGGTGTTATACCATAAGATATACCACAAAAATCATTTCATATTATATACGGATTGTATGAATATTTATTCATTCAGTTCTGCCTTATTAATGCACCAACAATATTCATGGCTTTGATGAATCATGATTTCTACCCATACCTTGATTCATTTATGATAGTGTTTTTTCAAATAATCTCGTTTTATTCAAGAATCGATACAAATAAGACCTATAATTTTTTCTATAATTTTCATCATAATGAGAGTGTGTCTATTATCTAAAATTCTCACAAAATTGAACATTTGGATCGATAAGGTCCACTTAAATAATCGAATTATGAAAGATATAGAAGTATCTATTTACCTAGAGAGGGTTGAGATGAACAGTTTCCTAAGAGAATCCCAATACTTTATTTTTTATATGGAGTTTCATGGGGATAACAAAATATTTCTGGGGATATATATAAATTTTCATGTCATTCAGTTTTATCTCATTGGTTTGACCAGGAAATGTGTCAAACATACATGATCTAAATCATGTGAGAAAGCATTCTATGAATTGAAAGGGAAATTAACTTCACTGTTGATCCTAATTTTACATTATCCTAGAAGAGGATACAAGGTTTATTATAATGAATCAAGCATCTAGATGGGGGTTTTCTTGATGCAAAGATATTGATACATGGAATATAGTTCTTTTTATCTAAGGCCTCATCATTTGAATTACTCAACACTTGATATCGATATAGCATCAATTATACATACCTTTTAATGTTATAGGTATTGAATTCTTGGAGATAATTATTTTGTATAGATAATCGAAAAAATAATCATGTATATATTTTAATGTTGTTACGTAAATAATAGGAATTATATATAGGATGAATCACTATAGTAGTTTGGATTTGAGATTTACTATATGTTTAGTAAATGAAATATCTTTTCTGATGGTATGAGATTGGAAGATTCTGACTCATGCACATTAAAAGGAAAATATTTTGTGGAAATGCATGGCTCTTATTTCTGAGAGGAATTTGTAGGTTCAGAACCATCATTTAAAATCTAATCAAATTTTTCTAGGAAATCTTCATTTAAGGACTGAGTGAATATGGGAAATCATTCTGATTCTAAGGCATGTTTTAACAGTGGGTTGTTTCATGTTAGGACCCACCACCTTGTTTGATTCTCGGTGAGGATGAGGTATTGTTCATTAATAAGTATGTATGGGTTTAAATAGAAAGATGATTAAAATTAATAGGAGTGGCCCATTAATATATTTAGTATTATATCATAGTCTTAAAAATATGTATCACAACTTATAGAAATAATATTGGTGGAAGTGGATGAAATATGAGATAATAGGTTTTGTTACTCAGTGTTCCACCTCTCAATAAGAAAAGGTAAAACAACATTACCCCATAAGTATTTTATAGACATTTCCCATTATTTAGTGGAAATGGGATGACTTCAATATGGATTTTATGGTGGGATTTCCAAAATAACATTAAATATGTGACAAAGTACTGGTGATCACATATACCTGAAAATGTAATTTCACTTTCTACTAATTCGAAAGACCATATCAGTGGAAAATTTATGAAAGATATATATTAGAGAGATCATAATCCTTCACTAAGTTCCTCATATTTTTATATCAGGTATAGATTATATAATTACATTACAGTTCTAGTAGGGTTATCATATGGAATTTGGTCGAATGATTCGAGGGAATATGGAATTTCACCCAAAAACTGATATTTTGTTCGAGCCTATGATATATGTGTTAGAGGAAATGCTATAGCCATGTATCCAATTTATCAGAGGTTCTTGGGAGTAACACATACCTATCTCAAATTTTTATTATAATAACTACTTCCAATTGAGTATACCTATGGATCATTATGATACTTTATATATTAACCAATGTCATTCAACAAAGTGTTGGTTAGAATCACGAGATGTAGTATTACATGGACCTCCTCTCATGTAGGAGACATCAAATTAGGTAAAACATATTTGGATGCATATTGATAAATCATAGCCCTGGAAGATGATTTATGGAAATATCCATATAAAAAATCTAGAGTTTTAGGTTGAGGATCAAGTGTCCCTCTATGTTTCACCTAGACTAGGAGATAGACAAATTTAGAAACAAGTGAATAAATCAACTTGTAATGTTGGATTTTTGTTTTGAGATTTTGGAGTGAGTCAAGATAGTTGATTATTAGTTGATTTCTCCTCATAGGCACTGAACCATTCATAAAATATTCTATATATATTTGTTCAATCGTTAGCACTTTGACACCTCTCATAATATTCAGTATAAGAAGGTTTATTTGGAGGTAGATGTGTCATTTTTCAAACTTCCTATATGTATCATTGATTAGATCATGAAGGATATTTGAAGAAGTTAAGTTCCTATAGTATGGGTGTAATTGCAGTAGCACTATGTATATTCTAAGACATTGGAAATAAGAGGTCCATGTTCATTCTTAGTGACAAGAGTTATTCTTAGATGATGCTTTACTGCAACCAGAAGGGAAAATCAGGGAAATGTTATTTTAAGGATGGAATATTATAAGATCATAGATTTATAATGAAGTATAAACCCTTCAATGTTAAGAAAAAATATATTTTTTCTTCTAATTTATGTTGAAATTCATATATATATATAATGTTTTGGGAGCATTTAAGGCTTTTCAGAGCACGAATATGTTGTTTTTGACAGAAAATGTATATGAAAACTATTTTGTCATAGTTATTAGTAACCATAAGGCTCACCTATGAATACTTATAAGAGTTGGAGAATGGTATGTAAACCATTAATAGTAGGATTCATGACCATATGAGTAGATACAAACAAAATATTTAGGGGATCTACATGTGATGAACATCTTTTAGAAAACAATGAGAATATCCCACACAAGTAGTGTTACTTACAGAGTTACCCCCATATTTGGGGTAACACCCTAAAATAATATGAAACATTTACCTTCAAATAAATTTATACCTATATATATTTTTAATTACAATTAAAACAGAGTTTATCTAACGTTATATGCAACAATAATTGTTGAACTCATTACAAGAAACACCAAGTTTAAATGAAACATGACATAGTTTTAAAATATTGATATTTAATACGATTTTCATCTCCTAGACATTGGAATGATGGTTATGAATATAATTAACTAAATTATGATAAAATATGATAAAATATGATTTAAATTTGGATATATAATTAATTATTATTTCATAAATAAATTAAAAATGAAAATAAAAACTATTTGAGAACAAAGAAAAACTTTATATGGAAAACTATTTTTAGGTAAAAAAACATTTTACATAAAAATTTAATGAAATCGATTTTATTGAGTTTTATATATTTTATATTAATTAAAATGTTATATAATAGAATGATGTGTTCACTATACTAGATATTATAATAAATCAAATTTTACCCAAAAAAATGTATTTTTAGTAAAATGTAGTTATGTCACATTTTGTTAAATTATTTAAATGTTATTTATAAAATTTTAGATTATTTATATAAATTAATAGTCATTATTGAACTCAGAAATAATAAATTACCCTGTTGTATTTTTAATAATTTTATAAAAATATAACTCTTAATTGAAAATTTACAAATCTTGTACTTAATAAGAAACTTCCTTTTCAAACAAGGTGTTTATAAGATCATTTTTTTAAAATTATTTTAAATTTATATTATTTCAATAAAATCGATACTTATCCAATTTTTTCCATTAAAATAAATTTATTATTGAAATTTTATTGGAATACATTTTAAATTATTGTATATTTTATCTTTGGAAAAAATTTATCACATATGTGGGTTAAATTTTAAATTTAACTATTCTTCTTCTATGAGTTTAATATGGAAAATCTGATTCTATATTCTGAATCATCTTAATTTAAATTATAAAATTATTTTTGTGTAATTTTTTACCAAAATGATTAGTAGAAACTATAAAAATTATTTAGATCGGTTATGGAAAAAATGGGTTTACTGAGGAGGGTTGAAACAAAATGAATTGGGTAAAAAATGACCCATAATATTATAAAAAACCCCATTTTATGTCAATATGTGGACCTTATCAACACTATGGTTTGATAATATCCAATTTTTGAGACTTTTGGAATACAAAAAACATTGGTACATCTTTATATTTTAAAACATTAAAAGTGTTCAACTCACCTCACTTATAAAATTCCACACTCTCTATTATTATATTCTAAATTACAATACACATTGGAAAGGAATGGAAAAAATAGCTTTCTTAAAAACCTCCACTCATCCTAGAATACAAATTTTTGTTAAAAATAAAACATCAGATAGAGTTGGGTGGAAACCGAAAGAGGTAAGTTGAAGAAGATGTACCATCCCTGACCAAGCATTTTATTTTTCTTCTTTGTCCCCCTATTTAAATTAATATTAAACCGTTTTGATATAATAAAATTAGTTTATTACGTATAATTATATTTTTATTATGGTAACGTAATAACCCAAATACTTATCATCTTCCATAAAATGTGTTATGAAATCATTTCTTGTGTTTACAAAAAAATACTGCCTCATGAACCATTGTTGATTATTTTCCAAAATATTCTATGAAACAAATATATAATTACAAATTTATAGTTTATATATTATATTTTTGATATTATTATTCCTCTAAAACCACATGAAAATTCTAAACTCCCAATCCAATAGAAAAAAATAATGTCACTCATGTGTATGACAGACCACTACCTTGTAAAATGATGTGATGTTTTTTTCTTTTAAATATTAAATGGATGGTAATAAGGATTGAATAAATAAATATTAATGACATCGGTAACATACTTATATATATATAATTTTGATCACACACATACCTTCTAATATTCTATTCTGTTTGAATATGATGACGTCACTCATGTGTACGACCAACTACCTCCTTGTGAAATGACGTGATTCATTCTTCACATATTCTTTATAGGGAAGATGATAAAGATATGTTTATATATTAACATGGTATATTTATATGACATAAAAATTATTAGGTAATGGTAATTTATTATATAACTTTGTTTATTTCAATCTTTTGAGAAAATGGGAATGCCATTCATACTTGTGTAGGGCCTATCATCTCAATGAATAGTGTATTTCATTTTCTATATATAATATTTTTGGAGTAATATAAATAAATATATAATGAATATTTATTATATTTATATCATGATTAAAATTAGGGTGATGATGAATCCATGATCAACGTAACAATACTGAATATATAAAATCAAAACATACCTGAAAAAGTCGTTATTACCCGAAACATGACTTCAACTTATAATTGTGAATAATTGGATAATAAAAGGTCACAAGTAAATCATATATGGTAGGATATATATAATTATTGTTTTTAAATATTCATATAAAAAATTAATATTTTTTATTTAGGAAGTTTGATGATGTACGATGGAATACAAGATATAAAGTATGGTGTTTCCATCAAAATTTAATTTTCTGTGAGATGTAAGGAATATTGATACATGTTTATTTTATGTAGTGTATATAGTTTACATTAATGTATTTTATAATTACTATAAATAACATTATGGGTACTTACATATCAATTTTAGTAACAATATTTCATGGGGTTTATGACTAAAATTTTATGAAATTGTTAAGGGATCTTTGATTCAATTTCCCTTTTATGAGACATACATTATGCTCTGAATCCAAATTATTTTTTGAGCTGTATATATATCCCATTGAAAATGTTATATAATAAATTTATTTATAAACATTATATTTTGAGTTTCATTTTATGTTATAATATCACGGGGCTTATGATTCAATGTTACAAAAGTGGAAATGTTTTATTATACTATTTCATTATTTATTAGGATTGATTATGATTATACTTCTGACAATGAAAACATACAATCTATATTATAATAAACTAATGAATTTTATTCTTATATCGTTATTTCACGAGAATACATATCTTAACTTTTTTTCCATCTCCTTATGTACTCAGCCATTTAAAAATGGTGTTCTAGAAATATCTCCTTTGTTTCTCACTTTTGAGGAAAAAAAATTTTCATCCAAAACCATATTTTCTATAATTATTTTCCAAAAATATATTAACATTATTAAAATTTATTTTTAAGGTCATTTTAACCATTTTTTCTTTTTTATGATATGAATTATAGGATTCCTCATGTCATTTTTTTAAAAAGTCCCTTTTTTAGTTTAATGAAAATGAAAAGGAAATATATGTTTAAACATTTATAGAATGAATGATAGTTCCAAAGTCATTACCATTATTTAAATTGAATGTCCATTTTTTATTTTATAATGATTATTTTCATATAAAATGTTTTTATAAATTTTTATTGTAAAAAAATTATTTTCCAGCTAGAAACAATATTTTCAACTTGAAAATTTATTATTATTATTTTAAATCATTAATAATATATTTAATAAGTTGTTTTAAAAGAAACGGATGTAGAAAATTGTTTCTATTTAATAATCTATTTTTCAACATGGAAAGTCTATTTTCCGCAAGAAATGTTCCATGTGATCTTTAAAAATAACTTTTTCACATAAGATGAAATCATTTTATGTTATTTGTTTTTTACAAGGGATATTATCCTGGAATACCTTCAGTATTCTTTCTTTGAATGGTTCATGTTTTTGATCCATGGATGTTTATGAAACCCACTTGATTTTCTATGGTTTGTACCATGATAAATGGTTTTTAACCCACTAATTTTTCATGGGTTATGATATGATTAAATGATGAAATGATTATAAAAAGTGTTTCTTTTTCCACAAGTTATGTTATGGTGAAATGTTTATCAAAGCCATTTATTTTAATGGGATCTATTATAATGAATGTTATATGATATTTTGGAACATTTATGTATTATTTTCATTACGAGAAGGGTGGAAACTATATATCTCTCCAAGGAATTGGATAAATATAGATATCTCAGGAGATAAACAAGACTGAAATAGGGATTGAACCCAATATAGTAAGAGACATTATCGAATATGATAGTACTAAGAATAAAATTCGACCACTATGATGGTTTGGTGTGTGGACTAATTAAAATATGATAATTTTGGAAATTATCCTTGACTAATAAAAAAATTAAATCTATTCTTATTTTTATTCCTAAAATATATTTCTTATGACATTATTTAGTTCTCATGGATCATGTTCATTGATTCCACTATGATTAATGTCTTATGAATATCCTTGATTAATTCCATGACTCAATTTTATGATATTTGATATATATGGTATTGTTCAAATTGATATAATCATGTTTACATCCCCTTATTCTCATGATTTATTTATATATCCATTTTTTAACTATATTGGGGATAAAACCCCACAATTTCTTATGTTTCCTCTCCATAAAAAATGACTATTAGTTTTTTTGTGGTATTTTTACGAAGATGGATTTTTGGGAAGTTCCTTATGGAAGATATTAAAGATATTTCAAAAAACATATTATATACCATGTCTCCAAATCCACTAAACCATTATGATACTCATGAATGTGTTTGTGTGATATAATGAATATTCATATAAAAATATGCATCATTTATGAAAAAAATGTTTGGGTATTTAATGATGGCACTGGTATTTTACACACTATGCAACCAAACCATACACCACTTACAGAAATATAGAAATTTCCATTTTATCCATCCTTTATTTTACTTTTGTTCCCCCTTTTCACTTTCTCCCCTTGCACATCCACCTCAATGTTGAGAGATTCAAAATTTTTCTTCATTCTGTCTTTGTATGAATATGTTTCACAATCTCAAAATCATTCATCGTTAGTCACATTGCATCCATATTTTCTATTCAATCAAATTTTTCCTACCATTGTATATCTCTATATATAGATTTAAAAATACATCAACAATAATATTCCCTATTATATAGTATTGATTAATTTTCTTTATTTTTACAATTATAGACTGAATCCAAAGTTGATATCAGAAAGATAGTCTATGACTAAGATAAGGTAGGTTGTCACTTTCTGATACGTTAATGTCATGTATTGTATGTATTGTATTGATGAACTGCGCACAATACATCCACAGAATAACCAATTTAATAATTTTTTTTCTTAAATTAATCTTTCATTCCTATGATTATTTGAGCCATGTGATAATTTATTTCCAATGAGGGTCGAGGACCCCAAATAGGACCACCCCTTTGGCCGTTGTAGTAAACTGGACAATGAATCATCAGCTTCTTATTAATTTGATATACTATATAAGGTGTGTTCATTACACATTATAATCGGGAGGTAATAATTAAAGATAATGGGTCTTCATTATATTTAATGTATGTATTTATCCCATGCTAGGGTACCAAATCACAGAAAACAAAATTTAACTATTATCTGAGGTGAGTTATAATTATTCATTTTAAAAAAGATAAATCAATTAAATTAAACATGGTGTTAAAAGTTGTAGTTATACTGAGAGCCCATGACCATTTTTTATCACTCGATGAGGGTGATACATGGAATCCAACTAAGAATTTCATGAATGGGATTATTTTGATTATTTAATTAAAAATAATTGTTAAATTTATTTACATCACATTATAGGTGATATATGGTTTTTTATACAAATGGAATTGAATTCAGCACATGGGAAGAAGGATTTAACTTATGTTAAGATTGATACTTTTGTTCCTAAATGGGATTCCAAGGTAATGATTCTTGTTAATACACTAGTGTAACATGGTGTTCTCTTGTGGAATGCCAAGGACACGCTTAGAGGGAAATAATTTATACAATCCCTAGAGTGATATCTATGTTATTATAATTACTTCCATAGATAGAATTATAGGCTGAGTGGTTCACGAAACAGTTGGAGTGATACCTGAAATCCTCATAAAGAACTCCTCAGATTGTATTAAATTATTAATAAATAATTTTTTTAATTAATATCAATGATGAATATACAATGTCAATTAATATACTTGAATTTGGTCAATACTTCTTATACATGATTACCATGTTATATTTTTTTAACCATGTGTAAAGAAATAGGATGTGTTCATCCCTTATTATGATATGATCAATGGGGGATGAATTCTGAGTTATGGTCCTCTTAAATAATTAAAATAAATTGTTAGTATTTTAGATACATTCCGACTTATGCTGAAGTAGGTTGTATCAAGTGGGTGTCCTATTTAAAAACTAGCCTAACATGTGATTTATGTATTTCATTATTATTTTGTATTTGTAATAGAAAAATACATCCTTATATATTCACAGTATTTTGAAATTAGAGACTATTATAAGCGGCCTACTTAGTATATCACACACCCTATTCAATCCATCCATTGGAAACTAAAAAGAATTTTTGAAGCCCGATTCCTTTTATATGATGGAGTGTTGGTGTAGAAGACTGATCTTATGATTTTTATGAAATTATAGATTTCTTTTGAACTTATTTTCAATTTTTATAGGATGTTGTATATTCCTTCAACAATTTTTTTAATGTATTTCCCTTTTGTATAAAATGAAAATTTTGACATCATTTGTTAAATTAACTTGGTTATGGGTTATAACCATTTATTTATGGTATATAGAGGAGTTAATTATTCCATTATTGGGTATTTAATTATTATGTTACTACTATTGATTTATAAAATTAATTTCTTCTTCCAAAATATGAATCTGAGGGTATATTCTTCCACCAAACAATTATAGACCCTTTTATCAAGTCAAAATCATCTAGCATAATTGAAGGCCTTATTGTTTCCATATAGCCCTCAGTTTAGCTAAAATTATTGAAGTATATGGGGCATGAATCTTCATAAAGAATTCATGATTTACATTTATTTTCCTTATGGTATTCACTCAAGAGATTGAGAAAATGTTTTAAATTGATAAATGATTTTTTACTCGCATTGGTTGAATAAAAATTTTATTTCATATCCAAATTTTCTAAAAATGTTTTCAAGAATATTTTTAATATTATCCTATAATTTTAAAAAATTAAAATTTTCTTATTATTTACTTTTTTAGTGGTTTAAAAGGAATATCTTTTTCATTTTCTAAATATGGTAAATATTTCAACATTTTTAGAATGCGTTAATGTAAATTTTTCATTTTACTTATAAAACTAGAACATAATTTTCCACCATAATGATAGTGTAATGATCTGATGAATTCTTTTCCAGTCTCCTATGTTCAATTCATTTTTAACATTTTCATTAATACTTAAGACTTTTTAATTTTATTAATAATTTATTTCAAAATGAATATGATATTTTTCACAGGAAATATTCTAGTGACCCTTTTAACGAAATTTTCATTTAGGATAAAATCCTTTTAGGTTAATTTTTTTGGGGATATGATCCAGTGATAAAATACTTATTCTAACTCTAGATGATTTATGATTTTGATGATGAGATTTTTATGAAACCCATTTATTCTCCATGGGTTATGTTATGATTAATTTTTGAAATTTTTATGAAACCCTTTTTTACATAGGTTATGATGTGATGATATGATAAATGAAATTAAAATATTTTTTCATGAACAAGTTTGGTTATCGTTATGTGACACGTGGGTTCAAAATTATTAATCCTTCCTATGAATTAGTTATTGTTTTTTATATAAAGAGATAATAATGGGATGTTATTAAATGTACTTTATCAAATATAGGAATCAATTTTATGTCCTTGATCCACTATGTCATACTGGTGGTGATTCCTGATCCGTTATGAAATGGAAAATAGATAAGGAAGAATGATCCAAAATAATTTTGAGGGAACATTAGTTATCCATGACATATTAGATGGTTATATACTTATGACACTGCCAAAATTTTATAACAAGATCTTATATTTCAATATTGATAAATATTTCTCACTCTTTGGATTCATGTCTTCTAAAATGGGGATTTTTTATTCCATGAATCATTCAAATGATTTATGATAGATTAGGTACATCCACTATTTATTATGTTCATGACGTCATACTTGTATGCTTATCTTATGGATTCGAATGATCATCAATTTACAAATCCCATAATTACCCTTCCTGAGCAACTAAGTTCATCATTTCATATGTTTCCTCTACCTAGGTTATAAAGAAACATTCCAGTAGTGAATATTTATTAATGTTACTATCTGGAAAATTTTTATAGAGATATTGATGTCATTTCCTGAAATAAAAAGAACTTGTATTTGTCTCTAATTATTCTAATATTTTTAGATCTCCTAACATTTATTTTTGAAATATATTGAATACTCATATCTAATTATATAATATTTATGTATAAAAAGTGTGGACATTGATAGTTGTTTTCAGATGACATGTTTATATAATATTTGAATATTATGTCTAGAAAACAATTATCAAAACCCAAGGGATTTTTCTAATATAGGATAATATCCTAATGTTATTAGTAATGACCATAAATAACCATGGTTTAAAATAAGGCCCAATATATTGAGAAGAATCTTTCATGATTTAGAAATTCTTGGAATTATATTTTTAGAATATATTATAGGCCACACTTGTTATTAAATAATGATACTTATTAGTTGATTTTCAATTCTAGTCATTGGTTGGAACAAGAAGACCACATGTTAATAATGAATATCTTGAAAAATCTAATGATTTTCCATCTGATCAACCAAATGATATTGGATATTGAATGAAAAACCATGATTCAATACTCACAAAGGTTTCTTTCGATAAGAATTTCTCTAATAAATCATATGAGAAAACAAGGAATAATGTTTTTTTGATCGTTTTATACGTCAATATCCACTTTATTTTATTATGTATTCTGGTATACTATTAGCTGAGTAGTGGATTAGCAGCATTGAGAAAATATTGTCCACTTTCCAGTGATTGAAACCCAAAAAAGACATCATAGAGGTTTATCAAGTGAGTGGTAAAAAAGATAAATTGTTAAATCATATTATTAATATCATTAAAGAGTAAGATGGTCAGTCCAATTAAATGCATTTAAGAGGAATTTTTTTAGAAATTACTACCTTTATATTCTATGTACAAAGGAGGATTAGGAACTCCTTGATCAGATTAAAAAATATGAAAAATCCAATGGTACATATGAGTAAAATTTAAAAGTATTACAATGTATTCGTATAGTTTAACCATAATCTTTAGATGTTAAATTGACTTATTTTTTTCTATCGTAAGGTGAAATAAATGAATGGTTCTTGCTGTAAGAGACTTTACTAACTATAAATAAATCATTCTAAGTGCACACAAGTTGGAATAAAAAACTAGAGATTTCCACTATCCAATTGATTTGATAAGAAAAAGAACATGTAGTTCCATGAAAAATCAAATAAATAACTTAGTGGAATGAAATTACATCCATATTCATGCAAATAGTGATGGTTAAAATATCAAAATAATATCTTAAATGGAAATGGGAGGTTAATTATATGTGGAAAGGTGGGTCATAGAGTGAAAAATTTCGGAAATGGGACTAATTATCTAGTTAATGAATTAATTTAAAATATGATTCCAACAAAATCACAATCCATTCTAAAATTCATCAAATGAAATTAATATTGGAATAATTGCTAATAGTGCTCAATAAAAAAGTTTTCCATCGAAAATTAGTATAAAAAACATCTTAAGATAAAAAATAAAATCAAATATCATGAAATTATAACAATTGAAGTGCGTTGTGAGGGTGATGTGAAAACAGTTACACTAATCATCCACTCGAGAACATATAATGTATTATTTGATTATATATATACCAACTCTATTTTATGTATGTAATTTTTATTTGGAATTGAATTACCATATCAACAAAAATATAATGAGTTATTACTGAAAACTATAAATTGTATGATGGATTCATAACATTTATATAGTTCTATAATTGAATTTTATGGGAATGTACTTCCTAAAAATCCATTTATTTTCTATAATGATTAATTTGATGTTATATTAGGCATAGATTGGATTTAATTAAATAAATCACATACTAATTAGTGAGTAAGGGAACTCAAATTTCATATTACGATTGGATCTATGATCATTTATCTGCATTTGGATGACCAATAACATCCAATTGAAATTAATTCTATATTTTGTTCCTTAAAAAAATTATAAATAACGACTATTTATCATAAATGGTTTGGGAGAAACTCAACATTAGATATATGCCTATTGTTTCATAATTTGTTTATATATTTTATTAACTATTAGTTTTCCATATACCAAGTCACAGAGTTGAGTTTTCAATAGAACTAATATATGGTGCAACACCTATAAGAAAGATTCCATATTGAATAACCCTGATTGAGTTACATGAATTGCAGAACAAAATATAAGAGAATCCAAAAAAGTGATTCATTAATCCAAGTGAATCTTTATCGTGAGAACCTATTATTTTTTTAATATTAAATATAGAAAAAATTTCCCTATATTTATTAATGAGAACATATGATGATCACTATCATGAAAAAGCATCATCTACCAAATATTTATGACTTTCTTGATATAATTTGTGATCTAACTAATTTTCTATGAATAAAAATTGTTTTGGATATCATTAAATAATATAAAATATAGATGATATAGAAATGAAGTAATTTAGTACAAAGTAAAGTCCAAATAATTTTTTATTGATCCTTTATGGTATTACAAATCCCCACTTTATCTTCTTTGATTTAATGAATAGTGTCTTTATAGATTACCAATATCTATTTTTGGTTGTAATTATTGATGATATTTTAAAATATTTGAAGAGTAAAAAACATATGAATATGATTTGATAATTGTGATGAAGATAATATTAAAGGACATGATGTATGAAAAATTTATAAAGAATGAAATATTGCCTCATAAAGATAAATTCCTAGGTCTTATAATCTTCAGTGAGCGTATAATGGTGGATCCTTTAAAGATAGAAGTGAATAAGAAATGGGATACACCAGAAATGGTAACTCAAATAAACTATTTTTGTGGGTTGGAGGGATATTTCAAATGATTTGTGAGGTATTAGTCATGAAAATAAAATACACTCACCAAATTATATTTCTCAGGAGATAATTTACTTTGGATTGATGAATATGAAATGAATTTCAATGAGTTATAGAGATGACTAGATAGAGAAATTGTGCTCACCGTACATTGTAGTGGAGTATGTTTTCTTATCTATAAGAATGCGTCAAATAAGGGAGTTAGTTGTTTTTGATTGAATAATTATATGGTGATATTAATTGAAAACACATATATAAAATTACCACACCCATGATTTGGAGATGGTATCAATAATTGTTTCATTAAATATATCAATATATAATCATTATAGTAAATGTCTTACATATATAAAGATCATATAAGTTATATATTAACACAAAAATAGAAAAATTTGTTCCTGAGAATATATGGAGTTGATTGAATATTATTACATATTTATACATTACTGCCCAGGGAAAGTGAACCAGTTAGTGATGCATTGAGTTGAATAGATACTTCTAGCATATCTATGATGATGATCTCAAAATAAATAATATTTTTGGATTTCAAAATTATAAATCTATAAATTTATAATTATGGGAAAAAATATAATATCCATCAAATTAGTGTTCAAACCTCTATCAATGTTAGTATTGAAGAGGTTTAGAAGAGATATGTGGAACAAAAAATGTATGTTAAAAACATTCCCATGTTCAGAATTATATGTGCGGGAATGATAAGGTTTAGTAATTTTGTATGTCTACCACCAATACTGGAATTAAAAAAGGATATATTTAATGAATCTCATTGATCAAAAATATTTATTCATTAATTATGTGAAAGTAATTATAAATAAATTATATAGTACTTCTAGTGGGACTACATAAAGAGGGATATAGAAGAGTATATATCTTGGTAATTGGTTTGTCAATTTGTTAAGGGTAAGAGAGAACAAACTAAAGGGATGTTACATAAATTTCACATAGATTAAAAAATGTAATAATATCACCATGGAAAAATTCATCGGACTCTAGAAAAAATAAAAAGCGCACAATATTGTATGGGTTGTAATCAATTACCAAAAAAAGTCAGCAAACCTCATTTCTATTAGAAAATATTTTTCTCATGACCATATTACCAGGTTATATAGTAATAAATTAGTTTGATTTTATGGGGTACCATATTTTATTATATATAATCAGGATCTAAGGTTTAACTATATTGTTTTAGATAAGTCTTCAATAGGATATGTATACATAGTTGATCTTTATTACCCTATATGATCTTAAGATAGATGATCGGTTTGAGGGGACCATTCAAACCGTAAGAATATAGTATGATATATATATATATTTAATTAAAATGTGGTTGGGATAATCATGTTCCTTTGATCAAATTTTCTATATAATAATATCATTCAATTGAGAATTAAGATGGATCCTTATCAATATCTCTTTGGTAAGAAATTTAGAACTCCAACAAGTTGGGACAAAGTGAGAGAATAAAATATGTTGGTTCCTAGAATCACTGACGAAATGTAATAGAATTTTATAAACTATCAAAAATACATAAAAACAAAAAACATTTGAAATAAAAGTTATGATTACAGTTATCTTCAGGGTCAAGAGTTCAATTTTGGCGTAATGTTATTCCTATGAATATCTCAATGGAAGTGGGTTATGAGGTATGTAAATAATAGAATGTTTATCCCTTGATATATTATTCCCTTTGGAATTATTGATCCTATATATATGGTATAATATCATTTTGAAAAAGATATATCTTATAAATAATATACACTAGTAATTTTATATTTTATTGATAATGTTCTGTGATGTAATAACACTCAGTTGTTTAATTTTCTATGGGATAACATATATTTGAGGATGCTTTGTGGGAAGTAGATAATGGAATGTGGTAGTAGTATCCTAATCAGTTTATATACAAGAATGATATAAATCAATGAAGAAATTAATTTTATGTTTGGAAGAGTATAACACCATGAGATTTTATGTCATATTTCTCTATATATAAATTTTATTTCTTTACCATGTTGCATTACCTGGAACATAGAGTTTAAATGAACTACAATACACTTTTAAAATATTATTATTTATTTATATGATTATCACTAATAAATTGGATTGGGGGAATGGATAGTAATTTATAAAGAATAAGAAAACCTATGGTTTACATATTTATAAAATCAATTAATTGGTTTCCAATTAAATAAATTAAAATAAAAAATTCAATTGAGAAAATTGGGCATGTTTTTCTCAAAAAATGTTTTTATTCACTCACTATTTTTAATATAATAAATTAAATTAATCACTATTAGCTAATGATTATAATTTAAATTTTATATTATGTATTTATTGAAATTTTAAATATTTTATATAATATACTTTATAGAAAAGGGCTAAGAATAAATCCAGTTTAATGCCTAAAAATATTGTTTTCTCTAAAAAGTTGTTCTTAAAATGTTTTGATTATTTTTTTTTAAAATAAATTCATTTAAAAAAAAAGAAATAAATCATGAAAAAGTTATTCAATATTTTTAGGTAGGTGTAATTTTTTTAAATAAGATTCGTCTATTTTTTATACTATGAATTATAATCATCGTAAAATTTATCACCTTGGTTTAGGGAAATTTATTTTAAACATGGTTTAAACGAAATGTTAAGTTCACCATTTTTCATAAAAATTAAAACATGATAATGTGTATTATAATATAATCATGTTTTTACATAAATTTAATGGTTTATGAGACACTTTTCTTTTAGAATGTCTAATAAAATATTTACTAGAAAATTATTTAAAATGTCAGTCTCTTACTTTTAAAGATCTATTATGAGTCCGCATACAGAGAAAGTCAATATCCGAAAAAAATAATTTTCTATAATGAGAATAATTAAATTATTTTCACAGTGAATTTTTTTTATATTTTAGTAAATATATAATTATCTGGAGTAATTATACAACACTTAAATATTATTTTATAAATTAATCAAAAAAAAAAATAAATATTTATAAAAATATTAAAGGTGATATAATTTGAATGAGTTTTAGTGTTTTAGAAACTATATATATTATTTTAAAATATTTCTTTAAAGGATTTAATTCTAGTTAATTTTTTTATTTATGTATTTTAATTCAAATCAAATTATTAGTGTCAGAATTATCATTAAAGATATTCTATAAAAATAAAATTATATTAAATTATTTGAAAATAATAATAAAAAAATTAATGATGATAAATTGGACAATATATGGTAAAAATGTATTCCATTCTGCATTTTTAATCCATTAATCAACTTATAACTAAAATTATGGACCTTTATGAGTGAAAGATATGTCGCTATAGTTAAGGATAAAAAATGTAAACTAAGTAGTTAAACTAAAATATAAGGTTTAATAGACCAAGTAAACCAATAAACAATTATTGGATGATTGTATTTCAATAAAATAATACCTTATTTTTAAATTCCAAGATATTCATAAAATATTTTTTTGAGAATGGCGAAATCATATTTTAATATTTATTGAATTCTTAAGAGTTACCCTCCCCCCAATTGTAAAAGGGACCCCTCTTAACTTTTCTTCACAACATGTTGATACATATAGCTCTACCAAACACTTAAAAATTCTTTTATTCACTACATAATCCAAATTATAGTGGTGTTCGGATTCCAAAATGTTTAACTCTAGGGTCTTTAAGAGGAGATCCATTTTTTTGAAGAATTGTTAACCACCTTAGTTGATCACTTCCTTTTTAATTCTTCTTTCACATTTTCTAAATTAGTTATATCGATCATAAAAGAATTATTTATTATCATAAATATATTTAAATGTTATTATGGTTATTAAACGACCTATAATAATCATCCCTTTCATCAAATGGGATGTTAAGGCATTACTCATGCATATATACAACTTATCCTCTTCACGTAGAAATACCATTAATTTTACATCACCATCTTTCATAGATGGTTATTATGAAAGGTTTGAAGTATATATGGTATATTTTTTACACATTTATTATTATTTAATGATAATTTCATATATAACTTCTTACATTCCAAAATATTGGAAAATGATAACATCACTCAAGCGTAAGTGTGAACTACCATCTCATGAAAGCAGATGATTAATTTTTCATTTACTCTTTTCATGGATGTTAATATGTATTTTTTTGGAATATATATGATTTAAATTATTTAATAATTATTAAAAATTGATAATTATTATTTAATACTCATTCCATCCATCCATTGAAAAGTGATAACAACGCTTATGCGTATGTATATCCAATTATTTCCATGAACATTGTAATTCAATATTCTATCTATATGTTTTATGGATTAATATATCTCTATATAAAATTAATATATATGATAATTATATGAGTAGAAAACTTATAAATTATTTTGAATCATGTCTAAATTACAATAATCGATATTTCTAAACAATACCATGTTAAAAACAATAGTTATCACCTTGAACAGTTATATTAAAGACAAATGTTTAATAAATGGGTATTTAAATGTCATAAATAAATCATAAATGTGTATATATATTAAAATATTATTTTATGATAAATTTATAGTAAATATATATTTATTATGAATGTTCTTAGAAAACATATGAATAAAGGTGATACTTGAGGTAAGTGATTAATGATTCAATCATATTTTAATCATGAATTACAATACTTAAATTCCAATCAAGCAAATTATATTATCATCATATAATAAGCCAAATTAACTTTACTTATCCTTTGTTTACCTAATGAGAATTAATTTTTGTCTTTTAATTTTTCTCACATTATTTTCTAAAGAGATCGATAGAATATTTTTATGGTAAAACCAGCATTATTTCCTTTTTCATTAAAATAATTTTTTTCATACATATTCATTATAACAACCCTACTATTTATTTGATATTTAGACATGATTCATTACATAAACATGGACTTAATATAACCTATAAGATCATGATTTCTTTTTTATTTGGGGATTAATAACATTACATTACAACTTAGGACATAAAATACAACATCTTTGATGAAAAACCCTTTTACCTGACCATAACATTCTTTCATACTTAGCATTGTATGAGATAACCTGAGGGCATAAATAAGTAAAGGGTGAACTATAAAATATAGCAAGGAAGTAAATAGGGATGAAAATTAAGAAAAAAATAAATGTTATGAAATATACATATCAATGGAGCCTAAGAGAGAAATGAACCTAAAGTAATGATATTACATTATCATCTTTACAAGGAAATGTTGGAACAATTTAAAACACATTATCATTAAAATAAATGAATCCGGTAAACCCCTATCCCAAAATGATGGAAAAAAATTCTATAAAGGAATCAAGAAAAACCATGTACCAACATGACATATCATGTTACTAAATATTACATAATGAATTGGAGTTCTATATAATTCCAGGCACACTCATCACATTCATTTCATTCTATTGTTTAATTGTTCGACAATGATAATAAAACATGGTATTCATTAATAATCATCATTTATTCCAAAATCATTGTGTATGGAATAAATTCATGTAATTACACAATAAAAATGAATATGTGAATAAAATTTAACACCCATGATAGGGAATGAGTATGGTATTCAATACATAATGGTTTTGGAATGAAAATTTGCTGTGCAATTTCCACATCCAAATAACATGACATAAAAATTCTTAAAAATAGTTGATGAGATATAAATGGGTATCACATCATATATACATGAAATTGATTATAATTAGGTAATATAAATACATCTCCTAATACAAGGAGTTTGTAAATTGAAGTCATAACAAAAAAAATAGACTTGATGAAATAGGATATATGGAATAACTGTAATGAAATTTTTTCATGGTAACATGTGTACATATGAGGAATTCATGAGAGAGAATGAGGTATCTCATCATAAAAAAATATTAAGTGCAGCATGGGGGTGGGAAAAAAACATAACACATAATTTTTATTTTAAAAATAAAAGGGTGTAACAATATAGGGAAACTTAGACAAAAATGAGAAAGGAAGGAAACCCTTACTTGTATGTGTGACGTAAAATGCATAAAAAGAGGCTTCATGAGAGAATGGGGTTCCAGGAGAGGATTTTGTTTAATGGAGTACCAAGTTGGCACATTCTCCAAGGATTTTGACTGAGGATAAGTGGGAGCTTGGGTGGGTTAATATTGGAAATAAGAGGCGAATTCATTAATACTTAACCAACAAGGGTTTTAGAATCTATATAATAAAATGTTCAAAACCACAAAGAATCTAATGATTTTTCCAATGGTTTTTTTTTTCAAATAGGATTAGAATGAATTATTTTATAATTATATGGTCCAGTGATATTAACATATTATCCTTTCTTATATTGAGGTGAGACACATTTTTAATGAAATAAACATCCAATCAAAAAATATGTTATTAATTTTCAAGGATTCATTAAGGAATTATAAAATAAGTAAAATAAATCTAAAATAAAATTATTTAAAATTTAAAACATAGATATGGTCAAATATCTCTTTAATGGTATTTATTGCATCACTATTGTGTCATTATGATGTTATAAAACACACTATATATTTATATATTAGTTTATTCATATCCAAAATTTCAACTACCTTATAAAATTTTGAAACATTAACTGTTGTATATTTTTAACATCCCGATTCAAGAAAAAAAAATTATTAATTTTATCTAAATAATTTTTTAAATATCTAAATTCTCACTATTAAAATGAGAACTGACATTTATTTAATATTGAATGGTTCTGAAAAAACCCATTTTTAAAAATTAATAAAAAATACATTTGACTTAATAATAATTATATACTAATTTATTATTAATAAAACTAATTTGATATTAATATTTCATTTAAAATTTAATTATTTCAAAAATTAAAAAATTCCTTAAAATAAATTCTTTAAAAATACACTTTCTGTCTTATCATATAAACATATTACTCTTATGAAACTAATTAGCTTATCATCTATAGATAAATATTTTATATAATATTCATTAGTTAGAATTTTTTTATAATATTATTAATAAAATCCATATTTTAATATAATAATGTATATATTTCCCAAAATTATTATTTTTACCCAAAAATTGAATTTATAAAATTCAACATTATTTATGAAATATGATTCCCCATAATAGAATTTGTAGAATAATATTTTTATTTATAAAAAAGGATTAAAAAATAAGTAACTAATTAATTGTTACATAGCCCCTTAAAACACCCGCATAAGATCTAAGGGTAAGGTTTGCGATAGTGATATAATCTTGGGGAAGCTTAGATAACATTGCCCAGGTTGTAAAATATATTAACTCGATATTCTCCCAAAGGTTATTGAATTCAAGATTAATGTATTGAAGCTCATATTGGGATTGGTCATGAGTGAATCTGAGTGATTCAACCTCATTTCCCTACCCTGACAAATGAACTTCGTATGACCCAAGTCTACTGGATGAGGCTATCATCCCCTTTGTCTATGTTGAAAAGATTTGTTAAACCCTTATGTCTATATTATTTGTGTGATCATTTTTCAATGACTTTATTGTCAATGGTAGTGATACTTAATGGTCATTTAATCCCAATAATAATATAAAAGACTTCATGTGATTTATATATCCATATATTATTGAATGAAATGGAAATTTTTTCCAAAAAGATCGAGTCTTTACAACCTTCCCCCTTAAAAAAATTTCACACTCAATATTTTCTATTCCCACAATAAATCAGATGAAGGGAACTCTCCCTCATCACTTCCTATGGTTCGCTTGTATCTTCTTCAAACTTGTGGTTTCTCCAAAAAACTTTGATGAGGGGAATTGTCTTATTTCATAGAACTTTTCCCTATGATCAAATATCTTCATTGTCTCCAAATAATTGGAATTTTCTTTCTACAATGGTGCCACATATGGATTGATTACATGTAATCGGTCAGGTATGTACTCACTTAATAGTGATACATGGCATACATCATGAACTTGAGACATGTTTGACAGGATTTCTAGTCAACAATCCACTGCAATAATGAAATCTTGGAACATAAAATGTCTTATGAACATTGAACTAAGATTTCCCTTCTTCCCAAATATCATCACTATCTACCATGATGATTTTCAGAAGAAAACTATATCACCAACATCATACTCTAGTTCTCATCGATGGTTGTCAGCAAATATCATTGTCAACTATGAGCACCTTTGATGTGGTGATGGATGGTCTTAAGCTTCTCTACCATTTCATTGACCTTTTCTCAACCTAGAGGTTTTCTCCCCCCAAATTCATTCTAACATGCTAGTGTTCAGAACCTATTCCCATAAATGGCATCAGAAGGACCCATTTGGATACTTGAGTGGACAATTTTTTTGGTAAGATAACTTAACCAGAGGATAATGTTGATCACATCCAACATTGAATTCCATTGAGCACACTCTCAACATTTCGTCATATTTTTGGATAGTGCTCTCAGATTGGACATCAGTTTGAGAATGATAAGCCATATTGATGTTTAGCTCAGTATTCAAAGTGTGTTTGAGATTCTTCTATAACATAGACATGAATCTTGGATCTCGATTGGATACAATTGATAGTGGCACACCATGCGGCATTACCACCTCAATGATGTATATCCATTCCAGTTGATCCATTGAAAAATCCCCTCAAATCGCAATTAATTGTGCAGTTCCTATATGACGATCAACCACAACCCAGATATCATTATTTCCTTTGGATTTATTTGGATGTTTGGTGATACATTCTAATGGTATGTTCTCCCATTTTCATTTTGGTATCTGTAATGGTTTCATCATCCCCAAGGAATTTTTCCTCTCAACCTTCACATGCTGATATACCATGAATTTTGATGTATATTTAGTGATCTCCTTATTCATGTTTTCCCACCAATAATTACCTTAGAGATCCCAATACATCTTTTTGTTTCCTATGTGATTGGAGAAATTAAAACTATCTACATGGCCCAAAAGTTTTTTTAACACTGGATTTGATGGAACACATGGTCTTGGCCAAAATCACACAATTCCTTCTACATTAACATTGAACTCATATAATTTCCCAAATTTGATATCTTACACTTTATTCTGAATTCAAACATCATCGTTTTGAGAATCCATTAACATTTCCAAAAGAGGAAGTTGAGAAATCATTTGTGAAATGATTGATGATGTTCCATTCTTTATGATTCTCATTTTTATATTCACTAAATCTATGAAGATTAGATACTTTTCAATTATCATCAATGATACAATCACTGGGTCCTTTCTACGTATGGAATCCACTTCCTTTTTTTCTTTCCCAGGGTGGTAATGGATTGAGAATTTGTAAAACACGACGAGCTCTAATCATCTTCTTTGGCACATGTTTAGTTATTTTTGTGTGAATATATATTTGAGACATGTTTGATCCATATATATTCCATAGTTTTCCAAAAAGAGATAATTCCATAATATTTAAATTCAAGGATCATAGCTTATAACTCCAGATCCTGTGTGGGATGTTATTTCCCATGAATTTTCAACTGCCTTGATTCATATGCGTTGTCTTTTTCATTCTGAATGAACACATAACCTAGTACCTTCTTTGAATCATCCCTGAAGATTATGAGAATATCCCCAATTGTGGGTAGTGTGAGCATAAGGGCAGTGATAATAATATACTTCAACTCTATTAATATTTCATCACATTCATAATTCCAAGAAAACATGACACCCTTCCATGTAAGCATGATAAGAGGATTTGGAAATCGTGATAAATTTATAACATATCAGAGATAATATCCATCAAACCCTTGGAAGATACAAATATCTTTCATTAATGTCGGAATCATCCATCCATCATTTGATTTTTTTGGGGAGGATAGATAGATATCCCATTTCATGTGATTATATACCCCAAGACTAAAACAACATTCAACCAGAACTCACACTTCTTAAAATTTTCATGGAGGTTCTCCTTCCACATGGTCTCAGGTACAATGCATAGATTCTCCTCTTTCTCCTCCTTGGGTTTGGAGTATATTAGAATATTGTCTATGAAGAATACAAAAATTTATTTAGGTAATCTCAAAAAAGAACTATTTATTATGTCCATGAAGATTCTTGGAGAATTAGTGAGTCTGAAAGGCATTTCTATGAATTCATCATGCCCGTATCTTTTATGAAAATCAGTCATAGGGATATCCTTCTTATTAACCCTTGGTAATATCCCGACCACATAAATAACATGGAGATGTATTGTGATCCTTGTATCTGTTAAAAAAATATACAATTTCTGGAAAATGATACTTTTTATTTATCCTATTTTTATTAAGTTCACTATAATCAATGAAATTTTTCATTGACCCATCATTATTGGTGATGAAGAGGACTAGTGCACACTATATTGAAGCACTAGGCCGTATAAAACCTTTTTCAATATTTTTTTTAGTTGTTTGTTTATCTCCTAAAGAATCAAAAAATAATTTATACATGGAGTCTTGTATGTTGGAAACACTAAAGGTATATAATAAATGGATAATTCGTAATCTCTTATAGGAGGAAGACTAGGAAATTATTCAAAATACACACCAGCGAATTCCCTTACAATAGGCATTTCTTTGAGGATGATCCCCTCCTTAGAATAAATCATTTGAGAAAGATACATGTGCTTATATGGAATTAATATATATGTAGGAGATGATGGAGCTAAATAAGATTCATCCATCTGCTTGAACATGTATAGAATCAGGGGTCGATTCACTATATGGAGAGTAATTTCTCTCTCCAGCAAATTATGTTGGCTATATACATGGAATGAAAATCCATGCCACGAATTACATCATATTACAAAAGAGATGTTTGATGAGGTTCACAGGGAATTTCAATCCATGAATTTTGATAGAGGAGGAGTTATATTCAAGGATGAAAAAATTGCCAAATTTTCAGTTTTCCTAGAAATATCTACATCCATTTTTGTGGTGATATTTGAATTTTGATAAAAAACTTTCCCAATATAAAGAAATCTTAGAACCATAATTAAAGAGGTATGTTCTTTTTTATTGATTGAATAACCATTTTATGTGTCATAACATCGTTGTCGGGATTCAATTTAGCAGTAGTGATGGAAATGGGTCAACCTTACTACCATGGATGTTATTGGTTGCCTCTGAAATCCTCTGTATTAGGGCATTGGATCACAATGTCATCGAGTTCTTTGCAGCTGTAGCAATCAAAAATGGGTTGAGGATAAAATTTAGCATTCATTTCTTCTATCATAGTATTGGGTTATTCTTGCCAATAACTGCTGGCTAGGTGTCCTTCCGCCACGTACCTAAATCATTTCCTCACCCCTTTAAGAAACATCAAGGCCACTTTTTCTTCACCGTTGGTATGTGGGATGTAGTAATTTTTTAGCACCATTTTATTTATCCATCAGACCTCCAGAAATAAAGTCTACTTTATGATACTATTCCCAATGATTCCGCTAAAATTCACTGATCTCTATATCGACTTTGAGGGAACATCGTACAATATCCTCATAGCTGTCAAATTTTTGGATCACAGTCTATTTCTCGTAGGATAGGTTTTAGAATAAAAAATAAGAGGTGAACCTTGTATTTGGGGGTACCGACAAAACCAGATGTGTATTGTTCTTGTCTCATAATGTTTTCCACACATGTAATAACTTATTCATCGTTCTTTTTCTTTAGTGCAAGGAAATATTTTTCCAATCTAAGGTGGAGGTTGTTGAAAAAATATTTATCACAAAACGTATTCCATAAATCCTTTCATCCCATCACCACAATCTCTTCCTCAGGCTTTGTATTTTTTATCAATGTACACCTTTGATCAGTTTCTCCCTCCATATGATAACAATCCAGAAGAACCATCTATTGTTCAGAATAGTGAGGTATGGAGAAGATCTTATCAGTGGTGATGATCCATTTTTTAGTGATTGAAGAATAAAATGAACATTTGAATATAGTGGGCCTTTGTCTCTTGAAGCTCTCGATTCTGATTTGTTCTTTATTAGAGGGTTGAATATTCCTAATAAACCATGTTTTAATTAAAAACATGAGTTAACTGAAAGTGTATCGTGAAAAATGTTGTGATTCCCACTCCCATAAGATTGGGAATATCATTAGAACAGTCAACACATTGACCTTCACGTCGATTGTTAGCCCAAGTCCTCATATTACCGATCATTGGATAGAATAAAAAGAAAATAATGGGTAAATATTTTAAAAAATTAATCACATAAAGTGTAATCTAATGAAAAAATGGATGACATGTAAATTACATTTATTTCCATAACTTATGTATTTATATCCTTCAATTAATGTTATCCATGATTTATTTCTAAAGGTATATTATTGTGTAAATTTTTTTCTCCCTTAACAATGGTTCATAGTATGATTATGAATTAACCAAATAATATCCCCTTGAACTATCGAACTAGGAGTGAATTAACTCCACTTGAGTCTACCTCAAACTGGTGTTTTTAGGTTTTACCCCTACATACATATGTTCCATAGCCACCACTACTTGTTTGTATCAAGATAGGGATGTATTTTTTTGATACACCAATTAATAAATACTCACCAAAATTTAGGGATTATTTTCATATACTTAGTCATATCACTAAAGCATTCAATTGGGTTTTCTAATACTAATCAATAAATTAATGAAACCTATCCTTTGAAAGCAACTATAACAACCCTACTATTTATTTCAGATTTAGACACAATTTATTACAAAAAATTGCACTTAATACAACAAATATGATTGAGAGGTATAGTGTATTTAGGAATTTAAGAAAATACATGACAACATAAGATATAAAATACCACATCTTTAGTGAAAACTTCGTTTACATGACCACAACATTCCTTCATACTTAGCATTGCATGGAAAAACCATAGGACATATACAAGAAAAGGGTAGAATATAAAGCCTATATAGGGAGTAAAAAAATACATAAAATGAAAAATAAAACACATGTTTGTAAATAGAAATTTAAATTAAGAATAAGAGAAAAATGAACATAAAATCAAGATATATCATGATCATCATAACATAGAAATGTGGAAAAAACTTAAAACACTACATAATAAACATAAAGGAATCATGAAACCCCCATACCAACATGATAGAAAAAAATATTATAAAGGAATCAGGTAAAACAATATCCTAAAATGATGTATCAAGATTCTAAAAATTACCCAATGCATTAGAGAGCAATATAATTCCCAGCGCACCTGTCACATTCGTTTCATTTTCATGCTTAAGTGTGCCACATTGATCATAAAACAAGGTATTAATTCATTATAATAATTTATTACACTATCAATGGGTGTGTAATAAATAAATTTAAGTCCTCAATAACAATTATATGTGCATAAAAGTGAACACCCTTGTTTGGGAATTGGTATGGTATTCACTACACAATTATTTTTGGAATGGAAATTGGGGGAGTAATTTCCGTAACAAAACTATGTGACATAAAAATTCATAAAAATGGTTGATGAGAGAGAACATGATATTTCATAATATATACATGAAATGGAATGTAAGAACGTAATATAAATACATTTCCCAAATCATGGAATTTGGAAATATAATGCATACCATAATAAAGAAACTTGGAAAAAGAGGAGAAATGGAATAACTCTTATGAAATTCCAGGATTATAATAGGTGTAAATGGGATGGATTAGTGAGAGATAAAGATATATGTAATTATAGAAAAATAATATTGGTATTATATGGAGGTGAAAAAAAACTTACCCCATAATATGTAATTGAAAAATAAATGGGTATAACAATATAGGGAAACATGGACAAAAACGGGAAAGGAATGAAACCCTTACTTGATTGTGTTACTTCAAATGATTTAAGAGGTGAATATTGATTTTTTGAGGCACCTTGAGAGGATTATGAAGAGTGGAGAACAGATTAGGGACGTGATCCAAGGATTTTGAGTGAATCAAAGTCGGAGTTTGTGTGGGTTTATATAGGAAAAGTGGGGGGAATTCTTTAATATTTCACAAAAATTGGTTTTGGAATCTATATATTTAAATGTTAAAAACCACAAACGTTTCCTTTTTTATTTCAAATGGTTTTTCAAAAATAATAGTGGAAAAATTTATTTTTTATGGTCATGAGCCAATGTTATTAAAATACTAGTCTTTCTTATGTTGAGGTGACTAAGATTATTATTGAAATGAACTCAAAATCATAAAATATGTTGTATATTTCAGAAGATTCAGTAAGAAATTATAAAATAAGTCAAAAAATTATATAATAACATTAATTTAATGATAAAACAAATATTTGGTATAATATACCTTTTATGGTACTTAGTTCATTACTATTGGGTCATTATGATGTCATAAAACAAACTATATATTTTCATATTCTTTAATTTTGACCAAAAATATTCTCTGTCTCAGAAAATTAAGAAAATTTAACTAGTGGATAATTACAATATATAGATTCCAAAAATAATATTCATCTAATCTGAATAATTTTCTATATACAAGAATGTTCACTTTTAAAATGAACTGACATTTATTGAAAATTTATGGGTTTCACGAAAAACAGTTTTTAATCCTTAATAAAAATTACATTTGAATGCATAAAAATTATATACTCATTTTTTATTAATAAAATTAATTTGATAATAGTATTTTATTAAAATATTAATTACTTCATACAGTCAATAATTCCTTAAAATAAATTCTATAACTATACACTCTTTGTTTTATCGTATAAAAATATAACTCTAATCAAACTGATTACCTAATCATATACAGAAAAAGAACAGATCTAATAACCATTTATAATAATTTTTTTATAATATTACTAATAAATACCAATGTTTAATATAATAATCTACATATTTCCCAAAGTACCATTTTTACCCAAAAAATCAATTTATCAAAGTCATCATTTTTTAAGGAAGACAATACCCATTAAGAAATTGATAGAATAAGACATCTATTTATCAAAATGGATTTAAAAGGAGATAAATAATATCTTTTTAAATAACCCATAATAAATCCCTCTTAAGACATAAGGGTAAGTTGTTCAATAGTGTGAGACTCATGAGGAATCCCAGAAAACATCACCCGGGTGGTAATATCTATTAACATGTACTTCTCCCATAGGTTATTCCATTCACGCATAAAATATTAAAGATCCACTTGGTATTGGCCAAAAGAGAAGCCTAGTGACACTACTATATTTCTGAGCTCCTACAAATGATCTTTGTACGACCATATTCTACTGGATTAGGCCATCAAATCCATTGTCACTATCGGAAGGATCAATTAAAACATTATATTTATTTTAGTTGGGTGATCAATATTCAATGAATATATTATCAATGGTAATAATACATTACCATCACATAAACCCAATAATTTTAAAAAATATAGTGCATGTTTTTTCTATATCCCTAATAAATTAAAAGAAAGGGAATTTTATTACTAAATTACCGGGTCGTAAAATGAATTTTTTCTAAAAACAATTTATTAATATTTTTTATATCTATAATTATATAATTTCATTAAAATCCATGATTTATTTTATAAATTTTTTATATGAATCTTCTTATAACATTATGAATGGTATGTTTTTTGATTTTTCACTGAAGAGTGAAATTAATGTTTTATTTTATCTTATAGGACTTCTAGGGAATTTTACTCCATCACGAGCACCCAATTATATGAATATCTGTTTTCTATTTTATAATATTAATATAAATGTTATGGGTATCCTTAATGTTTGAGAAAAAATGATATTTTGGATATGTGATTTCAAAATAAAAAAGGGAATTTCCCCTAAGAAGTATTCTTATGATTTCTTTAAAAGAATTATATCTAAGTTAACATACTTTTATGTTTATTATGTTTTATTAGTGATATGATCCAATGATATCCTCAATATTTATATAGATGATTTATGATTACGATGATGATATTTCTACAAACAATTTTTATATTCCTTTTATTATTCCATGTAAAATATTTTAAATGTTTATGAAACTCGATATCTTTTCAGGTGTTATGATGTGCTGTTATGAAGAATGTTAATATGATATTGTTTATAAAATATTTTTTATTTTAAATATGTGAATGGTTGGATCTGAATTATATATCCCTCTAATTAATTTTGTATTTTTTATATCTCATGTGATAATTATGGGCTAAAAGTTGATGTGATCGATCCACTATGGGAAATAAGTTGATGTTCTTGATCCATTATAGGATGTATGTGGTCATTCCAAATCCGTTATGATATTTGAAATAGGTAGGGATACAGAATCCACTCTGGTTTTATATCTTCAGTAGTTATCCATGAAATATGAAATGGTTTTATATAAGGGGACATACTTTTTTAAAATGATCATATTTTTTATGATTGATGATTATTTATGTCTATTTTGATTCACATCATTTGAAATAGTGAAATTTTATTCCATAAATCATGTTAATGATCTTTGATAGATATGGTATATACTTTTTATGTCATGTATATGAACAAATACCCTAATTCGTTTCTTATTCATTCATATGATAATCATTTAATAAGTCCCATGTTTAAACTTACTAACCATTTGAGATCACCAATTATTATTTTTTCTTTCACTAGGCTATGAGAAATTGATTAATTAGGGTGTTTCTATGAGGTGTACTATATTGGAAGATCAAGTGGATATTATTATGATCATTTATGAAATAACATTATTTTTTATCTACACCCAAAAGATACTGATCATTTCAACCCTTGAGAATGAATCTGGGAAATATATTGATTATTCATCTCTAATGATATAATTTTTATTTATTAATTATAGGGGATCTATACTTAATAATTTTCGAGTATTCAATTAAGGTAAGGGATCAAATAAAACATTTTTATCATATTCAATTTTGATTGTTACATATTAAAATATTTCCATTTATTGAATGGTAATTCTTGAAAAATTAAGAAAATTAACCAAATTTAATGAATCAAACGGAATGGGGATGTTCATAAATATTCTATATGGTTTCTTGATATTACCCATGTGTGATGATATTTTTTATAATAGCTGTTGTGATTTTTTTATTATATATAGGTAAAACCAATTATGATCACTAACTCATAATATATTAATAGTGAACATATAATAATAGAAATAGTTGTGTGAGAAATATTAAGTTATTTGTTAATCCCTTACCGGGGATGATGATCCCTCCTAGGGGAATTTATTTTTGTGTGTAATCATGATGGGGGTTATTGTTTCAATTTGAAATATTATTATCCGATATTGTTTTTAATATTTTGACGGATGATACATAATGATGGTGTGTGAACAGGTTGAAATAATGATGATTGTGGATGGATACCTTGTTATTTTGAGTAGTGGGGTTATAGATGAGATGACATAAGATGTGGTGTTGTGTTAATGATGGGCATGTGATGATGTGATAGGTTGTACTATCATAGTTTCCTGATAGCTATGGGTTATGGATGGTATTTGTGGAATTGATAATGTAATGGTATATGAATATGATGGTGGATGGTATATTATAATAAAATTTTCTCAAATGGAATGGGGGAGAATGGTCCATCATTAAAAATGGAATTGGTAGTAAATGAACTATAATTGTTTTCTAAATGTTCATTTTATGTTTTATCACCTATGATGCAAAATAAATTGAATTATATGTTATTGTCACTAATATATGGTGTGGTGTTTGTATTTTTTATTTCATGATAGTTTTTGTAGTAGTTAGTGTTGTGTGTTGAGGTGCGATAGTAATTTGGTTATATATAGTATAAGTAATTCCTCTGAGGAAACTTAAAAACGTATTTGAGTACCTACTATAACGTAAATTTTCTCGTTACTACATTATTTACCCCAACTACATCATGTAACATTACTTATACTAAATCTTTCGGTACTTCCTGTACATCACAACATCGTGGTTGGTGATGGAATTGATGGCTGAATAATCCATCTTCCACGTTCTTCCATCAACTATAGTATGGGGTTTAATTGATCATGGTAAGTGTGAACATTTCATATATGGTTGTGTAATGTGGTGTACATTTTGATATTGTGATGTTGAGATGATGGTTATGTGGTGGGGGTCATGTGTGGTAGTAAGATACCACATGGATGGTTTCATTTTTGTTCATGATACATTGTTTACATTGATATGTGTTGTGTGATAATGTTCTGGATGGACATATAAGTTTTTGGGATTATTATGTAGTGATTATTATTATTTTTTGGAATTATTGAGGTCATTAAACATTCAATTTTGTGGTATACGAGTAGACTATATTTGGGAGAAGTCGTTATAGGGTTCCTTTGACTATATTTTCTATTAAAATTTATTTATTATATTGGATAAATGACTTATTCATAAGGTGTTGGTGAGTTTTTGGTTTTATTTGTGCTATGTAGTTTCATTTTAATTCAATTATTTATTAAATGATGAATTAGTATGCAATTTTTAAATTTACATGACCGAACATGGGTAAAATTCTTTGGAGTATATATGTTATGCTCAACCTCATATAAATGATCTAATTTTCATGTTATCGGAATGTTTTTATATTCCTAGATATTCATTAATGGATTATGTTTGATGGAGTATCACTTCTATAGTACATTTGATATTATTTATTTTTTTGGTTTTTTATGATATGAAATTCATTCGGGCACTATGAGATGGTTTGTATTTTTTTCTATTTTTTGTTGTTGTATTGTTTAGTTTATTTTATCATATCTATTGGTTTTTTTAATGTGTAATTCCTTACACATTGGATATTTATATACTTAGTGACAGTCGCAAACCTAGGGATTTTTGGAGGAAGTGATCTAGAGATATTCCCATATTCACTATATATGAAGGAGGGTTCCTAGTAGAAGTGGGGTATGACATAAAATAATTTTTAGAAATATATTTATATTTTTTTGAAAACAATTCTGCAATATTTTATTTATTCACATTTATAAATATTCCTTACTCGTGGAATGACATTCAATAAATAATTATATAAAAAAAATTAACAATTTTTAGGAATTATAGTTATGGTTAGTAAAGGTGAAATAAAATTTAAATTATTAAAAAATATTTTGATGTGGAGCAAAATTCTAATATATTTTAGTGATGTTTTACTACTAATTAATCGAAAAAAATTCCAAGGAATTTTTAATATAAATTTTATATTGTTCTACAGTAGTTTCATGCTAATTGGTAATATAGAAGAATATATTATATATATTTAATATGATTCCATCTAGGTAATATCTATTCCAAAAATTTATTTCACATTTTTATCATGTTTTTATAAGTTTTGATTTGGTATTATGTTCAAGATTAAAACCCCCCATATATTTTTTATTAGTGGTTTTCATCCCTTAATTTCTTAACTTTTACCATAATGATGTTATATTTTCTTCAGGGGATTTGGTATTAAATTGTCTTGTTTTGATAATAATTATGTGTTTATATGAACTATAAATAATAATGAAAATATACTAATAAATGGGGATATGTTTTTCCTTAGTACATATTTTAGGACTAATAAATAAATTAGTATCATTTTGGGTATCCAATATAAAAAAATAATGATCTTTATTTAAATTGACATATAATATGTGGGAATAAGCAGCTACAACCTTTATTTCTAGGAATAAGGTTTTATCAAGGAAATACGAGTTCATATGGATATTTGTTTTAAAATAATTAATATTAGTTTTAGAATAAGTAGTGTCACTATATTTTAAAAAATATCATGAGAGTTGATATAATCATGAAATAACCTCTCAAAGATACTCCCTTATATTAAAAAAATTTCAAAGAAATTCATATCCAGTCTATCCACAAATAAAAAATGGAATATATACCTTTCATATCCCAGGGTCACATTTAGGTTCATTCATCCATTAATATTTCTATTTTTCATAGTATATTATCCGGTTGTTCTGGTTTAATTTTTAAAACATTTTAAGCATTTTCGTGGTCAGAGCATAGAGTACACATGATTAGGTCAAAAAATACGTCATTCCCGAGAAATTTTTTTGATTCTTGAGTATTGGATATTTGAGTCTTATAAAATTTTCATCCAAAATTTTTGGGCATTATTAGAAAAAATATGTGGCCCATAAATACTATATAGCAAGGATCAAGGTTGGAACACAGTTAACAAAACTCTATGACCCATCCATATGGGGAAAATATTTTTTTATAAATATATTGATGGCATGGAATGCCTCCTATGAACCACATTATTCCTCATATTTAATAGGATCTAAAATTAAAGCTTAACCCTATGATGTTTTTGAAACCCAATTCATTTAAAGAGCTATTATAATGGGTATTGAGGTATCATATCCTCAGAATTTGAGGAATTATTTTTTTCTTTTTTGTATTTCATATTTCTTCTAGTTGAGTAGCAATGCAAGGTGGGGAGCAAAGTGATCAATGATTCCAATGCTGGGGAGGGGAAGTTCTAGTGGGTTTGGCATACTATCCCTATAAAAAACTGAGTATGCCTATGGGCCATTGGGTCATGTACTGGCTTTCAGGTTGTGTCGGGCCTTGTGTCTTCGGCCTATGGGTCATGTAAGGATTACCCTTAAACCCTTGAAAGGGTAATTATCTATAATAAAATAAAAACAAGTCCTTCAAGCCATTCAGGTTGGGTTTTTTTGGATCTCATGTATCTTTATTTTCTTTGTTCCATCTATGGTTATTGATATTAAATTTATTTCTATTTGATCCAGAATATTTAGAAGTATGTTTTTCAATTAATTTTTTTTATATTTTGATTCATGAATTGATTGATTTATTTATGTATTTTCTTTATAATAATAAATCCTTGTTTTTTTATTTTGAAGCCTCATTTTCCATTTTCCATGACAATTTTTCTTGTGATTAATTTACTTAATTATTGATATTTAATATGTCTTGAAATAAAATTTATTTTTTCCAAATATTTAATTGAAATATTTTTATCTTTATGAATGGAGGGATTAAAGGGTTATTAATTGGTTATGGACAAATATTTCTTTTTAAATTCAAAGTCTTATTTTAATGTAGATAGGTTGATTCATTAATTTAAATCCCAATGAGTTCCCTTTGTGAAGTAATAATATTTTAAATTACATTAGATATATCCCCCTAGACTATATGAAAATAATTCATTGTGAAACCCAAGGTTTACACCATTTCCTACATTAAACTATCTTTTGTTCTCATTTTATTTAAATAAAATGTGATTTATTAGTGATATTTGGTTTCTTTGAAATTATATCCAGATTAAAAAGAGAAATAGCACGTAATGATTTGTTTTAGGAGTATTGAATAATATGGTATTTAAAATAATTTTATTTGTTAGACTATAATATCATGTTAATTTTATTAATGGTACAATTATTAATTTTAGATGGGTTTTAATGAAAGCAGATGTGTAGGGAAATTTATGGATAGATGATTGAAGTTGATGTTCTTATTATGAATGCACATTTTTCCATGTAAGGTATTCATAGAGGAACATTTTGAACATTACATATTTATTGGTTTTGTTATGTAAATCCCTTGATGAGCTCCATATATTTTATATATATAATGAACGAGGAACGGTTCACCTGATGTTGGATATTTAAATATGTGTTATTATATTTGAGGGAAACTATGGGTAAGGATGAGATGTCGATATTTTAAAATATAAAATATTTATTGTTCATTATAAAACTATTGTAGATCCCTAGTGTTATTTGTTTTTATTGTCATCAAAATAAACTCAACTAATTATCATTAAAAGCTAGGTAGCATGAGGAGAGATACAGATTTAGTTTATTCCAGTTCGATTAACACACCCTCTGGTGTCTCCTAAGGTAACATGGGTTTATAATGGGGATGTTCATTGAGTAGGTGGGTATTCATGGAATCATCATGCTTTAGACCATGGTTGATATGATATTTTCCATTGGTAAGTCATTATAGAAAATTTATTTTCTTTAGTGAAGTTTATAATACAACTCATATTTAATTATGAGTCATGAAACATAATACTAGATATATGACCATGTTCACATGATCGTTACACAAAACTAAAATATCCCCATCAAACATCATTTTCCATTTTATATACGTACCGATACCACAAACCATTATTACTCTTGTGTTTCTATTTTATATCTGAGGGAAAATCATTGTTACTTTATCCGGTGTGTAATTTATCATGTGACATGAATTTCAAATATTTTATAAAATGTGAATTGTGTTTGAACATATTTTGAATGTTAAATAATGAAATTTTAAAATGCATACTAAATGAAAAAAGGAATGGTTTGATTACTGTTATTTCTAATTACCTGATTAAATTAATTTATAATTATTTTAAATGTCAGATATAATTTATCTTGTTTAATTACAATGGAAAACCTTTTTCTATGTTTTTTTATTTACATTAGCATATCCAGAACTCAATATGGATGAAACTCTAAAGACTTACCACCTAGATTAGATTTCTATTTCTTTTTGTCACCCCATGCACACACACCTTGTTTTATGTAGTGTTCATGATTCCTTCAATGGTGTACTCATTCTATTCATCTTTTTATAGTGGTTTAAGACTTTGTTTGACAAGGGAAGTTGATGTAGGAGGTGGTGAGTGGTCTAGGATAACCAGGAGATTGGTTGTTGCCATCATTATATATATATATATTAGTATTTTTCTTATATTCTATATTATCATTTGTAAGATATTCACTGTTTCTAAAGATAAATTTGGATTTATTTTAGGTACATTTATGTCCATATTTAAATACTTTTTTCTAGTTATAACATGGGGTTTTTTTGGTGGGTTTTATTAAAAAAATGATGAAAAGGGGAAGCTCACTGTTGGTGCATGGTTAGAGAAAAATTTGCACCTTAACCCAGCAAACCATGAAACCTTGGATAGTGGGGATTTACATAGTTTGAAAATAGTTTATATATTTGTGAACCCTCTTAGAAGTAACCATGCACCCCAAAATTAATAGGCATATAGTTTAGGAGCATGGTAAGGATAATTCGTTAAACCCTTCCAAACTAACCATGAATATTTTTAAATTTCACCCTATTTTAAATATAAAAATATCATGATCCTTCAAAACTCCCCTATTTCAACCCATTTTAAACCCTAAGAATTATTTCATGATTTTAAGCTCTCACAACTAATTATATGCTCATCAGGCCTCAACTCCTCATGATTTAAATCCCAAATCGACGGTTCACTCCTCTACTGTTAAGTGAATCCTATCTTGGCCCATAGATCATTCTTCCTCCATTATTATCGCATTATTTCATCAATTGAATCTTCTATTCTGGATAGATAGAAATAATTTTGGTGAGATATGGATATGTGATTCTCAAACTTGATCTAGATTTACAAGATATTGATTTTCGTTAATCGTGATGTACAGTTTTGAAATTCAGATCTAGATCTCCAACGATGTGATGCTCAATTTTTTTGTATTTCAATTGTGTGTTCTTTAACGATTTGAGGAAGGTTTTATAATGTTAAATTCCCATATTCTTCATTTTTAAATGGTTATGTAATTTTTATAATTGATAGCTTTATTAAGTAATTATAATTCCAAAATTGTTTCAATTAATGTGGCCAATTTTTAAATATATGTACTATAAAAATATGTACTTAAAGTTGGAATCAATTTGGATATTAAGGCTTTGTCATATTGAATAATAAATTTTCGGATTAGTTATTTTATTTATGGATTGTGATTTAGATAATTATTTAGGAAATTAATTATGATATATTGACGTTTTAGAATTGAGATTGTAAATTATGGAATTAATTATGTGCTATTGATTTAATGAATTGAGATAATTATTTATTAGAGTGATTATGGGTTATTTATATCATACATTGAGATATTTAATTATGGAATTAATTATGAATAATTGAGATTTTGAATGAAATAATAAATTTTTAAAATTAAATTTTGGATTTTGAGTTGTGAGTATTGATTAATTAATTTTTAAATTAATTAATGGTATTGAAATAATTAAGTAAAGAATTAATATAGGTAAATTTAGTGACATTCTAATTGTTAAATTAGTAACGAAATAAAAGTAATTAAATAATTGATAATTTAATTAATATTATTGATATGATTATTTAGTAGTTAGATTATCATACAGGTTTTATAAGTTTAACTAATTGATGAAGTATGAATGGAATTTATGTGGATAATTAATTAATAAATTAATTATTTTTTTTGTGAATGGGAACAAGTTTATTCATGTTTCTATTAATGAAAAGAAACACGATCATTCTAATGGGTGATGTGTGAATGGTAATATTGTTATTCATGTGTTAATTAATGAATGAGAACATGGATAATATATTATGTGCAGTATGAAAGGTAGCATGGGAATTTTTGTATAAATTAATGAATGGGAAAATGGTCATTATATTGTGTGTATTATTAATGGTAACATAGTAATTAAAGAAATACTAATAGAATGGAAATAATTAAATTCTGAGATCTGACCTCACTTAGGAAAACATCCAACTCTGACATGATCTAAAACAGGTATTGAACAATGATATTACCTATAAATACTTTGGTCTCTAGAATGAGATGAACCATTTATTAAGAAAGCTTATCTCTTGGAATAATTCAGTACATTTCTTGAGTCTATGTATGTATTGAGGCACATGTGTCCTTTGGATATTGCGAGTTAATGTGGTTAAGTGAACAACAAATGATAATATGAGAAAATTTTACTTATTCATTTTACTTATTTCTTTATTCAAATATATACACTATTTTTTACTATACATTATTTTAGAAACTGTTAGTAGTGGCCTACTGAGTTATCTCAATCCTTACATAGGCTTTCTGATTGGAACTTGAATAGACATTATTATTGCAGGACAAGTTAAGGTAAAATCCATGATTCAGATGGCATAATTGGTATGAAGCTTGGATGAGGGAACCAAATGTGGTTCAAGATTGGCTAGGGAGTCTATGATTTCTTATGTTTTGGTTTACATTTTAAAAACATGAAACATACCTTAGAGTTGCAGGTTTTCATTTTTAGTTGGATATTTTATTTTCCTATATTATATATCATAATATATTGTCATTGTTTATGTTTATATATTCTTGCCTTATTTTTTTATTATTTGTATTAGTTTATTACTAAAAAAAAAGGAATAGTCTCCCCCTGATCGACATATCACACCCTCACTACTAGTCAGTAGGATCTGGCGTATATGGAGGTGTTCTTTATGTCATGTTAATGAATGTCTTGGGGATACACTATATGTAACCTAGGACAAGATGATATAAAGTGGTATCAAAAGAGTTTTATTTTAATTTTGTTTGTCATAGTATTTTGCGAAAGGTATAAAAGAGAGTAGAAATATTTGGCGATTAGACACAAGCTTGTTCATTGGTGTTTCAAACACATGTATGGGGAAGACCCAAGTACCTAAGGTGGGATTTTTGTTATTTCTATTTGTTGATACTGTGGAATATTATTTCACCATGTGTAAGGCACTTTTTGTCAGATGTGATAATTCTCTTTGAGATGTTCATAGAATTGAATCATGACCCGGAATAGAATTTGTGTTTACTATACATTCATCATTCTATGAAGTAATGATTATTTTATGACATTCCTCTTTTAGGAATGAAATGTAAAATGTGTTTTGGTTAATATTGTTGAAGAAAAACTATTTTTTCAAACTTGTGAAATAAAATTTAATATGGTTTTTAATGTGATGTTTGAAGTTGTATAAAGATGAAATGATGTTAATAATCGTGTTTCTAAATGAGAATCTTGAATAATGAGAATGTTTTTACCCTATATAACCAATACCATGGGGTAGGTTGGTTTAGAGTAGTCATAGAACCTTAAATTTTTGACCACATTGGGGGATTTGGGGAATAGAATTGTGGGGACCTTTTGTGATTATTATTCTAATGTAAATTGGATAAAGTTGTTTTTTGAGTCCTAATATATGTGTTTATCATTGTATAGTTATTCCTCCATGATAAATCATGTTGAGAGGACGAACTAAAGTGATTGATGGAGATGATCTGTTAGTAGTAGTCCCTGAGGCATCAGTAGTGCTGGGTGAGGACATATGAGAGCAGTTCTGAGAGAACTTTTCTCACTTTATGTTACTCAAGGGTTGAGATTCCAGATAGATTGAGAAGATAATATGTGACCATAAAACGGAGATCCATTTTTATAACCCTGTGATTGTTATATGAGAGGGTGGACCGAAGGGATATGAGTTATGGGTTGAGTCTATTGAGACAATACTTGACCGTTTGGAGACTCCCACTGAGAGGAGGTCCATATTAGATTCTTATATGATATGACTATTATTGATTCTTTTGAGGAACATTTAGGTGTGGATTATATTGAAATATGGTATATTTTAGAATGATTTCATATATAGGTTCTTCGAGAACTTTTATCTAGAAAAGCTATGGAAATATAGAGTATCAATGTTCATCCGATTGACTTAGGGGATAATGTCTGTGATGGACTACGTTGGACACTTTTCATGCCTATGATTCCTTAATCAATTGTTTGTAGAAGATGAGATAACTATGGGGAGACACTTTCTAGATGGGAATAAGTATGATATTATGTCCCAAGTTATCATCTTTCAATTAAATATGTTTTCTCAGGTAGTGGATTAGGCTCTCATAGCTGAGGGGAAATAGAAGGAGGCTTCGAGTGATAGACCGATAGTTTCTAAAGGATGATAAAAATGTGTGAATTTTTATTTAGTGAAGTATCATTATGAGAAATTTTGTTTCATAAGTGGAACAATTAATTGTCAGAAAGGAGGTTTAGTTTCATAGGAACCTACTAGGGTGATTTTACCACAGTGCGGTAAGCCATACCACTATCATCGAAAATATCCCTAACCACTAGTAGAGTAATAGTATTTTCATAATAATGGGAAATATACAGAAGTTTAGAAAGGCATAACGAAATAAGGTCAGTGTTTGAGGATCTAGACAAAATTAGGGCGCGGGAAGGGGTCTTATATAATGTATCAGTCTTATAGATTGAGTTGTACTAGACAAGGTGGTAGGGGAAGTGGTCTAGGTGCTTTTGGAAAATAGTGAATATGTCATTAGAGTGGTTAAACTATGGGGAGTAAGTCTGCATCATAAGGAAGAGGGGTTGGATAACTATATGCAATATATTATATAATTATTGATAGAGAGGACGAACTATCATCAGTGTGAGGTACTATTATCCCATCTTCTACATTAGCTAGTTCTTTATTTGATACTACTTCCACTAATTCCATTATATATACAAAACTTGTCAATATTTTTTGATAGTAATTAGACTTTTTACGAAATGTAATGACTATAGATACACAATTGGGAGTAAATTTTAGATACATTTTTTTTCAATGAATGTTATCTTGAAGTGGGGGAGTGCCATTTTCTATGGGATCTCTATATCTATGATATGTCAATCTTCGTACTTATAATTGGCATGGGTTGTCTAGTAAAATACTAAGCCCACATTGATTATTTATGTAATAGTGTAATGTTTTCATATTCTAATGGTACTAGTACCTTCAAATGAGGGATTGAGCAATCCAAGAAATCTGAGTAGGGATAATTACTCAGCAATTGGGAGTACTTACATCCCTGGTTTTTAGTCTTTTCTAGGTGAAATAGGTGTGAACATGATATATTTCGACAAGTGTCAAATCTATCTCATGATGTTTTTCTTAATGAATTTTGAGGGATTCCACTGGGGAGATATGTGGAATTCACTGTTGAGCTCATGTTGAGTGCAGATTTAGAATCTATTACACCATATAGAAAGACAATCAAATATATTCAAGATAAAAAGACTAAGCTGGATGAATTGGAAGATAATGATATTAATGTTTGAGTATATCGCCCTAGGGTTCTCCAGTGTTGTTTTCTAAGAACGATGAAGTAACATCGCATCATTAAGTCTTATTAGGATTTCTTTGTTATATGTGATTCTAATTTTTTTCTATTTTATATTTTCTTGATTTTATGAAATATTATTTTTTACAATGAGTTATTTTAATTTATGTTTATCTTTTTTTGGGATAAATCTACTTCACATGATTTTTCTTGATTCAAATGGACATGTAAACATCCCTTGGGGATGGTGAACACCCTTTGGGCCTTTCTTTGACCAGATCATTTATTGATTTAGGGGTACTCATGGTTAGTTTTCAATAAACTGGAATCCGGGTGAAACATCATTGATATTTATTATGTTTATTGGCTTTGTTTGAAAACCATTATGTTATTTTGGTTGATTAATATTATAATAGTTATTTGGAATGTGTGGGACTCAAGAGGTAGTTCAAGAATGGGTTCATAATGAAGACCCATCCTAGTAAAACATGATTTTCTAATGAAGTGGGTACCTTTGAATTTCTGTTGAGTTGTTATTTACATATTCTTGATGATATTTTTAATCAAAATGAGAATATATAATATTTTAATAATATAATATGTCTTTACTGGTGGCCTATATAGGTTATTAGTGATTCCTAATAATCCTACATGGTCAATTAAACCATGAGAAATCATTATTGTTGATTTGTATACTAGTGTGGTATCAATTTTGAAGGTGGTGCATGGTATACCATCCCATGATACCAATAAATTCACATCATTACATTACTTATAAAAAAGACCCCTTGATCATTTTCATTCTAATGTACTTTATAAAAATGTGGTTAGTTTGAAATGTTATTGATATTGAATTGATACATATGGGTGTCGTTTTGTCTCATACTAAAATATTGTTGTTCTAGTTTAATATTTGGAATCTCTTGTTGACCCTTTGGAAAATAATATTTGAGATTTAAAATGGGATTGAATAGAATATATGAGAAATTATTTCATCTTTTAAAAGGTGTGTTAAAAAACATGAATTATAAAAGTATTTTTTTTGAAAAATCCTCTTTGAAATTGTAAATAATTTTTCAAAATTGGTTTTAGGTAGAAATAAAAGAATAATTATTTTAGAATTAAAATTAAAAATATTTTTTTTTCATATTTGGAGAATGTTCCATGAGATTGAAAAATATATTATCTTATGATGAATTTTTATCAGTAATTCATATTTTGAAATTGGAGGGTAATGTTTTATAATAGGGTGACTTATTTATTTTATTGTAGTGAAACTATAAAGGAAATGATTTGGGATTTTATTTTAAATATTATGGTTTATGTTTTATCTATCTTGGGGTTTTTATAATGATTTTTTATTTTTTACTAATGTATTCGATCCACTATATTCTTTATGGATTATTCTCCAAATTTATTTTATTATTTCCAATATGAGTCTTCTTAATGAATGGTATCAGGTAACACTTATAATTTCTTTTTCATTAAAAATTTTATTTTGGTTACATTTCATTGGTGTATCATTATTTATGATTTTCGATTCTATTTGTTTGTGGTTGTTATACATTATAATCCTCTAGTTTTTACCTTTTTGTAGATCCCTACTTGAATGTTTGGTCTATATCAATATTTTCAGAATCCAATTTTAAATTTTACAGTTCTTTATTTGTTTTTTGGAATTTTTATTTATGATCTTTATGGTTGGAATTGGATAATATGTGGGAATATATTTGGTTAGTTGTGGTTGAGCCGATTATTGTAATACATAGAAATCAAACTTCATTGTCTTTGAATTGATAAGATCATAAATGGGTTATGATATATATCCAATGTCTAGGATTTCATTGAATAATCCCATGATGATAGAATTATTTTCAGTTATGTGGATTTAATATGGATTAATATAACATTATTGGAACTTAGGATAATTCCTTTTTTGAAAATCTCAGGATTTTTGGAATTTTATTTTCAATCAATGTTAACAATCTGTTTCTTTTTAAACTCCCATAGATTAACCCAAAATGTTTCTCTAAAGTATTATAGGTATGTTTTAATTAGTGTATTCCTTATCCGACTTCCACTATTTTATTGAATTCATTTTTAAATAGTGAAAAGACATAAGTTAGGTCCCTAGTTTCCTTATGGTAATATTTCTTTATTGGTTATGTTAGGGGTCTATTTCAAGATGTGTAGTGATCAAGGGGAACATTAATTATATTTTCTTGTTAATATGAATACAAAATAATTTTGGATGTTTTTTCTAAGGGATTTTTCTTGGGTGTTTCTTCCACTAGTTCTTAAACCTTCTACCCCATGAGTTGGGTGGGGAATTTAACATTCTCTTTGATTTCTATCACTTCATAAGGTCCTTTTTGGGATAGAATGTGATATTTTGGGATGAATCATCACATAATTATTTCAGTTTCATATTTCTACCTGTTTTTTTTTCAATATTTTCTTGAAAACATTTATCTGGTTTTTTTGATGAGTTTTTCTAGAATTTTAGAATTTTTTATAATGGGGGTAATTTTGGGCATGGTCAGAAGAATCCCCGTGGAATTCGAAATAAACTAAGTTGATTATTGATCATTTTATAGTGGTGTTTCTCAGTGTTGTCAAATTATTAGAAAGACCATGAATCCAAACATTGTGGCCAACTAGTAGTATATAATAATTTGGATAGTTCATGAAATATTTATGAAATCATACATCAAGAGTGTGGGATGATAAAAAACATTTCTAAAAATTATTTTTTAAAAATAAAATGCATCAAATTAACCCCAAAATTTTATGTCTTTTTGGATATTAAATCAGACCCCTATGCTATGAGATTTAAATTTATATATTCCATTTAGAGAGTGATACAGACTAATTTTAAGGTATCAGATCAATATAATACTATTCACAAGACCTTTCTATTTCATTTTTAATATTTCATACAAATCTTCATTATTTTATTGGATGAAAATTTAAATAAAATATATTGCGAATAGATATATGGGTAATATCAGGTTCTAATTTTTATATTAGATTTCAATTTTTTCTTGGATCTCATATTCATTTTTTTCCTTCATAGTTGAAGGCGATACATTTGGGATTCATTTCAATAATATCCAAGATCTTCAAAGCTAGGATATTCATTTGATTTTATTTATCTTATTATTACTATCTTGGTTGATATATTTATATATTTAATTCACTATGGTTCAATAATGGTTTTGTGATTTTGAATATTAAATGACACTTTTAAAAAAAATTAGACAAATGATTTTCATTATTTATAAACATGACCAATTTCCTTTAAAAAATTGAATTTTTGTCAAATATGTGATTCGAATATTTTAAAACTTTTAGAGGAATGCTTTTTTCATTAGAATAGGGTCTATAGAAAACATTATGGTTTTTAAAATGATAAATATTTTTTTACTAAATCTGGGTTGATTCTTTATTATTAATTACAAATAGTTTATGTGTCTTTTCTTGTAATATTTTTTGGAATGATTTTAATAACAACTCATAATTAATTGTTTTATATAATTTGTTGAAAAGAGATTTCGAAACATTTAAGGACATAGATATTCATTTGGAGTAATTTTTTCTAAAGGATGATTTTGAGATTTGATATAGTTTTTTAGGAATGTAGATGTGTATAACCCTTTTTGAATGGATGATTAACTGTCATATTTTTAAATAGAGAAAGTCTTGTTTTGCCTAGTTGGTTTTTATTAATGGAAGGTTTTCAAAATCATTAAGATAATGATCCTATTTCATAGATCCAATGAGGATCCCTTATTTTTCATTCACAATATAACATGTGATGGGTGAACATGATGATGATAGTTAAAATAATGGATTTTTTCCTATGAGGGATTCTATGGTAATGGATGAGGAGTGTTTTTTAATATTATATGAATTGTTAATAGTTATTGTTGATGGTAATGTGTATCCTTGGTTGGATCCTTACATCTTGGTATCTCAGTGGCCTCTATTGATTGATCATTAAAACATGGATATTTAGATTAAAGTCTTAAATTTATTTTATTCTAGTTAATATCACACCCAATCTAGTGTCTCCCTAGAAAATATATTTTATGGATAGAGACTAAGTATGATGATTTTTTTTTCATTGAATGTGAAATAATGAGAACATTGTAGAGAAACAAATTACATATAGATGATCATTATATTTATTAGCTTGTCTTTAGTGGACTTGTTAACAAATTTTCAATTTTCTCAGGACACTGAATATATCATACATGATATTTTATTTTATTCAAATGACCATAAATCAACACTATGATTTGTATGTTATAATTATTTTGTTATTATATTAACATGTTGATATAATTCACCATCATTACTATTTTATTTATTATAAATATATAGTTCTAGATCATAGTTCATTTATGATCTATTAACAATATCCTATGAATTAAATTTCAATACATATCAAAAATGGATATTCTAATTGATATTATTTAGAATGATTTATATTTGTGTCCTGATCCGTCCTTGGGGCCCGTGTCGCGACTTCCCCAAGCCCGCCTTCCATAGGCCAGGGGCTGGCGACTAGCACCAAAGGCGTAAATCTTGATAACTGGGAAGGCATTGCCTTTATAAAAGTAAACAAAACACCATAGAGTACAAGTGGAAGTAAAACACTAAGTACAAAGAGAAGTGCTGAAAGGTAAATGGGACAGAATACAAACCCAAAAGAAAGTCCAAATATAACTGAACAAAGTACAATAGAAAAATACAACAGCTGGAAGGACGGAAGCGGCTCTTGGGTCATCCTCCTCAGATCCAACCTCAAGGGTAGGTATAGATGGCGCAGCTCCTGGATCGTCCACCATGGATCCTACCTGAAGGGTAGGTACAGATAGCGCAACTCCTGGATCGTCCACCACGGATCCTACCTGAAGGGTAGGTACATATAGCCTATACAATGCTCTCGCCCGTCAACCTCCTCCGAGTGTCGTCTCGCCGTGAAGTCCATCTCCGGATACAGACTCGTCGTGTAGTCCACCTCCGGGTACTTACTCGTCGTGTAGTCCACCTCTGGGTACCGTCCAGTCCTCGAACACTCGGCTTCCTTTAGCAATGCCCATCGTCTGCAACCAACACAACGAGGTGCGAGCATAGCCCGAGCAGGGGTGAGCATAACGATACTCAGTAGGGACCCCGAGACCCTCAAGGTCTCACTAAAACCAACAAGTATATCCACAAAGAAGATCTCAACAGATAATCTCTACTTAGGTATATTCCCAAACATATACCTAAGTTATCAAGTAACCCATCTCAATCATGAGGAAACACAAGGATTATGAAATCAACGGATAACCACTACCCAGGTATATATGCCCATACATATACCTAAGTTATCAAGTAACCCATCTCAATCATGAGGAAACACAAAGGTCATAGACTTAGCTCAAACCAGTATTTTCATTATCGAAACCATAACAGCTGAAGAGATCCGTCTCTGGAGTGTATAGTGGTCCTATCATGACTCCGAGGTACTTCTCACTAACCTAAGACTACTGAGGTACTCCTCCTGTCGAGTACCACAGGCCAGCCACCCAAACACAGTAGTGCTTCCCGCCGGGGTATGACAACCAAACACAGTAGTGCACACCCCCTAGTAGCCTGCAGAGGTACTCTCCGGACGAGTACCATGGGTCTGCACTGTCACACATGTAGTGCTCTTTCCGCCATGGGTCTGCACCCAAAAAAAGTAGTGTTCCATCTACTAGGCTAGTTGACTCACTCCAAGTCGAGTCGGTCAAGCAGTCGTCAGGTCTCAGTTGGCTACACGGTCTCCGTACTCTGTACGCTCGTCTCTGGTAGGGTCCTCTCCATGAGCTACATGTCGATACTCCAAGTATCTCAAAGTCACATGAAGAAGTATCTCAAAGGACTACCTCGTCATGGGGGTCTCAAAGCAACAGATGACGCGTCAATCGGACGTCCGGTCTATGAGTTACTAGCCTTTTTGTTCCCGAGGCCCGGTTGGTTTCGTGTGCGAACCAACCCGACCGTATCTCAACTGTACCCCGAACTCTCATAAGGTTTACTCATAGGGACCGTTTCTCCACGTGCTCACTCACGCCTCTGGCGGTTCTTCAAACGGACGTCCAGCCTGAAAGATATCAGCTTTTCCGTTCCAGGGTCCCGGTGGGATTTCAGGTACAATCCAACCCGGCCACTATCCAAAAGCAACCAAAACTCGGGCGAAGTATGCCAAAAGTTCCGTCTGATCAACAGGAAATAAACGCAACCAACGACGCGTCAATCAGACGCCTGGTCTGTGAGTTATTGTCTTTTTTCGTTCTAGAGGCCCGATTGGTTTCGTGAGCGAACCGACCCGACCGCACTCCGACGACATCTAAACCTCGAGCGGAGTTAGCCAAAAAATCCGTCTCAATTATAGGAATCCATAAAAGTTGACGACACGTCAATCGGAAATCCGGAGCTCAAGATATAATCGTTTCCGCTCCGAGGGCCCAGTTGGTTTCATATCCGAACCAACCCGACCAAACCCCAGGTATTCCGAAATCTTGAGTGTAATATACCGAAACGACCGTCTCGATCCAAGGGTCGGATCGCCGCTGACGGTGCGTCGATCAGTGGTCTACAACTCAAGATATGAGTGAAAAATAGTGAGGGGTCCGAAAACGGGGGGTCTGGGCCCGAACCGACCCGGCCCAACCCCCCTGGGTCGGCCCAAACCGGGTCGACCCGACCCGGGTCCGGGTCCGACCTAGCTGGGTGCGGCGCGACCCTACCCAGCCTGAGCGGCCTGGCCAGGCCTGGGAGCCCCGGCCGGCCTGAGCGGCTCGGCACTGGCCGAGCGATTGCGCCCAAGGAGAAGCGGTCCCCCCGCGCTGGGGGCCGCTTCGTGTCACCAGACGCGGCACGCTGCCGCGTCCCATGTTCCCCGGCCCCGCGCGGCAGCGGGACCCTCATTCGCCACCGTGGCTTCCGCCGCGGCAGATTCTTCCGGCGGCGCGCCGGCAGGGACTTCTGCGGACCACCGAACGCGCTCCAGTGGTCCGATTCGCCTACGGTCTTTGCCAGAGATCATCCCGGGACCCAACCTTCACCGCAAAGCCTTCAAAACGCCTTCGCGTCACGCCTCAACATCATCTGTCGATCCGCACTTCGACAAAAAAACGCGGGGTCTTCAAATCGCCTCCTTGGCCCCGACTCCGCCCGCAGTTTCGTTCGGCCCCAACGGCGCGGCGCGACGGCGCTGCGCTTCTTCACCACGTTCGTTCTTCTCGTTTCCACGCGGTGCAACATAACCGCGCTGCCTTTCACATGCCGCAACAAACTCAAAAAACAAGGGGGGAAGGAGTGTTGGCCGTGTTCATGCGGTCCGACCTTCCCCCGTTAGTATGATAACAGGCGGCCCAAAATGAAACCAAGAAAGGCGACAGATGAGATCACGATCAATAATAAAATAAGCCCCCACAATTTCCCGCAACAAAAATTCCCAACCCGCAAGGAAAACGTGCATGGATCAACTAGATAATAAGTTGATCCGTGATTCCTTGTTTTCTTTAGAATGAAAGAAACAAGTGAATAAAATCATTCTCAAACATAATTCCCTACCTCAAGCGTTGTCGTCGAACGCGAGTTCATTGCGGAATTAACCGTCGTGGAAGAAGAGGATCATCGCAGAAGAGAAGGATCGTCACGGAAGAAACATCATTGACGTCATGGTACACGGCGTCACGTCATCGATCTTCGAGGGTTTGGCGTTCTACGTCGGAGGTCGGAGCGTTATTTGCGTTCCTTGCGTTCTTCGTCGAAGAAGAACGCTTTCCTCCAAATCCTTTCCACGCCACAAGTTCCAACAGAAATAAAATAAGTGTTATCTTATTTTATTAACGCACATGACACGTTTGAATTTCAAAAGAAAAGAAATGAAAAATTAATTCAATGAATTAATTGTAACGATTTAACTTCCCAATTAAGGAGGCGTTTCGTAACCATAAAAACACACGGTTGACTTTCATTAAAGAGGGGGGTTTCAGGTGCGTTACTTAGAAGGAAAGAAACGGTGGGGCTTGTGTGGGCCCCACCTCATAAATATCCTACCAAGTGGGTAGGATATTTTGGGTTCCACCCTATCTTCTTAACTTATCTTAAGTGGCTTTTAAGTGGCTTTAAGTGAAATAAAATAAAGTTGTCGCACAACTTTATTTTATTTCTTAACTTAACCCCAAAAATTAAAAACTACACTCGAGAAAACGCAACCCCAGAAAATGCATTTCTAAGTAAAAACCGGCACTGCGATTCCATCGGTGCCCTCAGAATTCGATTCCGTGCATCGGTTCAAAAGTTAGAAAAACCTGCTTGTTCGTTCACTGAACGTACCCGAGCTAAACTTCGGAAATTAATTCTGGGCACATCGGGCCTCGGAATCAGGCGCCGTCAGAAACTGCATTCTTGTAAAATTCCAAAGAAAATTAAGAAAAAATTTTCTTTGAAATTTCCAGGTTTTACATTACTCCCACCTCAGGCTTTATGTCCCCGTAAAGCTTCAACACAAACTAGGGTCACAAAAGCGGTATAGAGAACGCTTCTGAGCCTTCCACTCCCATGTGCTCACCTGGAGGTTCCCATACTGCCAAAGAAAGTGCACCTGAGGAATCGATTGTCCTCATAGGATCCAGTCCTCTTGATCCTCGATCCCCACTAGAACCTCCTTGAAAGACACCTCATCGCCATCGTCCAGCTCCCCATGGTCAGTGATATGAGAAGGGTCGAGCACGTATCTCCTCAGTTGAGATACGTGGAAGTCGTCGTGCACCTGGGGAAGCTAAGGTGGATGGGTCAAGCGGTAAACCACCCTGCCTACCCAGCTGAGGACCAAAGAAGGTTTGCTTAACCGCAGAGATAACATGCCGCCTTGGTCACATCTCCGTAAACCTCATCGAGGTGAGACCCGTATAAGGACATGATCGTCATCATCAAACTCCAGAGGTCTAAAATTCATGTTTATAACTGGAACTCAAAACAACTGCGGCCACGAGGGTAAGGTTGACCGACTCAAGATGTGATCGGTCACACCCTCCTGTGCATGAGTTACCCTGTGCTACCTGGGGTTTCCTTTTTTTTTTCACCGACCAAGGAAAACCCATTCCGACGTCATAGTTAAACCACAACATTTTTTCTTAAAACCGTCAATTTGTGTATGAACTGTGATTGCCAAGTCATACTCAAACCGACGTCGTATGGCCTCGAAACTGCCACCAAGAGATTCCAACAGAAACTCTCACCTCGAGGGTCTGACCACACTGTCGGCGTAAGTGTGATTATCGAGTCTTCTCCCAAGGTATCTTCAGACGTGAGGGTAATGTATATAGATTACCAGAAACTCTAGGTCTGGGACAAGATTTGTGGAAGGAAAGAATGATTCGTATCAACACCTGTTACTACAGTAGCTAGTAGTGGACATAGACGGTCCCTTGAATCATTTATAGATCCATTGGGTCACACTCCTTGACCGCATGCAGCTGCACTCTTCCTCCGCCCTCTAGCTCCCTGAGCCTTGTGGAGATAACTAAGGAGGGTGGTTGTAGCATGTTAAGATGTACACCACCTCATGCTGCTCTCCTAGCTCTGCCTCCACGTCTGCTGTGTCGTAGACTCATCTCTCCTTAAATCTTCCACTTCTTGAAACATTTAACATGCTCGAGTCTCTAAGACTGGTGCTGGTTTCCTATTTCTTACCACACTGTGCAGTCTTCATCCACTCTTGGTTGATCTGCATCTTCTTTGCCTATGATCTGAAAGAGCTGCTAATATTTCTCCTTTGCCGAAAAGAGAAACTCGGTCTCATCCCCGGGATGAACCACGCCCATTGCCTAATACATTCAATCCCAACATAAATGATGCATTCATTCCATGGATGACGTTGTAAGGCCTCGACGTAACTACCAAGAGATCCAACCGTCACTCTTGCCTCTAAGGTTCGAGTCACGTTGTCGGCATCAGTGTGAGGTCACTAGGTCTCCTCCTGTAAAAATCTCGAAAGTGAGGGTCAATTCAACAGTTTTTAACCGGGACCTCTCTGTATCAACCAAACAAAAGGACATGAAATCAAACATCACAAAGATAAGTGTCTTTTTATTATTGAAGCTCATAGTACAAAGACACGAATACAACAACAATATGGAACTAGAAGTACAAGGACGTATCCACTTGTTCCGCTCCTGTCCACCTGCTCCCGGAGCTCTACTTCCTTGTCCACTGCTCGGATGTTGCTCAAGCACTCGTCGCTGCTTCTGCCTCAATGGCTCCTCCAACGCCTGCAGATCGACAGTGTGGGGAGTTGGACATTCACGTGCCAGGTGACCCTTCCTGCCGCAGGAGAAACACAGTCCGTTTCTGGCATGCCTGGCTCTGACCCCACCCTGGGTGCCCCGCACCACCGATCCTAAAACCCGAGATCACCCAACTGCTGGTCTGGTCCTCCTGGACCTCTGCATCATCTGTATACTACCAACAGATGACTCGGCTACTGATCGAAAACCCTGCGACAAAGGCAGAAGCTCCTATACACGCTCGGGGTGTGGAGCTACTGGCACAAAATCCACCCTGAAGAAGGTCTCGAAGTCTTCCCATGTGAAGTCCATCCCGTCGCAAAACTGGAACAAGTGGCTCCACCACCTGCTTGCTACTACCTGAAGAAGGCTGGAAGCAAAGATCACCATGAAGTCTCCCGGCGTCCCCACTAGCCTGAAGACTCTCACCACAGCCTCTAGCCAATCCTCAGCCACCTGCGGGTCCGTCTCTCCCCGGAACCTGGGTGGACTCTGGCGCTGGAACTCGTGAAGTGCACTCAAGTGGCGTGCATCGCCTACTGCTAGGGCTGGTGGCATCGATGGCCCAACGTATGGTAGTACCGCTGGTGCCTCCACTAGTTCCTCAACTGCAAGAGGTCCCTGTACCGAAGCCTCGTCGCTCGAAAAGCTTCAGTACGCACATCCCTCTGGGATCTAGCTGGTCGTCTGAGAAAAGGAATCCTGAAAGAAAAAACATGACACAGTCAAACGATTATACCTGGTGAGATGACCTGGTATGAGTTGACATTCAAAAACTTCTGGAAACACACATGCAATCAGTGTTTTCATGCACAAAGTCGGAAATTAGTTGTCAGGGTCCTAGTGTATGGATACGTCAGCCGCCCACACCAACACTGGACTCCCTGAACTGAAAAACACACTCGGTACTCTTAACACTATTGCTTCACAGAAATAAAATATCAGAGTTATAAGTTATGCGGTAGAACCGACTCCTCTGATACCAATTAGTCATGACACGGGCCCCGAGGATGGGTCGTGACCCGTGACAACCCCAACCCCGCCTTCCATAGGTCAGGGGCTGGCGACTAGCACCAAAGGTGTAAATCCCAATTACTTGGAAGGCATTTCCTTTGTAGAAGTAATCAAAACACCATAGAGTACAAGCGGAAGTAAAACACTAAGTACAAAGAGAAGTGGTGAAAGGTAAATGGGTCAGAATACAAACCCAAAAGAAAGTACAACTACAACTGAACAAAGTACAACAGAAAAAGACAATAGCTGGAAGGACGGAAGAGGCTCCTGGGTCGTCCTCCTCGGATCCTACCTGATGGGTAGGTATAGATGGCGTAGCTCCTGGATCATCCACCACGGATCCTACCTGAAGGGTAGGTACATATAGCGCAGCTCCTGGATTGTCCACCATGGATCCTACATGAAGGGTAGGTATAGATAGCCACCACAATTCTCTCTCCCTTCAACCTCTTCTGAGTGTCGTCTCACCGTGAAGTCCATCTCCGGATACTGACCCGTTGTGTAGTCCACTCTGGGTAATGACTCGTTTTGTAGTCCACCTCCGGGTACCGTCCAGTCGTCGAACACTCGGCCTCCGTCAGCACTGCCCGTCGTCTACAACCAACACAACGAGGTGCGGGCATAGCCCGTGCAGGGGTGAGTATAACGATACTCAGTAGGGACCCCGAGACCCTCAAGGTCTCACTAAAACCAACAAGGATAACCACAAAGAAGATCTCAACAAATAACCTCTACTTAGGTATATGCCCATACATATACCTAAGTTATCAAGTAACCCATCTCAATCATGAGAAAACATAAGGATTATGAAATCAGTGGATAACCACTACCCAGGTATATGCCCATACATATACCTAAGTTATCAAGTAACTCATCTCAATCATGAGGAACCACAAAGGTCCTAGACTCAGCTCAAACCAGGATTTTCATTATCGAAACCATAACTGCTGAAGAGCTCCGTCTCTGGAGTGTACAGTGGTCCTATCACGACTCCGAGGTACTTCTCACTAACCTTAGACTGCTGAGGTAGTCCTCCTGTCGAGTACTGCGGGCCAGCCACCAAAACACAGTAGTACTTCCCGCCAGGGTCTGCCACCCAAACATAGTAGTGCACACCCCCTTGTAGCCTACATAGTTACTCTCCGGACGAGTACCACGAGTCTGCACTGTCACACAGGTAGTGCTCCATCCGCCATGGGTCTGCACCCAAACAATGTAGTGCTCCGTCCACTGGGCTAGTCACCTCACTCCAAGTCGAGTCGGTCAAGCAGTCGTTAGGTCTCAGTCGTCTACACGGTCTCCGTACTCCACATGATCGTCTCAGGTAGGGTCCTCTCCACGAGATACAGGTCGATACTCCAAGTATCTCAACGTCCCACGGAGAAGTATCTCAAAGGACCAACTTGTCACAGGGGTCTCAACGCAACAGACGATGCATCCATCGGACACCCGGTTTGTGAGTTTCTAGCATTTCTCCCCGGGGCCCACTTGGTTTCGTGTGCGAACCAACCCGGCCGTATCTCAACTGTACCCCGAACTCTCATAGGGTATACTCATAGGGACTGCTTCTCCATGTGCTCACCAACGCCGCTGACGGTTCGTCAAACGGACGTCCAGCCTGAAAGATATCAGCTTTTCTGTTCCAGGGGCCCGGTTGGATTTCGGGTACAATCCGACCTGGCCACTATCCAACAGCAACCAAAACTCAGGCGAAGTATGCCAAACATTCCATCTCATCAAGATAAAATCAACGAGACCGACGACGCATCAATCGGATGCCCGGTCTGTGAGTTATTACCTTTTTTCGTTCCAGAGGCCGGATTGGTTTCATGAGCGAACCAACCCGACCACACTCCGACGACATCGAACCCTTGAGAGGAGTAAGCCAAAAGATCCATCTCACTTAGAGGAATCAATCAAAGTCGACGGCACGTCAATCGGACGTCCGGAGCTCAAGATATAAGTGTTTCCGCTCTGAGGGCCCGGTTGGTTTTGTATCCGAACCAACCCGGCCGAACCCAAGGTATTCCGAAACCGTGAGTGTAATATACCAAAACAACCATCTCAATCCAAGGGTCATATCGCCGCTGACGTTGCATCGATCAGAGGTCTACAACACAAGATATGAGCAAAAAACTGTGAGGGGTCCGAAAACGGGGGGTCTGGGCCCGGACCGACCCGGCCCAACCCCCTGGGTCGGCCCGAACCGGGTCCGACCCGGCTGGGTGCGGCCCGGCCCGGCCGGCTTGGGCGACTCGGCGCAGGCCGAGCGGGCGCGCCCAAGGAGCCGTGGTCCCCCCGCGCTGGGGGCCGCTTCATGTCACCGGACGCGGCGCGCTGCCGCGTCCCACATTCCCCCGCCCCACGCGGCCGCGGGACCCTCGTTCGCCGCCGCGGCTTAAGCCGCGGCGGATTCTTCTTGCGGCGCGCCGGACGCCGCCACCCCCGACTGCCGGCGCCGCCGCGCGGGCGTAGCGTGCTGGTGGGGGATTCCGCGGACCACCGGACGTGCTCCGGTGGTCCGATTCGCCTGCGATCTTCGCCAGAGACCATCCAGTGACCCGACCTTCGCCGCAAAGCCTTCAAAACGCCTTCGCGGCCCTCCTCACCATCGTCCGTTGATCCGGACATCGACAACAAAATGCGGGGTCTTCAAATCGCCTCCTCGGCCCCGACTTTGCCCGCAGTTTCGTTCGGACCCAATGGTGCGACGCGACGACACCGCGCTTCTTCGCCACATTCGTTCATCTCGTTTCCGTGCGGTGCAATGGCACCGTGCTTCCTTTCACGTGCCGCAAAAAACTAAAACAAAAAGGGGGGAAGGAGGGTCGGCCGTGTTCGTGCGGTCTGACCTTCCCCCGTTAGTATGATAACAAGCGGCCAAAATGAAACCATGAAAGGAGACAGATGAGATCATGATCAATAATAAAATAAGCCCCCACAACTTCCCGCAACAAAAATTCCCAACTCGCAAGGAAAACATGCATGGATCAACTAGATAATAAGTTGATCCGTGTTTCCTTGTTTTCTTTAGAATGAAAGAAACGAGGGAATAAAATCATTCTCAAACATAATTCCCTACCTCAAGCGCTGCCATCGAATGCGAGTTCGTTGCGGAATTAACTGTCGCGGAAGAAGAGGATCATCGCGGAAGAGAAGGATCGTCGCGGAAGAAACGCCGTTAAAGTCGAGGTACACGACGTCACGTCGTCGATCTCTGAGGGTTTGGCGTTCTACATCGGAGGTCGGAGCGTTCTTCGCGTTCCATGCGTTCTTCGTCGAAGAAGAACGCTTTCCCCCAAATCCTCTCCACACCAAAAGTTCCAACAGAAATAAAATAAGAGTTATCTTATTTTATTAATTCACATGACATGTTTGAATTTCAAAAGAAATGAAATGAACAATTAATTCAACGAATTAATTGTAACGATTTAACTGCCCAATTAATGAGGCGTTTCTTAACCAGAAAAACGCACGGTTGACTTTCATTAAAGAGGGGGGTTGCGGGTGCGTTACATAGAAGGAAAGAAATGGTGGGGCTCGTGTGGGCCCCACCTCATAAAATTCCTACCAAGTGGGTAGGATATTTTGGGTTCCACCCTATCCGCTTAACTTAGTTTAAGTGGATTTTAAGTGGATTTAAGTGAAATATAATAAAGTTATCGCACCACTTTATTTTATTTTGTAACTTAACCCGAAAAATTAAAAACTACACCCAAGCAAATGGAACTCCGAAAAAGGCGTTTCTAAGAAAAAACTGGTGCTGCGATTCCATCGGTGCCCTCAGAATTCGATTCTGAGCACCGGTTCAAAAGTTAGAAAAACCCGCTCGTTCGTTCACTGAACATACCCGAGCTAAACTTCAGAAATTAATTCCGGGCACACCTGGCCTCAGAATCAGGCACCGTCAGAAACTGCATTCTTGTAAAATTTCAATGAAAATTAAGAAAACATTTTCCTTGAAATTTACGGGTCTTCACAATTTGTATTTGTAAATGGATCTGAAATGAAAAATTAATTAGTTTAAATACTATATTTGTAATAACCTAATTTTTATTCTATTTATTTATTTTTAATGTGTTTCATGCATTATCATCATTAAATATAATTAAAATCCATGTTTTATTATTATATTTTTTAATTTCGTATGTCTAAATTCCTATATAGAGTAAATTGAAAACACTCATGGTTGGGATACAACTCTGATTTGTTTTTCTCATAGCCAGTATAGACTATTAGTTATATGTAATATTCACGGTCCTTTAGTAGGTTCTCATGTTCTATACACCATTCAATACCAGGTTCGTTCTTGGTTTGCCAAGGACAGGTGATGTGGGATGTGGTGAGTAGTCTTGGATGTAATGAACTGAACTTCTTATAAATCAATAATACATCATAATAGATTCATATTAATTTCTTAAAATATTGATCTATAAAATAATAAATTAGGTGTGGTGACATTGGAAATGTAGACACATAAACAACTGGTCCATAAGCGAGCTACATAATCTCCTACCGTGTTGTTACCAAATAGAACCCTTCATAAGGATATCATAAAAAACCATTCATCATAACTTGGGAAATGTAAACATATGAAAGGGTGACCTAATACACTTGTTAAGGGTATATTATGGAGATATCAATATATCATGAGCATAGGGGTATGGAAACATGATTAAAAGATTTTGAAACCATATCCTATATATCATACGTCACAAATAAATGGAACGACATAAATCATGGACATTAATAAGACATAAATCCTAATGGAATTAAATAACATGATACATGAAAATATAACATTTTAATAAGACATAGATTTGTCACATACACGAAATATTATATGATTTTGAACAATTAGAAATAGTAATATTTTCACTAATTATGTTAAGAAAATGACATTAGGCCCTCACATAAACATATAGACATAAAACTTGGTCAAAAAATAACCACATGAAAATGAAATATGTGTCCACACATAACACTATGGACATTTAGTCAGGTTCATGAATAATATTGAAAACATATCATTAGGTTAACACAAAACATTATGAACATGAAACCAGGTTCATGGATAATATTGTGGTCATGAATTCAGGCTTAGACATAACATATTAAGTCATGAGTTATCCATATTTACCCAATGATTCATAGGTATATATTGGCCCCATAACCGATATAATCCATACAACCGTGTTCCTAAAGATCATAAAACATTATGCATATCATAACCCTTGAAAAATGGGCCTTGTTACATAATTATTTCATTATATTTAAACTCATGGAATGAAATGAGTTTTTTAAAAATATTTCCATCATAATAAAACACCATTAAAATATATAATATTCATAGTATTATTGGATTATAACCCCATTAAAATGAAGTAACATCATAGGACGTCCTCTTATACGGATGATGATTTGGAAAAATAATTTTGAACATTTCTTGAGAAAAATAGCCTTCCCAATTTGAAAAAGACATTCAAAACATGAAAACATTTTAAAGTTATTTTATTTATGAAAATATACATGTAAATTTACAATGTAATGTTGAAAAAACTAGGTTTTCAAGATGGTGGAAAATATTTAACATATTAAAACAATTTTTCCATTCATATTTTCAGAAAAATACAAGAGGGACGTTTTTTGAAAATGAAATGAAGATTCATTTTGAAACACATTGTAAAAAATAATAAAAGGTTAAAACTAATTTTTTATATATTTTTTAAAATGTTAAATAATTTTTTATTTTTTTATAAAATTTCAATATAGAAGAAAAAATGTTTTTCAACCAATGAGAGAAATAATGTGGGTTTCTATTAAAACATTATTTTGAACTGTTGAGTATATAAATTGAGAAAATAAAGGTACAAAACCATTACAACTTTAGTAACATTGAATCATATAGATGATAAAAGAAAAAATTAAATGAAAAATAAATATCATGATAATAAATAAATTTATGAAATTAAATTTCAAATGGGTTTTACATAAACATCATAAAATAGTATTGGTGAACAATATAAAATATATCTCAAATAAGGCTAATTTAAACAAAAATTCATTACCAACATGGAAATTTCTGAATTCTAAAACACATGAAAGAGAGATAAAAAATGGTACTATAAATACCCATAATTTTAATTTAATCTATCATAAAATACATCATTGGTAGTATCTACACCATATAAAACAAATAGGTGGTCAATGTGGTATGTGTCTTATAGATGTAAATATTTAAGAAAATCCATTACCCCAAGTAACAAATTGCATTGAACAAATTAAAACCTTATGAATAAAAAAACATTATATGTTTATTAAACAACCATAAATATATATATCATACCATATATGATTTAGTTATCACTATTTATTACACATTTTTAGCCATTCCCTATTAAAAAACCCCTTTGTGCAATAATTGCTTTCTATTTCTTGTATATTTGGATTTATTTTTTTAATTCCAATTAAACTAATCTTGGTTACATAATCTTCACAATTTTAAAAATGATTTAAATATAACATATTTTCATTATATAATTATTTATATAATTCCATTAATGTTATATATAGAAAATTGAATATGTAGTTCATGGATGTAATAGGTCGTATATAAGGATGAACAATGTTTCAATTTTATTGACGAAATAAAAGGAAAAAGGTTAAATTATATACTAACATTAAATAAAAATTTTATGTCTTATATAACATATATTATTATTTAAAACAATCATTATTAGCTTCAATAAAAATTGTACGTGACAAATGATTCACATCGCTTAGTGAGGCTATAGTTCACTATAGACACGAATGACATTATCATATCACCCATGAAAAGGAATTTAAGTAGGTATATGTGATATCATAATTCAATAATTATAATAATATTAAAAATATAATATTAATTTATTTATTCTATCCATATTATCATACATGTATAACAAAAATGAAGAATCGAACACATCAGATTGCGATATAGTTGACCGTTTTACACACAACCGATGTTTTTTTTCCAATGGGTTTGTAGGTAAGAAGTTATATATGCGGTATTATAATTAAATAGGTATAATAGCATAAAAAATATCAAATATTATAATTAAATCCATCAGTGTATTTAGCCTTGATCAGTGATGATGAAAAACGAACACCATCAGTCCGCGAGGTTGTAGTCTGACGTACACACATATAATGAATTTGTATCACATTTAATGGAACTGGTAATGGATATTGTAAATTTAATATTTTATAATAAAATATATTTATATTTTATATAATTGTTTTATTATTTTATCCTATTTTAAAGATATTTTAATGTGTTGGAAGATGAATGAATAGACAAAAACCTAGTTAAATACTTTTTATATTCTTAGGTTTAGTTTAAATCTTACCTAGTTTGTATTTATGATCTCTAAAATGAATATAGGACATGGGTAGGTATGTTAGTAATAATATTTTTGGGATATTTGATGAACCAAATTGTTTTGAATGTTTGAATAGGAGAGGAGAGGGTATATCTTTTTATAACAGAGGTGATTGGTATACTTGCAGTTTTTGAAAATAAAAAGGTCTACACGTATTATTTACCTATAAAAGGATTAAAATGATCAATTATAGAACCTTAGTTTTAATAAATTATAAATATTTCCATAATATTAGTTTTTAAATTTTTCTACTCCTTTTAACCCCTTGTCGATTTAGTTGAACCCCACAAAACACTATTTTTTCCTTTAGCATGATAATTAGGTTTGATTATTTTTAATTTTAATTTTTGTAAAAAAATATTGTTGAAATTATTTTGTAATAAAAATTATTATTATTATAAATATTTATTCTATTTTCCCAAATTCCATTCTCTGAAGTGGGAAAATGTAATTTTAAATTAATCCCAGAGATATGATGAAAAAGTGGAATTAGAATGATAAATGTTTCAAAAGTATAAAACATTTTTATTAAAATATAATTATAATTTTTACTTGATAGACCTAATGTTTATTAATTTATATATATATTTATTTTAAATAATGTTACTGTTTATACTATTTTTAAATATAAAATACTTTTGTAATATTATTAAATAAATAGATACTTTGTAATAAAAATATATATTTTCTACTATTAATGAGAAACTTTTTCTTTTTAGAAAATTACTAAAACATATAAACATGATATTTTTGAAATTTTAATTTCAATATTTAATTTTATTCAGTTAAATATGTTTTTTAAAATTATTAAAAAATAATTTTAATATAATAGTGAAATATGAAACAAAAATGCTTTTTAGGAAAATATAAATTTTGTCATGTAATAGAATTTATTTTCTTTATTAATTATAATAAAATAAAAATGTGATATAAAAAAGTTAATACATAATTTATAAATGTAATTAATTTCAATCAAAAAAATATTTTTTTAATTTTTGGATATAAAATACCTTTCTGTGCGGAAACATTATTGTTTAGAAAAATATTACCATTATTTTGATATCGATTATTTTTTAATTTGTAATTAATTGGTCACCAAATAAATAATTTTATATACACATATAAACCATATATTTTAATAATATATTTAATCTAATTTATACACACCAATCCAATGGCTATGTAATAACTATCATATTATATAATGAAAATTCAATAGTATCTCACATTAAAATAAAATATAGTGTTTTTTGTAACACAAGTTATCCATGAAAATTAATTTATTTTAAAAGAAATTATAAAAACATAATGTATTTAATTATATCCCCATAAATAATTTTATTCCTCATAATTAAATTTTTTTCTTAGTAATCAACTATTTAACATTTGAAAATACCTTTATAAGAAACCCATATTATAACAAGGTTAAATAAAACTCCATTTTAAAAATAGAGAAAAGGATGTCTTATGGTCTTTCGATATAACACATACTTGGTTTTAAATTTTGATAACATAAGTTGGAAGTGAATATTTTGACATGGAAGAAAAGAAAAATTTCACAACAATAATGGAGTGTGACATAGATCACTGATCATAAGAAAGTGAATGATCAAGTGAAAATACAAAAACAAAACAAAACACCAAATAGGTGTGAAAAATGTCATTTATAATATTATAAATTATGGTAATATGAAAAAATTTTATTTCAACATAATTTTCTTCAATAAAATTATTTTTTCAGGAGAAGATATACTTACATGATTTTATTTCATATCATAAACACAATCACATCGTTTTTTGTGGTTCCTAAATCAATATCCAATTCATAAAATACTAATAGAGACGAATTTTTAATTCCTAAATCGCTAATGGAAAATATTTTATGTAAAATAATTATAATTCATTCATTATCTCTTTATATTATATTATAATGAAAAGTGTATCATAGTTTATACATAAATCATGATATGGTGAAATAATACATTAATCTCAAAAACATCATTCAATGTTCAATATAAACCATTCTATATTTGAATAACATTATAAAATATATAAAAATAAAAATTTATTAAAAAGGTAACAAAATCTCACAAAATAAATATAACATGATTCCACCAAATATAATAAAGTAGATATAAATATTAAATTCCATCTATATGAATACATTGATCATATATTCTCTTAAAATAAAATAATATCCAAAATTATAAAAAAACATATTTTAAACATACATGATTTCAAAAAATAACTCTTTTCAGATAATATCATAGAATATTTAATATATTCAATCAATCCCAATATTTGATAAACTCACTCGGCAATGACATAAAAAATTATCATTAAATTATTAATCATTTTCATGGTAATCCATACTATCTAATTTATATTACTCATATCCATCATCTCTTTATCCCAACATAATTATCTCTACATCAAATATATAGTTTGGGATATATTCCCTTAATCACCTTGTTCAATTTCAATTAAATCACTTTTGTATGTCATTAACACCATTTAAAATATTCTTACAATTCCATAACCAAAAAAATTATATTGAAAAATAATCTCATATTTGATAATTCTTGATTTAAAATACAAACCCCTAAAACAATTTTCATAATTATTAAACCATTAACTATGATTTATAATCTTATTCCTTAAAACCATATTCATTTTATATTTTATTTTTAGTCTATTAATATTTAATAATAAAACATATAATTATACCACCTAGCTAGTCCTCTTCATGAGATTTCCCCCTATGATATTTATTTAAATAATTTTCATACACTATACATTTATAACATTCAATCATTAATGATTACTTATCATAACCATTTCTTTCATTTAATTTTTAAATGAACATTTCATTTTAACTGTGAAATATCTTACTCCGTGTTATTACACTCCACACATAAAAATAATTATCATTCATTTGAGACATCCCATTGAGTGATTCTTCCCACAATTTTAACATATATAAAACAAAATATTATTTTATTAATCATCTCCACCACCCAAAATTTCAAAAAACTATATCATTATCTTGTTTTGTTTCTCCAAAAGTTTATTAGGGTTAAAAAGTTTAATCGTATATCGTGACAAAAAATTAGGCACAATATCAATACCCATCACTATAGGCAACATCCCATTTAGTTTATAATCAACATAATGTATATTATTATAAATGTTAATCAAGTTCCATCCAGGAACATCCATTAACTAAAATTAATAGTCAATGTGTAAGAAAATGTAATCACATTGGGGAATTGGAAAATGGGAAAAAACCAATTATTTTATGTCTAAATCATAGCACATTTATTTTTATAGATTGAAACTTCTTCTTAATCCAACTCCTTCATGGTCGTTATTTATATCCTCTATTACATTACATAATGAATTTACGAATTTCTAAATTATACCCCCTTGGAGTGGAAATCTAGGTGTGTAGCAAGGCCTGTTTTTGTGCACTAGGTGAAGATTGAGTTTAGGTAAATACACCCTTTTGGATTTGTTACCACATGGAACCTCAGTTACACATCAATATCCACATGAATTATCTAGATTGGGATTTATGTTCTTGGAAAATAATTTTTATATCCTTTACTAAAATTCCATTTTATCTTCCTATACATTGACTTATCGATAGATATATCCACAGTCTTATCCATAAATTTATTCATAAAAATAAACCTTGGTATCTCCATGATTTTTTTACCATACAAGTTTCAAAAGGATAAATAATCCTTTTTCATAAAACAAAAATTAAAGACCCAAACTTCTCATATATAAATATTATATCATAATTAATGAATATTCACTACATAACATAACAATCTGTGGACGAATCTACTAGTTTTAGTGCCTTTGGAAACCATTACATGTGAAAAATTTTCTTAAAAGTGAGATATTTCATCCCATACTAGGTTATTCAAAACATTAAACATTCTAAGACATATCGTACATAATACGTTTAAATATTTACTAGGTTTAGGAAACACAATAATGGGTGATCGCAAGTTCTTAGTAAGGGTAAAAAGGGATATATGAAAATATCATGAGAATAATGGTATAATAACATTATAATAACATTTGAGAACTATACCCTACATATCATATATCATAAATATGAGTCAGGAAAAAAACTAGTGACAGTTAACAATGCATGAATTATAATGGAGTAAAAGAACATGATCCATGATAATCTAACATTGGCATAATACATAGATTTTTTTTACGAACAAAATATTATAACATTGTGTATATGTATAAATAGAAATAGGGTAACTAATTAAGTTATATAAATTAAAAAATGACATCACAAAAACATATAAAAATTTTACCAAGTCCACACATATCATTTATGACATGAAATCTAGGTTTACTCATGACATTTTAAACATGTAATAAGGTTCACACATCATATTTTGAAAATGTGATCCGGTTTAGACATAACATTTTGAACTTGAGATTAGGTTCATAGATAACATTGTGAACAAATGACTATGTTCAAATATATCATATTTTCTCATATGTTATCCATATTTTTCAAATGAAAATGATGGTTATCTAATAATCAATAAATCCATGAGGTAAATGATCATAAAACATTCATCATATTATAACCAATCAATTATGATATGGTTAAAAAACTATTTCATTGTAGTATAAATTGGTGAATGGAATAGGTTTCATAAAAATATTTCTATAATAGTCATAATCCATCAAGGGAACAAATAATAATTGTATAATTGGATCATATACCTAGTGAAGACTAAGAAATATCCTTCTATGTCATCTAATATGGGAAATGATTTTGAAAAATCACATAATGAAATATTTGGTAATATAAACCTTCCATATTATAAAACACTTTTTAAAACAATAAAAATTTAAAAAATAACATTTTTAATGTATCCATGTAATCCTAGAAGGAATGTTTAAAACATTGGGTAGTCATAATAGTAGAAAATTCCATACACGTCAAAACAATGATTCCATAATAATTTATGGTAAAATAAAAACATGCCTTATTTTTAAATTAAATAAAGATTCCACCTTAAAAAATAATTTAAATGTAAAAAATTGGTAACAATTTATTTAATAAATACAATAGGGAATGTTAAATAATATTGAAATCATTTTATGAAAACGTGGATATAGAAGAAAAAGGAGTTTCGAAAGAAAATAAAAACAATTTTTTTTATCAAAACAATTAATTGATTTATTGAATACATAAAGGGAGAAAAATTAATAGAATATATTTATTCATATAAAATATATAGAGGAGAATAAATTATTTTTCAGTTTCTTGATATATAGATGGAAACTATTTCATCATCAGAAGCATAATCCTAAACAATCTATATAATCTATGAGATTGTATCATAAAACCATTACCACTTTACTAACGTTGAATATCAATAATCATGGATGAATAAAATTAAATGATAATTAATATTTAATCAGGATATAGATATTCATGATATTATATACACCTCATAAAATAAGAAAGGTGTGTCAAATAACAAATGACTCAAAGAAGGAAAATTCAGAATAAAATCACTTAGTGCTTTGATAAATTCTGAACTAAAAAACCCATGAAATATAGATTAGTAAATAGATATTTAAATCCCTATAATTTTATTAAATAAAGAATAAAATATTTTCATGGAATGTTTATAACACACATGAAAAATAATTTGTGCATATGTAATGTCTCTCGTAGAAGTAAAATGTTTTACAAAACTCTTTTATGTTATGTCTTGACATCATTCGAACACATTTTAACCACATGTAGAGGAAATATAATTTTATAATAAATCATGTATAATATGATACTTATATATATCATACCATATTTTATTTAACTATTTCGTTTGGTAACATTTTTATTAATAATTTGATGTTAAAATTATCATTTGGTAAATAAGTACTTTTTCATTCAAGTATGTTTTGATTTTTTATTTTTTGATCGTATTAATTTGATCCTGGTTTCATAATATCAATAATGACAACCATTATATAAATATCTTTTATATTATTTATATGTTTTGTCATATTAATTCATTTATGTTATATATAAAATGAAATAGACCATTGTGGATAGAGTGGGAAGTACAAATGCTTGAATGTTGTTTCAATTTTATCGACTGAATGAATGAAATAAGGGGAAATAACATGTTAAAATTAAATAATATATTTTTATTTTACACACATATATATAATTTTTAAATTTTCATTTATACATGTCAGTATTCTCTACTATGTAAAGCGTACATGAAAAATGAATCACGTCTCTTCGTATAGCGGAATCCACCGTACACACAAACAAAGTTATCATATACCCTTTGAATTAAAGTAAGAATGTATATGGAATCTAATAATTAAGTAATTATAATTCAATTAAATATATCTTACAATTTCATTTATTATGTTCTTATTATAATCCATGTAAAAAATGTAAAACACATCACATTTGTTCGTATGGTGGTTATTCACCTTGAAAACAAGCAATATTATTAGTTTCCAAATAGTATGGATGTATGATGTTAGATGTAATATTATAATTTTAGATGAATAATAATATAAATAATCTGATATATTAACATTATGACCATCATTATATCAATCCATGAGAGGTCGTGATGGAATCAAATAACATCAGTTCGTGAGGTGGTAGGCTTCTATACACAGGAATGATGATTTTGTATCCCAATTGGTGGAATTATAGATTGATATAGGTTATTAAATAAATAGAATAAGATACCAGTATATATTAGATTATTTTTTCATTAATTTATCATTGTTTGAATTTTTTTAATGATTTATATGAAGATTTAAAATAAATCCTCACTATTAAAAACATCACTTCATCTTTGGAAAACCAAATTGGTTTTACCAGAATGCTTCATAGAATTGATGTTTGATATAATAAAGGCCTCTATGTTGTGTGGAGGTATTTAATTTAAAAAATTGTTTTAGGTATTTTTTTACTAAATGGATTTTGGATGTAAGAGATGATAGGGGGTGACATTTTATAAGTGAGGTGAGTGGAACATTTTTAATGTTTAAAAAGAAGTATGTGTAACCACATTTTTTACATTATGAATGGAATATAAATTTCCTATTATTAATACTTAGAGGTTGTTATATATAATTACATATATAAAAGTTATTTTTCATAATATTATAGTTCAGTTTACACCTTTTTATTTTTTACTTTAACCCCTGAAAAAACCATTTTTACATTAACTATAGTAATTACTTTTTATTGTTTTTACTATTAATTATGGAATAAATTAAGTTTAAGTTATAAAATAGAATAAATAATTATTGTTCCCAATATATAATACATTTCTTAAAACTACCTCCATAATAGTGGAAAATTTAAACATAAAATCGAACCTATAGACACTATGAAAATCAGTTTTCCAACGAGAAATGATTCAAATGTATAGAAAAATTTTATATCAAAACACTTTTTGAAATTGATTAAAATGAAATATATGTGAATAATATATATTATTGAACTAATTATTCTATGAAAAAAATATTAAATTAAATGCATCTGGTAAACTCCTTAAATGAAAATACAATTTTCATTTAAAATTTTATTATTTCACCATTCATTAAAAAAATCATCTTTTCTAAAAATTCTCAAAATATCACAACAATATAGTATTAAATTTATTATTTAAATTTTTTTCTTTTATTTAGGTATATTTTATATAAATTTAAATAATCAATTTCAAATTCTGTGTACAAAATGTGATAAAACTATTTCTGAAACACATACAGTTTTATAGTGTAAAATTTGATTTCTTTTATCGCATGTTTAAAAATCACATAAGATGAATGTTAAAAATTAGATTAATTATATAATATAAAAATTTCATGAATAAAATTAACCAAAATTAGTTTTTATATTTATTGATGTAATACACATTTTCACGCATAACAAAATTCAGAAAATGATTTTCTCTATTTAAAAATGGTTATTATTTAAATTGGTAATTAATTAATAACTAAATAATTAATTTTATATACATTTTTAGACGACATATTTTGATAAAAAATTTAATACTATTCATACTGTATATTCCAACAACTATGTAATAACTATAATATTTATAAATAAATTTTTAATAGTATGTTATGTTTTTAAAGAAATGAATTTGTGTGTAATGTATGCTATTAAGGAAATAGAATTTATTTTAAAAAATTCCAAAAAAATGGGGTGCTACATTTGACCATTAGGATATGGGTTGTAGAATATTTGTCTTTTAATCATTTTAGTTTTATTTATATTATCTCTTGGGAAACCTATTTTTTTCTATATTTAATTTTTAAACTTGATTGATTTTTTTATTTTGGAATCTAATTACTCTTGTGTTGGTTTTATGAAATAAATATTATTTTTGATGAGGTACTATATAATTATTATTACCATTTACTTCAGAAAAAATATTCCCAAATATGGTTTAATGAATCCCAATCACTAATCATCATGTCATGGGGATTGAGAATTCCCTTCAAGCCTAGGCATGAACCATCATGGGTATCATATTGGGGGTATTATTGGTTGGTTTCTGAAAATAATATTTTCATGTTCATAATTTATATCATTTTATTAATTTCTTTTAAAAATGAAACTAATCTACTTCTAAATATAAGATTAAAAACAATAATAGGAGTATCAAAGGATAACAATTATAATATTGGATAAAATGTTGAAAAATATTTTATATAAAATACCAAATATCATAAAAATATAAAATAAGTAACTAATGGTGAAAAAATATATAATCTTTAAACAAATGAAATGTGAATAACTGTGTATATATTTTTGAAATCAACATCCTATATGACTTTAATAGTGGTATATATTTTTCATTACAATATATCATTTATATTCCCCTATAATCCATGAAAAGTATTCTTGAAACCATTGTAAGTATAATCAGAGAAAATAATAAGAAAATAAATAACATTGTATAACACCTTAATTTTTGAGTGAGTATAAAAATATTGAGTGAGGAAATTTTTTGGAACAATAATTTCATCAATGTAAATAAAATATAAAACTGAAATAATGATGTTAAAATAAATAAATTAAGAAATTAAAATCATTAGATTGTGTCATGTATAAAAAATCTTCTCATATATAATAAATTACCACAATACATATCACCAAAACACATGTTATATATATCAAAAAAAAATTCAAAAAAATATATTTATAACAAGATGAGATTCCAAGGATCAATTTTTACATTCTATTCACATGAATTTGATTTTTTTATTCACATTCATGGAAAACCCTAAACCAAATATTCTTTTGGTATTATTCATACAGAAATATAATTTTTTTAGTTACTCAGTCATATCCAACATATTGGACTATAATGGATCTCAATTATTTAGTTTTGATTTTATAATGAAATAAAGATTCTTATTAAAATAAAAAAGATAAAAAATAACTCCATATATATAAATGATTTTTTAAAATATATTAAAAACCAAACATCACAAACCCTAATGATCAAATTATGATTCATAAACAAGTTTTTTTATAATCATTAAAAATGGATCTCTGTAATTAAGACAAATTAATATATAGTGTAAAGGCTATGGTAAAGGGTACCAATATTCAGAATGAAATATTAATCTCATCTAAAAAAGAGAGAAAAAAATGTTAACATATTGATCCTATTTTTAATTAATCCTTACCCCAATAATTATTAATATAATGAAGAACAAAATTATATTATCTATTTTATTTATAGTCTAACATTTTTGCAGTTTTCCTCTAACATAACTCTATTTTAATAATCACTAGAAACATTTATAATTTTCTATTATTTTCAATAAAAAACCTTTTTGAAAAGTTTTCTCTATATAGTAGACATAAAATACGTTAATGATTATATATTTAAAAAACTAATTGTACCCATAATTGATTTATTTAATGAAATATAACAATCTTTAATTTACATGATAAGATAAATGTAAATCCCTAAATTGACACCAACTATAATTTAATCCATCATTCTTAGGATTCCAATATACAATAACATACAAACATTAATTTATTATTAGTTTGTAGAATTTTATTATATCTATAATCAAAATAATTCACATAAAAAAATAAATATTTTCACATTAAAATTATTTTCACACTGATGATATAATGATTATATTATTAGATAGAAGATACGGGGTCTCCAAACTGTCCTATAAGTTTGGGGTAAAGATGAATACATTTGAGTGCTTGAGTTTTTGTGAAAATAATTTTACTAATAAATTATAAAAAAATTATTTATTTTAAATAATTAACTCAAGATAAAACATACTCCCTCTAATGTGATGTCATATTTCCTCCCCATAAATTCCATATTTTCTATATTTAGATTAATTGTTTGACCTATTAAATATTATTTGATTTTTATTTCAAAAATAAAGTATTATTTAGTATAAAATTGTTTTATATGTAAAATCACAATTATTAATAGACTAAATATTAATTATATCTAGAGATTATTTATATATTGAAACCTTCTAACACTTACCAATATGTTTATAAAGGAAATTTTTTAAAATATCCAATATAATAATTGGGTTTAGTAATAATATATTTTAAGACATATGTATTATATATTATATTAATTTACATTCTATTAATATTTATTAGTGAATGAGAACAGCTTATTTTTCACCCCATTTTCAAATATGGATCATCAATTTATTTTATACCATTACCAACATTTATTTTTTAACATTTATAGTTTGATTTATTTTAATCATTTTATAAAATACTATATATTTCATGCACTAAATAATTGAAATAACATTATAATATTTCAATAACAGTAAATATAAATTTAGAAAAACATTTTATAGATATTTATATACATCACACTATTGAATTCATTACATATTTGTATAATAATATTAAATATGGAATGAAACCTTCCAAAATTTTAATATACCCATTGCTAAAGGATATGTTACATCAAAATAGACATTAAATAAATCCATATCCCTCATGAAATATATTGTATGTAAAATTTTCAGATCTAGAGTATAAAATAATGTTATTATCATCAATGATAACATGTATCCTAAAAATAGATAAAAGGTATATAATATGACTATGAAATCCATATACTATTAAAAAATAATTGTTTTATGATACATGATGAAACACACAATTAGTATTAAATCTATTGAATAGAGACCTTAATATTTATAATTTTGAACAAATACTAGTTAATTTTATATAAATATTATTTTTTGTATATAATTTCATATTTCTTAATTGATGGAAATATTTTAGAATTCAAAATTAATTCTTATTTAAGATATATAGTACAATGTGATATTTATTTTAATATATAAAACATAATTTCATTCGGTATATTAACATAAAAATAAATAGGGTCTTTAAAGATTCATACCTTTTGAAAAATAATTCTATCAAGACTAATATATCAATTACTATGTTCTATTATTATAAATTTCACAAAACATTTTGACACATCTAGAAACACATATAACAATGATTTAATAATCTGTGAATGGATTACAATCAATATTAGAGATAGATATTTACAATAATTTATTAAATGAAAAGGGATTTTATAATATAATATTAGAATAGGTATAATGGGGAGCCACACATATATAAAAAGCTAAAATTATAAATAAAATTATCAATTAAATTTTGGATGTCTTGTATAATATGAAACAAAAATCAAAAAGTTGAGAAACATTATCTTCAAAGGAAGAATGGTGTGAATTTCATGGTTCTTTCAACTATTATTAATAATTGTGAAAGTAATATACCATCAATTGAATAAGAGTTATCACATATAGAGAAGAAAATGGTTCAGATAAACTATATAAAATATTTGTGAAATCAAATATCAAAATATTGGTATTATCAAAAAAATGTCGAATGGTTTGTAATAAGAGATGATAAAATTAATGATCCATTAAAATTATAAGCTAAAAATATAACAAATTATAACATGGAAAACTAAAATATACTCAAATAAAATGGAAGTAAAACAAAAAAATAAATTAACACCTGTAAAGTTCTCATAAAATTTATATTAAATAGATTTTTATTTAGGTATTATTATTCAATTTTTTTTCAAATTGTGATATTATTAGGGAAATAAAAAAATTTATATTTCCTAAATTTATATTAAAATCTTAATATAAACTTTAAAAGGCGTGTAATAATTATAATATAAATTATATACATCTTATAGAAAATGAATCATAGTTTATGGATTTGTCTTAATTGATGAATTGAAGGAAAAATGTAATGGATAAAATTTAGTGCAATACAATAGAATGTAAATTCTTTAATTTTATGACTAATATAGAAGAAATTGTGGTATCGTTTTAAAAAATTTAACATAAATTTTCAACTCATCCCCTTGGTCTAAAATACATAATGAAATCAATGTGGTGTTGTTGATAAAATATAAGAATGATAATTTTAGGTATACTATATCTAAATATAAAGAAACTAGAAAAAATATAACCAAATTATAATTCAACGAAAACTATTTTAATCAAATAATATAATTTTCTTTACTATAGTTGTTGGTAATAGGTTTTATATTATAATTTTATTTCAAGAAGTGTAAAAACACATGTTAACAAACTATTATACCAAGATATAATTTATGTAAAAATTTCACAAATTCAGATGACTAGTGTTCAATGAAAATGGAAATTTATTTTAGAATACCTAATTATTATATTTATATAATATTTTATTAAACAAAAAATCTATTTATATTTTATATTGTGATCATCATGTTAATTTAAATAAATTATCTATATTCGGAATATTCTAGGTACAAAATATTTTTTTACATCCAATTATTACGATAAAAATATGAATATCATAATATTTAACACATTGTTCATAGATAATGTTTTATCCTAACTCATGATTTTATAATTACATAATCAAAAATATTTATAAAAATTATAAATGGGAATGTAACTTTTATTTAAAAATAAATAATTTTCCTTGTTGGATTTACCAATTTAACAATACATGATAAATATTTCATTTAAATATTTTATATATGATTTTAAAAATTAATATATAATAAATATATGGTATGGTTGAAAAGAAGTCTTCCATTTTAATATTTTGGAATTATAAATTTTTATGAAATTCTAACCTTTAAAAATTCAAGAAAATAATCATGATGAGTAAAACAGGAATATTAAAATTAAAATTTCAACTCTGAGAATTATGTGATGCCTCACAATATATAAATTACACAAAACATGATTAAAACTTTAATATGAAGTTATAGTATTATATCCTATATAATTAATTTATTATATCGATTTTATCCTACTTAAATAATATGTGACATTATATGTATAGGCACATTTTTTCATTCCCCTAAAAAAGGGGATTCATTATTTCTTAAAAATATAATGCATTTATTATTTTCAAAATGTATTATTTTATTTTTTTGGGTCAAAATTTCATATCTATTATGAATATAAATAATATTAATTGTAGTGAATTTTGGAAAATATGTTTTCTGATATTTTTCTTACATAAATCTATACCCTTAATTTTAGAATGTTAATTACTCTTCAACATAAAAACATAGATAAACCATGAAATTTCTCAGATAAGTTAAAATCAATATGAGCTTTTAATGTATATTTGTTTTTATGATTTGAATGTGGAATATTAATTGGTATCTCTAAATTTTTAATATTATAAATTAATGTACGAAAATAAATATGAATAACTTGATAATAATAAATTGATATTTATTTAATTTAGAAAACAATATAATCATCATAAATGGTATAAATAAACCAATATATTTTATCCAAAACATAATGAATGAATCAATCATAGATAGTCTATAACTTTTAGTAGTTATCTCATATTTAATAATAAGAAGCATATAATAGAAGAGAAATATTTATGTTATTTTTTAGGGTGATATTTTTAATTTTTTTTAAATATTTGATGATTAAAATATGAAATATTTTTCAATGTGTATATGTAATTATAGTAGAAAATTATAATTTTTGGTAAATATAATGGTATTATAAAAATGGAGAGACTTCATTTAATAGGGAAATTTTTTATATTTTTCAATGATTCATTAAAATGTTAATATATTTCGTATTGACGCTACCATTATAGATATAGATAAGATAAAATGATCTAGAATACACCTTAATAATGAATATTTACTCCTATAATTCGTTTATAAATAGAAATCACGAATTTTATATAGTCACCTTGGAAATTATAATTGAATAATAGAGATGAATAATAAATTATTTTATCTTAATAGAAATAAATTTTATTGTCTCATTAAACATTTTATAAATTTTATAATAATAGGTACAAAATATAAATATTTGATAATCTTTCTTATGTTATGGTCTTTGTTCACAAAAATTCTATTTTGGATTCAAAGAGATGTAAATTTTAAATGCGGTACAATAGAAAAAACGTTCATTGGCATATAAGATTAAATTAATAAAAACTATATATTCCTTTTCAAGGAATAATAACATCTAAAATGTTGGAATTTATGTAAATAATTATTTTCATGATTATTATATTGAATAAGAATTCAACATTGAAAAGATAACTCTTATGAAAAATATTAATGCTAGTATATGTTCTAAAAAGTTTAATGAAAAGATATACACATTAAAAATATCATAGGGATTGGAAGGACTTTATCTGTATATTCATTAGTTTAAATATTTTTTCCAATGAGACAACCAATTCCGACTATAAGTTTTTTATATTGTTTCATGGAAACATTAATTTTATACATATATATAGATACATAATTTTTTATATTCATAAGAAATACATTTTATAATGGTATTTCTAAAATAAATGAAATTTAATGAGAGAGATGAATCATTCAATAAATAATAAATTTAATTGGTTTTAAATAGCATGATCATTAAAAAACAATAATTTAAATTCAAATATTTTTATCATATATCATGTATGAGATTTAAGAAAGAAAAATTTTTCTATTATAAATACTATTTTATATAACTTTGATTTCTATTGATCATCATGATTCACATAAAACAATAAATCATAAATTATAAGGTTAGGATAATTAATTTATATAATATAATTTCTATTAAAAATGAATAAAATTATTTGTATGAAATGATTCTTGATTTCAAGAGAATCCTAGGAAATTATATTGAAAAGTTGTTTAAAAATATTTTTCCATTTAATGTGTCCCATTGTGTTTGGATTGTTTTATACATTTAGGGGGGTTTTAATTAATTAATTTAATTTAATGAGGTATAAACAATCTGTACATTATATAGAAACATAAAATCTACAATACATTATTTATTTCGAATCCATTTAGTCTAATTCCTCAATAATATGGATCACGTTGTATCACTAACATTCACTAATATATAATAGATAGTTTTTTGAAGTATTTATGTATGAAACACTTTTGTGGACTATAGTTTTACTTGTTGGCATATTTTGATCTTGTGGGAAAACTAAAGTTATGTAGGTGTATTTATACTCTAAATACATCACCTACATTAAAATAAATTTAACACGAGATTTTTTTTCTTTAAAAATAAAAAGATATCACTATAGAGAACATGTGAATAGAAACTAAACATTATGGATCTTCAAAACATCATTGATGTCTATGGATTTGATATTCTTAAATTGAATATGATAATTATTATAAATTAAGATTTTTTTTTGAATTCCACAATATTATAAAATAATAAAATTAAATTTATCTTAAAAAAAGGTTAGTACATTTAATTCTACTTTATAAAAAAGTAATTTTAATTCCTAAATCTGTCGTTGTTTATAATATCATATATCATATATCTAATTTACAGGGGAAAATATCTATCATCAAATAAAAGACAAACCTTGATCTTTATAAATGGTATATTTTCAGTGAATATATCTTTAAATAAATATTACAATGAAAATATTTGGAAAAATTATGTTTTTGATTAGAAAATATGAAGGATATAGATAGTGTATCAATTTTTTTTAATTTAATATGTTTTTTATTTTTCATTAGACAATCAAATGTTGTTAATTTTGACCAATTAATCCCTATGTTATAATCCAATAATAGATATTGATGAATTAATCAATAGTAATAGGCTATTATAATGTTTTTTTAAATTGGATCCAAATCTCATTCATTTTATTGAATGGTCACTTACACAGAACTCTATAAAATAATTATAAAAGCTCATTTTTTCTCTCTAATTTTTTTTATTCATGAAATAATTTTTTTCTTCTCTATGTGGGGAATATTTCTATATGTTTCTACCTTAAAAACATTTATTTAATTATATATATATATGGAATATATTCTAAAATAAAATATTTTTATTCTACATAGATAATTTTAAAATTTAATGGTACTATGAACCGCCTCCACAAGGAACCCCTACAAGGTCAATAGTAAAGATGATTTCAATCCTCAAATACCACATCATGTAAAGCAGAAATTGGTGAATAACAAAGAAGTTATTAGTGAAAATAATAAATTTAATCACAATTATAATCATAAGAATCATATAAAAATACTCAAAATCTCCAAAAATAAATATGAAAAATCCACCACAAATAATTCATGCTAATGTCATAAAAACAATTCAAAAATTTAAATTTAAATTAAGACTACTATAGTAATGACACATTATCCAGAACAATATATAAACTAGTATTTCACATCACATACACTAAATTCACTCTATAAAACATCATAATGTTATATACATATGTATGTGTATATTTATTAGGGCGAGTATGATCGTGTACTAGTAGGAACATATTTTATAATTATCATAAATATTTTGAGGAACCATGTTATTAATTCAGTGAATAAATAAAAGAAAAAATATATTAATATATAGGGACAACTACAAACCAAACTCACAAATGATCACTCAATAAATATATTATTCATTATAATAAAAAAATATAAAAAAATATAAGAAAAAATGTTTCCCAGAACCACATCTCTAGTGGATGGTGTCTCTTCTTACAAAAATTAAATTTCAAATGATTGAATATCTTATATAAAAATTTCCCCAACTCAAAATACTATTTCGTTTCAAAAATTCCATTTTCATTTCAACATACCACACATACATAACGACATATTACACTATGATATATCTTTAACATAAATGACAAAATCCTAATGACCTTATACTACAATACATGAACCTTAACATGTATTTAATCCTCCATAAAATCCTCATCTCATCTACCTCTGACAACATCATAATCACATAACACATCAATTTGTTTCCATAATAGCTAGTTAATCATAACATACATACATTATAGCACCTCCATGCGAAGAAGGGAGAGTGGGAATGTGGGAGAAGTCAACCATCTATTCCATTGAAAAACGTGAGTTTTGGGGAGTACAATTAGAGCCCAAAACCACTGAAAACTAGTTTTATAATCCTAATAAGGTGGGATTACAGAATTAATAATAATATATAATGTATATATTGACTATAATAAATGATAACCTTGGGTTTTATCCAAAAACATCACAACAACCACCAATACCACGACCATATATTTTCTGCCAACTATAACAGGACATCCTATACCAAAAATATAAATATATCACTTAATATATCATTAAGTTGACATTATTTATAATCTCTTAACCACTTCCATATTTATAATTTTATCAGATATAATTCATTCATTATACTACCTATTTCTATATTATTTTTCGTACAATTTTTATTCACTAATAATGATTATTCATTGAAATTTTTTACTGACATCAAACATATGTATTTAAATTTCATTCAATGATATTTCCATATTAATTATTATTGAACACACTCTATTACAACATATATCTATAAATAAAAATAAAAATAATCCTTAATCCCATAACCACATAACTACATAATCTTATATCTTATAAATCATTTAAGTGAAAACTTATGTTACATATATTCTACCCAATTATTATTCAAAAATCCAAAACTGTACCACCATATGTTAACCATGAAACACACCATAAAACTTGTTGTACAAATCACATCCCATCCTAAAATAAACAACACCAACCACACTAAAGATTATACAATCACAACATTACCATAAATACAAAAACATTAAAAAATAACCAACTAAATCCTCAAAATAAATCCACATTTTTTAATTTTCAGGATTCATCATAATTTCATTTCTTATTACATTAATTGAATATTTAGGATTAAAAATTTCAGTGAACCTACACATTATTATCTTTACTTTTTTAAAAAATAGGATACGTTTTCCCAAATAAATTATCGAAATTTAAATATATTTATCATATAAACATTAGGTCCTTGAAAAATATAATCATAAAAATAAATAACAATAAAATATGTATACACATATTCTTAAAAAAATAAATTAAATTTCATCTTGCCGAAATACAGTCTCTTAATTTTGTAATTCATACTAGTCAGATATGGAATAAAGATGAAAATAACTTTTTTTTAAACCATAATGAGAGAAATAAGAAATATTTACCCTCAACATGAATATTCAAGAAAAAATAATATATAAATTGGAGAATGATGGATATCCCACCATATAACTCAAAAGAGAACACCTCAATGTCTAATCATAAGGAACATATATCAAACCATACTATGATATTGACCAAAAAAGTGAAAACCCACTTCCATAACCACAAGAATAAAAGAAATCCATATGGTATATAAAAACATTTATAGGGGTGTCTGGGATTTTGAGAAATAAATCACACAAAATAAGCGGTTTTTCCTATAAAAGATATAGTTAAGAGGAAAAAAAGGACACATGATCAGCTATGGTTCCGAGAAAAATAGGAAATGTGCAACTAAGGACTATATATCCATATATATAGAAGAAATATATTTTTCCCTCACCTTATAAAGGTATCTCCCACCATGTTTTTGGTGACTAATGTCAAATATAAACATGAAATCCCAACATTTAAAACTGTGTATCATCCTTTTTTTGGTGGGTATTTTCCATCTTTAAAAACAGACCAGACCAACACCATGGACTATTTATACCCAACATGGTTGTGGTTACCTCAACCATTTATCTCTATTTTAGGACCCATAAATCTCTAGATACTGTCCACTATGTTTCCGTTAGGTTTGTATCCAAAACCATTCATTAACTCAATTTCCACTATAATAACCACAATGCTTATTTCTGACATCATCGTATGGAATTGGTAAGTCTTAAATACACCATGATAAAGGATTATATAGTTAAAATAAAGAACACATCTCCAAATTTTATACATATAATTACTCTAAAAATTTGGAAACTCAAATTGATATCCCCCAAACATGATGAAAATACGTGTTAAGAACACTCATCATAAATATAATTTCTAACATTAGTTTAAAATATTTTTCAAAATTCTCAACTCATTAGATCCATAAAAATAAAATTGCCTATTACATGGGACTACACTTGGGAATTATACAACCCATAGTAGAAAAAAACTCTACAGCCCAAAAACTCCTCCCAACTACCACTCAACACTACCAAAGTTAGGAAAATACTATCAATTTTTTTAAAAAAACTCATGCCATCATAACAAATACCTCATTAATTATTATCATCTTTTTGATTCAAAACAAACCTATAAAAATTGAAATTATCTTATATCAAAAAAATGTTGAGGGAAAACATTAAAATTAAAATAATAACATGATAAACACCCATTTTAAAATGGTTCAAAAAATGAATCCAATGAAAATCAAAAGGGAAACATCTAAAAATGTCATAACCAATGAAAAGACACATTAAGAGGTACTTGACCACAATAAGAATCCGAAATGAAAAAAGGAAGACAATATTGACCACTCAATCCCAAATAGAAACCTTCCTCTAACTAACCATTAATAAATTCTTAGGGGATAAACAAATTAATTAAATTTATTCTATAAACATATTAATTCCCACTAATAATGTCATCTCTTTTTTCTATAAATGTTAATGCTTTTGTGAAATTAGAAAAATTATTTCATCTTAAATTATGATATCAATAAATTTTAAGGCAACAAACCTGTCAAATATAATAATTTAATATGTTTTTATAACTTATTTTAAATCTATTTAATAAGGAAGAGTAGGATAACTTATGCATGATACCATTTGAAATATAAATTTTAGGGAACATAAAAAAATTAAGATTCTTATAATGGGAATGATTTTAAAAACACAATTCATACATTAAAACATTAAATAAAAATGAAATTCATGATAAATGACTACCCAAATAATCCCATCCATTGTAGAAAAAAACCACCTGAGAAAAACCCTTGAACATCAAAAATCATAAGGATCTAAAACTATCAATGACCCATAGAGTTATAATAGAAATAGATAAAATTGTTTAAAGCATTAAACCTTTATATACTAAAACCTAAGAGTAAAAGACATAATATTTTTCTAGAAGATCCTTTAACTCTCTACTATTTCTAGAAATAAGGACATTAAGATGATAGTCTATCTCCATCCTTCTCAGGAACATGAAGTAAAATATTCTAAATAATAATAGCACAATCTCTCACCTCCTTCAAAAAAATTACTGCCAACATTCTATAGTGGTTTGAATCTCAACCCTATAAAAAGACCCAAAATTTAATGTTTTCATGTCTCTATCATATTAGAGGTATAAAAATCCATCATTTAAAGATAAAAATTGAATCTCAGAATCATGTACACAAGATAATCGATGTTGTTCCTCTTCGATCTCTTTCAGAGATGAATTATTTCTCACCATCAGATTTAACTCCATCTTCTCCAATATTATGAATCATTACTATGAATTACCATTTAGAAAACCATGTATCCTTTTTCATCACATGAAATGTTATCCTAAATATGAAATTAATTATATGGAATCATAGATTTGGTTTAGTTTCCTCAAAAATTTAAAAGAAACCTTATCATCTTTTAACCACTCCTCAAACATGACACCCAATACTAAATCAAGGAACATTGGAATAATATACTATAAATATACAAAAAGAACCATATATCATGGTTCCTTTTTCATCTTTTGAGAGCTTAATTCAATAAAAATTGATTTTTTAAATACCTTTAACCAGATATAAAAATGAAAATGTTTTTAAGACATTCAAAACACAAGCCAATGGATAAAAAATACAAGCACACCCTAAGAATAAAATTCATTAACAAAAATCCAAATAACTAAATTAACACAATTTGAATTAAAACATACCATCAATTCCAACATTTCTCCATCAAAACCATGAAAAAAAATCTCATATATTAAAAATAATATGACCATTGAATAATGAAAGACACAACTCCTCCCTCTAAGAATAATTATTACATAACATTGGGCAGACCTATAATATATATGTATTATACTCCAATAACAACCTTCAATGAAATAAAAAACAAAAAGGATTATATAATTATATAAAAAAAGTTATAATTATTCCCTCATTTAAAAAATAGTTAAAAAATTAATGTATTTTTGAAAAGAGGAACATTATTAATTTTTAAATCAGAAACAATGTTTCCCCAGTTCCCATATTTATCTCCCAAAATCCTTATAAATGATGAAATTCATTTATTATTTGAAAGAATTTTTCAATAAAAAAATATATCAAATTTACAAAAAAAAGTTCAATAGAATAGTAAAAAATAAATATAATTTTCCAAATTGTAATTTTCTATATGTTATAGAAAAAACCTAATCCTTATTTTAATAAAATAATTTTGACATTATTACATATCACTACACAAATTTTTACAAAACATTACAGGGGTTCCTGATATAAACATGTTGGGTTTATTATCAATTTTTCTAAAAATATATATTACACATTATAATGAAATTCAATTACCCAAATATTTTATCAAATTTCAATTATCATATAAAAAATATTTTAATAGTTTAATTATCATTATATTAAGAGTCCAATATTTTTCCTATGAGGTAAAAAAATTATAAAAAATTTAGAAAATAAAAAATATGATGTACAAAATTCCATTCAAACCATTATTTTATTAAAGACTCAGATATCTAAAATTGGAAATGTTAATTTTTTTTATAAAATTCCAATAGATCACTAATAAATCACATTCATACATTTTGTTATATTAGTGTAAAATTATTTATCTTAAAATACCTAAAATTTAGATTAACACAAAACATACTAGATAAAACATGAAGATAATGAAAATACTTCTACGTAATTGAAAAATCCTCAATATTACATGGATTATTAAAAATTACCATGATTTAACCAAATAATACAGTCCATAATTTTCAATTTATGATGTTGGATTAAAATTACTAATGTTCCCATATACACTTTACAAGAGGGGAATGTCATTTCTTCTTATGGATACATCTTAAGAACACATTACATTATTATACAGTATATAAAAACATTATATTATAACAATGTATACATAAGTAGTGTCAAATAAAAAACTTACATGTAGTGTTAACCAACAACAAATATATAAATTACACCAGAAATATCTCGAGATAAAAAACTAACAATAATGAAAATCGCATCAAGAATCCCAATAATCCTTCATTTAGATCGAAAAAATTGGAACATTAGTTATCATTGGAAACTATCCCTATATTGGGTATCATGGGATTATTTATGATACATTTTCTTTGTATATAAATTTACAATCATTTCAACATCTTTAAATCTTTGAAATACAATAAAAATAACAAAAAAGTATGATATAAGTAACTCAATAAGGCATCTAACCTATATGAAGAATCAATTATCATCAAAATTTAGTATAATTATGTTTTTGGAGATATATTATGTGATTCCATAAAATAGAGTGTCTTTTTCGGTCGTCTAGTCTTAAGATTAATAATATGCTTAGGTGACATTGTTTCCCTCCCAATCTAGGTAGTCCCCAACAATTCATACATTATGATAAACCATATCAATGTACCATATGTATTATACAACTGGTTCAAAACCCACCCCCACTGATTACCCCTCTCATACCAAGTGTAAAGGTGAGAGACCTCTATAGGCCTCCTTTAAAAGTTCACATGTTTTATAACAACTTATGATTTTGGATAATTTAAACTAATGAATATGTTCAACAAAATTTGAAATATTCTCTAGAAAATGAAGAAACAAAAAAAATTTAAATTAAAAATTCTTAAAAAATATATATATAATTAAAGGGAAATTGGTAGAATTATATATATTTATGTGGAAAATAATTAATATGAGTTGACACTGAAAAAGGTTATTGTCAACAAATTCCATTTTCTTTGTATGATGTATTTTATTTCAAAATATAAATTTATAAATTTAAATTATAATAAATAAATCAATGTATTTAAATTCCTTCATCATAATTTACCTACAAAATATTGTTGTGAATTTTCAAGAAAGGATTATATTCTGCCCTAAAATACAATTTTTTATTAAAATTGCACTCTATGATTTTACTATTATGAAATATTACCTAGAAAATTATATAATCATTTAGCTAATAAAATAGAAATTTTAGGAATTAAATTATCCATTTTTAAATATTATTTTAACTTATAAGTATATTATCATTATATTTTAATAAAATATTAAAATATAACTCTAATAATGAAATTGTTTTTAATATTTTGATCCACATTTGTGTTTATAAGGTGAAATTCATTATCATTTTCCCCGAAATCCTATCACCTTTTATTTCATTAATAACAAATAATTTTTTCCATAAAATTATATATATATAATGATTATATATTACATATATATGTATATAGTAATATATTATTTTTCTAGAAAATATTTTTATGTGATTTTATGTTTTTATTGTAAAAATAACATTTCATGCATTTAGAAATTTTATGCTTAAATATAATTTAAAAATTTTATAATACAATATTAAAGTAATGTTAGAGGATAAAATCATATTTTTTTAATAAATGTAAATTTATATGGTCAAAAATAAATTACTACATTAGAAGTTAAATTGGGTAAAAGGATAAATGTAAAAGACTAAAGACTTAATTCATAGTTACCCAATCCCAGAATATATGGATTAGAGAAATTTTGATATTATCTTTTCACAGAAATAATATTTTTTCAACTTTTCAGTCATTTACCTTTGAATAGACTATTTATTTTGTTGCTAAATGATTTAAATTTCCACAATTCCAATTCTCTATTATTATAAAAGAGAACCACAACCACCATTTAAAGAGGTGCTGAATAATTTATTTCTTACTTGAAACTATGTCCTTGTAGTATACCTAGAATGTTATCCCAAAATAATAATCCCCTATTCATTCATAGTTTTCATAATCTCATAAATTTGAATGGAACTTCCAAGGAGCGATCAAGTCTCCAATGATGTTAATAACATTCCCAATATTAATTTGGAATAAGATGTGGGATTTCATATCAATTTACCTTTATTGAAAAATAATTTTTATTTATGTAAATATTCTTATATATGTTGTATCCATAATTCATAATTAGTATTAAATTTCACGAATCATTTTTTATTCATAATATTTGATGTTTAATTCCACACACTCATTTTATGGTGTATTTGAAATTTTTTTACTCAAGTCTTAATGCCGTTTCTGAAAATTTATTTCTCTATAACCCATGTTAATTTATGCACTTTATTAAAATTATCATTTTTAAATAACATCAATTTTATATAAATTGTCCTCAAGTAGTAAGATATTTTCACGACCTAAATCTCTTCCATGAATCAGTTTTTCTATTATTGGACTATTATATTTCAAGATTGATATATTATATCATATAAAGATTTTATGTGGTATTTTCACATTAGCTTATAGGGAAACTTTTCTCACACCAAATTATTCTTCATTTATGATTCTATGGTTTAGTGAAAGGTTATTTTTATTAAGATTTATTCAAATTACTTTTAGTGTATTTTTCATCAATATCCTTAATTTTATTTCCAAATAATTCACCAATTTTCTTTTTCAGAACTCAATAGTTTATAATATTCAATGATACTTTTATATCAATTTAATAATTTAAAAATATTGTTTTTCTCTTCTATTTTTCATTGTGGGTTTTCAAAAATGTTATTTCAAAATTTTGACAATACTTTCCCATTCATTATAAATAAATAAATCTATCATCTACTCTAGATTTTATTTAGATAGATTTTATGTCTTTTTATAGGTTCTATGATTGAAAAATCATTTTCAAAATAATGTTTTTCAATATATTTAAATTTATGAAACAAAAAATATGAATTTTAATTTTTCTGTTTTTAAGGATGATTGTTAAAAGTAATGGTTTTGATAGTATTTTCACTTCATTTTCTTGAAAAACATTCATCCACTTTAAGTTTCCATTATTAAATATTATTTTTAATGTAAAAAGTATTCAATGTATTTCCACTTCAATTTTTTTTTGAAAACTTATGGTACATTCAATGAAATTTTATTTAAAACACATTATATTATTGTTTTCATAATTCTTCAGTTCCAAAAAAAATTTATTTGAAAGTAATTTAAACTTCAATGTTAGAATGATTTTTTTTTGAAAACAATATAATCAATTTTAATTACACTCAATATATTCTATTTATTAATTGATTTTTTGATAATAATTATATGTTATTATGATTTTATTTCATTTATAAAGTGGTTTTTTATTATATTATGATTTATTTTGTTCATGTTATGTGATTAATTAGGATGATCATGTTTTTAGTTTCCACAATTTTATTCATGATGTTATTTTATACCATTTGGATATTTTATGAAATATATTTTAATTTTATGTTTCTTTAAGAAATGTGAATGATTTATATTACAATTTTATATAAATCAATTTTTTTCCATGTGATCATTAAGATATATTTGTGATTGAATTTTTTATTGAAAAAAAATGCTTTGATGTTGCTGGGTGATGTCCTGTATCTTCTTCTAAAGAATTTTTTAGGTCTCATGAGATCAAAAGGGTACATTAGAAGATATATCCTAAGTAAAACGGTATGTGTAAGGATTTATCATTCGATAATTTGGAAAGTGGGATAATTGTTTCCAAGAAATATTGGACTTGAGAGGATGTATCCCCATAAAAAAAAGGTACATGGGAGGTTTAATCCCATATGAAAGGATACCTGATAAGATTATTCCATGACCAAGAAGGCGTAATGATTCTGTTTGTTATAATTTTACAATGATTTTTATTGCACCATATTTTTGTGTAATTAAATAAATTATACTAAATTTTCTAGAATCATTTAATTTCCAAGAGATTCCATGTTTTAATGATTATGCCTTATTTTTTTGAATTATCCACTTTTAGGTCATACCCGCATGTTATACAATTATTGGGTATTTTTGAACTACCCACTAAATATTATTCTTCTTTCATAATGTTTCTAGAAAATTAAATTAATTTAAAATATATTATGAATAATACATATGGTATTTTGATAATTTATTTTTACTTTTATTACTTCCTCATTTCCTCCTCGATGTTTTTATATAATATAATATGATAAGTATTTCTCTTACGGATAATTTGATCTCCTCAATTTTGTATGCTTCCAATACACATGTTTTTGAATTGTTGTTTCGTGTAATATATCAATACAAATTTCTATAGGAGATAAATTATTTATAAATTTTAACAAGTATAATATAATAGTATATTTATTGAGGTATTCTTGAAGTCACTGAATATATCCTTCCTCAGGTTGTGAGACATTTTGTGGGATGTACTAATGAAATCTTGGTGACTAATGTAATCTTTATTGGTGATTTTATTTGGTCTCTATAGTTGGTATGAAAGGAATTATTATATTTGATATTGATTTATCTAATTTTTGTTATTTGTTTAGATAAAATTAATGAAAACACTTTGAAAATCTATAAGGGATGAGTCTCAAAATAGGATGATATCCTAAAATATTGGATACGTCTAGATTAAATGGTTTTCGATAAAAATAATTTCATTTTCTAGACACTCTTTATCGATATTACCTCTAAAATATATTTTCCTGTGTGTAATATTTCCAATGAGGGAGTATTGGGTATTAAATCAATTATCACCTAGTGAATGAGAAAGAGGAAAAACTACAAATCTGGTCTGATACTCCAATGGGATATTGTTTAATTAATAACATTCAATTTAAAATACATGAGTATTTATTTATTATTTTAAGGAATAAGGATATGAATAATTAGGGAACACAAATTAAATAAACTTATATTAAAGATTGAGTTATTAAGGATTTACTACTAGTTAATGTGATGGTTTTAATGGGTCATACATTAAGAGGTTTGGTTTTTCATAATTCAATAATGATGTAAATATTGATCATATATGATTATCTATTTTTTTATAAATGGCTGGGGAATGGATAACAAAGATAATAATGCATGTGATGGGGAATATAGTAATGAGAAACCAAGTGGGATAGAAGATTGAATTTAAAATCTTTTTGTTATGTTCACCCAACTATCTAATATCATGAATACTGTCTTGAGTATTTCAAAATTCTGATCTCACCAAAGAGGTGAAAGATGCAATTTTTTAGAACACCAGGTGTTAATCATGATGATGAGAAAAATTTCCCACTGCCTATATATAATAAATGTGGGAAGAATAATCCAATGGATGGTTTTAGAGAAACAATAATTTGTTTTCTGTGTGGATGTATTAGCTATAAAACTCATGATTCGTGAACTGCATAGAAGAAGATGATCAAAGAAATAGAGGTGAAGAGTGATTTACCCATACAATTTATGGAGTATGGTTATTATAAATAGTGATTCCCTGACCCAATAAATATTGAAAAAATACAACATAAAAATTCTACAAAACATGGGAAATCTAATTTTATCCCTACTACTAAAATTAGGTCATGAAAATGATGGGTAAAAGTACAATCACACTCCAATCTATATTTTTTTATTTCCCATTATAATTTAGATCTATCCACACTAAAAAGACCTGGTTTTTTCATAAGAGCATCAAATATACAACAAATTATATGATATTTTATTCCATTAATCATGTTTCTTGGGTTGGTTTTAAAAGGAATTTTATCCATCTGAATCTTATTATGTCTTCCTTGAGGGGGATTTAATGTGCTTCTGAGAGTTACATAAATATCTTAACATGGATTTAATATAAATGGTGATAATAAAAAAAATACTAAATTCATATTTCAAATAATCTAAAGATCTTATATCGATAAATGTATTACTAAAATCCATATTGAAAACAATATTCCATTATTTTATTTATGATACCAAATAATTATGGTTGTTTTGCTCAAATAGTTCAACTAAACACAATATTTGTAAATATATGATTGTAATAAATAGATGAGATTCATAATCAATCAAAAATTAATATGGTTGATAGAACATTATATATTTTCTCTCATGTTATGAAAATCTTATTTATACCCTTAATTACCACCATTTTATAGTGATAATAGAAATTGTGAAGACATAATGGTCTCTTTTGTTGGGAATGTTATAATTGGAGACTTTAAAGCTTTTGACCTACATACTATGTTATAAAAATTATTCTATAAGATACACCCAACAGAAAAAATCTACACAATAATAAAAAAATTATTATTAATAAATCAATAATAAAGATTAGTAGTATAGCATTAAATATTAAGATGTTAAACAATTAATAGGAGTTTGTATTGAAAAAACGTTATTTTAAGTAGTATTTATTTACTTTGAAAAATGTATTTTAAAAAAAATTAAAATTTAGAATTATAAATTTTATTAAATATAATAGAATTTTAATTTCGTACATAAAAATTTATATAGTATTAATTTTCTAATTTTTTCTTCAATGGTTAATTTTCTGTTAAAAAAATACATTTTTGGTATAAATTACACTTTTTATGATTTTATCATTATATAAGATGATAATTGAAATTAAAATAACCATTTAAGTAACAAAATCAATATTTAAGGGAAAAATTATGACTTTTATAATATTCTAGGAAGATATAATTCGATGTAATTTTTTTGTAATATTAATGTATAATGTTTCTTTCATAAATCTTCATTTATTCTTTTCATTGAATTAAGAGTTTAGAGGTAGAAATTCAATTTTTTATTTATTTGAAATCCTCAAACAATTATTTTTATAATAAATAATTTTTTTTATTAAGAATTATTATCGAAGACTATAATATCTTATATAAAATATAAAATTAAAAATTGATTTTTTTTTCAAAAAAAATTACCGGATTAATTAAGAATAATTTTAAAATAATAATTCAAACCATTAGAAATACAATAATTTAAAATAATTATAAATTTATGAATAATAAGGATCTAATTATGTAAAAGGATCATATATTATTTTTTTAATGATAATTTTATAATGTTAAAAATTAATTTCTATGGAAAAAGTTAATTTTGGTAAAATGTTAAAAATTAAAAAATGAATGTATCAAATCACTCTTTTATTATCCCAAAATGAATGTATTAGAGTACTTTTGAACATATATTGTCCCACACTACCTCTTTCTCCACTCTTGACTCCTTAAACCATTAATAGTGCCATAATTATTTATGAGAATTAATGATTATTTCCAAATTAGATAATTTTTCCTCTTATAAATGGGTTCCACTTCATTTATTCCAACTAGTTAATTTTAGATCATAATGGGTAATGAAAACTAGACTGGATGGGATAAATATGCTATATTTAAAAATATAATCATAATAATTTATTATTAAAAATAACCAATGATGTTAATTATTAGAGTTAATTAACAGTGAAAATAAAAAGGTGAAATCAAGGATTTTTTATACAATTTGAATCTAAAGTGGACCTAGTCTAGTCTTATAACTTTCTACTCAGTGAGATATTTGTGTGAACTAAATAGGTTTTAATTAGGTGTGACATTATAAGATTATATGATCTTTTTCTAGTTGCAATATAACCATGGCATACATACATTTTTTGTGGAGTCAAAAACAAACAACAGCACTAATATTAAAATAAGGAAGTTTCAACCCAAATGTTACTAACATTAGAATCCTTGAGTCACAACGATAGAAAAAAAGAATAAATAATGATTTTGAATATAAAATAATCAATATAAAATCGATAGCACATGAGAGACATGAGATGCAATGTTATATACATAAGAAACCATATAAAATAGAATATAAAGTGAATAAAGCACAAGTATGAGTTATTTGATATTTGGATGTCTCATCAAGGAAGTAGTAATATTAGGTGTTTTTACTTCGACAATTTAGAGATATTTGAGAATTATAATGAATGATCTCACTTGATATCAATTTTGAACATCGATATTTGTTTTAAAAGACTCAATTTCTAATTGTTCATCTCATTATCATTATACCTTTTGAATGAATCTTGATGACTTTAAATATAATATATAATGGCCAAAAATATAATCCACAACTGGGTAAAACATTTTAAATTAAAAGATGAAATTTTTAAGGATAGAAAACAAATTTCATTGAGAAGAATGGTAACAAAACTATTTTCAATTAAAAAATTAATGGTCAATTCAATCCAGTTTGAACAACATATTTAATGAGAATATTAGGTCAATTAAATTCCATAAAAAATTACGAGACTCCATAAAATAATATATAAAATATATATAAATTTAATAAAAAATGAAATTTAAAATTTTATTTTAATATATTAAATACCTTAAAATGGGTTTGAATAAATTCAATAAAATAAAATTAAAATATTATATAATATTATGTCAAATAAATTAACTAAAAATATAATATATTAAATATTATAATTACATTTTGTAATAGGTTGGTAAGAATATAGAATATTTTTTACATTATACATAAATCTATTTAAAAAAATATAGAAACACTTTATGTGATTATATAAGATATATATTATTTATATTAATTTAAACACCATAAAAAATTAAATTGAACACACAATTAACAATAATATAACAAAATGTAAAACAATTTATTTATGAAAATACATATTCTATGAACAATAAATAACGGAAATAACTAACTGTAACACCCCAAGAATTCCTAGTAAGTTATTTTCATTAAAGTAATTCAATATCTTGTGTTATACGCAAAACCGAGTTCGACAACACTACGACTTACCAAACTAGCTATTCAAAAAGAATTTATGAATAGTTTTAACTAAATTTTGAATTTTATTTACTCCTTATAATTTTAGAATCCATATAATGTGTTTCTTATACATAATATAAGAAAAAAATTCAATTTTCAGATAAAAGAGGAATTTTTTAAAAAATACTATTTTAGCACCATTTAATGGAAAAACTTTTTTAAGACCAAAATTTGTCACTTTTATATAGTAAATTTAATGAAATTAAATTCTTCTTTAGAATCAGGATATAAAAATTTATTTTGGATTAATTTTTGGTGCTTTTTGATAACATTAATATTTTGATGATTACTGAAAAATATAAAATTTATGTTGAAAAAAACTTTTTAAATAAAAATAATTTATATTGTTAAATTAGGCATTTTAAAGGACAATATTTATAATTAGATTATAATTTCATTATTAAATACAATGTAGGTCATTTTATGTAATTTCACATTTAAACTAGACATAAATAAGTGTCAATTTTTTGATATTTATTATTTCTTAAAAACACAAATTTTGGTTTTTACAATGACAATTAATTCTAAATTAATTAATGTAATATCTATTCTTTGTCATTGGTAAAATATAATTCATTTTTAACATTGAAATATCAAAATTATCTTAGGTTGAAGTTTTGATATTTTTCTTAAAACATTCAATTTTTAAGTAAGAGTGAAAAGAACTGCGTTATTGATTAAACCCGAATTTTTATTTAAATAATTATTTATTTAATTTATTTATGTCAATATAGATACATAATACTTATATTAGTTCAAGGTGATTTATTGAATTCATTTTTATAATAAAATCAGATGTATAAAATTTTATTGAACATTTTACCGTCTTTTACCCAACATCAAGGAGAATTTTCAAATTTGTATAAAACATAATATTACTTCTTATGTGAGTTTAATATTAAATATATGATAGAAAAAATTTATATCACAAAGTAAAATGTGGTTGAATAAGATGAAAATCATTATTGGAGAATAATACCTTTTGACTTTTTTTTACGACAGATAAAAGTAAATAGGGTAATTAAATGTAAAAATGATATTATAATTACCCTAATACATGTATTAATTCTATTAGATAAGTCTAATTCGACCAAAAACAACCTTAGGTTTAAAATATGATCCTTTCGGTCTACTTGGATTTGATTAGGACATCTATTATTATTTTATTTAAAGAATACTTAAAAGTGTTAAATTCCATGTTTGTAAACTAAACTATTTTAATATAGGGTTATACGTAAGATAAATTAGTCTATAAACATTAATTATAAATATAAAAATATTTCATACATAATGGTATTTTATTTATAAATTTTAGATATTAAATAATTAAATTTATTTATGACACAATGATGATGCAATAATTACCTTTTTAATTAAATATTAACATAGTTTTTATTATAAATATTTAAATAAACATAATTTAAAAATTTTGATTACATAACTAAATTTTAAAGGTCAATATAACATGTTGGGGTTGATTAGATAAATTTATTTCGAAGTGTTATGGTTGTTATGACTTTCACAAAAACAAAATACCAAATAGTGTCAAAATTGTTATAAATTAGTTTTTTAAAAAAATATTATATTATTGGTTGATATAATATTCCTAAAAATATAAGGTTCATACAAAGGGATTAATTAATATTATATCTTTCATTAAGGAACAAATTTAGTTTCTCTTTCATGTTTATTGAATGTTTATTAACCATATAGTGTAATAATACAAGAAGTCACGGTGAAAGTTAAACTATTTAACTAGGAGTCAAATCTAAAAGATAAGTTTAAAATGGAAACCTAAAATTGTCTAAAACCTATTCGTTGGGATTATTTCGACCATTCACCACCTTATATTCTAAATAAATCAATTGGGATCTATTATAAACCGAAAATGATTTTATTATAAAATAATATTTCATGCCTTTCCTAAAGTGACCCTCACCTCTCTTATAAAAGGGTACTTCCCCTTATCTTAATTTCACACCTCCAAAACCATATGGCTCGGACAAAACCAGCCCAAATATATTCACAAAATCCCTCAATTAAACATATATGCCTTATATTGATAATAAACCATACATATGGATCCCTTTTGATCAACTCAAAAGGAAACACCCTAATAAGAGGTAATAATTTCACCTCCCTCTTTCAAGTTCTTTTCTTCTTCCACATCCTTTTTTTTTTGTTTTCATACCAAAATAATAAATCCAATATCTTATAAATAATTTAATGTTATTATAAATATGTTACAACCATATTCGTTATTCAATCCATCCTATAACTGACAATGTCACCAGACGTGCATACATAAAGCTTACTGTCTCCACGTCATGGTGTAGTTTGTTATTCTAACACTTCATTATATGGATGGGTATAATAATTAGTATAACTGATTTAAATAATAAATATAACATGATAATGAATTTCAATATATTATATACCATCCAATTACATACTATTTCACTATCAATATAATGATATTTTTGCTCGTGCGTACGTACGGATTACCGTCTCCATGAACGCGTTGAGATTCATTCCCCATAATAATCATTCAGGAATATTTTTGATTTTATGATTAAAAATAATTTTTAAGAACATAATATAATTCTGGATATGAATTAAATATATCTAATTAATAATTAACATGGCATACGTGACCAAGCATAGAAAGGAAACGAATCAGTTAACAACCGAAATGTTGATACTACCAAAATGTTATTAACAAAGAAATATTAAAAGATAATATATGATATCATATTTATTTATATGATTATTTTATAATTTAATAAATTTGATTTAAATTTTATACATGCATTTAGCGTACCCTCAACTAAGGAAAAAGTACAAGGTAAGGGGTTTCTTATATAACTTTTAATTCTATTATATTTCTAGTGTTCGCTACTTATTTATTACATGTGGTGTATTGTGTTTTGACATTTGATATATGTTATCATGATTCTATTTAAAATAATGATATTATGTGATTCATTTGGTGGTTATTAACTGTTGGTAATACGATTCAAATGATTACAACATGGTAAGTGGTTTTTGTTTAACTTCTTATTTCTGTGAGATTTATGCTATACTACAACTATTTTCTTTTGTGTGGTGTATTTACTGTACATGATTGTATTCCTTATGTAATATACATTAATTTTTGGGTACTTACATATTAATTGTATGATCCTTTTTTAATGGGGTGTATGATTCGTGAGTCATCAAATTAGTAATAGAATTTCTAATTTCGATTTCCACTCATTGGGTTTTACGCTATCTTCATTGATTATTTTACACGAATATTATGATGTAAATCACTATTTATTTATTTTTTGTGGTTATTATTTTGATACACATAATTAATCCATTGATAAATTATCATGTAATTGATATGAACTTGATAAGAGTAATCTTAACTCAATTTTTATTAATTTCGTTTAGCATCCAAGTAATTGGTGTAGTTGTTAAAAGAATATGTGTGAATGTCCTATGATTATTTTACAGTGAATATCCAACCATATTTAGTTTATTTATATTTTTGACACATAATTTTGTCATTGATTTCTCTTTAACATAAGGATACATTTTTATAAATAATTTCATCTCAACTTACATTACATTGATAATACTTTGTTGTTGTACACCAATTCACTTTTATTTGGTTTATATACTGTACTTTTACATAATATATCTTGAATAATTTTATTATAATGATATTATAATCTTTTTATTTCATCAATTATTCTTATTCAAGCGTCTCTCAATTTTTAGGGAACTCTAACTAAAATACCATTTAAAATGTTTTAAAAATTTATTCTTATTAATCTTTCTCATTAATTTCCATGTTTTAAAAATATTTTTAAGGATTTATCTATATGGAAAATAATGTTTTAATGTTAAAATTTACTTCAAAAGATTCAAAGTGGTATGGAACACTTTGATTCAAAAATTTATTTTAAACAACTTCTTTATAATTGTCATACTCTTAAATGTTTTCAATAAAAAGAGAGATATTTCTCTCAAATAGTATTGATTATTATTTTCATCTATGTCAATATCCATCATTATTTTTGATTGAGGATAGTTTATTATAATAAAATCTTCCATATTGTATTGAATGATTTCTGTTTGACTGTGGATGGGATGTTTTTAAACCATTCATGGTTTATGGTTAAAGTATTGGAATTTCATATGATAGTTTTAATATAAATGTGTAGATTATGTTTCATCCTTTCATATGGGGAATGCATTGGACTTAGTAAGTGACGGGTGGATCCCACTATATCTCCTCAATGCATCGGAATGTCTCATGAGACAAACTAGTGTCTTGGAATAAGGCTTTGACAAAATATTATTTGTAGTCTTGGCATGAGTCCTTGACTATGTGGTTATGATGTCCGACATTAAGCATTCCATCATTATGAAAGTGGCTATTGATATTCAATGTGATTATTCGATTAGTAGAATATCCATGGGAATATGTAAAGGGCATTATTAGATTTATATTGTTCACATTATGAAGAATTTTTTGTTTAAAAGGCTTATGTTTTAGTCTTATACATTGCCTTAAATGTTTATGTTTATTTATTACAATTTATGTCGTATTGTTATCCTTATTGAGCTTCTGAACTCACACCTTTCTATGTTTTATTTATCATATGATGCAAAGATGTATATTTTGACTTACCTGTAGGGATAGTATAAGGGATATGAATGTGATCAATGGATACAATGTTGTTGTTGTTTTTCATTTTGTAATGTAATTTAAATCAATTGAATGTATCTAGTACTTAAGCCACTAAACTGATTGGTCTTTATGAACATGATTCCTTGTATCATGCCAATTTTTTGTAATATTTCACTGAGTTATGTTAATTGGGGTCTGGGCATTATAGTTGGTATCTGAGAAAGTTTAGTACAAACCAAGGAAGAAAGATTTTGAAAAACAATTATTTGGAAACACTACCTTAAGATAGACATTGAGGATTAATATAGAAAAACATCCAAAAATTATGGTAATCTAAATATTATGTGGGTTTTCCAAGTAATAAATCCATATCTAGATATGAGTAGGTAGAGGACCTACTGGCACAGATGTACCTAGGAGTGGAAACTCCAACAAAGAGTTTGGGGCTTGACTCGGGTTATCCTGGTACCTAACAATGGGCCTTCTTGCACTATTGGATATGAAACTCCTGGGGGATATTCTTAAGACATTTTACATATTATTTACAAACCAATTTGATGGATTTAAATATAATATTAGAATGAATAACCATGGTTAATCCTAATGTGTTTTAGATTGAAAATAAAGTGTTAAGATATTCTATAAATGATTTTATGACTTACACTGTGGTTTGTTTTTTTATCAATTGATAGATTCCAAGAAAGTCATAGTAACATTTAACATGATGTGAATGGTGGGAATGGTGGTGGAAATGAGAAACCAAATATAATTTTGATAGGTGTAAAAGATATCATGTTCATTCAGAATCAGTTCTCCAAAAATATTATCAAAAACATATATATTAGCGAACTCTTGGACTCAAAAAATAAGAGAAAGGTGGTGAATGATAAGAGCTCCACCAGTGGAGACCATGGAGAACAGAAAGTTAAATTCTCATCATGCATTAAATTTGAAAGAGGACACCTAGTAAAGTGTCTCAATGGAACAAAGAAATTCATTATGTGTGAGAATTAAGTACATAAGGTAATGAATTGTTGAGGAAAAATGAAGTGTACTACAGATGAAAATAAAAATGATCCGAAAAATCCCTTTACAATCATTTTCCTTAAATTTAGGGGACCTGGGCATTACCCGAGTGAATTTCCTGTTCTACATGATAACCTCTTGGTCAAAGATGAACCTATGTGGAAATAAATTCATGGTGAAATGTTCAAAAGTTTTAGTGCTCTTTGTTGATGGGATTACATTGGAAATTTTTTCTCGTGTATGTGTAACCCTATAGTTTGTTATATGAAAATGATATTTTAAGAAGAATTATATTTTATATTTTTGATAAAGTTATAAATTACCATTTGGGATTATATGATCCTTGAATTTGAGGAAATTACATGTTATTAAAGTTTCGGATAAAAATGTGAGGTATGGGATAAAATTTGTGGTGAAATTGCGTTATAGTTATTTTGAGTAATTTATCTAATTTTGGGAATGTTATAAAATATTGTTTTTGAAAAATGAAAACACGTAGATCATGTGACAACCTGTCATTTCGGACAATGCCATGGGAATCTAACCCACAACCAGAGTGCGATTGAGATTTATCGACTACAAATGGACTACATGAAGTTCCTAGTTAGTGTGACTACTTTGTTTTCGTTAAATGATTTTATTGGTAAATAATAAGTTGATTTGGGATCTTATGTCTCATCAAATGAATATCCTTAGTATAGGAAAAATATTTTTTTGATTAAGTGATAAATGTTATTTTGGAATATATTCGCTCTGCTGAGATCACTATATACTTTAGGAAAATAGAATACAATTGTATTTCATTTGAGGAGTAACGATGGATTTTTTTTCTATGTATTTATTGTGGATTTATAGATATTTTGGTTATTTATGGAAATGATTAACCTGTCATAGAGAATATGTGATTAGGTCAATTAATTTTAAGTATTTGACTGTAAGAGTAGTCGATGTTATTTGGAGATAAAATTTAACAAGGAAGACTAAGTAATCAAATTCTTCTATGTTTTGGGTTTCAATATTAGTTTGATTGCATTGATGGATTTTAATGAAAATTATTTATGGAATGGTATTTAAGGAAATTTGGGTATTGTTGGTTTAATTTTAGAAATTAAAATTGGTATTACTTTTTGTAAAGGATTATCCTTTTTGGGGATCATCTGCTCTAGTACTAACCATTTTGGTTTTTGTTAATCTCTGAAGTCAAAGTAAATATGTAGTTTTTCCTTTGTGGAATATGTTATCCTCTAAAAATTTATTTTAGTGCTTTAGGAGTGACCAAGTCATCTTGAATACTCATAGATCGAAAAAAGATGAGTTAGTGGTATAAATTTATTAAAGGATGAAACACTACATAAAAAGTAAAAAAAATATCTTTATGTTCTTAGTCAATCTCATAAATAAATTCCTCAACTTTATTAAATGGTACTTAATACTAAAAACCATTGTCCATTTACTTTTCCTACTGGTAAAGTGATGAATTATTATCCCATAAAATGTTTGTGGTTTTCTCATTGTCATCTTTCTCCCGATCATGTTTTCTATCACTATGCATCATAACTTTCACTTAGTTTATCTTTCATTTTCATGTTTTCCTATGTGGAATCCTAATATGGGTTATCTCAGGTGACAGTTGTACTTCTCTTTATTTCTTTTAATGTGATAGTTTTATTGACACCTTTTCCGATTTAGGAAAATAATTGATGTTATTTATCCCAATTAAAAAATTGTGAGGATTCAATTTCCAGAAGGGGGGAATAATGTAACACCCCAATATTTCATAGTAAGTTATTTTCATTAAAGTAATTCAGTAGCCTGCGCTACACGCAAAACCGAGTTTGAGTGCACCACGACTTACCAAATTAGCCGTTCAAAAAGTAGTTATGAATAATATTAACTAAATTTTGAATTTTATATACTCCATATAATTTTAGAATCTATATTATGTGATTCTTATACAAAATATAAGAGAAAAGTAATTTTTTATGATAAAAGAAGTATTTTTCAAAAAATTTAATTTTACCGCCATTTAATGGAATTTTTTTTTAAAAACAACATTTGAGAGTTTTATATATTAAATTTAATGAAATTAAATTATTCTTAAGAATCGGGACATAAAAATTTATTTTTGATAAATTTTTGGAACATTTCAGAGAACTTTCATATTTTGATTAATACTAAAAAATACTAAATTTTAATTGAAATCCAATTTTTAATAAAAATAATTCATAGTTTAAATTAAGAATTATAATGGTTTGGAAGTATAATTACATTATTTTTTTATCATTTAATACAATTTTGGTCATTGTATGTAATTTTAAATTTAAACTAGACATAAACAAGGTTTAATATTTTGACAGTTATTATTTCTTAAAAACACAACTTTTGGTTTTGTCAACGAGAATAAATTTTAAATTAATTAATGGTACCTCTATGTTTTGAGTTTGGTAAAATATAATTAATTTTTTAATTAGGAATATCAAAGTTTTCTAAGGGTGAATTTTTTGTATTTTTCTGAAAACATTCATTTTTTTGATGAATTGTGAAAAACACTTTGTTATTGTTTAAAAACATACTATTTATTTAAATAATTATTTATATTACTTATTTAAGTCAATATAGATACATAATACCAATATTAGTTCAATGTGATTTATTGGATTAATTTTTATAATAATATTAGATGTATAAACTTTAATTGAACGTTTTACCGTATTTTACCCACCTTCTAGAGCATTTGCAAATTTTCATAAAACATAATTTCAAAGCATGAATTTCAAAAATCTGAGAGACGTGGTTGACATTAGTAATTAAAATGTGGTTCAATAAGATGAAAATAATTTTTGGCGAATTGCAACTTTTGACTTTTTTTTTACCACGGTTAAAATTATATAGGGTAATTAAAGTAAAAAATGATATTGTAATTATCCTAACACATGTCTTAATTATATTGGATAAATGTAAATTGACCAAAAATATCCTTAGGAATAAAATCTGATCCTTTAGGTACACATGGATTAAATTTGGACATTTATTATCATTTTATTTAAAAAGAGTTAAAAGTTTTAAATTCAATGTTTATTAATTAAACCATTCTCAAAATATGGTTATACATAAGATAAATTCTACTAGAAATGGTAATTAGAAAGATAAAAAGATTTTTTACATAAAGATATTTTATTTATAAATTTTAGAGATTAAATAATTTAATTTATTTATGACACAATAATGATGATGTAATTACCTTCTTAATGAAATATTAAAATATATAGAATTTAAATGTTTTTATTTCATCAAAAAATATTCCACGTTAATATGCCATGTTAGGGTAGATTAGATAAATTTTGTTCAAAGTGATAAGGTTGTGATGACTTTCACAAAAACAAAATACCAAATTGTGTCAAAATTGACATAAATTTGTTTTTAAAACAAACACTATATTATTCATTGATATAATATTCCTATTAATATATGGTTCGAAAAAATATCTTAAATAATATTATATATGTCATTAATGAACCACTTGATGTTCTATTGGATGTTTAGAGCATGTTTATTAACCATATAGTTTAAGAATAATGAAAACATGGTAAAAGATAAACTATTTAACTTGGAGTTAAATATAAAAGATAAGTTAAAAATGGTAACCTAAACATGTCTAAACCCTATTGGTTGAGATTATATGGACCCATAACCAACTTAAATTTTAAATAAATCAATTTGTATCCATTAAAAACTGAATATGATTTTATTGTAAAATATTATTTCATGCTTTTAATAAAGTGACCTTCACCTCTCTTATGAAAGGGTACTTCCCCTTCTCTTAATTTCACACCTCCAAATCTATTTGGCTCGACCAAACCCTGAAATAATATCTTCCCAAAATTCGTCACATAAACATATAGCCCTTACATTGATCAAAAATCCATTCTATGGATCCATTTTGAAAAACTCAAAAGGAAACACCCGAAAAAGAGGTAATAATTTCAGCACCCTCTTTCAACTTCGTTTCTTCTTCCACTTCCTCGTTAATTTATTCCATACCAAAATAATAAATTGAGTACATTTTGCATAATTATATGTTATTATAAATATGGTACAACCATATTCATTATTCTATCCATCCTTTAAATGACAAAGTCACCATACGTGCGTACATACAGCTTACCCTCTCCATGATGTGGTATAGTTTGTTATTCAAACACTTGATTATTTGGATGGTTATAATAATGAGTATAAATGATGTAAATATTAAATATAACATGTTAATGATTCTATATATTTGATATAACATTCAATTAAATACAATTTCACCATCAATATAGTGATATTTTCTCTAATATGTACGTATGGATTACCGTCTCCACTAATGCGATGAGATTCATTACCCATCATAATAATTCAAGAATAATTTACATTTTATGATTACAATTACTTTTTATGAACTTAATATAATTCTGGATATGAATCAAATACATCCTACTCATAACAAACATGGTATACGTAACCAAGCATATAAAAGAAAATGAATCAGTTAACACCCGAAATGAGGATACTACAGAAATATTATTAAAAAAGCAATATTAAAACATCCTATATGATATCATATATATGTATAATATTCTTGTATAATTTAATAACATTTTTTAACTATTATACAAGAGGTTCATGTCCCCTCGACCAAGGAAAAAGTACAAGGTATGGGGTTTCTTATCTCACTTTTAATTCCATGAAATTTCCATTGTTCGCAACTTATTTATTGCATGTGGTGTATAATATACTTAAATTTGATATATATTATCATTATTTTCTTAATATTAATGGTATAATGTGATTTATTTGGTGGTTATTAACTTTTTTTCATACGACTCGATTGATTACAACATGGTAAGGGGTTTTCATCTCACTTCTTATTTTTATGAGATTCATGCTATATTTCCACTATTTTCAATTGTGCGGTGTATGTACTGCCCATGATTGTATTCCTTATGTATTATAATTTAATTTATGGGTATTTACATTTTCATTGTATTATCCCTCTATCACGGTGTGTATGTTTCTTACGTCACTAAATCGTTATGGGAATTTCTAATTTCTATTTCCACTCATTGTGTTTTACGCAATCTTAATTGATTATTATACACGAATATTATGTGTGAAATCAATATTTAAATATTTATGTATTGATTTCCAATCCCCTTTGTGCGGTTATTATTTTTATACACATAATCACTCCATTGATAAATTCTCATGTCATCGATATGAAGTTGATAAGAGTTATCTAAACTCAATTTTCATTCATTGAGTTAAACATCCAAGTCATTGGTGTAGTTGTTACCAGAATATATGTGAATGTACTCATATTGATTTACATTGAATATCAAATCATATTAAGTTTATTTATAATTTTCACACGTAATTATGTCATTGATTTATCCTTAACCTAAGGATTCAGTTTTATAATGTATTTCATCTCATCTTACATTCCATTGAGACTTCTTTGTTGTTATACACCAATTCACTATTTTTTGGTGTATATACTGTACTTTGACATAATATATCACGAATCCCTTTATTCTCATGATATTATTAAGTTTTTATTACCTCAATTATTTTCATTCAGGTGTCTCTCATTTGGTTAGGAACTCTAACTAAAATATCATTTTAAATGTTTTAAAAATTTATTTTTCAAAATATTTCCCATTAATTTCCATATTTTAAAAATGGTTTTAAAGATTTATCTATATGGAAATTAATTTTTTAAATTTAAAATTCCTTTTAAAATTTCAAAGTGGTATGAGACAGTTTGATTCAAAAATCAATTTTAAATATCTTCTTGATAAATAGTGATTCTTTTAAATGTTTTCATGAAAAGGGGGATATTTCTCTCAAATATTGTTGATGATTATTTTCATATATGTAATTATACTTCATTATTATCATTTGTGGTTAATTTATTATCATAAAATCTTTCATATTGTATTTAATGAGTTATTTTTGACTATAGATGTGCTATTTTTATACAATTTATGGTTTATAGTAAGATTATTGACATTTCTTATGGTAGTTTTAATACAAAGGTTTAGATTATGTTTCACCCTTTCATATGAGGAATAAATTGGACTTAGTAATAGACGGGTGGATCCTGCTATAGATCCTTAATGCATCAGTAGGTCTCATGAGACAAAGTAGTGTATTGGTATAAGGCCATGACAAAATCTTATTTGTAGTCTTGGCCTGAGGCCTTGATTTTGTGGTTATGATGTCTGGTATTATGAATTCCATCATTTTGAATGTACCTATTGATATTACATGTTATTATTATACTAGTAGATTATATATCTGAATAAATAAATGGAATTATTTGATTTATGTTGTCCATATTATTCATAATTTTATGTTTAAATGGATTATGTTTTAGTCTTATACATTATCTTAAATGTTTATGTCTATTTATGTAGGTTTCCACTATATTGTTATCCTTACTGAGCATCTGATCTCACCCCATTATGTGTTATATTTTTTCCAGGATGAAAAGAAGTTTTTTATGACATACCTGTATGGATAATCTAAGCATATGAATGTGGTCAATAGAGATAATGTTGTTGTTTTTTTTCCACTTTGTAATGTAATTTAAAACATATGAATGTATCTAGTACTTCCAAGGATACTAAAATGATCGGTCATTCAAAACATGATTCCTTGTATCATGCCAATGTTATTTAACAATGCACTGACTCTAGGTAACTAGGGTTGGGGCATTACACTAACCATTCATGACATGTATTCATGTGGTCAACAAATTTTTCATGCCAATAACGCGTGGTTGGTTTATGTTGGGATAGAGTTAGTATACTCACAATAAAATTACGAACATGTTGTCACATAAAAGACACATGTGGTAAGAATATAAAACATCTTGTAGGTATATGGACAATGTGTGGTCAGTTGTGTTACAATCTGAGGTTCCTATAAAGAGAGTCACCTTTCTCATTTTCATACAGTATTATTATAATCATGTAGCTAAATGAATACATTATTTTTCCTAAGAAAGAATCATTATAGTTCATTTTTAGGAGAATATGAACCATGCGGGTTTATTTCATACTGTATGGTAAGATTATACACAGGGTTCCTACAATCTACATTGTTTCTACAAGATGAAGATGAGATCCAGTTTTTGCAATATAGAAGGCCTAGTGCATTTGAAGTTGGTTATTCTCCATGAAAATTTGGATGGAGAATTTTAATGCCTGGACCATGATATACTGGCGTATAAGATGAGAAAGTCACTTCCCTGAGCTAACTACGGGGAATATGTCATGTGGTGGAGATTAAAGAGTGATCACTTTATCATATTTGAAAGATACAGGCAAGATGAGTCGTGGAAATATATTGACTATAAAATATTATATGGGGGTATGAAGGATGGATCATGTTCAGTTCACTCTGGTGGACGTGGCAGTTTTAAATAGTTGTATGGTAAGGTGATCAAAGATACATGGTAACCTGATATAATGGGACTTGAAAACCTGTACATCTTGACAGTATTAATATCTTCTAATTTTTATCCCATATAAACATCAAAATTATCCTTCGATGTAGCAAAACTAAATATATATACTTTTGATCATTCATATAGGCCTAAGAATACATCAATTTGTCAAGTAAAACATGATATATTAATGAAAATTGGTTATGAACTGATATTAAAACTACAAAAAATGATGAACATATTTCATTAATTTGGTCTATTTTGAGGTTTGTAAACATAATTTTAAATTTTTTTCCTATTTTAATTAAAAGTAGAATAGGTAATTAAGATTATAATGAATTATATGACATGTTACTATAATGGATATATATATATATTTATATATATATATATATACCAATTAAATAAAAAGCAATTTGAAATCTATATATTCAAAACTTATAAAACTTTTTTATAAATTTCACGAATTGTTTCCACCACTAATACTAAAAATTTGGAATTTCATTTTTATAAAGAAATGTAAAAAAATTAGTATTTAACATATAATTGGTTTTTTGAGAATAATATTATTTTAGTTATTTTTATATTTATATAACTAATGAAAATGTTGAAGCACATAAAAGGAATTTTTTTTGAAACTCGTAGCATTTAGTACGTTCAAATGAAATTATGAAAATGCTACAGGTGGAATTAGGTATCATCATAGTTAAATAAGTTTATGACATACTTATTATCATTAATATTAAATTAAATTTACTTAAATACAATCACTAAAACAGAATACATAATTAATATAAAAAGTGGAAAGAGAAAGTATTTTTTACAAAAAAAATAGAAAGTGGTTTTGTAATATTTATTATCATAAAAAACTAATAAATAATAACATACTCTAAAAAATCTCCCCCATTCGTGAAAAAAAACACTAGACAAAATATTTTATAAAAGTATCCAATTTGTTGATATTTTTCTACAAGGAAATAGTTATTCAAAATAAAAACAATCAATTTGAAAAAAAACTCCAAACTAAAAATGTACACTGAGGAAATTTAACATCCAAATAAAAAAAACAATTAAAACTAAATTTCAATCATACCATCGTTAAATTTTAGTTTTTCAAACATGTTAAAATACAAATACTTAGTTAAAATATATGCCAACTGATTTTATTTGGGAATATATTCAAAAATAATATCTCATTTCAAAACATAATCTAGATGAAAATGAAAAATGAGTTCTGGATTCTTAGTTGTATAATTCATTAAAGGGTTCATTGAAATATAAATATCAAAATAATTTTCCTAATAAATAATAATTTTTCAATAGTTAACCCATATTAAGAAAAAGATAGTTTATCTATAAATATTAATAACCATAATATGAACTAGATATATACACGGTTTTATCAGTTTAAGAAGAATCAAACATTTGTTTTCTTATACAATATGAAATTAAATTATTTTCGAGTAAGTGACACATACAAGAGGTGTTATTTCTATTATATTAAATCCAATTAAAATTAGATTCATAATAACCAATATAATGAATGTAATTGTGTCTAGAATTAAATAATATTACATTAAAATTTCTTCGAATATATATAGTAAAATACTTAACAACATTAATTTGAGAATCCTTTTGATTATATTGAAATAAATCGAATAAAAAAAGCATAAAACTTATTTTGGATCATGAAGTAGTAAAATACAACAAACATCTAATCATTATTATCTATAAATTAGTTTCAAAATAATTTCCAGAAATATAAAAATTTAATTTCTAAACAAAAATATGAGTTTTTTAAGTTTTACATAAATTCAAGACCAAAAAATTTGATTATAAATTTAGAATATTTGGATTGATTTAATTTATTTTCATTTTATTTAAAATTTTGAATTCAATGAAATAATATTAATTCTTCTATAAGACTAATGTATTGTTCACATGCCTTCAAATATAAAAAAACATTGCATTGAATAACATTTGATTATTCAAAAATAATATCCCAATAATTTGATTCAATTAATATATGATTATAAATTATTTTAATAAAAACATTTGGATATATATTAACATGTGAAAATTTATCACTTAAAAAAATATTTTATGCTTATTATACAGACTATGAGTTGAGTTCTTTATACCATATAAATCTTTTTATAACATAATAACCTCATTTGAAAAATTTTCGTTTTCAATGTTAGGGTGTTGAGAAACATAAATATCTTTAGAAACAAAACCATCTAAAAAAACGATTTCTACATCTATTTAAATTAATTTATATCCTTGAAAAGTGGTAAGAACTAATAAAATTGTAATTTATTCAATTATCAAATCTAGTAAAAAATAATCATTAAAATACATATCGTTTTCCTAAAAAAACAATGTGTAACAATTCAATTTTTATTTTTCACAGTATTCCATGATTTATCAATTTTATTGTTATAAATCCATCATTACCCATAAGGTAGTTTTATTCAGGGGGTTCAAATATTTTTCAAAAGTTATTTCAGGAAAAATGATAATTTTTCTCTTTCAACATGACAATCCATTTGGATTCATTTAAAGAATAACCAATATTAGTAGTAAAACAGTGAAAAATAAAGCGACTTATCTCAAAAATTTAAAACATAATTTCTAGTTTTGCTTCCAAAAAAATACATTGAATAACATTTTCAACAAGAGGATATATATGAGTCTTAAATAATTTTTTATCAATACATAAAGTAGTATCCCTCATTACTTGATTTATCATTATCTTGAGGTTTTTCTTTTGAAAAATTTATATATCAAAACTCTTCATAAAAAACATTAGAATTGAAATTTAATTTCACAATATATTCATCAAAAATTTCATTAAATGATTATTTGATAGAATATTTTTTTTAATATAAGCACGTTAATCTATATTACTATTTTAATAACCATGAAAAATTACATAATCAAATTTATCTTCAAGATTTAATGAATTATATTTGGAATTAAAAAAACATTAATTTGAAATCAATGAATCTAAAAATAAAAAAAATTTGTTTTTTATTTTTAAAAAAATTATTAATGTTTTTTTCAATAAAGTGTTAAGATGATTAATATTTTAAATATAAAAAGATGAAAAAAATTACTTCATCAAAAAAATATATAGAAATTTTTTATTCACATTAAATATTTTTGTCTGTTTTAGTAAGAGTTCTACTTTTAGGTTTTACAACGACATTTTTATGTGATGTTTTCTGAGAAAAAAGTATAAAAATACCGATTAATTTAAAAAATATTTTACAAATATAAATTATAAATTTTAACATAGTTATCACTACGAATAAAACTAATCATACAATCATTATTATTTTTATCTAAATTAACTAAAGAAATAAATTTTGATAATGTATTATTTTTTGAGAAAGAATGAAAAACAATATAAATATAATATAATCTTCAACAATAACTAAATATATTTCATTTCTACATGGCTATAAACTTTAGTAAGTCCAAATGAACAAGTTGAACAAGTTGAAAATGAGAATTAGTACATATCATATCGATAGGTCTCAAATAAACATTACAAAAATTTATTTTCATAGGAAAATCATAAAATTCATGTTTTTTTCTCAACGGTATGAAAGATTAGGGAATTTTCAGGATTAAGTATATTTTCTTAAATTATAAAATTAACATGACCCAATTTTCCATTCCAAATACTGTTACCATTCTATATATGATTCAAACACTTAAGGTATTGAATAGTTAGTTCTGAAAAGTCAATAATGTTACTATTTTTCTTTTTAATTATATTAGAATTAAAAATAATCATATATAAACACTAATTACTTATCATATTAAAATTTAACATCAATTTAATCATAACTAAATTAGTATACCATACTTAAATTATCTTTTGAACATTCAAAAAATTAAAATTTAAAAATAATGATTGAATTAGAAGTAAAGAAACTTTACCAAAAACATCTATCATACCTTTAGAATTTCTTCCAAATGTAAATGTGCATTTATAACATGTGTTATGAGTGGTAAAATATGATTATTTTGTAGTAATATCCCAATTGAATCCACATTCCACATAATACATGTCATTCTTGAGACATCAAAGGAAGTTTTCCGAAAAAATTAATTACATGATTTTTTTCCATGCTAATTTGGGTCCAATTGAATTAGTGAATCCATTTTTAGGTACCCATATATAATTAAAAAATTTATATTATGGGACTCTAGAGAATAATGAATTAGAAATATGTGTTTTTATGAATTTAATAATCTGTTTAAGTCTAATATAACAATCCTTTCCAAAATGACCATTCATGAAAAATTAATAACTTGTAATAGTATTGGTACAACCATTATCAATTTTATCCAAATAATTTTTTTACACTAGGGGAATTATCATTTTATATCCAATACCATATTTATTTTTATTTAGTTTATTTAATTACATAATCCAATGATTTTATACTTGTATTGAATAGAATTAGATAAACATTGATAATGATTCTCAATATAACTTTTCAAAATTTTATTCAAATCATGAGCACTTTTCAAAATATGGTAAATTAAATAATTAGAAGTAGAAGCATTATTTCATAATTTTTCATTCTATTTTAAAAGGAATTTTTCTTATAAACGCGTTTTTCATTTTTTTAAATTTTATTTTATATATAAATCAGTATCTTTTAAAAATAATTTTCATAATCATTCAATTTTTTCAATTAAATTCAGGAATATTCATATATTTATATTCATAGTTAGAGTTAAAATATATATAATACGATCTATGAAATAAAGTCTTAACAAAAATAGAGAATTAAAGTTCACAACTACATGTTTGATGGTGTGACCCATGCTATCATGATGTGAAACAACCTAAAATCACCTTGAGAAGAATACTTACTATGAAACATACAATGATAGGTTCACCCCCTGAACATTACATGCCATGTAAAACATAAATGACATGAATATGAAAAGGCATACAAAATATGAAAAAAAAGTTGTAGTTAAGGATGATAACAAATTTTATGATACCTCACGGTGAATATTAAATAGATTTATGATTTCATTGATAGAACCAATTGTGGATTGAGGTATATAAATACAATACATGGTTAGAGGATAAAGTAGATCAGTTCTCATGGATCAGTACTAAACTACGATGTTGGAATAATATAGCTTAATTTTTTTCATTCATTTTTTTCTTTCATATTTTGTTATTATCAAGGTAATTGAATTCATTCAACTTTTTAATCAAGTAATTATGTTTCCCTTCCACCCCACTTTCTCTTATAACCTTAACCACATTCTCTCTCAATTCCCTCATTCTACTATGATCCCTAGTTAATTTGAAATTCTAAGTGACTAACCATTTTCCTGAATGTGGGGGAGGATTAAATATGTTCTTAATTAGTGTTCATTAAATTCATTAATAGTACAATTATTTTTTGTGGTGCATGTGAGATTATTTCACAGGTTTGGAGAATGTGTACCAAGAAATGAATCTTAAATTGACACCCTCTTCATTTTATTGGATGTGAAATATTTTGGGATGAATTATTTTCCTATGAATGAAAAAGACCCACTCAAGGTAGAGTGTTGCAATCCATTTATAATGTAATTGAATATAAAAAATAATAAATACCTAGTGAACCAGGGTATCCAACCCTATGATCAAGACCTTATAACATTAATTTCATTCTATTTTCATATGCATGTAAGTATGTTGTTGTTTTATTACATTAAAATAATTTTTATTACAATAAACACTAAAATATAATTATTTTTATAAATGAGTAAAAATAAAAAAGATTTAGACTAGGTGGTGTGGAGATAGTAATTGAACTGACTGCGACGCTTCATAGGTGAGATGAAACTGCTCAGCCACTATACTACCATAGATAAATAAAATTCCACTTTTCCATGCCCTTTTATAGTCATGCACCACTAATATTATCGATGGAATCCATGAAGTACAAGTTATTATATTATTTCTCATTTCTAGATTCTTATTTATAATTTTACTCATTAGTACTACTCCAAATATTTGATATTTTTTTATTTTTATCTTTCCATATAATTTTCAATTTTGTAGAGTCATTATTGATATGTCTTTTCTCTCCATACCCATGAAAGGTAACATATGAACTATTATAATCATTACTCGCTTTCATATTCCCTTTATTTTTTTTCATTCATATAATTTATTAAAAAATGTTTCTTGAATGAATATTTTTATTTTATTTGTATACTCAAGTCATAATTTTGGGTACATCATCATTTTTATTATCTTTTTGACAAGAATCATATGAGTTGTTAAAAACAACAATTCTAAATTTAATCACTATACCTTTTCTTTTTTATTATCCTTCTTTGGCTATGTTCTTGAATTCCAATTTATATTGTAGTAGTGAACCATTAAATTCATCAAGATATTACCCTTTAATGTTATATATTTTTTTAATCAAAACCATATTTTAATTCAATTTATTCTATTGAGCTCCAAGGTATCATTCAATAAGATCTAGTTTTTCCAAATATTCTATAAGTGAATTAATTCCATTCATAGTACTTGTTAATAGGTGGAACTTTTGGTTTATAGTTTCATCTTAGCCACATCGTGAAGTATTTTTACTCCCTTTGAAGAATTCCAAGCATAGTTTAAATAAATTTGTCTAATCCAAAATGAGTGAATTTTTTTATCTTCCATATATCATGAGTTTTATTACATGAAGGAACATGGAAAAAGAATCAATTAAAATCACAATATAAAATATTTGCAATATTATAGTTTAAAACCTATTTAAATAATAATTTCCTATAAAAGTGTCTAGGTCAACAGAGGGTAGTGTTTACTATTTATCTATAATGGATGAGTGTTTATACACAATATTCGGAGGTATGGCTCTATTGAAGATCACCATAAGCCATAATAGTCACCATAAAATTGTGGTGGCTTATGAGGTATCCATGCATCATTTATCGTCACTCATTTCATCTTAAATATATTTTTCCATAGATTGGGAGGTATAAGAATATTTTATCACAATATGAATAGACTCTATAAGAATTGGTTAAATTCCAAAAGAAAAAACCTTTGATACATATTGTTTGGTATTGGGAAAATGAATAATAGAGTTAAACTATCCTCCAACATATTAAATTGTATTAATAATTTTTAGGTCATAATATATAATGGTACGCAGTCTAGAGTGGGTGCACAAACCAGATTAAACAAATTAATAAAATCAATTGATTATTCAAAAAATCTAATGTAGTTAATTATTTTATTGATTTTGCAGTGGAAAAAAATAGAGGACAAAATTATTTTTACACTAGTTCAATCTATGAATATATAGTCTAATCATATACCACTCTTCCCATAAAGAGATATGTGTGATTTAAACTATTTTTTGGGGAATCATAACCTAATTATGATATAATTTTATTCAGATGGATAACCATGACACCCTAAGTTTTTCATGGGGATACTCAATCCAAAAAAAAAACAAAATTTAGAATATGATAGTCACAACCTCAAACATCATTACATTAGAATATAGGATTCATATATTTAGGAATGATAGGAATTAATATTTTATAAAAAAATTAATAGAAATCCAAGAGTTAATGAGGGAGATGGGAAGTAGTGTTACCGACAAAAGAAACCAAATAAAAGAGAATGTATAATTAATGAATTACAGGTATTTTTTTTTTTGAGAAATTTGAATGTCGTATCAATGTATGAGTTTTTGTATATTCCATTTGTTTAGAACTTGAGAAATCTTTCAACTATAGAAATAAAAATTTATTAGGATTTCAATTTTTTTTGTTGATATTTCATTATAAAAATTCATGTTCTCATGGTTAATATCAGTATAATTATATCATTTAAATAGTTTCTGATCCCTTTAAATAGAGTCAATAATGACGAATAATCTCATCTCTGTCTTGGAAAAACAATTCAAATTCAAAAGAGATAATTATTCATGAAAGATAAATAATAATCATAACGAATAATTGTACGAAATTAATATTAATTGAAAAAAAATCAATTTAATCTAATTTAAATTACCTATATATTAATTATATTCACATGAAATAAATTCAACATAAATCATAAGGTTATTTTAAATCAAATATAAAATACATTTTAATTTAATAACACGTGTAATTTAAAAATTATTTATACTTCTTTGAATACCAAAAAATGAGTTTGAGTAAATTATATATTATGAAATTAATTTAATATAAAATTTATTAATTTAATAAATTATTGAAACACATAAAACAAATATAATATACATGGATTTAATGATTATATAAAAAATAATGAAAAATAGACAATTTTTAAAAATAAATATTTTATCAAAGATAAATATAGGAAAGAACTCGCCATTCAGGACAATGGGTCACGAGAAATCTATTCATACTATTTTGATAATGTGAGTTTTGTTCAGGTGGGTACATGGATAGTACAAAAACCATGTCATTTAGAACATGAATTAAATTAAAATAACACATGTGGTATGCAGATATAAGTAGTGGTGGTTATACTGATCATGGACGGTTAGTTATGTTACCATAAACTGAATATAAAAACAGAACCACCTTTCTCATTTTCATAAGGAGATATTATCTTTAAACAGTAGGATAGAAAAAATTATTTAACTATTTAAAATCAAATTCTAGTGAATTTATATGAGATGATGAAACATGATGGTGTGTTTTATAACTCAGGAAAAGAGAATACATGAGTTTCCAACAAAATCAACAATTTTTTCAACATGAAGATGAGATCAAGATGTACCACTATGAAAGGCCACAGAAAAATGAAGTGTGTGTTTCTCTAGGTTAATATGTAAAGTGTGATTTCACTACATGGATAGTTGAATGTTAGTGTATATGTGGAACACACTGATTCTCAAATATAAAGATGGAGAAGATGTAGTTCTGTGGATATTATGGTGTTCTTCACTTAATCATACATGTAATATGTAAAGAAGGTGAGTTATGGTCTTATAGACACAATAAATAATATAGGGGATACGTAGCATGGCTCATGGTTGGTTCACTCAAGGGTTCCTGGTTGGTTGAAATAGATACACGGTAATGTGATCAATGATTTATAGTAACCTAATAAAGTGGGATTGAAACCCTATACATTCATAGAACATATACTTCAACTAATTTTTATACCATGTGAAATCAGAATTATCCTTCGATAAAACAGACATAAATTTATAAATATTCATGATCATTACAATAGATAAAATAAATAATAAATCCAACAAATTTATAATTATTTATTATTGAAATATATTTAAAATATGATAAAAAAAATATAGAAAAAATACTGAAACAAATTTGGAAATTTTGAATATTTTTAATTCATGTAAACAACAGTTTTAAAATGTCATTATGTTATGTACAATATTGAAAAACCTCCTATATATATAACACAATATTCTTCATTACATTTCAATTAGAATATAATGATATATAAATTAAATATAAATTATTCTACAATATGGACATTAGAAAATACAAGAAGTCTTACATATGAATTGTGGCATGTGAGCCTTAGCCCGGTTGGTGAGGAATCTTTATTTACATCCAGGTGACTTGGGATGAAATCTAGGAGGAGGAATAATTTCTAGGAACTGTAGCTATTTTTTAGAAGTACAGTAGTGGGAATATAATAGGTATTGTAGAAGGTTCTAGAGAAGGTAATGTTTTGTACTGTAGCAGCTGGTACAGTTCCCCCGTTTGGGCCTTCAGGCCACCAAATTGTTTTCTGAGTGCTCTAAGTCCTTTGGGCCACCCAGGTTATCAGGTCAATAAGGAATTCGAGCCACCTTAAGACCTTTGGGCCACCTTTAACTGCAGGTGAAAACAAGACAACCTACAAGGAACAAGATCCTGAAAGAGGATGAACAAAGAGATTTCACCAGAGTAGAAAATAAAAATGATTGCATAATTGAGAGGGTGTGAAACCTACAATTAGGATAAGTCTGTGCATGCGCGGGATAGCCTATCTAAACACCCATATGAAGGTGGAGAGTTGATTTCACATTGAAGATGCTGGGGAGGAGCAATTCTAGGCAGTTAGTTTGTGTTGTATGTTATGTTTGAAGCCTATGAGAAATGAATTCCTCTAAGGACTATGGTCCATGTAATAATTATGCCTACATTCCTTGTATGGGTTCCACCTCACCCATTGAAAGGTGGATTATCAAAAATATATAAAAAAATGGCCTTCGGGCCATATGAGTACATAAGCACTGTGAGTTATTTTCACACAAATAAAACAAATTCAGTCATCAATTTATTCTAAATAAATGTTAAAAAATGCGTTTTATCCAAAATTAACTTGTTTTATAAAAATTATATCTATATATCTCAAATTATATATAAATAAACAAATAAAAACCTAAATCATTTAAAAAAAAATTGTTCTTCAAAGCACAATCATACAATAATTTTTTATCAAAATGTGAACATTCTAGAGATATAATCGATATTCACCACAGTTGAATAACATAATGATATAATTCTTAAATATCATATGAAATTTTATTTTCATAAATATGATCACTATATATTATGATATAGTAATGATACATATATGAAATAAAAAATGTTTCTCATCTTAAATAATAATTTGTGTTATAATTTTTTAAAACTTTAAATAATGATTAATAAAATCAAACTGCCAACACATTCTACCATTGATTTACAACTAGAAACTATTCCATATTACTCTCTCTATGGATTAATATACAACAAAAATAATACCCTTTTCAAACATATGTACAATATTCCATTCAATTTCAATGAAACCTTCAAGGAATTATCTAATATCCAATAATTTAATAACAAATGATACATAAATATTGAACCATGAATGGGATTTCACATCAATTTCACATCATTGGTGGAATAATACATATTTTTTAGATAGTTATTTTGTAATTGGTGTTTATATAGCCTAATAGATATAATATTTTATGAATTATTTTTCATTGAATTTATTGTTTAATTCCATATTGTCCAATTTACGAGGGTCTTGACTTAATTCCTCACCAGTTCATAAGTGTTTCCATTGAAAATTGTACTCAATGAAATAAATCATATTTTAGGAAACTAAATAAATTTATATGGAGTTAATAAATCCAATTCGAGATACAATATAATGAATTAACTATTTTTAAAAAAAAAATGAAGATCCATTTTAACACGTCTCCTTCATGAGGATGTGATTTTTGTGCCTATCGAATTATAAGAAGTATTCATGACTCAAATATCTGAAATGGTTTATAATAACTCTTATTTTTCTTTTATATTCAATGAATTTTATATTATAATCCATTATGATGATATTTTTTATGTTAACCATATTTTATAAGAAAATAATGTTTTACACTGTTGTATTTTCTCTTAATAATTCTAGAATTTCATGATAATGAAGTTTTCATAGAATAATTCCCATTCACCTTATGTATCTCTCTACAATATACATGTTTTTCATTGCCAAAATTCTATATGTTCTCTATTTTAAAATCAATTTTTTCATCTCTAATAATATATTTTTATTTATTTATAAAATTAAAAATAAACGTATCATCATCCTTTTATTGATATTTGTTTTCAAAAATAAAATTTTGAAATGTTCAAAATCATTATTTATATATTCCAAAAAATGATCTATCAACCACTAAAAATTACCTTTTAATATCGTTTATGAATTTTCTAGGTTCTATTATTAATTATTCCATAAAAAAATAAAAGTAAATTAATATATTTTATTGAAAACATTATATTTTTTACCTTTTTACATTATAAATGATTTTTTTAGTAAAAATTTACAAATTATCTTCAATTATGTTTCATGAATACATTATATCCTATTAATCTCTCTATTAATAAAGATTATTTTAAAATTAAATGGTTTTCACTGTATTTAAAATTATCTATTTTTAATCCATTGTGTATTTTCATGGATCTTTTATATGGAACTATTTATGTTATGTTTTTAAAAATTATTTTTTTCCCTTAAAAATAAATCATTATTGATGGTAATCTATAAGTCAATGTTCTGAAAGAATGTTTTTGAAAATAGTATTATTTTATTTATATTTCTAATGATGAATTGACCACAGTAAGATGGAGCTAGTTTCTACTACCATTATATTGAAATGATTAGAAGGAATAAAATATAGAAGGACTCCATAGTTTAATGTTATTGAAAAAATAGATTCATAAATTTATCTTTTATTACAAATTAATACACTAATTACAACATAATTTGTTTTTCATGGTGAACTATATTCACAATTTTGGTATACATTAATATATTTCATAGTAAATTTATATATTCATGGTGAATGGAAAAAATAAATTTGAGATAAAATACATAGTAAGGGTTATGTACAGTGGAATGAATAATGAATCAATGAGATAGTTAAATATTGAAATGTAAATAACAGAACACAAAGGTCATTTAATCGGTATGCATATAGGTAGTGCATAAAAAATATGTAATTTTAAAAAACTAAACACAAATTCTATTTAAAAAAAATTTATTCCATAATTAATATGAAAATTTCTATAACTAATCAGAAATGTCATTTATTCAAAAAAATGAAAATAAAATGCATCCATATATTTTTTCGTAGTGAAAATACAATAGATAATAATAATTAAATTTGAATGAAGGAAATTATTAGTTTTTGAGATTACATGTTTCCTAGTTATATGATACCTTTATCATAAATAACATTCACAAGAATGTTTAAAACAAACTGATTGATAACCCCACTGAGTATAGCCAACTGACTCATCCCATGACTGTACAGATGCCTCAAGGGTATATCAAGTAGGAATCCCCACTGGGGTTGCACATATCCAAATTATTCCTTGTATATCGAATAATTGATTTGAATCATGATAAATGTGTCTTATAAAATATCAACATTGATAAAAAGATACATATTTATCAAAATTTCATATATATCATGTAACTTTCAAACTAAACACTATATGTAAAAAATTGGTGTTTTTATTAGGTAATAATAATATCCATAATAAGTGATCTGAATATTTAGGTTAAATTTAATGTCTAATGATCTATAAAAATTGAATATCGCAATGGGACTGAAAAAATAATCAATTTATATAATGCCAATCATATCTTCGGTAAAAGAAATCATAAACCATCTATATTAATAATAATGATGGAATCAATACAATATGTTCCAAGTGGTGTAAGGATAATATTTTTTTATTGATGAATATAAATACCACAAAAAATCATTAAGTCATTATTGAGGAAAATATAATTTTTTTTAATTTTATATGGAAAATAATTTTTTTAATTAACCTGAAAACATATTTTCTTTATAAATATATTTTAAAATTATCAATTGAAATGTAATTGAAATGATGGTGTGTGATTCCAAACATTCTGTTATATGTATAAAGAACCTTCCTTCTGAAAATTAAAAAGGATAAGAAAGTTCCATTTTTGGAAAGAGACAAGAAGCTTCCATTAAAAAAAATTAACATTAAAAATTTCTATAACTGCCTTTAATAAATCATTTTGAAAGGGTAAACATATTTTCAAGAAATTTTTTATAAAACATCATTTTGAGAGGAATTATATTTCTGATAAAAGAGATAAATTAAGATGGGTTTTAGTTAACAACCTTTAAAAAATTGAGTATCAACCAGTTGAAAATTTTTACTATTACATGAAAAAGGTCATGATTAACTAGATTATAACATGCCATATGATTATATTTCAACCATCCATGAATTCATGTTTAGTATAGCGACTACATGATATTTAAATTGACTCCAAAATATTTTTAGTGACCACAAAATATTTTAAGTGAACACGTGTTATTTCTAAGTAAATACCCATTATAATATTCTAACAGTTATAATACTTACCATAATACTATTTTCCCATCATGGTCAGTTCTTAAATGGTTAGTTCAATAATTATCATATAATTTCTTTTAATGGAAATTATAGAATAAAAATGTAGATTAAAATGAGATTATGATGTACACCCTTGAAATGACTATAACGTTGAGGAGAGAATAAATCGATGAATAGATAATGTGTATCCATTGTATAAAATATTAAAACATGTGGAAATACATAAAATATATTAAAATTTTATTGCAAACAGAATATTATAATATTAACAATTATGGGGATGTAATATAGCCCAATAAAAATGAATCTGGTTAAGAAATTATTTACCGCTTGGTATCATTAAATTTAAATACATTTAAAAGAAATAATTATAATTGAAACATATAATAAATTGAATAATAATGTATTCGTGATATTACATTTCAACTTAATATTATATGCACAAAATAAAAGTAAATTGATGAATAATATCAAATAAGTCTTAATGGAATCTAAATTGACACGAAATTTATTACCTTACATTTCATTTGGTGTATCATCGATTTACATCATTTATAATAGTTATAAAAAGGGTATTAACTTATAATAGCCCCATAATCATATTTATAATATCATATATTATATTTTTATAATATATTATTTTCATTTCTTTACAATCATTGATTATTTTCCACATTTTTGGAGTTAATTGTCATTGTCATCAAGAATGTTTTGAATTGTTATTTTAGTTATTCATACATAGATCTTGATTTAATAATATATAGGTTTTAATTATTATTTCAATGTAATATATATTCATTATATATGTATTTAGAATACTCAATTAAATTTGCATATAAGAAAAGAAATGCATTTTTCATGGAGATTATAGGTCGTACATACACACGAACAGTACTTCCATTTCCATGTCATATTAAAAAGGTAAGATATATATTTATATATTGTCATTATATTAACATATTTATCATATAAAAATATATAACTTATTTTTATTAATACAAATCTTAATAAATTCCACGTAATTTTTCAATTATTCACATTGCTCTGAGGAGGCGGTAGTCTACATGCCTATAAACGATGTTATTATATTCCCACAAAATGGAAATCATGAAGGTATGTATTATATAAAAATAATATAAAAATAATTAAACTATAAATATAATATAAATTAAAGGAAAACTATTATTCTATCATAATTCCAAAAATAGAATGGCAGTAAATAATAAACGAATGACAGCAGTTCGGGAGGTGGTAGTCTATCGTACACACAAACAATAATTGCATATCCCATTTGATTGATGTTTGTGAAATTTTTGGTAAAAATATTGGCATAAATTTTCTTAGTATATTTTAGATACTGACGTTATTATATAATAATTGTATGGAAATAATTGGATTGGTGGAGATGTAAATGAATCAAAAGTGATCTTTGAAGAACATTACCTCTTAATTTGGTGACTCTTTTTTATTAATACCAAATGACTTCCTTGGTTTTATTTATTTATAATGAGAAAATTATATTATTATAGGAAAAAATTTGGGATATTATTTCATCATGATTTTTTTGATTTAATGGTCTTGAGATCTGTAAATAAGTGAGGCGTCAAGTTCCATTTCATTGTCACGGAGGAGTGGCCTTCTTGTGAATATAAAATGGAAAACACTATTAGAAGGTATCCATTAAACAATGAGGCTAAAATAATGAAATAATTTTGTGAAATTAAAGTATATGGTGTAAATATGTCTTGGAAGTTTTTTGATCATTTTATAGATCATTTAAATCCCTTAATATTATGGTTTTGTCACATCTTATACTTTTTTTCTCTAAATCCCTGAAATAAATTTTAATTAGTTTCAATAATACAATTGGTCAAAAACTATTTTGACCATAATAGAAATAAAAAATTACATTGACTATAAATAAGAAAAAATTGTTTATATATTAATATCACATAAATTTCAAAAATTAATTTAAAGTTAATCTTGTATATAAAATGAAAAAGCAGGTTTTTAATGTAATAATGATCAAAAGTTGGAAGTGATATTATCTCCAATTTCAATGTCAAATTGATCATAATTACCTAAATTTGATTAACTATTTTATTATTTAACTAATAAAATGGTAAAATCAATTAATAATAAGATTTATCATTAATATTATTTAAATGGAAAATATGTTCTTAAATTAAAAATCCAAATAGTTCAATATTCATCAAAAAAATAAACATCCAAAAAAATACCAAATTGTAACCTTATGATAATTAATTAATTACTCTTTAAAAACCATGTTTTATCTTCTCACATAAAATTTATAAAATTTTCAAAATTGATTCTAAATGTAGGTGCTTCATTAAAAGGTATAAAAATTGCATTTAAAAAATATAGGTCTTTATGCGTAAAATAGGGTTTCTTATTATCTTATGCCTATCAAAACTATTAGATGAATGTAAAAAATATTTTTCTGAAGAAATAACCTATAAATATCATTTTTATAACTAAGGAAATTTCATTTTTTTATTTATTTTGAAAAAAAATCCACTGGGAACATAAAATGAGTTGTTTTATAAAAATATATCATTTTTATTCCATTGAGTTTCATTTTTATTTATAATATTTATATTACCAATTAAATTTTATTTATTTTTTAATAACCATATATTTTAGTAATTTCATAAATATAATTAATAATATCTAATTTATTGTCTAGGTTATATATTTTTATATAACATAATAAAATTAATAGTATTTAGTAAAACTCTGTTTTTCATGTAACACAAGCTATCGAAGAAAGAATATGTTGTCTGGAATGCAAGGTAACTCAGTATCACATGCATTTCATGCTATAAATTATATTGAATTTATTTTAAAATATTAAATATGTTGTAAATTATTGGGATATTATACTCCTTTCCACACCTATTGTTGTGTGTCATACAAACCATTAAATACAATGTTTTTACATTATATCATCAGGGCGTTAAACTCTTCCATCAATAATTAAATTACTTCATCAAAATATAAACTTTATCCTGGTAATCTATGGTTTTATATTTGAAAAATTCCTTATTGAAAACCCCACTTCGTGAAAGATTTTATAAAATAACCTCTTAATAAGAGTGAATTATAAGTATAATGGTCACGTTGAAAAACATATAACTAGGATTCTATATAAGAGAACATTAGTGGAATATCACGACCAATCCCAAAAGGGTATGTGTTGCAAATCCCATATTCTACCTCCAAATGGATGGGGGCTAGCAACTTTCACTGAGTAGTCATATCACTAAAATGGGAAGCCTTATCCTATATACATGTACACAAACACACACATCACCAAGGCTATAAGGTGAGGAAATGTTAATGAGACTCAACAACCATGTATTCATAAATCTAATTCCTATGACCATACTAAGAAATTATGTAATGGAATGTAAATAGGGAAACATACAATCCCACTACAAAATGTTTTAAAATATGTACAACCTAAAATTAAAACTCGGAATGATTTTAATGTACTATATGAACACACCTCAGTATGAACAACAACCCTAAGAACCTTATGGTACTAGTTAATTTAGGAATGTCTGAATCGGTAGATCATCTTCACAAGAAAAGAAATGTATAATAAAATATTGTGTAGGTTAGCGTATAAAAATATACAGTAGGATACCTCAAAACCAAAAATCCTATAACATATGAAATAAATTTGTCTCTATACAAGTAAATGATTATATAACATATAACAATTATATCATGATATACTCAACAAAGACACACATTCTTAAGGTAAGTCAGAAACGTAGTATATCAGGCTAGGAATTTATCTCGAAGATTCCACATTGCACTCATTTGGGAGAACACACTCCCAAATATTATTCTACTCATGAAATTTGTATAGTAGATATTGTTCATCAGGTAACCCCATTAAAAGTACACATTGATCGTATAAAGAGATATTATACACATATGAGGATCACCCCCAAGACCATGGGGTATAATAATAACCCATTTTAGATTACCCACTAATTATAGGATTGATGCACGTGTAACATAGGACACGATGATACTAAGTAATCCACTTAGAAAATATATACGAGTATAAGATCTCAATTTCAGAATCATGGAAATATTTCATAAACTCTAACCATGAGGTCGTCATGAATGGATAATTATACTAGTAGTATATGATGAATACATACTAACCCTTATGAAATGGATATGGGAAACATATCCTAATAAAACCCGTCCAAGATATATAGGACATGATATTTAATCAATTTCCTAGAATGTATATATTGTGTGGAAGGGTTAAATGTCTTGTCCCTTGAAACTAGGAAATTTCTTTGTAAATGGTCCATTTATCAAACTATATCTATTTAGAAGTACTTATTATGTCCAATTACCATGAACTATAAAAGTGTACCTATACATGACATAGCACATGTAATTGTCCAGGTCCATGTCATGTCCCTGACAGAGAGTACATGGCGTGTTGTAACCCACGCACCCCCCTAATGTCTTTGTCCCCTCTGAGGTAGTTTTCTAGTTTTGTGGGAGAGACTACACACCATGTGAAATGGGTCACACCCCATGTGATAATTAAATTTATCAAAAAAACATACCACTAAAAATGGGGGCCCACCCTACTTGTAACTGCAACATACTTGATGTGTAACATGGAATTTCCTAGAATTATATAATTTGAATCCATACCCAGTCAAATGCCTTAGACCTTTGATATAGTGACCAAATCTACAGGAAAATCAATGAATCTTCTCATACGAGAATTTACATAATATACCAACATGTTATTGACCATTGATCTACTCAATAAATGGATATATATGTCATCTTCTTTACACCCCAAAGAACATAAAATCGGGTATCCAAATCCTTCGTTACTATTTCCACTCCCATAATCAAACCACCTTCATGCTGTTTTCAACCGATATCTATGATTTCAGATCATTCTGCCATTAAATGGGAGCTCGTGGATCAATTCATTGAGGCTTGTCGAATCGTATGCCAAATAATAAAATACCAACTATGAATTTTGATTCAAAAGAGAAATGAACAATTAAAAACATAGGGAAACAACATCTTCTAATGTTTATGTCATCCTTGATCTCTTCATAATATAATTAAAATGAATAATAAATAAATCACAATGAAATTATCCCAAAATAAAATATCCATAATAAAACAGATTCCATAATACAAATGATGTGTGAATCAGTCCATTAATATATTGATTCATATTCATCATATAAATAAATAATGGGGAAGAAGTCTGAATAAAAAAATGAACTTTTAAATTCGTATTGTTCAAGATAAAGAACAATGCATTTTAAAATTCATTAGAGGGATCCTTTCATTATATTTCATGTTGATAATTGATCTATGATCTGGTTACTATCCATTAGAGGGAGATCCTCCAACTCCCTATCCAACTACTCTCTATCAGTTCTATGTTTTTTTGTCTATCAGAAAAATTAAAAAATAATAGTATATATAAATACACTTATGTTGATGAGTATATCAAAATGAAATGAAATAATTTATCTAATTATTTTAATCATTTCCACTCCCTCTATGACCTTTCCAGAAACAATCTGAATTGAATATATTTTATGATGAATATAGGGTATATAACATGTACTGAAATAAAAGATCCATTATATTTATAATCTAGACCCCCATTTAAATGGTTTCCCACATTTTTAGGAAAACTGCATGAATGTACAATTAAATATATTTAATATATTTTAAACATTTATTCCGGGCATAATGGGTCTCACAATCTCACACTATCTAAGAGACTGGTCTAAAAAATGATCCCTATAATATCTCAAAACCATACATGGAATATATGAGGCATTACATTTTCCCTACCTTGGGATCTTAAAACCCACTACCACAAAATAAGGGATGCACAAATAGATGTGGAAACTGTGCACGTATCTAAGCCTCCCACTTCCATGTGTTCTCCTAGAGATTCATATTATTCCACCAGACACGCAATAAAGGAATAAATCACCCATGAATGATCCTCTAATGATGATCCTTGATCCTTTCCGAGTACTCATGAAAGGTAGATCCATCCTTGACTTCCATGTCAATGTAGTGGATAAAAAGCAATGGGTCAAGCACGTATCTCCTCAGTAATGACAAGTAGAAGAAATTATGTACTCACTCTAACTACGGAGGTATAACTAAGAAGTACTCCACCTAGTCATCTCTATGATGTATCAAGAAATGGCCAATGAACCATAATGATAAATTTCCACCATAGCCAAATATCCATAATCCATAACTATTTGAAATCAATAATAAAACATGGTATTATTCCATGAACTCCAAATTCCTTTATTTTCTATTCATATAAGACTTTTGATGAATCTATAAATTATTCATTCACTCCAAGATGATCTTTATGTTCTTTGTAGTTCCTTAAACCAACTCTAGGCAGATGACATTTGACTCTCCTGGGTCGGTCTACCAATGTAGTGACCTATAGGGTTGCTCATACAAATCCTTGAATGATGGAGTATCAATGGTGTAATGCTAGCTATTTTTATATGCTCACTCCATCAGTGGTATGTGATCCTTCAAATAATGGAAAATTCCAACATGTAATCTTATATAGTTCCCTCTAGAAATTGAACGGTCTTCTCTATCTATCCATTAGTTTCTGTTTTGAAACACTATGCTTGAGCATAACTAAGTACCAAAATCCCAATGTAATCTCTTCCAAAAATGGGATGTTATGGGGGAATAATTATTAGAAACAATTTTTTATGAAACTCCCTACAGAAAGGCAATCCCCTTCACATATATGTGTCCCAATATCTCTACTAAATTCTATTCCTTAATTGATAAGAAGAGGGTTGACATGGTGGGTTAAACTATGATCACACTAATAGAATAATTTTCACTCAATGTATGTCATAACCCAATAAGGATTTCCATAGGAAAAAAATATCACTTCCATTCTGGAACTACAAGGGGCTGATCTAAATCCCCTTGAAATTCACGCTCAACCATCACTTTCTAACAAGTAAGGCATAAATTGATAATTTTTTTAGCTCTCTTCTTTATCCCTGGACACCTCAAATGACGTAAGAAGTTATGGTACAATGTTTCTACACCAGGATGTACCAATAAATGAGATATTGTAAAATTTCATATAACCACCCAGGTTATGTCAATACTAATATCATACATCCTATGAAAGTAACAGAATGCTCCCCACCAATAAAAAATCCATCAGGAGTGTGTCTAATGTAATGTATAAACATTACACATGGTACATACAACATAATTTTTGTCCAATTACTTAAAGAAACCAAGGGACCATGGCCACACAGTTTGTGGAAAGTCCGGAGCGAAAAATAATTTTTTGTTCATGGTTGCACAGGATTATGAAAAATAATCCACCATTCCCTAATGCATTGTTTTAGGTTGAATGTTATTAACATTATTAAAATAAATAAAATAAATTTCATGAAATAAAAATAAATGAAAAATGAATTAAAATATAAAATATAATAAAATGTGTTTAGAAGAAAAGTTAAAAATATTAAAATGGGATTAACCCATTATTATTGTCATTATTATTATTTCTTTTTCCCTAAATTTTATTTATTTTATTTTATTTTTATTTTTTTATTTTATAATTTTTTTTATTTTTTTCTTATCCTCTATTTTTTTCCTTTATTTCTTCTTCTATTCTCTCCTTCTCCTCCTATGTGTCACGCCTCCCAGTCCAGGTTGTGTGCTTCCTCTTCCTCTACTTCAGATAACCACTACACATATGATTCTCCTCCATTTTCAACAACATCATAAGAAAAATGAAGCTCTCAATATATCTTATGATACACACTAATTATTTATGAATTTTATCCTCTCTTCCGCATGCAATATTCCACTGAATGTTTTTACCCAAAATTGGGGTTTTTTGTTAAATCATTTAATTTGTTCCATTTTAGTCTAAATCAAAATTCATTATGGGATGCGGGGTATGTTGGGACCAAGCTGAAGGAAGCTGTTTGTTGTTGAAGGTTGTCTTTGTTGAAAGTTGTCTTTTGTTGTTGAAGTTTTCATAAAAGACTTGTCGAGAAAAGTTTCACTTAGGCAAACTTGAAGTTTTCATACTCTTGAAGTGTAACGAAGTTAGGAGTTCAGAACCATGAATCCGGAATGGAGAATCCAGAACCTGGTAGTGTGAAAGTTCGGAACAGGGTGGTTCCTGAACCAGTTGAAGTGCGGAATCGTACTGAATCAGCGCTGGAAGGTTGAGAGTTCGGATCCTATCGATCGCTGCTGGAAAGGAATGTTCGTATCCTGGTGCTTGTTGAAAATTTGGTGTCTGGGAATCGAGAAGTCAGAACCAAAGTATTGAGGTTCGGAACCGTGATGTTCGGAGTCTAAAGTGTGAAGACTCACACTGAATGTGACGATGCTATGCTGTTTTGTATTTCCTATTTGTGAGTACTTGCAGGTATTCACATGCAACCAAAAGTCGGTACAAGAAGGCATTCCGGAGTCGACCTCTCATGAATGGAGTTCGGAGTTGATTTGGTGATGAAGAGGTTCGTAGCTAGAAGTTCGTAACGGGATGCAATGGCGAAAAATCCAGAGAAGTCATTACGAAAGTCAGGAGTTCAGGTTGGACTTTATCTCCTGACTGAGACGTGCATATCAAGGGGGAGAAGTTACCAGATGTTTCGTAATGTGAAGTTCGTACAGAGGAAGATCGTAGGGAAGAGATTCATAATTGGCATGCGGTGATGAAAGATCTGACTGAGAAGTTCGTAATGAGGTAGTTCGTACTCAGAAGGTTCGTATCAAGGGAGTTCGTATTGAAGATGTCTGAGCCAGAAGTTCGGAGTCATTCTGAAGATGTTCGTAATGATGAAGTTCAAGGATGACGTCCTGAAGAAGAGTTCGTAACGACAAGTTCGTAACGAAGAGTTCGTTGTTATAAGCTCAGAGTCGACTTGCTTCAAGAAGTGTTCAAAGTCAACTAGTCAGATAATCAGAGTTGACGTTGCGGAATCAGAAGATCGTAACGAGGAGTTCGTAACGAGAAGATCGGATTTGGCTGGTTGTATCAAGAAGCATGGAACTGATTGGCTGAAGAGAAATTTCAGGGTCATCTTTCAGATCCTGAAATTCGTAACCAGGTATGCGGAACCGAGGAGTCTGTATAACAGATCCGGAAATGTGGTTACGGAGAGTTTTTGTAACAAAGGCAGATCTGGGAATGAAGCAAGAACCGTAATCAAGAGAAGGTTGAAGAAGATTCTAGAAGAATCCAGAAGCGTTGATGAAGTAAAAGAATGCGCCGATATTTAAGGAGAATTAAGATTTGAATGATTTCTATTAAGCGGGATTGAAATTTGGTTTCCCGCCTAAATGATTTTTGGGTCTCCTATAAAAGGCGCTCACTGTGCAACTTTGATGATTGATGATAATGACTGAAAATCTAGAGAGAGAAGCTCTGATCATCTAGAGAGAATAAGAGTTCGGATTGGAGAAGAGTTAGCCGCACAAGAGTTTCATTGCACCTTCGATTACGAGGTTTTGATAACGGTTTGTTATCGTATCAAGCTTTTCGGGTTGAAGACTTTTGAAGTGAAGTATCCGGTGTGGTTTGTCGGATTGAAGAGTTTGGATTGAAGAAGACTGGGCAGAGTGAAGAAGTATCCGGAACGGGAGGTTCGGAGTGATTAATTCGGAACAGACTTTCGGAACGAGATTTCAGAAGAGGTTTGTTATCGTACTGAGTCCCTCTAACTGAAGCAGATGTTCGGATTGGGAATTTCGGAATGAGGATTCAGAATGGAGAATTCGGAACGGTGATTTGTAATGGATAATCCGGAACGGGAATTCAGAATACATGTGCAGACAGCTTTTGAACTATCTTAAGTCCATAATCTTCTTACCGGCTTCTGGGTAAGAAAGTGAAGATTTGTACTTCGGAGAATACATCTGTTTAATTGTAAAGAAGCACTAAAACATTGTGTTATCCTATTTGTGCTAAGAGGGAGCACACGCACTATTGGATTGTTTTCAAAGTGTTGCACGAGTGTAAGGGTATATCCTACTCGTTGTATTCCACATCAAAGTATTGTTTTCTAGTGGATTGTGTGGTACTGGATTATTTCCGTACCATACCAAGGACGTAGCTACTCTTGTTGAGTAGTGAACCTTGTAAATCTTGTGTTCCTGTGGATGTGTGTGTTCAGCAGGGAAGAAACTCTTTAACAGGAGGCGAAGGTTGTTTCAAAAAGGGGAAACTTAAAAAGAAAAAGATATCACTGATTCACCCCCTCCCCCTCTCAGTGATACTTGGATCCTGATTGGGAACTTCAATTGGTATCAGAGCCAGGTTGCCTTCGTTTACTCTTTGCTGAAGTGTTTGAAGAGAAGTTGTGATGGAAAATCTAAATTGCGTGAACAGTAAGGGGATTCCAATCTTCGATGGAAAGAACTATCACATCTGGAAGGAGAGAATGATGCCGTATCTTATGTCTCTTGGATATAAAGTTCTTGAAACTACAATAGATGGATTTCCTGATATTGATGACAAGGTCCCTCTTACTCCTATCGATAAGAAAAATCTTGAGAATGATGGAAGAGCTAAAAATGCATTACTCTCATCACTTTCTGAGAGTGAGTTTTTAAGAGTGAAAGGTGTCACTACTGCTAAAGGCATCTGGGATAAGCTAATGAATATCTATGAAGGAAATACAAAAGTGAAGAAGGCAAAACTACAAATCTGGAGGCTGAAGTATGAAGACTTGAAAATGGGAGAATCTGAATCTGTTGGGGAATTCTTTACCAGAGTTAATGACATTGTCAGTACAATCAGATGTCTTGGTGAAAAGTTAGAAGATGACACAGTTGTTGAAAAGATCCTGAGAATTCTGCCTGACAAATTTGATGCTAAAGTTTCTTCACTGGAAGACAGAGATCCGGAAACATTATCTCTGGATGATTTGCACGGTACTCTCATCACTTATGAGATGAGAAGAGAGAAGACCATGAAGAGCAAAGCAAAAACTGATAGAGAAATGTCTTTCAGGGCAGAAAAGAAAGAGAAGTCGAAGAAAATTCTTATTAATGAAGAAGCTGGTGAATCCAACTCTGAAAATGAGGTATGTCAAAATTTTGATGAAATTCTATCCTTGTTTTCTAAAAATGTTAAAAGAGGCACAGGGAAATACAAAGGGAAACTCCCTTTGAAATGTTTTGAATGTGGAGCAGTTGGCCACTTTGCGGCTAATTGCCCTCAAAAGGGGAAGGATGCCGACAGTGATGAAGAAGACAGAGGACCAAGAAGGTCATGGAAGAAACAGGATCGAAAAGATAAATATTCTGGTATAAGTCAGAATAAAAAGTTCTTTAAATCAAAAAGAAGAAGCTTTCTGTCAAAAGATAAGGAAGATGATGATAGCGAGACTGAATCAGAAAAATCTGCTACTGATAAAACTAGAGAGAGTACCTTTTTTGCAACAGTGAATAATGATGATTATGAGAGTAGTAGTACTAAAGAAGAAGAAGAGACTCAACTTGAACAGTATCTGAAAGAAGAGCTGAAGGAATGTTTGAGGAAGATCAGAAAACTTGAGAAAGAAAACAACAAGTTAATAAAAGAAAATTCCACAGTAAGCAATCAAGAAGGTTTTACAGATGATAAAATCATGATGGAAAAAGAGATTGATGATCTGAAAAATTCTCTTGAGAATACAAAGAATCGTAATGATCATCTTGAAGTGAAGTTGAAGGCAAAAGAAGAAGAGTTGGAATTTGTCCAACAAAAACTACATAAAGCTGAAGAAATGAATATCAGTTCCAAAAATTCTATCTCAGAAGTAGGGGAATGTTCCAGTAAGAATGAACCAAAAAGGGATCTACAAAACTTACCTTCAAAGGTTTAAATGAAAGACAAAACTGGTTCTGACAAGAACAAGGCTGGAAAGACAAAGTATGTGGTCAAAATCAACAATACAAAAAAATCAGAAGTGCATAAAAATCTTGAGTCAAGAAAAGCTTCTAATACTTCTGGTACTGTTGAATCTGAGCTGAAGAAGAGAGTTACAAATGAAAATATGATGGTTTTTGAGAAGCGTGTTCACAACTCCATTCAGTATAAAGGTTTCAGAGGAAAATATTATTTCTATGGTTACTGCTGGTATTGTGGTGGATTCGGACACATGGAAAGTATGTGTTGGTTTAACCAACAACATTACAACTATTCCAAAAGTTTTGAAGGACAAGGATTGAGGGGGAGTCAACGCTTTCAAAATAGAATATCTCTAAATAAGTTTCAGAATATATCTGAGAAGACTGGTGTGAAAGTTGGGAATAGATTCCAACCACTGGAAACTTATTGTGAAAGATGTGATCAACCTGGACATCTTGCTAAGGGCTGCCTTAGTGTGTTACCAGAGCAACAAAAGTTTGTGAATAATCCTCAGAAGACAGAGTTTTTAAAATACAAAAGGGACAAGTATGATAAGTCTGAAAAGAATGAATGCATGGTTCTCTGGCCAGAACACATTGATTTGGCTAGGAAATTGGAAGAAGCAAAACAGAAAGTGAAGGAAAAGGAAGAACAAAAAGCACTTATTGTTGAAACAGCTTTGAAGGCTACCAAAGGAGAACGTCCATGGATTCTTGATAGTGGATGTTCATCTCATATGACAGGAGACTTAAAGCTGCTGAAGAATGTGAAAGACTTTAAAGAAGGAACTGTGACATTTGGAAATGATGAATCTCTAAGGATCAAAGGTGTTGGATCGGCCATCATTGGAAAAGAAAAGATGAAATCCAGAAAAACACTATATGTTGATGGACTGAAACACAACCTGCTCAGTGTGTCACAACTCTGTTATGAGGGCAACAAAGTAATCTTCATAAAAGATGGATTTGTTGTAAAAAATGAAAATGATGGAAACATAGTTACAAGGGGCCAACGTACAAGAAGGAATTTGTTCCAAGTTGGGGATGGATAGAACTCTTGTTACATGAGTGTGGTGGATGAAAATAAATTATGGCATAAAAGGCTGGGGCATATGTGTCAGAGAAATATGTGCAAGTTGTCAAAGCGAGAAAGTGTTCGGGATATGCCTGATTTATCAAGTGAAAGAGATTGGTGCCGCACTATTTGTGAGAAAGGGAAGATTGCTAATTCTATGCACAAGAGAGTTGAAATTCGCTCAAAAAGACCCTTAGAACTCATACACTCAGATATATGTGGGCCAATGAGCAAGAAATATTCAAATGGAGATAAGTACTTCATTACTTTCATTGATGACTTTACTCGCATTACTTGTGTTATGTACATGAGACATAAGTCAGATGCTCTAACAATGTTTAAGAGTTTCAGAAGGAAAGCAGAGAAAGAATGTGAGTATTCAGTGAAGAAGTTGAGAACTGATAATGGTGGTGAGTATAAGAATGAAGAGTTTGAAAGTTATCTTGAGAAACATGGAATTCGGCATGAGTTTAGTTCACCATACACACCTCAACAAAATGGGGTGGCTGAAAGGAAGAGTCGAAGTTTGGTGGAAATGGGGAGAACTATGTTACTTGAACATAGTATCTCTCATTATTATTGGAGGCAAGCCATGAGCACTGCTGTGTATATTCAGAACCGGTGTTTCTATAGGCCAAACTCAGATATGAATCCATATGAAATGTTCTATGGAAAAAATCCAAGTCTGAAACACTTGAGAGTCTTTGGGAGTCCATGTATTATAAAAAAGAAAGGTGGAAATCTGGGAAAGTTCGAGCAAAGAGGAGATGATGGAATTTTTCTTGGCTATGCTCCAGAAGGAAGAGGATATAGATGCCTCAACAAAGAAACAGGAAGAATTATTGATTCTTCAGATGTAAAAGTTGTTGAAAGTGCTGAGAAAGAAAAGCAGTCATATGTTGATGTGGAAGTCGAGCGGGATAGAGAAGATTTTGTTAACAATTCTGATAATGTTTCAGAATTTGTTCATCCTACTCAAGAAGAGGAATCTGACTCAGAAATATCAAGTGATGAAGATGAAGTTCAAACAACTCATCCTAGGTTGAGGAAACAAGTGGAGGCTCAGAACATTATTGGAGATAAAAATCAGAGTGTTCAAACAAGAAGAACAACAAATGCTATATCACATACTTCTCTTTATTCGAAAGTTGAACCGAATGATGTAAATGAAGCATTTGAGCATCCAGAATGGGTTCATGCTATGAATGAAGAGCTTGATCAGATAGAGAAGAACAATACTTGGGAACTTGTGCCCAAGCCGGACAACAAGAACATTATTGGTACAAAGTGGGTTTTTCGAAACAAGCTGAATGAAGAAGGTAATGTAATAAGAAACAGGGCAAGATTGGTCTGCAAAGGGTATTCACAAATTGAAGGCATTTACTTTGATGAAACCTTTGCTCCAGTAGCTCTATTAGAAACAATCAGAATATTTCTTGCCATTGCTGCACAACGAGGTTACAAAATCTTTCAAATGGATGTAAAATCTGGATTCTTGAATGGTGATCTTGACGAGGAAGTTTACATTGATCAACCTTGTGGATTTGTTATTGGGAAAGATGAAAGCTATGTGTGCAGGTTGAAGAAGGCTCTGTATGGGCTAAAACAGGCTCCGAGAGCATGGTATTCTAAATTAGATACTTGCTTGAAGAAGATGAACTTTAAGAAAGGGAGAGTTGACAACAATCTCTACATCAAGAAATGTCAGGAGTTTTCGCTGATCGTTATTGTTTATGTCGATGATATTATATTTGCTGGAAATAATGAAAGATCATGTGAAAAATTTTCTGAGGAGATGAAGAAGTTATTTGAGATGTCCATGCTAGGTGAAATGAAGTACTTTCTTGGGTTACAAATTTCACAGAAGAAGGATCATGTTTTTCTGTCTCAAGAAAAGTATGCTAAGGAACTTCTGAAGAAGTTTGGCATGGAAAATTCGAAACCAGTTTCCACACCGATTTCAGTGGGAACCAAGTTGTCTAAAGATGGAGAAGGCAAGGAAGTTGGTCGGAAAGAGTTTCGAAAACTGATTGGAAGTCTGCTATATTTAACTGCCTCAAGACCCGACATCGTCTATGCTGTTACTTTATGTGCAAGATTTCAGAGTTCTCCTAAAGAATCACATTTTATTGCTGGAAAAAGAATTCTCAGATATATCAAAGGCACAACAAACTTTGGAATTCGGTATGACGGCTCTGAAAATATTGATCTATTTGGGTATTCTGATGCTGATTGGGCAGGAAATGTTGATGATCGAAGATCCACATCTGGTGGAGTATTCTTTCTAGGAAAAAGTTGTGTTAGTTGGCATACCAAGAAACAGAATTCAGTAACTCTTAGCATAGCTGAGGCTGAGTATGTTGCTGCTACTCAAGCTGCAACTCAACTAATGTGGATGAAGACTCAGCTGGAAGATCTACTTGTTAAAGTAAAGCTACCATTGCTCTTGGGTTGTGATAATCAGAGTGCAATCAATCTTACAAGAAATCCAGTACAACATTCTCATTCTAAACACATTGATATAAAGTACCACTTCATCAAAGAGCAGGTTGAAAAGAATGAACTGAGGCTGGAGTATGTTCCTACATCTGAACAAGTTGCTGATATATTTACAAAACCGTTACCAAAGGAACCATTTGCGAAATTGAGGTTGAACATGGGTGTACAACCTCCTTCTCATCAAGGTTAAGGTACATGTTTCTGTCCCCTCTCTCGTCTTAGCTTTGGATAGTGTTGTCAAGGGGGAGAAATTGTAATCATAAATCTTTTGCTTAAAGAGAGAGTTGTGGGTAAGCTGTGAACTCAGCGTTTGTGTGTGAACTTTTCTAACCGTTTGTTGAAGTGGGTGTAGGAAAAGTTCTTGAATAGGAATCATGCAGATGTTAGAGAAGGAAGATGTTGGTGGTGTCATAATCACTACTGATGGACAGTATGGTCTTGCTGTCAATAATTCTTGTTTCCTACAATGAGTTAGCTCACGTAGTCTTAGAATTGTTGATTAGTAATCCATTGCGTCTGGTTATGAAAGTTGGTGATTTATGAAAACTTGGTTGACAACAAAATCCAAAGGGGGAGATTGTTGGGACCAAGCTGAAGGAAGCTGTTTGTTGTTGAAGGTTGTCTTTGTTGAAAGTTTTCTTTTGTTGTTGAAGTTTTCATAAAAGACTTGTTGAGAAAAGTTTCACTTAGGAAAAATTGAATTTTTCATACTCTTGAAGTGTAACGAAGTTAGGAGTTCAGAACCATGAATCCGGAATGGAGAATCCAGAACCTGGTAGTGTGAAAGTTCGGAACAGGGTGGTTCCTGAACCAGTGGAAGTGCGGAATCGTACTGAATCAGCGCTGGAAGGTTGAGAGTTCGGATCCTATCGATCGCTGCTGGAAAGGAAAGTTCGTATCCTGGTGCTTGTTGAAAATTTGGTGTCTGGGAATCGAGAAGTCGGAACCAAAGTATTGAGGTTCGGAACCGTGAAGTTCGGAGTCTAAAGTGTGAAGACTCACACTGAATGTGATGATGCTATGCTGTTTTGTATTTCCTATTTGTGAGTACTTGCAGGTATTCACATGCAAGCAAAAGTCGGTACGAGAAGGCATTCCGGAGTCGACCTCTCATGAATGGAGTTCGGAGTTGATTTGGTGATGAAGAGGTTCGTAGCGAGAAGTTCGTAACGGGATGCAATGGCGAAAAATCCAGAGAAGTCATTACGAAAGACAGGAGTTCAGGTTGGACTTTATCTCCTGACTGAGACGTGCATATCAAGGGGGAGAAGTTACCAGATGTTTTGTAATGTGAAGTTCGTACAGAGGAAGATCGTAGTGAAGAGATTCGTAATTGGCATGTGGTGATGAAAGATCTGACTGAGAAGTTCGTAATGAGGTAGTTCGTACTCAGAAGGTTCGTATCAAGGGAGTTCGTATTGAAGATGTCTGAGCCAGAAGTTCGGAGTCATTCTGAAGATGTTCGTAATGATGAAGTTCAAGGATGACGTCCTGAAGAAGAGTTCGTAACGACAAGTTCGTAACGAAGAGTTCGTTGTTAGAAGCTCAGAGTCGACTTGCTTCAAGAAGTGTTCAAAGTCAACTAGTCAGATAATCAGAGTTGACGTTGCGGAATCAGAAGATCGTAACGAGGAGTTCATAACGAGAAGATCGGATTTGGCTGGCTGTATCAAGAAGCATGGAACTGATTGGATGAAGAGAAATTTCAGGGTCATCTTTCAGATCCTAAAATTCGTAACCATGTATGCGGAACCGAGGAGTCTGTATAACAGATCCGGAAATGTGGTTACAGAGAGTTTGTGTAACAAAGGCAGATCCGGGAATGAAGCAAGAACCGTAATCAAGTGAAGGTTGAAGAAGATTCTAGAAGAATCCAGAAGCGTTGATGAACTCAAAGAATGCGCCGAGATTTAAGGAGAATTAAGATTTGAATGATTTCGATTAAGCGGGATTGAAATTTGGTTTCCCGCCTAAACGATTTTTGGGTCTCCTATAAAAGGCGCTCACTATGAAACTTTGATGATTGATGATAATGACTGAAAATATAGAGAGAGAAGCTCTGATCATCTAGAGAGAAGAAGAGTTCGGATTGGAGAAGAGTTAGCCACACATGAGTTTCATTGCACCTTCGATTACGAGGTTTTGATAACGGTTTGTTATCGTATCAAGCTTTTCGGGTTGAAGACTTTTGAAGTGAAGTATCCGGTGTGGTTTGTCGGATTGAAGAGTTTGGATTGAAGAAGACTGGGCAGAGTGAAGAAGTATCCGGAACGGGAGGTTCGGAGTGATTAATTCGGAATAGACTTTCGGAACGAGATTTCAGAAGCGGTTTGTTATCGTACTGAGTCCCTCTAACTGAAGCAGATGTTCGGATTGGGAATTTCGGAATGAGGATTCAGAATGGAGAATTCGGAACGGTGATTCGTAATGGAGAATCCGGAACGGGAATTCAGAATACATGTGCGGACAGCTTTTGAACTATCTTAAGTCCGTAATCTTCTTACCGGCTTCTGGGTAAGAAAGTGAAGATTTGTACTTCGGAGAATACATCTGTTTAATTGTAAAGAAGCACTAAAACATTGTGTTATCCTATTTGTGCTAAGAGGGAGCACACGCACTATTGGATTGTTTTCAAAGTGCTTCACGAGTGTAAGGGTATATCCTACTCGTTGTATTCCACATCAAAGGATTGTTTTCTAGTGGATTGTGTGGTACTGGATTATTTCTGTACCATACCAAGGACGTAGCTACTCTTGTTGAGTAGTGAACCTTGTAAATCATGTGTTCCTATGGATGTGTGTGTTCAGCAGGGAAGAAACTCTTTAACAGGAGGCGAAGGTTGTTTCAAAAAGGGGAAACTTAAAAAGAAAAAGATATCACTGATTCACCCCCTCCCCCTCTCAGTGATACTTGGATCCTGATTGGGAACTTCAGGGTATACTAAGAAAATGAAGTATGTTTTCTATGATCATTCATATCCTTTTGTTCTTCACTCACTTCACATATTTTTTTCTCTCCTAGGTGAATACCGGTTAATCCTAAATAATAGTTTTAATTTTATTATTATTTTTCATTTGTCCTTATGAACATTGTTTATTGAGAAACCCTTTCAAGGTTGTTTCTGTACCATTGAAAACCCATCTAGGTGAGCCAACATAATCATAATATTTATATTTGGAACTAAATATTTAATTTAACATTTATGTGTGCATGTACAAAAATTTGGGTTTAATATTTAAATGGAATAAATTATTTTTGGTGAATCCTAAACCCCAAATTGGGGATTTCCAATAGATTTAATTTTTTCTATATAATTGTATGTTATATGTCTTACCATGCCTTAATAATATTATTTTTTCCTTTTATAATAGTGGTAAAGATCCAATTTTGTTTTATATTGTTTTATTATCTTTAGTTGTGGTTGTTGGGCTTGAATAATTAGTATGCATGTGGTATTAAATTTGAAATTAAATGGATCCAATAATGAATTATTCTTCTATTATATATATTCCTATATTATTTTGAAAATGAAATCGATACGGTGAGATAACATGGGTCCAAATTAAGAATCCTTAATTGGACTCTGCATACATAATAGGTTACCACAGGATTCACTGGGGAAGTGATGTTTTAGGCACACTAGGAATGGGATACTCTGTGTTTTTTATTATATTATTGGGTGATACCGGTCCCCTAAGGGGTAAGTAAGGAAGGACCCATTGGAAATATGGATACTTAGAGACTTAGGTTACACTTAGTAGCTTACATGACATACCCCGTATGGAGTCATACCTACCATACCATAAAAAAACATGGACTTCTAAAAGAATCACATTAGACGAGTTTGTGGTAATAGATATAGTTGAATAAATGTACTATAATGATATACTATGGATAGGTTAAGACTCCACCTATGAAATGTTTTATTCAAAGTTAAATTCTTGATATGATTTTATTGAAACTACATAGAGTTTCCATATTCTTTTTGAAACCCTTTTTCCCTTTAGTGCACCTCGTGTTGACATATGGATTAGACCCCAGGACAAAGCACAAGCCTAGTGGTATGTACTTCACATTGGTCTGTCATTTGACTTAGGAATTTCTATATATATTCAACTTTTCTAGGTATATTAGTCAAACTTCGGACTCATGGAAAAGTAGGTGGTATGGGACATGTGACTATTTTGCAACCTGAACCAAGTTATAATTATTTTTATTTAATTATATTTATAAGAATTATTGTATATAGAACAATGTTATTTGTCTGCAACATGAAATGTAAATTATTAGACACCATGGGTTCCAGCCTACAAAGATTATATCTCAAACCCTGTTTAGAAACTGTTTGTTGCCCATCTATACATTATGTTCATAAGTATAGATATAGGGAAGTGTGTCGATCTAGATGCTTTAATGATTTGTTGTTTTGGAAGGATCTTTGGGGGCATCAGACAGATCATATGTTCAAGATTCCATGTGATAGTCTTTTTGGTATTATGGTTGTTTTATTAGCATGTTGCATATGAATGTATCTCCTAACTCTTCACTTTGATTTTTAATCTTTTGGAATCTTTCATTTATATCATCAAGGTATCTATTATGACTATTCGTCTCCCTTGGTTATTATTTATTCTGCTGGTTAATTTATCTGCTTCTTTTCCTGGCTACTATATCTCTAACATTTATATATTAATAACTTATCCTATGATGTTATAGTCTCCCCATAGACTCACCCAATGACCTTGCTGCTAGTTAGCAGCCTCTAGTATTTGGGGAGATGTTCTTAAGGTCTTGTGGACCACCATATCAAGGTCCAGTTTATTGGCACTCATAGTGAAATTAAACAAATTTGTGTTAGATGTGGAATTATTTTCAAATGTCCTATTTTTTGGGTTAGATAGGTGTCTTGGAAATTGAAATTTGGAATTGACCCTCTTCTTGGATATTCTTAAAAAATGTATAGGGGAAATACACATTTCCATTGTTGGGGATATCAGTTATTGATTATACCATTTATTGTTTATAATAATTCACCATTGGGTGACACATTTATTTTCTAATATTATTGGTATTGGTCTTATTGTGATGATGATTTTGAATATTCTAGCTTAATGACATGAGTGAATTGAATTTACAAGCATCATATAGGGCACCATAGCTATTTAAATGACATGAATATTTCCATTCCATATATACTTTCGACATGCATCTTTATATTTTCATGTGAGTATTGTGTTTAGTTGTAATATCATATTGTACTTGTTTTTAAAAAATATAAAGTGTGTTTTTTGTCTTAGTGATCCATCTAAGACCGCTTCTCTTTCTATCAAGACCCAAATATTGTAGTGGGCTATCTGTTATTTAAAACTCAGAGGAATGACATATACCTAACCTCTTAAATATCATTCCTTACCTATTATTCCATCTTCATGGGGGCCCTACAACGTCTGTTTTCTTACTACTCCTATAATTTTTTACCTCCTCTTCCATATAATATTGTCTAAGGTTTTCATTTGTAAATTTATGAAAAATTCCACTATGACGTCTTAGTGTTGTACGATAGGAGATATGCGATGAGAACACTATGGAGTTTGTAGTTCCAGATCAACCTATACAGCCTCATGTAGTGCCTCATGTATCCCTCCTCTTGATATTCTATTGGGTGATGTCAATTAGTTCAGTCACAGTATTCTCAGGTTCATAAAGTTAGTGAAATATTTTCCCAGGATTTCCATTACTATAGAAGAGATTATGAAAGGCTTTCTATGACAGCATCCTCCCACCTACTTGAAGGATAGCGGTCCAAATGTTGCAGATTCATTGATAAAATCGAGGAAATCTATCTTTCATCATATTGAGATGCCTATAGGGTGGAGGTTCTATCATTATGTTTTATTATTTGTAAATCCACAAATAATTGGTTAGATGGCACTTATTATATAGAACTACCCTGAGATGTGGTTTGGGATGACTTCCACAAGGCTTTCTATGAACACTTCTTCCCGCAGACTTTGATACCTGATATTCCTAGGGAGTTCATACATTTTCATGAGGGATCTATGAGTGTGTTATAGTATTATATTAGTTTCACTAACCTGTAGAGTTTTCCTTCATATATGACTATTGATGCATAGAAGACTACAAGGTGATTTGAGGATAGACATGGATATGATATCTGACCATATGTTAGTGTTAGGTGTTTGAAACTCTTTACAAAGATTCTGAATCAGGCCCTAATTAAAAAATGAGAACTTAAGGAAGATAATCATGTGAGCTAAAAAGTTTTAGTTTCAAGATAGGTTATGGTTCATATGGCAATAGGAATCAGTGCTTTGAGGGTTCTAATGGGGGAAATTTCACCCAAATAACATGTACTTACAACACAATCAAAATTCATTAGTGCTGAAGGATCGACGAGAAGAAGACCATGTGGATGAGGAACCTAATGGAGTGTTGTGATTCCAAAAAAATGGTTCACATTCAGTGTTAATACCATTATTTTCCATCATCACCATGTGGAAGGGGATCCATTATAGTGCCTCCATTAGGTTTGGGATCTACAACACCACATTAGGCTATGAGTTGGTCTTCTATCAGCCAATCAAACCAAGTCATTGGAGGACATGGTTGAGGATTTCATGTTTCATAACATAATCCTTAGTAGAGTGGACATGCTCAGGCTAGTCAGGTAGCATCTCTGTACTGAGAATAAATCCATATGTATACAGTGCAACTAGCACTAGTGGAGAAGATTCCATGGACCTCTACATTTATAGTAATAATCCTTATAGACTTTAAATTAGTTTATTTTCTTTTTGATACTTTTGCTTCAACAATATTTCATATCATCAATATTGTTTTGATTTTTGGTCATTCTATCGATTACTTATGTGGTGTAACGTATCATTAGAGGTCATAAGAGATGGAATGTGATAGTGCAAGGAGTTCCTTCATGATAAAGGTGGGTACCATTTCCTCTAAAATTTATTCTTCCTCAAGATGACTGACCTTTATATCATTCTCGTTAGGTACTGGATCAATATTTATCTTGACAAAGTTGATTTCTATCGTCACTGAGTGTCCTTCAAAAAAGATAAATGGAAACATGTATATACATAAGCGAAAATGGGATACCCTGACAGATCGAGCTAAACCCAAGCATTCTGAGATGGATAGTGTGACAGCTCTACTAGCATCTATTTATGTGATATCAGGGAACATAGTTAGTGGAATTCCATATCGTTGTGGATCGTTTCAGGGAAATATTCACAAAAACAATTTCTTTCTTACCTCATATGAGGGAAGTTTAGATACCTATCAATCCTGTGCTAGGTGTGATACCAGTAACTATTCCCTTATAGGATGCCTCCTACAGAGCTGCATGAACTCAATAATTAGATGGAAGACCTCGAGAATAAGGGTTTTATCTTACCATATAAATTCTATGTGGGGTTCACCAGTCATTTCTTCCTAGATAGATGATATTATCCTCAAATTGTGCATGGATTACCTCCTACTAAATCAGATTATGATAAAAAAAATTATATGGTTCCTCATATAGATGAATTTTTCATCAATATATGAAGAGAAAATATTTTCTATTAGATCTATATGAGGTGTAGATATCATAAGGTGGATGTGAGAACATCAGATATTCCATGTAAAACATTTCAGAAATGTTCGTACTTGTATGATTTTGTGGTTTGTATTTTATTCTAATGAACACACCATCAATTTTCTTGCCTCTAGTGATTTAGGTTTTCCACTAGTACCAAGATTATTTTTAATAGTCTTTGTAGATGACATCTTGGTGTATTCACACTCTAAAAATGACCATCCCTCCCATATTTTGATCATGATGAGTACACTAAGAGGGAACCATCGATACATAAAGATTCGTAAATGGCGGTTTTGGGTCAATAAGGTTCACATCTTAGGTCATATCATATCTGAGGCATGAATATTAGTTGAACCAGTGAAGGTGGGAACAATCCTTTCAATGGAGAATTCCAAGAATGTTTTTGAAATATGTAGTTTCTTGGGGAATGCTATATTTTACAAGAATTTCATCCAGGATGTCTCTGTCTTAACATATTCTTTTACAGATATTTCTAATACGGGTATGAAGTTTATATGGTCAAAATTTTGTGGAAAATATTTCCCTGAGTTAAATTGAAGACTCAAATTAGCTTTGATCCAAGTTCATCCCGAGTTGGGTAAGTGTTATATTATTTTATATAATGCTTCAACAGTTGGAATGGGTGTAGTTATGATACATGGTGAAAGAGTTATGTCTTACGGATCCCACTTTTTGAGGCCACAAGAATAGAAATATCCTACACAAGTCCTCAAATTAATAGTTGTAGTTCATGCTCTACATTGTTGAATAAAATACAATTTGGGAGAGAGGTTTTTTGTTTACTAGGATTTTAAAAGATTGATGTACATCTCAACATAATCAAACATAAATTTTAAAAAGAATAGTTGGGTTGAATACCTACATTTGTTCAGCATTGTACTTTTTCATACCACTAGTAAGGGTAATGTGGTTGATGATTCATTGAGATACAAAACACAGACACAAGCTATCCATGAACCCATAATTGAGTGGAAAATGATGTATTTAGTTTATAAGATGAATTTGGAGGTGAAGTTGGAGCACATACAACCAGTAATAACAACTCTTGCAGTGACATATTATCTTAAATAGTGTGTCCACTTGGGATAGTTATATAATCTTGAGGGGATCATTTTTAAGGGAAACATTACATGAGAGAACCCACCTCTTGGTTGGGTTATTGATGGTTGTCAAACTTTAATCTACCTTGGCTGTTTATATGTTTCTTATAATACTCATGAAGAGATAATGAGGGAATGTCTTGCCTCTATTTGGGATATTCATCCTGGACGTACCAAGATATACAAAAATATGCATCGTCTGTACTGATGGACTGGTATGAAGAGGCAAATAAAAATTTTCATTATACGGTACTCCACCAGTCAGCAACTAAAGTATGAGAAGCAGTGACCCGCGATACTTCTACCACCTCTATTCATTTTTAAGTTAAAATGGAATTATTTTACCATGGATATTATTATAGGATTTTTGGTATCTCTTCGAGGTAGTGATGAAGAATGAGTGATCATTGATGCATTGACCAAATTTACATAATTGCTACCTATCCAGGAGCCCATCTTTATTGATGATTTAGGGTGGATTTATATTCAAGAAATAGTATGACTTCATGGAATGACACATTCTATTGTGTCCGATCGAGTTTCATGATTCAAATCACGATTCTAGAAATCTTTGTAGATGGCACTTGGTTAACATGTGATTTTGAGTACTGCATATCACCCCCAGAATGGTAGGAAGTCCGAACCGCTCATAATTTTGTAAGAGGATATATTAGGGGATTGTATCCAAGATTTTGGTGGTTCTTGGGAGAAATGTATTTCTCTTGTTTAGTTTAACTATAACAACATATTCCAGGAAACAATTCAAATGGGACCATATGAGGACATACATGGTATACCTTATCGTTCACCTCTATTCTGGATTGAATATGCGAGGCATCTCTTCTGGGTCCTCATCTCATTTAGGAGACTTTTGAGCATGTTAGGATAATTCAGATTCATATGTATAAAGATCAGTCCAGAGAGAAGTAATATATCGAAGGTCATCACAAACCCTTACATTTTAATGTGGGAAATCAGTTCTTTCTTTGTGTTTCGCGAGGGTTTGATCAAATGCGAATCTAGATATAGGGGATGTTATCATTGAAATAAGTTTAGTCACTCGAGATAGTGAGGAGAGTTAGGACCTTATATTATAAGTTTCTTTTACCACAGAGGTAGAATGCCATGAATGTTTTCTTCCATGTATCTCAGCTTCGACAATATCATACAGACCTGTCTCATTCATTTAATGTGAATGGCGTCGATCTTTAGGTAGATGTATCCATTGAGGGGCATCAGATTAGTATTTTCTATCATAGTAAAATGTTTCTTTCAGGCTGTTTTATTCCACTTTTACAATTTCTATGGTATCACATATGCATTTAGGATGATACATAAGAGAGGGAGACATATATGTGTTCGCAGTGGATGGAACTCTTTCCAGAAAACACACCCTTAACCTCAGAAGGGAAACTATGGGTGACGTTGACATAAGGAGGGGGGGGGGGGTTGTAATATCCCATATTTAACCGAGCAAGATATAATTTAATTTTTATGAATATTTCTTAAATTGATGTACAAAACATGCATGTGAGGTCTGTTGAAGGTCCAGACCATAAAATATAATTTTTTATTGGTTTCACAGTATTATGTCAAATAATTAAACATTCTCGAGAATAATTTTTTGCCTAAAAAATAAATAAATGTATAAAAATAAAAAAATAATATTTAAAATAATTAAAATAAATGAAATAGGTATGAAAATATAAAATAACATAAAAATCAGTTTGATGAAAAGTGAAAATACTTAAAATGGGTAGAAACCATTATTATTATTATTTATTTTCTTATTACATTACATTTTATTTTATTTTTCCTTATTTTTTTGTTTTTTTATGTTTTTTTTCTATCCTCTATTTCTATCCATTCTTTTTTTATCCTTTATTCTCTCATAGTCCACATATGCCTCGCACACCTTTTTCGAGGTGGTGTGCCTCCATGCTTCTCCACTTCGGATCAAAACTGCACCTCTAATTCTACTCTTATTTCAATACTGTTAGTAATGCAGTGAATCTATCAGTAAGTCTTATAAATCTCACCAATTATTTTGGGGTTTTTTCATCTATTCATTTCATAATCATTCATGGATGGTATTCACATGAAACTCCCGTTTTTGTTAAATCCTCTGATTTCTTCCATTTTAGATCAAATCAAATGTTTCACAGGACATAGGGATTTCCAAGACTATGAGGTAGGGTATATATGATCATTCCAATCATTTTATTTCCTTGTTCTCTTTAGAACGGTGTAATACATGTTGGTTTCTACCAACAAATCCAAAATAATATGTTTTAATTTAATTAAATTGTTTTTCCTGGATCTTTATGACCCATGTTTAAAGAGTGCCCCTTCCTAGGTTGTTTAAATGTCGTTGGACACCCCTTTGGGAGTTACATCATAATTATAAAATTTACATTTTTCATTTAATATTTAATGTATCATTTATGAGTACATGTGTGACAATTTTTTTTGATGTTTTAAATGGAATTAATTATTTAGGATGAATCATATATCATGAATTTGGGTTTTTCCTTGGATTTGATTTTTCTTAAATATATTTTTTATGTATTTCCATGCCTTTCCAAAATTAAATTTTCTTGCCTCTACTTACACTGATTAATTTGTTGTTTGGTTTAATATTGAGATATTATTCATTTCTATGACCATTGGTCTTGAATAATTAGTAAACATGTGATGTTCAATGGTTAATTAAATATCAAAAATCATGAATTCATGGTCTGTGATATATCTTCCTCTCATGTTTATTTAAATAAACTTGGTATAGGGAGAGAGCATGGGTCCAATATTTGGAACCCACAATTGGAATCTCCATACTTGATAGGCTACAAACGATGTTCTAGGGAAGCAATGTTTGAGGTTCTCCAAGTAAGGGCCCCCTGTGATTTTTATTATACTATAGGGAGATATCAGTTCCTTAAAGGGCAGTTTAATATGGACCATTAGAAAGATGAATTATCCTGTCCTCGATGGATAGTCAATACCATACATGAAATACCCAAGAAAGATTCATAGTTAACATACCACGAGCGATACTTGGACTCTTGAAATGATCACTTTGGCAGGGCTCGTGGCATTGGATATAATTTAATGGATGTACCATAGTGATAACATAGGGATGAGATCAATGTACACCTATAAATTCGAAGGTTTAAATATAAATTATTGATATTATTTTATTGATATAGTATAGAGTTTCCTAAGGCTTTGTGATACCTCTCTCGTGCCTTTAGCATTCTAGGTGTGGAAATGTGGATTAGACACCAAGCGAAAGAACAATTTTGATGGTATACAATTCAATTTGGGGTTTTTTGGTTCAATTTCCTAGCTATATATATTTCAATTTTTTAGGAATCCCATTCATACTTTTGGCTCAGGTGGAAGCATGTTGTATCAGATGGGTGTGCATTAGAAACACAAAATATTTTATAGTTATTTTTATTTATTCAAATTACATGCATTTATTATATATGGAACACTATTATTTATATAAATCATGAAATAGAAAGGTTTACACATTGTGGGTGCCATTTTACTTTGATTATATCTCACACCTATCTTGGGAATCATTTGGTACCCTAGTATACTTTATGTTTGTTGGTATGGATATAAGGATAAACAATTCTGCTGATGGTTTATTACATGGATGTTATGGATACATCTTGGGGGGTGTAGGACCAAACCTAGGCTCGAGATTTCATATGTATGTTTTTTAGTCTTTTGGATATTTTATTAGAATGAATTATATGTTTTTACCCTATAACCCAAAACCATGATTTCTTTTCTTTTGGAATCATGCAATAACATCATCATGGTATATATTATGACTACCCAGATTCTATAGTTATTATATTTTCTACAGGGTTATATATCTGGATCTTTTATTTTCTGTTTATTCACTATGTTTCTTCTACCTATTCATATTTTATTTACCACTATGTAATACCTTATCATACAAGGTAATATATTACCCACAAACATACCCAAGGCCCCCACTGCTAGTCGGTAGTCTCTAGAATTTAGAGAGATGTGCATGTACTCTTATGGACCACCACCTCAAGGTTTTAAATATTTTCACTCTAGGTAGGATGATACATCCCGTGGATATATGAGTACATAGGGTCTCACAATTGATATCCCTTAGATGGGACTCCCTAACTAACTTCATGAACGGAGGGGTGACAATCATTAGCTAGTGAGATTCTAATCCATCTCCATCCACAAAGTATAACTGAAATGAAGAAAACTACTCAGATGCCTCACTCAAAAACTTGTAAAAATATATTCTACTAAGAGAATCTTCTACCACATTCAGCTTCCCTTGAGTATAGAAAATTTGAATATAATAATAATGGAGTTACATTAGCCATCACCTTTTTCTAAAGTATAGGTCCTTTGGGGAAACGATATACTTGAGAATCTTGTGATGAGAATAGATGATAAACATCTATCCCATTTGGTAATTTCATCACATATTTACACCAAATACTATTATTTATTACCCAAGATCATGAGTCACATAGTTCTATACATGTGGTCTCAAATATCGTGAACCATAGGAAATTACCACATGCCTCTGAATCAGAACACAACCAATCACATTTACAGAGGCATCACATAACACTACAAACTTGACACCCTCCTGCATAAATATCAAGATGGGAGTCCTCATAAAAATCTACCTTGATGTCTAAAAATCCAGCTAACACCTCTCTAACCACATAAAATGATACCCATATTGGGTCAAAGCTATCATGAGTGATGATATTATAGAGAAATAAGGTATGAATATTCATAAATATACTTCAAAACAAAGGAATTTATGCACCTAAATCATTCTATTGGGTGTTTCTTAGGATAAACCAGACTCAACTTTGGCTGGGTCCACTACTACTCTATCTAGAGAGATATTGTGTCACTGAAAGAGGACTACCTAAATCTATAACATTTATAATGAGATATTTCTAGAATGACATTTATCTCAAAGTACAACAAGAACTATCTTCTTGTGTCTCACATTCTTCTCATCCAAATTCAATTACCTAAGTATATCATCTATGAAGACTACTATAAATAATTATAAGGATGAATGATCTGGTTCATCTGTCTTGTGATAACTGTAGGGGAGTTCATCATTCCAAAGTGAATTATTGAGTACTCATAGTAACCACATTGACATATGAATTTATTCTTCATTATATTCTCATCCCATACTCACTACTAGGGATAGTCTGAATTGAAATCGACATTTAAGAACCATTGAGTCCCTCTCAACTGATCAAAGAAGAAAATTTTCCTCATTAGTGGACAATTCTTATTTACGGTCTCATGGTTTTTCTACTTGTAGTTCACACAAAACATCATACACTGATTTACCTTCTTGGAAAATAGAACTATGGATTCCTAGTGTGAGAGACTTGGTCTCACAAAGATATTCCTCTATATGTCCTCCAATTTTATACATATATCATGATGATCTTTTTCATCTATCATATGTGTTGGTGAATCTATTAGTCCCTTAATGGGATTTAGATGATTGTAGATCTCCATCTCATGGTGGGGAGGTAATCCTTTAATATCTTATAGGAATACATCCTCATACTCTTCCAATAATACTAGAAATTTGGACCTCATAACATATAATGTACCATGGGATACTCTACCAAAATTATGGGTAATATATTACACCCTCTTATATGGGATTCTATCCTATGCTCCGTGAAATAATTTTACAATCAATGGAAAACCTTGTTGTGTCCCTACTAAGACACCATATCCACCACCTAAAATAGTAAATCCAAGAATGAATTATGGATAACCAATGCATACATATGATTGTGTCATTTGGACTCATCATTTTTACAATTATATTATAATATGAACTTTCTTCACTATGATTCTGGTCACACAGTTGGTCTAAGTGGGTGGTCGCTGAGTCTTCGACACTTAGAGTCCAGAAGCATAATGTTTTATCTAAAGGATAAACTAGATCATTATTTCTCATTAAAGTTAAGTTGAATGAATTGAATGACTTGAACAATTTTCTATTCTTACATCAGATAAGGTAGAAAAGAGAAAAATGGTACCTCAAATCGTTATCGGAACCTCTAGGTCATATTGTTCCACCACAACTAGCTATTCTCACCCATATCCTCTTGCACCATGAGCCTATAGTGGACCACCTAGGGATGGTGGTGTAAAGAAGTCAAACCATCTACCTATTCTAGATTCTCTCCTAACCCCTCTTCCAAATCTAGCTCCTTGAAAAACTATATGATCTAGCTAGATTCTTTACCTAAGTGGACCATCAATGATCTCTCTGTTTGGTATAGGGTATGTTTATTAAGGTCTAGAAATATTTCCCCTACCATTACATGATTAGAAATGCCTCTTGATGGGCTAGCTGGACCTATCTTGAGATACCTAAACCACAGACCCTCTATCATGGGACCTCCTCCAGAAACATTTTTCACATCATGGTCCCTGAGACTGACATTGAATCCTTACTGCTAAGGTCTATTCACCTGTATGACTACTACCTTTAACCAAAAGATGTATATACTCATTTGAGAGACACTCATCCAGCAAAGGTCACTCCAGTAACACATTATCTGTTGGAATTAAAATAGGGATAAATTTTTTTGGATTTCCTTATGAAGATCTCACTTATAGGTATGATCCCTGAATAAATGGTCATGAACAATATTTATCAAGTACTAATAAAAATTGGTTACCCGTGATGAATACTCAACTACTGTTGTGATTCCCTTCTAGAGTTCTAGAAGCTAATGGATATTGATAATTCATAGTGTAGCTGGTGAGAAATACTCTCTTAGAAGATGCTCAAACATTTTACTCAAATGAGGAACCTCGTCATCAGATTGGGTCTACAAACTCCACCATCATACTAATACGCCATAGAGAACGATCTCATAAAATATGAAAATATGATCTACAGGTATCCTGACCATATGAAAAAATATGTTCACAGGATCAAGCTATTTGTTTCACACATGTTGTTTAGGAACACCTCAGATCCTGATAGGTCTCTGTTGTTGTAACATTATAAGTTCACTCGCCATTCATACCTCCTATGTTGGTAATTTAGGTACCACATTCTTCTATATGGTTGGTGGTAGAGGTTGAGAACCACCTAGAGGTAACATATAAATAACTGGTCCAAGTATTTTTACATCATCATTGAGTGGATTATCCCTCTGGTCATGATTCTGAATCCTACCTTGTATAAATCATGGTGAAATCCTAAAATTTAACAATATATACCACGTTCAATTAGTATATATTGAGAGGTTACTCAAGAAGGAAATTCAAACCACATCCCATTCATATAAGATTCTTGAATGGTTGTTTTCCATGCCACCAATTTCCTCTTGTACTATGTTGAAAAGAAGGAAATCAAATTCCTAGTGTATGGATATGTTTCCCACCACACAAACACTATAGTATAAGGCCTTAAAGAAAAAATAAAAACACATAATATTGTTTACACAATCAAATAAAACATAATATGGTCCTAAGGTATAGATTAATCATTTGATAACACTCTGTCACAAAAAATCCTTACGGGGCATAGGACAGAACTCCCCAATCCCTCCTCCAAAACACAATGGGAAGGAAATTAGAACTGAGTAGGCATATCCCTAACAAGGGAGGCCTTAGCTTATGTACGTATACATTGGAACACATCACCAAACCTATAAAATGCTGAAATATAAATGAAAATGAAAAACCAGGAATGAATATATATAAATCCCAAAATCATAGTATGATATGAATTAAAGGAATGTAATAGGGGCCAAATAAAATATATCCACAAATAGTCTGTAAATAACTCCAACCTTGGAGTATAACTGTGACTACTACCAGTGTATCACAGAAACATGCCTTGGTCTATGCATCCTCTCTAAGAATCATCTGTTTCATGTCCATATAAGACTCTTTCAATGGGATGATCGTCTACACAACACATGACACATGACAGAAAGTCACATGTAGGGTTGTGTATAAAAATACCTAATTGGACACCTATAAACCAGTAAACATAAAAGAAAGGAAATAAAATCATCTCTAAAAATGTATATGTATACAACACATATAATAATAATAACCAGATATAATAAACAATGAAACATATTTTAAAGGTAATTCATAATTGTGTTATACAAAACATGGATTCCTGCTCAATGATTCCACATAACACTAGTCCCGGAGAACACACTCCAAAGACTGATAGTACTGATGATGTTCTGATGAGAGGTAATAATTGTTTGGTATCACTATTGTAATTACATTTTTAAGGTATGAATTGATACTATACACTGATGAGGATCACTCCTATATCTGTGGGGTATAACAACAAATCAATCTTGATTAATCCACTATGTATTGGATCAGTGCCCACATAGTGTATCTCAGGTCAATACCAAGAACTCCACTTTGGGTATGGAGATGAATATAGAATCTCACTCCATGCATCATGGAAGGATTATAACAACTCTATTTGATAATTCCTACTGAAGTGATTGTTGTCCTATGAGTAGGAGTCAATTCCATACTGTCCATCAGTTAATGGATAATTGAAACAAAACCTAACAAAACATGTCCATAATAGAGAGGAAAAGTGATCTAATCTATGTATTTGAAAGTACAAAGTTTGTAGAAGGGTTACACACTGTGTCCCATGACCATAACTCATACTCTTGTAAATGAACTATCTCTAAAACCATGTCAATTTTAGTGTAGAAGTACATTGAGTGTAATATGACCATGTACTCTAATTGTGTGTATTTACATGACTTAGCTTATATACTTCTCCAAGGTGTGTCCATGTATGAGAGTACCTGATGTGATTTAACATGAAAACCCTAATCTATGTCCATGTAACCTATGTGGTACATGATTACTTTCTTAGAAGAAGCAATACTCCATGTGATCGGGGTCACATGGTGTGTGATACATAAATATTGCCACAAATATAGAAGTCATAAATGGGAGGACACATGGTATATATCACTATCTAACATCCCTTAAAACATGTTATTTTCCAAAATTCCATATCAATGATCAAGTTTCATTCTAGTGGCTACTACCTTCGATCATGTAACAAATATGTGGGGAAAATCAAAGAATCATCTTTACTGAGCCTCTCTACTATTGAACAACTTGTTTTATCCCTTCGATCTTTTTAGATATTATATTTATACATAGTTCATCATTGTACATTAAAGAACATGAAACTATGAGTAGAAATACATTGGATTCGTCTCTACTCCCATAATTTCAACACTATTGTGTTGTTCTAATACTAGATCTGTGATTTCATATCCCTGCACCAAAAATAGGCTTCTAACAATTGATTTATCAAGATACATAAAAATTCATGTAAACTTTTTAACACCCATAATGAATGATGAACTGGGAGATAAATACACAACCAAAAATAGAATTAATGAACCTTGACCAATGTTAATGTTGGAATCAATCTATCATCGTTAGCATAAAAACATTGAATCAATCAATCATAAATGAATTATCCAAAAATAAAATCCTCATAATAAAACCAATATCGCAATACACACAATTCGTTAGTAAATCTACTGGTATATTGATTGATATTTATCATAGAAATCATGAATTGGTAATAAATACAAATAAAAAAATTCCACTCTTCGATTCAGATCAATTTCAAACAAATACTGATGCGATATCATATTCATTGTTGAGATCCTACAAATTTTTTTCACATGAATCATCGATCTACGATATGTTTTTCATCCGTATGAGGTAGATTCTATAATGTTTTATTGAATGGCTCTCCAATAGTTCCATGGTTATGTGAACGACCCTAGTATTCCAACGTAAATGTTAATTTAGACACACTCTAGACCCTAAATGATGAAAAATAACCTATATAATTTATACAATTATTTTATTCATTTTCAACACATTATGAATTTTCCACAAATGACCCATGAAAACTATGGTTAATTGGCACCTAGGGTAAAACCCACATTCTGAACGCAATTTTCCCCTATATTTTCTGATCCAATCCCCATTTCGATTTTATTTCACCTTCTTATGAAAACTACATGTGCGTGATATTTAATTTATTTAATATAAATCAAACAATTATTCAATGTAAAAAGGGCTTGGAAATATTACTTTATCTCAGTGCTTAGTATTGAAAATAATCCGTTTCAATATCCAAAATAATACCTGAAAAAAATGATACATTACATAGAAACTGAAAATATGGAGTTTGAGGAAAATCGTGAATAATTATAGAGAGTGATTGAGGTAATTGATCACAACTAACTTAATTAATAATTGAAATTTGAAGTCATCTAAGACATAAATATTTGACTATTTAAAAGGATATTGGTCAAAAATTAAGGTATTATGATAAAATTATTTCTTTGAGATCGTTTTCAAAATGTTGAGGAATTATTTTACTACCTAATAATATAATGAAATTAACTTACTTGATATATTTTTATAAAACAAATTATCCATTGGCTTATCTTCTATCAATTTCCAATTCACACATTACGTCATGAAAAGACTATTAAAAAATGAATAGTGTTTATTCATCATGTACTAAAATTTACATTTTGTGGATTGTAAGATCCATAAAAAACTATCCATTGTTATCGATAACTAATTTCCCAAACTAATTTGGTAGATACATTTATCTATAAACTAAACAAGTACTAACTAATCATTATCCATTATTATTTTTAATGACAAGTAATGAAATATTAACAAGTACATTATGTAGGTTAGTGGTCGGTGTGAAACCCATATCATCCTTTGACTATGGGTCCAACCCAACTTCCTTTTATGATTTAATGTGTTGAGACCCAAAATTAAAATTTTCCTTTTTGTAAAACCATATTAATAGATTTTAAAAAATTAATATGCTGTTAATCTCTAAAATTTACTCATTAAATAAACATTTCTCTATAGTATTTAGTCAAATTTTTTTCTAAATACAAATAATATTATTTTACTATTATTAAAATGTAATTAAAGATCATATGAACAAAAAATGTTTTCACAAGCTTTAAAAGAATTTCTACAAAATTTAAGATAATTATTCGCCGAAAAACATTGCCATTAAAATTTTTATTGAAATAATAAGTTGAATTTACAAAAAATTCATTAAAAATGTTACTAAACATAGATGTTTCATATTACATAAAACATTAAAATAGATGTTAATGAATTATAAATTATGATCAACCTCCATCTCGTAATAAAAAGTTGTTATCCATAACTCTTATGTCAATGAAGACATATTTTATTCTTTTCTAATCCTCAAAGTCTATCTTTAGGTTATTTTTACTAATCTATGTTTTCCTAAATCATGTCCACAAGGTTTCTACTAATCTATCCATTAAATCCACCATTTGTGACCTAATAGATGTAAGCCTGGAGCTGGTGTCTACAACAATTACATTAATATTATTACATGGAATGAAATCCTAAAGGAATAAACTATTTAGTATTTTGGGTAAACCAGATACAAATATGGTTTTTTTTTATAAAAAATGAATACACAAATTACAACATATATTTTTTTAATGATAACTTTATTTCCACATAGTATAACCTTCTATATCATTCGTTGTATACTTCTTGGATTCCTTGGAAATGAATATAAACTAAGTATAAGATCAAATGATTAGTAAGGGTTATGTATAACATAGATAATTCTTAATAAATGTGAATGATCAATATTAAAAGGTAACGAAATGAACTCATATGACAAGTAATCGATAAACTGATAGGGAGTGTGTAAAAAATATGGAAAACTAAATATCCAAATACAAATTACACAAACTAGATAAGGCATACTCAAAATTTTCAAGGTAAATACTAAACACACATTCAATTTAATCAATAAATAGATAATGAAATGTACTGATTGTTTTTATAAAAGTGAAAATGTTATGGATAATAATAACTAAATCTGAATGAAGAAAATTCATAATTATTTGGTCTCCATTTTTCCATACTATCCTTTGTTCTCATAATATTTATAAAGATAGTCTAAAACCCAATGGTTCAAAAACAAACTAATGATGCCCAACTGACTCCTCCTATGTGATTATTGATGCATCGAGTAGATATCTAAAACCCAACCCCACCCATGTTGTACCTATCCAAATCAATCCTCGTATATTGAATAATATATTTCATTCACTCATGATGTGACTCATGTAATATATGTATTATGTAAATTATATGGATTTATAAATATTTCCCCACATATCAAATAACATTAAAATTAAACTACATATGTAAACATGGAAATGCTTTTTCAAATAATCATATCAATGATAACTTTTATGGATATTTATGGGAAATTTAATGTATAATGATCGTTTAAAATTAAATATTTTAACAAGACTAAAAAATATTCAAGGATTTTAATTTTAAAGATATCATTGTTCAAAGAGATCATAAACTATCCAAAGGAATAATAAGGATGATATCAGTAAAATTCATTCCATGTTGAGTAAGGATAAATATTTTTTTGATGATGTTAAATAATAATTCCTCTAAAATATCTGTAAAACAATTATGAGGAAAATAAATGATTGATTTTGATATTTTTATAAAAACATTTATTTTGACAAATAAAATGGAAAATTGTTATTTAACAATTAATTTGAGAATATATAATGAAAACATCAATGAGATAAAATCATATATTTCCATAAATATTGTACAAGGTAAAAAATAACATTCATTTTTAATGATAAATTGTTTATAAAGATGCTTTGTTCGGAAAGAGACCAAAAAAGTATATTAAAAATAATTAAATGAAAAAATGGGTAAAATTTTATTTTAAGAATAATATTTAAAATGTTAAAAAAATTGAAAACCATTGTAAAAATCATGGTTTTAAGAGAAAATATATTTCTTATTAAAAAGATAAATGAATTAATATTTTATTAAAAACATTGTATAAAAAAAATTAATACAAAAGAGTGGAAAAATGGAACAATTATTTGAAATAATTATAAATTAATGGATTATAAGAACATGGAATAATTTATTAAAAAATTATCAAATAATTTATTTTAATGTAAATATATGAATAAATAATCTTGATTAAAATGAGATTGTGATTTAATCCCTTGAAAAGACCACAACATTGAATAGAGAAAAAATAAAATAATAGATTTTGATAATCAAATAAAAAACCACATAAAAAGACTAAAGATACCAAAAAAAATATACTAAAATTTGATTATATAAAAAATATTATCATATTAATAACAATAATATGTAAAGGTACCAAATGAAAATGAATTAGGTTTTGAAAATCATTATCATTTGGTATTATTTAACTACAATTCCCATATATAAAATAATTCAAACTGAAATTAATGTACCATTAATAATGAATTATTAATGATTTTAAATATCAAAGGATCAATATATATACCAAATAAAAATTAATTGGTGCATAATAATAAAAAAGTCACAATGGAATGTAAATTGAGATGAAATCCCTTTCATTGCATTTCCTTTTTGGTGAAAATCCATTAACATCATATATAATGGTTATAAACATGTTATTAACATATATATGAACCATAATCATAATCATAATATGTTATATTGTATTCTTATAATATCTTATTACCTTCTAATTAATAATCATTCATTAGTTTCATCAATGTAGGTGTTAAATGTCATGTCAATCAAATAAGTTTTGAGTTTTCATTTTTGTTCCAATTATATATGTCAGGATTTCATCATATCCAAGTTTTAAAAAATGATTTCAATTTAATATATATTTATTAAATATATATTTATAATAATACATAATATTTGGAGATTGGAAATGAAATGCACCGTTCATGGAGACGGTAGGATGCACATATGCATTTAAGCTACTTAATTTTACTTATCATATTTAAAAAGTACAAAAAATATATATGTATATTATCATTCCATTATCATATTTATTCTATATATATCAAATATATTTATTAAATTGACCCTTAATATAATCTATGTATCGTGTGAAGGAGTCACATCGCTTTGAAGAGGTTGTATTCCACATTCCACATATGATGTTATCATGTTCCCATAAAATTGTAATAATGATGGTATAAATTATATGAAAAATGAAAAATTATAAAGTTATTATAAATATCATATAAATTATATAAAAATGTAAATAAATCATTAATTTCATCCATGAAATGTGGTAATGAATGAACAAATGATATCAGCTCGAAATGTGGTTGTCTGTCGTTCACATGAACGATGATTGTGTATCCCATTTGATGGATGTATGTGAAATTGTAGGTAAAATCATTGAATAAAAACAGATCAATATATTTAGGATATATATTTATTAATATAATTATGATATGAATGGAACTAGAGGGGTGTATAAGTAAAGGAAACAATAGTGACCATTGAACAACATTACCTCTAATTTGGGTAACTCCGTTTAGGTTATAGAAAAATAATTCATAGGTTTTATTTATCTAAAATAGAGGCTTTAATTATTTGGTTAGGGAATATGGAATATTATTTCTTCTTGGGATTTATGATCTAAATGGAATTATTTGTTTTAATAAGTGATGGGGAAGATTGCATTTTATTTTGGAGGAGGAGTGGCATTCAAGTAAATACAAAATTGAAAACATTATTCAGAAGTCTCCCTTACATAATAATCCTCCAATAATGAAACACATTATATAAAATGGTTTATCTGTTATTAATATTTCCATAAAATGAATTTTTGACATTTTTAAATATTAATTTTGTGCATAGGATTTTGGTTTCGTCCTTTGTTAAGTTAGTATTTATCATAATCCATATAATAAATTTTGTTTTGGGTCATTAATATTGTTGAAAAAAATATGTTGAATTAATTGAAATAAAAAATATTTATGATTAAGAATATGGATTCCAATTACCCAAATTAAAATTAATGAATCTCACGAAATTAACTTATAAACAATCCCCCAGACAGGTTTACAAAGAAAGGTTTATAATGTAAAAATGTTCCAAAGTTGGAAATGTATTCATATAACATTTAAATTTTCAATTTATTTCAATTACCTAAATTAGAATAATTTATGAATAATTTAACTAATAATTCTTTATAACCAATTAGAAATATAATTTATCCTTATAAATTATTTCAATGAAAAAATGGTTTTGAATTAAAATTCAAATTTTTCCACTATTTATCAAAAAATGATATTTATTTGAAAATTAAAATGATCACCCTAAGATAAATTTGATGTTATGATTTTAAAAATTACAAATATTATATAATATAAATACTTTAAATGTGTCAATTTTTTTAAAAATATGTTTCCTATTAAAAGTTGGAATAACATCTTTTGGACTATATATATGTTTTTATTTGTAAAATTTTGTTTGTTCTTCTCTTACGCCTGTCAATTCTTTTGGATGACTATAAAAAATATTTTATTGAATAGTTAACATATAGATATCATCAATATAATTTAATAATTGAATTTAATTAAATTTATTAAGGAAATTTTTCTTTTGAGAGCATAAAAATTGTTTTTTATAAAAACATTTCCTTTATATTCAATTGGGTTTTACATTTGTTTCTAATAAATTTTTTACCAATTCATATATTTTATATTTTTTAGATCATATTTTTTTATTATTTAATTAATCATATTTGTAAATGTGAATTTTAAATATAGGTTATATATTATTATATTAAATAATGATATTGATTGCATTTTGTAAAACTATGTCTTTCTTGTAACACAATTTATCAAAGAAATTATTTGTTGTGTGTAATGAATTCTAATTAAATATCGTGTGCATTAAAATATATAAAATATATTGAATTTTTTATAAAATATTAAATATATTTTAATGTCTCAGAATTTTATTTTAATTTCAATCCTTTGTGTTTCATGTCAAGCACACTATCGAATATAATGTTCTTACATTTGAATATTTGGGCGATAAATTTATCTTCTAAGCTTCATCATTTATGAAATATTTCATTAAAAAATCCTATATTTTATTATGATTTGATTTATTTTATAAAATTTTATGTTTGAAAAACTATTATTTCTTTATTTTTTATTATGTTATTTTTTTGGAGGTCATGTTTTTTGTTTTTAAACCCATTTTATTTCCATGAGTTCTTTATTAAATGTGAATGATTCCTATTAGGATGTTTAACAAAAACATTTTTTTATGGGATCATTATTATTTTTTTAGTATTGTTTTTTTTGACACATATATGTAGGTATGAGAATGGGTGAGGCCCTATATCACCCCCCCCCCCCAATTTATTGAATTTATTTTATGTCTCATAATCTTAGGAGAGTTGGTGGGAGGATATAAACCAACCCAATACATAGAAGATAGGACTTATCCATGTCCAATATTGTACATGGGAGGATTTATATGTATCCAAAGGGTTTATGAGTGTATTTATCCCTAAGTCAAAGGGGAGCACAAGAGGATTTATTCCATGAAAAATCAAACATAGGAGAATTATAAAATGCTAAACAACATAAACATGACTTGTTTATATATTTTTCATATTCCGATGTTTGTGGCGCATTTCTATATATTTTATAAAATAATGTTGAACTTTCATGATTTGTTTCCTTTCATAGTAATGCTATATTTTAATGATTTTCCATATTTTCAAATCATGTGATGATTTTAGGTCATGATCACTATTTATATTATTATAGAGAAATATTTGTTCAATGTTATATATAATATGCATATGTAATAATTATTTTATGATATTATGGTACCCTGACATGGTTTATGATAATAATATAAGTTATTTTGACCTTTTATTGATATCTATATCATCCTCTTATTATCCTCCATGATTAAAATATATAACTCTATTATATTATTTTTCCTTAGTGATCACTTTTGGGCCACAAATTTGTTATACTTAAAATCCATTGGTTATGAAGAAGATTTTTTAATTTGAGATATCTAGAAAAGGATCATGAAGAGTATAATTATAGAGAAATTATTTCAATAGTTGTAAAATATTATGTTTATATAGATGATATCCAAGACACTAAACCTATTAGTCTTCTAGTTGAGTGACTATTTTATAGATGTAATCACAAAATCTTGTCTATTAACATTTTTCTTATGTATGCAAATCTTGGATCACTATTTGTTGACCTTATGTGATGAGGGTATCACTAACACAAATGGGAGTCATTGCTCATCTAATACTTGGATGAATAAGGAGAAGAAAATCTATAAGTAAATATCATAAAACCACCATCTCACACAATGTGTCATTTTCTTAAAAAAACATATCCCCAAAATGAAAATAAAAAATATAACTCCTAAAATAGCTACGCCACAGTAGTACTACGTACCAAGCTAGAAATAATCATCTTGGTATCCAAATCCTTGAAGGAATCTAGAAAAATAGTTATAAAAACACATATATATATATATAAATACATATATCCATTCATAAACACATACATATATATGTATATATATATATATTTATATATATATATATATATCGTTGAGGTTTCACAGACACTATGTGGGTTAATCCTCAAAACGTATGATGAAATTTTGGAATAAGCATACTAATGATTAATATAATGGATATTAAAACTAAAATACACCTATATAGGGTCAAATACTACATAAAACTATCCCCTATATCCACCACATTACCATATGCTTTCCCTATATCTATCCTCATTGAAAATTCCATATAAACATCCTTATTACCCATTGAAACCATGGAACTCATCATAGATCCCACAAACCAAACTATACCACATCCTAAAATCAACCCCAATAACAACTACTAAGATCAAACTATCAAAAACTACTATAAGTACCAATGAAAAAATATAATCATAATTAACATCATCAATAATACATTCAACGTCTTCCTTGATTTTCAAGATTATTAATTATTTCATTAACTCCTTTACATGAAATTACATAATTATTATAACATTTAAAAAAATGATGCATTATCATCATTAAAAATAAAACCAATTTGATGATTTGGATCCATAATAATAATCATAAAAACTAATTATTTTTCATTCCAAAAAATAAATTAAAAAAAATAAAAAAATAAAATTATAATATGTAAACACATAAAATTCATACATAACCTATAATTTCATCACATAAATTTAGTTATGATTATGAACAAAATTAATACAATTTGATATTACTGAATTCTGTATGCATTTTCAAATATTTTATTGAGTATGAAAACATGTTTTCACTAGATACATATTGTTTTGTAGATAAATTGATTTATTCCAACTATTCGTGATGATTTATCAGGTTTTTTCACCTAATGTCACAAATCAGAACATCAAGGTAAAAGATTAAAATATACATTCTTTATACTTAAATGCACATTCCATGTACGTTCACCAAAAACAGGATCAACCATACTGAGTGCACACCCATGTAGCCGACCAAAGCTTACACACTGTGTAATTCACTATTTGGTATATGTTCGCATTTCTAGAAGTAGGTGTGGACTGAAGTCGATACTACACACCACATGGGGAGCTCTTACATTCCATGTACCCCCACTAACTGACCACCGACGGTTTCAATGTCAAGGAGTGGTGCACCACTCACCAATCATCGAAGAAAACATAAAAAAAGGAGTTGGACATTATATGTGGAGGTTACTTTATTCTACACTCCTAGAAGATTTATAATCTATAAATAAGAGGTCATCCCTCTAGGTTCTAGGGGAAATCCATGGGGATGTTCTATTGATATTCTGTTCATTCCTCCCTCAGAATTTTTTTAATTATATTACCTATTTTCATTTCTATTTTAGTTTATTCTCCCCTTCCACTTTTTCATCTTGTATTTATGGTAGGGATTGATTTTCAACACAATGAACACACTTTGACCATGGTCATAAGAGTTTAATTCCCATGTGTTGGGGTGGTAATATAATTCTTGTTTGATTGTAATTTAATTTCTGAAGTAGTGATTTTATTATGAATCCAATTTTTCAATTCCTTTAATGATCATAATTTTAATATCACCATTGGTATTATATCGAACAATGAACGATATCATTGAAGAACACTAAAGGAGTTGCAGTTGATGCAATCATGACAATTATGCGAAACTGCTACAACTATTCTAAGGGACCACATATTAATGTGTATTTGAATATTTAATACCATACCAAGGAATAGGAAATTAAATATAGATTTAATATTTATCGGACCATGGAACTATGATAAAATTGAATCCTAATGGTAAAACTATTTTCACAAATATTTTAAATACTAAATAATGAAATTTATAAAAAAACCCAATCAGATTGTTACCCCAACACGTATGTCATATGATTTTTCTATTCTTCTTTTGTTTTATTTTAATTTTCAAAAATATTTTCACTTGTTCAAACTGTTCACTTCACTAATTATGTCTATCTAATCAACCGAGACACCCCAACTTGTAATGCACCTTGATTTCTCTCATTTCCGTATGGGATTGACCCATACTTCCACTAACTACCTAGTAGTCGGTTCAGAAAATAAAAACATAACTAATAAGTTATCTCTCTCCTTGCAATGGGATCTGTGTTAAAATATGTCGTTTTTTCTATGGAACTAGAGAAAACACCATTGCGAGACATGGTTAATGGAAGGGTTACCCGGATTTTTTCATTTTTCGTTTCTTTTCTTGATTCTTTTCTTGGAAACCTTGACCCCACATCTGATGTATTATTATCCAACAGGGGAGTGGTATTCCCTACATGGAGAGGATATTTTTTTGTATAATCCCGAGTTATCATACCAAACCCCAAAATAGTATTATCCATAAATTGATGATGGGTTCTAATATGCAGACAAATAATGAAAATAATTCACCCCACCCTTATCTTCTTCTCCTTCAGAACCATTTTCAGGTAATAGAAAAAGGTTATTATTGATGATGGATTCATTTACCACACATTAGTTTGACCAAACCTATGGTTGGGATGCCTTAGAAATTTGTTAAAATAAATCTCAATGAAAATTTAAAATATGGTTTCTATGATTGTGTTTGTGAATATATGTTTTAATTTTCTTTCCACTGAGTAGACATGTTATGATGTGGGACCCTCATATCTTTTATTAAAAAAAATAAATTAGCTATTAGAAGTCAAAATTTGAATATAGGGAAACATCATGTCATGTTCATATTAAACTAGATCACAAATTTAATTCAAAACCCTCAGTTGATGACATACCTGCTTCGGAGGATGCCTGTAATTATTTTCAGTTCGTTAACATTCAAAAGAAGGAAACTCATGAGGTGGGGGATATATCTGATCAAATCAAGAACCATGTCTGCCTTCAGAGTTTGATGGACGTGGAGTATGGCTACTGTAATCCACCACACAAACCACCTGAAGTTCAAGAATCATGGAAACAATATGATGGTTCCAGACACGGGTGGTGGTTCTTTCTGTTAAAGAAGCACATGACTTTAGATTATAGATAAGTACCTCTGACTCAGGTCGAGCCAAAGACCTAAAACAAAATCACTTTCATGGATGCAACCTAGTTATTCTTATATTCCTACTTTCTTCCATTTCTATTCTTTATAAACACATGGTGTGTACATATCTAAAACATTTTGTGTTCTTATTTCTCTTATTCCAATGGTAAAAATAAGAACAAAATGATACAACACACCATTTATTACTTATGACACTATGTGTATTGTTTTTCTTTAAAATTATTATAAATCTTCTTGTATATGTACATATTAATAAAATTAACAAATATTCATGAGGCTTGTGTTGATGGAAAGGTAACTAGAGTGTATCTGTTCCATTGTTGGTTCGAATCTCTCCACCATTCCTTTTGTACATGGATCATTCCTTTTGAACACTTCTTTTAATTAAATACTATGTGAGGTGATTTCAAAATAAAATAATAAATTTTAATAATAATATACAAAACCTAATGGCGTATTCTCATTTATCAAGTTCATAAATAGTGAATCCAAAATTCCCTTGTTCAAGTCTTAATAACCGGATCGGTTCCATCATTATCACTTAAATAAAACCACACACCATGCATTTCGATACACGTTGTGTGCATCACGTTTTCATATAAACATAAAATACTTTCCAAAATATAAAATTTCATGTGGATGAAGTGGGAAAAATGGAAAATTCATACACATAGGCTCAAAAGACACCAGATTGTAACTCAACTAATCTGTCGACTTCATCCCAATCATTCAAAAAATTAAAGCCACATTATGAGTTATCTTCTTTTTCTCATGTATTACTTAACCTATACTTTACATATTAAAACATAATAAAATTGTGGAATACTAAAACCGTCACACTAGTATTTTAGGGCGTTCATTTGGATCGAACTATCTCATGATTGAATCATTCCCCAAGCACTGGAACGAAGGTTATAGTTCATTTTTTCCAATTTTATGAAACATAGTGTGTATTCTCTGATACATTACATGTATATGTTTATTTTTTATTTTTAATGTAAAGACCCAGAAAATCCATGAAATTGTTTTTAATTATATGGGAATTTTACAAGTTCGCGAAAATTGAAGGCATGTGATTCCAAGGCTCAGAGTGATGACAATGAATTTCTGAACTATTTTTTCGGGTACATTCAGTAAACGTTCAAGCGAGTTTTTTTAAATTTTGAACTGGTGCATGAAATTGAAATCTGAGGGCATTGTTGAACTCATAGTGTCGGTAGTCTCTTAAGGAGACCTTCACCCCGACCATAGTAGGTCGAGGGTGGAAGTTAGTTTTTCACTTATTCGTGAAAGAATAAAATAAAATAAAATTGTGTGACATTTTATTTTCATTTGAAACTCCCATGAGGATGTTAAGAGGCAGGGACCACAAGAACTAAACCTCTCATTTGAGTGTTAAGAGTTGGGGACCACTAGAACTAAACCTCCCATGTGAGTTTAGGGAAGTGGGGACCACCGATCCTAAAACCCACAATTTGAATTTAAGGGTGGGGACCACCCGATCCCTTTTAATGTGAGAATCCTCTTGAAATACCTCTTTAATAAGGGAGGTGACCTTTAAGTTTCCCCAAAATTTATTATGCCCACCTCAATGTATTTATTGTACCAATTTAATATGTGCCAACAATTAAATCAGGGAAACATATAATATTGGATACCTTTTCTTTTTGATGGAATTGGGGGATGTGTTGGAAAAGGGAAATTGGTAGAGAACCTTTGATGAATTCTTCTTATTCAACGAACAACACTCCTCCAATAAAGAAAGCTGACGCACGACATCAACTTCTACCTCGTGGCATCCTACAACATGGGACATATTCAATCGATGACTTTCCTTCCCTCATCATCGATGTCAATAAATGAACGAGGTAGGGGTTTGTTTTCAACTTAACAATGCTTATTTTCCTCTCACATTGAATCATTCGACATGAGCCTCTTGCTACCTCCATAACATGGAAGGTGCGGGCCAAAAAAAACATGGCCCGACCCCTCCACAAACCATATGGTTCTTTTGTGTGTTTTTTACGATGGTGACGACAATCGCTGGCGGCGTTTGGCACCTGTGGAACTCGAGAACCACGGTCGGCCGTGACTAAGGTGACAAACGATGGGCGGCCTATCCATACAGCTATCGGTGAAGGCTAGGAATGTGACCACGCCACATGGACAACCACAACGGAGCACCGCACAGTGGCCTCTGCCACCCTGTGGCCTCGCCCCCTCACAGCTGTCATGACCCATCCTCAGGGCCCGTGTCGTGACTACCCCAAGCCTGCCTTAAAGATAACTGGGAGGTATTAACTTTTTAAAAGTAATCAAAACATCCCATAGTACAAGAGGAAGTAATACAATTAGTATAAAAGAAAGTGCTGAAAAGTAAGTGGGACAGAATAAAAACCCAACTGAAAGTAAAGCTACAACTGAATGAAAGTTCAACAGAAAAAAGACAAACAACTGGAATAATGGAAGAATCTCCTGGGTTGTCCTCCTTGGATCTTTCCTGAAGGGTAGGTATAGATAGCGCAGCTCCTGGGTCATCCACCATGGACCCTACCTGAAGGGTAGGTACATATAGCCTCCACAATGCCCTCGCTCGTCAACCTCCACCGAGTGTTGTCTCCTTGTGATGTACACCTCCGGATACTGACTCATCGTGAGGTCCACCTCGAGATACCATCCAGTCCTCGAACACTCTGCCTCTATCAGCACTGCCCATCTTCTGCAACCTACACAACGAGGTGTGGGCATAGCCCGTGCAGGGGTGAGTATACGATACTCAGTAGGGACCCCGAGACCCGCAAGGTCTCACTAAATTCAACAAGGATAACCACAAAGAAGTATCTCAACAGATAACCCTTACTTAGGTATAAGCCCATACTTATACCTAAGTTATCAAGTAACCCATCTCAATCATGAGGAAACACAAAGGTTATGAAATCAACGGATAACCACTACCTAGTTATATGCCCATACATACACCTAAGTTATCAAGTGACCCATCTCAATCATGAGGTAAACACAATGGTCATAGACTCAACTCAAACCAGGATTTTCATTATCGAAATTGTAACTGCTGAAGAACCCCGTCTATGGAGAGTACAATGATCCTATCACGACTCCGAGGTACTTCTCACTAACCTAAGTCTGCTGAGCTACTCCTCCAGTCGAGTAATGCGGGTCTGCCACCCAAACACAGTAGTGCTTCCCGTCGGGGTCTGCCACCCAAACACAGTAGTGCATCCCCCCTAATAGCCTGCAGAGGTACTCTCCAGTTGAGTACCGCAGGTCTCCATCCAAACACAGTAGTGCCCCATCCTCCATGGGTCTGCACCCAATCAAGTAGTGCTTCGTCCACTGGACTAGTCGACTCACTCCAAATCGAGTCGGTCAAGCAGTCGTCAAGTCTCAGCCGGCTACACGGTCTCTGTACTCCATACGCTCGTCTCCGGGAGGGTCCGCTCCACGAGCTACTGGGAGATACTCCAAGTATGACAAAGTTCCACGAAGAATTATCTCAAAGGACTGCCTCGTCATAGGGGTCTCAACACAACAGACGGCGCGCCAATCAGGCGCCTGGTCTGTGAGTTATTAGCCTTTTCGTCCCCGGGGCCCGGTTGGTTTCTTGTGAGAACCAACCCGGCCGTATCTCAAATTTACCACGAACTCTCATAGGGTATACTCATAGGGACCGTTTCGCAACATGATCACCAACGCTGCTGACGGTTCGTCAAACGGACGTCCGGTCTGAAAGTTACCAGCTTTTCCGTTCTAGGGGCCCGGTTGGATTTCAGGTACAATCCAACCCGGCCATACTCCAACTATGTCCAAAACTCAGGCGATGTATTCCAAATGTTCGGTCTCATCAATTGGAATCCAACAAGGTCGACGACACATCAATAGGACGTCCGGAGCTCGAGATATCAGCGTTTCCGCTCCGAGGACCCGGTTGGTTTCGTGGTCGAACCAACCCGGCCGTACCCAAAATTCTCTGAAACCCTGAGTGTAATATACCAAAACGACCATCTAGATCAAAGGATCACATCACAATTGACGGTGCATTGATCGGAGGTCCGTAGCCCATGTTATTGTCAAATTACTGAAAACAGTCCGAAAATAGGGGTTTCTGGCCCGGTCTGACCCAGCCCGAGACCCCCTGGGTCGGCCCGGCCCGGTCTCGGTGCGGCCCATGTGGCCTGCTCGTCTGGCCGAGCTGAGAAGAACAGAAGGGGGCTGCTTCTCCCCTGATTGATGAACCGCGGACCCCCCCCCCCCCCCCACATGGGGACCGCTCGCCTTCCAGCCGGGGGTTACGAACCCCCAGTCTCCTCGATCGTCCGGCCCTGCTGGACGGCCGTGCTGCTACCGCTGGACCGCCGTGGTCCCGCCCTCCTGCTCTGGCGCACCGGCGATCTGTAGTCCGGCTACCGCTCCCTGCTCTGCCGTGGCCAAATGCCACGACCTTGGTTCGACCGGCGCCGCGCGACGGCGCCGCGCCCCACTACCGTGGCCCCGCTCCCGCCGCAGTGTCTTCGGAGTTCTCCGGCGCAGCGAGACGACGCTGCGCCCCTTCTCCATGGCCCGTCTCTGGCCGTGGTTTCATTTTTCCTTAACGGCGCGGCGCAACGGTGCTGTGCATCTTCGCCACATTTTCCCATGTTACCACGCGGTGCCGTTGCACCGCGTCGCCTTCTTTCGAACCGCCACAAACATAATCATAAAGGGGGAGGAGGGTCGGCCATGTTCATGCGGTCTGACCTTCTCCCGTTATTGAGATAACATGTTGCCTATTTAGAAAATGATGAACGGCGATGAAGTATTCACGAAGGAGAAATTAACCCCTACCTTGCAAAGACGTCGCATATCACCGAGCTTTGGAAAGAGGCACACATATCGATGATCAGACATCACGGAAGATTTGTGCCGATTCCGTTGACGTCGGAGGGTGAGTCATCGTCGATGGCGATGTTCCCCACGGTGGTGTCTCCTCCCTTGACACGGAGTAAGAAGAAGATAAGGCATGTCGTCGGTGACTTCGCATTCTCCGTCGGAGGCGTTCATCATCGGAGGCGTTGTTCTACATCAAGAACGTTCTTCGTCAGAAGGAGGGAGCTCTTCTAAATTCTCCAAGAATTCCCCTCACAATATTTTCCCAACCAAATATTAAAATGAGATTTCCCCCATTTTAAAAGGAAATCCAACCATTCAAAATAATTCAAAGAGTCACTTCATTAATTATGTGTGTAGACTACATAATTAAGGAGGAGTTTACAAATTAATTTGAAGAGTGATAAAAGGGGGTTTTGGGAGTTGAGGGGGAGGTGATGAGTTAGGGTCTCGTGTGGGCCCTACCACACTAAACTCTCCCATGGGAGTTTGGGTGGGGGTGGGCCCAACATCTAACTCCCACTTTGTTGAAAATAAGCACTTACCATGAATAAAATTTGTGTACGAAAAATTTTATTTAATTCAACAAAACCCCAAAAATTAACCACCTCATGCGACAAAACGAAATTGTGCTTAAGATCCCCTTAAGCAATTATCGACACAGCGAGTTCATCGGTGCCCTCAGATTTCAATTCTGAGCACCGATTCAAAAGATAGAGAACCCTACTCCTTCGTTCACTGAACGTACCCGAGCTAAACTTTGGAAATTGATTCCGGGCACACCGGCCCTCGGAATCAGGTGTCGTCAGAAACCAAATACTCGTAAAATTAAAAAAAATTAAGAAAAAAAATTCCTCGAAATTTCCAGGTCTTTATATTACTCCCACCTCGGGGATTTACGTCCCCGTAAATCTATAACACAAACTAGGGAAACAAAAGTGGTACTGAGCACGCATCTGAGCCTTCCGCTCCCATGTCCTCACCTGGAGGTTCCCGTACTGCCAGTGAAGCACAACTGAGGAATCGAACATCACCGTAGGATCTGCTCTTGTCGATCCTCATTCCCCACTGGAACCTCCATCAATGTCACCCTTCCATCAATGTCCTACTTCCTGAGGTCGATGATGTGTGAAGGATCATGCACGTATCTCCTCAGTTGAGATACGGGGATGAAATCATGCACCTGGTGAAACTAAGGTGGAAGTGTCAAGCGGTAAACCACCTCTTCCACCCTTTTGAGGACCTAGAAAGGTCCGTTGAACCTCAAAAATTTCTCGCCACCTCGGCTACATCTCCGTATACCTCGTCGAGGTGAGACCCGTATAAGAACGTGGTCTCCATCCTCGAACTCTAGAGGCCTCCATTTCCTGACTAGAACCGAAACTCAAAACTCCTACAGCCACTAGGGTAAGGTTGGTGAACCCAAGAGTGATCGGCTACACCCTCCTAAGCATGAGTTTATCATGTGCTTCATGGGGTTTCCTTTTCGCCAACCAAGGAAAACCCATCTCGACATTATAGATAGACCACAACGTTTTTGCCTAAAATAGTCAATCTGAGCATGAAATGTGAATCCAATCCATACCAGGACAAACGTCGTAAGGCCTGGACGCCTCCACCAAGAGAATCCAACCGAAACTCTCGCCTCAAGGTTCAGACCAGACTGTCGGCATAAGTGTTATTATCGAGTATCCTCCCAAGGTATCTCCAGACATGAGGGTCATGTCTACGGCTTACCGGAAACTCTAGGTCTGGGACATGATTCGTGGAAGGAAATAATGATTCATATCAACGTCTGTTACTATGGCAGCTAGTAGTAGACATAGACTGTCCCTTGAATCATTCGTAGATCCATTGGGTCACACTCCTTGACCTCATGTAGCTACTCTCTTCCCCTGCCCTCTTGATCCTTGAGCCTGGAGAGGACTACAAAGGCGGGTGATTGTAATATGTCAAAAAGTACATCACACCATGCTGCTCTCATAGCTCTTATTCCATGTCTGCCACCTTGCAGATTCATCTTTTTTTAATTCCTCTACTTGAAACATTTTTCACGCCCAAGTCTCGAGACTGGCGCTAGTTTCCATCTTTCCCACTGCTAACCTTCATTGACTACATCCATTCAGCAAAACAATTATCAACCACAAAGGTTCCTTCTAGCACCCTAGCATAAGTAGGAATACATAGAGAAAAGGTGATGGCTCATATGTTCGAGCCCTAAAGCACCAATCACATTTCATTCATCGTGTACCAGGAATGTTTTGGTACATCCCGATGAATTCTCAACTACCGACATGTCATCCTGACGAAGCTGTATAAGCTCTAGAAAACTCTCAGCCACCTCCTCAAGACAGTCCTCAGCTGCCCGTGAGTTGAGCTCACCTCGGAACATGCGGGTATCTGATGTTGGAACACGTGTAAGGTAGTAATTCTACATGTGTCACATAACGGTATCGCCAGTTGTAACTGCTGACCAACAGGTAGTCATGTATAGCTGGCACACTACCCGAAGGCACTATCACATGAATTGGTCCACATAACAAACCCTCATCACTATGAGAACCATCCTCATGGTCATTCACTAGAAAAAACTGGTATCCAAGTCCACCATCCACTCTACTGATGTCTCAGCTAGGAGGAAAACTCTAGCAATCGCCTCCAACCAGTGCTCTACTATCTGGGAATCTGCCTCGTCTCGTAACCTTGGAGGCCAGTGCTGCTGGAAATCATGCAACGCGCTCTACCACCATGCACAGTTCGCAAGTATGGCTGGTGGAATCTTCTGCCCAACAGGTGGTGGTGCTGCTGGTACACCACTCGAGGGTGCCAACATAGTAATAAGGGCCCCACACCGGAGCCTCGTTGCTCGGTGGGCCCTCATCGAGTACTCTCTCAGAACTCCAACTGACTGTCTGTATGGAGACACCCTGAACAGATGCGACATGGTCATGGATTTATACCTGGTGAGATGACCTGGTTTGAGATGACTTAAAACTCTTGGAAACACACACACAATCAGTTTTTTTCGTGTACAAAGTCGTAAATCAGTAGTCAGGGTCCTGGTCTACAGATACGTCGGCTGCCACACCAACACTGGACTCCCTGAACTAAAGACCACACTCGGTACCCTTAACACTATTGCTTCACAGAAAGGTAATATCATAGTTATAAGTTCTACGGTAGAACTGAATCCTCTGATACCAATTTGTCACGACCCGTCCTCGGGGCCCATGCCCTGACTACCCCGAGCCCACCTTCCATAGGCCAGGGGATGGAGAGTAGCAAAAAAGGCATAAATCTTGATAACTGGGAAGGCATTGCATTTATAAAAGTAAACAAAACATCTCAGAGTACAGGAGGAAGTAATACACTTAGTACAAAAGAAAGTGCAGAAAAGTAAGTGGGCCAGAATACAAACCCAACTGAAAGTACAACTACAACTGAATGAAACTACAACACAAAAAGACAACCAGCTGGAAGAATGGAAGCAGCTCATGGGTCGTCCTCCTCTTTTCCTACCTGAAGGGTAGATACATATAGCGCAACTCCTGGATCGTCCACTACGGATCCTACCTGAAGGGTAGGTACAGATAGCGCAACTCCTGGGTCATCCACCACAAATCCTACCTGAAGGGTCGGTACAGATAGCCTCCACAACACCCTCGCCCGTCCACCTCCTCTGAGTTTTGTATCATTGTAAATTCCACCTCCAGAAACTGACTCGTCGTGAGGTCCACCTCCAAGTACTGTCCAGTCCTCGAACACTCGGCCTCTGTCAGCACTGCCCGTCGTCTACAACCAAGACAACGAGGTGCGGGCATAGACCATGCAGGGGTGAGTATACGATACTCTGTAGGGACCCCGAGACCCTGAAGGTCTCAATAAATCCAAAAAGGATAACCACAATGAAGGATCTCAAAAGATAACCCTTACATAGGTATAAGACCATACTTATACCTAAGTTATCATGTAACCAATCTCAATCATGAGGAAACAAAAAGGTTATGAAATCAAAGGATAACCACTACCTAGGTATATTTACCATACATAAACCTAAGTTATCATGTTAACCATCTCAGTCATGAGGTAAAAACACAAAGTTCATAGACTCAGCTCAAACAAGGATTTTCATTATCGAAACTGTAACTGCTGTAGAGCCCCGTCTCTGGAGAGTACAGTGATCCTGTCATGACTCTAAGGTACTGCTCACTAACCGAAGACTTATGAGGTACTACTCCTGTCGAGTACTGCGGGTCAGCCACCCAAACAAAGTAGTGCTTCCCGCCGGGGTCTAACACCCAAACACATTAATGCATCCCCCCTAATAGCCTGCAGAGGTACTCTCCGGTCGAGTACTATGGGTCTGCACCCAAACACAGTAGTTCTCCATCATCCATGGGTTTTCACCCAAACAAGTAGTTCTTTTTCCACTGGTCTAGTCGACTCAATCCAAGTCGAGTCGGTCAAGCAGTCGTCAGGTCTCAGCCGGCTACACGGTCTCTGTACTCCGTATGCTCGTCTCCGGGAGGGTCCGCTCCATGAGCTACTGGTCGATACTCCAAGTATCACAAAGTCCCATGAAGAAGTATCTCAAAGGACCGCCTCGTCATAGGGGTCTCAACACAATAGACGACATGTCAATCGGGCGCCCGTTCTGTGAGTTATTAGCCCTATCATCCCAGGGGCCCGGTTGGTTTCGTGTGTGAACCAACCCGGCCATATCTCAACTATAACCCGAACTCTCATAGGGTATACTCATAGGGACCGTTTCTCAACGTGATCACCAACGCCATAGACGGTTCGTCAAACAGACCTCCAGTCTGAAAGTTATCAGCTTTTCCGTTCCAAGGGTCTAGTTGGATTTTGGGTACAATCCAACCCGGACATACTCCAATTGCATCCAAAACACTGGAGAAGTATGCCAAAAATTTCTTCTCATCAAGAGGAATCCAACAAAGTCGATGACACGTCAATCAGATGTCCGGAGCCCGATATATAAGTGCTTCCGCTCTGAGGGCTCGGTTGGTTTCGTGATCGAACCAACCCGGCCATACCAAAAATTCCCCAAAACCTTGGCTGTAATATAATGAAACGACCGTCTCGATCCAAGGATCACGTAGCAGCTGAAGGTGGGTCGTTCGGATGTCTGTATCCGAAGTTATTGGAAAATGACTGAAAACAGTCCGAAAATTGGGGTTTCGGGCCCGGTCCGACCCGGCCCAAGACCCCCTGGGTCGGCCCGGACCGGGTCCGGGTCCGGCCTATTTGGGCGCGGCCCTGCTCGGCGGCTAGTTGGCCTGCCGCGCTGGCGTGGCCCGCGTGGCCTGCTCGGCTGGCCGAGCTGAGCGAAACTGGGGGGCGCGCTGCCCCTTGATTGATGAACCCCCCCCCCCCCCCCCCACGTGGGGCCACTCTCCTTCTAGCTGGGAGTTACGAACCCCCGGTCTCTTCGATCGGCCGGCCCGGTTGGCCGGCCGTGCTACTGCCGCGGGACCGCTGGGGTCCCGCCTCCTGCTCTGGCTTGTCGCCGGCCGGTAGTCTGGCTCCCGCTCCCTGCTCTGCCACGGCGCGACGGCGCCGCGCCCCTCCGCCGTGGTCCCACTCCGGCCTCGGTGTCTTCGGAGTTCTCCGGCACGACGGGACAACATCGTGCCACTTCGTCACGGGTTTGTTTGTCCTTAACGGCACGGCGCGACGGTGCTGCGCATCTTCGCCACATTTTCCCAAGTTACCACGCGGTGCCGTTGCACCGCGATGCCTATATTCGAACTGCCACAAACATAATCATCAAGGGGGAGGAGGATCGGTTGTGTTCGTGTGGCCCGACCTCCTCCCATTATTTCAATAACAGGCGGACTATTTAGAAAATCATGAACGACGGCGAAGTATTCATGAAGAAAAAATTAACCCCTACATTGCAAAGACGTTGCACGTCGCCGAGCCGCAGAATGAGGCAATATTCTCGATGATATGATGTTGCAAAAGATTGGTGTCGATTCCATTGACGTCGGAGGGTGAGTCATCATCAATGGAGATGTTCCCTGTAGAGGTTTATCCTCCCTTGATGCGGAAGATGAAGAAGAGAAGGCACGTCATCGGTGACATCGCGTTCTCTGTCGGAGGTGGTCTTCGTCGGAGGCGTTGTTCTTCATCAAGAACGTTCTTCATCAGAAGGAGGGAGCTCTTCTAAATTCTCCAAGTATTCCCCTCACAATATTTTCCCAACCAAATATTAAAATGAGCTTTCCCCCATTTTAAAAGCAAAGCCAACGATTCAAATTAATTCAACGAGTCACTTCATTAATTATGTGTGTAGACTACATAATTAAGGAGGAGATTAAAAATTAATTTGAAGAGTGATAAAAGGGGGGTTTTGGGAGTTAAGGAGGAGTTCAGGAGTTAGGGTCTCGTGTGGGCCCAACCACACTAAACTCTCCCATGGGAGGTTGGGTGGGTGTGGGCCCCACATCTAACTCCCCCTTTTTTGAAAATAACCACATACCATGAATAAAATTTGTGTACGACAAATTTTTTTTAATTCAACTAGACCCCAAAAATCAACCACCTCATGCGACCAAACGCAACTGCGCTTAAGATCCCCTTAAGAAATTACCAGCGTTACAAGTTCATCGGTGCCCTCAGATTTCAATTCCGAGCACCGATTCAAAATATAGAAAAACTCACTCGTTCATTCACTGAACGTACCCGAGCTAAACTTCGGAAATTGATTCCGGGCACACCGGGCCTCAGAATCAGGTGCTGTCAAGAAACTGCATACCCGTAAAATTCCAAAGAAATTATGAAAAAGGTTTCCTTGAAATTTACAGGTCTTTACAACATCCCTTTGTGGACCCCCACGTCCTCGCCACCCAGCAGCCCTCTGCAGCTCTCCACCATGTGGCCCTCTATCGCCCCTGAGAACTCCACTATCCTGTGGCCTCACGGCCCCCGCGGCCTCGCCGCACAGCGGAATCCGTGGCCCCACCGCCCCATAGCCTTGCCACCCCATGGCCTACCCGCCCCGTGGAATCCCCCCCCCCCTCGCGGCCTCCCCTCCTAGTAGCCTCTCCACCCCATGGCCTCGCTGCCCCGCGGGCCTTCACGGCCCCTGCAGCCTCACCTCCCCATGACCCTCGCCGCCCCCGTGGCCTCTTCTCCATGCGGCCCATCACGGACCCTACGGCTTCGCTACGCTCATGGCCTATGAACCTATCATGTGGCCTCACGCCCCTCCACGGCCCCCGCGCCATCCATCTCGTGTCGGGCTGGACCCAGTAGGCCGGGTCAACCCAAACCGGGTCATGTCGGACCGAGCCAAGTCTGACCGGACCCGGACCAACTACGAGGTTTTCACTCTATTGGCCATAACTTTGGCACCAGGTGTCCATTTGAGAAACTGTCAATGGTGATATAAAACTTGGATCGAGATGGTCCCATTGGTATACCCCACTTGAGATTTGGATAAAGTTGGTATACCGTCAGGTTGGATCGAGCACGAATCCAACCAGAACCTCGGGACTAAAAGGCTAATAACATACAGACCGGGCGTCGGATTGACGCATCGTCTGTTGCATTGATACCCCTATGATGTGGTGGTATTTTTGGATAGTTTCTAGTGGTTCTTCTTAGAATTTGGAATATCAACCAACGTCCAGGGGATAGAACCCTCCTTGTAATGGCCTGGACCCACCTGGTCCATTACTTTGCCAAACCACGGATCCACTGAAACAGTGGGACCGGTCACGAGGGCACCAGTTGTGGTGGAACTGTGATGGTGGCCCCGGTGATAGTGGAACCATGATGGTTGCACACTGGTGATGGTGGCACCAGTGACGGTGGCACCGTAAGGGTGACACCATGACATTGACACCATTTTTCCTCACCACGTTCTTTTCCAGTTCCCAACTTTTCCACTCCCGCAACATATCTTTTGATGTAAAGATGAATTAATTCCCCCTTCCAAATCCATTTAAACCAATAAAAATATCTAAAATACCTCTAGGGTTGGGAAACCCTTAACTTACCAAAATAAGTGGTTTTTCCTTGGCGTCACGCCCTTCCCCAGTTCGGCCCCTGTTGCACATTTTCCCTCCATTTAAAAGAAACGGTTTATCACATAGCTGTTATGCCACTACCCCGATAAGAATAATTGAATAATAATTAAACCCATCATGTGTAACCTCCCAACTGTATATGAAATCGTGATCTGACTTTAAAGCGGTGAAAAATTCCTTATCCCATAACAATAGGATCTCATCTTTATATCCCGTTAGAGTTTCTTTCTTCCCCTTATTTGCTGGATTTATTTATTTTCCCTGTTGCGCATGAAGTTTATTTTTCCCGAGACCTGTGGTGCGCCTGTGCTGGAGTTTTTCTACTCATCCTTGGAGTCCCCGGAGTTCTTCCCCTGGAAGCCGCTCATCCTCATTTCTTGGTGCGTGGAGAAAGACCATATTGTTGAACATCCAGTTATGGATTTTTCCTTCGTTTCTCCTTACTATGTACCATGCGGGGTGGGAACGCTATTGTTTCTATGGAAATGGATGAAACCTTAAGAAACATAATAAAAAGACTGTTAAAGAATGAGGGGGTGAATTTGAGAATTCTACAATACTTTTTATAATTGTTATATGTTTTGAACTGTATGGGAATATGCTTAGTGAAAATCATGGTTGTTTGTGTTCATTCCTTTCACACTATTGAACCCTCGTCTTCTATGATGAATTAATGACTATAACATGGAAATTGGTTAATCACGTAAACTCGGTGGATTAAAATAATACCAGTGAATGTCAATCCTTGTGTGGTCACACTGGTTAACCAACAGAAATAAAAACCTAATGAATGATGTGCTTGTACCTTGAAGTTTCCCTACTATATTTTGGTAGTATGTGTGTTGTTTTGTTTGATGCTTATAGGGTGATGTGTATGAGAATGGGATCTTCTGTTGTGGTACGGTTGTTGGTTATGAATCTGAATGTGTTTGGGGCTGTATCTCGAGGCTTGGTTTGGTTCATGTACATTGAGGGATCTCAAAGATCCCTTTTTCTATTATGACTTTACAAGAGAACCAGGTGTGAATGCTTAAATTTCTATTTGCATGTTTGTCTTTCTCTGGCTTGTGGTTATGCCTCTTAGTTGCTCAGTAGTTTAGAATTTAAATAAATGGGATCACTTGAACATGAATGAATGAATGGTTTAAATGGGGAATAAGCTTTGGGAATGAGTTTTTACTTGGTCATGAGCGTTGTGCTTTTCTTTTATGAATGATTAGTAATGATGGTGTTTTTGCATAGGTTGGATTTGGAGACCCTAGGTTGGGATGAGTGCCTGTTACCGATATATATAATTGTAGTTATTACATTTCTTATTCCCACCCCATCCAAGTTGAGAACTTAGTGGTAAACACCCCCATTTCATGGGGGAGGGTGTTTTTCCCAATACTCCTATGAGTGGCTGGTTATTATCTCCTTTTATTATCCCTTTCCTGAATAGCCCAAGACACTTTGGGCTGGCTGTGATGGCCTGAGGTCTATTATAGCCCCATATTCTTTGCACATGGTAGTTGTGGTGGTTAGCCCTGGTGTCTGCGGGCAGGTTGTTTCCCATGATTCTTCAGGATGAGGCCCAAGTGTCTTCGGGCATGGCAGTAGTTGTTCATGGACTAGGTATTTGCGGGCGTGGTTATGCGTGGTGGTTGTGTCCTAGGTGTATGCTGGCGGGATGGTGATTGTGGCTCGGGTGATTGCGGGCGTGATGCATGGTTGTGGCTCAGGTGTGTGCGGGTGGGGTGTGGTAGTGGGACTGCATTGAGAATGACGGGAGATGTTCGATGCGTAGTATTTCTTCAATAACTAATTGGAAAGTGGCACAGGGTACCCAAATGTTGATGTTCTATTACTATACATTTACTTGAATTGTGTTATTTGGGTAGTGTGCCTTGGTGAGGCCTGGGTGGATAGTTTTCTTTGCTAGGTGCTTTGGTTGTCCCTTTTCTCGCAAGGCATTTTAATGCCTCATCACTTATGCACAAGGTTATTTGGTTTTTACCTACTGAGTATACTTGTATGATCACCCTATATATATAAAACTACTTTTAGGTCTTCAGGATGACTTCAGGGACCGTGCATGGCCGTACTAGCTCAGACGTTGGGACAGTTGCAGTTGCTGTTTTGGTTTCTTTGGTACTTTTCCATTTTAGTCTCCTTGTATTTTGTGGCATTTAATTTTGTAACATTGATATGGGAATGGTTTTCTTTGGTTCTACTTTTACCCCCAGTTTTGGTGTTGTTGGGATTTTCTATCTTATCTCCTGATCCTATTAAAGAAAAAAAGGGTAATGCCTTCCATCTTGTGTGTAATTCTATACCATTGGTGCTAGTCGCCACTCTTGGACCTATTGAAGGTAGGTCTTGGGGGTCATTATCTATCCTTCAACTTGAAGAAGTGAGGGTCCGAAAATCTATTTTCCCTTCTCTCATCTTGGTGAAGGTGGGTCGTGACACTCCCGGAGACAAGCAAGCTTAGTACGGGAACCCAGTAGCTGGCTATGACATGAAGAATGAATAGATAACCTGTGTGGGTTAGAACCGAGTGATCCTGTGTGAATCCGCACTGAGGGATCCTATGTGGGTGAGCACATAGAGATCCTGTGAGGGTCATCACTGAGCGATCCGGTGTGGGTCAGCACAGAGCGATCTTGTTTGGGTCAGCACCAAGCGATCTTGTGTGGGTCAGCACATAGAGATCAAATGTGTGTCATTATCTAGAGATTCAATGTGGTTCAGCCCCGAGCGATCATGTGTGGGTCAGAAGGATAGCCTCTTAACATAGTAAGATGATTTAGTAGTTATATTTAATCATTTGAACTTATATACCCATGTTATACCTTGTGTGAGCTGAGTCAGTGCCTTTGTGGTATTATTCTCTATGGTGTACATGTGTGGTATATACCTTCGCGGTGTTCCATCCTTTGTGGAACAATTGAGCTTTGGTATTTTGTGTTGGACTCTTTGTTTCCTCATGATTGAGATGGTTTACTTGATAACTTAGGTATATGTATGGGCATATACATAAGTAGGGTTGTCAGTTGATTTAATGCTTTGTGGTTTATCCTTTATCGATTTTGTGAGACCTTGAGGGTCTCAGGGTCCCTACTGAGTATCGTTATACTCACCCTTGCACGGGATATTCCAACACATCATTGTGTTTGGTAGAGACGATGGACAATGATGATTGAGGACGAGAGTACCTGGACTGGGGTAGCTTGGAGGCGGACATTAGACGAGGCGTACCATAGAAACGACTGATCGAGGGCTTTACCTACCCTTCAGGTAGGATCCTTGGCTGGTGTTCACAAGATCTATTCGAGTTTACTTGTACTTTCAATTTCATGTACTTTCCAGTTGGGCATGTATTCAGTCTCCATTTACTTACTGCACTCACTCTGTTTACTATTCAGTTTGCTTGAGTTGATATCTTGTTGTGTGCTTGGTTGCATGTTCTTATACGTTATAAAGGCATTGCCTTCCCAGTTTTAGGGAATACACCTTCAGTGCTACTTTCCAACCCCTACCCTATGGATGGAGGGCTTGGGGTAGTCACGTCACGGGCCCTAGTGGAAAGGTCATGACATATTGGTATCATAGGAGTCTCTTCTACCGTAGAACATATGAATCTGATCTTTCTTTTTAGTAGCAATAGTGTTATGTGTAGTGAGTTTGGTTATTAGTTTAGGGAATCCAGTGTTGGTGAGGTGGCCGGCGTATCCATACACCAGGACCCTGACTTCTGATTTCTGACTTAGTGCACGAAAATACTGCTTTTGTGTGTGTTTTCAAAAGTTTTTTTTTGTGATCTTTTGAGCTAGCTCACTAGGTATAAATTATTGACTGTGGAAAACCTGTTTCTTTTTAGGATTCCTCCACATAGACAACCTTCTAGGGTTCCAGATATTGTATGCATTGATAGACCACTGAGTGACGAGGCCTCGGTACAGGGCCCTATTCTAGTAGAGGCACCTGTAGAGGCACCAACGATACAATTACCCATTGGCCAACTGATGCCACCAGCCCCAATAACACAGGGTTAATGATTCTTGAGCTCGGTGCATGAGTTGCAGTCCCAGTGGCCAACCAGATTTAGGGGAGAGATGGACCCACCAGTGGCTGAGGATTGGCTGGAGGTCGTTGTGAGAGTCTTCCAACTGGTAGGGACACCATAAGATCTCATGGTGATCCTTACTGCCAGCCGTCTACAGGCAACAGCAGGTAGATGGTGGAGCATGATGCTCCAAGTTCACGACGAGGTGATGCTTCTCTGGGTAGACTTCGAGATCCTGTTTTGCGTAGATATTGTTTCAGTGACTCTTCGTGCAGTGCGCATACAAGATCTTCTTCATCTGTAGTAGGACAACATGATTGTGTCTCAGTACTCAGTGAGGTTCACTAACCTCTCACGCTACTCCAAAGATTAGGTGCAGGACCCATTCTTCAGGGCCCAGACCATCGAGCAGGGGCTCAGGAAAGAGATCAGGGATTTGATGATTTCTCTTAGCATCCCTACGTTTGCAGGGGTGTTAGAGAGAGCACTATTAGTGGACATATTTTTTCCTGAGTAGTCACCAGTAGCGAGACCCACCACTAGTCGTCATGTAGCGGAGTCTTCTGCAGTTGGAAGCCAAAAAATGTCTTAGAGGTCTAAGAGGAACAGACCTACAAGTGGAAGACCATAGGATTCAGGGTCGGTTGTGTGGGGCACCTGATCAAATCTAGTCATTCTAGGAGTGGGCAGTGTTACACATGCGGCAGGCAGGGTCAGATGGCTCGTGATTGTCTGACTCACCATACATATGATCAGCAGAAGGTCGAATTACCCCCCACGTAGAGACAGAGGTTCAATCGAGGAGGACTGCAGGGAGTAGGAGGACGTGGTAGTGGAGTTGTCCGTACAATTGGAAGTGGGCGACGATTCGAGATGTTAATGCCACCACCACCAGGTTTTCCACCCCGACTATAGGGTGTAGGTGGTCAGGGGCGAGCTCAACTCCAGGTAGATGATGCCTATGACTATGGAGATATGGAGAAGATATGGGGTATGATCTGGGTCTTCTCCACCATAGCTGTAGTATTTATAGACACAAGTTCCAATCATTCTTTTATTTCCACTACCCTCTTTCGGTGCTAGGAAATTCCGACAGAGCTATTGGCTTGATCCATATCGCTAGAGACTCCTACGAGAGTGGATTCAATGATTACATACTGGTGCCGATAGTGCTGGATTACTCTAGGAGGTGAGAGCTTCAGCTGAGATCTCCTAGTAGTGACATCGAGGCCTTACAGCGTCATCTTAGGTATGGACTAGTTATCTATATTCCATGCTCAGATTTACTGTATTTGGTGAAAATTGATGTGTGTTCGCACAGATGGTACTGGGTATACCTTTACTAGAGACAAGGGATCCTACGCAGTATAGAATGGTCTCACCCCGAGGAGAGTGCAGCCGATCACTCATCAGATGTCTAGCCTTACCCTCAGTGTAGTTGATGTGGATAGTCCGAGCAATCTTGTCCTGGTGGGCCAATATGCAGATGTTTTTCCAGATGATGTCATGGGTCTATATCCTTGTAGAGTGATGGAATATTACATTGACTTCTATCCTGGGATGACACTGATATCTACAGCAGCGTATCGGATGGCTCCCGCAGTGCTTCGTGAGCTTCAGGTACAACTAGAGGACTTGCAGGGGAAGATATTTATTCGGCACAATGTTTCTCATTGGGAAACCTCGATTTTGTTCACCAAACATGTGGATGGTATTTTGATACTTTTTGTCTACTATCATCACCTGAATGAGTTGATCATGAAAAAAATGTACCCACTTATGAGGATTGACAACCTCTTTGATCAGTTGAAGGGAGCATAGTGGTTCTCGAAGATAGACCTTAGATCAGGCTATCACCACCTCAGAGTACGAGTTGAGGATCTGTAGAAGATGACTTTCAGATGTCAGGACGACCACTATGAGTTCTTGGTTATGGCATTCGACATAACCAATTATCGAATAGTGTTCATGGGACTCATGAACATGGTCTTTCTACCATACCTTGATCACTTTGTAGTATCCATCATCAATGAAATTCTGATCTACTCGACTACTGAGGAGGAGTATGCCTATCATTTGGAGGTAGTACTAGACACACTTTGAGAGCACCATATTTATGGAAATCTCTCGAAGTGCCAGTTCTGGATCTGAGATATTCACAGTCTAGGACATGTCATATTATAGGATGGAGTTATTGTGGATCCAGTGAATATTAAGGTGGTACATTATTGGGATCCACCCAGGAGAGTGATGGAGGTATGGAGTTTTTTGGGTTTGGCTGGATAATAGTGAAGGTTTTTGCTAGATTTCTCTAGATATGCAGCACCACTATCTGTGTTGATGAAGAAGGGGAAACCCTTTTCATGTTTGGAGAGATTCCATCAGAGTTTTTAGGAGATGAGGCAGAGGATGTCTAGTTCCCCCATCTTGAGGCATCCAGAGGAGGGAATATGGTACGTAGTCTACTATGACGTATCAAGTACCGAGCTTAGATGTGTCCTGATGCATGAGAAAACAATGATCACATATACTTCTCAAAAGTTGAGATAGAATGAGAACAACTATGCTACCCATGACCTGGAGTTTGCATTAGTGGTCTTCGCCTTGAAGGTGTGGCAACACTATCTCACAGGAGAAGATTTTACAGTTTAATCGGATCACAAGACTATCAGGTATATCTTCTCTCAGAAGGACATGAACCTGAGACAATAACGTTTCCCTGAGTTCCTCTAGGACTATATCTTTGAGATAGTCTATACCCTTGGGAAGGGGAATGTTGTAGCAGATGCACCCATCCAAAGATCTGGTATACAGCTACTAGGTGAGGCGATGGTGTAGCTGGCTCCTTTACAGATATACTTTGTTGATCGGGATAGAGATTTTTCCTTCAATCTCTTATAGTCACTCACCCACTCATTCAGTGAGTTAGGGAGGCACAGTGTAGGGATGCATACTACGAGGCCGGACATGCTCAGATATCCCTAGGGCAGACACTTGATGGATTTTCTGAAGGTGGGGAGCACATCATCCTTTTCAGAGGACGTACCATGGTTCCAGTGTCACTTCAGAAGGATGTGATGAGGGAGTTCCACACTTCCCCTCTACCAGTACACCCAAGAGTGGTGATGATGTACTAGGATCTCCAACGACAACACCGGTGTCCAGGAATGATGAAAGCAGTAGCAGAGTTTTTCTCTCCGTGCCTCACTTGTTAGTATGTGAAGGTAGAGGAACAGGTACCTGCAGGCTTGGTTCGTCCTTTAGAGGTCCCAAAGTAGAAGTGGTATGGGATATCCATGGACTTATTGACATGAATTCCATGTATGTCTAGAGGTCATGATTTTATTTGGGTGATCATCGACCGACTCACCTTGTCGACTAACATCCTACCGATCAGAGACTAGGGTTTAGTAGAGAGATTGGGACACCTATATGTGCAAGAGATTGTGCAGATAGATGGAGAACCCTAAAAAATTGTCTCTAATCGTGATGCACATTTTACTTTCCAACTATTTAAGTGGTTGCATGAGGATTTTGGGATGTAGGTTCGTTTGAGCACCGCCTTCCATCCACAGACGGATGGTCAAACTGAGCGGACCATTCAAACCCTCGAGGACATGCTGTGTTCTTACGTTTTAAACATAGTTCATAGCTGGTACGATCACTTTCCTTTGGTGGAGTTTGCATACAACAATAGCTATCACTCCATCATTGGGATGGCACCTTTGGAGGTGTTGTACAGGTGACCATGCATATCACCTTTGTGCTGGACTGACCCAGGGGAGTCAGCACTAGTGGGACTAGATATAGATTGTGCTACCATAGAGAAAGTGTAGATCATCCAAGAGCATACAAATAATGCACAGAGTAATGATATGTCTTATGCCAACAGGAGACAGAGACATCTAGAGTACGAGGATGGTCACCACATCATTCTACAGGTCTCACCCCGATGAGGTTTGTAGAGATTTAGCCATGGCAGAAAGTTATCTCCGAGGTTCATTTGACCCTTTTAGGTCCTCAGGAGAGTTGGCATGGTGGGTTACCGCTTAGATCTTCCACCACAGTTGCATCAAGTGCACGATGTCTTCCACATATCCCAGCTGAGGAGATACGTGTACAATCCTCCCCACGTCATCGACCACGAAGAGCTGGACGACGACGATGGGGTGACTTTTACGGAGGTTCCAGTTGAGATTGAGGATTGACATGAGTGGTTCCTCCATGGGAGGATGATACCTTTGGTGCGCGTTCATTGGAAGCACATAAACCTCCAGAAGAGAACAATGGATCGGGAGGCTATGATACATACTCAGTACCCCCACTTGTTTCCATAGTTTTGTGATGTGGCTTATGGGGTCTTAAAGCCCTGAGGTGGGGAGAATGTAAAGACCCGAAAATTCCATGTAAATTTTTTTAAATTATATGGGAATTTTATGAGTCTGTGAAAATTGAAGATGTCTGATTCCGAGGCCTAGAGTTCCTGGAATGAATTTCTGAACATTTTTTTCAGTTACTTTTAATAAAACTACGAGTGGGAATTTATAACTTTTGAACCGGTGCTTGGAATTGAAACCTGAGGGCACTGTTGAACTCGCAGTGCTGGTAGTCGCTAAAGGAAACCTTCACCATGACTGTAGTAGGTCGATGGTGGATGTTAGTTTTTCACTTATTTATAAAAGAATAAAATAAAATAAGATTTTGAAACATTTTATTTTCATTTGGAACTCCCATGTGGATGTTAAGAGGTGGGGACCACCAGAACTGAACATCCCATGTGAGGTTATGGATGTGGGGACCACCAAACCTAAAAACCCCAATTTGAATTTAATGGTGGGGACCACCTGAACCCTCATGATGTGAGAAACCTCTTGAACTCCCTCTTTAATGAGGGAGGTGACCTTTAGGTTTCCCTAAATTTTATTATGCAAACTTCAATGTCTTTATGATGCCAATTTAATTCGTGCCAACAATTAAATTGGGGAAACATATCATTTTGGATACATTTTCTTTTTGGTGGAATTTGGGGAAGTGTTGGAAAATGGGAATTGGGAGAGAACCTTGGAGGAATTATTCATCTCCAACGAAGAACGCTCCACCAATGAAGAACGTCGACGAATGACTTCAACTTCTTCCTCGGGGCATCCTCCGATGTGAGAAGTATGTAATCAACAACCGTCCTTCCCTCCTTATCGACACCAATAAAAGAATTTGGTAGGAGTGTGTTTTAAATTTGATCAATGTTAATTTTCCTCCCACATTGAATCATTCCCCTTGAGTCGCTTGCTACCACCCTTATGCAAAGGGAATAGGCCAAACAAACATGGCCTGACCCCTCCGAAAACCTAATGGTTCTTTTGTGTGTTCTTCATAATGGTGACGGAAACCAGTTCCAGTGTTTCGAACTGATGGTTCTCGAGAACCGTGGCCGGCACCATGACTAGCTACAACGAAGGTGACAAACGGAGGGCGTCCAGTCAAGCCGACCGCCCGTGAAGGCATGTCGCGCGACAACGCCACACTGCCAGCCACAGTGGACCACTGATCCGTGGCCTCCATGGCCCCGTTGCCTCACCACCTCGCAGCCCTCCATGGCCCACTATGGCATCGCTGCCCAGTGGCCCTCTGCTGCCATCGCAGCCTCCGCCACCCTGTGGCCCTCTGTGACCCCCGTGACCGCCGGTGCCCTGTGGCCTCACCGCTACACAACCCTCCATGGCAGTCGCAACCTCTATCGTCCCGTGGGCTCACGACCCCTACGTCTTCGCTACCTAGAAGTCCTCTGTGGCCCCCGCAGCCTCGCCGCCCCATGGACTCGCTACCTCGTGGCCCTCTGCATCCCCTATGGCCTCGCCGACGCACGACCCTCATGGCCCCCTTGGCCCATGGCGTCCCCCGCGACCTCACCACCCTCCCAGACTCCGTGGCACCTTCGAGGAATTTTATATTAATAATAAATGAATTGTAATGGAATCAATGACCACATAAAATGAAATGATAACAATGGTATATGGCATGGAATTTTAGAAAATTCATAAGCATAGAAAATCATTATCATATTAGTCAAGGATTATTCCCATGGATATCATAGTGGAATGGGTTCACTCCCCAACTCAAATTATTGTCCAAGGATAACTCCCAACATTATCATAGATGAAAAATTACTTTACTAACTATTATTTCCTCATTCATTTCAAATTTATCACTTGATATTTCAATCTATGTAAAATTCATTAGAGGGGGATAGAGGTCCCACCCATATTGGTTATAAAGTAACCACAATCCATGTTTAAAATATAGCTATCATCACATTATTAAATATAAATTGATTTGTTCGACATGACCCTAAAATATTCACCACACCACAACCCATGAAAACAAATATGTTTCAAAAATATTTCCCCATAATATAACCTATGGAAAAGTAAAAAGTTTCAAAAGATTGTCATCATTTCATTGAATAATAACCAGTGTAAGAGGAATCTTATTTCAGAAGAATTTTATCATTGTATAAATTTTTTATGAGAAATGGGTTTCATAAATATTTTTAAACCATCAATATTAACCATCATGTTAAAGAAAATAAATCATATCCATGAGTCATATCACTTGGAAATCATTGGTTACTTAAATGGATTTTATCACAAAGGTAAAATTATTTTGAAATAACATTAGGATAATTCCACGAGAAAAATATCTTTTACACATTTGAACACACTTTTTAATAATAAATCATTTTCAAAATCCCTTAATTTTAAATAAACTACCTTCAAATCTTATAATATAAGAATTAAAAAACATTTAAAAAGTTAATGAGGATAAGATTCTTGACTCTTCAATTATTTTTCAATAATAGTTTTTTAAATCATTTTATATGAATATAAAAATGAAAATTTATAAAGTAATATTCAGTGAATATTATAGAAATTATGGTTGGAAATTCAATTTATGACATATATGTTAGAACAATGAACCATTTCTCATTTTTAATGAAATCTAAATGGGTATTTTTTTTTGGAAATTGACATAATTATTACCTTAAATTTTTTTGGTAAATACTGAAATATGGGTGAAAATTTAATTAATAAATTGTTTGTAAATTTATATCATCCTTTTTGAAATTATCATTATAAAACATGGGTTTGGATGAAAATGTGAATTCTTCCGATGAGAGAAATAAAAAGGTTTTTTCATAAAAAATTCATTTAAAATATTGTGTTTATAAAGAGAATATTTTGAAAGGGAATATTGTATTTTATGTAAATAACCATAAGAGTCTAATATTCATGATTTTCATGACATATAGATCATAGAATTTTCTAATTTTATGCATAGTCGTAATCAATTTCGATAAATGGTTAGATTGTATCATAAAACTCTTACAACATGGAAAACATTGAATCATAAGTCCCATGAAATAATTACATTAATTGAAATAAATAATTTGAGGATAATAATTATATTCATTATATTGATTATTATACAATATGTATATATGAAACATAAATTAAGATAGGTTTATAATATAGAATATGCCTCAAAGACAAAACAAGATTGATAGTACTCACTAACCACTATGGTAACTATTGAATTGTAAACCCCATGAAACAAGGATCCTAATATGGATATGTAAATACCAATAATTATCATAGTAATTAACAAAAAATAAATTAATGGTAATTATATACACTGAATATAAGAAATAATTGATGAATATTCTAAGCGTCTCCTAAAAAATAAAAGTGGGACAAAAATCCATTACATTTAGACTTGACATCGTTTGTACGCATTAAATACTCCATAATTATAAATATAATATTATCATACATATATTAAATAATTATAAAATGATATATATATATATCATAACATTTAAAATTTGCTTATTATCTTTTATTAACCTTTTATTACAATTCAATGTGGACCTCACATTTTGGGAAATAACTACTTCATTTTTTATGTATGTTTTGATTAATTTTTTTTATCCTTATAAATTGATATTTTTTCTGATATATACATAATTTCAATCATGACATTTAAAACATAAATACTAATTATATATGTATTTATATAAATTTATAAAATTTAGTCATATAAACTGAAATGCACTATTCATGGATATGATAGGTTGTACGTACGTACAGACCATGATTCATTTTCCTAGATAGAATAAAATATTGAAAGATAAAAAAATATATTACCCTTAAATAATAATATTTATGTAACATTTATCACATATTTAAATTAAACTGATCGTTATTACCTTCTATATAAAGCATTAACGAATAAAATCACTTCGTGAGGCTATAATCATTCGTACACACGATTGATGTTATAATACTACTAAAGAATGTAATGTAACATGGTATATGTGATATAAATATTTTATAAGTATAACAATTTCATTATTATCATATATAAACATGATATCCATTATTATTTCCAATTGTGAGTGGAGGTGATGGAAAATGAATTACATTATTTCACGTGGTGGTAGTCTACCATACACAAAAATGATGATTTAATATCACATTGGAAGGAAGTTTATATGGTTGTATATATAAATAATCTAACATTAAAACAACTCATTATATGAAATATACTGTTGTAATTATATCATCATTTTATTATAATAATTTATAGAGGTGGATGATCAAATAAAAAAAGAATTGTATAAGAATGTTTCTTATATTATAGGTAACCTCATTAGGTTTTCACCAAAACCACCCAAGGATTGATTTATGACCATAATAAAGATTATAATATGACATTAATGTTTTATAGAAGATATTTGTCCAGCTAGTTTTTGATCCAAATGGTTATGAATGTGTGAAGAGGAGAGGAGAAGTGGTGTCGTTTTATAAGTGAGGTGAGTAGGTAAAGTCTAATTGTTAAAAAAAATGTGTGCCCCCATTTTTCAAATCCAAAAATATTAAATAAATAAAATTATAGAAAATTTAATAAATAATTAAAAATGGTAATAAAATGGGTTTTAACAGTTCATGGTTCATTTTTAAGCATTATTTTGATAGGTTTACCCATGGTAAACCATTTTTTACCTTAACCACAGTATTTTACATTTGAAGTTTTTAGTTATAATTTTTCAAAAAAATTATTTTAACATATTAGATAATATAAATAATTCTTTATAAAAATATTGAATCCATTCTTTCAAATTTAATTTATAGAGGTGGAAAAAGTTAATTTAAAATTTAATCTAAAGAGGGGATGAAAAAGTGGTTTTACAAAGTGAAGTAGTTCAAAAGTTTTAAAAGGTTTTATATAAATATTAATTATAAAATTTATCCCAATGACTAAAATTGGATTAATATATATACAATTCAGCTAATTTTACTAATAAAACCATTTTAGTTTTTTTGATTTTTTAAAGGCTTTAAATGAAATGAAAATTCTTAATAATAACCACTATATTTCTCTATCCATAGAACAATTTATCATCTAAAAAAATTCAAAACATTTCCCCATAAAATAATTTATAAATTATTACTTAAAAAATTAATTTAATTTATTCAAATAAATTTTATAAATTTTTTAAATTTAAATGAAAAAAACTAAATATAATGTGAAAACGATTTTTTAGAACAATAAAATTTTTAACCATAAAAATGGATTTATTATTATCTCTTGTCTACAATACACATATAAAAATTGTTATAGAATTTCATGAATATATAATATATAAATATCATTAAAATGATTCAGAAATTCTTATTTGTTTAATTTATTTATGTAAAATGTGTTTTTCATAGTAAAAATACTTTTTAATAAAACTATTTATAATATTTTCAAATGAATTTTATTCTATTTAATAACTAATTTCCAAAAAAATAATTAATTCTAAATACATTTGAAAAATATTTATTTTCAATTTTTATATTATCTAATTTACAACAACAATTTCAATGTATAGGTGAAACATTCATATTAAATAATAATATTTTAAATATAAGTCATGTTTCATTTAATGTTAGTGATTCATCTTATGAAAGATACAATCAGGGATCCACGTAGTGAAAGATAAACATGGTATTATAGGTAAAAAATTACCTAAAAAAGAATAATGTTTTTTGAAAAAAATATTTCACAACATATTTGATCTTATATACTATAAAAACATTTCTAATTTCACAATAAAATAGAGTATGACAAATAGACATGGATAAAAAACGTTCTGGCATCAGAAGATGATATTCTGAAAAAAAATAAAATATATATAAAAATATTATGGATGAAATTTTCATATCATTGTAATGATTTTTTCTAAAATTCAGAATTTTTTGTATCATGTTTCTTTTTATTTAAATTAGTTGAAGAAAAAGAGTAAATTGGATGGGAAAGTTGTAAGGTTTTAAAAATATTCAAGAAAGATATGGAATTTTATGGAAGAGAATAAGAAAAATTAAAATGTGTGAGAAATTTGGAATTGTGAATTTTAGTGATTGGGAAAATGAAAAAATGATTCCTAGAATCGAAATTATTAGAGCGACAATATAATGGAATAATGTATAACATACTTAATATTGTTTAAACAAAAAAAGATGAAACACTATATCAGGTGTGTTAAATGTGAATTTACAACAGAATTTCGGTTTCATGTTGATAATTATTTCCTGATATAGGATTTTATTGAAAATGTTAAACAAAGATTAAAAATAGTACATTCGAACATACAATTGCATAGTATAATAATTGGATATTGTTTATGTGTATGATTTAACTTATATTGGATTTATTAAATCAGAAAAACAAATGTTAAGAAAATAATATATTTGTATGAGGTGGAATAGAAGGAAAATATATTGATATATGAAGGTAAAAACCAATATAATTGTACAATAAAACTAAAATATGATGGTTTAATTTTTAGGGAGTACTTCTTTGGAGAGAATTGAAATTTTTTAATAATTTTATTATTGAATAGTTTGGTAAGAAATAGTTATAAACTAATGATATTTAGTATAATCATACATATTACATGATAGATAGAGTCTAATAGTTTTTTCCACATATTTTTATTCCATTACTGATAATAGTGAATTTCTATGGACTCAAGAGTATAGACCTAGAAAGGATGTAGATTCTCACATTGAGGGAGGAAATTGTAAATATTTTATTCGTTGATTACTTTTTATATTTTCATCATTATAATATTTTATTAAAATTAATCTCTATAAAAAAGATAACATTTTTTATGGGATAAATTTCATAATTTTGATATTTTTAAAAAAGGCCACCACTGATTCAACCAGCCTTCTTAAAAGATCAATGACATGGGATCTTCAAGTTGTATTACCAGAAAGGTTTCCTTTTTAAATACTTATTGATGAAAATATAAACTCATATGATAGTAGATGTGTTACTATCTTCTATAGAATAATTTAATGGGTTTGTAAATATTATAATTCCCTATCTACATTCTCATGTCTTTAATGCTATGGATATAGGCACACTTAGTTTTCAACCAACATATAAAGTTTCTCCTATTAATTTTTCTATGAATAAGAACATTGAAGTTGATGGGAAGTATAGAAAATATATTTTAATCTCCTTTTAAGAAAAATCATTTATGAAGGTGATGGGCCTCAAAATAATTAAGGAAAGATGTGTTGATCATGGGTTTATTTAGTAGTTTCTCTAATATATTTTCGTTTTTGGTTTAAAAAAAAACCTAAATTGATGATTCTAATATGTTTTATTGTATGTAAAAATATAATATATAGTATTCAAAATTATATTTTTTATGGAAGTGTATACAAGTCGTTGATCCATGATAAAAATTTTGTAAGTAATTCTGAATATGTTCTAGAAAGACTATTCATTCCATACATTTAAAATAATAATATTAGGATTGGAAAACCTATATTTTCATTAATGGGTATGGATAAACTACCTAAAATTTAAATGACACCCTATGTTCGTGTAATAAAGTTATGGATCATCAAACAACTATTGTGAACACCATATATATTTTCAAACATATGTTTAGAGTTTGAAATTTTATTAATGATAATTATGTTTTAATAATCATCAATGATGTTTAAATTATTGGTATTTTATATGATTTATACAATTGTATCAATCGACAATAATTTCAATTACAAATTATTTTGTGACTGGTTTACATGCTGTTTATCAAAATATTAAATTGTTCTTATTTCTAATTAATGTAACGACTCTCATGAGTTATATTAAATTCAAATGTTCATGATTTATTATCTGGTAATCCTAGGATGTTTTAACATGTATTTTTTCAACATAAAATATAAATATTGAGATTATCATATTTTGAATGATATATTTTTGAAGTATACTTATAATGATGTTTTCTTGTAAATAATAGAATATTGTCTCCATCATAACTACACTTTGGAGAATTACAAAGATAGATCTATTTTATCAAATTGATTCTATTTTTTTCAATAAAAATATATCTTATTTTTACATATTCATCTTCAATATTTAAAACGTGTTCTTGAAAGATAAAATTTGGAGACATAAATGTTTACAAATTCGACTTGGGTTATCTCTATCTCTATTGGATGAAATATTTTGTTATATTTATGATTATTTTTTACGCTATTGTACATTATTGAAGATGTATTACATCTATCATATGCATGATGCAATTATGGAAGAGACTTATTTTTTCAAACATATCAGTATCTTTTTTTATTCGAATATCTGAAACTTATAATCATTCATGGTGGAGTATCACATTATCATCCTAAGTTGTGAATTTTAGAATCCTTGTAAAAGAACAATATGGGATTATAAAATCCTAATTTTAATGTTATAAACTACCTATTCCATGTTTTGTAAGTCCTTGGTAAAATGGAGTCCTAGATGGATAACTAAAATCGCTAAGAGAGTGTTGTTTGGCTGGAGTAGGGGATCTTTGTGTCCTGAACCAGTATACATCTCTATGTTTTTTCAATATTTATTTCTATTATATAGTAGACATAAAAAGTTAAAAAATAAATATTCGATGCTTATAAATGGGTATTCCATAAATACATTATTGTTTTTAAATGATATCAATTCACCACCTCTTTTATATTTTTCTTTTTCATATCTTTAATGATAAGTGGTATCAATGGTTAGGATCTATTGGGGGAATTTCTCTTTCTGAAAATATTTTTCTACTCAATATTAATAAATGTTATCAAATTTTTTTATCTATTTTAAAATACATGAATATAATATTTTCAACAAGTAATATTGGAAGTTCAGTGTCTATGATTATATCCCATATCAACAAAGGTATCACAAAATCATAAAATTTGGAAAGAAAGATATATAAATGTATCAGGGCTTGAGAATTTATTTTCTGTCTCTTTTAGTACTAAAAATCATGTGTTAATTACTTATATGATGTAAAATATCAGAATGGATTATATTAGAGAAGGTATGATAATGATCTTTACATTTTATTTTAATAGTGTGGATTATTGATTATGTAAATCTCACATTATTATATATTTGAAAAATCATGGAATATCAATTTATTTAAATTTTTTAAAGTCTTATGGAATTCCCTAGGAGGTTGTGAAAAAATGGGATAGTGATTGAGAAATATTATATGATCTTAATTAAAGAGTTTTAAATGATATTATTTATATATTTGGGATTGTTGAATTTATCAATTTTCTCAATTTCCTAGTGCCTATGAAATTCAGAAAGCTATTATTTTTTCTAATGAAATAACTGAACATTTTAAACCATTAAGATACTCTAATGTAATGTCAAATTATGATACTTTCATATTATATGAAGATGAAAAAATCAATCAGATGAACATGGGATTGATAAAAATTATTGATAATACAGCTTCTTTGCGAGATCCTGTTAAACAATGAGATCAATAATTCAATGTTATTATGGTTATAGCCTCTAAATTGAATTTAATATCTTCTGTTTTATGATAATCTACACCAATTAAAAAAATATAAATGAAGTAACTAATTTAATCCTTGACGATTTATGAAACCGAGGTGTATCTTGAAGGTGAAAATCATATAAAAAATGAGGAAGAAACACTCAATACTATATTGGATGAATCATGTTATTTAATTCATCTAGATTTAGATATATATTTATCATATCCTTTAAATGTTTATGAAAAATCACACCACAAGAGAAATAAATTGATTAAAGATAATAAATTTTTTGATTGATAATAAGAAGGTCACACAAAGAAAAATTATACTTTATTTAAATCTAAAAATTATGATCATTATAACATAAAATGATGTGGAATTATGAAGGATACATGGAGTGATTCATGAAGTTCAAATGATTAATCTTCTAAAAAATATAATTAGGGACAAGAAAACAAATGGTATGCTTTATGCCTCATAAAAATGAGTTATAACCTCATAACTATCAAAAATCTAATTCTAAATAGTATTATTATGATAAATTAAATAAATACTTATTTATGAATCAAGATAAATTTTTATCCATAAATAAAGATCACATAAAATACGTGAAATCATATTATGCAATGTTAATAGGAAAATAAACAATGAATAAACAAATTATATTTTTTAAATTTAATTCTCCAAAATCTCTGGTGATCTGTATGAAAAATGGATTAAATAAATACAAGTTGTTGTCAAAAAATTTAATAGTTCTTATAGTATGATAACTAAATGGGATAATATTTAAATTATATTATTGTATAGGGATATATAGAAAAGGAAAAACATGTAATTGATTATGATGGTGAAAATGCACAATTATTTCTGAACTATTTTATTCTTGATTCAATTAGAAAATAACATGAAAATTATTAAAGGTTTTTATTATTTTATTAATGGTCATTATGAAAATTGATATTTTTTATAAAACATTAATTTTTTTTGTGTAAGGATTCTTTTTCACAATATTTAGTTCATTTTAGTAGAATAATTTCTACAAAAAATAAAAATATTTGGTCTCCCAAAAATTGAGTTTTTAACATTTCTTGACCAAATGTATATAGTTTTCAAATGTCACCTATATTTTTTGTTTTTTACTGAATAAACTATGTAACTATATCATAAAATTCTTAATTTTTTTTGAGTGAGTGATATAAGAAAATATATAACAAAGGAGTGATCAACATTGAAGTAGTTCATTATAAAAAAATAGTAGAACAAAAATATATTCTCTAGTAAATTCTTTATTACCAAAATATATGATTTTATTGTGTAACACCCCGAGCTTCCACGATACGCTTCTCATTCAATAATGCAATAGCTTGCAATGTACGCAACTTCGAGTTCTAAAACACCGCGACTAATCAAAGTAGCCATTATGAATATTAATAACCACTTTTTAAAATTATAGAAATTTTATATTTTAAAATGGACTTCATTTTTGGATTCGGAATATCGAAATTAGCCTATGTTGAATTTTTGGTATTTTTCTGAGAACTTCTAATTTTTTATGAATAGTGAAAAATACTTTAAAACAAATTTTTTAATCAAAATAATTTATTGTGATAAATTATACTATTTAGTGGTTTTAAGGTATAATTAGAATATATTTTTACCATTTTATCCAATGGTGGTCATTAGAATTAATTTAACATTGAAAGTGGACATAAACAATTGCCAATCTTTTGATATAAATTGTTTCTTAAAAACACGCTATTTGTTGTAACAGAGGGAATTAATTATAAAATTAATTAATGCAACTTATATGTTTGGAATTTTGTAAAATAGACATCATTTTTGAATTCGGAATATCAATTATATCTTAGGGTGAAAGTTTGGCCTTATTCTGAAAAACTTCAATTTTTGATGAATAGTGAAACCACTAAGTGGTAGTTAAATAACTGATTTTTCGTTTAAATGAAATATTACCACATCTGTGATTTGATTTTCAAAAATCCGACATACATGGTTGTCATTAAGAAGTAAAATGTGGTTCAATGAGATTAAAATAATTTTTGGTGAATAGTAACTTTTAAGTTCTTAATCGCGATTAGAGGTAATTAGTGTAGTTTAAGGTACAAATAATGTTTTAATAATATGATATGAGCTTGACACTTGTCCTACTCCTATTGGATGAGTCATGGACGACCAATACAACCCATGGGTCAACTTGGGGACCCCATGGAGCCACTTTGGTTGGAAAATGACATTAATATATATTTATTTAATGTTAAAATTAAATTGACACAAACATGAGTAATTTTACTAAAACAATTTTTAAGTGGGGTTACACAAGTCCAAATTTTGATTATAAATATTCATTAGAAAGATAAAACTATTTCCTAAATCATAGTATTTCTTTTATAATTTTTAGAAATTAAATAAAGTAAATTATTTATGACATCATCATGATGCAGCGATGACCTCATTATTTAACGATTTTAATAAAATGAAAAGATAATGCAAAATCTAAGGCTTACACATGTCCAAAGACTATTGGATGGGTATATTTCGAACCCGTATTACCTTATCCACGAATTATATAAGTGTGGGACCTTTAGAAACCGAAAAGCATTGTATAATTGAATAACATTTCATTACTTTCCAAAAGTGCCCCTCCTCTCCACTTATAAAACGCCCCCACCTCTACCACCTCATTCACACTTTCAAGCCGTTTGTCTCGGCCAACCTCTGCCCAAATACTCTCCCAACTTCCCCCTCTTACTCATAGAAGCCTTACTTTGGGCAGAACTCTTCCCAAGGAAGCCTTTGGCTCAAATCAAAAAGAGTTACCCGATTTTGAGGTAATGTCTTCTCTAATGTTGTTTTGTTTTATTTTTCTTCTCCAACCCCCTAAACTCTTTTTATTAATTTATTTTGTAACAACAACAGTATCCTCAATATACTAGGATGTTGTTATAAGAAGGATTCGAGCTACACTTACACACACCTACATCTAATGGTTAAAGAACATACAGTTTCTGTGGATGGCGAATTTCTGCCTCACGAAACGATGATTGTTCAACACGCATATAACACCTTCAAAGATGGACATTAAGATGTCACTATTTTTATATATGATATATAATATGTTTATGTTTTACTTATGCTTCTGTATTTCTCATTTATGGAATACTTTATGATTTCCATTATGGGTAAAACGCGATAATTTCATTTTAGGAAGTGCGGACTACCGCCCCCTCAAAGTGATTTGAATCGTTAATGCCATATGTGGGATGTATAAAGGATGGAGTAAATGGTATTATACACTATATTATACTGGTATTATATTATACATTTATATTATTATGATTTAGTTACATTAAAGAAATTTAAATGAAAGTAGCATTCATGAGTACGTACGGCTTACCGTCTCCATGAACGGTGCATTTCATTTCTTACCTCTAAATGTTACGTAATATTATAAATGAATGTATATACAGTATATATATGATATATATGACATCTAAATCATGAATATAATTCTGGAGATATTGGATATTCTACCACATAAACAACTTGTAATTATAAGAAGTTTATTGTTGACTCAAGTACCAAAGATCGACAAAACGACCGTTATTAACTTAAATAATTACATAAAGTTAATAACATTGTAATAAGTGATATAAAAAGGATAATGAAATTGAAAATGGTTCTTAATAAGGTATATATTAACTCTAGTTTAATATTCAGGAGGTTAAAGAACGGTTGAGTCAAGTCAGACACGAGGTAAGGGTTTACTTCACAACCTCTTCATTATCCAAGGTTGTTTATACATAATTATCTACTGGGACCTCGTTATCATCCAAATCCATGTTTCTTAAAAATGTATTTCAAAACATTTTTATTATTTACAAGAATATGGTTTAAAGTCGTTTATACCCTTTTTGACTTTTTATAAGAGGAATCTTTCCGTCGTTTTCAAAACAAGGTCCTTTTTAACCTTTTCGACAGAATTGAGGTAAGAATGTTTTTTTAACTTATACGGCGGGTGAGGTTATTTTCCGCCGTTATAAAATATTAAAAGCTTTACTTACAAGATTATAAGAATATTTTCAAGAAAATGTTTTGTTTTATATGTCTCTTAAATGATTTCAAAAATAGAATGAGATATTTCTCTAAAAAGTGTTTTGATTTCATCTATGTCAACATCCTTTGATGGATTTTACGCTTATTTGAAGTTGATTTATTATAATACAAAACTTCTATATTGTATTGAAGGTTTTGTGATATGTTTGACTGTGGATGTTCTATTTTATACCATTCATAGTTTATGGTGAAATTATTGACATTTCGTATGCTAGTTTTAATACGAATGTTTATGTTATGTTTAAACCTTTTCATATGGGAATGCATTGGACTTAATATGTGACGGGTGGAGCCCGCTATAGCTCCTCGATTCATCGGCAGGTCTCATGAGACAAACTAGTGTCTTGGCACGAGGCCTTGAAAAAATCTTATTTGTGGTCTTGGCACGAGGCCTTGGCTACGTGGTTATGATAGTCTGGCATTATGCATCCCATCATTATGAAAGTGGTTATTGATATTTCATGTGATTATTCGACCAGTAGAATATCCATGTAAAGAAGTAAATGGAATTATTCTCATTTTACCTTTGCCATATTATGTTGATGTTAAAGTTTAAAAGGATTTTGTTTGAGTTATACATTGCCTTAAATGTTTATGTTTATTTATGAAAGATTCCGCAATATTGTTATCCTTACTGAGCATCTGAGCTCACCCCTTTCAATGTTTTAATATTTTCCAGGATGTGAAGAAGTATTTTATGAATGACCTGCAGGGATAGTCAGAAGAGGATATGAGTGTGGACTATGAAGACTTTGTTATTAGTTTGTCACTTTATGATGTAATGTAAGACTTATGAATGTATCTAGTGTTTCCAAGGCTACTAAACTAATCGGTCTTTCGAGACTTGATCTTTTATGATCATGCCAATGTTACGAAGTAATGCACCGACTCTGGGTAGCTGGGGTCAGGGCGTTATAGTTGGTATCAGAGGCAGTTTAGTACCAACCTTGGAAGCTAGATTTAGTTAAACTCTGATTAGAGCACATAGCCCAAAGATACACTTTGAGGATTAGTATAGAAGAACTTCCTAGAATTTTGGTATTATAGAGATGTTATGAGTTTTCCGAGCAATAAATCCCTGTCTGGATACGAGCAGGTAGAGGCGGCTCTGACACAGATGTACCTAGGGGTAAAACCTGAAAACACCACTTTGAGCTAGACTCAAACGGGAACTGGTGCATGACAACGGTCCTTGCTGCACTCTTGGTTACGACACTCCCGGGGGATATGCTTAGGATAATTCTCATATTATTTAAAAACCACTATGAAGGGTTATGAGTATATACTTCCTCAAAGAAAACATTTCTTTTTATGATTATGGATTATATCCATAAATAGTTCAATTTATGTAAAGTGTTTAACAAGTATGGAATTATGTATTTTGATTCATAAACTAATCTAGTTTATGCCATTGTTTAGAAATGGAGCCTAGTGGAAGGAATGGAAACCGTATCAATGCACGAACTCCGTGTAGGGATTTCCCTCCTGATCAAGATAATTATTGTGGATCTGGAGATACAACTGGTGCTGATCAGCTTCTCACCGTACTGGGACAACTCACGCAGGTTATGAATAATAACCTTACTCGTATGGAGCACCCTGATCCGCAACGTGGAGGATCAATGCTAGACCGTTTCATGAGGAAACAAACACCAACCTTCAATGGGAGTGCAAATCCTACAGTAACTGAGCAATGGATAAATTCCTTAGAGAAAATATTCCATGCCTTGGGGAGTAGTGAAAGGGAGAAGGTTGTCATGGCAGTTTACCGTCTCACTGGAGATGCCGATCAGTGGTGGTCGCTGATTCAAAACACAAAGGAAGATGATGACGTATCGAATATGGAATGGAGAGAGTTCAAAGAGCTTTTCTTAGAAAAATATTTTCCTCGTGACCATCGAGCAGATATGGAAAGGAAATTTCTGAGTTTGAGGTAGAAGGAGGATGAGAATGTCGTAAAGTATGAGGCCAACTTTACAAGGTTAGCGAGGTATGCTGCAGATTATATACGTAACCCAAGAACTAAGATTGATCATTTCTTTGATGGGTTAAAACCATTTCTCCGTCGAGCTTTAGTATCACAATCTTTCTCAACATACGAAGATATTGTCTCGTTTGCAATCAAGACGGAAAAGGAATTTTCTAAGTCTCATGACTTTAAAACAAAGCAAGAAAAGAAGAGAACGGTGGAACAAGAGACGGATAAAGGAAAAAAGGGAAAGAAGGAATTTTCCATTATGTGATAATTGTGGGAAGAATCACCCCGGTGCTTGCCTAAAAGGAATGGGAGTTTGTTATAAATGTGGAGAAAAGGGTCACCAGGCTCGTGATTGCAAGGGAAAGAAAGAGGCTATCAAAGTTGAATGCTACAATTGTAGGGAAACAGGGCATTATGCAAATGAATGTCCTAAGTGTCAAGGAAACTTACCTCAGAAAAGGCCAAGGGATCAAGGCCAATCTTATGCTGTGACTACAGTTGAAGCAGAATAATTAATGTATTGGTGCTTTTGGACTCAAGGATTATATTCTGGTTATAAGAATAATGTGATATATATATATGGATTGTACTGCATTACTTGTTTATTTCAGTAAGGTTTTAATATGATTAAGGTAATTATATTTTTAGTATGTGACAATAAGATAAACTTTACTTTGTTTGGGGAATCTGATAAATTGATTTTGGAATTAAGAGACCTTTTAGAGAAAGTCTGGACAGAGGTATATTGGATAATTATAAAGGTTGGAGTGGATTAAGTTGATCTTTGGATAGTATTGTTTAAGGTTAAAGCATTTCTTAAGATTATTTTTGGAATATTATAATACTATAGTTTTAGGAAAAGGACAACCTGCAGGGTGGGGCATAACCCGTCGCGTCGGACAAAGCTGCAGGAATCGAACCCACAATCATAGTGCGACATGCCTTTATTTTCTACCACTAGCATACAGGAAGTCCCTGGTTATTACAAAATAATTTTACTAATCTAAATGTTATGTGTTAACATTTGGAACCTTATACAATTAGTATAAGTATAATATTTTTGATTTTTGTTATCTTTTTGAGTGAAAGATGAGTTGAAGGTTGAAACTCTAATTTTCAACCATAAATATATTTATACCTATCTCTTATTCAATGAATAAATTAATTCTTAAACTTTATTAAAGGGATATTAAAACAAAAAAAAATGTTTTATCCTAATACCTTATGTCTTGTGGAACTGATGATATTTTAAATCAACATAGATTGAAGGCTTTGAGGCCCTCAATTTGACAGTTGATTGTGATTGATGACCTTAATCACTCCCTACGAATATTTACGTTTTTCCTCCAATTATATGTCTCTAATTTCCACCAATGTTCTCCTAATCGATATCATAATTGGGTGGTGACTTTTTTATTTCCCTTTCCCTCTTATTAAGGCTAAATTTTATTAATCTTATTTCCGATGTGGGTTTTCCTCAAAGGTATTTTCTTTTTTCAACCTTTTATTTTCAAAGAAAAATTTCAAATTGCGAGGACGCAATTTATTGAAGGAGGGGAGAATGTAACACCCCGAGCTTCCACGATAAGCTTCTCATTCAATAATGCAATAGCTTGCAATGTACGCAACTTCGAGTTCTAAAACACCGCGACTAATCAAAGTAGCCGTTATGAATAGTAATAACGACTTTTTAAAATTATATAAATTTTATATTTCAAAATGGACTTCATTTTTGGATTCGGAATATCGAAATTAGCCTATGTTGAATTTTTGGTATTTTTCTGAGAACTTCTAATTTTTTATGAATAGTGAAAAATACTTTAAAACAACTTTTTTAATCAAAATAATATATTGTGATAAATTATACTATTTAGTGGTTTTAAGGTATAATTAGAATATATTTTTACCATTTTATCCAATGGTGGTCATTAGAATTAATTTAACATTGAAAGTGGACATAAACAATTGCCAATCTTTTGATATAAATTGTTTCTTAAAAACACGCTATTTATTGTAACAGCGGGAATTAATTATAAAATTAATTAATTCAACTTATATGTTTGGAATTTTGTAAAATATACATCATTTTTGAATTCGGAATATCAATTATATCTTAGGGTGAAATTTTGGCCTTATTCTGAAAAACTTCAATTTTTGATGAATAGTGAAACCACTAAGTGGTAGTTAAATAACTGATTTTTCGTTTAAATGAAATATTACCACTTCTGTGATTTGATTTTCAAAAATCTGACTTACATGGTTGTCATTAAGAAGTAAAATGTGGTTCAATGAGATTAAAATAATTTTTGGTGAATAGTAACTTTTAAGTTCTTAATCGCGATTAGTGGTAATTAGTGTAGTTTAAGGTACAAATAATGTTTTAATAATATGATATGAGCTTGACACTAGTCCTACTCATATTGGATGAGTCATGGCCGACCAAGACAACCCATGAGTCAACTTGGGGACCCCATGGAGCCACTTTGGTTGGAAAATGACATTAATATATATTTATTTAATGTTAAAATTAAATTGACACAAACATGAGTTGTTTTACTAAAACAATTTTTAAGTGGGGTTACACAAGTCCAAATTTTGATTATAAATATTCATTAGAAATATAAAATGATTTCCTACATCATAGTATTTCTTTTATAATTTTTAGAAATTAAATAAAGTAAATTATTTATGACATCATTATGATGCAGCGATGACCTCATTATTTAACGATTTTAATAAAATGAAAAGATAATGAAAAATCTAAGGCTTACACTTGTCCAAAGACTATTGGATGGGTATATTTCTAACCCTTATCACCTTAGCCACGAATTATATAAGTGTGGGACCTTTAGAAACCGAAAAACATTGTATAATTGAATAACATTTCATTACTTTCCAAAAGTGCCCCTCCTCTCCACTTATAAAAGGCCCCCACCTCTACCACCTCATTCACACTTTCAAGCCATTTTGCTCGGCCAAACTCTGCCCAAATACTCTCCCAACTTCCCCCTATTACTCATAAAATCCTTACTTTGGGCAGAACTCTTCCCAAGGAAGCCTTTGGCTCAAATCAAAAAGAGTTACCCGATTTTGAGGTAATGTCTTCTCTAATGTTGTTTTGTTTTATTTTTCTTCTCCAACCCCCTAAACTCTTTTTATTAATTTATTTTTTAACAACACCAGTATCCTAAATATAATAGGATGTTGTTATAAGAAGGATTCAAGCTACACTTACACACACCTACATCTAATGGTTAAAGAACATACGGTTTCTGTGGATGGCGAATTTCTGCCTCACGAAACGATGATTGTTCAACACTCATATAACACCTTCAAAGGTGGCCATTAAGATGTCACTATTTTTATATATGATATATAATATGTTTATGTTTTACTTATGCTTCTGTATTTCTCATTTATGGCATAATTTATGATTTCCATTATGGGTAAACGCGATAATTTCATTTTAGGAAGTGCGGACTACCGCCCCCTCAAAGTGATTTGAATCGTTAATGCCATATGTGGGATGTATAAAGGATGGAGTAAATGGTATTATACACTATATTATACTGGAATTATATTATACATTTATATCATTATGATTTAGTTACATTAAATATGAAATTTAAATGAAAGTAGCGTTCATGCGTACGTACGGCTTACCATCTCCATGAACGGTGCATTTCATTTCTTACCTCTAAATGTTACGTAATATTGTAAATGAATGTATATACTGGATATATATGATATATATGACATCTAAATCATGAATATAATTCTGGAGATATTGGATATTCTACCACATAAACAACTTGTAATTATAAGAAGTTTATTGTTGACTCAAGTACCAAAGATCGACAAAACGACCGTTATTAACTTAAATAATTACATAAAGTTCATAACATTGTAATAAGTGATAAAAAAAGGATAATGAAATTGAAAATGGTTCTTAATAAGGTATATATTAACTCTAGTTTATTATTCAGGAGGTTAAAGAACGGTTGAGTCAAGTCAGACACGAGGTAAGGGTTTACTTCACAACCTCTTCATTATCCAAGGTTGTTTATACATAATTATCTACTGGGACCTCGTTATCATCCACATCCATGTTTCTTCAAAATGTATTTCAAAACATTTTTATTATTTACAAGAATATTGTTTAAAGTCATTTATACCCTTTTCGACTTTTTATAAGAGGAATCTTTCCGTCGTTTTCAAAACAAGGTCCTTTTTAACCTTTTCGACAGAATTGAGGTAAGAATGTTTTTTTAACTTATACGGCGGGTGAGGTTATTTTCCGCCGTTATAAAATCTTCAAAGCTTTACTTACAAGCTTATAAGAATATTTTCAAGAAAATGTTTTGTTTTATATGTCTCTTAAATGATTTCAAAAATAGAAAGATATATTTCTCTAAAAAGTGTTTTGATTTCATCTATGTCAACATCCTTTGATGGATTTTACGCTTATTTGATGTTGATTTATTATAATACAAAACTTCTATATTGTATTGAAGGTTTTGTGATATGTTTGACTATGGATGTGCTATTTTATACCATTCATAGTTTATGGTAAAATTATTGACATTTCGTATGCTAGTTTTAATACGAATGTTTATGTTATGTTTAAACCTTTTCATATGGGAATGCATTGGACTTAATATGTGACGGGTGGAGCCCGCTATAGCTCCTCGATGCATCGGCAGGTCTCATGAGACAAACTAGTGTCTTGGCACGAGGCCTTGACAAAATCTTATTTGTGGTCTTGGCACGAGGCCTTGGCTACGTGGTTATGATAGTCTGGCATTATGCATCCCATCATTATGAAAGTGGTTATTGATATTGCATGTGATTATTCGACCAGTAGAATATCCTTGTAAAGAAGTAAATGGCATTATTCTCATTTTACCTTTGCCATATTATGTTGATGTTAAAGTTTAAAAGGCTTTTGTTTTAGTTATACATTGCCTTAAATGTTTATGTTTATTTATGAAAGATTCCACAATATTGTTATCCTTACTGAGCATCTGATCTCACCCCTTTCAATGTTTTAATATTATCCAGGATGTGAAGAAGTATTTTATGAATGACCTGCAGGGATAGTCAGAAGAAGATATGAGTGTGGACTATGAAGACTTTGTTATTAGTTTTTCACTTTATGATGTAATGTAAGGCTTATGAATGTATCTAGTGTTTCCAAGGCTACTAAACTAATCGGTCTTTCGAGACTTGATCTTTTATGATCATGCCAATGTTACGAAGTAATGCACCGACTCTGGGTAGCTGGGGTCAGGGCGTTACATATTGAATTAACTATTTTTTGTAGGGTTAGAAATAACTTTTTATATTTAATTGATAAATACTTAATTTCTCCTTCAATAAATTAATATTATATATAATTAACTAATTTAATTATTGTATAATCAAATTATTATAAACATTATTTCAATATATCAATCTTTATATAACACAATAGTTATTTATTAAAAAGTTTTTATGATTTCTTATTTTACATTTTAAACCAAATTTTATCTTTATATTACATTTTCATAATTTTTTTGTATTGTCTAGTATGAAAAACAGTTTTTAGGTTAAAATGCCTATTAAAAATTATAATCTGCAATGATTATTCATTATTTTTTCAAAAGAATGTGATGCGTCTTCTTTATATTTTGTGTACAAAATATAACATTTTATATTTTAAAAACATAGAATATTATATATAAAATCTATAAAATTATATATAGGTATTCTTGGAAACTTATTTTTTAAATTTTTTGGACAAAAAAATCAAATGTTCAAGATCATCATGTTCATAAGAAATACATCCTATAATGAAAATGAAATTTAATCCTTGTATTGATATTTAAAAGAATAGTATGATTCATATTATAAGGATTTATTTTAAAAACCATATGAAATTTAGAAGGTAGATCATGTTCTTGAAGAACCATTTTTTAATCTTTGATGCCCTAATCTATAGTGTCATATGAAGAGCTTCTGTTTATGGCTATAACTTCATAAAGAAGAATAAAATGAAGCTACATAAAAATCATGATGCATCTAGAAATTCATGTGAAAAAATTAAAAATAATGGTTATAATGTGAAAGAATCCTATATCTAAAAACAGTATATTGAAGTGTTTAAATTTGAAATGTTATGTTATATTAAGTTACTCAAAAGGGAATATTTTACAATACTGGACCTTGATAATCTAATTTTTTTTCCATTGAACTACTTTTTTATTATTCTTTACTATATCAATGAAATGTAAATGTTTAAAGAACAATTGAACAACTATCAAATGTTTTATTATTTTTTATTGAAAATGTTATATTTCTATAAATATTGGATGACTGTTTTAATCCTTCCTCACACGCCAACATTTATTTATTATTTTTGTTCACTATTAATATTTTATATATTTTTACTGAAATATTATTATATATATGTTATTGTTATAATGTTTTTGGTTATTTATTTTATGTGTTATGTCATTATATGTTTAATCAATATAGTTATTTTCCATAATAATTTATTTAATGATTTATTATCTATTTAAAGGTGTAAAATTATTCTATTACTGCAAGTCACAAATAATTTCATCAAATTTGATATATGTGAAATTTTATTTAAATCTTATAATTCATTGAAAAATCATTTGATAATATGATATGTTTTAAGGGAAGTGTTTAATATATTTATCTAATACATTTATTAGAAACTAATCATATTCAAATAATTTATATTAATCTCAATTACATCTTTATTATATCTTTTTAATGAAAGCTTTAATTTAGGGGGACTTTATATTGTTAAATTTTATTCTCATATTTTTGATGTCACAAAAGGGGGAGAAAATTATATCATTTTTTATTTTTTTAATTTTGATCATGGTTGAGAAGTTTATTAAAATTTTAGATAATTTCATATAATAAAAATATATGTTTATCAATGATAAATATAAATGGGGATAAATGTAATTGTAATTTTAATATATGTAAATTTATTATTTGTTAAGTATTTTTCATAATTTTTTTTATTTATTGTTTTTAATGGTTTTTTGTTATCATAAAAAATGGAGAGTAAGAAAAGAACATGTTTGTTAAATAATTTCATTAATTACTTTTTTGTTTTGATGCACATAAACACCAACATTGGTTTAACTAATAAATGTGACTTTAAATAAAATTCACAATGAAAATATTTGGTAGAATGATTATTCTAGATGAAAATATGAGTAATTGTGACACGAGAAATACTACTTAATTAATTTTGAATGTGTTCTAGAAACACTATTAATGACCTATATTTGTAAGAATAACATATGGTTTGGAAACCCGAAGTTTGGAATAATTAATTTGGATAAAAAAATCTACATTTGTACAAAAACCTACCTTTTACAGAATAAATATATGGATCCTCAACCATACTTTGGTGAACAAATATATGTTTTTAACCCTACGTTTGGAATTTTTTTTTGTTTGATGGAACTCTACATCGGACTATTCAACTACGGAGTTTTAATTGAACAATTTTTTTCAATATATCTACAATAGTCTCAAAGGAAGTAAATATTGTTTTAAAGATTTGTTTTTAACTGATTCAAATGCTCATTCCCAATGTATTAAATTGTTTCTATATTAAATTTAAGTTATGAATCTTGTGAATTATTTTTAATTCAATTATTGGTGTTTTAATATGAGGTATTGATATAATGGTTTAACCTGGAGTTGTTAAAATTATAGTATAAATAATGAGATGATTATCTTATGAAATTCACAAATATATATATATATATGAAAAATATATGTGATTGTAAATAATAGTGTATCATAATCTCTAGAAATACTCTTTGGTGACAAACATGTCCATATGTATCTGGAATTATTGTTTTTGTTGTTTTCACTACTTGAATATCTTATTGTTATATCTTCTTCTGCGTGATTCAAAAAGTGTTTTTTGAAGATACACATTGGATACAAACATGTTTATAGATATGCCTTGTTTTTTGATTATTGCTATTTTAGGAAAGAATTTTTTACATTGAATAATATTTTTCCTACTTATATATGTTATTTTAGATCTAGTGGATCTTCAAGATTCATACTGAAACAAAGGGTGAAAGTTGTTTTCTATATAAAATCAATATCTATTGATTTAATATAATATCATCTACATAGAATCCATCATGGTGTATTATTATCTTCTCATACTAATCTAAGAATTTATAGATCACTATAAATTAATCCGATGACCTTATAAAATTCTTATTGTAATGTAATCAACTGACTGTTCCTAGTTGTGAAAATAATTAGTAAAAGGAATTTCTAGTAAAAAACTCACTCATAGAGTGTTGGAGGAGTGGAATAAGGTGTCCTTGTTCCCGAATCCATGATACGCCACTAATTTCAATTATTTATTTATTTCCACATCATACTCAACTTTAATAGAGAAAAATAAATAATTGATGCATGTGAAGAGGGATGAATTTAATTCATTAATGTTTTCAATGGATACCAATTCACCATACTCTTGTATCTTCATTTTATTCATGTTTTACTAAAAAAATGAAATCAGATAAAAAGTATATTTGATGGAAAAAAATTAAAAGAATCTATTTTTGAAATTTTTAATGGGATGTTAAAATACATTTGAATGAGAGATATTAAAATTATAGACGAATTCTTCCACGGATTTACTCAAGTCCTGTGAAACAACCAATGTTTTGTGGATATCAAGAATTATTCTACTATTTTCAAGAAACTCTTGTGATTTCTATCTGGTAGTTTTGACTCTAAAATATAAAAAGTATAAGATAAATATCTTTATTCTCTTGATAAATTTCATAAAATTATAATTTCTTATGATATGATAAAATATCATTCATTCAAAATGAATGTCAATAATGAGTTAAAGTTTGATTCATAATGAATGATGATAATTAATGATTTTGATAATTATAAACATTGTGATTTATAAGTTATATATGGTGATGAAATGAATGAAAATATCATGAACCTCATTTAAAAAATCTATTAAATATGAAGAGGAAAGTATGAAGTTTTTGATCAACTCATTTTTTTATTTTATAAAAATTGTGCAATTTTATATTAACTTACTCAAATTTAAAGTCTATGAATTGGAAGATCATTATGAATAAAATCCTCAGTTTAAGAAATATAATATGAAATTTAAGGATTATAATATTTAAAGTATTGACAAAAAAAATTTCAATGGAAATATAAGAATAAATTTTGGTAAAAATGTGTATACATTGATTTTAGAAAAAATTATTTACAATCGTAAGGTTAATAATAATTTATAAAAATATTTAAAAATGTTGAAAAGAAAGAATATTCCATTAAAAATGAAAAAGTTGGATGAGAATAATGCTACAAATAATATTATACCAGAACATACCGTGTTACATGTATTGATCAAAACACTAAACTCAAGAAATATGGAAGACAAATTAATAACGAAAGTTGATAGGATATTCAAGGAAGTAATTAAGTCCTTAAATAAGAATATGGGAATATCTAAGATATTTTAAACCTTAAACTAAAATTTATATAAATTAGGAAAGTTTATTTAATATATTACTATAAAACATTAAACTATGGTAAATTAGGTTTGTAAAACGCAATATAAAATTCATGAAGTTGAATTTACCCTAATAATATTGAATAAATAATTCAAAAAAATAGTATAGGTAAAAACTGAATCATCATAGGCTTTTATGAAAACTCATTTTGTGGATCAGATAAAATATATTCCCCCTAGAAGAAAAATTTCACCTGATATTACTAATATTAAAGATATTAAGAATTTTTTTTAAATCATGTGTTCAGTGTGTATGTAAGAAATATACCACATCCAAAAAATATAGAAATAATCCCTAGATAAAAGATTCCCCTTATAAAGACAAAAAACACAACTTTTTTTACGATCCTCAGAAAGGTAATAACTAAGAAATATATTCTTTCTAAAGAAGGCCATGATTCGGTGGATTTTATCGTGTTGTGATATATTTCTTAAAAAATATTATAGGTTTTGGAATAATAGGTTTCTTTATAGAGGAAATTTTAAATAATTTTATGAAACAAAATAGTAATAAATAATTATTTTTCAAAGAAAAAATATGTTTTAAAAATTTCTAATGGGGTTAGACAAATTTGAATGAAAAGATAGATTGATTACCTAGAGGAATATATAGAAGAAATGACTAACATGGTCACATTTCTAAAGAATATTTTACAAATCCTCTTGGAAAAAAATTTATTTGAGGAAATAAAAGGAATAAGGAAAGAATATGGATGATGAATAAGCCTTTGTGGTTGAGATACATATGAATGTAGAAAAAATGAAAAAATTGTAGATTTTAGATTTTAGTTTTTCTACAAATATTAATGGAGATATTGAAATATAAAAATATAATAAAAACATTATGTTGCATCACTATATCATGGAAATGATAAATACTTAAAAATCAGGGAAATTGGAATAGTTGGGATTGAATCTGATAAACTAAAATATGATGAAGTATTATATGATGATGGAATAAAAAATTACTAACATATTTTGATTAAAAATTATGATGATGTCAATGAATTTATTTTCAAGAATGATTCATGTATCATCAGATGTTTGTAAGATGGAAAATTTGTTAGTTGGGGGAAACCCTAAAGAGATTTCTTTTAGATTACTACTGGAAATAAACTATTTCCCAACGGTTCAGAACCGTTGGGAAAGCCCCTGAAACCGTTGGGAAAGGTTTTCCCAACGGTTCTCATAACCGTTGGGAAGTAAGCCGTTGGGAAAGGTTTTCCCAACGGTTTACTTGCAACCGTTGCAATAGGCCCATAGAAGTTACCCTATCCCAACGGTTTGGGTGAACCGTTGGGATAGTTTTTCCCAACGGTTCTCCCAAAACCGTTGGGAAAACCAAATGCCACACATTTTTTCCCAACGGTTTTAAACCGTTGGGAATTGGTGAAGTCTTTCCCAACGGTTTAGAACCGTTGGGAAAAGACATGCTAAAACTTATATGCCAACGGTTTAAAACCGTTGGCATACCCTATGCTGCAAATTGCAGCACCCTGCAATTTGCACAGCCCCTGTCCCCTGTCTATCACCACCAGTCATCAGGCCTCATTTTCACCTCATTTTCACCTCATTTTCACCTCATTTTCGATCCAACTATTGTACCAGTAATAAAATAAAACATACATATTCAATTACGAACAAATTCATACACATTTAACATATAATGGATCCTGAAACTATACAAATCCATAATTAAATTACAATTCATAAACATACATAATTCATATAGAATTCAATTTAAAATTTAGATGACAATTATACGTGGAATCTGAAATTCAATTCATAATATGATCGGTTTTTTCTATACCATATATTTTTACCTCAAATGATGTCCATTTTAAACAAAATACATACACCTGAAGTGATACCGGCCACACCGCACCTCATATTGAGGCGGGGTTAACTCGTACACGTCACATTTGACTCATGGATCGTTGTGCTAAAGTATCGACAGAATCCTAATGCGTTTGGTCGGTTTTCCGTATGCCAGTTGATGTTTTTCACTTAAAATGGCGTCCTTTTGAAACAAAAGACGGACACTATGAGTGGTGCCGACCACACCGCGTCTCCAATTGAGGCGGGGTTGATTCGTACACGGCACATATGACTCATGGATCGTTCTCCTAAAGTTTAAATGGAAACCGAATGCGTTTGGTCGGTTTTCCGTATGTACCTAAAATGTTGTCCATTTTAAACAAAAGAGTGACACTTAGACTCATCCCGACCACACCGCGACTCAGATTCATCCCGGGTTGGCTCGTACATGTCACATATGACCCATGGATCATTGTGATAAATTATAAAAAGATTCCGAATGCGTTTGGTCGGTTTTGCGTATGCCAGTTGTTCTTTTCATTTATAATCATGTCCATTTTAAACAAAAGAGACATAGTTAGAGCGGTGTCGGCCACACCACATCTCATATTAAGACGGGGTTGACTTGTACACGTCACATATGACCCATGGATCGTTGTGCTAAAGTATCGATAGAATCCGAATGCGTTTGGTCGGTCTTCCGTATGTCAGTTGATGTTTTTCACTTAAAATGACGTCCTTTTGAAACAAAAGACGGACACTTTGAGTGGTGTCAGCCGCACCGCATGTCGGATTGAGGCGGGATGATTCGTACACGTCACATAGGACCCATGGATCGTTCTCCTAAAGTTACAATGGAAACCGAATGCGTTTGGTCGGTTTTCCGTATGTACTTAAAATGGTGTACATTTTAAACAAAAGAGAGCCATTTAGACTGATCCCGGTCACACCGCGACTCGGATTGACCCGGGTTGGCTCGTACACGTCACATATGACCCATGGATCGTTGTGATAAATTATCAAAAGATTCTGAATGCGTTTGGTCGGTTTTGCGTATGCCAGTTGTTCTTTTCACTTATAATCCTGTCCATTTTAAACAAAACAGACACAGTTAGAGCGGTGTCGGCCACACCGCGGCTCGGATTGAGGCGGGGATGATTCGTACACGTCACATATGACTCATGGATCGTTCTCCTAAAGTTTCAATGGAAACCGAATGCGTTTGGTCGGTTTTCCGTATGTACTTAAAATGGTGTCCATTTTAAACAAAAGAGAGCCACTTAGACTGATCTCGGCCACACCGCGACTCGGATTGAACCCGGGTTGCCTCGTACAGCTCACATATGACCCATGGATTGTTGTGATAAATGATCAAAAGATTCGGAATGCGTTTGGCCGGTGCACCAGACAGAAGCAAGGGATTTCTCTGGCTCCACCGGCTGACCGGTGCTGAGCCACCGGCTGGCCGGTGGTCTGGACAGAAGCATGCTATTCTGTCTGGGTTCCACCGGCTGGCCGGTGGCCAGGCACCGGCTGGCCGGTGGTCTGGACAGAAGGTATTCCATTCTGTCTGGGCCCACCGGTTGGCCGGTGGCCAGACACCGGCTGACCGGTGGCACCTGGTAGAGGGCAAGGCCTTCTGCCTTGTCCACCGGCTGGCCGATGGGCTGGATCCGACTGGCCGGTGACCTTACCGGATGGCCGGTGGTCTCACACCGGCTGGCCGGTGGACTTAAAATGACGTCTTTTTGAAACAAAAGACCGACACTTTTTGAGTGGTGTCGGCCACACCGCGTCTCCGATTGTGGCGGGGTTGATTCGTACACGTCACATATGACCCATGGATCGTTCTCCTAAAGTTTCAACGGAAACCGAATCCGTTTGGTCGTTTTTCCGTATGTACTTAAAATGGTGTTCATTTTAAACAAAAGAGAGCCACTTAAACTTATCCCGGAAACACCGCGACTCGGATTCATCCCGGGTTGGCTCGTACACGTCACATATGACCCATGGATTGTTGGGATAAATTATCAACAGATTCGGAATGCGTTTGGTCGGTTTTCCGTAAGCCAGTTGATTCTTTTCACTTAAAATGACGTCCTTTTGAAACAAAAGACGGACACTTTGAGTGGTGTCGGCCACACCGCGTCTCCGGATTGAGCTGAAACCACCGTGAAACATTCTAATTATTATTCGTGACGTGTACGCGCAGACGGCACGTCAATCGGACGTGCGGTTTGCGCGGTACGGCTCAATATTAGTGTTTTAAGTGATGCACGCGCTTCGTAAACGCGCGTGAGGGGGGTCCAAACGGGCCGAACGATGTCGGAATGGCCTGAAATCAGACGACAAATACGGGCGACTGATTAAAATAATTCAACTCCAATACTATACTACGAGTCTAGATAAAACCAACAACTAGAATAGATTAAACATCACATGTCAAGTCAAAAATGTAACGGATCAATATGTCCCACATCAGCATCACCATCTCCATCATCATCATCATCATCGCCCTCGTCATCGTCCTCCTCATCGTCATCACCCTCCTCAACGCCTTCCTCCTCGCCTTCGCCCTCCTCCTCGCCCTCCTCATCTCCATCCTCTTCCGAATCAGACTGCTCGCCATCATCATCTTCAAGCTCGACATCAGCCTGACCACCACTGGAACTGCCACCTGGTGCACCATATATAGAATGTATCGACGACATGTATTCATCAATCGCTGGGCTGGCCTCTGCTGGAAGTGTTGGACGTAGAACTTCAATAAATTTCATAAATGCACTGTTTGCCCTTGCAGACTGTTCTGCCATCTCTGTGGCCCTTTTCTCAGCCTGTTCTGCCTGTGCCCTAACTTGCTGCAGCTCGGTGGCACTACAACTCGTACCTGAGGCAGGCCAATACCTCGTCGGGGCTATCCTAGGTCGGCAGCGTACTCTGCCAGAATGATCATCTCCCAACACCTGATGTAAGTGATCAGATGGCCCAAAATTGTCTGCTTCTTGGGCATCGAGGGCCTCTAAAGCATCATGTTACAAATATAAATATATTGTTAAGTTACAAAATAGATATTAAAATATAAAATCAACAGATTAAAACTTACAATCTGCTGCTGAGTCGCTTCGTTGACAGCACGTCCATCCTTTTTTCGTCTACTCGAGCAAAACAGTTTTGCTCGAGGCACACGTCCTTCAATATTTTGTACTTTCCTCTACAATGACATTGAAAACAAAATTTATATAAAGACTTCAGCAAATAATTAAATAATTGAGGAAAAAAAAGAAAATGTAAGTCGTAAAGAAAACTTATAAACAATTGTCATACCTGCTGCCTCTCATGATCCGGCATCGTCGTGCGTCCTAGTGTATGGAGGTATTTTTTTGCATCAATGTTTTTTTTATTTTTACCAGATGATTCCTAAATAAAATCCGATAATGCAAAGGATAATATTAATGCAAAACTTGAAAGTTATTATTTAAATACCTCAAATGTAATTCATACCTTAAACTGGGTACTCGTCCAATGAGTAATCATCTGACGATACTGCTCTATAGGACAATCATCCACGACTGGTACCGCCTCTAACTCAGTGCCAACTCTAGCACGCCAGCCAATATACAGCTCATGCTTGTAGGCTCTCCAAAGCTCGCCTAAATCCTTTAGACGTTCCATTCGTGCACCCTCACCATCAGGAAAATTAAATCGAAGCTGAAATGAAAATATTAATTTATATAAATACAAAAAAAATTCATGGCATTAAATACAACAGATTTTTTTACCCATATCTCTGCCCAAGCTCTATCTTTGACCTCATGTGGCAAATGTCTCCACGACAGCGGGCTGACGGGAATGATGTCGGAGTATTTGGCAAGCGTCGCCATAAAACTCCGACATTGCTGCCCTGTTTTCTCAACCATCTGATTGTCTTCATTATATTCCACCATAACCTGTGTGCGACGGTTCCACACCGAACGCATGCGTGTACGGCCCCGCCCCCGCCTCCTTTCAGTAGATGTATCTGTCATGAAAGAAAAACAAATATTTTATCAAAACATGTTATAATGAAAATAAATATTACTATAAAAATTTGATAGGGTTTTATAAATATACCTGTGCTAGTCTGATCAATGAGTGGCGCCGGATCCACAGAACCTGATGGAACACCCTCTGGTGGAACGGGAGTCGAAGACGATGGAATATAAAAGCTCGGAGAGACAGAAGTAGAAGGAAAAGAAGATGGAACAACTGTATGACCTGATGCTGACTGGGGAGTGGGAATCATCATGGGATGTGAAAATGATGGGGCAGAAGATGCAGAAGGTAGCGAAAACATGGGAGGTCTAAATATCCCGTGTGTCCCTAACGACACACCGGGATCAGAATGTGGGAAGGCTGAAATGTCAGTGGGAGGGGCAGGGTCTAGTCGGGCACGCGCAGCTCTATGTCCACCTCTGGTACGAACCCTCCTCGTACCACCGGCCTGAGTACTCGGACCAGTACTAGGCTCCTCGTCAAATAACTGTCGACGTAATGGTGGAATGCCCAGCTCCTCCATCCGACGATTGTTCTCCGCCATTTTTTTTCTTCGTCTCTCTTCAATTGGCTTCATTTCCTGCATTGGAAAACAAATATGTAATTAATTAGAAAAAGAAAATTAATGTGTAAACCAAAAAACTAAATATATGAGGGAATGAGGGGATTCATTGGTAATTTAGCTATCAATTGTTTTAGAAGAGCTTGAATGAATTTAATAAAACATACAAGTTGTAATGTTCACCAAGTTTGAAATATTGTTTGATTTGGTTTGAATACAGTTCAATTCCAAATTAGAAAATGCAATTCAAATAAAACAGCAACCAATAAACATTGAAAATTCACATAACGGTCAAGTCAGCTAAAACATATTTGTGATCAATACTAAATAAATATGAATATTACCAACCTTAACAACCCAACTCGAGGTAAACCAAAAGAATTGAGAACATGGATGAATGATTCTATATATTTCCAACCACAACTTCAGGTTCACAATCAACTCTGACAATTGAGCTATTGGAGTCATCAAAAGAAATAAATGGATTGGTTCCAATGGCAATAGGGACAGTGTCAATTCCATCATCAGCATCATCAAAAATATGTCTTGGAATTACTTCAACTACGACACCAAATTCAGGTTGAAGTTGATCTTTGACATAAAAAACTTGTTTAGCCATTGATGCCAACACATATGGTTCTTCGGTTGCAAGAGTACGGGTCATATTAATTACTCGAAATCCACAATCATCAATAAATGTGCCATGTCTCGTCATCGAATCAAACCAATGGCATTTCATCATTGTGACTCGTCCATGAGAGTAATAATCCAATATTATTATTTTCTCAACGACTCCATAATAACCCACATTTTCAAGTCGCGGTCTACTATCTGATGCGCTGGCATAACAATCTGTTGTGGCAGTAACCATAATACCATCATGTTGTGTTCTCATGTTTTTGGCTCGTTCAGTGACAATAAATCTGTACCCATTGATAACAATTGATTTACAGTCACGAACCACGGTATTAGGACCAAAAGCCAAAGCTCTTATTTCCTCAGAGACAGAGTCAGCAGACAAACTCAATACCTGCAATATAAATGACAGCTAAACTTAAGTAAATATTGAAATAATTAATTTAAACAGTAATATTTTTACCTTCAATTTTAACCAAGCAGAAAACTCTTTGCTATGCAAAGTCTCTCTCCTTCTCAAAGATAAAGAACGATGCTTCCTATTTATCATTGTTTTATGTTCCCTGTAGATAAAAAAATATGAATAATTTAACAGATATATATGTAAGATATACATATTCAATTTTGTTACCTGATATAGTCATCGAACAAATCACAGTTGAACAAAACTGTGCGATGTGCCATCTCCCGCTCTTCATTGCTTAATGTCTTCAATGTATATGATCCAGGAATTCCTCCTGTTTGAGGAAGTGATGGCAAACTGGGGTCAATTTTCTCATATTGTTCTTCTTCATTTCTCATTGGTCTGCTCATTCTTGTAGTAAGATCAGACAAATACATTGAACAGAAATCCATACATTCTTGAGCTAAGTAACCGTTCACGATAGAACCTTCGGGATGATTCTTGTTTCGAACATAAGACTTTAATGTGAACATATTTCTTTCAGTTGGATACATCCAACGAAAAGAAACAGGTCCTCCGAGAAGTATTTCAGTTGGAATATGGACAGTCAGATGCAGCATGCATGTGAAAAATGATGGGGGAAATATTTTCTCCAACTCACACAAAATTAATGGGGCATCTGTCAACATTTTTTGCAAGAAAGACTTCGACAACTTCTTAGCACAAAGATCTCTAAACAAATGGCACAACCGAATAACACCCACCCTTACATTATTGGACAAAAGATGACGGATTGCTATTGGAAGCAACTCATGCAGTAGAACGTGATAATCATGAGTCTTCAAAGATTTTAGCTTCAACTCTCTTCTGTTGACCCGTTTAGATATGTTGCTTGAATAGCCATCAGGAACTCTAATAGTCTCTAATACTTCCAAAAATTGTTTTTTTTCAGTAGGTGTCATCACATAAGAAGCACATGGAAGTTGCCATTTATTTTCACTGATACGCACAGGATGCAATTCTGGTCTGATGCCCCAATCCACCAAGTCACGTCGAGATCGTAAATCATCTTTTGTCTTCCCCTTGACATTTAGAAGAACTGAAAGCAACATTTCACATATATTCTTTTCAATATGCATTACGTCTAAGCAATGACGTAGCAAATTGGTTGACCAATAAGGCAAATCAAAAAAGATACTCCTCTTCCTCCAATTGTAACAGGTTTCTGTGGAAACATTCTTTCTCTTTCCAGATTTCATTTGACCCTTCCCGAACGAAAAACTGAAATCTTTCAATTCATTAAGCACATCAGTTCCAGACATACGCTGAGGTGGATCATCGGTCTCTATAGTATTATCAAATCTTCGACGATTCATTCTATATGGATGATCCTTTGGCAAAAATCGTCGATGTCCCATAAAACTGAAACTACAACGATGTTTCAGTCTTCTGGATCGTGTATTCTTCATACAAACTGGACATGACAGTTTCCCCTTCGTGCTCCATCCAGACATCATTGCATAAGCCGGAAAATCATTGATTGTCCACATAAGCGCAGCGCGCATCTGAAATATGTCTTTCGAACATGCATCGTATGTGCGCACACCCACATCCCAAAGAAGCTTCAACTCTTTTATTAAAGGTTGCATGTATACATCAATATCAATGCCAGGATCAGAAGGACCAGATATGAGTATACTCATGAAAGTGAAAGGTTTTTTCATACACAACCATGGGGGAAGATTATAAATGTGTATAAAAACTGGCCATGTGCTGTGCGAAGTAAGCATCTGCCCAAACGGATTAAAACCGTCGCATGAAAGACCCAGCCTCACATTACGCACGTCAGCTGCAAAATCAGGATGTCGAGCATCAAATCTCTTCCATGCAAATCCATCTGCAGGATGAACCAACTCATCATCAGTCTTCTTTCTCTCGGTATCATGCCATCTCATTTTTATTGATATGTCATCAGACATAAAAAGATTCTGGAGTCTGGGAATCAATGGAAAGTGCCACATTACTTTCTGTGGAACGCGGGATGGTGTTCCATCAGATTTTGACTTCCAGCGGGATGTGCCACATTTTATACAATCATTTCGTTCAGCGGTTTCCTCCCAGAATAAACTGCAATCTTTCGGGCAAGCATGAATTTTGTTTTTTGAAAATCCAAGTTCCTCAACTAACTTCCATGCCATACAGTGGTTTGAGGGAATATCTGCATCATCTGGAAGTAAATCCTTCAAGAGGGTAAGAATGTAATCGATTGCTGTATTAGAAATCCCATACATAGTTTTCCCATGAAATAATCGGATTAAAAATTCCAGCTTTTTCATTTTATCGCATTGCCGATATACTGGAGTCGTGGCAGCATCATTCAATTTTTTCACCCTATCAATATCATCATTTTCACTAGATGCATCAGCTGTCCTCATATCGAAGTCTTCTTGAGTCGAAATCCTTTCTTTTTCATGATGACGAATAAACGGAAACCGATCATCTAACAAATTCTCCATTCCAGTCTTTTCATTTCGATCATCACCAATTTGAGATTTCGTTTTCTCCCCATTGTGATACCACAGAAAGTAGTTTGCTTGAAACCCATTTTTGGTTATGTGGTAGCTGACTTCTTCACGGCTCAACCAAGGTCTACCAACACAATTGGAACATGGGCAGTGTATGCGACCACTATCTGAAGCATTGTCAAATGCAAAATCTATAAAGCTCTCCAAATTGTTTTGAAAATCATCTGAGATCCGATCGGTTTCATACATCCAACTTCTGTCCATTCTGTAAAAAGAATTTATATAAGTCATTTTGTCATAAACAATTCAATAGGCATTAACTATAATAGAATATTCATTTAAGTAAACGATAAAGGAACAAAATAATCAAGGTATCAACTACACATGTCAAAAAAACATACAAATGTGTTATTGAAAAAATGTAAAACCAACAAGAACTTAATGTGTTATATCACATAACAGCATGACTCATCCCATAACCATATTAGTAGGGTATCATGAACATGAATAACATCAACCTTGTGCCATCCTCCTACCCTACATGACCCCAACCACATGCCACATCTTATTATAGCCTTATCACATCACACCTCATCGAAAAACACTAGGGAAATCATAGTACATCTCACCTGAAGACACATGGACAATCACATCGCATCTTGCCTAAAAACACATGGTCAATCACTTTTGAAGGAAGAGTAGGGAATGTTGTACCCAACTCTCTTGGATTTTAATGATCACAATCACTCTCATAGTGATCTAATGTTGTTTCAAGTGTTCTTGTTAATAGGCATGATTTCAGGAGCAAGAAGTGGCAAAAAAAAGGAAAAGTGGACTTTTTTCAAGTCCACCGGCCAGCCGGTGTAGGACCACCGGCCAGCCGGTAAGGGCACCGGCCAGCCGGATCCAGCCCATCGGCCAGCCGGTGGACAAGGCAGAAGGGCTTGCCCTCTGCCAGGTGCCACCGGTCAGCCGGTGTCTGGCCACCGGCCAACCGGTGGTGCCAGACAGAATGGGATGTCTTCTGTCCAGACCACCGGCCAGCCGGTGGCCTCCTCACCGGCCAGCCGGTGGAACTCTTTGGAATAGTGAGACCTACTGTCTCACCACCGGCCAGCCGGTGGCCTTCCCACCGGCCAGCCGGTGGCTCCTGGGCAGAAGCTCTCTCCACCTTCCAAGGCACCGGCCAGCCGGTGGGCAAGCACCGGTCAGCCGGTAAGCAAAGTCAAACTAGCCGTTAGAGCTTGACCAGACTTGCCCACTTGATCCCCAACGGCTCCAAGAACCGTTGGCAAAACCTCTCAAATACCAACGGTTATACCAAACCGTTGGTATGTATGTGTTGGGAAAACTCCAGTTTCCAGTAGTGAGGATCTTACATACACATCATGGATCACTATCAAAACCATAAAAACATTGACAGATCTCAAAAAATGAGTGCATGCCATCATTACCTCATAGAATTGAAAAAAGGTAAGTAACAAGCAATATATCTCACTACTCCATACTCACCCCACAACATAAGGGTCTCACATTACTAGGGAATAATTCTATCCAATACTAAATGATCTTGATCCATTTTTCATATACATATATGATTCACCTCACCAATTACTAAATATTAATAACATACAAAATTATGATTCCATTTAACTAGAGTTAAACCATCAGGTTTTACAAGGAAATTCTATATAAGTATTAGTTTACACTTTAAATAAAGAACATGAATGTCATGTTAACACTCAACATTGATTCATTAATAAATTGTATTCGAATTTTATGGAAATACCAAAATAAATTAGTGAATCAATGTACCTATAGTGGTGCACATGACCACCATGAAACAATCATAAATTTTTACAAAAACCCTAATAATTGGGAATAACGAAATCAAGAATAGAAGTATATGATTTATAAGAGCTGGAACTATATCGTTGATAAAATATAGGAGTCTAACCTGGTAGGTGCTGATCTGATGGAAGATGTGGGGATTGGGAGGTCCTTCTGCAAGGAATCGCTCCAGGAGGACATGAACTGAATGCTTCTGGAATGTGGGGAGGCCGCTGGCTCGATTTGGTATTTGGGGCTTTTTTTTCCCAACGGTTATTAAAAACCGTTGGGAATGACCAACATTTCCCAACGGTTCCATAGAACCGTTGGGAAAACAAGATTTTTCACCACTTTTCCCAACGGTTCTTAGGAACCGTTGGGAAAAACCTATCTTTCCCAACGGTTGTATGAAACCGTTGGGAAAACTATGCATTGAGGGGTTTTTCCCAACGGTTTCTATAAACCGTTGGGAAAAAAAAGATATGCCAACGGTTCATTGAACCGTTGGTACACAACTGTTGGGAAAGGTCCCTTTTCCAGTAGTGAGAACTTTGTAACTATTGTTTCTTGAGTGTCGAATAAGAGAATAAATTGTAGCATTGAAGGCTTGACAGTCTTTGATAGAAATGTATGAATAAAATATGAAAATGATATGAAGTAAGAAAATTTCCAAAATTGAAATGGAAGGAGGATGAATTTTTAAAACATTTCATAAATTTAATATTATTGGACAAATTCATAAGAAATTTAAAATTCAATATAAACAATATCGTGAATTTTTCTCAACGATTTATGTTGGTTGAGGAGAGATATATCAATAAAAGGTGACTTTTTACATTATAATTTTTATTTATGAGGTCAATCCAATGACCTTAATTATGTTTATGAAGAAATAGTTAGATGTATCATAAAGTTTCATATTTTTTATAAGGGAAGTTAAGAATAAATGCAGTGTTTATATAATGATTTTTAGACTATATAATGAAAATAATTACACATAAAATGTGTTAGGTCATATAATTAGAAACATGGAATTTAGAGTCAATATAATGATCTATACATCTTAAAAAATGGAGTTACAAAAAGGAAAAATAGGATTTATTTTGAAATAGAATCAATAATGCTGGAAGAGTATAAAAATTCTATTTTTTATTGAGAGAAGTTGTGAGTACTACTTTATATATACAAAACTGTTTTTTAATATTGCAATCAAACACGAATTCCTATGAAAATATTTATAACTAATAACCATATTCTAAATATTATTTGGTTTTTGGAAGCTCTAGGTTACTGATGATTAGATATCAAGATCTTCTAAAATTTGATGAAAAGGATGCAGATGTAATGTTTATGGGATATTAACCCTATTTAAAAATTTATAATTGTTGAAACAAATGTTTAGAAATGTTATTGTGTTCCTAAAAAGTGAATGTCATTTAAAATAGAAATTTCATTATATAGAATAATGATAATATTATTGAGGATAAATTAATAAAATTAAATTAGAATAAAAAAAGGTAAAAAAATCGAAAAATTTGTTGAGTGTTGAACTGATAGAATCTGATGGTTTTGAAAGTGAGACAATAAGAAAAACATTGAAATTTAATACCTTTTTGAAATAGGCAGAAACTAAATATATAATTGGAAATCATAAAGCTACAGTTTAGACTAGAATGAAGTTGAGATTAGATAATATGACATATTGTTTCTCACATATTGAGATAGAGAATGTTTCAGAATAAATTGAAAACAAATAATTATTTTATTCTATGTTTGATAAGTTGGATTAGATAGGGAAAACAATTCATACGAACGAGTTCCACAACCTTTCTTAAATAACATCATTAGGAAAAAATTTGAGTATGGTAATAAGGTGAATATACATGGAGATGTTTCAAGAAATAAAGAGATGATATTATGTAAAAAATATTCCTATGTTGATTGTATGGATATTGAAGAAACATTCTACCCATTTCAATGTTGTTTACTATTAGAATTTTATTGTTATTAGTGGAACATTATTCTTAAACATTTGTAACGATAGAAATATATTTAAGTTTACTAAATGTGTAAATTTAGGAATATTAATACATTGAATTTGTTTTGGTTTTTACATGATAAATATGAAACCAATATTAGTAAATTGAATAATTCACTATATTGTTAGAAATTATCTCTATGATTCAGGTACTCAAAACATGATAATTGCTTAGAATAGGTGATTTCATTCCAAAAGTGATAGTTTATATCAAAAAATATTTGAATCTGTTAACCCTATACACATTGAAAGTTATTTTACATCTCGATGATAATATTTTTGCAGTGGACATCTAAAAGAAAGGCGAAGAGTTTGCTGATGAAATGAATAAAAAATTGAAATTCCATTATTATTGGTATTTGACATTATTTTTTTGATTACAATTGTATTATATGGAAAATACATTTTTATATATCAAGAGAAGTATTAAATATAATTTTTATAAAAAAAATTTAGGGAAAATTCTACATAGTTTTATACTCCAATTTTTTATGGACAAAAATTTGAAATGATGATGCGTGAAAATTGTAATTTGAATGAATTTTCAAAGGAAAGAGGATTTTTATTATATAATAATGTTTCCAAGATAATTTTTTCTTATGATATAACATTTTGTTTTTATTAATACACTATTCTTAATGAATCCAACACGTTGGAAGGAAAAACAATTTTGAGATATGTTAATGGAACAATGTTGTATGGGCTGTTGTATAGAAGAATAAGTTATATAAACATTCAAGGGTAATAGATGATTATTGGGATAATGATTACAATAATAGAAAATCAATTTTAAGAGAAACAACTTTCTTATGTGATTATTGTGTGATTTGGAATTTTAATAAACAAAGCTCAGTAACATTGATCTAATCAAAATAAGAGTACGATTACAAAATCAAATTTAGTTTGTAGATGATATAAATTCTGAGCAAGAAAAATTTAATGGGAATTTTTGAAAACTATTGAAGGTTCTCTGTGATAATTATAGTGAATTAAAATGTCATTACTACACAATACAAAATCCATGGTCAGTGAACAACGATATTTTTTAGAATTCTATAAAAGATAATGTTCAAGGTGTAGAAGTCAAAATTGGGTAAATATTGATAAAATATCACATTTTTTATGTTTTTGGAAATTTATTAAAGAAGGTAGATTTATATAATTTTGTAAGTGACTAAATGTTTTAACTTTAGCAATGAATTCATAAATATTTCTGAGAAATTCCCTCAATCTGATTTTGTTTATTTTGAAAATGGGGGAAATAGATTAACAACTTTTCAAAAAGTCTTAAAAAAATTATAATGAATAGGAATAAATGGTTATTGTAATATTGTGGACATAAAGAAATATATAATTAATGGAAATTTAGTAAAGGACAATTTTATAGAAGATATTATTTTAGGGTAAAGATTATATTTTCATAACTAATTATTTTATTTACTCTAAGGGATAGATTCCCATTAAAAAAATCATCTATAAGTTTGTTTTTGGGCTATTCTATTTGAGAAATGTTTTTATTTTATGATTTTTTTTAAAAAAAATTTGAGTTGTAAAAATTTGAAATTTAATGTTTTCAACAAATCTAGAGAGGGATTTTGAATATAATTTTTGATTTTTTTTAAATAATTTTTTTTATTTTTTAACAACAATCATTTTTCAAACATTGTTTTTTTTCAAAATTTAAAATATTTTATGATGGTAGAGTTTCTAAAAAATAAGAAAATTATGTTGTTTGTATCTAATCATTCAATATAATCCAGATGATTCAATAGTATTTTTTCAAGTTCCAAACATCATGGAAAATATCATGATATAATATTTTGTTCAAAGGGGGATTGGATGTAATAGAAAAACAATTCATATATAAAACCTTTTAAAATGATTGAAATAAGTGAATGAGGGTGTTTGAAAGAATAATTGATAATGTGAGGATGGTACAACATGATAAACATAAAAATATTTTACATTGGGTATTTTATAAAGATGTTAATAGTGCGTTTTTATGTGAAAAAATTTAATGATTCATCAAATGCACAATTAGTGATAGTGTTTTTGAAGTGACTGCTTTTAATAAATTTTTTGGTATGATTAATAGACATTACAATGTATTTGGTCAGATTAACTCAATCAGAGATGCTTTGATTAATGGTGTTTACACATATATCATTTGATATAAAAAATTAGAAAATTAGACGAAATGTTTTGGATATGATGAAGTGTTAATGATTTATTCTTTTTATAATAAATGTTAATGTGTTTTTATAGTTTTCTAATGATATGAAATAAGTTCAAAGTAGATAATTAAATCATAGGGAGTTATCAAGATGAATTCAAATGTCAATATCTATGAAAATGAAAAGGTGGTGAAGTCGGATTTGATTGTAGTGTTTTTATTCCAAGATGTTTATATCCAAAAAAAATTCTTAATATGATTAAACTTTTTAGTCAACCATCAATATTATGTTGTTCAATTTGAACTGTCATATTGGTCAAGGGAAACTAAAAGAGGAAAAGTGAGTCTTTTGGACATACTATTTTTCATGATCACTGAGGTTTTGAGATTCATTATAGACTTAATTGTTGTTCAAGTTTATAAATATTATTTATCGGATGAAAGAACATAAAATAAAATATATGAAAAACATTCACTTGTGACTAGATGAGAAAGGGAGGTGAGGTCCGAATTGATTCTAGAGTTTTCATTTTAATATGTTTGTATCCAAAAAAATCATTATATTTTGAAAAATTTTAGACATCCATAAAAACTATGTCTTTTATTTTTTTCAAATGGGTCACGATCAACAAAAAGTAGAAATGTGAGTTTTTTGGACACATTTTTTTTCATGATGATTCAACTGTACAAATTATTTTTAAGGAATGTTATTATGAATGCTAAAAATTTTACTTATCGGATGGGAGAACATCAAAAGAAAAATTAGAAAAAAATTCACATTTTTACTAGATAATCATTTTTTAGGATATCATCAGACAGATTCAAATGGATGAATAAATATAGAAAAACTGTTTTTTGTCATCGGGAAAGTATATTCAATGAAAAAAATTTCAAAATAAATTTTCTATCAAACATTTCAAATCATTTTATTGAAAAAATGTGATAGTGTATAATTTTTTATTTCACATTGTTTCTTATTAATTAATTTCCAGAAAACCCATTAATTCACTATACAATTCATGCTTAATCAAGAGGATTTGAGAACAGTTTGGATTTATTAAGAAGCATCCAAGAGAAATTCAAATGTACAAAAATTTTAATTATGTATTTAAGTTAGTGGTAAAATGAAAAAACGTTTCCCACATTTTATATTATAGGAGAACTGGTAAACTGATGAAAAGTACATCATACTTAATACGGTTCACATGTATATAAATATGAAATTTTATAGAAGTAGAATCATAATTAATTTTCCAAATGATGTTATGTTACAGATTGAAGAAGAATACCAGAAATAGGATTCATTTCAGAACATAGGAAAAATGATTATATTCATCCTTCCAGATGTATAGGTAGAGAAAAGAATCATCTGAAAATGTTTTTCGAGTAGATTTTTCTTTAGAGTGTTTTTATTAAATCAGATTTTAAAGAGGTAAAAAATTAATATAATTTTGTGAGGTTCAATTGATAGAGGATAAATAGATGTATAATTGGAGAACTTAATGAAATTCTACTAGAAATGGGAAATATTATAGAGAATTTTTCAATATATAATTTTTAGAGCTAAATTCATAAGCAAACAAACATTTATTGTCAATCAGACATTCAAGAAAAACTTGTAAACTAATGAGAGTCAGTATTGTCATACCAATCAAAAGATACAAGGTGTTTAATTAGAGTGGGATCAAATTTGTATTCAGTTCATGAAAATAGAGAATCAACATGGACCCACAAGAGTGGTCATGTCTAAGGAACAAATTATCACACATAGGATGGAACATTTAATTAATTTATTCTTTGTTTACGTACTATATTTTTACACTTGTGATATTTCTAAAAAATTGATAAGTTTGATAACTATAATAAGCTCTAGGGATATAATTTAATAAATTTAGAAATTTATGAAAATACCATCACTGATTCACCATCCCTGTCTTAGTGGATCCACAATCTTTAGAAGCTCATCTTCATTATATTCCACATCTATATATTTTAATGTCATTACCCATCACATTTGGGCCTTCATAGTTGTTAGTATTTTGAGTGTCAGCACCCAAAACTGGACTCGAATAGGCTAGTGGATGGAGACCAATGCTGAGTAGGAATAACTCACACATTGGAGGAATTTCCCTAATGTAAATATAACCACATACATGTCTCCATGCCCACCTGATATAGTAAAAATATCTTATACCATAACTATTTTCATAACATTTATCACACATCAAACTATTAAAATAGCAATTAGAGTGGAGTAAGGAGCCAAATACATACCCAACCCAAACTTGAAATGAGTCAAACTACCTCAGAAAGAGGGGGATGAAGTCAAATGACACAGTAGCATACATGTTGAACTATCCTGAACCAAAATATACACCACCTTCTCCCATCCCTCTCATGTCATTATCAAAATGTATGCTCGTTAGCATAAGATATAAGACATGCACATGATTCCAATAAATGTGTGAGTATAACAATACCCAGATGAACACTATAAAATCACAAAGTAAAAAAAATAAAAATCATTCAACTCAACACAAGATATGTCAACCATATATGAGGAATCATTATCCAGATATAATCATAATATACATCTGGTATAAATTGTTCTCATGTAATACTGCCAGCCTCAAGATAAATTCAAAGTATTCCTACTAGTACCCTTATTATGAGTATTCGGTCGATGAAATTCTATGTCTCTAATGACTCTCATTTAACTGTTCAAGATCATTGGTCCCCGCTCAAGTAGAACACTTGGGTATTAGATGATCTCATCATTCATGTACATGATAAATCCTATGGCCACTAGGGGAATGAAAAAAAACTGGATTGACCATTTAGATAATGGATTGATGCCCTATGCTTGGTGGTTTTACTGATACCACAATCCCCACCTAGAAATGACCAAGAATCCCATCCTGGACCCATAGGGATATTCTATGAACACTATCCAATACTAAAAGAGAATTGGTGATCAGAATCCTAATATGAGGATGTAAATCTATACTATAACCTCATAGGAAGAGTCTATATAGTTACACCCAACTAAACTTGGTATACAATTGTGATATAAAGCACTCCAACCCATATATGAAGAACTATATTTTATATACTACCAAACCTGCATCTACCAATTTTTGTTCCTACATTCCTCTTCCCAAACAACGAAACTTGATCTACAACCATGTTCAAATACAAAAAACATCCCATGTACTTTAGATATGTTCGAGTACACGACATATCCCATGCACTCAAACCATTCCAGAATAACCACTGAGATACATGGAATGTTGTTAGCCGGAGGTCACATGGTGTGTGGTCAGGACAACACAATATGTGATAATTATATATTATATAGATTCCATATAGTTATATCCATGGAACCACATGTCTTGTATCTCAGGTTGATAGGTGACACATCATGGGTTCCCCATAAACCCCATGTTCTATCTATGTATTCACTCATGTCCCCAACTATTGATTCCACCAATTAATCAACCATAGGCCACAAAGTGGACTGATATCAATGACAATAAGATTCTTATTACTAATTCTCCTTTAAATCATCACCATTAGCTTCCATACCATCGCAATATGCTGAATACTAAAATGGGATATAATGATCTAGTATCAAATACACTCAATCAACCACCATCATCCGCACACCTCGATTTCTATATATATTATGAATAATACCATTGATATTGACCAGTTCCATTAAATAATGGGTAGGAAGTGATTGAATACTAGATATTCATACAACCATGGGAAAACAATAGTACCCCTGACAAATATTAAAAGGAATGGGGGATTAATCCATAAAAAAATTTTGTGATGAAATAATCCACATAAATTGTTTATTTTGGACTCTACTGGATATCATATGCTTGATGAAAAAAGATGAATATACAATACTACATAAAAAATTATCCACAATATCATCCATTAAGCCATAGATCCATTCTTATGAATGTAATTCACCCATGATCAATATGGGATAAATAAATAGGGATAAATGAAAAAATACAAATGTCATACCTCATGTTCTGATTGATCTATGATGAAAAATTATTTTTCATTATTTTGGCTGGTGAGATCCTAGAACTATATCGAAATGGATATATGTTGTGATACTGATCTAATCTATATCTTATTGTTTTCCACCAATGAACCCCAAAGGCCTCCTATCAAATCTCAAGGGTCATGTAGCTAACCATAATATTTATAGTGGAGGATTATGCCATTAAAAATAATTAAACAAATAAATTTATTTATTTGTCCACACATGACTATACTTAACCTGAGCATAAAAAGATCTCATGAGTCAGGTCACTCCTTGGGTGAAACACATAGAATATTAATTTTGGATTTATATCATTTGGAAGGTGAAGAAGATCAATTGTGGACTCCTATGAAGAATACATGTCAACATGAAGAAATATAATTCATGGAGTGGGATTATGGTAGGGTGTTTGTACGATGAGTTGAGAAAAGTTGTCACATTAATATCAGAGGAGGGATAAATACCCTTAACTAGTGAAGGATACAATATAGTAGTTATTTTATTTTCACAAGCAATAAGATGATCAAGAAATATAGGTAGTTGGATATAACATTACCAAGAAAAAGAATAGAATAATCAGTGTATTTTGACAGGATTAGAAGGAACTCTGAGGGATTAAGTCATTCATAGATGAGGTAGATGTCAAAATCTAAACAAAGTGTCCCAAAATACATACCCTAAACACCTCACACACCAAAACCATGATTCGTCTAAATGAGGAAGAACACTATTTCACGTGAGATGTAAAACCATACGAGACACCTGTTTTGAGGAACACCTTATTCTTTATCATGAAAATAAATATTTAATATATTTTTAGACATATGGTTTCTCTAGAACTATTGTGAGTAATTTTATATAGAATTTCCTAAAAATCCAGGATGTTACACCCTGGGTGATGATGAGGTCAATCCTAAAACAAAATTTTTGTTCTTATTAACCAATGATATATTTGTTCTAGAATTACATACACTTATATAATCTAGATATGCATGTATTGTAAGTGCTATGAACTCCACGATGGAATCATATTTAACATATGAGACTTTGATTGTGAGTTATAACCCTTTTTCAACAAAAGATTACATGCATGATATGAATATTTTTATTGTTTTTAGAATATAAATTCTAGGCTAACTAGGCCTTAGAAATCATGCCATCTCAATGACTTGATTCAAACTTTTAATATATATATTTCATTGATTTACATGGAAATAACCGAGACATTAAATTCTCCCACCACAGGTTCTTTCATCCAGAAAAGGATAAAAAATATACTAAAAATATCTGGGTACAAATATCTCATCGTGGTATCCAACCCCCTTGTGTTCTCTTGGTAATTCATGTGTATCCTCTCGACATTTACTGAAAAGAATCACTTTCCCTTGGTGGATCATCTCACACTGATCCATGATCTCTTTTTGTTATAATAAAAATGAATCACAGTCCATGATATACAGTTATCCCCAGTTTATTACATGGGATGCGTCATGCACATAAATCCTCTTATATTAAATATGGATTACATTCTGTACCCAATATAACTATTTGGGTAGATCCATGTGGTAAACCACATAAATGAATCTACGCAATATCAGGATATGCCAATGAATCTAATAGATAAATAATAACATTTGATAAATATATAAAATCAACGTCATGGTGATACATACAAGAATATATGGCCTCACTCACCTAACTCTAAAGGCAACCTTTTTCAGTCTACAAAAGTATTATGATTGCTCTGTGAAATATTCATCCACTACTCGATGACCTGAGCCTTATCTTTCATAGCTACAACTAAATCTAGGACCATAAATGCTGACTCAACTAGATCATTACAACATATTTAATAACTATAGGCTCACCCAAACAAGGCCTTGAATGTTGTTATAGCAATGGTGGAATGATAGATATTTTTATATGAATGTTCTGCCAAGGGTAGGTGATCCTCCCAAAATTAACCAAAATAAAACATTCATGCATGTAGAATGTCACCCAAAATATGAATAGCACACTTAGTATTTACAACTTCATGGGGGAGAAGCATCATGTTTAAATGAATATGCATCCTAACGGACTCCTCAAATAATATCCACAATCAGGATTTGAAGTGGGAATCATGGGCTGAAATTATTTCTGAAAGAACTACATGGATTCAAAAAATCTAATACTTTTAAAGGAATTAAAATACATCAATTGAACTCTTCTCTCTTATATCCAAGTTGTTTTATGACTTTTTGAGTTGGTCAAGGACTACAAAAATTGAATAATATCCTCTAGAAATATGTGATAGAACCCATTATCAATTCAATATATATCCCATCATCCTTCCACTTTAGCACATCAAAGGGTAAAGATAACCCTTCTAGAACATGGTGATCATCCTTCGCTTGATGAAAAGTATTGTGTTAGGATAAAAATTATGCAACACCCTTCATTATTCCTGGAAACGATAAATAACATCAGTGGGATTGGTAAACTTTTATCACACCTGTATTTACCTTGAAATAGGATTTATTTAACTCCCCCATCAACCCTCCCACAACATTTCATATACCATAATAATTCTTTATGATAGATTATGAGCTTCTAACCATTAAAAAAATCCATCAAAATCATGTCTAGTGGATATCTATGTATGTATAGTCTCATTGTTGTATCTCAATGTTGAGTTACACTAATATACTATAGAGGAAGTCAGGTGATAACAATTGACTTTATATATGACAAACCATCATTTTACACTAAGTACTAATGCAATGAGGATAAATACTCCAAATCCTTGATCTTAAACAATGGGAAAGTTACCATAATGAGAGAATATACTATGAAATTCATCTTCAAATGATTAATAATTATTTCAACATCATATTCTTGGAGAAAATATATTGATATCCAATGTCTCATGTTATGATCCTTTTTTGAGAAGATACACGCGAAACATTTTATAGATAGTGTAGGAGATAAACCACCCACCTACAAAAAAGCCTCACCAAATCTCCCTCAAAAATACTACCACTACTAACTCATGATTATGTGTAACTTAGTTATGATCATGAGTTCTCAAAATATTAGTTTCATAGGATATCCTCACCGACATCTTCATAAGAATACAATGATGTCTGATCCGAAAGCATTGCAAAAAAATAATGTACCTGAAACCCTCTTATGGAAACCTAAAGACGGGGATTATCACCAATGTTAATCACAAATTTTAAAAAATCCTATAAAAAAATTCAATCCACATGAATGGATACCACATCTCATTGAATGAAATCAATGGTGAAGATTCCTTGTATAAATTAACAAGAAGTATTTTATTGTAGCCTACCAACACAATGAATCTCCAAACCTACACCATGCTCTTGGGAGCATCCCATGATAACACTTATAAACCCATTTTTGGTCCAATAGAAAACTATATACTAATATTATGTGTCCCATCGTTTTTACCTCATAAATCTAGAACATACACTTCAAGAGCTTCCCATAAATATGATTCTCTAAAATGATGACACAAACCAGCCTCAATTTTCATAGATTCTCCACCTCGGAAGATGAGTACACGTGGATATCATTAATGAGGATTAATACAAATTGTTCTAAGAAAGGATAAAATATCTTATTGATGAATCCCATAAGAACTTTAGGGGTCTTTCTAATGATTAAGGGAATCCCCGTGTTTAAATAGTTTCCCAAGGGACATTAGAAATCCATCATTAGCGTATCCACATTCCATTCTTAATGATAATGATAGAATAATATGGGGTTAATAATTGAAAACTCTTTCACCACTCTCAAATGATTGAAGTGGTAATTAATCCTTGATTATAGATAATTATTATTCCTGATCACCTAGTTTAGACACTGATAATACACCCACAAGCCCATGCCCCCATTATCCTTCTTGTTATTCAATAGTGGGGTTTCTTAGGATGAAACAATTGGTATCAAAAATCACATCATTTGAAAGTCATCCAACTACACCCTTTGATCACGAAGATCTATAGGATCCATATGATATTTTGGTGTAGATATGGAGGCCATACATGTGAATAATACAACATAGAATTTTATTTTTCTTTATATTGGTAAGCATAAAATTTCATCAAAAATGATGTCCTCAAAATCCACCACCACTACAAGAATATATAAGATCAAATAATCCTATATTCCAATTATAATTCTATATAACTATTGAGTAATCAGATATGTCATCTTTCAAATGACCATTTCTTACTTTTCCCAGTTTGTTTTTCACCAAACAAGGAAAATCTCGACCCATCTCCTTGGATACACCACAAACTCACCAAAAATTTTTCAATCTGGTCCTGAAATCTGGATATGTAGTTCATACCAATGATGATATCATAATGAAACATCACTCCTACAAAGAGATCCCATATAAATGTATTATAACCAAGTGTTTGATTACACTATACTTTGATTTTAGTGATTGACGAGTCTACTCCTATTAGTGTTTCTTAGTGATGTTAATGATCTAAGGGCTCTACCATAATATATATGTCTCAAACCAAAGAATTGGAAAAATAAGAGTGGCTGGAAACATGTATATAAGTATTATAACTAATATATATATAAGATGTATATCATGCCTCATATCATCCCTAGAGTATTTTGGTCATTAGAAAACAAATGATTCAAATGTATTATAATGTTTTATATCCACTCAATGAAACTTTAAAAAAGAAATTGATAACAAGGATATTCTTATAAACCTGAGATATTAGTATTGATGTTCTTTGTTTCAATACATATAGTAACATTTAAACAATTATTATATTGATTTTTTTAAATTTCATTATTCTTCTTATTGGGAAAAGTTGGATCAATAAATTAATTTATAAGGTAAAATTCACATTAAAAGTAGATGTTCTATTAATTAGTTATATATCAACTATTTAGAGCTCCCAATATATATGGAAATATATTTTTTGATGTAAAATCTTTATGATATGACATTAAAGTAATAAAATTGGGATCATATTTGAAATGAACTTTACTCCATACTCTTATATCTTTATAATTCCTTGAATATAAGATTAATAAATTTCCAATTTCATATAGGATCACTTGCAACCAAAACCAATTATTATTAAGGAATTTTTTTATATATTAGAGTTATAAAATTATTTTAAATATTATTACCATTGAGATCGACGTCTTTTGAATTCATGATGGATTTGAAACAAATTTTATACAAATGTTATGAGTGATTTTATTAAATAAAAATAAAATAAGACATTTCTGTGTATATATAACCACTTATGTCTCAAGACATATGGTGCTTCATATTTCATATATATTTATATTTTATTGGTGAGAATCATTCAGTAAAACAATAATATGATAAAACTAACATAATATCTTATTTAAAATATTTATTAATAATTATTAAATAGTAATGATCATATAAAAAACATTATATTGGTTAACATCATGCTTTTGATGATGAAATTATGAAAATAATACATGAAAAAAATATTTAACACCTTCCATTGGTGTTAAAACAGAGTCAATGATTAATGGGATATTACATTGTATATCAAACATTTGAGTGATAATGACACTAAAATTTAAGATTTGACACTGTATAAATATCTTGATAAAGGAATAACATAATAAAATATTTCGTAGATGTGTACACAATGTCAATAAAGATATTGATCATAGTAAAAAAATTATATTTATATATGTAACTTTTACTCTTACTTCACCAAACTAAAATGGTATGTTATTTACTATAGTCAAATTCTATATTTTGGCATGAAACTCTAAATAAGAACCTAAGTGATGGATCAAACAAAGTAGTATTTAACTAGATTTTTTATAATGGAACTATTTAATAATCACTAAATCAACATTTTATTAATATCCATTACATGAATAATGCTACACACACAATTACTATTACAAAATATGTAGAACAAATCATTGGAGTTGGGGTAATATGTCAAAAATAAAATAAAATTTTATATATTCCCAATATATTGCATGTCATAAAATAGAATAATTCATCAATTATATTTTAAATATTTTAACATAATGTATTAATAATAATAAAAATGAAAATTGTTCTTGAATTAACTACCACCTTCTTAACTAATGTCAACATGTTCCATATTTTCACCAATGAGTCCCCATTCTCTATCATTTGGTATAAAGGGAATATCGTCTATTCTGGACTATCTAAAAATGATTTTTTATAACCTCACTGACTCTTTTAATAAATTCATGGAATAGTTCCATTTAAACTAGTACATGTTCAATTTTAAATCCTTATGGATACCCATTTCAAAATAATGTTCATTCATATCCACTTCTATGACAAAATCATCAAAAAAAATCAGTTTTCCAATAAACAAATTGGAGTATTCTATCACCATCTACTAAAATATAAAGAAAATAATCCATCACATTCTTAATGTATATATCATTAGAGTTTTAATAGTATTAAAAATTTATAAAAGAATTCCCAGGACTAGTCCTTGTGTAAAAAACTAAAACAATATACTTCACTCATTAATAACATGGTCATCTGATAAAGAATTTAGGTAATGTGACATTATAAATTCCAAGATTATTTTTTAGAATGTATATACCCTATTAATATATGATAGCCACAATTTTACTCTGTTTTAACCTTGATACCCTCAAATATCAAAGGGATTATAGTCTTGGAATTCTAAAAAATGGAATCTAGATTGGGTCAGCCTAGGAAAAACTCTAGAATATATAACATGGATATGATAAATGATGATCAAAATCATTAAAATATCTATATAATGATAAATGTACATAGGATATTAGACTCGTCCAACCAAATAATACAAAAAGAGTTCTTTGAGAGGAAAAAATTTCTAAAATTTTCAAAAAATGAATCATTTTGTCAAAAATGTTGAAAAAAAATAAAATAAGATATATATAAAAATTTCTGGTAAAATTATATTATGAATATTTTAATATAATATAAAATTTATTTCAGGAGAGAAGAATGAGAAAAAATTATATTTTTCTTGATAAATGTTTTCCCACCACTTTTAGAAATTGAATGAATCAATAATGACATTTGGAAGTAACGCCAAGATTAGATTGAATGGTTTTGATTATTGGTATACAATTAATAAACAATATAATTTTACACATATTTTTTATCATGAAGAATAAAATACATAAAATAACTAAAATAGAAAATTATCAACTTTCAAAAATACCATTGAAACCAAGGGCACATAAACAAAAGTATTAGATAAAAACTTAATCCTAACATAACCCTTAAGTATTGATTGACCTAACACTAATATTAAAAAATTTATAATTATCATATTAATAATTTATATTTTATACCATTTTACGAAAACTAATATAATGTATCCATATCCATTGACCTGATATATTCTTTCATAAGGTAAAAACCACATTCCCATTATATGTGGATATCAAAAAGTTGAAGAACATCATTTTATATATTTTTATAATGAATATCATGATGAAATATAATTCAAATTAATAGATTTAAAATTGGAATCATGTATGACCACAAAATATATTGGTGGAATCATTGATATGAAACAATCCCAAAATAATTTATAGAAAATCAATCATGTTATAAAATAAAAATGGGGTTCTCAATAAATCATATAATATAAAAAACTAAACATATCATTAATCATCAAAATTCATGTTGATCTAAACCTTATATATAATGTTAACGTGATATAAAAATCTGGGAAAATAGTATTAAACCCTGAATAGAATTAATACAATATGTATCAAAATACATAACTGATGATTTTATAAAGAAACAAATATTGAACAACCCATTTCCATGTTATAAGAGATGTTTATCTACATGTCATATCCAATAAAAATCATAATACCAAATATTATCTAAATAAAATATAATATTACCTATTATATCATATAGTACTACCATATATATATATGATGTGTGTTTATAGAGGGTGAATATTCATTCTATTTAGAACTCCATCACAGGTACTATGAATAAACCATATTAAAATGAATTATTTTATTCCTGTTAGATGGAAAATATGATGAATTGTTTTCAAAATTACAAAAAAAATTAATAATGAATAAATACAATTGTTTTTTAGACATCACCTTGAATATAATATTGGTCACCACTATTTTTGATAAAAAATTTCAAATTCTCAAATTAATCTATACAAGAGAAAAACATTAATTCTTAGCATATGATATTAGAAATTAGAATATAATAAAAACCTTGGGTGAATTTTTTTTAAAATAAATTCATTTAGTAATAAAATAAAATTATTATTTATTTAACAAATTATTAATCCTAATAAAAAGATATATAAATAATACTATTTTTAAAAAAAGGCACACATATTTTATTAATAAATGGTAATAAAATATCAATAATCATTTGAGATATTCCTTAGAGAATATGTTGTAATCTATTAATTTTAATGGGTTTAACTAATAATTTTCTGGCCAGTGATGTGATTAAATAACAATCCTTTGATATTATTGGTATAGTTTGTATTTTGTTTATCAAATAATAATATTAGAATAAATGGATGATTCTAATGTTGATTTTGGAGTGTTTCCTATATATTTATTAATGTCTAGGAAAGAGTTGAACAACGTTCTAGAATTATTTCATAAATTATTTCATTCCTATACTGAAGCTGAAAAATTGACATGTCACATCCTAAATGGCTACCACTATCTTGGTAGGTAATATTACATAAAAAGTATTAATGAATTTTTTATAGTACATTTTTTGGATGATTGGATCAACTTGTATGGTAGATAAAAGTATAAAATATTATGAATATAGCATAAATGGACCAATTTATGATACTGGTACCCAATATAAAATCTATTTATTCTATATAATTTCAGTAATTAGAACATTAAATATTACCAAATAATCTCACAATACCAAAATGGTCTATTTATTCTATTTGAGGACTATCTATATTAAAGATTAATTTAAAAAAATATGTGAATATTTATACATAATTGATAAACTCTAGAAATTTCCAGGACATGTCATTAGTAATAATCATCTACAAGACCTTTATGAATGGAAACATGAGAAAAGAGTGAGATCACACACTATGTTCGGGTAAAACTAATAGATAATAATTTAATACCACTATTGAGTATAATACGAACATATTGGTATAATTAAGACACATTAAAAACATAAAAATAATAAATTATATAATTTAAATCACAACAGAAGGGTTTATATAAAATTTTTGATGATTTAAACAACAATGGAATGAAAAGTCAATAAACATGATCCATGAATTTATGATATAATCTTGAGATTAACCATAAAACATAGGCCACAGAAAAATATAATTTTTTTTTTGAAATCATTAAATTCATGAGTCACATACATTCAACCATTTATGCAAGAAAATTTATTTATACAAAAATATACATTACTTTTCAAAATCACACACGTGTGTATAGTCCTATGAACAACTAAATGTTACCAATTTATACATATCACATGATATTTATTAATTTATAAATTTCATGTGAGGGATATATATGACCTCACCCATCATCATCCATACTCATATATGTAACATGAAAATCATTCACTTATCACCTCATAAAAAAATATGGAACTAAATTGGGTTTCATAAAACATTCAAATGAAAAGAATTTAATTTTTATAGAATATATAACCATGTAAATTAAATGTGATTGACATACTTTTCAAATGTATTAACATTATTAAATCATTCATAATATATAAATGTAATATAATTTAAAATTAATGGGATTCCAATGATATTAAATCACATTATTTTTAAATAGTATACATGATATAATAAGTCATTTGGTACTATCACCAGGTAGATAAAATTTAAATAAATTATTTAATAATTATTTCAATAAATTTATGTGTATCATATTATAATCACTCATCAATCAAATGAATAAAATAATTTAGTCTTCAATGTAGAAAATATTTGGAACAAATATTTTGGATATAAAGATGAATATGAAAGGAAATGTTACAGATAGATCACACCCCAAAAATAAATGTGCATTAAATAATATATATATATATATATATGTATTTTTTAAAAAGTGGAATTTATTAGGCTGTGGATGTCCAAGATGAAGTTTAAAATATGTAAATAAAAAATGTTTTATAAGAAAACACATATTTAGGATTTTTCGAAGAAATAACATTAGAAGTCAAGATTACTTATGAACTATTGAAAAAATGTAAAAATTAATATTTTATAAAACCATGAGAAGAATAATATAATTTTTTGGAAATTAAAATATTTATATTAATATTCAAATGGCATAATAAAAGTGGAAAAATTATGTTTTTCCATGTAATAAAATAGAATGAGATCATTTTCATGCATAAAAAATACCAATAAATACAATATTACATATTCATTCAAAACATTGTTAAAGAACTTCAAGTATTATAAAATATCCCTAATAAATTATTTAGAAATATATAACAAAATTTCAAAAAACTAGCAATGAATAAAGACATGGAAAAAGTGATTTTCATGACTGAGAATAATAAACAAGGTCGATTCAACTTATAAGAAACCCTTCAGAAAAAATATGAGTCAACTAAAAATGAAATTTTAGAGGGACATGTAAAAACATGAATATAAAATTAAATCAATGACCGGTTTTATAAATATTATAAATTCACTAGTTTTTTTTTCATTAAAAAAAATCTTTATTTAAATTTAATATTGGAAACAAATCCCCTACGGTTTCAGTAACATTTTAATCAAAAATCCCATTTAACCCTGGTATCATTGAATTAAAATCCACGAGAAGAAGATATATATTTTCTATACCCCATTAATATCTAGAATACATTTGTTATAAAATAATCAGGATATATAGAAGATATTAGGGGGAATCATAGGAATTATATCTCAATATAGTGTTTAGTCATGGAATAAATGTATGCTCGTTAGCATGAGATTAACACATGCACGCGAATCCCATAAATGTGTGTCTATAAAATACCTAGTAGGACACTATGAAATCACTAAGTATAAATAATAAAAATAATTCAACTCATCACAAGATATGTCAACCATATAAAAGGAATCATTATCCAGATATAATCATAATTGACATATGGTATAAATTGTTTTCAAGTAATACTACTAGCAAATAGTTATATTCAAAGGCTTCCTACTAGTACCACTATTATGAGTATTTGGTTGACAAGATTTGTTGTCACAAATTACACTCATATAAGTGTTCAAGATCATTGGTCTCCGCTCAAGAAGAAATATTAGGCATCAGATGATCTCATTATTCATGTACATAATCAGCCCTATGAACTCTAGGGGAAAAGCAATAAACAACTGGATTGGAAATTTAGATAATTGATTGATTACCTATTCTTGGTGGTTTAAATGATATGAAAAAACCCACCAAGAAATGACCATGCATCCCACCCTGGCCCCATAGGGATATTATATGAACTTTATCAAATACTAAATGCGAATAAGTGATTATAATCCTAATGTTAGTATGTAATTCTATACTATATCCTCATATGAAGAGACTAAGTAATTACACCCCACTAAACTTGGTATATAATTACGATATAAATATCTCGAACCCATATATGTAGTAGTAAATTTTATGTACTACAAAACCTACATCTACTAGTTGTTCTTTTACTTCCCCTAGTGGCCATAGGATAGATCATGTACATGAATGATGAGATCATATGATACCCAAGAGTTCTTCTTGAGTGTGGAAGAATGCTCTTGAACACTTAAATGAGTTTCATTGGTGACATCAAATTTCGTCAATTGAATACTCTTAATAGGGGTACTAGCAGGAAGCCTTTGAATGTATCTTGTGGCTGATAGTATTAATTGAGAAAAATTTATAACAGATGTCTATTATGATTATATATGGATAATGATTCCTATTATATGGTTGATATATTTTCTATTGAGTTGAATTATTTTTATTATTTATACTTGGTGATTTCATAGTGTCCTATTGGGTATTGTTATACTCAAACATTTATGGGATTCGTGTGAATGTGTTATATCTCATGCTAAAGACCATTAATTTTTTCAAAAATTTTTGTTTTTATTTTTATGTTACAATATTTTTATGATTAATTTCAAGATTATATCATACATTCATGGATCATGTTCTTTGACTCTTTATTCCATTGTTGTGTAATTCAACAATAATTTTATATAGACCCTTATGATGTGATTTACAATATATTATTTATTTTGGTTATATTTATTATTTGTCTTAATTTTACTAATATACTCTTATTATACTCAATAGTGGTATTAAATTATTTTCTATTGGTTTTACCCTTCATGATCCTTTATGACATTCCCATGGATGATTCTTACAACACATTCAATGTAATGGAAATTAAAAAAAATCATCATCATAATTGTTATCCAAAAATCTATGAGATTCCATCATTATCTTCTTTGGTGAGTTAGGTAACTAAAAAATGTTTCTCTTCTTAACCATTATTATTTATTTCTGGTTTACTATAATCCCATTATTTCTCACTCCAACTATAATACCATTATATTTCTCATGGGGATAATCTATTTATTTTCCACGGAACACATTTTTTTGATCATTACATTGGTTTTCAACAATGATATAATCATAATTGGGTTAATCTGAGGAGATGAACAATTACTAAAAAATTGTAGTTATTTTATGGTAATTTTTTGACAAAATCAACTTTGAAATTTATTTATCTTTTAAATTATTACAGATGCATCTAGTTAACCATTAATCACTATCCTTGCAATCTGGTATTCTCCGAGTTTTGTTCTATCATTCATAATTAACTAATATAAAAATGTAATTAGGTCATAAATCTCTCATAATGGATATTAAATAGAATGTTATTATAAAAATTATATTCCTTAAATGATTGAAACTAGTTGTGATGTTTGGCCACATCATCATGCACCATGTGATAATTTTGTTAACCATAATACAAATATTTTGGGGTTTTTAACTGAATATAAATCTATTATAGATGTTTAATATTATATTAATATATATACTAGAATATAATTTCTAGGATAACCTCGCAGTAAAAATTATAACATATGTATTTTATGTCATACTATACTTATAATTATCATTTATCATTAAACAAAGGGTTTTCATTATAGTTCTCTAGTCATGTATCCAGAATAACTATACTGATACAAAAAATTTAATAAACTCTTATCTGATAACAAATAAAGGGATTATATTAACCCCGACCCAACATCCTACAATTAGTAGGATCATTATAACATTTACACTGGATAAAAGTGATCACATATGAAAAAAAGTATATAAGTTTTGGTAAAATAAATATATACTTATTTATAATATTTCATTTGAATAAAATGATTAACAAATTAATTTTTATTCATGAATATAATTATTAACTATAGAATATCATTGGAAATTGTTAATAGTACACTTTCTAGTATCTCAAGAAAGGGAAAAAATTACTGTTAGATTACATGCTCTGAAAGAGTTACATAATGATGAAGCTACCATGAATTAATAATAATATCAACACAGAAAGTAAAATAACTAAGAAAACATGAAATTAAAATAACATAGATATTATGAATAGATAAGATTTAATCAATATTTAGTGGTAAATATCTTAACACACATTCAATTTAATCAATAATATTACTATACTCATTAGATAAGAAATAATAAATCTGGAAAGGTACATAAATAATGAAAAATTTCATTTAATTAGTAACTTGACTGTCCTGACTAGATAATGAATAATCAAATGGAAACGTAAATAACCTTATAAAAATTTCATTTAAATAACATTGATATCATTATTAGATAAGGAATTGTAAATATATAATGATAAATAACTAAATGAACATTCCATTTAAAAATTAACTATTAATTAAATTCATCCATAGAAAATATCATTCGGAAAATATCATTTATAATAGTAATTGAAATTCTAATGATGTAAATTCTTCATTATTGGAAATCATGATCTCGGGAATCATGATAAATTTACCATCAATAACATTAATAATAAATATTAACACTACAGGTACAAAACCATTTAATGATGGCTTACTTATTCACATAATGATTCTATTAATGAATAATGGAGGTGAATAATTTTGGTATCCACCCTTCAATATTTTTCCATATCATTCCTGATATATAAAACAAACTATTTAATTCATGAAAAAAGATATGTATCATCAAATATCAATATTCAGTAAAAAACATAGATTTAAAAATATTACCATAGATAAAAAAAATAAATATAAATTTACTTAACCAAATTTTGAAAGGATATGTGGATTCAACAAATAATTATATTCAATGAAATTAATATGTATATTTAGGTGAAATTTATGTTTAAAAGATCAATGGAATGTGAATATTGAAATGGAATGTTAATTATAGAAAACATGAACAAAGAAAGTGAAATTAAATAACTTCCATGACAGGCCGAATAATTCACCATCTATAGAATGTGAAAGTATGGAATCAATATATTAGATACCCAATGTATAATAAGTAAAATAAGTTTATTTTTTCATTGGTAAAAAAATTAAATGAAAAGATACATTAAAACATTCTGGATGAAATTAATTGTTGCACTTTGGGAATAACCATTGAAAACTAAAAGTCCTAGAAACACTTAGAAAATAATTTTCATTGAGGATAATCTTTGAAAATTATAAGGGAGTCATTAAAACATTTATTTATCACGATTGGATGAAAATTCATATATTTCTTATGCATTAATGCTACGATTTCGTTCATATTTTTGGAAATAGACAAAAATGCCTCTTCTGAAAAAATAAATGAAAATTCCATTTAATATATTCAAAATAAAAAATAAAAAATGATAAAATTTTATTCAATAAATAATTTGAATAATTTTTAATTCATTTTTGAATTTTTTTATTGAAACATGTGTTTGGAATAAAAATTAATTTTTTGCTGAAGAGAGAAATAAAGTGGGATTTTATTGAAGACATTTTCTCAACAATTTTAAGAACCTTATAGAGGAATTATAGTATTTTTAATTTAATATAGTATGAATATCTATAGGAGAATAATGTTTAAGGTAAATATAATCTATTTATAAAATGATTTCCTTAAACTTAAATTCATGATTAAATAATCCAGATTAAAATTTAACATTGAAATAAACCATTTAAAACATCATAATATTAAAGTGAGAATTTATTGTTGAATAATTTTTCTATATGAAATTTAAATCAATATAAAACTATTGTATATATAACAGAATATATTAAAAAATAAATACATACAAAATCATTGAATAACAAAGTCAATAAAAAGTTAATATAACCCAATTAAATGAAATTGAATTACGAAAATCCTTACCACATGGAAAATTTAAATTCAAATGTTATAGGATAATATAAATTAAATTGAAACATTAAATACCTGAAATTGTTATTTAATAATTATATTAAATATCAATGTTTCAGTATATTATCTATATAAAATAAATTATGTACATCACATATTAGTATTCCCCAATGAAGGAAAATTAAGATGGGGTCCACTAAAACGCACTTACCTTTAGTTGAAGATGATTTAAATTCGTGTTTAATGATTATATAAATGTTTTAAATTTATACTATATCTAAAATTTTATTTATTATATCTTATATAATCCTCTTAAAACATCTTATAAAATGTTTGTTAATGATATTTTGTTTTTTTCTTTATTTCATGCAATAATTACATTATATTCTCATGAAAGTTTTGTCATAAAAGATATGATTAATATAAATAAGTAATAGATATTTCATATCCTGAAATATATTTATATTAACAAATATGTTTAATTATAATTAGATAAAATTTTAGTGTCCTTATTTTTGTTTTACCATGGAGAATCACATCGATCTATGGACAGGATAGGCCATGCGTGCCCATGATGTTTTCATTTCATCAATGGGTGAAAGGGTAAGGAATTATGAGATATATTAATTTTAAATAGTCAATTTCCTATCATATATATGTCACATATATCCATTAAATTTTTCCATATTACATTTCATGTAAAACAGAATTGAAAAACAAATCACATCACTTCACGAGGTGTTAGTCGGTCATACACATGAGCGACATTAACATATTTTAAATGTTATAGAAATTAAGAAAGTATATGTCATATTATAATTCAACAACTATAATAATAATATTTATATTATATAAATTATTAAAATCCATTTTTATTTATATCCTTGAAATGTGGTGATGGGTAATGAGTTACATCTTCTAAGGAGGTGGCAGTCTTCCATACACACGATAGATAGATTTGTCTTCAATTTAAAAGGAGATAATATAGAAATAGTTTATGACCTTATCAAAATAAAATCAAAATATATATAAGATATTAATTTTTTTATATAATAATATTTTAATAAAATATTATGTATGTTTAAAAAATCAATATGAACACACTTATTTAATAGTGTTACATATTCTATAGGTTAAATCTTTTAGTGTGAACCAAACACCATCCTAGGATAATGTTATAATCAATACAATGGATCTATGATGATTTTATGTGATTGAGGATGGTATTATTTCAGTTAGCGTATGAAAAAATTGAATTCATATTTGATAATAGTGGTAGATGGGGTGTGAAATTTTATATGTGGCATAGTGGACACAAATGCAATTGTTCAAAATAAAAAACGATTTAGAAGTTTTTATCCCTAAAAAGCTTCCAAAATGGTCGATTAGAAACACATATAGTGATAAGGTCTAAATATAACTATAAAATGGGGTCCCTATATCTATGTAGGCCATTATAACCGATATCATTTTACATTAACCTTGTAGTAAATATTTATTTACTTTATCTATTATTGTTAAACATTACCACTTTTACTCTATATTTTTTTTTTAAAAATTATCGGTGAAATTATTTGATAATATAAATTATAATGATTCAAAATTTAGAATACAATTTCACAAATTCATTTCAAAAAATTATCGTAATTGAATTTTAATTTATACCCACATATGTGACAATAAAGTGGGTTTCGAAATAAAAAATTATCATAAGTATATAAGGTTTTTATACCAAACATCAAAATTAAATTGATCAGTGTGAAAAATGTTAGTAAATTTTAATTTAATTGGAATAAAATTTAATTAAAAAAATTATTAATAAAATTTCACTATCTTAATATTATAAATGATAATGTAGTTTTCATTAAATATCAGTATTTTTTTTAATATTCATCAAAAAGTTAATAATTTGTAAATATTATAAAAAATACACAGTAAGACTGTTTTTTATGATGATTAATGAATTTATTTTTCGTAGATAAATTTTATACATGTTGAAAAAGTTAATTTTAAATTATATAAGAAAATCATGACTAAACTGTCATTTAAAAAATACAGTTTTTCAGATAACATTTGTTTTTCTACTAAATGATTCATAATTTATTTCTAATCAACAGATAGATATAATTTTAATAAATTATTTATTAATTTTCAAAATTATTAATTTAATAACTATTTAATAATGGTATATTGTATTACTATTCATTTTGGCTTAGGGATACATGTTTTTCAAGCTATTAAAGATATGAAATTTAACTAAATATATCTCGTGGGGTATTTTAGATTAGTGTAGAGTATAACATTTGTTATTGAATCTAATTATCTTATATTATTATTTTGGGTTTTTTTCATTTTCCCCACGTTAAATAAAATTTTACCTTCTTATTTGATCATGAACTCAGATTTCTAGGGTTTGATATTTTAAAATTACATTGTTGAAACCCCGCAAAAACAAATAGTAAATAATGAACTCTCTACATAAGGAAAAAGGGAAGAAAAAAAGTATATATGATATAATAGACAATGTATATTTAATATTTGGTATCATTTATGGAAATTGATGATACAGACAGGGAAGAAAATCATAAATAAATATAAAGAGTGATAAAGGTTATTAATGCCATGAAAGTCAGTGATCAATGGAATGTCAAGGACCAAAAATCATAAATATACGTTGATTTAAAAGGCCATTTGATTCAATGTATATGGAGATAGTAATATAAACAAATTACGTTATCAGAATCTTAATGTTGAGAAGTTAATATACTATATATGAATATAAAAAATATATACACACTTTATATCTATTTATTTTATATGAAAATATTCCTCCTTTGGTTGTTTCTTATCCAATTTTCTATTTATAGCTTACTCCTAAAAATAAAATATGAAAAATGAAAATTTTTATGCCTCAAAAACTAGAATTTATTTTTAATTTATTTAATGAAGAATTAATGATTGAAATTTTATCCACTAGTCTCTAAATAGTTTCCAAAACCAATATTCTTAGATTAACATAACCAATATAATACATTAGTCTCTAAAACTCAACATTAACAATAATGGTTCATCATTAATATTTTTTTTGTCAAATTTGTTAGTTTAAAAAATGAAAAATCCACAAATACATCACGATGTTCAGTGGTAGGTGTTAAAAACATACCCCCTTCAATTATTGGTTCAGGTGTAATGACCTTCCCAAATATGACAGGTTTTCACCTGATATATAGGTTTTACTTTTTTTGAAACCATATTAATATAATCGCATAACATTTTCTTTGTGTAGTATCACATAATTAACTAATAATTAAAGGTAATATAAACTATAACGGGTACCACAACCTTTAATGTTATTCCCAAATTGGTAAGATAATTCTTCATTAAATTACGTTCCCACTAAAAAATATACTAATCCAATGTATTGTACTACCTTAAATATCTGCCAAGATATCATTAATCATAGTATGCTCCCTTAAAATAAAACATAAAATGGATTTTAAGACTTTTAGCTTAGTATAAATATTAAACTCATAAACAATCGATGGTATCCATAATTATTATGATACCAAAGAAATTTATGCTTTTAAAATTTAACTTTATCCTTAGATGTTTTCTGAAAAATATCATTGGTAAAAATACATCTAGATTATAAATCTGGAATCCAGAAAAATAAATTCTATTTGTTATATTTCAACATAGATAATTCATTTATCCCTAGGGTTACAATTAGAATAAGTAATTAACTCATATAATTTATAGGTTCCCTAAAATTTAGAAAATAAAAACTAAAATTTTCCCAACGAATATATTTATTTCCATGCATCACAATCTTCATTCCTTATGTAATTTATTTCATTATGAACATCATTTTCACACATAAATAATTTTCCCATTCCAATGATGCAGTTTCCATGGTGTATCTTTTAACATTTTTAAAATTATGGAAATTGATCTTTCATTGTCATATGGTCACAAAATAACATTCTCTCAGGGAACAAAATCCTTCACTTTGTTGGTGAGTATGCTAGTTAGTTAACATATTGGCTGTTATCATATTTCATGGTAATTGTTTTAGGAATAATCATTATATTATTTACTCTTATCATCATCCCATGTTTCCCATGGTCACCATAGTGTAATTCATAGTCATTTTTAACATGTTTTCTTCAGGTCATGACCATTGACTAAAACCAAAAAACATACTGTTAGAATCAATAATCTTAGTTGGGAAGCCGAATAATCAATTACAGGATGCATAACTCATGGAATGTTATTTTCCATATAAAATACCTTATGTTCAACCCAGATCATTCTTTTAAATCATGTGTTTAAATCCTTCATAGTGGGTTTTTATGAAAATATGAATTATCAGAACATATCCCCCATTAGTTTCAAACTAGGTCCACAGTAATTCCAATTATCGTGAACAAGGGGATGATTAGGCTATGGCCAATTGACTCTTTTCATATTCATTAACCCTCGGTAACATGTTCAATAACCATATCCACTTATAGTATCTATAAATGTATGTATTTCTTGAGAAAACAACTAATATCCACCTTTATAAAACAATATAATGTTCTTCTATTCTTATCTAAATATTTTTTCAAATGGATTTTTTCCATATTATATGTTTCCTTAATCTACATACCAATTTTTCTTTTAAACATTTTTTGATACTAACTAAAATTTCATTAGCCCCAATGGCCTAGAGCTAGTGAATACTCTATTACATTGGCACTAGATACATTTGATTACAACTAAATGTACATATATGATTATATTCCATGGTAAACCAGATACGTTCAATATTCTCATACTAAATTTGAATGGAAAAATATAAATCATAAAATAATTCCATTAAAACTTTATTCTTTACCGAAAAAACATTCCTATCATTCATAGTACACATCAAAAATTTTGGGGAAAGGAATAAAATTAATTGTTATTTTAAAATATCAGTATGATTTATGTAAATTGGAAGATATCATGATTCAATATGCATAATAAACATAGAATGGTCAACACGTAAAGTCACATTCCTTTTGAACTAATTTAATAACATGAATAGATAAAGATTAATATATATGTCATGGTAAATATATGAACTTGCATGAATGATAATTAATGAATTTACTATCCTGATTAGACAAGGAATAATCAATAGGAAAAGTTAAATAACCAAACACACATAAAATATAGTAAAAAACGTGACTATAATTAGTTGATAAGGAATAATCAATATAGAAAGGTATATTAATTAACACAAATTCAATTTAAATGACATTGATATCATTCATAAATATGGAATAATCAATATGGAATGGAAAATTACTAAACACACATTCCATTAAAATAAATTTACTATCTTTAATAGATATGTTTTATTTAATATGGTAAGGTAAATAACTAAAACATTAATACATTTAAACAATAACTGATAATAAGATGCATTCATAGGTAATATCATTATGAATTTATCATTGATAAAAATAATTGAATTCCCAATGATAGGAATTATTAATTATTTGACATTATTATCTTAGGCATTATGATACCTCTACCACCAAGACACTATACAAGATGGTTTAAAACTATATGTAGTAACCCATTTAATTCTATGTCAGTAATATTCTCTAGGAGACTACTGAAGCATCAATAAGATATATAATTACGGTCCCCTACCTTCAATTCATTGCCAAATCATTCTTTATATATTGAATAATCTATTTAATTCATGAATAATGAGCCATATCCTTAAATATATTGATTTATTAGGTAATACTATTTTATCACGCATTCCCTATATAAACACTCCAATCACAATGTGGAACACCATATGTAGAAAATATGTATGATGTAATCAATAAAAAAATACAATATAGATAATATGGAAATTTCTTTTAACATTAATTTCTAATGATTAGAAGATATGGTAATGTTTCAAGGGAATGATAATGACTTCAAAAAAGAATCAAAAAGTGAAATTCCATATTTTCCACGGTAAAAATGATCATAATATATTTATAGAAGGAATAAGGATGGTATTAATAAAACCTAAACCCAGTAGAGTTAAATTAACATAATTTTTAATTGTCATTGATTAATTGCAATTCTTTGAAAATAAACAATAAACAATTCATTAGGAAAATAACCTTTTCACATTAAAAATAACATTTTATAACCAAAATATCATAAAAATTTTCAATTTATTTTTTTTTCTGAAAATATACTTTTAAACCTATAGTTTAATCATTAAAAAAAATTAGTGTTCATGAAGTCATGAAATTCTATACATTCCATACACATCAAAAGAAACATTCCTCTCACAGTTTTGGAAAAATCCAAACTAGTCTTGTCTGGAAAATAATATGAAAATCCCATTTAAATTAAAAAAAATAAAAAAGTAGGAAATTTTATATAATAACTCATTTTATAAATATAAAAAAACAACTTTTAGAACATTCATGGAAACCACGGTTTTGTTGTAACACCCCAAGATTTCATAGTACGTTATTTTTTCAAAGTAATTCTATAACTTGCACTATACGCAACACCGAGTTCAAGAACACCATGACTTACCAAACTAGTCGTTCAAAATAGGTTATAAATCATATTAAAAAGATTTTTAACTTTATATAATCCTTATAATTTTAGAATCCATATTATGAGTTTCTTAAACATAATGAATAAAAAAATTCAATTTTTTCAGATAAAAGTAGTAATTGTTTAAAATGAAATTTTACCGCCTTTTAATGGAGAATCCTTTTTAAATAAAATATTTGAAACATTTATATATCAAATTTTACAAACTAAAATTCTTCATTAGAATCAAGACATATGAATTTAGTTTCAATAAATTTTTTGTGTTTTTATGATAACTTTCATTTTGGGGGAATACTGAAAAATAATATATTTTAACTGAAAACATCTTTTTTAATCAAAATAATTTGTAGTGTTAAATTATAAATTTTTGTGGTTTGGAAGTATAAATAGATTATACTATTACCATTTAGTACAATGTTATTGATTGGAAATAATTTCACTTTGAAATTGAACATAAACAAGTATCAATCTTTTGTTAGTTATTATTTCCTAAAAACACGTTTTTTGGTTTTGAAAACATGTATTAATTTAAAATTAATAAATACAACATATATGTTTTGAATTTGGTAAAATATACGTAATTTTTTAATTCATAATATTTAAATTATATTATGGTGAAAGTTTTGTATTTTTTTGAAAACATTCAATTTTTGATGAATTGTGAAAAACACAGAGTTATTAGTTAAAACTGACTTTTTATTTAAATAATTATGTATTTTATTTAAATTTATTTTAGGTCAAAATAGTAACAAAATACCTATCTAATTTCAATATAATTCATTGGATTCATTTTATAAAAAGTTTATATATATAAAAAGTTTGTTGAACTTTTACCCTCTTTTACCCACCTCCTAGGAAAATTTGAAAATATGCATAAAATATAATTTTCCCACTTCTATGAGTTTAATTTAAAAAATCTGAGACACATAGTTAACCTCAGTAAGTAAAATGTAGACCAATAAGATGAAAATAATTTTTTGGTGAATAGTAACTTTTGACTTTTATTTTTCATGATTAAAGATATATAGGTTAATTCAAGGTAAAAATAATATTATAATAACACCGAATTACCTTAACACTTGTCCTAACTATATTATATGAGTCATGGCCGACCATGGGAATCCTTGGGTCGATTTTTGGACCCCATTGAGCCACTTATTAATGATAATGACACTTTATTTTAATTAACTTAATGTAACGGAAAAATGACATAAAGAAATATCTTTTAGTAAATCAATTTTTACATGGGGTTATATAGGTCATATTTTATACTATAAAAAATTATTTAAAAGATAAAAATATATCCTATATAATGGTACTTTATTTATATTTTTTAGACATTAAATAATGCAATTTATTTATGACACAATAATGATGCAGTAATTACCTCATTAATGAAAAATTAAAATAATTGATATTATAAATATCCAAATAAATGTAGTTTGAAACTTTTTATGAATTAAACTAATAATCGTGGTAAATATGACATTTTATGATTGTTTAGATGATTGTTTTTTGAATAATAATGTTGTTATGAATTTAGGAAACACAAAATACCAAATAGTGTCAAAATTGACATAAAAGAGTTTTTAAAACAAATATTATATTATTAATTGATATTCTATTCCTAAAAATATATGGTTCTGCCAAAAGTCTTATATCATGATATATGTATCATTAATGAACCACATGGGTTTCTATTGTAAGTATATAGTATGTTTATTAACCATATAATATAAAAATTCAAAGAGATATGGTAAATGTCATACTATTTAACTAAGAGTTAAATCTAAATGATAAAGTTAATATAGTAATCCAAACCTATATAAACCTATTGGTTGAGTGTTGTTCCACCCATCCCCATCATAGACTTTAAATAATCCATTTTTAAGCCATTAGAAACAAAAAAATTATTTTTTTATAAAATAATATTTCTAGCTTTTCCTAAGGTGCACCTCACCCCTCTTATAAAACGACACTCCCTCTTCTCTCTAATTCACACATTCAAAGCCATTTTCCTCAGACAAACCCTTCCAAAATACCATTTCCACTATCCTTCATTCATCTTATATGCCTTATATTAGTCAAAACTTAATCCTAATAAGCCCTTTTGATCAAATGAAAAGGAAGAACCCGAAGAAGAGGTAAATATTTAATAACCTCTTTCAAGTTCCGTTCTTCTTCCACTTCCTCATTCTTTGTTGTTTCCAATATAAATTAACAACTCCAGTATATTCTATATTTTTTTTGTTATTATAAATATGGTACAACCATATTCATTATTCTATCCATCCTTTGAATGACATGTTGCTATATTTGTGTACGTACGACTTACCTTCTCCATGTCGTGGTGTAATTTCTATTCAATACATTATTATTTGGATGGTTATAATAATGATGTGAAATTGAGGTAAATAATAAATATAGCATGATAATGATTCTTTATATATGATATACCATCCAATTATATATTATTTAAATATCAAAAGAATGATATTGTCACTCGTGCATACGTACGGATTTCTGTCTCCACGAACGCGATGAGATTCATTCCCCATCGTATCCATTCAAGACTAATTTTTATTAGATGAATAAAAATAATGTTTAAAGAGTTATAAAATTACGAATATGAATACAATACATTCTATCCATAACAAACATTACTTAAATAACAAATCATATAAAGGAAAACGAATCAGTTAACAACCAAAATGACGATAATACTAAGATATTATTAACAAAGCAATATTAAAAGATCATATATGAAATCATATTAATGTGTATGATTCTTTCTTAATTTAATAAAAATTATTTCAGAATTATTCATGAGGTTAAAATACCCTCAACTAAGGAAAAGTATAAGGTAAGGGTTATTTCTACAATCTCATTATTATCTAAGGTTGTTTTTACGTAAGTATCTACTAGGACATATTTAGCATCCACATCAATGTTTCATAAAAATGTATTTCAATAAATTATTTACTATATAAAGGGGTAAATTAATTTATAACTTTATTTAACCTTATATGGTTTGAAATAAATCTTTCCGTCATTTTCCAAACATGGTACTTTATGACCTTTTCTCCAAAATTAAGATAATTTTTTTAACTTATACGACTGGTGCAGTTATTTTCTACCGTTATAACATCATCAAAGGTTCCCTTACAATATTATAAGAATATTTTAAAAATAAATATTTTCTTTATAATTATGTGACTCTAAAATGATTTCAAAATAGAAAGATATATTTCTCTAAAAAATGTTTTTTATTTCATCTATGTCAACATCATTTGATCAGTATTAAGATTATTTGAGGTTGATTTATTATGATACAAAACTTCCATATTTTATTGAACGTTGTGTGATATGTTTGTCCTTGGATGTTCTATTTTTATACCAGTAATGGTTTATGGTCAAATTATTGACATTTCATATGCTAGTTTTAATACGAATGTTTATGTTATATTTCAACCTTTACATATGGGGAATTTATTGGACATAGAAAGAGATGGGTGGAGCGCATTATAGCTCATCAATGCATCAATAGGTATCATGAGAAAACTAGATGTGGAATTGGTAGAGGCCTTTCCCAATTTGATATATGGTTTTGGATGAGGCCTTAATCATTTTTATACATTTTGGCCATGGCCTTAACAAAATGTTCTTGAATGTATGAGATTATACATTCCACCATTATGAAAATAATATTGATGGTCAATGTGGTCATTCAACTAGTACAATACCCATGATTATGTTTTATTATGGAATTATTTACTCATCTCATATTCCATCCATTAATTTATTCATGCTTATAATTTGTAAAGGCATGTGGTTTTAATTATTCACCATGCTTAATATTTATGTTATATTCCACTGAATTGCTTACCATTACTGAGCATTTGAGCTCATCCCTTTCTTAGGATTAATTTTCCTAGTATATGAAGAAGTTAGTTATGAGTGACTTTCAGGAATAATCGAGGAGTCTTGGGTATTTTTAATGGAATAAATTCGTGTTGTATTTATTTTCAAGTTGTAATGTTGATCTTATGTATGAATCTTGTTTCAAATAATACTAAACTGGTCAGTCATTCGATACATGATTTCCTTTTGATCATGCCAATGTTATATAATAATGCACCAAATCTGGGTAACTAGGTTTGGGGCATTACAGTTGGTATCAAAGGAAGTTTAGTACAATCCTTGGAAACTAGATTTAGATAAACTCTGATAAGAGCATATAATCATAAGAGATAATTTGAGGATTAGTATAGAAGAACATCATAGAATTTTATTATTGTAGAGATTTTGTGAGTTTTCCAAGAAATAAAGCCTTTCCTGGATATGAGTAGGTAGAGGTGGCTCTGGCACAGATGTTCCTAGAGGTAAAACCCGAAAACACCACTTTGAGCTAGACTCGACTGGGAGCTGGTGCACGACAACGTGCCTTGCTGGACTTTTAGATACATAACTCGTGAGGGATATGTGTAGGTTAGTTCTTATTTTCTTTACAAAACATTATGAAGGGTTGATGCGTATATACATCCTCAAGGAAAACATTTTTATGATTATGGGTCATATCCATAAACTGTTCAATTTACGTTAGGTATTTTACAAGTTTGGATTATTCATTACAATTAATAAATTGGCTCAGTGTATGCCATTGTATAGAAATGGCGCTTAGTAGAAGGAATGCGAACTCCAGAAATACATATTATCCAAAGAGTAAGAAGGATCATATCGTTCATGGTATTAAGCCACATTTAGAAGGTAAATAGTCTCCCATGTATTCTAAACATATGAAGAAATAGTTTCATTTTTTAATAAGATAAGTATAGAATTTATTGAGACTTATGGCTTTGAAGGGAAGTAAAAGAAGAAAAGGATGGAAGAGACAAAGATGGATAAAGGGAAGAGGGAAAAAAGGATTTTCCCATATGTGATAACTATGGAAAGAATCACCTTGGTAACTACTTGAAGGGAATGGAATTTTGTTATTAGTTTGGAGAAAGAGGACACTAAGTACATGATTGAAAGGGTAAGAAAAAAGTTTCAAATGTACAATGCTTCATCTTCAAGGAGTTAGGACACTACCTGAATAAATTTCCAAATCATCAGAGTATACCACAAATGCTGCTATTGGATAATAATAAATTTATGATACTACCGAAGATGACGAGGAATGATTAGATTTCTTATGTTGTTATTATATAATTGTGTCATTTGAGTATTGTATTAATGATTCACATGTTATAAGAATAATAGGGTATATAAGGATTATACTGCAGTACTATTTCATTAAGGAAATGAGATGGTGTGGAACCAAGAAAATCAACTCAATGGTAGGTTAATTTTTTTGAAAATATATGGTTGATAGAAAGATAAACCATAATATGGTTTCGATACAGAGGTAGTGATTTCGGAATAATACATGATTGATTTGGATAAATTATATTGGTTATTATTGACTACCTTGAAACTAATTAATAATTTTTATATTCAATCATTGTTGGAGTTTACAACTTTTTTAGATACAAGGAATATATCCTATATTCTATAATTAATAAGTAAGCATGAATATAATCAATAAGGTTTTACGGTAATTCAGGATGTTGCATTTTTTTAAAAGAATACATGATGAAGGCATTCACATGTTATTACGTGGAAAAAAGGATCTTCATTGTGTTTACCTTCCATATAAATTTTGGATAGTGAGTTTGGGCCGATGTATTTTGGGTAAGTCTAGTTTTAGATTATTTTTGGATTTCTATAAAAAGGACAACCCAGAGGTTGGGCGGCAACCCGTCGCGTCTAGCAAGGCTGCTAGACATGAACCCGCAACCGAAGGGAGACAAGGGTGTATCACCTACCACTGGCCCACATGATGTCCTCTATTGAATAATGTAGTTTTTAAAAGGTATGGTAGAGGAATTATAAATTAATTTTTTTGGAACCCTTAATGAATAGGATAAATTGAATATTTATTTAACTTCTATTATCTTTTAGAGTTAATGATGAGTTTGGGGTAGAAATTAGTTAAAGGATACAACTCTACATGTTAAGTATATATTTTTCTTCTCTTATTCTATGAATAAATTAATTCTTAATCATTAGGTGATATATCTTAAAACTAAAAACGTGTTATACTAATACCTTATGTTTTTTTAACCGATTATATTTTAAATCATCATAGAATGTTGGCTTTGAGGCCCTCAATTCTACAATTGTTTATAACTGATGTCTTCGATCACTCTTAATCAATATTTATTTTTTTCCTCCAATTATGTGTCTCTAATTTACACCAATTTTCTTCTAATAGAGATCATAATTTGGTTGTGAATTTTTAATTCCCCTTTTTCCTTTTATGAAGACTAAATTTTATTAACACAATATCTGATGTGGGTTTTCCCACAATGGTATTTTCTATTTTCTAAATTTTATTTTCAAAGAAAAATTTGAAATTGAGAGGAAACAATTTATTGAAGGAGTGAAGAATGTAATACCCAAAGATTTCATAGTATGTTATTTCTTCAAAGTAATTCAACAACTTTCACTACATGCAACACCAAGTCAAGCACACCAAGACTTACCAAACTAGCCGTTCCAAAGAGGTTATGTATAGTATTAAATATATTTTGAACATTATATAATCTTCATATTTTTAGAATCAATATTATCAGTTTATTATACATAATGAAAAAAATCATTTTTTTAGATAAAAGAAGTATTTTTAATGCAATTTTACCACCTTTTAATGGAGAAACATTTTTAAATCCAATATTTGATACATTTATATATTAAATTTGACAAAACATACATATTCATTAGAATCATGTCATAAGAATTTAGTTTCAATAAATTTTTGGTGTTTTTCGGATAAATTTTATATTTGGGTGAATAGTGAAAAATAATATATTCTACCTGAAAACATCATTTTTAATCAAAATAATTTTTCCTGATAAATTATAAATTTTAATGGTTTGGAAGTATACCTAGATTATATTTTTTTACCATTTAATCAAATTTTTTTCATTGGAAATAATTTCACTTTGAAATTGAGCATAAACAAGTATCAATATTTTGTTAGTTATAATTTTTTAAAACACGCTTTCTGGTTTTGACAACGGGAATCAGTTTTAAATTAATAAATGCAACTTTTATTCTTTGAATTTTTTAATATACACTTAATTTTCTGAATTCATAATATCAAAAATATCTTAGGGTAAATGTTTGTAATCTTCTGAAAACTTTCAATTTTTGATGAATAGTGGAAAACACTAAGTTATTGGTTAAAACCAAATTTTTATTTAAATAATTATTTATTTTATTTAAATTTATTTTAGGTCAAAGGAGATACATAATACCTATATATGTTCAATATAATTCATTGGATTCATTTTATAATAAGTTTTGATATATAAAAATTTTATTGAACGTTTACATTCTTTTACCCACCTCCTAGGAGAATTTGCAAATTTGCATAAATCTTAATATTACATCTTTTGTGAGTTGAATTTTAAACATCCGAAAGACTCGTTTAACTTCAGTAAGTAAAATTTTGTTCAATAAGTTGAAAATAGTTTTTGTTTAACAGTAACTTTCGACTTTTATTTACCACAATTAAAGGTAAATATGTTAATTCAAGATAAAAAGAATGTTATAATAATAATAAATTACCTTAACACTTGTCCTAAACTTTTTGTATCTGCCATGGATGAACATGGACATCCTTGGTTAAATTTTGGGACCCCATGGAGCCACTTGAGAATGAAAATGACTCTTTATTTTAATTAACTTAAAGTAATGGAAAAATTGACAAAAACAAATATCTTTTTGTAAATAAATTTTCACTTGAGGTTTTATAAGTCATAGTTTTGACGATAAAGATTTATTGGAAAGATAAAAAGATTTGCTACATAATGGTTCTTTATTTATATTTTTTAGACAATAAATAATTTAATTTATTTATGACACAATGATGATGCAGTAATTACATAATTAATGAAATATGAAAACAATTGATATTATAAATATAGAAATAAATGAAATTTGAGACTTTTTATGAATTACACTAATTTTATAGGTTAATATGACATGTTGGGATTGTCTATATGAATCTTTTTTGATGTAATATTTTAGTTATTAATATAGAAAAAAATAACAAATAGTGTCAAAATGCACATAAAAGAGTTTTTAAAACAAAATTTATAATATTAAAGGATATTATATTCCTAAAAATCTAAGGGTCATCCTAAAGACATATATAATGACAGGTGTATCATAAATGAACCATTTGGGGTTCTCTTGGAAGTATATAGTATGTTTATTAACCATTTAATTTAAAAATACAAAAAGACATGGTAAATGTCAAACTATTTTACGGAGAGTTAAATTTAAAAGATAAATTTAATATAGTGACCCTAACCTATATAAAACCTACTTTTTTAGTGGTTTTCTACCCATAATGACCTTATAATTTAAATAATACATTTTTGAGAAATTAGAAACCGAAAATTATTTTATTATAAATTAATATTTCTATCTTTTCATTAGGTTCCCCTTACCCCTCTTATAAATGGGCACTCCCCCTCCTCTCTAATTCACACATTCAAAGCCATTTCTCTCAGCCAAACCCTTCCTAAATACCCTCTAAATTGTCCTCCCTTAATCCTAGAGGCCTTAATTTAGTCATAAATTAAACCTATGGATCCCTTTTGATCAAATCAAAAGTAAGAACGTGAAGAAGAGGTAAATATTTCATAACCTCTTTCAAGTTCCTTTCTTCTTCCACTTCCAATTTCTTTGTTCTATCGATTCTAATATAATAACTACAATATATTCTATATAATTTTATATTATTATAAATATATTACAACAATATTAATTATTTTTTCCATCTATTTAATGACATGTCAATATACGTGCATACGTACGGCTTTCCGTTTCCACGTCGTGGTGTAATTTCTATTCAATACATTATTATTTGGATGGGTAAAATAATGATGTGTAATTGATGTAAATAATAAATATATAATAATAATGAGTCTTTATATATGATATACCATTCAATTATATATTATTTTGATATCAAAAGAATGATATTGTCGCCGGTGCATACGTAGGTATTACCGTCTCCACGAACGTGATGAGATTTGTTCCCCATCATATCAATTCAAGAACAATTTGCATTAGATGATTAAAAATATTGTTTAAAGAAACAATATCATTATTAATATGAATTAGATACATCCTATCTATAAAAAAACATTGATTATGTAACAAATAATAAAAAGGAAAACGAATCAGTTAACAACCAAAATGACGATAATACTATGATATTATTAACAAAGCAATATTAAAAGATCATATAAGATATAATATTAATGTTAATTATTATTGTATAATTTAATAAAAATTATTTCACCATTATACAGGTGGTTAACCTACCCTCAACCAAGGAAAATTACAAGGTAATGTTTAATTCTACAATATCTTTATTATCCAAGGTTGTTTTTATTAAGTATCTACTAGGACCTATTTATCATCCACATCCATGTTTATTAAAAATGTATTTTGAAACATTTTTTACTAGATAAATGGTTAAAGTAATTTATAACCTTATTTAACCTTATATGTTTTGAAAGGATTCGTTCTGTTGTTTTCCAAACAAGGTATATTATGACCTTTTCGACATAAAAAGATAAGAATGTTTTTTAACATATACGATGGGTGAAACTATTTTCTACTGTTTTCACATTGTCGAATCATCCCTTAAAATATTATAAGAATATTTTCAAAAGAATTATTTCCTTTATAATTATGTCACGCTTAAATTATTTCAAAAAAGAAAGAGATATTTCTCTAAAAAAAGATTTTTATTTCATCTATGTAAACATCTTTTGATGGATTTTATGTTTATTTGAAGATTATTTATTATGATAATAAACATCCATATTATATTGAAGGTTTTGTGATATGATTGACTCTGGATTTGGTATTTTTATACCATTCATGGTTTATGATTAAAGTATTGACATTTTATATGCTAGTTTTAATATGATTTTTATGTTATATTTCAACCATTTCATATGAGGAATGTATTGGACTTAGTATGTGATGGGTGGAGCCTGCTATATCTCCTCGATGCATCATTAGGTCTCATGAGACAACTAGACGTGGAATTGGCTGAGGCCTTTCCAAATTTGATATATAGTTTTGGCTGAGTCCTTAATCATTTTTAGACGTCTTGGTCGAGGCCTTGACAAAATGTTTCAAAATTTCTAGCATTATTCATTACCTCATTATGAAAATAATATTGATGGCTCATGTAGTCATTAGACTAGTAGAATACACATGATTATGTTTTTTTATGGTGTTATTTACACATCTCATATTCTTGCCATTAAAGTATTCATGTTTAATATTTGTAAAGGCACGTGGTTTCAATTATTCCCCATGCTTAATATTTATTTTATCTTCCACTGTATTTATTACCCTTAATGAGTGTTTAATCTCACTCCTTTATTATGTTTCATTTTCCCTAGATATGAAGTAGTAAGTTATGAGTGACTTTCAGGCATAATCCCAGATTCTTGTATGTTTTTAATGGATGAAATTCGTGTTGTATTTTTTTTTCAAGGTGTAAAGTTGAACATATGTATGAATCTTGTTTACAATAATAATAAACCGACCTGCCTTTAAAGACATGATTTACTTGTGATAATTACAATTTTATGTAATAATGCACCGTCTTTGGGTAACTAGGGTTGGTGCGTTACATTGTTAATAAAAAATAATTACTAACTGATGAGAGAAATAAAGTCAGATTTTATTTGAAACATTTTCTAAATCAATTTCAGTCTTAAAAGTAAAAAATAGTGTTACAACAATAAAATTTCATGAATAATAAATTAATAAAAAAATTAAATTGGTTAATTATACAATGTTCAGACCATTTCATAAAATGGAAATTAAATAATATATAATACTAATTAAAATGATATTGTGAAACAAACCCTTAGAATGAAAATTTCATTGATGTGTGAATTAACAAATGAATAAATTATGTTTTTCAAATGAAAATAAACCTAAAAAAGGGGTATGAAATATAATATATTCAAAATTGAATACAAAAATTATTATTGAATATCATAGATGATGCTGAAATAACATAATCTGAAGAAATGAAATTGTGTTATCAAGTTCATTACCACCTGGTAACATTATGTCAAATAACCTTGGATAAAATAATTAAAATTGAAACATAAAAATTGAATTATTATTGAATAATGATATTAAATGTCAAATGTTTAGTATATATAAAATTTAAAATTCATTAATAGCATACAATTTCAATATACCTCAATGAAGATAAATTGAAACGAAGTCCCTTACCTCACACTTTTCTTTAGTCGCATGTTCTTTAGCATGTGATATAACGATTTTAATAAAGATATTAATTAATACCGGAACAATATTCACATTTAAAATATCAAATTTGACCCTCCTATAACATATTATTATCCATTTGTTAATGATCATTCATTATTTTCATTATTTTGGGTGAAAAATTCCATGTTTTCTTAGGAATGTTCGTGTTCTTATATATAGGATATAGATCCATCACTCTCCAGAATGATATCATTTTTATAAATTAAATTTTTCTGGGTGATTTTTTTGAAAAATTATTTAAATTTGAATTTTATGAGTGGATCACATCAATTCTTGTTGGTGGTAGGTCACACATATGCACGAGCGACATTATCATTTCCTTAGTAGTAAAAGTGTAAGAAATTTGGTGACATATCAGTTTTATAGAATAAATATATTTTAATATATTTATGTATATTTATATCTTATATACACACTAAATGTATCCTTATTACATCCAATGTAAATCTTATGTGAAAAAAATCACATCACTTAATAGGGTGGTATTCTGCCTTACACACAAGCGACATTATCATAATTTAAAAAAAAATATAAAGTAAGAAATAATATGTGATTTTAACATTTCAGATTTACAATAGTATCATATGTAACATATATTTGAGTTAAATGTACCATTATATCCTTCCTTGATATTTGGGTATGTAAAACGTGTGAAATAGGTTCGCGAGGCGGCAATCTACTATACAAATGATCAACAGTTTCGTTTCCATGTTGATTAAGGAGGAGATTAATATAGGGAATTCCATTAAAATAATAAAAATTAACTTTATGTAATATAATTATTATATTATATAATATTGGTTTAAAAAACATTATTGAGTTGGAATAAAAAGCAAAATAAAAATTCTAATTTACAATTGTCACTTAGTCTTCAAAAAACAACTTTAGGTGTGCACAAAAAAACTTCCTATAGTAGATTTATGACCAGAAATTTTTTTCTATGTTTCTTTAAAAGAAATAACGAATTTATTGAGTAGTTTTCAGATGATCAAAATCAATATAGTAGTGTGATGAGTGGAGATGAGTAATATCCTTTAATAAGTAGGGGAAAGGAAGCACGTGAAATTTTTGAATGGAATCATTTAATGAAACATTTTATCTTACAAAAAACAGCTAAAATGAGTCATTATGGACCCTTATATGTAATAAGATCTAAATGTATCCTGAAAATGGGATTTTTAATGGTTGGTAGGTCATTTTTACCCTTATCATTTTTATTATAACACCCTTTTAAATCAGTTTTTACATTAACCGCGATAATTAATTTTTTTTATTTTAAAATTAATAATGGTAAAAAAATAATCCAAAAATAATAGATGTTAAAAACAATTAAGATTAAAAAAATGGAATCCATTTTTCCAAATTCAGTTAACAAATGTGGATGATTCTAATATTTTAGTATACCCACAGACAAGAAGAAAAATAAGGATCTCAATGAGAAAATACTCATAAGTATATAAGGTTTTAATATAAAAATTCAATAATATAATTTTTATTATGAAATAATTTAAATTAATAATAACACATTTTTATGAATTTTATTTAAAATAGTACTTAAAATATAATTTTTCCTGTAAATAATATAAATGAAATGATTATTTTTCATAAAAGGTATTATTTTAAATATAGATCAAAAAATTATTATAGTTATGAAATTATAAATAATTAACCCTAAGATAAAATTATATTGTGATTAAAAAATTATTTGAATTTTATAAATAAATTGTAGTTTTTTTAATTAGTATAATTTTCTTTACAAGGCATGATTAGTCAATGTATTAGAAAATAAATACTATTTTCTAGAAAATATTTCGTTATTTAAATGATTCTTATTTCATTTATAATAATTAAATAACAATAGTTTTCATAAATTAGTTGTACTATTCAAAGCCACTAATGTAGATACTAGTTCAAAATGGAATACTATTTTACTGTTTTTTTTGGCTTGAGGTTCCATGTTTCGTAAGCTATTAAAGAGATTCAATTTAAATAAATATATAATTTTTTTTGTTTGTTCTTGGTGTTGCATGTCACGTGTTATATCTAATCCAAAGTTATTATTCTATATTATTAGAGTGTTAATGTGACACAATATAATATTATATTTATTATACATCATTTACATAATAAAAACATTTATATATCTGGTTTTTCAATTAATTTCTTTAATTATATGGTAATATCATGAGTCTGCGTAAATTTATGGCGCGTGATTCTAAGGCCTGGTGTGCCTGAAATGAATTTTCGAACATTTTTTGTGGTGCATTCAGTATACACCCAAGTGTCATTTTATATCTTTTGAACTGATGATCGGAATTGAAATCTAAAGGCACCATTGAACTCGTAGTGCCGATATTCACTTAAGGAGACATTCACCTCGACTTTAGTAGGTCGGGGTGGAATTTATTTTTTCATTTTTTCATGTAAGAAGAAAAATAAAATAATTAACAATTTATTTTTCTTTTTTAATCCTCTCTTTTTGAATTATGGAGGTGGGGACCACCCGATCTGAAAAACCTTCCACTCTAAATTCATAGTGGTGGGGCCACCAGAACCCCTCTTAATGTGGGAAACCCTCTCAACGTCAATTAATTAATTATGCCAACATCAATTAATTAATTTTGAAATCTTTAATTGAATTATAGACTTATTTTTTATTAGGTTGACTACCCATTTTTCATTATTGGAAATTGATGGAAAAGGAGAGAGTTTGGAGAACATGGGGAAACAAATTTAGTCCAAATGAATAACGCCCTCTCTAACAAAGAACATACTTTGGAATCAAGAGTATGGATGAAACACGAGCCCAAAATCAGAAGCGTGTTGTAGAAGAGACAATTTTTGGCACCCTCATCGCATTCAACGACTTCATCCCATGAGACTTCCAATGAGAAATCACGGTGTGGGTTTTTGATTCGAATACCCCTTAGCCCGTTATTGTCATTCATCTCGAATCAGGAACAACTATGCTACTTGCAACTGTTCCAACACGGAGGGTTCGGGCCAAAAAAACACGGCTTGACCCCTCCACATTCTTTGTGAATTTCGGTTGTATTGAATCGATGGAGACCTCTGGAGACAAGTGTGGTAGTCTATGGAATGAAGAACGGGCCATTGGAGCATGCCCAGTGACCCTATGAACATCACTGGCTACCGTGCCGGCGATCAGAGATGGTGGGACTCGGGAGTGGCAGTCGACACTCTGGCATATCACGACGACAGTGGCAGCACAACCGCGCCGCTAAGGATGGGCCGTGGCCGGTTGGCCGTGACAGAGAAAGGGAAGCAGTCAGCGCACGACCGGCTATGTGAAGGGGATGGTGGAGCGCATCCCAAAGCTGGGCGTGTAGGAGATACGGTACGGGGCCACGACAGCGAAGGGAGGGCGGCCGTCTCGCTGGCGGCCACCGGTGACGGCGTGGCGCGAGACCGTATAGCGGAGGAGGGCTGGCCTTACTGCAATCCAGGGAGCCGAGAGAGACCCCGAGTCCCACGTACCAGCTATCGGTGCCACGTGGCACCGTCCGGTTGGCTACCCAACCGAAACGGCTACGCTGTCGTTGTACCCAGGGGGCGTCTCCCCCTTGGGTGCACATAGGGCAGACCCCACCACGGGGCCACCCAGATGCGGGCTAGCGTTTGCCAGCGGTATGCCCCATATGGGCTGGGCTGGTCCCATCAGGCCAGGTCAGATCCAGAAGGTCGGGTCGCCCGAAACGGGTCGGGTTGGGTCGGTCCTACCAGCTATGATCAGACCCGGACCAGCTTGTACCCCTTTCCACTCTTTCAGTCATAACATGAGCTACGACCATCCGTTTGACCAACCGTATGTGGCACCGAAAACCATAGAATGAGAGAGTCCTTTTGGTATACCACACATTAGTTTTGAATAATGTTAGGGTATGGATGTGCTGTATTGAACATGAATCCAACCAGATCCTCGGGACTAAAAGCCCAATAACTTACAGACCAAGTGTCTAAATAACAAACCACCTATTGCGTTGTGACCCATTTTATATGGAGGTACATTAGGATACTTCTTCACGGGACTTCTTGGAATTTGGAGTATCAGCATGTCTCTTGAGGAGAGGACCCTCCAAAAATCAAGTGTGTTTAGTGTGGGATCCTTATAGCTGGCTGCAACATGAGAAAGGGGTCCTATGTAGGATTATTCCTGGGGATAATAAGTTGGTATGTGTTTGACGATCCCCCTTGAAACCGCTCAGGGAATCCATGTGGGACTACTCTAGGATCGTATGTGGGTCTGCTGTACTAGGATCCTATGTGGTTTTAATAATTTAGGATCCTACGTGGGCCTGATGATGTTGGATCCAATATTGGTCAGCCTCTCAGTAGAGTGAGATGATTCAGTAGTTACAGCAAATCATATTTACTACCATACCAAATTCATACCTGGTTTGAGCTATGTCTTACCCTTTTGGTAAAAATTTGTGAGGATTTTTATTTTTGGTACATACCTTTGTGGTGTTACCTTCATGTTAATCTTCCCTCCATCAAATATTTGAGCTTTTGGCTAAAAGAGTTGGACTTTGTGTTTTCTCATGAATGAGATGGGTATACTTGATAACTTAGGTATATGTATGGGAATATACCTAAGTAGGTTTTTCAGTTGATTTCATGATTTGTGGTTTATCCATTGTGGATTTTGTGAGACCTTTGAGGGTCTCAGGGTCTATACTGAGAATCATTATACTCACCCATGCATGGGATACACCTGCACCATGTTTTGTTAGGTGTAGATGATGGATAGTGCTGATGGAGTACAAGGATACTAGGACTGGAGGTAGCTCATAGGTGGAAATTAGACGAGGAATATCGCAGGGATAACTGTTCGAGAGTGGTACCTACCCTTCAGTTTGGATCCTTGGTGGGTGTTCATGGGATATGTTTATAGTTTTACTTGTACTTTCAGTTTACTTGTACTTTATAGTCAGGATTGTATTCTAGACCCTTTTTTCTTTCCGTACACACCCTGGTTACTATATAGTTTCACTTTTTTTGGTATCATAATTTTTTGATTAGTTGTTTGAGTTTACAATTTATAAACTCAATGCCTTCCTAGTTTTATGAAATACGCCTTTCGGGGATAGTCTCCATCCCATAGCCTCTGGAAGGAAGGCTTAGAGTAGTCATGACATGGGCCTCGGGGGATGAGTCGTGACAAACTGGTATCAGAGTATTCAGTTCTAAAATACAACATTGGACTCTGATATTTTAACGGAAACAGTTTTTTGTGTATGTGTGTCGATATAAGTTTAGGGAATCTAGTAATAGTGTGGCGACCTATGTATCCATACAATAGGACCCTAACTTCTGATTTCTGACATAGTTCATCAATACAATGATTGTGTATGTGTTTTGAAAAGTTTTCATTCTAATCTTTTTGAGTTATCTCACCAGGTCAAATTTATTGACCATGGCACACCTGTTTCATTTTAGGATGCATCCACGTAGAAAGATAGGGTTACGGTTATTGTATGCGATGATAGACCACCGAGCGACGATGTCTCGTTGTAGGGCCCTCTTTTAGCAGAGACTCCATAAGAGGTATCCATGGAATCGTTACCCATTGGGCCGCCGATTCCACCATCCCCAATAATATAGATTGCACGCCGCTTGAGAGCATTGCACGAGTTCCAGTGCCAGAGGCCATCCAGGTTAAGGGGTGATATGGGCGCACAGGAAGTTGAGGATTGGTTGGAGGATGTGGTGAGAGTCTACTGACTAGTAGGGACACCATCTGATCTCACAGTGATCCATGATGCTAGTCTTCTACAGGCAGCAATAGGAATATGGTGGGCTTGATGCTCCGGGTTAACGGCACGTTGACACTCCTCTGGGCATACTTTGAGAGCCTGTTTTGGGTAGAGTTTGTCATGCAACCATTCGTGCAGTGCGCTTACAAGAGAATCTTCATCTATAGTAGTCCAACATGACTATAGATCAGTACTCAATGAGGTTCTACGAACTCTCAATCTACTCCACTGATATGGTCCATGACCCATTCTTCAGGGCCCAGACCTTGGAGCATTGACTTAGGTGGGAGATCAGGGTTTCAATGATTTCTCTCAGCATCCTGATGCAAGAGGGGTTATTAGAGTGAGCCCTCTTAGTAGAGTGTTTTCTTGATGTGAAGTCACCAGCAGTGAGACCCACCACTGGGCGTTAGGTAGCAGACTCATCTACAGCTGGCAGAAGACAGATTTCACAGAGGTTCAAGAGGACCAGACCTACTGGTGGACGACCGCAGTACTCAGGGTTGGTTGGGTGGGGTACCTGAGACAGATCCAGTCATGCAAGGAATCGGCAGTGTTACGCGTGCGGCGGGCAGGGTCACATGCCTCGTGACTACCCGACCTGCCCTACATATGAAAAAAATATGGTTGATGGATTACCTAGCCATATAAAGAGGTTTTACCGAGGAGGTCTGCATGGAGAAAGAAGATTTGGCAGAGGAGCTGGCCGTGTAGCTGCCAGTGGGTTACATTTTGATGTTTTACTGACACCACCACTAGGTGATCCACCCCGACCACAGGAATCAGGTGGATAGGGTTGAGCTAAGCTCTAGGAAGATGAGGCTTAAAACTATGGTGCTCTGGGGATGATATGAGGTATGATCTTCGTCTACTCCACCTTAGCTGAAGTACATATAGACATAGGTTCCAGTCATTCTTTTATTTCCACGTCCCTTGATCGGAGCTCATAGGTTCCGGTGGAGCCATTGGCGCGATCCTTGTGGCTAGAGACTCTTACGGGAGAGGATTTGATGGTGGAACACTGGTGCAGATGGTGTGAGCTTACTCTAGGAGGCAACAGCTTCGGCTGGGATCTCATAATAACGGCATCGAGGCCTTATGACATCATCTTGGGTATGGACTGGTTATCTATAGTCCATGATCAGATTAACTATTTTAGGCACAAAGTGTTGTGTGTCCGCACTGATGGGACTAGGTTGACATTCACCAGCAAGAAGGGATACTTTGCAGCATAGGATGGACTTACCCGAAGGAGAGTGTTACTGATCACTTATTAGTTGGCTAGCCTTACCCCCAGAACGGTTGATGTAGAGAATATGAGCTATCCTGTAGTGGTGGACCAGTACGCGGATGTCTTCCCTAATGATTTTCTGGGGCTACCTCTTCAGAGAGATGTGAACTTTTACATTGACATGTACCTCAGGATGATAGTGATATCTACATGAGCGTATCAGATGGCTTCCACAGAGCATCGTGAGCTGTGAGTACAACTGGAGGACTTATAGGGGAAGGGGTTTATCTGGCCCAGTGTTTCTACATGGGTAGCCCCAGTTTTGTTCACCAAGAAGGAGTATGGGAGTTTGAGACTTTTTATTGACTATCGTCTACTGAACCTGGTGACCGTGAAGAACAAGTACCCACTTCTTGAGGATTGACGACCACTTTGACCACCTGAAGGGAGCACGATGGTTCTTGATGATATACCTTAGATCAGGCTATCACCTACTTAGAGTACGATATTAGGATGTGTAGAATATGGATTCTAGATGTCGTTATGACCATTATGAGTTTTTTGACATGTCTTTCAGCATGGACAACACTCCTGCTGTGTTTATGGGACTCATGTACAGGATCTTTCAGCTATATCTTGATCGCGTTGTGGTGGTCTTCATTGGTGACATTCTGATCTACTCATATACTAAGGAAGAGCATTCCTATCTTTTATAGGTAGTTCTGGACACACTCTGAGAGAACTAGCTTTATGGTAAGCTCTCGAAGTGCTAGTTCAAGTTCTGAGAGGTTCACATTCTGGGACTTGTCATCTCAAAGGCTGGTGTTGCAGTAGATCCAACAACGATTGAGGCAGTACTTTCTTGGGATCCACCCAGGATTGTGATAGAAGTACAGAGCTTCCTGGGTTTGGTTGTATATTACCGGATATTTTTACAAGGTTTCTCCAGATTTTCAGAACCTTTAATAGCATTGACTAAGAAGGGGAAATCCTTCGTGTAGTCAGAGATACGCAAATGGTGTTTTTAGAAGCTGAGGAAGATGATGACTAGTGCCCCCATCTAGAGGCTTCCATAGGGGGGTGTGGGGTATGTATTCTACAGAAAATCATCAGGGACTTGATTCAGATGTTTCTTGATGCAGGAGGAAGTAGTTATCGCTTATGGTTCTCAATAGCTGAGACAACATGAGTATAAATACTCTTTCCATGATCTTGATTTTACAGGAGTGGTCTTCACTTTGAAGATGTGGTGACACTAACTAATGGGAGAGCGTTTTACAGTCTACTCTGATAACCAGAGTCTCAGGTATATATTCTCCCAGAAGGACCTGAACCTGAGACAATGACGTTGTCTTGAGTTACACCAGGACTATGACTTCGAGATTGTCAGTAATCCTGGGAAGGGGAACGTTGTAAAAGATGCACTCAGCAGGAGATCTGGTATTCAACATCTAGGTGGGGAGATGGAGTGACTAGCCGCTTTACAGATATCCTTTGTGGAATGAGATGGAGCAGTTTTTCTTCAGTCTCTTAAGTCACTCCCCCACTACTTTAGTGAGTCATGGAGGCACAGTGTAGAGAAAATGACTGTAAGGCTCGACATGTTTAGATATCCATAGGGTAGGAACCTGATGAATTTTTGGAAGGTGGTGATCGCGTCATCATCTTTAGAGTGTGTACTATGGTACCAGTGTCTTTATGGGAAGAAGTGTTGTGGGAGTTCTATACGCCCCCTCTAACTGTGCATCTAGGAGTCGAGAAGATGTACCAGGACCTATGACGACAGCACTGGTGGCTGGGAATGATGAAAGAAGTTGCAGACTTTGTCTCTCGGTGCCTCACTTGCGAGAAAGTGAAGGTGGTGCCTCAGGTACCCATATTCTTCATTCATCTTTTACGGGTCCTACAGTGGAAGTGGGATGGGATATATATGGTCTTCGTGATCCACACACATCTAGGGGACATGATTCTATCTGGATGGTCGTATACCGACTCACCAAGTCGGCCCACTTCCAACCAATTAGAGAGTAGGGTTCAGTAGAGAGCTTGGGACACCACTATGTGTAATAGATTGTGCGGCTACATGGAGTACCCTAGATGATTGTATCTAATCATGATGCATGTTTCACTTCCCGACTATGGAAGGGGTTGTAGGAGGCTTTCGGGATGCAGGTTCATTTGAGCATCTCATTCAATCCTCAGATGGAGGGCCATACTGAGCTGACCAATTAGACCCTCGAGGACATGTTGTGTGCTTCTGTCCTCAACTTCGATCGTAGATAGGAGGATTTATTGACCTTGTTGGAGTTTTCATAGAATAATATTTATCACTCCACCATTGGGGCGACACCTTTTGAGACTCCGTATGGCCGACCTTGAAGATCACCTTTGTGCTGGACAGACCTAGGGGAGTCAGCACACATAGGACCAGATGTGGTACGGGCTACCACAGAGAAGGTGCAGATTACACCATAGTGGATGAAGGCTTCACAAAGCATAAATAAGTCTAATGCCGATATGATATGGAAACCTCTGGAGTTATAGGATGGTGACCATGTCTTTCTACGGGTCTCACATCGATGTGGTTTGTGGAGATTTCGCCGGGGCAACAAGTTATATTCGAGGTTCATCAGACCCTTTTAGCTCCTCTTTAGAGTTTTTGAGGTGGAATACCACCTAGAATATCCCCCTCAGTAGCACCAGGTACATAACGTTTTCCACGTATCTCAGCAGAGGAGATATGCGCATGAATAATCTCACATCATCGACTATGGCGAGCTGGACAACGATGATGGGGTGACTTTTATGGAGGTTCTAGTGGAGATTGAGGATCGATAAGAGAGACTCCTTTATGGAAAATCGATACCTTTAGTGCACATTTTATGGAAGCACGATAACCTCTTGGAGAGAACATGGAAGCGGGAGGCATAGATACGTGCTCAGTACAGCCACTTGTTCCTTTAGTTTCAGTTGTGGCTTATGGGAATGCAAATCCCTGAGGTGGGGAGAACGTAAAGACTTGGATTTTTCCATGTAATTTTTTTAAATTATATGGAAATATTACGATTCCATAAAAATTGATGGCATGTGATTCCGATTCCTGGTGTATCCAGAAGGAATTTCTGAAAATTTTTATGGTATGTTCACTAAACGCATGAGAATTTTTTTTATCTTTTGAACTGGTGATGGGAATTGAAATATGATGGCACCGTTGAAATCAAAGTGCCTCTATTCGCATAATAATACCTTCAACTCAACCACAATAGGTTGTGGGTGGTTGTTAGTTTTTCAGTTTTTCATGGAAGAAGAGAAATAAAATAAATAACATTTTTTTAATCCTCTCTGTTTGAATTATGGAGGGAGGGTGGGGCCACCCGAGCTAGAAAACCTCCCATTCTGAATTCACAGTGGTGGGGACCAGCTGAACCCCTCTTAATGATTGAAAAAATCTGAACTTCAGTTAATTAATTCTACCGACTACAATTAATTAATTGTACAAACATTAATTAAATTATACACTTATTTTTTAATAGGATTTCTCCCCATTTATCCAGAATGGAAATTGTTGGAAAAGGAAAGTGGTGGATGAAAATTGGAGAATCATTTCATCCAAATGAATAACTCCCTCTCCAATGAAGAACATAATTCAGAAGCAAGGGTGAGGATGACACACAAGCCCATATTCGGAATCATGTTGCGGAATAAACAATCGTAGGCACCCACTTACCTTTCAGTGACTTCATCTCGTGACACTTCCAACGAGTAATTGAGGTAGGGATTATTGTCTTGAATACCTCATACCACCTTCTTGTCATTATTCTTGAATAAATAACAACTATGTCACTTGCTACCATTCTAATGTGGAGGGTGCAGGCCAAACGAATATGGATCGACCCCTCCGCAACCTTTGTGGATTTTTTTGGTCTTGAATAGACGGTGACATCACTAGATGAGTGTGGGAGTCTACAGAATGAGAAATGGGCCACCGGGGCGTGCCTGGTGCCCCAAGGAACGTTGCCGGTGACCGTGCCGGTGACCTGCACCAGTGGGTCTCAAGAGCGGCGGCCTGCACTCTGGACATCCGTCACGATGGTGGCATCACAACCACACCACTAGAAAAGCGTCACAGCATGTCGGTCGCGGTGGTGCAAGGGTGGCGGCCGACGCATGACCAGCCGCACGCAATGGATTTAGGCATGCGTCTGTGCCGCTGGGTGTGCAGGAGCTTTGACACGAGACCATGACGAAAAAGGGAGGTTGGCCGAATCACACCCGGCCACCAATGGTGGCGCGGCTCGTGACCACGCTATGGAAGAGGGTAGGCTGTTTGGCCAGCCGAGGAGCCGAGCGGGACCCTGGGTCCAGAATACCAGATGTCAGTGCCACGTGGCACCGACTAGTCGGCCACCCAACCAGAATGTCTGGGATGTTTGGGGTACCCATGGAGTGCCTCCCCCTTGTGTGGAGGCTTGGGAGGACCCCACTGTGAGGCCACCCAGCCGCGGGCAAGTGCAGGTCGCCCAGTGCGAGCCACCCATTGCGGGCTGAGCCGCACCAGCGGGTTGGGTTGTGCTGGTGGTACGAGACTGATCCAGCGGGCCGGGTCAGATCCGAAAGGCCGGGTTGGACCGGGTCGGCCCACTGGGTCAGACCGGACCCGGACCAGCTTTGACCCCTTTACACTCTTTTGTCCATAACATGAACTATGCCTGACCATTTGAGGAACCATCTACAGCGCCGGAATCATTGGATTGAGAATGTCCTTTTGGTATACCCCACTTGAGTTTTGGATAATGTTGGGGTATGGCTGGGTTGGATCGAACACGAATCCTACTGGGCCCTGGGGACTAAAAGGCCAATAACTTACAGACCGGGCATCCGATTGACGCACCGTATATTGCATTGTGACCCCTATAATGTGGCGGTCCTTTGGGATACTTCATCGTGGGAATTCGTGGTAGTTGGAGTCTCAAACTGTGGCTTAATGAGTGGACCCTTGTGGAATCAAGGGAGATTAGTGCGGGAACCCTACAGATGGATGTAACATGAGAAATGGATCCTATGTCGGTCTATGCCTTGGGATCCTTCGTGGATATATGTTTGAGGATCCCACTTAGATCCGCTGTAGGAATTCATGTGAGACTACACTCTAATCTTACATGGGACTTATGTACTAGGATCCGATGCGGGTATGATGATTTAGGATCCTACGTGGGTCTGATGATGTTTGATTTTATGTGGGTCTGGCTCTCAACAGAGTGAGATGATTCAGTAGTCACATATAATCATCTTTACTACCGTAAGTATGTTATACCTCATGTGAGATGAGTCTTAGATTTTTGGTAAACTTCTCTGTGGCTTTTCATTTGTGGTACATACCTTTAGGGTGATGCCTTCATCATAATATTTCCTCAGTGGAATAGTTGAGCTTTTAGTTAAAAGATTTGGGTATTGTGTTTTCTCATGAATGAGATGGGTATACTTGATAACTCAGGTATATGCATTTTTATATACCACATTAGGGTTATTAGTTGTGTTAAATATTTCTATTTTATCTATTGTGGATTTTGGGAGACCTTTTAGGATCTCGGGGTCCCTACTGAGTATCATTATACTCACCCATGCATGGGCTTTGCTCGTTCCTTATTGTGTTTGGTGCAGATGACGGACGGAACTGATGGAGGATGGGGATACCAGGACTGAAGGTAGCTTGATGGTGGAAATTAGAAGAGGCATACCGCATGGATGACTATTCGAGAGTTGTACATACCTTTCAGGTAGGATCCTTTGCGGGTGTTCACTGGAGTTGTTTACAGTTTTACTTGTACATTCTGGTTACTTGTACATTAATGTTGGGATTGCATTCTGGACTCTTTTTTCTTTCTTTACACACACTGGTTGCTATATAGTTTCACTTTGTGTTTGTATCCTTCTTTTTTCTTTGTCGTGTGAGTTTATAGGTTATATAGCCAATGCCTTCCCAGTTCTAGGGAATACACAATTTTGTGCTAGTCACCAACCCCTGGCCGACAGGAGGCGGGCTTGTGGTAGTCCTAGTATGGGCCCCAGGGGACGAGTCATAAAAAAATATTACATCTAGGAAAATAATTTTCGATACCATGGATAAAAGGAATATTTTCATGAAAGAAAAATTATATAAGAAATTTATTTTCTAAAACATGTTAATGGTTCACCACAATTGAAAAACATTAGAATCTTTCCAGAATTATATTAATTTATACTGATCCTTAGAAGCTAGAAAATAGAAAAAAAAGAAAGGGTTGATCTCATCGTCTCAAAAAGGGTAATCATAAGTGAAAACAGTGGAATATCATTAGTTACCATACCATGAGAATATAATTATAATTATGATATATATGTAATTTATACAAAAAATAATATTTTTTAAATTATATAATATGACTTAGGAAAACATAATACATGAGTTAAAATAGTGTGGAATCACGATTCAATAAATTGTGTCAATAAAAACAATTGATGAGAGTACAACATAATAAAGGGAATAATAATAATGCTATGACATATATTAAATATAGAAAAAACCATTTTATAGGGAAATGTTATGATCATGAGTCATTCACTAGTAACCATTTTTAGGAGTCAAATAATATTACCCAGCTATAGATCATCTTTTATGATTCATATAGTTGAACCAGTTCTTCAGAACAACTAATTTCTACCCACCTATACATATAACATTAGTTTTAAAATCATAAGTAAGGAATTAGAGGGAAATATAAGACCCCACCATTCATCATCTATACATATAAATTCTACATAAAAATCATTCACATATCACATCACAAATAAACCATATGATTAAATTATTTTCCTAAAATTTATAAATAGATAATAATTAATTATTGTACCATTAAGAAAACATTATAATATAATTCATTTCCATTCCTTTATAAATGGAATCACATAATGAAATCATTTATAAACATAAAAATATAAAACCATTATAAATAAATTCATGTATAATGATATTCAATAAAATTATTTATATATATGATTTAATCACGATAATAAAGCATGTGGTATTTCCCAAAAAGATAACAAGATTATCGATCAGTTAATAATTTCTCCCAGAATCTATGAATGATATATAGTTTAACATACTTAAATATATGGAATAAAAAATAGGATATTCAGAGAAGAAATTTACAGTGCGGTCATTGGACTCCTGAAAATGTAAAACTTATGAAACCTATCATTCACATGTATTGTGGTAAGAAGGGTATCGAACCACACAGAAAGTCTAATTCAGTGCAGAAAACAAGTAAAATCAAGATAAAACAATAACAAAATCTAAATGTGACTATGTAATGGTGAAAATGAGGGTGAAATGTACTAGTGAAGGTGTGGTATGAGAAAAATGACTGAGAGGGAAGGGGACAAAGTTAATGGATTATATTATAGAGACATGAATGTAAAAAATTGATTAATATATTTTCCATTCCAATATTAATTAATCACCGTTGAATTAGTTCTAAAAATGATATTGATCCTCTGATCTCGCACATCAGTATATCTACACTGCCCTTCGACCATTCCATAGAAATGTTATTTTGATCATAACATAGGAATTAAAAATATTCCCAATGTAATAGGGAACAATAATTTTTTTTATTTTTTAGTACTTATATTAAAATTAAACTAAATTGTGATCAATATAATCACTTATCGATACATATCATAGTAAAGAAATTGATTATTATAAAGCAATTAGTGATACATTAGAGCTTAAACTAATCCATATAAATTGAAGAATATAATAGTAGAACTTATTAGGAATTGAAAAACATAGTCATCTGATTTCACCTCTGATATTTATCTACACATACTGAGAATGAAAAAAATGATTAAAATAAAAGGAATAATGAGAATTGAAAATACCTATTCTAAGATGACTTCCTGAAGCTCCTACTTCAATCGTCTTCTCTTAGCTCATTTTTTTGTATCTGTTCTTTATCCTTCAAATAAATCGAAATGGTAAGAAATATGACTGTAGTTAATGGTGATGAGTGGTTCTAGAAATTCATCCCAATAGATAGTTCTCGAAACTAGTTCCCCCCGGATGGAAAGATAATTCTGGAATCCACACTCTATAAGACAGTCTCATCCGGAATCTTCAAAATCTAAATAGAATGATCAACTTCTTATAGTTACGATGGAGTTGTAAACCATCATCTCACACTATGATTCCTTCCATAAAAAAAGTTCAATGGGAACAATCACTGAGTGAAACAACTAAAATTCCCAGGATAACAACTTAATATCCTCTTACATGGTAAAATACACTAGTAATGTAAATTATTATACAAATTATAATAATATTAAAGTATTATTATTATTAACAATATATATAAACATATAAATATTTTTTTTGTATTTATGTTCATAGAATTATTGGTATACATATATAATGTTTTTTATTATTCTAAAAATAAAAATACTAATTACTATTTAAATAATTATGATTATTAAAATAAAAATAAAATTTGAATAAACATATTTTTTTAATTATTACTTCAATAATTAAACATATATATAAATAATTATGAATTTATTAATCTACATTTACTATTATATTTATATAAAAAATTTACTAAAATTATTAAATATATATTTATGTATTTATATATAGGTAAATTTATTATTTATTATTACTAAAATTATTATATTTTATAATTATAAAAGGGGGATGTAGTTGAGTTTAATCAACCATTTTGCCACCACTAGAGTTTGGTGGTAGCTAATGTGATATGGTTTGGTGATGGGTGAGGTAGTTATGACACTAGAAAAAAAATCACAATTTGACATTGTTAAAACCCAAATAATAATAATTAAATATTATTTAATAAAAAAATAATTCCAATTTTGATTGATAAATTAAATATAATTTAAAACATAAAAAAATAATTAAATCCAATTATTTAAATTAGTTACATAATTATTGAATCATCATAATTAATAATAATAATCAAATAATTATATTAAAATTAAAAATAACTGAGTATTAAAATATTTAAAAAAAGGGTTTATTTTTAAATATAATTTAATTATTTAAAAATACCAAAAAAACAAAAGTGAAAATTTTTAATTTCTAAATAAGAAAGAAGAATAAATTGACATGATGATTTAATTTAAAAGTATAAAAATATAAGAAAAAAAATTAATTGAAAATTTGAAAATAAAATCAATGAAATGGTTAGATAATTTAAACAAAAAATATTTATGAAATTTAAATATAATATAATAAATAATCAATATACTAAAATAATGATACTAAATAAATGAAAAAATATATTTTGAATACACAAAAAAATAATAATAAATGAATTAGAAGAAGAAAAAAATAAAATATTAAAAAAGAATAAAAAACAACATCATAAAAAAATGGATGTTAGTTATAAATTAATTATTTGATTTTAAATAGTTTATAAATCTATTATGATAAAAACAAAAATAATTAAATTTAACAAAAAAACATAATTTTTTCAATTTAATATAAAAATGACATTATCTCATAATCATTAAACAAAATAGATTATCTTAATAATAAAATTATAATATAAAGGGAAAAATATTTTAGAAAATAGTAATGAATGGAAGGGAACATAAAACGCCCTCATACGTAATCAATTTCACACTTCGGAAACTCTATACAATTTCTGTATTCATAAATACTATGAAAAACATCGATTATTTTAATATTCAAGTTCAATTGAACATCCCCAAATTTTATAATTTCTTGATCCCCTCAATTTCCTGTAATTTTCATGCCTCCAATATGGTTACACCCACTACCATATCTCATCACATATTTATATTCCTTTATTAAGTTTGGAGACCAGTGAGATTTATGTGGAATTAAAATTAGAAAAAAGAAACATCCACCTTTCACTCTATTCCTAGTTCCCCAAGCAATGGATTCACTTCCCACTTCCTTGATGTTACATAAAATATTTTCATATATATATGTTTCTCCCCTATTCATTTGGGTTTAATTTTAGCCTAAATAAAATGAGATAATTTTTGTGGGAAACATTATTTAAATTTTCCCATTCAAATATATTTTTAAAAGAACTGTGTTTTATAAATATTGAGTTTAGATTTATTTATCAATATAAACACAACCCTGGTCCTTATCATATAGACTCACCATGTGATCCAAATTTCCAATTTTACTCTAGATTCATATGTTTTATATTACACTCATTTAAATTTGTTTTCTAATGTTTAAAATCTCACTCAGGTTCATATACCAAGTACAAGTTAAAACATCATTTATTATATAGTTATACACCATATTCTAAAAAATCCTATCATACATCCATTTCTATTTGTGGAATAATGCTTCCATAAAAAAGGATGAGAACGCTCAACAATAACTAAATTCTATAAATTTCATATTCCTTAAGAACCCTTATTCTATAATTAAATATGACATAAGTAGGAATAATTGTTTTGTGATTGTTGACTCTATTTACAATAAAATAATGTATTAATAACTGAAAAATAAGGAAACTCAAAAACATTAGGGGCTTTTGATATTTTATCAATGAAACATAGTTAATCTTGTCTAATAACACCCCCCCACAGACACTTTATTACAATCATTATTCCAAATTATAATAATCAAAGAGGAAAAAGATTTCAATCATAATAAATTGTAAGTTCAGTATTAAAAGATTAAGGAATCAGTTTTAGGAAAATTAAAAAAATATATTTTAAACAAAAAAATTAAATAAAAAATTACATACAAAATAAACCAATAGGCACCACAAAACAAGAAAAAGTATATTCTTTCCTCCAAAACGATTCATGCATCACATGACTTGATGAATTATTTTTAGAGGAGTAACAGAAATTAACATGAAATTTCACAGTAAATTAACTGAACTATCATAAGAAATAAACATAGATTGGTAGAAGTGAAACTGGTACTCATCAAATATGTATAATCTCTTTTCAATATTGACCAACCATATTTTAACATTACATTATGAAATTAAATAGATATCTAGTTGATAAAATAAATATTTCTAAAAAATAAACAAAATGACATGAGATTGAAAAAATTAATATTGAATAAATATTAACCATAATTTCAGTTGAGGGAAGTGTAATACAACATTGTTAGACTGATATAAACCTTCTTTAAGGGATGTTATAAATGTTTTTTACACTTGATAATGTTCTCAATGAAATTTGGGACCGCCAACCGTCGTCCTCAGTATCCTAATCAAAAATTGTATCTAGAAAACAGATACTCATCCAATAAGGGAAAAATATGTCTATGAAATTCAAAAATTAAATTTCATTAATCAATAGATACATAAAACTAAGAAAGGATCATTTACTCAATCTATAATTTAATATTGATAATAAATAGTTATGTGTTACCTCCCATAAAACACTAGGCTTGAAGTCCCCATCCAAAGTTTCTTCCCCAACATATCTTATACAATGAACTTTCAATGGGAATTAATTATTAATTATTTAAACTTATATATTATCTAAGGTAATTACAATAGTTTCTCAAAGAAATTTTAATTTCAAAAATTATGAAATATTCTCAAAATTAATCAAACAATGTATTAGGAAACATGTTGTCTACCATTACATAGAGTCTAAAATCCACTTCCACATCGCTAAAAATGCTGAATAGAAACAAAAAAAATAAATTAACTCATGATGAATTATTCCCCCACTTATTTGGATTAATTATGAGTAATAAAACATAGAAATAGAAGAAAACAATGAAAATACATACACAAAATTTCCAAATAAAATATTAAAACACATTACAGATCTGACAACATAGAAAAATCTCATTTTATTGAATCATAATCATCTCTAAATAGATATTTTTTTATGACACAAAGTGACTCAAATGAATAAATATTTTCATTTTTAGTGGGTAGTGATCCCACAATTCCTAATATTGAGTAGTTAATATGATTTAAAGACAAAACACTTGTTTATAATGAGAAAAATCATGTTTTATAGAGCATTTAATTTATGAAAACATCCCGACTTGAGGAACATTCACAAATTTAGTATTAAAATGGAAAACTTCATAAATAGATGAGAATTTTTAGGATAGATAATTGAATGATACACCAAAATGAGTTCTAGGAAATTCATTTCCTTGCTAAATTGATGATGTGGGGAAGGAGCAGCAACATGTGTAACAATTATAATGGGATATGAAATCCTTATATCGTTGACCACAAGTTGGAAAGAACCACTCCCATATCTAACCTCAATTTGGAAACATTAATGAAACATGAGATTAATCATATGAAAACTATACTCATATTGGGGATTTTAAATACAATAATCTCATCCAAATCATCTAAAAATTGGTGGGTAAATTTTTCTTTTGGACACATTTATGATTTCCCTTCTAGTGGTAAGGAAAAAACTACCTAAGATTATTGGGACCTTTTAATTATATTTCATATGAATAATTAGAAAATAATGGGCAATGTAACTTTTTATACACTAAGTAATAGTTCATCTCCCAATCCATAGGGGTGATTGATTGACCTATCAGTGAGTTGAAAAGAAAAATGGTTGGTTTCAACTCTATAAGGCCATGAAATTTAATGAAAGAGTAATGAATCAAATTAATACTCACTCCAAAATCACACAAACAATTTAGTTTCCCACAACCTTCTATTTTTTATTTTATAAAAAACTAATAGTTTATTTTAACATTGGATGTATCATCCTCAACCAAACTACACTACATTCCTCCTTGAGATTGATTATATCCAAATTATTCTTATAATTTTTATTTTTTAGAAATATTTTTTGTAATTTTACATATGAGGGAATTTTATCCCATAGATCCGAAAATTGAATGTTTATTTTTATGTTTTGAATCTATTTTTGGAATATTAGGTAATTATGTTCATCCCTATTTTTGACACAGTTAGGGAAGGGAATATGAGGGGAAGAATTTTTTAAAAAAACATGAATTTTTCACTTTCTCTTCTAAATTGACATTTTTATTTCCTACTATAATCCATTAAAAAATTATTATACTTAGTTCATTTAATTTTTTATGGGTGGGTTCAATATTCTGGTTATTTTGGATTATGATGTACTGATTTTTATTTTAGGTGATTTCCATGATTTCTTTCTAGATTCAAATTTTTATAATTTTATATTTCAAAGCATGTTTCTTTACATTATCTTGTATTTTTTGTCCATATTTGGTGGAGAAATCCATAACATTACCTATTCGCTTTAGAATGCTAGTTATTGGAAATTATCTATTGTCCCTACCACCTAGATGGTCAAAAATTTGACCCATATGATGTCATAAATTATTAATATTTATATAATTATCTATCCTAATTGAAATAATTTCAACCAACCACATGCTTCCACATCCCCCTTAAATCCCCTTTAGAAATAGATGACTAAACCCATATTTATTTCAAAAAAACTATTTTGGTTGTTGTTTGTATTATGTGGAAGTGGGTTGTTTCAACACCATGTTCATACTAGCACAGACATGGGTGTTTTTTTTTTGAATCCATCAATGTATAGGTTTTATAATAGACAATTGACCCCTAGACTCTATGATATATAATCAAATAATTGTAATTTATTCTCACATTATAAAGGTAGGTTAATATTAGGGTAGCATCATTGAGTATGAATGAATAAAAAATAGTGAATAAACTGATCCCTATGAACTATTTCATTAATATTAAAAGTATTGGGGTTAGTTTTTCACTATGAATAGTTCTTTTTCTACTTCACTTAGGTTTGGATTTTTGAGAATGTTTATCAAAAAATTGTTTAAGTTTATTAACAGTTGAGTAATAGAATTCATCCCTACAAGAGTGGTCAACTATGTTTAGGTTTCACGGGGTGAGGGAATTATAAAAATTGTTAATAAGAAGACGATGCACTGAATATGGATTGTAAAATTCTTTAATAATACAAAGGAACTCACTCCATACCTCAGGAAATAACTCCATATCATCCAAGACACGGCTTATTATCTTAGACCACAATAAAATTGGGGTGTTTCTAGGGTAAAATTCGGATATTATGGAATTGAAGAGTTCATTTCAGTTTTTAAAAATTTATTCATCCAATTTATGACCCATTTATTATCTCTACCATTAAATAATAATGGAAGAACTCCCAAGATTAAATTTTCCTCCCAAATATCTCTTAAAAAAATCTTTGGATATACCCATTAAAAAAACAAACAAAATATCAAGAGTCCTCTTCATCCAGGACATTGAAAGTAGGATATTCAAAGAGATGACACTACTTAATTTCATAGATCCTAGACATAGGGGATAAAAAAATACATGATTAGTTTCTTTATATAGTTTGAATTTGTAACCCCTTATGCATATCTTTTTCAAGAGTATGAGAGAGTTATTGTGGAACATTCATCCCTTGATAATTAACAGTTCTTAAATCTATGATATAAAAACATTACATTTGAAATTTCAATTTTTCTCTAATTATGGAACAATTCTTGTTGATTTCTGAAATTACGGTGTATAGTTCTTACTTATAATACCTTATGTATATATATAAGTCATACCGAATGCATATTTTTTTACAGTATTTTTCTAATATTTTTTGTTTTCATTTTTTTAGTTTTTGATTTATATATATATATTGTATTTTTTTTGAATTTGTAGCAGATGATATCCCCAAAAAGGATTAATTTTTTTTACCATGATATCATTAGACACTTTTATATTAAAAATTTATACAACTTACCTTACACAAGTATTTTGGTAAAAAGGGTTTCAAAAAATAATAAGGGACTAATGTTTTGCGGTCCGAACCAAATATAAAATCATGAAAAAATAATTACAAAAAATAAATGTGAAATTGAAATGGTGAAAGTGAGGGTGAAATAGACTAGTGAAATGTTTTAGTGAGAAAAATGACAAAAAGTGAGAGATAATTAATGGGTGATATTAGAGTGATTGGCCTATCATTAAATGATTAATAAATTTTCTATTCATACTGCAATTAACTGAAAATGAATTAATGATGAGAAAAATGGTGTCAATCGATTTAGATTTGTCTTCAATATATCAACACATCTCTTATGTAATTCTATAGATATAATATTTCATTAATCACATAGTAATTTAAATGATTATCAATGGAAAGTATAACTATAAAATTTTATATTTTCAGTACATCAGTTATATTTAAATGGAAATGTGGTCTCTATCATCACTAATCGAGATGTAGCATAATAAATAAAATGATTATAATCAACAATAATATGATATCTCAATGCTTAATGAGTATCCAAGATGTTAATTAAATTAGGATTATGAAATAATAAAAATTTAAAAACATGAAAATCTAATTACTCTCTTAAATTTAACTAAACATGCTACGAATGAAAATAAAGATTAATCGGATAGGAATAAAAATAATAAAAAGCATCTACTCTGAGATAAAATCCTTCCTCATGCCCATACTTTTATCATCTTCTCATAGATAATTTACCTATATATATTTTATATATTCTATTAGGAATTATAGTGGTCTAATAGATTATATGAGTGAATGAAGATAGGTGGATCAAAAATTGGTTCTACCAGATAGTTCTACAAAATGGTTCCCCCAGGATGGAAGGGTTCTTCGGGAATCCCTGCTCTAGAATATGGTCTTGTCTAAAATCTACACACAATAAATCAAATGCTCTATAACTTGTAGTTATGAGGGAGGTAGAAAAACGATCCCATACTTGGATTCTTTCTCCATGGAATGTTCAACACCCATAACTTCTGAGTGAAACCGCACCAATTCCCATGATATATAATTGATATCCTCTTACCTGGTAAGAAACAGACGCAACCTAAATTATTATACAAATAACAATATCGAAAACTAGTATTATTATTAATTATATACATAAATATTAAAATATTATATCACACCATGATTTTATGTTAGGTCTCTCTTTAATGATAATCTTTTCAAAAGCGTATATTTCACGAAACAGTCAGCTTAATAGAAAAATGAAAAAATGTTATAACCATGTAAATAAATTTTAGGAATGAATATTATTAACCAAATTATGAAATATGTATTATATTTTTTTTTATTTTTTTACATTCATCTAATTTTTTATACACATGATATAAAAATACACACCTTTATGTAAAAATTCAATATTTTTATAAAGGCGGTTTTGTAGCCTATGGAAGGACCACTTCATTTAAAACTAAATTATGGAACTTTAATTAATTTTATTTGACTAAATAAATTAAATTAATGAAATTGTAAAATAATGATATACTTTTTTTAAATTTTTATTTATTTTTCTGATTTGATTCATTTTAGGATTAATTGTAAAAAAATAATTCACATTAATTAAAAATTAAATTATCATATAATTAATTTTTTATGGAAAATTATATTTCAAATTGGTTTTAATTTAATTTATATAAATAATAAATCTACTAATCCAATTAATTTCACTGGAATGTTTTCCATAACTAATAGGGATGTTAAAAAATATCAATCTTTTACTTATATTCTCTTTAAAACCCAGTTTTCTCACCCCATCAAAGGGATTAATTTTTTATTAAATTTATATAATTATGTGTTTTTAATTTTTCAAAAAGGATAACAAATTTGGAATCATAATGTTAAAATTTAGTAAATAGGTCCCTTTATTTATTACCAATAAAAAGGTATCTTTAGTAATTTTAAGTACAAATGTATGCATAAATTTAGAAATAAAGGGTAAAAATAATATTATAAATATTATAAAATTACCCTTAAAAATGACATAATTTTATTATATTACTTATTTGTCGATAATTTTTTACTATAAATTGTATAATCTCTTGGAGTTGCTTGATTTAATTTATTTCATTTACAGTATTTAAATATGATGAAAAGTAAAAGTTTTCATACATCAAATTTTACCATGTTAAATATTTTAATATATGGTTTACTAGGGAATATATTAGACTATAAAAAGTATTTTAAATATAAAATATTTTTATTCATAATGGTATTTTTTAAAAATTTGTGAATTAAATAATTACCTTAAAGGATTTCACAATGATGATGCTATAATTAGTTAATTAATCAGAATATCAAATACATTATATTAATAGAATAAAACTAAAAATAATTTTAGAAATTTAATGTAATAAAATAATATTAAATACTATATAGACATGTTGGGTATGTATTAAAAGTGTTTGTTTAAAGAAGAATTCTTGTTGTGATATTTTTATAATGTCAATTAATGAATAGTCTCAAGATTAAAATTAATGATATATTAGATTAATTAATATAATATTAAGTGATATTAAATTTATAAAAATAAAATTTTGGCCAACTATTCTGGATAACATTTAAAATCTTATCCATGATTCATTTATGTTTCATTTTTCATTTTTTTTAACAATAGTAACCCTCATAGAGTAAATATTCATGCTATCATGATAAGATTCAAATGGGTTAAACAATGTTTAAAACTAAATGATAACGATATAACCATGAACTATGTCACACCTCGACCATTGATATTATATTATTTTTTATTTCCAGTCTTAGTTCAGAATTTTCATTGTAGGGGTTGAGTCTGGGTATAATTTCTTTGACATTTAATAATTTTTGATGGATTTCAGACCAGTGCACGGGCACCGCATAGTTGATAGTAAACATGTGTTCAGACCAAGTTCCTATGTTGTTTCGTATTGTTTCAAAAAAAAATTAATGTAAAAATTATTAATTGTTAAAAACAGAATAGTAATAATATTTTATAGATTATAATAATAATATTATTAAATATGATATAAATATTTTAAATATTTAATTCTCATTAAAAGTGTTTTTAATATTTTTTTTATTAAATTTATATTAATGTTATTATTATTTTTACTATTATTATGTTTATTATTATTGTTATTATTATTACTATTATTAGTTATATTATTATTTATAAAAATTTGAAACCCCCATGTGGTTGCCCCCCCTCATCTATGCACGCAGTGAGCCATCCCTGGTCCTCACTAGTGGGTGCACAAACTGATAGCCCCAATCCCTCCTTCCCTCATAGACCATATCCCTTCATAGAGTGCCCTATCCCTAGTGATACCCTCTTCTTTGGTTCCTTACTTCACCGGTGGCTTAACATCCCCAGTGTGAACCCCTTATTGTGACCCTCTCCTGTTTGGTGGAATTTTTATACGGCCTGAAACGCCCCTATGCAGAGCCTCTACCCTACTTTGGTGTGGCTGCAATGCCCCTCGCTCTACATCCCTATCCTCTTTCTGTCTGATTTTATTTCATTCCATCTTAGGTGTTTTTTCTTCAATTTATCAAAACGTGAATGCCTCAGGCTGTGATTTGTGCGTTTTTTTCATTAATTTGGGTGTGTAGTTGGTATATAGGGTGTTTTTCTTCATTCCCTCAAGGTTATAATGAATTTTCACTTGTTGATGTTGGTTATTCCATGCCATTTCTTCAAATTTCAATACATGTGATGCTTGTGATTTGTTTAAAAATTCATAAAATATGTATCACTCCTTAATTATATTCCTAGTTAATCCTTGGTGGTGTTTTCTTATTAAAAGACTCTACTAAAAAATGGTTTTAAGATGATTCTCTATTTACACCCATGAATATGCCTAGCCAATTTTGTATGAATATATGCCATTATCTTCAAATTTTATTGTTGGATGTTTTGATTGGTATTTTCATGTATAATCTTTTCATGGAACTTTTTTTCCTTGAGTTTGTTGGTGGTATGGAACTTGGTGTTTTTGAAGAAATGGTTCATTGTATTTGTTGAAGTTGTGTGTGTGGTTTTTTAAAAAAAATTGGAAAAATAATCTTTTTCCATGCTATTGGATGTGGGAACATGCATGGATTAACAGAGTGCACCCATGGATGAGACTTTAAATGATGATGAAATTTGGATGGGTTCTTTTCATGGACCATGGTTTTTCTAAAATGAACTCATATCTCCTCTTCCATACTCTTTTGGTAAATTCTTCCTTGGTTTCCAAAATGATTTAAAGTGGTTTCAATGTTTTTTGGAATGTCATGAATTATTTAGTGTTGATAATAACACAATTTCTTCATGAAGTGGTGGAAATACTATTTCACACCATTGAGTGGATTTTGTACATTTTCGACTTAGTTTTTATAAATTGGATAGTAAATAAAGGATTGTTTGGAATGTGGTACATGTTTTAGTGTGGATTTGAAAAATAAAGCTCATTTGAGGATGTCATAGGGGAAATAAACTTTTATAATAAAAGAAATGGGTTTTATGTTGTTTCCTTCTATTTGATAATGGTACCATGGATGGATAGAACTAATGGAAAGTTTGACATTTTGAACTGGCCTTTTGAAAACCCTCAACGGGTTGGCATCTTTTTTTAGTTTTTGATTAGTGAGATTGGATGGTCCTTGGTATGGGACCTATTTTTTGTACTAAATGATTGATGGAAAGGGACCACCCTTAAGGTGGTCGGGGTTGTGCCGGTGGGGTGATGTATATATAGAATGTATATGAATTTTTCTTTTAATGGTATGGAACAACCCATCAGTAATTATATGTGGGAAACTTGTATAACTAATAGGTTTATAGAGAATTATTGTTCCACTAGTCTAGGTTATTTTACTAGCTAGGGGCCCATAGAAGGCTGATACTCAGGTTTCTACTATGGGATGGGGCCACTCCACCAGGCCAGGTATGATGATGGTCAGGGATTAGGGCGTTATGAATTAATTGAGTATATCATGAATTCAAGATAAGTCACATGTATAGTATTTTTTGTTTCTCATCTGAGTTCTAAATATTTTCCGTGTTTTCCATTATAATTTTTGTTACATCTCTTTCTCTTATTTTGTAAAATATTGTTCTTTTTACCTAGTTTTTGTTTTTTTCATGAATATTTAACATTATTTTGGTTTAGAAAAAGGATTTCTATGTAGATTTTTTGAAAGATAAATCTCTACATTCCTTTATTTATTTCTTGTTCTATGTTTTAATATGTTAGGGAATTAGAAAATGTAGTTTATTTAATTGATAGTGTGTATTAAAATATATTTTTATAAATGTATTTAAAAATAGTGTTAAGGTAATGTTGTTGGGAATGAAATGGAATGAATTCTCCGAGGGTTACCTGCTGGGCTATCAGCTCACACCCTATATATACCATATGGTGTCGGTAGACACCGACTAATTTGTAGGTTAACTTTTTTTAGGATTCCTAGAATAATTACATTCAGGAGCAGTTATGGTCTTTTTTCTTTGAGGTGGCTAACTAGTCACATTGATATCGGGTGGGGTATATTATTTTTTTCAATTAGTTTTAGTTATGTAATTTATTTTTTTCGCTAGTTGAGTTAAATCGCGTAGCAGGTATTGTTTATATTATTAATTTTCTATGGTTAGATATTATGGATTGTTTGGTTCTCTAAATATTTTAACAGTTATTTATTTTCGGATTAAATCATTCCCATATGTTTTTTTGTTGCTCGAAACCAGTTTCCAGCCCGTGAGGATCAGGATTCCTCTTCAGTCTATGATGTTGACCAACTTATCTGAGTAGGTGGGATTGACCTGGGTTGGTTCATCGAAAAATTATATCAGAGTCGGCCCTTGTAATTTGTGGTGTTTGGTAGATAGAGACTAGGACTTTTAGGACTCAATATTAAGGTGTGAGAAAGGAATTATGGACCGTTAATCACACTGAACTATTGGTTTCTAGGGGTATTCAGTGGTCCATGTCTTTTTCTTGGGATTGCGGAATGACATTGGAGGTGATCTGGTGTCACGTTACAACATCACAATGTTTAGAGACCCATGTAGATTCTGAGTACATGGTTTATGTTCTTCTAATTATTGATGCTTACTTGGGGGATGTCTCAATACCATGTCATCATGTTATGCTTAACTACTAGTTCTTCATTGCAATTTTTCATTGCAAGTTGTGTTTCTTTTGTTTTTGGATAGTGTAAGTGTGCTTTTGAAAATGAAATTGGACATTGAAATTAAATTTTTTTCTCTAAAATTTAATTAAACATCTAAATTGAGTTCTAATATTGGAAAATATTGTTTTTTTGGAAAGTTGTTAAATTATTGGGTTTTGATTACAAATAGAATTATATAACCCATGGTATTCTTTATTAACGATCACATGTGTGTGTGTGTGTGTGTATATAAGAATTTTTTTTTGGGAACTGGTTCATAGAAGAGGTGTTTAGAAATGGATGGAAAAAAATGTGATTATTTTTAGGATTCCATAGTTGAGTTTTGAAACATAAAGGGTTCAAAATATTCTTTTTTACTTAAGGATTGGATTTTTGGCTTAAAAAAGTATCTTTTGTATTTGGAAAATGGCCTTGGGATAAGTTAGTTGTAAAAATTCAAATGAAAATGTTGTATTACAAAAAGTATTTTCGTTTTGTTTATATTTATTTATCTTCTAGTACACATGTCTCAGATCGAGGTTCTCATTTCCATTTTAATATGGATTGCTGTTAATTTAGGTTTTGTGTTCCTCATGTTGTTCGATGTATTCCACCTAGAGATGTCCCTATAGTTTCTAACGATTCAATCCACGTTTCTGGTTCTTTTCATGTATTAACTAACCTTCGTGTTGTCCAAAGTACATTAGAGACACCGATGTGGTTTTAATTAAGTAGCGTGTGTCATTTTGCTGTTGGGATCTCTGGATTTTGTTAAAGTTTGTTTCATCATAGTTCTGTTTGAAGGTCCAAATTTGGAGTAATGGGAGTAATTATCTCAACCATCATTACATTTTGGGATGATGTTGAATTTCATTAAATCCATATTCATATTGTGGTTTATACCTAAATAGGTGAATATAAACAAAATGAAAGAGCTCATGTGTATTTTACAAGGCCGATGATGGGCGAAGGAATATCTTGACCATTTGAAGGAACCCATGTCCATTTCTCTGAATGAAGAATCATAGGATTTGACGAATACTTATCTCTACATCAGGGGTTATCATCCATAGATCATGGATTAGGTCCTCCATTCTAAGGATAGTTTTTTCAAGAAGTTGATAGATGTGGAATTCCTAGTTGAGATTATCTTTGGAGTGTAGACGGTTGGATATATGACATATCTAGTTGTCTGTGAAGGATCCCCATCTACTGGGAAGGTTGTACAAGAGGGACCTATTTTTGAAAAATATCCTTCATATATTCTGGTCTCTAGTTCATCTAATCATCCCCATGTGCACCACCAGTGTGGTCAGTTCGGGCACTCGAAACCATCATGTCCCACCCCTCTAAAGACGTGTCATTGTTGTAGATTTTTTGGGATATTTGGAGAATTTTTGTTGGAACTATCACCTGAAAAAGATGTAATGATTGAAGTATAATGATTCCAAACTGTGAGCTAAGAGATGCTTCAACCAACAGATCCCCAACCATAGGTCTCAGTGTGAATCTTTCACATGATCAGGAGTCATCGGGGGTGTGAAACCTCAGTACATGTTTTTTTGTTTCATGATAGGATTTCAATATTTAATGTAATTTGTTCTTTATTTTACAATTGATATTCTACCATCATTGTAATATCATTGATTCATTTTAAAAGTTTAATTGACTTGTTCATTTGTAATTCATCTTCTCGTACCTACAAAAGATTGTCCCTTTTAAATCATTCATTTTCATTGTGTATTTATGTTGTTCTCGTTTGGAGAAATTTATGTTTTCTGGAATTGATAGCTTAAGTAAAGGTTCATAATTTATTTTGAGTACCTTTTCCAATGTTACCCCTGGAGTTGGGGGTTTTGGATGGTGTGTAAGGAGTCATGTTCTGATAATGGTGTGGTTTTGTTCATGCTAACGAAATTGGTGTATTTGGTTTTAAGTGTTCCCTAGTTACCGTTTGCATGAAGGCAACGTTTTGATAGTACGGAGAGGATGGGTTAGTTCCAAAGGTCTTTTATTTCTAGGTTTCTTTCATATTGGATTTCTCATTAATTTTAGGCATTGTTAGTTGAGTTTTGATGTTTTTGTATAAGATGATTTTTTGTGGTGGGAGACACCCATGTGTTATCCCCTTATTTTGGGTAGTGGTTTCATCTAGATTTGTTGGGTGTGACTTGGGGAATAAATATTCACCTCATAGTTCTTTTATGTTTGGGCGTGAACTCAATCCTTGAGTAAGGTTAATCTTGGCGATTTTTTGGGGGTAAAACATTTTTTCATGGGGAGAATTATCACACCCCAACCATTAATAATATTTTATTTTATTATAGTCTGGCTTCAGTTAGCCTCAGAATGGTGCGAGCTGAGGATGGTTTAAATTTTTTGACACATAATAATTTGGATGGATTACGGATAGGTGCATGGCCAACATATAGTTTTCAGTAACTGTGTGGTCAGCCCAAGGGCCCTAGAAGTTTCCAAGTATTTTATGTAAATGAATTTTTATGAAGATAAATATTAGTACATGTTTAAAATAGAATAGTAATATTATTATTTAAATGATTATATAATTATTATTAAAAATGCTATTAATATTTTTACTATTAATTTGTTTCAAAAAGCATCCTTAACATTTTTAGTATTAAATTATTATTATTGTTTAAATTATTATCATTATGATTATGATTACTATTTTTATTATATCATTGAAAAAAACATTTAAAATCTAAGGGGGAATCACCCCCCCTTATTTTTTGATATGTAAGTAGTGTTTTCCCTTGTCATCCCTTGTGCGTACATGGACCAACAACTCGGATCCACCCTCTCCAAAATTCCCTCACCGACCAAATCCCCTCCCAGCACAACCTATCCTAGGAGAACCCCTTTTCCAAGGCACCACAAATCCTCAGTGACCGAACCTCCCCAGCATGAACCCCTTCCTGCGACCATGTATTATCTGAAGGCCTTCCAGTATGGACCAAAACCCCCTACACAAGGCCTCTACTCTACATTAGCGTTACATCAAATTACCTCACTAGAAGCCCCATCCTCATTTTAGCTTATTGTATTTCATTAATTCATAGGTTTTTTTTCATCAATTAAGCCAAACCCTAAGGCCTCATGTTTTGATTTGTGTGTTTTTCTCATTGATTAGGGTGTTGGTTGTTCTGTGGGATTGTCTACATCCTTCTGTTTCTTTTCTATTGCATGTGAACATGTTCATATAGGTGCTTCAATGATCATTCATATAATTTCAATCCATTTTATTCTTAGTTTTATTAAATTAATTCTTAACACATGTTTTCATCATTATTATATTCAATGTCAATCCTTAGTGATGATTTATTGTAGATAGATTCGACTAAAAATAGGTTTTAATATGTTTCTCTATTTGTGACCATGAATATATTTGGCCATATTTTATTGAATAAATAACATTATCCTCAAATTGTATTATTTTATTTTTTGAGTGTTGTTGACTTGTATAAACATTTTTGGGAACCTTTTTCCAAACAATGGTTGGTTTTATAGAACATAGTGTTTTTTAGGGAATGGTTCATTGTATTAGTGGATGGTGGGTGGGAGGTTTCTTTAATACATGTTTGAAAAGGTCCACTAGTGCCATGCCATGGGATGCGGAAAATCCATGGATTCATTGAATGATACTAAGGATGGACCATCAAATGATAATGGCATTTGGAGTTGTTTTTCTTTAGATTTGGTTTTTTAAAATGATCTCTTATCTCATCTTTCACTCTCTTTAGTTAATTTCTTTTAATGCTTCCAAAAAGATTTAGGGTGGTGTCAATGTTGTGTAGAAGATTATGAATTGTATGGTTTTGATAAAAATGCAATTGTTTCATGAAATGGTGGAAATCCCATTTGCTAACATTGAGGGTGTTGTGTAGGTGTTCAACTTAGTTCTATTAAAATGGATTTTAAATGAAGGCACGTTTGGATTGTGATATAGGTTTGAGTGTGGGTTTTAATAACAAAGATTTTTTAGAAAAGGGATAATGGAAATTGAATTTTTTATTGTTAGAAATTGTTTTTAAGGTGTTTATTTATCTTTGATAATGTTTCCCTAGATGGGTAGAACTAAAGGTCCATTTAGAATTTTGATATTGATTTTAGAAAACCGTAATTGGGATGAGTTCCATTGTTAGTTGTTGATTCGTGTGATGGGAGGGTCATTGGTATGAGACCTCTCTTTTATAGACAATTTATTATGGAAATAGACCACCATTAATGTATGAATGGTGGATCTGGTTCGGTGATGTGTATATTGAATTTATTTAACTTTTTATTGAATGGTATGGTACTCCCCGAGTGAAATATACATGGAAACATATCATAAAAAAGTGGTTTAGTGAGAATGATTGTTCCACCAGTCTAGATTATTATAATATGTAGTGGACCAGGGCAGATGGATAGTTAGATTTATTACTATCAGATCAAGACCATTGACCATGATAGGTTGTGTTATGTTTTGGAATTAGGGAGATATGACATCATTGAGTAGGGAGTTACTTCAGGGTGAGTCACATGTTTTGTATGTACTATTTATCCATTGATTTCAAGAAATTTTTCGTGTTTTTTCATTACAAGTACTATTAGAGCCGTTCCCCTCATTATATAGAATCTTTTTCTTTGTTCTTGGTTTTATTTGTTCTTTGGAAAAACTATGAACATGAAATTTGTTAATAAAGGGCTTCTTTTTCGATGTTTTGAAGGGGAAATCTATATTTTCTTTTTTTTCCATTCAAAGGAATTATTTTAAATTATTAGGGTAATGGATCATGTTGTTTTTTTATATTAAATGTTTTTATAAAAATTCTTTTTATAAATGTATTTCAAACTACTGTTAATGGAATTTATTTTGGAAATAAATCACACGGATTATTAGGTGGTCACCTACTGGCCAATCCACTGACACCCTACTGAAAACACTCTATTTTGGTTGACCTAATTTGTTATGAAGGTTTATTTTTTTCAGGTCTCCTAGAAGGTGATATTTATGTAGTGGAACAAGTCTTGTGGGTGGATGATAATAAGAGGTCACATCGATATTGTGTGGTGGTATTTCTATTTGTTTGTCCAGTTTTAGTTTGTTCTTTTATTTTTCATCTTGTTGAGTTGTATCATGTTGCTGGTATTTTTTATATTATTTATTTTTTTATTTCAATATAGTGTGGATTTTTTTTGGTTCTCTTTATCTATTCACCATTTTTTATTTTGGGACTAAATCAGTTCTTCATTTTTTTATGTTCAATAGTAGTTCCCCAACTATGGGGATCTAAAATTCCCTTCAGGCCATGATATGAATAGGCTCCGGTGACTGGTCTTGGGTCAAACCTGGTAGGTTTGTGTCACCCAAAACTTGTCATGAAAACTAATGTAAAAAAATTATTATTCCATTAATAAATTAAGATAAAATTTAAATTTTTAAATGATTATTTCTCACGATAATTACCAATATATTATTTAAATCCATTATTGCAACAAAATATCACTCTCTTTGAATTTAAAATATATTTTTTATCAACATAGATAAAAAATCATGATATGAATGATTCTATATTTAAATATTGATGTTAATGAAAATTTAATCATTATAGAAATTTATTTTTAAATCTTATATATTATATAATAAACATAAATTCTTTTATATTTCTAAAATTGTATTTATTTAATTACTAGAAAAATAAAATAATTGATTTTAAAAGTAATAATTTTTATATACATGGTATTGTTAATGTGTAAGAAAAATTTATTGAATATATATGCTATAAAATGATATGTGAAAGTATTATGTTCTAATTAATACATTTTCTTGAAGTAATTGAAGTCAAGATAAATGATTAGTATCAAGTTTGAAAATAATGATATTTTATTGAATTAATATTTTATTACGATGATAAATAAAATAATGTCAAAAACTAATAAATGGGATATGATATATTTGAAAATGAATTCCCCTATTCATTTTATGATGTTTGGATGTCTTTTCCCTAGAATTAATTAAATATATTTTAATATTTGGATGATTTCTGAAAGAACCCCTCACCTCAATTATAAAAGAGAACTTACACTCTAACTTCAACATAGAAGCTTAATCCCTATTGATGTACCCAATATATAAAATTTCTTTTATATAAAACACATGTTATGTTATAGAGGTTTTGGTTCTTCCAAAACATCTACTGTAAATCAATTAATAATAGATTAATCAAAGTCCGTCGAAGAAGTGGTAATCATCGTAATCTATTATTTCACGTTTGTTTCTTATTATAGTTAATGTTCATGTGTTATTTAAATTTTTATTTAATAAATAAATTTTAGGATATATTATTTGATGTAATTATGTTAATGGGATAACCATATTATACCTTCTATCTATCCAAAATAATATTAAAGCATTACGTCTGCGTACATATGGTTTACTGTCTCAACACCTCGATGTAATTTGGTTTTCATTACCAATTAACTTTGATTGGTATAATGATGGAAATAATGGTCATATATAATAAATTTTATGTGATATTGAGTCTGGAAAAAATAATATACCATGAAATTCCTTACATTTTCACCATTATGGGAATGATATAATTGATTGTACGTATATACGACCTACCATCTCCACAACACGATGCAATTCATTTTCCATTTCTAGAACAATAGAATGATTACACGAATATTTTCAATGAATAAATATGATATATATCATATTAATTTAATTCTATTGTTGAATGAACTATATTATATGCACATGAATATAGACTTACGTGAAAAAAGATACAGAGGAAAATGAACTACTTAACCACAAAACAGGGTTAATAATGAAATATTATTAACAAACAGGAGAGAAAATAGAAATTAGAGGATCATATATGATATAATAAATATTGATATGGTTATATTATAAACTCAAACCATGCATTAAACCATTATACAACATGTTAAATCATGTTCATCTAAATAAAAGATGAAGGCAATGGTTTTATCTCACTTTTATTCTTTTGAGATATGCATTATTTGACACTTATTTATTTTGTGTGGTGTTCTTACCCATTGATATATAATATCAAGAATCTATTTATATTCATGGTATTCAATGTTTCATTTGATTAATTATTTAATTTTATTGGGATTATGATTAAAATCATTTAAAGTGTTATAACAACTTTTTCTTTTAAAATACATTTATAATACTGTTATTCGATATATGAGAAGTGATTTAGACTAGCTCAGACAGATGGGGCCATGTTATAGATATTACCTCGATGTATTGAATGGTCTCATGAGATAAATAATTTGGCTAAAACCGTTTTCATTTGTAACAAAAAAAAATCAGATCGTTTTATACCCACATACATAAATATTCTTGAGAATAGTCTTAATGGCATTGTTCTCCATGATCTAGTTACATAACATCTAGTAATTAAAAAATTCACAATATTTTTAATTCTGATATTATTATACATGATATTTTCAAAATGAAAAACATATATAGATTCATTTCATTCATATATTATTAATTAATTATAACATGCATTCAAATATCTACCTTTCTATGTTGATTATTCTCACTGATTCATTAAAGATTCCAATATAATTGACCATTACTTAGAATTTGAGATCACACTTATTTTATTTAATTTTCTTAAGTTATGATAAGATATATTTAAAATATTTTCAAGTATTCTAATAAATTTATTCGGTTATTAATTTGGATTTATTTCATATTACTAATGTTAAAAGGGAACCACATATGTTTCTAACATACCATAATAAATAAATTATTCAGTATTTCTAGACATGTTTCTTTGTAATCATGAAAATATAATAAAGTAGGGAACCTACTCGAAGATTTTTGGCCCATGGTGTTACATTTGGTATCATAGAATATTTAGTAGACACTTTGGGATATATATCAAGAAAAAATATATTAGTGAATGAAACCCAATGTAAAAAATTCAGAAATATTCCCAAAACCCCATCTTTATAATTTATTTATTATTTATTCATAAATCTAAATTTTAGATTATGTGAGTCACTGGTAATGAGATGATAAATAATTTTTCATAATGTTATTATCTAATCAAATGTAATGAATCATTTAGAAATGATACCTATAAGAATGGATGAGAAATAAAATAATTTACATAATCAAAAGAGTAATAATGATCATTTATTCAATGGGTATACAAAAATATTTCAAATAGAATTTGGCTCTAAAACATTCTAGTCATATGAGGTTATAATACCATGTTCTATTGAGACAGATAAAGATTTTTTTGTGTACTATGGCATCAATGTAATGCATGAAAACATGAGTACAATAATAAAAAATATGGATAATGTTAAGAAGGGGAAAATGATTTTTCTCACATTGGATATTTATATAAATTATTACTAAATAAAGTGATTAAAGCTATTATGAGATTATTATAAGTATTGAAAAAAATGGTAACTCTTGAAAATAGTGAAAAGGGAAGGATAAAGAGGATGTTTTCAGTGTTATAACAATAATGATTAGTGAACTATGAAAAATAATGCCCAAAGAAAGAACAGAATATAACTCAGATGAATCTATGGGATCATGGTCAATCATATGATACTACTACAAAAGAATTTGAATTTTTAGTATTCCTTTGTTTGGATTAATGAATTATTATGAAAAAAAATTTAGGAAGGATATTCGTGGAATAATAATCATTATATATATAATGATTTTATTGCAATAATTTCTATTTAATGATTTGTAAGCATGAATGTTTTCAGTGTGATTTTTATGGTGATAAAATGTTTTGTATGTCAAAATAAAAGAAAATTGATTGTTGAAATATTATTGAAATTATGTGACCGGGATAATTTATTTATTTCCATTGAATTTGGACAGACATATTTGGATTAGTATTAAGGCTGACTACTTATGGAATGGATTAAAAAGAATTTGGGATATTATTATTTGAGGTAAAATTATGAATTATTGGGTATATGTGCTAACATTTTTTATTATAGTAAACTTTTTTAGTATGGGGGAATTACTTGTGGACCATATGAATCCGTAATGTGCTTTATCAATAATAATTCCATCTTGAATATCTATCTACAGCTATATGATACGAAGTACAACCAAATGATGAGATTGTAATAATGACATAAAATTAATCAATTAAGTTTTATTCTCTAGTTATTATATGGATATTAAAAGAATCCATTAGCACTAGAAAAAGTATTTCAGAGAAAAAAATTCAACTGTTTTCTTTTCATTCTGAGAGATTTTGTTGTAAATGTCATCCACTTACTCCATGAATCCTTTAGATTTATTCATTTTGATAGTTAACATTCTAATAACAAAATTTTTGATTACACTTTATCATAAATTGATAGTTATGTTTCTATTTTCTATCCATTTTTTCACTTTCTTCTAATTTTCTCATATTATAAATCCTAATCATTAGGTGACCTTCACATTTCCATTTCCATCTTATTAAGATGATTTTTTATTAATCCTACATCTTATGGGGGTTTTCTAGAAAGTAATGTTAATGTATGAACCTATAATTTTAGAAGTTAAAATTTAAATTGTGATGATAATGTTTTTTATGGATGAGATATTATAAAACCCAATGATTTTTGTGTCAACTCTATTTAATATTAATGTTTTCAAAAGAAAATGTTGTACGCAAAAATAAACTTAAAATAATGATGAAATATTATTATAACCTAGCCGTTAAATTGATGGGAATTAATAGTACTAAACGCATTAGGAAATATATATACTACAAGATCAACATAATTTTTAAAATTAATATTAGGTTCTTTCAAGACATGTAATAGAAATAAATCCATGTTTGTGGATAAAAATATTTATTTTTATAATGGTATATTTTCCACCATTTGATGGGGAACATAATTTAAAATAAAATATTCACATTTATTATACTATATTTGACCAGGAATACATTATTTTTGAATGTGGAATACTAAAATTAAATTTTTATAATGTATATGTTCATTTTTCTGATATGTTTCCTTTTTCGATAAATTTTAATAAAATAAAGTATTTTAATTAAAAAATGAATTTTCTAAAAAATAATTTTTGATGTTAAATTTTATTTTAAAAGGGAAAAAATTTATAATTAGATAAATAATAAAACTATTAATACAATTTATTTTAGTGTATTAATTTTTTATTAAATGTAGATACATAAATGTTTAAATCTTTTTCCCATTTTCACGTTAAAAACATATTTCCAAAACTGTTTATGGGATTAATTTTAAATTTATTTCAGTCAATTATGTTTTTTGGAATTTGAAAAATGGATTCCATGATTATAATCATAATTTTCCAATTTAATGAATTGGTATATTATATTATTATCAAATATTAATTGTAAGATTAATAATTTAAATTTCCATGGTTGAGGGTAAATCTGGAAAATAAAGGTAAAAAAAATATTATGAATATTAAGAAAATTCATACAGTTTTCCTAATTATATTGGATGAGTTATTTTCTGAAAAAATAATATATCTTCAAAATATATGAACTATTGAAGCCACTTGTATGAAATTAATCAATTTAATGTATTTTAATTCAAATAAAAGTCAAACATGTCATAGTTTTGTTTTTAACAAGATAAATATTTTAATATGGGGTAACATAGGTTGTATATTTAACTATAAATATTATTTTCAAATACAAAATAATTATATTAATAATGTTAATTTATTTATATTTTACAGAAAAAAGTAATTACTTTAATTCTTGGACAATGATGTTGCAGTAAATGTTTAATTAATGGAAGTATAAAATTAATAATATTAAAAATATTACAATAAATATAATTTGAGCAGATTAATTTCGTACATGAATTATATAGATGTAATTGATATTCTAGGGTTGTGTTAAATGAGTTTGTTATTTGATATCTTACAATTATGATATTTTAAAATGCTAATTATTAAATTGTGTCAAAATTGATTATAATGTTATTTTAAAATAAAGAATATTTCATTAAATGATATAAAAGTATTAAAAATATAAAATTAGTCAATATAATTAATATAAAGTTGGAAATTTCATCAATTGTTCAATTATGGTTTTTTTTAAATTTACTGTAATAATATTAACCCGGAAAGTGTTAATATCCATCTTGTCACTTTAAGTGTGCAAATGGTTAAATAGCGGTTAATACCAGAAGATAAAATATAACCATGGGCTAAATATATCAACAATTTATTATATTATTGTCGTTGGACCCTTATCACCTCAATATATAAATTTTATGATTTAATGGATACTTTAACTGGGGAATGACATATAATTTTTTTAAATCATTGAAAGTTATAAAATATAACTCAATCTCTATTTAATATCTTTTATGTAACTTCATAGAGAAAATATCATGATATGTGTAGAAATAAATTTTTATATTGATCATAATAATTTTTTTGATTATTTAAATTTATATTGAAATTTTAGAAATTATATAACCCCTTGAAATGTTTCTACAATTCTAAAATAGTTTTTATTTTATTAATAGAAATATAAAATAATTGATATTAAACTTATTAATTTTGATATATTTAGGATGATTTAATGTGAATAATTTTTTTAAAATATAGATAGGATATATTTTATATGTTGGAATCGTTTTTCCAAATTAACACTTTTTCTTGCTGTATTTGATTTCAAAATAATTTAATAGTATTAAATTTGAAAATAATGATATATTAATGAATTAATATATTATTAAATTAAAAAATTAAAAAATTGTTAAATAATAACAAATGGTGTTATATATGGTATATAATGTCTTACATTGTTAATTTTTAGTCCATTTTGAAAGATTTTTCATAAGAATATCCATAATATATTTAAATATTTTGATTATTTCGGAATGTACCCATCACAATAATTATAAAATGTCAGCACTTCTCTAAAATCTCCATACTAATTGTTTCGATCAATATTTTAAAAAAACCAATGTAATTCACCTTATAAATATAATTAGGTAATTTCAAAAGGTTTTTCCCTTTAATAAGACCTCCCATATATCAGATAATAAGAGATTAAAGGAAGTCTGTCGAAGAAGAGGTAATTTTCTTTATCATCCCATTTGAGATAGTTTATTCTCAAAATTCTTATTTATATGTTAATACTATTAGAAATTAAAAACTATAGTATGATCTTTATGTTGAAATGTTATTATGATTATGATATAACCATATTTATCATTTTATCAATCTTATATATAACCAAAGCACCGTCCGTGCGTACGTATGACTCACCGTCTCTAAGAAGTTGGGTATTTTGTTTTTTCTCCCCAAATTAAATGGTTGGGTATAATTTGGTAAATAATTTATTTATATTATCAAAATAAGATGCAGTTGATTCTCTAAAAATTAATATACCATATACTTTAATACCATTTCACCATTAGTGGAATGATGGAAATGGTCACACATAAATACAGCTTACCATCTACATGATGTGAGGTGATTAATTTTCTATTTTCACAATAAATGAATAAATATATGAATACACATAGTAAATAAGTATGATATATGTAAACATAATAGCTTTTTGGAGATGAGAGAATTATATTTTATATAAAAGAAATAGGAATTGCATGAAACAATACGCATAAAAAAGAAAGAAGTTAACACCAAAACAATGGTAATAATGAAATATTATTAACAAACAAGTAATAAAATGAAATAAAAGGATCATATATGACATTAAAAATATGGATTTAATTTTTGGTTAAAATTATTACATTCATTAAATCATTATATAGTAGGTTAACTCACATTCAATTAATAGAAAGAGCAAGGTAAGGGTAACTGTCATCTCACTTTTATTTATATGAGATACGACTTCTTCAAAATAAAAAAATATTGTGTATAGAATACTTACCCATTGGTATATCATATTATATATCTATTTATCTTCATGGTATTTATTTGTGTCTTTGATAATTATTTAATTTTATGGGGATTATTATTCAAATATTTAAAATTCGTCTGATGCACATTAATTTAAAAATATATATTTAAATTGATTATTTGATATACGAGAAAAGAATTAGAATTGAAGAAATGTGTGGGGCCTGGATATGGATAGCCCCAAGATGCATCGATAGGTTTCTTAAAGCAAATCAGTTTGTGACAAACAATTTCTGAATGTTTCCAAGAAGAATCAAATTGGTTTCAACCAACAGATTAAAACTATATTGGGAATAGGTCATGATGGTATTGAAATTTATGTTCACAATAATTTAAATCCAATATTTAATAATTGAATAATAAAAATATTTAGATATTGTTATCCCAGATATTTGCATTATTACACAATATAGTGATGTACTTAATTGTCATTTTATTCATCAAATCAAATTTCTGTTCAGTTATCTACCATTCCATATTGATTATGCTTACTGATTCACAATAAGTTTCCCTATACTAAACTTTTTATGAGGATTCGATACCGCCCGGATTTTGATTCCTCTATATGATTATGAAGAATATATCTTTGAAATATTCATCAATTATTTCTAGAACATACTTTTTTTATGTATTATATTTTATCTCATAATCCCATTGTAAGAAATGGAACCATGTATATGTCTAGTTTACCATGAAAACTAAGTATTTGGTCCCTAGGTATTTGTTTCCATGTAATGATTCTAGTATAATAATGTAAGGCATTGAATTCGAAATTCAGGAGTCGGGGCATTAGAAATATTAATTTTATATTTATGAATTTAGAATTATTCTAATAAATATATAATGTTTTTATTATAATTATACAAATAAAATTAATTAATATTATCTAAAAAATTCATTTCAAAATAAAATTAAAAATTAATAAAACTATTAAAATAATTAGTAATTATTTTATTAAACATGTATATATGTATTGAATATTATATGTATCAATACTTAATATTATAGAAATATAACTAAATATAATTAAAATATCATACACATATTTAAATATTTATATTTAGAAATTTTTATTATTATTAAATAATTTAAATATATTATATTCGAATAATTGTTTTATATTATAAAATTATAAAAGGTTATACTGGTGATGAGTTAGATCCTCTATTCACCAACCACAAGTGTTTGGAGGTTTTTTATGTGCTCTGTTTTGGTGGTAGGTGAGGTAGAGGCTACAGATGAAAAATTCCGAAGTTAAAAGTGATCATAGATATAATAAAATTTAAAAACTATTCATTTCATAATAAAATTGAAATCATAATTCTTACATAATGTTAAATTGAAAACAAAAAAAAATATCTTCGTTTTTTAAAATTAGTTAAAACTGTAATGAATCAACATAATTGATATAAATAGTAATGGAATTATATTAAAATTAAATATATGTTAGTTTTAAAATATTAAAAGAAATTATTTATATTTTTAAACTTAATTTAAGTATATTAAATGATAAAAAAACAAATTTGAATGTTTTTAAGTGTAAAATTAAAATGATAAATAAAATGAATTGTGGAATTAATTATAAATAAATAAATAGAATAAAGAAAAAAATGAAAAATAAAATAAAATAACTAATATAATAAGATTATTTAAAGAAACAAATATAAAATTGAATAAAATTAAATGAAGAATAAATAGAATAAAATAATTTTGTTAAATAAATCAAAACTAAAATGATATAATACAAGAAATAAAAAGAATAAAAAATTAAAAATTAAAATTGATGAAAAAAAACATTACAAAAAATGAAAGTCTATTCATTATTAATTAAATAACATTATTTTTTTCATAAAATACTTATGATATGAACTAACGACCATAAATTTAATAAGAAATCAAAATATTGATAATTAATTATACAAAGGAAACAAATTAGTTTTTAAAAAGTAAAATGTTTTTATAAAAAAATATAATATAAAACCAATGAGGAAAATTTTAAATGACTAATGTCACATTGGTATAGTTTTTGATGAAAAAATATTTTTTTTAAACTAAATAAAATTTTGGAATACAAATATAGTGGGGCATAATTACTCTAAAAAGAGTGAAATTTTGTAAGAAATATAATGATGTAAGTATGAGGGTATTACATATGGAATTTCCATGATAAATTAAGATATATTCCAAATATTATTCTATTATATGAAACATACATTTTTTAGAGTTTTAGAAAAATATCAATTGACATAATAATAACCCTTCATCCTTAGTAAAAAATTAAAATGACTGTTTTATACAATAATAAAAATAATAAATCTATTTTAGGGACCATAAAAATAAAGAGGGAATTGTTGTTAAAGTATCATAAATGATGTAAAAAATATGTTTTCACTTATAAAATAAAAGAAAGAGATGTATCAAAAATATTGATGAAAACGAACAGTATGGAAAATGTAAAAAATATATAAATAATGTTTATAGAATATCCAGTAACATAAAATGTCATTAATAAATTATTAAGGAATATATAGGGACATTTTAAAATCATCAAATTAATATGAAAATATAAAAGGGAGGTTCCTGATTGAATATAATATATGGGGTTTATTCCAAATATACGAAACTTTTTATATAAAATATGAATTTAAAGGAAATGGAATTTATTGGGAAGGGAAAAACCCCATGAATATTGAAATAAACATATTAGGGGTTTTAGATAGATTAAAAATTCCCCCAATAGATTATCTTATATAAGAAATCCGGATTTTAAAAAAAGATTTGTATAGAAACCAATATTGTTTACATTAAATTTTAATAAAACCCCTTTCATATTTATTACCATTGTAATGAAATACAATTAAAACTGAAAAAGACATGTATATTAAAATCCCCCTAAATATGGTAAAATAAATAAAATATTAAATAATAAAAATATACTATAAATATATATCATCACACACAATAAGAATGGTGTTTCATGATGTTAAATTTGAGATCAAGACCCTTTTTCAACATTCTTAATATGGAGATAAAACCCCAGGAAAAAATGAAAATGTAAAAGAATATTTAAAATAATGATATATAAGGTAACTGTGGTACAAAATATTAATGGTTTCTATATAAAATATTATAAATGAAACAATTTTATGGATAGAAGTATGTCTCCAAGGTTTTAAAATTCAGACAGAAAACCATTACATTAATTCCACGTATCCACTCATGTTCATGAATATCCTGTATAAAAAAAATTAAAAATCATAGTTATATATTTTATAACCATATTGATATCTATTTTATTTTAAAAAAATTAATTTATTATTATTCTCTACATGTACATTTGCAACATATTATCAATTTTTAATATGGGTTTTGAGTAATCATGTTCATTTTTAGCTAGTTTCACAATAGTGGTGTAGTTCATGATCCTTCTAAAAATGATCAATATTACAATATGATAAAAGGTACTAGAATCAATGGATAATAATTATTTTAAATGTTTTAATTTTATTCTATGGAATTTTTGGTTAATTTCCTTAAATCTAAAATCAATGATGATCATGTTTCAATGTAGTTTTAACGAATAGATATTGGAATATGAAATTAAGATATTGTGATTAATTTTAAAAATATATAATGAAAATAAAATTATTACATAATGAAATTATATATTATCATTATTTAATTTCTCATAGTCATTCATTATATAATTTTATGTAGTTTTTCATGAAGTTGGTTAAAACAAAACAAACATGAACATACCATTGATTCATGGATTATTATGTGGTGATTTAGTTTTAATACCATTGATATAGAGGAATAATTTTATTGAATTGTTTTAATTCCATATATAAATTTTATACAATAATAGAAAGATTCAATAGACACATATTTATTATAGAGAATGCGTAAATAGTTTGTCCTCTTTGGCTCAATGTTTTATTCAGTTAAATTTACATTGATTATTTCTTTCTCAAATAATTTATTTCATAAAAAATTTGATTTAAAAAAATATTTGCAATATCATTAACATAATATTCCTCAGGAATACGCAATCATTAGAAAATTGTTAAAAGGAGGTAATAAATGATATGATACACAGTTTCACTAAGGTTTTAGTCTATTTGTACGCTTAGATTATAATTTCATTTTTCATAGAATGTGGAAAGGAATTAATATATTTTATGATTTATAAATATAAAATATTTTTTAAATATAATTATTATTTCTAAAATTTGAATTTATTATCATCATTATATAGAAGTTACGTAAAATGAAACATGATGTATCTTGGAGGTGGTATTCCAGAAATAAGAATGGATAACATTTTCACTTTTGTAAATGGAGAAGGGAAAGAGTAGATAATTCAAACACCATAATCATTAGAAATTTTCAACATATTAGTTTACCTAAATGTATATATTTATAGTTTACAATATAAGTTTAAATGAAAATTTTAGATAAGTAAAAAATTTTAGAGTGATAATTAATAACATCCATATTTTTACCATTCAATTGATCTACATTTTTTAAAATAGAAAAAATCAGAAAATATTTTGTCACTAAAATACTAAGGAGATAAATTTTGACTGTATTAAAAGAATGAATGGTATTATTCCAACATGAAATCTTATTTCATGAGAGTTATTAAATGGGTGGGGATTGAATTATTTTAAAAGTCGTGGGTATTTCATTTTTGTTAATATTTTAATTTAATATAATGAAATCACATGATTCACATGAAAAGTATCTCTAAATATGGATAATAATGGAGTTTAAGATGAGATAAAGTATATAATATATAAAAAAGTATATTCAAAACATTTTTTAACATTTCTAATTCCCATTACCCAAATATTTATTACTTTTATTTTTTTAATTTTATTATTGTTACATTTCTTTTAACTATGTAGTTTATATTTGTTTCCTAATAATAATGTATTATATATGTTATAATATCTTCCATGTAATTCCCAATTTTATAATGATTTTATTATATTAAGAATCTAATATTGATGACTCCTAGTTTTAAAATAAAAAATGTATTATGTATTAAAAAAATGACAAAAACTAATGTAAATTCAAAAATATAAATAATAGGTTTTTTACTTATTTATAAAATTTATAATGAATCATAAGGAATAAATTCTTCCAATAATGGTGTTTCAATATTCTTGAAGTTCTATATTTAAACTTTTACTTTTTTAGAATCCATGGTTGTTGTTAATATGGTATTTCAAGTTATTCACCTAAAAATCAAATGATTTGAGAAAAATATGAATTTCATCATAAGATAATTTTTGATATTATAAGTTGAAATATAGTGATCATTTTATCTAATTAAATATTTATAAATTATATATTTGTCATTATATTGAAAATAAAAAATATAATTATAAACATTAGTTGTCAAAAAACATCAATTATAAAAATTATGTTTTCTTAATTTTAATTCGCATCAATTTGGAATAATTTTAATAAAAAAATATTTTGAGATTTTTCAATTTAATTTTTTAACATAAGATATAAATTACATAACAATATTTTAATTTGAAAAGAAGAAATATACTTTTAATCGAAATTCACATTAATAAATAACAATAATATTAATTACTTATAATATAAAATTTAATTTTACTCTAAAATGGATTTAAAATTCATTATTTTAAATTTTTAGTTACTCTTATCATATTTTTATAATGATAACATTAATACTAATACAAAACATATAATTATATATTTAAAATATTTTAATTTTATTTGAATGTATATTATTTTAAATTTACTATTAAAAAAATCATGACATCATATTATATATTATATTAATATCAAATCATAATATTGTGAATAATTATATTTGTAAAAGGGATATTTTTCCCTATATTTATGAAAATACTAAATCATACATTCATTCAACTCTCACATCATAAAGAACAATTATTATGTCATACTATAGTCTTTTCATAATGATTTATTCTTTCATGGAGTCCTTCTTCATTATGGGCTTTGATTGGCTATTTCTGATCCCCATGATTGAAGATGACTGTTGGAAATTCTTCATCATAATACAACATTATTTTATATATATGTTCTCTTATAGATTAATTAACATTGAATTTATATATCAATCAATGGTGAGTAATAATCCATGGTCCACAATACCTATTCTTGAGTTATTTTTCTATAATGTTCTAATGAGGAATGAATAAATCAATTTTTTATTTAATTCATATAATTTTTGACTTATTTCTAAGAACATTTCAGGTCATTCGAAGTAAATATAGTTATAAATGTTAACACATTTTTTATAAAATGATTGTGAGTCCGTAAAACCAAGGTCATTACAATTAATAAATGAATAGAATTTCCTTGTTTATAATGGTTAATATATGAAACGTTAAGGTTAAGTAACTATAATGGAATAGAAAATCAAAAGGTTGAGAAAAAATGTTCTGTAATAATAATTAATTTTTCATAATCTTAAGAATGTTAGTCTTTCAAAAGGGTCATCATTTTATAAACACTTATTAATTTTTTATGTATCTAGATTTGAAATTATTGAAGAACAATAAAAATAAGAATTTTATGATTCACCAAATAATTAGTGATTAAATCCTAAAAATAATAACAATAGTTTTTCATTCAAGATGAGTAACATAAAAATGATCACAGTTCAATGTGGAAAAAATATAACAATGAGATTAAATATATTAATAAGAAATGTGATGACATTATTCTTTTCAAAAGAGAGAATCCAATAGATTAATCATAATTGTTATCTTAATAGTGTTTTGTTTTTTTAATGATTATATTATCTGTATAAACATTTCATATAGTTATTTTATCTAATATTGGAAGTGTATGGATTTTATTGTGGTATTTTAGGATGTTTTGTTAAATGATAATGTACCTCATGACACATGAGGACTGAGTTGGGAGAGAAAATAATCTATTTTAGTGGAATTATTAGTGCTAATAATTCATTGTAAGTAATTAAATTCAAAAATAATCTCATTATGAATTTATTATCGGTTATATAAGCTAATAGGTTTCCAAATAATTTAGTTTATCTACTACATTATGAAAAATAGTATTATTAATGGATTTTTAGGGGTTTTTCAGTATGATTTTGAGTATAACAAAATACGGAAATGTGAAATATTGTTGGGTGTGATCTATTAAATGAAGTTAAATGAATTTGAGATGGAATTGTAAGTAATAAATTATTTCTTTTTATGGTATATTTATATTTCTTAAATATGGGGACAAGATTCAGTGAATAGTTGTTAGAATTTGAAACTCAAAAATATCAAGAAAAATATATCCTAAAGGAAAAATCTATTACACAATAGATATATCAAAAATATTCTCAATATATAGGAATTTTAGTCGTAGATAATAGATATATTCCACATGAATCGATCATGATAGATGGTTATATATTCATCACAATATAAAATAACAAATGTGTTGAAGAAGATAATAGATTATTCTATAATTATTCATTAAGTATCATTAATAATATCTATTTATATAGTTTTTGTAATATCTCTAACATATAAAATGACCATTATCATTTCTATTCATTAAATTTTGTCTTTTGGGGAATTTTTGTTGTCATTGATGGCATTGGAAAGAATAAATAGATGTTTTTGACCATTGGGATGTATTGTATCAAAATTAATTTAAAATTTAAAATAGGATATCAGGATGTCTAAAAATCATGAAAAGGTGTCAGAATTATAAGAATAATTAGACACATATAATAACCATATGTTATTTTTATGGTGTTTAAAAAAAACATGTGTGGTTGAGAATTCGAATTTGAATGACAAGGGTATTTTTCATAATTTACGGAATAGGAAAAATTGTATGCACTGATTTAATCCTCCTTTCAGTAGAGAAATACCATCTTAATCTTATTTATTTGTATTAATTCCAACCATGGTATTATACAAAATATTACCAGATATTGTGGATGTAAAATCTGAATTATATTAATAGTAGGGGATTCCCTATATTTATTGGAAATAAATATGATTATTTGTTGAATAGGATGGTATAATATATTTTAACACATAACCCAGATGTAATATATGCAACTATAGTAGGATTTTTTCCATATTATATGGATTCCCATTTTCCATTAAAATAAAATAAATATATTGTTTTACGGTAAAAATTCTTTTATTATGTGATTATCATAAATGGTTTATATCAATTTCATTAGTCTACAAACTATTATAGAGATTGAGGATAAACTAAAAAAGTTTTATAATTGTAATGTGAATATCAAGGAATAAAATTTAAAATTTTTGAGAGGCGTCTTTATATAATGATATATTAAAATGAAATTAATAATGACTAGAATACCTAGGATTGTTAAATTATAAGTAGTATCGATGAATTTTGGAGAAACGTTATATGGATGAAATTTTTTCAAAAACTTAATATGTAATATTCATGAATGGATTAATCCATTGATATTAAATATTTAATATAATGTAGATAATTCTATTGAATAATTATATTATATACTTATTTCATTTCAAGATATGAAAACCCAATACTTAAGAAATAGGTTTATAAAATAAATTGATAATTCAGCTTTGATAAAACAAAAAATTGGACAACATGATGATGTTAATTCAAAAAATATTCAAGATGACTATCATTAGAGAATCAATACAACTTTGATAAGTTTTTTAAAAAAACATATAATTAATAATAATGGAAAATATCATCAATATGTTATTAATACAGGAACATTTGATATTTTCAAATGAACTATGTAAAGAATAATGATGATGAATATCAATAAGAAGAACAATATGATAAATATATCAAAATTAAATGGTGTAGAATCTGATGAGAAATTTCAAAACCAAGTGGAGGTATGATGAAATTATCTAAATTTTAGATAATATATATTAAGTGAAAATATTTATATGATTTTATCTCATCAATAATTTAAAAAAATATTTATATTTTTCAAATATTTATTACTAAAGGGATCCTTGTGAGAAGTTTATTAATAAATCTTTTGACACTTCAACTTATTGTGGTGATGATGCTAAAATATTAAGTTGAAAGCCATAATTAAAGATGTATTAGAATACTTTAATATAATTGAAAAAAATAATATAAGAATATAATTTATGAATTAAAATATTAACTTAAAAAATATTATAAAATAATTAAAATTTTATGGGAGATTTATCGTGTAATGGTTTTATAAATAAATAAATTTTTAATTTTAATGAACTTGTAAAAGGGTAATTTATCTATAATAATAATTAATTTGGAAATAATATGGATTATATACAGAACAATCTTTGTGTATTAAATATAATAATGGTTTGAAGAAGTGTATAGATGAGTTTATGAAGACAGTTGTTCTCTAAGAAGGATCGTCAAAAACTGTTGAAAGGAGTGATAAAAATTTTTATCCCAATTATTTTCCTACAAAAAATAAAATAAATAATTTACCCATAACAATTCATGTTAGATAAGAAAAAACTTGTTTTTGGGTGGTAAAAAATACTAAGAAATTATCAACCACATGAAAATATGTCATGTGGATATATATAAAACCTTATTCTCTTATATAATAACTTATATATTATATAGAATGAAACCATAAAATATTTTCCAGACACGATTAATATAGGCATGGATGATAAATGTTCATAGGATCCTAAAAATTATTGTTTTTTATGGGTGTAAATCTAACATATTATTTTTTAAATTTTCATTACCTAAAAATTTTTATGAACTGATGGGTATTTATTTTATGAATATGAGATCATATTTTATAAAATGGTATGTACTTAGTGTAAATATATATAATTTTCTAAAAAATAATATATTTGTATGAATAGAGGAATTTTGTTTTTGGTTCTATTAAAACAATCCCTATGCAAGGATCAAATCAAGAGCATACTTTGATTGATTTCTTATTGCATGAAAGGAATTGGAATTCTACTAAAAATGAAAAAAAATAATGTTTTTTGATGAAAAATTAAAATCATAAAAATTAACATAAGTCATATATTTTTTATTGTGTGTTTTATTACCCCATTAATTGTGTCAAGCATTGTTAAATAATATTGTGAATCATGAATCATGGGAAGTATCTTTTAGTATGGACTACTCACAAATATTTTTGGGATTTGGAAAAGTTTAAGTAGATGCACATTATCATATTTACCAGATGTATTATCTATTATAGTAATGATGTAAAATTTATTGAGTGTCAATAAATTCAACACTAATGAACATGAGGTTTTATTCAACAAATACTCATGTGTCATTAAAATCATAAAGGATGGTAGAATCGTTTCTCAAGGACGAAAAAATAGGAAATTAGTTTTAAAATTTTTAGTAAAAAAAATATATTGTTTATATTCTAATGATAAAAACATTGAAAATAATGAATTACTATTTTTTACAAATAATATTATTTAATGTAGAAATTTATAATATTATGATAGATCTACATGATAAAAATTTTGAATGATATAAACATGTGAAACATATTAAAATTAATCGAATATCTCAAGAATTAATTAAAAGGATGAAAATCATTAAACAAGGATGTGTTAGATCTTTTATACTAATTTATGTGTAAATTGATAGAAAAAATACAATAAGATATTTATATTTGATTTCTTTATTTAAGATTACACATGTATGATTGATTCATGTATATTATTCATGTGTCAAAATAGATTAAATTTTTTATGATTTTTTGGAGGATATTCCAAGAAAGGGTTGGCCCCCTTTACAAATTAACTAATATATAGTAGTGGAAATGAATATAAATTTGATTCCTTTGAAATATATCTTGTTAAATATATAATGAAACAGTTTCTTATTAGACTAAATACCCATCAATATTATTGGGTTTTTAAATTGGAAGAGTATTATAATAGTTACGATTTGAATAATAATTCTATAGGAAATTTATATTCAAAATATTTCTTTTGAGAAGATGAATATGTATATGTATATAACTATATAATTTATTTATATTGATAAATGAGAAAAAATAACAATTTCTTAAACTAATTGATAATGATTAAAACATCAAGAATAATTAAAAAATATGATTCATGATATATAATTTAAAAATGATCTATATCATGCGAAGATAAAATCATGCATATAGATCAACATCAAGAGGAAAATTTATATTGAAATTAATCATATTAAGAACAATATAATATAAACATATGTCTAGATTGTTTTTGTGATGATTTTTTTATTTAATGATGTTTATATACTGACAGAAAATTGATCATGTAGTGATTGTATGAAATATTTCAATTGTCTGGAATTTCATGATTATAATCTAATAAGTAATTTGATAAAATATATTTCTCTACATATTACATAGAAATAAATTGATAATCTATTCTATTAAATTTTTATGATGGTATATAATAATCGTTATGTTGTTTTAGAATTCGTTAATACATTATTTTTGAATTTTTTTGTTGGTCAACGAAGAAAGATTTTGAAGCAATTTATTTTATATGTTAAGTTGAATAGATATAATTAAAATGTTTTATTAAAACTATATTAGAGTTAATGGTTATTTAAAAAAATTAATATTTTTTTTTCAATTATGAAATATTCGGATCCTCACTACTTGAGGAAATATAGAGTATCTATTATATTATGTTGTTGAAAAACATATTTAAATATGTTCTAATTTTTTTATGAGAAATATTCTCTATTTTGGGAATTTGTTATTTCAAAAATACATGGATTAGTTTTCAGGTCATTTTTTAAGTTGTAAAAAACATTCAATATTAATAATAATTGAACATAGAACTCTCAGTTCGAAAAGAAAAATGCATCTGAATGGGCCCAATAATTCAATCATTCAAATTTTATATAGATACTAGTAACATAAACACATTTTATTATATAAATTTTGAAAATATTTCCTTTAAATAAACCCAATTAATCGTTATTTTTAGTTTCCATTTTATGTTAGGAAGGAAAATACTTTATCTTAAACATTAATTACATCACCATCATATACGGCCCCATATTGTTCAAAACCATGACAATAAGATCATTTAAAATAATTAATGTAAACATACTCAGCTTAAAAACCTATCAATTTAATAATCATATTAAATCTTGATGGTGAGAAAACATATATATTTCAAGAGGTATAAAATGACATCATAATGAAAATGATCATAATAATGGAGAAAAGGAATACGGGAATGATATCATAATGTCACTAATTCATTAATATGTGTAATTAATTTAAATCAAGACATCTTATGCATAATTCATGGCTTAAAACAAAGTGAAAATACCCAGAATGTCAGTCATAGGTAGGCCCTTGACCATTTATTAAAATAAAAGTAGAGTACACACAATTGGAAAACCAATTGCATATCATAAAAGTCATACTTATCACCACCTGCATGATATACTTCCTCTGTACTGACTGACTCCCATTACAATCCTTCATAGTGTTTTAGGATCTTGGCATACATCCTTATAAGGTTCAATTTCTCCAAAGATATCAACTCCTGTGTAGACTGCTTGAAAGAGGACGTAGTGGACATCGACTTCAGCAAATCAGGGTAGTCCTTCCTCGAACTTCTGTTTGTTGTAGTCGACTTCTCAATTCCAAACTTCCTCTTCCCGTCCTTGATAACATCATTATAGGAAGGCCTAAACATATCACTATGGTTTTCCTTGTCACTGTTCGAGACATCTCCCCAATTTCCAAAAATAATGAAATCTTCTGAACCATCTATCACCTTCTCAGCCTGATGATACCTCTTGTTATAGTCCATCATGGCTAATCAATGTGGCTTCTCCACAACCTCATGTATAGCATGAACCTCCTTCACTACACAAGATAACACAATCTGTATATTTTTACTTCCTTTATTAAAGAACTATCATCCACTTGAGATACCTCTCCAGGCTCCAGCGCTTGTAACTGATTGCAAGTATCAATTTAACTCTTCAAACCATCAGGTTGTAGCTGCGCTTTTGGCCCCTTACACACCAGACAAGGTATTTCATCTTGGATTTTCCCATCACCAGCTGAACTCAAAAGCATCCCATCTTCCTTTAGATCACATCATCATATCCATCACTAGCAACTTGTCTCTCAAGTCCACTATCCCTATAGTTCATTGAATCCCCTACATGATTTGACACATAAAAAATTACTCCATGCCCAGCCCCACCTCCAAGATTATTAGCATCATTATTAGCACACATTCCACTAGCCCCTATGGCGAGGTCTTATATCAGCCTCTCAAACACTACAGATATTTTCTGGTTGTAATTTCCCACAACCAAGCCAACAAAACCATTGCTAGACTTAATATCATCAGGGAACTTCTGTCTCTGGCCATGGACCTTAACAATTCCTTCCACTAGGACTGAAGTGGCTCCACGTTGGCATTGATCAGCCTGATGACCCATACTATAGAACCTCAGACAGTAATCAATCCGTGATTCAATGAAAACTACAAACCTCCAGTGGAATTCCTCACCAACTGTGATCCAAATCAACTCAATAGGCATCTTTGAAGTGTCTACCTCAACATAGAATCATGGATTAATAGGATGACTTACCGATGAAGTGTGTGCATCATGGAAGAGAAATCTCCCCACAAAATTCCCTAAAATTGTGATTATAACTGGATTCAAAAATGGAAAAGGAAGTTGAGGAAGGCTTACCTAGGTCATGACAAAAGAAGAGTCTCGATTCATAAAAAGATCAAATGTCCATCAGAGAAGAAAGATCATGCATCCACTACATCAGTGAGGAGAGTTAGACCAAACGTTGACTAAATCATCTTCCAAGGAGAACCATATCATCAGATGATGTTTTTTAATCAATCCCACCACCACACGATCCTCCAGGTCCCATTTACTAAAAATTAATATGTCAATTTTGTTAACTGAAGGCCTTTAATGATTGAAGCGAGGCACCAGGGTGAAGTTCAGGAAACATGAAGCCTTAGAAACCTCCAGTATTGAAATCGGGATTTGAGGATCCTCGAGATGAAAATATGGAACCTTCATTCTTACAGATACCGATGGAATGTCTGAGATAGATCGAAGGTTAGAGAAAGGTACAAACACCACCCGTGGATTTGGAGGTGATGAAGAAAAAGCATCCCCCCTCCCACCTCCAGAAGGGGGGGGGGGTCCTTCCGCGATGATCAACTAGAATTAGTCCCTACCATCACCCTTCAGACAGCACGCACAACCATGTTAAAATAACAAAGTATTCGTAAAAAACCACCCACACATCGCACATGGAATCACATGAGAATAAAAGTTTACCAAATACATTTAATGGCCATATAAATCCTATACCAAAAATTACCTTATAATATTCAAATTTATTATTATTAAATTTTTTGAAAATTAATCATAAAAAATCACACTGGTGAAGTAATAAATGAGAAGAAATCATATTTCATAATTTTTTATCAAATAAAAACTAAACAGTTTATCATAAACAATTGCAAAAAAAAATATTGAATTAAATCATTTCGTAAATAAATGTTTTAATATTTAATAAATGTTTTGGTACATGGTTTTTTCAATGCAAAGGAATTGAATAATTTAATTGTAAATGTATGAATAAAAATATGATACTAGGATGTGATTTAAAAAATGTGTAAATAATCATTTAAATATGTGGAGTGATTGTGATTATCATTTAAACTATAATTCAACCAATACTTCATTAAATAATATTTTAATGGGATTAAAAATATTATAATGGATAAAAATCTTAGATGGTGGTGGTATTTGGCATGAAATGTGACTTATGGTGGTGCCCTTAAAATCACACGTTTCTAAATGATAAAATTTTTCTGTGATATTAAAACTAGTATTATCACAAAAAAAGAATAAAATGTTAGATTATGTATAAATTTATGGAACATATATTATGAATAAAAAAACATCAGAATAATTATGTAAAATTGAGAAAATAGATGACAATGTGAAACTCATATATAATGTGGATTATTCTAAGGATCAGTAACCTTAGTTGATGATTCATTCATCATATGTACCTAACTTTTTTAATAATGAAATTATGTTTATTAAACAATTTTTTATGAAACTTCATTTTTTTTATTTTATTTTCCAGGATTCTTTTATTATTATTGTCTATTTATTAATTTTATAGGTTTTATTCATTATCAAGACTTGTGGTTGTTCGGTCAAATTATCAAAGGTGACCGCCGTATATTAGTGATTTTAAAATTTGTTATAAATTAGAATTATAAAATATTTAATTATAGAGTATTGTGTAAATTATTATTACATTATCACAAAATATGGTACCATCCCATATTTGTTTTTTCTAAATAGACTCAAATTAAGAAACGTCTTTATGTATTCAGGTAATGATGTTGAATTTACTATGTCCATCTATTGTTAATATCAATTATTAAATTATTAATATTATAGTAGAGAAAAATTAATATTTTTCATAATATTGTTTATATAAATTAAATATTTTTTTCATCTATGATTAGTGGTAACTTAGTAATGAAATATATTATTTCATTTAGGAAGAAGTCCACATCAACACCCATATAACACTCTCAATTTTAATTAAATGGATAATTTTAAAAAAAATAAGAAAATTATAATTGAAAACATTAAATAGTGTTATAATTGTAATATTTTTTCATTAAATAGCACATTAGAACCATCCATGTAAATTTTCTATGAATGATATAACTCAATGTTTATGGAGGTGGTAGTTCGCATGTACGCATGATGAAATTTTAATTTTTCTAATTGTTTGTGAGGAATTTATAAAATTATTATTAATCCTTCATAATAAAACACCATTATAGTTATTATTATGATTTTATCAAGTAGTATGTTATGATAGAGTTGTAGTAGGTAGAATAGGAAAGATATGGAAAAGTAAATAAAAAGAGTAACTAAGAATATTACCTTACCCATTGGAAGAACTCATTTTCCAAAAAGTATTTAGCCTTTGGGTGGTTATATTTCCATATGACAAAAACATATAATAGTTTTTTATTAATTTCTAGGAAGGTGACATCAGTTGATATTTGGTTGAACTAATGGGACTTTTGGAGTGAGGAATGTCGTGGGTGTGTGAAGTGGCACATTCATATATAGGAGGGTAACATTTTTTGTTAAAATATGAGCATTATTCAGAGAATGTGGATCCAATATCTGGAAAATAATATATATATATTGGAAGACATATGCTTGAGAAACGTCTTATAAACCCAATTGTTGACATGATTTTTACATGTAATTAGTATTATTCACTTAAATTGAATTTTACTAAAACATTCTTTAAAAAAGGAAATGTAATTCTAATCCTTTTTAACATTCATATATGATGAAAAATAATTTATCTTATTATAAAAGATTTATCTAGTGAATAAAAATTATAAAATATAGATTATAACATAATATAACATGTGATAAATGTTAATTTCAAAATAAACAATTGATAAGACGTGAAATAATATATTAAAGAAATAGTTCTGTTATGTTCTAAAGTGTAAATATATATTTTTCAAAGTGAAATTATTATTTGAAATGTTAAATTTAAAAAAGAAAATATATATTTTGTAATGAAAATGGTTTCAATGTGTTTAATATAATTATTATATCCAAATACTGCTATAAAAATTCTCCTTAAAAATGGAATTTTTGAATATTTACCTAAAAATAAATGTTTTCAGAATCTTCTAAAAATATCATATTGAGTTAATATTGAAAGGACGAATACACAAATAATGATATTTTTGAAAAATTAAAATTCAATCATTTTTTATAAATTGAATCTTAAAATATTGTGAAAATGTATTTTTATAAGAAAATGAGTTTTAAAAAAAGGGAATATTATTATTCTTATTTCTTATAAATTACATATCAAATTATTGTAAATATATAGTTCATATAAATTTTATAAATTATATATTGATTGGTTTTTTTAAAATTCACTTATTTTTATTATTAAATATATTTCATTGTGTCATTAAAACATGTATACCCACCACTATAATGAATAAATTATTATTGTCACAATTAACACTTAAAATTTCTTCTTAATAAAGTATACCTTGATTATTCTATAATCGGTGTTTTAGAATGAAATAGTTATTCAATAGACTATTTAAAGGTAAATTAATTTTGAAATATTAGATAGTTAAATTCTACCCACCAAAAAAGAATGCAATAATCAAAACATTATTACAATGATAAATATATGTGAGGGTATTTTTTTATGGTACCACACTCTCCTAGATTCCTTGGGCTCTCTACTCACTCCTTCAAGGGTTTAGCTCTTGTTCGGCAGTGATAATGCCTCTACTTTTTTTCTTTTGGTTCTCCCCTCTCCCATGATTTATCCTATATATAAGCTTTCCATTTATATTGCTCGCTCCACTGAGGGTCCCCCCCTCGCCTCCCTCTACTCCGTGTTTCTTGGTCTTTCTTCCATGATTTCTCCTCCACACTAGGACCTTGAGGTCCGCCACTCAATTCCAAGTTGGATCTAGAATGATGGAGCCTTTGAGGTTTTGGGTTTAGCAAATATGTGATTGTGGATTTCTCAGTTTCAGACCTCTATTTTTTAGGTATTCATCCTCTATTTCTTTATTGTATTTTTCTCTATATGGATTCATCCCCTCTGATTCCCTCTTCTTGGCCTCCTTTTGAGTTCCATTCCCATTTCGTCCATTTTTTCTTGATGATTTTTTCATATCTTTTGGTATTGTTGTGTCATTTTTTGGTGTTCTGATTTCTCATTCTGATTTGAGGTTCGACGTGATGATACCTGCTTGGGGACTTATTGTGTCTGTCCATCCATTCAACCCTCTCTATCCTCTAGGACCACAACCCCCTTACAGGTCGGTTAGGTGTGATGGTGCACTTGTTTTTTAGGTGTGTGGGGGCATTGTTGTGGTGGTTTATTGAATGTTCAGGCGAGGAGCGACATGTTTTAAGGCGATGTAGTGATGAAAAATAGATTAATCGGTGGTGAGGAAAAAGTTGTCCACAATGAATGGGTTGTGACAACAGGGTGGTCATCTGATCATTTCTTCTTTTCATGTTTCTCTGTCCACTAGTCCAAGGTCTTATTGGATTGGTGTTGTTGTTATCTGGAGACTTGAATTTTTTTGTTGTATCAAATGATTTTCCGGTGATAAATGTTTTTAGAAAAAGGGATTGGGGTTCGGTGATTTGGGGCTTGATGTCAGGTGATGGTGATGATGATGATGATTAGAGTGAACAAAGGCGATGTTTTGGTGAAAGAGGCGATGTGATGATGGTGGAGACATAGTGGCTGGTAAAGTAGTTGTGTTATGACAACATTCAACGTAGGTTCAGGGCTCAAAGAATTTATGATTTTTTAAATTTGTAACATGGGTATTCTACATAGTTAGAGGTGAATTGATGTGGGTGGGTTCTTATAGGATATTTTTAATTTTGAAATATGTCATGGGAAATTTTTTTTTGGAGGATCTGTGTGTATGGTTCCTAATTTTCATTAATATGTATTTTTAATATTAAAAATAATTGGTAGTAAGTTATTGATTTTTTTGATTCATTATATCCTTTTATTACAACATAGCTTCAAAAAAAATATTATTTCATCATATTAAATTTAATAGATGGATTAATTTTTTCTAAAATACTTTTTCTCTCAAATCCAGTATCTCTTCTATTTTTTCATCATATAAGATGTCAAGATCGAATTATACAACTTATGAGTTCGGTACATGTGAAAGGACACATATTTATTACCTAAATTAAAGGCTTGAAAAATAAAATGTAATTTGGATAAATTTCCAAGGATTTCAAAGTTAGAATATAAATCCATTACCCAATCAATTAACTAAAATGGTTATATATTCCTAGGGCTCAATATGCTCGTCTTCTAAAATATTATAACCTCCTTATAGGGAGTTATCAAGAGGAAAAACATGTCACCAACCTCAAACTCAAGATATCATTAATTATTATCTGTTTAAATTCTCTATTTACATTGTGTTGTTTTCATACTCTATATATGGGTTTGAAAAATATAAAAAAATATCCTATATAATGATAGGTTTTATCCAATTTCCCTCTCTAAAAACATCCCAAAAATTTGGATTCTAACAACTATTCCCATATAGAGCCTCATTGGGTTACATATAAATGAAATAATGGAAACTAAAATTTTTTATAACTCTTATAGGGGTATGAGATTATATTAATACCATATGATATCCTTTGAGAATGATCTCAAGATATCCCCAATAGTTTAAATGTTCTTATTAGACAAACCTTCTGTTTGAGGCTAATATGAAGTGCTGATGATATTCTAAATATATAACACAATTTATAAACATATTTATAAGTTATAGGTATTATTTAGATTGTGATCAAATTTAATATTAATTCATGGAACCTTATAACATTTAATATAAAAATAGTAGGGAGTTTTAACAAGGTAGATCTTTTTTTGACCATAAAGTATGCTAAATTTGAAAGGAGGTAAAATATAAGAAATCTATCATTATGGAAATTAGATTTATTAGGGATTTCTATAGTGGAATCAATTACAGAGACTTAGGTTTGGCCCTATCATGCTTTGTAATATTTATTCATATATTTAAAAAGCTAGGTGATGAGACGACATGTAATTCCATGGCTCGGTGTGTTGAGAATAAATTATATAAAAATATTAATTATTTTTTTTATAATTCACACAGAGTAAATGTGTTATCTCTCAAATATTTGTACTGATCAGAAATATGAGCCCACGGTTGTGTTCAGAGTGTGTCGTTTACCATAGGTGGAGTATAATACATGTCAGCACATGCCTGATGTAGAAATAGTTATCGAGGGAGTTTTCATAAATAATAAAATTAAATTATTTTGATGTAGGATCTTGAATAACTCCAGAAGAATGTCTCAGATTGGTTTTCTAATCCCATAGTTTAGTCTATAACACAAATTTTACCCCAGATAAGATATAATATTTTTCTGTGTTAGGTGTCTGGTCATTACAAATTGGGGTCGGGGTATGAAATGGTTGGTGAGGGATTTAATTTTAAAAAAACTTAATTAATCATCACTCATCTCCACTCCCTGGTATGAATGAAATACCCAATCCAATCTCTTTCTATGCCAATGAAACGAAGGAAGTATTGATGAAACAATGAGACTTCAGTCTCATATCATGATGGAAGAAACTCCTGGATCGTGCATTAGTGGTTTTGTAGTGCCGAATCGACCTCGAAGTGTCAGTGTTTCTCCCTGAGGTAGGAGATTTGAGTTTAATCATATTTCACTCATTTTATATTTGAATCACAAATAAAGAATCAATATGATCCTATAATTGTGTATATTAGGATATGAGGATCCAATATATGGTTTTGTATTTGAATTTGGAGTACCGGAGTGCTCCCAATTGTTAGCGGAAGGTTGTCTAATGAGTGGAGGCTATAACAGCGGAATGGTCGGAATTAGCGGCGGTCTGGCCCTAGGGAGGAGGCGTCGCGGTGATGGTGACGGTGGTTTCTAGGTAGTGAGACATCGCAGGAATTGGTGTAGGGTGGGACATGTGGGAGGGTCGGCCAACCGAGGTAGGATGGTAGTGGCTGCGGTTAGGCCGGCTGGCCCGGGTGGTAGTGGACTAGCTAGTGTGGGCTGGTCCAGCCTGAATGGGATGTGGGATATTTAAAACCCAGTAAATTGAAAACTGGGTATTCAATTTTTCAGATGTCTATGACAATGTTACTCTTACATCATGTTTGATCTTTCGAGTCAATTTTGATAGTTTAAGTAATTGATTTCGTGTACTGGAGCCACAAAATGTTCAAATAATAATACAATTTTTATTATTATTCAACTTCGACCTACCATAAAAACTGTTTGGAGTGCCCGATTGACACACCATCAGTGGCATTTTGACCCAAATGGTAATTCGAACATTTCTAATTAAATTTTGGGTGTTTAATCCAAAATAATAATGTGCGATCACCTGGCCCGTTTTGGGTAATTTTTTTTGAATGGTTCCACTTTCTTCGATTATCAATTTCTAGCATGGAAATATCCTATAATTTGTGTTTTTACTTGTAAAATGTTATGTTTTCTTCAATTTGGTCTTAGGAGGTGAAGAGTAAGTTGATTTGGGGGGTATCTTTGGTTTGTGATATTTGGAGTAGCAGCTGTTGAGTGAACTCTCTTGGTTCGTTATTATGAGGGTTCATGTGGCATTACATCCCTAGTACTTCTTTGTGATCCCCTAGATAGGATGTGTTTGGATAGAGATATAGCGTCCCTCTAGTAAGACTAGGGAAGGATCCCCTAGTATCGCCTCCCAATATTTGGTTATCGGTATTGTTGTGACCACCTATACACTTGTGTCGATCCCCTATCTAGAAGGACATCCCTGTAGGGTTTTTGTGGTATCATTGGGTAGACGAAACCATACCCAGTGGTCAATGATAGTAGCATTGTGGTATCAATAGTTATATGATCCCCTACTCAACATTCGGTTTTAGTATGGTTTGTGGTATTGTTGGTACAATCCCCAATATCACGAGTTATTCCAGAAGTTGTTTTTGGCATCATTGTGGCCACCTATACATAGTTTACTATCCCCTATCTAGGTGATGTCATATGTAGAAAATCATAAAATATTACAATATCCCACATGAGATCCATGGAATGATCCCCTATCTGAGAGATCTTTGAGTTACTAGATTGGGTTCTAGTATCACCCAGTAGACCCTAAGAGTGATCCCTTATGTGAGGAGTTTTGTGTTTATGTTGAGTTTCAATGTGGCGTTGTTAGTGGTGATATTCTATGAGCATGTTCTCTGGTATGTACCTTTTGAGCTGGTGGTGTGAGGGCCGATGTAGTTTATTTTTTCGTTCAATATATTTAATGGATGACTACTCTATTGTATTGTTCTTTCGATGTTTTCTATTTGAGTATCATGTAAGAACCTATCAATTGAGATGAAATAAGAACAACATAAGGCTAGTTTCCTAGGATGAGTATATCTGGTGTTCATTTTGGGTTATTTAAGAGTTTCCTTGTGGTGTTATCCCATATTATACGAATAAAACATTATAATGGGTTGACAAGTCATATTTCATCTAGGATGTTCTCAAGATAGATTTCTTCTCTCATTTGGTTTCCCTTTAGTTGGGATGAGTGGAATGATGAATTTCAATTTATCATTTTTATTTTGGTCTTTTGGGGTTCTTAATGAGTATCTTTATACTCACCCATGCACGGGATTTTCGTGCATATGTTTTTTTCATTATTTATACCATATGCCTTTTGATGGAGTCCTAGGCAGACCCGGAGCAGGGAGAGCTTAGTGAGCGTGACTGATGGTAGAACCAGAGATTTTTTATAGAGTTTTCTGTCGTTGTTTTTGATATAGATGCCCTCCTTGTGAGTAGGTCAGATTCTTTTTCCATTCTCATTCGATGGGATCGATACATTCCATTTTTTACTTCAACTGTACTCTGGTTGGGATAATTGTAATGATACATTTCATTTCAGTTTTATTTATCTCTAAAATGATACATTGAGGAGTATGATGGGTGTGTAAATATATGTTGATAGGATAAGGCCCTCATTGTGTGTGATTACTTACATGGTGGTGGTCTCCATCCCCAAGACTATTGGAGGCAATCTTGGGGCATCGTTCCTCAAACTATGTTTGGTCAGGTCGTGATAGATTCATATCAGATGTGGTTTCACCATTGGGGCCTTGGAGCACAGTTGGTTTATTTGTAAGATTTGTTTGGGTTTCATAGGGACAATATAAGAGTGTTTCGAGTTCTTATTTAAGGCCTGGGACTCCAGTTTTGGTGTGGCAGCTTCTGTATGCATTCACTAGGACTCTAATAACCTACCTTTTATGTTAGTACATTAGGAAACTGTTCATCAGGGAAATAAATGGCACATGAATCATTTAGGTCTATATTTTGGGGTTTTATTATCATTCATGAGTTAGCTTCCCAAAAATATACTATTGGATAATGGTTCTTCTAGATTGTATTGAAGGATACCTACACGATGATAGAAAGCCAGGGTTCCAAATTGGGATTGTAGTAATGATCCACCCCATGTAAAGGCATCAAAATAGGGTTTGGGTTGGGAGACTCGGCCTCCATGTGGTCTACTAGTTGATCCACTGTCTCTTAAGAAGCTAGTTGTGCAGAAAGTGTAAGATGAGGATGCACACATGATGATTGTGTTTGATGAGTTACAAAGGAAGAATCCAATATTGTTACAAGGTGACGCAAACCCCTAGGCAGCTAATGAATGTCTTGTGTTAGTCACCCAAGTTTTCATCCTAGTGATGAAACCTCCCTATTAGGTTGTGGTCATAGTGGTGAGAATTTTAAATGGTTTAGCTGGGATGTGGTGCTGTCTTTTGATACAAACCCCTGATGAGGAGATTCTCTCTTGGCAAGAGCATGAATGTCTCATTAGGGAGGAGTTTTATCTATCCATGATAAGGTCGGTTCATATCCAATAGCTTCTACAACATCAGTTGGAGTATAAGAACATGGATGATTACACAACAAGGTTCAGAGACATGTCACATTACTCCCTGGACATGGTTCGAGATCCGTTCTTCCAAGATCAGACCTTAAATAATGGATTGGGAACGGATATCAGGTCATCAGTGGTTCCATTTTTCATTACCATCAACGAGGGAGTACTAGAGCATGCCTTGGTGGTAGGGAGCTTTCTGGATGAGACGACTCTGACTACAAGTACTAGGAACGTTGGAGATGGGACCTCATAAAATGGTTTTGAAATTGGTAGCCGATGGCTAGCTCAGGGTTCCGAACATAACTGACATTTTAGGAGGCAACACCATTATAAAGAATCTGAGGCTCAAGGATCTCACAGATCTCATGACAGTTTTGGTTAGTAGTAGGATATGCAGTGTTAGGCTTGTGACAGTCGGGAATATCTTTCTAGAGATTGTCTCACCCGTCATGCTGTTGAGAGGGAGATGGTCGATACACCACCTTGGAAGTGGTATCATTTTGAGCATGGAGGATTTGTGGGTGGAAAACATGGAGGAGGAGTGGGTTTATCAGTTAGAGGTGGAAGACATTCGAGTTACCCCCACCACCACAATTAGGTGGTCAACGCTAAGCTTAGAGGGCGGGAGGACGGGGTCGGGGAAAACAGCAGGCCATAGAGTCCATAAAACCATAGGATCTGAGGATTTATATATGTACGCTCTATTTTATTTCTACATTATGCAGTACATTAATGAAAATTTATAATAGGTAATCATTTATTTCTTCTGTTTTCTTGTGGTTGGTTCTGAGTGAAACTGGGAGTTAGTTAGACCATGTGTTTGTGTTTTTCATTGTATCCTAAAATTCACTATGAAGAGGGATGCTTCCCCCCATAGAGACATGGTATTGTAATGAAACAAAAACTATTCATGTGAGACAGTGCAACCGAAATGGGACATGGAAGAAGTGTGGTGGATGAGTCACTTTCAATTTTCTGTTCAGGGTGTGGTTTTTTGGTATATTTTTTGTGGAGGGATAGTGACACATTGTGTGCATTGGGAAGCCTTATTTTATTTATTTTTACCCTTGCATGTTCAGTGTTTTTTTTGGTATGTGAGTTTATTTAGGAGTTCAACGTGCGGTTGGACATGGCAGCAGACTCGCAAGAACGAGGTGTGTTTTCAGCACAAAGGAACATTCTTGTGATGCGATAAAAAAGTGTGGGAAATTTAGTGCCATATAAAGTGAATAGTATCGAGGTTCGGTGGATGAGACCCTTTGACGTTTGTGTTTGGAGTAGGTTTTTTGGTCTCGTGGTTAGGTTAACGAGATGGTGAACCACTAGACCCTATAACTGTAGGAGGAGAGGTGTTTGGTTTTTCTCACCAGTTTCAGGTGTGGACATATGTTCCCAGTTGCACGATGTCAACCTAGGATGAACAACAATTGGGTGTTGATGTTCTCATGGTTCCCCTAATTGTGTAATAGTCAGCATCACATGAACCCTTTGTGGGATTTTTTGTGGTTTTGGTGATCTCATTGGTGAGGGAGACACAGTTAAGTGTTATGTTTCTTTCCAATGTGTATTGAATTTTTCTTTTTGGAGATGAAACTCCTTATGGTGGTGAGGAAATATAAACTCGGGATTTTCCTTCTCATTATTTTTAATATTTCTTCATATATTTCTAAAGTTAGGTGCTGAGATGGTTTGTGATTATGTGGCCCTATGTGTCCAGAATAACATTTATTAAAATATTATGTATTTTTATACGATGCATGCTGTGTAAATAGTGGGTGAGAGATTTAAAGAAAAATTAATTAATTAATCCTCACCCCACTACTATCAATGATACTCACAAAAAACCAATAAATTTTCTTTATCCATTGATGAACTGACGGTCGAATCAATGAAACGAAGCACCGTCAGTCTCATATCTCATTGGGGGATGAAACTGAATCTTGCAGTAGTGACTTCAGAGTGATGAATTGACCCCAAAGCATCAGTGATTTTCTACAATGTAGGCAGTTTGAGTTTTATGACTATTTCCCTCAATTTTTCTTCTAATCTCCTAAAAATATTCTATTTTACACTATATATGTGTAGATCATGATCTGAGGGTCCATGAGCTGGCTTTAGATTTCAATTTGGAGCCCTGGAGTGATCCTGGAGGTCCACAGAAGGTTTTCTGGCAGATAGAAGCCCTGGCGGCGGTCCTATAATGGGTGGTGGCGTCAGTCTAGGCATAGGTCCAAATCTTCGTTGTGAGGGTGGTGGAGGCCCATAGGTAGTTCCACAGAGGTCTTTCCATGTGAGATGGTTAGAGTGGACTGTCTAGTGCATGCCGGCACATCCATAATAGGTTAGAGGTTCTTTAAACCCCTGTAAATTGTACATTGGGTTTTTAATTTGATAGTCCTCTATGGTTTCATGACTCTTGAATCATGAAAGACCCATAGAGGTTGTATAGTGAATTTAAATAATCAATTTCATGGATGTAGGCCACATGACATTGAAATAATAAAACTATTTTATTATTATTCAACATTGACCCAACATAACATATACAAACAGTGTCTGATGGATGTACCATTATTGGCCTTGTAACCGTATTGGTCAGGAGAGTGTTTCAAGAAAAATTTTTGGTTCTTAATTCAATATTGGGGTGTGGGTTCCATGAGCATGTTTTGGGGAGTTTGCGGTGAAGAGTACCCTTTCACTAGTTTTCCATTTTGGGTCAGAAAATAGCATATCATGGGTTTTTTTCATATAAAATGTGATGGTGACTTTGGTATGTGGATAAGAGGTGTATAGTAATGTGATTTTGTGGGTATCGTTGGATAGAATCATTTCGACCAGTGAAATTTGAGTGAAATACCTTTGGTCATTCATATGAGGGTTCGTGTGTCATTATTACCCTAGTACATGTTTGTGGCCCCCTTGATCGGATGATTTGGGATAAAGTTGTTGCATCCCTCTAGTGAGGCAGGCATGATCCCCTAGCACAAGTTCCCATGATTGGGTTATTGGTATCGATGTAACCACATATACATGAGCAATGATCCCCTATCTAGCATGACATCCATATAGGTTTTTGTGGTATCATTGGGTATATAGTCCCCTACATAGTGGGTGATGATAGTAGGGTTTTGATATCATCTGTTATACACTCCTTTAATCATCACATTGTTTCAGTAATGTTTGTGGTATCTTCGGGATGATCTACTACTTTACAATGTATACCATATTGGGTTTTCGGCATCGTTGTGACCACCTATACATGGGAGAAAATCCACTTTCTAGGTTATGTGATATATAGATTGTCATATTAGGTTATTATATCCCCCATCAGATCCTGGGAGTGATCCCTCATCCGAGAGATCTTTGAGTAATTGGATTGGGTTATTGTATCCTCTATAAAACCTTAGGCGTGATCCACTATCCATGGAGATTAGTTTTTCGAATGATTTTCAACAGGGTGTTCTAAGCAGTGATATACATCGATCATGTTCTCTCAAATTCACCTTTCGATCTGGTAGTGTGAGACTTGATAGAGTGTTTTTTCTAAGATGAGAGTTATCTTGGATGAGTCCACATTTTTTAGTGTTCTTTCTCTGGTTTTGTTTAGAACCTCAAGCAGGTACATATCCACGGTGATGAGGTTAAAACCTGTAGAGTCTTGGTGTCCAAGATGATTATATCTGATGTTATTTCTAGGTGATTTCTTAGTATCCATGTGATGTTATCAAATATTTTATGACACACCCTTCGGTATGAGATAACTAGTAGTATATAGCTGAGGATGGTCTCCAAATGGTATTTCTCTCTCGTTTTGGTTCTCTATGGATGGGATGATCTGACTGATGCATTTTAGTTTCTCTATGATTTTAAGGGATTCATGGGGAGCCTAATGAGTATCATTATACTCACCCCAGCACAGGGTTTTTTGGATCATGATTTTTTTCTTATGTCGACCACATTTCTTTTTGAAAAAATATGAACGGGGCCAGAGGCTGGTGGAGCCTAGTGAGCTTCATTGACCAAGGTACCCAAGCATGGCAGAGGAGGTTTTTAGTGGTTTTTTATATCAATCCCCTCTATCTAATCATTTTGGATGCTATTATAGTTTTATTTTAGTGGGGGATGTAGTTTACCTTTTTGTAAATCTAGTTTACTTTAGTTGGGATACTTGTATGCATACTTTTCTTTTCAATTTTTATTTATCTCTACACTGTTTCATGATGGGTTATGTTGGGTGCATGCAAACATAATGATAATATAAGGCCTTCCATGTTTGTGATATCCTGGTATGTGATGTTTTCCAACCACATTCTTATTGGAGGAAGGCTTGGGGAGTCACAAATTGATCCCCATTGGGTAGTGTAATGACATCATTGATAATTTATTCTTATTCCCATACTAGCATTGTGTAATGGTTGTATCAAGTCATCTGAATTATGTTTTTATATAATTAACTTTTTGGCATACTATACATCAACATACAAACTCTATAATATCTCTCTTCATGTAATACCCTAGAGGATTTCCTATAAAATTCATTACATCGTCATGCTTCACGGAGGAGTAGAGAAATATTAGGGATATACAAATTAAAAATCATTAATTATTCAGTTTTTTTATGAGACACGTATCTGGGTTCCAATCCTTATAAGTCATCCTTTATTAAGGTTCATCTCCATATTTATTAACAATTTTTCTACATATCCAATTTATCTATGAAAACCCATATCCTTTATACACTTTATTTCAAATAAAATTAAATTAGGATACACTTCATAAAATCCAAAAATATCAAGTCAAATATATTAGTGGGTTTACTAAAAATATATCACAAAATATAAAATACGGATACAAAAAAATTATTTAAAAAATCCACAATATAAACTTATTATTTGAGTGATCTTCTAAAATATCATGAGATAACTAGGGAATAATCTTATTTAAGGGGTGATATATTAATACCTATTGTAAAATAATCAATTGAAAATAAGATGAACGTATTACTTCTATGTCAAGAGGCATATGATGGTGACATAAATTTGTGAGAATCATAAAAATGAACATTTAGTCTTGATATAAGATGATAACCACATGGAAATATAGAAATTCATGAATAATATAAAACATGTAATTATGAGAATAATTCATGTAAAACAACCATTACATCATAAAATAATTCTATTAGGATATCCCCTTATTGTGACACCTTGATATTTTGTGATTTTTTAAATTAATTTTATCTTTTGGATATTTCTCAGTTCACACTACACTAAAAATAGTATATTTTAAATTAAATCACTATGTATGGATTGAATTATATGTTATATCATGTTAACCATAAACTATACGCAACATAAATTTTTCTTTCTCTACAATTAATACTGAGGTTACCTTATGTTATATGAATGACAAGAATTCCATGATGGCTTGCGTAACACGCAAGATCGAGTGTTACAGAACATTAATTCATTATTAAAATGTTATTATTTAATATGATATGAAATGGACTTTAAATTTAATATTATTGGATGGACGTACTTATGAACATATATATATGAATTCATTGGTTTCCAATTAATTAGAAAAAACATAGAAACCAAATGAATATAAAGTGACCGTTTTTATAAAATTCAATTTTATGTGAAAAGAATGATTTATTTTAATAAGTTAAATTAATGAATAAAAGTTAATGATATTAATTAAATTTGTTTATAATATACTAAAATAAAAAATTTTAATCATATAATATATTTGATAGATATAATAAAAGAACAAACCTATTTTTGTCTTACACCCCTATATTTTTATAATGGTTTTTACTAGCTTTTAATGGTGAACCAATTAAAATTACAATTTTTGAACTTTTAATTAATTTAATATTTACAAAAAAACATCAAATTTGAATTTCAAAATTAAAAATTAGGTTTGGATAAATTTTTGACATTTTTCTATGATGTTCTATTTTTAATAAACAATTAAAATAATAAATTTTAATTCAACCCTATTTATTCAACAAATTCATTTACAAGGTTAAAAAATATTTTCAATTATATGTAAAATTTAATTATATTAAAATTATATTAATTAATCTAGTCTAGAAAATTTCATTAACAATCCCTTTAAAATTCATTAAAGAAACACAACAAACATTCGAAAATTTTTAATTTAAAAATCCAAAATTGTCGTTATGTTTGTGGGATTAAATTGAAATTAATTTATACCACTTCTGATATTGGAATTTCACAAAATGAATTCTATTTTTGGAATCATCGTTAGTAATAATATATAATAATGTAAACTTATTTTTTGACCAAAATTTTTAGTGAATGTATTTAAAATTAATTATAATGGTTAAGATGAAATTAAGCTTAACTATGGACTAACCCTTATTATTGAGGGAAAAAATGACATATAACCTGGTCTAAAACCCATATTGAGGAAATATTTTTTCTAATACACCAATAAGGTTCCATAATAGTTCATTGGAAACTTGGGGAATGACTAATACGTGGTGAACACACTAGTCTTTTCAAAAATACCAATTCTATCCATTTCCTCCTTAATAAAAAGGATCCCTCCCATCCCTCATATTCAAACCTATAAAAAAACATATTATCATAAAATATCTTCCCAATACAGTCCCTAATATCACTAAATTTCTCCATGTGTCCTCTCCTATGGTGTAAAGTAATCCATCGTTGCCTTTTCAAAAAAACCAAAGGAGATACCGGAATAAGAGGTGGTGTCGCCTCTCAATCTATATTCTATTATTTTCTTTCTCCACCCCTCCAATTTATTTATTATAAGATTTTATAAAAACACTATATTGTTAAATATAATATGTGTTTTATTCTATTTATTCTAACTAAACAAAAAAACACCTCCATATAATGTATATCATACATATTGTTTTTTCTATACGGTAAATTGCACCCTCAAAAATGATAATTGTTCATTTTTCTTTACCACCTCCCATGATGGACATTATGAATGAAAATATATTTATATATGTTATATATTATATTTATTAAGTATTTAATATAATTTAAATCTTTTAAAACCTATAAAATTATACTTCACATTCTATGTTAATATGATAATTTTATTTGGGGAAGTGTGGACTACCTCCCCCTAAAACAAGTTGATTCATAAAAACACTACATAGAATGTATTAAATATTGGTTAAGTGAATATAAATGATATATATGATATAATAATTATAATTTAATAATGATATATATACATATATATATACATATATTTATTTATTTTTTCTTTCTATCAACATGATAATTAAACAAGAATATTGTTCATGCCTACGTATGACCTATCATCACATAAATATTATATAGATTATTATACTACATATATACTGAATATAATTGATATTTATATAATTTTTTAAATTATTAAAATTGTGATATAAGTATATGGAATAATGATATAACAAATTAAGACACATTCGAAGAACAAAGTTGATATTACCTGTATTGAATCCTTAAAATAGCATTTTTAACAAGTCGGTAATATAAAACCATAAGAAAACCATATATAGTATTATAAGTGAGAAAATTATTCTTTTAAATATTTTAATAGACATAAATTTATTATACAAGCGTTTTTAATGATTATGTCTAGTTTCAATACACAAGGTAAGGGAATTTCATCACATTTTCTATTTCTATGAGATGCTTGCTTTATTCACCTACAATTTCATTTGATTTTTGTGTATAGTGACAATGGAATAAATATACTATTAGTATAATAAATTTTATGGGTATTTACAAATCCATTTTATGATATTTAATTTCCCAGGTTTATGTTTCAAATGGTACCAAACCGGTAGGGTAGTAATGTCTAAATTTTCCTTTATTAAGACACATGTCATGTTATGAACCCATATTTTTCTTGAAGGTGTATATAATTCCTTCAAAATTTGATATCATTAATCAAATTAAATCAATGAAAATTTGAGATTCATGTAATTTCATTTACATAAATGGGGATTGTGGTACAATGTTACCATGTGGTAGGAGTTTATTGAAATAATCTCATAACTTTTCATGATTATTTATGATTTAACATCCTTTAATAAAATCTTATGATCCATATATCAAAAAAACTCATGAATTTTAATATCCTCTAGTAATTCATTTTATATTACTCTATTGACACCATTTTCCCTCTCTTTGGTAAATAATAACTTTAAAAAAGTGTTTTTAGGAAATCCCTACTTTACCAATTCTGTGGATGGAAATCTATGTTCTTTCAAATAATGTGTTATAAAAAATCAGGTTTTATTTATATTTTTTATGTATTTTCAATTAAATGGTTTTAAATATTTAATGAGTTTTTAAACATATTCATGATGTTGTTATATTTTTTTGAAGTTTTCTCAAAGAAATTTGTTTCAAAAACAATTCAGGAAATCTTTCTATATTTTCAAAGTATATTCAAATAAAGTGGTTTTAAAAAAGATTTATATCATATTTTATAATATTTCAATAAATAAGGTTTTCAAACTGATATCAATATTTATTTCTAATTATTCAATTATTTTTCAATGAATTTTTTTTCTTGATTTTTTAAGTTTTAAAAAAGAATATGAAATATGAAGGTATATTTTACTCAAAATAGTATTAAAAATATAATTCCCTATTATTTTCCTTCAAAGATGACTTATGTTGATGTTAATCATTCCCTTACAAGATATAATCCAAATTTCTTAATAACGTTTTTTATTTTAATGGTATTTGTTTTTACTAAATGATGTTTATGAAACCCATTCCCCTTTCACGTGGTATATGCTTCTAAAACCCATTCTTCTTTGATGGGTTTTATGATTTGGAACCAGCTTATTTTCATGTGTTATTATTTTATGATGTGATTATGAAACCTAACACTTTTAATAGATTATGTTGGGATAAAATGTTAATGATACCTATTTCATTTCATGGGCAAGGATTTGATGTTTATAAAACCAATCTCTTTTTTATGTTTTATGATATGATTAATTTTCTGATTTGTACCACATGTATGAATGATGTTATTATGATATGAGAGGAAACTGTATCTATCACCAAAGAATTTGGTAACGATAAATGTTTTATGATATCAAAGTGTACTTGAGAAGTAAACTTGTGACCAAAACAAAGGGGTACATTGGATGCCATCCCAAACCTGAAACAAGATGTTACCCGGGAGGACATCCAATGCCCGAAACTAGTGGGTATATGGGTGGAGATCAAAATAACCAACAAAAGTTTACATGGGAGGGATTCCCAATTATGAAACTATTAAATGTGTGATTAACTGATTATAAACATGTTATAAATTTCTGGGTCGGTCACCTTGACGTAAGGTTTTTATATGTGTATGTGTCTACAACAATTCCAAGTCTTATTCACATATTTTGATTTTATGGATCATTTTATTTATTTATTTATGATACATGTCTTTTAACTAAAAATATGTATTCCATGATTCACATATAGTATTTTTGATATATATGGTGTGATATTCTAATGATAATGATCATGTTTTCATACCTTATGCTTATGATATGCTTATACATTTACCTTATTAACACTTACTGAGCATTTGATCACACCCCTTTCATGTGTTTTACTAACATAGGTTATGATGAAATTTTTTTATTTATAAATACTATGTTAGAATATTTTTGTGGGAAACATTGAAGATATTTCATAGATATATAATATTTTTGTTTCATGATTCCAAAATCACTAAAATAATGTCATCATTGGGTGTTTGTTTTTTTAAATGTATTTATGTATTTTGAAAAAGTGATGTAATGCCTAGGTATGAAAATTGATGGTTTCTATAGTTGGTATTAGATAAAATTTTTAGTTGTTATTTTTAAGATAGGATTAGAAAACCTAAGAGAGAACCCAATGAACGTGTCAAAGGATAAGTAAAATGACAATGAAAAGTATAACAAATTGATCTTGAATTTTGGTGAAGGATAATGTCAGTTGATTACTAGAAATATGTCACAGTATGGATGTTAAAACTAGTTATGGATCTTGAATAGATTTACCAAGGGGTAAAAAGTATTACAAGTTGTTATAGGCATGACTCTGTGTAATCAGGTACATGACAATGGGTCTTGTTGCACACCTAGTTTTACAGACAAGGGGGATATTCTTTGTACATTAAAAAACTATTCATGAACAATCATGAAGAATTTAAATAGAGGATGACTATAAAAAACCTAGTTTATACCTATGTATTCATATATTAAGGAACATTTCATGATTTTGACTCCCTAACAGTAATTAATTTCATGATTATCAGCTTCTTTTTCTAGGATATGTATTTATAACACCATGGTTTCCGGTATTATTGACATTATATAACTATAAAAAATTTGGTTAACATTGAATGTATTATATTTAGAATGTATGGTACTTATGAACATTATTTTATCAAGTTTTAGTCTAATAATGGGAATAACAATGGTGGTATAAGTATTGGTTATACATATAATGATAAAGACACTACAAACAACATGTGAGAGGATTTTGATGTTCTTATAGAATTGATTTATATAAATTATTAGAGGAATTATTATATTGAGTTTAAGGAACCTTAAGACAAGATTAATATTTCATATTTTAGGAAATATGTATTATGGAATAATTTGAAGAATGATGAATAATGGTTTAAGAATAAATTTGGATGAATGAAGTACTTATGTTTTGGAATTTAATGATTATGAAATATATAAGTATTTTCAGCATAATGTTTCATTAAGAATTAAAAATTAAATGTTTAATTGTGATTTCATGGAAAGGTTATATTTTTATTAAGGGAACGTAACCATTAATATGATCATGGATTTCAAAAAATTGTAGTTCTCTTGGATAAAGATATGATTGATTTGGATAAAATAAATTGGATATCACGGATTACCCTGAATTTGATTATTGATTGGTTGAGAAAGTGGTCTATGTAATCATTGATGACTTTTATAACATCATATATTTAAGTAATATATCTATTAACCTTTATAATAATGAATATTTTTTGTTTTAAAATATTATTTATGGTAATTTATATTATTACCATGATTTAAGATAACATATGATGAGAGAATTCACATGTTTGAAATGTAAAAAATGATAACTACCTTGTGATATATAAGGGATCAATATTAATATATATTTTGTGAATTTATTTCTAATTTTTGGGATTTTCATTATTCAGAAGGGTTATAATGATAACCATTTGTGGTATGTTTTAGTTTCAATTTAGATGATTTTTGTGAGATTAATGTATTATCTAGCAACATGAGGATTCATGCATATTGGATAACATTCTATAAATATTTTCTTTTTATGGTAACTGAATAGATATGGGATGACTTATCATGGATCATATAATCTATTAGTGCTTTGGGAATGAAAAAAAACTTTATTTTTAGAGAAATAGGTAAAGTGGATCAATTAACAATGAAGGTGGAGATTTCCTTGAAATCATGATGGAATATCTCTTGATACAAATACTTAATATTTAGGAAAATGATCTATAATGAAAATTTTATCCTAAAACCTTTATTTCAGTTGAATTATATGGCCTTTTAGATCATCAATGATTTATGCCTATGTGATTTTTATGTTTCTCCTGGCCATATTCTCTATAACTCTCCAACACAACTATATGGCTAGATTACTCTTACAATTCTATTTTTTCACATCCCTCCTATATTCTCCTATATGAAAAGTTAGTTATGAGTTACCATGGGTAACTGTTACTATTATAGAGTTATTTTATAAGCAAGTTTTAGTTTTCATTTTATTTATATGGGTTTCTTTGAATATAACTCTCAGTTATCAAAACATTCATAACCCAGAAGAAGTTTGAGGCATAAATTCATTTGGGGGGGGGGTAAAATGTAACACCCCATGAAATAATGAATGTTTTTCAAATTAATTTAATATTTTTATATTTATTATTCAATGCAACACTAAAAATAGTTATTTTTATAATATATCACTATGGCTAGCTTTCATTATAGACAACATCAAATAATCCAAGCAGTATTTCTCACATAAATATTATATTTGTCTACAAGGAATACTAAGGTTATATTACATTACATGCAAGACTAACATTCCTCGATGTCTTCTATAGCACGTAAGACCACTTGATACACAATAATAATTAATTATTATTTAGTCTAATATGATATGGTCATTAAATTTAAGATTATATTATTAACTAACCTAAGAATATATATAGTCAAATTTATTTGGAACCTATTAATTATAAAACAATATTGAAACCAATTGAATACAGAGGGACTAATTTTAGAAAAATCTATTTTTATGTGAAAAGGATGATTTCTATTAATAAGTTAAATTAATTAATAATAGTAAACTATATTCATTAAATTTATATGTAATATATTTAAATAATATTTTTTAATAATTCAATATATTTGGAATATATATGATAAGAACAAACCAAATTTTATAATTAAAAACCTAAATATTAATAAAGGTAGTTTTACCTCTATTTAATGAAAAACCTATTATAAACCAATTTTTTTGAACTTTTATAAATTGAATATGTAAAAACAAAAGTTCATCATTGTATTTGGAAGATACAATTTAGATTGGAGAAATATTTTGATATTTGTTTGTGAAGATTTATATTGTATTGAATAGTTAAAAATACAAAATTTTAATTACAAAAAACATTTCAATATATTTCATTTATAATATTATTTAATTTTTTAAATTGGTTTTCAAATTTAATAAAATAATTATTTTATATATTAATCCAATTGAAGAAATTATATTGAATTTCAAGTTGAAAATTTCTATAAAAACCATGAAAATATGTAGATATTTTTTTTAAAAAACAATTATTGTCTTCCCATATACAAGACTAAATTGAAATTAATTTTTGTAACTTATTTGATTGTTAATTAGAAAAATTAATTTCATATTTATAATAATCATATTATATAATTAATAATATGGTATACTTATTTTTTTAAACATATTAGGGAACGTAATTAAAATTAATTACAAAGACTGAGGTGAAATTATGCTTAATAAGGGACTAGACCTTATTATTAAGGGAAAAAATTACCAATAAACATGTCAAAAACCTATAGTATGGACATATTTATCCCATTAAACCTCTAATTCTCTTGAATGGTTCAATGGAATCTTTTGGAACACACTAGTTGTTTCTAAAATATCAAATGTTTCCTTTTCCTCCCCTATAAAATGGCCTCCTCTCCCCCTATTCTCCTCAACTCTAATACCAAATAGGCTCTGCCAAAATATTCCCAATACACTCAAAAAATACCTCAAGTACCTCTAAGAGTTCAATACAGGAGGGGAATGAAATCCAACGAATCCTTTTTCCATAAACCAAAAGGATTTACCTGATTAACTGGTAATATCTTTTATCAAGATACTTTCTATTATTTTATTTATCCACACCCGCCAATAAATTTATTCCATGATTGTTTAAAAAACAATTTTCAATAAAATAGTAGGTTTTTTTATACTAAGGGTTTAACCTAAACATACACACACCTCCATATAATTGGTAACAAAAATAATGTTTATGTGCACGACACTCCACCACCTCAAAAAATGACGATTGTTCATTTTTTCTTACAACCTCTCATGGTGGATATTATGATGGAAACTATATTTTTATATGATATATATTATTTTTATTCTTTATTTACGCCTATATAATAATTTTAAAACACATATCATTATACATTCTATTTTGTGTTGATACGATAAATTCGTTTCAGGAAGTGTGGTCTACCATACTCTCAAAGTGATCTCATTCATTCATACACTACATGAAATGTATAAAGAATGGGTTTATATAATATATATTAAATATATTATAGAATAAATAACAATTCATATATATATATATACATATGACATTTTTATTCTTTTTTTTCAATACGGTAATTAAAGGGAGATAGCATTCATGCGTACATATAACCTACCTATCCATGCACAGTGTATTCCAATTCACATGTCTATATTCTATATATTATTATAATTAAAATATAAAGTAGATACATTATATTTATATAATTATTTACTATTTTTAAATCATGATATAAGTATACGGACCAATGATATAACAAATTAATTCACATGAAAATGTCAAAGAGGATATTGTGCAAAGTGAAACCTTAACATAGAATTTTTAACAAGAGGGTAATATAAATACATAATAAAACCATATGGTATTAGAATTAGGAATATGGTTCTTTGAAATATTTTAAAGAAACATAGATTTATTATACAGGATGTTTGAATGAGTGCGATGAGAGTCACAACACAGGGTAAGGGAATTCAATCTCACTTTCTATGTCGGTGAGATACATATATTATTCACCACCGCGTCCTTTTTAGTAGTGTTTATAATTACCATGGATGAATTATATTATTATTATAATTAAATATATGGGTATTTACATATCCATTTTATGGAATTTATTTTATGTGGTTTATGTTTCAAATGTTACCAAATCTTTAATGGAATATTGTATAAATTTTCCTTATTTGTGATACATGTCATGTTATGAACCCTATTTTTCTAATTGCTGTATATAATAACTATGAACTGTTATATACTAAATTATATTATGTTAATGATATTTTTATAATAATTTATTTTCATTTTTATAAATTGGGAGTGTGTTTCAATGATTCCAGATAGATGGAGGTTATTAAAACAATCTCATTTCTTTTAAAGATTGTTTAGGATTATGACTCCATAGATAAAATATTATGATCTATTTTTCAAGAAAACTATTTAATTTTCATCTATTATGTATTTTCATCATATTTTCACGTATTGGTTCAATTTTTACACTCTTTAGTACATAATACACTAAATAAATGTTTTTATAAAATCCCAACTTTTTACTCTCTTTGACTGGAAATCCATGTTCTTTCAAACCATGTTTTCTTAAATCATTTTCACTATTTATTTATATTTTTTATGTATTTTAAATAAAAATTATATCAATTTATTTTAATGTTTATTTTATAGAATTTAAATGAAAAATGTTTTGGAAATATTTTCAGTCATCCTTTATATGTTTTCAATGTGTTTTCAACGAAATGTCATTAAAAATGTATTCATGAATTATTTCAATGTTATAAAATTATTTTAAAATTGAAATGTTTTCAAAATGATTTTAATACTTTTATTATATGATTTATGGGAAGAATGTTTTCGTAATGATTTCATTAATTATATCTATGTTTTCAATGAATTTTTAAGGAAAAAAGTTTTCTAATATTTTTATGTTTTATAATAATTTAAAATATATATATTTTCCCCAATAAATGTATTGAAAATGTAACACCTCAATCTTCCATTGTAGCTTCTCTTTGAATAATACAATAGCGTGTGTTGTATGAAATATCGAGTTCTAACACAGCACAACCAATCAAACAAGCTGTTATGAATATTAATACCCACATTTTGAAATTTTCTAAATTTTACCTTTCAAAATGGAATTCATTTTTGGATTTAGAATGTCAAAATTATCTTAGAGTGAATTTTTGGTATTTTTCTGAAAACATTCAATTCTTGATGAATAGTGAAAAACAATGAGTTATAGTTTAAAATCAAACTTTTCGTTAAACAATTATTTATTTCATTTAAATTTATTTTAGGTAAAAACTGATACATAATACCTATATAAGTTCAATTTAATAAATTGGAGTCAGTTTATAATAATTTTTTATACATAAAAATTTTATTGATCTTTTTATCGTCTTTTACACACCTCCTAAGAGAATATGAAAATTTACGTAAAACATAATTTTACCACTTCTATGAGATGAATTAAAAAAATCTGAGAGACACAGTTGATATCAGTAAGTAAAATGTGGTTCAATAAGTTGAAAATAATTTTTTTAATAGTAAATGTTTACATTTATTTCCCACAGTTAAAAGTAAATAGGGTTATTAAGGGTAAAAAGATATTATTACTACCCTAAAACATGTCCTAATTCTACAGGATATGTATAATTCGACCAAAAATCCTATGGAATAAAATATGAACCACTTTTATTCGCATGGATTAGATTAGGACATTTATTATTGTTTAATTCATAAAAGAGTTAAAATAGTTAAAATCAGCATTTAATAACTAAAAAATTTTTAATATAGGGTTGCACATAAGTTAATTAAACTATTAATATTCATTAGAAGGATAAGAAGATTTCATAAATAATGGTAATTTTTTTATATTTTTTAGATATTAAATAATTTAATTTTTTTATGACACAATGATGATGTAGTAATTACTTAATTAATGAATGATTAAAGTAATGGACATTATAAATTTTCAAATAAATGTAATTTGAGACTTTTTATGAATTCCAATAATTTTATATGTTAATATGACATATTATGGTTTTTTAGATGATGTATTTTCGAATTAATAATGATTTTATTAATTTAAATAACAAATAGTATCAAAATTTACAAAAAAGAGTTTTTAAAAGAAATATTATATTATTAATTGATATTCTATTTATAAAAATCTAAGTTTCTGCCAAAAGACATCTATAATTATTTTTGTATCATTAATTAACCAATTGGGGTTCTCTTGGAAGTATATAGTATGTTTAATAACCATATAATATAAAAATACCAACAGACATGGTCAATATCAAACTATTTAACTAAGAGTTAAATCTAAAAGATAAAGTTAATATAGTGATCCAAACTAGTCTAAAACCTATTTTTTGAGTGGTTATATACCCATACCCACCATAGACATTAAATAATCCATTTAGGAGCCATTAGAAACTGAAAATGAATTTATTATAAAATAGTATTTCTATCTTTTCCTAAGGTCCCCACCCCTCTTATAAAAGGGCTCCCCCATTCTCTCTATTTCACACAGTAAAAGACACTTTCCCCATCCCACCCCTATTCAAATACCCTATCAACTATTCTAACTTAATCTTATAGGCCTTACATTAGTTATAAAGCCAACCTAAGGAGCCATTTTTATCAAATCTAAAGGAAGAACCTGAAGAAGAGGTAAATATTTCATCATCTCTTTCAAGTTATTTTCTTCTTCCACTTCCTCATTCTTTGTTGGTTCTATTACAAAACAGTAACTCCAGTATCTTAAATATATATTTATTTTATTATAAATATGGTACAACCATATTCATTTTTTTATCTATCTTTTGAATGACATGTAACCATAAGTGTGTACGTACAACTTACTGTCTCCATGTCGTGGTATAATTGCTATTCAATACATTATTATTTGGATGGGTATAATAATGGTGTGTAATTTATTTAAATAATACATATAAAATGATAATAATTCTTTATATATGATATAAAATCCAATTATATATCATTTTAATACCAAAAGAATGATATTGTCCCTCGTGCGTACGTACGGATTACCGTCTCCATAAACGCGATGAGATTTGTTCCCCATCATATCCATTGAAGAAAAATTTTAATTAGATTATTAAAAATAATGTTAAAAGACTTAATATTATTATTAATATGCATAAGATATATCCTATCCATAATAAGCATTACTTACGTAACAAAGTATATAAAGGAAAACGAATCAGTTAACACCCGAAATGATGATAATAATAAGATAATATTGGAAAAGCAATATTAAAAGATAATATATTATATCATATTAATGTATATTATTCTTGTAGAATTTAATAACAATTATTTCACAATTATAAAGTAGGTTAACCTACCCTCAACAAAGGAAATGTGCAAGGTAAGGGTTAATTCTACAATCTCTTTATTATCCGAGGTTGTTTTTACGTAAGTATCTACTGGGACCTCTTTATCATCCACATCCATGTTTCTTAAAAATGTATTTCAGAAATTTTTTTACAAGATAATATAGTAAAGAAATTTATATCTTTATTTAACCTTATATGTTTTGAATGGAATCTTTCATTCATTTTCCAAACAAGGTATGTTATGACCTTTTTGAAAAAATTAAGATAAGAATGTTTTTTTAACTTATACGGTGGGTGAAGCTATTTTCCACCATTATAACATCGTCGAAGCTTCCCTTGAATGCTTATAAGAATATTTTCAAAATAAATGTTTTCTTTATAATTATGTGACTCTTAAATGATTTCAAAATATAATGATATATTTCTCAAAAAAAATTATTTCTTTTATGTAAACATCCTTTGATGGATTTTAGGTTTATTTGAAGTTGATTTATTATGATACAAAACTTACATATTGTATTGAAGGTTTTGTTATATTTTTTACTATGGATGTACTATTTTTATAACATTTTTGGTTTATGGCTAATGTATTGACAATTTGTATTCTAGTTTTAATATGAATGATTATATTATATTTTAAACTTTTCATATGAGGAATGTATTGGACTTAGTAAGTGATGGGTGGAGCCCAATATAGCTCGTTGATGCATCAGTAGTTCTAAAGAGACAACTAGACGTGGAATTGGCCGAGGCCTTTCCCAATTTTATATATGGTTTTGGCCGAGGCCTTAATCATTTTTAGACGTATTGGATGAGGCCTTGACAAAATGTCATAGAATGTCTGACATTATACATTACCTCATTATGAAAATAATATTGATAGTTCAGGTAGTCATTTTACTTGTATAATATCCATGTGAGTAATTAAATGGCATTATTTTGATTTATTTTTTCCATATTATGATGAATTTTATGTTGAAAATGATTTTTTAGTTTTATAAATTCCTTAAATTTTTATGCTTATTTATAAAAGTTTCCACTATATTGTTATCCTTACAGAGCATATGAGCTCATCCATTTCTATGTTTTATTATTTCCAGGATGCGAAGAAGTATATTATGACTGACCTGTAAAAATAGCCTATGGGATTTCAGTTTTTTTCTATGGAAACAATGTTATTGGAGTTTTCCATATTATGATGTAATGTAATCCTTATGAATGTATCTAGTACATCCAATTAAACAATACTAATCGGCCTTTCAAGGCTTGATATTTTGCGATCATGCCAATTATACTTAATAAAGCACTGAATCTGGGCTTTTGGGGTCAGGGCTTCACAGTTGGTATCAGACGAAGTTTAGTACAAACTGTGGAAACTAGATTTAGATAAACTCCTATTAGAGCACATAACCCTAAGATAGAATTTGAAGATTAGTATATAAAAACTTCCTAGAATTTTGGTATTGTATAGATCCTGTGAGTTTTCCAAGTAATACTTATCTGTCAGTATATGTGCAGATAGAGGTGGCTCTGGCACAAATGTTCCTAGGGGTAAAACCTGAAAACACCGCTTTGAGCTAGACTCGAATGGGAACTGGTGCACGAAAACCGGCCCTGCTGCACTCTTGGTTAGGACACTCCCGAGGGATATTATTGGGATAATTCTCATTTTCATTAAAAACCATTATAAAGGGTTTATGAGTATACACTTCCTCAAAGAAAACAATTTTATGATTATGGATTATATCCATAATCTATTCAATTTTTGTTATGTGATTTACATGTTTGGATGTATATATTGCAATTAATAAACTAATATAGTGTATTCCATTATTTAGAAATGGTTCCTAGTAGAATTAATGTAAACTGTATCAATGCACACACTCCATGTAGGGATTTACCTCATGCTCAAGATAATTATAGTGGAGATAATGATATAACTGGTGTTGATCAGCTTATCACCATACAGGGACAAGTCACACAGGTTATGAATAATAACCATACCTGTATGGAGCACCCTGATCCACAATGCGTATGATCAATGTTAGACTGCCTCTTGGGGAAACAAACACCAACATTAAATGGGGGTACAAATCCATTAGTAGTTGAGCAATGGATAAATTCCTTATGGAAAATATTCCACGCCTTGGGGAGTAGCGAAAGGGAAAAAGTTATCCTGGTAGTTTACTGCATCACTAGAGATGCTGATCAATGGTGGCCATTGATTCAAAACACAAAGGAGGATGATGAAGTATCAAATATGGAATGGAGGGAGTTTAAATATATTTTTTTTGAAAAATACTTTCCTCATGCCCATCGAGTGGATATGGAAAGACAATTTCTGAGTCTGAGGCAAAATGAGGATGATAATGTCGCAAAGTATGAAGCTAACATTACAAGGTTAGTGAAGCATGATTCAGATTATATATGTAACCAAAGAGGTATGATTGAATATTTTTTTTATGGGTTAAAACCATTTCTCCACTGAGCATTAGTATCACAATCCTTCTCATCATACAAGGATATTGTCTCGTGTACTTGAAGATAGAAAATGAATTCTCTAAGTCTTATGACTTTAAAGCTAAGAAATAGAAGAAGAGATCAGCTAAACACTATGGGAAAGGAAATAAGGAATCATGGAAGAAGGGAATAATTTAATTTCCACCCTGTGATAATTATGGAAGGAAGCACCCTAGTTCCTGTCTTAAAGGAATAGTAGTACGCTACAAATGTGGAAAGAAATGCCATCTTGCTGGTGATTGTAAGGGAAAGAAAGGTGCTACCAATGTTCGATGTTACAATTTCATGGATATGGGACATTATTCAAATGAATGTCTTAAGCATCAGGGAAAAATAACATATAAAAGAATAGGGATCAAGGCCAAGATCATTCGATCACTAATGCTGAGGTTGAAACCCCGAAAGATCTGGTGGGAGGTAATTTAATAGTTTCCTCATGTTTAGAGAATTCTTTATTTTATCCTAGATCATCACATTGTTTCATATATTCCCAGTTTGCTAAGAAAATTAGATAATTCTAATTTGAATAAACAATGGAGTTGTAAGAAAAAACTCTTAAGGGATGTATCATTGCTATAATGTAAAGTGAATCAGTTCCCATTCGGTCTTATAAATGTACATTATCTATTGATCTCATCGTCATACCCATGATTTAATTTGATATAATCCTTGGTATGGATTGTCTTTCAGACCACGATGAAAAAATTTATTGTTAGAAGAAGGAGGTTACTATTTTTTATGACGATGATAAAGAATACCTTATCATTAGAGAAGAACCATCACAAGATATTTCTTATTTAGATCCACCCCCAGTAGCTCGACTAACATCAATTATTGGGGAGAAATAGAATGAAATAACTATAGGTGAGGAAATGAATTTTCAAATAAAGGATGTACCTATAGTGCAAGAGTATGTTGTTGTATTTTTCGGGAATTTTAGAGGACATTGTCCAGAATGAGAAATTGAGTTTTCCTTTGATTTAATTCCTAGTTCAAGGCCAATATTGAAGACCCATTATAGAATGGCCACTGTGGAATTAGTTGAACTAAATAAACAACTAGATGAATTGAGTAATAAGGGATTTATCCTCCCTAGTGTTTCTCTATGGGGAGCCCCTATCCTTTTTGTTATGAAGCAAGATGGATCTAAGAGGTTGTACATTGACTATATAGAGATCAATGCTATAAAAATAAAGAACATGTCTCCCCTAGATCGCATTGATAATTTATTCAACGAACATCACAAAGATCAATAATTTTCGATAACTGGACTTCAATCTAGATATCATTAGTTGTGTGTGAAGAAGGAATACATTCCGAAAGTATCTTTTCAAATGAGGTACGTGCATTATGAGTTTATAGTAATTCCTTTTGGACTGACTAATGCACCCTCTGTCTTCATGGATATAATGAATAGAGTTTTCAAGGAATATCTTGATGACTTTTTATTGTTATTTGTTGATGATATCTTGGTATAATCCAAAAGATATATAGATCATGAAAATCACTTGTGCATTATCCTAAAGACTTTGAGAAGACATGGATTATGTCGGATGTTTAGCAAGTGTGAATTCTGGCTTCAGGAGATTTCTCTTCTTGGCCATATTATCTCAAATGATGGAATCTCTATTGTTCCTCATATGACCAAGGCAATCCTATAATGTCCAGCACCGATGAGTATAACTGAGGTACGCAGTTTTATTTGTTTAGTAGGTTATTATCGACGTTTCGTCTAGAATATTACCCGGTTGGATAACCCATTAACAAAGGTCACACGAAAAGGGGTTACATTTGTTTTGACAGAAGTGTGTGAATAATGTTGTGAATAATTGAAGAAAATATTATTCAATGCTCCAATCTTGATTATACCATTGGGTAATGATGGGTTTGTTATTTATAATGATGCATCGAATAAAGGACTTGGTTGTGTCCATATGCAGAATGATATAGTTGTTGCATATGCATCATGAAAGATTAAAATTAATGATAAAAACTATCCTACTCATGATCATGAGTTACCATCTATAATCATTCCTTTGAAAATTTGGAGAAACTATCTCTATGGTGAAAAATGTGAGATTTATACTGATCACAAGAGTTTGAAGTATATGTTTTCCCAGGAAGAACTCAACATGGGGAAAATGAGATGGCTTTAATTACTGAAGGATTATGATTGCACGATACACTACCACCCGGGAATGGAAAATAAGGTGGAAGATTCTTTGAGTAGAAAGGATCATGGAGTTTTGAACAAGATAAGAGATAAAAAGGATCCAATATACATGGAGCTAGTAATGATTGATATGGGAATCACCAAAGAAGTTGAAACATCAATACTTTTTCAAATGGTTGAAAAACCATATTTACTAGAAAAGATAAAGAGTTCTTAGACTAATGATGATGAGTTTCAAAAGAAGATTAAAGCTGTGAATGATGGGATATTGAGTAACATTGTGTATTAAGATGGAATTTTGAAATTTGGAATGTGACTTTGTGTTCCCGATATACCAGATCTAAAAATATAATTGTTGGATGATTCCCCTAGCTCAAATTTCTCTATACACCCTGGGAGCACCAAAATGTATAGAGATTTGAAGAAGTATTTTTGGTTGGAGAACATGATGAGGGAGATTGTATATTTTGTGTCAAGATGGATGGTTTGTCAACAAGTTAAAGTTGGAAGGCAACAGCCTGGAGGAGTGTTGCAACCTCATCATATACCTGAGTGGAAGTGGGATAATATTATAATGGAAATTTTAATGGGACTACCAATGACTCCTAGATGGAACAATGCAATATGGGCCATTATTGATCTTCTATCCAAGTCAGCACATTTTCGTGCTATAAGAAAATATTTACCACTAGAATGATTATCAAGTCTATATATTAATAATGTTTTAAGACTTCATGGTGTACCACTATCGATTGTTTCTGATCGGGATCCCCGTTTCACATCAAGATTCTATAGAAGTATTCAGAATGCCCTGGATACTGAACTTCGTTTGAGAAATACCTACCACCCCCAAACTAATAGACAATCAGAACGGACCACTCAAACCTTAGAAGACATGTTGAGATCCTTATCACATGACTTTCAAGGTATGTGGGATCAATATTTACTTCTGGTAGAATTTACCTAAAACAATAGCTTACATTCAAGTATTCATATGGAACCATATGAAGCGTTATACAGAAAGAGATGTCTCACACCAACCTGTTGGGATGATGTTGGTGAAAGAAAACATGTAGGCCTAGAACATGTAGAGGAAACGATGGAAAATGTGAATATAATCCAAACCCGCATCAAAATAGCTCAAAGTAGGTAGAAGATCTATGCCAATAACCAAAGGAAGGATTTCTAATATCATATTAGAGACAATGTTTTCATGATGGTATCTCTATTGAATGGAGTTATATGTTTCGATAAAAAGTGAACATTATGTCCCATGTATATCAGACCTTTTGAAATTCTTAAATGAATTGGGGTTGTATCTTACTGGTTGACAATGTCGTCATGTCTTTCCAAAGTTCACGATATGTTCCATGTATCGCATTTGAGAAAATACATTACTGACCCAATGCATGTACTCAGCTATGGGGAATTAGAGTTGGAACTCGATCTGTCTTATTGTGAAGATCCAGTCAAGGTTCTTGATACAAGAGAACAAGTGCTGAGAAACTAGACGACATGTCCGGTAAATGTTCTTTGGAGAAACCAAAAGATGGAAGAGGCAACATGGGAACCCAAGGAATTTATGATGAAGAACCGCCCAAGTATTTTTACGTAGTTATACTCTAGAAATTTTGAGGATGATATTATTTTAAGGAGGGGATAATGTATCACCCCAAGCATCCATGGTACGCTTCTCTTTGAATAATACAATAGTGTGTGTTGTACGCAACTTTGAGTTCTAACACACCACACCAAATCAAACTAGCTGTTTTAATAGTAATAACCACTTTTTTAAATTTTATAAATCTTATCATTCAAAATGGACTTCAGTTTTTGATTTATAATGTCGAAATTAGCGTAGGGTGAATTTTCAGTATTTTTTTGAAAACTTTCAATTCTTAACGAATAGTGAAAAACACTGAGTTATAGTTTAAAAACGAATTTTTATTTATATAATTATTTATTTTATCAAAATTTATTTTAGGTCAAAATAGATATATAATACGTATATAAGTTCAATGTAATTCATCAGGGTCAGTTTATAATAATTTTAGATATATTAAATTTTTATAGAATTTTTTACCGTCTTTTACCCACATCCTACGAGCATTTTCAAATTTACATAAAAATTAGGTTTACCACTTCTATGAGTTGAATTTCAAAAATCAGAGAGAGGCGATTGATGTCAGTAAGTAAAATTTCTTTCAACAAGGTGAAAATATTTTTTTTAAATAGTAAATTGTTTACTTTTATTTACCACGGTTAAAAGTAAATAGTGTTATTAAGGGAAAAATGATATTATTATTACCCTAAAACATGTCCTAATTTTATTGGATAAGTATAATTAGACAAAAAACAACCTTAGGAATAAAATATAAACCTTTTTGGTCCACTTGGATTAGATTAAGACATTTATTATTATTTAATTCAAAGAAGAGTTAAAAGAGTTAATATCAAAGATTAATAACTAAAATATTTTTAATATATGGTTAAACATTAGATAAATTCAACTATAAATATTAATCAGGAAGATAAATATATTTCCTACATAATTTTAGTTTATTTATATTTTTTTACATTAAATAATTTAATTTATTTATGACACAATGATGATGGGGTAATTACCTAAATAATGAATGATTAAAATAATTGGCATTTTAAATATCCAAATAAATGTAATTTGAGACTTTTTATGAATAACACGAATTTTCTAGGTCAATAGGATACATTAGGATTTGGTTTCAAAAATTGGTTTCTATGAAATAATGCTGTTAGGAATTTAGAAAAAACAAAATACCAAATAGTGTCAAAATTGTCATAAAAGAGTTTTTGAAACTAATATTATATTATAAATTGATATTCTATTCGAAAAAATATAAGGATTGGAAAAAAGACTTATATAGTGATAGGTGTATCATTAATTATCCACTTGGGGTTCTTTTGTAATTATATATTATGTTTATTAACTATATAATTTAAGAATACAGAGAGACATGGTAAATGTCAAACTATTAAACTAAGAGTTAAATCTATAAGATAAAGTTAATATAGTGACACAAAACTATCTAAAACAAATTGGTTGAGTGTTTGTTGACCCATACCGACCTTAACCATTAAATAATACATTTTGGAGCCATTATAATCTGAAAATGATTTTATTATGAAATAAAATATCTAGCTTTTCCTAAGGTTCCCCTCACCCATCTTATAAAAGGGAACTCCTCTTCTATCTAATTTACAAATTAAAATCCATTTGGCCCAGAAAAACCCTACCCAAATACCCTCTCAACTATACTCCCTTCATCCTATAGGACTTAATTTAGTTATAAATCTATCTTTAGGAGCCCTTTTGATCAAATCAAATGGATGAACCTAAAGAAGAGGTAAATATTTCATCACCTCTTTCAAGTTCCTTTCTTCTTCCACTTCCTCTTTCTTTGTTGTTTTCAATATAAAATCATAAATATAGTATCTTCTATATAGTATGATGTTATTATAAATATGGTACAACCATATTCATTATTCTATCCATCCTTTGAATGGCATGTCACCATATGTGCGTACGTACAACTTACCGTCTCCACGTCGTGGTGTAATTTCTATTCAATACATTATTATTTGGATGGATATAATAATGATGTGTAATTGATGTAAATAATAAATATAGATTGATTATGATTCTTTATATATGATATAAAATTAAATTATTTATTATTTTAATATCAAAATAATGATATTATCGTTCGTGAGTACGTACAGATTACCGTCTCCACGAACGTGATGAGATTCTTTCCCCATCGTATCCATTCAAGACAATTTTAATTAAGGGATTAAAAATATTTTTTAAAGACTTAATATCATTATTAATATGAATAACATACATACTATCAATAAAAAAACTTTCTTAAGTAACAAATCATATAAATGAAAACAAATCAGTAAAAACCTGAAATGACGATAATAGTAAGATAATATTAACAAAGAAATATTAAAAGATCATATATGATATCATATTAATGTATATGATTCTTGTATAATTTAATAAAAATTATTTCACCATTATACAGGAGGTTAACCTACACTCGACCAAGGAAATGTACAAGTTAAGGGTAAATTCTACAATCTCTTTATTATCCGTGGTTGTTTTTACATTAGTATCTACTGGACATCTTTATCATCCACATCCACGATTCTTAAAAATGAATTTGAAAACATTTTTTAATAGATAATGGGGTAATGTAATTTGTAACATTCTTTAAGCTTATATGTTATGAAATGAATATTTCCTTCATTTTACAAACAAGGTACTTTATTACCTTTTTGACAAAATTAATATAAGAATGATTTTAAACTTATACAGCGAGTGCGGCTATTTTCGGCCGTTATAACATCGTTGAAGCTTCCCTTACAAGCTTATAAGAATTTTTTAAAAATAAATTTTTTCTTTATAATTATGTGAATCTTAAATGATTTAAAAATAGAAAGAGATATTTCGCTAATTTTTTTTTGATTTCATCTTTGTCAACATCCTTTGATGGATTTTATGTTTATTTTATGTTGATTTATTATAATACAAATCTTTCATATTGTATTGAAGGTTTTGTGATATGATTGATTGTGGATGTGCTATTTTTATACCATTCATGGTTTATGGTTAAATTATTGACATTTGGCATTATATTATTAATAAGAATGTTTATCTTATATATCAACCTTATCATATGAGGAATGTATTGGACTTAGTAGAATACCCATGATTATGTTTTATTATTTCATTATTTACTCATTCATATTACTGCCATAAAAGTATTCAGGTTTATTATTGGTAAATTCTTGTGGTTTCAATTATTCACCATGCTTAATATTTATGTTATCTTCCTCTATAGTGCTTTCACTAACTGAGCGTTTGAGCTCACCCCTTTCATAGGATTCATTTTCCCAGGATATGAAGAAGTTAGTTATGAGTGAATTTCAGGAATAATCAAGGAGTCTTGATGTTTCTAATGGAATAAATTTGTGTTTTATTTCTTTTCAAGATGTAAATTTGAACATATGTATGAATATTGATTCCAATAATACTAAACTGATATATCTTTCAAGACATGATTTCCTTGTGATCATGCCAATGTTATATAATAATGCACCGACTCTGGATAACTAGGGTCTGGGTGTTATAGAAGATATATTTCCAAGTTATTTTACCTCCAATATGACTTTAATAGATTTCACCCATTCCCTTATTGGAGATGATATAAAGGTCCCATTATCAATGTTTCTCTGAATAGTATATGGTTTAATTGAATGTTGTTTAGAAAACGTATTACCCTTTCATATGATATATTCTTTCGAAACCCATACTTATTCCATGGGTTTTATGATTTTGAACCCCACTTATATTTATGTTTTATTGATTCATTAATTTATTATTAAACCTATCTATTTGTATATGTTATGATGTGATTAAATTTTACAGATATCTATTTCATTTCATTGGATATGATTTGATGTTTATAAAACCATTATTATTTTTATTAGTCATGATGTGATGAATGTTTTATATTGGGACACATGTATGAATGATGTTATTATGAGATGGATGGGATATATATCTCCCTAAAAATAATTGTTTAATGAAAAATGTTTTATGAGTTTATAGGGTACATGGGTGGTCATCCCATGCCCAACACAAGTGGGTATATGGGAGGACATCACATGCACAAAACAAGAGGGTAATCCGGAGGATATATCAAGCCCAAAACAAAATCGTACATGAGATGAAATCCAAAGATCAAATAAATATGGTATGGATAGAGATAAATGTTTTTCAACTGAACAAATATCCATTATATTTTAACATTTTTCATTCACTAAACTGGTTGTTTTTTAGACCATGTTTCATAAGTGAATTTCGAGAGTTAGAACACATAAAGGTGATGTTTTTGGATTATAGGGAAGGCTCGTTAGGTTTCCTGAGTGGCTAAAGAATATTCCAGACTGCATGACCCATAAATTCCATGTTTTGGAAAGATTATATGGGAATACTAATTTTATGAAACTATGTGGCCTACTATAGGATACCACATGACCTTGTATAAGGGGGGGGGGGGTTACGCACCGACTATGCATGGTTTTCTAAACCATGATCCTAGCCCACATTGTTGATGATTTCTGGTTGTACATTGAAACCTTTTGTCATGATATATGTCCACGGGTAGTCTAAAAAAGAGATACGAATAGTGTCATTGGAGTTTCATAATGAGTGGGAGTCACACTATTAGCACACAGTTTCCCAGATCGTGCATCATAAACTATGTGTTGTGCGTGTTTTGAAAATATTTATTAAAATAAATTAAATTAAATTGAAAATAAAATATAATAAATACTACCCCTAACCCACCATGCCCGATTGTGATGCACCAGGGGGATACCCTTTTAGTCACGACTCACCCCTCAACATCTTCTCCACTATTGACCACCAATTGGGTCCGTTTCGTTGCAGTTAGGTGTATGAATATCCCTGGTGAGTCCTCCTCCTCCACTCTAATTTTAGTTTCTATCCATTTATCAGTCTCTCTAGCATCCGAGAAGGGGGTGACTGAATATAGGGTTTGATGATATCCTAATTTTTCTTGTTCCTATTCATTTTAGGGTTGTGTAAATAACCTCTCTAGTTATATTGGTTAGTGTTCTAGTAACTACCGCCGAATCCAAGGAAGTTTAAGCTGATTTGGTCTACCATCATCTAATTGAGTTGATGATTTATGAAGATATGTTGTTTTGGACCCTCTAAATTTGGGAGGTTTGGTGTTTATGAGTCCTACGAATTGATCAAGTGAGTTGTGGTCAATTTTGAGTGTGCACAAACATATACTCTTGTATGAATATATATATATATATGTATGTGTCTTCAATGTGTGTGTTCCCCCATGGAATAAGAAACACATGCATTGGGATATAGGATATATGTATATATGTATATATATATATATGTATTTTTGTGGGTGCGAGTGGATGACTAATTGAGTCTAAAACTAATAGATTGTCAATCTCTTATGGCAGGTTCTCATTTTCCCCCATTAATTATACTAATTCTTTAGTTAATTACTTATTTCACTATTCACAGTTTTTAATTTATGTATTCTGGTTTTCAGTTTAAAATATTCTTTTGATAATGTTACCGAAATGAGAAAAATTTACAAATGAATGGTTTGATAATAAAGGAATGTTTTCGTAATAAAACCCCTAAAACAAAGGTTTACTTCCTTCAAGCTAAATAGTGTTGGTTAGATCTTTATGATTTCTTGTATTTTTGTATTGTAATTTATTTGGACTAGCTATTACATCTGAGATATGGAATATTTAGGATATGTCCCTTAATGTAATTGAAAAAACATTGTTTCTTTTTTAAATAATTAAAAAACCATGACACCATCTAAGTGCTTGGCCCTGTATTTAGATTGGATCTACCTATGAATGTTATTTACTTTTTCCATTTACACCTCATAAGTGTCCCATAGAGCATTATAAACACAATTTTCATGATTTTATAAATTGATTGACTTTATACATTGGGAGATAGATGGGTTACTATGTTGGAATCCCATGGACGGACATGGGTTAGTAAATAAATAATTGGTAACATGTCTGTAGCACCCCTTTCCATGATAATAGATGGTAGAGATATTAACCATAATTTTTGATAATTCCTTTAATAGATTAAATAAATGGTTAAAATCTACATGACCTTGTCACACTAATTAAATAAATGGTTGAAAAAAGTGAAATTATTTATTACATAGGATTTCATTAAATTTTGGATGGCCTAATTTTCCTTGTCACACTAATGAATGGTAATTTCTTGAACCACGTGAATTATATATGTCTTCATTTTCAAAATAGGAGCTACCTAGCTCGAGCTCACCTTGGATTCCTGAGGGACTACCCTGAGCGCATGTTGACCCCCTTCTGAATTCATAGATATGACCTTCTTAGGATCATACCCTCCATGAAGCTGATCCTTGTCTAAAATTTTATGCTCATTTTGACATCGTAGGATCCCTCCTGTATAATTACAGGATTCCATCGATACACACCTTGGATACAACATTGAAAAGTAGGTTCCATGGTTAAATCTCGTCGGCCCCAGTCATTACGTAACCCCATTTACCTTGGATGAACTCCATGGACTCTATAGGAATATTGTTATGGAATATCATGGGTGATGATTAATTATATTACACTATTACCCCACTACCAGATTCCATGGATACACACCTTGGATCCAACTTTGAGAAGTATGTTCCATGATAAAATCCAATCAGGCCCAGTCCTATCATTAACACATTTTACCATAGATGAAATACTTGGAATTATTAGGCCTATTATTATGGAATTCCATTGAATATGATCATTTTATTATACACTTACAGTTATCTAGTATACATTTATTATTATATTGGAGATCATTTAGGTCTATGTTGTCCTGGTCATTACATTGGAATGTCACTAGTAGATATCATTATCGTTGTCATAGAGTATCTTGAAACCTTCACTATAAATAACATCTGTTATGACTATAAACTATTTATAATCAAATAATGAATTGGTTACATGTTCAGACACAATACTTGTGCAAGATCCGGTATAGGTATTAGGTGTCCCCTAGGAACCTGGATGGCGGATGTTTATTTATTATGTTTCTATTATTCCATATACCTACAAACAATTTAATTAATATTACACTATCAGGATTGCGGTAGACCCCGTAGGATTCATCCTACTAAAAATATTATCTCAACCCCTGCTCATGTACCCTTGGTACCTAATTAGACCTTATATTTACAAGATCTAGTATGACTTTTGTATTGGTGTAACCTGAGAGTTAGGAGCAAAGGACTAAGATAAAGGTCATGATGCTTATGGAGATCTCCCATGGGGCATTGATGTCTTTATATATTTGAGCACTTCATTGTACTTTATTATCAACCATGTTATTTGGTTACTAATTTAGTAATTTTATCATCCATTTAAATTACCCATATATTGTATAAATTTATGTTGTCCAATTATGTTCAGAAATATAAGAATATGTTTTCTACTTATTTTTCATTCATGTATTACTTCATCCGTTGTTGAATAATATTTCTATTATAACGTTGTGATAATCTGATTATGATGGAACATTATTCCAACTAAACAACCATTACACCATCGCTTCTAGTCAGAAACATATGGCATATAGGGAGGCATGCTTGTGGTCATGTGACATACAAGTCGGGTGAAATGTTTAATGGTAATCTAGGATAGGATGTTACAATTTGGTATCATATGGTTACATTGTCACCTTGTTTTACTATTTTGGGTTGGTAAATAGGAGATTTGGAATGTTTCGGTGCTTGGTTAATATCAATGCATATGACTGATCACCCAAAATATGGGGAAATGACCAAGTAGCCAGTGCTGTGAATTTTTCTTCATTGCTATTCATTGTTACATTGGATATGATTTCACATAGAGTTATTGTTTTACTATCCACTACTTATGATTTATGGACTGTGTGTGATTTTACCCTTCTACTGATACTATAATATTGATTCATTACATGCATCATTATATGCATAAAGGGATTAACATGTCATGCATATGATATTCCATATAGATCCATTTTTAGCCTGTCTATTATATATCATTCCATACCTAGTATTTATGTTTATTCTTATTTAAATAACATGTTTCCGTGATATATTTATCATGATTTTGATATAATATGTTGTGTTTTCAATCATTCTTATGTTCTGAACTCCTCTGTTATAACATGATTTTGTGTTTATATCTTAGGACGAATTGCATTTCCTTATTTATATATAAGTTGTTTCTTTGCTAAAATAAATTTCTATGAATACATTAAAAGCCATGATTTAGTTGTATGGTGTATGGAAGCCATATAGTTGGTAATAGGTGACCCATATATTCAATCCATTGTAATAGTATTTTAAAATTTAAATGAAAATGTAAATTTATTAGTAAATGGGATCCAAATTCCTAACTACGATGTGTATGGGAACTATATAGGTTTGTAAATGGCCACCCATATAACCATATTATTGTACATGATCATGTAAAATTCTAAATTGAGGTTAGTATCAATAAATGACTTCTTATTTTCATTTTATGAAGTGTATGGGAACTTCATGAATTAGGATATGCAACCCATATTAAATGAAATGACCATGTTTGGATTGAATTGTTTAAAAATGAATGTGTTGTTTAGTTTCAATCTGAAATCAATTGGTTAACTACTAAAGGAACCACTCGTCCTAAGTAGGTTAGTTGGGTAGAGTTTTTATAAGACAACCATTTATGCATGTTTGAAATTTTATTGAGTTGAAAAATCATATTAAGTTGCATTTTTATAAACCTAGGATATTTTATATGGGACCCTTGTAGGTTTTTGTAACTGTTAAAATGGAATTGTTTTGTTCAATTTCTCTATAATGTCATGATTTCTATAAATGTTTAATATTAAAAAATATGTTTGAAATATTTTCATGTTTTTCCACGGGGGATCAGTTAAAAATAAAGTAACGCGACTTTTGTTTTAGAAAATTATACCTATTTTTTTGGTTAAATATTTATCTGAATGGCGATTAAATGTGATTAAATGTAAATGTCTTGGAAATGTAACCTATAATGGTATCCTCTGTTTAAAACCCTAGTTTAATGGTTGTAGATGTATCTCTTAAGTTTCCATAGAATGGAAGAGTGGGTGCATTATATAGGTGGTCTTTTACTTTTAGTAATGAAAAAAATGGTTGGATTTTGAGGCTGGGGATATTTGTTTTTCATGACCTATTGTGAGGGTAGATGTTTTTTCTACATGTGTAGAAAATCTAAGGTAGGGAAATCCATTTCAATTTAAATGACTTTCTAGATCTGTTAGATTTCTGAAATTTAGTTCCATTATTGTTTTTTTATCCCTAGTATGACAGTCAATGTTGAATTATACACATGATCATATTGGTGTTCACGGTTCATTTGGACTTATTGTCGGCTTGAGCTTCTGGTAATGCTCATTTTCAGTTACATATAAATTCCTCTGGAATGTTAGAACCCTTTTCCGGTCATATGTTCCATTCATAATTTTATTAATAGAAAAATGGTAGTGGTTTCATATAGGATAATGGTTGTAAGAGGCAATGAGACTCTAAAATAAATCTCTATTGGTGTTGAGTATAGTATTGGGCCATCTCCAAGTAGAGTCACTTGAGCTATAAAAATCATGTTAATCCCAATACTCGAGATGGAGTTTCTAAAGACTTAGGTGTTTTGAAAAATTATATCATTGGTTTACCTTTATTAGTATGATTTGACATATGTGAATGTTTTACAAAGGTGTGACACACATATGGTTAAGGTGTTTTTGTATTAGTATTACTGTGAGAATCAAGTTATCTTCATTTTCCTTAATGAATTTGACACTCCTAAGATGGGGAGTTTCATGTTGGTTATAGTAAATCTGTTCCTACCAAGTAGAAGGAACAAAATATAATGGTATAAATTAAAATGGTCACATTTGGTTAAAATTCCTTGGGGTTATTTGGGTTTGTGAATTTCGGTGCTTTCTTGATAGTGTGACTTTGATCTAGTTTCCGGTATATGTGACATTGGGAAAACACTGTTGACATTGGAGGACATCTGGGTTAAATATAGAGCAATCATGGAATTAATTGGCTAGTAAAAGCATGTGTTCCATTAAATTTTGATGAATCTATAGGTTAAACCGAGATTCTTCAATGAATTTGAAGAGTTATGTGTTTACTGTTTTTACATACTATATTTGGGTGTGTTTGATTTGAAACTATTTCAACCCTCTTAGTGTATTCTGCTATGTGACAGCATTTCCCATATCATGATGTCGTACTAGAGACAGTAAGAGACAGTAAGTCCTACACTCTGATAAAGCATAAAAATATATTTATCTTGTTGGGTGATCTTTATCATTGTTACAAACTAACATGTGGTTCTTATTGACACATGTTTTGAGTGATTATTATGTTCCATTATAGGATTGCATTGGATAGACATGCAGACTCAATCCATTTCTTTTGAATTGCATCAGCCACCTTAGCTAGACACCTCCGAGGGAGGTTGGCCATGTGGATACAATCATTATCTATCTCTTTTTGAATGTATACAATCAGAAGGAATAATTTTAAAGAATGATTATTTGTGAAGGAAAGTGTGGTTTCATGCAAATCTATGTGTTTTGAGAAAGCTTTCATGAACAGTTTCAATTAGGTTGGTCAATATTTGGAAGTTCCTTTTTAATTAAATAATTCCAGGGGAACTGTTATGACTCTTAGAAGCATTCCATGTATGAATATTCTTATGGTAGAGGTACCATTTCATGGAATTGGACCCTTCATTGAGTTATGTCTTATGGTGGGGAGCACCTTAGCAATGATGTTGAAAGGGTAAATGACTTCGTCATGTTTGTAACACCTGGACCACAAAATCCTAGATCTTGTTCATTAATTTATTACATTGGTATGATTAAAAGAATGTGGTATCCTAAATGAATGAATATTTTAATATTTTTTTAAATCTAGATACAACATAAGTTTTAAATTAAAAATTTAAAGGAGAAATAATATTTCAATTCCATTGGAATCAATCATAACCCCAAGACTTTCACTGAAATTGATTCATAAAATTCATCATAGCATCTTGGGGAAAAATAAATCATAATAAACGTGTTTTCTCAGATGCTATGTATGGGTAATAAATATAGTGGAAGATAGTGTAACAATAAACACTATGCATATTTGACAACTAAAAACATATGCCTTTAAAAATATACCAGAGTATAATTTAGATGGAATGAAAGCTGATAAATAAAACCATATAAATGATTATAAGAGAATAAATCCTAACCACTTATATTATTCTAATGGAAAAATCACATGGTTTATAAATTAATAATATCATAATTAGAGAATTCATAAATCATGATATCATAATGATTTTTTCAAAGCCTCGGCCAAAACATTTTAAAATACTAAAGAAAGACCTCAACCAAAACCCAATTCTGTTTTGTCTCCTGAGACATACCGATAAATCCATGGGATATAGTGGGCGCCACCCAAAACATTCTTTGTCCAATTAATTACTTATATAAAAGGGGCTATATAAAAACAACATGAACATATGAAATAACATTCCCCAATCTATATACATAGTTACTTACCATTATTTGTTGTATGATGAATGGTATCAAGTTAGCAAATCCACGTTAAAAGTAATAATAGAAAATTTAATAAAATATGTTACCCGATAATAATAATAGGTCAATTCCAATAAATATTATAAATCAACTGTTGGTGATGGAATGGAATAAAATACTCGAATAAAATAATCAAAGAATTTATTAGAGTAATCTCATTTTACTTTGAAAAAAACGTGTTTTTTGGGAAAAATCATTAGATGTAACTAGAAATAAACTAAAATATATTTTACAATATATAATATTTGATTTTAGACAAATAATGGTTTCATAAAACAGATTATAGAGTGTAATAAAAAATAGGTAAGAATTCGAGAAGTTCCCTTGAATCGATATTCATTATAGAGAAACAATTTGAGAATGATCCTTTTAAAACATTAAACACACCATAAAGAATGAAGGATTATGATTGGAACATATATATAGAAATTTCACACATATTTTATTAGGAGTTAATAATAATTTATACTAATTTAATTGGGGTAGATAGATAAAAATAGTAACAATAATTAAAATGGAGGTTCTAGTAGAAGCCATTACCTTATGTCCAAATGAGTTCTTCACATGATCTAAATATCCTAAATAATCAAACTAAATCCATTAATTAAATTATTATGAACAGTATATACATTTATTTGATTTATAATAATTTTATTCTGTACATTTGTGGAATTTTTGATGGGTAATAGGAAGCAATGTTATCGCTTTAGAGTGTTCATTTCCTTGGTTTTCAAGATCAGTATATTTTTATATAAGTATGTGAGTTCATGTTGGATATATAAAATTACAAATAATTGAATTTATATATTATTAATGAAAATAAAAAAATTATAAATTTTTATTTATATTTCATTTTGTTACATTATTTGGGGATGAATCATTAGATAATCCATTTAGTGACAATCATTTAGATTCTATGTCCATTATCGATAAGAAAGAACTAGTATTTTACTATTATATAACATCACGAATGTATGATGGTTATATAATTATTAAATAATTTATAATACATATTCTATAATTTTTTAACTATAAAAGTTTTCTCAGGACCATCTTTCAAGGAGAGATTAATTAATGAATGTTCATTTCCCAAGAATGTGGAAAATCGGCACCTCCCGAATGATGATTCTAATTTTTTAAAAGATAGTGATATTAATTAGAAGATGGATTTTCCATTAACATGATATCATTATAGTATATATATTATAATAGAGTTATCATTATTTTTTGGATAGAGTATTTGAGGAGAAACTAATAAAATAAATTGGAATGAATTTAAATGTAAAAGGAACATGATTTACTTCTTGAAATCTCCTCCTTGAGAACCTCTTTAAGGGATGGGGTTTGGGCCGTTTTGAAATACCTATATCTCCTAAAAATAGTGATAGAATATAGAAGAGGATTTGGGTATAAAAATTACATGATTTATATCTTGGAAGACTGAGGAGAAGAGGGAGTGAGGGGGTGGGTTATAGTGGGGGAGAGGGGTGATTTTTGAATATGTTATCGATTAATTTATTATTATCCTCAAGACATGAAATAACGATGATTCATGTAAATAAAAATAGTAATAAGTGTATATTAATTTGGACCAATTTTTCTTACAATCGTGATAACTCAAGAAATAAATTATTTATATTCTAATGAATTTATACTGTAAATTACCATTCTTTACTATTCACAAAAAATTAAGGAATTTTAGAAAACACAAAAAATTAACCCTAAACATTTTAAAATTTGTAAAATGAATAAATGGAATCAATATTACCCAAAAGGGTTTTAAATATGTGAAATTTAATTTTAATGAAAAATCATTAACTTTTCTAAAAAAATACAGATTTTAATTTTAAAACTAGTATTATAACACTTTTAAAAAATAAATAAGGTTTCATAAAATTATCATAAAATCATATGATAATAAAATATAGATTAGTGAAAATATTTTTTTGAAAAGGAAATTTATTTTAAATTATTTTATTAATTATAAAATTTTAATTAAATATTTACAACTCACCAAAATACCAACAGTTAATTAACAATTTATAAATTAATCATTACTAATTTTATCATATAATTATATCATAAATTCACCTATGAGATCCATAAATTTTATTTATACATTAATGGGTGTTGTAATTATTCATTAGGTCTAGTTACTATTCCTACAAGATATATGAATATTCCTATAGTCAAGTTTCTATTCACCAAAAAATATAATTTGATTCAATCAGACTAAAAAAATATTACTGATCGCAACTGTGTAATTCTGTTCATTGAAATTAAAAGTATTGAGGAGAAAATATTATATTTAATGGAGAGGTGGTAATAATAATGTGTTTTTTCACAAAGACTCAGTGTTTCATACATTACATTCTATATAAATATTATTTGTGAAACCCTAGGGTATTACATTCATCCTCCCTAAGAAAACATTCTTCCTGGTAATTTCCAAAATGTTACTACATAAATAGTTTTTTTGTTGGACTCCATCATAATTTCCACAGTCTCCCATGTTGATTCATCAATTTTTTGATTATTCTGAAGTATCTTTACCAATCATGTTTTTTGATTCCTCAATGCATGTTCTTTAGTTCCGAGAATCTAAATAGGCTCTTCAAAGTATGATAAGTCATGTTGTAATTATTTACCTTCAGGAGTGTGTACTTGTGTTGGGTATGGCATGTAATTCTATAAAATAGAGACATTAAACTCATTTTTTACCTTATAGAGGCATTGTGGAATTTTAAGATGATAATACACAACTCTAATTCACTCTAGAATTTTAAAAGGAACAATGTACCTAGGTCTCATTTTATATTTTTCCAAAAAATTATAACTCCCTTCCATGGAGATACATTCAACAAAACATGATATTCTACGTGAACTTATATATCCTTCGTTAGGTAATCGATATAGCTCTTTTTCTTGGACTGATTTACATTGATATGGGTTTGAATCGTCTTTTCCATTTCTTTTGTTTCCTCCACAAGCTACAGGACTACAAGATTCCATTCACTTACTTTTTTAGTGTATGACATCATGTTTCATACAATTCTTTATATGGTACCATTTGAAGAGTAGAATTGAAACTATTTTTGTAGGAAAACTCAACCAGAGGTAAATACTAATCCCACAAACCTTGAAAATCAAGTGATCATGATCTCAACATGTCTTCTATGGTTTGGATCACCCTTTACGACTTCTATTCTATTTGTGGGTGATAATAAGTACTCATATGAATTTTAGTAACCTAAGATTACTAATGTCTTTTCTAGAATTTCTATTAAAACCATGGATCACGATTACACACTACTGAATGTGGTTCTCCTTGAATTCTTACAACTTCACTGATATACAAGTGTGTATGGTGCTCTAGTAGATAATTTTTCCTTAATTCTAGGGAATATGAGGATTTTTTATATTGATCAACAATTACCCATACTTCATAATCATTTCATAGAGTTTTGAGTAATCCAGTGACAAAAAACATAGTAATGTCATCTCATTTCCCTGTAAGAATAGGAAGAAATTTCAATAATATTCAAGGATGTTTTTTCTGTATTCACTTGTTCAAAAATTAAACATCTTCATACATAATCATAAATTTCATGATTCATAAAATCCACCTATAAATGTTCCTTCAAATCTCAACACATGTTAGTTATACCATGGTGTATAGAAAAATTCGAGTAATGGGTATCACTAAAAAACTCCCATTTTAGCTCAGGTTTAGAGGGAACACAAATCCTCTTCCAAAATATCATAATTCTATCTTCATACATGATGTTTGGAAACTTCCCATCATTCAAAAATTTTATTTTCTTTCAAATAATCTCATCGTAAGGATGATTATTTTTAATTCTTTCAAAAAATGATGGTTGGGACCAATTGAAAATTTAATGATTCTTTACCTTTTTGAAAATTAAAATATCTATCCTTGATATATCGATGTACATAATATAATTTTCAATCCTTATTTTTTTCAGAACACTATGACCCTTCCTGCTCAATGCATCAACAATCTTACATTCCTTTTATGGACGGTAGTGTATGAAACAATCATAATCCTAGAGTTGAAAGATCCTTCACCATTTCCACCTGTTGAGTTCTTTAGGTGAGAACGTATATTTCAAGCTATTGTGATCAGCATATATCTCACATCTTTCACCATACAGATAGTGTCTCCATATCTTCAAAGAATGGATCACAGTTGCTATCTCAATATCATGAGTCAGATTATTCTATTCCATAATTTCTAACTTCTCTCATGAATATGCAATAAATCTATAATTATGTATAAGGAAACCACCCATTCATTACATTGATGCCTCTTCAGAATTAAAAAATCCACCATTTCCAAAAAATATAGTCAATATTGTGGCATTTACTATCCAATTATTGAATTATTCAAAACATTATTCACATTAGTTTTTCCAAAAGAACGTATCCCCTTTATGAGTAAGATTCGTTAATGAGTTAGCTAATTGGATGATGTTATGAATGAAAAACCAATAATAACTTGTTAACCCAATAAAAAAATGTACCTCGGTTACATTCATTGGTGTATGAAACTTTTTGAACTACCTTTGACTTTTAAAGATCCATTAATATCCCATATTTATATACAATATGGCCATAAAAAGATACTATTTGACGCTAGAATTTAGACCCATAAACATCCCATAGAATGAGTTTCTTTTAAGAGTCTTCAGAATAATGTAAAATTGATTATCGTGTTATTAATAGATTTTTGTGTATAAATAGATATCATAAATAGATGACAAAAAAATTCATCAATATATTCCTCAAAAAATGTATTCATTATATCCATTAAAAAATGGTGCATTAATCAATCCTAAAGGAATCACAGTAAACTCATAATTCCCATACATGGTTTGAAATTATTTCATTGGAATATTTTCCTTATAATAAACTAATGATATCAAGATCAAAGGAAAATCTTCAAAAAATATTGGGATTTGTGAATTTGATCAAATAAATCATCAATGAGAGGAAGATTCTATATGATCTTTAATGTAATATCATTGATCTCCACCAAATGAATACAAAACCTCATAGAACCTTATTTCTTCCTAAATAAAATAACATGATATCCCCATGGGGGAAAATTATTGGATATATCCCTTATCACACAATTCTAAAAGTTGTTTCTTCATTTCATCTAAGTCCACAAAGGCCATTCTATATAGGGTATCTAGAAGAGGCCTTGAACTATGGATTCAATCAAATGAAAACACAATTTCCCTCTCTTGAGGATGTACAGGTAAATCCTCTATGAAAATATCAATGTATTGTTGAATAACATGTATATCCTAAATTTGAATATTTCATTCCTAAATCATATATTTTTTTCTCTTCACCCCGAAGAATTTCATTCAGTATAGCTTTATGGGGTGGATCTTGATTTGAATAAAAAAATGGGGTTTCTATTCAAAAGATAAGGGATTCTACACCATTCTAAAAAATTGTAGCTTCCTTCTTCATTCCATTTATTTTTTCATCCTAACATGAAATTCAGATGATTCCATGAATTATATCAATGTCAATCATGGGTATGATGATATGTTCAGTAATTAAAGCATGTCTATGGGTTATAAGGGGGGACATATAAACACCAATTAATTGTAATGATACTTTCCTAAGGATTTGTGACGGAAAAATCATTAATTAAATAATATTTTAATTGAATAATTATTTTAGATAACTGTAATGATAAAAAAGAATACGATGATCTAAAATAAACTAAAACATTTTCTATGTTTGAGATAATTATTAAAGTTCCTACCACCACATCATCTGGAACATAAACTTTAGTAGTTGTGATCACATATGACAAGTGTTTATCCCTTATCCCTCACCGAGAAATGATTCTTTGTTGCTTAGGGAAATTATTGGAATAATGCCCCATCTCATTATAATTGTATCATTGAACAATGGTAGACACTTTATTTCTTTTAAAATCATTATATTCTTGGCCACTTTTTACAAATTTATAACAGACTTCTTTTAATTTTAAGAATTCCCATGGTGTTTCTTTCTACATGTATGACATGTTGGAAAACTGAATTTTAAATTCTTCCCTTTATCCATTGATTCCTTTTCCACCCTCCCCATCGCTTGTTTTTTTCTTAAGGTCATATGACTGATTGAATAATTTCTCTATGTTGATAGAGCATGAGACTATATCTTTGTATTATGATAACGTTTGGGAGACCAGAGGCATTTGGAGGAATGGTTTTCAATCCATAAAAGAACTGACCAATATTACCCCTCGTATTATGTATGTAGTCCATGGCATGACATATAACCTTGTAAAATTGGTTCATACTTCACAACTTTTTCATCCTATTTTTTTATACTCAATAAGTTCTTCTCCATATTTTCTTGTTGTTCTCGAGGAAATTATTTTGATAAGAATATTTCTGCCAAGTCCATCCATTCAATTTATTCTATTTGTTCTCCCTCTTTTTTGTTTTGAATTATCAACTACAACAGAACTATATCTCTAGATATATAAGAAAAGTTCATGATTACCTTCTCTATTTCATTACATCTAAAACTAAGAAATATCAACTCTAAATAACATATACACTACTCTCCTATAAATGGATTCGTAGAGTATTGAATGATGAAGGCCATTGTTTCATAATGATTTTTATCATTTCTTATTCACATTATAGATCAGGATGCTCTATACGGGTAAGGTTATTGTTCATAACCTGATTCAGCTACCCTAGTATTGTTATAAGTTTCTCATCAGTAATCAAATATCTAGAACCAACATCATTATCTTACATAGATGGAAAATGATTATTTGTTGTATCAAAATTCATTTAGTTTCCATTCCATGAACTAGGTTCCATTTATAAATAATGGAATACACTAAATTAGGTTTGGAACCACAATGTATACGGTCAAACTAGAAAAATACTAAACATAAATTCAAATTCTATGCATGATAAATCTTATAATCATTAAAATGGTTTCATTGGGGACATAATTATAAACAGTTACCTCAAATTGAGTTTTATAGAAAATGTAAATTATGTTAAAAATATATCCCAAGAGTGTCAATCTAGGTGTGCAGTAAAGCCCTTTGGCATGTACTTGGTTACCATGAGCAAGACTTTGAACACCATGTCAAAGTTGTTACTCCTAGATACATCTATTCCCAAACCACATCAACTTGTACTATCCCGAAATATATGTATTTATAGGATGATCCACATAATACCAACCAAACCAAAACTATAGGATGTTCTTGTATTCTTATCCTTGATATCTATCTAAGGAATTTTTCCATTATATATATATATTTTTTAATCATGATTCATTGGATTATACGAGTATTCCTACTATACCAACAATAAAGACCCCAACCTCAAAAACCCGAAGATGGTGCATTATTTTATTACATTGGTCTGATTAAAATAAAGTCATGTTTTGAAGGAATGAATAGTTTAGACGTTTTGACAAAGAAGATATAATATAAGTTTTACGTTACAACTTGTATGAAAAACAATATTGAAATTATATTAGAAGCACATATATATCCTAGATTTTCCCCCATATTATTCATAATGATCATCTTCACATCATACGAAAAAATAAAACATATTAAAGGGGTGATCTCACATGCTCAAAAAACTCAATAAATATAGTGTATGTAATATTGTTTGAAAGACAGTAGATTAACTAATGTGATATAAATGATCATAATAGAATGAAACATATACATTGATTTTATACAAGTCTAATAATGACATGGTTTATCAATTACTAATTTCATAACGTTGAGATGCATAATACTGATCATCTGAAACATATTGTCAAGGACATGTCCAAGATGTATGAAAATACTACGGTAAGGCCTCAACCAAAACCCAATTAGGTTTTGTATCATAATACCTATCGATTAATCAAGGGGCTATATAATTCCCTACATATCACTTTATGTTGCCCATAATTTTTTCATATAAATACAGATAAACACAAACAACTTGAACATGGTGAATAAATTTCCCCAATCTAAAAACATAATCACTCACCATACTTAGTTGTATGATGAATGGTATAATGATATAACATCCACATTAAAAATAATCATAGACCATTAAAAAAATATGAATGATGATAATCATTTTAGTTTAATACCAAAAACACATTATTCAATTTGTGTGGTTGAAATTAATGAAAATAATCACATAAAATCATCAAATAATTATTGAGAGTTTTACCCATTTACTTTTAAAAGAAGACTTATTTTGGAAAAAACATTGCATAAACCATAAATGAACTAATATTGTTTTCAATGAAAAAACTATAAATTTTATAAATTTTTTGGTCCCAAATAATAGATTGTAGAGGTCGGTTGAAAATAGTTAAGAATTCGAGAACTTCCATTCAATCTGGTACGTTTATCGGGATAGATTTGAGAAATATCCTATTAAAAAATGATCTACACATAAATAAAGAATAATTTTTTTGGTACATATATATAAAACAATCACACATAAATAAGGAGTACAAAAAATATGATTAATAATTTTATTGGGATAGAAAGAGAAAATAGTAACCCGAAAGCAAATGGATGCTCAGGTAGAAACCCTTACGTTATGTCTAAATGAGTTATGTACTTGACCTAAAATCATGGTTTATAAAAAAAATCAATTAATTAATTAATTAAAAACCTTATATACATGTATCTGAATTAAAATAATTTAATAATGTTCATTTATTAATTTTTTGGAAGGGTTATAAGATACAAATTTATCACTCGAGAGCATTTGTTTCCCATGTTTTTAGGATCGGTATACTTGTATGTGAGTATTATAGTTCATTTGGGATGGATATAACTTTATTTAAATGAATTCTTATATTATCAATGAAAATAAATAATTTTAATTTTTAATATATATCATTTGGTTACATGTTTTGATGATGAATCATTAGAGAATACATTTAGTGATAATCATTTAGATTCTTCCAGTAGTTTTTCGATCACAACGAACTAGTATTTTTATATTATTTAATATCTTGTATGAAAGATGGTTCATAAATCATTACATAAGATATAATACATATTTTATAATTTATTTCATCCACAAAAATGGATTGATGACCAGAATTGATGGATAAATTATAGAATGAATGTTCGTTGCACATAAAGGTTGAAAATCTGCACCTCACGAGAGATGATTTCATTTTTTTAAAAGAGAGAGAGAGATACTAGTTTTATGTGGGATAATCCTTTAAAATTATGTAATTATAATATACATATGATATTATAATTATCATGATCATATGGACAGAGGATGTGAGGGAGACTAATTAATAATATTGAAATGAAATTAAATGAAAAAGGAAGAGGATTTACCTCTTGAAATATCATTCTTTTAAACACCCTTATGAGAATGTGTTTTTTTATTTTGAGATGACCAAGAGAAGATGTAAATGGTGAGAGACTAGATAAGTGTACTTGTAATGAACATGTATAGGCATCAAGGATTAGAGAATTGAGGAGAAGAGGGAGTGAAGGGTGAGTTTTATTGTGGAGGAGAGGAGTGATTTTTTCATATCATATTTATTAATTTTTTATTTGGATGAAGAAAATAAGTAGTGTTGATTATTGTGACCTAAAATAGTAATACGTGAATGTGAATTATATTCAAGTGTGCTTACATCAGCGATGACTCATGTGATATTGTATTTTTTTATGGTATTTACACCGTAAATTACCATATGGTAATATTTACTAATAATTAATATCTTTCACTATGAAATTTTCTCCTTATTTAAGATTAAAAAATGGACTCCACTTTACCAAAATAATTTTTTAAATATGTGTAATTAAATTTTTAAATGAAATCATGATTTACTTGATATATATATATATTAATTTCAAAAATAATATTATAACACTTTTAGAAATTAACCAAGGTCTCATAAAATATCATAAAATGATTATACAATATAATATTGATTTATGAATACATTTTAGGGAAATAAATTTTCTTTTAATTAATTATGTTAATTATAAAATTGTAAATAAATATTTAGGACTAACAAAAATACCAACAATTATTTAATAAAATTTTAATTATTCATGTACTTATACTATGATATAATTATATCATACATTCACTAATAAGATTTAAAAATTTTGTTTATACATTAATGAGTGATGATACTATTCATTAGAATAGTTTAATATTCATAAGGTTCATATTATATATTTAAGGTAATGTTATTTTTCACCAAAAACATTAAGTTGTTTCAATAAGAATATAAATATCTTACTAATCACAATTGTTTATGTCCATTTTTACAAATTCAAATCATAGAGGTCAATAGATTATGTGTAATGACTAGGTTATAAAAACAATGCATTTTTTCACAGAGACTCAGTGTTTCATGAATTAAATTATATATTATGTTTTCTGGTAAAACCTTGGGGTGTTACAATGTATCTATTTAAATGGGCACATGGAGGCTCTGTTTCAGTGTTTCAGTTGGGGAATGACCATTGACTTGGGTTTTAAATGCTTATGTGTGGAATGCATAAGTCATTATTAAAGGTACGATGGGAATTGAAATTGCAATGCTACCATTTGAAAGAAACTTCACAACCCATGTTGGTAGGGTAATGTCTTCATTTTATCTCGAAGGATTATCATGGATGATAAGTTCTATGATGGGGATATTTTAGGGTTTTGTGTTATTGAAACAGAAAAAAATCCATTGGATTTAAAAAAATTTCTTTTACTGAATAGGTAATTTTTAAAACAGAGCTTCAGAATTGTGTTCTGAGAGTTGGAAACCATCTAGGTGGTTTTTTTCGATTTTAGTGAAGGCTTGTTATGTTTTCCATGTGGATAGAGGTGTTTTGGGAGAAGCAGGCCTAGAAAATGTAGGTTTTGAAATGCAATACAGGGCACCCGGTTTATTTGAAACCATGCATCCCACTGATAGTTACAACACGACCTTGTATAGGCGTGGGGTAGTGGAGTTGGGCATGAGATACATACAATTTTCTAAACTGTGTTCCTAGCCTACATGGATGATTTTTTTGAGGCAGTACCTCAATATTTTTCATCACACAGTCTTCAGACGGTTAGGATAACTATGCGAAACAAACCATAGAATTGGAGTTTCTTAACCCTGGGATACCACATGGTAGGCCCACAGTTTGTCAAACTGTGTGGCATACACCAAATGGTGTGTCTGTGTGTGTTTAAAATAAATTGTTTATATTAAAATAAATTGAAAAATAAATAAACACTCCCCCTTACCCATCATACCCGACTGTGATTCACTAGGGGGGCACCCCTATGAGGTGCGACAAACCCCTTTAATAAATCAACACCATCAACCACCGATTTGGTAAATTTAGTTTTAGTTATTCATACGAATCTCCACGCTGAGTCATCGTTCATAAATCTCCTTCCTATTTTTAGCCATTTATTGGACACTCAGGCATCCAGGAAGGGGGAAGATGAATCTAGGGTTTGATGATAACCCTGATTTTTAGTCCATCTATGTTTTAGGGTTGTGAAAATGGCCACCATGTTTTTGTTGGTCCATGTTTAGGTAACCTCCATTGATGGTGAGACTTTTCAAGTCGATTCGGTCCACCATTTTCAAATTTTGGTAAAGATTTAAACGACTATTTCTTTCACTATCCAATTTACGGTCTTTTCTTGTTTATATATCCCATGATTTAATATAGGGAGTTGTGATCAATTTTGATGGCATATACTCATATAAACAGGTATGAATATATATATATATATATACATGTACTTCCAAGTGCATGTAAACTATTGGAATGAAGAACACATGCTTTGGGATAAGGGATATGTATATATATATATATATATATGATGGTATGTTCATGTCAGTGGGCGAAAACTTGGGTTAGAAATAATTTCCTTGTATATATCTTGATGTAGGGTACCATTCCTTTCCCCTTTAATTTTTTTAATGCAATAGTTAATTACTTACTTCACTAATATTAGTTTTTAATTAATTTAGAATGGTGTTTAGTTTAAGATATTACATTTAAAATGTTAGTGAAATGATCAAAAGTAATAAATGAATTGATTGATAATAAAGTCATGTTTTTTTAATAAATCCAATTAAAATAGATGTGCTCTATATTCATGATAAAATGTAGTGATTGGATATTCATGCTTTCTTATCATTTTGTATTGATATTTTATATTCCTTGATATTACATTCGAGATATTAAATTTTTAAGACATAGTTTCTAATGGAATTATAAAATAGAGTTTCCTTTTTAAATGATTAATGATCCCAGACCTCTTCTATGTTCATGTTCTAGTTTTTGAGATTGGAATTACCCATTTTGGTGAATTAAATTTTCCATTGACACCTCCTAAGTGTCACTTGGATCCTTATAAATAAAACTAGAATGATTTGATAAATTGAATGCTTTTAAACTATAGGTGATATCTGGATTCCAGTGTAGGAATTCCATGGACAGACAGAGGTTCCAAAATAAATTATTGGGTACATGTCCATAGCACCCCATATCATGATAATGAAAGGTAGTTGAGTGAAAATTGATTTCATTAAAATGACTTAAATGTATTAAATGAATTGTTACAAGCTAATTGGCCTTTTCACACTAATAAAAGACAAGGCTTGAGCCAAATGAAATTATTGATTAAATATGACTTTATTAAATGGATTCATGACCAATTTTCCTCTTCAAACTAATGAGAGGTAATGGATTAAACCACATGAATTATATATATAAATTCATTACCAAATATGAGTGGCTGGACTCGATCTTTCCTTGTATTCTTGAAGGAATACCCTACTCTACTGAGGACCCCATTATGAATTCAAGGATAAGAATTTCTTATGTTGAGACCCACATACAAATTGATCATTTTAGAACTTTGGATGCCCAGTTTTACACCATATGATCTCTCATGTAGAACTACATGATGACTTGGATACACTCCTTGTATCTAGTATTTACAAGAATGTGTCATGGTTAAAGCCCATCTGGTCTAGTCATTCATTAACCCTATTTTTCATTGGATTAACTACTTCAACTCAGTATAAATCTTATTGTGTAATGAATGGACGATTATCCATGTATTACACTCTTACCCCACTATACGATACCTTGTATACTGACCTTTGATAAAGCATTTACAAGTAGTTTCCTTGGATAAATCCCCTTAGGACCAGTCATTGCTTATCCCTATTTTAACATGGATGACCTCTATGGACTTAGTATGCATATTATTGTCTTATTCTTGGAATATGCTCCTTCAATTACACTCTTAACCGTATCCAAGATATAGTTATTACTATGTTAGAGACCCTTTAGGTCTACGTTTCCCTATACTTTTCCATAGAACATCACTTGTAGATATCATTAAAGGATTCCTTGGGTATCATGGAACTTTCACTGTTGATAACATTATTTTTCACTATAAACTAGTAATAAATAAATAATGAACTGGTTATTTGTTTAGACACCATCTAAGGGCCGAAGAAGGCGTAGCTATAAGGTGTCACCTAGAATCCTCGTTGGGTGATGTTTATTTATTCCACTTGTTATATGATCTATACTTGCACAATATTTAACTTATTTTGATCTTTAGGGATTATGCTATAAACTGTGGGTGTCGGCCTATTGATATTATTGTCTCACACTCTACTTGTGGACCCTTTCTACCGACGTAGGCCTTATATTTGTTGGATATTGGTTGATTGTCGTATTTTTTTCACCTGGGAGATAGGAAAAAAAGACCGAACTAGAGAATGGGATGATCATGGAGATCTCCAATGGGGATTTTCTATCTATATTTATTTAATTCATTCATTATTCTATATTGTAAAGCTTGCGATTTTTTACAACTATATTTATTTTATCATCCATGTAATGCATTCATCTATTGAATAAACTAGCGTCGACCACTTTTGTTCAATTATATAAGAATCTATCTTCCGCTGATTCTTCTTTTTTGTATTACATCTTCTTTTGTTTCCTATTATTTATATTATACCACTGTTCTACTCTAATTATGATGGTATAGTCTACCCACTGAACCACCATTAAACAATGACTTCTAGTCAGTAGCATCTTGGGTACAGAGAGGCATCTTGAGTCAATGTGACCCACCAGTCTACTTATCAGTTTAATGGTAAGTCATGTCAAAAATTTATAGTACATGGGATGGGATACCAATCCCATAATAGGTATACAAGTGATTAAACTAACCCTACCATATTAAAAATGCCCTGGTAAGACTCCTTGAAATAATGTTTCTATATTCTTATGTGTCCTCCACAATTCCAGGTCTAATTATTATATTATAATTTCATAGCTCATGTTATTAATTCATTTATGATATATATATTATAAACTAAAAATAGATATACCATGATTCATGTATACTTTTTTTGATATGCATGGTACAATATTCTAATGATAACGATCATGAACTCATAACCTTATATATTTTAAATTCATTCACATTTCCTTTAGTAATAATTACTGATCATTTGAGCTCATCCATTTCATGTGTTTCCTTACCCTAGTTATGATGAAATTTTTTTCTATAAAAAAACATAGGTGGATCTCTTTGGTGGAAACATTCATGGTGTGGTATGATTTTAGTACCATGATTCCGACTACAATAAAAAATTGTTGTCTTTGGGAATCTGTTATTATAATTTTTTATGTGTTATGAAAACATAGTGAAATGAATTTTTATGAATATAGAAGGACTCTATACCTATGAAAAATTAATGGTTTCTCATATTATTAAAAAAATTCAAATTATTTTGAGGGATATATTATTTTATTCCCACCCATCACGTTTACATCATGTACATGTGTTTATCATCCAAATAAATAATACAACATAAAATCATCTTCTATAAATTTAACCAAAATATTAAGGATCTTGGGTTGAATAAATAAATTTAACCAATCAATGAATTATATATCAATATAGTTTAATAAAATAGAGTGAAAATAAGTATGTTTATTTTCAATAATGGAATTCAGAATGGAAAATCATGGGATAATGTTGGTAGCATACCAGGTGATCCTAGTGGTTCATAGAATGGATAAATATGGGTTAAATACTGTATTTCATTACTTTTAAATCATAAGGATTTTAATGGGATGTGTGAAAAGATATAACAACATGATAATACTAAATAAAAAGGGATAAATATAAAAATTTACATGAATAAATAGGTAGAGAAGATAATACATTTCCATTAGATTTTTCTTCCAAATTCATGCGGGGAGCTATTATGGTATTTGAAACACCTGGGGGTGGGGGTAAATTGGGAAATTGAGAGGAACTCCATTATAAATTTGTCTTTATTAATTAGGAATATAATTTTGTTCATTTATTTATAATAAAAGACAATGGATTTATTTATTTTTATTTAATATTAGGTCATGGACACATTGTGATAAATTAATCAATACCACAAACAGTCCCTTGTTTTTTCCATGGTATCTGCCAAAGAGTAGTGGATTTTGACATATTATTAGGTTATTAAGGGATATTACTAATATAATACACTTAATGACGTGTAGTTGGGTGCTGTTCAAAATTATTTTTTTAAACAATTATAAATAATACTTTCCCAGGAGGATTAAATATTGGTGTACTAAAATAATAAACTAACACCGTAAATAAAATATTTTTTGTATTGTAAATCTAGTTTTTCTCATTTAGATTTTTATAGAATTTATTACACCACATTTTTTCTACTATGATTTTATAATTCAAACACTTTATTAATACCATTTGAATGTTTCATCCAAAAATGTTATTGTCTTATAATATTATAAAAAATTAATCATTGGATAATTTTGATTTTTCACATTTATATGAATAAATTTATATAATACCATACATTGATTCTAAATATGTGAGTGTTTATTTTAAGATAACAAAACATTACATGAAAATACTTGTTTTTAAGACGCCAACTTCCTTCTATCTCCTATAAAAATTATGTCACAACCCATCACCCAGGGCCCATGCCATGACTACCCTAAGCCCGCATCGCAATAGGATAGGGGATGGAGACTAGAACCTAAAAGAGAATTCCTTATAGTCGGGATGTCATTGCCTTTATAATATGTAAACACACACAACCAAGCACATAGAAAGATAAAAACACAAGTCAACTATATAGAAAAAAGGGTGTTGAAAGTAGAAGTGGGCAGAAATATATGTCCAACAGTAAAAGACCAAATACAACTGAAATAAAATACAACTGAAGAAAGGGAAAGACATCTATTGGGTCATCCTATGAGGTTCGTACATAAAGGGTTGTTAAATATCACCTCCTCAGCAATCCACATCCACTCATCTCTTCTACATACTATCATGCCGTAAGGTCCACCTCCAGGAACTATCCAGGCCTGGTACCCTCAGTCTCAATCAGTGCTATCCATCATCTGCACCAAACACAATGAGGTGAGGGAATAGCTTGTGCATGGGTGAGTATAATGACACTCAGTAGGGATCCCGAGACCCTCAGGGGCTCACTAAATCCACCTAGGATAAACCACAAGGCATGAAATCAACTGACCACCCTACATAGGTATATTCACATACTTATACCAATGTAATAAAATATCCCCATCTCAATCATGAGGAAAACATAGAATCCAACTTAAATCCCAAAGCTCAACTTTTCCACAGTGCAAGGAATACCACGAAGGTAAGTACCACACAGGTACGCCACACAAAACAATACCACCACAATATTACCATGAAGGAAAGAACCACAATGTACAGACTCATCTCACACCATGTATAACTTAAGTATAGTGGTAGAGATGATTAGATGTAACTACCGAATCATCTTACTCTATTAGGAGGCTCTGCTACTGACCCACAAAATATCGCTCTATTCTGACCCATAGAGGATCACTTGGTGCTAACCCACAGATGATCGCTGGGTACAAACCCACACATGATAGCATGGTGTTGAACCACACCGGAATGCTAGGTGCTGACCCACACAGGATCACTCGATGCTGACCCACACAGGATCACTCTTCATTATTCACGCCACAACCTGTTATAGGGTTCTCGCACTATGGTCGCCTGTCTCTGAGTGGTTCAACTCCACATTCCATTTGTTGATAATCCAAATTCCACAAAATCACATGAAGTAGTATCATAAAGGACTACCACATCATAGGGGTATCAACGTAATAGAGAGTGTTTCAATCGGACGCCCGGTCTTTATGCTATTAGTCATTTAGTCCCGAGGGCCCGGTTCGATTCATGCTCGATCTAACCCGACTATTTCCCAACATTATTAAAATATCTATTGGGGTATAATGATGGGACTTTCTTGCTCCAATGTTTCCTGCACCGCAGAAGATTCGTCAAATGGACACCCGGTGCCAAAGACATGGTCGAATGAGCGTAAATGGGTCATAGAGGGTCTGGCCTGGCCTGCGGTGGGTGGCCCGGTCTGGAGTCCCAGCCTAGAGGCGGAGTGTCCATGTTCCACAATGGCCACAGAGTGACATGAAGCCATGGGACAGTGAGGCCGTGTTACGGAGTGGCAACGAAACAGCGAGGCTGCGGGCGGCGAGATGCCGCAGGATGGTGAGAACATGAGCGGCGGAGGTCGCGGGTAGCAGAGGCCGCCGAGCGGTGGTGGCCACTAACGGGGGATGTCGTGGGGCGACACTAGACACGGGCGGTAGAGGTCGTGGGGTGGCAGTTGTCGCAGGGCGGTGTCGGTGCCTGCGTCACTGCCGGCGGTGGTGCCGACTGCAGTTCGTGAGTTACCCCATTGCCAAACCTCGGCACCAGTCGCCATCACCATCGCAATGAACACACCAATAAAGATGAACGACAGAGATATCCGACAATGTTTTTTGGCCCACACCCTCTGCATTTGGGACGAAGCAATCGACTCAACCAAATCATAAATCAAGAACTTCAAACTCCACAATTTCATACGAATCGTGGATCAACTCATTTTGGTTGATCCGTGTTCTCTCCATTCTTTTAATGAATGAGGAATTTAATCTATAAATTTAATTAATTCAATAACAAACCCTACTTCGTTCTTTTATGTCGATGAGAGAAGTTGATGTTTTCGACATTCGTCGTGCCTGCCAAACGCCTCCAATCCCAATCTCGTTCTTCGGATAAACGCTCTTCGATGGAGGTGGTTTTTCTTTGCTGTAGATGTCCACCATTGGAGGATGTCCCGAGGAAGAAGTCTAAGTTTTGCGTCAGCATTCTTCATTGCAGGAGATCTTCATTGGAGGATGTGTTATTCCATTTTCTCCTCTTGCCAACCATTTCCTCTCAATTCCACCAAAATAAAAAGTATCCCACATAATAGAACAAGTTTTTTGTTATGTTTATTGTCATAATTAAAAATTGGACTAATTAATTAATTGGTGAGTTGGTATAATTAATTAATGGGGGGGTGTCACAATTAATTTGTGGGAAGATAAAGAGTTTTCTTCCCATTAATATGGATGTTCATGAGGGATTTAGTCTCGGGTGGTCCCCCCCCACCATAACCCACAAGGGAGGTTAGTTCGGGTGGTCCCCACCTCTGAACATCCAGATGAGAGTTCCAAAGAAAATAAAATGTTAAACAATTTTATATTATTTTATTCTTTCTTGAAAACCCCAAATTTTATCTTTCACCCTCTACCTACTACAGCCGAGGTGAGGGACCCATTAAGCAAATACCAGTGTTGTGAGTTCAATGGTGAAAACAGATTTCAATTCCAATCACCGGTTCAAAAGTTACAAAAACTTTCTTGCACGTTTACTGAACGTACCCGAAAAAAAAGTTCATAAATTCATTCCGGGCACACTGGACCTCAGAATCACATGCCATAAATATTAGCAGACTCGTAAAATATTAATTTAATTAAAAAAATGACATTGATTTTTTTGGAATTTACATTCTCCTAACCTCAGGGATTTACATCCCTGCAAACCACAACTCAAAACTAGGAAAACAAGTGGGGGTACTGAGAACGAATCTAATACCCCTTCTCCCATGTGCTCTCTTAGAGGTTCCCATGCTACCAAAAAACATTCACTAGATGTATTGACTGCCCATGAAGGACCCGCTCCAATCGATCTTCAATATCTACTGGAACCTCCGTATAAGTCGTCCCATCGTCGACATCTAGGTCTCTATGGTTGATGATGCGAGAGGGGTTGTGAAAATATCTTCTAAGCTAGGATACGTGGAAGATTTCATGCACCCAGTGCAACTTAGGTGGATGAGCTAAGTGGTAAGCCACCTCGCCAACTATGTTGTGGACCTGAAAGGGTCTGATTAATCTCAGAGATAACTTTATGCCTCGTCCAAATCTCCAAAAACCTCATCGAGGTGAGACTTATAGAAAGATGTGGTCACCATCCTCAAACTCCAGATATCACTTTCTCCTATCAGCATATGAATTTTTCCAACTCTGTTTAGTCTTCATCATCTCTTGGATGATCTGCACCTTCACTGTGGTAACTTGAACCATCTTTGGTCCCACGAGTGCTAACTCCCCTGGGTCAGTCTAGCAAAAAGGTGATCTTCAAGGTTGCCCATACAACGCCTCAAAAGGTGACATCCTTATGGTGGAGTGATAACTGTTGTTTTATGTAAACTCCCCCAAAGAAAAGTGATTCTATTTTCTATGACCGTAGTCTAGCACGCAATCACACAACATATCCTCGAGGGTCTGATTGGTCTGCTCAGTCGGGCCATCCATTTGAGGATGGAAGGCGGTGCTCAAATGAAGTTACATCCTGAAATCCTTCTGCAACCCCTTCCATATCTGGGAAGTAAAATGTGTATCACGATCAGAGAAAATCATCATGGGTACTCCATGTAGCCGCAAAATCTCTTACACATAGTGGCATCCCAAGCTCTCTACTGAACCCTTCTCTCTGATTGGTAGGAAGTGGGCTGACTTGGTGAGTCAGTCGATGATCACCTAGATAGAGTCATGACTTTTGGATGTATGTGGAAGTCCTGTCACAAAGTCCATGGATATCCCATCCCACTCCCACTCTGGGGCCTCTAAAAACTGAACTAAGCCTCCCGGTACCTGATTCTCTACCTTCACTTGCTAGAAAGTGAGGCACTGAGAGACAAACTCTGAAACTGCTTTCTTCATTCCCGACCACCAGTGCTATTGTCATAGGTCCTAGTACTTCTTCGCTACTCCTGGATGTACCACTAAAGGGGATGTGTGGAACTCCCTCAATACTTCCTACTGAAGTGATACTTGTACCATGGTACATCCTCTGAAGAGGATGATGTGCTCCCCACATTCAGAAAATCCATCAGGTGCCTGTCCTGTGGATATCTAAGCACGTCGAGCCTCACAGTCAGCGTCCCCACACTATTCCAACCTGACTCGCTAAAGAAGTGGGGGAGTGACTATAAGGGACTGAAGGAAACCTGCTCCATCCTGATCCACAGTGGATATCTGCAAAGCGTCCAGCTGCTCTTTCACCTATCCTAGCAGTTGTATACCTAACCTCCTGCTGAGTGTATCTGCTACAACATTCCCCTTACTAGGAGTATAGACTATCTCAAAGTCATAGTCTGGGAGTAACTCTAGACAACTTCATTGTCTAATGTTCAGGTCCTTCTGATAGAAGATATACCAGAGACAATTTTGATCAGAGTACATTGTAAAATGCTCTCCCATCAAGTAATGTCGCCACATATTCATGGTGAAGACCACTACTACTATCTCCATGTCATGGGTAGCGTAGTTCTGCTCAATACTGTCTCAGCTGTTGAGAACCATATATTATCACTACTCGCTCCTGCATCCGGACACATCTGAGTCTGGTCCGTGATGCATCACAGTAGACTACATACGTTACGCCATCCTCTGGAAACCTAAATATAGGGTCCGTAGTTAGCCTCTGCCTCACCTCTTGAAAACTCATCTAGAATATCTCCGACCAAATTATGTGTTGCCCTTTCATTATCAACGTTGATATAGGTTCTGAAATTCTAGATAAATTTGGAAAACATATCTGATAATATCCGCCCAAACTCAGGAAACTATGTATCTCTGTCACACTATTGGGTGGCTCCCAAGAAAGTACCACCTCAATCTTTTCTAGACCCACTGCAACTCTAGCCTCTAAGATGATGTGTCCCAGAAAGTGAACCTCTTGGATCCAATGCTGGAACATCCAGAGCATACTGTAAAGCTAGTTCTCTTGAAGTGTGTCCATTACTACCTGAAAATGATAGTAATACTCCTCCTCAGTAGCTGAGTAGATCTGAATGTTGTCATTGAAGACTACAACAAAGAGATCAAGGTATGGCTGAAATATCATATTCATGAGTCTCATGAACACTACTGGAGTGTTGGTTACGCCGAATAGCATATCCAAGAACTCATAATGGTCATACCGACATCTGAAGGTCATCTTTTGGGCATCCTTTTCTAGTACTCTGAGCTGGTGATAGCCTGATCAGAGCTCTATCTTTGAGAACCACCGTGGTCCTTTCAAATGATCAAAGAGGCAGTCAATCCTCAAAAGTTGGTACTTTTTCCTCACGGTCACCTGGTTCAGGCGCCGATAGTCGACACAAAGTCTGAAGCTCCCATCCGCCTTCTTGGCGAATAGAATCGGGGCAGTCCAAGGAGAAACAACGGGCTGAATGAACCCTTTACCCTATAAGCCTTCCATATATACCTACAGCTCTCGATGCTCCGCGGGACCCATCCAATATGCTGGTGTAGATATCGGTGTTGTCTCGTGGTACAAGTAAACATAAAATTCCACCTATCTGCAAGTAGGTAGACTCAGAACATCATCAGGGAAGACATCTGTGTATTGGTGCACCACTATTGGATAACTCTGACTCTCCACATCAACCACTCTGAGGGTAAGGCTCAACAACTGATATGTAATCGGCTGCACCATCCTCCAGGTAAGTCCATCATATCCTGCAAACACTCCCTTCTTACAGGAGAAGGAAAACCTGGTCCCATACGTGAAGACACACCGCACATTGAGCATAATAAAGTCAATCTTAGCATGGACTGTAGATTACCATTCCATACCCAAGATGATGTCATAAGGCCATGATGCTGCTACTTGGAGATCCCAGCTGTAGCTCTCACCTCCTACAGTAAGTTCACACTGCCAGCACTAGTTTATAAGCATCATGTTCGCACCAGTAGAAGTCTCTAGCCATAAAGATCTAGCCAACGACTCTATCGGGAGCCCCATGCTCCGAACAAGGGCAGGGGAAATAAAATAATGACCAGAACCTATGTCTATAATTACTATAGCTAAGGTGGAGTAGACATAGATCGTACCGTGTATCATATCTGGAGCACCATGGTCGTAGGCCTCATCTTCCGGGAGCTGAGCTTGCCCCTGTCCACTATCTCCCTATGGTCATTGTAGAACACCTGGTGGTGTTGGTGGTAACATCTTGAATCATCTCCCACTACCAGATTCATGACCAACTCCTCTACCACGTCTGATTTCTCCATGTGGACCTCCTCAGTCGAGTCTCTATCTCTGCCTAGGTAGCCCTTCGACCATCTTCTGATCATCCATACTGTGGTTCAGACCATTACTAGGCATGTGACCCTGCCCGCCGCATGCGTAACACTGCATGTTCCTCACATGTGTAGCTCTGTCTCGAGTGACCCACACAACTGACCCTGAATCACGTGGTCATCCACCTATAGTTGAGGTCCACTTAGACCTATGTGACATATGTCTGCTTCCAGCTATAGAAGACTCCACTACTTGACATCCGGTGGTGGGTCTCGCTACTGGTAACTACTCAGAAAGGAAAATATCCACTAAGAGGGCTCTCTCTAACACCCCCATATGCAGTGGATACTTAGTGAGATTATCGAATCCTCGATATTTCTAATGAGTCCCTGCTCGAAGGTCTGAGCATTGAAGAATTGGTCCCACATCAAAGTAGTGGAGTAGCGTGAGAGGTAAGTGATCCTTTCCGAGTACTGAGCTAAATATATGGTTCCCTGCTGAAGATGAAGATGCTCATGTATGTGCACTGCACGAAGAGTCACTAGGACGAAATTTGTCCAAAACGGGCTCTGGATGTTTTCCCAGAAAGTGTCTCCACTTCGTGAACCTGGACCATCAAGCTCCACCATCTACATGTTGATTCCTGTAGAAGTATGGTATAAAGGATCACCAAGAGATCATCTAGTGTCCCTAAAAGTTTTAAGACTCTCCCTATGGCCTCCTGCCAATCCTCAGCTTCCTGTAGGTCCGTCCCTCCCCTAAACCTGGGTGGCCTCTGGTGTTGGAACTTGTGCAACTCGCTCAATAAGTGTGCCACATCTACTGCTGGGGTCGGTGGAATCAGTGGCTCAACGGGTATTGGTACCTCTAGTGCCTCTGCTGGTTCCTCTACTGGATGAGGTCCCTCTACCGAGGCCTCATACCTTAGTGGGCTATTAGTGCATACCACTCTTGGAACCCTATCTGGCTGTCTGCATGGTAGAATCCCAAAAAAGAATAGGTGATCCATGGTAAATAAGTTATACCTGGTGAGATGACTCAAAGAGATCACAAAGAATACTCTTCAAAACACACACCTAATTAGTGTTTTTCTGCATTGAGTCAGAAATCAAAATATAGGGTCCTGGTGAATGGACACGTCGGCCACCGCGCCAACACTGGATTCCATAAACAGATAACCACACTAACTATACTTAACACAATTTTCGTTAACAGAAAGATCAGAGTCATATAATCTATGGTAGAAATGACTCCTCTGATACCAATTTTTCAAGACCCATCACCCAAGGCCTATGTCCTGACTACCCCAAGCTGCATTCCATAGGCCAGGAGCTGGTGACTAGCACCGAAAGGTAAATTCCTTATAACTGTGAAGGATTTACCTTTATAATATTTAAACACATGCAACCATGGACACAACAAGATATGAAAAAAAGTCAATTGTATTGAAAATCGAGTGTTGAATGTAAAAGTGGGCCAGAATACAATCCCGATAGTAAAAGTACAATTACAACTGAAATACAATACAATTGAAGAAAGAGAAAGACAACTAATGGGTTGTCCTCCGAGGTTCCAACATGAAGGGTAGGTACATATCACCTCCTCATCACTCCACATCCGCCCGTCTCCTCTGCGCTCTATCACACCATATTGTCCACCTCGTGGAACTGTCCAGTTCTGGTACCCTCAGCCTCGATCATCGTTGTCTGTCGTTTGCACCAAACCCAACGATGTTCAGGCATAGCCCATGCATGGGTGAGTATACCTATACTCAGTTGGGACCCCGAGACCCTCAATGTATCACAAAATCCACCAAAGATAAACCACAAGGCATGAAATCAACTGACAACCATACTTAGGTATATGCCCATCCATATACCTTAGTTATCATATATACCCATCTCAATCAGGAGGAAAACGAAGAATCCAACTCAAAGCCCAAAGTTCAAATTTTCCATGAAGGAAGGAATAAACTGAAGGTAAGTACCATATAGGTACGCAACACAGAAAATTACCACCAAGGTATTAAGATGAAGGAATGTACCAAAAGTTATAGACTCTTATCACACTAGGTATAACTTAACTATAGTAGTAGAGATGACGAGATGTAACAACTAAATCATCTTACTCTGTTAAGAGGCTTTGCTGCTGACCCACACATGATCGCTCGGTACTAACCCACATAGGATCTCTAGGTGCTGACCCACACAAGATTGCATAGTGGTGACCCACAAAAGATCGCTTGGTGATCACCCACATAGGATTTCTCAGTGCTGTCCCAGAAAGGATCACTCTTCATTCTTCATGTCACAGCCAGGTATAGAGTCCCTGCACTACGCTCGCTTGTCACTGGGAGGGTCTGCTCTCCATTCCACTGGTCGATACTAAAACTTCCACAAATTCCCATGAATTAAGATCACAAAGGACCTCAATATCATAGGGGTCTCAATTCAATAGACAGTGCGTCAATCGGATGCTCGGTATGTATGTTATTAGCTTTTTAGTCCCGAGGGACCGATTGGATTAGTGCATGATCTAACCCGACCATTTCCCGACATTATCCAAAACTCAAGTGGGGTATAGAAAAGGTATAATCCTACTCAAAGGCTTTTGATTCCATAGATGATTCGTCAAATAGATGCTCGGTGCCAAAGATATGGCTGAAAGTGCGTAAAAGGGTAGAAGTGGGTCACTGTCTAGTCTGGCTCGCGCTGCGTGGCCCGACCCACGCAACGCGGCCTGGTCTCACGGCACGGCATAGAGGCAGAGTGGCTAGGGGCCACGATGGATGCTGAGCATCGCGAATCCGTGGGATGGCAAGGCCATGGGGCGACGGACGCTACAGATGGTAATGGTCGCGGGAGGCGGTGGCCATGGGGCGACGCCGGCAACGGGCGGCGTCGGGGCGTCATCGCCTACGTCACGACGGGCGGTGGTGCCAGCCGCCATTCTTGAGTACCACTGGTTCCAAATTCCGGCACTGTTCGCCATCACCATCACAAATTAAAGACCAATAAGGGATAACGATGAAGGGGTGAGGACATGATTGTTTGGCCCGCACCCTCAGTGTTAGGGCAATAGCAAGAGGCTCAACAAAATCATAAATCAAGAACAACAAACTCCACAATTTCTTATGAATCAATGATAAAATCATTTTGGTTGATCTGTGTTCTCCATGATTTCCATGAATGAGGAATTTAATCCAGAAATTTCATGAATTCAATAATAACCTCTGCCTCATTTTTTGTTGACGTCGATGCGAGAAGTCGATATTTTCGACGTTCTCCACACCCGCCACACACCTCTGATCTCGAGCTCGTTAGTCAAATAATATCTCTTTGATGGAGGTGGTTCTTCATTTTTGAAGATTTCCATCATTGGAGGATGTCTCGAGGAAGATGTCGAAGTCGTGCATCATCGTTCTTCATTGAAGTAGCTCTTCGTTGGATGTTGTATTCTTCCATGTTCTTCTCTTGCCAACCCTTTCCTCTGAAATCCACCAAAATGAAAAGTATCCCACATAATAGAACATGTTATATATTACGTTTGTTGGCATAATTTCAAATTGGAATAATTAATTTATTGGTGAGTTGGTGTAATTATGTAAGGTAGGGTGGCACAATTAAAGTGGGGGAAGATCAAGAGTTTTCACCCCATTAAGAAGCAAGTTCAAGGGTCATTTAATCTCGAGTGGTCCCTACCACCATAACCAACATGGGAGGTTAGTTCGGGTGGTCCCCACCTCTATAACATCACATGGTAGGTTTAGTTCTCGTTGTCTCTAGCTCTCAATATTCACATGGGAGTTCCAAGGAAAATAAAATTTTACACCAATTTTTTTATTTTATTCTTTCATGAAAAACCCAATTTCTATATTTCACCCTCGACCTAATATGATCAAGTTGAAGGTCCCCTTATGCTCATATCGGTGCTGCGAGATTAACAGTGCCCTCAAATTTCAATTCTGAGCACCCGTTCAAAAGTTACAAAAACCCACTGGCACGTTTACTGAATATACCACAAAAAAGTACAGAAATTCTTTCCGGGCACACCGGGCCTCAGAATCATGCGTCGTAAATTTTCACAAACTCATTAAATTTGAATTTAATAAAAAAACATTTCATTTAATTTCCGGGTCATCAAAATTAAAATTAGAATTTCTTAAATAATATTTTCATTTATATTCAAATAAACTTTTATTAATAATAAATTTAAAAAAATATATTTATCTTTTTAATAATGATTGGATTTGTTAAAAATAATGTTATAATTAAAAATATTATTTTAGAAAAATAAAATATTTTTTTCACATTTTAAAATTTATGCCTTTTCAAACTCATCATATTGTAAAGTATATTTATATGAATTATTAATGTAAAATTTAAGAAAATAATCATTAATTTATAAGAAAATGTACAAATTCATACAATTAGGGTCTATATACAAATCCACTTTTTGGAAAAGCATATAACTTAAGGTAATGGTGAGTGAATGTGGTACATTATTAGGGTATCTCTACAATCATGGTTTAGATTGTGATATTGAAAATCCAGAACATATCTCATAATGGGTTTTGTTGATTTTTTAGTTGTTGAATATTAGGTTGGGATTGGTAAAGAGAAATTCAAGTCACACCATCCCCGTCATAAGCTCTGATGAATGGGGTTTTTAATTTTTGATTCTACTGGTCGAGACCATCACATATTATGTCTCCATGAATAATAAATTATAAATAATAATAATACATATTTATATATGAATAATAATAATAATAATCATAATGTTCACTATTCTAATGATATATTAACAATTATTATGATTTATCATAGAGTTGTAATCTCAATAATAGAATTATTTAAATATTTTATAATGGCACAAAATAAAAAGATGAAATGTACGAAATATGTTTTCAATATCTGAATTTCATAAAAAGGCATTACATAATTGAAATGAGAATTTCTTTTATAAATGTTTAGATTGTTTTATTCTTCCCCACCTAAGAAATTTCAACCACAAAATCTTATTATATAACTTACAATAGATGAAATTTCTTATTTTTAATTTAATGGTCAGGTATTTATGTCGGCTCCTCAAACTTTTAGTTCTTCAATATAAATTTGACTAGGTTAATAATATTTTTTTGATGAATTTTTTCTATATGTTCTGTGGTATTTTCTTGATGATCATTGTATGAAAGATAATTCTCTAAAGGAACCACCACTATATATTGTAAATGTGAGGTGTGAGGTACGTACATTCATTAGATGGATACATGGAAGACAACATATATATTTGATAGGTTACTTTGGTGTTTTAGTTAATAGTCCATAACTCAAATTTTATCAAGGCTCTCAAAAGGGGTGACGTATCTTAGATTTCACAATACATTCTTCCCAATCCTCCGGTCATTCTTTAATATTGATATATAAATAAATACCTTATCTCTAACCTCAAAATCTATGTCTCCTTGATGATTAATGGTATAAATTTTTTTCCCACATTTCGTGAATTTCACAATCTACTGAATGGTTAGAACGTTCTCCATCATCTCATAGATTATATCAGGTCCCTTTAACTTTTTCTTTCAAACTTTATCCTATTATGTTAGATTTTGACACTGATTCCCTTACATATCCTCTTGTGTACCATTTGAATTGATGAATGGAATCTTTAATTTTATAAGCACTCTACTAAAGAAAGGGCTTTATCCCAATATACATAGAATTCCATTTATCATGATCTTCATTTATTTTCTAGATCTTCAATGGTTCTCCAAAATTTATCATCTATATGAGGGTAATATGAATTAAGTAAAATTATAACATTATCCTAAACTTTTGGATGGATTATTCCAAACCTCGAGGAATACAATAGATTTCATTTATATATAATATATAGGGTTAATCCATGAAGTGTTACAAATTCTTTTATGTATATACATTAGATTTGAAGAAGTGGGAAATATTCATTTATAGAATTGAAATGTGCTGAATTTGTAATGAGATCGACTACTATCAAAATTGTGTTATTATCATTAGATGTCCTAGGGATTCCCACAAATATTTACAGGGTTATGTTTTCCCATTTTTGTAATGGTATGGGAGATGGAATCACACTAACCTTATAATCCTATCCTTCATTCATGACTTATTGGAATACTAATCATCGTGAAACAAACTATGCAGTCTCCCTCCTCATGTTTTCTCTTGATTGTTTTTTAATATATATGTCCATATCATCGTGATTCCAAAATGAATAGGTAAGGGTGAGATAATTAAATCATCGATAAAGAACCTATATAATTTTGATTATTATTGGAAACATCTCTTGTTCAAAACCCTTATAACTTTTTCATCAGTAATGTTTAACATTGGATTATTCACTACCTTTCTCTATTGATCCACCTCATATTTTATATTTCTCTTGTTCCAATCAATATTCGATAATTGAAATGTAATATAGGAATGATAGGATGAATTTCACCATATGAATACCATGTCCTTCCATTCCATTTAATAGAATATTTTATCCTTAAAAATCCTCCACATGGAATGAATTTTGGGATCCTTTCTACACAATGAATCTTCCACTTTGTTTTCAATCAAATTATTGCAATGTAATGAACTATCTTAATCATTAACTATCTATAACCACCACTATTAGCATATATTAAGAACATTTTTGGTGAATATTAAAATTAAGATTATCTGATCCATATATATGTCACAATCCTCTCCATATAGTTAATTTCACCTAATCAACATTGTGAGGAACACTAAATCCAACCCCAAATATTTGGTTTTTTATTTCTAGTTATAAATCGTGATTGGATGGATGTTTATGATATTTTTTTATTTCATGAGTACATTATCCAAGAACTTTTTGGACACATTACTGAATATCACAAATCAATCCATAGTAATGGGTAATCGAAGAATATATGTAGTGGTTGACCTCTTCTTTAACACTTTAATTATATCTTTGAATTTAACTTTGTTCTTGAACTTCACTCCCTTTAGAGTTAGAATGGTTAGCGATCTTTAAAATTGGGATAATTTTCCAATAAATCACAAGGAGTACCAGGAAATTTCAATTAATTTGTAGGTCTATAAAAAAAATGATGTTCTATCCAAGATTCAATCATCTAAAACTTCAATAGATCCCAAAATATCCATTTAATGGTGATTATATTAACAAAAATGATACTTTCTCCTTAAAACATAAAATTTATTATACATTTAATTTAAATTTTCATTTCAAAATGTTTTCATTAAATTATTAAATATCATCCATGTTTATCCTTACATTTAATGATGATAATAATATTAAAAATATATAATATAAAAAATTTATTGACATAGTATCTAAATTTTATATTCACAAAGTTAATGGATATAGATGGAGAATTATTGTGACAAAATGGAGTAACTATAAACTGATAGTGCTTATAAATTTTAAAAAAAAGTATTATTTTTGATATCTTCCTTCTACATATTTACTAGATGAATCACTGATCATAGATACAGATTGGAATATTACTACCCAACACCTAAATGATAAAAAAGGTCATCAATATGTTGTATAGGATAAATATTAATAATCTGGATCTTTATAGCTCACAATAATCAATATTAAGACACAATTTTTAATCCTTATGGATTATGAAAATGACCCGAACACCTTGTGGTAGATCACATTGATTTATAAACACTATTTCTAGATTGTCTTGTAGATTCTCTTTAATCACTTGATAATTAATAATAGAAATTATATTTGTGGTATTATATATTGTGTTGTCTCTAGAATTATGTTTGATCAAGAAATCAGCATCTCGACTATGATGGATACTGGGAAAATATTTTGGGAATAAATCATTATATTTTCATATAATGAGGACGTCATCCAGGATTATATTTTTATTTTTCTTAATCATTTTAGCAAGATAATAATGCATTTACGGAAATGATATCCATTATTGAGATTAAGATTCCAAAGGACATACATCCCAATTCTAACATATTTATATACATAGGTGTAAAATATATTATCAATACTAAAGTTGGCTTCCTCCAACTTATGTGTGACCATAGTATGCAAAAAATTACGAAAAATAAAAAATTACCTCCCTCTAATATCATGCATCATCATCCATGATTCCATTTTCTCCATGCTTCCTCACGTAGGATTTCCCTCCACTGTGATTAGGTTTCAGTCCATTTCAGCTCTACCTCTGCCTATTAATCCTAGTCTTCTGGCTACCTCTACCGATCACTCCACCTATATGCGTTCTCCATCTTCTCTGACTCTGCCCTCTCTTTTCTAGCTTTTCTTATCAACACATCCTCCCTTAGATCCCATTCATGCTCCCCCCCCCATGACCACCCTACGGTTTTGGTTCGACTTCCACCTCCATTTTTCTTTCGTTTCCAATCCACCTCCAACCATCAAAACCTCCAATGATTCTTTAATCCTCTTATACGGTCGAAGCTCCCCAAATGCATATACCATCCACCATTCATTCCATCCATCCACTACATGATCCCCCAATGATAATATCTCCCAGTTATTATCCAATACTCCACCATTTCTGAAAAACCTATGACTTCCTACTACTTGGTCTACTCTTCGATTGATACTGTATTTCACAAACCACATGTGGCCGATGATGCTTCCATCGAAGTCATTAGGTAACCCAACCTCCATAAATAAATAATGATTCACCCCAAAACCCTCAATTTAACCTCTAATTTTTGTCTGGATGGATTTCATTCATTCAATTTATTATCTTCGTTATTTTCATATCTCATTTCTGATCTTCTTTCCTCTTTTGTGGTATTTTTATATTGTTATGAATGACATTAACATTAAATTTTGAAATAATGAATGCTGATACATAGGCTTAGGAATCATTAGTGTATATAGAGAACACCAACTAGAATAATCATGTGTATATTATAGCGACATAATAGGCCTTTTGTGATGGTGTTTCTCAGACTATAACATCACCCCTTGATGTGATCAAGATAAGATTCCATATTTGACTCTAATTCAATGTTTTTTATTTTTTGCACAACTTCATTCGAAATTATATCTTGTACTCTATGAAAACAATACTCTATGAAAACTGTACTATCAATGTATTTGAATTAGTTTACTTTTTTAGGGAAAAAAGACAAGTGATATAAATAGATGCATCTTCCCGATGAATTGGTGGTTTGTGTGCACTTTTTTTATGTACAAGGTTCCTCTATTATGGGTTTTTTCATTTCATGATTTCTCCATTTAATGCATCACAAATATATTATACTGTAACCTAGAACATACTCTAGTTGGTTCACTGAGATTCCTAATATATTTCTTTGATTATGACCCACTTTATTTCACTTTTTAGTTCCCTTTTGAAAAATGAAAAATGAGAAATAATGATCAAAATATGGTGTTAAGGTAATTTAATGAAGAAGTCAATTAAATTTTTGATGTGTTATAAGTAACCATGTAATTAAATGTCACCAAATTCAAAATTTTTATGGAGTTTTGAACTCAAGCTCAAGCTTGGGTTCGTTAAATCATCCCTGGAGATTTTATCCACTCATGTATACATATTTACTATTTATTGACTATAATTTTATTGAAACTTTATAATTTTTTATTCCAATCTCTATGTGTATTGTATTCACTAATCCATGAATTGATCTTTTCAATTATAGTAATATTTTATTTGTATTTAGATAAATTATTTTCAACATTTGTAATATTAAATTTTATAATTTATATAATCAATTATAACTGATGATGATTTCTATTTGTATTATTCTTTTATTTTCCCTAATACATTATCTTTGTGAGTAATGTTTACTAAAAATTATTTACCTTTCTATTTATTGAGCTTTATTAATTTGTTAACATTGAATTACCATTTTTTCAAAATTCTATATGTAATGAACAAAATTGATTATGTATTAGATGCCTTTTCGATAATTGTATAAGACTAATTTTTGTTTTACAGTATGTTCCAGTTAAGGAACCCTTAAACTCCATCATTGGCCAGTTTCTATTGTGTCTTTCTTGAAAGGAGAACCCTCGAGTTCAAATGAAAAACTCTAATTCACTTCCATTATTTGACCCTCTAATTCATTCTGAAACATTATGTTTTTTAAAGGTTGTTCCATGTCTTTATCCTCTTACCCATTTTTTATTTCATCTCTATACTCATTAAATAAAATTATAACTATATTAGGTACTATTTTTCTCAAATTTCGGAAATTTTATTAACAGAAATAGAACTACCATTGAATTGAAATAATTTTTTTATCCTTATTTTATATGATCATTAAAACAATGGATCATTACACCTATTTTGTAGCATGAATTTTGGGTTCATTAAATCATCCATTTAGAATTTATTCAGTCATGTATATATAATTACTATCGATTTACTATTATTTTATTGAATGTTTATTATTAAAAAATATGCATTTTTTCTCAATTTAGTTTTTTTGGCTCATTTTTTCTTATTTTCTCTATTCATTAACTCGTATTATGAATGTAGCATAATTTGTAATAAATCACTATATTGGTTCACTAAGGACATGAATCACCGCCACACACCTGCAACTAATCCACCACCATCTTACATCCATCTCTCTTTGGTCGTTTGTCGTGCCCATCTCATCCTGACCAAGTATCAAGCTCATCAAGAGGTGTTCTCAAGCTCATCAGTAACTTGGTGTGCTTCCGAGACCCTACTACTCACCCATACCATGCATAATTTCCCATGATGAAACTATCGTCCATCCACACATTCTGCACCAGGCATATATGCCCCATGGTTATCTCCTCTATGCTTTCATCCACCTATGTTACCATATTGTTCTCTATAGCTTCTTGATTCTATGAAAAATGAATATCTTACCTCCAGCACCATAGGCCATTTCCCTCTAAAAACATCATCACCATGTGATATCTCTCCTTCATGTATTCTAGCTGACTAGAAAACACATATGTTGATGAAATATGTGATGAAATTTTCAAAGCCCCGATTTATAGTAGATCAACTATTGAAAAAAAACATTATTCTCACATGTAAGAATTTATTTTTTGTTCTTTCATGTAGTATTTTTACTAGATATATGTCTGTTTTCATGACATAAAATGCATATAGATTTATTATCAACGGTTTATTCTCTACAATATGACTTCAGATTTCTTGTGAACTTTTCTATCTTTACTGCTTGCATGAACAATATTGTATTATGAAGTAAATTAAATAAGAAACCAAAGTACTCTTAAGGTGCCCTTCTTCTTGAAGATAACATTTTGGAATGTTCATTTATTTATTATGAACATACTACAACTTTAATGTTTAGAGGAATCTTTTCTAATTATTCATTCTTGTGGTTGTCCATATTGAACTTCCTAATAAATATGTTCATACATTTATATGGATTAAAAACATTGTTATTCCATGTTTCATTTTTTCTTTTTGTTTGTGGCTCACAATTATGCAGTTCATTCATTACACTTATTTGGATGGTAGTAGAACAATAATTATTGGCATTTACATTTGTTCCGTATGAACTCTTATATACATGTCTTTGCTTCTATGTTTTATCTTATTAAACATTTGGATTCCAGATGATTATTGTATAAGAACTGTCACTTAAGTAGTGCTTCTAATGATAATGTGGTGAAAAATGAGAAGAGGTGGTTATAGTTTTTAATAGATATCATATTTACTTCAATAAAGTTGATGTTCAAGAGGAACTACAATCAGGACTCAGTTGAAATAAGATGTGGTGGTTCCAACCTTGAACACCACACCTATTAATGGACGTGGGTAGACCTATTGGAACTGTCCAACTACGGACTGGTTTACTACAGCACATCTTCATGGGTTTACACACAAAAATTCCTTTCCCTTATCTTTTTTTATTACATTTAGTTATATTACTATTTAACAACATTTTTTGGGGTTTTCTGTGCTGGAAAAAAAGCTAGAAAACACCTCACACACCTGTTGAAGATCGAACCATTCTTTTTTTGGAATCATAAACATACATCCAGGTACGTGTTTCTACATAGTATTCAATGTTGTAGATGTTTTCTACCTCCCTCATTTTAGTTTATGTGATAAAATACACATTTAATGTGCAGGTTTCACTAAAATACATTTAATGTGTAGGGTTCAGTTCACTATTTTTTAAGATATGATTTAGTGCACTCTTTAATGGACATTTGTGAGACTATTCAGGTAAATATCTCTTTGGTTGGTGCAATCCACTACTATTGTTGTTTAATTTTAGAAAACTATTCAAAAAACTCTTATTGCACTTGACATTAATAATAAGTGGTTCCATATAGATTTTTCGGAATTCCTAATTTATTATGTGGGTTTTTTTAATTTATCTAAATGATTTCCTTCATGATAAGGTTCCCATAAATATGAGATATGGGTTGTGGTGTCTTGATGGTTGGGATTAGGTAGCCGCAAGTCGTGACCACTAGTACATTGTATGGAATCATACATAAACCTCCTCTACTCCAAAAACAATAGGTTGAGGATGCTTCTGGATATTAGTAACCTAATGATAATAATTACAATAATAATGTAGTCACTCCACTCCATTAAAGGGAATTAGATTATATAAAGATAGTAACAATCATAATAGTTATAAACTTAATGCATTTTATATATTACTATAATCATTGTTAAAAGAATTTCCATCACTTATAAATATCATGTTCAATATATATAAAATCAAAGGATATGGTTATAGCTTCCATGTGGGTTGTGTTTGGGATTTTGATAGGTGTTTATTCAACACAATTAATTATTGAATTCATACATCCATCCCTACTTTATCTTCATTCATTAACATGATTTTCATTATGATGAATACACTTTTACAGGAGATGAATTCTCAGTCAGCTGGATATCTTTAAACTATTCCATTCTTGACACACCCATAGGCTGTTACAAATATATTTAACACAATCACACAAATTATTCCACATATTGTTAATTACATTTTTATTAAGTGCGAGTTTGATTATTGAAGTTAAATTATTTATAATAGAAAATGATTTTTGTTTTTTATTTTTCTTTTCAATTGAAAATATCATTATATTTTTATCAACAGATGGAATGTTACATTTTTTTTGTATTAATGATGTTCTTATTTATAAATAACAAAATATGTGTTTTGTTACAATTTTTATAGTTGATATACAAAACATGTGTTCTGTTTTTATTTTTTTGTTTCAAAATAAAATTTCAATTGTTACTTTTGAATAGTAGTTCAGGTGTTGAAATAAATTAATTACATTGGAAATTTATGGACATGTGTCCAAGGATGTGAATGAATCTAATATTTAAACTCAAGACAATCACTTTTCTATTTCAAAAAATTGGCGGAAATGGAATGATACTCAGATACAATTTCTAACATTTTTCATCTATTCATTGCAATTCACCATGTTTTGGACATATTATGGAAATGTGGTTGTCTGTTTGTAGCTAAAAAACATGGAAAGGACATGCCTCCAGAAATCTTATAGATCCATCTCAAACATTACGAAGGAACAATTCCATCTTCTTCAAGGGTTTGTATCAGAGGTTCGAGATCCCTCTTCTATAAATTTGCTCATTGAAAAATGTTTTCATGCTCTATAAATCCATCGGGAGTGGATACTAGAAATATGGGTTTGTTGATTATCAACTTATTGATGAAATATTTTTCTGTTATGATTAGTGATATAGATGGTGATGTTTATGCAAATTTGATTCAGTGGGATCAATGTTATGATTCTGTGAAACTATATTTTGGTTCCAAATTTGGATATCCCAAGGGTGTTTCAAATTGGTTATTTCAAATGGTGGTTCTAGATGCAGTTTTTTATAATTTAGATATCCATTTTTAGTAACTAGGGGGTGTTGTATTTTTCATTCCATTATTCATTTAATCATGTGTGTGGATATTTAGAGGACATGTGATTCCAATTATTTATCACTATGATTAACATGATTCCAATGTGGAATGTTCTGTGATGTTTTGGAAAGAGTTATTTATGGTTCCCCTTTATATTGAAAATATTACTTTATTTTTTAAACAACCTCAACTAAAACGAATTGGTTCACATTAAACAATAATTTCTTCAATATCCATGTGTTTCATACAGAAGTTACTAAATTTTTATTGGTGTTTATCACCAATTTCCATGAATTTTAAGGACAATGTAAAACAACAATGATTTTCAATGCCTGTGATCTTTTAGAATATAAGTATTTCTTAGAGGGTATTAGAGTTTTTCGATGGACAAGGTATGTATATTATTACATTTTATGAAATTGTAGTCATTTTTTAATTTCATAAAAAAATAAATTCTCACATTGTAGAAGTTTAATTCAAAATGTCATTTCATTTTTTGATTTCAAAACTTTTATTAGGAAAACACTTCATTTTATATTGTTATTCATAGCTTGAGTTGAACATCATGCCCGAAAAGAGTAAGTTCCCAACTTTTGTAAATAATAACTTCTGGCCATCTAACTTTTTTCTAATTAAGGTTGAAATAGCATATAATGCTTTCATTTCTTCTTCAATAGATTTATAATTCACTATTTTTATTATAATTTTTAAGGTCCCCAGTTTCAGGATCTGATTCAATACTAATGAGTTATTTTAACTATGTTTCCCAAGAACACTTGCAGAAATTATTATCATATCCAAGTAATAATTACTAAGTCCCTAAATAAGCACACCAAGTCCACCAAGATTATTGAGTTCATTAGCGTGATCAATGGGTTCACTGAGTATAAGTAGATAATATGGGTTGTTGGAATCAGCTCTATTTGTGGTAGAACAATAATTGTAAAAAAAAGAAGTTTTTATGTTTGTATTCACCCTATTTTCTGTTTATTGTAATGATATTTTTTTATTTTATCGATTTTCTTATTGCGGTTGGAAAGAATTCATGTTTAAAAACTGGGAAAACATTATCCACATCATATTTTCAATTAGATTTTAAATAATGTTTACAATCAGAGGTTATCCTCATCATATTTAGAGTCTATATTCATCCTCATCATAATTAAAATCATATTTTTTTAAATATATTCTTCTTATGGGAGAATATTGTTTATTTTTTTCAAGAAATATAATATTGATAGCATAAATTTTGTAGCCTCTTAGGGTCCGGATAGTATGAAACCTGGCACAAATCCTGAACCAGTTTCATAGCATTCATTATCGAGGGATCTTATGTTTAGTGATCTTAGTGGTTGAGATCCTCAGAATCAGGATCTTTTGGTCTATGATCATGAAATTTAGTGAATTTAAGTAGTGCTATTGGGAAAAATACCAGACATGATTTTCTGGACTAGTTTTCTGAATGCTCTGCTAATAATAAATACACTCGGGCTACATTACATGCCTTACATGTGGAGATTTTATGTCGAATATACCATGGAATAATGTTTTGATGTTAAAATTCTTATAAAATGACAAACTCTTCAAAGTGGATGATTCTTTTTTTTAAATGGGTTTTCCAATATATCTCTTTTTGATTAAATGTCCTATGTTGTGCAAGAAAACTTAGTATATTTATGGTTAGAGGAAAATAGAGTAGAATGAAATACTACTCAGATAGATAAGATCATTTCCTCGTCATCTATTTTTGACAATGTAGTGGATTCTTCTTTGTGTCAGATGATGTTGTTAATAAACACTAATGAATGGGGAACTACTAAATCTAATCCAATGAATTAGGGATATAATTAGATAGATTCCAAAAAGGATTCAAAATCACTTCTTTTTGAGAAATCATATGCTCATTTATTTTTAAAGAGAACTTTTTATTCAATAATAACTATAACTGTTGTTCCCAAGCATTAAGTCTTTCTGTTTTTATTGTTCCTTCATTATGTATTTTATTTAGAAAGCTGCTTAGTCTATAATTTTTTTTCAATTTATTTATCATTATTTCTTCATTATGTATGTCATTTTTTCCTAATATTTTCAATATAATTATGAACTATTTTGTTTTATAAATATTATTTTATAATTAATAACAAGAATTATTTTATAGTGTCGTGTATCGCACAGGAGGAGTACTAGTTTTGATTCAAATAGTGGATTCCTTTTCTATATAATTTTGGTTGGCACAATACCAAGAAAAACAATAACTAAAAATAATTTCATTGACCGTTCATTAACGAAGATTCAAAAGTTTTAATGATAATTTTATACAAAAAATACTTATATGGGATACTTTTTATACCTAGTATATAATTATACCCCATTTTTAATTTTCACTAATTTTTTTACTTCATTGTTTTGTAGTGATGTTTTAAATGTTCTATGAAACATTATTGATATGAGAGGATGCATATTACTAGAATCAATTAGTATATTGAGTATCCTAAAATGAATAACTGGATTTTCATTAACCACATAATTATTAGAATAAACCTTAGTTGTTGAGATGGAACAATATTAACCTTTACCTCTAGGACATTTTATTTATTGTCATCGGTTATCATAAAACCCCATTTTATTAGAAAATTGGACTGTATAATGGCCTCTTTAATTTTTGTTTAAACACTATAGAGTGGGATGGGGGATAACTAAAGCATTCCATTCTTCTATCAAATTGGTGGTTTTCCCGCATTTTTATTCCCTATCTAGGCTCCCTTCATTCCCATAGAAAAATAATTTAATTTTCCCCTTTAGGTCATTTTAGACATGAATATTATTGGACTGTTAAAATGTTAGATGTTGGAATTTTTTACCACTATTATATTTCTCATTCGTTCTACTAGAATAAATTCTAATTTTTAACATCCCATATCCAAAACCATGAAATCCTAGAGATTTAATAATATACATTTTGAATTGTAGGGAATATAAAAATAATTAATCATACCTCTCAATGTCTATAATCAAAATATATTTTCATAGAATCATCTTTATATAATTAATTAATTAGTAAGTATTACTTTCAGTAATAATAAAAAATAATGTGGTGTATTGCATGAGACATTTTATGTTTTCATTATATTCCATAATAGATTGATCATATTGTAATAATCACATAGAAAACACTATCTATCTTATGATATATTATATGTGGAATGTATTTTTGGAAAAAAAACTTCCTGAATTCATTACACTCCATCACGTTGATTTTTTACTTTAACATTACTATTATTGATCAAAGTCCATCATTGATTAGCTTAACCATCCCTGTGATAAATAGAACGTATGGAACTCTTTTTCTCAATGAATTGTTGGATACAGTATATCATTTAAATGGGACAGATATATTTTTCCATGATAAATGTATCATACGTATTGTTGAACCTTAGAGTCCATTTTCACATTAGAGTCATAATTATAACATGTTCATTTATAGAGAATGTGTTTTTCCCCCTAATTCAAGTTTCTATTTAAAAATTATGTCAATTGATTATGTTGGTCATTAATTTCTCACATCTGTATCCACCAGTTTGGGAATCATATTTAGTATTTGATCATATTTTCCATCACATTGGCCATCATCCAAGTTCCTTACATTTTCTTTCATTGACGAAAATACCAAAAAATAGGTATGAGAATGTTCAAACTCTTAAACATTGAAAATAATGACTAAGAACACTGAATGTAAAAATAATAAATAAAATATATCCCTTAATATAGGAATATCTATGTTTAAATATATGTTATCCATGGTTTATTTCGTAACATTATTGTTTATAAGCATTTATCTTATCATCAAATTAGTATTGAAAAACAATATGAATTTACTAAAGAATATCTTCTACAAGTGTCAATCCATGTTTGTAGTGAATACCCTTTGTCATACACTATGTGAAAATTTAGTTGATACCCAATCCATCCTTTTGAGGTTATTACCCTTAGGTATAATTTTACTTGATCCACATCCACTTGTAGTATCCATATTGATATTTTATTTCTTGTAAACATCATGATTTATAATTTCACAAAATATAGGGTTGTTTTCTTATGGTTATTTTTATTCCAAAATATTTCACTATGTTTTCCAATACTAATCCATATAAATTAGTATACCTTGATCAGATTCCATTTTTGAAAACCCATATATTTTATAAACATTATTTAATGAATTATGACATCAAGATACACCTAATTCGACTACAAAATATTGATCATCCATGTGCCTTTGTGTAAGTTGATACATATCCCATATACATTAAAAATCATATAATAAAATTACAAAAAAACTCAATAATAACCCAATTAAAAATCCATTTATCTTCTCAAATGGAAAGAGATAACCTGGGGACATATATAATTATGGGGTGAACCATAAATCCTAGTAAAGTAATAATAAACTCATAACATTATTAAATTAATACATATGAGTTAAATGTTAAATAAAGGTGACATAAAAGGATAAAAATCATACACATGATCATTATAGCGTGGTATAATATTATAACATCAATGAAAAATAGAAATTTGGAAACAATATAAAAACAAAATTATAAGTTTATTAATGAATATCCATTTAGACATCATAAAATTTTGTTGTTAGAAAAACCTCTTATGGACTATACATGGTATCTCATGAGATTAAAATAGTACATTATGAATTGTATAGATATATAGTTTATGGCCCACCAGTAAAATTCATGTCATATACGTGAATTTGGGTTCAACATAGATAATACAAAAGAAGAAATACTTTCATCAATTTTAATACCATGATTGTGGAGTGTGTATTACATAAATGGAAGTCCCCAATAAATAAATAATTTGTATAGTTATGTGAATAACCTTGAATAAAAAGGGGTATTTTTATTCATAACATGGAATTTTATAATTAAAAATCATGGGACAATTTCGATAGCCTAAAAGGTGTATATAAAGGATCTTTAATGAGATTAATGAGATTGTAATGTGTTATAAAATCCCTTGGTTTCTACCCATTGTTTCTTTCAAAGAGGTAATGTGTCCAAAAATAAATTTTTATTTCATAGACACATTAAAAAGAAGTGGGGAACCATGAAAAACAAAAAAATATCAGTATGTTCTGAAGGAACTAACATAATTTCCAAATACCAGACTAAGATTACTAGAGTTAGCTACCATATAGAGTTCACATTGAAGATGAGTTACCTAGGTGTCTGGTTCATTGTTGATAAGACCATCTAGATGATTCTCTATTATGTACCATGTCTGAATGAATTCTTCTGAGGTTATTTTATGATTTTTGTAGCATGTAGCTAAAATTCGTTCTTGTTTTTGAATCTTGCCCATTTTCTCCTCATTGATATCAACATGAAGACTTACCTTATAAATAATATCAATCTCCTCTCTTGATGATTTTATTCGACTGAACCCTTCTATAATTTCTTCCTTTGTGTGAAGAATGAGCTTTAGACACCCCCTTTGTCTACTTCTACTACTCCAGTTTGAACTTTTTGTTCACCAACATTATCATGCTATTTATAAGGAACATTGTTATCTGTGGTTAGAGTCTGATTTTCCATCTTATTAGAGATCTGCATGACCCCTTCAATAGTTGAGGCCACCCCTAGTTTTCATTATGTCTCGTTCCACTTTTCTTTACCTGAAGATCTAGTAACAATAGTATTTGGATTATTTGAATATTGCCCACGAGGCCTTGCTTTCCACACCCACCCCCTTTATGGACAAGAAAGTTCCTGAGTAGAGAAATTATAGGTTTCTCATTCCTAGAGCTAGACCCTACCATGTTCTCCCCTTGAAAACCCTACTTATGATCTATTTCGGGTGTCGATTCAACTTATTTCTCACAGATCTTGTTATAATTTGACGACCTCGACCCAAGCAGTTTCTGCTTCCATCTTGGATTGCACATTTTTCAACATTCTGGATCTGAATTCTCTTTACCATCTCCACTCAAAGTGAACAAATGATTCTGAATCATTATTTCCATTTGTGCTTCTCTAAGATCATACCCCTTGATTCTGATACAACACAGTATTTAGATCAGTAGTGCCATGTTTCTCTACTAGAAACTTGTCATCCACAAGGGTTCTAACACCACTTATAGGATAAGACTGCACATTCATCATTCCATTACCCAGTCCATCATTCCTGAATATATTAGCAAAGGAGGGGCTGGGATAGGGTTGAACATTCCAAGATCACCACTTTTCCCATTAGCTATCCCCACAACCATTTTAATATAAAATTTAATATATGTATTCAAGGATTCAATATTGGTTTGTAAAATTATTCAAATAATGTCCAAACTAAATTATTTTTAAGTAGAATTTTTTTCATGGAGTCCCATTATATTATTTATTATATTAACATTGGGATATTATTATGTCCTTATTCATAATTTCTATTTAATAAATATTAATTTTTTAACCAAAAATCCAAACAAATTATAAAAATATTAAAAAATAATTATTGGAAAATTTGGACATTTTGATTTTAAATTTTTTTATTATGTTAAAATATTTGAATACATAATATAATTTACACATTTAAATAAATAATCTAATTTACTAGAAATACACGTTTTTACAAAACTATATTTATTATAAACCTTATAAAAATTAATTTCGACATAATTACATTATACTATTTTATGTATATAAATACAAATTATTTAAAAAATATTTTTCTTAAAAAATAAAATTTATTTAAAACTTTGTTAAATTAAAAAAAACGAGTTTAAATTGAAATTATATATTCCCCAAAAATATATTTTTAGATTATTCTTTTTACATTTTAATATCTCTATAAATTATTATTTAATAATATATATATATATAAAGTAATAATGAATCGAAGAAAATATAATCTTTACATTTTATAAATAAAATAAAAAAATTCATCCAGCTAGGGTCTAGATACCTAAATTTTTATGACACCATTATATGCCAAAAGGTTGTGGTCTATGATGATGATGATATTTTGGGATGGTTTGGTGAACATTTGATGACTTGTGATTCTGATATTAAAGAAAAACCCTCATTAGTAGTTTTTCTTGAGATTGAGTTGTTGAATCTAGGATTGGCCTTTGTCAAGGGGAAATACCTATGATGTCACCTCCGTCGAATGATCCGATTAATGTGCTCAAATGTTTTTGATCATTCTTTTAAAGGTAATCACATATTATATATGTATCAATTGATGTTTATCATAACCCTTAATATATAGATATACATTCATATATTCATATAATAATCATAATGGTGACTATATAATTTCAACATAAAAAATTATTATTAGGCTTGATGGTCTTTGAAGACTAATATAAATGTTATTTCTATATTTTTGAAAAATATAAAGAATAGAAAATATGTCACATGTTCTAAAAAAAATTCTTAATAAGTCATTTATTACATCAAAAGGGAATTTAATTTATAAAATTTTGGTCTATTTCATCATTAATGGTAACATCATGAATAATTATATAGCCGAATTGTTGAGAATTCTTATAGAAAATATAGTATTTATACCTTTTCATTATGAATTATGGATTCATCATTTAAAAATTGATGAGTATTTGTTCATGTTTAACCATTTTCCTTGATAATGTAGAACAATCAATATTTGTCAGAGCACTAATGACATACTTTTCCTTTCTTACATGATAATATATAGAAAAATAAATATATTTCATTTTGTATAAATATATTATTTTTCATATGATCAATTCACTTTGTAACAATATATATTAAAAAATATTTTCACCCCTTTAGATATCACATTTCTCAAAATAAAGGAATCTATGTAAAATCATTAATAGAATGGTAACTTTTAATTTCTAAAACACATGAATTGTTTAATATTCCTCGTGAATCATTAATTTATTTTCTGAATAAAAATTACATTGTCATTATTCATGGTGATGTATACAAATCCCTTTAATGAGGAATCATTGTAAATTAGAAACTCACACCACATTAGGGTAATTTAGGTATAATTGTGGTAACCAAAATATAGTTTACTTCATTCAAACATTATTCATATATCATTATAAAAATGAACTTAACTCTCTTACATGTTAACAAGGTTATAAGATTATATTTCCATTAAAAAGTTCTGAAAAATAATTAGTATTATTAAGTTATGAAAATACAAGTATGAGTTTATGTTATTTTAGTTTATTTGAGATATTATTTAACAACTATAATATTTTAATAATCAAGAATTATTCCAATAGTTTTTATTATGTCTACCATTAATGATACATTCCAAAACAATACATGAAATAAAAAAATTTGGAAAAAGGTTTTCCAATTCCTAAAGTAATCAACACTATCCACAACTAATCTTCTTGTTCTTCTTTTTTTGGCAGAATATAAGAGATTCTCCTAAAGAAAACAAAAATTAATCGTGGTAGTATATAAAGACTCATTTATGTTCATCCATGAAGTTTCATGGGGGGGGGGATTTTGGTCTAAATAGAATAAATATTAATACATAATGTTCATAAAATATATGGGATGCAGTCTTGGAAATACCCTCCTATTTAACACCGAATTGTTTATATAAATATATAAGCTCAATCATATATGTGTATATATATCCTAAAAGTCGATCAAATAAATCATCAATATGGTGTATATTATATTTTTTCTCACTCAAGATTTGGTGATACTCATAATAATTAAATCTAGGACACATTGATCTATTAGTCTTCAAAAAGAAGTAACACAATGCAAGGTTAAGAACTAGGGAGTAGAAAACCCTTTTCAAAATTATGATTTGTTTTTTTTTCTTTTTTTTTCTTCATGTTAAATGTATGTAATTATATTTCTAGTATTGGATATTGTTATAGACCAGTAAATATATTCCTTTGTGAACATAAAAACTCAATTTGGTCAATTATGATGAAATTTTCATGGGAATACACAAACATATTTCCTAAAAATATGAATGTCTTCAAGAGATATCCCATCCATTTATTTAATTCTTTGACCTAGATACTATCACTCATATTACAAAAATATCCATTATTTTGATAATTATTCTAATAGAGATATTCCTACCTATTAACATATTTTAACATCATAAGATTATTTCATATTTGGAAAGTGATTTTATATATTTGAAATTATATGTGATATCTATATAGAGGAAACTAGTCCATTCGTAGAATTGAAATAAATTACAATAATGGGAGTATATAAACACTCACAAGTGGATTAATCCCACAAAGAATAACTGGGGATGAGGTATGTTGTTGAGTTCTAGTGACTAAAATAATTATTGTTTCAATGAATAATCCATCATTCATGTGTTATCGGGCTATTTGAATAGTTCTCCAATAAATTTATGATATTAAAGAATACCAAGAACTAGGATCAATTTTTACATTCTCTATTATTTGAAGAATAAATATTTTACTTGTCACTATATCATTATCATGTTAGAATCATCAGTCATAATAACAAAATCATACCAATTCTCTCTTGTCCATTAATGTTTTTTAGTAGTAATCTACAATAACACTTTCCTAAGTAAATTTTATTTATTTCTGGATTTTTTCTATAAATATAAATGAATTAAAAATGGTGTGGATTTAGTATGGAAATATTATCTCTAATATCATTAGTTATATTCTTTATCATAATTATATAAACATCTATATGATATATGTTCTTTCTATACTTGATTCATTTACCTGTCCACTTTTGACAGATCCTAGGATTATTCTTCCAATATATTTTAAATGTGGGATGATATAAAATCTTCTAATAATTATATTTATTTATTAATCCCCAACAAATAAACTCATTTATCCAGATATTATCTTCAGTCCCATAATACAACTGAATATCACCATTCCCCAAGTTAAAATTAAGGAAAAATAAGACAACATCCTCATAGCTATAAAAGTCTGAAAAAACAGAAATATTTTTAAAGAGTAAACTGAAATGGACTAAGGATAAATTCAATTTTATTTTCATGTTTCTTGATATGGTCAAAGACATATCATTTAGGCCTTCGATGTTACCATCATAAGACCCCATAGATTCATCTGACTTTCAATTGTCTGAAATAGACACCCACTATATTTTACTACATAACATGGGATTAAAATATTTATTTATTAATATATTCTATAATTAATCATTACCCAAAGATTATATATATCATATTTTTTTGTATTATTGATCTGTTTCCACCACTGATCATGTTCTTCCTTAAAATGATAAATACATGATATGATATTCAATAAACATCTATCATTAAAGAAAATAGAATATCTTCCCAATAGAGATAATGTATTTTTACATGATTAGGAGAATATATTTTGTACAAAAATATGAAGTTCTCTATTACATAATTTACCCAAACATGTCTTTATCTTTCTTAAGAGATACATGGAGTTCATGAAAACAAAATGTTTCTATAAATAATGTGATTTATTTACACCTTTAATGTAATGAATTTATTAACTCCCACACCTAAAATATTTGTATTTTCACTAAATAAATATTCATAATACCCATTATACATGATATTTATAGTATTCATACATTTAAATCCATTTTCACAAATAAAGGAATTTATGGGAATATGATTCTTAAGAAATATCAAAACAGGAAATGTTGAACATGAATAAATAACAGATAAATTAAATTCATAATCTATAATACACATCTATAGGGTTCAATCTAAGTCCACCATGTTCATATTTATCTTAGGTTATCGACCGTATACAAACATTAAGCTCCATACAAAAAATGATCAAATCCATTATATTGGTTTCTAATTAGAATATGAATTAACCAAAGCATTTATCTCCAGAGTTTCAATGAAAATGTGTAGTATGGACTCTATATAATTCACTAGGGGAAGATCCAGTTAATAAAAAACTATACATTAGAGTTATTACCCCTAGGAACATCTGTTCCTGATGATATTTGAACATATTTATATCTAGAAACAGAATGTATTTATATTATATCACATAATATCTTCATAAAGATAAATATTAGATGGAATTAAAAACATAGACATATTCTTATGGTCTTCAATACTGATCTCCTATAATAATATACTTAAATAACTTGACCATGGTTAGATATCAACTATAGAAAAATAAAAATTGAACACACTTTCATTTTTTTTAATCAATTTAAATTAAATACAATCCAATGATGTGTATGTTTGGTTTCATTGGTATATTATCCAATTAAATACATATTTTTATTCCTAAACAAAAACACATTAAGTTAAGACTCCATATTGTTCTCCTAACTCCATTAATTATTCTAAAATAGCATATGATACACAAGGAAAATTTATAATTGAAAATGGAGTTCTTGAAGGCCAAGTAAGGTAATTATAAGAGTAACATATGAGTGTGAGTCTATATTTATAAGTCACGAGGAAACAATTGATAGTATTTTGAGAATGAAACAATCAAAACATGGAATAATGGAATGATATCATATGATCATATAATCAGTAAAATGAGGTCTAAAAATAATACAATGAATCATAATCAAAACTAAAGAAATAGTCACAAAGAATCAAAACATAGTTTTTTTGGAAGACCTCCATTACACATTACATGGAATCTCATGAGATGAAAATAATTCCAAATATATAAGAGGGTTATGTTATTATGTATTGACCCATCAAATAATAAAATCTAAATTCATAATCATGTTACATGTGTAAATGTAACCATGAAAAAATCATAAGAATGAAATATCATATGGCCAGAATATGGGATTAATATAATGAAAAAGCATTGAAGAAGGTTATATCATAAGGATTCCCAAAAGAAAAAAAGTTTAAACCATTTTGGATATTCATATTTTTTAAAGAATAATGGTTTTCAACATTCACTTCCAATGTAATGAGATTCAATAAAATAAATGGATATGTAAGAATAAACATATACCACCTATGTGATGCTTTATATAATTAGTATAGGATCATTTAAAGATGAATAAAGAATATTATATTAATTTAAAAAGTATTTTTAATAGATATTTTTCTATAAAATTATTGGGGTATTATAAATCTATTCATGGTTACAATCTATTAATAGTGGTCATACATGACATGAAATTAGAAATTGGGGTAAACTATAAAATTTTATTTTACATAGAAATGATATTGTGTATGGAATAGAAAACATGTATTATCCCAAAATAAATAAAGGAATAGTGAATTTTCTATATATATGAAAAGAAATTATACTTTTGATATAGATAGTAAAAATGAGAAGAATATAGAGGAAAATGGATGAAAAATAAAGAGAATGATTACCCCAAAAGTAACATGGGTGGTTTGGAGGATCCCATACCTCAGGTTAAGATTCATTATCCACATGCACTTGTCTTCTAGAATACTACAATTATGATTTTAAATACATTATTATGAAACATTACATATATATAATTTATTAATTCCAAATTATTTGAAAACACTATTTTTTACTTATGTAATTGTCACTTCTATTGGTTATTTGAGGATATATGGTATATTTATTAGAAAAACCCTTGATATGTTGACCATTTTCTGTATTCGGGTAAAATTGGTATATATACTCCACAATTATAGAATTACTTGTACTCATTATTATATAATCTCTAAATTTATATAGTTCTTTAAGCCTTCATAATTTTTCCAAATTTAGAATGGTGTCCTGATATATTCATTTTAGGAGGTAAACTGTATAGACATTTTATCGTTAATATTATTCATGAAATTTTCAATATTTTGTTTTCATAATTTATATATTTTAAAAAATAAGATGTTTATAAAATAAATATATTTATTAATTTTTTATTATAATTTCCTAATATTTCAATATTAATTATTTCATTCAAATATTGTGTTCAGTAACAATATGCACATAAAATAAAAAAAAATTCATCTACTAAATAATAGATAAATATTACCAAGAAATGCATCGTAATCATATAACCCCTAGAAGATAAAATGATATTTATCAAATAGAAATCCTTCTAATTAGATGTAATTATAACTAAAAATGAATTTCCTTTCTAATATCGATTTTAAAGATATTGTGAATTTTATGCTAATAAATTTAATATATTTTTTAAAATAAAATAATAAAATATTTATTGTATTTCAACATGTAAAAAAGTATATAAAAATTATATTTGTTAGAAAAATTTAGGAATTAATATCACCAATAGTTAAAGTTTTTAATAGGAATTTTTTAACATAATCCATATTTATTTGAAATTTTTATTTTTATTTTATAGTTATATATAAATATTAGTATTATTAATTAAATAAAATTAGTTTATTGTTTTAATTATAAGTATAAAATTTAGGATAGTATGTTTTCTTTTCAAATTTTTCTAAAATAACTGATTTTTAGATGATATGTGAGAATAAAAAATTTGGTAAATCTAGTAATTTTATAAATATATCAAAAGTAAATAATAACATAACTATTTATATATATAAATTATACATATATGATGTAATATAAATCATTCAATATTATATTTTATAATTTATAAATAGAATTTTGGATATCTTTGAATATCAACTAATATTTCCCACTATTATTTTTCACACACTTATTTTGAAAAGATAGAATTTATTTCTTTTTTAAAATATATCATGAAATTTTGATTTTTTATCTAACATAAATATATAAAAATAAGTTAAAAATATATATTTTAGTTCTTGGATTAAAATTATATTTCTATGATTAATGATAATCACATCGATAATATGAAACTAATGTTTATGTTTTTTTTTCTAGTTAGATTTTATAATATATATCTAATCAACTTAAATAGTAAATGTTAAATAAATTCTGTAATATGTTGTTTAAAATAAAGTACAAAAAATTTAATATATTTTTAATAATTAATTCAAGGTAAATAAGATTTATAACACTTCATAATCAAAGAAATCATTTTCTAACATATGAATTTTTAAGAATTATATTTTTTAATCTAAAATTTAACTCTCAAGTGTATAAAAATTTAATTGGATTAAATGTCGAATAAAATGAATTAATTTATTTTATTTTATTTTGAATATTTTAGGTTAGAACTTGGACCTCTCTATCAGGTATAGATCATGATTTCGGGTTGTTTTTGAAGAAAAAGAAACAAATTAGGATTTTATAAGTACACGTAATGTTCTTTTGTGTACAAGCCATGCACCTAGGATGCTACATATCGCCATGCATGACTGTTAAATGAATGAATACATGGTCGTGTGGTGTCCTAGCAGACCTGCATAAGTTAGGGGTAGTTATGGTTATTACACATCGTGTTGTTTAAAGAATACTCCATGTTTTTTTTGATATATCGGATGGGGGTCATGTATCATATCTGAAACCATCTTCTTCTGGCCATGTTTCGTACCAGAGCACTACGGAACAACTAATGTACTCCAAACCCATCCCGACTCTCCATTTGAGCTCTTATTGAGACATCATCAGGTGTGTCTGAATCCCACCAGCGAGTTCTCAATACCCCTTTAACCTTCTTCCTGATTCCTCATCTCTTGTGAGTTATTCATGGTTGGGTGTTTTTACCATTGTTTAGATCTATGATGATCTAGGATTATTAAAGGGCCAATGATAAATTATACTGAACATAAAACATCGTTGTAGATGTTTTTTTTCCTTTCACTATTTTATTTGGATTATATATGATTAAATTGTCACATACACATATTGTGGGTATTGAAAGATTGGAAATTAAACCCTATTATTACCTATTATGGTTTGATTGATTGATAAAGGGATGTATCTTATGAGTAATGATGGATAACTTGTCTAAGGGACACCCATTAGTTGGGTTTCCCTTGATTGATTGTTAATAACCATTTGGTCTAGGTTTCCTATGAGGCGTACCTTGTTTTCTATGGATTTTATGATTAGTATGGAGTTTAAATGATTATATGAAATGTCATTGATATGCATGGTGAATGTTTATACATGTATTAGTTTTATAATACATGATCTGCTTTGATATGATATGTGTACTCTATTTTTCCAATGGGCCATGAGAGCCTTGGACCGGGAAGATTTAGGGGACATACAGAATATTTTAACATGACAATGGGAGAATTGGTGTTGATATTTGACCCGAAGGGATTAGACTGTGAAAACATTCCCAAATAGTCATTTATATTTGATGTTATATTGGACCAATGGAATTATACAATGATAGATTTCGTAGAGGTTCATTATTTAATAAATTTATGTTATGTTTGGCCAAAGAGATTAGACAATGATTGAATTCTTAGAGAGATGTTGTGAATTATTTAATGATTATAACCCATCTTCAATGTCAAATCACAAGCTTGGATTCAGCCTTAAAATATTTTTTTATGGTCATATGAGATGTCTCTTTTGGTTTCCTTGCATGGGGGACGCATATATTAGGAAAGATCCTTAGGTTACATGATTCCATGGGTAAATAATAAATATTAAAAGAATGTAATTGAAAACTAAATGAATGTTTACCTTTGGGTACTTCCTAGTTTATTGATTCAATTTTCAAAATTTCCTTCTCTATATAAATTCACTGACAGATAGGCATGGATCATTTGATGGTTGCCTAATGGGATTCGTCTCACACCCTACTTGGGTCATGTGTTGGACACAAGAAGATTATATCATTTGAGGTATAGATAGGGCCATTCACCCTTCTTCATTGTGTACATAATTATTGTGGGATATGGAGAGCATGGGACCAATCAGAGGTTTACGATGTTGGTCGAGTTTAATTATTATTTCCTTTTATTGGATTTTATTGTATTTATATCATTGTGACTTGTTTTCTCTGATTTTCAAGACACATATGACATGCATCATTTATATATATGACATGTCTTCTATTGATTTTACATACAGTCTTCTACTACTATTCTATTTGGTATTATATCTTCTACTATTGTTTAATGTTTATTTTCTACTGTCTGTACTCTGAGAATGAGGGCATGGTTTCCCCAATATCAATCCTTTAACCTCAATACTAATCAGAAACCTCTAGAATTTGGGGAAATTCCCCTGAGGTCAAGTGACCAATTGGGTTTGGGGCACCTTTTTATGGCACCCGGACCCGGGATGTTAGAAAGTTGTGTCATAAGAACTAACATTACTACATTGTATTACTATTTTCTTACATTAAAATCAGATAAAAAGGAAATATAGTTTGAAAATTAGTTGTTCCCTAGTGTAGCTACACCGGGTATAGTAAAAATCCAACTTTCCTCGAATTGAAATGAAATTTTTTGTTTTGAGCTATTACAATTGATTCGATTTCACCGTAGGGTGATGCACTTGTTTTTTTGTTATGGATATCATTGGGGTTATATTTTGTTTCAACCCAATAAGATGATAGTATTCCATTCCATGCATCATATAGTCACTTAATAGAGATCACATGTCATGCATTCTTGTCATGAAATGTTGGGTGCATTGCTGATTTCATAATGTTGTGATAGATGTTGTGATAAATATGTATGTTTTTGTCATAGATTTCATGACATAAAAACCTTCTATTTTGATAGGTTGTTGGTATATGTAATTTTTCATTTCGATGGACACCAATCATTGGTCTTTGAGGATGTATGGGCCCACTTAGATCAGAATATTGTGGATCATGATTGAACTTTAATAGGATTATGTTAGGAATTTAGATGGATAAGGATGTCGAGGTTTTATTTGTGGGGAGTATGGGCACTCATGGACCATAACATGGAATGAATTACCAAAATTTGATGACTTAGGGGTTCTGAAGATGTTTCAGAGGCTTATTATCTGTAAAACCTAGAAAACACGATGTACGACGTTATGAACACACAACTTGTGTTCTTATATACTGGAAAAAGTGACTATTCTTAAAGTACAAGCCGTGTACAGTATATAAATTATGTGTAATAGATGAATGTGTGACCAACTGTGTGAGCAGAGACATGAGGTTAAAAATAAATTGGTATAACACATCATGTATTGGGAGTAATGGTCATGCTATAGTCGACTGTGTATCCGGTCATGTGACTAATGACATAGGTAGACTGAATTTTTATTTTACATGTCATGTCTAGTGTGTACATGTCATGTACTGTTTAAATGGTAGATCCTTATATTTATAGAAATTTATAACTACCTGTGAAGGAGGGAATATTCACATATATGTTGTGTCTCCTGATGAACACACCGTGAGTATGGGGTGTTATATGACAATGATGGTATAGGTACACGCCCATGTTAATGATTTAGGGAACTCAACTTGTAGTGGTTCTACATTCGCTGTAACCCACTATTGAAAAACATGAACGCATTAATTCACCTAATCCATTCATGCTCATCTTAGTTGCATGTTTTGTTAATGTCATACTGAGGTGTGTGCTTGACCTTCCAGAGTCATGCCACCAAGATGTCCTCCCAATTGTACGCCAGGTACAAAACGATGATCAGCCACATGAAATGGTATATCAAGGACTATCAGAAGATCATCCCATCATTATCGTCTTGGAAACAAAAATTATATTTGACATATGTGCTGATTCATAGCACCATGAAGGCATTATGAGGATATTGTAGACTTTTTAGGATGCACCACCTTCTGCCCCGACTATGGCAGAGTTGAAAAGGGTGTTCTAGTAGCACCATCCTCCAACTTGTTCAACGGATATTCGACCATAGGTATTAGAGTCATGGATGGAGACCATAGTTTCTATCTTTGATCATCTAGATACACCTCATAAGAGGAGGTTGATTCTATTGACTTACATGCTATGTGATTCCTCTATGAGATGGTGGGATTTTTTTTCACAAGTGGGATATCATCGGGATAAGACTTGGGAAGAGTTTTAGATGAAGTTTTTTTATTATTTCTACCCCATTATGTTGAGGATTGACACTACCTGGGATTTCATGAATTTGGAGCAGGGAACTCATTTACTGATGGATTATTCTTCTTGCTATGTAGAGCTTCAGTGCTTCATACCTATTTTGTGAGGTGATGAGTTGTCTATATCTAGGAAATTTGATGATGATCTCAGGTATGACATCCGATCACATGTGAATTTTTTCAGGTTGAAATATGTTCCTGCTATAGTAAACTAGGCCCTAATTAATAAGAGCAATATGAGGGAGTTTGGAGCTGCAAGTATGGGTGGTTCGGCATCCAGGGCTGGTACTCCTTTGACCGATAGTAGGAAGTGCCGAAGGGAGTCTTTTTTTAGTGATTATAGTAGAAAGGATGTATCATCAGGTAGCTAGGTGAGGTGCTATCAGTGTGGAAATAATGGTCACACGAGACAACGATGTCCGAGAGAAACTGTCAAGTACTGATCTTTCAACAAGATTGGCCATATTTAGTATTTTTTAGGAATTTATCACAAAAGGATAGTGATATAGGATTTTTTATTAATCGAATTATAGGATCAAGGCCTCCAGTTTTTCATTGGTCTGATAATTGCAGTTTGTCAAGCCGTTCAGGCCGAATAGGTGGTCGTGGTTGTGGTAGCTAGACAAAAATTTCATAGTGACACTAGGGTGGATGAGCTCAGGGTATCCATGTAGGGTCACTAGGCCACAGTATAGGCCAGACATTTAGGATGGACCAGACTCAATAGTAGAAGGATCCAACATCTTATACGGTTAAAGATTTGATTCTAGTTGCCTCATTTTTACCTTCTTCTAAATTTGATATAGGGGATTCTAATAGTTTTATATCTATTTCTATTGTGGGGATCCATTGAATCTGTTCCATTACCTCAAATTATGTTATGATTATAGACACACCGTTGGGGATGAAGAAGGCTAGTGTACGTTAGTTCAAGTAGTTCCCTGTTAAGATTGGTGGGTGAAACTTTATAGGGGACCATTATGACTTAGATATGACATGATTTGATGAAATTATAGGATAGGAATTGTTTGACTTCATCAAGGCCTTTGTTGACTTCTATCACCGAAGGGTGCGTTTCACATCACTTTATGGTGGATTTTTTCTACACAAGGGTGAATGGGATGTCTAGGTTAGTAGAGCAGGACCCTGAGTATCATTGGTTGGGAGGAATTACTACATAGATTTCTACCTTTTATCTGGATGTCCAGGGGACTTCACATATGAACTTTCCTCCAGTGGTGGATCATTTAAGATATGTCTTTCCAGATGACTTTTTAGGTTTACCTCTATAGCGATATTTATATTTCAATATTCATATAGTTCCAGGAGCGGCACCAGTGTACATTACTCCTTATAAGATGGATACACAAGAGTTACATGTGATCAAGAAGTAGTTATAGGTGTCTCATGAAAATAGTTTCATCAAAATAAGTACTTCTCCTTGGGGTTCGCCATTCCTTTTTCGCATGAAGTAAAATATTACCATCAGAAACTGTGTGGATTATTGGAAGTTTAACCAGTTGACAGTTAAGAACTGATATTCCTTGCTAAGAATTGATGATCTATTTGATCATGTAGGAAGGTCCCAGGTGTTCTCAAAGATTTACTTGAGATCTGGTTATCATTAGTTTAATGTTAGGAAATTAGATATACCACATACATCCTATTGGAGTAGGTATGGCTATACAAGTATTTGTTTATACTGTTTGGTCTCACAAATGCACCAGAATTTTTCTGGACACTTATGAACTAAGTGTTCCATCCTAACATGGATTATATTGTGTTAGAATTCCTGGACGATATCTTGGTGTACTCTCACAATCTACAAAACCATGTTTTCTATAATGAGACCAAATTTAAGAAACTAAGAAAGCATCAATTATATGATAATCTCTCAATGTTCAGCTTTTTGACATTGCAGAATCATTTCATGGGTCATGTAATCTCAAAGACAAGAGAATCATTAGACCTAGAGAAGGTGATATCTGTAGTTTCATAGGATAAGCTGGAGAACATCATTGAAGTATGGAATTTTCTAGGGCTGACCATTTACTACAAATGCTTTATTCGGAAATTTTCATGCTTAGGAGTGCCACTTACAGGCCTGGATAAGAGAGGTGTTATCTACATGGGGACATATTACTACAATTCCTCTTTTCAGAAGCTGAAGGGAGATTGAAATTGGCACCAATACTAATTTTTCAAGAACAGGGTAATAGTTACACATTTTCGTACGATGCATTAGGTACCTGGATGTGTTAAATTCTTATGCTGGGGGGAAGGAGTCTTTCTGTATGAGTCTCAGCAGTTGAGGCCACAAGAGATGAACTACCCTATGCATGATCTCAAGTTAGCTGTAGTTGTGCTTGATTAGAATTTTGGGAGAAATTATATTATGGAAGAACACTTGGTGGTGTACACGGACCAAAAAAATCCTCAAGTACATCTTAACTCTGCAGGATCTGAATTTGAGATATAGAAGGTGGGTTGAGTTCTTTTAGTCTTTTAGATTGATCATGCCTACATTCTTGGGAATGGTAATGCAGTGGATGATGCATTGAGTAGAAGGACTCAGATACATGCAGTTAATGAGGCCAATAATAAGTGGAATCTTATGTATTTATTCTCTTATATGCATTTTGATGTTCCTTACAGATTGTGTTATATTATTTTTCTCCTATAGTTGTTACCTCTACTCTACTGGTTGGAGATCGAATGAGACTAATATAAGTTTCTAAGGGCATATTACTATGGGAGAGTGTGTTTGGTTAGGACCGTACTTATGGGTGGACTTTAGGCGGGGATGATGTTTTTAATGTTTATTGGTATGAATCGGTTCCAGCAAACATATGTTGGGAGCTGCTGCGAGATTTTCATGCCTTATTATAGGTAGTTCACCCTAGTGTCACCAAGATGTATTAAGGTCTACATAGTCAATATTGGTGGCCAATTATGAAATTTCATATTGATGGATTTTTTATGAGATGTTCCACCTATCATTTGGTGAGAGAGGAGCAATAGTGACCGGTAGGGCTATTAAAGCAGTTCCCCATTCCCAAGAGGATGTGAAATGATGTCATTATATTTTTTTTAATAGGTTTACCAAGGTTGTATTGAGGATTTTTTGATGTATGGGTTGATGTTGATAGCCTCACTCAGTTTTAACATTTCCTTTAGATCAAAGAAACTGTCAATGTTGATGATATTGGAATGTTGTACATATGAGAGATAGTATGTTCTCATGGGTTTCTTCACTCTGCCATTTCACACAGGGACACCCTATTTACTTCATATATCTAGTAGGTACTATAGATATATTTGGGTACACAAGTACTTCTAAGTATAGCATACCATCCTCACACATACAGTCAGTCTGAATGCATGATTCAGGTTTTGGAGGACATACTTAGAGCATACGTCATGGATATAGGTGGCTCTTGGGGAGGACAAATATCCCTGGTGTAAGTTTCCTAAAATAATTTTTTATAATAATCTATTATAATGGAACCTTATGATTATTTTTTTGGTAGGGAATTCCAATCACCCCTATATAGGCTAGATGTGTGAGAGGAATTTATGCAGGGACTTCATCTTGTCCAGGAGACCACTGAGAAGGTTGAGTTTATTTAGAAAAGGATGAATAATGCACAATGTCTCCAAAAATATTTTTCTAATTGATGAATATTACCTATAGAGTTCAATGTCAGAGATCAGGTTTTCTGGCATTTCACACCGATGATGGGACTCGAGATGTTCATGAGGCAGGGGAATCTTTTACCGGGATACATATGTTTGCTTGACATTTTGGAGAGTGTCAAGATGATTTCCTATCAGTTGTATTAACATCAGAGTTATTGGGATATGAATGACATCGTTTATTTTTCTCATCTATAAAATTAAATTTCAGACCCTTCTCATATATTTTATCCCAATGATGTCGAGTTAGAGGTGGATGCATACTTCGAGTAGAACCCTATTCGAATTGTCGATCGCAGCACAAGTACTACATGGCCAGTCTGTTTCTCTAGTACATGTGTTGGGATAGTATAGGCAAGTGCAGGACGAGACATTGGAGAGGGAGGCATATGTGTGATCTTAGTGGATGGATTTGTTCAAAGATTCGTCTTCACCACACTTGGCTGAGAAATTTTGGGATGAATTACTTTAAGGGGGAACTTTTTATTAACCCATAACATCATTTAAGGTTGTTTCAAGGGAAAAGGGATGAAAAGAGGATTTTCTATGTACATGTCTTGGAATTTTTTGTACACATCGTATACCTAGAATGTCACGTAAATCCATGTTTGACAGTCTAACGGATGAATACATGGTTGTGTGGTGATCTAGTATACCTTGTTAAGTCGGGGTCGGTTAAGGCTACACATGGAGGGTAGTTTTAAAGAACATGCAGTGTAGTTTTTAATTTATTTGATATATCAGAAGGGGAGAATTTATCATATCTAGAACTATAATATTCTGGCCATGTTTCATACAAGAGCACTGAGGAACAACCAATGAAGTCCAAACCACTCCCAATTCTCAGTCAGAGCTCTGATTGAGACACCATCAGGTGCGTTGTAATCCAACTAGTGAGTTCTAAAAACCTATAAATCATTTTTCCCTCATTACTTATCTCTAATGAGTTATTTAAGTATGGTTGTTTTTACCATTTTGTAGATCTATGCCGATCTAGGATGATTCTTGTACTATAGTTCAAGTATATCGATTATACAACATCAAGGTAGGGATTTTGTGGCTTTTTTGTTTTATGTATTTGGATTAAATATGCAAAAAGTGGTGCATAATCACATTTTGGGTATTGCTTTATTTGGAATTAAATGATGTTATTTCTTATTATGGTTTGGTTGATTGATAAAGTAATGTTGCTTTTACATTATGTCATATACCTTTTCTAAGGGACACCTATTGAGTGTGTTCCCCTTTTTTGATTGTTCATAACCATTTGGTGAGGGTTTCCTATGAGGCTTTGGTTTTCCTTTCCTTGTTTGATTATGATGGAGTTTAAATGATTATATAAAATTTATGTGACATGCACAATGAAAGTCTATCCATGTAGTAGTTTTTGATTACATGAGATTCTTTGATATGATATGAGAACAATATTTTTTAATGGAATGTCAAAGCCTTGGACCAAAAAGAATGTGGGTACTTCGTGATTAATTTCACACGGTAGTGAGAGACTTGGGATAGATATTTGACCTGAGGGGATTAAACTGTGAGAGATTTCCATGGTGGTCCTTTATATTTGTTTCTATGTTGTACCAAAGGGCATAGATTGAGAGATATTCCTCAGAGGTTAATTATTTATGGAATTGATGCTCTGTTGGACCATAAGGGTTAGACCGTGATATATTTTCGAGTGGTTCGTCTTGAATAATTGAATGATTGTTACATGTTATACACACTAGCGCACATGCATAGATTCAGTCTTCATTGATTTTTCAGATGGTCATATGAGATGTTTTTTGGTAACATTACATGTGGGATAAAAATCATAGTCTAGATCCCAGTGTTACATGATTCAACAGGTGAATAGTAAATATTAATTGAATGTAATTGACAAATGTAGGATAAGTTACTTTTTAGTACTTCTATGTTTATGGCGTCATTTTTAAATGTTACATGCTATATATATATTCAGTGACAAATATTCATAGATATTTTGGTGGTTTCCTACTTGATTTATCCCACACCCTATATAATATACATGTACGTATTTTTGTTAATGAATTTCATAATATTATAAGCCCCCATACTCTATTATATATATATTTTAGAGCCATTTTCCAATAGTGACATGGATTTATTGAATAGTGATGGGTGATCCCGAAAGTAAAATTTCAATATCCTAGAAAAGGGGTCCCCACACACAACCTCAATTATATATATCCCCTTCATATGTCATTAATTAAATTTTGTGTTTCACTCTGCTTGGATTCTATTCATATTGGAAAGAAAGATAAATAAACCAATTTATATAAAAAAATTACCTTAATAAACATTCCACTTCCAAAATAGTCTCACAAACCAAAGCACCTAAGGTTTGGTTTCATAGTGGAATAGATAGATAAATAAATATTTTTTGTTTTTCTATATTCTTTATTTATAAATCCATCAAAATAAACCATCTCCGAAATTTATCATTAGTAAAAATTATCCACATATCATAAAGACCAAAAACAAAATAACGGTGTAGGATAAAGTACTCAGTAAGGGGAAAAATAAATATTTCATCATGTATGAGTTGATAACAATAATATGAAGTCATGAAATTTAGAGTTATATCATATCACAATGAGTTATAATCATAAAATCTGGTATCATTAAAGGAAATATAAAAATAACAAAATTCCCAAAAAATTTAACAAAGAAACATTATTTAAATATCATGGATTCATACATTTGACCATAACCATTATTCATGAGATCATAAAATCATAATTAGTAAAATCATTTAATAGTGGAATAATCCTTTGAAATAAGAAAAAATTATCATCACAAACCACATTATTAGATCTGATTCTTATTATAACGTAAAACATACTAGGGAATAATTATCTAATGATACATACCCACTTAACCAATAACTTTTATGGTTATATATAACCTTAAATATCATTCATTCATACTTACATGTTCCACATAAAAATCAATAAATTTTCACATCATTGAAACCCCATGTCGATAAAATGGGATTCATAAATCTTCCAAATGAAAAATCATTTATTTTTATAAAGAACCGATTCAATTAAAAATCCCTACATAAAACATTAATACTGATAAAATACTCATTTCATAAATAACCCATCAATATAAAATGGGTTTCCTAAAAAATCATATTGTATAAGAAAAAATGATTAAAATCAATTCATTATGAAACATTGGTCACCCAAAACAAACACATTATAAAATGATAATATATGGTGAAACATGAAGCCTAAATATATTAGTGGAAGATAAGTATGATGACATTGAAAAACTATTCTTTAAAATGACATTTTTTAATATTTGTTTCATCTCTCTAAATTAGATAGTTACGAGTCACTTTTTAAAAACCATATTTTAATAAAATGTGAATGAAAATCTTTCGAGGATATTTATTTTCATGAATGAAAATTTTCTCACTTGAAATAAAATAGAGGACATCATTAAAAATGGAATGAATAGGATGAATGAATTATTGTTCCCAATATAAATATTACAATATTTCTAATAGAGGGAGGATTGAAATATAATATTTAAATGAATTTATATATTATATTAGAGTTTTAATCTTAATTTAGTGCATATAAACTAAATAAACTCAACATATTTTTATATTAGTTATGTCCAAATTGATCCAACTATACACTTCCTCCATCTCAAATGTGAAGAGTGATAGATCTAACTAACTATGGTATCATACACTGACTTTTGGAAACTGATATTCACAATCCAAACAATTATAAATATTTTCCATCGATACATTACACAAACTATGTTTAGTGTTGGTTCACACACCACAGACACATAGATTTTAATGTGTTATTATACCCCACACATGATTTAGTAAGAAATAAAAAACAATTGAATCACCATTGGATCCTTATGAAAAACATTATTATTGTGAAATATATGGTAGAATAGATCACTCAAGAAAATTAATATAGAATATTTAATTCCACGAATGTGTTTTGATATTCAATTATTTAATTATGTATAGTAAAGATACAGGGTTTCTCAATTTTTATATAATTGAAATGTCTCTGTGTTGCAGTGGTTTTATCAATAATCAATATACAGATTTCTTATGTACAACATCAATAAGATGTGATAAATCTTTTATGTTTATTATTCATATATTTTTTTTATGAAAATTAACTGAACTTCATAGTTTTATGGTGGTGGTTTCCTATTAAATGATTCATGTGTATTTAGGAAACTTAATAATCTTATGAGTCCTCATTGATTTTTTATAAAATATATATAAAATATAAAGTGTTATTAATCAAAACATTTAATTATATTGTAATTTAATTCATAATAATGAGTATTACTATTTCTCAAAACACTATAAAATATATTAGACTAAATCTTCATATTTCAACAATATTGAATTAGAGTGTATCAGCATTAGAAATTCCAACAAGAATAACTATACATGTTAAACCACATATCGAGTTCATTTATGTAATTATATAATAATATAGATCACATTAGCAAGGATTCTATATGATTAAAGTCTCAATTATGAATAAATAAAACACTACGAATATTAATTAGAAACTTGTAGAAAATGAAAATGTGAAATTATATGAAAACAGAGCACAATTACATAATTAAAAAAAATTTAGAAACTAATATAAGCATATAAGTGAGTTTGAATACATATATGAAATTCATACATGTTAATTTATCAGGTATAAAAAAGTTTCATGTAATTGATAAATTTGTGTAAAAAATATTTGTGTAGCTAAATATAACACATAAGTGGATTTCAAAACATAACTCAATCTTTCTTGGTAGTCAAATTTAACATAGTTGAACTCATGTAAGAGAAATAATTCACAAAGATAAATGTAATTATAAAATATTAAACATTCCCCAATTCCCATATCAAATATTTGACAAAGATGTATACAGATGTAAAAAATTATGAAATCTATAAACATGTTTAATTATCAAATATAATCCCTAAATCTAAAATTTGAAATTGTAGTATTAGATTTGGGTCGAGCTGAATTATATTTATAATATTTAATTTCATTTATAACAAATAAATAATATCATGAATCATTCATCTATATTGTATGATATCATTATAATACAATATAATAACATATTTGAATAACTAAATAATTCATATTTAATACATATATTGAATTATAACCTAATTTCATACATGTTAAATATAGACTCAAATTTTTTATATTATATTGATATGTAGATAATTTTCATATGTATTATACTAAAAAACATAATTAGTTCTTCTTTATTCCCGTTATGACTGAAATAGAGATGGTAAAAAAATATGAATTTTGGCTAGGTGGTTTGGCTATGCAGGATATTTGGCTATGTTAATTAGTTTTTGTGGAGATTGGGTTAGGTGGTATAGATATTTAGGAATAGTAAATAAGAATATATAAGTGATATTTAAAGGTATCAAATGATATATTTATCCTTGGAACTGAATATGAATCTTTTAGAACATTTTTTTAATAATCAAAACATGAAATCTGGGGATTTTTTATGTTATAAAATATTATTATTAAATAAAGGATAATGAAAAATTTATCTATACGTATTATTATGATTTTAGATAAAAAATGAAAGGTTTTAATACTTTCATTTAATGAAAAAAATTATGTTTTCAAATGATGAAAAAATAATCAATTATCTTCTTAATATCCTCCCCCTTTATGATAAATAAAAATTAAAGTATAATTTTAAAACTACTCTCCCATTTTAAATTTATAAAACACATATATTTTCAAAAGAAAAATTATCTCATTTATATGATAATTTTTCACCAATACTTTATTTAACATGGTTGTACATTTCTGTAGGTTGATAGTAAAAAAATTTATTATGTATGAATTTAATAATTCGGGGAAAATGGGAGTACATTTTATTTTGAAAATATATTATCTAGATAAAATGAAAATAAAATGAATAGAATTATTGTATAAAACTTTCATAGACAAGCATACATCAATAAATCGATAAATGATCCACTGTAAATTATTTCATTGACACAACAATGAGTTGTAAATAGAGAGTATATTTCAAAATATTTCTTTGAAAAATAATGAGACACCCTTCATAAAATAACCCATTATGAAAATTGAATGTTTATATGGTAAGAATATATGAACTAATATTATAAGAATACTTAAAATAGTAATACAAAAAAATATGTATGGAAAATTAACATAGTAAAATAATGAAATATCCATATTACTATGGATTCACAATAAATTTTAAAATTCCTTCATAAAAGACCACTAAACCCCCCCCCCCTTTATTTATGGTATATTAAAATTGAAATTTCAATCATACCATGTAAAAAATTGAATTTCATTCATTCATAGTAAAATCTGTGGGATTATAAAAAATGTGAAAGCTAATTTTCTATATAAATTAATCGATTATTTATATTTCCGTTTGAACATAATCTATTTGAAAATGAAATTTAATGGAAATTTTCTTAATAATTTAGTGTTGTAAAAGATTTTTGGAATTGTAAAGAGATGAATTATTTTCATAGAACATTCTAATAATATTTAAATAAAAAAACATAATGTGTTTTCTTAATCAATAATTATTTAAAACAGTATGATGAAATAATTATATATTTATATTCTACTAATAAAATAGAATAGAAATTATGTTTCTTGAATCCATTTAATATAAACATTGCCATGTAAATGACACATAATTGATGTTTTTTAATATATGTGTAGTATAAATAAAAAGTACAATCTGAATACCCTTCAAAATAAAAATCAGTTTTATTAGGTTAATATAATACATGATTCATATATCAATTTAAATTTCAAATAATCATCTATATAGATTTAATATGGTTTTCATTATGGAAACATTGAATTTTAGTACACAAGAAATGTGGAAACTATAAATAAGGCATAAGAGATGTTACATATATGAAATGAAAAAACATGCCACTATATGTTTTAAATTCAAAATATTTTTATATTTATCTTAGTATAATTATTCTGTTTTATTTATAGGATTATTTTCACTATTAGATGTATCAAAACTAAATATCATATCTAAATCATTATCATAATTGTATTGATATTAAGAAAACAATATATCATTCAAATACATGTATACCAATCATGAAGTTTATGTCTCTAATAATTCTGAAATAAAATCTAGAAGTTGTTAATTTATACAATTAATTAAATCAATTTTACCATGATGATTTAATGATTATTTCAACAACTTAATATTTCAAAATAAATATATAAATATAATTTCTTCTAAGAAATAATGTATGATTTACCACTCCATTCTCATTGTTTTCAAAATAACTTTTTTTTCGCATTTTCTGTTATGGTTGAATTGTTTTTTAGAAGCACATAAATCCATATGTTGTTCTGAAACATGATAATGTTGATTTTTAATTTCCAAATCTATCAAATCGTATAAGAAATACATTTTTACAAATACAAAAATATTAAGAAAACTATTGACATCAATTTGAAAAAATTTGAATCCCTAAAAATAATCATAAGATAATAATATTCTATTTGTAATTAATTATCAAAAAATTATTAAATATTCTTCAAAACATTCTTCTTTAGAATATACATGAGAAAAAAATCTATAGTTAATTTTTACCTTAATTTTTTATTCATCATATTAGTTTCTAAGGATACATTTTTTCCTATCAAAGAAGAAAAATGTACTAGAACAACAAATGACAACAAATTATTTTTAGTAAACTTATTTTACTCATCATGAAAACGTAATATCAAATTTAAAATAATTAATGATGTGTTAATTTTAATATGTACCAAATCAAAAATGTAAATTTGACAAGAAATACTTTTCATGATATATTATATATATTAAACATATCATTCAATATTTCTAATCAAATTATCAATATGAAGATCTCTATGAGCCTTTCATTACCTTTAATGTTTATATTTATATTAGGAAGAAATATCCCCCTAAATATTTTCATATTAATCTAGTAGTTCTTCCTCTTACAATATCAAATATCTAATTTTTTCATCAATATTATCAATATCATCATTAATGTTATTTAAATATTTATTCATGAATCTTAGCCAGAATATAGTCTTAAACAACCAAAATTCCATTGTTGCATACAATTTATGCCTTAAAAATGTTTAATCATCCTATAAAAATAAATTCAATATAATTTTCATCCAATAGATCTAAGAAATACATACTATTATGAATAACAAACTATTCTGAAAGTCAATGAAATAGTCGGGTTTATGTTTTCTTTCTATCCAATGATCATAAGTATTCTTTTTCAACTATGTAATTAGGATTATTCTGTGGTAAAATATAATTTTGTATTGACAATATTTCACAAAGAAATATTTAGTTAGATTTAACTCATATCATAATTCTAGACATATCACCATTTTTTTATTTTTTCACCATACATTACACAAATTTTTTTGTTTTTATTGGTGAAAATGTTTTAGGAAATAAACATTTTATTCATAAAATGGATAAATTCTATATTTTTAAATTCACAAAAATAATTTATTTTAATATATATAATCAACAATTCTTTCATATTTTGAACTAATTTAAAAATATGATGAACATAACTAAATTTTCATATTTTAGTTTATGAAAATAAATCCATTTATATCTAGTAAAATCACTAATACCCAATGTATTTGGTTTGATAAAAAAAATACAACCATGTGTATAAGACCATGAGGCCATACATGTTGGTATTAAATAATGGTCTACACCCTCCAACCATGTTGTTTTCCTTTCAAGTATTAATTACACAAATTTTTTCCCCCATTGATATTAGGTAACTGATGAAATGTGTGGTTCCAAGTTAGCTTGTGGATTATCATGAAAATTCATTGTCATAACCATTTTGGCCAAAAGATATTATCATATTCTATAGAAAAGAGAATATTTCATTTTTTATCAGTCAATTAATAAATATAATTCGAAAAAATTATATATATATTTTTTATAAAATACAAACATCTAATAAATTATAATAATTTTATAATTTTCAAATTTTCGAAACATTCCATCCAAACATTTATTTAAAGGGATTTTTAATATATTTTTCAATCCTTCAATATATAAAACTATATATCTAATAATAAAATTTGAAACTATATTCTAATGAAAACAATTTAACATCCCATTTGAATTATCAACATAAGGAACATTGAAAAAATCATAATTATTTAATGAAATATGATTTGATATATCACCAGTCTTATGTTTTCGATATCTGGTATACAAATAAAAAATTAGTTTTGATTTTAAATGTAAAATCCCAGACAAAAATAGATTTAATAATGTTTTGGTGACCCTTACTATTTGGGTCCAAATGGATTAGCATACAAATTCGTGGGTACACAAACCGATTTCAAACACTTGATTTTGGGAAATATATTAGATAATTAAATAGGAACAGATATCATGGAATGTCCATGAGATTGTGTAAATATAAGGGGGAACTAATTCTTATAATGTAGGTTTTTTTATATGTAAAAAATATGGAATAATCTATATTTAAATTGATTCACATAATAAATAAATTCATATAAATATTTGGTAAATAGTTATCAAACACAAGACATGATTAGTTATTGATCATTTCATTTAAACTCAACATTATAAAACTATTTTTGACACCTTGACGAAATGTCAAATAATATGACTCTAAAAGTTTTATTTCAATCTTGTGTTGTTATTTCTCTTTAATAATAGTATAAAAAAACATTATTCTATATTTATGTTATTTTTTAAAAAAGTCAACATATATCTTCTATTATTAATGTTTAGAAAAAAGTAGTTTATTTATTTTTATGAGATTTTTTCATATATATATATATATATGTTTTATGTATTCCAATATACATTTCATCAGTTTTTTATTTTCTATAAGAACATAATTATGTTTAGCCTATATATTTTATATAAAATAGTGATATTCTCAAAAATATGGTCAATTATTTTAGCATATTGTATTTTTTTCACTAAAGTGTGGTCTTAGATATCTTATTTATAGGATGTATAATATGTAGAGTCCCTCACATAATATGTTGAATTCATTAAGAAATATTTTTCCATATACTATTTTGAAACATAATCAGCATGAAAATATGAATCCTCAATGGAACAATATACTACTACCATTTCATGAATTTCAATATTATATTTCATCAACTTTTTTTATTAAACCATAGGAAATTGGATTTTTGTGCACGATTTTCATAACTCATAACATATTACATCATAAAAAATATTGGAAATAAATATAGCATTATTATCTTACTAGGAATCAAATATTGGATAATATTTTAGATATTTTGATGGATTAAATTTACATTTTTATATAATACCAGCATGATATGGGTAGTATAATTCATTACCCTAGTCTATAACTCGTAATTAGAGGTGAATGATGAAACGTATGACTTAAAAGAAACTCCTCTCATGAAACAACCATCCATGGTAATGTAGTCTATTAATCTAACCCCAATGGTTTCATATAATACCTTAGTTGACTTCCCAACACACTAAAATCTATTATCCACTAGGATCACATATCTATGTAATGAAAATCCATATAAGAAAATAAATGTTCTTTCCGTTTTCTTTTTCCCCACCACCACACACACACATGGAAACATCGCAAGAGGTTACCCATTATGACCAAAACACCATAATAACTAATCTAAACTAAATAGTTGTATGTAGGATATTAGTAAATAATTTTTCACCATGTTGACAAGAGTTGTATCATTTAGTATTTTAAGTGTCAATTTTTAAGTGAATTTAACATATAAAAACAATTATAGTAAAATGGAATTATTATGGACTCTAAACACAAACTCCATGAATCTAATAAAGACTTTAGGCTATGTACTTTTTCTAATAGAATTTGTTCGTTCCCTACATTACTTAGTCCAGGATCCTATAAATATATCCCTAAATGTTTCCTATAATCCCTTTGTTTCCTCTCAGAACACTAGAGGTTATTTCCCAAATAGGACACTTATCACACTAAGGAATATCCTGATAGTCCAACATAAGTTCATTTAGTGTTCTTAATATTCACTCACACACACACATATTAGGAACCATCTTGGTTGTTCACCTGTAATGATCACTAATATAGGCTATGAATTCTTTATCATAGATTTCTAATCACCTGGGGTTCTGAAAATGAAGGTTCATCTTTTTAACATAGGTAGAATCATTATTCTTATATAAATAAATTTTATAATAGTGTTATAATTCCATTATTGTTTTATTATATACATAATTAATATTTGTAATGTCAAACTCATATTGAAATAAATATGCACCAATCTCATCATGTGTATTTTACTTGATGATTTTAATTTCATTTATAAAAATCTTTTTAGAATGGCATTTCATAAGAAGTGCTCTATAAACTCATTCAATAAGAAAATGAATTTCCAATGTTTCTCCAAAATATCTTATATGATTTACAATAATAATAAATATATAGAACATTTTATTAAATGTTTCTTCTTCACCCATTTTACATTCAATATAATCAACTATTGACTTGAATAACATAGTTAAAATTGGATTATTAAATCTTTAATGTGTGACATAAATGATATTCCAAATGTCATGTGTATTTTTACATGAATATATATATGAATATACAGACTTATAAGTTTTCAATAATTAAAAATATTCATCACCTAATAACTAAACACATACTTTACCACATTAATACCAAAAATTATTATGGTTCACCTTCAGGCTGTTTTTATGGATTTTTTATAATATTCCATTGATCAAAGCTATATTGTTTTTTGAATTCATCCATATTATATTTATACTATCCATTGTGAGTAATATTAAAATACATATTTCTTTGATGTATCCATCTATTAATTGAGGTTGACTCTTCAATGATAAATAGATCAATTCCCCATAATAGTTATGTCTAAAAATGGTTAGGGAAAACAAAAATATATATCGATATTGGGGTTACTCTTTGATACCAAATACTGTTCCTAATTTGATGATACTAAAATATCACTGGGAGTGGGGATGGAACATAATAAATATATCTAATTATTATATCATAGATCCAAAGAAGTTAATCCTAAAGAAATTATTCAGACCAATTATTTAAAAAGATAAAAAGTATAATAAAGTGATTGGCATGGCAGAAAAAGGGATTTCCAATAAAAAAAGATAATAAAATCATAATAATAAGACATGTCATTAATATAATCCTATTCTTCAGTAGTTCCCACTACGATTGAGATTTAAATTGTTTGAAGATAATAACGATGTATGAATTGGATATCTTGGAAGTAGATATGGAAGACCTAGTACACGGTAGGATGGAATAGTCCCTCTATGGTCTTCTCTTCGAAGGAGCAGGAGTGAGAACCTGACTATAAATCACCATTGTCATTCCATATATAATTTATTATTTTAAAAAGGTATGACCACTTCTAACTGACACCATCAGTGGTGCACTTATAACACCTTCATAACCAGATTGTTTCCCCAATTCTCAGATATCCTATAAGAAGAAATGGTTTTTTGTTTTTCCTAATGAAAATCAACATGACTGTCAATTTGATTGATATTATCATCCTAGATGGTTGGAGTATTATTTTCCACCATCTTCAGGCATCCTTTCTCCATAGAAGGTTCTCTAGAGATATCTTCTGAAATATCCAGGGGAGTTTGATTGTTATCATCTGCTTTCATGATCTTTTCCATGCCATCAACTCTTATATCAGGTACAAATATGTCCACTTTCCCATTTCCAACCAAGACATGACTAGTATATTTCTTCTACAACATTAAATAATAATGATAACTTCCCTATGGGATAACAATATATTGAGTGCCCATGCTAAATGAAATCCCAGGGACATGCCATGTCATCGAACCAACAAGATCCACCATATCCAAGACCCCGTCTTTCTTCATGAATGATGTATCATGGTTACCGTTTATATTGAAAAAGGAGATAACCATATTTTAAGGTGTGTACCTTTGACATGCCTAATTGGTTGACAATACTTACAAAATAAGGATTTTTTTTTCATATTCCACTTTAAGAGGGATGTCATCATGCAACACATATAGCACTATATGGTTTTTTCGACATGTGATCAAGTAAATCATCACCAATACCCTTGAAAAACTCCCAAACATTTAAGCCTTACTAGCTCTATCCGTTTTGATTGGAATTTCAATAGCCATGTAAATATGGAAGAATCCTAGGGTTCCATATAATCTAATGTAGACCTATGATTTTAAACCAGACATGGGAGTGATTATTTTTAGGAAAATGCATTAAAATTGAAATATCATTTCTAAAAGAACATCATACCTGGATATAAAACAATTTACCTCATCCCCAAGCCTGAAACTTCTGTTCCTCTAAGGAAAAAATAATGTGGAAGAATCCCCCGCCCATTTGTATACATTTTATGTCCAAATAATTCCATATAGGGTTTAGTCTTTTAACAATGTCATCAACTTTACTAAACATAACCCCAGTAGGGTTCACCATTCCCGAAATGATAGAGAAAATTTAAATATAAACCATTTCAAAAATATCATCTTTGTAGGAAATCACATGAGAAAATATCACCCATCTTAACAATCTGATCTAGAAAACCGTCCTTAATTTTTGTGAAGTGCCTTCTAATATAGTCCCTTTTAACTTTTGGTGATAAATTCAATTAATTATCCACTACAAGATGATACATATCATCCATCAACATTGTATACCCATGCCTATCGTCATACTCATTAACCACATGACCATCAATCACAGTATAGATCATCTTGACCATATTACAAGCAGATTCGCCATGCACAAATCTAAGGGGGAATTAAAGGCCAGAAGGCTCTGCCACAGAATTTCAGCCATCATATACCACCTTACAAAAATCACTATAAGATCCCTCAGTACCCAGATCCATAGATAGAGAAAAACCCATTCTCCTTTATGGAAAAAGGATTACTGCTCGTAGATCTACAAGTTCCATCAAGGCATGCAAAAACTAGTAAAATCCCGACAGAATCTAACATCCACATCAGGGTTCCATAAAGAGAATTTCATTTAAGGGTTTGATGTAGAATCCTCACCTCTGTCTAGGAAAGTGAAACCATGGAAGAATGGAAATTCCCTGACCTATCCCCACAAACCACCGAAGACACCATTTCTAATAGGGAGAATATCCTGAGCCCGCGACGCCATCAAATGAAATGAAATGGAAGATGTAGGTTGGGAGATCAATGAAGCATACTAAATATAGAACCTTATAGTGTATTTTTCTCACATGGATTCAAAACCATATTAAAAATTCCTTTTCTCGTGGCGGTGTAAACCAAAGAATTCCCTACAATTTTTTACATAAGGCACAACTAAACAATCATTCTATTTTTGATAGGAGGAATAACCTGAATACTCTTTTATTTTCCCCTAGACTCAAAAAATGATATTAATTTAATTTTGGGTCCACAACTCAAATAGACATACCTTTTATTAGGGTATTATAAAAGAAAAACACATCGGAATAGAAAATAGAAAACAATTAAAGACGAATAGAAAGAAGTTGAAAATGGAAACTTATAAATGTCATGGAAACATGGGTCATTTTATTTATTGAATATATAATAATGATAATAGAAATGTGATTCAATTTTCATTAACAAATGGAGTTTAGTAAATTTGTAGTTTGTTACATTTCCCATATTCATGAAAATTCATACTATTGAGCTGGTTTTGTAAATAATATGGAAATAGTATCTTCATGGAAAATGTATTTCAATTTTGAAGATGGATACAAATATATTTTTCCAAAAGAATGAATAGTAACCCACAATCCTCATATTTAGATATCACATATTAATGGTTGAATATTAATAATAAAACATAACAATCTATAGTAAAATCATATAGTATTTGTTCCCTTGGAAACATTGATACATAAAATATTATTTCATAAGAGAATAATAACATATCCAACTGGGTTCTTAATAACTTGAAACCTTATTATACATAATAGACATAATTCTTTTCATTATAACCCAGAGAAATTAAATATAATAATGTGTGAGTTCAGATTTTTATTAAGGGTAAACAAGAGAGATATCTATGATTAGATAAATGAAACATTAAAATAATAATACGAGAACATGATAATTACTTATGAATATATTTACCTGTATATCATTGAATATAATATTATTTCATAGAATAAATCTTATATGGTCTTAAGATAGAAATCATAATGGCATCAAAGAATATGATCCATTAGTGCATTACACTTCTGAACCAAAATTTTATAAATAGAATTTTACAATTCTTATCATAACATCATATAGTATAAATCACATTAAATCACATATATAACCCAATAAAATCATTATAAATGAAGACTTCATGAAATTTGTGGTATTTATAGAAATTAAGGTACCAATACTGATGAAATAGTAACCTGGCCTTTAGAATGGTAACATGACTATTAGGAATAATAATCCATCAAGTAAAATAGTAACATAACCTTTAAGTACAAATAAAATTTAGGTATCTTATGAATTAAAATATGATATTTTTTCCCTAGAATAAGTAAATAAATATTTTAATAATGAAAATTAAATATCTGTATTTTTATATTTTATAAATATTTAATTATAATTTTATAATTAACATAATAATATAAAATAAAATATATTATCATTAAATGGATTCATAAATTTTTATTTGGTTTTATTATAATTATAATGTAATTTTTTGAGACCTTAATTAAATTTTCAAAATGTTTGAAAATAATTATTAATTATAATATCTATACTTTTCGAATAAATGATGATTTTAATTAAAAATTGAATTTATTGAAGTTAGAAAATTATTTTCATAAAATTGAACTCTTAAATATCGAAAAGTGGTTATGGTGAATTTTTTGTATTTTTTTGAAATACGTGATTTTTTTGAAAATAGTGAAATACGTTAATATATGGTATATATACATTATAAGATAAATAAAATATTCCTTGTGTCATGGATGATTTAGGAACCATAATATAAAATCATCCTTTTTTTTATTTTCTGTATGAAGTCATGGATGAATCCCTAGTTTTTGTCTTGTGAAGAAATACAATTTTGATGACTAAAACAATTAGAAAACTCCCCTCTCCTGTACTATAATTACCACCCTCACCACCACTTTTCCTCACACCTCTCAAATGTAGAGATAGGTCAAAATTCTGAGAATTATCTTTCTAATAATACACACCATGTCAAGGATCCCTTAGCTTCAACAAACAACAATAACATTTTCCCTAAAGAGGATCCCAATGTGGAGAGATTTGAGAGGTAAAATCCTCTTTATGTATCTCTTAACATCATTTTCATTTATTATTTTATCCTCACCACCTCAATAAAAATGGTTAGGATAACTCAAGGATCAATTATATAATTTAATTATGTATTTTTAATGTATTATTCATCATCAATCTCATTTATCTCTCTCTTTTATTCTAATAATTAAATCATCTCCTCTGATGAGTCAATTTACCACCATTATTGATGTTGTGTTTTCATTTTCTATTCAAACATTAAATTCAGTTAAAAAGCCCCTATAATGGTTTTTATATACCAAAAATTATATTCTATGATCGTTTTTATGTTCTTGATCATATATAATTACATAATACAAATCAACAAATAAAACCATGTCTGTTGATATTTAAAACCACCGAAATTAACCCAACCCATTATCATTGACTATAAATCTAAGGATTATTCATCATTACATTTATTAAAATGTGATATAAAATCATTTGAAACTACATATGTTCATTAATAACATATATTATAAATTTTATAGAATTATACTCATTCTATATAATATTTTATACTCATATTCAAGTAAACTGATCTTGAAAACAATGTAAAAAAACACTCCCAAACAATCTAATAAAACTATATTACTCATCGAAAAGAATATTAATTAGTGAAATAAAACTATAATAAATAAAATTAATTTATAAAAGGTTCTTTGTTTTTTCAATAATTAATTTAATTATATTATCTAGTATATTAATGAGATGAGAGAGTTCTGAAATAAGGTAATGGGATTCTCGAACACAACTCTCTTACTTTGGGTTTTCCATCATTCATTCAATTTTCAGAATAACTGTTCCTTAAAAATAATTTTTTAACCCTTAACATTTCATTTATATATTCATATAGTTCAAATATAATTTAATGACAAAAGAAAATATTTCCCAAAAGAACTATTCATTTTAAAAACACGTGTTTTACTTATCGTGATTTTGTATCTTCTTACTCAAGGTGGGAAATTATTATACCAAGTATGTTATTCATTTTTTATTTTGGAGAACAGAATTTTTAACTATAAATATATTCTTTATGGAACTGTTTTACATTACATGGATTATTTTATGTCAACTATTGATATATATGTTATGTGGCATGCATGATAATCTAAATGTTATGATATGATGGGTGCTCTAGAAATTATTTGGCATAATTTAAACGTTATGATGTAATATGTGTACTTGGAATTATATAAATATCTAATGTGTAGTTTAACATGAATAATATCATCAGATGAAGTGAAATACTCTTGAACATGATGCTATATTTGATCAGAACATTGTGTGGAAGTTGACCACAAAACTGGTGTTTAATTTTAATAAACTACAGCATTCCATGGATTTATATAATATTTCTTCTCATGATTTGGTTTTTTTAATGGTTGGGGCAGAAGCCTCATTCTTAATAATAAAGGAAAGTAAAGAAATCTTTTAACTGGGTAGAGGGAGACCCATTACACAGCCTGATGGCCCAATGGTCTTGTAGCCCAATACATAGCCCGTATGCCCAAATATTTTCCCCAAATCCCATTATGTGATGTATATCCTCACTCCTTTCTTTGATGTATATCCTTAGGTGATTAAATATACTAAGTAGACCTCAAGGGACAATAATTAGCTAGAGAAGAAGAAATAAAATAAATGTTTATGTTTTATTTTTTAAATGTTATGTATGGTCCAAAGTTTCATAAGACATTAAACCTTTGGACCCAAGTTGCGTAATGCGTTTATGTTTTTTCATTAAAATGATGTAATAAGGATTGTAAGATAAGTATTTTCACTATATTTGGTATGATATAACAATTTAATTAATTTGTGAATTAAGAAAAGAGAATATTAGTTTCAACACTTTGTGTGAGACTAAGAAAATAAAGGACCCCAATAATCATTTCATTAGAAAAATTATATACATAGGTATCCCACAAAATGTGACTATTGCATTAATTTCACAATAGAATAAATAATTCATGAATTGTTGAGTTAGGTATATTTTGAACCAATAATATCATAGAATATGGTGACAACCAGGATATAGTAGCCTTAGAACCTGTTAAAGCGATAGTGCAACAATTACCTAAATGACATCCCAAATTCCATGGGAGTTAGAGTTAAAAATTTCAATGAAATTATTACCCATCTATCTATATTTATATAAACTAACTTGAAATTTGTGGAATTTCCTCCTTCACTTAAGTGGGGGAAACTAGCTATTATGTCCTTTATACGACAATGACCATCGATATTTGGTGGATATTCAGATCCACCAAATCATGAAATAATGTGTATATTCAATGGGGGAGATTTTTTATGTTCTTGTCTATTCTGAGATGGATGCGGTGACTCAATAAATTTAGTCATCTAGATGGACAGGCCAACCAATGGAGGTATTTTATTAAGAACACCAATCCAAAGGAAATAATTTAGGAAATGTAGTGGGATGATTTTACAAAAATTGTTCTTAAACATTATTTCCCAAAGATCGTTGTAATATGATGGACATAGAATTCATAGAGTTGATAAAAAAAATGAATTAACCACAACCTAAGATGAAAATTTCAAATGGAATGAATGGTACACTTATGTTCATTTATTAACAATGATTGATAAAATTATCGATTCATTACTTGTTGAAAAAGAAACCCTTGAATGGATAGATAAATTCATGAAATTCGGTGTTCTGGATATTTTTTTTGATGTGCTCTCAAAGTAGAGATTGATTATTTAAAATGTTCCTATGACTATGGTGATAATAAACAAAAGGTTGAGTTCCAACTTGGATAATCTCATAAAAAAATTATCAATAAATATAAAACCCTCACATGTCATAAAATTAGGAAGAAACATCATGGGAATTGTCTCAATAGGATGGGGATATTCTATATATGGGGGAGAAAAGTCCACCCTGATTATGAATGTCGAGGAGAAAAATGAAGTTAGATAATATAATGTATTAAAGGAGAGAAACACCCATGGTCTAATACTACAATTGTTGGGAGAAATGTAACTATGCAAGACTATGCACTAAACCTCATGTCTTTGAGGGTAATCCGTGTCATCATCAACCAATGTTAATGGAACAAGGGAATGTTTATTCCTTCAATACTGCTGAAGTGGAGAAATAAAATGAATTCATACAAGTTACACATCATATTCAATCAATAATGGAAAATGTATAATTTTAGAGTGGATCTATATATTCTTTTATGTATTGCATGTTTTCTAGATCTATTGAATCAAATCATAGAAACTCTGGAGTATAGATATTTGTAAAAAACCCTAATTGTGGTATAATTGCAACAGAAGTTTTAAAATCTTTTCCTATAGGTGTGTGGGGGATTATTCTCCTAGAAAATGTCATGATACATCCCTTGGTGTTATTCGATGCAATACTAGAGATGGATTGGATCTTGTTATATAGAGCACATATTATCTTTTGAGAAATGGAAACAAATTTTGATATTACGAGCCATTCCATTATCTTCTAAAAATTAATGAAAGATCTTGTATCCCATTCAAAAAAACATTAGATGGTTTGGGTGTTGATTCCATATGAATATGCATAACTCTATCAAATTTTTAAGTCAAAGGATGGTATATTCCTTGGGTAAATTCCCATTGTGAGAAAATACATTGATGTATTTCCCAATGAGATACCTAGATGTGTACTAGATTTTGTGGGTGATTACTCAACAGAACTCATACGTGAACCATGTATTATCTCACAATTACCCTTTTGAATATCCCAAATCAAATTGGAGGAGTTAAAGAAGCTATTGTTAGAGAATATGAACAAAGGCTTCACACACTCAAGTGCATCATCTTGGGATGCACTAGTTCTATCAGTAACAAAAACATTAGACCACCATGGTTGTGTGTCGACTACTGTGAGTTCAACAATATTACAACAAACAAAAAGTATACTATTACAATAATTGTTGAATTATTTGATCAAATACGAGGACATCAGTAAATCTTAAAGTGTGGTCATCTTTATGGATAGAATTTGATAAAGGTGAAGAATGATTATTTTCAGAAGGCTACCTTCATAAAAATTTATGGGAACTATGTGTTTCGATTAATATCCTATAGACTTATTAATAACCCATAAATATTCATTGTTTGATAAACAATGTCTTTATATATTACCATGAATTTTTTTTGGTAGTTTTTATTAATGATATTATCATCATTTGAAATTGGAACTGTGAACATCATGAATATATAAGGCCTGTGTTGGAAGTATTAAAGATGGAGAAGTTCAATTCCATGTTCAGCAAGTTTTTCTTTTGGATAAAGCAAGTGATCTTATTGGGACATATGATCAAAATCTAGGGAATTTATTTAGACCCTTAAAAAATAAAGATAATTTATGACCATTTCATGAAACGTCTAATCAGAAATGGTTATTCAGACACTCAAGAATGCGAAAATTTCTAGTCGTTGGAATTTAATGGTGGATGAGATATACATCTCTCATTGGTTGAGTTATCATATAACAACAAATTCCACTAGAGTATCTAGATGGCTCCATTTGAATTAATGTGTGGGAAAAAATGTATAACTCCAACCTATTGTGATGATGTTTGTGAATGAAAGATACTTGGACCGAATCCTCAATAATAGATGACAGAGAACACTCAATATATTCAGTAACATATAAATGCTTCTTGGAGTCAGAAAAAGTGGTATGCTGATGACCGTCGAAGGGATAAAGAGTTTGACATTATAGATAATATGTTCCTTTGAATATCACCATGGAAGATTGTAATGTACTTTGGAATGAACGTTAAGATAGCCAAAGGTACATTGGTCGTTTTGATATCCTTGATCACATAGGATTAGTGGCCTACTGGCATGAACTTCCACCCAGTTGGGTTGAAATTCATGATGTGTTACATTTATCTCTCATGAAAATATAAATACCATATCCCTCCCCTTTACTATATATAGAGGTATTACAATGGGAGGATGATATCTCTTATGAGGTGCAACATGTAAAGATTCTAGATATGAGAGATAAGGTTCTACGCAACAAGACATCCCACCTTGTGAATATATTATGGAGGAACCATATGTATGAAGAAGATACTTTGGAACTAGAGGAGGCAATGAATGTGAAGTACCATCTTTTTTTTTATGTAATGAAAATTTCGAGGGTTAAATTTAAAAAGGGGGGAAGAATGTAACAACCAAAACCTTTATGATTGGAATTTCAAACTTCTTAAAACAATATCATTTTTTACAAATCAAATAAAATTTTATAGATAACCTAATAAAATCATTATAAATGAATAATTACTAAATTAATAGGTATTTAAATAATGTAAGGATCCTATATCTATGTAATAATAACATTACCTTTGGAATCATAAAATGAACCTTATGAATAGTAATCCAACCAATATAATAGTAACTTAACTATTGAATGTACGAATAAAATATAGGAATCTTATTAATGAAAATATGATATGTTTATTTCATGATACATGTAAATAAATTGTTTGAAAATGATAAGTTAATTTTTGGTTTTTTGGTAAGTCATTAATATTTAATTACAATTTTATTATTAATGTAATTATTTTAAAGAAAATAAATTTTCATGAAATCTATTCATAAATAAATATTTTGTTTTCTTCTGATTATAAGATAATTTTATGAGACCTTAAATAATTTTTCAATGTGTTATAAAATAATATTTTACATGTATTGTCCATGTATATGATGATATTAATTAAAAAATAAATAAAACATATTTATAAAATTAGTTTCCTTAAATTAATTAATTATTGAATTCTACACATCTAATAATATTTATAGTTCATTTTTTGGTTTTTTCTAAAATATTAGTTTTTTTTAATTCTAAAATACATACATTTACTGTATATAAACATTATTAGTTAAATACAACATTCCTTGGGTCATGGATGATGTAAGAACCATAATATATAATTATCCTTATATATTTACTTTATTTATTCATGAAATAATCAATATTTCTTATCATGAGAAAAAAATAAAAAAACTATTTAGTAAGATAATTAGAAAACACTCTTATCCTCCACTATAAATACCACCCCTCACAACCCCTTTTTCTCAAACTTTTCAAGATATTATTCTTATCAAAATTCTACAAAATTAACTTCCTAATACAATCCACAATATCTAGGAGACAGAGGTCTCTACAAAATACCAAACCAATTTTCATTTAGAGGTTCTCAAGGTGGACATATTTAAGAGGCAAAATCCTCTTCTATTTTCTTTTTGTTTCTTTTATTTTCTTTTCATTTTCATATTATCTCCACACATAATCGATCCATAAATTCATGATAACTAAATTATATTTTTTATAGTGTAATTGTACCATGTTAGTGAAATATCCATCGTCAAATGCATTTCTCTTACTCTTTTTGTCTAAAAATGTAATCATCACCCTTGATGTTTCAATTAACAAAAATTATGGATAAATGATTATATTTTTCATTTAAAACATTCATTAATTTCCTAAACCGATTATAATGGTTTTTAAATAATGTAAAATATATTCTATAACCCTTTTTATGTTATGGATTTAAAATATTAACAAAATACAAAACGATAAAACAAACCAAGTTTGTTGTGAACGAAAACATCCAAAATTACCCCTAACAATTATCATTAAATATTTATCTAATGATTCATCCCCATTATATTTTAACAAATTATATTTATAACCATTTAAAAATATGAATTATCATTAATAAATCTTATTTTTAATACAATTTAATTATTCCCATTCTACATAAAGATCTATACTCATGTTCAAGAAAGTCGTCCTGAAAATTAAGAAAAAAAACACCTAGAATGATGAAAATATATATATAACTCATAATAAATCAAATATATTAAATTATTCATACTATAATGAATAAAATTATCTTTAAAAGGTTAAGTATTTTTTAAATAAAAATTTTAATTTGATTAACCAGGATATTAAAGACAAGAGATCGTTCAGACATAAGGGAAGTGGATTCTCAAACATAACTATCTTCCTTTTTGTTTTCCCTATTTCAATCCATTATGAGTATTTATGTTCCATTAAAAATAAATAAATATCATTTCTTTATCTTTCAATTTTATTTTCTGGAAAAACATGCTTTTTATATGATTTTTTGAAAAAATAAAATATTTTTCGAATTGAAATCTTCTTACAATAAATACATGTTTTACTTCTCTTGATTTTGTTTCTTCATCACACAAGATGTATGATTCTTATAATAGTTATTTTTTTTATTTTTGGAACCCAATTGTTTATTAATTAAATAATTATTTATTAATGAAATTTCATTTCCATGTGTTATTTTATGTCTAAGATTTATAAATGTTCTACGTGGAACGCATGATAATATAAATTTTATGATATTATAGGTACCACAAGAATTATATTGTGAAATGTTAATGTTATTATTTGAAGGGTTAAATTGTAATTATATAGTTCTCTAATGGATTGGGTAATGTGAATAATATCACTTTATAATGTTAAGTGTGCTTGATCTTGATGCGATATTTTCTCACAATTATATGTGGAAGTTGACCACTAAGACAATATGTTTTATTTTTTGTACATTTTCATATTATATAAATTTATATAATTCATAAACTCGTGATTATGATGATGATGTTACTATAATATATATAGTAACCCCATGTTATATTTTTTAAGTTATTATTTATCCTCTTACTGGGATTTTAGATCACCCCATTCTTCGATGTATATCCTTAGTTGATTACTTTTACTAAGGAGAACATGGGGGCCAATAAGAATCTAGATATGAAGTAATTAAATAATTTTTTATTTTTAATTTTTTAAATGTTATGTATGATACTAATCTTCTTAACACACTAAAAAATCATATCATAGTTTTCTAATTTTTTATGATGTTTTCCTTTCAAATGAGGAAATATGTTGTGTAATAAATTTACGGACTCTATAATTACATTAGAATAAAAAATTATTTTCTGTAATGGAAATTAGAATAATAAAATTTAATAGTAAAGGATTTATTAAAAAAAGGTTACTATGGATTGGTATATCTCCCCAAACCAACATAGTATTGTATGTTCATTCTGATTACTCTGATAGTGGAAGATGCCCTTACTGTATTGGGTTCAATCCTCATTTCGGTATTGATTATCTCATGAGAAATACATTTTTTCCCAATTTAATAGAGGAAAATAAAATTTTATAACCACCCAACACCTAATAGAAATTATATTGATATACGAGACACGGTAACAAGAAATTCATTGTATCTTAACTGAAGAAAAATAAATGGATTTGATAAATAAATTATTATGGACCAATATATAGAAAATAAATGTGTATCAGAAACATTTCAAAAATTAATTATAGCATAACTGAAGGAAAAAAGAACATGTTTCATTAATATCTTGTGATGATAACAATAAACCATCTATGGAAATCACAATTATGGGATCATTAGATAATATCCCAAGTAATTTTTAACCAACATCAAAGGGTATAGTTTTAGATGAAATTTTGATCATTTCATTTAGAAATCATTTCATAATAATATAAATAATCCCCAAATATTATAGATAATTGTTTCATTAAATAACCATAGAATCATTTAAATGTAAATTCATTGTATTGAGTGTTCATGATATCTTTAAATTCTATTAATGTCATATAAAATATAGGAAGACATTTTTTTCATATATTTTTAAGAAATGTGAACAAGTACATCATTTGGAAAATGATAAAAAGTTTTAATTTATATGATTTTTCAAAAACAAATAATAGGGGATAAAATTAATTTAAAAAATCATTGAACGAGGTTAAAATAATACTTTATTTTTTATATACAATATTGATATGGAAGAAAAATTATATTCAACTGAAATAATGAATAAAGAATGATTTGGACAATATAAATATTTTTTATGGCCTCATCAGTTTGAAAAAAATAATTTATAAAAGGAAACTGTGTATTCTAAAAAATAAAAGGTGAATACAATTAATGGAATTTATTATATATGGATTATATAATTTCACTAATAGAGAATCAACTGTAAATAATCTTGATCAAAATAGGATTGAATAATAAATCTCTAACCACATGTTCTATATGATTAAAATGATATATAAGATCGTGTAAAATAATTGTACATTTATTATAATTATATCATAGATTTATTAAAATACATATAATAGAATATAGGATCCAATTTTGTCACATAAACACTGAATTATTTCTAATTTCATATTGAAATTATCATTTCTAGGTGTTAAATATTTTATTATTAATGAGAAATTTAGTTTGGATGTTTTGATCCTTGTAATTTGATCATGGATAATTCAGAAAATTAATATTAACAATGATATATATATCATATATATTAATTTTCTACATTTTAGTGTTATCCATAAATGTTTTTGATATAAAAATAAATTACACAGATCATAAAGATTGTAATTCATATGTATCTGTGAACATTATCATTAATTTTTAATGGATGGAATAAATGAAATGAAATACAATATAATTTTTTATTGAATTATTATTCTATCCAAAATATCTAATATATTCAATAAATATATCCTTGATACGATCAATGCAAAAATTTATTAAAAAAACTGCATCTCTTCGTCGAAGTGACAGTCTACACATACACTTGTATGACATTATCATTTTCTAATAGATGTGATGGTAAGAAGGTAGATATTATATTAACATTATAGATGATTAATTATGTCATTAATACCTTAAATAAATATGAAAAACAATATAATAATCATCAATAAATGATTGTGTTGTAAAATTAATTACATCACAATGTGGATATGGTATGTCATACATATGAAAGAGCAATACTTTCGCTTCAAATTTGATATAGTAGATAGTTTATAATTATGTTTTATGAATTATTATAAAATTTTAGTATAATTTTGGTATTGAAGTTATTATTTTATGATAAATGAAACACATTTGGAGGGTTGAGAAGAGTATGTAAAAGGAATGTGATCTGTTAAGAAAATTATGTTTTCTTCAAACTAATTCATTTTGATCTCCACTTTAACGACCATAGGGTTGGTCACAAAGGGATACTAGAAAATCTAAAGAGAGTATAAAGAAATTGATAACAAAATTTTTCATGGTTTAGTCCATCTATAAGGGTAAATTTGGTGGAATGAAGAGAAAGGTGATGTCATATTTTATAAGGGAGGGAGAGACCACACATGGAATATCATTAAAATATTAATAAATAATAATTTCTTTATCCATAAAAAACGTCCAAATGGACATGAATTAAAATTAAAAAATAATAGGGTCAACACAACATCGTTCAATTAAATTTAGTTATGGTTTGGTGTAATTTATTCCACTCACATTTGTCTAAATACTTCTTTAAGGAATTTTGACCATAACCATGATAAGAACTACCTCAATCATAATGGGTTACGAATTATTTCACAAATTTTATGTTCAGAAAATGGTAGATGGTAGTAATTTTAATCCATATTCTATTCACTTGGATGAATATATGTTTTTTATAAATGTTAAATCATTTATTAAATTATTATTTTCTATAAAATATCATTATTCTTAATATTATAACTATTCATTTAGTTTAACTTCAAATACACCAATACAAATATGTGATTATAATATAATATATTAACACATATATAATATGCCATATGTCTCTATAAAATCATGGAAAAAAATAACATACTTAAAATGTATTCAATTTAATATTTTTACTGTCATTTATTGTATTTATTATTAATAGAAGAAATTTTATTTTTGTGTAGTGTTAGTATTTAGGGAAATTATATAATTATTACAATTTAATAATATCATACCATCAAGAAAATAATTTCAGAAAAATTAAAATAACCATTAATATCTATTCATGACTTTATTTTTCCACTATTTTAACACATAATAGATATTAAAATACATTATAGGTATATTTTATATTTTCCATTAAATTATATAACCTATTTATAACATAAAACCTCTTCACATTAGATTGAGAAAGTAGGGGAATATTTCATTGCCTTAAGAGACATTACCAAGATGCCAAAGGCTGTAAATAAATATCAACGACTTCATTGATAGTTGAGGGATGATTTTCTCTTTGAAAATAAAACAACCATACAAACATTCAATAATGATATAAACCACTATATTATTTACATTATCAATGAAATACCAATCCAAGAATACAATTTATATCAAAATCAAACTACGCAAGATTACCACAATAAAAGAATACAAAACAACCATGTATAAAATGGAATACATCAAAAACAAAAAAAATAAAAGGATGTAAATAAAGATAATAAGAACTAACAAATCTATGATAAAACACCACAAACAACCCATGTATCACTATGCACTAAATGAAATGTGTGTCACTTTTCTATTGACTCTGTCCTAATAAACAACATCTAAAAATCACCAGATGTTGAAAGTATGGGTATGTAATGAAGCTCAGTAGTATTTCCCAAAATTATTTCCCTAGTCATGTGGCTAGGATATAACATATTACCTCATTTATATATATATTATATAGAAAACAAGTTCAAAAATTGTTCATATCAGGATATACACAAGTCCCATAATAAGATAGCAGCCACAAAACAATAACATTTTCCAGGGAAACTAATTAAAATTATCTCAAACCATTTCATAAATTCCAATTTTCATAATCCATTCAATTCCACATATCCACACATTCAACTAAGTAAGCATCCATGACATTGTTATACTTGAAAGTGGCGATTCATCCTTTCGCTAAGCCCTAACTTAATGAACCATTTGATTGAGAGATCCCTGAACCATATCCATACCACAAATGATAGGTTATAACCCTTTCCCTTATCCATCTCGAACACAAAGGAAGAAAAACAACCATTATGCAAAAAACCAATCCCAAAACAACCATTTTAATAAAACTATGATTTTATTGAAAACCAACCAAATAAACAGTTTCAATAAAACCTTCTTTTATTGGAAACTTTTTTTCATGCATAAAACAAATTAAAATCTTCTTTTAAATATGGATTTTCCAATTTTACTATCTATAAAAATTCCCAACATCCATAATTCTATAAACTATCACTAAATAGGGCTTCCAAAAATAATTTTACAATAATTTCACAACCAATCCCATGGAAAATTTTAATGTGAAACTAATTCATCTTATTCTAAATATAGAAGTTTAGAGTGAATACACCTAGCTTAAACTCCTTTTGTAATGCCCCGACCCCAGTTACCCATAGTCGGTGCATTATTAAATAACATTGGCATGATCACAAAATATCAAGTCTAGAAATACAGATTAGTTTAGTAGCCATGGAATCATAAGATACATTTATAAAGTTTACATTACATCTATAGTGAAAAACTACAATAACATAGTCTCTATATTCCACTCTCATATCCAATTCAGCCTATCCCTGCAGGTCAGTAATAAGATATTTCTTCAAATCCCGGAAAAATTAAAACATAGAAAGGGGTGAGCTCAGATGCTTAGTAAGGATAAAAATATAGCGGAAACTTTCATAAATAGGAATAAAAATTTAAGGTAATGTATAACTAAAACAAAATCCTATTAAACATGAAATTCAGCATAATATAGAAGAAATATTATGAAATAATTCTACTTACTTATTCACATGGATATTCTACTCGTCAAATAATCATATGAAATATCAATAACAACTTTCATAATGATGGAATGCATAATGCCATACTATCATAACCACATAGTCAAGGACTTGTGCCAAGACTAAAAATAAGATTTTTTCACGGCCTTGTGCCAAGACACTAGTTTTTCTCATGAGACGTATCGATTCATCAAAGAGATATAGTGGGCTTCACCTGTCACTTATTAAGTCCAATGCATTCCTCATATGAACATGTTTAAACATAACATAATCATTCGTATTAAAACTAGCATAATAAAGTTCAATACTTTATCCATAAACCATGAATGGTATAAAAATAACACACATATAGTAAAACATATCAAAAAACCTTCAATACTATATGGAGGTTTTCTATCATAATAAATCAGCTTCAAATAATCTTAAAATCCTTTAAAAGATGTTGATATAGATGAAATCAAAACTATTTGAGAGAAATATATCTTTTTTTAAATAATTTAAAAGTTACATAATTATAAAATAAAACATTTAATTTTAAAATATCTTTATAAGATTGTAAGGGATGCTTCTATGATTTTATAATGGTTGAATATAAATGCACCACCCTATAAGTTAAAAAAGACATTCTTACCATAATTTTGTCGAAAAGGTTTAAAGGGACCTTATTTGGAAAACAACAGAAATATTCCTATATAAACATCTTATAAAATGTCAAAAAATGGTATAAAAGACTTTAACCCATATTCTATAAAATATTAATAATGATTTGAAATATATTTTTAAGAAACATGGATGTGCATGATAAAGAGGTCCCAATAGATAATTACGTATAAACAACCTCGGATAATGAAGATATTATAGAATAAACCCTTAAATTGTACTTTTCATTAGTTGATGGTATGTTAACCGCCTTTATAATAGTTAAATAATTGTTATTAAATTATACAAGAACCATATATGTAATTATTATATCATATATGATCTTTAAATAATGTTTTGTTAATAATATTTTAGTATTATCGTTGTTTCGAGTGTTAACTTACTCATTTTGTTTTATATGTTTTGTAACATAATCCATGATTATTAGGGATATGTTGTATCATATTCATTTAAATATTGATATCAATTCATTAAACATAATTTTTAATCATAAAATGAGAATTAGACTTCAATGGATACGATGGGGAATGAATCTCATCGAGTTCGTGGAGATGGTAGTCCGTACGTACGCACGAGTGACAATATCATTCTTTTGATATTAAAATATTATATAATTGGATGGTATATCATATATAAAGAATAAATATCATGTTATATTTATTATTTATTTAAATTACACATCATTATCATACCCATCCATATAATAATGTATTAAATAACAATTACACCACAACGTGGAGATGGTAAGCCTTATGTACGCAAGATTGGCGACATGTCATTCAAAGGATTGAAAGATTACTGAATATGGTTGTACCATATTTATAATAACATCAAATTATATATAATATACTGGAGTTATTATTTTATAATGGAATTATCAAAGAAATAAGAAGGGGAAGAAAAAGGAACTTGAAAGAGGGTGGTGAAAACATTACCTCTTCTTCGGGTTCTTCTTTTTGATTTGATCAAAAGGGCTCCTTAGGTTGGATTTATGATCAAAATATGGCCTCTAGGTTTATTTTAGGGAAGTTGAGAGTATATATTGGTAGGTTTTGGACGATCCAAATGCATTTGAAGGTGTGAATTTGATAGAAGGGGGGGGGTCCCCTTTTATAAGAGGGGTGAGGGTCACATTAGGAACAAACATAAAATATTATCTTATAATAAATTCATATTTGGTTTATAATGGCTCCAAAGTGACTTATTTAGAGGCTAAGGTGGGGATGGTTCGAAATCCACTAATCCAATAGATTTTAGGCAGGTTTGGGTCACTATAATAACATTATCATATATATTTCACTGTTAGTGAAATAGTTTGACATTTACCATATCTCTTTGTATTATTATATTATATAGTTAACAAACATACTATATAATACCAAGATTCCCCCAAGTGGTCCATTAATTATACACCTATAATTATATAATTCCTTTGGTAGAACCATATTTTTTTAGGAATAGAATAGCGATTAATAATATAATATTTGTTTTAAAAACTCTTTTATGTCAATTTTGACACTGTTTGGTATTTTGTTTTTTCTAAGTTCATAACAGAATTATTACTTCAAAAAAAGTCCTCTAACCAACCCTAATATGTTATGTTAACCTTTAAAATTAGTTTAATTCTTAAAAAGTCTCAAATTACATTAATTTTTATATTTATAATATCAATTATTTTAATATTTCATCAATTTGGTAATTACTACATCACCATTGTTTAATATATAAATTAAATTATTTAACGTCTAAAAATTATAAATAAAATATCATCATGTAGGAAATCATTTTATCTTTCTAATTAATATTTATAGTCGAATTTATCTTATGTATAACCTTATATTGAAAATGTTTTATTTATTAAACTTTAATTTTAACTCTTAACTCTTCTTTAAATAAAATAATAACAAATGTCCAAATCTAATCCAAGTGGACCAAAGAGATTCATATTTTATTACTAAGGTTCCTTTTGGTCGAATTATACTTATCCAATAGAATTAGGACATGTGTGAGGGTAATAATAATATCATTTTACCCTTAATTACCCTATTCGCATTTAACTGTGGTAAATAAAAGTAAAAAGTTACTATTCACCAAAAAAAATGTTTTTATCTTATTGAACCACATTTTACTCCTTGATACTAACCATGTCTCTCGGATTTTTGAAATTACACTCACAAAAGGGGTATAATTATGCTTTATGAGAATTTGAAAATTCTCCTAGGAGGTGGGTAAAAGACGGTGAAAAGTTCAATAAAATATTTTTATATCTAAAATTAATAAAAATTGACTCCAATGAATTACATTGAACTTATATAGTTATTATTTATCTATTTCGACCTAGGAATAAATTTAAGTTAAAATAAATAATTATTTAAATAAAATGTTGGTTTTAACTAATAACTATGTGCTTTTTACTATTCATCAAAAATTGAATGTTTTCATAAAAATAAAAAAAATTCACTCTAGGCTAATTTCGATATTCCGAATCAAAAAATGAATTCCATTTTGAAAAATAATATATATAAAATTTCAAAAGGTAGGTATTACTATTCATAATGGTTAGTTTCATTGGTTGTGGTGTGTGTTAGAACGTGAAGTTGCGTACAACACACACTACTATATTATTCAAAGAGAAGCGTACCATGGAATCTTGGGGTGTAACATTCTCCCCTCCTTAAAATAATTTTGTCCTCGAAATTTCAAGAATACTACCAAATGAAAAGACTCGGGTGTTTCTTCATTATAATTTCCTCGGGTTCCCATATATTCTCGTACATCTTATGGTTTCTCCATAGAACTTTTACAAGATGATTCGTCCAGTTTCTCAGCACATGTTCTCTTATATCAAGAATTCTGACGGGCTCTACGCAATAAGACAGATCGAGTTCTATTTCTAATTCCTCATAGGTGAGTACATGAATTGGATCAAGAATGTATTTTCTCAACAATGATATGTGGAACACATCGTGAACTTTGGAGAGACTTTGTGGCATTTCCAAATGGTAAGCTATAGCCCCAATATGTTCTAGAATTACGAAAGTTCCGATGTACCTGGGACTCAATTTACCCTTATTACAGAAACGTATATCTCCTTTCCATGGAGATACCTTCATGAAAACATGATATCCATCCTAAAATTCCAAATCCTTCATTTGGTTATCGACATAGCTCTTATACATACTTCGAGCTACTTTGATGTGGTTTTGGATTACCTTCATCATTCCGTGGTTTCCTCTACCAATTCGGGGCCTACGAGTTTTCTTTCACCAGCGTCATCCTAACAGGTTGGTCTGCGACATCTCTTTCCATATATGGTTCCATCTGAATACTTGAATGGAAGCTATTTTTATAGTAAAATTATACTAGAGGTGAATATTGATCCCACATACCCTGAAAGTCGAGTGATCAAGATCTCAACATTTCTTCTAAGGTTTGAATAGTCCGTTCTGATTGTCCATATGTTTGAGGGTGGTAATAAGTGCTCAAAAAAAGTTTGGTATCCGAGGTCTTCTAAAGCCTCTTCCAGAATCATGAAGTAAAACAATGATCATGATAAAAAAACAATCGATAGGGGTATTCCATGAAGTCTCACAACTTCATTAATATATAGTCTTGATATATGTTCATGTGGTAAATCTTCCCTTATATCAAGAAAATGTGATGGCTTGGTAAGACGATCAATAATGACCCATATTGCATCATTACTTATACGAGTCTTTGGTTGTCCCATGACAAAGTCCATCGTAATATTATACCATTTCTACTCAGGTATGGGAAGAGGTTTCATGACTATTCTAGGCTGTTTCCTTCTAGCTTTCACTTGTTATCAAACCGTACATCTTGACACAAAATCAGAAATCTCTCTCTTTATGTTGTCCCTCCAAAAATGTTTCTTTAAATCTCTATACATCTTGGTACTCCCATGGTGTATAGAGAAATTGGAACTATGAGCATCTTAGAACGATTCCCTTTTTAGACTAGGTATATTGGTAACACAAAGTCTCTTCCCAAATTTCAAAATTCCATCTTCATACACAAAGTCACTCAATCTCCCATAATTCACAGCTTTAATCCTCTTTTTAAGTTATTCATCATCAGTTTGAGAACTCTTTATCGTTTATAGTAATGATGGTTTGGAAACCATTTGAAAAATTATTGATTTTTCACCTTCCATGGTGATTCCCATATCCATCTTTACTAGATCAATGAAAATAGGACCCCTTTCAACTCTCAACTTGTTCAAAACTCCATTATCCTTTCTACATAAAGAATCCGCCACCTTATTTGCCTTCCCTGGGTGGTAGTGTATCGTGCAATCATAATCCTTGAGAAATTCAAGCCATCTCTTTTGCCTCATGTAGAGTTCTTTTTGTGAGAAAACAAACTTCAATCTCTTGTGATCGATATAAATCTCACATTTTTCAACATAGAGATAATGTCTCCATATTTTCAAAGCAATGATTACAGCAGCTAACTCAAAATCATGAGCAGGATAGTTTTGCTCATGAATTTTCATTTGTCGTGATGTATAGGAAATAACATGATCATTCTGCATAAGGATACAACCAATTCCTTTCTTCGACGCATCACTACAAATAAAAAACCCACCATTCCCTGATGGTAGAGTCAATATAGGAGCATTGAATAATATTCTTTTCCGTTCTTCAAAACATTCTTCACACTCTTTTTTCCAAACAAATGTAACACCTTTTCATGTGAGCTTTGTTAATGGGTTATCCAGTCGAGAAACATTTTGGGCAAAACGTTAATAATAACCCACTGATACAATAAAACTGTGTACCTCAGTTATACTCGTCGGTGCTGTCCATTCATGGATTGCCTTGGTCTTTGAATGATCAACAAAAATTCCATCCATAGAGACAATATTTCCTAGAAAAGAAATACTCTAAAGAAAAAATTCTCACATGCTAAACATACCATATAATTCATGTCTTTTGAGAGTTTTCAGGATAATGTGAAAGTGATTTTCATGATCTTGGTTGCTTTGGAGTATACCAAGATATCTTCAATAAATAACACTAAAAAATCATAGAGATATTCCATGAAAACTATGTTCATTGCATCAATGAAGATAGAGGGTGCATTAGTCAATCCAAAATTAATTACTGTAAACTCCAAATTCCCGTACCTGGTTCAAAATACTATATTGGGAATGTCTTCTTTCTTCACACACAAATGATGGTAACCAGATCAAAGGTCAATCTTTTAAAAGTATTGAGCTCCATGAAGATGTTCAAATAAATAATTAATGCAAGGTAGGGGATACTTTTTCTTTATTGTTATAGGATTGATTACCATGTAGTCAATACATAACCTCATAGATCCATCTTTCTTCTTAACAAAAAGGACAGAGGCTCCCCATGGAGAAACAATAAGGAGAATAAATCCTTTATTACTCAATTCCTCTATTTGTTTCTTTAGTTCAACTAATTCCACAATGTCCATTCTGTAAGGGTTCTCCAATATAGGCCTTAAACCCAGAATTAAATCAATGGAAAACTCAACTTCTCCTTCTGGATGATGTCCATGTAAATATTCTAGAAACATATCTACATATTCTTTCGTAATAGGTATATCCTCTATTTGAACATTCCTTTCCTCAGCCATAGTTATTCCATTTTCTTCCTTCCCGATAATTGAATTTAGTCGAGCTACTAGGGGTATATCTAGATAAGAATTATGTAGTGATGATTCTACTCTAAAGATAAGGTGATCCTTGTATTCATCATAAAAAATTGTAACCTCCTTATTCTTACAATAAATATTCGCATCATGGTCCGAAAGCCAATCCATACCGAGGATTATATCGAACTAAATCATGTGAATGACGATGAGATTAGCAGATAATGAACCTTTATATGCTTTAATGGGGACTGATTTACAAAACATTGTTGCAATGATAATTCCTTAAGAGTTTTGTCTGAAAACTCCCCTGTTAAATCAAATTGGAAATATCTAATTTTCTTAGAAAACTGGGAAGATATGAAACAATGCAATGATCCATAATTAAATAAAGAATTTTCTAAACTTTAGGAAACCATTAAATTACCTGCCACCACGTCTTTCGGAGCTTCTGCCTCAACAATAGTGATATCATAAGCTTGGCCTTGATACCTTGGCTTTTTGAGGTATGTTCCCCTGACGCTTAAGACATTCATTTTCATAATGTCCCATCTCCCTCCAATTGTAGAATTTAACATCGGAAGCATCATTCTTCCCCTTGAAATCACTACCTTGGTGGCCTTTTTCATCACACTTGTAACCGACTCCCATTCCCTACAAGAAAGTACCAGGGTGTTTCTTCCCACATTTACTGCAGGATGCATATTCAACCTTTCCCATCTTCTCCTTATTTTCATTTCCAGAGTGATCAATAGATCTCTTCTTCTCTTGCTTTGCTTTAAAGTCGTAAGACATAGAGAGTTATTTTTCTTTCTTGATAGCAAATGAGACAATATCTTCATACGACAAGATGGATTGTAAGATTGATTCTCGATGGAGAAACGGTTTTAACCCATTGAAGAAATGATCAATATTACTTCTTGGGTTACTTATATAATCTGCATCATGCCTTTCTAACTTTTTAAAGTTAGACTCATAATTTGCAACATTCTCACCCTCCTTTTTCCTCATACTCGAAAATTGCCATTCCATATCTGCTCGATGGTCCTGAGGAAAGTATTTTTCTAAGAAAATATCATTAAAATATCTCCATTCCATATTTGATAGTTCATTATCTTGCTTAATGTATTGAATCTATGAACACCATTGATCAGCATCTCCAGTGAGGCGGTAATCGGCCAGGACAACTTTTTCCCTTTCACTACTTCCCAAAGCCTGAAATATTTTCTGTAAGGAATTTATCCATTTATCATATACTAGTGGATTTTTACCCCCATTAATGTTGGTGGTTGTTGCCTCATGAAGTGATATAACATTTTTCCTCCATGATTTGGATCTCAGTGCTCCATACAGGTAAGGTTATTATTCATATCCTGAGTGAGTTATCCTATTATGGTGATTATCTGATCAGCACCAGTGGCATCCCCAACTCCACTATAATTATCTTGAGTTGGAGGGAAATCCCTATATGGAGTGCGTGGATTGATATGGTTTCCATTCCTAGAACTAGGTGCCATTTCTAAACAATGGAATACACTCTATTAGTTTATGAATCACTACACATAAATCCAAACTTGTAAAACACTTAACCTAAATTGAACAGTTTATGGATATAATCCATAATCATAAAAAATGTTTTCTATGAGGATGTATATGGTCATAAACCCTTCATAATGTTTTCTAATGAAAATTAGAATTTTCCTAATCATATCCCATGGGAGTGTCGTAACCATGAGTGCAGCAAGGCCCGTTGTCGTGCACTAGTTCCCATTCGAGTCTAGCTCAAATTGATGTTTTCGGGTTTTACCCCTAGGTACATCTGTTCCAGAGCTGCCTCTACATGCTCGTATCCAAACAGGGATATATTTCTCGGAAAACTCACAAAATCTTTACAATACCAAAATTCTAGGATGTTCTTCTTTACTAATCCTCAAAGTCGATCTTAGGTCTATGTGCTCTAATCAGAGTTTATCTAAATCTAGCTTCCAAGGTTTGTACTAAACTTCCTCTGATACCAACTGTAATTCCCCGAACCCAGTTACCCAGAGTTGGTTCATTATTACATAACATTGGCATGATCGCAAAAGACCATGTCTCGAAATACCGATTAGATTAGTAGCCTTGGAATCACTTGATACATTCATAATGTTTACATTACATAATATAGTGAAAAACTACAATAACATAGTCTCTATAGTCCACACTCATATCCCCTTCAGACTATCCCTACAGTTCCATCATAAAATATTTCTTCACATCCTGGGTAAAATAAAACATTGAAAGGGGCGAGCTCAGATGCTGAGTAAGGATAACAATATAGCAGAAACTTTCATAAATAAGCATAAGAATTTAAGGCAATGAATAACTAAATCAAAATCCTTTTAAACTTGGTATTCAGCATAATATGGTAGAAATAAAATTAGTTAATTCCATTTACTTATTCACATAGATATTCTACTAGTCGAATAATGACATGCAATATCAATAACCACTTTCATAATGATGGAATGCATAATGCGAGACTATCAAAACCACATATTCAAGGCCTTGTTCCTAGAATACAAATAATATTTTTCAAGGACTTCTTCCAAGAAACTAGTTTGTCTCATGAGACCTACCGACGCATGGAGGAGCTATAACGAGCTCCACCCATCAATTATTAAGTCCAATGCTTTCCTCATATGAACAGGTTTAGACATAACATAAACATTCGTATTAAAACTGGCATATGAAATTTCAATACTTTATCTATAAACCATGAAGGTTATAAAAATAACACATCCATAGTAAATCATATAAAAAACCCTCAATAATATATTGGCGTTTTGTATTATAATAAATCAACTTCTATTAAGCTTAAAATCGATCAAAGGATGTTGACATAGATGAAATAAAAACTATATGAGAGAAATATCCCTTTTTTTACATCATTTAAAATTCATATAATTATAAAATAAAACATATAATTTGAAAATATCTTTATAATATTGTATGGGAAGCAGAGAAAATTTTATAATGGAGGAAAATAGCCGCACCCAGCCTATAAGTTAAAAAGTACATTCTTACATTAAGTTTTTCGAAAAGGTTTAAAAGGACCTGGTTTGGAAAACAACGGAAAGAATATTTTATTAACATCATATAAAAATTCAAAAAAAAAGGTATAAATTACTTTATACCATATTCAATAAAATATTAAGAATAATTTGAAATACATTTTTAAGAAACATGGATTTGGATGATAAAGAGGTCCCAGTAGATAATTACGTATAAAAAACCTCAGATAATGAAGATATTGTAGAATTTACCCTTACCCTGTACTTTTCCTTAGTTAGTGGTATGTTAAACTCTTGTTTAATGGTTAAAACATTTTTATTAAATTATACAAGAACCATATACATAATTATGATATCATATATGATCTTCTAATAATGCTTTGTTAATAATATTTTAGTATTATCGTCGTTTCAGGTGTTAACTTACTCATTTTCTTTTATATTTTTTGTTACATAAGCTGTGTTTATTATGGATAGGTTGTATCTTATTCATATCCAGAATGATATCAAGTCCTTAAACATTTTTTAATCATCAAATGAGAATTATACTTGAATGTATACGATGGGGGATGAATCTCATCGTGTTCGTGGAGATGGTAGTCTGTACGTACGCACGAGTGACAATATAAATATTTTGATATTAATATAATATATAAATGGATGATATATCATATATAAATAATAATTTACATGTTATATTTACTATATACCTCAATTACACATCATTATCATACCCATCAAAATAATAATGTTTTGAATAACAATTACACCACGACATGGAGACGGTAAGCCGTGCGTACGCACGTACGGTGACATGCCATTAAATGGATGGATAGAATAATGAATATGGTTGTACCATATTTATAATAAAATCACAGTATATATAAGATACCGGATTTATAATTTTTTAATGGAAATATGAAAGAACGAAGAAGTGGAATAAGAAAGGAATTTGAATGAGGGTGGTGAAAACATTACCTCTTCATCGGGTTCTTCCATTTGATTTGATCAAAAGGGCTCCTTAAGTTGGATTTCTGATCAAACTAAGGCCTCTAGGTTGATGTGAGGGAATTTTAAAGGATATTTTTTCAAGGGTTGGACGAACCAAAAGGCTTTGAAGGTATGAATTTGAGAGAAGGGGAGTGCCCTTTTATAATAGGGGTGAAGGGCACCATATGAAGAACTTAAAATATTATTTTATAATAAATTAATATTAGGTTTATAATGTCTCCAAAGTGACTTATTTTGAGAATAAGGTGGGTATGGGTCGAAATCCACTCAACCAATAGATTTTAGACTGGTTTGGGTCACTATATTAACTTTATCATTTATATTTAACTCTTAGTTAAATTGTTTGACATTGACCATGTATCTTTGTATTTTTATATTTTATAGTTAATAAACATAATATATACTTCCAAGCGACCCCAAGTGGTCAATTAATGATACACATATAATTATATAAGTCCTTTGGCCGAACCATTGATTTTAAGAATTGAATATCAATTAATAATATAACATTTGTTTTAAAAACACTTTTATGTCAATTTTGACTATATTTGGTATTTTTTTTGCTAAATTTATAACGGCATTATTACTTCGAAAAAAACTCATCTAACCAACCCTAATATGTTATATTAACCTATAAAATTATTGTAATTAATATAAAGTCTCAAATTACATTTATTTTGACATTTATAATATCAATTAATTTAATATTTCATTAATTAGGTAATTACTGCATCACCATTGAATCATAAATAAATTAAATTATTTAATGTTTAAAAATAATAAATAAACTAGGATCATGTAGGAAATATTTTTATCTCTCTAGTTAATATTTTTAGTCGAATTTATCTTATGTATAACCCTATATTAAAAATGATTTATTTCCTAAGCTTTAATTTTAACTCTTTTAACTCTTCTTTAAATAAAATAATAACAAATGTCCTAATCTAATCCATGTGGATCAAAGATATTCTTATTTTATTCCTAAGGTTGTATTTGGTCGAATTATACATATCCAATAGAATTAGGACATGTGTTAGGGCAATAATAATATCATTTTTACCCTTAATTACCCTATTCACATTTGACAGTGGTAAATAAAAGCAAAAGTTACTATTCACCAAAAAAATTTATCTTGTTGAATAGAATTTTACTCCTTAATATTAACCGTGTCTCTCGTATTTTTGAAATTTCACTCACAAAAGCGGTAAAATCATGTTTCATATGAATTTTCATATTCTCCTAGGAGGTGTGTAAAAGACAGTGAAAAGTTCAATAAAATTTTTATATATCTAAAATTAATATAAATTAACTCCAATGAATTATGTTGAACCTATATAGGTATTATGCATCTATTTTGACCTAATATAAAGTTAAATAAAATAAATAAATATTTAAATAAAAAATCGGTTTTAACTAATAACTCAGTGTTTTTCTCTATTCATCAAAAATTTAAATTTTTCAAAAAAATACCAAAAATACACCCTAGGATAATTTTGATATTCCGAATCGAAAAATGAAGTCCATTTTGAAAATTAATATTTATAAAATTTCAAAGAGTGGGTATTACTATTCATAACGTCTAGTTTGATCGGTTGTGGTGTGTATTAGAACTCGAAGTTGCATACAACACACGCTACTGTATTATTAAAAGAGAAGTGTACCGTGGAATCATGGGGTGTTACACTTTTTTATGTAATGATAAATGAAATGAATATATCCAAAAAAACTGGTAAAAACTCTATACCCACCTTATAGATCATCCCCTAACATAAAAAAGAAAGATATAACCATGTTTGTAATTAACTATAATTTACATATCCATGAGGGAAATAGATATAAGAAACCTAGGTAGAGAGATATAGAGATGTAGATCTAATGAAAACCATGGAAATTGACAAATAAATATGACTTGTAACAAAAATCTGGCTTCAACGCACTGTGATAATTCTTCATATTTCCTGTAGATCGATAGGAGAAGCTTCTATTTCATTTTGGAGGAGAAAATATCTGTTTAGGTCCAGTTTGGGAAAACATGATGGGTAAATTTTTAATCCTAACCAAGATCTACTTTTTTGGATCATGTTTCTAATCCATGCATGGTAAGTCGCATGGTTAAGAAAACGGTGTGCTAATCATATGCCAGTTAATGCCTCATTCCAGAACCTTGCACAATTGTCTCACAAGGATTCAAACCTGTGCGTCAACCAAGCCAAATCACATAGTCTCTTGTTTCATAGTTTATCCTAGGTGGCCTCACAGTTTGGAAAACCATTAGTCTTGACCATGAACATTCCCATTAGCCTATGCTTCATTGTGAATGGTTTCTTGGGGAATTTTGTTGGATTACACAAATTGTTCTACTATATAAATGATGTTTTCCATTCAGGATCCAAGTATCACTTAGATGGAAAGGGGGGAGTCAGTGATATCCATTTCATTTAAGTTCCCTTATAGAAACAAACTTCCCCACTGGTTAATAATCTTATTCCTGACTGAACACAATCCAAACAGACAACCACAAGAACACAAGATTTACAAGGTTAAATACTCAACCTGAGTAGCTACGTACTTTTTATGGTACATAAACAATATAGTATGACACAATCTAAATGAAAGAAATTAGTTTCCATGGAATACAATGAGTACGATATACCATTATACAAGTGTAGTACAAGGAAAACAATTTGAAAGCATGTTATCTCCCTCTTAGGACAAATAAAGTAATTAAATTTTTTGGTGCTTCTTGATCAGCATTCAAAAATTTTAAATTTGAAGTAAATTATATTCTTTTCTAACCAAATTTTAGTAGAAAATTCTTTCAATACCCCACGAATTGACTTGCCACCTTTGTTACCTGTCATACATCTCCCACATACAGCCTCTGTCCTCTGTGTACTATGTAGCGGGAATGCTACATGGATCGCTCTTCTTCCACTATCTACCCCTACTATGTATAATACATACAATTATGCATACCTCCATTATGTTATAAATTCACTTCGGCAAAATTTCTTCATCAGAAGACAGATCCCCAACAATTTTTGAATCATCTTATATTTTATGGACCACTTCTTCCTACTCAAAATCTCTCTTCATCAAACCACTTTTATTCGTGGAATTTCGTTCCACGAACTCCTTCCTATGTGGAACACTATTCCACCAACTCTCCATGCTTCAACAAAATTATTTTGCAGTGATGGTCTCTTCATATGTAATTCACTCTTTAATAATGATGGAATTAGGATCTATTATATATACAAATAACTATGATAAATCTGGTAATTCATTTTACCATAATTTTCAATGTGGTACAGCCTTCACCACATACCACTTCTCCTAACACAAACAAAAAATCTTTCACTACTGTAAATCTCACCTTTCCCAACACTTCTATACCAACGGTTTGTAAAAACCGTTGGTATAGGTCCCCTTTCCCAACGGTTTGGAAAAACTGTTGGGAAAGCCCACTTTGAAGTCACTTTTCCCAACAGTTTGGCCAAACCATTGGGAAAAGTTTACTTTGTCGACACTTTTACCAACAGTTTGTCCAAACCACTTGTAAAAGTCGCACATATACCGACATCGCTCCCACAATCAGAGGACCTATACCAACTGTTGTCAAAACTGTTTTTATAGGTCCTTTTATTTTTTATCGAATCTTCTTGCTGAGAACATTATATAAATAAAAATTTAAAATAATTATGAATATATATATATATATATATATATATGAAATTATGTTCACAAAAGTCATTTTTGGTTAGTGGTTAGGTTATTGAAAGATAAACTAGAGGTCCTTGGATCAAATCCCACCGAATGTTTTTTTTGAAATACATATACCAACGGTTTTATGGAACCATTGGTATAGATTTTCATATTACTTATACCAATGTCTTTCCCAAAACCATTGGTATAGACCTATCCCAATGGCTTACATGCCCACGGTTCTCCAAACTGTTGGTATAGGGTATTTTTTCGGTAGTGTTTCGTGTACAGTAAGCCTACTTGTCTACGTACGGCATCTCTTCAGCCAACAACGAGCCATCCTACATACCAAAACTTATTCCAGTGCTATCCATTTTCAGTACCATGGTCTGTTCTACGAACTGTCCTGCATACCATTCTAGCTTCCTCATACGCGGTCCGCGAATCGTTCTTGGACATGTCACATGATCCATGCTATGATGTATGTGGTTCCCATCCTTCGACAATTTCATTCTTTATTCCACATCTCATTCACTCCTTGTAGAAATCCTTCCATTTTACAAAAAATAAAATCCTGATTTTGAGGTCTAAAAATTTGGAAAACACACTAGAAATAGTGCCACCTTAAAATTTGTTTCAAAAATAACACCAATGATACTTCATTGTCATCTAGATTAATAAAAAACAACTACTTTCAGAATAAACCATATCTTCTATTATGTATTATCTTTGATTGAACACCATTATCATTATTATGTTTTCAACAGAAAGTATAGAAACTTCTCTATCTTCTAGGAACATCATTCATTCTAATCAAAACTGAGTATAATTTGAATCACATTTTCTACAACATTCTTTTATATGGCTTACATCAGAAGTTCTACAAACTTATGACATCTTTGAAATAATAATTAGTAATGCCTCATTTAATTTTCTAAGGATTTTACTATGTGATTTGATTTACCCGCTTTGAAAACAAAAGATAACACTTTTAAAAAAAATATTTAAACATACTTAATCATCCAACTTGGTCCCAAACATAAAAGTAGAAAATAATCATTATTCTTATTCCAAACCCTCTCAAACATCATCCCAATGCTTTATATACATAATATTTATAAATTAAGGGATAAATAAATGAAAATTTGGATGATACATTCTTCCCGACATTAGACTTTATGTCCCCAGAAATTAGAAAACCATCTCTATCCCGAAATATTTCGGAGCACTGCATGATAATATCCTCCTTGTGTTCCCAAGAATCTTCATAAATATAAACATGTTTCCAGAAAAAATGAGCTAGACTAATGAATTTTCTATTCAATAGTTTCTCTTGACCATCCACAACCTTCTCTGGAATGTTCACCAATAATGAATATGGTTCTAGGTCAACGTAATCTCATCGAATCACGTAGTCTGAATCAGGGAGAAAATATTCCCTGATTCAAGTATCCTAAAATGTCTTACATGCCAAGGAGATAACAGTCCATGAATTACGAAATGACAATGTCCATGCCATAGAGATAACCTCAAGAAAACATAATCACTCACCTCTAACAACAATGGCCATCGATGATGATCCACAAAATATTTCTAAACACCCTGTGCCATTTCCATCTATCTCCTAATGAAATAAATATTCTCCATTATTTCATGGACAAGGCTCTACCAAAAATGTGATTTTCACATGTTTCGAGCTAATAATATGAATAATGATAAGGAAGACAATAAAAACCATCTAAATGAGCCATATATATCGAGGATGAATAAGTATTTTCATATGACAACTAAAATAATGGTACATGCTCTTCCCATGATCCACTAAAGTCCATTATAGAATCTCGAATGATGTCTTATAATGTTTATATCATCTATTCAGATTTCCAATCCATATAAGGATGTTAAGCTATACACATAGTCAATAGATTCCCTAGAACTTTCTCTAAGGATTTCTAGAAATGAGACTTAAAAGTTGGATCACAATCTGAAACTATTCAAACTAGAATTTCATTCCTCTTTACCACTTCTAAGATAAATTTTTTTGACACATCCCCCATCGTTTTCAATTAAATAATTTAAATGAAATGAGAAAACATTTTTAGTAAATAAATTATCACCCATATGGAATCGTGTATCCAAATTTTTCTTGGTAGACCTTTTACAAATATTATAGTCATATTCTCCAATTTTCCACACTTGAATTGGTAAACACTACAATGTACATTCTGGTCACTGATGATCTTCCATAACTTGCAAAAAAGTAATGCATCTTGAAACAAACTCAATCACCTTCCTCTTTATGATTACCCACAAAAACTTCACTTTAAACACCTTATAAATCTTTTGAATTCTAGGAAGAAAAAAACATATTGAATGGTGGTAAGAATGAAGAAGTTATTCTTGACAATCCATAGGTACGACAATCTGATTTATGAACCACAATAATGAACTATAATCTATCATCAATCCCTCTAGGGTATCCCCATCATTGTGTTTTTTCCTTATCACCCCAAACTATAATTTAGATGTATATTCCTTTTTAACTATATTTAGTAAACAATGAAAAATGAAAATGGAATTGAGGCTATAAAATCATTAATTCTTCATATTTTTAGTGCATTTCGTCAAGGACCAACGTCAACTGGCACTCATCTGAAGCTTCTTTTTCTAAGGGAGCATTTTATTTTCAACATGATGCATATTTCACTAAATTCCATTTTCATGGTGTATTAATCAATTCAATGTTAGAAATTTTAATATACTCCATATGTATTTTATGTCTTAGATTCAAATACCATTGTGAGGAAATATAATTCAAGCTCTTATAATCCAACAACACAATACATTTATCACAAAAATATATAATGACATCATCACTTGAAAGTATGGACTTTGGAATCAAACATTAAATCATGTGTCTAGTAGTTCTTTCCATGAACCCATAACATGATTGAGCCATATGAAACAACATAATATCCATTAATAAGAACACATACCAACCTAGATCTCAAAGAAACACAATACACCACATACCCTTGTCCAGATTCTGTAAAAATCAACATTGGTTCTGATGGAAGGTTAAACGTTTTCCATTGAAAAATAATTCCAGCATTTCTCTTCCCATTGTAATGGACCACTCTGCATTTTCAATGATATTATAGAAAAATCTAGTAGTGGGACAATATGAAAATGAATCAGTAATAACCAACTAGAATAAGGAAGCTCTGTATCTTTAAGACATTCTTTTGTGGTTTCTAATTTATAACATCCTCTATATTTTTTGGATCCACAGAAGCAGTTTTTTATAAATTACATGGCACTAGAAACATTCCACTTGTTTCCAAAAATCATATTTTTATAATTTGGTATACTGAAGATCATCCCTTAAGATTCACAATACTATCCCCAACTTTTTCTCATGCTCATCCATTTTCCTTGAATACACCAATATGTCATCTATAATGACCACCAAAAAACAATCTAGATATTGTTAAAATACCAGAATCATCAATTCCATAATTACTGAAGGAATATTTGTAAGACCAAAATACATCATAAAATACTCATAATGGATATATCTTCTTCTGAAATATTTCTTTTTAATATCCTCCTTCATAACCGAAAATTGGTGATATCCTAATCGTAATTTAATTTGGGGAACCATTTAGATCCCATTAATTTATTGAATAGATCATCAATGCATGGAAGTTGATATATGTTCTATATCATAACATCAGAAAGAATTCAATAATCAACACATAGTCAAAGAGTTCCACAAACATATTGGACAAACAAGACCACTGCTTCCCTTGAATTCGTGTTCAGTTGAATGAACCATATTCTGTACAGCTCTTCCAACTTCACCATTATCTAACTTATTTCTATTAGATCCATTCTATAAAATGTAAGGGGAATATAAACAATCCCCAAAATTAGATAAATGGTAAACTCCACAACTATCATAGGTTTTAGCCCAGAAAATTTATCAAGAAACACATCTACAAACTGATCAAACAATGCAAGAAAACTATTCATCTTAATTTTGTTGACAGATGCTAAAGGCCACACTACCAACTGGTATGAGATCATTACATATACTAGTGTCAAAAATCATTTTTCACATACATCTATACTCTAGTCAACTCAAAAAATATACGTGACACCATCTTCTATTGTGAAACTCACCTTTTGTGTATAAAAATCAATGAGATCCTTAAACATCTTCAACCAATCCATATCCACGATCATGTCATAGACATCCATCTCAAGAATATAGAAATCAAAAAATACTAGAAAATGAACCCTTACCCATGGTTTTGGAGGAAACTCTGGTTAGAGGGAACACCTACACCCATTAATTGAAAACAGACATTAGGTATAGGGACTGGTTTGCAACCTATAACAATGATTTTGGCAAACAATGCTTGTAGGTTGAAAATTCCCACATATAACCATGGTTTCTGAAAAAACGTTTACATAGGGTTAAATTAAAGACCTATACCCACAGTTCCAAATAAACCATAGATATATGTCTAACTAATAAACATATTTTCTTCCCAAATAATTAGTATATGTTTTAGTAAAAAACATATACTCACAGTTGGTTATAACCATGGCTCTATCTTTCACATGTAAGCGCAAAAAGAAAACCAATGGGAACAAAACTATTTTTGTGGGAAAACATATTTAGCTATGGTTTTCTACCTATATCCTTATTTTATAAAAATATTTATATATAAATATATATTTATATATATATATATAAGATTATGAGGGGTAGTGGTTATGTGCATATGTTAGGAAGAGATGGTTGAGGTTTTAAATCCAACTAGAGGTTTTTTAAAATACTATAGACATGTTTGGAGATACATGGGAATAGTGTTATTGACACGGTGTAAATTTTCCAACAAACCTATTCCCATGGTTTATAATAGTTGGTATAGCATTTTTTAACCAGTGTTTATAGCTTTAAACTATACCGAATGATTATTCTCCCATGACTATATAAACCATGATTATAACATACACCAAAGGTTTTTGAGTGCTATACCCATGGTTCCAAACCATGGGTTTAGGGTTATTTTAAATTAGTTCCATTTAATCTCGAATACATCAACCAGTATAGACCATAAAATATACACAATTTCTTGATATTCTCTTTGACCAAGAGTTGTTTGAAGTTTAATCAAATAAGGAATCATCTTAATATTTAAATATAAAAAATCTACAACACAAGAAAAAAAAATGTAAGGAGATTCACCCGTATCCAAAAAATATTACATAAGGGTATAATTTAAATGAATCATACCTCTAAGCATAGTTGTTTTAGACTAATCATAGAAAGTAACATGCTCATCTCCATATAATTAGTTTCGCTTTAAACTTTTTTCTCAATTCCCTTATTGGGATTTCACAATGTGAGGAGCCAATGTATTCTGGGAATTTCACGGGCTAACATTATTTTACCACTGAGATTTATTCTTCTACCCTTATCCCATCAATGAATACTATTCCTCCATCTCCCAAGAAGAGTCCCAAACACCAAACGACAAATAATTGTGACAATATCCCTAAAGATTCCCCATGTTATTGGTATTATTGAATTCTCTAGGTGGTGTCATAAACTGCCACTTCATGTTGTCAAATGAGCCACATTGAAAACATACCGGATATCTTTTTGGTTTTAGGGGATACTTTATTGATCTATCATCTAGTTTCGAACCACCACACTACTTTGTAAATAGTTTACCCTCTTCTAATTTCTCAAATCATTATAGGTCCCACTATTTACCATGGATATGAATAGGTGTCCTCTAACTATTTTTTCATATATTTCCTATAGGACACTATTTCTATGTTGAAAATATGTATAAAATATGTTATATAGAGGAAAATAATCTTTTTTTGGATCTCCTACCTGAGTCCCAATTTAATTTTTCATTCCTCCAAGGATGCACTCACAACAACTTTGGTTGAAATGTGCACTAAATTTATGAATTTTTTAACATACTTCATGATAGAAATACTTTCTTACATCAAGATATATACATACATCATTCATTTAATTCTAAAACATTGTGGATATATTTTTTTGTTAATCAGTTCCTCAAAATCCTCTCATGCAAGGTCATGGTTTTATTTAACATGAAATCCAAAATCCCACCACTAGTGTGTAAGATATTCATGAATATACATCACAATATTGAATTTATACTCTACCGGTGTGTGGATGAGATTGAAGATATGATTCATCCAATTCAGCCACACCTCTTCCATCTTGTGTACATAATCACATTGAATGATGGTTGGATTATGATTCTTGAAATTTAAGGGATGATCCCATTTCATTGACTCATCCCTCCCATTCCACCTATATATTTCCTGAAATTCATGGACAATACTCTTCAATTGCTGTCGGTTCACATGTGGCTTAGGTACAACAATATTCTCAATAGCTTCCTATTGTTGTTTTCTAAAATGCCATAAATGTATAGTTTTATAGGAACACAAAAAGTTCCATAAGATTCTCTATATAGTAAATAATTTTCTTGCAATTCAAATTCTACTAGATTATACAATCACAACACCGCATTCAAAAATTTTCGTTTTCCACATTTGTCCATTTTTTTTAAAACATTACATTATTTTGAAAATCAAACCATTTTTAAAATAACAAATAAGATACCTTTTTCAAAATATTTCGAATGAAAAAAATGTGAAAACTTTTCAAAAATTCAAGATTTTCATCAAATCATTTCTAAAAATTAAAAACAGACTCATAGTGGGATGTCATTTCTATAAACCATGCCATACACATCTCATTTGAAAAACCATTGATAATGAGATTCCAAAAACCTATAATTTTCTCCAAAAAACTTAGGCCCCAACCTCTCTGGTAACTTTTTGTTCATCATCAAAAGTTTAGACACATATTTTTATGAACTACATTTCATGTCCCAGAAATGATAATCTTTTCTACCAATCCAACATATTTAATAGTCAAGAATGATTTTCAACACTGAGACAAACAGAACCGATGACCACATGTTCTATAAATCTATTCGAAAGGACCATGATGATACCACATATAGCATCCCTACTATATTCATTGACTGTAGTTTGTGGGGGAACATTACATGGTCTTAAGAGACATCCCCAAAATGGAAAAAGATTGCAATAAATTCCATGGTATTCAATAACAGCTGTGTGAGGATTTTCCATTTCTAAATAAAACAACCATCCAAAAATTCCATAAACAAATAAACCAGTACATGATTCATGAAATCAATGAAAGAAAACTCAAGTAAAACCATTTTTTTAAATCAGACTACACAAGAGTACCACAATGGAATAATACAAAGTAGTTGACTACAAATTAGAAGAGTACAAAAGCAATAAGACATAAAGACTCCAAATAAAAATCTAAAGCACCAAAAGCTCCATGCTCCAACTCAACAAAAAATACAAGATTAAATAAGAACCACTATAAAAGATTAATACTTAACCATTTCCTATGTCTGATAACACTATCTACAAAATCAACCAAGATCCAAAGAGGGTGTGAGTTATGAAACTCAATAGGATTACCCCAAATGACATCCATACTCATGCCACTACGATAGAATATGTTATCCCATTTATATAAAACAAGTTATCTAATAATATTTTTAAATCCATTTATATCTTAATATAATGATCTGAAATAATAAGATAATTTTTTTAAAATCAATATCAAGTTACACGGAATGTAATTAATTATTCTCTAAAACAATTTCATAAATTTCATTTATTATATTCCATTCAATTCCACATATCCACACATCAAACCATGTATGAAACCTGGACCTCCATATAATCATAATTGGGGAGTCTTCCTTTCACTAATCCATCAATTAATGAACCTTTTGATATGGGAGATCCATAACCCTCATCCATCCCACTAATTAGGTGAATCATTTCTCGTATCAATCCTAAATGCACATGAACACACATAACCATTATACAAAAAAATGCATTAACACAAATTCCCCCATTTCAATAAAACCATACTTTAATTGAAAGCCATTCGTACAAAACATTTAAATAAAAAAAACTTTTTTTTAATAACCTTTTACATTCATAAAAACCAAAAAATCATTTTAAATTCATATTACAAATTTCACTTTCCAGAAAAATTTCCAACATACACAAGTCTATAAATAGTTTGTAAAGAGAGTTTCCAATTTGAATTTAGAAACCAATTACAAAAAAACATTTAATTTGATACTATTAATTGGTATTCTGAATGTAGGAGTCAAGATTTAAGCCAGCTACACTATATTATTTGTAGAAAATGGTAAAAAATATGAAAACATCCACAAAATCAGGTAAAAACTCCAAAAAACAACAATAGATCTCTCCCACTAATATAAAAAAATCCATATGAAATAAAATATTTTATAAAATGCATTAGATACGTCCAGAATAGACATATATCTAAAAACCAATAGATATGGAGAATAAAATCAATGGAAAGCTATGGAAAACTACATAGAAGTATTACATACCACGAATATACGGCATGAACACACCAATATAATTTTTACGATCACCATTGAATAACTTTTAGATAATTGGGAGTGTACTCTAAAACGTTTTGGTGGTAAAAATATTGACTTAATGTAAATTTTCAGAAACACTAGGGGTTAAATCATAATCACAAACGAGATCAATTTTTTAGGGATCTAGTTTTTAAAATGAGGAATGATAGTTGTTTGGTTAGAAACATCATGAGCTTCTAATGTTCTAACTACTAACTCTAACAGGAACCTCACATATTTGGCTCACACAGATTCTAAACCATGTTCCAACCATGAAAAATCTCACTTTCTCATATTTCACGGTTTTTTCCAAAGTAGCATCATAGTTTGGACAAACTATATGGCTACCCATGTGCTTTCTACATAGCATATATCTCATTATTCACAAATTAAAATGAAATTTTCATGGTTTACACTAACCATGAAACTTTAAAAAATCCATTGAAGACATCAAACTTCTTCTAAACCATCACAAACTTAACCTGAACAAATAATTTAAATAAAAATAATAAAAGAATGGTTAATTACTAAAAAACCGGTGTGCTAGAATATAGGTCGTTTTCAGGGACATGTGTCCCAATATCAATTAAATTATGATATTATGGGGATGAGGGTGAAATGACATTCATATATGAGAATTAATATAACAAATGAGACCTTAGTATTTTTCACCAATCTAGGTTAACACGATTTTCCTTTTATCGAGGTGATAGTTTTTACCATGATTACAACTAATAATGCATAACAATAAAAGGGGTTTATTAACAAAATTAGGACCACGAGATTAAACAAATGTAACCAAATTTTCAAAATTAAATTTATATAATTTCAATAAAATTATTTAAAAATGTTTGTGAAAATCATGATGAAAACCATTTTAAAAAAAAATACATTTTAATCATAAAAATAGATATTTTCCTATATAATTTCCCAAAATAAAATTAATGTTAAATAAATTGAATTAACATATAATATATTAATTTCATAAAAATCATTCAACAATAGTGATTAATTTAATTTATTGAAATAAAAACAATTTCTTTCATAAAAATAGTTTTCATAAAAACAACTCCTTTATTTGTAATTGATTTTTATTTTCATTTATAAATAATTGATAAAAAATTAATTCAATTTCATATAAATATAAATCATAAAATTTTCATAATTTTTTTATTCATATTTATAACCATCCATTTAATTACTATAAAATAATGGTACTCTATACTACCATTCATTTAGAAATAGTGTTTCATGTATCACACGTAATAGAAATATAAATTTTTTTTGAGAATAAATATATCGTAAAATCACTCTATGTTATATTCTGTCACACATAATGTGAATTTAACCATATATATTATAGAACTTTGAAATTAAAAAAATAATTTAACCTCTAATTAAATACACCACTTTTTTTAAATTAAACATCTTTGAATTTCAGATTTCTCTAGAGTACATTAACTCGTTGAGTAGGACTATTCTATATCACATTATCCCAATAATCCAATATTTATATATATATTTTTCATCATAGGGAATATAATTTTCAAGATTTATTCCCTCTCAGTTTAGTTCATGTGATGGATCAAGGTTATACATAATGGGGAGAGAAATATGGAATATGTCGTCAACTCGAGAGAGTTTTAGTGGAAGAACAAAGCTAGAAGATATAGGACCTAATAAATGTAGAATATATAAAGGAGAAAAATAATTATAGATCACATTAAAATATTTAAGATAATATTAATCTTATATATTGGGAATTTTATAGAAATAACTTTTTTCCAACTTCAAACCCCAAACAACGGTGAACATAATTTATATAAAGTTTCTATCAACTTTGAGTTTCTATGATTTTTTGTGGAATGGGTCAAATTTTATCATAAATTTACTTATCTAGATCACATAAATATATATTTTATTATACAGATTAATCTTAGAAAATTGGATTAATACAAATATTTCCAAGAAGGGCTTCATAATGACCCATCTGAATTCTTGAGTGAAAGCTATTGTTGTAAGAAAAATTCACTAGAGGAAGGTGTTGATACCAACAACCATTAAAATAAATTATAATATTCCTAAAGATATATTCATGTGATTCAATAGTCCTCTATGATTGTAAATATATATTAGGATGTTATATAGTACTAAAATACAACTCAAAATCTCGATCATACTAATGACATCACCAATACATTGAGGGAATCCTTAGATCATAGTAAGATATAATAGGAAGTGGTAATATTAGAATATTTTACACATAAATAAAGTATATTTTGGAAATATCATAATGGGAGAAATATTCTCTAATTTCATTGATGATATCTAAATTATATAAGTGATCAGAAATAACCAAATATTGTAATAAAATTTAGATTGTTCGGATATTCTCATGCTATAATACACGATGATGCTTTAAAATATCCATTGTGTTATGCGTAAAAATTGTAACATAAACGTTGACTATTATCTCTAAGACTTATAGTATTAACATACTAAGCATTGAGATACATACCCTTCATTGTATGTCTTCATACTATCACACCAGAAATACAATCTTATATCCCTCTACATTTTCATAATTCTCAAATGAATATAAAATAATGAAATATGAACCTCACCAAGTAAATCCTTTTTTTATATTATTTTATGAGAGGAACACATGCATGATTTATGAAGATTTCAATTCCATTTTAATCAAGGACAAACTCATGAAAATTCTTGAAATTCTTATATAGTTCTGTATCTTCCTTCTATCCCTAATTAATAATCACAAATATATACGGCTAAAAAACAATTGTTAAAGATAGGATTCCTCTCATTCCTCGAATATTTTCATATATATCATTTTAAAATAAATAATTTTTTTAAAATTTTTATTTTCATGATAGATAAGATATAATGATTCCTTATATTTTGAAAAGGAAACACCTTTTTAATTTCCCAGGATGGTTATGTATTGAGCCTTCATAATATTCTATCAACTGCACCCATCTTCACTGGAGAATATTTAAGATTTTTGGAGTGAATAAATACTGTAAACATTTTTGATCAGTATATATATCAAATATTTCTTCAAAAATATAATGTCTCTATATCTGTAATGTGAAAATTATCATATCTAATCCCACATAATGAGTTAGTTAATTTTTCTCAGGAACCTTCAATTATTATGAGTCTTAATCTATCAATAATTTATTCGTCATGTGAAAACATAATAGTAAAAAATTTTATTAATCAATATAAATTAAAAATTATTATCTATTGTAGGGTAATGTAAGTATATATGTATTCACTAAACTTAAATTTAGTTTGTTGAAATTTTATCCACATTCATCTATCAAAACGAACATGGATCCCATCAGAGTTAACATGAATTGTGGATTGAAAAAATGTTATATATTTTATAATACATGTCAATAATATCCAACAAAACTATGAAAACTATAAATCTATTTCAACATAGTTAGTATAAGAAAATATTTAATAGAATTTATGTGTGATTTTTCCGTAGATAAACACTTGATTTTGATTAAATGACCCAAAACAATTCTACATAAAAAAATCATTTTTGGAAAATTTTTTATACTTTATGTCATCCCATAATGGAATGATCATATTTTTATCTCTATAGATTTTAGATTTTTCATTGAGTTGAATATTTATTTTTTATTAGAACCATGAAATTGATGGGTAACTCTAATATATTTTTTCTGATTTGTTACACATCATAATATTTTTTTATAGCTTCTAATGTTCCTTTGGATAATTACATATGGATACTTTTTTAATCAAATGAATAATAAATAAAAATTACTTATATATAGATGATAATAACATAATCATATATCACAATTCTTAAAAAATTCACTTCCTATGTACAAAACTTTTCATCATTCTTACGCCTTTTCTCTTGGGTAACAATTTGAGGAATGCACATATTGAAAAATAATCTCTTATTCGCATCGTCCTTATGCTCCATCATCCTTAGGCTTTAACTATTGGGTAACTACTAAAGATGATTCATTCTATATGGACTTTCTAGGAGTGTCATATATCTAGATAGTAGTTCTACAAAAACTAAAACCTCATGATATTGGTTATGAAAAATAAAATCATCTAACAATACATATATACAGTGCTACACAATACGTATATAATCAATACTATGCTCCTCTATAATAACGTGTTCTATAAACCCCTCTTTACATGTATATGAATGTATATTATTTAATTTTCATCCATGGGGAGATCCTCTATATTTAATACTTGAGAATATAATGATATAGGATAAGAAATGATATTTCATTCTCCCAAAAATTGATACATGATATATGACTCTATATCTAATCTATACCCAAAATTATTTCAAATTCATCCAAGGGGAGAGGAATTATATGTTCATTAAATATATTGTAAAAATTATTGACTAAAGAGAATTTATATATAATATATGTCATAATTTTTCCACTATAAGTTTTTATAGAAAATTCAATATACATATCATGTGGTAGTGATTCAACAATAATTTTTTTGCTGAGAATGAATGTAATGAACTAGAATAAAATAAGCTATTTTAATATATAAAATAAGTATTAATTGTAACCCACATCACATCTTTATCATGATCTACCTCAATGGTTGTCATCTCAAACCCTTCTCTATTCCATAGATTTGGAATGTTATGGGCATACATATTCATTTTCTGAAGGGTTGGGGATCGAATTCAAATACATTCAAAAATCCTTGCACCTAAATCATTGGATTGCGAGAACATAATTATTATGGTCCATCTTTTACTACATTGTGTTAATTAGACTCCATCATAGAGTTTAATAGTTTGGGATTTAGAATCAAACATTAGAATACTTATGAAACCCCCATAACTCTTTAGGGAAGTTACCTAGGTGCTTCCTCCAACAATTTTAGAAATTATGGGTCTATAATAACATCAAAAAATATAAATTATTTTATTGGTCCCCATGTTATTCCACCAATCCTTTCTCTCCTATAGGTTACTGACTGACCCTAGATTAATTTTCCACCATAAGAACATGTCAGAAATTTTCAATAGATACTCCAACATAACATAAATCTATATTACATTATTTTTTAGGAATATTAACCATATGACATAAATCGGAATATGAGGACCAGAATAGTTTAGTGAATTTGGAATCATGGAACAAAATCTTTAAATATGGTGAAATAACATCTATGTCTTTCACATAGATCATTCCATTTTGTAATATTTTGAGACATAACCTACAATAAACAAATATTTATAACTTAGGGGTAAAAGACATAAGAAAAAGAGATCATATATTCACAATAAGGGTAAACAAGGGATATATGTCGACATAACATGAACATAAGAACATAGTAATATCATTTTAAAAGTCTACTCTGCATATAAAAGAACCCAATATAGAATCCCGATATGAAGATTGGAATTTCATAGGAGACAAATCATAAAGAAATTAATGAACCCGATCCACAAAGTTTATAACATTGGATCATGTCATTGAATTTGTGTAATACACATAATAATATAAAATAATTTCCATATTGGTCAAGGATCGCTTCCAAGGAAATCATAGCAGACAAAGTCCTTTATTTTAGGTGGATCAAAACCTTGTATGGACATATCCAAACATAATGAGTTCACTCCCCATTACATCCACATATATATCATGATATATATAAATCATTAACCCATTATTTTTGAGAGAGAAATGGGTCTCACAATTCATACAATGAAAACCATTTTTATTTATTCCATAAGGTTATAATCATTTTTCATATCATAACTACTGAAATGAAATGGGTATAATAAATGGTTCATCAGATCACAAACTGTGAAAACATTATAGGATACACAGTCATTTTTTCATTGAATAACCCATGAAAATACATATGTTTCATAAGATCTTTATCATGTAATAACCTATGGAAGTGGAATGGGTTTCATAAATAACACATCATCATAAACAATAAGCATTGAAAGAAAAAATTACAGTGGCGTCCATGGATCATATCCCTAATTAAGTAGAAATTATACCAAATTTGATATTCATATAGACAATAATTTTGAATGATCACTTATGAAATTAATTATGAAAAGTAATCATTCATTGAAAATCAATTTCAGAATAATAAAAGATTTTCAAAATAAATTTCTTAAAAATCATCCATGAAAATTAATAAATGAATCATTAAAAATATTTTAAAATATTTCATGGGGATAATATCATTTATATTTTGAAAATAATTTCAAAAAATATAAAACATTTAATTTTGAAATCGTTGAGTTGTCATGATAGTGGGAATTGTTTTCATTCAACTCATATTAAAATTAAATATTCATTTCACACTATTAGTAAAATCAAAATGGAAAATGTTTCTAAAAGATTCATAATGATTATTTCAGAATATTTTGTTCAAAGTAATACATGGTAAAAATTATTTATAAAATAATTTGAAAAATATTAAAATCCTCTTTGAGTTTTTTTAGAAAAAATGGGTTTTAAAGAAAATTGATTTCAGCATAAAGGGAGAAATAAAGTTTGATTTTCATTAAAAAAATTTAATCATTTCAATAATTACAATTAAGTGTTTAAATGGAACCATTACATGAAGATTTAAATAATTATGATAGGAGAATAAATTTTATAAGAATTGTTTTGAGGTAGATCATGATATTTCAACATTAGAGTCATTATCATAGATAATCTCTATAAATGATGAGATTGCAACACAAAAACATTTACACTTTGTTAAACTGAATCCTACACCACATGATGTAATAACATAATATAAAAAATAAATAATCTTTTCAATTAAGTTTTTCATTATATTCCATGATAATGGAACTCTATATACACCTTGTGAAATAATTTGGGTGCATAACTTATTGTGTATCTCAAATAAGGTAAATTAAAAAAATCTGTTACAACATAAGAAACATTTCAGTTGTTACCCCCATGAAATTATAACATAAATTTAAAAATTAGTTATCATTTTATGGGTTATATTCATTATATATCATATCATATGGTTTTACATACACCACAACGAAAAAATTAGTTGTTAATAAGGAATAAATTTTTAATAAATAAATGTGATACTAGAAATCCCCTTACAAAAAGTCTTAAATTCCATCATACTAATTCAAACCCACTATATAATACATATAATATTATTATACACCTATTATAAATTAATAATTATATATATATATATATTATATAAGGTTTTATTATAACCTTTCATTACCCATTTTTTTAAAAATCATTGTTACTATTGTGTTTTTTGTAAAAACCAATTAGTTTTTCATATATGTTTTGACTTTTATTTTTTCCCAACATTCATAGATCATTTTTTCATAATATAAAAAATTTAAAACATGATTAAAATTTCATATATTTTTAATACATATTTTTAATACATAAAAGTTTGTCATAGGAAATGAAATACATTGATCATGGAGATGGTAGGTCGTTAATACATATGAAAAATAATTCTAGTTTTTTATCATATTAAAAGAATGAAAATTAAATGATATATATATAATAATTCTGGTATAATTTATATTTAATATTTAATTCATATTTTTATTAATCCCATCATTAGTAGATTCCAAGTAAAGCATGAATGGATCGCTTTACTCTATGAGGAGGTAGTTTTCTATATGCACGTGTGACTATATCGTATTCCCAAAAATGAGAATCCTAAAGTAATGTGTGATATAATAGTTCAAGATTTATTTAAATTTCTTAAATATGATAAAAAATAATATATAAATATCATTTCCATTATTACCCTAGTTTTAAATATGTGGTAATGGAAACAAAAGGACATCAGTCCATGAGGAGGTAGTATTCCTTACACATGAATGATGATTTCATAACCCATTTGATAGAAGTGTGTTAGGGTTCATGTACTAAACATATCCTAACAAAATATCAGATTATGTAACATTATATGGTTATTATATAATAATTTTATAATCATATACTAATGAAGAGGGGAATGAAATAAAATAAATATGCTCGTTGAATAACATTATATCATCTTTGGGTATCCACTGTAGGGATTCACTAAATCAATCAAGTTATGGATTTATGAGCAAATGTAAGGAGTCCAGGATGAGGTTATGGATGTTTTTATGTTATTCTGATAGATAATGGTTATACCAAATAGAAATGTAGGTGTGAAGAAGAGAGTATAATGAGTGACCTTTTATAGTTGAGGAGTAGTAAGAGTTTTGTATATTCTCAAATGTATTCACTATTTGTACGTAAATCATACCTCATGTAGATCCCAAAATGATGATTAATTATTTTTATTTATCTACGGTTGAGAAAATCCTACACCAAACAATGTAATTTTTTTAACATTTTTTTCCTAACATCTATGTTTTCATATTTTTATCATTTTTTTAATTAAGTTAATTTGTTTTATAACAATAAAAATTTATACATTAATATTAAATTAAAGGAATCCTTAATATATAATTTATAATAAATGATTATAAATATGATATAAATTTTATAAAATATAATTCCTATGTGTTTTGGACGCAAATTTTACCACAATAGAATGTAACGTGCAGGAACACAACTTTAACCGTAATCGTGCTAATCGAGATTTTACTATTAAATGGTCAATATAGTCTCTATAATAAAAACACTATATCATGAATAGATAAATGTTTATTTTTTTATAAATTTAAACCTCACTTAACCGATGTTGGGATTTCCATAAGATGAAAATCAATTATAAATATCATTTCTTACAAGATGACATTAAAGTCAATATTGAAGTAATTGATTAAATTCAAAGTTAAATATAATGAAGAAAATATTATAACTATAATATATTATTATAAACCCTTTATAACAGGATATAATCATCTAAAAAATAATATTACACAATAATTAATTCAATTTACAACATTTTTATTAATTTTAGTATTAGCTAATTAATTTTTTATTAAGAAAATAATTTATAAGTTTTCATTTGATATGTTTTTTATATAACTAAGTCATCACTAAAATTAATGCTAAATTATTATAAAAAAATATGTCTTTTATTTAAAATTAATAATTATATCTAAACAAATGATTTTTTCTCTATCCCAAAAAATTATAGATTGTAAAATTATGAAATCTATATTTTTAGTATTTTTCAATACTTAAGTTTTTATATAAGTCATATTTAATGGAAATTGTAAAAGAAATTCCATTTTTAGAGAAAATGATTTAAAAGGTATAAATTAATTCATTCAATACAATCAGAATATTATTCTAGGCCATTTTCAGGATTATAATTCTTATTTAACCACTACAAAACCCATTTTGCTTTAGCCCTGGAAATTAATTTTTACTGCATTTAATATTCATTCTAAAAAAATAAATATGTTAAACATATTAGAAATTAAAATTTATGAAAATTAATATTTTGAAATTGAATTTTCCAAATTCAATACCAATAATTGGAAAATTTAAATCGAAAATTAATCCTATTGATGTTATGAGAAAGTATATTTTTTTAAAGATAAAAAAAAGTTTCATTGATAATATTTTTATATCAAATGAAAACATGAAATTGACTATAATGAATTAAATTGTATTAAATGATATAAGATTAAATTAATCTTACATTTAATCCATTTCATAAAATATTATTTCATTATAAGTTATTCAAATCAAATATGAGGATTTCAATAAAAGTTTTGTATTTTTCACTACTCATAAAAAATGTACCTTTTCAGAAAAATCTAAAAATTTCAGCGAAATATTATTTCTATATATTGATTTAAAAATTCAATTATATATTAAAAAAATCACAAATATTTAAAATATATTTTTAAATACTTTTTTCACAGTGTGACAAAAATTTTTTTTTTACAACTAGGAACCGTGTGTAATGAAAGATGGATTTGAGTTTCAGGTAGCATAATCATGAAATATTGTATCATGCAATTCAAAAAAAACTCAATTCATTATTTAAATTATGAAAAACATATTGTTGTGTGTAATGAAAAATAATTATGAGATTAAACTAATTTGAAAAAAATTCAAAAAATCTTGAAGTGTTACAATCAAACCCCTTAAAATGAATTTCTGCCTTTTAATTCACAGAGGATATCAATGGTTTATAATTTTAAAAATTCATGCATAGAAACCCAAATAGTAAAAATGAATAATAAAAAATCATTTCAAAATAAAATTGGGAACTTAACCATTCCCTGAAGTGACTCATAATTAGGATTTCGCATTGGATTAGTACTTTCACAATATAGTAATATAAGAAAACATACATTGTTGATAAATTTATATTTAATAATAATAATTTCATCGTATGATTTTATAAATTCCACTTCATCACTCTCTATAAGGAATAAAGGTCAGTTTTTTCTTCTTGAATCACCAATAGATGAAAATTTTAATAAATAATGATAATACATGATTTCTATCTATAGTAAAAAAGTTATCACTAATTATATAATACGCATAATGATTTATATAGGGAATTAATTAGTTAATCCGTAAAACCATAACCAAATTTTAATTTAAACCAATAAATAAATGGGTATCCCTATGAACCATTTACCAAAATTAAAATCCATAACCATAGAAAAAGACACTAATATCAACTTATCATTAATCCACTTTATGATGTAAAGTATCCATTGATTGTCACATTCAAAACATGTGAATTCCTTGATCATGTATTCTCTTGATTCATTGGAAAATATTTATTCCAATAAATCCATATTGATAACATAGAATATCCCTCATTTCAAGAATAATACAACATATTATTGAATATATTCCATAAATACAATAATGATTAAAACTCTATCTATGATAACACAATCATGTTTTTCGATTGATATTTAATCAATTCAAAGGTAATCAGTACTATCCTATTTAACTATTCTTGTCAAAAATATCAGTATCCCAAAAACATTGTCTTAAATTTCATAACATATTAATAGTTATCATCCATTAATTAAAATAAATGTCATGACCTGCCCCCCTGGGGCACATGTCGTGACTCCCACAAGCCCACCTCATAAAGGCCAAGGGTTGGTGACCAGTGCTGAAGGCATTAACCTGCAAGTGGGATGAATTTTATTGAGTAACTTTTTGTTTGAAAACACAACCACATCCCAAAAACATGAAATGAAACATGAAAGCAACTATATAACCACTAGGTAAAGGTACAAAAAGTATGTCAAATTGGCCAGAAAACAAACTATAATGACCTAGTCTTTTATTAAGGAAAATTTTTCTTGATACAATTAAATTTCTTATTATTTAAAATTATTGTATAAAACATATTCATTTACCTGGTTTTTTTGGATCCTAAAATAATGTTATGAATTATTATCATTGAAAATATATCTGTTTAATAGAGATCACATGATTCGTATGATTATAGTGTTTTAACAAATTCAATTTACCCAAAAAAACGAAGCGATGATCTCATCATATAGAATTTCTCCACACGAAGTGCATTTTTCAATTCTCAAAAATTAGGTTGCGTCACTAGGATTCGCTCATGAACAATACCATGTAGAGATTCAACATGTTAAGCTTGAATAGAATTACCTACAATAGAATAGGAAGTTAATAGATATTACAACATGAGCAATCTTATCCGAGCCTCCCCAAGAGTCTGTCACTATAACACACCTAAAACATAGGTATTATGCGGGTGCTATAAGGGGTTATGAAAAAAAACCCTTGCATTTTAATTATGTGTATTATTTTTGTTTGGAATAATTATATACATTCATTTTATTATTGTTACATTGAAAACAGTTTTTAAAGAACCAATAGTATTTTTAGTTAATATTCAATTGAAAATAAATTTAGCTGATTTAAGGGGGTTTTAAAATTAAATCAAATTTTAGTCAAATATTCTTACTAAATAACATTTTATTAAATATAAATAATCATTTTAATTTTATGAATAAAATTTTAATTTTTATTACGGTTTGAAAACTGCTTTTTTCAAAACGCATGAATTTTCAATAAATGTTAGTTTTTATTTTAAAAGTGGAAATGAACATATTTAGAAAATTATTTAGATAAAATAAATATTATTTTGGGGATCAGGACATCAAAATTATCTAATGTTGAATTTTTTATAATTTTTTGAGACAGTCGATTTTTTTGTGTAAAATTTAAAAACCGTTTAAATATAGGATGTGTTTGATGACATAATAATGACCCAATAGTGATATAAAAAATACAATAAAATCCTTTTTCAGAAAATATATATTTTACCTTTAAATTTATATGATTTTATAATTGTTTTATTTACTTTAAAAAGCCTTAGTGGACCATCCAATATATATAAACAAATTTAACATTTTCAAATTATTTCTTTAAAGGTGTGACTCTGCACCACATAAGAAAACCAAATATTTTAATAATTTCAACCATTGAATTTAAAAATTTATTTTATCCACTCTCTTTTAGAAAAAAACCATTTTCCAAAACCATGAGGCGGTTTGTGGTTTTTTGAGTTTAATGTGTAGTGTCCAAAACAAAAATAATAAAAAATTAACTCTCTTTTCAAATACAAACCCACTCCAGCTCCCACTTCTCTTCACTAAAAACCATTTTATCACGTTCCAACTCTACCTTCCTTTATCCACAATCCACCCAGGGAACCCCAATATCCCAATAAGCATCTCCCAATCCTCTCCCAAGGCATAAGGGATCACACTTCAATGTAAGGGATTATCACCCTCATCTCTTCCATTCAATTCATGAACCGTGATTAAGATTAGAATTTTTAATTTCAATAGGCTGTATTTTAATTATTTTTTATCACTTACCATATATATAGTTTATTTTATGTGAATTCAGTTTCATTTATCCTCCCTCATTTGGCCCATTACCTATGACGTTGCGATTATGAAATTATTTATTAAGATTTCACTCTTCTCATTTCCATTAAAGAAACTCTTTTACATTTTGATTCTTATGTAACATATTTATATGTTGTATTTTGATGTTCTAAGACCCCCATACTATCATCTTTATATATATATGTTGATAAATTCATTTCAATATCATCAATCCCTCATATGTTCCTTTAAGCACACCCATTACCATGCAGACTTTTCATAGGGGATTTCTTCCTTTCTCAATTTTGTCCAAATTTATTTATGTTGATATAACCTTTTATTTTAAATTAAAAATGTTGGTGTATGATTTCAAAACTCCCCCATATTCCCCTTATTATTTTTTATTGATGAGAGACCTCTCTATCTATCCTTAATTCCTCCCATGTACACCTGTTACCATACCGAAATTCCCTAAGGAATCTCTCTCTTCTCATTTTAATTCAATAAATTATATTAAATTATTCAAAAAAAATCCATTAAATATAACGGTATATTATTTTCAGTGACACTCTTACTATAAATTTCATGTATAAATTATGAGATACCATTTTCTCTCTCATCAACCCATTTTATGATTACTATTTGACATTGTTATGCTGCAAACATTTCCCATGCCAAAATCATTGTGTATGTGAATACCATACCCATTTCTATATCATGGCTATTCACCTTTATGAACATATAACTATTGATTATATAATTTAATATATTTATTCCACAATCTTTTATTGTGGAATAAATTATTATGTTGAATGATTCCAAGTTATATGAACCATGTACCACACTTAAGCATGAAATGTAATTTTTATAAACGATGTTCACGGATTGCGCTCCAATGCATCAGGTAAATATTAGTATCATGTAACTTCAAGTGAATTGTGGGTTTAATCAAGATACTTCAAATTAAATGAGTGTTTAATCATGAATATTCACATGCAATGGGTGTTTACAAATGCTCCATGTGCAATGAGCCTTGGCTCATGCTAATATCATGTTAAATATGGTTGCCACATTGCCATGTTATGATAATCATTCTATATCATGAATTTACGTTCATGTATATCATATTAACCATCGATATTAATACTTCCTAAATATTATTTTATTTTTCATGTTATAACTTTTTTACTCCCTTACTGGTCTTTATGGGTCACCCTTTTCTAATGAATTTCCCCAGGTTATCTCATGCAATGCTAAGTATGATGGAATGTTGTGGTTATGTAAAAGAATTTTTTTTAAAGATGAAGTGTTTTAGATTTGTAGATGTTATATAATGTTCCTAATTATCCCAAGATAATAGACCTCCTAATCTTCAATGATTTCTTATGTTCATGTTAATGTATTAAATCACGTTTATGTGTGCAATAAAGAGTATGGATGTTATAGTTGTTATCAAAGGATAGGTTTAGTTATTTTTTGTATTAGAATTAGAAAACCCTATTAAAATACGTAGGGATAAGACTAAGTATAATAAAAACTTCCATTAATTTTGGTGAGTATTGAGTATGCGGTTTATCAAGAAAATACATCCTTGTTTAGATAAGAACACGTTGAGGTTGCTCTGGAAAAGATGTATCTAAGGGTAAATAGTGAAGACACCGCATCGAGCTGAACTCAAATGAGAACTGGTGCATTAAAACAAGACATATTAGACTATTATTTATGTCACTCCCATAGGATATGATTTATTAAATTCACAAGCATAGTAAAAACCATTGTTAAGAGAATAAAAAAATGCCCTATGAATATTTGATTCAAAGTAAATCATGGATAACATATATTGAAGCCTTTAAATTTATAAGTTAAGGAAATAAATATAATATATAATTTATCCAATTTTTTATTTGGATTCCCAATTATTTGTTACCCCTAACATTCCTTTTACACCAGACAACTCCCAGTAATATGAGGAATTGGGAAAACAACTGATACGAAGACCAATGTGATGACTATTCTAATGAGATTCCCAATATGATGGGAGCATGAATCAAAAGCATTGTTATGATACTCTATCAGTTAACTCATGTTTTGAATAGAAACATGGGTCAAGAGGAACTTCCAAACCCCCAAAAGAAATAACAAGATTCAATAGAGAGCTTCAGGAGATAAGGGCCTCCTTCTTTTAATGGATTGTCAGATCCTTCAATCATCGAGCAATGGATCCAATCAATTTGAAAGATATTCTCTATATATAAATGTTCTGAATAAGAGTTGTTTATTCATGATTCTTATCATATAGAGGGTTAATATGATCAATGGTGGACATTGATCAAAAATATGGAGCACAAGGAAGATATTGATGTGTTGTAATGTAGGGATTTCTGGAAAATGTTTTTCGATAAATATTTTCCATGCACCCTACGACTTAAGATGGAAAGGCTCTTCCTTGACCATAAGAAAAAAATGGTGAATACATAATGTGTACAAGGTAAACTTAACTAGGATTTCATGGTTTTCCTTCAGCTTTGTTGATACCCTTGAATGAAAATATAACCACTTTTTGATGGGATAAAACCTATCCTGCGGAAATCCCTAGAGATCCATGATGTAGATGGCTATGAAGAAATTGTTTTAATGTTCCATAAATATCGAAATAGATATTGGTGAATCTCATAAGTATCATGGGGATAACAAGAAGAAAGTGGACTTTAATTCTGGCGGTCTAATGGATAAATATGATGGTGATAAAAAATTCTATCACCCACTTGAAAAATGTGAACAAATAAGCACCCCAAAAATTACCCGAAGGGGATGAGGAAATGCTTTAGGTATGGAAGAGAAGTGCATGTGACCATTAATTTTCAGAATGAAAACCCCAATAATGTAATAGAGGATAGGAATGCCCTGTTCATCCCATTATGAATTTTTCCTCCCTTGAACATCAAACAACTAGCGAACTATACAAATCAGTTACCTAAGCTATGGGTTTTCGGTGGAAACTAACAACCTTTATGGAAGCAAGGGTGATCGTTTTCCATCACTACCTCCGAATAGAACCTCGATAATGATACGATGACAGGTTTTCTAGTAATTCATTCAAGAATATAGAGTATACTTCTTTATTCTAGTCATACACATTATTTTATATACTGAATGTTTAGTATAAAAATCTCAACACCACTAGAAATCATAGAAATAATGATGTGGGCGAGAACGAAAATTGGGGAAATTATTGTGTCCCATGAATATAAATCCTCTCGTGTAACAATATGTGGATTGATCTTCCTAGAATACATTTTCATACACTTTCTGGTGGAATTTAATGCAATTCATGGCATGGATTGGATTTCTCTATAAAGAGCTGACATACATTGATGTGAGGGGGAAATTAGTCTCCATATGGGAAATAGACACCCGATTATATACAAGTGAAATGAGAAGTATGAATATCCTTTAGCACCATTATCTCAAGATTGAATATTACATCCCTGTGATAACATGTATCTTTCTTAGATGATTGATTCTATGGAAGAAACCATCTTTGAAGACTTGCCTATTGTGAGGGAATTTTATAAAGTGTTTCCTGAGAAATTTTTTGGACTTCCTCCAAAAATGGATTTTTAATTCTCAATTGATATTATACCTAGGGAATTGCAAATATCTGAGAATCTATATAGAAAAGATGTTGTGGAGCTAAAAGACTTAAATAAACCACTATTGGGGAACTTGGATGAAGGGTTTATATGCCCAACTACTTGACTATGGGGTGAACTTGTCCTCTTCGTCAAGAAGAAGGATGAGTCAATGCCCCTTTTCATTTATTATTGTGATCTAAAAAATAACCAAAAAGAACAAGTATCCTCTCCCCTAAATTGATGACATGATCAGCCAGCTATATAAAGAACAATACTTCTTCAAGGTGAATTTGTGGTCGAGCTATTACCATGTAATGGTGAAGTAGAAGGATATACCCAAGACATTTTTCATACAAGATACGAGCACTATGAATTCATAGTAATTATTTTTTGACTAACAAATTCTCTAGTAATATTCATGGACCTGATGGATAGAGTCCTTATAGATTACTTCAATAAAAATTTGGTAGTCTTTATAGAATATATTTTAATATAATATAAAACATAAGAAGAGCATGATGAGCATCTAAGCATTATACTAGAGACCATTATGAAAGGATAATCTCAATTCAAAGTATATCAAATGTGATTTATGGTTAAATGATGTATCATTATTGTGTAATATCACCACAAGAAATGGGATGTATATGGATCCCTCCAGGAAAGCTACAATTGAGGTGTCATTGAGGCCAACATCTGTGATGGATAACCGTAGCTTCCATGGGTTAGCTTGATGTTATTTCTGATTTCTAAAAAATTTATTTTGATTGTCAAACCCTCTTACCAATCTAACTTGGAAGGGAGTTATGTATTTTCTGTAGTGATGAATGCAAATAGAGATTCTATGAGTTGAAAAGAGTGTTATAACTATGCTTGTCCTCATAGTAGCCACAAGTGGAGAGATGTTTTTTTGGTATTTAGTGATGCTTATAAGAAGGCAGTAGGCTACTTGTTGATGAAAAATGACAAATTCATAACCTATGCTTCAAGGAAATTGAATGTTCATTAAAAGAACTGTCCAATAGATGATCTGTCATTGGATATAGTAGTCACCAATATATAATTTTGGTGACATTACCTCTTTTGTGATAAGTTTGAAATATCTACTGATCAAAAAATCCATAAATATATATTCACATAGAAAGAGATGAATATACACCAAAAAACATGGATAGAGATGATTAGAGACAATTACAGCTCAATTCACTACCATCTGGGGAAAGAGAATAAAGAGGAATATTCTCTGATTAGGAAGTAGCCATTTATTCTATCTTTTATGAGAAATGAAATTGGTCCAATAATCTTATATTGCATAAAGATGGACATGTGAATAATTAATAATGGAACATCAGTAATTCATTCAAAAATGATTTGTAAGATGTATCTTTTGTAATGGTTAATGGATTCATAAAAGGATGATGTGGAAATTCATAAGAATGTGGAAACTATCATAAAATGGAAATTCTAAAAGTTCAATGTTAATGAAGAGGTAATTATGAGATTTAGGAAAAGACTATCTGTTCCATCAAATATGAAGTTAAAAAATGCACTTTTGGATGATGTACATAGTTCAAATTTCTCCATCCACCAAGGAAATAAAATCATGTATCGAGATCTCCAAGATATTTAATGGTGGGATAAATGAATAAAGAGATCACTAAGTATACATCAATGTGGTTGGTATTTTAGAAAGTGAAAGGTTAGAGGAAAAAGTCTATGGGGATGATGCAAACATTGCCCATACCAACATAGAAATGGGAGAATATCAGCATGGACTTTTTCACTGGACATCCAAAGAAATCCAACAAAAATAATTCTTTTTTGGTTGGTGTGGATCGTCTTATGAATACTTGACACATAATTTCAATTTGAGAGGATTTATCATTGGATGAAATAGCACAAATATAAATCATAGAAGTGGTAAATCTACTTGGATAACCACTTTCAAATGTACTAATCGAGATATAATATTGACCTCTATGTTCAGGATGATTCTTCAACACGCTCTAAATACTGAGCTAAACCACTATATAGATTATCATCCTCAAAATAATGGACAATCTAATAGAACTATCCAAACACATAAAGAAATGTAGAGAGCATTATCAGTGGAATTAAAATGGGAATGGGATCATCACTTACCCTGATTGAGTTCTCTTATAATAAAAATTTCCAATCAAGCATCCAAATGGCTCCATATAAAGACCTTTATGTGTAGAGGTGAAGAGAACCAGCATGTTGGGTAGAAGTTAGGGAGAGAAAACTCCAATGTCCAAAAATGGTTTAAGAAATGGTGGAGAAGGATGTTTCCATCCAACATCACATTAAATCTTCTCAGATTCGACAAATGAGCAATGTAGATAATCATCACAGAGACCAATAGTTTGATGTTGGAGACATGGTATTCCTCCTCTTATCACTGTGGAAGAGTGTTATGAGATTTTGGATGAATGGAAAGCATAGTCCATGATACATTCTCCATTTTGAGATTCTTGATAGCATTGGATAAGTGTCATATCAACTAGAACACCCACCGAACTTATCTCAAGTTCATGATATATTCCTTGTATCACTCTTGAGGAAGTATATACATGAACCTTCTCATGTACTCAATCCAGAGGTGGTTCCATTAAAGAATGACCTCTTGTATGAAGATAAGCCAGTAAAGATCATATATTGTAGGGAAAACGTTCTACAAAAAAAGAAAATTCCCATCTTACAATTTTTGTGGAGAAACCAAAAATTTAAAGAAGAAATATGGGAATCATAGGAAATGATGATGAAGAGTTACCCTTATCTGTTTTAGTGTGGGAAAAGACAATTTCTAGGGTGAAATTTCATAATTGAAGAAGATTTTAATGACCCAATCATTTATTAATGAAAATTCCAATTTATAAAATTAAATGTATTATTATGAAAATTGTTTATATATAATGTATTCAATCCATTGTTTTTCAGTAATTGTTTATTTAAAATACCATTAAGAATTTTTCCATTGAAAATATAGCAGTTGAAAAGTGATCACATGATTAGTATAATTATAGGGATTTAAAAATAACATTTACTCAAAAAAAGGAAGTAATGGCCTAATCTAGAATCATTGCTCCATATAATACCCCTTTCTTCAGAGAACATAAAGGAGGTAGTGTCAATGGACTTCACTCTTGAATAATCCCAATATGATCATCAACACATTAAGCTTTAACTGAATCACCTACGGGAGAAGTGGATGTTAATAGAGATTACCACCCGGGCGATGTTATCTGAGACACCCAAGAAGTTTGTCACCATATCACACCTTATCCATAGGTATTATGGTGGGGCGATTAAGGTTTATGTAACAATAACCTAGAACTATGAATATGTGTATTATTTCTATATAGAATAAAGAATATACATTCATTTTATTATTGTTACTTTGTAACTATTTTTGAATGAAAAAATATTTTTTGTTAATATTAAAATAATAAATATATTTTAATGAATTAATTAATATTATAATTTAATAATATTTTAATATAATACTATTACTAAATTACTTTTTGTCAAATATAAATGATCTTATAATTTTTATGAATACAATTGTAATTTTTATTAACGGTGGAAAACAGTTTTGGTCAAAACAAATGAATTTTGAATAAATGTCGATGTTTATTTCAAAATTAAAATATGAATTATTTTGAAAAGTATTTAAAAAAATGAATATAATTTTTTTAATTAAGAGGTAAAAAATATATAGCGGTACATTTTTAATAATTATCTGAGACAATCAAAATCTTTCGTTAAAAATTAAATATTCCTTAAATATATAATGTGTTTCACAATATCATAATGATAAAATAGTGATGTAATAAAATACTATAAAAGATATTTTCAGAAAATATATTTTTTTCATTTAAAATAATTTGATTTTAGATTAGTTTGATTTTTTTTAAAAGCCATATAGAACCCTCCAAGACTTATAAAACAATTTAACATTTTAAAATGATTTCCTTGAGAGAGTGACTCACCTCCACATAAAAAAGCCTAATATTTTAATTAGTTCAGACATTAGACATATAATATATTGTTTTCCGCTCCCTTTTGGGAAAAACCATGGGAAAAATCCATGGGATGGTTGGTTGTTTTGATTAGTTAAATGTGTAGTGTACAAAAGATAAATAAAAATGAATTCCCTATCTTTCCCAATATAAACCCATCGAAGATCCCACTTCTCTACACTCAAAACCCATAGAGAACATCCCTTCACTTCCCAGATCTGTCTACAATACAACCAACACTCCCTAAGCTGCCAAGATTCCTCTCTAATGCCTCTTCCAAGCAATTGGGATTACAATTCTATGTAATGGATTCTCATCTTCCCCTCTTCCCTTAAATTCAAGAACCTGGTTTGAAATTAGCATTTTAAATTTCAATGGGTTGTATTGTAATTATTTTTATCACTACCATCAATTCAATTTGATGTTATGTGAATTTGGTATCATTTATCCTCCCTCATTTGTACTGTTACCTATGCTGTTACTGTGGTGAAATCATATAAGGGATTTCACACTTCACATTTCAATTCAAGAAATTCTTTTTCATTATGCTTATAATTTTATATATTTATATGTTGTATAATGATTTTACACAACCACCGTTATGTCAATTTTATGTATATATGATGAGATATTCCTTCCACTCTCATTAATCCCCCCTATAATCCTTTTAGTACACCATTTATTATATGAAATTTTCTTAAGGGATTTTTTTCTTTCCCATTGTTGTTCAAATATATATATGTTGTCATACCATTTTATTTTCAATTAAAAATGTGTTGGTATTATTTTTCACCTACCCATACTACCCTCTTTATTTTTGAATGTTTAGATACATATTTATATCTCATTAATTCCACTCATGTACACCTGTTACGATGCCAAATTTCTGTAAGAAATTTTTATCTTATCAATTACATTCAAGAAATTATTTTATATTATGAATTTAATTTTAATAAATATGTTTTCTTATTATATTAAATTACCCCCTTACTATCCATTTTATGTATTAATGATTAGAGACCCATTTCTCTCTCATTAACAAATTTTATGATTTCCCTCTAACATCATTATACTTCCAAAATTTCCCATGCCAAAATAATCATGTATGTGAATACCATACCCATTACTCTTTCAATGGTATTTACCTTTATACACATATACATGCTTATTATAAAGTTTAATGTATGAATTACATATTACATTATCGTGGAATAAATGATGATGTTTAATGAATCCATGTTATATGATACATGTGGCACACTTATACATGAAATGAAATTTTTATAAAGGGTGTGCTCATATAGTGCTCCAATGCATTAGTTAATGATAAGTACCCAGATATTTAAAGTGATATGTGGATTTACTCATTATAATTCCTGTAAAATGAGGGGTTACTCATGATAATTAATGTTAAATGAAGGTTTACTCATACTCTATGTGCAATAATCCTTGGATCATGCTAATATCATGTTAAATATTGTTCCCATATTTCCATGTTATGATTATCATGATATAAAATGACTTAATGTTCATGTTTCTATAATTCTTCTTTGATATTATTAATTCCTATTATATATTGTATTCTTTATGTTATGGATTCTTTATTCCCTTATTGGGACTTATTTCTCACCCTTTTATTATGCATGTCCTTAGGTTATCCCATGAAATGCTAAGTACGAAGGAATGTTGTGATCATGTAAATGAAGTTATCAATAAAGATGTTGTGATTTATGTTCTAAGTTGTTATGTAATGTTTCAAATTGTCTTAAGACCCTAGAAATCCAAATCCGTAGAGTTTTCTTAAGTGGATGTTTATGTAATAGCTCATGTTTATGTGGGTAATAAAGAGTAGGGTTATTATAAAAACCCAATAAAAGGAAAATTAAATACAAAGAATTATAGAATATCTTTCAATGGAATCTGTTGAGAACCCACCTGATGGTAAGGGTAGAGTTGCGACTTAAAGCTATAGTTGTATTCCCCGACTACCTAAACTCAATAGACCCCTCCTAGTATTAGGCCAAAAAGTCCTCCGTCTAGGAATCAATCTTCTGTAGAAGACACAACACATGTGGGATAACCTCCTGTTGGTGTGCGTAACCAAATGATCAGTAGGGACCCCAAAACACAAAGGAAATCCCACAAAGGAAATTATACATATGGTACTATCAACTCATATTGGTATAATCTAAATTATGGAATGTTAGACCATCAGTCATATAACCGAACACCTTAGGATGTTGAGGTATTCCTCCCTAATTAGTATTGTTGGAATGTTGGGTCACAATGAGCCTCTCCCCACCGTGGGTCAGTCAGGTCACACATAACTGCTTCCCACTAGCTTTGGACTATCATGGTACTCATCATTGATGAGTAAAATTAGTATTTTGTGTCCAAATGAGATTCTTCCAATCGTGGGCCTGCCGGGTTACTTGAAGATGCTTCCCACTTAGCCCATCGTACTAAGGAACTCATCCCTAATGTGTACCAAGAGTTTTTAGGTCACACAAAACCACTCCCCACTATTGGCATTCCGGGTCACACAGAGCAGATTCCAACTAGGACATTGTAGTTGATTCATAATGGTTCTATTTTCATCAATCTTTAGGTCTTAGTCTGCTGCAGGGTCCCCATACGTAGTGTGCATGATTTCGGGATAAATTTCACCTTGAACAATTCATCATATTCTAACTTCCATGAAATCCTTATTAGAGTATTTCAAAAAATCCACCTCACCGAGAGGGGTCCAAATCCAAAAATGACTAATCAATTGAAAACATAGTTTTACATATAATTTCATTCGAATAAGCAGGGCCCGGTTGTGTCCAGACCAAGTATGATCATGTCCGACCGACCCGACCAACCCGACCCGAGCACCCCACATGCCCCTGTTGGGTTTTACTAACCCTAACCGACCCAATTCGGCCATATTCTGGCCTGGTTCAGCCCGAACAGTGGTCCAGGCCCATTGTGACTTGTTGGAATTTCCTCGGTTTGGTCGGGGGTCCAGCCCGCCGGGTCGCCTGGCAACCCGGGCCCATCTAGCCCAGCCTGCAACTAGCGGGACGGTTTGTTTCTTATGCAAGCCTCCCTATAGCCCAATAATATCCCATTGTACTGGCCCATAAAAGTGGGTCGACATTGATACCATCTAGGGCTGCATAGAAACCCAGCTTGCCAGCCCCGATCCGGCCCACACCCAGCAGGCCGACCACCTCAGCCCAACCCACGAGCACGGGCTGGTTCTCCTCTAACCATATGTGCAGTCGTATAGCCTGAAACGCACCACGACCAGCGAAATCCGTCCACGAATATGGTCCCCAAATGAAGGGGAGCCCTGCATACAATACACCATGACTAGATGAAGCTGGCTGCCCCTAGGGTCCTTGCATGTGGCCATTGGACCACATGTCAGCGGGATCAATGGAGTGGGCCACTCCTCCAACACTGTTGGATTTCCGCATCCCTCTACCATCCACTGGACCACTTTCAGCATATTCGACCACAGAGCCGTGGCCCGAGCCAGCAGCGACTCTTCCTTCTATGCGTCATCGTGGTGTGCCTATACCAGTCTGTGGCCGCCACCGCCTTCAACCTCTAGTGTGTTCATCCATGGACCACAAGGTCAAATCCATTGATCCATTTTTCATACCATATGTTCCTCCTGACTTTACAGTGTGCCTCCATCCTTGATAAGGCCACTAGATTTTTTTATCGCTGACTTGGAGGTTTAGCCACGAAGAATTAATAAGGAGGAGGAGCTCTAGCCTTTTTTGTTTAAGCCCACACCATCCACATTAGAGTTTATTTCCATGGGTGTTTTAGGTTTTTGGTCTATCATACAAAAGATCTAATCATGATACAAAACCCCCGTAAAAGGAACCCTCTTGCAAGAACAAGCGATCGTTGTATCAACCTCTTTGTGGGTTGATCCACATTTTTTGTAATTATATGATGAATGAGAATTGTAACTCAAATAAATGAAACCCCTACATGGAGGAGGATTGTAATTGGAGGGATCCATTCACAGGGATTCCATAGCCATTCGTCCCTCTTTAGTTTGGTTCATTGGGGTGCGTCTATGTCACTAGTGATTCAATCAAATTCTTCATTTGTCGTTGGAGAGGATTCTCATTGTATATTTCATAGAGGAGTTTCATGTTATGATCCACATTTCTCCAACTCAATAACCCATTAATACAAAAACATGTCACCACATTTCTGTTACACAACGTCATCACGTTGTTATATTGTTTCATTTATAAAACAACATATCTATTATGATTCATTTAATGGGTCTTTGCACTACATAACAAGATCCATTAAAGGGGTCCATTTACTGTGACTCATCATCACATCTTCGTCACACTTCAGTGTGGATGTGTCACCATGCAATAGTTATGGAATAAATAAATATTTTTTAAAGTTATATTTATTTTTCACCAGAAAACTCCAAAAAATAAATTTTTTGGTCGGATCTCATCGGTGTATGTTAGTTCCTTTATATGTGAATCCCAATGTCTTCATATCAATGGTGCCCTGTGATTTTTGATCTGAGAATTGGTTTAAATGTTATAAAAATACACTCTCACATTTATTTAAATGAAATTATAAAAGTTACAGAATCTATTTCGGGCTCACCGAGCGTCGGAATTAGATACTATTTGATAGTCTTGTCTCAATATAATACCATATAGATAAAAAAATAATGAAATTTCCATTACATTACCTCACCCCCACCATTAAAGATTCACCTCACTGTAATCAAAAACAATGTTAAAAAATCAAATGGGGGTATTGAGCTTGAATCTAAGCCTCACGCTCCCATGTGATCTATTGGATATTCATGTGCTACCACCGAATGTGCACTAGAGGAATCGACCATCTAGTAAGGACCCTCTCTTGTTGATCCTCTATATCCATAGGTAACTTTGTAAAGTTCACACCATCCTCAATTTCCATCTTTCCCAAGTTGATGATGTGAGATGGATCATGTACATACCTCCTCTGCTGCGACATGTGGAGAACATCATGAACGTTATGCATATGTAGGGGGAGGTCTAGGTAGTATTTCAACCCACCATCTCTTCTCAAAATCTGGAATGGTATGATGACCCTCAGTGATAACTTATGACCCCAAAAATTCTCCAGAATCCCTATCAGTGTGAGACCCAAAGGAACACATTGTCTCCATCCTTGAACTCCAACGGCCTCCATCTCCTATCAGCATATAAACTTTGCCTTCTTTTTGTAGTCCTCATCCACTCCTGGATGGTTTTCACCTTCTCAGAGGTATACCTTACCTACTCTGGACCAATGAGTACTAACTCACCTGGATCTATCCAGCATATTGTTCATCTACAAGGCCACTTGTATAAAGCCTCGAATGGTTCCATGCCAGTCATGGGGTGAAACAAGTTGTTTTATGCAAACTCTCCTAGTGGTATGTGTTCCCCCTAACTAAGACCAAAATCAAGGACGCAAGAACAAAGCATTTCTTTTATGTTATTTATGGTCTGCTTTGTCTGAAACCAGTCTTTGGGTGAAAAGTTATGCTTAAGGGTAAATGAGTCCTAAACAGATCATGTAATCCCATCCACAGTTAGGAAGTGAAGAGATCATCATGGTATAAGATGATAGTCTAAGAAAACTCATGAAGCCGCACAATATCATGGATATAGAGACTTCCCAAACTCTCTACTGATCCCTGCTCCCGAATCGTTATGAATTGTGATGAATTGGTGAGTCATTCAATGATCACCCAGATATAATCATGGACCTTGGATTTGAAAGGGAGTCCAATCATGATGTTCTGGGGGATACCATCCCACCTCTTCTCGGGTACCTCATGTTGTTTTCCAAGACTCCTAGAAGCTGATTCATATCCTTCCCATGCTAACATGTGAGGCACCATGAAGCGAACTCGGCCACTGTTTTTCTTTATACCTAGTCACCAGTACTATCATTAGAGATCATGTTATATCTTCACTACTCCATGATTTACTGCCAAAGAGGGATGTATGGAACTCCCTCAAAATCTCCTCTCGCAATTCTACTGGTACTAATATGAACCCTCTGAAAAGGATAATTCTATCCCCACCTATCGAAACCCCATATGGAGCCTATCCTAAGGATAACTGAGCGTGGAAGGCCTTATAGTCAACATCTACAAGCTATGCCTCCCAAACTCACTGTAAGAGTAGGGGAGTGATAATTATTTACTGAAGGCAGGCTGATCCATAATAATCAATGAAGGATATATTCATCGCTGCTAGCTGGTCCATCAACTCAATCTACTTATCCAAACTGGATCTCATACCATGTGTGTCTTGCACCCCATTTTCTTTCCCAAGAATATGGAATATCTCAAGGTCATAGTCATGGAGGAACTTTAGCCATTGTCGCATCTTGAAGTTCATCTCCTTCTCGGAGATGATATACCTAAGACTCCTTTGGTCGGGGTAGATGGTAATACATTCACCCATCAAGTACAACATCCACATCATCAATGAAAAGACCATTACTACAAACTGTAGGTCATGGGTCAGGTAGTTCTTCTCATGCTGCCTCAACTATCATACTCCATTTGTGATCTCTACTCACTTCGGAATTATGACACAACCCATTGCGGTCTCTAATGCATCGTAGAAAACTACACAACCAATGTCGTCCTCTGGTAGTCTCAAGATGGGCGAGCTTCTTAGTCTCCACATCATCTACTGGAAACTATTCTATGAATTCTTCATCCATATGAACATCTTTCCCATCTATGTCAAAGCTGATAAGGGTGCTTCTACTCTGAAATAGTCATGTACAAATCTTCGATAGTATCCATCCAACCCCAAGAAACTTCATACCTCAATCACGCTCTTGTGTAGCTCCTACGAAATCAAAGCATCTATGTTTTCTAAACCCATGAAAAATCCATCCTCTGAGATGACATGTCCCCAAAAGTGGACCTCCAGAATCAAAAGTTTTCACATCAATAGATTCTCATAATGATGGTGCCCTCAGATTTCGTCCATCACTATCCGTAGGTGGGAATCGTTCTCCTATTCTATCGTAGAAAACACCAAGATGTAATCAATTATGACCACCAAAAATGATCAAGAAAAGTCTAGAAGATCTAGTTCATGAGTCCTATAAAACAGTTAGGGAATTGGTCATGCCATTGGGCATAACCAAGAAGTTGTAGTGGCCATACTGATATCTGAAGGCTATCTTCGGTACATCCTCATCCTCTTAACCGAAGATGTTGATAGCCTAATATGTGGTCTATCCTTTAGAACCACCTCTCTCCCTTCAGATGGTTGAAGAGTTTATCAATTCTTGGAAGTGGATATTTATTCTTCACATTTACTGTGCATAGGTGCTGGTAGTCTATGCATAGACTCACTCTTTCATATTCCTTCATAGAAATAAACAAGGGTTTCCCATGCCTAAACATTGGGCCTCACAAAACCATTCTCTTCTAAGTACTCTAGTTTCACCCTCAACTCACAAAGCTCCATGAGAGACATCTGATATGACGGTGTGGAAAGTGATGTCGTCCTAGGGTTCTGATCAATGCATAATTCTACATCCTTATGAGGAGGTAGTCCCAAAACTCCCTCTAGAAAGATGTATTCATACTCATCCACCACCACATGAAGACTCAAACTCCTCTCATCTACCGCACTGAGATCGAGGCTAGACAATTGATGAGTGATTAGATGAACCCACCAAAAATAAAGTATATCCTGCACTGCAACAGTTCTATTCTTTCTGGTGAAGTAAAACATGGTCCCAAAATCATGGACACACCGTACTCTATGCCTAATGCAGTCAATCTGAGCATGAAACATGGATAAGCATTCCATACCCACGATGACATCGTAAGGCCTCAATGCCACTACTAGAAAATCCCAACCATAGGTCTCACCATCAAGAGTAAGGTCACACTTTTGACACCAATGTGTAATCTTATAATCACATCTAGTAGGAGACTCTAATCATAAAGAGTATTCCAATGGCTCCACTAGAATCTTCGAGCTCTAAATAAGATTTATGGGTAAGAAATAGTGACTAGAACCTGTGTCTATATGAATAGTATATAAGGTGGAGAAGACAAAAATCATACCCTTTCTAATCTTTGGAGAACTAGGGTCATAGAATTACATTATCTGATGAAAATCATGCCCAAATCAACCTACTCCCTAAGGCCATGGTGGACCACCTAGGTGTGGTTGTGGTAGGGCCTCACAGAATCTCCCACTACATACTACTTGGCCTGCTTTTCTGTCACATCTACCACCCTGGAGACCTCCTCCCTCGAACCTCTATCTCTGCCTCGGTGGTCCCTCAACCATCTTCTAATCATCTGTACAGTAGGTCAGGCAGTCATAGGATATGTGTCCCTACCCGCCTCACGTGGTGCAGAGCCTGGATCCCTAATGACTCCCTATTCTTTTGGAGAGTCCCACTATGGACCCCATGTCTTGAGGTCGTCCATGGAAATACCTGGCTTGCTAGGGTCCCCACGTCCGTTGCCTATTGAAAACCACTGAAGACATTGAATCCTTGTGATTGTTGGTGGCTCCATCTGTTAGCAAATACTCTTCCAGGAAGCTATCCACATGAAGGGATTTCTCCAGTAGTCCAGCCTGAGTGAGGATGCAGAGATAAATCATCGACCCTCTGATCTCTAGTCGGAGTCCATGATCAAGGGTATGGGACCTAAAGAAAGGGTCTCATTTCATATCCACAGAGTAGTGGGAGATGTTTGTAAACTTCACATAGTACTCTTCCAATAACATGTTTCACTACTGTAGTTGAAGTAGCTCTTGTATGTGAACTGAGAACGTTGTATTGGGGAAGAACTTCTCTAAGAGAATTTGCTCAAAGACAGATCTAGAGAGGTTCACCACAACATGAGTCTAATGGTGACACTCCAACAACTCTCCATGGATCCCTGAAGAAGGCTTGTGGATAATATTTACATCTGTTCATCTGGATTCCTCCCTAAGCGGAAGACACGTGTCACCGCCTCCAGCCAGTCCTCGGAGACCTCATGGTCTCTCTATCCCCATAACCTTGGTGGTAACTATCTCTAAAACGCATGCAAGGCACTAGGTATACACACATCTTCTATGAGTAACACAATTAGTAACTTCGGATCAATGGATGGTGGTTATGTTGGGGCACCACACGGTAAGACCATCACTAGCACTGGTCCCTAAACCGACACATTATCACTAGGTGGGATTTTTTCACGATCATATATCGTAACTCTTGTTGGTTTTCAGTGTGGTGGCCTCTTGAAATAAATCACAATGTACCAAAATCAATAGATTATACTTAGTGAGCTAACTCTTATTAAAGAAAATCATTAGAAAACACTTAATTCCTATATAATGAATGCAACCAGTTTTTTATATATAGAGTTGAAAAGAAGAATTCATGGCCCTGGTGTATGGATACGTCGGCTGCCACACCAACACTAGATTCCCCGAATCTGGAAGTTTAACTTGAAATGATAAACATTGTGGCTTAATAAAACAAAGTTACATACTCTTGTTCTTTGAGGAATAATCAAACACTTCTGATACCACATTTTCATGACCCAAACCTCGAGGCTCATGTCATGACTCCCCCAAGCCCGCCTCCCAATGTACAGGGGTTGGTAACTAGTGTCAAAGGAATCATCCTACACATGGGAGGAATTTTCCTGTGAACCTATACGCAAACATACACAACCATGTCCCAAAAATTATAAATGAATCATACATGACGCTAAATAAACATTGTGTAAAGGTGCATTTTTTTTGTAAAAAATGCTAGAATACAAACCCAAAATAAGCCAACTGAAAAATACATAAGTAAAGAATATATAGGAAAATACATCCACTAAAAACCAAACCTGATGGTAAGTGTAGAGTGGTGGTTGGATACTGTATAAGTATGCCCCTCCTTCCTAAACTCAGTAGTCCCAACCTGGCCCTAGTCCACAATGTCCTCTACCTAGGAAACTGTCATCTTCATAAGAAACAACACATGTGGGTGAAGCCCGTGCAGGGTTGAGTAACACAATACACAGTGGGGACCTTTAAAAAAGGAAATAAGATGAATTAATTTATACATATGGTACTATATTCTCACACTAGTATAATTTAATTTATAGAAAGTAAGAACATGAGTCATATCACCAAACATTTTGGGAAGTTGGGGTATTCCTCCATGATGAGTACCATGGTTATTCTGAGATACACAGAGTTTCTCTCACAATGGGCCTATAAGTTCACAAATAGTCACATCACACTAGACTTGGACCACTATGCTACTCATCCATGATGTGTACTGTGGGAATGCTGGGTCACACCGAGCTTCTCCCCACAGTGGTCCTGCCATTTCACATATAGTGGCATCCCAATATAGCCACCGTACTAGGGTACTCATCCCTAATGTGAATTTTGGGTCCACCAGGTATCATAGAGCTACTCCCCATCATGTTTTTACCAGTATAACAGATCTTCTTCCCACTGATACAACATATCTAATCCACATAGGTTTGTTTTATAGTAGTTTTCCTGTCTCAGTCAGCTGTAGAGTCCATGTGCATAGTGTTTTTGATTTCGGGAGAAACTGATCCTAGATCCATTATTCATGTTTCAACTTCTTTGAAATCCTTCTTACATTATGAAAAAATATCTTCCTTGACACTACGATTCTAACTCCTCAAACATCTTGTCAATCAGACATCCGATTAGATAGATTTTAGATTTTTGATAAACGTTGGCCAGTTGTGCCCGAGATCGGTCCGACCCGATCTAATCGACCCGACCAACCTAGCCCGAGGGCCCCACATTCCCCTATTTTGTTCCATAAACCCAAGACATCCTAGTTCGGGTCTTGCCTACCTGGTTAGTCCCAGCCAAATGGTAAGGCCCATCGGGCCTTACTGGACCCAGCCCGGTTCATATGGGGGTCCAGCCCAATGAGTCACCCGGTAAACGGGTCCTATCTGGCCCAGCAAATGACCAGTGGGGCGGTTTGTTTCTTGCCCAACCTGCCCAGCGTCTAGTAAATATTCCTTTGGCATGGAATATAGAAGTAAGCTCATGGGATTCTATCTCGGTCCGTGTAACGGCCCAGCAGGCCGACCTCTTATGCCCGACCAGTGAGCACAGGCTAGTTCTCCTCTAGCTGGATGCGTGGGAATCCGGCATGCAGTACGCCGCAACCGTATAATGTCAGACTCCCCTATGGTCCCTGCACATGGTTTCTGGACCGTTTTCCAGTGGGTGACGTGGCCTGCGTGGCGCATGCCACTCTACCAATGCGGTTGGATGGTCTCATCCCTCCCACAACTGACAGCCCACTACATTCAGCTTATAGAGAACCATCGTGGCTTGAGCGGGTTGCATCTCCTTCTTCGGTAGGCCTTCAAGCAGCCTCCTTCGGCACACCGTTCTGAAACCTTGTATAGCACGCCTCCACCTCCCCAGGGCCACTTCTGCCGGCCACCGCCTGCCTCCTCCATTGGGTTTTTTAGCGAACTAGCAGTTCCGCTCTAGTGTGTCATTTATTCGCATCATCATCACCTTCGGGCTCTAAGGGGTGTCTCTTTACCTTATAATTCCTTGAGATCGCTTCACCGTCAACATGGATTTTTGGCCAAAAATGAACGAAAAAGGTAGAGGGTCTCAAGCCATGTTCATGTCGGCCAACACCCTCTATCATAGAGTTTAAATCCATGAGAAGTTAAGGATTAATGTTATATCAAAAAAATAAATTTAATCCCGATACAAAACCCCCCAAAAAGTCACCCTACCGTAAGAAAAACTGATCTATAGATCAACTTATTCGTGGTATGATCCATGATTGTTGATATTGAATGAATAATGGGAAAAGAATACAGATTAAGGTTCCCCCTACCTAGAGTATGTTCATCATCGGAGCCATCCATTATTGGGGATTTTTTTGGCATTCGTCATTATTTGGTCTTGTTCTTTAAGGTGGGTTGATGTCTCTGGTGATTTACCAACATTTTTCATTTTTCTTTAGAGATGATTCTCATTGTAGATTCATCATAGGAGTTTCACATTTTGATCCCAATTTCTCCAAAATGATAACCCATTACATTAATAACACGTCACAATATTTCTATTACACTACGTCATCACATCATTATGTTTTTTCATCTATGAAAGAGGTCATATGTTACACTTCTCATAATGGGTCATTACACACTGAATTAAGAGACATTAAAGAGATCCATTTAAGGTGACTCATTATTGCCACATCACCAAACTGCATTGTAGATGTGTCAACACTCAATGGTTAAGGAAACAGAAAGAGACAAATTTTTTGTTTATTTATTTTCTACTGAAATTTCAGAAAACTATCTTTTCGGGTCGACACTCATTGGTCGATGTTTGGTCCTTTCTAGGTGAATCTTAACATTTTGTGTTCAATGGTTCCCTAATATTTTTGATCAAGGAACCTGTTTAAATGTTAGGAAAACCTTCTCACATGTTTATTTAAATGAACTTAATAAAGATAAAAAATCTATTCCATGCTCATCGAGCCTCTGAATCAGGTTCTGTCTAAGCATCATCCCTCAAAAAAATCCCATACAATTAAAAAAAATGACATGCAATTTATTGTAAATTAAAATATCACATTTTCATTAATTCAATTTCTTATTCTATCAGAACAATTCGACATATTCTTAGAAATCCTTAGTGAAATACATATATGAATAATCCGTATATATAATACAATTTTTGAAATATAATACACAAAAATAGATTATCCCACTTCATCCTTAAGCCTATAAATAAGATTCCTCATCTTATCCCTTAATACGAATTTCATTTCATATGTCTTTCCTAGTTTCTTCATCTTCATTTGTATAACCATTACTCATACCACCTTGTTGATTCTCTTCACTATCTTCCCCCCATAGAAAAATATTTTCATAATTCCCCTTAATTTGTTCATCTAAAGTATTCAAAAGTCAATGATATATTATGAAGACCATTATTATCAACCATTGCATTAGTTTAACATTTAATTATTCATTTTTAGTTACTTTCTGAGTGTCTATCTTTTTTATAGTCAAAAGAACTTCTTGTTCCATTAAGATATACATGTGGGTGATTATTTCAAAAAAATTAACAAAATGGAAACTAAATCTTATTTCCATCATGGTATCCATTACAAAAACTCTCAGCGAACAATTTCATTTTCTTCTTTGGAAATTCTGATAGATTTTGAAGGTACACATTGTTTATAGAGTTCTATGAAAACAGATTTGGCCAAATAAAAATATCCTTCAATAGAGTCAATATCCCATTTCGATGCTCAAATAGAAATTTTACATCACATAAATTATTATCCTAGTTCATTTTGGTTCCCACCGTTGAATAAAACCAAAAAAATATTGTGAGAAACACTAATCATTGTTTAAAACCACATTATCTCGAAATTTAACTTTTATGAAGTCTAAATCAGTACACTTTATTTTAAATTTTTGGAGTCGTTAATTTATTCTATTTTATTTATATTCATCATCTACTTAAATCATTAATTATGGATTGTAAATTTTTTTAATTTCCAATTTATATCCCTTAGGAGGGTTGAACTAGGTGTGCACCCATTTTCATCCAGTAGTTCCCAATCATGTCTTGCCCAAAATAAATTTTTTAGGGTTTTCACCACTATGTACATATAAAACAGAGAAACACACTTTTTTAAAATCTAGTAAGGGTTTTATTTCTTTGAAAACCACTCTCTCAATCCTTTACCAAAATTCTAGTACATTTTCCTAGACATTGAGTCATCCATAAACATATCCTAAGAGACATCCCTACACATATCCTTATAATTATACAAAGGGATATAACTAAATCTTTCTTACCCTAGATTCATATGTTTATCTAAATCCTTTCTTTTGATGATAGATAAACAAACAAAATATTGACATATATGTATATGACAACATATTTAATGAATATTCGTAACATTACATGAAAAAATCACTGAGGACTATAATAGTATATTATCTTCACATTCATGGAACATAATATTTTAATCTTGTTAATGACATTCAATGTTTCCACCATAGGTATTACAATTTGTTACTCTTCATCGACATAACCTATATAAGTCCTTTCGTCATATCCTTGGGAAAGGAAACATGTAAAAGGATATATTAGAATCATACAAAGGGAACCATTAAGGATTCATATGAATATCATGGGTATAATAACATGGACATAAAATTTGAAAAGAATACCCTATATATCCAATGTCATAATATAGAATAATTATACAAATAATAGATGTCAATAATACATGAATAATAAGGAAATAAAATAACATGTCCCATGAGAGCATACAATTTTCATAAAACATTGAATTTTTGGAATACACATAAACATGAAAATCATTTCAATATTGGGTAAGCCTCACTTCTACGCCATTATGGTAGACAAAGTCCTTTAATATACCCTAACCAATCCTCATTATAGCCCTATATTACTATATTGAGTTCTCTCCCCATCCCATACATGTCTATTTCAAGACATATATAATGCATTACCCAATTCAATAGAGGGATATATAGGTCCCACCCATCACATAATAAAAACAATATTTATCTGTTCCATAATATCCTAAACACTCATCCTATCATAACCCCTGAAATGAAAGTGTTATCATTAACATTTCATTGTATCATAACCTATGGAAAAGTGACAAGTTTCATAACCATTGCTTTACAGAATAACCCATGAAATGGAACTAGTTTCATTATGATCCTATCATGGTATAACCCATTGATGGGAATTGGGTTTCATAAGATAATTACCATCATAAACATAAAACATATAAATAAATAATAATAATGGTTTCCTTGGACAATTTCCCCAAAAAAGAATAAATTATAAAAAATGGTGTCATATGTGGTTGAGAAGGAATAAGAAAAGTTACTTGGAACATTTTTAAAGGAAAAACATCTTTTAATGAAAATCACATTAAAAATACATTATCAAAATTACTTTCCTTTAAAACATCATTTAAATAATATAAAGGAAACATTAAAATTCATTAAAATTATTTTCTTAAGAAAATATCCATTCCTCATTGAATATCATATTTTAAAAAATAAATCATTTACATTTGAAATTTTTTATTTAACATATTAAAATTTAACAAAATTTTAAAGGAAAATAATTATTTAAAATGAACTTCATAAAATTTCATTAGGTGTTTGAAAACATTTAGTTTTCATGTAAGTGTGAAATACTATTCATTATGTGCATGTTAAAAACAATTATTATTTTCTAATTTTTGGTAAAATCAATACGAGCATTGTTTTTTATAAATACATAAATATTCTTTCTGACAAATTTTTAAAATTAAAACAATGGAAAATCTAATTTAAAATAATTTGAATATGCTTAAGAAAATTAAAACTTTTTCAAAAAACATGTTTTTGATTAAAAAAATATTTCTGATAGAAGATATTAAAAAATTAGAATTTTAATTACAAACATTTAGTAATAGTATCAAGTAAAAAAGAGTGGAAATTAAATTGTATTACATTATTTTGTCATGAATAATAATAAGATAAGAAAATTAATGGGAATTCAGAATGGTATATCATGATATTTATACATTATATTCTTGATGGTAAATAATCCTAATATACAATGTGATTATAACATAAAAGTAGTACCACTTTAATAACCTTGTACATTAAACCGCATGCGGGGAGAACATAAAATAAAACATAAAATTTCATGAGGATGATAAAATTCATGATATAATATTTTTGTTTAGTCAAAAGTTCTCTTTTGACTTTTATATCTTGTTTTTGAAATCACAGATGTCTTTTACCATGGTTATCGTTCTGACAATGCAGATCGTACTGACCATGCTGATCGTACTGACCATGACGATCTTACTAACCATGCTAATCGTACTGACCATGCAAATCGTACTGACCTTGCTGATCTTACTGACCATGCTGAGAGTACTGACTATAATTTTCGTATTGACTTGAAATTGTATTGACTCTGTTAATCGTACTAAGTTTTATATATCATACTCACTTTGTATCGTATCAATACAATACACTATGTAATACTTATATTACTCATACTTTACTCTCATTACTTACTTGTTTTGGTCCTTTATCAAAAACACATGTTTCATATTAATCGTACTCATGTTTATCAACTTCATATATCTTTTGTTTTAACCAAAACAGTGTCATGTAGTTAGTTATAAACTAATCAAAATGATGTCATGTTTTCTATTTCAATATGACCGTTATAATTCAAGGTGTCCAAGTCCCTCCGAGTTTTCCGAAGAAATATCACCGTTGGAGGAAATATGATTGTTGGAACCTGAGGCCTATAAATTGGAGGTTATTTGAAGCTGAGAAGAATAACTATGAGACATTTCATATATAAAGTTCTAGAGAGAGATTATGTGACTTCTCTCTTTCTTTGTGCGAAATCCTTGAGATTACAAAACGTGAACAGCTCATTCTCAGTTTTTTTAGTAATTCTATAAGTGCTTTATTTTTCTTTATGCGTCCGATCAGGTGATAACGATCGAGGGATATTGGGGATAGGCAGACGTTGCTACCAATCATCGTATCAAGGGATTTTAAAGTTATTGAAAGATAGAGGTTCTGATTACCTGCTAGATCGAGGGCTTGTGGGGATAGCAAGACAGACGTATCGATCATCATATCGAGGGCTTTCCAGGACAGCAAGACAGACGTACCAATCATCGTATCAAGGTATTACCAAGGTGGTGGTAAGATAGACCTATTATCATAGGTGAACAGATAATCCTTCTCTTTGGGTCAAAATAATTGTAATTCTTTTACATTTCTTCTACTGTTTGTTTTGGAAAGGGAATTTTATTGTTTCCATTCTTCATTTCATATTCATTTGTAAATGTTTTAATCACAATAATACTGTTACATATTGTATCGATTGATTCTATACACTTTATGGTATAATCCTTCACTATTGTATTACTCTGATTATTGTATTCATCTTGAATACAATTGATTTACTTTTCTTATAGTATTACATCATTTCATACCTATACATTCAATAAAATTGTGGTTATTGTTTTGTGTGAATAGTATTAGTTTAAGATCATTTAAACTAATTTCTTATGTGTTTAAACACAATGTTTTTAAACCTACAATTCACCCCCCTCTTGTATTGTTCCATCTAATATACATATACATTTACATATTCGATCCAACTATTGGTATCAAAGGAGGATTCCACTGATTTTTTTTACTAGCTCTATTTCTTTTATATTACAGTTTCAACTATTTACTTCACTAACGTGTGGAGTGGAAAATATATTGTTTTATTAGATGGCAGGAATAAATATTGGGTCAATTACCAATATAAATCCTTCTATACCACCTATCATTGATGGGAATGATTATGAGTACTGGATAGGTCGAATTATGACTTTCATTATCAATACTGGAGTAGACAATTTTATTATGATTACTGGAGGTTACAAAATTCCTTACAAGGAATTCAGTACTTTCACTAATCAAGAGAAGAAATAATATCAACTGAATTACAAGGTACTCAATAATTTTTTATGTTCTATGACCAGGAATATATACATCCAGATATCTTATTGTGAAGCAGCCAACTGTATTTGGAAGAAATTAGAAGTCACACATTTTTGTACATCCATGGTTATAGAAATAAAAAGAGAAATGCTTCGAGCATAGTATCATGGATTTATTTTTCCTTATGGAGAGCTGATATGTAAAGTGCAACAATAATTTATGACAATTGTCAATAGATTACAATCTATGGGGAAAAAGGGTCTTGATGATGAAGATATTGTAGATAAGATTATTGATATAATGCCAAATGAATGGGAGTCAAAAAGGAAATTTATTAATGAAAACAGAAAATTTTCACAGATTACTCTTGATGAACTCTTTGGAACTCTTCTACAGCACGATACATGAATGAAGAGAGATGATGATTTCAATAAGAAGAAAAATTGAAATGGAAGTATAGATTTTAACACTACATCTAAAGCTAAAACACCTGAAAGGATAACAAGATCCAAAGCTAAGAAAGTTGTTATGTCTGATTCAAGGGATTGTGATCTTTCAGACAATGAGTTAGCCAATCTTGATTGAAGGATGGACAAGATAGTGGGAAAGAAAGACTTCTAATACAGATTAAAAAGAAAGATAGGAAGGATAAGAATGATTCAGAGGTAACATGTTATGTATGTAAGAAAGTAGAACATATAAGACCTGATTGTCCTTTACTGAAGAGAGAAGATAGAAAGGATAAACATTCTGAGAGAAATAAGAAAAAGTATTACAAGACAAAGTCAACGAAAGTATTGAAATAAAATGATAATTGGAGTGCAAGTGGTAGGGATTCATCAGATAATTCTTCAGAATATGAATCGTCAGGACAAACGAATATTGGACTTATAACCATATTACCAATTGAAGATCATTGTCTCATGGCTAAGGTACACAATGCTGAAGATATTAGAAATTTTTCCTTGAATGCAAATTATACTGATAATAAATATTATGAATCTTCAAATGATGAATCTTCGTCATCATAAGATGATACATTACATTCTTTTGAAGAAGTGTCTAGGTTAGATAAATTACTTGAGAACGAAAATTCTAAACTAAAGAAAAACCTTGATAATGCAAATTCTAGAATTTCGATTTTAACTAAAGAAGTATCAAATCATTCTAATGATCTTGATATGAAAATGTATGATTTTGAAAGTATTTTAAAAACCCTTGAGAAAGTGAAACCTGATAAGGATAAACTTTCTAAGGATCTATAAAATGTAATTTATAAGAAATTGTTTTTTGAGCCTAACTCAAATTCAAAATCAAATGTTTTGGAGGATAAAAACATAGTTTTAAAACTAAAATCAGAAATTTTTTCCTTGAAAAATGGTTTTTCAAACATTACTTATGGCATGGAAAACTTTGATAAATGTATTCTCAAATTAAACCTTTGAGGAATCATTCTGGTTGTGGTTATACCCATTATAAACCTGTGTTTTGTAATAACTTTTTTGTTCCTCAAAATACCCCTTTTTCTTCTAAGTGTCAATGTGAAGGACACTAGAAAAGTGATTGTTCTCTTAATAGATCCTAGTCTTTTGGATTTAATAAAGCCCATTTTTCAAAACAAATGTGGATTTCTAAAATTCTGTTATCAAACCATTCTAGATCCAAACAAGATTGGATTCTGAAAAACTAATTGTTTCTTTTTCAAGAAAATAAGTAGTGTACCAATAAGAATATTTGGTACATAGATAGTGGATGTTCTCTACACATGACGGTAAACAAAGATATCATTGAAAAGATCATCGAAACAAAAGGTGGAAAGGTTACCTTCGGAGATAATGCTCAAGTAAAAATTTTCGGAATAGGTAATATTGTTTTTCATGGAAAAGTTCGTATTTCAAATATTTTGTTTGTTAAAGGTATTAATCACAATCTCATCAGCATTAGTCAATTATGTGATGAAGGTTACCTTGTCAATTTTTGAATTGATAAGTGTCTAGTTCACAATTCTAAGGATGAGGCAAGGGAATGCATACACTATTAACTTAGAAGACCTTAGGAGCCAAAATTTACCCTGCTTAAGTGCAATAGAAGTCCAATCATGGCTATGGAATAGAAGACTAGGGCAATATAACCTGAGAAACCTTTGTAAACTCTCAATTAAAAGACCTATAAAGGGACTACCAGATATTAGATGTGATTCTTCAAAATTATGTGATCCTTTTCAATTTGGAAAGAAACGTAAAACTACATTTAAATCAACAAATGAAGTCTCAAATTCTAATGCATTACAGCTAGTGCATATGGATATTTTTGTTCCTTCACAAACTGGAAGTATTGGAGGAAAATACTATGTATTTGTTTTAGTTGATGACTTTACTAGATTTATGTGGGTCTATTTTCTGTCAAAAAAATATGAAGCCTTTTCCTATTTCAAAACCTTTAGAGACCAAGTTAAAAATGAGAAAAAGCTACCATTGATAACTATTCATAGTGATCATGGTGGTGAATTTCAATATTCAGATTTTGAAACTTTTTGTAGTAAGAAAGGTATTACTCACAATTTCTCCACTCCAAGAACTACTCAGCAAAATGTTGTTGTTGAGAAAAGAAATCGTATTCTTTAGGAAATGACAAGAACCATGTTTAGTGAAAACTCAATTGCTACGCAATTTTGGGCTGAAGCTATAAGTACTTATTGTTATACTATAAATCGTGTTTTAACCAGACCCTTTTTTAATAAAACACCTTATTAACTGTGGACTCTCTGAAAACCTATAGTTTCATACTTCAATGTTTTTGGGTGGAATGTATTCATCCTGAATACTGAAGATAATATACACAAATTCACACCAAAATCTGATGAAGGAATCTTTCTAGTCTATTCTACAACTTCTAAGGAATATAGAGATTTCAATAAAAAAAACTTGTACTGTTGAAGAAACAGTGCATGTTAAATTTGATGAAACTAATCATTTGGTTTTCAACTAACCCCAACATACATCCTCAGATGTGTTCTCTAAATTTTTTTTATCAACATCTATTAGAAGTTTCTTCTGATAAGGAAAATGTTCAAGAAATAATTCTTGAAACTTTTACCCCAGAATAATTTCTACCATATGCTGATGAACATGTTTTACAATACCCAAATCAATTGTTTCTTAGGAATCATCCCAGTGATAATATCATTGGTGATGTAAATCAACCTATAAAGACCAGAAATTGCTTAAAAAATAAAATAAAACATCTTGCCTTTCTTTCCCAATTCGAACCTAAAAGTCCAAGAGAGGCCTTAGGTGATGAAGATTGGATTCAAGCAATGAAAGATGAACTAAATGAATTTAAAAGGAATCAAGTCTGGACTTTAGTTGAAAGGCCTAAAGAAAAGACTATAATTGGTGTAAAGCGGGTTTTAAAAAAAATGTGATGAAAATGGAATCATTGTTAGAAATAAAGGAATACTTATTGTTAATGGCTATAATCACCAAGAGGGAATAGACTACGAAGAAACATATTCTCTGGTAGATAGACATGAATATATTCGTATTCTGTTAGCTTTTGTAGCATACTTTAATTTTAAATTATTTCAAATGGATTTTAAATGTGATTTTCTATACGGTTTTTTCATGAAGAAGTGTTTTTCAAACAACCCCTGGTTTTCTAGACCCAAAACATCCTAATCATGTTTTTAAACTTACCAATGCTCTATATGGCCATAAATAATCCCCTAGATCATGGTATGATAGACTTATAAGATTTATTCTACAAAACAATTATGAAAAATTTATAGCAGATCCAACCCTTTTTATAAAAATTGAAAATAAAAATGTTTTGATTGTTCAAATTTATGTTGATGACAACATATTTTGATGAACTCGGCAATATTTAACTGATTCTTTTGCCAACATAATAAAATCCGTGTTTGAAATGAGTATGATGGGTGAGTTAACATTATTTTTAGGTTTTCAAATTTCACAAAAACCAGAAGGAACATATATATCTCAACATAAGTATATACAAGATTTACTCAAAAATTATGGTTACAAAAACACTAAAAGTATTAGAACTTCTATTGGTACCTCAAATACACTTGATCTTGATGAAACTGGGAAACCAGTATATAAAACAATTTTTAGAGGTATAATAGGAAGTTTTTTATACTTTACACCCAGTCGACCAGACTTAATGCTTTCCATATTCTTATGTGTGAGATACCAATCTAATCCGAAATAGTCTCATTTAAAATCCATGAAAATAAGTTTTGGGTATTTAAATGGAACTGTGGATTTAGGTATTTTTTAATCTTCTGGAAATGATTTTGTTTTAAAATGTTTTTCCGATGCTGAATTTGGTGGTTGTAGAATGGATAGAAGAATTACATCTGGAAGATGTCATTTCTTAAGAGATTCTCTGGTTTCCTAGTCCTGCAAGAAACAACACTCATTTTCACTTTCCACTACTGAAGCTGAATATGTAGTAGCTGGAAGTTGTTGTGCTCAAGTGTTGTGGATGCAACACACACTCACTGATTATGGATTAAGTTTTTCCAAAAATCAACTTCTTTGTGATAATAATAGTGTTATAGCTCTTAGTAAGAACCCAGCACATCACTCTCGTTAAAAACACATAGATGTTATGCATCAATTTCTCAGGGATCACACACAGATAGGAGATATTATTTTACAATTCATCGGAACGCAAGAACAAATTGCTAAATTTTTTACAAAACCATTACCTTCCGATAGATTTGATTTTATAAAACAGAAGAGAATAATGATTACATTAAAATATTCATTGATGTCTACTTCATGTTTTCTATCTCTCCCTATATTAAAAAAAACTCTTCTTAAAAAGGGGGGGGAGAACATTTTCTTTTATCTGATTATTCCCCTAGTTGGTGTTTTTTTGTTTATCGTATTGACTGTTTACTTATTATTATTTATTTTTCTGTTCATCGTATTGACTGTTTACTTATTATTATTTACCTTTATGTTTATCGTATTGACTATTTAATTATTATTATTTACCTTTCTTTTTATCATGTTGACTGTTTACATATTAATATTTACCTTTCTGTTTATCATATAGACTAATTACCAAAATGAATTTATTTTCCATCAGCACGTTTGTTCAGGATAATTACTTTCTTTTCCATCGGCACGTCCATTCATGGTAATAAATTTCTTTTCCATCGGCACGTCCATTCATGGTAATAAATTTCTTTTCCATCTGCACATCCATTCATGGTAATGGATTTCTTTTACATCGGCACATCTGTTCATGGTAATGAATTTCTTTTCCATCGGCACGTATGTTTATGGTAATGAATTTCTTTTCTATCGGCATGTCCGTTCATGGTAATGAATTTCTTTTCCATCAACACATCAGTTAATGGTAATGACTTTGTTTTCCATTGGCATGAAAATTGATCGTATTCTTTCTCTTTATACGCTAGTGTTTTCTTTCACTGATAATACTATTTAAACCAACAATTACCTTACGATCTCTGGAAGGTAAATATTTTTTTTCTTTAATCTGATCCGTTGATATCTTTTCTGCTAATCTCAACCGTAGAAGACCAATGGTCATTTCTTTTTTCACCTATAAATAGACCCCCCCCCTCCCCAAACCCACACCGGTTTTTCAGATTTTGTGGCGAAGCTCAGCCTCCCTGTTTTATGACTCTGTACAATCTTCCATCGGCTTCACCTATATGTCTCAGTCCTCTGCTAAAACTCATTCAAAAATTTCTTTAAAGACTTTTTCAGAAAAATATTTTTTTAGAGAAAGGTTAGATTCTCATGACTTCATTGATTTATACGATTCTACAATCAAAAGAATTTTTTTTTTCAAGGCTGAGAGAATTTGTGTGTTGAAAAACCAGTGTCTCAAGATCTGGTACATATTGATGAAGTCAGTTAGTTCTACAAAACCATGTCTTTCGGCAAGAACATGCCTAGCAATTTTGCTGTGTATGATAGAAAAATTTAAATATCTATCAAGCAAGAATCCTGCATTCTAATTGTTCCAAAAGAAGGTGATTATTATTGTCCATCTCCTAAACTACCATAGGAAGTTGGTACGTTTAACAAAGAAAGTTATAAAAAGTCATTGTTTCTTATAAATGACGAAAAGAGGAAAGTGGCTCATCTTTCTCCAGACAACACATTTGTTGCTCATTGGATTTATGATTTTTTTATCTCAAGGAAAGGGGATAGAGAAATTTTGAAAGTTTCTGATATCTTTATTCTTGATATATTGTCAATATGAGAAAAGTAAATCTCATGGGATACATTTTTGAAAAAATCAAGAATTTTAAGTCAGGAGAAACTAAGTCCCATATGATCATGTATCCAACTATTCATAGAAGGTTCATTCTTGAGAGCATGAAGTTTTTCAATATCCCTTTGAAAGGAAAATTGAAAGAGATGAAGCCTTACTGGATAAGTAATATTACATTGAAAAAGATGAATGTATGTTTTGATCAGAATTCAAATATTTTTGTCAAGGATTCAAAAGCTGAATTAGCTCAGAATCAATCGGAACCAACGCCAGCCAAAGACAATCCATCTGTTGGTGCTCCTCAAATGTCAGATCCGGAAACCAGTTCAAAGCCAAAGAAGAAACCTAATTATAGTAAGGAGGTTGTGGCAATGTGGGGAAAAGATAGATAACAGAGAATGGAAGGTGATCCGAAGTTTGTTCTTGACCTTGCTGAAGCCTTTTCTGAAAGGATAAGGGTTGAAGGTACCCATCAGGATGAAAAGAAAAAGTGTACTCTTTTAAAAGGAAAATCTCAAGAATTTGATATTTCTAAACTCTTGAAAGTAGTTTAGAAATCTAGTTCTCACCTAACCAAATAATTATATCAAGAACCCATCATACAGAATCTTCCAGAGAAAGATAAAGGGAAACAAATTTTGGAAGTGTCACGACCCGACCCTACCTGGGCTCGAGCTGCAACTACCCCAAGCCCGCCTCCATAGGCCAAGGGATGGAAACCAGCACTGAAGGCACGATAACTCGGGGAGGCCTTTGCCTATGTACCTGTACACACACAAACGCAGCACACTCAATGTGCAGAGTAAAAGAGAAAAGATAAGTAAAGTAAAGGGAAACTACAATAAATAAACAACAAAGTGCATCAACCTCTAAATAGTACAAAGAAAATGCTGAAAGAAAATGAAAAGAAAATGGGAAAAACACACGCCCAATAGTAATGTGCCACAACCCAGTAACAGGTGAACACAAATTAAATAGCCGGAATGGTCCCCCATCTGGAACCCGACTCCGACCACCTCACGCGGTCCACACTCCTTAAATCCCATGCTCCACTAATGTCAAGACCAACCTGTCCGTCTTTTGCAAGGGAACACCAAGTGTGGGAAAAGCCCAAGTAGGGGTGAGTATAATAATACTCAGTAGGATACCTTGAAGGCTCGAGGGAGAAACAAAAGTGGTACCGAAGGGTGAGCAGTAGATCGAACAGGGGAAAAGTAAAGGATTACAACCGAAAGTGCAGTAAAGAGTAACAGTAGAGAGTCCAGATCATCCCAACAAGAGGAACGATGTTAAAATCCTCCATACACAAGGAGCTGGAAATGTTGAGAAGATGAACTTTTCATCGAGTCTTCGCTACCTATAGCAGGAGAGTATACTCATCCAACCATGAGAAGCTAGACACGGGAAGCACGTGGAAAACCCCACGCGTCTTCGCCTCTCCTGGAAGGAGAGTAACCAAACCAAAGAAGAGGGTACTAGAACAAGGTATATACATATCCATATGCTCAATCAAGAAGCCCGAACAAGATCGTAATAGGATCTCCATCCCGTAGCTCAACCCAAGAAAGTGAGTAGCCAATAGTCCTAGAAGGAAACACCATCGATGCCCAGCATCCCAGACGTCTGCCCCGAACTGCATGTCAATGGATCAAATCACCGCACCTCGAAACTATCCACTTTGGGCGGCACTGGCTCCCCCGCACGGTTTTAGGTCGTATCACAAGGATGCATCTCAGTGGGGAAAGTGCCCCTCTTATTTGAGAGTTCGGTGGGTATGTCAAACCACATCTCATCACTTCCTCGCAGTCGAGAGGTCTCCTCAATGTCGACAGGAGACCCCCCTGCCCAGCCCCGCTGGAGGGTCCCTAGAAGTCGATAGGTTCCCACTATAGGGAGACCCGGAAAGAGTCGATGGGTGCCACACTACTGAGTCCCGTAACAGGGTAATCCACTAGAGGGATACCCTACTAATGTCGGTGATGGGACCACTTCCCCACCCAGCTGGAGGTAACCCAGCATCGGGGGCCACTGTGCAGCCCTGCTAGAGGTAATCCCGTCATTGGGGACCACTGCCCAGCCCAGCTGGAGGTTAGCCCGACATCAGGGACCACTGTCCAGCCCAGCTGGAGGTATGCCCGACATCGGGGACCACTGCCCAGCCCAGCTGGAGGTAAGACCGGCATCGGGGACCACTGCCCAGCCCAGGTGGAGGTAAGCCCGGCATTAGGGACCACTGCCCAACCCTGCTGGAGGTAAGCCCCGCATAGGGGACCACTGCCAAGCCCCGCTGAAGATAATCCCGAAATTGCTCTGGCCATCCCTATTGGATGTTACTGCTCGGTGAACACCGCTATGTAGGTCATCCCTGGTGGATGGTAACCCACTGGCCATCCCTGCTGGATGGTACAACTGGAGAGCCCTGCTCGAAACAACCTCAGCCCTACTGGAAACAACCTCCTAGCTAAAGGATCGATGCCCATGTAATGTTTTGGTCACACTGAATCCACAAGAACTCTTCTAGTGAACACGGAGCAACGATAGAAACTCCCCGGGCCTCTCAGGGCAATCACGCTCCAATCCGCTGAGTCACTTTCAAAGAAAATCGTGACAACTTATCCCAGAAAGTGGGGAAACACCCACACTATACAAACACCCATAGTCTTAAAACGGTGTCGCAGTTCAGTGAAAGGGGCACGGTACTGAAACCCCTCACAGCTGAAGAAGCAGAGGAACCAAACCATCTCTACCAGCCAAATGAGAACATAACCAGGGGAAAACTCAACCCTGCTGGTCAAGAATCGAGAACAAAGGGACCCTCTACGTCGTGAGAGGTAAAAGGTACGCATAGTAAGAACACGACACACACATGGGGCCCACATGACGTGTGGCCCCAAGTCAACCCCAACCGAGCGCACAAACATTCTCAGGTACCAACATTCACATGTACCTCCCAGTGTTCTCGTATACTCCCAGAGTATACCACGTCTCCATCCAAAATGCTATCGTGCACACGACACCCATCGTCAACGTGAAGGCGTAACATAACAACTCCAACGTGCCAACTTCACGGCTGAGGAACGACCAACCACATCTCTTTAAACACCAACATCACCCTCCTAGGAGTGAATGTTATCACACGCCAAGGGTCCGCTATAAACACGGTAGAAGAATTGCTACTGGTACAACTTTCATATTTCCACATTTTATAAGATCACGTAAGAGCCTCTGCTAGCCTGAACAGATTACACCATTGTAATTCTCGTGGAAAAACATGAGACATCGACTACTTACTCGCCTCCAACGGATATCCGACAAAAAAGTCGCCAACACCGCTTTACCCCCAAACGGCGTCTCATGGTCCTGATCCTCAGGCCTGAAAACAGTCGAGCACATTACACCATTGTGATCCCCAAGGGAAAACACGTCAAAAGGACTGCTCACTTGAGTGGAATGGATATCCGGAGAAAACAATACATTCTGGCGCACCACACACGAGCGGTGCTTTGTGGGACCCACATCCCGATCCCGAAACACAATGAACGGATCAACCTGCCACCTCCGAGCCAAAGCCCACGACCTGCCACCGCCGAGCCGAAGCCCACGCTGTCTGCCATCTTCTAAAGCTGTCATCGTCCCGAAGCCGCCGGAAAGTGATGGATGCCAAAAAAACCCAAAAAAACTGCAGAAATTCGGCAGATGTTTGTGAGCTACTCGAAACTCAGAATTCAAACATGAAATATGCATCAGAAATAGCATAAACTCTACTATGCATTCAAGGAATCGTTCGAAAATCAAACAACAATTTGATGGAAAAATTGGGATTTGAAGAGGGGTTTGGGATTTAAAACTCAAACTAACACCGCCTACCTCAATGGGCTTCCCCTAAAGCTTCGCAAGGGTTCACCGGAGATGTTGCGCCTCGTTGGAGAGATGGAGGAGAGGAGAGGTGTTCCTCCTTTGTTGGCTGATCCTTGCGTCAGGGAAACAACAAAGATGGGGGGGGAAGTGTTTAAAAACAAAACACTTAATCTTCCGCCTGTTGGCCCCATACCTGAACCCTCAGCAGGGTTGAGGTTAGGAATCCCCTATGGTAAAAACCACCTTCCAAGCACAACTGAGGTCTCAGAATTTTAATCTGAGGCCCCATTCAAAAGTTATAATGTTTAACATCTGAAGCCGCTAAATTACAAAAACGCCCTTGGGGCCATTTTTCACAGACGGTCTACACCCGCGAAAGTTACACCCCTCCTAGGGTAAGAAGCATGTTCTGAACTCAATGGTGCACTTTATTTTCCAATCTGATCCACCATTTAAGAGATACTGAGTTTGACCATTAAATTAATTAATTAATTAATTAATTAATTCGTTTAACGTTCCGAAGGAGGGAGAGGGGTCCAAACATCCCGCGCCGACATGCTTTATGTCGTTAATAGGTTAAACACTCCATTTCGGGCCCATCCGTACTGTGAGATTTTTTATCCGGAACGTTGTTTAGGAGTTATCCAATTTATTTGGTGTGCCCAGTGTGAACGCACTGAAAATTTAATTCCGGCCACACCGGGGCTCGGAATCGCACGCAGTCTGAAGGAGCTACTCTGGAATAAAATCAAGAATATTCCAAAGTATTTTATAGAAAAAAATGTGTTCTTACAACATTCTCTCCTTCAATATTTTCATATCCAAAAAGAAAAACTAGGTAACAACTCTGGGTACTAAGCCCGCACCTGGCTCTCCCTTATCCAGAAGAAATCTTACACAGGTCTGCATCACTACACACAAACCAAAAGATTTGACCTGATCACGCGTGCTCCGCCCTCACCGATGACGTGCATAGGGGCATGCACACATCTTTTCAGGTGAGCCATGTGGGAGACACCATGCACCCAAACCAGCCATTGGGGTTAGGGAAAGGCGGTAGGGAACCTCACCATCCCTTCGCATGGTCTCAAATGATGCGAAGGAACTTGGGGGTGGCTCACCTCCCCAATTAAACCCCTATGTCTCACACCGCGACTGGAATCACCGCCCGTACCTGGAACAAGGCCCGGTGATTCCCTCCTTCAGAATATCGATATGGTGAAACACCCAAGTTCTGGTCACGCAAGGTTACATAGTCGATGTATTTCAACCAAGACTCTCTTACACACACGGAAAGAGATGGAGTCGACACCATCGACTGAAGATAAAGGTTCCACATCTTTTACTCTGCTGACATAGGGCCACAACGACGCATCGCGTCACCCTTGTAACAACCCTTGAAATGAAGAGGGAGAAAATCATCCCACATCCAAAGTCTAACAATTCTACTGCAAAAAGTAGAAGAGTTGCATAGCATACCTCTTATCATCTCAAGCTCTACAGGATCGTAGACATCCAAAGTTCGCGGCTATCTGCGGTTCTAACTGTCAGCTCTCGGAGCCTGACGTGGACCGCCTAGTGGTGATGGGAAGACCTCGTAAGGTCATCCTCCACTTCCAGCTCCTCCCGTTCTACTGATAGAACCACTTCTCTGGGCGTTACTCCGATCACGGCGCTGCCTCTGCCATGGTGGTGCACCTGCTGCCTGCCAGACATTCTCAGCATGCCTGGTTGTGCAGTCTCGTGCCAAGTGACTTAGGCCATCCCATGCATATCACTGACTCTATTCGGGCTACACTGGTGGCCTCTAGAGACACTGTGGTGTATGACCACGCCCCTGAGTCCAGTTTTCAGAAAGCCACCTGCATTGAGGTTCTTCTTGCTGATGCCCTCTAGCTGCAGCAGGTGTCTCGGTTCTGTCGAGCCTGCTGCCACCACCGACTATAGAACATGACATGAATCTCTCTGTCACCAGCGCCTGCTCTAGCACCCTAGCATATGTGGGAATACCAAAGGTTACTATGACAAAATGAATCTCTCGGCGGAGACCCTGCTCAAACATCCGTGCTAGGATGTTATCATCATGGACCAAGTTCGGGTAAAAGTGTGCACGGTCTGCGAAACTATCCACGTACTCAGCCACCATCATCCCTCCCGGCTGAAACTGCAGGAGCTCCTAAATCCGAACGAAGCGTAAGAAGGTGGGGAAAAACTCCTCATGAAACAATAATTGAAATTCGCTCCACGAAAACGACGACTCGTCTAGAAACTGAGTCACCAGACTCCACCAACGCTATGCTGCTCCACAGAAAAGGTTGGCTACCAAAGACACTCTCTTATCTGTCAGCGTCCACACAAGCCTGAAGAGGTGAACCACTATCTCCAGCCAAACCTCTACTGCCTGAGGGTCTGGATCACCACCGAACCTCAGCGGTCTCTGCCGCTGGAACTCACGGAGCACGCTCAACCTACGCTCAAGATCAGTCTGCTCTGCTGAAGCTTTCTTCTACTCAACAGGTGGGGGTGCTGCTACTAGAACACTCGGAGAAAGGGGCTCGCATGATGGGTCCTAGACTGTGGCCTCATAGTTCCGAGGGTCGTCATCATGAACCAAAGCTGGTATCCTAGCTGGTTGTCTTCGCGGAGACATCCTGAATATTATCAAGGATTGCTGCGGTCATATGAGCATATATGTATATAACAGTAACAAAAATGGTGATCTGACTCAAGAAGGAAAGTCAAAGAATCAATCCTATGTGATTCACCAACCAACATTCACTGCAATGATTGTCTCATCATGCCGAGTCGACAAGCATGTTATCTGGGTCCTGGTGAATGGATATGTCGGTCGCCGCACCATCACCAGACTCACTAGCCTGAGAGCCGCTCTCGAGACACATTAACATTGTTTCCCTAAATCCCAACCAATTCCTTTTTAGGGGAGTCCTCACAACATCGCAAGGAACGAACCACCTCTGATACCACTTTTTCACGACCCGACCCTACGCGGGCTCGAGCTGCAACTACCCCAATCCCACCTCCATAGGTCAGGGAATGGAGACCAGCACCGAAGGCAAAATAACACGTAGAGTCCTTTTACCAAGTACCTGTACACACACACGCAACACACTCAAGGAAAAAGTGTAGAGTAAAAGAGAAAATACAAGTAAAGTAAAGGGAAACTGCTATAAATAAACCAAAAAGAGCATCGACCTCTAAACAATACAAAGTAAGTGCTTAAAGTAAACTGAAATGAATAGGGGAAAAACACTTGCCCAATGGAAAAGTGCCACAACCCAACAACAAGTGAACAAAAATTAAACAGATGGAAGGGTCCCCCAACTGGAACCCGACTCTTACCACCGCACGTGGTCCACGCTCCTGAACTTCTAATCTCCACTGATGTCACGACCAACCTGTCTGTCGTCTGCAAGGGAACACCAAGTGCTGGAAAAGCCCAAGCAGGGGTGAGTATAAGAATACTCAGTAGGATACCCCAAAGGCTTGAGGGAGAAAAAAAGGAGGTAACTAAGGGTGATAAGTAGATCGAATAGGGTAAAAGTATAGGAGTACAACCGAAAGTGTAGTAAAGAGTAACAGTAGAGAGTCTAGCTCAACCCAACAAGAGGAAAGAATGTAGACTCGTCCAAACACAAGGTGCTGGAAATGGTGAAAGATGAACTTCCCGTCGAGTCTTCACTACCAATAGCAGGAGAGTATACTCATCCAACCACGATAATATAGACACAGAAAGAACGTGGCATACCCCGCGCGTCTTCGTCTCTCCTAGAAGGTGAGTAACCAAGCCAAAGAATTGGATACTCGAACAAGGTATATACATATCCATGTGCTCAATCAAGATGCCCGAAAAAGATCGTAAGGGGATCTCCATCTCGTAGATCAGCCCAAGAAAGTGAGTAGACAATATTCCTAGAAGGAAACAACATCAATGCCCAACATCCCACACGTCTTCCCTGAACTGCAAGTCATGTGCTCAAATCACCGCACCTCGAAACTATCCGCTTTGGGTGGCACTGACTCACCCCCACGGTTTTAGGTCACGTTCAAAGGAAGCGTGTTTGCGGGGAAAGCACCCCTCGTACTTGAGAGTTATGGGGGTACGTCAAACCACACAACATCACTACCCCGCAGTCGAGAGGTCTCCTCAAATTCAACAGGCGACCCCCTGCCCAGCCCCGCTGGAGGGTCCCTGGAAGTCGACGGGTTCTCACTATAGGGAGAACAGGAAAGAGTCAACGGGTACCACACTGCCCAGTCCCATAACAGGGTAATCCACTAGAGGGATACCCAGCTAATGTCGGAGATGGGACCACTGCCCAACCCAACTAGATGTAACCTGGCACCGGGGACCACTGCCCAGCCCAGTTGGATGTAGGCCCGGCATCGGGGATCACTGCCTAGCCGAGATGGAGGTAAGCCCAGCATCTGGGACCACTTCCCAGTCCAGATGGAGGTAATCCCAGCATCGGGGACCACTTCCTAGCCCAGATAGAGGTAAGGCCTGCATCAGGGACCACTCCCCAGCCCAGCTGGAGGTAAGCTCGGCATCAGGGACCACTGCCCATCCTCACAGGAGGTAAACCCAGAACAGCTCTGGCCATCCCTGCTGGATGGTACGGCTCGGTGAACACCGATGTTCTTCCCATCCTTACTAGACGGTAACCTACTGGTCATCCATGTTGTATGGTACAACTGGCGAGCCCTGCTCTAAATAACCGCAGCCCTGCTGGAAACAACCTCCTGGGTAGAGGATCGATGCTAGCGTAATTTGTTGGTCACACCGAATCCACAAGAATGCTTCCAGGGAACAAGGAGAAATGGGAGAAACTCCTCGAGCCTCTCAGGGCGATAACACTCTAATCCGCTGAGTCACTGTCGAAGCGGACCAAGACAACTCATCCCAGAAAGAAGGGAAACACCCACACTGTATGAACACCCGTAGTCGCAAACAGTGCAGCAGTTCGGTGAAAGGGGAACGGTACTGAAACCCCTCACAACTAATGAAGTAGAGGAACCAAACCATCTCTTCCAGCCAAACAAGAATAGAACTAGGGGAAACATCAACCCTACTAGTCAACAAATGAGAACAAAGGGACCATCTACGTCGCGAGAGGTCAATCGTACACAAATCAGAACACAACACGCACATGGGTCCGACACGATGTGTGACCTCAAGTCAACCCCAACCGAGCGCACAAACATTCTCAGGTACCAACATCCACATGTACCTCCCAGTGTTCCCGTATACTCCCAGAGTATACCACGCCTCCAGCCAAAATGCTAATGTTCACACGAAACCCATCGTCAACATGAAGGCGTAACGTAAAAACTCCAACTTTCCACCTCCAAGGCTGAGTCACGATCAAATACATCTCATTAAACACCAACATCACTCTCCCAGGAGTGAACGCGATCACATGCCAAGGGTTCTCTACAAACACTGTAGAAGAACCAACACCGGTACAACTTTCATATTTCCACATTTAATAAGATCTTGTAAGAGGCTCTCCTCACCTGAAAAGATTACATCGTTGTAATCCTCATGGAAAAACATGTGAGATTGACTACTTACTTCCCTCCAAAGGATATCCAACGAAAATATCACCTACACTGCTTTACGCTTGAACGTCGTCACGTGGTCCGGATCCTCGGTCCCTAAAACAGTCGGGCACATCACACCATTGCAATCCCCTCGGGAAACACATCAAAAGGACTACTCACTTGAGTAGAATGGATATCTGAAGAAAAAGTTGCATTCCGGCACACCGCACACGAGCGGTGCTTCGTGGGACCCGCATCCCAGTCCAGAAACACAACGAACGGATCGCATCGCTGCGATCCTCTTGAAAAAGTACACATGTTGGACTATTCACTTGTCAAAAACAGACACATGGGGATAAAGCTGGAAATCACTGCCAACTGCCATAACGGTCCTCGTGGGGCAGCACCAACGTGCAGAATTACAGCGGGAAGATTGCACCATTGCAATCCCCTCGTAAAAACACAAAAAACGACTGCTCGCACGCCCCGAACGGAAGTCTGATGAAAATGTCACAAAACGCTGCTAACAGCTCAACAGGAATGCCATAGGGCCCACGCCTCTACTCCGGTTTCAATGTCTTAAACCACACTAGAAAACGCTGGCTCAACGCCAGGGTCCCAACACCACTGACGGCGCTCAAAATGGACGTCGGACGCGTCCGCGCCGTCCAAAACAAGATCCCCTAGAAAAACATCAGTCCTCTTAAAGGAATGACACGCCACCGAGGCCCCTCGTTTTGGGAATTACAAATTCCCAAAACCTTCTCAAAAGGTTCACCTAGATGCGATATCCCCACTACTGTAGACGGCATGCGAAACGGGCGTCCCTAGCAAAAGATATGGGAATTCGAATTTTCAAGGGGAATATCCATTTGGGCCGGACCGGCCCGGTCCGGTTGGTCCACCCTGCTCGGATCAGCCCGCGGCCCAACTGTGCGTTGTGGCCCGCCTCCACCGACTGGCCGACACGGCCGTTCCCCTTTTTCCACAGAGACCCGCGAGACAAGGGTCTCGGTCCGCCCCTGGGGTCGTGCCGCGACCCCACTCGTCGCGCCCTGCCAGGGCCCTCGGCCTGCTGTCGCTGAGCCGAATCCTGCGCCACCTGCCGTCCTCCAAAGCCACCACCATCCCGGAGCTTCCACCACCGTCCCGAAGCCGCCACTACCACCTGGAGCTGCTGGAAACTGCCAGACGACGAAAAAAACCCAAAAACCCACAGAACATCGGCAGAGGTTTGCGAGCTGCTCAGAACTCAGAATTCAAATCCGAAACAAGCGTCGGAAAGAGAATAAAATCTACTAGACATAAATGTGCTTCGTTTGAAAATCAAACAACAATTTGATTCAAAAATTTGGATTCAAATAGGGTTTTGGGATTAAAAACTCAAACGAACACCGCCTACCTCAATGGGCTTCACCCGAAGCTTTGCAAGGGTTCGCCGGAGCTGTTGCGCCTTACCGGAGAGTTGGAAAAGAGGACAGGGGTTCCTCCTTTGTTGGGAGCTCCTTGCACCAGGGAAACAACAAAGAGGGGGGGAGAAGTGTTTAAATACAAAACACTTAAACTCCCTCACGTTGGCCACGTACCCGAACCCTCAACAGGGTCAAGGTTAAGCCTCCCCTAGGGTAATCACCTCCTCCTAAGAACAACGACGGTCTCAGAATTTTAATTTGAGGCCTCGTTCAATAGTTATAAAGTTTAACGTCCAAAGCCACTAAATTACGAAAACGCCCTTGGGTCCATTTTTCACAGATGGGTCGTGCCCGCGAAATTTACACCCCTCTTAGGGTAAATGGCACGTTCCGAACTCAACGGTGTCCTCAGTTTTCCAATCTGAGACACCGTTTAAGAGATGAAGAGATTAACCATTAAACAGATAAATTAATTAATTAATTTTTCGTTTTAACGTTCCGAATGCGGGAAAGGGGTCCAAACGTCCCGCGCCAACATACTTTATGTCGTTACTAGGGTAAACACCTCATTTCGGACCCATCCGTACTCTCATATTTTGGATCTGGAACACCGTTTTGAAGTCATCCAATTTATTTGGCATGCCCAGTGTCAATGCACTGAAAATTTAATTCCGGCCACAACGGGGCTCGGAATCGCTCGCCGTCTGAAGGCTCTTCTCTGGAATTACATCAAGAATATTCCAAACTCTTTTATAGAAAAAATAGGTTCTTACAAGGAGAAATAAGTGAAGTTGATGAAGAGGAAGGATATTTTATTTTGGAATTCCTTCAGAGCTCAATGAAATGTAGAGAAGAATCGGTTCAAAAACAGAGGGAAGGTATTCAACACGTTCCTCATACCGATCGAGCATCAGCTGAATCTTTTGAAACTATAGAAAGATTTATTTCCCAAGGGTATGAACATCCTCAATCTTCGGAAAAAATAATCATTATCAGTGACAAAGTGGAAGAAGAAAGAAAGGGGATTGAAAAAGTAGAAGGAAAAACAGCCAGTCGTAGACTCAAGCCGATCAAATGAACTGGTTTCGTATGATGAGGATACTGATTCAAAACAGACAATTTCTCTTAAGAAAAGTGATTAAATTGATCATTTTTAAGGATAATTGAGAAGACCGTCCATTACTTTCCCAAGCTTGAAGGAAAAATTGATTTCATTACTGACAATCAGAAAAATAAATGTGGTTCTGTAAGAGAATTGAGAAAGAGAGTTTTTTCAGTTTAAGCCAATTTGAATGTTTGGATGCTCATAAGAAGGCTTGTAACAGAATGACTAAGTGGTCATACAAGACAGAAAGCTTAGTGAATGATCATGAAGTATCAATTGAAGACTTAAGTAGAATTTCAAATGATCTCTCAATTTCTTTTAATAAGCTTGATAGAGAAACTGTTGAAAGGCTAAATCAATTTTCAAATACCCATGGGGCCGATATTCTTTCAGATATAGAGTTAAAATAGATAATTAATGCTTTTCAGTCTGAGTTTTCGAAGGTTTCATTCTCCAAAGATGAATTAATCTTGTTGAAGAAACAAAAATTTGTGTTATCCAAAGTCAACAAGAATTTACATAACAGAATTGGTACTCTTGAAGAAGTAATCAGAGTCCAGGAGGAGACCATCAAGAATCTGGAACAGCTTTTTGCCGACCAACAAGAGCTTCTCAGATCTCAGGGTTATTCTATATCTGAAGACAAGAAGGAAATCAAAAAGATGAAAGTTGTTCTTCATGGATTGATAAAGAATGAAAAGGAAAGAGAAAAAAATGACTGTTGTATATGTTTTTTTGAACTCTATAAACTTTTGTTATAATAATAAGATTTATGTTATAATTTTCTTTTTCTTGATTTTCTTTTCTATAACTTTCAGGAAACTAATGATTACCCCATTCTTTTTGTAAATCACAAAGGGGGAGAATGTTTTACAAAGGGGGACGATGTTTTTCAAAGAGGGAAAATGTTTTAAAGAAAACACTTATAATTCAAGGAAAATCTACGAATACAATCCGTAGGAAAATACATATCTAAGGGAGAGTTAGTTGTATTCAATTTCATTTTTATAAGAGTTTCCAATAACTCAGGGGGAGATAAGTATTTATTTTTTCTTTTACTTTGTGTTTTGTGCTTTCCAAAAAGGGGGAGATTGTTCAGTCAAATGTTCTCTTTTGACTTTTATATCTTTTATTGGAAATCACAAATGTCTTTTACCATGTTTATTGTACTGACCAAGCTGATCGTACTGACCATGATTATCGTACTGACCATGTTGATCGTACTGACCATGTTGATCGTACTGACCATGCTGATCGTACTGACCATGATGATCATACTCACCATGCTGATCGTACTGACCATACTGATTTTACTGACCATACTGATCGTACTGACCATGCTGATCGTACTGACCATGCTGATCATACTGACCATGCTGATCATACTGACCATGTTGATCCTACTGACCATGCTGATCGTACTGACCATGCTGATCGTACTGACCAAGTTGATCGTACTGACCATGCTGATCGTACTGACTATAATTTTTGTACTGTCTGGAAATTTTATTGACTCTGTTAATTATACTATGTTTTATAAATCATTCCCACTTTGTATCGTATAAATACATTACACTAAGTAATACTTATAGTACTCATACTTTACTTTCATTACTTACTCTTTCTGGTCCTTTATCAAAAACACATGTTTCATATTAATCATACCCATGTTTATCATCTTAATATATCTTTTTTTAACCAAAAAGGTGTCGTGGAGTTAGTTATAAACTACTCAAAACGATGTCGCGTTTTCTGTTTCAATATGACCGTTATAATGCAAGGTGTCCAGGTCCCTCCAATTTTTCCGGAGAAATATGACCGTTGGAGGAAATATGACCTTTGGAACTTGAGGCCTATAAATAGGAGGTCATTTGAAGCTAAGAAGAATAACTTTGAGACATTTCTTATATCAAGTTCTAGAGAGAGACGATGTTACTTCTCTCTTTCTTTGTGCGAAATCCTTGAGATTACAAAATGTGAATGGCTCGTTCTTAGTTTTTTTGTAATTCTATAAGCACTTTGTTTTTCTTTGTGTGTCCGATCAGGTGATAACGATCGAGGGCTGTCGTGGATAGGCATACGGTGCTACTGATCATTGTATCGAGGTATTTCAAAGTGATTGAAAGATAGAGGTGCTGATTAACTGAAAAATCGAGGGCTTTTGGGGATAACAAGACAGATGTACAGATAATCGTATCGTGGGCTTACGGGGACAGCAAGACAGACGTACCGATCATCATATCAAGGGCTTAACAAGGTGGTGGTAAGACAACCCTCTTATCCTAAGTGAAAGGATAACACTTCTATTTGGGTCAAAATAATTATAATACTTTTACATTTCCGCTGCTGTTTGTTTTAGAAAGGGAAATTTTTTTTTTCATTTCTTCATTTCTTATTCATTTGTAATTGTTTCAATTACAATCATACTGTTACATATTGTATCGATTGATTCTATACGCTTTATGGTAGAATCATTCACTATTTTATTTCCTTGATTATTTTATTCATCTTGAATACAATTGATTTACTTTTCTTATAGTTTTACATCATATCACACCTATATATTCAATAAATTTGTGGCTGTTTGTTTTTTCTGTTAATTGTATTAGTTTAAGATCATTTAAACTAATTTCTTATGTGTTTAAGCACAAAGTTTTTAAACCTAAAATTCACCCCCCTATTGTATTGTTCTATATAATATACATATACATCGATATATTTGATCCAAAAATTTCATGGGAGCTCTATATAGACCTATTAAATGAATGTAGTTTCATAACATAAGGTGTGTGTCAAAAAAGGAAATTGGAGACATGAAATCCCATTGTTCTTGAATTTTTTTTGAATTATACTAATCAATAAATATTAACATATATGGAAATATTAATAATCCTTAAATATTGTTGAATTGCAATATATCTTGTATCAAGGATGTATATACACCATAAAAGAGAAATAATTTGGGAATATACAATTAGTCCTTTAGAAATAAAAGTGATGTAAGATATCCCTATTTCATAAGTCCGGAGTCCGGTCATACTCACTAAAAAATCATGTATATTAAATATAATTTAATTATAAACCTATTACATGAAGACATATATATATATATATATATATATATAATATTATATATTATTTGATAAGGACCTTTTATTATATATTTATTAGAAATTGCTGATTAAATTTTCATTTCTTGTAATAACTCGTTTTTTCAATATATGTCTTCACTTGACATTTTTTGTCCTCTTGCATAGATCACGGGTATATCATATTCTGAATAAAAACCATGATATAAATATCATGTAAATTCCATATATATGTATAATCCATAAGATTTGGTGATAGGATATGAAATACACCATTCATGGAGATGGTAGGCCTTACATTCACATGAATTCTATTTCCATTATCTTATTGTATTGAAAAAAAGTAAATTATATATATTAGATCATTTTAGTAGTATTTGTATGACATATGTATCACATATTTATATTAAATCCATCATTAATAAATTATTAGTAAAGCATGAATGAATCTCATTTCCTCGTGAGGCCGTAGTCTGTCGTTCAAATGAGAGACGATGTTATATTTTGAAAAACCAAAAACCCTAAAGAAATATGTAATATTATATTTTCATTAGAATTATAAAATAAAAAATATAAAAAATATAATATATATATTTAGTTTTTACCATTATTATCATCCTAAAAATGTTGTAATGGAAAATCAATCTACATCAATTTATGAGGCAATTGTATGTCATACACATGAACGTTAATTTTGTAAACCATTTGATAGAAGTGAGAATGTTTTTAGGAAATATACTAAACATAAAAATAAATATTATATGTGATATTTTGATATTATTATATAATAATGGTATAAAATAATTTAAGGATTTTGGGAAACAAATAAAATAAAGACACTCCATGAATAACCTAACATATTATTCAGGAATCCTCCTTTCATTATCACTAAATAAATCAATGTATTGGTTTCATCATAATATAATTAGGATTAGATGAGCGGAGTGTATTTTTTATGTGATTTCATTAGATCTTGTTCAATATAAATTGCTCGAGAGGTTTGAAGGAGAGAGGGGATTGAATACACTTTTATTGTTGAGGGGGAGTGACATTCTTGATAAAACTCCAAAGTTTTCACTATTGGGAGGTCAATCATAACTCAAGTTGATCCAATATTAACAATTAATGGGTTTTATGGAATATATTTATAATAAATACCTCTACAATATAATGTAACACATTTTTACACATTTTTTCCTTAACTTATACATTTCAATATTTTACCATTTTGATTTTTCTCTAAAGTATCTAGTTTTCTAGGATTGATTATTTATCTACTAAGACTATATTAGATTATGAATTATTAGATAATTTTGAACCACATATTCCAATTATTTTATATAATTTATGAAATATAAATCGCATGTTCATTGGAAATTAATTAAATCACAAGCACATGTAAGTAATACAAACACCTATTTAACCATAGCTGTGCTATTTGAGATTTTAGCATTTAATAGTCAATATATTCATTATAATTGATAAAATAGTACCTTAATGGAGAATATTTTATTTTAATTAAAATATTAAAATAAAAAAAATATAATATAATAATTGTATAATTTAATATAAGATAATAAAGTTATTTTTTAAAAAATTAAATTACTATTCATTTAGACATTATTGATTTAATTCAAATTAAATAAATGTTATGAACATATAGAAATTATAATATAATATTTTAAATATTTATTAACATTATATATTAATCTACCAAAATAATGGAAATTAATAATTCATTCAATTTACTTCATTTTTATTTTCATAGTATTAGTTATTTTATTATTTTGAAAACAGGATAATTAACCCATTTGCATTTCTATGGAAATTTATATAACTAATTCATATATAAAAATTAAAGATAATTTATTATGATAAAATTTGATCGTATATATTTCAATATAATAATTATAATTTAGCCAATACTGTGTTTTTACTTATCCCAAATTATTATATATATCAAATGAAAGAAATGTATCTTCTTTGGTCTTTGTATTCTCTTAAATTAAAGATGGATCATATTCACATTAATGTATCAATTAATTTCCATATTTAAGAAATTAATTTTTCTGGGGTAGAAACAAATTTATTATCTAAAATTTAGATAATATTATTGGTCGTTTTTACACATATAATTATTGAGTAACCATTGGAAAACTGATTTTTACCTTAAACATAGTAATTGATTATTTGTTTGTTCAATATTCATTTTTTTCAATGATTAAATAAAACATATATGAAATTAAAAATATTTTTAATCAAAATATAATATCATTTTTTCCATATTCAATTCAATAAAATGAAAAATTTTAATTTAAAATTAAACTCATAGATGTGATGAGAAAGAAAATTTTGAAGTTAAAATGTCTACATGTGTAAACATTTTTCATATAAAAATTCAAAATGAAATTTAATACAATGAAATAAATTTTATTAAAGGATATTAAATTTAGCTTTTGTTACTTTAAAACTATTTCAATATATAATTTAATGGTTTTAATTATTAAAGAAAAAAATTAAATTTTAAATTAAAATTCTGTATTTTTCAGTATTCATAAAAAAGTGAGGCTTTTATTAAAAATAAAAAACACCCACCCTAAATAATTTATATAAGGTGATTGAAAATATGATATTTATATTTTCAAATAAATTTTCTAAAAGTGTTAAAATTAAAATTTAAAATAGGTTTTCAATGTGTGACTAAATAGTGTTCCGTTTAAAAATGGGTATCCTGTATAAAGAATGCTAAATCTATGTTCAATATTGCATAAACAAAATTTAGAATTATGTGTAACAGAATATAAAATAAATTCTTCATGTAACATTAGAAAAAATCTTATTTTACGTAATAATGTTTATCAAAAATATTATATTAATTATAAATACATTATTTAAAAAAATATTATGTTGTTAATTTTCATCATATCATCCAAATCACTTTTGGAATATATATTTTAAATAAAATGTTTTAATCACATGAAGGAAAGATCAATTTTACTTTTTGGATCGGTGATAAATCCATACAAATAATTTTCAATCCCCTTGATTTTTTGTATGTTCCAAGGGTTTTATCCTCATTTGGTTTCAAATAAAATAGTTTCCTCTGTAACTTTATGCAAGGTGTTTGAGAAAAATACTTTGTAAAAAAATATTGTCTAAAATATTTTAATTATATAATGCATGAATCTTATTTCTCCATTTTATTTTTAAATATTTTCCAGTGTTGGTCATCCTCTCCTTCCAAATTTTATATATATGGAAAACGATTCTCAAGTTCTGAACACTTGAAAATGGGAAATTTCAATTCCTTATTTTAGATACACTTATTAGTGAAATATTGTTTTTGAAAAATCCACTTAAATATGATAGTTGTTTTCATAGTAAATGATTAATAAAAATATTCTACATCCTATATGATTTTAGGATATCAATGTGAATAGAATCCTTATTCATATATTTCAATAGTTTATTACGATTTCTCATGATATTTTGTACTCTAACCACCATTACACTATGTAATTAATTGGTCAAACTAATGTATTTTCCAAAATAATCTTTGTTAATATAATTCCATATTTTTCCAAAATAATTATAAAAATTTGAGTTAAGATAAGTAATGTTGGATTATAATCATAATGGGAAGATAATATAAAAGGAATTAAATATTAAAAATTATTACAGCTGACATAATCATTTTTTTGTAATTCTTTTCGTTCAATGTAATTCATTCTTAGTTCAAAATTATGCTAAATATTTTCATAATTAAAATCATTTTTCATTAATGTAACCCAAAATCAATCCTTTATGACAGTTACTATAGATCGATAATGGAATTTCCCTTATGGGTGTCTATACTAGTGTGTTATCTTAAACCAATAAGTTCCCAATAAACCAATTTCTAGGTGATTAATCCAATTTTCATCTGTGAAAATAATATAAACATTATTTTATCTTGAAATGGATGTTTCTCTAGTTAATGAACATAATCAATAATTTTTTATTATTTCAGGGTATCATATAAAACACATACTTTGCTCAAGGTTTTTCATCAAATATCTAGAACATTTATTATTAATAACGACTTCATTAATCTCCAAAAAATAACTAAAGTATTTCTCTAATAACATCTATTGTTACTGAAGCTCAATAATCACATTTATATAATTAATTTTCATAAATAAACATTATATATCCCAAATATATGTACAATCCACTAGGATAGTAGTTTAGAGTCTCATATGATTATATAAATAAATAAATAATTTTACAATATTGATCAGTATTTATTAATATGTCAACCATAGTTTTCTATCATTTAACCATCTTATTATTAAAAATATTCCTCAGAACATGGGGAATGAAAATTGAAGAGATAGGTTACATAAAAAACATAGTAAGGGTGTAATAAACATTTAATCAAGGATTTTATCATAAGTGTATTATGGATTCCATAGTGTAAGAGGAATATAATATTTTTATGACTCATAATCAAAAATCATAATTCATATTTAATATAAGTGGAATAATAACAAGAATCCCAAAAAGATCAAAAAATTGGAAATATTTTAAATATCATGGATCAAATAATTTTATATAAACCATGATTCATGAGATATTTATATTATATTTTTTAACATCAATTAAATATGGCAGAAAAAATTAAAATTGTGAATTATACATTTCAAGAGCTTGGCCATCTATTTCTATCATTATGTGAAACTAAAATTTACTCGTGAATATTAATCTGAAGAGTTATAAAATTTTATCTAATTCATTGGATGTTGATATAAGAACACATAAATCATTCATGAATACATACATGAGCCACTTATAAAAGAAATCACTTATCACATCATAGAGATCCCATGGAAATAATTTTTTTTTAAAACATCCAAATGGAAATAATTCACCTTCCATAAATAATCAGTAGAAATAAATTTGGATTCTTAAAATATCTAAACAAAATATAATTATAACATGAATTAAATCATATGATATCAAAAAAAAACATCCCTCAAAATAAAAATATAATAAAATAAATATGTAATATTATATAAGAAACATAACTCCATGAGTGGCATATTATTTTGATGATAATGGAAACCACATCATTGAAAGATATTTTTATTAATCATTGTGTATTCATCACTATAAAATTAACAATTAGGAACCTATTTTCAAAAAGTCTACATTATTATAATATGTCATGAGAAACCTATTATATAAATTTTTTGGTTAAAAAATTCCATTTACGTAAAAATATAATATGGGACACCATTTCAAATGGAATCTATTGGATGACTAATTTTCAATATGAAATTTTATTACTCAAATAATGTTATTTGAGGTATATGACTGTTACATTAACCCAAGATTTTTAAAAAGTTATTTATACTCAAGTATTATAATAATAATAAATATTTTCCACTTTTAGAACTTTATTCAAATATATTTAAATTTATACTATCATTTTTATCAATTCTCTTAATGTGTTACATTAAAAAACATATTTTTTACATTGAATTTTAGTTATCTTGATTATTTTGAAAAAGGATGAAAAAATATTTTTCTCCATCATATTTAAATATTAATCATTAACAAACCATTATTTTCTATTTTAAATATGGTTTATAAATACCTATAATGATATAATTCCATCACATGTGAGTTTTAGTTATGTGTTTTGAAAAATAAATATTTGTTGAACACATTTTATGTTATTTACAAATGTTGATGGATTGTTTTAAAATAATAATTAAATATTATATCATCCATAAATGAACATTTTAATTGCTTATATTAATTTTATATATCAAATCCTAAAATACAAAATTACATAAAAACATCTTAACTGGTGGTATTTAAAAATTAATAATAATAAATCGATGGATGTGGTAGTCCAAAAATATGCATGATTGGTTATTAATTATTTTATGGTATAATTAAAAAAGTAGAATGGTTTATCTTTTTAGGAATATTAATAAAATTTATATCATAAATATTTAGTTAAAATCCCTTTTTTACAAACACCAAGGAGATAATAGCATATTGGTAAGGCATCCTTCTTTGCTTCTTGAAGACTAATGATCAAATCTAGGCATGGGTTGATTTCATGATTAATATATCAGCACTGTATCGAGAACTACATAAGATATAATATTAGTGTAACTATTTAACTAATTTTGGCTAACAAGCCCCTAATTTTGGCCTTTCAAGCCATTGGGACGTTGGTGCACAGGCACTTCAGCCCACCTAAGTCTTTCAGGCCACAGGGCCTTCGGGCCACCTCATAACATTAGGATTTAGAATTATAGGCCACACCAACCATGAATAATCATAAGAAGATCAGAGAAAATTAGGGATGTGATGTGGATTAAGATAATGTGTTATCCACCAATGAAGAGCTATCTAAATTCGAATAAGGATAGGGTATGAAAATCACAAACAATACCAGGAATTGTGCATATATACATGGTGAAATTATAGTTTATCCTATATGTAATGCAAAGAGATAGACCATAAATGATTTATATTCTAGTTAGTGGTAGTAAAATAGTGTAGTTTGGTATTTTTTACTTTTAGTTATATATAGGTCCTTGTGCCTCTAGGCCTTCGTGTCATTAACTGGACCATGTCCAATATGAATTATAGTCATGTGTGGCTTCCACCTCAACCCAATCATAAATTTGATTATATAAAATAAATATAAAATTTAGGCATTTTTTCTATTTATGTTAGGTCACATTTTTACAATACATTTAGGGCCATGATTGAATCCAAATAAAATTTCATCATAGAGGCAGCAGTTTTCTTGTATGTACGATTCACATTTTAATTTTTCTTGAACATAATTTGAGATGTAAATAATGTTTGTACGATAAATATATTAAATTTCTTATATAATTATCATACTTATTTTTATGTTTTAGATTTTTTACTTGAATATGAGGAAGAATTATCACATAGAATGAATTAGAAATGAAAAAAGTGTGGTTAGAAATTTATAACTCAGTCCACGCAGTATCTCCTTTGAAAAGTGGGTTATGAATGAAAATTATGGTATTTTGATATGCATAAAACCTATTAATGGTTTATATTAATGTTGAAGTGATATTTTTTTCGAGTATGAGATAAACTATGTGGGTTGTGGTATGAGGGAATTTAAGGGGAGGAGTGTCCCTTTTATTATTGAATGGGGATAAAATTTATGTAATTACCTGAAACATTTCAATAATTAGATGTCATAGTCCAGGAATGTACATAAATAATTGGGAAATACTACAGAGGATAAGATATAATTATAATTAGGTACTCAAACAAACATGCCAACATATGGTTTTATTTTTTTCATCCCCTTTTTATTAAACACTTTTTACACCTTATGATTAATATTGGGATAACCAGTATTTATCAGTTAAATTTTCTATTTAGGATGTAAAATATTATGGTATGCATAAAATAATAAATAAAAATTTATTTGAAATTTAAATTCCATTTTATCATATTAATTTTCAATATGTGATAAAAAATTAACTTAACAATACAAAATTTACATTTTACTAGAAATAATTTCTTGATAAATATAACATACATTTGAAAATATTAAAAATGGTTTTTGAAATTTATAATAACATTTTTTAAATTATAATGTCACTTTTATATTTCTTATTTGTTCTTAAAAATTATTTACATTAATTTAAAATGCATACTTATATAATAATAATCTTATAAAAGTCATGTTTTTCTTAAAATTTGAATATTTTGACTATTCACATAAAAATAATTTTTTTAGAAAATGTATAAAAATTAAATTAAATTAATATTTTTATTATAGGTTCAAAAATTAATTATATATTTTATTATTCAAAATACTAAATTATAAATTTTTTCCTTAAAATAAAATAATAAAATTCTTTTAAAAATAGTTTTTATTGGAAATAAATTTTTTATTATATTATAACTCTTATAAAATTAGTTTAATAAAAATAACAACCGTAAAATATATCCATTTTTTAATCATATAGAGACATATTGAAATAGTTTTAAAAGTGATTCTTATTTCATAATTTAGATAAATCTATTTGTACCCTCAAATTTAATAACTATTATACATTGTTCTTAATATATTTTAATTGGAAGAGTAATATATCATTATGATTTGGTGTCACCTATAGGGAAATATGTGAAATATAACATTAATTTTAGAATTAATATTTTAAAAAATACTGAGTCATTTAATTTCATGTCATAAATCCCTTATCCACCAAAAATATGCATTAAATTATAACAAGTTCACCAAAATAAAGGTCAAGGTATCAATATAAGTATAAAATAATAAGTACCGTTTATATTATAAATAATCTACTTCATAAACATATCCTACCAATAGTAATACGGTGAACGTAGTGCCCTGACCCCCTACAGCCAATAGTTCCCCTCCTGGGATGGAAATAAACGAAGAAGGATAATGATCCTCAGGTCCCACCACCAGTAGGACCCATGTTGGTGACTAACAACAAGTGTATACAAATCCCACAAATTATTGGAATTACCCCTATAATAATAAGATTGAAAAATATGATAAATGAACCAAATAAAAAATTATGAAATAATAAAAGATTATGAAAACTAAATCCATACCATAATTCATGCATATGTAAAATTGATACAGATAAAATATTGAGAAAATACTCATCAGAAAAGTTAATGATATTACACAAAAAAAACTCTAACACTGAGATTGAAATGTCTATCACGGTTGAAGAAGACTTCTGGGAAACCTAACAACAAATTTTCCATACATACAGTGAGCACACATGCATACTTAGTAGGGTCATGACAAATTGTACAACAAAAATATGAAAAATAATATATGAATTCATGCATCGTATAATAGAATATCCATAAACACTTAATCAAGTCAACTAATCAATCCAACCCTCACTATGGAAAGACCACAAAATAATTCATCCATGTATAATAATATAATTAGATTTATTTCGATAAGGGTTCTTTACACAAATTTTCCACTAGTTTACCACTATAACACCCTAATTTCTTACTTCAGGACATTTCCATATCTTATGAATAATACATAATATATCATCATATCTCTTTTGGTGAAATATGGCCAATCAAATTATCACAGGAACACAATATGAAATTGTGCATCACTTCTCACCCAGAGACACCTCGACCCTCATATCACATCACATCTCACATGAACACATATATACCACCATATCACATCACATTACATCACATTGATGGACACATGAGATATCACATAATATCTCAACCATTTACATAACCAAAATAGAATGGTATCATTAACATGAAGGAAATAGACCCCATTCACTCCTACAATGCACAACCACCACCCTAAACAATCTCACCAAATATCACCATAATGATCTATTGATTTCTGGCCATTATAGTATTTTCTTTTCAACATCCCCTAGAAGTGAAATCAATAAAGAGAGGGCATCCTTACATCCATCATCACCCTTAGGATGTTGGATGAAACACCCCCAAATATATGAGTGTTGACACAAGTTTCTCGACATGGGTGGGGGATCATATAGAAATCATAAGGAATATACAAACTACACACACATAGAAATATATATATATATATATACACACAATACAACCCTATGGGTTCCCAACAAAAGTAAAAAACAAAATCACACCTTCAACACCAAACCTCATAAGAACACATAATTTTATTCCCCCACAAAAATAAAAAAACGAAAATAAAATACAAAAGACACATTTATTGTTTAATATTTTTTCTTTCTTATCAACATTATCCACTTTACATATTTTATATCTCATATAAATTCAACTATTCGTGGTCATTTTTTCTTATATAATAATCAAAAATTTAATCCATGAAACCCATATTAATTTATCCATTCAACCCATATAATTATAATTAATAATTTTATTTTATTTCATTTACTACCTAGATAAAATCTAGGAAACAAAACCACACACAATAATTCCCATCACAGTCATGGAAAATAACCGACAAACCCCCCTTTTCATCTATATCAACATTCCAAATCATAACCGTATTCCACTTTAAAACCACCACATACTACATATACTTATCATCACATCACTTCACCCATCACACCCACCCATCACAACCATTTTATACTTCACATACACCACATACTACATCATCTAATCATCACATAACTGCCACAATAAAAACAACAGATCAAAAAATATTTCAAAATTCATTCTCAAATTATTTTTCAGATTTTTTAAACGTATTTATAGAACATTATATTTTATATATTCGAGGAATTATCACATAATTTATATTTCTATGGGAAATAATATTATTGAACAGATATAAGTGGTTGTCTGATTCTATTTGAGGTGATAAAACAACAAAAAAAAATTGTTTCCACAAATACATCAACTATAGTGTAAATGAGTACCCAATGAACAAAATTTTTACTGACACATGATGCCTATAATTTGAATAAATTAAATTCCATCAAAAGAAAAAAATCATGTTATTTAATATATTTACCATATATTTCAATTGTATCCAATTATTTTTCTTTTATTAAGCTAGTAAATCCAACTTCCCACAATATAAAAATAGTATAACCCACCACACATGATAGACTATATTATTAACAAATGATCTCATAACCTATGTGATGATTTTCAGACCACTACACAATGATCTAAGAAGAGTTATGCTACCACCATAAACCATAAATTAATGATAACACTCTCACTAGCCTATAAAACAATAACTACTCTATTCTATACTTATAAAAACATAAATACTATAGACTTCTCGTTATAGATTCCCTTACTAAATGAATAATTGGAAGGAAGAGAATTAAAAATCTATAAAAGGGAAGATTAGAACTCATTATACCACCGTGATTTTATATCCAAAGACTAAGGATGAAATCCATATAAAGGGGGTTGAATTAACACCTTCAGATGCACATGGTATACAGAATATATAAGATAATAATGGTAAAGCTGATTAAGTTTGAAGTGATTTATGAATTTATTCCCATTCTAAAAAAATAACTTCATGGTTTAGCCTCTACAAAAATGATTCACAACAAATGAAAATATAATGGAAGACGGTGTAAGAAAACCCAATACACCAATGCCATTCTATTCAAAGTGTTATTGAAATCTATGTTTATCCCCACACAATACATCCAGAAATGTGTGAATACACCACAATGTTGTAATGAAAACTACAGGCCAGACCCCCAACTACATAAAAAATGACCGAGGCACAACGATGATCAAATTTCTAGAATAATTGAGATCCATGAAGAGAGAAATTATATCTCTTGTCTCAATGAAATTTATACACCAAAATTTTTATAAATTACTAAATTGAACTATGAGTCACTACTCTAGGTAAAAGTACTCAAGATGCATCCATTCAAAAATTTATTGTATCTCGAAAAAACCTGGTATGCCACACCAGAGACCAATATGGAATAAATCCACATCCAACATTGCAACAACCTTGTCCCAATGATTCTCCCTCCAAATAAACCATTTCCAATCCAAACTCTTTTATATTTTTCCTAGAATCATATATCCCCTAAATTCGTCCATTGTAACGAGCCATAAAGTCTACACATTTACATAAAAAAAATTTCAAACTCTGATCAACCATAATAATGAAAACTAAAATAGAATGGAAAATGATAAAAGGTTATAAAAACTACCTCATAGGATAAGACTCTTGGATCCTTTTCTAAAATAAACATCAAAACTAACTAAAAAATGGACAAAAAACACAAACATCTAACAAAACTATATTAGCAAAAAAATTACAATCCACCACACCTACAATTACTCCACACTGTTTCATTCCAGTGAAAAACCATTTCATTCGAACATGAATAATTTCATAACCTTCTGATCCTACATAAAATCCTAACCATGGATCACTAAAACCATATTCCTACCAAATAACTAAGGTAATGAATCAAGGAATTACACATTTTCAAGTCCATATATATATTCTAATTACAGAAACATTGATTCAAACACATTTTTTTAATCAAATTATATTTTTACAAATCATGATTAATAATTAGGGATTTCTTTTATGGTATGATTAATTTTTTGAAATACACATCACATCACTATAGAAACGAAATTCTCATAAAACATATAGATCCAAACATTGCATCATTAATGTAAAACATATAAAGGGTGATTTTCAAAATAACTCTAGGTAAAATTCATGAGTCTATGTTTCACTCTCTAAATTAATATCTACTATGCCACTATGCCTCCTCCACACATGGATAGATGGAATGGCCCATCCACACATCACCTTATCAAAATAAACAATGATATCCATGGTCGACTCCTTGTACATCGTATCATTATTGGTTTCAAAATCTATGCATCCACTAAAATAGGATTCATTATTCAAAAAATTGAATATGAGATATATAGATGATTTTTTTTGAATATAGTGTAGTCATGTCTATAGTGACAACTAATAATACCTTTATCCAACATGCTATAATAATGAAAAATACCAATGATTCATGGAAATGACTTACTACCCCAGCTGAAACTCCACTAACCATATTGAGGGGAGACTGTCAAGAGATCATGATAACCAAATACATTATCCAAGGGCCTCTTCCCACGATCGAAATTATCCTTCTCCTGGTCCTGACAATATTCAACCTCTCACAAACAACATAAACCTTCTTCATCATGCTCTCCACCACATCAGTCCAGATAAAACAATTAAAATCCAACCTCAACCTAATAAAATGGATAAATAAATATCCTCTCATACATATCCTAAAATTGGACCTTGAAAATAATGATATTCCATCTATTGATATATGAAAAATAAACCAATGGGAATTAACATTCCCATGATACACTAATGTACATGATTTATAACTACAACATATGATCCTATGTATGGATTTTACACTAAATTCTATATGATTAACGGAAGAAATATATTTTGAGGCATAAATGAGTTTCCAAATAATAAAGAAATACCCACCATTAGCACCAAGTAAAATTAATTTCAGGATTAGTGATAATGGATGATGGGACTTTACATAGAATCGCCAAATAATCAATACACCTCCTGGACAAAACATCAATGGAAATTGAATCCTAGATCAATAAAAGGTTATCTAAATTAGTTAAATGATCCAATAATACCTAGATAGAATAAAAAATCCATTATCTCTTGGAAACCTGGTGATGAATTCAAATGACTTGTCATCACACTTCAACTTAGGATCATCCTTGGGATATAACATACATATATAAAGAGGATTATTTATCAATATATATTGAAAAAATATGAATCTAAACAAACAAGAAAATACAATGCTACAAAAATTGTTAACTCAAGCCACAATACACATTGGATACCTATGGGTGTAACACCAAATGTGATATATGAAACTCTTGATGGGCTCCCACATGAACCACTACCAATGAATTAAGCCTCCCCAAAATCAATATTCAGTTTTCACAATCCTCTGATCAACACTTTAGAGTATCACCATAGCCCACAAGATCATGTATCACATATACCTATCATTATATCCACAAAGAATCCTCCACTTTCTCATTTTGAGAAGCATAAACTATCATCATAAGTAAGATATTTTCCCCATCAACCACCCATACAGTTAAATTTATGGTTACTAACACCTCCATCCATCCAACCTACATTAAGTACCATAATATATCACTTCCCACTATTTCGTCAATGCACAGCCCAATATTAGACCTGAATTATCCCAAACTCTTAAAAATAATCCATTCATTCAAGAAATGATGTTCAGGTGTAGAGATCAATCTTTACTCCAAGTAGTCATATACTACCTTAAACTGATGAGTAATGATAAAATAACGGTACTTCTCAAATATTTATTTGGATATTAAACAAATTAAAAATCATAAATGAACCTATGGTAATATCATGCAAGACCATAGAAGCGGGGAACCTTTACCAAATTCATCGGTTCATACCAAGAAACTAATTCCCCAATATTTAATGGGTCCTTGGCCACACCTTACATTGAAAACACATTACCATTTAATATAAACTCTATTTCATAAATCATAAAGTTTGAAAACATTTTAGAGAACTGGTGTTGTCGAAGTACTTGTAATAAAATAATGAGGTGATTGAAATTCACTTCCTCATAATTCAAGTAGATCAACATATTTTTCATGAACACAAATGAAATCTAGTTTATGAATTACTGAACAACGATGGCTAGGAACTGGATAATGAATTATACACTTGTAATAGTAAATGACATATTAATGAACATATTGTTTATATAATAGTATTTATAGTTTTTCGTCAATACATCATCCCCTTTTAGCCTTAATTGGTTATATCTGAACATCCTGTCAACCAAGATAACAAACGAGTTGTCCCCAATAGGTGTAAATGATTTTATATTTATAGAAGATGATTAAAATTCTATACTATCCCCAAATTCATCCATTATTATTCTATACACATCCTCATCCAGTTATCCATCATATTATTTATTAAAACATGATCACCCCATGACAAATCACTGGGCCAGAAAAAATCATTCAATATTAGATCATCTATCTAAATCATCATCTAAAAAAAATCAAAATGTCTATCTGGTAAAGGGAAATATATAAAGTGGAATCACCATGATGGAAGTGTTTCCTAAACTCAACATCATGTTGAGTGGATATCATTAGAACATTCTTGGTAAAAACATCCCAAAACACCCCAAAAAGCCTTTGAATTTCTAACATCTAATAATAAACTATTAAAATAGAAAACATATCTAATAATGAATGAAAGGGCTATATATATCTACTTCCCACATTAAAAATCCACTTGAAATTGAAAAACACAAGTTAACTACACACATCTAAGAACAATTATTTTTCTACATAAGAATTTCATAATCTAAAAAAATATAGAATATTGATTTCCATATTAGCATTATAAATCTAACTCAATGGAATGAAATTTTTTCACAAAATTAATATAGTCCCATCATCAGTTTACACCCTTGGAAAAAATCACATTGTCTTTCATAGACACTGAATAACATAGTCAACAATATGGTCCTGATGAATTTTTCTATGTTTAATCCCAAATAATTTCAAAGAGTGTGTAAAATAATTGAGTATGAAGAACCTGAATTAGAATGATCACTGAAAAGTGTGGATTGTATACTTATCATACCTAAAATGATCTATGGATACTCTATTGATGCCACATCCACTACATGTCACTAGCCACAGACATATCATTTTCCCCATTATTATTGGACACCTCCATGACCAGACACTGGCTGAGTACCTAGAATATGTGGAAAATGTCAGGGTTTTCCACTACCTACTCCATCCCCTATTAGTGGAGTATTTTTCTACTTACCTTCTTGATGAAAAAATTTCTTTGGGAGACACTATCGATATAGATATTGAACATGTCCACCTCCACCATAATATGACCAATTATACACATGGTACTAATTCTAATGATTTCCATGAACCACACTAGAAACAAATGTTACATTGTCCCTATGAAAATCATGGAAACCACTGGACCTGAAAGGATGGAAAGGAACTTAAAGAGGTGAAATCCTTACTAGTTTAAACCTCAAAGACACTATTCTTTGAGACATTCCATTGAAAACTATTGGTCTCATTGAATCCTTATAGTTCCCCTATCATTAATAACCACTACTCGATGGCATGTTGTTGATAAATTATACCATTTTTTATTCCTCTAAATAAATCATAATCATAAAGTGAGTAACCACATACTAGATAGATAGACATTGTGGATCCCTAGGATTTCATGCATGGGATTCCTCATCACGAAAAAATTTAGGTTGTAATTCTAATGGTACATGTATATTATTCCTATATCTCATAAAAACATACAACGATTCTCAAAAGAGGGAACATCTTACATATTTACTACCTTCATGTGTTATGAAAGGAATTATACTTATACTTCCTTCATCCATTCATACCAAGAAAAATATACCCCCTTCCACTCACCAAGAATCATCATCTACTACTGGTGCATAAATCCCCATATATGACTGGCTTCCAATGGGATCATGTACTCCATTGTATACAAGATTAAAAAATGGATGTATCAGGATCCTCAATTCATATATCTATCTATAGATAAAATATATGGCCTTCATACTTCAATAATGACTACCAGTGAATGGTTTGAAACGTTTTTTTTCAATTATCCTCCTCCTTAACTAGATAATCCCCATCAATCAACATGATTATCCTACTGAACCACTTATTCATGAACTAAATTCTTACAATGACCAAGATCCATAACTAAATAGGAAACAACTATTTTTATTCTTGATATTATGTACTTTTATTATAATTTATTTAATTCATTTTATCCTTCCCCAAACCACTCATTTAAAATTAGAATATTAGTCGATCATGATTCATGTACCTCACCGAGTACTTTTCCCTGAATGTAGTTCCACCTCAGTTTCTCATTTTTTCAAGTCAGATTCCTTGCATCTGATCATGTGGGCCACTAAAATCATGTTTCCTAGTTTGTCATCCATAGACTAAGTCCTGAACCAAAATCAACTATCACCATTTCTCTACCAACTGATGAAATCCTCAATGTTACAAACACTAAATTAAATACTATACATCATTATTACAATATATATATCACCTCCATAACACCTTCCATTCAATGGAACCAATCTTGGGTTAGAAATGGAGAAACCAAGATAATGACCCCCATGTACTACATCCAATTAACCCTGGGTAGGAGACTAGCACAGACGGTCAAAAAATTAAAAAATGGGATACATTGCAATATATAATAATAAACTTTACTGATACTATGAGTTGTCAACAATACAATTCTTGACATAACATAAGATATTGAGAACCAACCCCATAAAAAATTGCATGTATGAGTAAAATAGATACTAATAAATTTCTGCAAATAAATAACAAAATGAAAAGAAAATACATCCAAAAAATAGAATACATGGAGGCCAAGGTATATATTTCTAATATGGTAGATGAGGTTCTCCAAAAAACCTGAAAATATATTTTATATACATATGGTAAGAATATATGTAATCCCAATATCGTCATACAAGGGTCCCCCAAGAAAATGTGGAAAAGAGGATACTAATTTAACCTTGAGTAAACATCATAATCGAGATTTCCAAATAAAGTAAACTATCCAATCCCATCATCACCATAGAATGATCACCAAATAAAACATCTCAGAATAATAACATAATAAGAAGAATTTCGTTAATGGTTCCCCACACTACTTTCACACTATCATTCCCATCTCTCACCCCAACAACATACATAATGGAACTCTGATATCATCCATATAATGCATCCCATCACATAACATATTTCCTGAAGACACATGGCCCATCACATCATACCATGAACCCCGCATTAAATATGCCATCATATCATAGCCAAAGAAACTCGGGTCATCATATTACAAAACATCTCATATAAAGACACCTGGTCCATCACATCATATTACATCATTCCAAAAGACATATATTCCATCAGATAACATATAAACCACCATAATAACCACAATAGTTTGGGAAAAATGAACATGAATTAAATCAACTTCATTCTCTTATCTAGCTGTGCATGAAGCCCACCAAAATCCATATCACCAGATTTCACTATAGTGAACTGTTGATATTTCAACTTCACATCCCATGATGTCATTGTAACATGTAAGAGAGTGACGGAAAAGGGGGTTGATATCCACCCATCCTCATCATAGAGATGTTAGAAAACACACCCCCCCAAATACATTGGTTTCCTCACATTATGATCGATATTGGTGGAGTGCTTATACAAATCACAATGAAAATACCAGTTATATTTATATATTTTTTCACAAAAAAGTATATAATATGGGTTCAAAACCACATCATTAACCAACTCAAAATATAACCACCACACAACAAAATACCACTACTTTTTCTATCCCCAAAAAATGAACACACTATATTGAAATCCACATAAAAAATTCACATTCAAAATTTCATCTTTTATATCAATATATGCCATTATATAAATTTCACCTTACTAACAATGTCTATTAATCAATCATATTATATAGTATATAACACCACATATTTAAACCACATAATCCATTTTAATTAATTCATTCATTAACCATTAATCTAATTCCAAAACAATCATCATTTAAAATAAATGAAAATACAACCAATGCATCGACTAAAACCTAACAACACACAAACAAATAACGTATCAACCACAAACCAACAATCCCATATCACCCATTTCTCATCCACAACTAATTTTCACTTCAAAAAAATTTTACACATAACAAACACTAGTTACCAAATTAACTTATCGCCACATTATCTCCAGATATCAATATTACACACAAAAAAAAATATAACATCAAATTCATACGTCAATTTGTATAATTATCAAGGGGATTTTCATCACTTCATTCTATATTTTTTGGTAATACTAATATAATAAATATTGTCTTATGGAAGAAACAAATTTTATTATCCAAATATAACTGTTTAACCACTTATATTTTAGTTTATAAAAATAAAACCCAATACATCGGTTTAATAAATAGATAATACACAATGAAAATAAACCCCACAATGACCAAAATTTTTAATGTGGCATTATGTCCTTATAATCACTATATCAAACCATGTTAAGAGGCAAAAAATAATGTGATTCATCCCCCTTACCATACCATTTAAAATTTAAATCAATTCATTAGATTTTATAAATACGATTCAACTATATTTCTATAATATAACAAGGGAAAAGTACCTCCCACGTGATACAATAGATGTGATCTGATTGTTCATGTAGATAAAACATAGCATTCTAATCCACTTTGTATGGTTGGAGAAATATGGAGGCCACCAAAAGCACCAAAATAAAGGGTAACCCCTTTACCATCCATGAAAACCAAAACCAAAACATTAATTTATGAAAATAAAATTATTACTAAAGAATTATCTAGAAAATTAATATTCAAAATTGAATAACTAGAAGGAAATAATGGAGAAAATGGAAACAAATAGTGAAACTCAACTAAAAAAGCATTCGAAGATCTCCAATGATCAAGAATGTCATACCCTAGAAAGGATAACATAAGACCACCTTGGATTTCACATGGGTTACCCATGGTATAGAAATATGATTTAAAAAAGTGATTCAGTTGACGGGATTTATTTATTTATACCCATTCTGAAAAATATATGACCATGACATATATTTTATTAACATTCTATAGAGACTCTAAAGGACAAATGGACTATGTTATAAAATTACTCACCACTCTATAACCAAAATGATAAAATTACACCAAATATCCATTACTATCTCTGGATAAATGATTTATAAAATTGGGGAAGAACCCATGACACAACCAAGAAATCTATGCCATAAACCCCTAGAAACTGAGAAAATTACCATAATGAAACAATGATTACATTGCCATGAGACCAGAAATCCACAAAGGGAGATACTTTGAAACTCATCTCCATAGAAAAACTATAAGGAAAACAGCGGAACCCCTGAAACTGAACCATGGGGAACTATGCCATATCCACTTCTCCATGATGCTACCATGCATAAATTGACTATAAAAACAAAAACGCATCCAACTGTAGAATTAGTAGTAGTTAACCCTATATCACCAGAATTCCTCCAATGTAATGGGATTAAAGCTCTAGTATGTTACAATCATTAACATTATAATACTATGATGTTGTTATATTAATGGATCAATAAATCTTTATTCAATTCTCTAATCATAGTAAAACAAAATAATGTTTATCATAAAGATTTGTGGACTACCACCTTTATATAATGCTGTGTTTAATTTCTCATTACTTCCTATCATAGATGGTTTTAATGATCATATTTATTACTATAATATAATATATATTACTTAATTATAATTATAAAAGTACAATTATTATTCACCTTCAACCCTTATCATTTATTTTATAATGAATAATGATTATCATGCATGTATTGTCTAAGAAACTCAATGTAATTTTTTTTAATTATATGAAATTATTCCGGGGCCACTCACATTGACATCACATTATTCTATGGCCTTGTGATCTAGGAACAGAATTTGGAACTTTTTAAGTACGGATAAGTAAACACGTGAGCGATTTTTTTAACTAATAAATCGGTGCCCAGATCAAAAATCTAAGGTAACGATCAAATTCAGAACAATAGGATTCAATTATAAAGGACTAACCATCGACCAAAAATAGGCGAATGGAAATGTTAATTTTAATACTTTTCAAAAAATTATAAAATAACTCTAATAAGTTATTTTTTTTATTTTCTCATTGATTTAGAAGCGGATGAAGAAAATGCGGTGCAGTGATGAGGCTCATCGATGAGGCTCATTCATGGCTCGTTAACACTCAGCGAAAAAATGCATTAATGATCCCTAACAACAAAGTTGCTTCTTAAACGAAAAAATGTTACAATTAAAAGTCATAGTGTAACAGAAACTTTGTGACATTTTTTCCTTTTATTTTGGTTGAAACATTAGTAGAATGAAGAACTATACTGCAAGGATTCTTGGAAAAACCTCCAACGAACATCCTATCCAATGAAGAATGAATAATGCCTACATACATCAAACATCATCAATGAACCCTGAAGAATGGAGTCGTAAGTGATGAACAAATTAGATGTATGGAATCCTTGAGGATGTATTGTTGTGGAAACAAATGTCAATGATGTTAGGGTGGTTTTATTTTTATGTTATTATTTATTCTACTCTAGTAATGATGAGTGTGGATCGACCCATGAATAGGTTTATTTTCAAATAGTGCGTTTATGTAGGAGGGTAACCTTATTTCAGGGAGTTATTATCTAGTATTAGTTTATCTTTTGTTTTGATTGAACATATCCCCTGAGCCTCCCCGGTTTTAAAACTTCGAATAGGCATGGTGTAGGTCGACACGAACAAAGGGCCAGAGCCCTATGCATGTGTGATCATTCTGAAAGGATTGTCTAAAATGGTGGCACGGTGCGTCCGAGACCCTCATGGTGATGGCGGAAACTCGAGAGGCCCGTAGGAGAAAATGGATTGGAATACATACCACCAGAGCAATTTTGATGGCCCGCGGAAGGTGTTGCCGGTGTGGAACCACCAGTGTGGTGGCATCGACAACCAACGATGGTTGTTGGCCCACACTAGCCGTGTTGCGGGGTCGACACATACTGGTGCCACGAAATAGGAGACAACTGACCCATACCATCCATGTTGAAGGACGGTGATGCGCCTGTCGGGGTGCCGCGTGAGATATGGCCTGCATCCATTCCATCCGGGAGGCTCGGTGAGCTGCATTATCCTAACCATGGTAGGAAGGACATGAACATCCATAGGGCTTGAAGAGCCCAGAAGCGACAGCCGGCTACATCTCGGCCAGGTGGCGTACACCGAACCGCACTGTCCGGTCTGAGCTTTGGGCTGGTGGGCCGCACCCCCAGCTAATATGCCAGACCCACAACGATGGGTCGGACCAACACCTAGTAGGCTGTAACCGCATCGGTAGGACAGACATGCATCGTTTGTGCTGGTCCGGACTAGACTGGGTCACCGGGTGATCTGAGGTGCTAGACACTTAGGCAAATTGGGTCGCGTCCAGAGGTGCCCTTTGGGCCTGGTCCACTTTCCAGGACAAACCAGACCAACCCAGACCCAAAATGGGTTAGGTCGAGTCGGTTGAATTAAACTTGGGTATGTGGGACCCCCGGGCCGAGTTTGTCAATTCGGTCTGACCCGGTCAGACTAGACCCAGATACATGAGGTCCCTGTTTACTAAAATTCTAAAGAAATGCAATCCATATGTCTGTTTGATGACCCATTTACAGTGTTGAGACCCTATTGCTATGTTTGATCTTTTTTCATTCCCTGAAGTGGATTTTATGTAAGTCTAGAAGTGAAGCATTGGTTAGGGAGAGGTTCTACCAGGCACGCTATATACATAACCCTGCAGTTGGGTTAGACCATAAGACTTCTCACATTCGACTCGTTGTGATTCGACTATGGCCAAGTGGGATTTACTATAGTGTGACATTCCAGGCCCATGGTATGCGATCAGGAGGAGTACATCAGTTGGCTAAGATTATTGGGAATCACTTCTGTGTGACATTGAAAGCCCATGGTACATGATTAGAAGGTGTACCTATGTAGTCCAAGGTTAGTGGGAAGCACATTTGTGTGAATTGGTAGGACCACTGTACTCAATAGAGAAGGAGTTCCCCAGCAGCCGAAGTCTTTGATGATGTGACGTAATATTCTTCTATCACTACGCTAAATGTATACCTGGTGTGAGATATCTTGTGATTCATGCATTACATTGAGGATATTATTTTTGGTCTTTCCTTTTTGTTTTTTGGTCCCTACTGAGTATTTTTTACTCACCCATGCATGGCCATCTCCATCACATGTTGTGTCTGGCGTAGATGATCAACATTTCTATAGAGACTTTGGTAAACCAAGGCCTAGAGTTGATTAGGGAGACAACACCAACATATTCTACAATGGTGGATATAGTATCCTAGGGCTAGGCGGGGCTTTGTAGGATTGGGGAGATAGGACGTTCTACTTCGGATTCTAGTAGCAACACTACTTTCATGATCAGGTGCAGTTTTCCATGGATGGCCATCCGTGTTTCCTTTTTTGTACCTTGTAGTTTTCAATTATTTTGTTGGGTTTGTATTCTGGATCACTTATATTAGATTTAGTGGTACTCAACATTATTTTAGTGATCTGTGTTTCCTATTTATTGTGTGGGACATGGTTGGGATCTATGTTGATATAGGTACTCAGAAAAATGCCTCTCACTTGTAGGTTGATGCATTCAGTTATAGTCTTTTTGCCCTTTGGCTTTCGGAGGCGAGCATAGGGTAGTCACATCACTTTCCCCATGGGATGGGTCATGAAAAAGTGGTGTGAGTGGGTGGTTGGTCCTACAATAAGGACTGGGAGTCTGTTTTTTTTGTTTTGGGGTAAAATTGTTATGTGTTGTGTGCTTGACTTTAATATTCAAGGAGTCCAGTGTTGGTGTGTAGGCCGACGTATCCAAAGACCAGGATTTAGGATTATTATTTTCAACAAAATACATGAAAATATTGGTTTCATAAGTGTCTCCTCATGTTATTTTGAATAAGATTTAGCTCACAAGGTATAATATTTTGACTGTGGAACATCTTGACCTATCTCAGTATGCCTCAACATGGATTACAAACTAGGATACTGATACGAGGATGTTAGGATAGTCCACCTAGCAGCGAGGAATCCATTCAGGGACCAGTTCTAGAGATGTCTCAACTGGTTGGCATGCATGTGATTCCACCACTGGATGGTCAACATGTACAAACCATGGATCTGGTAGAGGATGTTCGTAGACTCAGTGCCCTGCATGAATTTCAGATATAGAGACATCCCAGGTACTAGGGAGAGATATATCCTTAAGTCATTGATGACTAGCTGAAGGTGGTGACATATGTATTCTACTTAGTGACGATACCACCTAACTAGATGGTGATCTTATAAGCAAACATTATGTAGGGCTCGATAGGGAGATGATGGAGCATGACCACCTAGACGCACAATGAGGAGACCTTCACCTAGGCAGTCTTTGAACATCTTTTCCAGTTTGAGTTTTCCCTGAGACCTTACGTTACATGTGCATTTAAGAGAAGCTTCACTTATAATAGGATAGCATAATTGTTGCCGAGTACTCAGTGAGTTTCACCAAACTATATTGATACTCTAATGATATGGTATGCGAACCTTTCTTTATGACTTGAGCCTTTGAGTAGAGACTCTGGTAGGAGATTAGGGCATTAGTGTTGTCTCTCGACATCCCTACTAAGGATGGGGTGATAGAGTGAGACCATTAGGTAGAGAACTTCCTGTTAGAACATGATCCCATAGTTAGAGATTTTAATACAGCTTGGTGGTGGAGTCTTTGGATGGAAGAAAATAGTAGACACGAGGTCCCAAGTGTGATAGCTCTTTCAGAGGATGACCCCATGACTCATGGTAGGTAGTTTGGGGTTCCTAGGCTAGTGGGAGTCAGCGAGGACCCATGCTATGAATCTTGTGTGGTGGGATGGGACACATGTTATGTGACTCCACAACACATCATACATATGACCAGAAGATGGATGAGGTTTCAATAAGGTAGAGGTAGTAATTCATGTTAGGTGGTATGTAGGGTTGTAGAAGATGATGGGGAGTAGGCCAAGCCACAGACACCAGACGATGGTTTGAGGTGTTAAAACCACCACCCTCAAGTGGGCCACCCCGACCTCATGGATAATGTAGAAAAGGGTGAGCACAATATCAGGTTGTGGTAGATTATAACCAAGATTATCCAAGGATTATTTGATGTATGATATGTATCTTCTCCACCATAGCCGTAATTTTTTTATACACAGGTACATGTCACTCCATACATGAAATGGATCTCGTTTAGAGCTCAAGGATTCTAGTGGATCCATTGGAACGATCCTTATTCCTAGAGACTCTTACAAGAAGGGAATCGACGATTACACAATGGTTTAAGTAATGTGAGTTTACTCTAGGAGATGAGAGCATCAACTAGGATATCCTTGTAGTGGCGTTGAGGCCTTACTACGTAATACATGGTATGGACTAGTTATCCACAGTTCATGCTCATATCGACAATTTTAGGCATATAGTGTAGTGTGTCTGCATATATGGGACCATTGTTTCCTTCACAGGTGAGAAGGAAACCCCTACATCACAGGAGAAACATTCATGGTGGATGGTTAATCTAATCACTCAAAAATTGGATACCCTCACCCTTGATATAGTGGATGAGAGGTTTCCAAAATTTCTTGTAGTGGTGGATGAGAACGAGGATGTTTTTATTAAGGATGTTGCAAAATTACCTCCTGATAAGGAGGTATAATTTTCATAGACCTAAACCCCAGGATGGTGCCGATAGCCAAACCTGAATATCAGATGGATCTCGAGGAGCTTCGCAAAATGAGGATATAGATGGAGGACATGCAGAAGAAGGGGTTCGTAAGGGCCATCATTTCACCATGGGTACACTTGGGGTATTTTTCCAATAATTCAGATGATATTTTGAGGTTGTGCGTGGAATTCTGGTGCTGGAACCAGGTGACCATGATGAACAAGTATCCATTACCTTGAATCGATGATCTCTTTGACCATCTGAAATGGGAAAATTGGTTCTTAAAGATAGAACTCAAATCACGCTATCACCAACTTTAAGTACGGGATGAAAATGTACCGAAGATAGTCTTCGGGTGCTGAAACAAAAACTATGAATTTCTGGTGATGCCTTTCAGTGTGACAAACCCCCGAGTAGTGTTCATGGAACTCTTTAATAGGATCTTCCTACCATACATTAATTGGTTTGTTTTTGTCTTCATTGATGACATCATGGTTTACTCAGTGTCTAATGATGAGCATGCTACACACCTTTGTATATTCTTGGATACACACAGAGAGAAACAACATTTTATGAAACTCTAGAAGTGCCTATTATTGACTGGGGATGTCCACATTTTGGGAAACATTATCTCAGAGTATGGAGTTGTAGTGGATCCAGAAAAGATAGAGGCGGTGCTTTCTTGGGAGCCTCCAAGGAATATAAATGTGGTGAAGAGCTTATTGGGAATGTCTGGTTACTATCAGAGGTTCGTTCTTGACTACTATCAAGTTAAATAACCCTTATCGGCATTGAAATGGAATAAATAAATCTTCGGGTTGATGTAGACAAGTTAGCAGAGTTTCCAGGAGTTGAGATGGAGATTGAATAGTGCCCCCATATTGAGACTACAGAGGAGGGTGTTGGGTATGTTGTTTTTTTATGCATCAGGGACCAGAATAGGTTGTGTCTGGATGTAGGAGAAAGCATTGATTTCCTATGACTCATGCTATTTGAGGCATCATGAGAGTAACTATACGGCACATGTCCTGGAGTTAGCAACAGTAGTCTTTTCCTTAAATATGTGATGGAACTACTTGATTGGTGAACGGTTTACGGTTTTCCCAAACAGAAAGAGTCTCATGTACATATTATCCCAGAAAACACTTGAACCTGAGACAGTGATGATGGCTAGTGTTCCCCTAGGACTATGAAATTGAGATATTCTATATTCCAGGAAAGGGGAATGTGGATATAGATGCACTAAGAAGGAGGACCTGTTTGCTGCTACTATGTGAGGTGATGGAGCAACTGGTCGCGATGCATATATCCTGTATGGATGATGGTGGAGTTGATTATCTTCAGTCGATGACTATTAATACCTCACACTTACAGTGAGTCAGGGTGGAACAGTTGGTGGATGTTGAATGTGAGGCCCTATGTGCTCAGTTATCCCCATGACTATCTCATGATGGATTATAAATACGTGGGGATCACGTTATAATTTTTTGTTAGTGAATCATAGTGGTAGTGACAACATGGGAGGAGGTGTTGAGGGAGTTCTGTGCATCCTCCTTGGTGGTACATCCTGGAGTAGTGAAGATGCACCATAACCTTCATTGTCAGTACTAGTGGATGGGGATGAAGAAAACAGTGGTTGAGTTCGTTTCAAGATTCCTCACACATCAGTAAGTGAAGGCTGAGCATCAGCTTCCATCAGGTTTGGCCTATCCACTTGATGTATTAGAGAGGAAATGGGATGATATCTCTATGTACATTATTATGGGGTAACCATGTACATGAATAGGTTGTGATTCTATCTGATTGATCATTGACCGACTCATCAAGTCGGCTCACTTTCTACCCATCTTGGATTAATGACTAGTAGAGGCCTTGGTATGCCTCTACGTTCAAGATATATTGTGTCTCCATGGAGTTCCATCGACGATCGTCTCAAAAAATGATACATTCTTTAAATTCTAGTTGTGGATGGGATTACTGGAGGTGTTCGGGACTTATCTATGCTTCAACACAAAATTTTATCTTCAGACGGATGGTCATACAAATCAGACCAAACAGACCTTGTAGTATATTATTTGTGCTTGGCTCCTAAATTTTGGTTGTAGTTGTGTGGAACACCTGCTAGTGACAGAGTTTCTAAACAAAAAAAATATATACATACACCATTAGCATGGAACTATTTGAGGCCTTGTACAGGTAAACTTGCAGATCACCCTATACAGGATAGACCTAGAGGAGTTAGCACTCATGGGTCCCGAGATGGTATGAGCAACCACTGAGATGGTGCAGATCACCCAGGATCGGGTGAGGACTTTACAAAAAAAGGTATAATTATTATGCCGATAAAATATAGAGTCATATTTTTTTGAGAATGGAGATCATATATTACTTCAAGTCTCAATCTGAAAAGGATTTCATAGATTCTTCTCGGGTGTAAGGCTATATTTGGGGTTAATTTGACCTTTTCAGATCCTGAAAAGAGGTTTCAATGTGCCATACTGCCTATCTATTCCCCCCAAAGATGCACCAATTGAAAGATTTCTTCCACCTGTCATAGCTGTGGAGGTACGTACATGATCCATTTCACGCCATTGACTGGGGAGAGCTAGAAATTGATTAGTGGGTGAAGTTTGTAGAGTTCTGGGTAGAGATAGGGGATCAAAAGAAAAGGTCCTAAGTGGGAGGTCAATTCCTCTGGTGTGATTTTGGTGGTAGCACATGAATCGCTAGAAGACCACAAGGGAGTAAAAGGTTGAGATTCATGATTAGTACCCCCATCGGTTTGATTAGTCTTTAATTTAGATTTTAGGGATGTAAGTCCCTAATGTGGAGAGAATATATTGTCTTGGAAATTATGAGTAATTGTTTTATTTATATGTAATTAGTATGCGACCACACACTTTGACAGCACGTGATTTCGAGGCTCGGTGAGCCCGAAAAAAAAATTTCACTTTTTTATGTATGCTAAAGTAGGCATGTGAGTGGGTATTTATAACTTGTGAACCGGTGCTCTGATTGAAAATATTAGAGCACCGTTAAATTTTTAATGCTGAGATTTTATTATAAAGTAGTTAACTTCAGTAGTCAATGGGCCAAATATAAGTGTTATTTTTCAAACTTTTTGAAAAATAATTAAGTATAGTAAAGAATTTAATTTCTTTTCATTTTTCATCTATTGTGTCATAGATGATGATGATATGGTGCTGAAATGAGGTGAATTGATGATTCTCATTAATGGTTCGTTAACTTGTAGCATAACGTCACATTAATGACATGTAATAGTGATGATATTTTATAAATGAAATAGCGTAATAGAAATTTTGTGACCTTTTTCCCTTTCATTTTTGTTGAAACATAGGTAGAATGAGGAATTGAACTGCGAGTATTCCCTAACAACCCTCTGATGAACTTCCTCTACAAATAAGAACAACAAATGCCAATGAATATCAATCATCTTCGACGTACCATGAAGAATGGAGCCAGAAGTGACTAACGATGTCGACATCCTGAAACCTTCAGAATGTAACTCTGTGGAAAAAACATAAAAGTGGTAGAGGCTATTTTATTTCTATGTTCTTCCTTGTTCGTTTCTAGAAACAATGAACGTGGATCAACCCATGAATAGGTTAATCTATGAATTGTGAATTTATGCAGGAGGGTAACTTTATTTGGGGAATTATCTATCTGGGGTTAGTTTATCCTTCCCTAAGATTAAACATCACCCATTGCCTCCGCAATTTTAAAACTTCTAACATGGAGTGAGCAGTCTGATATGAACAAAGTCATGGACCTCTCCACATGTGCGCTCCTTGTGAATGGATTTTCCAAAATGGTGGAAAGGAACATTCGTGACTATCGTGGTGATGATAGTGACCCGAGAGGCCTGTAAGCATAGACGGATTGGAAAACGGACCACCTGAGCAACTCTAGGTGCATGTAGATGGTGTTGGCGGCCCACATCGGTAGCATGGAGGGGGGGAAGAGCCAACTAGAGTTGCGGTATAGTTGATTCCCAGCCCTCACCGGCTGCATTGGAGGATGGTGGCACACCCGTCAATGCACTACAGCTGCAGGAGGCTGCAGAGTGATGTGATGCCAGGAGGGGACAACATGGACGAACGACCCACGTTTTACACATCTAGGTGGCTCAGTGATCCGCGGTCACCTAGATGTTGTAGGAGGTCCCCACTCCTCTACGAGGCCAATGGTTGTTGGACACAACATCCAGCTATGTACCGACAATGTGGTGCACAACGACCCTCATTAGGTAGGTCGGGCTTAACTTTGGAAATCCACCCAGCTTGTGGCATAGACCCATATCCCAGTAGGCCAGACGCACACATGATCCACAAATAGTGGGTCATACGAGCTCTGACAGGAAACACCCATACCCTTTGGGTTGGGTTGGACTACACAAGGTCGGTGGGCGACCCGACGTGATGGACCCTCAGCCAAACCAGGCAGGCTCCAACGAGGTCCATTAGGCTAGCCCCCATGACCATGCTAGACCAGACGAACCCAGACCCATAATGGGTCATGTCGAGTCTGTCGAATTAAATAGGTGTATCTAGCACCCATTGGCCGGGTTGGTCGAGTCGGTGTGACCTGGTCTGACTAGACCCAGTTGAAACCAGGCTCTGTTCACAAAAATGCTAACAACATGCAAACCATGCTTCATATTGATGATTTTTTTTTGGAGTTCGCACCCTCTCTATGAGGAGAATCATTTAGAATTACTTGATGAGGCTTTTAATGGATGTTGACATGCGATGAATGGATTGAGGTGTGGTTCTCCCATGAGTGATATGTATGGAACCCTGTGGTAGGTTCAGAGTTGAAGACTACTGACCTTCGACTCTATGAGACTCGACTATGGCCCACTGGGAATAACTTCTATGTGACATTTCAGGCTCACGATGGGACAAAATTTTGTGTGACATTGAAGGCCCACAGTACGCAACATGGAGGTGTACCTAAGAAGTTCGTGATTAGTGTGAAGAATATCTTTGTGACATTATAGGCCCACTATACTCGATTGACATGGAGTTCTCTAGCAGCTGAGGTGTTCAGTGATGTGGCTGATGATTCTACTATCACTTCCCTAAATGTATACCTGGTGTGAGTGGTCTTTTCCTTTGTGCTTTACATTGAGTAATGTTGAGTTGTCTTTCATTTATGTGTTGGGTTCCCAACTGAGCATTTTTTTAATCACCCTTGCACGAGCTTCACCCGCATGTCTTATGTATAGTGCAGACGATCGATGTTTTGATAGAGACATGAGGGGACTAGGTCGTAGAGGTGTTCAGGTTGATGGGACCAACAGACGCTATGATAATGGACATGGTGTCATCAGGCCAGGTAAGGCCTAGTAGAGTCGATTAGACAATACATTCTACTTCTGCTTCCAGTATCTACACTACTCTCATGATAATGTGTAATTTTCAATGGATGGACTTCTATGATTACCTTTTTTTACTTTTTTGTTTTGATTTCAATTGTTGGCTTTGTATTTTGGCCCACTTATTTTAGTTTCACTTGCACCCACCTTATTTAAGAGATCCTTGTTTCCTTTTAAGTGTGTGTGACTTGGTTGGGAGTGCTTGTGAGCATAAATGTTCTCAGAAAATTGTATCCCACTTGAATATTGATGCATTTGGCACTATTCGTCATCCTCTGGCCTTTGGGAGGTGAGATTGGGGTAGTCATGGCATAGGCCTCGGGGGATGAGCCATGACAGTGCATACATGTTTACTTCCATTTATTTGAAGAATGATTTTTTTCTATATTGATAGACATTGTTCATTCAAATTGGTTAAATATGATTCTATGACATAAAAACATTTCAATAATATCATTATTCTTATGTTATAATGTTATTTTGAAAATTAAACACATCCTTAACCATAATCACCCATGGAGTATATGTTTTTTATGTCTTTTGAATGTTTAGACACCAAAAAGAAGAATACCATAAAACAGTATAGTGGTAAAAATGATTTTATTAAAAATTTAAAACCAATATTATTCATGGTTTTTTGTTATGTTAAATTTATATTATTTATTTAAATTTTGATTAAAATTTCATATTCTATTTCTAAAATTACCGAAATAGGCTGACACTGATTCAATTTTCATAAAATGTAACTAAAACACTTAAGACATTATATAATATCATTATAAATAAATATATATATATATATATTGTTACCTTACCTTAATGGATATAAGAATTGTGATATTTATATAACATATTGGGCAAAAAAATTGAAATTATAAAGTACCTGTGGAATAATTATAGTTACAAACACACACACAAAACAAGTATTAACAAACAATTTTATTCAAAATGAATGATCATAAATGAAGAATATATTAGTCAATATATATGAATAAGGTTATGAAATATAGTATTATGATAGTTATGATTTCTTTATACGAGTATAGAGTGTGATCAACTAAGAAGGAATTCAAGGTAGGGGTTTTTGTTAACTCATTTTCATTCCATTGAGTTAAAAATATTATAATTGAACACCATTATTCAAATTTTTACTAATTCTACCAAATAAATACATTATAATTCATTTAACCCTTATTTTCATTATTTATGAATTAATTCCTTTTAATATCATTATCAAATTAATTTTACCATAATGATTGTCCTACTTTGATAGATTTCTAGGTTCTAATATCATTTTTAGTTCCTGTTTCATGTCATGCATCAATTCATACTTATATAGAGTATACATTTATTATTTTATAATTAAATAATTAATAATAATTTATTCATTGTATTTCATGTTCAATTTCATGCCATTTATACTTAAGGTGTTTTTATTTTAATATTGAAGAATCTGTTTGGTATCAGTTCCCAAAACCATTTGAAATAACATCCTCTAAAATGAGATAAACCATAATGAGAATTTGAATATTCATTAATTATAATATCATAACCAAATTATTCACATAAAGTTGTCCATGAATAAAATTTTATTGTCATTACCATTTATCTAATGAGATGTTTTATAATATTTAAAGGTGTTGTTGTAACAAACACATGTAATTTTTAACAAAAAAGGGAAAATATTTTTTCACTATGTTTTTTATTTGGATTATAAATTCGTGGATATTACTATTTTTTTTTTAAAAAAAACAGAAATTTTTAATTTTGAAAAAATTTAATTTTTTATGAATTGTTTATAATACAAATATTTAAAAAAATCATATGGGATATTTTCCAAAAATAAAATATATATTATCATTTTCCATGTGAATTTTTTTTTCTAGAATGTCTTTTTTTCAAGAAAAAACATTCTTGTAATCATTTTAATGGATTATATATAGAAATTTACATGTGGTATTTTTTTAATATATTCAAATGATCAAGGATATTTATTATCTGTAGATTAAGTTTTTCATAATTCCCCAAAAATTTGTTTATCATATATAGAATCATCCTCCAAAATTAATTATAATCGATCAAGGATATTTTTCAAATGATTCCATATAACTTATTTCCAAGTATATATGATATAATGTTATTTTATTTTACTTAAATGATACATTACTAATTTTTTATTTAATAATAATTCACCTCTTGATGGAATGTTTTTCTTCCAATGCCTTTAATCTGTGAATACACTAATTTTCACCCTATGATAATGGGTGTTAGAAAGGATTCCCATAGATTAATTGAATTGGAAAATAATGGAATAATAAATTTCCAATTTTTCAATACAATATTAATTACATATATAATCTTAGTTTAATGTTATTTATCTATAATTTTACCTGATACCATAGGATATCCGTTAAATTTTTGTAGGTGAGAAAGTTATAATTATGGATATATTTGTGAATTTATTAATTATGTGAAACAATTTGAAAATATAATAAAATCCATTTTTATTATATGGGTTCTACATAACAATTGATTATTTTAAAGTTGAATAAAATTAATTCGGATTATTGCAGGTGGGGGGCCTATATTTCATTATAATTAAATGTTTTAAGAATTATATATCATTTGATAAAAAAACATGGATGCAATTGAGTTTGATCAGACAATGTATAAATGATCGAGTTTTGATACATTTTCATATCATGGATAAGATTTTTTTTATCCAAAAAAATATTCATGATTTTTTTTTTACAAAATTTTAATTTAATTATGGTTGTACCACATTTTTGTGATTCTATTCACATTAGGATATGACACATTTCAATTTCATAACACACTCTTTTTATTATTATTATATATCACGACTCTTGTCTCATTCCTGCACTATAATTTTAATCATGATTTATATTATGAAAAGTATTATTCTAGGACTCATGGTTTATGATAAATTATTTTTTTGGTATGATTTTAGTATATATATTTTTATAACTATATGTTAATATTATACCAATATATGATTATATATTTTTATAACATATATATATATATACTTAAATATCATTTTATAACACCCATTTTTATGTTCACATTTCCCCTAATTATTAAATAATACATTATTTATAATTTAATTCTATTGTTATTTTAGATGTATAATTTATCAGTGTTATTTTAGAGTCATTATGGATGAAGTCGTCTCTTGTAGAGTAAAAAATGATAATTAAATATATTGAACTTGGGATCTCCTAGTTGATATTTTTTTACTAAATAATTAAAAGCAAAACGTAAAAAATTCATTTTAAATAAAAGGGTGCATTTTATTTGAAGGATCATATCATAGGGATTTATATCAAATACTGTGATTTAATGAATTTATTTTTCGCATTGGGTACGGGAGTTCTTCTCCAGGGCCACTACACAAGGTATTAGAGCAGCGTGTTCATAAAATTATAGGTTAGGGTGTTATCATTTTAGAATAACATACTAATTATAATTCTCAATAAGAATTTATAGGATATGTTTGATCATTGTATCAATTTAATGGGAAAAACTTTTGGTGTTTAACATTGAACATTTTATTTTATTTATTAAATAATACATAATGCCATTAGTGGGAACATAAGAGAAAAATCTATTTATATGAAAATATTATACAATTATTGTAATGTAGGTTTTTTTATTTTCCATGAAATTACAGTCTTATTTGGTTAATGCGATGTGGATGTGTCTATGAAAATGATTTACCCTAGGAGTAGAATCCCGAAAATGGGTTTATTGGTTATTAAATCGACCTTCACTAGGTTTATTTTGTGTGAGAAAATACTTAATCACGTATCTACATACTATTGGGGAATATTAAATTTTTAATTCACAGTATATTGAATCCCCATTATAATGGATTTTAACATAATTATGATTAATTTTAAAAATTTTTATGCTAGAGATCCTAATCGGAATAGTACAATTAATATCCTAGGGTTGATCCTAAAAAAATAAAATGTCAGGTATACACATCATTTATGATATATTTCTTATGAGCCTATATTTTATTTTATTAGAATAATAGAATATGTATTTTCAAACCTAATTATTAGATATTTGATTAAATGGTTGAAATCTAAAGGAACCGATTTAACAATAGGATTGAATAGATGGTTCATAGATTTCCCCAATGATAAATAAAATTCTATAGAGGTTAAATAGAAATTTTCTGTGATTATACCTAATAATATAAAATGATATATGTTCAAACCAACTTTTTAAGTAACTCTAGAACTAATTAAAGTAGGGATTAATGGAGTTATCTACTGTATAAATTTATTAATACCATAGATTGAATAATTTTTGAATTCCTACAGGTCTTAAAAGTTGGAAGATTCACTCATAGGAATGTATTATAGAAATAAGAATATTTCATTTCTATGTTTAAGGATATAATCTAGAACTATATAATAAAAGTGAAAATTGTGAGTTTAGTGAAGATAATGATGAGGTATAGATTTTATCTTATTTCTCCCTTAATAAGTCATTGTCTTTGGTCTAGGTAATGTGGAAAATACCCAAGTCAATTCCATTATTAGAGGCATAAAAAATATAATACACCTCAATGGCCCCCTCAAATAGGGGAATAGAGAAAAGTCTATGAAATGATTTCAATTTAATAAGAAAATGATAAGTAGGTCATTATTAACCCTACTCTATATTATTTGATGTTTTATTTTATTCGAAATTCAATACACTATACTATATATATTATGTTTATTGGGACATAAAATCACATATCCAATGATTTTTTATTTTGAGAAAAAAAATTATGTTTTATAATTATTGAATTTAGTGATGATGATTTTTTATAATAGCCCTCTTAATTTTTTCCCTTAATATATTTTTATTATATTTCAATAGTCAAATCCACATATCGACAAAAACCATTTATAAGTTATTAAAATGGGAATGTCAGATATCATTTTTATAATAAATCTATAATGAACAAATTAGTGAAGCACTGATAATAATCTTTATTAAAAAAACTAAATCCACTACATTGGTCTTACCAAATAGTTATTTAAGTTGTTACATAGAAATTATTCAGTAAAATATGTGTTTCCTAGGCCTAACTAATGGTTTTAGGTATATATCTAATTTTGGAAACATGAATTGATTCATTTATATTCTGTAGTGACTCATTCTAGTATGTTTCACTAAAATTTCATGTATGAAATTTATTTTAGTATGGATTGTTTTACAACCCCATATTACACTAAATATCAATATAGATTTTACATTAAATTTTTTTTCCAAAACATTTTTCTGACACACTGGAGAACTAAAATGATAAGATACATAATAGGTAAATTTTTTTATGTAAACAATAAGAAAAAAATGATAAGTGTATGAGAATATATTGATCAAATATAAATACATTCATTTAGATGTAATTATGTTGTAAAAATAAAAACTATTATGTTTTTTATGTAATATGAATTTTATAATAAGAAAATTAAGTGACCAATTTTTTACTTCTTATTACAAAAATAAATATTTTTTCACTATTTGAACTAATATATTAGAAATAATTTGTTTATTTATTTAAAGGAAGTAACATAAAAATCAATTATTTTTTTAATGGTTATTTTCCAATAAAATAATTTTGTCTTATTAATTTATATTTTAAAACAAATGATAAATAAATATATTTTATAATTTTAATTTTCTAAATTGAACATAATTTTTTGAATTAATTATTTAATATTTATCTTTCTATTATTTTTAGACATTTTTCTGTAATAATTAATTTTTAGGTGGATTGGGAAAATACAAATTTTTGAATAAACTAAGACTTTTATGACATTACAACAATATAATAATTACATACAAATTTATGAAATAATTATCTATACACAAACTAGTTATTAATGAAGTAATATAAATCATTTAAAATAGAATTTAGAATGTCTAAAACCAATGATGGACATTAGAAAAACTCAAAAAATATTTCATAATGAAAACAATTTCTATGATAATATAATAAAAAATAAACATTTATCATTATATAAAATTAGAAATAAAAATTTTGATTTCATATTTATAAAAAATTATAAACTTTTAAACAATGATGGTTTCATTTTTAAGAACAAATGAAACTACTAAAATTAACTTTTATTGATATACTGATGGTGAAACTATTAATTGTTTTAGATTTTTATTTTTAACATCGTGTTATATTTCTCAGGTAAATTTAATTAATATATATATAATACATAATATAATATTTTTTAGAAGTTAATATATAATTATATTAATACATTTTAAATTTTTAGTCAATAGTAAATATGATTATGAACTCTTAATAAATAAAAAGTTATTTTTTATAGAAAATGTTATTACATAAATTTTATTTTTTAATTAAAAAGATTATTTTCTAATTTTTTGAAAATTTATTTTATTAAATGGGGAATAAATTAACGTCCAATATATATAATATTTTTTAGAATTTATATTATGTATTTTTAAAAAATTATAAATTATAAGGCTGAAAACCAGTTTCAAGGATAACAAATGGTATGACTTAAAATCTATGAGTAAACTCCTGTAATTGAAATATTTGTTAGAATGGCAGTTTGATGATTATAAACCACAATACGAACTCAAACATCAATATTCCATAGTTTGGGAGTCACTGATCCTTGATTAATTTCATGGAATTTTTTAAAAGTGATACACATTGCCAAAAGTGTTTTTTCCTTCTCATTTAAAGGGAGACCCCTTCTATAATATTAGAGATACAATTCTCCATAGATATTTTCTTGAAACCATACCACATTTCACTCTCATTTAATTTTATTTATCTTAGTATGAACCATGATCACTATAAATCAACCTCATCCCTTTAATAATATATTGTTTATCAAAAAGATGTTTATCGTATCGACGTATATATTAATTATCCCATACCATTTTTCATATAAATATTAAACATCCAATTATTTCCTATCCAAATTGATATAATGATCGTCGATTCAATATTATACTAATACATTTATATAATAATGAAAAATTTATTCATTTCCATTCACTTATAACAATTAAATAACGTTGATCATGTGTACATGTCGACTACCATATCCACGAAATCATGACTTCTATTTTTCAACACCACTAATATATTATTTTAATGATGGTATTGATAAATAAATATGATATATAAAATTTATTAATGATTACGACAAAACAATTTTCTTAACTAGCTTAATCCACAATAATTTGTAGAGAAATAATAATTCTAATCATTTATAGGTCTTTAATACCCCTGTAAAAAAGAATCATTTTTCAATTTTCATCATTTTTATATAATTTTTAACAAAATATATTATAATATGATTCAAAAAATATAAATATTATCAATATTATTTGAATATAATAACATTAGGTAAATAAATAAATCTTAACAATAATCGCCCATAATGTATAGTTTTTTCATATTTTTGACACGTTTACTATGTATGTGAACAATGATATAAATATATATCTTGTATGGAAATTATACAATTAATAATGGTATTATTATAAATTAATATTCATTTTATTATTGGTTTATGAATCTGTGAAGGTTATTTTATGTATTTATAATATTACTAAAATGTCATTTTGGAAAGAAAAAATTACCCGAACAAGTTTCCACTGAATCAAATTTCACACACCATATATAAAAAACATATAAGATGTGATAAAATAATTATAAAAAATATAAATAATCAATTGATGTTTAATAGGTTATCTAGTAAGGATGAACATTTAATCAAATAATCGTCATCGAAATCAACATCAAAAAGAATTGTTGATATAGATAAAGGTTGTAACACCCATTAGAAACAAATAATTTATAAATATCCATTTATACCTAATGAATGATCTTTAATAAATTATATAAATAAATATTTATATGATTCATAATCTATAATAAAATATTATGATTATTATGGTTTTTTATAGTAGGTTATTTTTTGATATTCTATGTTAGAATTCATGGTAATGGTTTTCAATAACATAATTTCATTACATTGAGTTATAAAAATTATATTTGAACACTATTATTCCATGTTTGATTAAGTATACATAATTATTAATTTTGAATAAATGTATTCGTGTGGATTATATGTTTTCTAATTATTACGTATATATTTTTATCAAATGACTCCTACCTAAATGATTATGCAACCTATATTGGTTTCTTAGTCTGAATACATAATTTTAGGGGAAAACTATTATTATAAACCAATTTATTCTTATATAGTGTGTATATTGAATATATTTTATATTATATCATGCATTATATTCTATTCATGGTATTTTAATTTCAATTATATTCCATTTAATTTTCTCTTTTTTAGATTTAAATATTCAGAAAGACATTAGGATTGTTTCCCCACCATAAATTTCAAATCATGGCCTTTAAAAAAGGATAAAATATATTGGGATTTTGTAATTTTATTATTTATCTTTTTATAACCATATTTATCCCCTATGATTATCATTTTTGAAATATTTTTCACAGAAAATTTTATATATGTGATATTTTTAAATCAAATTTTTTATTATGGATAAGAAAAATATTATTCTTTTATGAAACATTGAGGTCAATACACTACTATTAACAAAAAATATAACAAAGACATAATGAAGAAGAGAATGGGTTCAAACAAGAGAACTCATCCAGAATTCGTGAACTACAAACAAAAATAAAAAAGTCTAGGTGCATATAATTACCACAATAATATTATCCAAACTAGTCAGAATCATATTCAACAGGATGGAATTATTTATCCAAAAACGTTTTCCTACCCATAAGAGACATTGATTTAGTTATCCTAGTGGGATTAAAATGAGAGTTATTATTCTATGGTCTTAATATCTTAATAGGATCCAATGAAAGGTCATTAATATCCCTTACACTTCCCTCTATATAAGCATCCCAATAATATTTCATCATTTATTGATCATCATTATCATCTTTATATTCCAAATTTCATTCAATTTTTATTAATGTAATTTTTCTATTAAGTACCACATGAGTTGTGGACCTCCAAGATAAGAATAGTTAAAACATTCATCATCATATTTCTTTGTGGAACCTTACTATTCTTAGGGTTCTTGAGATTTTTTAACAACATCCAACATATGTTTATTGGTTTTCAGAGCACTTCGAGAAAAAAATTCCAATTCAAATATTCACCAGGAGGAATTAGAATAGAATATACTATGATTTTAGTAACATTATCTCACTTAGACCTGTGATGTCCAACCTTAACTTGGAATGATGATTCAATAAAAAATGAACATCTATATCCTTATTTAATTTTAACTGACCATAAATTTTCCATCCTTGTTAAATTATAAGATCTTGAACAAATATAAAAAAAGACTAATCATTTGAACATATGACATTATGAATGGAATCCATCTGTTGGTGGAGAGGAACGAATCATATCCATGAAATTAGATCTATGAAATCTTGTGATCGGATCGATTGATAAACAAACTAAATAGAAATCAGTCATAAATAAATTTTCTTTTGAATATCCAATATAATGATATTTCACAAAAAATAAAGGTAATTTCTAATATTTAATCTATATATTGATACAATCTTCTAAATTTGAAATAAAATTATAATATAATCATTTCTAATTGATATCAATTTCAACTAGGACAATATTGTATTTCCCAAATCAATAATATATTTTGGTCACATAAATCTTAAAGTGAACACCCACACCTGAAGAAACATAAAAAAATAGGAATTTCATAAAATCTCATAAAATCCTATTATTCAAATAAGTTAAGGGGCCCTGGTATTCTTTATGATGGATTTATTTAAACCAATATTCCACACATAAATTTAAAAAAAAATCAAATCAATGAAATAGAGAATATTTCCCATTACATAATCATCAAAAAATATATAATACATAGGATATGTAAAATCCACATTATAATAGTGATACATTGGTAATAAAAGAATTCCCCATAATGTGATAAATTGTATCATTTTTGTATCCAAATTTAAAGGTATAAATCCAAGTAGGAGAATCGATCGATAATGAATCGATAATCATTATAACATAAAACTATGTACAATTTCATCTTGATTATCCCTTACATGTGAAGTTTTACCTTTGATGATGATTTATTTAGTATAAAAGTCTATAAGAGATGAAAAATTCTTCATGGATTTATCTTTGTAATACAAAAATTTATCCCAGATAGTCATTCCTTTATTTCACCAATAATAGATAGTTGTAAATCATGTTGAGTCAAAAATTACCTCTAAAAAAGATAAAAAAAATACAATCCGCAGGGAAAACCATTTCCAAAAACTAATACTTGGATCCACCATAAAATTCATTATGATCTCCAAATCCCACCTCGTATCCCCAAATCATTTCACCAAAGGTATTTTTTATATAATAGAAAACGAAATCATATTGACTTTTATTTTAGCATCGACTCAAAATTTTCTACATATACCAATATTTAATTTGAATATTAAATATGTTTAGTTTCACCAACATGATCCTTCTGTATAAAAGTAAAAAACATTTTAACATTTTTATAGAACATTTAAAAAAAAATAATGTATTTTATAATTTCTATATTAACATTCCATTATGTCATAATTGTCATGTTTTTTAAAACCCCCTATCTATTTCATCACCTATTCTTGATGAGATTATTCTCGGGCTATTTCATATTATAGGTTTTCACAATATCATGGATATTTCCAATTCGAAAAGAAATTTTTCACAATCCTCTTAATAACAGTTTTTCATCTATATCATCATCCTTTAAGCTTTATTATTACTGATAATGGGAATTTTTTAAATGTTATGACACAAATTATAACTTTGAATGTGTTATATAATATTCACTGGTGTGAAATTAACGACCCATCAATTCATTTTTTCTTTTCTAATCATCCCCAACATGTTGTCTTATTTTTTTCTAATGCTTTTATTTTATTGATACCTTATTTACACACCATTATTAGAGATGTTCTATAATATATATATATATATATATATTGAAAATAGATTTATTTTTTCAGAAATACCATATATATATTATCTATATTGTGTAAAAACTATGTATTAGATCGATAGATGTACACTTCTCTATAATTTTAATTTATATCATTGAATAGAAATTAAAATTTTATGGGTGATCTTATTTGTATTGTGGATATATTTGTGAATTCGTCCTTCAAATTATTTCATTTTAAATGATAATGATACCCATTTATTTACTTGGGTTCTTTTTGATGAATGATTTTTTTCATGTAGCCCAAATTTTAATGTATGATGATAGTAGCTGCCTATTTCAACCTCAAATTCATTGGTTAATGAATAATATCATATAAGATAGAACAATGAGAATATGAATGAGGTTTTCACTTAATGTAGGCCAGATTGTGTTTTCCCCCTTTTTTATTGAATGGGTATGACTAGGTTTGATCATGAAGCACAGTAATAATTATGTTATCAAAAAAATCTTATAGTTATGGTTCTTCCAAATTTCTATGATTTTATTCCCTGAAGGGTATTCTACACTCTTATTATTGATATAAAATCCTATGACTGTTAATTTACATTTTCAAAATATTTTGATTCAAGCCTCATATTATTCGATGCATTATTATAGGTGTTATGTTTTATGATCAATGTATTTTGGGTATGATTATCTTATGTATATTTATTTTACCCATATGTTCATCTTATGATCAGTTATGATCATTGATTGGTATTAGTTATATTTGCCCTAGTTTATTATTTTTTCATTGTCATTCTTATGATTCCATATCTATAGGTTAATTAAGAATGGATTATAAAAAATTAAATAGATTATAATTTTAAATGGAGAAATTATTGGAGATATTTAATACCCATTATGAATTATGTATTCTTGTGTATTATAGGAAAAATTAATATTTTATTTGAAGAACATGAGTTTTCCTTGTTAATGAAAATTCCTATTATCCAAAACTATAATCCTAAAATATCCATGCAATAAAAATTGTAAATGATCTATGAATGATATTTTATTTGAATTTTTCTCAAATAATATCATTTAGTGATTGTGTTTTAATCACATTATATATCAGCGGGGGTCTAGGGGTTATTCAATCATGATTGGTGGTAAATGAAAAAAACAAATCATTCTAAATAGGGGTAGTCTGCACCTACGAACACATTTCAATTTCATTTATCAAATAATTTAATTTTAACAAAATAAAAATAAATTATCATTTCCAAATCCAAATTATTTTATAAAAAAATTATTAAATATTTTTATTACAATATCAATGCATCTTGGTTTAGAAAAATATAAGGCTTCATCCATACCGAAATTGGTCCATACATAAGAATTTATATAATTTCATTTTTTAATTTCTTCTTAAGAAATTTAGAAAATTATTAACAAATAAATTAATAAAACATAACTGTAATTATGATACATATGTTATCATATAATAATGTTTATATTGAGTTTTTGAAGATTGACGAATAATATGAAAATGAAATTATATATGGTTATTTAAGAATCATTCCATTATCATTAGAATAAATACTTTTCCAAATGGATTGTGCCCCTAGGAATGACTTTTGAGAAGACTAAAACCTTTATGAGGATTACTACAGTTTTTGTTTGGGACTCAGGTAGTGTGTTGGATAAACTAAATTACTTTGATGTTAGGGAAAATTGATAGGGTGAAAGTGTCCATTTATAAGTGAGAAGAGTGGAATTTCTATAAAATAGAATCAATATTCCAGGATAATGGTCACAAATTTTGTGATATTATGGAGAAGGGGTGTGATATGATCAAGATACATCTCTTAAAATCATTTTGATGAATTTTTTTCAATAAACTATGACCTTTCCCCTAAATTTAAATTTTGTTAATTTATTTTTACTACATTATCTAAATTTTATTCTCGGTAACCAATATCCATGTTTATAAAAATATTATAATTATTTTATAATATGGATATATTTGTACATAAAATAAAAACCATTTAAGAAATTAATAATTAATTGATTTGAAAATAATTTTAAAATTTCAAATGTATATTACATGAAAGTGATTTTAGTGAAAAATAAAACATTAGTTATATGATTTAAAATACTGGATTATCAACTTCAAAAGAAGATTTCTAATATATAATTTCAAAGATAAAATAAAAAAACCCTTATTTAAAAGTTGCTATATAATTTAATTTATACTTATATCTTAATATTTTCATAATATCAAATTGGAAAATATTAATTTTCACTATTTCACTTCAGATTATTTATTTTAGAAATATATCAAAAAACAATATATCATTGAAATTATGAATATAAAAATTATTTTAATTTAGTGACATAAAATTTTAAAATTTTAGGAAATTAATTTTAAAATGGAATTATAGTATTTTAAGAAAAACTGCATTTATTGGAAACAAAGTTTGTAAAAAAAAGTAATTGTTCTTAATATCATTTCCTAAAAATTTCTAATAAAATTTTATTTAATTAGGATTTTTTAATAAAAAAATATTTTATCAATGTATTAATATACATAATTAACCGTGTCTATTATTTTTTATACATTTCATGAAGTACATAGTAATATTTATACCCACTAAAATAACGACTACATTTAAAAATAACATTTAATACGTGTTACTTTATAATAATAAAATATATCACAGTTTGTTTATTTGGGATTCATATTAAACATTTTATTAAATTGGATAATAAAAATGAAATTAGTTATGAAATAGAGGGGTGTTTCATGGAAGAACATTAAAATATTTTGTATCAAAAAACCAAGAATGATATTTATGTGTTTATCCAAATAAAAGTGGTCCAAGAATTTGACCTTGTTATGACTTCACTCCAGTCACTATCCCTGCATTCAACATCCCCCTCCTTTAAGTTAAGGGAAAGACTTCAGTTTATTCTTAAATGATTAGAATTAATATATTTATCTATATTTATTGAAGTTTATCTAATATTTACCATAACCACTCTCTTTTTTTCTTAATAAATTATAACTCTATTGAGAATAAGTGTTCTCATGTGCGAGTTTAAAAATAATAGTGTGATGATATTCAAATTTAATATGTATTATAACAAAATGAGTATATAGTATTTAATCATTGATTAGAGTTTTTAACCAATTGATATATATAGTAATTATTCTTTATTGGAGATAAATGTTGCAAAAAATTCTAAACTCATCGATCATTTTTTAGTTCTTTATGTTATACTACAAATTTTAATTTGAGTTTATTGAATCTAAACAGTTCATAGTGGTTGTTTTAAATTAAAATAATTTATCAAACCAATGTCCACTATTAGAGTTGGTGGCCTAGAACAAACTAATTTTTAATTTAATCATTAATAAATACCTAATCACATCTGGATTGTTCTTCTGCGTGACAATGCATGTCATAATATCATAAGGATAGATGTTGGATTAAAAGTTCATAAAAGATACCTCCTATGATGACATACTTGAAGTGTCATAACACAGTTCTTTAATATGTGTTCTATGTCTAGATGATGTTATTTGAGTGACACACATAATATAGACCATTAGGGTTGGGGACTCATAAAACATTGAGGCGCCTTTTCATGGTGTGCACCTTTGGAAATATCTAGGAGGATATTAAGAAAACAATACTCGCCAATATGAAATCAACATTTCATAGTGTCATTTGATGTTACTATATACGGATGTGTGTATTGGTCCTTGGACTTTCCGATTATAATTAATGGTTATTCACACTCGTGCACTTATATGTATTGATGAAAACTGTGACGACACACTATTTGCAGCGAGGTAGGATACGTTGGGTGCGTCAAGAGTCATACTACATTAATTGATGATGTGAGTAAAGAAGTATCCCTTATATTCCATAATAGATGTAGATATGTCAGTCCCTTTGATAGAATTGAAATATCCTATATAAATCCTTGTCCATGGTAAGGAATGGACGAGTTTAAATCTAGAAAGACATTGAAAGAAAAATTGAGAACATGGGTTGATAGCACCAGCATGGAACCTGCTTGATTCGAGATATGTGGACAAAGGGATTATATTACACAATAAGTGTTCGTATGAGGTTACACATCATGGCGGCGTTAACTTCATTCTCTATGGTTTCCATGGAATGTTTCTAGATGCTAACTTTGGATGGTAAGAAGGCACTGCCAAATGCCTCTGAGAAAGAGGCCTAGAGGGTCACACACTAAGTGTGTCCAAGTATCTCCGTTAAATGTTAATTTAACAAGTTAAAAAAAATTATTCTCGATTGTGGTTTAATAATTATTTAAGGATTCCTGATCACATTTATTTCGAATCTAGTTATTCGAGAGAATATATTGTGGGTGAAGTAATATATTTATTACAAGAAATGGAGTGATATTTATTCTAGAAATGAATATCCATTATTCTAGGTCTAATAAATGTGGTGGAGGAAATAAAGAAAAATGAAATATTAATTACACACCATATATATTAAATATACACACCTTGTATTTTTTCGGAATTTATTTGAAATAATATTATTAATTTAATTAAATAATATTACGTGTAATTTTCTGGGCGCATGTCATGTTATAAGAATAGTCAACTATTATTAATAGACATGGGGTATTACTATGAATTAATTGAAATGAATAAAGTCTTTCAGTTAATTAATTAATTTTAATATTCCTTGTAATTAAAATCACAATTATATAATTCTCTTTATCCTATCCATTTTTTGTGGTGGTTGTGACCAACTGATCCATGAATGCTCTCAAGCATTGAGAGAGAGATCCTCCTCCATCGGATCAAGGCGATCGATGTCAGACATCGTAAGTGAAGGCTCATCAGCACTAGCACCCAGATATCCCTTCGGCGATGTTGAGATATACGTGGAGCATATTTGGAACACCTCAAGAAGATTCATACACTTGGATTATACAACTTAATTATGAATCACATCCGATCGTGACCAGAAACAAAAATGAAGAAATAATTCCATCTAGGTAATTCTGGTCAATTAATTAAATTAATTATAACAAACATATGCTGATCCTATCTATGGTTTTGTGACTCCCCTCTTTATTTTTCATTCTTCTTTCTATTCCAATGATCTGGCGGTTTATTATCATGGCGGATCTCTGATTAACCCTTATTAATTCTAAAATTAATGTTGGATACACCCATAAATGTGCTTCCGCTTCTCCAAGAACATATAAGTGGTATCAGAGGGATTCATATCATTGATTATAATTATTTAGTTTTTTTTGGTTATTCATGCATTTAATAATTTAGTTGTTTGAATACATGTTAATCATTCTTTAATTCTAAATCTTGGTATCTATTCTTCCTTTCTTGTTTCTCATTCACCTTACCAAAACAAAGTTTTCATTTAATTTTTATTAAAATAAAATAGAGGATCTCATTCAGAGGTTCCAAACATTCCTGGTCATACAACACCAAAATACATGGCCTCTATTCAGAAGTACATGTTGTGTACTCGAGGTTCAATGCATTGGACCGGTCCACCAAATTTGGTCGTGTGTTGGAGTATTTATAAGTCTTAATTGACACCTTGTGTTGACCAGGAACTGGTGGCACATGGTTTCCGGACTACACGTCATGTAATCCACTGAACATGGCATGTAGTCCCTTCAAGTTAGTCTTTGACCTTGTACCCCATCCTTGGCTTGCCCAGATCAAAAAAAGGTAATGTGGATACTAAACAGCGTGTGTCCCACTGAACACGCCGTGTACTCCAAAAAATTTCCAAAGTATATCTACACGCCATGTCCCTAGGCATGTAATTCGGATGGAAAGTGAATAAAACTACACACCGTGAATTCGAAACTACACTTTAACACCCCAAGGTTTTGAAAATAAATATAGAATGTGATTTTATAATCTATCCATCAAACATAACTTTGCCTCTTCTATATTTTGAATTTTGAAAAATGCTCATTTAGAGTTGTGTTCAGTAAGACATTTGGAGTCTGATAGAACAAACATGATTATTGAGGAATAGTAACATACCCAAAAGAATAGTAATATGAATAGTAATATGACCCTTATGAATAGTAAATAATATTATTATTTTAATTTCTTAAGGCAATAAGATAATGAGATCTTAGTTAGTTTTTCAATGAGAAATAAAATTAATTGCACTTTAAGATATTTATTTTTCAAATTAACTATGAATTTATTTAAAAATTAAATGAATAATATTTAGAAAATTATGTTTTGAAAAATGGATTTCAATTTTTAATTATACATGTCTAAAAATGGTTACGGTTAATTTTGGAAATTTTTCTGAAAAGGTTTATTTTTTTAGTGAATAGTAAAATATACTGTTTTTAGTTTCGATGTGATTATGACATCATTAATGATGTAATAATGATGTCATAAATCTGGTCGACTTGTGTATAGTTAAATAAGATGTGGGGTGTTCCAATTGGCTTTAACCATGGGAAAATTACATGGTCAAGCCCATGGTTTTGCAAATACCACCAATGAGGTGTCCTTTGGAAATTATTAAAATAATCCCAAACATTTCATATAAATACCATCTCTTCCCTTAATTGAATTCATTCCCAATTCTCCCTTAACAATTCTATGGCCTCCTTACCTTCATAGTATTCCTTCCAAGGTTTTCTCAAGCCCCCCAAGATCCCAACCTTCATGTTCTAAGGGTTACTCTACAAGGTAAGAAAATTCTCAATTTCATTCCTTTTTTCATTTCAAGTTCATTTTTATGTGGTATATCGTTCATGTTTCCATACCATGTTCTTATTTTTCTTCTTATTACTTATATACTCTATATTATGATTCATTTCTGGATAGATTACCCTTGTCCCCTCTCTTTTTAATATTTTCTAAAACCATGTTGCGTAGCCGTTTGGCTGCCGAATTTTTGTAAGCGATTTCAAAATTATTATTTTATTTTGAGTTCTTTATTTATTCATTGGTCATATCTTCTTACCCAATTGGAATGAAATATCCATAATCTATTATATTCTTGATGTTGTCAGGTTCATGATAAATTCATCATCATTCTTCTTCTTTTCCCCCACTTTTTCAAGGAATTAAAAACATTGTTTGTGATGTGTCAAATTACAGATATCGTAGATGATGTGATTTTAATTTTCATTAATTCTTTCAAGTCTGTTCATGAAACCATTTATATGGTTGACCTAGGTTATAATATATGTGTTATGAATCACCCATGGTTCTGGAATTCTTTGGTACTCATGGTTCTAATTTATAAAACAAAATGAGGATGTTATTATCAAAGAACCACTAAAACGATCTAAACAAACATCATTAATGTTTTAACTAATGAATCATCATCATGGTATATAACCCAAAATCATTATAAGATCATTTATATCTCTATAATTTCTTTAATAATATGTATTAACAATTATGGATGTTTAACCATGTTTCAAATGAACTTTCATTCATGGAAACAAGTAAACGAACCACAAAAACCAAGGAAGAAAATGCTTCCAAAACATGATAAGTGAACCAATTGAACCCATAAAAAGTGAAATTAATGAACCTAATAAGGTTATACTAAATAAATTAAATTTATAAGAGGTTGTAGAAATTATAATCAATGAACATAAATTTTATTATTCAGGTCATTAAAACAAACGAAGAACACACTCGAGCCTAAGGTAAGGGGTTTCTCATCTCACATTCATTTCTGTGAGATTTCCATTGTTCACCAATTATTCATTATATTTGTTACATGTGTACTTCCATTTGATATATAACAACACTATTATATTTATTTTCATGTTATTCAATGATTAACTTTATGGTTATTAAGTTCTGGTAATACGGTTCGACTGATTACATTGTGGTAAGGGACTTTGTCCCATCTGTCGTTTTCGTTGTGACTATCTTTGTACTGTGCAACTAATATTACTTATGTCGTGTACCTACTGCCCATTTCAGATCAATTTTAATTTGAAATTATATTTATATTAATTATCCATAATCTCATGTCATGTATATGTTTTTTTCTAACCCATATACCATCTTACATACGGTGTATAATTGGATAGTTTTTTTAATTATGGAAATATTGATGAATCCGTATACTCGACTCTATATGGATTTTGGAAAGGAATATTTATAATATAATTAATCAATGTATAAATAATTATTTGGACAGGCAGTGGTGGGTGGGGCCCACTGTATCCCCTCGATGCATCGGTAGGTCTCATGAGACAAAACAGTTTGGTGACAAACCCTTCGAGTTTGTTTCCAAAAAATCTGAAGGGTTTCTACCCATAGAACTAAACCATTTCTATAGTGTTATGGTTTCATGTTCTAGATACATGATGTACAATTCATAAGAATTCTCTTTATTCATTATCATTTATTTTTATTATCCTTGAGGTTTTCACTGTGACAAAATCTATGGATGCAGTTTCATTCTCAATTTATTAATGACATTAGTTGTTCATTTATTCACTATGCCATATTGGTTATGTCAGATTTATTGTGATTCACTTATTATTTTACTCATGATTCCACTATTTTTAACCCTTACTAAGCATTTGTGCTCACCCCTTTCATTGTCTTCCTTCAACAGGTGATGAAGAGAAGATCTTTTATTGAGTTCCTTGGGATGACGTTTTTAGTTTTTGTTATGTATTGTATTTTGTAAACTTTTCCAATGTAATTTGAGTAACATCTATGTATCTAGTTTTCTCAAAAATATTAAACTGTTCATTCCTTCGGGATTTTCATTTCATCTATCCATGCCTATATCAGAAGTAATGCACCGACTCCAACCAAGAGGGGTCGGGGTGTTACAGTTGGTATCAGAGGAAGTTTGGTAGAAAACATGGAAACTAGAGTAGGAAATGTATAGTATGGAACAAATCCCTATGGTAGTATCTGAGGATTAACATAGAAGAACGTTCTAGTATTTTGGTAAGGAATAGATTATGTTTATATTTTATGCAATACGTCCCTGACTGGATACGAACAGGTAGTGGCGGCTCTAGTACAGATGTATCTAGGGGGAAAACTTGAAAACCCCGCATTGAGCTAGACACGAACTGGAGCTGGTGCACGACAACGGTCCATGATGCACTCTTGGTTACAACACTCCTGTGGGATATGCTTAGGATAATTCATATTTTCATTACAAGACATTATGAAGGAGTTAATGTAAATTTTTCCTCAGAGGAACCATGTTTATAAGATTAGCTATGCATAAAATTTCAATCTATGTTTAGTGCTTTTTTATTTGAGATTCATAAACTAATCTGGTGTATCCCGTTATTTAGAAATGGCATCTAATTGAAGAAAGGGAAACAATACTCGTGGGCAAGGTAGGGATCACCCTACTGAGCAAGTCAACAGAGTCAACGTTGGAACAGATCAGATAATGAACATATTGGGACAACATAATCAAGTTGTAACGAATAAACATTAAACACCTGTGTTGGATTGTTTCATGCGGAAGAAGCCCCCATCTTTAAATGGGATAACTAATCTAGTGGTTTCTGAGAAATTGATCAAGTACCTTGAAAATATATTTATGTCATTAAGATGCAATGAAAATGAAATGGTAGTACTGGCAGTATATTGTCTCAAGGGAGACGCTGATCAATGGTGGTCCCTGATTCAAGATACCACGGAGGAAGAAGATATAGAGGATATGGAATGGAGGAATTTTAAGGAAATATTCTTCGAAAAATATTTCCTTCGTGAGCAACGAACTGAAATGAAGAGGAAATTACTTAGCTTGAAACAAAGGGAAGAAGACAGTGTTGTAGAGTATGAGGATACCTTCACAAGGCTAGCCAGGTATGTTGTGGATTACGTACATGACTCACCGGACAAGATTGATCATTTCTTTGAAGGTCATAAACCATGTCTTTGAAGGGCACTGTCTTCCTAATCAGTTTCATCATGTGATGAAATTGTATCTAGTGCCATCAAAACAGAGAAGGAATTGTCTAGATCATGTTTTTTCAAAGGAAACCAAGATAAGAATCGGCACTCTAATAACGAAGGAAAAGGAGAAGCACCAAAGAAGAACAAGAGAATGAATAGTTTCCCATTATGTTAGAACTGTGGAATGAATCATCTCGTGAAATTCTTGAAAGGCATGGGAGTCTGCTATAACTGCGGAGAAAGGGGTCATCGATCTGATGAATGAAATGGGAAGAAAAAATTCAATGATATTCAATGCTAAAATTGCAGAGAGATGGGAAACTATTCAAATAAGTGTCCTAGAGCGAAGGAAACATGCCTCAAAAAAGCCAAGAGAGCAAGGGATAGACTATGTGATTACATCCGTGAAGGTTGAAGTTCCTAGTGACGTGGTGGCAGGTAAATTAATTGTTTCCTCAATCTTAGCCAACACTTTATTTGATTCTGGATCATCACATTCATTTATATCCTCTTATTTTTCCATGAAAATTAGATATGTCTAATTTGATTTAAGAAAGGATTTGTCAGTCAAAACTAACATGGGATGTATCATTGCAACAAATGCATGTCGACTAGTCCCCATCCAAACACCAAAACGAGAATTAGTTTCAAACCTTATCATCATACCCATGACTGAATCTGATATAATTCATGGTATGTATTGGATGTCAAATTATGATGCGAGGATTTATTGGAAGAAAAAAAGTTCATTTTTTTTGAAAATGGTGTAGAATACCTAGTCAATAGGGTAGAAACATCACCACATGATTCTTATCAAGAACCACCCCCAGTAGCTCTACTGAATGCAATACTTGTAGAGGAAGATAAACCAATATCTATGGGAGAGTAAAGAAATATTCAAATTAAAAATGTGCACAAATTGAAAGATTACATTGTGGGATTTCCAGAGGATTTAGCTGGACATCCTCCAGAGAGAGAAGTTGATTTTTCTATAGATTTAATTCATAATGGAAGACCAATATCAAAGTCTCCCTATAGAATGGCCACTATGGAATTAGTAGATCTAAATAAACAACTAGAGTAATTGAGTGAAAAATGATTTATTCTACCTAGTGTTTCTCCACGGAGAACCCATGTCCTCTTTGTCAAGAATAAAGATTGATCCATGAGGCTTTGTATTGATTATAGGGAAATCAATGCTATTACAATATATAATAAGTATCATCTACCCTAGAATAATGATTTATTTGACCAAGGTTATGGTGATAAATACTTTTCAAAGATTTACCTTCGATCTGGATATTATCAACTGCATGTGAGAAAAAAAGATATTCTGAAGACAGCATTTCGAACCAGGTAAGGGCATTACGAGTTTATAGTGATACCTTTTGGACTGACTAATGCACCGTCAGTTTTGATTAATTTAATGAATATATTTATCAAGGAATATCTTGGTAACTTTTTTGTGGTATTCATTGATGATATCCCAGTATACTCAAAAAGTTATGAAGACCATGAGGATCATTTGCAGACTATTTTGAAAACTCTTAGAAGAAATCATTTATAAGGGAAGTTTAGCAAGTGTGAATTTTGGTTTCGTTCAGTTTCTTTTCTAGGCCATATTGTCTCTAAGGATGGAATCCTTTTTGATCCTGCAAAGAGAAAGGCAATCCAAGAATGGACGACGCCAACAAAAATAACTGATGTATGTAGTTTTATTGGCTTAGCATATTATAATCGATGTTTCATTCAGAATTTTTCCTGACTGGCTAATCCACTAACCAAGCTCAAACATAAAGGAGTTATGTTTTTGTGGACAAAATAATATAAATAACTATTTGATGAATTGAAAAGAATATTGGTTAATGCTCCAATTTTGACTCTTCCTTACGGAAGTGATGGATTTGTAATATACAGTGATGCATAAATGAATGGACTGGGTTGTGTCCTTATCCAAAACGATAATGTTATTGCTAATGCATCAATACAGTTAATGGCCCATGGGAAAAATTATCCAACTAATGATCTTGAGTTATCAACTGTAATCTTTTCTCTGAAAATAAGGAGGCATTATCTCTACGGAGAGAGATGTGAGATTTATATGGACCACAATAGTTTGAAGTATATTTTCACACAAAAGTAATGCAACATGAGTCAAAGAAGATGTTTGTAGTTACTTAAAGATTATGATTGTTCAATACACTACCTCACGGGGAAGGAAAATAAGGAGGCAGATGCTTTGATCAGAAAGGATCACAGAGTTTTGAATAAGATTAGAGTTGAAAGGGATCCTATTTTCAAGGATCTAGTAAAGATGGATATGGGAATAACCATGGAAGGTGAAACATCAATGCTTTTCCAAATGGTTTCTAAACCATCTTTACTAGAAAGGATACAATGTTCTCAACCTGATGATGAGGAGTTTCAAAATAAGATTAAAGGTGTGAATGATGGGACATTGAGTGACTTCGTATATGAAGATATAATTTTGAAATTGGGTAAGAGACTTTGTGTTCACAATATAGCTAATATAAAAATGGAATTGTTGGATGATGCTCATAGTTCCAATTTCTATATACCACCTGGTAGCACTATGAATTATATAGATTTTATGGAACATTATTTGTGGGACGACATGAAGAGGGAGATTTCTGATTTTGTGTCAAGATGTATGGTTTTTCAACAAGTGAAAGCTGGATGGAAACAGCCTGGAGGAGTATTGAAACCACTTCCCATACATGAGTGGAAATTGGATAATATCATGATGGACTTTTTCATGGGACAACCAAAGACTCCTATAAGGAATGATGAAATCTGGTTCATTGTTGATTGTCTTACTAAATCAGAACATTTTCTTACAATAAGAGAAGATCTACCACTGGAACGTCTAGCAATAATATATATTAATGAATTTTTGAGGCTTCGTGGAGTACCCCTATCGATTGTTTCTGATCATGATCCACATTTTACATCAAGATTCTTAAAAATTATTTAGAAGGCCCAAGATAGTGACCTTCGTTTGAGAACTTCCTACCACCCACAAAATGATGGACAATCAAAACAGACTATTCAAACATTGGAAGACATGTTGAGGTCTTGTTCACATGATTTTCAAGGAATGTGGGATCATTATTTACCTCTCATGGAATTTTACTACAACAATAGCTTCCATTCAAGTATTCAGATGGCACCCTATGAGGCATTATATGGGAGGAGATGCCATACACCAACTTGCTAGGATGAAGTTGGTGAAAGAAAGCTCATGGGCCCAGAACATGTTAAAGAAACAACAGAAAAGGTGAAGATTATCCAGAACCATATCAAAATAGCTCAAAGTAGGCAAAAGAGAAATGCAGATAACCGAAGGAAAGATTTGGAGTTTCAAAAAAGAGATCAAGTTTTCTTAAAGGTATATCCATGGAAGGGTATTTTAGGATTCGGTATGAAGGGAAAGTTAAGTCCCAGGTACATCAGACCTTTTGAAATTCTGGACCAAATTGGAGCTGTAGCTTACCGTTTGGCAATGCCTCCAAGTCTCCCCAAGGTTCACAATGCGTTCCATGTGTCAATGTTAAGAAAGTACATGCCAGACCCAACACATGTACTCACTTCTGAAGAAGTATAAATTGAGAAGATATATCTTATTGTGATGAGCCTATCAATATTCTTGATACTAGAGAACATGTATTGAGAAATCAGACGACTCGCCTGGTAATGGTTCTATGGAGGAACCATAAGATGGAGGAAGCAACATGGGAGCCTGAGGAGCTTTTGTTAAAGACAAACCCGAATCTTTTTAGGTAATATTTTGTGAATTTGAATAACAAAATTTTTTTAAGGAGAGGAGAATGTAACACCCCAGGGTTTTGAAAATAAATATAGAATTCAATTTTATAATCTATCCATTAAGCACAACTTTCCCTCTTCTATGTTTTGAATTTCGGAAAATGGTCATTAAGAGTTGTGTTCAGTAAGTTATTTGGAGTCTGATAGACAAACTTGATTTTTGGGGAATAGTAACATACCCATATGAATAGCAATATGAATAGTAATATGATCTTTATGAATAGTAAATAAAAATATTATTTTATTTTCTTAATGCAATAAGATACTGAGATCTTAATTCGTGTTTCAATGAGAAATAAAACTATTTGCACTTTAAAATTGTTATTTTTTGAATTAAATATGACTTTATTTAAAATTTAAATTAATAATATATAGAAAATTACTTTTGAAAAATGGATTTCACTTTTTAATTCTATACGTCGAAAAATGGTTACGGTGAATTTTGGGAATTTTTCTGAAATAGTTTATTGTTCAGTGAATAGTAAAAAAATACAGTTTTTAGTTTCTATGTGTTTATGACATCATTAATGATGTAATAATTATGTCATAAATCTCGTCAACTTGTGTATAGTAAAATAATATATGAAGTGTACCAAGTGGCTTTATCCATGTTAAAATATCATGGTTATGCACATGATTTTGCAAATACCACCCATGATGTGTCACTTGGAAATTATTAAAATAATCCCTCACTTTTCATATAAATACCAACTCTTACCTTCATTGAATTCATTCCCTATTATTCCTCAACGAATCTCTGGCCTCATTACCTTCATAGTAGTCCTTACAAGGTTTTCTCAAGCCCCTAAGGTCCTAACCTTCATGTTCTAAGGGTTACTCTACAAGGTAAGAAAATTCTCAATTTCTTTCTTTATTCCTATCTTGTTCTTTTTTATGTGGTATATTGTTCATGTTTCCATACCATGTTATTATTTTCATTATTATTATTGATATAAACTATATTATGATTCATTTCTGGATAGGTGACCCATGTCCCCTCTCTTTTTAATATTTTTTAAAACCATGTTGTGTAGCTGTTATGCTGCCGAATTTTTGTAAGCGATTTCAAAATTATTCTGTTATTTTGAGTTCATTATTTATTCTTTATCCATATCTTCTTACACAAGAGGAATGAAATCTCCAAAATAATTTATATTATGGATTTTCTCATCTTCATGAAAAAATCATCATGAATCTTCTTCTTTTCCCCCACTTGTTCAGGGAATTAAAAACATTGTCCGTGATCTTCCGAATTACCAATATCGTAGACGATGTGATTTCAATTTGCATTAATTCTTTCATGGATGGTCATGAAACCATTTATAAGGTTGAAAAATGTTATAATAAATGTTTTATGACTTGCCCATGGTTCTAGAATTCTTTGGTACCCATGGTTCTAATTTATAAAACAAAATGAGGTTGTTATTATCAAAGAACAACTAAAACGATCTAAAAGAACATCATTAATGTTTTAACAAATGAATCATCATCATGGTATATAACCCAAAATAATTTTAAGAACATTTATATCGACATAATTTATTTAATATGTTTTATTAATAATTATGTATTTTTAAACATGTTTCAAATGAACTTTCATTCATGGAAACAAGTAAACGAACCATGAAACCCAAGGAAGAAAATTCTCCCTAAACATGAAAATTGATCCAATTAAACCCATAGAAAGGGCCATGAATGAACCTAATAAGGTTATACTAAACAAATTAAATGTATAGGAGGTTCTCTAAATATTAATTAATGAATCTAAATTTGATTATTCTGGTCATTTAAACAAACAAAGAACACACTCGAGCATAAGGTAAGGGGTTTCTCATCTCATTTTCATTTTTGTGAGATTTACATTGTTCCCCAATTATTCCTTATATTTGGTATATGTGTACTTGAATTTGATATATAATAACATGATTCCATTTATATTCATGTTATTCAATGATTCACTTTGATGGTTATTATGTTCTGGTCATACGGTATGATCGATTACATTTTGGTAAGGGACTTTGTCTCAGCTTCCGTTTTCATTGTTACTATCTTTGTATTGTGCACCTAATAATCCATATGTGGTGTACCTTATAAAAATTTGAGATCACTTTTCATTTGAAATTATATTTATATTAAATATCCATAATCTAATGTCATGGATATGTTTTTTGTCTAAACCGTATACCATCTTACATACGGTGTATAATTGGATAGTTATTTTAATTGTGGAAATATTGATGAATCCATATAATCTACTCTATACAGATATTGCAAATTCATATTTCTCTTATATTGAAATAATTTATAAATAATTATTTGGACATGAAGTGGCGGGTGCGGCCCGCTATATCCCCTCGATGCATCGGTACGTCTCATGAGACAAAACTGTTTGACGACAAACCCTTCGAGTTTGTTTCCAAAAAATTAGAAGGGTTTCTACCCATTGAACTAAACCGTTTTTACAGTATTATGGATTCATGTGACAGATACATGATGTCCAATTAATAATCATTCTCTTTATTCATTATCATTTTTTATTATTATCCATGAGGTTTTCACTATGACAAAACCTATGGATGCAGTTTCATTCTCAGTTTATTAATTTCATTAGTTGTCCATTTATTCACTATGCCATATTGATTATGTCAAATTGATTATGATTCACTTATTATTGTACACATTATTCCTCTGTTTGTAACCCTTACTGAGCATTTGAGCTCACCCCTTTCATTTTATATCTTCAACAGGTGATGAATAGAAGATATTTTATTGAGTTACTGGGGATGCCATTTTTAGTTTTCGTTATGTATTTTATTTTGTAAACTTCTCCAATTTAATTTGAGTAACATTTATGTATCTAGTTTCATGAAGACTACTAAACTGATCGTTCCTTTGGGATTTTCATTCCTTCTATCCATGTCAATATGACAAGTAATGCACTCTCTCCAGCCTAGATGGGTCGGGGTGTTACATACACATCGTGTCCTCATCCAAATTACATAGATTTAATAAAATTTATTATAATGTTATAAAAACCCATGATAAGTGTGCCATAGTACAGGCATAAAGATGAGGCACAACACGTGATAGGAGTTATATATATATGTGCTTAATTTTACATCTATGTAATGTGCGTTTATACTCATTGGATAGTTTTGAACGGGAATTCATCGAGTTTCTTCAAAGGTACAAGTTACGTAAAAAGATAATTTTAAATGAATTTATTAGTTTAAAATCATGATGGATAAGAATCTAAATGAAATTCAGAAAAGGGTTTAATATAAAAGAACTGATTAATTAAATATAATTAATGGATTTCTGCGTGATTTATCATAAACATGAATATTTAATGAATTTAAAGCTAGTTTTATTTATTTGTATATATCATTTCATGTATGGATGATCATGGTCTAGGAGAAAACCTTTTTATGTCAATGGTTTCTCTTAATTTATTTATTTTAATTAATTTTTTTGGCATGTAAGCCTTCTCCTCGATAATATGTAGGGCATGTGCACTCATGTGTTTTTTATGTAAAACCCCATTTTACCCTTCACCTACATGTGAGATAAAAGAATTTGTAATGGAAGGAGTTCCCATGTTAGTGTACATGGAACAAGATAAGAGCCAAGGTGACACCAATCCAAAGAGTTACAAAGGTGGACATATGGAAAGTTGTAAACACAAACCCAAAAGGTTCAAGGTGTTTCTCCCCTAGGTCTTCAGTTAGTTTATCTACTACTCGATAAACTAACCAATAGAACAAGGTCATGATCATACCGTTTATTTTATTTCTGTTAGTTGCATTGTTTATTTATTATGTGTTTGTTGTCACGATCAAAAATTAATGAATTAAACAAGAATGCAAGATGGAACTAAAATAATACCGGATTATACATTAAATATTATCTTAGACATGGTCAATCAGTTAAAGTATACCCCAATTAATATTAATATGAATTTAATCAAAGATAATAAAATTTATATATTAAGATAAAATCCCTCAAATAAATATTAAGTCGGTATAGCCTTCTATAATCTTAGTTAGAATTGAACCGTAATTCAAAGTGCTTGACCAACCCCAGTTTGGGTGCTTTCAATTATCGGGGAATTATAATTAAAGTTTCTAGGTTGACTTGACTTGGTTATCATCAAGGGTTGACTACCACATCAGGACATGGTGTGACCCAGAGGAAAAGGTTGAGGAAATAAAAAAATAAAAAAAATTCAGGATTGGGGAGTCCACTCAGTAGATCAAGGAGCTGCGAGTTAATGTAGTTGGAATTAAGAATGCCTACCTAAAACCCTTTAAATTACTTGACAAGAAAAAGTTGGGGTAATGCAAAGGTAAATATAGATCCTTGCCACTAGAATATTCTGGAAATAAAATCTTTGGATGTTAATGGTGAGGGCTATTGGATTTCGATATAATAGTGGGAGACTAATAAGTATTAATTTATTTATTTTTCTGAGTTTTATCTTGATAAAGTAATAAACCATTGATCATATTAATTTATATAAATTTCAAGGAACATTACTTCAAACATATCATTGTGAACAACACTTGATAAAGAAAATCTTCACACAGACACCAATTTCCATGAATAGTAGAGGCATTTACGCATCATCCTTCGCCATGAGAGGAAATTGTATTTGCTGGAAGAGCATGTTCCATTTTCACCTAGAAATAAGGCCAGTGATGAGGAACTATCACTCAACTTGAAACATATGTTTGATTCCACATATGTCCAATGTTTCATGCTATCGATCATGTCTAATGAGCTCTTATAGAAATAAGAGAACATGCACACATATAGCATGATGTCTCACCTTACGGATCTCTATCAAGAGAAGGAAAGATAAGAGAGATTTGAGATCTCTAATTATTTGTTTTCAACTAAGCTTAGAGATTCTACGCCAGCTGGCCACATGTAGTCAAGCTTATTGGAAACATTGAACCCCTGAACATCTTAGGGATTATGTTCTCAGATGAGTTGTGTAAATATTTCATCCTATCATAACTTCCCAAGACCCTATCTATCTTTATTGTCTATTATAACATGAGTAAAAATGAGAAGATTCTATAAGAACATTTGAACTTAATTCTCCAGGTAGAAAAGGAAATGGGGCATGATAAACATGTAGTCTTTATGGTGCATAAGAAAAATAATGACCAGGAAAAGGGGACAAGGACTTATAAACGGTCTGAAGCCCCCAAGAACAGCCCCTCCAAGAGAGGGAAGAATTAGTGTCAGGGAAAGGAATGGGAGGAAGTATGTTTGGTATATGTAAAATAAGGCCACTGATGAGTAATTTCACCCATAATCATGGGGATGCTAAAAGATCGTTCGTTATTGAGTGTAATCATTCAATTTCTACACATTGACTATTAGATACTGCTTGTGGGGATCACATATATATTCAAATGAAGGAACCAAGTAGATTTAGAAATATTTCTAGAGGAGAGGTGGATCTTTGAGCTTCAAATGGTGTGAGGCTGGCTGCGTTAGGCATTGGCGATTACCACCTCTCATTTCCAAATGGGATGGTTTTTTTACATAACTGTTATTATGTGCCTAGTTTTACCAAAAACAAAGTTTCTTTATTATGTTTTGATATAGATGGATTTATTTTCATGTTTGGAATAAGAATTGATTATTTTATAAGAATAATGTATGTTATGGTATGGGGAATTTAAATAATGATTTTTATGTATTAAATTATGAAAAACAAGTGTTGGAAATCGATAACAAAACAAACTCACATGACTCATACATCACCCAGTTGGGAATCACCCTCTCGGTCATGTAAATGTGAAGCGCTTGACAATGCATTTCCAAGATGTCTATTTAGACTCTAATAAGATAAAACCACTTGATTTATGTCACCCTTGTTTACAAGGTAAAATAACCAAGCCACCTTTCGGTAGATAGGGTGAAAGGGCAACAATGCTTCAAGGATTAGTGCACACGATTGTGGGTGGAACATTTCCACTAGAATTGAGAGGTGGATATTCTTATTTCATTGCTTTTATTAATGATTTATGTTGATATGTATATGTATAATTAATGAGGTATAAGTAAAAATCCTTAGAAAAATTTATGTAATTCAATATTGAATTAGAGAATCAACTTATAAGAAGATAAAAAAGCATCGATCAGATCGAGGTGAAGAATATCTGAACCAATGGTTTATCAATATTCTATGGGAATCTGGGATTCTTTCTCAAATCACACCTCCTTATACACCACAATTGTATGGTGTTAGTGAAAGGATTAACCACACCTTGTTGGACATGGTGGGGTCGATGATGAGTCATGCATATCTTCCATTATCCTTTTGGGAATATGCATTACAGACTGTAGCATACACATTAATCTAAATTCCAACTAAGCCATCAATTAGAATTCCCGCCAAGTTATGGAATGGAAAGAAACCCATTTTGTCGCACACAAGTGTATGGGGATGAGATTCATTTGTTAAGGCCTACTCCCGCATCAAACTTGCACCCCAGGGCATGAAGTGTATCTTTATAGGATATCCCAAGGAATCAAAAGGATATTAACTATATAACCCTTTAGACAAAAATGTGATTTTTTCTAGATTTGCTGTCTTCCATGAGAGGGAGAAAATCCTAAAAAGGATAGTGGGAGCATGATTTACTTCGATGAAGTTGATGATCAAGACACACAAAAGTTGGTACATGAACAAGTTCCACAAGTCCATGTGTAATATGATACAGAAAGACAAGTATTGTGTAAGAGCTCAAGAGAGGTAAGAGAGACAAAGAAATTTAGTTTCCTAGTCACCAAGGATGGTGAATATTTATTGTTGGAAAATGATGAACCTCGCTCCTATAAGGAAGCAGTAGAAAACTTAGAATCTTCAATATGGATAGAAGTTATTAATTGTAAGATGGATTCCATGTATCAGAATCATGTCTGGGTTCTAGACGATGAGTGAGTTGATGTAATTCTTGTTGGATGAAAATGGGTATTCATGAGAAAACTGGTCATGAATGGTTATGTTAGAAACTATAAAGCAAGGCTAGAGGCTAAAGCATTTAGACAGCATCAAGGAATTGACAATGATTAAACCTTCTCGTGAGTTGCAATGTTTAAATACATAATAATCATAATTTACATATCATCTAGCCATGACTATGAGATTTGGAAAATGGATGTCAAAACAGCATTCCATTACAGGAACCATAAAAAGATGTCTATATTACACAACCAGAAGGTTTAGTGGAACCATGTGAAGACAGACTGGTTTGCAGGTTGCGAAAATCCATTTGTGGTTTAAAGCCGACATCAAGGTCATGGAACATTTGATTTGATGAATCCATAAACGAATTTGGATTCATTAAGAATGAATGTGATCCATGCATTTATATGTAGTTTAATGGGAATGCAGTAATTATCTTAGTAGTATATGTTGAGAACATATTTGTTATTAGAAATGATGTGCCATTTGTACAGTTAGTTAAGGACTGGTTGAACAAGTGTTTCTGCATGAAGAAAATGGGTGAAGTATCCTCCATTGTAGGGATCAAGATCATTTGTGATAGATTGAAAAGGCTTCTTGGACTATGTTAGGGTACATACATTGACTAGATACTAAAGAAGTTTAGAGTAGAACAATCCAAGAGGGGATTGGTTCCAGTGTCACATGGCCTACATCTTTCATTGAAAATGTGTCCTCAGACACAACAATAGAAAGATAGAATGAGTAATATCCCATACGCTTCAGCTATAGGATCCATCATGTATGCCATGATATGTACCATGTTTGATGTTGCCTATGTACTGATCATGGTAAGAATATATCAAGAAGATCTATAAGAATAGAGTTGGACTACTGTTAAGACTATCCTTAAGTATTTGAGAAGAAATAAGGATATGTTCTTGGTGTATGGAGGAGACGAGGAGCTTGTCACTAGAGGGTATGCTGATGCTGGTTTTCAAATAGATCATAATGATCTGATGTCGCAATCTGGATATGTTTTCTGCCATAATGGAGGAGCTGTGATATGAAAGAGTTCAAAGCATCCAGTTGTTGTCGATTCTACATCGGAGTATAAACATATAATGGCTTTTTATGCAGCTGAAGAATCCATTAGGATTTGGATCTTTATCCAGGAGCATGATGTGGTGCCTAACGGTAAAGTTCCTATCACGTTGTATTGTGATAATACTACAGTGGTGTCCCTTACAAAAGATCCAAGGTCACATCAATGGACAGAGTACATACTCCAGAAGTATCAACTCTTGAGGGATTTCTATCAAAGGGGTGAAGTTGCAGTGAGAAGAGTATCCATGGAAGAGAACATGGTAGACCCCATGACTAAAGGACTACATCACCAGAAGCATGAATACCATGTTATATCTAGTGGATTAAAGGTTGTTAGCAGTTGGCTCTAGTCCAAGTAAGAGACTATTTAAGTTGGTATCCTAAAACCAACTACTTTTTACATTATTAATTAATAAATACCTTATCACATCTTGATTTTTCTTCTGTATGAAAATTCATGTGATAATTTCATATGGATAACTGTTGTGTTAAACGGTGATAGCGGATCCCTGCTATGTTGAGAACCTGGAAGTTCCATAACATTTTTCTTGAATATATGTTCTATGACCAAATGTTGTTTTTTGAGGGACAAAATTATACATTCCATTAGGGGTTAGGAATCATAAAACATCGAGGCACCTTCTCATGGGGTGCGGCCTTGATAATATCTAGGAGGATATTATGAGAACCAGACTCGCTAGTAGGAAATCCATATTTCATAGTGTCATTGGATGTTCCTTTCTGCAGACATTGTATTGGTCCTTAGACATCAAGATTATTATTAATGGGTATTATAAATCATTTACTTAGATGTATTGATGAAAACTGTGATGACACATAGTTCATAGCTAGTTAGGTTACGTTGGGTGTGTCATGAGTGATACTGCATTAATAGATAATGCGAGAAAGGATTTGTCTCTTCTGTTTCATAACGGAAGTAGATATATCAGACCCTTTGATGGAGTTGATATAGCCTAAATAAATCAATTTCCATGGTAAGGAACGGGAGAGTTCAATTCCGGAAAGTCAAAGAAAGAATAAACGATCATATGGGTTGGTGTCACTAGAATGCAACCTGCTTGATTCAAGATATCATGATAAAGGGATTATATTACACAGCAAGCATTTGTAGGAGGTGACACGTCATTGTGGTGTTAAATTCTTTCTCCATGGGTTCCTTGGCGGGTTGAAAGATACAAACCTTATACATTAGGTAGGCTCCGCCTAATGGAACTAAGAAAGAGGCCAAGAGGGTCACACACTAATTGTGTCCATGTATCTCAGTTACAAATTAATTTAACAAGTTAAATAAAGAATATTACCAATTGTAGTTTAATAATTATTTAAGAATGCCTGATCACATTTATTTTGACACTAGTTATTTGAGATAATATATTATGGGAGAAATAATATATTTATTAGCGATTAATGCAGTGATATTTATTTTAGAAAAAAATAGACATTGTTCAATGTTTAATAAATGTGGGAGAGGAAGAAAAGAAAAATAGAAAAATAAAAGTACATGCCATGTATATTTAATATACATGCCATGTATTTTTTCTCAGAACTTATGTGAAATAATATTACTTATTTAATTAAATAATATTAGGTGTAGTTTTCAGGGTGCATGTCAAGTTACAATAATAGTAAACTGTTTTTATTAGACTTGGGTTATTACTAATAATTAAACGAAATAAATAAATGCTTTTTGGATGATTAATTCAATTTATTATCTTATGAAATTAAAATATCAATTGTATAACTCTCATTTTCCTAGCCATTTTTTGTGTTTTGGTTGTGCACAACAGATATAAGAATGCTCTCATGCTTCGATAGAGAGATCCTCCTCCACCGGATCAAGGCCATTGAGGGTGAAATTCACAAGAAAAGGCTCTTTGGTACTAGTACCTAGATATCCCTTCAACAACGTCTAGAGATATGTGCAGCACGTATGGATCCCCGCTAGAGGAATCTTACACTTGGATTATATGAAGCAACGACGAATCACATTGGATCGTGAACGCAAACATCACTGAAGAATGAATTCCATCAAAGTAATTATTGTCAATTAATTAAATTACATATAACCAACATATGATGATCCTATCTATTGTTCCGAGACTCCCCTCTTTATTTTTCATTATTCATTCAATTCTGAAGATCTGACATTTTATTATTGTCACAGATCTCGGATTGATCATTGTTAATGGTAAAATTAAATTTGGGTACACCCACCAATGCACTAACGCAACGCCTGGAACCAAAATCCACATATTCAACCCATCATCTTTGTGAAATTACATATAATTTTACACTATATAGATTTGAATAACAACAAGTACATGTGTTTTCCCCTAATTTTCCCAATTGATTTCCCATAATTCTAGTGAAATTTAATAATTGATGGATAAATGAAATTATAAAATAAAAAAATAATATCACATTATATTAACTAAATCAAAACCTAAGAACACTATTAAAAAACTACCCCTTTCTATATAACATAATATAATCATCGATATATATCACAATTTGATTTTACCATTGCATAAACCCTTGAAATGGTGTCACTAAAAGGGAATACAAGAATAAAATATCAATAAAATAAAAAATTAATATAATAAATACACGTATTCAATAGAAAAAAGTATAATAATATATAAATTTATAAATAAACATAAGCCATTAAACATTTTCCAAATATGTTACAAAAAAATAAAAATTAAATTTATATTAAATAAACCTCAATGTAGTAGGAGATATTTTAGTAAACAAATACTCAAAACATATTTTTTAGAAATTATAAATCATAATAAATAATTCAATTAAGGAACAATGATTTTTTATATAAAAATGATTCATGATATTTTCCCAAACAAACAATTGTGCTATTTATAAGTAAATTAGATTTATACACTGTATGGAATACCCCTAATTAATCTAGTGAGAGATCAAAGATATTAAAATTATGATGATAAAAAATTTATAATTTATATTAATGATTGATTTTATTAATTTGAATAAATAAACAAAAACATTGAAACACTCTTACGTTTATTCGTAAAGGAATGTACATATAGTCACATACTATATTTGTATTTAATTAATGATAAGTGTATAAGAAAAAAATTGTCAGGGGAAAATGTTAAAACCTAAGAAAATGAAAGATCTAAATGAATAATAAATTAAAGAATCCATAGGATTCCGTTTCCGTGATAGTAAAAAAAAATTAATGATGAAATCATGAGAAGAAGAGATGGAGTGATTTTGATGATTTAACTATTCAGTGGTTCCATTCAATACTATTAATTCATTTGATAAATAATAATCAAATTCATTTTATTAATGTTTTCTGTAATTATTATTTTATTAAATTTTATTCCTGATTTATATCCATAGTGAGTTATCTATTTTTTTTTAATCTCATGTTTCATTATATAAATAAAGAAAGATTATACAATAAATATATATTTTTTTCTTCATGTTGAATAATATATTTGAGATAACTCATATTGAATGTTTTCTTATATACATGACACTTATTCAAGTAAAATGCACCATAATGATCATTAAATTAAAAAAATTAATTACAATTACATATTATAGATTTTAATATTTAAATAAGATAGATTTACCTTAATGTGAATGTTTGATATGGCTATTATGTATTCATAATAATACATATATGTATTCAAGAATTAATCATACACTTTTTTTATCTATATATTAGGATAAGGATTTATCATTTTTAATTAGGGATGGAATCTTATTTTTTAATATGAATTCAGTGATTAATCTTATATATTAATTATATTTGTTAGAAAGAATTTTAATTTTGAGAAATATGTTTGAAAATATAATTTTCCAGATGATAATGTTTCAAATGATATGTTTTCTAAAAAAATAATGATTTATATGAATGTAATTTACGTAATATGCTGCAACGATCATTACATAAGACTTATATACTAAGATTGTAATATTAACAATTAAAATATTTAGATTCATCAAGGGATTTATCAATGATTATAAGGGTTATTCTCTATGATTAAATACTAATTATTATGGAATTATTCAATAATAATTTTTGTAGAATTTTTTAAAGTGATATGATAAATTATGTTTTAGATTCTAAATTTGACTATTAAGAATTTTTTTTGTAAATATATTTTTTATAATATTGTAATTATTATATTTTCTTGTTTCCTAACACCTGAGTTCAATAATGAAAATTATGAAAGATTAATCATATAATTATGCATCATTTTTTTCAATAATATAATGACCTAATATATAAGAAACAAATATTTACATACACTATGTGAGACATATAATGTTGTGTTTAAATTATATAGTGATTTATTATTTTAAATTAAATAACTATTTTACCTATATATTAGGATTCAAAATATTTTATTGGGTAGATCAAACTATTACTAAACAAAAATCCCCATCTATATTATTTTATTATTATGAATGTTATATAATTCATTGTTTTATATTGTCATTATATTGTAATGTTTTTTATTTTAAATCACGCAACTCAAATATGGGTATACATCTTGTATAAGGTATGTGTTGAATATAGTAACCAAAAATTTGAGATCATAGGTTGTTCCATATAATTGATAAAATATTGAAGTTTGGTCTTTTGAATTCATCTATGAAAATGGAAGGGTTTAGGATTTGGTATTCGCCTCTATGTGTGTAAAACGTTAGTGTGGTAAACAATTTTTAGTCTCCATCAAATATGATGTGTCTATATTGTATAAAAACCTCACAAGTAGTGGGGGTCATCAATAATTATTGTAGGCTATTTCATCTCCAAAAAAGAAAAATTCAATATTCCCATATGATTATTATTTTTCATAAAAACATAAAACACCAACTATAATATTTTTTTATTCATGAATTTCATAGTCTGAATATTCAATGAATTTAGTGTTAAATTTTTATTTACTCATTGTTTATAATGATAAAAAATTCACCGACTAAACACACATTCAATATAATTCATTGACTATTAATATGATTATGTTTTAGTATAATTTATTAGTGTTTCACTAGAGTTTATATTCCATCCAAGGAGGGTTAGTCGTTCCATACCCAATGGTTTCACGGCTCAGGTGCTGAGGGCCTAGAGAGAAGAGTGTTCTCTTTGGTGCTTCACGCAGGATGCTGGTGTATGTGGCAGGCACGAAATGAGTACATGCATAAAGGGGTGGCCACTTATGTTAGAATAATAATTATTTCTATCTAAGATCCTACAACATGATATGGTTCATGTCCTTAGTGCAATGGGGGAGATTCCCACCCATTAGTGGATTCTTCCCACCATACGTAATCCCTCACTGGACCTCAATTCACCCTCTGGAAATTGGGTTCGATGGATCCCCCTCATCATGGTTTCATCCTCAACACTGATGGATCCTATATTTAGGGTACATTGAGTTGCGGGGGTCTCATTCATGACTACAATGGCTTGGTTATTTTCACCTTCTCCATCTAGTTGGGTTAGGGAACATCTCTTCTTGTAGTGGCAAAGACCATACTGGCACGTCTCCATGTGTGCATCCAAAGGGTTGTGGCTTCAGTGGAGTTGAAAACCAATTACATGCTCATCTATAATGCTCTTCATGGCCTCATCAGTGTTCCATGGTCTATTGAGTATATTATCTAGACGTTTCATGGTATCCTTGGCCTCAACACCAATGTTTCTCATACTATGCGTGAGGGGTATAAAGCCACAGACTACCTTGCCTCAATTTTTTGTTCAGGACCAGAGGCTCTTCTCTTTCACACCCCTCATTGTCTAAAACCAAGGGGGATCAACATTATTAGAGTGGATTACCTCGACCATCATCATTTTATATCCCCATAGGCTCATTTCCTTAGCTACTACTGTGGTTGCGTGTGTGTTTGATTTCTTACATTTGAAGAAAAATTTTAATGATGATGTTGATCCAAGAAAATGGAATGAAATAATATGGAAATATATTTTAAGTCAAATTCATAAATATAAAATAATTTTTTTAAAAAAATTACAATTTTGATGCGTGAATATACTAACAATGAACCAACCATTTATATTCCATAGGAATGTAAATTTAGTACCATATATTTCATATGCATTGTTTAAGATTTCCATAAACCCTAAACATGTATTTAATTACCATAAATATAACCATATAATTTTTCTAATATTATAATAATTAAAATTATAAACAATGGATAACGTAAAACATATAGAAATTATATAACATGTGTGTCGTAGGAGTGATATATATTGTGTGATGGAAATAAATAGACTGAATGATGGGTAGATACCATTAAGGATGCCATATTTTAATGTTAAAGAATATATCAAAATAAACCACCAATTATAGTACGTTATATAGATAAATATTGTTATATAATGAAAAATAATGGTTAAAACATATAATTTACCATTGGCTGATCTTCATACTCATATTTTCCTTCATTTTGTAAATATTATTTTGAATTTCCCTATTAGTATGATAAAATATTTTACTAATTACATATCAATTATAAATAAATTTTTTTGACAACACTATGACACATTCCTGGTCACCCATGGCGGGCCCATTATCCATGGATACTATAAAGAAGTTGGGAATGATTTACCCATTATGAGTATATAATTAATAAATATGTTGAAACCGAAATCAAATGAAGAAATTAATAGTGTGATACATTAATTATAAAAATATATTAAAATTATCATAATAGTATACATGATTGATAAAAAATAAATGACTTGGTTAATTCTTCATAAAACTCCATGTGTATCATATATTACTCCACATTCTAGTTCATATATAGCTCTAGAATTGTGATAGTGGAACACTCTTATGGAGAGTCAATAATCATGCATGTTGAAAATTCTGAGAGAGAATAATGATACGTACACAACTTTTTCTTTATAAAAGGTATTTTATAATTCCTGCTTGGATACCACCTTGAATTTTTATAAACAAGTTTTTAATTAATAAAATGATAACATAAAATATTTTCAGAAAATTAAATTTTTTTCATTTAACATGACATGGAATATAATTACCATATTCCTCATATTTCAAACATTACTTAATTGGGGATAAATTAAATATGAACCTAGTGAGGGAGTTCTTTTATATTTTAAATAAATATATAATATATGCATAAAATATCATAATGTAAATCATATAATATTGTAACACATAATTATAGGTATAATATTCCATGAATTAAATCATATCATAGAGTAAACCACATTATAGTATAATAATTACATATGTTAATATCTTGGCATCTAAAGGTAAGAGAATGTATTTCACTCATGGAACCATCTTTTAACCTATGATGATCCTAGAAGAATCTGACCCATATGTATCACCATGGACTTGATAGGTTGAAATATAGAACTATAATGAAATTATACTATAATGGATCAATCATTATTAAAATTATTGAAAGTTTGGTACTTGTTATTAGCATTCAACAATGAGTCTAATGGATAACATGCTAACCAATAATCTCAATGAATATCCATGAACTATGTCTAAAACAAAATAGTCAATATAGTAATAATCATTATTAAAACATAAATCATTGTCAATGATAGACAGAGTATATCTAAGTTTTTATACCAAAATTAATAACATGATATATCATTCCAAACATGACATTATATGTTATAAAATATGTAAAACTATGAAATGTATAGTATAAATACTAATTATATGTTATAATATAATTATCAAAATTATGGAAATTAAAACACTTCTTAGTTGAATTTAATCAATCACCTTATGTGAATAATATATATCAATTTTATAATAATGTTTTAATATAATGGAATTTCCCATTTTAAATATAAAATTATATTCAAAATAATATTTACGAAATATATATAAATCATAATTGGAATATAAATATTATTATCTATGGGAATTATATATAACTTCTTCTAATAATAAATTTATTTTTTCAGAAATTATTGTTATAGAAATTAAAAATTCTTTAAGATAACCTTTTTAAATTCAGTTTTAATTAGTACTTGTCATTGTTGACGCTCCTATCGTCACAGAATCTAATGATCAGAAAAGGGAAATATCTGAGCTCAAAGTGATTCAACCTTTGAAGAAAACATCAAAAATCGACAAAGGCATGAACAAAGGATCAAAAACAATAGCATCGCGCAAGTTATATCACTGTCGCGCAAGTACACTTGCGCGACGCCCTTGGTCGCGCAAGTGACTTGTGCGACCTAAGTGATAACCGCCCGGTAACCACCCGGGGACTTCTCCTACCTATAAATAGACCCTATGGACCCCCCATTCGAGAGGATTTTTTTCCAGAAACTCGGATTGAAGCTCCCAACGCTCAAGTCTCTTCTCAAAGCTTCCGGAACACTTCTAAGGTAATTTCTTACCTAGAACGGAAGATCTAAAGAGAAGAAGGAAGGCCTAAGTGTTGAAACTTATAAACACTTGCGCGCCGCCTTATTTCCTTCAATAGAACTTGCGCGTCCCTTTTCTGGAAGAACCTCAAGAGAATTAGAAAGGCTTTAATAAAGAGTCGCTCAAGTATTTTAATGCTGGTTGAAAATCGCGCAAGTATCCCTCATGTCGCACAAGTATACTTGCACGACCAATACTTACACGCAGCCGCAATACATGCGCGCCATTCAAGACTTGCGCGCCCCTACCTTTTTGGGTGCCCATCTTGCCCATTTTACCCCTCTTAAGCCATCACACCTTTCCTTTTCAAGATTCAGTCTTCAAGACACTCTTCAAAGCCATTTATGGCATGATTTCTTGATTTGACTTCCTTATCTGAAAGGAATTCTATGGACTATCTCTCAAAACCTAGTGATTTAAATATCCTTATGTCACTAAATATGGAGAGTTCATTCATTCAACCTCATCCTTTAAGATGAAAGAATCCTTAACTTGGGTCTCCTTTTTTAGGAATAATCCCCAGTTATAAGTCCTTTAATCTGGGCATCTTCCTTAGGAGTAAGCCCCAAATTCTTAAAGTTCCCAAACTTGGGCATCCTCCTCAGGAGTAAGCCCCAAACCTTAATTCCTTAACTTGGGCATCCTCCTCAGGAGTAAGCCCCAATCTCAAATATGGACATCCTCCTTAGGAATAAGCCCCGAGTCCCGTAACTTGGGCATCCTCCTCAGGAGTAAGCCCCAATCTCAAATATGGGCATCCTCCTTAGGAATAAGCCCCGAGTCCCGTAACATGGGCATCCTCCTCAGGAGTAAGCCCCAATCTCAAATATGGGCATCCTCCTCAGGAATAAGCCCCAAACCTTAATCCCTAACCTGGGTCTCCTTTTTCAAGTATAAAACCCAGTTATAATCTTGGGCTTCCTTTTCAGGAATAAGCCCCAAGTCCCCTAATTTCTCTTTAACCAGTCCTAATTTACCCTTGATTTGGGTTTCCTTTTCAGGAGTAAAACCCAATCATAAGTCCCCTCCTAACTTGGGCATCCTCCTTAGGAGTAATCCCCAAGATTAGAGTATTCAAATCTCCATGAAGCACATATACCTTTATGGACCATGTTCATGGATTTTCTCCCTATAAGTAAATCCTCTGGGCAGTCATACATACATAAGCCCCAAACCATTTCATATGATTGCATCATTCATGGCACAATTGTCTAAATTTTACAAATACCTCTTGTTTCTCACACCGAGCATGACTCACGTGAGCTTAGAGTGTAAAAGTAATTGTGACATCCTGCTTTGAGCCATCAATCATAAACATCATACCCTTATTCGAACTACGTGGGTTCTGATTCCTTTTTCAAAACAAAGGATATGTAGGTAGCCCATATATGGGTTCGATCCCAACTCTGAAGTAATTCTATGTCCTTCTGAATGACGATAAACTTCAAGTGCCCCACTGAGTGGCTTTAAAACTATCCTGGTCATCATAATGACCAAGAGACTTTTATATAAATGTTTTGAAGGATACCATTGACCAAGAATCTCTAAATAGATACAGATGATTCTCTATTGATGAAGAACCTCAAATACATATAAAAGATCCTCTAAATTTCTTACATATTTAATCATTCATTGTTAAACTGAAGGAAAGCTCATTTTATACTTGGTAATGTAATAAGGATTCACGAACATAACTTAAATCTATAAAGAGAGTCCCGGAGTAGACAATAATTCCCCTCAAAAAGGTGTGATGAGTCTGACCTCCCATCCTCTCGACCAATGCAAATTCCTAAGCCTCATTATCCCACAAGCTAATGAGCTCCTACCTTTGGAAAGTAGGTCCAAACGGATGTGGAATCATTGGATGTTTCCGGTTCTACGAACAAAACCGTTAGAAACCGATCGGAACATTTGAATCTCCCATCCAGGAGGTCATCCCCGGATTCCATGCGAAACAAAAAATGGGGAACCCGACGTGAATCCTTAACCAAGTTAAAGTGATGTTCTTCTTATTTGTTAGGCCCCTTGGGCCAACAAAGCAATCATTGACATGTTCTCATCCAAAAGATGCAGTGGCCGGATTCATCTTGATTATGTCTGTTATATGGAACACGCACTCTTTTCTCAAGATCTTCTGCAAAATGGCTTTCCTTAAATTCACCCCTGTGAATACTACTGCTGTAAACACCTCTACTGTGAGGTCTACTGCTGTGAAAACCAATGCTTCTACTCCTGCTGGAACGTCGTCCGCTCTGAGGATGACATCACCAACTCAGCGTCTTCAACGCTGGGATTCTAATGAACTGGTTAAGGAGTACCATCGCAACGATAATATCCCAACTCTGGAGGCCGCTCGTCAAGCCCTCCAAGTTAACAACTCTACCTGGTCATCCGGACAACGGCGGCCAGCAATCAAGAAGCAGACGGTGCTGACTACTTTCTCCAACCGTTTCGGGTCGTTATCCCCGGAACGCAATTTCCATTCACTCCCTTACTCTGAGGAAGTGAATGAGCAGGTCCCGCAGGGCCTTAATTCAAAAAGACAGGAGTCCTTCCTGAGGGATCCCATCAACAATCGCCGCCAGACTCGTGCGGTAGTGCGCCCTAAACATGATGAGGGTACCGACTCCAGGAATTCAGCTCAGGTTCCTCGAACCCGAGCAGGCAAGATGAAACGCCAGAGACGGAATCCGGTTAACAATAGGAAGGTTGTCATCCCTTCCATCTCCGTAGAAGTCCACCAACCTAACTTGGTGGAAAATAACGAGCATGCACACACACCTGTCCGTTTTAATTCCGCTGTCCAGCAGACTCATCTGGCAGAATCGAGCCAATCCCGCCAGGCAATTCCGGCGGAGTACTATAGGCAGGAACATGCACCTGCTTATGCATCAACAGTTAGTCAACAGGCTCACCTGACTACATATGATGGATTCCACCAACCTAGCTTGGTGGCGAACAACGAACAGGCACACACACCTGTCCGTTTTAATTCCGTTATCCATCAGACTTGTCTAGCAGCATCAAGCCAATCCCGCCAGGAAATTCCGGCGGAGTACTATAGGCAGGAACATGCACCTGCTTATGCATCATCAGTTAGTCAGCAGACTCGTCTAACTACATATGATGGATCTCGTCAACTGAATTTGGCGAAGTGTAATAAGCAGGCACATACACCTGCTTATACTAATCAAGCCTACCAACAGTTTCTCTTGGTAGCGAACATAGAAGTCAGTCGGAAAGCCCCGACGAAAAACATGAGGCAGACTCAACTCTCTGCCTCCACACATGAGTACTGTCAGGATTCACTGACAGGAAAAGGAGGACAAGAGCAGGCACACACACCTACTCCAAACCCGGAATGGACGTATATCCCCGTTCCGGCGGCTGAAGTCACCAAACATATTTTATCAATGGTGAAAGAGCAGAAGAAAATTCCTGCTCATATTCTGGATGCTTGCCAGGATATCATAACAGCTTCAACATCATCTCAGGGACAGACACATAAATCTATCCCTAGCAGTGGAGTGACACATCAACGATTCACTCTGGAATAGACACACACATCTGTTCCAGTCCAAGAGGGTTATGGGGAATACTCCCCCATATCATACGGACAACCAAGTTAGGAACATACACCTGATTTGAGTGAAGATCGTCAGCCTAACCTGACCATATTTCCTGATCAGTAATATATACCTGCTCAGAGTAACCACTTTCGTCAACAAGTGGTTTCTAAAGTGAGTAAGAAGGCATCTAAGAAAAAGATCCGCCCAGCACAGTGAGGAGATCAAAGGCCAATCTATAACAAGGCCTTGCTCGATGGTGGAGTTCTTGAAGCCCTCAGACATTTATCTGTCGGAATTCAAGATTCTACTCCCTCAGTTCCCAATAACGGGAAAATTAATTCTGAAGGTCTTCAACAGAAACATCCTCATGAAGACTTGCTTCATGAAAATTCGGTCAATCTTGAAGTTTATTCTTCAGATGAGAGCCACAGGAACCCTCTGTGTGGTCAGAAGACCAAGGAGCAAGAGATCTCATCTTTTGCTGTAACCCATTATGGTGGTCCTCCCCATGATGATGAATTTCGCTGCGAAAGTCCTCTCCGCAGTTGTGATTCACATTGGCTGGAAAATACTCCAGTGGACAATGTAGTGCCGAGAAAGCCCTCTTATCTTGAGGCACTTGCAAATGCGAAACCAGTCATGTTTGATGCTTTATCGCTAACAAGTGAAATACTTTTTCAATCAGAAGATATCCCAGGGTGTAGGTCATTATCCGAACCACCCCTATGTCATGCATCTTCTAGTTTAACCAATGATCTCTCTACCAATCTTGTTGAATCCGATGAAGCAACAAGGAAACACCAACTTTGGTCAAAACAGGTAGAAGAATATTCATTTAATGATAAAGAGGAAATGCTTAACATGAGGAAAAAACTGGCAAAAGGTGAAGTACCAGTCATGTTTTGGCCTTTGGCTGACTCCCAGTACGACATTCCAAAGATGTTGACGGATGATAGAATCCATGATATTCGTCTCAACATATGGAAAACTCTTTGTCAATTAAAGAAGAAGGTATTATCTTATGGTGAATATGAAAATCATCTGAAGATAATAGAAGGGCTACAACGTCAGATTGATTTAGCATCTCTATCAGTCTATCGGTATCCGAAGGCTGAAAAACAACAGAGAACCCTTCAACGTCCATGCCTTGGCGCACTAAGAAAATTGCGTCAGTTAATTTCCAATGCTCCATCTGATGTTCATATCAGAGGATGGGGTGTTCACGGAGCACTACATTTCACAGTTCTTTCTAGTCAGCAAAGCCCGCCAAAAATGGTCTCATGCAATGTTATTGCCCATGGCCGGCCACAGTCAATGGGATTTGTTCATAATCAAAAGCTTTCTCAAGAACTGGCTTCAACAAGTTCCTCTCAAAATCAAGCATATAGAGAACAAGTTGTTGAATTGCTCCTACATCAAGCATGCGAGAATATTGCACAAGCCTCTCGTATGGAGAAAACAGGTCATCAAATGACAGAAGTCTCGGAAATCATCCAATGGTCTGTTGAACCAGGTGATAAAAGTGGATACAGGTTAATGCATCCAGCTAATTTCCGAACTAAGATTCGCAAGATCAAGAGATCTTTTAAGAAGATCTCAGACGTAGCATGTCAAGAGCCACCCCAGCTTGTCAGATTGGGGACTTCTCTAACCCAACCCTCAGAGTCAACAAATGGGATTCGAGGAGTTGAGTGGAATCAGCAGGAACATCCCCAGTTCTCGAGACTGGGGACTCTTTCAAATCATCAATCCCCTCCTCAGAGAATGTCGGTCTTTTCTCGATTGGGGAAGAAGCCCCAAGAGGAACGAAGAGCCAAATTATCAGGAGATTCCCTCCAAGTTATAGCTCATCAAGAAATTCCTAAAAGATTGAATCAACAAAAGGCAATGTCTCATCAAAGACATGAAAGAAGACAATATCAAAGAAATGTTGATAGAAGAGATGCGATGCATTATGCATCAATCAATGTCATCAATGCCGTTGTTGTTAATTCACCAAAGGAGACTCACTCAGGGGACTCAGATGAAGAGAGTCCTGCTCAAGAAAATGTATACACCGATAAAAATAAAGATGGTGTACGTACACTAAGTCAAAGGATTACTCAGAACCTAGGTAATCCACTTCCCTCCCTCCAAAAGGTATCCAACAAAGGGAGGGGAAAGAATCAGGTTACATATCCTTCCTCTGGAGAAGGTCAATCGCTCTCATTAGAGAAAAGGTTTTCACAACAAGAGGAAGAAATGAAAGAATTAAGAAGGTTGAATGCAGAACTACTTCAGAGTAGTCTTCTTCTTAAGAATGCTGAAGTCCGACAGCCGAAGGAATTTGTTGCAGTTACTGAGATGGATCAAGAATATCCTCCTTTATCAGTACACCCTCAGAGGTCTAATCCTATGGGTCAAGCGCAACAAGGTTGGCAGTGCTACCATCAGTTGCAGCACCAACCACCACGTCTGTCCAAGCTCCATTCATTGCACCTACACAAAACCAAGTTCAACCTGATGTTTCTCAAAAGTTAATAACTACTATTGAGTCATTAACAGCTCAGTTAGAAACTATGGAAGGGAAACGGGCGCAAGTTCAACTTGGAAAGAAAGTTTACCCTAAATGGGTAGATTCAATTTCTCCTCCATCCAGTTTTGGAAACCCTTTTTTCCCTACTTTAAATGGATCAGGCGACCCTGAACAACATTTGACGCATTGCGTGTCTTGTTGTGATCCTATGATGGGAACTCCAGAGCGGCAAGAAGCAGTGAAACTCAGATGCTTCGTGCGAACCTTGCAAGGACCAGCTTTTGTCTGGTATACAAGCTTGCAATCCCGGTCAATCATCGGATGGGAGGATCTTCGTCAAAAATTCCTACTTCAGTTCAGCTTAACTTTTCCAAAAACGACAGTTTTCGATCTTACAAACTGCAAGCAAAGGGAGAATGAAAGAGTCTCTGATTTCATTGCTCGCTGGAAGGGATTAACGTATTCCCTGATTTTAGAACTCCCTCAGGAAGAGCTGTTGCCAATCTGTGTGGCAAATTTGCGTGATGAATTACGCACGCTATTGATCCCTGTGAAATACACAGGAGGGTTTTGAGACCTTACTTCAATCGCTCAGCAGATTGAAGATTCCCTTATACAGGCTAAGGTTAAATCTCGTGTAATTCCATCAGCTCCAGGAAGAAGAATGGGTATGGCAGAAACTGCTACAGTTATGCTTAAACAAGCACCTGTACCTATATCTACTTCAAAACCTTCATCTTCTCGAAGGACTCCACCTCCTTAACACCAACAACAAAGGCCGTTTCGTCCAAATGATCAAAGAGATCAACGACGAAAACAATTTGAGGATATGAAGAGTAAAACATACTCTTTCCGAAATGAGCATGTTCCTGGTTACTTCATTTCAGATCTGGAAAATAATTTGGTTCAATTACCAGTGCCCAAGAGGCCAAACAAGGAAGGATATGAAGACCGTCCCAATTATTGTCCCTTTCATCAAATGTTGGGGCATCCCATCAAGGATTGTTTTGTCTTTAAAGACCTCCTGCAAAAGATGGTCGACTTGGGACAAGTCAAATTGAAGGGTTCTTCAGCTCATGTAGTGTGTGTTACCGCTATAGATCCAGAGGAAAGAGGCGAGTGGCAGGAAGTCAGAAGCAAAACTGCGCAAAAATATGATGATTGGATGGTCAGAAAGACAATCAATCGGACCCATGCCATTTTGCGAACACAATTGAAGAATCCAGTTATGTCTCCTACAAAAGCTACAGTGAAGCCTCCATCAAAAGACAAATCCTCAAAAGGGCAGAGCAATTCAAAGAAGAAAGAGGAATCAGAAGAAGATGAGTATGTATCGAGGCCTAAGTTGTCTTTGACTCTGGCAGATTTTATGCCATCTACTTCAAAGCCACGGGCACCGCCCCATCAAACGGCACAGCCTAAACAGGCTAGTCAGGCAGGATCTTTATCAGACAAGGAGTTAATCTTCGGTTCTGTTAATATGATTCAATTAACAGATCCATATTCCAGTCTTGATGAGCATGAATTCCCTGTATCAAATAAGGGAATCCGAGGAAGTTCCAAAGGTTCAGGATACAGAGGAAGACATGGATATTTCCGAAGCCACTACTCCAATTCTACCCCTGCTAACACTGTGTATGCAGCAGAAACTCGTGGTAGAGCCCTTCAGCGAGCTCAAAAGGAACAAGCAAGTTCTTCTGCCAATGGCCAACTCAGTTTTGGCACAGTTATTTTGGAAGACCGATTAAAGGTTCCATCTTCTTTATCTTAGCAAGTAAATGGATCTAATCAGTCTAATCTTCCAAAACCAAGGATGTTGACAACTTCTATCCCAATACAAGATGCATCAGCTTCCAAAGCATCTGCTTCCAAGGTACCTGCTAAACCACATATTCTTAATGGGAAATGCAGACCTCTAGATCAAAAGTATGATATATTGAAACACATGGACCAAGTACCAGCCAAGTTATCAATTTTGGATGCTTTGAATCTTTCAAAAGATCTTCGGGAGGCACTCATCGAAGCTTTGTCAAGTCCTCAGGAGTTTGAAGCAGAAATTGATGCAGCTGAAGTCTATCACATAGAGAATAATCCTGCAGAATTCCATGCAGTGATATCTGTTACTGATAAAGATGAAGATGATGTTGTTCATGGGCACATAAAACCTCTCTACTTATCTGGAAAATTCAATAGTGTATATATTTGAAGAGTTTTCATTGACAATGGTTCAGGAGTCAACCTCATGCCCATTCGTACACTTCGTCGATTGGGCCTCACGGAATCTGATTTATCTCCTTCTACCATGATGTTACAAGGATATGATAAAAATGAACAAGAACCACTGTGCGAAGTTACACTCAGAACCCAGTTTGGAGATCTTGTATCCAATTCGGATTTAATGATTGTTGATCAAGACTCAGCTTTCAACGTCTTGCTTGGAAGACCCTGGCTACATCAGCATGCATCTATTCCTTCATCATACCATCAATGTCTCAAATACTGTTTCAATGGTCAATTTGGAACATTGTATGGTGATAAGGCCCCGTTCAAGACATGTGAGTCTCAATACATTGAGGCAGAATTTTATCACATGAAGGGAAGAGAAAAATCTACAATGAAGGAAATTACCAAAGTTAATGCTCCATATGGTTTGGAGAAAATTCCAATAAATCCATTTACAAATGTGAGTACAGATTATGTGTAACCTATCAGTAAAATTGACAAAATAGGCCCAAATAAAAATACTCTTATGGAATGATCCATAATGTCAGTTACGGCAATCGAGCCAGACAACATGGGAGAAATTGGTAACCTACCAAACAGTGATGAAAGCCTAAGTGGTGACGTTTTCATTTCATCTGTTTAAGTCCAACAAGTCTATACTTCTCCAATCAGTCCAGAAGAAGTTATAGCAACACCATAGGTGAATAATGATGTCGATTCTCAATCCATCATCTCCGCTTTATTTCCCCAAGAAGGCCCTTAATCATCAATAGGGTCGGAAATGGAAGCTTCTTCTTCAAAATGTGAAAATTTTGATATCTCTTATGATCATGAAAATTTCGTTTTGTCATCTACTATGAAAGTAGAAACGGAAGAAATAACACATGATGAAGAGGAAGAATAAGATCTTAGAGATGCTCCTCCAGCATTTTAAGAGGGTATCTCTACCACTGTGGATGAACTTAGAGAAATAAATCTGGGTACAGAGAAAGATCCACGCCCCATGTTAATTAGTGCGTCCATGACCCTTGAAGAGCAAGAGATGTATATTTCTTTTCTAAAGAAAAATAAATATATTTTTGCTTGGAATTATATAGAAATGCCTGGGCTTGATCCTGATATTGCTACTCATCATTTGGGTTTACCAAAAGAACATCGAGGATTTAAGCAAGCCGCGAGAAGAACACACCCAACCTATGCTTCCAAAATTGAAGCTGAAGTGGATAAGCTGGTCAAAGATAAATTCGTCAGAGAAGTTCAATATCCCAAGTGGTTGGCTAATATTGTCCCTGTAAAGAAAAAGAACAGACAAATTAGGGTTTTCATCGATTTCAGAGATCTTAATCGGTATTGTCCTAAAGATGATTTCCCAGTTCAAATTACAGAACTCTTAATTGATGCGACGGCTGGTTATGAAGTACTTTCCTTCATGGATGGATATTCCGGATATAATCAGATCCGAATGGCCCCAGAAGATGAGGAATCTACAACCTTCAGAGCCCCTCAAGGTGTGTTTTGTTACCGGGTGATGCCCTTTGGTTTAAAGAATGCAGGTGCAACATATCAACACGCCATGTGTCATATCTTCAAACCATTCTTAGGGAAATTTGTTGAATGCTATGTAGACGATTTGGTGGTTAAATACAAACAACGTTCTAATCACTTGGCTGATTTGGAAGTCATATTCCACAAGCTTCGACAACATAATTTGAAGATGAACCCCTTAAAATGTGCTTTTGGGGTAACCTCAGGAAAATTCCCCGGCTTTGTTGTACGCCATCGTGGTATTGAAGTCGATCTTGAGAAGACCAAATCAATCCTTGGTATGTCACCTCCTCAGAATTTGAATGAATTAAGAGGACTTCAAGGACACTTAGCCTATATTCGGCGTTTCATCGCCAATTTGGCTGGCAAAAGTTTAACATTTACCAAATTATTGAAAAAAGGAGTCACTTACCAGTGGACTGAAGAATGTCAAGAAGCATTTGATGTTCTCAAGAAATGCCTCTTGAGTCCACCAGTACTCATGCCACCTGTTGAAGGAAGGCCACTTATCCTCTATGTGACAGCTCTAGAGCGATCATTGGGGGCCTTTCTTGCTCAAAAGAATGATGCTGGGAATGAAAATAGCCTCTACTATCTCAGTAGAACTATGCTTGAAGAAGAAACCCGGTATTCAAGTATTGAGAAGTGCTGCCTGGCATTAATATTTGCAGTTCAAAAACTGAGACACTACTTGAAACATCACGAGGTCCAATTGTTATCTCGCAATAATCCGCTCAAATTCATCCTTAGTCGTCTAATGCTTACAAGACGTCTAGCAAGGAGGGAAGTTATTTTGAAACAGTTCGACATTCAGTATGTGTCTCAAAAGGCAATAAAGTTCAAGCTCTGGCTGATTTCCTGGCTGAACATCCTTCCATGGAAGACACGTCTTCAGATATTGAACTCCCTGATGAGGAAGTTTTCTCTATTCAAGAGAATCCTCAAACATGGGAAATGTATTTTGATGGTGCTTCCAGAAGTCCAACAGTGAAGAAAATGGAAAATCCCGAATTCAACAAAGTTGGTATAGGAATTGTACTCATTTCTCCAGATAAGGCATTGTTACCTTATTCCTTTCTATTGTGGGAAGGTGGTACTAATAATGAAGCAGAATACCAAACTCTCATTACAGGCTTGGAGTTAGCGCTCCAAGCACAAGTGAATAACTTAAAGGTGAAAGGTGATTCAGACCTAGTAATCAAACAAGTCAATGGGGATTATGCCATCAGAAAAGAATAATTAATCCCTTTGTATGATTACGTCATAGAGTTAATGGTGGAATTCCCTTCAGAACCGACATTTTCTTATGTCCCAAGATCACAAAATGCTCAAGCTGATGCACTGGCTAATATAGCCACAGCTCTAGCAGATCCAAATCGGGACGAGACAACCATCAGTATTGCCCACCGTCGTGCAATTTCACCTTATATTCAAGCCAAAACAGAGGAAATTAATGAAATTAGTCGCATTCCTGAACCATATGGTCATACTACAGGATGGATGACACCTATCTGGGAATACCTTCAAAATGGAACACTTCCACCTGATAGAGCCGAGAAAGAACAAATTCGGCGATGTGTGGTCAATTTCACTCTTTATGATATCCCAAACCACCTATAGAAAGTTCTCTACAAACGTGGTTTTGATGGAGTTCTCTTCAGATGCATTGATGGTGAAGAGACAATGGCTGTCATGAAAGAAGTGCATGCAGGAGTATGTGGTGCCCACCAGTCTGGACATAGATTGTCTGATCAAATTCGAAGGCTTGGATACTTTTGGCCTTCAATGATACAAGATTGTGTTGATTTCACAAAGAAGTGTCATTCATGTCAAGTATATGCCAACTTCATTCATCAAACTCCAGAGTTGCTTCATATAGCTAAATACAAATGGCCATTTGCCACATGGGGAATGGATGTGGTGGGACCTTACCCTTCAGCTATGACCAAGCAGTTTAAGTACATTCTTACTGCTACTGATTTCTTTTCCAAATGGGCAGAAGCAGTACCTCTCAAAGAAGTTAGTTCTAAATGCATTGTTAGCTTCATGAAGCCTTACATCATTACTAGATTTGGTGTCCCTCATACCATATTGACGGACAACGGCACCAACTTTTGTTCTTCTGAGGTGAAGAAATTGTATCAAGAATACAACATTAAATCCAACCATTCAACTAGGTATCATGCGGTAGCCAACGGCCAAATAGAAGCCTTTAACAAGAATCTTTCAAATATACTGCAAAAGATGGTGGATAAAGATAAGAGGTCATGGCCCGATAAACTCTTTCATGCTTTATGGGATTATCGGACTACCACCCGCAATGCAACGCGGTCAACTCCATATTCGTTGGTATATGGAACAGTGGCAGTCTTGAAAATTGAAGTTCAATTGCCCTCACTCAGAGTAGCCATTTGTGATCAGTTATCTACAGATGAGCAATCCCAAAAGCGATTGAATGAATTGGAACAGTTAGATGAGAAAAGATTGTGCACTTTGCACCACTTGGAAATCTATCAGAATCGAATAGCACGAGCTTTTAACAAAAAAGTTCATCTTCGTTCATTCATTCAGGGAGAATTGGTATTAGTTCTCAGAATTCCAATGATACCAGGAAAGAAACCTCCCAAGCTTGAGCCAAAATGGGAAGGACCTTATTCAATACATAGGGTATACTCCAATGGAGCTTATTCCTTAATCTCAATGGATGGAGAACTCATCACGACTCCAACCAATGCCAGATTTCTGAAGAAATATTTTGTATAAACACAAAATATGGTCCCAAGAACCAAGACTCTAACAATTGGTTCATACATCGGATAGTCCAGTATGACTTTAAACTGCGTCATCATCCATAGTCCAGTATGACTTTAAACTGCATCATCATCCATAGTCCAGTATGACTTTAAACTGCATCATCATCCATAGTCCAGTATTGTAACGACCCGAAATTTTTTAAATAAATTTTGTTTCCTAATTTTATGTGTTATTGTTATACTCAACAAAAATGTTTTATTTGATAAACATGATTATAATTAAAATGAGATCAGTGGGTTTTGACTATTATATAACCATCGGTCAACATGACCGCTGTGAACAAAATGTTTTGATTATTGTCTCTAAATATAAGTAATCTTGGTTAATTATTATAGAAAGAAGATTCGATGGCCTCACCTAGTAGTCTTGGACCGATCGAAGCCCATCTAACAGAGCTTGGGAAGGAGGTAGCACCACTGGGCTTTGCTCTAGATCAAATCCAAGCCGAACTTCATCATGTGAAGCTGGAACGAAATCGCCTTCGTGAGAAGTTCAAACTGATAGAAATTACTACTCGGGCAATGTTGACTGAGCCGCCCCAAGCTTCTATCACCCTAGCACACCTTACTCTTAGGTCCTATGCTGGTATTATAAGGGGTTATGTAACGAGACCGTAACTACCTTGTGTAATCCTTGTTTTAAATAAAAATTGGGATTTCTTCTTATGATGAAGTTTATGAATTTTGAAATGACCGGATAAATATAGTATGCATATTTTTGATGAATTTTAGAAAAAGGATATTTTAAATATGTTTATGTAAACCCTAAATAATTAAAAATGTGTAATGATTTTCAAAAAATGGTCTTCTGTAATTATGTTCACTACTAAATTTAGAGTCTAATAAGATCAACTTGATTTTTGATGAATAGTAAATTATGAATAGTGATTTTATGATTAGGATTAGTAATATGACCAAATGGATTAGTAATCTCACTTAAAGAAGGTTTTAAAATAATCTAGGCACCTTGATTAAGTAATGTGATTCAATAAAATAGTTAAATAACGGTTTCATTAATTATTATTCAAGTATTAGTTTTTTCGGGTGAATAGTGTTTTTTAATTTAAAATTTAATTAAAAATAATTAGAAAATTATTTTTATAAAAATGACTTTATTTTTGAACTCAGAGCATCGATATTATGTTATGGTAATTTTTGGGGTTTTTTCTGAAAAAATTGAATTTTTGATGAATAGTGTTTTTATTTAAAAATTAAATTAAAAATATTTAGAAAATTATTTTTATAAAATGGATTTCATTTTTGAAATCAGAGCATTGATATTTGGTTAGTGTGAAATTTTGGGATTTTTCTGAGAAAGTTGAATTTTCAGTGAATAATAAAAATACAGTTTTAGGGTTTCGGTATGTTTAATGACATCATAACGGTGTCATGATGATGTCATGAGATCTTTTGAGGGTTGGCCGGCCAAGGGTGATGAATTATTGTTTTGGGGGACCCATGTGGCCTAACTCCATGATAAATGACAAGGGAGAGCACATGGGTTTGAGAAAAGCACATGTGAGGTGTCCCTTGGCCATTAATGCCTTGTCCCCTCACTTTCCCTATAAATACCAAGCCCTCCTCTCATCCATTCGACTCCCCACTCATTCCCAACGAATTTCTGGTCTCATTACCTCCCAAGGAGTCCTCCCAAGGTGCCCCCAAGCCCTCAAGGTCCCAACCTTTTAGGTTTAAGAGTTACATTTTAAGGTAAGGGATCCGACCTCTCTCTTTCTTTTCAAGTAATCTCTTTTATGTCATTTCTTTTATACTCCATGTTCTTATGTTGGAGGATGTTCTTTTATATTCATCCTACTGCCTATTTCATGTTCATATGATGGGAGACCCCCCTTGCTCTCATCAATTCGTTTTAAGAATGTTTAAGTGGCGCCGTTAGGCTGCCGAATTTTTAAGGGATTCTTTCACCTTCCTCGTTTTCAAGTTCTATTTTCATTCAAGTCTTTCATGTTCCTTTTTATTATGTTGGGGTATGATCTCTAAATTATCATACTGATCTTTTATGATCATATGATGAGAGACCCCATTTGATCGCTTCAATTCAGTATTTTGAGGTTTTACGTGGCGCCGTTAGGCTCCCGAATTTTTAAGTAGTTCTTCACCCTTCTCGTTTTGAAGTTCTACTTTCATGTCAATTATTTCAAGTTCCTTTTTGTTATATTGGGGTATGATCTCTATATATGTCATACTGGACTCTTATGTTCATATGATGAGAGACCCCATTTGATCTCTTCAATTCAGTATTTTGATGTTTTAAGTGGCGCCGTTAGGCTGCCGAATTTTTAAGTGGTTCTTCACCCTTCTCGTTTTGAAGTTCTACTTTCATGTCGATTCTTTCAAGTTCCTTTTTGTTATGCTGGGGAATTATCTCTATATCTATAATACTGATCTCTTATGATCATATGATGAGGGACCCTATTTGATCTTGTCAAATCATTTTCTTTTGAAGTTAAGTGACGCCGTAAGGCTGCCGAATTTTCATAAGAGAAATCTAATTTTTTTTCCTTCCATGTTTTTCATTTCAAATGGTATGTCCCTAAAATTTCATTACCATGTACATATTTCCTTCTTATTCTTTCACCCTATTGTTTTATGGATCATTTATGAAAGGGTGACCCATGTACCCTCTCATTTCAATGTTTTCTAAAACCCCGAAACATCGCCGTTATGCTGCAGAATTTTTGGTCTCAAAATGCCTCTCTCTTTTGTCAGAATTATTTTATGTTATAAAGTGAATACTCAAAGCTCTTATTTCTACAAGGGTATTCACATATATATCAAAATTTTCTATTTTAAATTCTGGGATTTATATACATGAGACCCGCTTTCCCTTTCCGTGGGTTTAAAGTGACGTAAGGATCATGTCTTTAAAGCAGTTTTTTTTAAACGTTATGATTATGAAATGAAACCCATTTATTTTATTCTATGGGTTATTTATGAAATTTTTTATGATGATATATGTGGCTCACATGATAATAAAGGCAAATTTAAGGGTGCGCCCTGATAGCGCTCCAATGCATTGGGTAATGATGTAACCACTAGAGATTACAATTTTCACGATACCTTGGTGAATAACCATGGTAATTTTAAAATGACACCTTGGGGATGGACCTTGGTGATATGTTCATGATTGTCTATGTTAAATGATGTAGCCACATCTTCAAGTTATGAAAAAGTTTTATTTTTATTATGATATGCCTCATGATTTCATTTTCATGCATTAAAGTTCTTTTCATGACTTTATTGATGTATCTCAAGTTCAAATGTAAAATGTTTCACTTGTTTCCCTTGCTGGGCCTTCTGCTCACCCTTCCTTTTGATGTATGTCCCCAGGTTATGAGATGCAGTAATGAGCCTAGGGTGAACATGAGGAGAAGCCTTTCAAGTGTTTAAGAAGAATGTTTTTTTTGTTTCATGTTTTATGTTCCTTGTTTCCAAGACACTAAACCTTAAAGATCCTCAGTTCCGTGTAATGGAATGAAAAGTTATGTTATAAAAAGACGGGATGCTATAGTTGGTATCAAAGGATGGTTTAGTTATTTGTGGAAATTAGGATATGAAAACTCTAGGAGGAACCCTATAGAAAAGTTTAATATAGGAAATCTTCCTGGTATTTTGGTGAGTATTGAGTAAGGGGTTGCCAAGCAAATACATCCCTGTCTGGATACGAGCAGGTAGAGGTGGCTCTGGCACAGATGTACATAGGGGTAAAACCCGAAAACACCGCTTTGAGCTAGACTCGAACGGGAACTGGTACACGACAACGGGCCTTGCTGCACTCTTGGTTACGACACTCCCGGGGGATATGCTTTGGTAAATTCATAAGCTTGGTATGAACCATTGTTAAAGGAACAAAGATAAAATAAAATAAAGGTTCACATAAGAATATATGATCATTCATAACCTAGATGGGAACCTAGGAGATCACAAGTTAGGGTATACCTTTCATATACAAGTTATCCTTATATGCTTTCAGTTCCTTTTCATGATTATTAGCTAAGTACTTAAGCCCCTAATTATGCTTTCTCTTCTTAGTTAATGGTGGGAAATGGAAGAACATGTTCCGACAACCAATGTGATAGGAAATGCGACGATTTTCGTATTAATATGACAGTGATGATTAGGGTATTAAAATATGATTATTATTTTGGAAGACGTTCATTATTTTGGGAACCATATTTGATCGAGGTAAATAGATTACTACGGTATTTTCATTGAGGAGTAAGGTTGACTTATATTTTGAAGAATCGATGAATTTAAGGTGAACTTATAGTAATTTAGGTTACTTATGGGAATGACTAACCTATCTTGGGTAAAATATGTTTAGGTTAGCTACTTTTTTATAAGATGTTAGGAGTGGTTGATGTTGTCTGGAGATGAACAATGAAGTTGTTTTGGAAGACTATGTTATCAAATCCTTATTGTATTTGGGTTTCAATCTTAGTTTGGTTTGTTTTGAGGAATTTTAAGGACCGTTATTTATGGAATGGTCTATGATGAACTTTGGGTAGTACCATGGAACTTTGATGATTTAAAAGTAGTTTCCATTCCTATGGGATTCTTTCTTTTTGAAGAGTTGTTTTACCTTAACCTTTCTGTTTTTGGGATAATGTTTAAAGATAGAAGAAATATATAGTTAATCTTTTGTAGATTATGTGATTCTATAGAAGATGATTCTTGTGCTTTTATGAGACCAAGTGTTTTTGAATTCTCATCATTTGGAGAAAAGATTAGTGTTGGTAGGGACTTGTTAAAGGATGAAACTCTACTTGAAGGTAGGTATATTTTCTTATGTTTTTGTTCTATGTAGTAAATGAAATCCTGAAAATTATGAAAAGAAACGTAAAACAAAAATGTTGTTGGTTTACGTTTCCTACTAGGTAATCAAAGACCGTTTACACACATCATAAGTTTGGGATTTTCTCATGGTTAACTTTCTCCTAATCATGTTCTCTATCACTCTCCCTCAGAACTTGACCCTTTGTTTTTTCCTCCATGTCCATGTTTTCCTACATGGAACCCTAGTGTGGGTTAACTCGGGTGACCATTGTACTTCCCTTTCTTTATTTTAAAGTAATAGTTTTACTGACTCTTTTTCCGATGTGGGACTTTCAATGAAATTTCAAAACCCAATTTTAAAATTGCGAGGACGCAATTTCTTAAGGGGGGAAGATTGTAACGACCCGAAATTTTTTAAATAAATTTTGTTTCCTAATTTTATGTGTTATTGTTATACTCAACAAAAATGTTTTATTTGATAAACATGATTATAATTAAAATGAGATCAGTGGGTTTTGACTATTATATAACCATCGGTCAACATGACCGCTGTGAACAAAATGTTTTGATTATTGTCTCTAAATATAAGTAATCTTGGTTAATTATTATAGAAAGAAGATTCGATGGCCTCACCTAGTAGTCTTGGACCGATCGAAGCCCATCTAACAGAGCTTGGGAAGGAGGTAGCACCACTGGGCTTTTCTCTAGATCAAATCCAAGCCGAACTTCATCATGTGAAGCTGGAACGAAATCGCCTTCGTGAGAAGTTCAAACTGATAGAAATTACTACTCGGGCAATGTTGACTGAGCTGCCCCAAGCTTCTATCACCCTAGCACACCTTACTCTTAGGTCCTATGCTGGTATTATAAGGGGTTATGTAACGAGACCGTAACTACCTTGTGTAATCCTTGTTTTAAATAAAAATTGGGATTTCTTCTTATGATGAAGTTTATGAATTTTGAAATGACCGGATAAATATAGTATGCATATTTTTGATGAATTTTAGAAAAAGGATATTTTAAATATGTTTATGTAAACCCTAAATAATTAAAAATGTGTAATGATTTTCAAAAAATGGTCTTCTGCAATTATGTTCACTACTAAATTTAGAGTCTAATAAGATCAACTTGATTTTTGATGAATAGTAAATTATGAATAGTGATTTTATGATTAGGATTAGTAATATGACCAAATGGATTAGTAATCTCACTTAAAGAAGGTTTTAAAATAATCTAGGCACCTTGATTAAGTAATGTGATTCAATAAAATAGTTAAATAACAGTTTCATTAATTATTATTCAAGTATTAGTTTTTTCGGGTGAATAGTGTTTTTTAATTTAAAATTTAATTAAAAATAATTAGAAAATTATTTTTATAAAAATGACTTTATTTTTGAACTCAGAGCATCGATATTATGTTATGGTAATTTTTGGGGTTTTTTCTGAAAAAAATGAATTTTTGATGAATAGTGTTTTTATTTAAAAATTAAATTAAAAATATTTAGAAAATTATTTTTATAAAATGGATTTCATTTTTGAAATCAGAGCATTGATATTTGGTTAGTGTGAAATTTTGGGATTTTTCTGAGAAAGTTGAATTTTCAGTGAATAATAAAAATACAGTTTTAGGGTTTCGGTATGTTTAATGACATCATAACGGTGTCATGATGATTTCATGAGATCTTTTGAGGGTTGGCCGGCCAAGGGTGATGAATTATTGTTTTGGGGGACCCATGTGGCCTAACTCCATGATAAATGACAAGGGAGAGCACATGGGTTTGAGAAAAGCACATGTGAGGTGTCCCTTGGCCATTAATGCCTTGTCCCCTCACTTTCCCTATAAATACCAAGCCCTCCTCTCATCCATTCGACTCCCCACTCATTCCCAACGAATTTCTGGTCTCATTACCTCCCAAGGAGTCCTCTCAAGGTGCCCCCAAGCCCTCAAGGTCCCAACCTTTGAGGTTTAAGAGTTACATTTTAAGGTAAGGGATCCGACCTCTCTCTTTCTTTTCAAGTAATCTCTTTTATGTCATTTCTTTTATACTCCATGTTCTTATGTTGGAGGATGTTCTTTTATATTCATCCTACTGCCTATTTCATGTTCATATGATGGGAGACCCCCCTTTCTCTCATCAATTCGTTTTAATAATGTTTAAGTGGCGCCGTTAGGCTGCCGAATTTTTAAGGGATTCTTTCACCTTCCTCGTTTTCAAGTTCTATTTTCATTCAAGTCTTTCATGTTCCTTTTTATTATGTTGGGGTATGATCTCTAAATTATCATACTGATCTTTTATGATCATATGATGAGAGACCCCATTTGATCGCTTCAATTCAGTATTTTGAGGTTTTACGTGGCGCCGTTAGGCTCCCGAATTTTTAAGTAGTTCTTCACCCTTCTCGTTTTGAAGTTCTACTTTCATGTCAATTATTTCAAGTTCCTTTTTGTTATATTGGGGTATGATCTCTATATATATCATACTGGACTCTTATGTTCATATGATGAGAGACCCCATTTGATCTCTTCAATTCAGTATTTTGATGTTTTAAGTGGCGCCGTTAGGCTGCCGAATTTTTAAGTGGTTCTTCACCCTTCTCGTTTTGAAGTTCTACTTTCATGTCGATTCTTTCAAGTTCCTTTTTGTTATGCTGGGGAATTATCTCTATATCTATCATACTGATCTCTTATGATCATATGATGAGGGACCCTATTTGATCTTGTCAAATCATTTTCTTTTGAAGTTAAGTGACGCCGTAAGGCTGCCGAATTTTCATAAGAGAAATCTAATTTTTTTTCCTTCCATGTTTTTCATTTCAAATGGTATGTCCCTAAAATTTCATTACCATGTACATATGTCCTTCTTATTCTTTCACCCTATTGTTTTATGGATCATTTATGAAAGGGTGACCCATGTACCCTCTCATTTCAATGTTTTCTAAAACCCCGAAACATCGCCGTTATGCTGCAGAATTTTTGGTCTCAAAATGCCTCTCTCTTTTGTCAGAATTATTTTATGTTATAAAGTGAATACTCAAAGCTCCTATTTCTACAAGGGTATTCACATATATATCAAAATTTTCTATTTTAAATTCTGGGATTTATATACATGAGACCCGCTTTCCCTTTCCGTGGGTTTAAAGTGACGTAAGGATCATGTCTTTAAAGCAGTTTTTTTTAAACGTTATGATTATGAAATGAAACCCATTTATTTTATTCTATGGGTTATTTATGAAATGTTTTATGATGATATATGTGGCTCACATGATAATAAAGGCAAATTTAAGGGTGCGCCCTGATAGCGCTCCAATGCATTGGGTAATGATGTAACCACTAGAGATTACAATTTTCACGATACCTTGGTGAATAACCATGGTAATTTTAAAATGACACCTTGGGGATGGACCTTGGTGATATGTTCATGATTGTCTATGTTAAATGATGTAGCCACATCTTCAAGTTATGAAAAAGTTTTATTTTTATTATGATATGCCTCATGATTTCATTTTCATGCATTAAAGTTCTTTTCATGACTTTATTGATGTATCTCAAGTTCAAATGTAAAATGTTTCACTTGTTTCCCTTGCTAGGCCTTCTGCTCACCCTTCCTTTTGATGTATGTCCCCAGGTTATGAGATGCAGTAATGAGCCTAGGGTGAACATGAGGAGAAGCCTTTCAAGTGTTTAAGAAGAATGTTTTTTTTGTTTCATGTTTTATGTTCCTTGTTTCCAAGACACTAAACCTTAAAGATCCTCAGTTCCGTGTAATGGAATGAAAAGTTATGTTATAAATAGACGGGATGCTATAAGTATGACTTTAAACTGCATCATCATCCATGGTCCATTATGACCTTAAACTACAACTTTCGTCCAACATGACGTTAATCTGTATAAAAGCACCAAGATGTCCCCGCAACATGACACTAAACTGTGCGGCACCAGTTCTTCCTTGCTATATGACGTTAAACTATACAACAATGGTCCAGTATGACCTTAAACTGCAACAACGTCCAACATGACGTCAAACTGTAGGAAAATCCCTTATGTCCGTAAAGACGTTAAACTACATAAGAACTTAATAGTCCAGTATGACATTAAACTGCACCATTCAAGGTCTATACATATGACCTTAAACTATTTGCACTTTCGTCCAACATGACGTTAAACTGTAGAAAAGAAGATGTCCCCGCAACATGACACTAAACGTTGCGGCACCAGTTCGTCCTTGCTATATGACATTAAAATATACATCAATGGTCCAGTATGACCTTAAACTGCAACTTTTTCCCACACGACGTTAAACTATGAAAAAGTCCCTTACGTACAGCAAGACGTTAAACTGTGACGTCCTAACTACATGACGCTAAACTGTATAAAAGTCCCTTACGTCCGGAAAGACGTTAAACTATATAATCTCAAAGGTCCAGCATGACATTAAACTGCACCATTCACGGTCCATGCATATGACCTTAAACGATTCGCACTTTCGTCCGACATGACATTAAAATGGTACACTCTTTTGTCCTTACTGCATGAAATTAAACTGCACAATCCCCCTTTCGTCCAATATGATGTTAAACTGTATTGTCCCCATCGTCCTAACTACATGACGCTAAACTGTACAGAAAATCCTTGATATGTCCTACATGACATTAAACTGTTATTTTGTCCCTGCTACATGACACTAAACTATGCAACACCAATAGTCCTAACTGCAAGACTTTAAACTGCATAGTCCCTCGATATGTCCTACATGACATTAAACTGTGCATCGTTAAGGTTGTTGTTATCTCTTGTTTCTCACACCGAGTATGACTCACATGAGCATAGAGAAACCCTCAACCATACCACTCTCTTTGGGCCCCTAACCTTGTGTAAGTCCCAACAACATTTTTATTAGATCATTTTCCCCAAGAACAACTTGATCATTAATTCATTCTTTAATTGAACTACACGGACTTTGACCCTTGCCCTCCAGGCTGGGTATGTAGGCAACCTCCCATGGTTCAAGCCCGAAAACAATCTCTTCACATCGGTTCACCACCTTCTCATATGATGTTGATTCGTGAAACCGAACGTAGAATCAATATCTTTACATTGATTCACATTCTTCCTTGTTATATGACGTTAAACTATGCAACACTTTTGTCCGGTATGACAATAAACTACAATATTCTTTGATTTCCTCATTTGAGAGAGAACTATTATTGACATTGATTTTTCAATCATGGTTTTCATTTTCAAAAGACTACGTGCATACATGGTAATGCCTAAACTTTTTATCTTAGGTTAAACCATCATTGCACTAAAGTCCCCTTTCACCCTTCACATGTACGAACCAAATTTGTACAAAGGGTAGTTCTAGAACTATGTGGACTTGATTCCCATCTTTATGGGATACGTAGGAACATTCGAGTGTCCCTCGAATCCAGTCCCAAGTCTTTTGGGCCTAACCCCAAATTTCACTTTCAGTCCCTTAGCTGAAAAGTCCTCATGAAAACACACACTGTGTATTCATTATTATGGTCCGAATTCTATGACCCTAAACTAAGATCTCTCATACTTTCGTCCTGCACGACGTTAAACTACATTTCAAGAACTACGTATGGCTTGATTCTCATTCTTATGAGATACGTAGTGAAGTCCGAAATTTCAATTCAGGACCCATCCACAACATGATTATTGTTATCATTGACCTATGTATCTCTATATACATTGGACAGTACCCATCTTTATGTGTTATAATCCTAACCTTAAATATTTTCAGATCTTCATAACCCTTTTCATGACTTTTAGTCACAAAAATGTCAAACTTCTGAGAATTCTTTTGCTTGACTATGCAGCACGTTCCCATAGGTGGCATTGTATAAAGAGTCCACATAACAGACTTGTCAGCCAAAAGATGCTATTTATTTGACCATGCAGTCAATGCCCTTAGGTGGCCCTACATATTTCAACCCCCTAATGGGTTTGTTAAATGATAGTAACTTCATTCTTGGGAAGAATGCCTCTTTTGTCCTTATTTGTCTTAAACGACAGTATGTAGGGATCTGCAAAAAATAGCCATCCTAAACATATTTGTCCCATATCCTTTTTCATGATCTGAAAGTATTCAAGTCTACAGTTTATTCTTTTTCCCTACGTTTGGGTCAGACCTTCGTAGGAGTGATATTCATCCAGTTCTTCGATATTCTTGTTCGGAAATATCTTCTCCATATTCAAGTACCTCTTTCCATACAACAAACTCTATACTTTAGAAAATTTGAATCTCCATAAACTTTCACTGGCTTTTAGCACTAGGAAAGAAAATTTTTGAGAGTTCTTTTCGCCTGACTATGCAGCACGTGCCGATAGGTGGCCTTGCATAAACAATCCACATAACAGACTTGTCAGCCGAAAGATACTATTTATTTGACCATACAGCCAATGCCCATAGGTGGCCCTGCATATTTCAGCCCCCTAACGGGTTTTTGTCAAATAATAGTAACTTCATTCTTGGAAACTACTTCTTCTAATGCCTTTTATCTCTTTTTCATATCATTCCTCAGATTCAAATATTCTTAAGCCATAGTTTACATATTTTCCCTCATACTTGAGTATGGTAATATGTTTTCAAATAAATTGTCAAGGAATTGAATCAATTCTAATCCATTTCGGTCAAAGCTATTTCGACCTTAAACATTAGCCTTTGTATGTCCGACATGCATGAATTTAAACTTCCCACAAAAGACAAAGGAACTCTGAATAAAAGTCAAGTTCCAGCACACTTGCGCGCTACCCTCTATGCCCTGAAGACCTGCACGCCCCTTTTCCTTTGGATGAATTCGATTTCCTCAGAGTCAAATACTCATTTTTCTCCGGATCCAACTCTAAGGGGGGACTTTTGTTGACGCTCCTTTCGTCACAGAATCTAAAGATCGGAAAAGGGGAATATCTGAGCTCAAAGTGATTCAACCTTTGAAGAAAACATCAAAAATCGACAAAGGCATGAACAAAGGATCAAAAACAACTGCACCGCGCAAGTAATATCACTGTCGCGCATGTACACTTGCGCGACGCCCTTGGTCGCGGAAGTGACTTGCACTACCTAAGTGATAACCGCCCGGTAACCGCTCGGGGTCTTCTCCTGCCTATAAATAGACCATGTGGGCCGCCCATTCGAGAGGATTTTTTTCCAGAAACTCGGATTGAAGCTCCCGACGCCCAAGTCTCTTCTCAAAGCTTCTGGAACACTTCTAAGGTAATTTCTTACCCAGAATGGAAGATCTAAAGAGAAGAAGGAAGGCCTAAGTGTTGAAACTTATAAACACTTGAGCGTTGCCTTATTTCCTTCAATAGAACTTGCGCGTCCCTTTTCTGGAAGAACCTCAAGAGAATTCGAAAGGCTTTAATAAAGAGTCGCTCAAGTATTTTAATGCTGGTTGAAAATCGTGCAAGTATCCGTCATGTCGCGCAAGTATACTTGTGTGACCAATACTTGCGCGCCGCCGCAATACTTGTGCGCCTTTCAAGACTTGTGCGCCCCTACCTTTTTGGGTGCCCATCTTGCCCATTTTACCCCTCTTAAGCCATCACACCTTTCCTTTTCATGATTCAATCTTCAAGACACTCTTCAAAGCCATTTATGGCATGATTTCTTGATTTGACTTCCTTACCTGAAAGGAATTCTGTGGAATATCTCTCAAAACCTAGTGATTTAAATATCCTTATGTCACTAAATATGGAGAGTTCATTCATTCAACCTCATCCTTTAAGATGAGAGAATCCTTAACTTGGGTCTCCTTTTTTAGGAATAATCCCTAGTTATAAGTCCTTTAATCTGGACATCTTCCTTAGGAGTAAGCCCAAATTCTTAAAGTTCCCAAACTTGGGCATCCTCCTCAGGAGTAAGCCCCAAACCTTAATTCCTTAACTTGGGAATCCTCCTCAAGAGTAAGCCCCAATCTCAAATATGGGAATCCTCCTTAGGAATAATCCCCGAGTCCCGTAACTTGGGCATCCTCCTCAGGAGCAAGCCCCAATCTCAAATATGGGCATCCTCCTTAGGAATAAGCCCCAAGTCCCGTAACTTGGGCATCCTCCTCAGGAGTAAGCCCCAATCTCAAATATGGGCATCCTCCTTAAGAATAAGCCCCAAACCTTAATCCCTAACCTGGGTCTCCTTTTTCAAGTATAAAACCCAGTTATAATCTTGGGCTTCCTTTTCATGAATAAGCCCCAAGTCCCCTAATTTCTCTTTAACCAGTCCTAATTTACCCTTGATTTGGGTTTCCTTTTCAGGAGTAAAACCCAATCATAAGTCCCCTCCTAACTTGGGAATTCTCCTTAAGAGTAAGCCCTAAGATTAGAGTATTCAAATCTCCATGAAGCACATATACCTTTATGGACCATGTTCATGGATTTTCTCCCTAAAAGTAAATCCTCCGGGCAGTCATACATACATAAGCCCCAAACCATTTCTTATTATTGCATCTTTCATGGCACAATTGTCTAAATTTTACTAATACCTCTTGTTTCTCACACCGAGCATGACTCACGTGAGCTTAGAGTGTAAAAGTAATTGTGACATCCATCTTTGAGCCATCAATCATAAACACCATACCCTTATTCGAACTACGTGGGTTCTGATTCCTTTTTAAAAACAAAGGATACGTAGGTAGCCCATCTATGGGTTCGATCCCAACTATGAAGTAATTCTATGTCCTTCTGAATGACGATAAACTTCATGTGCCCCACTGAGTGGCTTTAAAACCATCCTGGTCATCATAATGACCAAGAGACTTTTATATAAATGTTTTGAAGGATACCATTGACCAAGAATCTCTAAATAGATACAGATGATTCTCTATTGATGAAGAACCTCAAATACATATAAAAGATCCTCTAAATTTCTTACATATTTAATCATTGATTGTTAAACTGAAGGAAAGATCATTTTATACTTGGTAATGTAATAAGGATTCACGAACATAACTTAAATCTATAAAGAGAGTCCCGGAGTAGACAATAATTCCTCTCAAAAAGGTGTGATGAGTCCGACCTCCCATCCTCTCGACCAATTCAAATTACTAAGCCTCATTAGACCACAAGATAATGAGCACCTACCTTTGGAAAGTAGGTCCAAATGGATGTGGAATCATTGGATGTTTCCGGTTCTACGAACAAACCTGTTAGAAACCGATCGGAACATTTGAATCTCCCATCCAGGAGGTCATCCCCGGATTCCGTGAAAAACAGTCATTATAACATTTTTTAAAAACGCATGATGTACACAGACTCTTATTTCATAACTAATTTACAGAAAATCCATTATTATCCATCTTATATTAAAGAAAAGGTGAAAAACAACAGAAAATATTATAATTTCATCTATTCATTTATAGATAGCTGATATGTTGATAATTAATTCTTTTGTAAAGTTCAAACACATGGTTATGTCATATAATTGGATTTAAAAAGAATGAACTACTTAGAAATCATCAAAATAATGATTCATTCCCAAAACATTGATGACTCAAGGTAGAAAATTAGGTAGGATCTTAATGATATTTTAAATTTCAATTGATTTTGGCAGTTTTACATGATACTTATTTATCTATTAATATAATATATTATAGTATTAAAATGATATCGATAAACACATTTCGATTGAGGGAAAGTGGAATAAAAAGGTGAGGATTTTCATACATCATATTGGGTGACGATCCCCCCTTGAATGTTAGAGAGGATATGAAGATTGAGAGATACCTCAACAAATGGTCAAAGGGTACTATATAAATGGGGATGAAGAGATGTTTTATCCCATTTTTTCACTTAGTTTTCTTTAAATTGTAAAATTATCATAAAAATAATAATATTAATATAAATTATAAAAAATTATAAAATGACTAATATATTAGAAAATATTTAAATTCAATATATAAATTTTCATACTAATAAAAATACCACAACTAACATATAGCTATACCAATTTCATAATAATAGTAATAAAAATAATAATTATTATAAAAATAAATCAATAAAATCCTTATTTACACATATGGACACATGATATTTCATTTTTAAATAATATAAACTAAATTACTAATTTATGAATACTATATTTCAGGATATGTTAGATAATATAAAACATCATCATAATACATCATACATCATCCACTGAGGGATTTAAGAGGTCATGGAATTATATAAGTCTTTTTGGTTAAGCTCTAAGAATTCATGGATACTGTGCATAAAAATGGTGCAATACTCTATATATCGACATTTAATGATGAATATTTAATATTTATAGTTTTCTTAACTATAAAATATACATTCATAATTCAATTTTTTCAAAAAAAAATTACATTCAAAATAATTCATTTATTTCTTATAGTTTCATTTATTAAACAATTTGTGGTGTCATAATGAGCATATTTTGTTACATAATTTGTAGAATTTTTGGTATACATGTTTCAACTTATTTCTAAAATAATATGGTTTAAATATTTATAGAATTTACTAATAATGTTATATATTACCTTTGAATGAAAATGAGCACAGGTTTGTGACCACAATATCAAATTTTTTAATGTTGTATTCCAGTTATTGAGGTGCACCATCATCTTATAATTATAATGAATAATAAAACAATGCATTAATAAAACATTGTTAAATGTATTATAAATTAACCTCATATGATATAAAATTCAATTAATGTACTAATGGTGAATATAAATACTGTTATTGGTTATTTTATCGATGTGTTGACTATAACTCCTCTCTAATATGATATTTATATGAAAAATATATATATGTAGAAAGGGGAAAAAGTAATCATGTTGGTTTTAAATATATTTTTCCTTTCTCACATTCATATTTTGATTATATAATTCTGATTACTAATGAAGACATATAGATATAAAACCTAAAGAAAATGATGTGAATGAGATATAAGTGAAATAAATATATGATGATATGCGGCTAAGAGAACTATAAATATAAAAGAAGTAACAAATGAAATCATTTTTGGAATGATTATAATGATACAAGTATCATAAAGAATACCTATCCAATTTACTATAATAAATGTAGTTCTAAATTTTATTAATAGAATTATATTATTTTAATATTTTAATAGAAAGAATTGAATCTTATGATGAATATAGTAATCATGGGATAAATGAAATAGAATTAATTTTTGATGGATGAATTAGTTAAGATATATTATTTATAATACAAACGTTTTAAAACAACTAATGTCATTTATAAATATTTTAAATTACATATTATAATTTATTATTTGTATTATTAGATGATAATTCACAATTAAATTTCTTGAAACTATAAAAAAACTCAGCTGTTTTTGATGGATCCTATATAAAATATTGTGGGAGAGAATGTGATTTTGAGGATTACAGCTTCCTACATTAATGGAATGGTTTATAAATAGATTAAGGTTATTATGAATTATATTAATATTTGATACATAAAGATGAAATGATTAAAAAATCAATGTTATAATTCACCAACAAGATAGAAAATCTACTCCTATCGATCTCAGTCAAGGGATATAATGATAAAAAATTAATGTATTGGAGATAGTGTTAATATATAACTTAATAAAAGAACTTGTTTTTTAATTTTTTTTAATGTTTATATGAGAAATATTAATTCTTTTTTATATTTATTGTTGTGTCATTTTACCATTAAAATTTCATTGAGGATTATAAAAACTCTACTTCTGCTAGAATCTAGCTTATGTGAATGATTTCAAATCCAAAGTTCCCTTTACTATTAAGTTACATAAAATATTTTATTTTTTTCTTCCTAATGCATGAGTATTTTTAATCTTATATGGGAATAATTTTATATTAAAAATGTAAAATATTTAGGATTAGACAATATTTAGAAATTAATTGTTTCATCACCAATCTGGTTATTATATACCTGACAATGGTTTTCATTGTTTTCTTGTGAAAATAATACTAACATTTATATGTTATCAGTTTCTAAATTTGGATAATATGATTCATTTACTTATTCTCAATTAATTTCATAAAATTTTAATGTTTATTTAAAATAAATAAATAAATCTGGATACATGTATTTAAATGATTCCATTTGTTAGAGTCCACTATAATACATTTTGACACTATTTTATGTACATTTTTTACAATTTTATCTTAATTTTAATATCTCAATTGGTCTAATTGAACTATTATATGTTTTTATATAGGTAATCATTTCTTATTCAGGGGGATATATTACTTTTACTTTTATTAAAAAATTTCTTGTTTATTATTCAATATTAGTTAATGCCATGCTAATATTAGAAACTTAATAAATTATATATTTCGACTTATGTATTGTTAATTTAATATTGTGGAATAATATTAATTATTTAATAAAATTACAATTTACAATTTCTAATTCTTCCATTTTTGTCATCTAATTTCTCTATTTTTTTAACCATTTTAAATGAATCTGAAAGGGGGTATAAGTGTTTCTGTGTTTACAAATAATTGAAAAAGGGAAGAATCGTTAATATCCCATTAACCATATATTTCATCGATTATATAATTATATATGAACTCTTGTTTTTTGGTTGTGAATTTGTTTTTTATTAGTCTTTATTAACATTGATTATAAAATTTTGATTGGTTACTTGGTCTAAGATGATAATTAATAACTAGGTTCCATATATCAATTTAATTCAATTATTTAAAGTCCCCTTTATGTAAATCTATATTTTAATACATTAAAATATTATGTATAAATTATTTTACATTTCCTCAAATCTAACCCATATTTTCTCATGGATATATTTATCTCTATTGTGGATGGTGTGTGGTTGAGTTTGTTATATTGGGATCCAACATACGGGTATTGTCAAGTTAATTCCCAAATTTTCTTCATCTCCAAATTTAATTTTCTACTATTTCTTGGCCATATAGAGAGATAAAAAAATATAAGTTTCAAAACAATTATTGAGTTTAAAATTTTATAAGTTTTTTTAAATATTATTCAACAATTATTAATGATGTATTTTTTTTCAAAAAAAAACCATATTTTAGTGTAAATTATCTATTATATTTCTAAATATTCTAATGAAATGTAATTCTATAAATTTTTGATAATATGAGATATATATTTCAAATTATAGTTATCTTTATTGAGTTTCAATAATTTTTAAAATTTTAATATATTACGAAACCAGATAAAATGGTGAATCTAATATTTAGATGTTCAAAAGAATTTCCAATGTTGTTGAAGTATTATTTCATTATATGAATAAAAATCAACAGTGTGAAATATGATGAATTAAAACAATACCTATATAAGGAATTCATGTATATCATTATTATTCATTAAGCAATATACTATAATCATTTTGTTACTACTGAATATTCTCAATTAATTAACAAACAATTTGAATTTACTAAGAGAATTTTTTGGGAACTATTTGTTATAATGTATTGTTATCCTATGTAAGGTGTTTTCTATAATGGTTGATCTACATTAATGTATAATGATGCATACCTAATTAATAAAAAAAATTAATGAAAAATGTAATAAATTTGTTACAAAATGAATATAAATTTAGTATATTTTACTGATAAAGATATAATAACATAAAATTTGTATTATGTTTACATTATAATGGGATATGTAAATAAATCAGAATCCAATGATGTACCCATAAGTGGAAATAGTTTTTATCAACCAAACTACCTAGATTGATATAATGACACAGAAATTGACTAAATTGACTCACAAAAATTAATATTTTATGTGAAACTTATCAACACACAATTGTAACATTAAAAAAATAGATTAAGGATATCCTTTTGTTTTGTATGAAAAGGGAACTCATTAAACATAACCACGAAAATTAAGCCATAATTTTTAATATAAATATATTTTCCACCATTTTTAGAATATTTCATATTTATAATCTATAATATTATTAAAAAAAGTTGAAAAATAAATGCCTTAATTGTAATACCTGACCACAGTTACCCAGATTTGGTGAATTATTACATAACATTGGCATGATCACAAGGAAATCATGTCTCGAAAGACCGATCAGTTTAGTTTTATTGGAAACAAGATTCGTACATAATTTCAACATTACAACTTGATAAGAAATACAACACAAATATATTTCATTAGAAACATCAAAGCCTCCTATATTATGCCTACAGGTCACTCATAACATACTTCTTCATATCCTGGGAAAATGAAACATAAGAAAGGGGTGAGCTCAAACGCTCATTGAGGGTAAGTAATACAGCAGAAAATGACATAAATATTAATCTTTGTAAATAATTGAAACCACATGCCTTTACCAATAAAAAACAAGAATACTTTTATGGAAAGAATATGAGACGAGTAAATAATTCCATAATAAAACATAATCATGGGTATTCCAGTAGTTTAATGACCACATGAACCATCAATATTATTTCTATAATGAGGGAATGTATAATGCCCGACATTCTGAAACATTTTGTCAAGGCCTCGACCAAGACGTCAAAAAATGAATAAGGCCTCGGCTAAAAGAAAAACTCAAATTGGGACAGGGCCTTATCAAATTCCACAACTAGTTGTCTCATGAGACCTACCGATTCATCGAGGAGCTATAGAGGGCTCCAGCAGTCACTTACTAAGTCTAATACATTCCTCATATGAAAAGGTTTAAACATATCATAAACATTTGTATTAAAACTAGCATATGAAATGTCAATAATTTAACCATAAATAATGAATGGTATAAAAATAGCACATCCATAGTCCAACATATCACAAAACCTTCAATAAAATATGGATGTTTTGTATCATGACAAATCAACTCCAAATAAACGTAAAATCCATCAATGGATGTTGACATTGATGAAATCAAAACTCTTTTTAGAGAAATATATCTTTCTATTTTGAAATCATTTAAGAGTCACATAATTTTAAAATTAAACATTTACTTTGAAAATATTCATATAATCTTGTAAGGGAAGCTTCGAAGAATTTATAATAGTAGAAAATAGTCACACCCGCCGTATAAGTTAAAAAAATACATTCTTACCTTAATTTTGTCGAAAAGGTTTAAAAGGACCTTGTTTGGAAAACGATAGAAATATTCCTTTATAATCATCTTATAAAAAGACAAACAAGGGTATAAATGTCTTTAACCCATATTCTGTAATATAGTAAGAATGTTTTGAAATACATTTTAAAAAAACATGGATGTTCATGATAAAGATGTCCCAGTAGATAATTATGTATAAACAACCTTGGATAATGAAGAGATAGTGAAATAAACCCTTACCTTGTACTTTTCCTTCATTGAAGGAAGGTTAACCTCTTTTATAATGGTTAAATAATTGTTATTAAATTATACAAGAATCGTATACAATAATATGATATCACATATGATCATTTAACATTGATTTGTTAATAATATCTTAGTATTATAGTCATTTTGGGTGTTAACTTACTCGTTTTATATTATATGTTTCATTACATAAGCCATGTTTGTTATGGATAGATTGTATATCATTCATATCCAAAATGATATCAAGTCCTTAAACATTTTTTTAATCATCAAATAAGAATTAGACATGAATGGATACGATGGGGAATGAATCTCATCGCGTTCGTGGAGACGAAAGTCCGTATGTACGCACGAGTGACAATATCATTATTTTGATATTAAAATAATATATAATTGGATGGTATATCATATATACAGAATCATTATAATGTTATATTTATTATTTACATTAATTACACATCATTATTATACCCATACAAATAATAATGTATCGAATAACAATTACACCATGACATGGAGACGGTAGGCCGTACGTACGCACGTATGGTGACATGTAATTAAAAGGATGGATAGAATTATGAATATGGTTGTACCATATTTATAATAACATCAATTTATATATAATATATTGGAGTTATAATTTTATAATGGAAACAACAAAGAAAGAAGTCATTGAAGAATAAATGAACTTGAAAAAGGTTGGTGAAAACATTACCTCTTTTCGGGTTTTTCCATTGGATTTGATCAAAAGGGATCCTTAGGTTGGCTTTCTGACTAAAGGAAGGCCTATAAACTATAGTGAGTATAGTTGAGAGGGTATTTGGGCAGAGTTTGGACAAACTAGAAGTCTTTGAAGGTATAAAGAATTGGTTATAAGTGGTGTCCTTTTATAGGGGGGATCTCTAGAAAAAACGTAAAGTATTAATTTATTATAAATTAATATTTAGTTTATGATGGCTCTAAAGTGTATTATTCAATGTCTAAGGTGGGGATGGGTCGAAATTCTATCAAAAAATATATTTTAGACAGGTTTGGGTCACTATATTAACCTTATCTTTTAGTTTTAACTCTTAGTTAATTACTTTGACATTTACCATGTCACTTTTCATTTTTATATTATATAGTTAATAATCTTACTATATGTAATGACCCAGACCTGGCCAGCCACCCGAACAGTGCCGAATGGGTCGGGTGTCACTACCTTAGGTGCACCTCCCCAAACTCCAAAGTATGCCGACTAGCAGCGAGGGTCTGTCAGGTATAGTGGGGAGGATATACCCTCTCGGAAGATTATAAGAACGGTACTTGACCGAGTATAACAATAAAGATGAAGCGGAAGAAAGACTCAGAAGACTCGAACCAGACCCGTAGAGCGGAAGCATAAACAATATAGATAAACAGAGGAAGTAGTAAATTTAACAACAATAGTAGAAATAAACACAACAACATGCTGATAACATGTAACTACTACTGAACAGTAAAGCATGCATCCAAGCAGGTCATACTCAACTGAATATAAAAGAAGGGAACCAATGGCTAACCAACAGTATAGGTACAACAAGTAAGCATGCCGATACAGAAAAGTAAACAAAACAAAGTAAACCCAGCTAAGCATGACCTCAAGGTCCATACCATCTCCATGCAACAACTAACGTAGCCCAGCTCCTGAAGCTGGTCTCTTTCCTGCACGTAGATCCATAAAGTCTACACGCGTCCCGAAGGGCCCGTGCATGGTGTGAGACAAATCTCAGTAGAATACCACCCAATGGTGCGTACCAAATATATATGTTTAATAATTTATTCATTTCTTAGAAACGCAGTAAACATTACAATGCACAAATAAACACAAACTCCACTGGTGCTCAACAGCCACCATGGAGCGTCACCTGCTTTGTCCAATACCCGAATCTCTGTCGTGTAACATGGCACCACGTGCCACCTGACACCTCATGTCTTAACTACCGACGTCCCGAAGGCACGCCCAAGAATAGTATCTCGGAACCATGTGCCTTATGACACCTCGTGTCTCAAATACCAATGTCCCGAAGGCACGCCCAAGAATAGTAACCCGGCACCATGTGCCTCTTGACACCTTGTGTCTCAATTACCGACGTCCCGGAGGCACGCCCATCCCCTAAAGTTTCCTCACCTCCTACGTGGCTTTCTACGGCAGGCACCCCCAACCAGAATACCTAACCACAACTACGGGGGCCTCTACCCACACGAGTGGTCAAAACCACCTCTTCACGGAGTATCTCTGTGTGCACACTACTCAAGTCCCGGGTGAGCAGTAATCACCAAAATAGTCCTAAGACACCAACACGTCTGACACCTCGTGTCCCTACGACTATGTCGCTCATGTTTGATGGCATCACCATCCTACTATCCCAGGCCATGCCTAACCTGAAAGTCGTACTGCCTCAAGCCGACGTCCATGATGCCCAATCTCGTGGTGAAAACCACCCAAAGTAACCCGGGAAAAGCCCCAACCTGTGATCAGCATCACTCAAGCGTAACCGGGCCAAGCCCAACAAAACCCAAAAGGGTCTAGTAGATGCAATCCATCAATTTCATATTTGACATATTTAAATAGAAAACATAAACCGGAAAAACAAATGAAACAGTTGAATCGCACTACATAGGGTGTTGTCCCATACCAGCACAGATGTATTAAATGCCTCTAGCAATTTATATCAAACATCAATAAATTAAACTAACTGTTTATAAAATTAACATTTCAGTTAAAACCATTTTTGTGTTCCCCGTCCAAAATTCCCCGATGAGCAATGTCACCTCACCCGGCCCTGCCCACAGAAACTTGTAACCAGGCATTCCCAAAAGCATCCTAGAGGTCCCATAAGCAATACAGAATGAACAAGCAGATAAAATGGGTCCCGCTTAAAATACCCGAAAATGCGCCGAAGGCCACCTTACCCAAACAACCACAAAAACACAAAAAGAAGAATGCACCACCTACCTCAGACTCGTATGAGGCTACTCCTCCGGTAACACCCGCCAATTCAGACTAAAACGTTGTAAATCTACAAAAGATTCAATACCGTTCAAATTCCTATAAATCATTCTAGAATGAAAATAAGACAAAACGGACAAATAGGAATCGAGGCCTTACCGAGGTGGTTCCAACGCATCCAACCTAGATCAGATCTCACTTCGGATGAAGAACTGGGATAAGATTGATGATTCGACCGACTTGGGATGAGGAGGTTCTATCCCGAACCTCAAAACGAGGCTACTACCCGTTTTATGCGAAAAAAAGAAAGTACATGGTGTGTACTTTAGGACTACACGCCGTGTATAGTTCATTTAACTATTCATAAGATGGTAGGATTCCACCGACTTACTTTCCGAACCTACTAACATGAGTACACGCCGTGTACCTAGGGGTACACGGCGTGTACTTGCTTCTTTTTCCATTCCGCGCCAACGTACTGACACACCATGTGTTTCCCTTATACACGGCTAGACTACACAGTGTGTTCAAAGGGAACACGGTGTGCCCCTGGTTCAACCCAGCCAATAGGTCTACATGCCATATATGGCCTCACACGGTCGGGGGTATACACGGCGTGTGAAAAACTACAAGCCGTGTAGTAAAAAATTATTACATGGTCTTCACATGGCATGTACTCAGCGAGCACATGGTCGGTCACTCGCCTACACATACATGGAATGTACTTAAAGTACACGGCGTGTAGTCTGGAAATTTCCAGAAACATCCAATTTTCTCCAGTTTCCTCAGGTACTGGTCAAAAATTCAAATAGGGTCGGGATTTTGACCCGTTCCAAAAACTCGGGTTCTTACAATGTCCCCACCTTAACGTAGCTCATCCCCAAGATACCGAACAAAACCCAGAGATGGAACCAAACACGCCCATCCCGGTTAAACAATCCGAACTACCCTGACCTCAAGGTTCTGGCTATGTTCCTCAAGGGGATCCCCACCTTAGGAATTGCCTACTCGATCTCAACCAACAATTCTCAAAGCAACCAAGGTTTACTGACCTGTTTTCCGGACGCATTGTCCTCACGTGATGCATCGTCACCCCTGCGCCCCATTGGTGATCCTGTGTCACTTCCGACACCCAACGTAACTTGCACCGCATCGATGTCCGCCTCCACGAGGTCCTGGTGCCTAGAACAACTTGTAACTCCCATCCTCGATGCCCTGATGACCAAGGCACCCAAAGTAACCCGCATCCTCGATGCCCTGATGCTACACATCTCATACATACATACATACATACATACATACATATATATATATATATATATCATGCACCCAATATGGTGCCAATCCCACTGACTAGCATCTAGTCAGTCCACATAGATCATGTGCACCACATACACTCAAAACAGACATACCTCTACAGGTCATGCCAAAAATGAAACATGGAGATCACGGCCACACTGTGGTGTACCTCTAACCGTCGTCGGCTAACTAGCATGCTCAGCCTCTGACAGCTCCACAGCGTGCACCTAGCCTAAAACACGGCTGCCAGACGCCGGACCCCCTGCGATGCTGCTCCAGTCACTGGCCACTGACCCCCCAGGTGGGTCCTACCATCTCTATCATGACCTCTGCGCACATCCAAACCTTTAATACCCTCACCGGGTAATAAACCTAAACCAACTTCAGACGCTGCAGTCTGTCCTGGTCCCTGCCTACTGGCTATCTGAGAAGGCTTCCTGCAAAACCTCTCCAGATGTCCGTCCTATCCACATGCCTGGCAATCCTTCGGTGGCCTATCACAATGGGCTCGAACATGTCCCAGTTTTCCAAACTGAAGTAAGATCACTGAAGATTTACCACGATGTGGTATAGCTGAATCTCGGGCCTGACAGTCCTACTGGAACTCATCCCGTCCTCGTTTCCTGCTGTCCGAGCCATCTCCTGAAGCTGTCGTCCTGCCCAAGAAAGATTTCTCCCTCTCATTGCCCTCGACTATGAGCGCCTGATTCACTGCTTCGGAGAAAGAACCCAGCCTGAAGATGTTCACCTAGAATCGAATGGCGTGTCGTAATACATCCTCGAATCGCCTCAACCTAACAGCATCATTGCTCACTATATCAGGTGCAATGTAATAAAACTCTGTGAAAGTAGTTACGTAGTCCATGACGGACATATCCCCTTTCTGAAGACTCTAGAACTCCCGAGAACTCTCGGCCCTCAGTGACTCCGGGTAGAAGTTCTCAAAGAGCCTGTCCTCGAAGTCCTTCCAATCCAGTCCCTCGTGCCTATAAGCCTGAACCTGTACGTCCCACCAACGATTTTCCGGTCCTCCCAGTGTGTACGTCCCCAGCTTGACCCTCTACCCTGGAGGCATCTCGAGCTTCTCGAATATCATTTAAATACTCCCTATCTAGTTCTCTACTGCCTACGGACCACCCTCACCTTGAAAAGGTGGTGGGTGCTGCGACTGGAACTCCCGCGTCAGATATTCCATAGAAGGATCTTCACCCTGCCCGCCTCTGTCAATCCTTTGTAGGACACGTACTAGGTTTGCTCAGAGCTGCTCATCAAGCCACGACCTGAACGATGCCAAACCCAGCTGTTGTCCAGCCTACACTGGATCCTGAACCTAATCCTATCCCTGAGCCAGTACCCACGGCTCGTGCTCTGCCTGTACCGAATTCTTCCCTTTATCCTGCGGCACTATATCATCTCCTGCCTGTCGCTCCATCGAGTCCTAAAGGAGTAACCCACTGAATACCATAAATGGTCAGACATCTCATATATATATATATATATAACAATATACTCTACACAGATTAGGAAATCAGTAAAAGGAAGTTCATAACAACTACCCTTACTCCCCCTCAATGCATCCCATGCCCCACGGCATCCCGACCTCATGGCCTCCTTACCCGCCCTCAAAAGAGCCAAGTATCAAAAGTACGTTGTGACATTCCTGTCCTGATAAATCTCATTGCCTCAAACCAACAACCGAGTCACCCAATCCAAACAGTTACACTGCCTCAACCATAGTACATGCCTTCTCTCATAAGATCCATACTCAAATATCCAGAAACATGCGATTCTACAAAAATAAAGCATGGAATACACATTGCAACATACAAGAAATTCTATCAGGAATTTCACCAAAGTACATTTCAAACATATAAATCATGGAAATTGATATTTCATTCACATGGAATTATCACTTCACAAATCATACGTGCAACTATGAAATTGAAATACCCTAAAATGTGCTTATAAAAGCCAAATAACCAAGCATTGCCATACCGTCCAAGGTCCAATTCTTCCTTACCATAACAGGTCAAGGGTCACATATCACGATCACGAAAATAACACACCAAGTGAGCCACCAAGGTGGAAATCATATAAACAGTAATCTGAGCAAAAGAAAAACAGCAATTCCCACCCATGGCAACTTGTCCATACCACGTACCTGGGGCTGCAGGCACCCAGGAACAAGCTAGCAACCCAGTTCCAGTAACAACAACTTATCTATAGTCTACCATGTCGCAAATAGTAACACCAGCAGAAAGAAATGAGAATTCTCAAGCTCATTAGTAGCCAGTAAAACTCTACTACTAAATCCCTGTCAATAACTCCTCTGATACCACTTTGTAATGACCCGGACCCGACCATCCACTCGAACAGTGTCGAACGGGTCGGGTGTCACTAACTTAGGTGCACCTCCCCGAATTCCAAAGGCTACCGACTAGCAGCGAGGGTCTGTCAGGTATAGTGGGGAGGCTATACCCTCTCGGAGGATCATAAAAACAGGTATGGTCCGAGTATAACAGTAAAGATGTAGTGGAAGAAAGACTTAGTATACTCGAACCCGACCCGCAGAGCGGAAGTATAAACAATATAGATAAACAACGGAAAAAGTAAATTTAACAACAGCAGCGGAAATAAACACAACAGCATACTGATAACATGTAACTACTAATGAACATTAAAACATGCATCCAAGAAATTCATTCTCAACTGAATATAAAATAAGGGCGCCAATGGCTAACCAAAAGCATAGCTACAACAAGTAAGCATTACAATACAGAAAAGTAAACAAAACAAGGTAAGCCAAGCTAGGCATGACCTCATGGTTCATACCATATCCATGAAACAACTAACGTAGCCCAGCTTCTGAAGCTGGTCTCTCTCCTGCACGTAGATCCATAATGTATGCACGCGTCCCGAAGGGCCCGTGCAGGGTGTGAGAAAAATCTCAGTAGGATAATACCCAATGGTAAGTACCAAATATATGTGTCTAAGTAGTTATGCATTTCTCAGAAAATCAGTAAACAGTACAATGATAAAATAAACACAAACTCCACTGGTGCTCAACAGCCACCATGGAGCGTCACTTGCTTCAGCCAATGCCGGAATCTCGGTCGTGTTACTCGGAACCACGTGCCACCTGACACCTCGTGTCTCAAGTACGGACGACCTGAAGGCATTCCCAAGAATAGTATCCCAGCACCATGTGCCTCCTGAAACCTCGTGTCTCAAGTACCGACGTTTTGATGGCACACCCAAGAATAGTAACCCAGCACCATGTTCCTCCTGACACCTTGTGTCTCAAGTACCGATGTCCCGAAGGCACGCCCATCCCCTGAAGGCTCCTCACCTCCCATGATGATTTCTATGGAAAGCACCCCCAACCATAATACCTAACTGGAACTATGGGGGCCTCTACCCACACGAGTGGTAAAAACCACATCATCATGGAGTATCTCTGTGTGCACACTACTCATGTCCCGGGTGAGCGGTAATCACCAAAATAGTCCTAAGCCACCAACACGTCTAACACCTCATGTCCCTACGACCATGTTTCTCATGTCTGATGGAATCGCCATCCTAATATCTCGGGCCATGCCCAACCTGACAGTCGTACTACCTCAAGCTGACATCCATGACGCGCAATCCCGTGGTCAAAACAACCCAAAGTAACCAAGCAAAAGCCCTAACCTATGATCAGCATCACTTAAGCATAACCGTGCCAACCCAACACAACCCAAAATGGTCTAGCAGATGCAATCCAGTAATTTCATATATATCATATTTAAGCATAAAACATAAATGGGATGAACAAACTAAACAGTTGAATCGCACTACGCAGGGTGTTTCCCCATACCAGCACTGAGTTCTTAAATGCCTCTAGCAATTTATATCAAACATCAATAAATTAAAATAACTTATTATAACATTAAAATTTCAGTTAAAACCAATTTGGCATTCCCCGGCCAAAATTCCCCGATGAGCAATGACCCCTCACCCGGCCCTTCTCAAAAAAACTGGTAACCGGGCATAGCCAAAAGCATCCCAGAGGTCCCATAAGGAATACAATATGAAAAAGTAGATAAAATGGGTCTCGCTCAAAACACCCGAAAATGCGCCGAAGGCCGCGTTACCCAAAAAACTACAAAAACACAAAAATAAGTATGCTCCATCTACATGATACTCGTATGACGCTACTCCTCCGGTAACACCCACCAATTCGGTCTAAAACACTGTAAATCTACAAAAGATTAAATACCATTCAAATGATTATAACTCAATCTAGAATGAAAATCAGAAAAAACTACCAAAGTGGAATCGAGCCCTTACCGAGGGGGTTCCAATTCATCCAACCGAGATCAGATCTGACTTCGGACGATGAACCGGGAGAAGATTGAATATGTGGCTGACTTGGGGGGAGGAGGTTCTATCCAGAACCTCAAAACGAGGCTACTACCCATTTTAAGCGAAAAAAAGAAAGTAAACAACATTTACTTTAGGACTACACGCTGTGTATAGTTCATTTAATTGTTCATAAGACGACATGATTCCACAGACTTACTTTTTGAACCTGTCGACATGAGTACACGGTATGTACCTAGGGGTACACGGCGGGTACTTTCTTCCTCTTCCTTTCTGCGCCGACGTACTCACACTCCATGTGTTTCCCTTATACACGGCTAGACTACACGGCGTGTTCAAAGGGAACATGGTGTGCCCCTAATTCTACCCAGCCAACAGGCCTACACCCTATGAATGGCCTCACACGGTCGGGGGTATACATGGCGTGTGCAAAACTACACGCCGTGTAGTAAGAAATTACTACATGGTCATCAAATGGAATATACTCGTTGAGAACATGTCCGGTCACTCACCTACACATACATGGCGTGTACTTAAATTACACGGCGTGTAGTCCGGAAATTTCCAGAAACTTCCCATTTTCTCCAAATTCCTCAGAAACCGGTCAAAAATTCAAACAGGGTCGAGATATTGACCTGTTCAAAAAACCAGGGTTCTTACACTATATTCATCCAACAGACCCCCAAGTGTTCTACTAATAATAAACCTACCATTATATAATTCCTTTTTCCGAACCTTAGAAATATAGGAATATAATATCAATTATTAATAAAATATTTCTTTTAAAAACTTATTTATGTCAATTTTGACACTATTCAATAATTGATTTTTGTTAAAGTCTTAACAACTTTATTACTTCAAATAAAATTCATTTAATAAATCCTATAATGTAATATTAACCAATAAAATTCATTTATGTCATTAAAACGTTTAAATTATATTTATTTTAACATTTATAATACTAATTATTTGATTCTTTCATTAATAAGGAAAATACCGCATCATTATTGTGTTATAAATAAATTTGATTATATAATGTCTAAAAATTATAAATAAAATACCATTATGTAGGAAATATTTTTAGCTTTCAAATGAATATGTAGAGTAGAAAATATAACATATATAACTATATGGAAAAGTTGTTTTTTTAAAAGATATATGTTTATGTCATTTTTGTATTTACTTTAACTTAATTAATATAAAGTGTCATTATTACCTACGAGTGGATACATGGGGACCCAAAATCAACCCCAAGATGCCCATGTTTGAACATGTATCATCCAATAGGGTTAGGACACGTTTTAGGGTAATTTATTGTTATTATAATATTATTGTTTACCCTTATTTACCAGATTTACCCTTTAACCAAGGTAAAGAAAATATTTACCGAAGTAATTATTGGAAATGTATAAAAATAAAAGCTACCTATTTACACAATTTGGACCTCCTGATTCGAAATATGGAATCCAGTTTTTCAAAATTCAAAACACATATATGGTAGAAATTAATTTAAAATTAATTCCCATAGTCAAAACAAAAAGTGTGTATTGAAGAAATAATAACTATCAAAAGATTGACACTTGTTTATGTCTGGTTTAAATGTGAAATTACATCCAATAACCAAAATTGTATTAAATGGTAAAAATATATTCTAAATATACTTTAAAATTGTTAAAATTCATAACTTATCTCTATTAATTATTTTGATTAAAAAAGTTTTTTTTAATTAAAATTTAGTGATTTTCACTATTCATCAAAAATTGAATGTTTTCAGAATCATACCACAAATTTACCCTAAGATAATTTCGATATTCAAAATCCAAAAATGCAGTCCATTTTTAATGATTAAATGTATAAAATTTTAAAAAGTGATTATTTCTATTCATAACGGCTAGTTTGATTGGTTATGGTGTGTGTTAGAACTCGAAGTTGCGTACACCACACGCTACTTTATTATTCAAAGAGAAGGATATCGTGGAAGCTTGGGGTGTTATATTCTCCCCTTCTTTAAATAAATTCATCATTGAAATTTTTAGAATACTACCATATGAAAAGACCCGGGTGGTTCTTCATCATAAGTTCCTCAGGTTCCCATGTTTCCCCTTCCATCTTATGGTTTCTCCATAGAACATTTACGAGACGAATTGTCTGATTTCTCAGCACTTGTTCTCTTGTATCAAGAATCCTGATAGGATCTTCACAATAAGACAGATCATGTTCCAGTTTACCTTCCTCATAAGTGATTACATGAGTTGGATCAGGCGTGTATTTTCTCAACAGTGATACATGGAACACAACATGAACTTTGGAGAGACTTGGCGGCATTACCAAACGGTAAGCTATAGCCCCAATTCGTTCTAGAATTTCGAAAGGTCCGATGTACCTGGGACTCAATATACCTTTCATATCGAAACGTATAACTCTCTTCCATGGAGACACCTTCATTAAAACATGATCTTGTACCTCAAATTCTAAATCCTTCCTTCGGTTATCGGCATAGCTCTTCTGCCTACATTGAGTTGCTTTGATGTGGTTTTGGATTACCTTCACATTTTCCATCGTTTCCTCCACTAGTTCTAGGCCTACGAGTTTTCTCTCACCAACGTCATCCCAACAGGTTTGTGTGAAACATAACTTTCCGTATAATGCTTCATATGGTGCCATATGAATACTTTAATGGAAGATATTGTTATAGGAAAATTACACCAAAGGTTAATACTGATCCCACATACCCTGAAAGTCAGGTGAGAAAGATGACAACATGTCTTCTAAGGTTTAAATAGTTTGTTCTAATTGTCCAATAGTTTTGGGATGGTAGGCAGTGCTCAAACGGAGTTCAGTATCCAGGGATTTCTAAAGACTTTTCCAGAATCTTGATGTAAAACGGGGATCACGATCGGAAACAATTGATATGGGTACTCCATTAAGCCTCACAACTTCATTAATATATAGTCTTGCTAGATGTTCAAGTGGTAAATCTTCCCTTATAGAAAGAAAATTTTCTGAATTGGTAAGACGATCAACAATGACCCATATTGCATTGTTCCTTCTAGTATTCTTTGGTATTCCCATGACAAAGTCCATCGTGATATTATCCCATTTCCACATAGTTATGGGAAGAGGTTGCAATACACCACCAGGTTGTTTCCTTCCAGCTTTAACTTGTTGACAAACCATGCGTCTTAATACAAAATTAACAATACCCCACTTCATGTTATACCACCAAAAATGTTCCTTTAAATCTCTATACATTATGGTGCTCCCAGGGTTTATAGGGAAATTTAAACTATGATCATCATCCTAAAATTCTCTTTTTAGATTAGGTATATCGGGAACACAAAGTGTCTTCCCAAATTTCAAAATTCCATCTTCATACACAAATTCACTCGATATACCATCATTCACAGCTTTAATCTTCTTTTGAAACTCTTCATCATTGGTCTGAGAACTCTTTATATTTTCTAGTAATGATTTTTTGGCAACCATTTGAAGAAGCATTGATGTTTCACCTTACATGGTGATTCCCATATCCATACTTACTAGATACATGTATATAGGATCCTTTTCAACTCTCATCTTGTTCAATAATCCATGATCCTTTCTACTCAAATCATATGCCACCTTATTTTCCGTCCACAGGTGGTAGTTTATCGTGCAATCATAATCCTTGAGTAGTTCGAGCCATCTCCTTTTCCTCATGTTGAGTTCTTTCTGTGAGAAAATATACTTCAAACACTTGTAATCAGTATAAATCTCACATTTTTCACTATAGAGATAATGTCTCCATATCTTCAAAAAAATATTACAGCAGCTAATCAAGATCATGTGTAGGATAGTTCTGCTCATGATTTTTTAGCTGTCATGATGCATATGAAATAACTTTATCATTCAGCATAAGGACACAACCAAGTCCTTTCTTCGATGCATCACTAAAAATAATGAACCCATCATTCCCCGATGGTAGAGTCAATATAAGATCATTGACTAATATTCTCTTTTGTTCTTCAAAAAATTCTTCACACACTTTTTTCCAAACAAATTTAACCCCTTTACGTGTGAGCTTTGTTAATGGGTTATCCAATAGGGTGAAATTTTGGATGAAACATCGAAAATAACCTGTTAATCCAATAAAACTGCATACCACAGTTATACTCGTCGGTGCTACTCATTCTTCGATTGACTTGGTCTTAGAAGGATCAATAGAGACCCATCCTTAGAGATAATATGGAAAAGAAAAGAGATCTCCTGAAGCCAGAATTCACACTTTCTAAACTTCCCATATAATTCATGTCTTCTAAGAGTCTTCTGGATAATGCACAAGTGATTTCATGGTCTTCATAGATTTTGGAATATACCAAGATATCATAAATAAATACCACTACAAATCAGTGAGATATTCCTTGAAAACTCCGTTCATTAGATCCATGAAAATAGAGGGTGCTTTAGTCAATCCAAAAAGAATTACTGTAAACTTATAATGCCTTTACCTTGTTTGAAATACTGTCGTCAGAATGTCTTCCTTTTATACACACAACTGATGGTATGTAGATCGAGGGTGAATCTTTGAAAATTATTGAGCTCATTGCAGTTGGTCAAATAAATCATCAATGTGAGGTTGGGGATACTTGTTCTTTATTTTTATAGCATTGATTTCCTTACAGTTCATAAATAACCTCATAGATATATCTTTATTCATAAAAAAGAGGACAGGGGATCCCCATGGAGAAACACTAGGGAGCATAAATCCCTTATTACTCAATTCCTCTAGTTTTTTCATTAGTTAATCTAATTCCACAATGGCCACTCTATAAGGGGTCTTCGATATAGGCCTTGAACCAGGAATTAAATCAATAGAAAACTCAATTTCTCGTCCTGGAGGATGTCCAGGTAAATATTCCAGACACACATCAAAATATTCTCTCACAATAGGTACATCCTCTATTTGAACATTCCATTCCTCACACATAGTTATTTCATTATCTTCCTCCCTGATAATAGAATTTAGTTGAGCAACTGGAGGTGGATCTAGATAAGAAACAGGTGGTGAAGATTCTGCCATAAAGATATGGTGTTCTTTATCATCATCATAAAAAATCATAACCTCATTCTTCATACAGTAAATTTTTGCATCATGGTCTGAAAGCCAATCCATACCGAGGATTATATCAAATTCAGTCATGGGTATAACGATGAGATCAGCAGATAAAGAACATTTATATGCCCTAATGGGAATAGATCGACAGAACTTTCAAGCAATGAGACTTCCCATAAGAATTTTAACTAACAAATCCCTTGTTAAATTAAATTGGAAATATCTAATTTTCTTAACAAACTAGGATGATATGAAACAATGTGATTATCCAAAATCAAATAAAGCATTTTCTAAACTTGAGGAAACCATTAAATTACCTACCACCACATCTTTCGGGGCTTCAACCTCAGCAGTAGTGATTTCATAAGCTTGTCCTTGATTCCTTGACCTCTTCTGAGGTAAGTTTACATGACTCTTAGGACATTCATTTGCAAAATGTCCCATCTCTTTGAAATTGTAGCATTTAACATTGGTTGAATCTTTCTTTCCTTTACAATCACTAGCTAGATGACCATTCTGTCCACATTTGTAGCATACTCTTTTTCCTTTTTCAGAGGCACCAGGGTGCTTATTTCCGCAATTATCACACAGTGGAAATTGAATTTTTCCCTTCTTACCAATTTCCTTATTTCCTTTCCCATAGTGTTCAACAGATCTCTTCTTATCTTTCTTTTGTTTAAAGTCATAAGACATAGAGAATTCCTTTTCTGTCTTGATAGCACACGAGAAAATATCTTCGTATGATGAGAAGGATTGCGATACTAATGCTCGAAAGAGAAATGGGTTTAACCCATAAAATAAGCGATCAATCTTACTTCTTGGGTTACGAATATAATATATATCATTCCTTGCTAACCCTATAATGTTAGCCTCATACTTTGTGGTATTCTCATCCGCCTTTTTTCTCAGACTCAGAAATTTCATTTCCATATCTGCTCAATGGTCACGAGGAAAGTATTTTTCTAATAAAAGATATTTTAACTCCCTCCATTCCATATTTGATACTTTATCATATTCCTTTGTGTTTTGAATCAATGACCACCATTGATCAACATCTCCAGTGAGGCGGTAAACTGCCATGATAACTTTTTTTCCTTTCACTACTCCCCAAGGCATGTAATATTTTCTCTTTGAATTTTATCCATTGCTCAGCTACTAAGGGATTTGTACTCCCATTGTATGTCGATGGTTTTTTCCTTGTGAAGAGATCTAACATTTATCCTCCACGATGTGGATCTGGGTGCTCCATACGGGTAAGGTTATTATTCATAACCTGGGTGAGTTGTCCCAGTATGGAGATTAGTTGATCAACACCAGTTGCATCACCAGCTGCACTATAATTATCATGAGCAGGGGGAAAATACCTACATGGAGTGAGTGCATTGATACGGTTTCCATTTCTTCCACTAGGCACCTTTTCTAAACCATGGCATACACTAGATTAGTTTATGAATCGCAACACATAAATCTAATCTTGCAAAACAATTAACATAAATTGAACAGTTTATGGATATAATCCATAATCATAAAAAAATTTCTTTGAGGAAGTATATACTCATAAACACTTCATAATGGTTTGTGAAGAAAATAATAATTATCCTAAGCATATCCCCTGGGAGTGTCGTAACCAAGAGTGCAACAAGACCCATTGTCATACCCCAGTTCCCATTCGAGTCTAGCTCAAAACGGTGTTTTCGGGTTTTAACCCTAGGTACATCAGTGCAAGAGGCACCTCTACCTACTCGTATCCAGATAGGGATGTATTTCTCGGAAAACTCACAAAATTTATACAATACCAAAATTCTAGGAAGTTCTTCTATACTAATCCTCAAAGTCCATCTTAGGGCTATGCGCTGTAATCAGAGTTTATCTAAATCTAGTTTCCAAGGTTTGTACTAAACTTCCTCTGATGCCAAATATAATGCCCCAAACCTAGTTACCTAGTGTTGATGCATTATTACATAACATTGGCATGATCACAAGGAAATAATGTCTCGAAAGTCTGATCAGTTTAGTATCATTGGAAACAAGATTCATACATAAGTTCAACATTACAACTTGAAAAGAAACAAAACACAAATATATTTCATTAGAAACATCCAAGCCTCCTAGATTATGCTTGTAGGTCACTCAAAATTTACTTCTTCGTGTCCTTGGAAAATGAAACATAAGAAAGGGGTGAACTCAAATTCTCAGTAAGGGTAAGTAATACAGTGGAAAATTACATAAATATTAGTCATGGTAAATAATTTAAACCACATGCCTTTTATAGTATCCCGGAATTTTCTTACATTACTATTAAATCATTTCAAAGATAAAAAACATAATAGTATTACACAAAGAGGATCCAAAGGCTTAGTGTCTTGGTCAAACTCGGACGACACATAACAAATACATCATCTAGCATTAACATTTATTTAATTTCTTCTTCTTTAGATTCTTATTGGAACTTGTCCTATCGTTATTACATGTATCCTCCAGAGGATATACATATAAAGGGGTGATATAGAATCCCAGTAAGAGGATATATAAGGAAAATATATCATGGGGTGATAATAATCATAACATGGGAAAAATATCATGAACATGAGAGGAGCATAAATAGAAGACTGGAAATGTGGCAAAGAAAAAAAATGAAACATCATGTCTTAGTGGTTAACTACCACACATACTTTTTAACCAAGATAGAATATTGTTCACACATCATTTCAAATTTACTCATGAGATTCATCACTTTACCCAACGCATTGGAGCGCTATATAATTCTTGGCGCACCCATCACATTTAACATTCATATTGTGCTATATAATTCCGGGTGCACCCGTCACATCATAACAATATCATTTATCATGCATGCCATAATGAACATATAACATAAATGAACATATCTAAACCGTGAAAGGTAATGGTTTTCATCTCATAATAACATATTCATAAACTTTGGGTTCCCATAATAAATTGGGAACAACATACTTGATACAAGAACCATCAACCTTGAATGAGAGGTAAAAGTTGAGTTCTTAAGAGAAGAGTTCTTTAGGAAAACATTTGGATTGACATAAACATCATTAGAAAACATTTATAAACTATAAAAGGAAAGAAAATGATGAAAAAATTATTTTTAAGGAGTGACCATATAAAAAATGGAGTGAAAGAGGTATAACTTGAAGGATGAAAGTTGGGTTCGAGAATTTCCCCTTACTTGTCCCTGAATGCTTCCTTCTCTTTAATGCCCTGTATAATGACAATATATTAATTGATTAGAAACCCAAAATCATGTGTACATTTATAGGGTTCATTCTGGTTTCATTATGTCATATTATGTTCCATTGCATGACTTATAGAGTTTAAAAACATTATTCGGGGATGTTCGTTTTTATGGATTTTCTTGGGTGGTTCACTTGTATTTTTAAAATTAAAGTTTGGTTAGAACATGAGTAAACATCCAGAAATGAAATTACATGTCATTAATGATATTACAGGATCTTGAATGATTTTATAATGAATTACATTGCATCCATGTGGATGAATCATTAGATAAGAATTAAATGATGCTTATTTGGGTCAATTTGGGAAGTATTTGGATCACAACGAGATTTTTTTAACTTATCACTTATTAATATGACCATAGGTTATTTAAAAAACATTAAATAGAATATAATACACATAAAATATTCTGGTTCAACCATAAAAATGGTTTAATGTTCAGATCTGAAGGTAGAAATGGAATAAGAAGTCATGTTGTTCTTGAAGGTGATGAATTAACACCTCACGAACAACGTTCTCTTTAATAAAATAAAAGGGAGAGGGAAAAGGGGTTGGATGATATAATATCCCATTATCAACATACAATTCCAGTATATGTATAATTATGCAGTTAAAATACAATTTACATGAAGATTGGTGGGGAGAGATCAAGAAATGAACTTGAACTTGAAAGGAAATTAAAGGAGAAGAGGGAGAGAAATTACCTCTTAAATTTTCTTCTTGAGATCCTCCTTAAGGAAGCTAGTCTTGGTCTTTTGATGAGACCAGTAGATTTTTCACATGGGGTAGGGGCTAGGGAAGATGTTTGGGAAGAGTTTAGAGAAGGCTTGGATCTTGTGAGGTGTGAGGAAATGAGGGAGTGAAGGGTGGTATTTATAGTGGAGGGGAGAGGGGTTTCCTTAATATAAAATTTATTAGTTTATTAAATCCCCACAAGACAAGGAATATTGAGTCCTGAACGACCAAGAACAGTAATTTTATAATGTAATCCCGAACCAAGTGGGCTTACATTATCAGAGCATCATCAATGACTCAATTAATACATTATTTAGCATTTTCTGTGAATTATCAGATTCTACTATTCATAAAAATTCAAGTATCTCAGAAAAATCCCAAAAATTTACCCAAACCATTTTTTGATGTGTAGAATCAAAAAATGAATTACCTTTTTCAAAAATAATTTTCTATATATTATTAATTTAATATTTAATTAAAATCATATTTTACTTAAAAACAGTTTTTAAGATTAAAAATGATTTTATAGTTCTTTCAAAAATTACGTAGGGTCTAATAAAATTATCTAAAAACTATTAAAAATTGATTCAATAATTTATGAATAAATTTTAGGGAAATAAATATTCTTTAAAATTAATTAATTAATTATAATTAATTATGTATGACTTATGAAATACCAAAAACGTTTACTAAAGTCAAATTGTCACTTTCTAAGATGTCGAAATTTTATTGTATTATTCATAGGAAATGTTACTCTTATGTTGGATAATTTACTATTCATAAGGGTCATATTACTATTCATAATGGGATGTTACTATTCCTATGGGTATGTTACTATTCACCAAAAATTATTTTTGTTTCATTAGACACCAAAAATCATCTTGAACCCAACCGTGTATGTCGGATTTTCAAAATTCCAAACATAGGAGTGACAAAATTATGATTAAAGGTCACTTATAACTGAGTAGTTCATTATATTTTGTTTTCATGTTATTTTATGACATAAATATAAGAATGGAATTTTCCATTGAAAAACATTGGATCGTTACATACTCCCCCCCTTTAGAAATTTCACCCCCGAAATTTCAATTTACATAAACAGGTGACGATACTTCTCCTTCATTGCCTCTTTTGGTTCCCAAGTTTCTTCCTCAAACTTATGGTTCCTCCACAACACTTTGACAAGATGGGTTTTCTTGTTGGGTAGAGCCTTATCTCTTTGATCCAGAATCTTTACTAACTGCTCCTCATAGGAGAGATCATCTTACAGAGGCACCACCTCTGAGTTTAGTACATGTGAGGGGTCTGGTATATACTTCCTCAGTAGTGATACATGAAACACATCATGAACTTGAGCCATATTCGGTGAATGTTCTAAACGACAGGCCACGACTACTATGTGGTCAAGGTTCTCAAAGGGGACAATATACCTTGGGATTAGCTTCCCTTTCTTCCCAAATCGCATGACTCTATTCCATGGAGATATTCGAAGGAATACTTTATCTCCAACGTCGAACTCCATGTCCCTTCAACGTTTGTCAACATAGTTCTTTTGCCAAATTTGAGCATCTTTGATGTGTTTCTGGATGACTTGAACCGTCTCTGTCATCCCATGAAGAAGATCAATTCCAAGTAGCTTTCTTTTTCCAAATTCATCCCAACATGTTGGAGTTCTACATCACTTTCCAAAAAGAGCTTCATACGGAGCCATCTGAATACTTGAGTAGAAGATGTTGATGTATGAGAACTCAACCAATGGGAGATGCTGATCCCTACCACAATTTAATTCAAGAGAGCATGATCTTAGAATATCTTCAAGCGTCTGAATAGTCCTTTTAGAATGGCCATCGGTTTGGGGGTGATAGGAGGAGCTGAAATTTAATTCAGTACTCAAAGCATGTTGAAGGCTCCTCCAAAATTTAGATGTAAACCATGGATCACGGTCAGAGACAATTGAGAGTGTAACACCATGCAGTCTCACCACTTCCTTCACATATATCATTGCAAGTTGATCAAGTGAGAGGTCTTCTCGAATTGCAATTAAATGGGAAGTCTTGGTGAGTCAGTCAACCCCAACACATATCACATTATTTCCCTTTGATGTCTTCAGGAGACCTGTGACAAAGTCCATAGTAACATTTTCCCATTTCCACTTGGGTATAGGCAATGGCTGCATCATACCTTTGGACGTTTTCCACTCAACTTTAACTTGCTGACATACCAAGCACCTTGATATATATATTTCGAAATCTCCTTCTTCATGTTATCCCACCAGATGTGTTCTCAGAGATCATGATACATCTTGGTACTCCCAGGATGGATATATAAAGTTGAGCTATGTGCATTATCCAATAGATCCTTCTTTATCCAGGGTGATGAAGGCACAAAAATCCACATTCCAAACCAGATCACACAATCATTGTCGATATGGAACTCTTGCAACTTTCCTTCTTTTACTACATTCACCCTCTTTTGTATCTCCACATCATCCCTTTGTGCTTCCTTAATCTTCTCTTGGATTGATGTTTGTGAAATAATTTGGGAAAGGTATGATGTATCCCATGCCTTTATGATTTCCAAATCCATTCTTTGCATGTCCAAGAATATAAGGTCTTTCTCAATCTGAAACATGGATAGAGTAGCAGGTTATTTTCTTCTTAGAGCATCAGCTACCTTGTTCTCCTCTCCAGGATGATAGTGAATAGAGAAATCATAATCCTTGATTAGCTCTAACCATCTCCATTGATGCATGTTGAGATCCTTTTTTGTGAATATATACTTTAGGATCTTTTGGTCGGTGTATATGTCACACTTCTCGCCATAAAGGTAGCACCGCCAGATTTTCAAGGCAAAAATTAGAGCTTCCAGCTCAGATCATGCGTCGGGTAGTTCTGCTCATTGATTTGCAACTATCATGAGGCATAGGCTATCAAATTATCATTTTCACTATTACACAACCCAAGACTTCCATTGAAGCATCATTGTATATCACAAAACGTTCTCCACTTTTCGGTAGTGTGAGTACCGGTGCAGTGATCAACCTTCTCTTTACCTCCTTGAAGCTTCCCTCAAATTCTTCCATCTAGACATACTTTAACCCTTTCCTTGTTAACTTAGTTAGAGGGATTGAAAATCGTGAGATGTTTCTCACAAAATATCGATAGTACCCAGCTAATATAAGAAAACTACGGATTTCATTGACACTAGAGGGCCTGGGCCATTCTGCAATCGCCTTTGTCTTTGAACGGTCCACAGAAATTCCATCGCTTTGTGATCACATGTCCCCAGAAAGTGACCTGATTCATCCAAAAGTGACACTTTCTGAACGTGGCGTACAACTTCTCCTTTCTCAATGTTGCCAACACAAGTCTTAGATGTTCTCCATGTTCCTCCTTTCTCTTGGAGTAGATGAGAATATCATCGATAAAAACTACCACAAATTTCTCGAGTTAATGTCTAAAGACTCAATTCATCATATTCATGAAGATTGTAGGGGCCTTAGTATGTCCAAAGGGCATCACCAAAAACTCATAGTGCCCATACCTTGTACGAAATGAAGTCTTCTGAATATCTTCCTTCATCACCTTTACCTGATGATATCCAGAACAATGATCCACATTTGAGAAGTATTAAGCTCCTCTTAACTGGTCGAACAAGTAATCAATCCTTGGGAGAGGATATTTGTTCTTTATGGTGATCTTGTTGAGTTCCCGATAATCGATACATAGCCGCATGGTTCCATCCTTCTTCTTCACAAAAAAAGTAGCGCACCCCAAGGTGATGCACTAGGGCGTATGAACCCTTTGTCTATATGATCTTGCAACTGATTATTTAACTCCTCCAATTCAATAGGATCCATCCTATAGGGACACTCTAAGATAGGAGTAGCTCCGGGTATGACTTCAATTGAGAACTCTACCTCACGATCCGTGGGAATTCTGGGTAACTGTTCGGGAAGTACATCATTGTATTCCCTCACGATGGGCATTTCCTCATGGATGGAACTTTCCTTCAACTCAACCATGTGGGTGAGGTATGCTTCTTCATAGGGAATCAACACTAACACCATTGAATGATTTTTCAAAGGAGATTCATGATATTCCTTTCATTAGTAAAGGAGCATGAAATGGTTCGGAATATGAAAATATATTTCCTTTTCCTGATCGTTAATATGTGCTCTATATAACGAGAGCCAATCCATTCCCATTATAGCATTGAATTCCACCAAGGGAAGAATTATGAGATTTTCTGGAAGAATCTTCCCACATACGCCAACAGGAGAAGATTCAAACACTTGGGTTTGCAATGATTTCACCACATGGTGTTTTTACAGATATCTCTACTTCAAGGTTTCGCGGCTTCGATTAAATAGTTCTAGAAAACTTTCAAGATATAAAGGAATGCATAGAACTAGAATCAAATAAGACTTTTTCCATTCTTGAATGAATAGGAAGTGTACCTTGTACGACTTCATTATCATGCTCCACCTCTATAGTAGTGATGGCCTAAGCCTTCCCTTGTTCCTATGGCTTTGGTGGTTGCTGACATTGATTACCCTCAAGAACTCGAGGTTTAGTGCACTGGTTTGCATAGTTCCCTAGATCCTTATAGTTGCAGCATTGAACCATGAGTGGTTCTCTCCTTTCATCAACTACATTATCCTTCCTTTTCGTGTCTTTTCGACACTCTTGAGCATGGTGTCCTTCTTTCCCACACTTGAAGCATTTCCCTGTCCCATTGAGGCAGTTCCCATTGTGCAACTTCCCACATTTTAGGCATGTGGGTCGTTGATTTTTTTTCCCACCTTTATCACTAGATCCACTGCCTTGAAACTCCATCTTTCATCTCTTATCGGCATAGCAATGTGACCATTCTACAAACTCTATATCCACTTTGAGAGCACACTGAACAAATTCTTCATAACTCCCAAAGTCTGGAATTGCAAGATCCTTTCGACGGTGTGGTTTTAATCTACTAAAGAATCTATCAATTTTTCTATCATTGTTGATAACAAAACCCGAAGCGTACCTTGAAAGCCTTGTGAAATTCTCTTCATAGGTTGTGACAGATTGTCCTTCTTTTTTCTTGAGCTTTATAAATTCTCTCTCCATCTTCGTGCAAAGAGTTTGTGGGAAGTACATATTAAGAAACATTATCTTAAAGTCTTCCCATTCCATCTCTTCAATTTCCTCCCTTGGATTGGTGTTCTTAATCATAGCCCACCATTGATCAGCTTCTCCATCTAGACGATAGATGGCTAGATTCATGTTCCCCGTCTCAGAAAAGTGAAGCACAAAAAAGATCTTCTCCATGGAGTTGACCCACTGTTCCACAACTATTGGATCAGAAGATCCACAAAACGTCAGTGGTCATTGCCGCATAAAACATTCAATAGCCAATTTCTCCCTCTTTGGTGAAGGAGGAAGTTCCCCATTATTATGGGTATTATTCATAACCTGAGATAATTGGGTAATCAACGTCGTGATGTTTTGAACTCCACCTCCCAAATCATTGGGGATATCATTCGGGCAATCGTTGCATTGGCCCTCGCATGAGTTGATGGCCTGATTTCTCCTGGTTACCACCATTTTCTAAAATAGAAAAGGTTTAAACAAAACATAAGTAAACATGTCATGAATAACTTATTAATTTAATCAATTATTCAAAAAACATAACATATTGGATCCCTAGGTAAATATTCTTGTGTGCATATTTTTACTTAGTCTCATTCTAGAGGTTTTCTCTACGGTTCACTAATCCTAATTCCCAAATTAACTAAACCTTGCCTGTAATACCAACTATAGCATCCCAACATTTTCGTACATTGCTATTACATCATTTAAAAGATAAACAACATAATAGTATTACACAAAGAGTATCCAAATGATTAGTGTCTTGGGAAAACTAGGACCATACATAACAAATACAACATCTATCATAAACATTTATTTAATTTCTTCTTCTTTAGATTCTTATTGGAACATGTCCTCTCCTTATTACATGTAGCCACCTAAGGGTATACATCAAAAGGTGTGAGATAGAATCCCAGTAAGAGGATAGATAAGGACAATATATCATGGGGTTAGCACAATCATAACATAGGCAAAAGATCATGAACATGAGAGGAGAATAAATAGATGACTTGAAATGTGGCAAAGAAAAAAAATGAAATATCATGTCTTAGTGGTTAACTACCACACATACTTGTGAACCATTCTAGAATCTTGTTCACACATCATTTAAAATTTACTCATGAGATTCATCACATTACCCAATACATTGGAGCACTATATAATTCTGGGAGCACCCGTCATATTTAACATTCATATTGAACTATATAATTCCGGGCGCACCCGTCACATCATAACATTATCATTTGTCATGCATGCCACAGTAAACATATAACATAAATGAAAATAACTAACCCATGAAAAGTAATGGGTTTCATTTCATAAGAACACATTCAAAAACATTGGGTTCCAAATAGAAATAGTGAACAACTTACTTGATACAAGAACCATCAACCTTGAATTAGAGGTAAAAGTTGTGCTCTTAAGAGAAGAGTTCTTTCGAAATACATTTGGATTGACATAAACTTCATTATAAAAAATTTATATCCTAGAAAAAGAATGAAAATGATGAAAAATTATCTTTAAGGAGTGACCATATCAAAAATGGAGTGAAAGAGGTAGAACCCGAAGGATGAAAGTTAGGTTCGAGAATTTCCCCTTACCTTCTACCCGAATGCTTCATTCTCTTTAATGTCCTGAATAATGACATTATATTAATTAATTAGAAACCCAGAACAATGTGTACATTAATAGGGTTAATTCTGGTTTCATTATGAAATATTATGTTCCTTTGTATGACTTATAGTGTTTAAAAACATTGTTCGGGATGTTCGTTTTTATGGTTTTTCTTGGGTGGTTCACTTGTATTCATAAATTGAAGATTGGGTAGAACATGAGTAAAAATCCAGAAATGAAATTAAATGTCATTAATTATATTAAAGGAGCTTTAATTATTTTATAATTAATTACATTATATCCATGTGGATGAATCATTAGATAGGAATTAAATGATGGTTATTTGGGTCAATTTGGGTGGTTTTTGAATCACAATGAAATTGTTTTAACTTATCACGTAGAAACATGTACATAGGTTATTTCCAGAAAATTAAATAGAACAAAATACATATAACATATTCTAGATCAACCATGAAAATGTTTTCAAGACCAGATATGTAGGTAGAAATGGAAGAAGAAGTCATGTTGTTCTTGAAGGTGATAAATTAACACCTCACGAACAACGTTCTCTTTAATAAAATCAAAGGAAGAGGGAAAGGGGGTTGGAGGATATAATATCCCATTATCATCATAACATTCTAGTAGATGTATAATTCTGGAGTAAAAATACAATTTATATGAAGATAGGTGGGGAGAGATCAAGAAATTAACTTGAACTTGAAAGGAAATTAAAGGAGAAGAGGGAGAGAAATTACTTCTTAAATCTTCCTCTTGAGATCCTCCTTAAGGAAGCTAGTCTTGGTCTTTTTATGAGACCAAAAGCTTTTGGACGTGGGGTAATGGCTTGGGAAGATGTTTGGGCACAGTTTAGAGAAGTCTTGGAGCTTGGGAGGTGTGAGGAAATGAGGGAGTGAAAGGTGGTATTTATAGTTGAGGGGAGATGGGTTTCCTTAATATAAAATTCATTAGTTTATTAATTCCCCACAAGGAAAGGAATAGTGAGTATTGAATGACCAAGAATAGTAATTTTATAATTTAATCCCAAAAAAGTGTTCTTACATCATTAGAGCATCATCAATGACTCAATTAATACATTATTTAGCATTTATTGTGAATTATCAGATTCTACTATTCATCAAAAAATCATGTATCTCAGAAAAATCCCAAAAATTTACCCCAACCATTTTTCAACGTGTAGAATCCAAAAATGAAGTCCATTTTTCAAAAATAATTTTCTAAATATTATTAATTTAATATTTAATTAAAATAATAATTTACTTAAAAAATAGTTTTTATGATTAAAACTGATTTTATAGTTCTTTAAAAAATTACGTTGGGTATTATAAAATTATCTAAAAACTATTATACATTTATTCAATAATTTATTATTACATTTCAAGGAAATTAATATTATTTTAAATTAATTAATTAATTAAAATTAATTATTTATGACTTATAAAATACCAAAAACGTTTACTAAGGTCAAATTGTCACTTTCTATGATGTCGAAATTTCATTTTATTATTCATAGGTAATGTTACTCTTATGTTGGATGATTTACTATTCATAAGGGCCATATTACTATTCATAAGGGTATGTTACTATTCCTAAGGGTACATTACTATTCACAAAAAATTATTTTTTTTCATTAGACTCCAAAAATCATCTTGAACACAACCGTGTATGTCAGATTTTCAAAATTCCAAATGAAGGAGTGACAAGCATATGTTTAAAAGTCACATATCACATAGTAATTAATTATTTTGTGTTTTCATGTTATTTTATGACATAAATATAAAAGGGAATTTTCCATTGAAAAACATTGGGTTGTTACAACTTTACCAATAAAAAATGAATACTTTCATGGCAAGAATATGATCTGAGTAAATAATGCCATAATAAAACATAATCATAGGTATTCTACTAGTCAAATGACCACACGAACCATCAATATTATTTCCATAATGAGTGAATGTATAATGCCAGATATTCTGAAACATTTTGTCAAGGCATCAGCCAAGACATCTAAAAATGATTAAAACCTCGGCCAAAACCATAACTCAAATTGGGAAAGGGCCTCGGCCAATTCCACGTCTATTTGTCTCATGAGACCTACTGATTCATCGAGGAGCTATAGCGGGCTCCACCTGTCACTTACATATTCCAATACATTCTTCATATGAAATGGTTTAAACATATCACAAACATTCATATAAAAAAATAGCATATAAAATGTCAATACTTTAACCATAAATCATGAATGGTATAAAAATAGCACATCCAATGTCAAAAATATCACAGAAACATTAATAAAATATGGATGTTTTGTATCATAATAAAACAACTCCAAATAAACGTAAAATCCAGCAAAGGATTTTGACATAGATGGAATCAAAACTCTTTTTAGAGATATATCTCTTTCTATTTTTAAATCACTCAAGAGTCACATAATTATAAAATAAAATATTTAATATGAAAATATTCTTATAATGTTGGAAGGGAAGCTTCGAAGATTTTATAATGGTAGAAAATAGTCGCACCCACCGTATAAGTTAAAAAAAGACATTCTTACCTTAATTTTGTTGAAAAGGATAAAAATGACCTTGTTTGGAAAATGATGTAAATATTCCATTATAAACATATTATAAAATTCAAACAAGGGTCTAAATGACATTAACTGCTATTCTGTAAAATAGTAATAATGTTTTGAAATACATTTTTGAGAAACTTGGATGTAAATGATAAAGAGGTCCTAGTAGATAATTATGTATAAACAATCTTGGATAATGAAGAGATTGTGAAATAAAGCCTTACCTTGTAATTTTCCTTGGTTGAGGGTACATTAACCTCCTATATAATGCTGAAATAATTGTTATTAAATTATAAAAGAATCATATAAATTAATATGATATCATATACGATATTTTAACATTACTTTGTTAATAATACCTTAGTATTATCGTAGTTTCGGGTGTTAACTTACTCATTTTCGTTTATATGTTTTGTTACATAAGTCGTTTTTTTATGGATAGATTATATATTATTCATATCTAGAATGATATGAAGTCCTTAAAAATTATTTTTAATTATTAATGGAGAATTATACTTGAATGGATACGATGGGGAATGAATCTCATCACGTTTGTGGAGACGGTAGTCCGTACGTACGCATGAGCGACAATATCATTATTTTGATAATAAAATAATATATAATTGGATGGGATATAATATATAAAGAATAATTTTCATGTTATATTTATTATTTATATGAATTACACATCATTATTATACCCATCCAAATAATAATGTATTGAATAACAATTACACCACGACGTGGAGACGGTAGGCCGTATGTACGCACATATGGTGACATGTCATTCAAAGGATGGATATAATAAAGAATATGGTTGTAAAATATTTATAATAACTTCAAAGTATATAGAAGATACTGGAGTTATTATTTTATAATGGAAACAACAATGAAAAAAGATGTTGAAGAAGAAAGGAACTTGAAAAAGTATGGTGAAAACATTACCTCTTCTTCAGGTTATTCATTTTGATTTGATCAAAAGGGTTCATTAAGCTGGATTTCTGCTTAAATGAAGGCCTCTAGGATTATGTGAGGATAGTTGAGAGGGTATTTGGGCAGATCTTTTCCAAACAAAAAGGCTTTTACGGTATGAATAATTGGTTAGAAGTGGTGTCATTTTATAAGGGGGAGGAGGGGCTCTTGGGAAAAAACTTAAAGTATTAATTTTAATAAATTCATATTCAGTTTATAATGGATCAAAAGAGTATTATTCAAAGTATATGGTGGGGAGAGGTCTAAATCCTCTCAACCAATATATTGTAGACAGGTTTGGGTAACTATATTAACCTTATATTTTAGTTTTAACTCTTAGTTAATTAGTTTGATTCTTACCATGTCACTTTTCATTTTTATATTATATAGTTAATAAACCTACTATATACATACAAGAAACCCCAAAGTGGTCCATTAATAATACACCTACCATTATATAAGTCCTTCGGCCGATCTTAAAAATTTTAGGAATACAATATCAATTATTAATATAATATTTTTTTAAAAACACATTTATGTCAATTTTGACACTATTGAATAATTGATTTTTGTTAAATTTTTAAAAACATTATTAATTAGAATAAAATTAGTTAAATCAATCCTAAAATGTATTATTAACCAATGAAATTCAATGATTTCATCAAAACCATCAAATTATATTTATCTTAACATTTATAACACTAATAATTTATTCTTTCATTAATAAGGAAAATATGACATCATTATTGTGTCATAAATAAATTTAATTATTCAATGTCTCAGAATTATAAATAAAATACTATTATATAGGAAATCATTTTATATTTCTAATTAATAATTATAGTCAAAAATATAACATTTATAACCCTATGTAAAATATTTTTTGTTAAAAGATATATGCTTATGTCATTTTTGAATTTACATTAACTAAATTAATATAAAGTGTCATTATCACCTACAAGTGGATCCATGGGGTCCCAAAATCTACCCAAAGATACCCATGGTCGGACATTTATCAACCAATAGGTTTAGTACACGTTTTAGTTTAATTTATTATTATTATTATATTATTGTTTAGCCTTATTTACCGGATTTACCCTTTAACCATGGTAAATAAAATATGCACCGAAGTAATTATTCAAAATGTCTAAAAATAAAAGTTTTCTATGTACACAATTTGGATCTCATTATTATAAATATGGCATCCATTTTTCTAAATTCAAAACACAGAAGTGGCAGAAATTAATTTAAAATTAATTCCTGTTGTCAAAACAAAAGGCGTGTTTTTAAGAAATAATAACTATCAAAGGATTGACACTTGTTTATGTACAATTTAAATGTGAAATTATGTCCAATGACCAAAATTTTATTAAATAGTAAAATTATATTATAAATATACTTTAAAACCACTCAAATTCAGAATTTATAACTATTAATTATTTTGATAAAAATAGTTGTTTTTAATTAAAATTTAGTGATTTTCACTATTCATCAACAATTGAATGTTTTCAGAAAAATACAAAAAATTCACCCTAAGCTAATTTTGATATTCCAAATCCAAAAATTAAGTCCATTTTGAATGATAAAATGTATAAAATTTCAAAATTTTGGTATTACTATTCATAATGGATAGTTTGATTGGTTGTGGTGTGTGTTAGAACTCGAAGTTGCGTACAACACACGCTATTGTATTATTCAAAGAGAAGCGTACCATGGAATATTGGGGTGTTATATTAATAATAATAATTTAAAAAAATAAATGGAATACTTTTATTGATATATTCATTTCTAATGATCATTTAAAAAAAGTAACATTAAAATAATATAGAATTTAAATTGACCATAAATCTAAAATAAAATTATATAGGTGATAAATTTTATATTTTTCATGATACTATTCTGAATGGTTTTCTATATGTTTCAATTTAATGGGAAAATATTTTTTGAAAAAAACAACACTACTAGATATAGGAAAAATATTAATATATTTTTTATGTTTAGATATTTTTGTTTTATATTTTATATTATTCATGGAGTGTTGTATTTCACATTATTTAGTTCATATAATAATTGAAATACAATTTATCTGTACAATAAATGGTAGGATTGAGTCTCCCTATCTATGAAACAAATTTCAAATAAATTTATTTTACTTCTAGTGAACGTAAATTATTATATATATACTTCAAAATGATGGGTATTCTTTTTTTGATAATATAAGAAGTTATGTTATTCATTAACTTTACCTAGGATGAAATAGACTAATTTTTAGTTAGAGTTAGCACATTGATTTAGATATAATCCATCAAAACAAAAGCCTTGAGACTAGTTTCTTGGATAAACATATTCATTGAGGAATAATTTTTCAAAAATATAAATATCTAGGTTTGTGTGACAATATAATGTTAAATTATATTAAGAAATAAAAATACTATAAAATTATTTATTTAAATTTATCAAAATAAATGTATACTGAAATTAACAAAATCCTAAATCTAAAAAACACATGATAAACAATGAAATGACCATCCAACATGGGATTCCCAAATCCAACATCAAAAATAAGGATGAAAACATCCATGTCCACCATGATCATAACTTATATGAACCATCATTGAGTAACCTCATATTCATTACATAAACAAAATTATTTCACAATACATTTATAAGAACATTAAGTTCATATTTATGAGAGTTTATAAAAAATCATGTAAGATTTCCCCAAATAAATATCATTAAAACACATTAATCCCTAATGCAAAATCATTTAACATGTTCTATTGAAATTATTTTAACATAATTTTGGAAAAATGGTTTTTATCAACCGTAATAAAAAAATAAAAGTGGCATATAAAAATAGTTGAAATTTTATTTTCCCAAAAGTAACATAATCATACCTGATTCCAACATAACATTAAGAAGTTATATAACAATTAATTTTTATTTTTATTTGAGAAATATTAATTAATTTTGTAAAAAGTTTGATCAATTATAAAAACATGTGATAATATTATATCCTAACCCAACTCATTTTTTTCAAAAATTCATTTCCCAAAAAATTTATATATTAATCAAAAAATATGGAACATCCCATTTATAAAAATTTCCTGCCCTTCCATATTTCATTGATACTTCCTAGTCCTTTTAAATAGTTGAGCCACTCAAATGAAAAAAATATTTTATAAAAAAATAGTCATAAAAAAATATACCATCTAACTAGTTTCAAATAAATGAATCTAATAGATGATACCCTAAATATACAAAAAACAATGGTTTCACAAAATTATGAATAATATTCAATTTTTGAAAGATAGATAACCCTTTTTTAAAAATCAAAATTTATAAAAAATTTTCTGGATGAATTATTGAAAATTTAAATAAAATGACATAAATTATAATATAAAGAATTGTAATCCATTAATTAGTCAGTAAGATAAATAATAACTAATATTTGATGATCCTAAAACTAGATAAAAAATATTTTTATTAGTGATATGACACTTTAAATAGAAATTTTATGAATAAGGAACCATTAATCTCCAGTTCATTGAGCAAATATAAAAACTTCTAAAATAGAGTTGTAATCCACTAATTCTACATAAATCATTATATAAAAAACATAAAAATAAATGGAAACAATGAGATTTTAATTAACAAACCTTGGATTAAATATATTTTTAATCAATTGTAGTAATGAAGGAATCCGTAGTTATTGGGGAATCCCAAATATTTTAATCAATAAGCAATATGGCCATTGATGGATTTGTTAGTGATTATATGGGGTGTTACTACAAGATAATCATGATTTTATATGGAAGGTAAGGTTATATAAATAAAATGTCTAATTCTTGTGTCCATGTTCTATAACACCCCATTATATAACCCCTCATCTTTTTTTTTCAGCGTAGTGAATTACATGACATCAGTCCTACGACCCCATAAGCATGAGTTCATAACTGGAGAACAGATCATAAATAATACATTTTTTATAAAATGATGGAAATATCAAAACAATCAATAATAAAAAACAAAATTTCATAAAAAATAAACAATCAGAGTGCACATAGATAAATATCCTAACATTCAATAAAAATTTATTTTTTCATATAACTGAAAAATATAAAAAAATCACTCATGGGCCCAATAACATTGACTAAATAATAATAAAAAACATATATATTATATAATTTTATCATTGAGACTCAACATAACTCAACTTTTAACACCATAATTTTACTCCAACATGGATTAGTACACAATTTTTACTCAACCTACATCCATTGAAATATAATGAATATAAGTTGGGGTTCTCATGCTATGTTTGAGAGATAGATATTATTATTATCTCACAGAGTTCCTTATATGAACACCATCATATTCAATGCCTATGAAAGAGTAATTTTGAAGACTAAAAATCTGCCAATGATTTTGGGATAGAATTGGATAATAAAGACACCATAACAATCGACCACACCAGATTCAAGAACTTTTACAAACCAATCATATCAAGCCACAAATCCTAACTCATTACCATTGAACTATAATTAGGTCTAATTAATGTTTCATATCATATTTGAATATGTTATGAATATTGTTAAAACCTATCATAACTATTACCCTCTCACAAATAGAATAATTTTTTTACAAAATATTGACCTTCAGAATTATCAAGAAAAACATGACCAACAACCACCCATTGGGCAAAGATCTATAAACATATTAGGGTCGAAACATTAAAACTCCATGAATTGAATAATAAAATATTATCAATGATATTTATATCACATTTAAAATACCATGATAGATCTGAATTTGAAAAATATCTCAGTCAATAGTATATTATAAATACAAGTCACTGAAGGTATATCCCAATACAAAACAAACCCAATTATTGGGTTTAGAGATCCCATTATACATCAATATATGAACCCTAACTTTTCACAAATGTTAGGGTCCTATTAGAACTTTCTCGCTCAATGTAATGAAATCCAATAGTATAAATATTATTTCTTTGTTCTCTATAAATATTTTTTCATATATCAAACCCTGGTCACTCCCTTGTTACTCATGGTAGGGCCTTTTTTCATATCCTTACCACTACCTTATCAGACAAGGTAGCTTCCAATATCAGATCACCCCCACTATCTTATAACTCTTGGTGTAGTCCATCGAGCACCCTCTTATTCATGGTTAGTTAAATATATATGTTATATCATTATCTATACAGAAAAACAACAGACCCACACAAGGAATGAACACAACAACATCAACCATCTCATTCATAGATAACCAATAAGATAATCCTATCAAGATCAAATCAATCACACCAAAACTATATTCCAAATATTATCACACTCTATAATACCATCATGGTCTATAATACAGAAATTAAACTTATGCCTAACACCCATAGATACCCCACAATTGGTAAGGAAGGATTGACCCATGAATTAAATGGGTTGTAAAAATCCCCCATTTCATATATAAAAACATATTCTAAATAGGCTGGTAAAATATGATGCTAACACTCACTACCCCCATAAAACATAATGATATTTTATCAGACCATTTTAATGCACCAATCAATGGCCACATCTCACATCCCCTATTAATATCACTTGGCTAATTACTCAGCTTATTATTTCTAGTCTAAGAGGACACTCTTCACATTACATATACTCCAATATCCTCACCCACCGCAAGACTGTGTTCCAAATAACATGCTAGAAATAAACCTATATCTCCTATCATATAATGGAATACGTTCCTTTTTCTACCCGACTATCACCCGGAGGACTATAAAAGGCTACATATATTTCATTTATATTCTGATGAATTATCTATGAAACCTCATTAACCAATATTACATCATAACCACGTTAGTAAATATTCACCAAATATCTCCATTTTATATAACCAATATTTGATCCCTAATATAATCTTAGAGTCTCATCTCTGACCTATATGCTTAATTAAGTTACCACCCTTTCCTAATATACTAACTTGAAACTATGAAATCTTATAGGATAGAAAATTCATTTATAAAAATTCATGTATTATTTTATTTTCGGGACATAAAAATCCAAAATTGAATTAGGATAATTTAAATTTTTTATATACTATTATGTAATCTTGTTCTATTCCTTGTCTATATTCCCAGTAGCTACAAATATCATATCCCAAGCATTAAGTAATATCTAATTGTTTATAAAAAATATAAAAAATTATTAAACACAAGAAGAAGAAGTAATTTTTTTCAATGATTCCTAGAGTGACACCTTATCACCAAACCTCATCCAACCAACCATGTATTCACTATAATTCATCTTCTATATAATAATTATTAAATTCATAATGCCTAGAACCCGATCAAAAAAAATTCATATATTTTAATAAATAACCCTAAATAAATTCATAGGGTGGCATACCACATTCAAAATGTTTATAAACATATTGTGTTAATTGACTAAGGGTGTCCTCTATCCATCACAAAAAAATTACACATTGACTATAGATTATTTCACTATAATCCTTTAAAATCATCATTTGACGAATGTGATAATTAATCAAATAGATGTGGGTGATGAAGGGGATAAAAATTTAATGAATCAATGGGATGAAATCATTTAAAAACCCCAAATAAAATTCCTAAAAATGATAATTTAAAATAAATAAATATATTATAGTGAGGGTGACGGTCTAGGAGACATATAAATCATTAAGTGATTGTTTGATTGAAAAAAGGTGGATAGAATAAATAATATTATTCTACAATACTATTTTGAAATTAATAAATCCCATAACATATGTAGTGGAATCTCAATGAGGTCCATAGGACAATTCTCACAAACAATAATTATATATGGAGTCACCCCTCAGGATCATGGAGAAATCACTCCAAATCAATGTAAAGACCCGAAAATTTCAATGAAAGATTTTTTGTTAATTCATTGGAATTTTACGAGTCCGCTGTTTCTGACGGTGCTTGATTCCAAGGCCCAGTGTTCCCAGAATCAATTTTTGAAGTTTTATTCGTGTACGTTCAGTAAATGTACGTACGAGGTTTTTCTATCTTTTGAACCGGTGCTCAGAATTGAAATCAAAGGGCACCAATGAACTCACAGCACTGGTATTCACATTAGGGGACCTTTATCACATATGCATTTGCTCGGGTGGGGAAGTTAATATTAGGGATTTATATTAAATTAAATAAAATTTTTGTACACATTTTTTTTGTTTAAGAGTTGGTTATTTCCTACAAGGGGATGTTAGAGGTGGGGCCAACACCCATGTAACCTCCCATGAGAGGATTTAGTGTGTTGGGGCCCACATGAGCCCCTAACCCTTAAACATCCCTTAAAATCCCCATTAACTCCCCTTAATTTAATTTGACAACTCCCCTATTTTAATATGAACTTTCCACCACCTCTCTTTTGAATTTTAAACTCTTTACCTCCTCTTAATTAATGACAACAACTAGGATTAATTAAATACCACTATTAATTAATCTTTGAATTCATTTGAATCAATTTTAATTGCATGAAAATTCTATTAAAATTTGTAAGCCTTATTATAATATTTGACTTGGAAAATATTTCAGTGGAGAAAACCTCTGAATAATTAGAAGGGTGTGTTCCTCTCCGTGAAGAACGCTCCATCACTCGAAGAACGGGAAGCAATTTCTCTCCACTTTTCTTTTCAACTGGAACAAGATCATGAGGAATGCCTTCCTCCTTTATTCTTCCTCGGAGTCAAGGGAGAAGACACCGCTCACTAGGAATGTTGTCTATGACAACGACTTCCAATGTTGACGGGATGACACTGTTCTCTGCGACATCATCTTCCGCGATGCCCGACTATTGCGACGCTTATCTTCCGTGGCTCATCGATGAACGAACCTTTATCATGAGATATGGGGTTTGATATAATTTTAAGTAAATGAAATTATATTCTGTCCTCGGTCAATGCTTATATTGTATTTTTCCAACTATTATCACCAAATGCAGAGGGCGTGGGCCGAATGCACACGGCCTGACGACCCTCCGATGATTCTTGAATATTTTGGCAGCGGCAACGGGAGGCAGTGGTGAGCGAAGGCGGTGGATGTGCACCGGATGCGTGTGGAAGAACCGCGGCTTGAAACCGTGGGCCGCTCATCCAATGAAGAACCAGCCAACCGTAGCTGACCTGGATAGTTTAATCGCGGCGCCCCATGGCGTTGCGTTGCGGAGGACAGCGGCCCGGGCTCTGCGGGCCGCTTTGGTGGAGGAACCGACCGAATCATCAGCCATCTGGGTTTGAGGAGGCCATGTCACTAGTAGGTGCCACGCGGGAGGAAAATGGACGACCCGTGCAGGCCATTCACGCCGGTAAAACCAGCCAACTTCGGTCAGCCAGATAGAAGGGCACCGCCGCTCGGCGATGCCGGTTTGGGAAAGCGAGGCTCCCCCACCCTGCCTCGCTTGGCCAGCCCAGCTACACTGCACCTAGACACGGGCTGGGCCAAGCCACGCACGGCTGGGCCACACCACGCAGGGCTGGGCCGTGCCCCACCGGGCTGGGCCGACCACCCTTCCCGGGTCGGGCCGACCCACCAGCCCACTGGGCTTGACGGACCGGGCCCGATTCAATTAAATGAGAATAACTTTAAGACCCTACATCCGATCGACGCGCCCTCTACAGCACTGGGACCTTCGCGATGAAGCGGTCCTTTTGCGATACTCTATGTGATTTTTGGATGACTTTGAAAAAATGGACAGATTTGGAAAGAGTGTGTTTCCAACCAGGCCCCTAAAACAAAAATGCTAATAACTCTCAGACTAGGCATCTGATTGACATGTTGTCTATCACGTTGTCTTTATTATGATAAGACAGAAAATTGGGAAATATAAAATCTTGACTTTTTGATAGTTGATGTATCGACCCCCTTGGCTCAAGGAGTGGACCCTCTCAGAATCGATCGTGTTGTGTACGAGAATAGTAGAGCTGGCTGCGACTGCGACGACTACTGTACTTGAATCCTCTGTGGGTTTGGCAGCGAGGAAAACTGTACTGGAATCATCTGTGGGTTCGGCAGTGAAAAAAACTATAGTTGAATCTCATGTGGGTGCGGCAGTGATGGAAACTGTACTAGAATCCTCCATGGGTTCGGAAGCGACAACAACTGTACTGGAATCCTCCGTGGGTTCGGCAGCGATGACAACTGTACTAGAATCCTCTGTGTGTTTGACAGAGTAGCAAGTCTAGTATCCTACGTGGCTCCAAAAGCTTAGCTAGTCTAGTATCCTATGTGGGTCTGATAGCTTAGATGAATCAGTGTCTATATCTGACAATCTCTATCTCTATTCAAAGATGTATACCTATGTGAGCTAAGTATTGACTTTCAATCATTATTATCGATGTGATTGACTTTCTTTCCTGTGTGGATTGGGTTGTTCTTGTGTTTGATATTTGGAGCTGAAATATGATTGATGACATAGGTATATGTATGGGAATATACCTAAGTAGAGTTGGTTGATACTTCTTGATTGTATCTTTCCTCGGTGGTTAATCCTTTGTGGGTTCTGGGAGACCTTCGGGGGTATCAGAGTCCTTACTGAGTATCGTATACTCTCCCCTGCACAGGCTATGCCCACACTACATTGTGTTGGATGCAGACGATGGACAACACTGATCGAGGTGGAGGCTTATGGAGCTAGACGGTACCCGGAGGTAGACCACTTAGTGAGACGTACACCGAGTGGACGGACAGACCCGAGGTGTTGAGGATGCCATATATACCCACCCATAATGTTGGATTCCAAGAGGACCACTGAGGGGGTGTTTTGGTTTACTTTACTTTAGTTGTACTAGCTTTTTAGTTGTACTGTACTTACTGATGGGCATGTATTTCTGGCCCCTTTCCTTTCAGCACTAAATTTTGTATTCATTATTACTTAGTGCTTTCTACTTTTGTGTACTCGTTTTTGTTTGATTACTTTTATAAAGGCAATGCCTTCCCATTTTAGTGGGATTTACACCTTTGGTAATAGTATTCATCCCCTGGACTATGGAAGGAGGGCTTGGGGTAGTAACGACATGGGCCCTGAGGATGGGTCATGACAAATTGGTATCAGAGGAGTCAGTTCTATTGAAGAACTCATCACTCTAATCATTTCATTATTTGAAGCAATAGTGTTAAGAGTATTGAGTGTGGTTTTTAGTACAGGGAGTCCAGTGTTGGTGTGGCGGCCGATGTATCCATACACAAGGACCCTGACCTCTGATTTACGACTTAGTGCACAAAAACATTTTTTTGCATGTGTGTTTAAAAAGTTTTCTTTGTGATTACTTTGTGTAATCTCACCACGTATACTATTGGACCATGGTACACCTGTTTCTTTTCAGGATAGCCCCACGAAGCCAGGGAGCTACGGTTACGAGTTTCGTACGAGACGGTAGCCCACCGAGCGACGAGGCCTCAGTGTAAGGCCCCATCACAGTGGAGGCACCAGTGGTACCACTACCCGTTGGGCCACCGATACCACCAGCTCCAACTGCAGACAGTGCACGTTGCCTAAGTGTGTTTCATGAGTTCCAGCGACCGAGGCCGCCCATGTTACGTAGAGATAAGGACCCATAGGAAGCCTAGGATTTGATGGGGGCTATCGTTAGAGTTTTCATATTAGTAGGGACACCAACCGACCTTATGGTGATCCTTGCTGTGAGTCTCCTACACGCAGCGGCAGATAGATGGTGGAGCTTCATTCTCCAGGTACATGACGAGGCATCTTTACTATAGACGGACTTCGAGAGCCTCTTTTGCTCTGAGTTTGTTCAATCCACCTTTTGTGCAGTTCGGATTCAAGAGTTACTTCATCTACAGCAAGACAGCATGATAGTAGCTCAGTACTCAGTGATGTTCACCGACCTCTCACGCTACTCCACAGACAAGGTACGAGACACATTCTTTAGGGCCTGTACCTTTGATTAGGGACTCAGACATGAGGTCAGGGTGTCGACAATTCCCCTCAGCATCCTGACGCATGTGGGGGTGCTAGAGCGAGCCCTTCTAGTGGAGATTATTCTTGCTGAGCAGTCAACAGTGGTGAGACCCACCGCAGGGCGACACGTAGAGGAGTCTTCGAAAGCTGGAAGTAGACCGATGGGGTAGAGTTCCAAGTGGACTAGGCCATCTAGAGGTCGACCTCAGGGTACTGGTTCGGTTGTGCGGGGCACACGAAATAGAGCCAGCTATAAGAGGATCAAGCAGTGCTATGCATGTGGCGGGCATGGTCACATGGCTCGAGACTGCCCGACCCACCATGCAGACCAGCAACAGACCATAGAGGGTCCTCCCAGGCATAAGTAGTGGTTTGACTATGTTTGTCAATCAGAAGCAGGCAGACGAAGCAGAGGAGATGGCCGAGCAGCGGGTGGTGGACGGCGTTACAAGACTCCACCACCACCACCACCACCAGGAGGTCCACCCCGACCACATGGAGCTGGTAGACAGGGGCATGCTCATCTCATGAAAGTCGAGACTGACGAACACGGCACACCTAAGATGATTTGAGGTACTATCTATGTATACTCCACCATTGCTTCGGTACTTATAGACACAGGTGTGAGTCACTCTTTTATTGTCGTTGCCCTTTTTCAGAGCTCAGAGATTCTGACAGAGCCGTTGGCTCGATCCTTACAGCTAGAAACTCCTACGGGAGAAGACTCAATGATTAAGCACTAGTTTTGTGAGTGTGATATTACTCTAGGAGGCGAGGGCTTTGGCTAGGATCTTCTTGTAGCGGCGTCGAGGCCTTATGACGTCATCTTGGGTATGGATTGGTTATCTACAATCCATGCTTAGATTGATTGTATTAGGCGCAAAGTGGGGTGTGTCTGCACGGATGGGACCAGGTTCACCTTCACGAGTGAGAAGGGAGCCTTTGTAGCGTAGGATGGAATTTCACAGAGGAGAGGGCAGACAATCACACATCTGTTGGCTAGTCTCATCCTCAGAACGGTTGATGTGCGGAGTCCGAGTTTTCATGTTGTGGTGGATCTGTATGTAGACGTTTTTTCTGACGACGTTCCAGGGATACCTCCTCGTGGAGATGTAGACTTCTACATAGACATGTACCCTAGGAAAACACTGATATCTACTCCAACATATCTAATGTCTCCCACTGATCTTCATGAGCTACAGGTACATATGGAGGACTTCTAGGGGAAGGGATTTATCCGACTTAGTCTTTCACATGAGGCTTCTCTGATTTTGTTCGACAAGAAGGTGGATGGGAGCTTGCGACTATGTGTCGACTATCATAACCTGAATCAACTGACCATGAAGAACATGTACCCATTCCCTAGTATTGAAGACCTCTTTGATCATCTCAAGGGAGCACTATGGTTCTCGAAGATATACATCAGGTCAGGCTATCACCAGCTCAGAGTTCGAGATGAGGAAGTGCAGAAGATGATCTTCAGGTCTCGGTATGGCCACTTTGAGTTCTTGGTTATGCCATTCAGCCTAAGCAACACTCCAGTAGTGTTCATGAGTCTCATGAACTAGATCTTGGAGCCTTACCTTGATCGATTTGTCATAGTTTTGATCGAAGACATATTGATTTGCTCGACTACTAAGGAGGATCATGCTTACCACTTGCGGGTTATATTGGATACACTCCAAGAGAACCAAATTTATGGTAAGATCTCGAAGTTCTAGTTTTGGATTTGAGAGGTCCACTTCTTGGGACACGTCATATCGGAGGATGGATTAGTATTGGATCTAGTGAAGATCGAGGCATTGCTTTCTTGGGAGCCACCCAGGAGTGTGGTGGAGGTGCGGAGTGTCCTGGGTTTGGCTGGGTACTATCGGAGATTTGTACCAGACTTCTTGAGAGTTGCATTACTACTTTAATCTTTAACAATGAATGGGAAACCCTTCATGTGGTCAGATAGATGTCAGAAGATCATTCAGGAGCTGAGGCAGAGGTTGAATAGTGTGCCCATGTTGCTGCTACCGGAGGAGGGAATAGGGTACGTAGTTTACTGCGACGCATCAGAGACGGGACAAGGGTGTGTCCTAATACAGGAGTGAGCAGTGATCATGTATGGTTCACAAAAGTTGTGACAACATGAGAAAAAATATGCTACCCATGACCTAGAGTTAGCAGTACTGGTTTTCGCCTTGAAGATGTGGTAGCACTATCTGATGTGTAAGCGCTTTACAGTCTACTCTAATCACCAGAGTCTCCGGTAAATCTTCTTTTAGAAGGACCTGAACTTGATATAGTGGTGATGGCTCGAGTTACTCCAGAACTAGGACTTTGAGATAGTCTATACACTTTGTAAGGGGAACGTTGTAGCCGATGCTCCCAGTAGAAGATCGGGAATACAACTGCTAGGAGAGGCGACAGAGAAGCTGGCCGCATTGCAAATATCTTTTGTGGATAGAGTTGGACTAGATTTTCTACAGTCTCTCGCAGTCACTATTCAACTCCTTCAGCGAGACAGAGAGGCACAACGTGGGGATGTTGACTATGAGACGTGACGTGCTCAGATATCCTCAGGGCATGCGCCTGATTGATTTTCTGAAGGAGGGGAGCATGTCATCCTCTTCAAGGGACATAATAATGTACCAGTTGCACTACAGGAGGAGGTGCTGAGGGAGTTTCACACTTCCCCTATAGCGATGCATCAAGGAGTGGCGAAGATGTGTTTGGACCTCAGACTACAGCACTGGTGGCCGGGTAAGAAGAAGGATGTAGAAAAGATTGTATCATGATTCCTCACGTGTCTGTTATTGTAGGCAGAGCACTAGGTACCAGTAGGTTTGGTACTGCCCTTATAGGTCCCAGAGTGGAAGTGGGATGGGATATCCATGGATTTCGTGATGGGGCTTCCACATACATCCAGAGGACATGACTCTATCTGGGTGATTTTCGACCGAATCACCATGTCGGCACACTTCCTACCGATTAGAGAGTAGGGATCCTTAGAGAGATTGGGATGCCTCTACATCAGAATATCGTATGGATTCATGGTGTGACATCGACTATTGACTCTGATAGAGATGCTCATTTCACATCTCGGATTTATAAAGGGTTACAGGAGGCTTTTGTGACGCAGATTCACTTGAGCACTGCCTTCCATCCTCAGAAAAATGGCCAGATTGAGAAAACCATTCTGAATCTTGAGGATATTCTCCATGCATGTGTCCTCAACTTTGGTCGCAGCTGGGAGGATCACCTACCCTTGGTGGGGTTTGTGTACAACAACAGCTACCACTCCACCATCGGGATGGCCCCTTACGAGGAATTGTACGACCGACCTTGCAGATAACCTCTCTTCTATACTGACACAGAGGATTCAGCACTTGTAGGACCATATATGGTTTAGGCTATGATGAAGAAGGTGAAAATCATTCAGGAGCAGATGAAGACTGCACAGAGCAGGCATAAATCCTATGCCGATAAGAGACGAAGACCACTGGAGTTTGAGGATAGAGATCATGTTTTCATATGGGTATCACCTCGAAGAGGTCTCTGGAGATTTGGACGAGGTGGAAAGTGATCTCCGCATTTCATCGGGCCTTTCCAGGTCCTCAGCAGAGTAGGCGAGGTGGCTTACCACCTGGCCCTTCCACCACAGTTGCACCTGGTGCATGACATCTTCCACGTATCTCAGCTGAGGAGATATGTACATAAACCATCCCACATCATCGACCATGTGGAGCTGGACATCGATGACGGGGTGACATTCACGGAGGTTCTGGTGGAGATCAAGGATCGACTGGAGCAGGTCCTACGTGGACAGTCGATTCCTCAGGTGTGCATTTGCTGGCAGCACGAAAACCTCTAGGAGAGCACATGGGATCGAGAGGCTCAGATACATGCTCAGTACCCTCTTTCGTTTTCCTAGCATCTGTTGTATCTTTTATGGGGATGTAAATCCCTGAGGTGGGAGTAATGTAAAGACCCAAAAATTGGGAGGAATTTTTTTCATAATTCTTTTTAATTTTACGAGTCCGTAGTTTTGGACGACGCTTGATTCCGAGGCTTGGTGTGTCTGGAATCAATTTTTGAAATTTTATTTGGGTACGTTCAGAATACGTACGTGCGGGTTTTTTCTATCTATTGAACCGATGCTCGGAATTGAAATCTGAGGGCATAGATGAACTCGCAGCACCGATATTCGCTTAAGGGGACCATTACCATAGTTGTGTTTTCTCGGGAGGAGAAGTTAATTTTGGGAATTTATATTAAATTAAATAAAATTATTGTACACAATTCTATTGTTTAAGAGTTGGTTATTCCCTAAAAGGGGATGTTAGAGGTGGGGCCCACACCCACATAACCCCCCATAAGAGGATTTAGTGTGGTGGGGCCCACACGATCCCTTAATCCTTCAACTTCCCTTAAACTCCCCATTAACTCCCCTTCATTTAATTTGAAAACTCCCCTCTTTTAATGTGAACTCTCCACCTCTTCTCTTTTTTATTTGGACCTCTTTACCTCCTCTTAATTAATGCCAACAACTAGGATTTATTGAATGAAACTTTTAATTAATCTTTGAATTCATTTGAATCAATTTTAATTGCATGGAAATTCCATTAAAATTGGGATGCCTTATTATAATATTTTCCATGGAAAATAATTCGATGGGGAAAACCTCTAGAGAATTAGAAGGGAGTGTTTCTCAATGCGAACAACGCTCCATGAATCAAAGAATGAGAAGAAATTTCCCTCCACTTTTCTTTTCATCCGGAACAAGATTGTGAGGAACAACTTCATCCTTTCTTCTTACTCCTCATCAAGGGAGAAGACACTTCTTGCGAGGAACGTCATCTACGACAACGACTTCCAATGTTGACGGGACGGAATCACTCTCCACGAGGTCGTCTTCCGCGACGCTCGACTACCGCGACGCTCGTCTTCCGCGGCTCTTCGACAAACGAACCTCAATTACGAGGTAGGGGATTTTATATAATTTTAATTTAATTAAATTATATTATGTCCTTGGTGAATTATTATATTGTCTTTGGCTAATTTATATCACCTAACGCGGAGGGCGCGGGCTGAACGCACATGGCCCGAAGACCCACTGATGATTCTTGAATATTTTGGCGGTGGCAACGGAAGGTCGTGGCAAGAGAAGGCGGCGGCCACGCACCGGCCATGTGCGGATGAACCGTGGGCCACTAGGCCGAAGAAGAACCCGCCGGTAGTAATGGGCCAGGATGGTGGAACTGCGGCGCCCAATGGCGCCGCGCTGCGGAGGACCGTGGCCCGCACTCTGTTGGCCGCTTCATTAAGAGAACCAGCCGGCTAGTTATCCGTCCGGGTTGGAGGTGGTCGCAGCACCCGCAGGTGCTGCACGAGAGGATAGCGGCGCCGAGGATTCGGGAAAGCACACCCCCCCCCCCGCATCGCTCCACTGGCTAAGCCATGCCGCTTCCGGCCGTGGGCCGGGTCACGCCCCGCCAGGCATGGCTGACACCCCTGCTTGTTTGGACCCACCAAATCAGGTCAGGCCGATGCACCAGCCCACTAGGCTTTATGGGTCGGGCTAACCCGCCAGCCCACTGGGCTTGATGGGCCAAGCCCGATTCACTTAAATGAGAATAACATTAAGACCGCACGTCCAATCGACGCGCCATATGCGGCACTTGGACCTTCGCGACGAAGGGTTCCTTTTGTGATACAATAAGTGAGTTTTGTAAGACTTTGTAAAAATGGCTGGGTTTGGAACGACTGTATTTCTAACTGGGCCTCTGGAACAAAGATGCTAATAACTCTCAGACCGGGCATCTGATTGACATGTCATCTATCGTGTTGGGTTTCTTTTGATGAGATGTAACTTCGGGATACATCAAATCTAGACTTCATGATTGTTGATTTAACAACCACCTTGGCTTGAGGATAAGACCCTCCTAGAATTGAGCGTGATGTGTGTGGGAACCCTAGAGCTGGCTGCGACTGCGACGACTACTATACTTGAATCCTCCGTGGGTTCAGCAGTGACGAAAATTGTACTAGAATCCTCCGTGGGTTCGGCAACGACGAAAACTGTACTAGAATCCTCTGTGTGTTCGGTTGCGATGAAAAATGTACTAGAATCCCCCGTGGGTTCAGCAGCGACCACAATTGTACTATAATCCTCTGAGGGTTCGGTAGCGATGGAAACTATACTGGAATCCTCCGTGGGTTTGATAGAGTAGTTGGTCTAGTATCCTACATGGGTCCGACAGCTTAGCTGGTCTAGTATCATACATGGGTCTACTAGCTTAGATGAATCAGTGTCTAAATATGATCATCTCTATCGCTATAGGATGATGTATACCTGTGTGATACGATTATTGACTTTCAATCATTATCACGTATGTGATTGACTTGCTTTCCTGTGTGGACTGGGTTGTGCTTGGGATCGAGAGTTGGAGACGAAATGTGATTGATAACAAAGGTATATGTATGGGCATATACATAAGTAGAGTTTATTGATACTTTGTGATTGTATCTTTCTTCTGTGGTTTATCTTTCGTGGGATCTGGGAGACCTTCGGGGGTCTTAGGGTCCTTATTGAGTATCGTGTACTCACCCCTGCATGGGCTATGCCTCCACTACATTGTGTTGGATGCAAACAACGGACATCACTGATCGAGGTGGAGGCTTGTGGAGCTGGATGGTACTCGACGGTGGACCACATGGCGAGACGTAGACTGAGTGGATGGCCTGACCCGAGGTACATAGGAGGCCATATGTACCCACCCTTCAGGTGGGATTCTCGGAGGACGACTCAGTGGTTGTTGTTTTAATTTACTGTAGTAGTACTATCTTTTTAGTTGTATTTTACTTTCTGTTGGGCTTGTATTTCCAGCCCCTTTCCTTTCATCACTTACTTTTTGTTTATTATTACTTAGTTCTTTCTTCTATTGCGTACTATGTTGTGTTTTTTTAATTTTATAAAGGCAATGTATTCCCATTTTATCGGGATTTATGCCTTTGGTTCTAGTCTCCAGCCCCTACCTTATGGATGGTATTCTTGGGGTAGTCACAACATGGGCCCCAAGGACGGGTCATGACAAACAGAGGGATTAACCTTCATATATCCACAATTAGTTTCAACACCAACTTGGATGCGATATGATTCCATTCTTATGAACACAACCTAATTACAAGACTTCTTCATGTTCCGACATTGATAAAATTATTTTCATGCCACATAGTGTTAGTCAAACTAAATTATCAAAAAATAGAGGCACATTACCTCATTTTTTTCATCCTCCATGTAATAGGATGACACTACCTTAGTAATCCTTCATAGTCAATCCTTGAAAAAATTGTTCTACCTTCGACCCTTAGCATGAAAATTCTACATGCCCACTCCAGAAATAATCCAATGATAAATTTAGTACCCAAAACATTTTCCATACCTCTATCCACATCCTGAATAACTCATTGAGACATTAAAATAAATTGAACACAAATTTGATACACAATTATTGAAACATCCATTAATTTATGATGTACAATTCAAATCCCCAATGAATTTCATAACTGATAAATATATGAGAAACTAAAATCTCCATAGAAAACTATTCTCATATCAATGTTTTTATATTGTTTGTTTAGAAATTATCTCTCACACACATTCTACTTAAATTAACCAATAAATTTTTATTTTTGATGATTAAATTATCATCATACATTATAAATTAATCTTTCATAACTACACTGAGTTAAATATATTTTTCTCTAAAATTCCTAGTCCCATCATGGAATCACACTAGTTCCATCGACCATATGAATACCATTTTGGTTTGTACCTCACTATATAGAATAACGTGAAAAAAATAATTAACTACAACTATATAAACATATCTTTAAAAAATAAGCCTCACAAGACAATGCATCACCACAAAACCGCACCTAATAATAATTACATAATTTATAACATTATAAGGGACTCGCCCTAGAACCCATATAAAAATTTGAAGATAAAACTCAGTGTTATATGATGATTTATTTCTGAAGTACCCACATAATATATTATACTATTTCCATGAGCGCTGACACACCTTTTGTTTGAATCACTATTAGATGACACCCACTCTGTCTGAAGACTGATTCCTTCACTCTTACAGAATTTTAAATTGCATCAGAAGCCCAACAAAGTTTTTACCATTCAATGTAGTAGAATTTTTTTAACAACTCAATTACATCATTTTCCATATCTACCATCTAGAAAGATGTCTCATTTATTCCATGATCACTTTTACCTGAGTGATATTCATCTTTGACTGATTCTATATGCCCCTAAAATGGATTTTCCTGTTTATCACCCTACAAATAAAATTCCCAATTTATATGTTTATATAATATCCCCTGTAGAAAATAATTGCTCAAAATTAACATTAAACACACTATAGAGAAAGAATATGGGAAAAAATATCCATCCACACCTAAAATACCATGAACATCATTTTCTACATCCCAAAAAAAAATCTAGTAGAAATGAGGTATGAACCCTCTATCATCCATGGGTGTACACCCCACAATATGGATTCCCCTACACTAATAATATGTCATAATGCTCAACATGATCAAAAATCACAAAAATGTCACTATCCCTAATATAGACTTACCCAATGTTTATAATTTTTTCATTAAATGAGCTCATGTTGACAATATAATTATTCTGTAATCGATCATTGATGAAATTTGTTGCAGATGATGAAATAAATTTATTATCGTCATGCTATTCGACCCCCATGGGTTTTGTAATAAAAATATTAATATCTATCATTGACCTATTTTGAGTTCTAATAAATAATACCAAACTCATGAACACATACCAAGTTCGATCATATAAAATATAACCCAATTTCATTGAATCTCCTCTAAGTATTTAGGACAATAGGGTACTCGTCAATACTCATCCATTCTATGGTTCTCCGGTAATATGATAATTATAAATTTATTTTACATGGATATTCTCTACATTAAAGAATACACCAGACACCATACATATAAAATTCATATGATCATTCACCTATCTTTAATTTCCCATAGAATCTATAAAATTTTTCACAATCCATCAATAAATGGAGAGTAACCCTCATGAAGGTCCCACCCACGGGTTCTTTTTCCATCATACAACTAGATATTATATAATTTACATGGGTGGACTCACCTAAACCAATAATTATCATAACCCAAATAAGTATCCCATTTTAAACATTCCATTAAATCAAATTCATGAGCCTAACAAAATACCCAAATTCATATGGGGAACCAATCACATCCTCTCCAAAAATCATTAATGCTTACATTCTATTGATCTGGTGATCTATTATTATTTTAAAGTCGTATGATATGACCACCCAACAAATATTTAAAACCATTGGAATTTACCCATTCTCTTCCCATCATAGTCTCAATTACCTATGATCACCATCCTATAGCCCATGGAAAACCAATATCCAAATCCAAAATGATGGTCATCAATTGGAGTAATCCTTCCAAACCAATCCTTGTTACCAAGAATAATTTAGAAAATCTATATATCATTCCTAATAATTATTTCATGCAATAATATATAGTAAAAGGGAATATTATTCTTAAAAGAAACGAATTTATGATAATAATAATCTCTTAGAAATCCCATGGTTTCATCTTTCCATTATTAAGGAACATAATACAAGACCCAACCCATTATTATCACTATACATACCACGTAAAATGAAACTATATAACCATCAGAAAACAAACACCCCCATTTAATTTATATGAAATTCCATTAAAGAAACCTATGGTCAATATGGGAATAAATACAACAAAATCTATAAAAATTACTACCTCTGTTTTCATTGAATGTTTAAAAAACTAAATATCCGTCATTAGTGAAAAGAATAACAATGAAGAAAATTACTGAAATCAAAATTCTATGATCTAAATATGATTATTTTAAATAAGCCTTCTTCTACAGTGGGGAAAAATAAAAAATAAAATAATATTTATCTCAAAAATATACAACCTACATTAATAATTATATAGACTATAATAATAAAATCGAAGGTTAGAAATCCCAAACTCTTGTTACATAAAATACCCGGTAGAAATTTTCTAAGGAATGAGTAATTTACGGACTATAACATATTCCAACATAGTAATATTCTTGCATTACCAAATCTTAAAATGTAAATAAAATAAAGTCATTCATTAATACCACTTTATAATGCCTGAGTCAATGAACAATAATACGTGTCTCTATTAATTGTATTATATGAACTCATTCATGCCTCCTCATATGATAAAATATTCTAAATAGTGTTAAGGTCAAAAACCTTATTTTGGGGACACTATTACCTCAATATCATTACCAACAATAATAAAAATAATAATAAATATTTTAAACATATAATTAGGGTCCCTATAAGTATATAAATAACATATAATTATAAATTTATAACTTTTGAAAATAAAACCTAGATGATCAACCACATATATGATACCATAAAAATAATAAAAATAAACAATAAAATAATGAAATAATCCCGAATTCCCTACATAGTACTCACATCAACCAATATATAGTCCTCAATTAGATGAATAATCTCAATCAATTACGTAACAGGTAATCAACGTATAAATAGTATCATGGTCTCTATATCCACTAGGGTAACAATATAGTAAATTAGTGATATATCTATGTTGTTTCATTCCATGATTACAAAATATAAAACATCATATTAAATTTTTATTCACATAGAATTTTAAATTACTCATATAAATAAAATAATTTTGATCATCATGTGATAACAATGACCCCATGATACTAGGATGAACTAGCATCATCCAATGCCAGAAATCAGTCATATCACTTCATAAATCCAAAACAATATAATAATACATATAGTATAGTGAAATAAATATATTCTTCGATGAAATATGATGTATGTTATTTTGTCAAGCCTGTTCCTAAACAATATACTCTATATTATGGTTGGGATTATTCAAAACATCGACCTCATTCCTTGACATAAAAATCTCTATGAGAAACTTTCATTTGTGTAGGGTTTGAGAAAAACATCATGGAACCAACTTTATTAATCTAGGTGGCCCCTTACCAAGCATTCCCATGCATGTTGAGGTGGTATTTTAAATCCCATTCATTATCTCCAGATAGACACCATTTGGTTATGTGAAATATTTCAATAAAATTATTAATAAAAAATTTACTATTCATTATATATATTCCTCATGGTAGATCTAGAAATCACCTCTAAAAAAATATTATAACCATTTATTTATAAAAACATGTAGGGTTTCTCTAAAACCTTATCTGTCATGTTGAGGATATCCAGAAATTATAATCTAATTATTAACTCCTCACTCATGATAGGGTCCAATATCACATATTCCTGGATTTCCCGAAGGCCTTATTTTTTATTGATTTTTGATAACCCCCATTCAAGGGATGAGGGGGAACCCTTAAAAGGAAAGTAGGATTTGATATTAAATTTCCCTTATTCTTAGAGACATTACTGGAACCAATTTTTTTAAGGAAATAATATATACAATTACTAAATGAAACTGCACCTCCACATCATTTGCATCGTGATCATCTCTCCACCCGTGCATGGATGTTCGGCTAGTTGTCTTGTGAAGAGATGCATAGGCCCGGTACCAATGGAAATTCCTTACCCTCTCATTCTTCCAAATCCGTTAGCCCTACTCTGGTGAATGCGCACTGCTCATGAATACTCATCTAGAGCTAGTTACCTTTATAATGTGTTTGTGCATCTACATATCAGGTGTCCCTGAAGGCCTTAAGATGGCATAATAGACTTACTAACTCGATGTCTTGAGTGGACCAAAGGCTACAGTACCCAAAATCATTCTTCTTCCTTGTTTCGAACTTGGATCTCGTCGATGCAATTAGAGAGACTTCACCAAGCGGGATGATGATCATTTGTGGCCCAATATCACATCTCAACCTCAACAATACCTATCAATTTAGTGTTTTATTTAACATCCCAACTACTAAATTCTAAATAAATTTTGGGTTCTACCTCACATCCCAACCTCTACTATCTCAGTAAAGGATGTGTAATACCAAAATCATCTCACTCACGGTGAGGCTAACCGAAAAGTCAAATAATTTTTATACAACCCTACAATACCAAAATATTCAATGATCAAGGAATCACAACTCATCTCATAAAAAACCGTAAACCTTTTCTTATTTCCTCCAAATCATATTAGTCATATAAGGAAATATTTCTAATCCAATAGAAATTCCACTCCCACCAATAATGGTATAAATTCTTTTCCCTATTACCATATAAATATTTAGTAAAACTAACTATTTCCTAAGATCCCTTAGTTATCTGATAACCTACAGGCCCTTCCTGACCTTATCTTCTAGAAGGAATTCTACATTATACAATTTTCTCATCATAACATGGTCCTTGTAAGAAGTGAACATCCTAAGGTAACCTAGACTAACCCACTTGAAGTCCTATTTCCATATAATACAAATGTTCCATTGATTATTTACCAGGACTCATATGACTACTTCTATTCCATATATTGAATCCCATTCTTTGGAGAAATCCCTCATAGTTCCACCACAACTTCTCCCAAAGCACATACCTTACTCATTTGAGATCCAACATATATGGTTTAGTATGTATATTCCTTATACACACTCATGACAAACTTCAAATCTCAAATCACAATCCACAATATAAATATGAAATTTTTTTCATATTGTATCATTAATAAATTTTCTTTATTGAAGTAATAATATTACCTATAAACTAATTATGTGATTATATAATACCAAAAAGTCATTCCACCAGCCATCGAAGGTGTATGATTTATCCCTAACACCATTATGAGGAAAATAATTAACACCTAATACAAGACAAATTTAAATTCAATAAAATTTAATGTCCAAAACTGAATAATTTCACATTGTGATGTATATCAAAAAAAATTGGATGATTTTGTAAATTAATTTTATTGGCACATCCACTATCTATCACACACAATTCCCCTATCAATTTCAAATTATTACACTCTATTGTGATTAAATTATCCACAAACCACAGAAACATTCATTTAAAATAAAAATGATATGAATGGAAAAAAACATATAGAATAAAATGGAGTAAATCACATAAAAAACTATAGAAAATGTCAAATTAAACACCTCATCAAATGTGATCAATGGAATTATAGAGAAGATGTGGATATGGCTGAAATAGAACTCCCCACATGGATTTTGGATAAAAAATAAATGGATCATTGACGATGAAATTTAGCCTCTTTTAAATATTTTAAATTAAAATAAAAACCCATGGATCATAACATGTCTATGATGGTTACTTATGCCACAAATAGATATGGTGTGACCCCTCTAGGTCATAGTGTGACATCACCATTATAGTGGGCTTGACACCCGACTATCCAACATTATTACGATAAGCATTTTGGTCAAAATGTGAAAAAAATGTCCATGACATCACACAAAAAAAATTACATCCCAGTATATTAACTCCCCTGATATACCCCTCACACATTTCATTGAGAATCCCCCATTGTAAAACCATAAGCCTGTAATCAAACCATCATAGAATATTCTCCTCTCTCACATGGTGTATTGGAATAGTATGAAAGCCTTCCTAATGTTATAATGAATTCACTAAATGAACCTCTTCCAAAATAATTAAAATTTAATAAGGGTACCCAAGAATTATTCTAATGCTCACTTGGGAACCTGAAATCATTTTCAGGTTTGAAAACATGTCTATGACTTATCATTGAGATACCACGATCCTTATATTCTCATTCTGAGTCCCAGTTCTAAAAATGGGAACATTATTTTGAAAAATATTTCAATTAAAAATGAATTTCATAATGCATAACGATGTGTGATTTTATATTCACCATCTATTTAGGCATATGTTCTTAAAAAACAAAAAATTCATGGTCCAAACACATTTTATAAAGGGTTAGTCATTAATTTTTTCAATCAACTCTATTATTTTCTACAATTATTTAATAGTATTTCCTTATAATATTTTCGATAAATAACATTACTAGGTAGTCTTCAAGGTTCTTATAATATTTAAAAAAATAATTTTATTATCAAATAAAAATAAAATTGAGGATTTCACATCCAATAAATGATTCCATAATATTCTTCACTAATGAACATTTGTTCATGGGAAATTTTCATGGATTCATTATCCTTGAATAAGGATGGGTGTTTTTAAAATATGAAAATCTCCCTCTAATATCTATTCCAAAATAATCTCATATATGGAATAATACTATAACTGGTTAAACATTTCATTCTCCCATGATCTTACTCTCTATATCCAATATCCTAAAAATCATTTCTATGATTTTTTAACTATCTATAAGAACATCACATCGATCGTAAGAACATAGGTTCGATTATGTTATTATATATTTTTATATGATTCATGCAACATGTCTTATATTTTTGTATATTTTTGTGTAAAATCAAAAAGATTTGATACATCTTCAATTCCCTCAACAATTACATATGACATGAAATACCGTAATACCAAAATCTATTCATTTAATAGTCTGTAGTGTCCGAGTCATGACACAAACCCCATGAATAATCAATCCCGATCTAAAAACTTTTTTATTGATATATGATTTTTAGTGTGAGTTTTATTTCAAGTTTGATGTGTATTTATTCATAATTAGGCTGGGAATGAAATTCAATTATCACTCCCCCTAATCTACATTTCAAAAGAGATCTTCCATCTGACTATGTTTATCTGAAGAGAAATTTGGAATATCACTCATGAAATATGTTAAATGAATATATTAAGATAATTAATTGATACATATTAATATTGAAAAAAATCAAGTAATGAAGTATGATCCATGCATTATCTTCTAATCTCTAACACAATTAGATAATTAATAAACAATTTTTTATGGATCATTCTATCAATTTTTCAATCTCAATTTCAAATGATATTCACATATTTAACATAGTATCAATAAAATTATATAAAACTCTACATGATATCGATATAAATCATGGATATAAATATGGTACATTATTTAAAGGAACCACCTGATTCCTAACAACATCATGCACATACATCCAACAAATGTCCAATTATAAGAACATTTCCTGAATTGTAATTATATTTTTTTACATTTAATATTGATATAATCTCCCCCATATCCCATAATACTTCGATAGAAATATTGTTAGAACAATTTTAACATAATTATATGTGGATTTCTATATAAATATTAACATGTGAATAAATAAATAGAAGTCACGTAGTTAATTGAATTTACACCATTACCTTCAAATAATTTAAGAACTATGAAATATAATAAAACATATACCTCATCATCTCCTTAAAATATAATGAAAATATTATGTATTAATAAATTATTAAGAATCATTTTTGAACTCAATAACTATAGTTATAGAAAAAAACAGTAACAAATTTCATCATTCATAAGGGACGAGGAACTCTTATGTAGAAATAATTGGTTGAGACAACATCCATTGACATCCTTTCAATAAAAACCATAACATTAATGGAATATTAATCCTTTTGAAAATGAAATGATTCATTTTTATTATTATTTATATTTTCAAAAATTAATATAAATTAAAAAAATATATTATATAACCCTATAATACTTCTATATTTAGGAACTGTCATGTGTAAAATTTACACCAATCAATTTGGATAATAGTACTCCTCTGATTACCCAATTTCTCAAGCCTTGTAGTTGATTGACTCCCATCCTATAATAACCATTCCACAAATTGTGAAATTGGTTAAAAAAAGTATGAAATGACACATTTAGAAAATTAGTTATTTATGAATGATATTATAAACTTATTTTTTTACATTCTTTACAAATAAAATAATTCATATAACATTAGACTTTTTTAATTTTTATATTATTCCACAATCGATCTAAAATATACCTTTTTATCATTTGGTATTAAATAACTTTTTAAAATGGATATTTTTAAAATTGATTATTTATTAACTAATAAAGAATATATTTTTATTAATTTAAATTTTTTGAGCGTAATGTATTATTTTCTTTTTTCGTTCGAACTCAGTTCACTTTTTCTCCGAAACAAATAACTAAAATAACATTCAGAAATAATTTTCAAAATAACTATAAATATCATCAGTAAAATCATCATCTTCCTCCACTTCAATAAATGTATTTATATGTCAATTCTTATTTAAATTCCTCAATATTGTCTTTATCTTATCTACTACATCTCAGTTTTTTCTCCATTATTTTTATTGAATTATTTCATGTTCTTTAGGTTGAATTGTTTTCATAGTAATATTATTTTTACAATTAATTTTATTCAATTTAATTATAGATTATGTTTTACATGAATAAATCAAGTTACTGATTTCGCAAAATTAGATATAGGGTAGTCTACATTAATTTTTTTTAAATTTTAATTATAATTTATTTTATTCATTTTTCTAAAATATATTGATATTAATTTTTATTATAGATTCTTTACGTTCAAAAATTATTTATTCAAGATAATGGTTTGTTTTTTGAATTTTCTATCATTAATTTATGATTATATGTGATACATATGTAATGTAATTATTATGAATAATGTTTTACTAAACATGCATGAAGTTATTATTTTTATTCCTAATATGTGAAAAATATTTATATAAAAATGTATACTTATTTATTGTATTCTACATTTTTTATCATTTAAGAAAAAATAATTTTATTAATAAATTTTTATATTATACCAAATATGATTGTAACTATTTTACATTATTCAACAATATAAAAATTTTATTATTATTAATTTTTTTTAAATAATTATTAATATAAAACTCTTCATAAAAATATTTATTACTAAATCATTAACTATTAAATGTTTTATAATGAAATATATCAATAAATAAATTTTTTATATTATACATCAATTTCTATTAAATGATATATGGTTAATTATTTTACACTATTATGATTACATTACAGAGTATATTGAATCAAATTTTCCAAAAGGAATTATCAGGGTCATTGAATATGGAACCCTAATCGCACCTTCATATATATGGATTTTAAGAGATATATATCATGTGATTCAATTGAATATTCATCTCACATCTCTACATTACCATTTCTTAAGAAAAGAAAACAAGTTTTTCCTTCTCATAGAGGGGTGAGGATTTATTCACAATGTAATTTAATTAATCTAATATTGTTAAATTTATAAATAAACAAACTTTAACTTGTTTTATTTGGGGATCTCGTAAAGGTATTAGTTTTAATTTTTTTTGTTACTTGTTAATTATTGAGTTAATGGAGAACAATTTTCCTTGTGGTGGGATTATAGAAGCATTTTTTCATACAAAAAATGATATTTCATATGATACCTTTTATATATGAGGAAGTGGGACCTTGACTATGTGAAATATGTTGAAAATAACATAGAAATATTTTTTGGCAATTACTAATTTACCTATAAAGTAGTTTAATAAAGATATAATTTCCATTATTATAAATCTTGAATGAATTCCAATCAAGATTGATTCAGAATACATAAATATTTAGAGAAATTTATTTTTGAATATTTTTACCAATACTAACATTTCCAACCCACATTCCTTTATAATCAATATTTTGAATTTGTTGAATGTTTTTTGGAATATGGTAACTTATAATATCCTCCACGATTAGGGTATTTCCTCTTCAAATTTCAGTGAAAAATTAATATCTAAGGCTATGGTCATCTAAAAGGAATCTATCTAACAAACTCATGTGAGGAAGCAATATATTTGGATTGAAAATGGAAACTCTTCTATTTCTATTTCTCCCTATAGAGCTCTTATGGATGAGAATCCTAAACAAACTCAGACTATATATTATCCGAGATTAGTTTATATTGTTAATGATGCCTTAAAATACTATCAAAATATAGTTTTTGAGGATCATATGACTTGTCATTTGTAATTATATGATTACTTTTTAAAAAGATTAGTTCACTCGACATATGAGGGGATTTAAGGATTAATAGTGAATATTTTTATTCCCATAAATATTATCTTGAATAAGAATTAAAAGTTGATAATTATTTTAATTATTTTGGTGATATATAAAGTAATAAACCTATGGTTTATTTTTTGTATTTATTATTAGATATTAATGCAGTTTATTTTTTCACAACATTTCTGGGAGATAATTTTTTGATGCATTAATGTGTTATAAATGGATCATTTTTAAAAGATTTATCATTTGGTATTGAATTTTTAAAATCTAAATAAATATGTTTGGTTTCATTTTTTAAATGTTTAATGTTCCCCACTTATATTTTTATTATTAAATAATAAAAAACATAAGTGATAGAGTTTGAGTAATTTCTTAACTACACTGGAAATAATATTTTAATTAATTTTTCAATGGTTCGCAATTATTTCTATTGTAATCATTGGTGTGGTTACGGTGGATTTCCATTTGTTCAGAGGTTTTCCATATGAGTGTAAAAAAGAAATTAAAATTTAACATTTAAGGTTAGAGAATAAAATTCTTAGGAGTGTATTTAAGGTTCACAACAATATATGGGTTTTGTCATTTTTTTTGAAATTACACACTACATGAGTGTTAGGTTAACTAGTAGTAATGTACAGTTCATGTTATAAATATAATTTTTATCAAAAAATAATTTCGTTGGAGTAATAAATGATAAACATAGAGTTGAAATGGAATTCCAAAATTCACTCTCTCAACCTCTTGTATTCTTTCTTCTCCAACATAGGATTATACATCAATTAATATATAGTTCCTAAACAGGTAATGTAATGTTCACATACTCCATTATGTTTAAAATATTCTGAATAAAGGATAAATGGTGAAATTTATGGTTCTTTAATGAAAATGAATGGTTTACAATAATGATGGTAAAAATACCAATATATGGTTTATCCTCAATGTTAGGTTTCCAAAAGAGTATGGCTGTCAATATTTTGAAAAATTTCATCCATGCATTAAATTTATAATAGAGAGGAAGAGGATGGTGACTGATTCTATTGAAGAGTTACTCTAGTGATTGTTTTCTAACCCAAAAATTGATTTCCATTATTTAGTTGCACAATGAAAAACATGTTTATGTAATTTGTAACTAGAATGACCCACATATGAGTGAACTCAACTAGAACTATCCAATATCACGGAATTAGTGAGAACAATGGTCTACATGATGATTTGTTTGATATGGGTTTGGATGAAGATCAATTGGTTATTTGAACCTAGATTTAAGAATTTTTTATGTTATCCTTATAATATAAAAAATAACATGAGGTGAATATTTGGAAATAAATTACTAATTTTAAGGCTATGAATGATGAATCCTAAAATCATTGGATTTTTTTTTGTGATCTTGGGAAAGATTCAAATGATGTCTTAAAGTAGGGTCATGATTACAGAGTAATGGTGTGATGTAATATTGATTAAAATGATTATTTTCCCATGTTTCATTAGTATATAGAATAATATGATTCTTAAAATAGAAATCCACTAAATTATACTTTGTATACGACAAGACTATACCATTTCTTAAATAATTTATGTAGCGACACCCAACACAATAGAATAGAGCCTATGTATACATTATTATATTGGAATAAGATACAAATAATTACATCTTGAATGGGGAAATACTCTATTATTCTAGGTAAACATGACACACACATGAAATTATTTTAACAATTGAGAAAAAATACAAAAATTATTTTATTTGAGAAAACCAGTATTCTTTAAAGTGTATCATGAAATATGAATCATAAAACAAATCGTCAAATCCTTGAAAAAAAATGGTTTGGCTTATATACTATGTAAGGTTAGGCGTACAATGGAAAATATAAATTAAGAATAGATTATCAATACGTAATGGTGAATAACTGAAACAAATATCATTTATTCAATAACATGCATGTAATATTTTAGGGATAAATGATGATCCAATAATTCCATGTAAAAAATTGTCTGATCTTGAAAAAAAACCAAGGATATTTTATCAAATTGAACAATCACATGGAATTTAAATAATTCAATTCATAATGATAGAATTAATAATTCCAAACATATAAAACATACAATCGAGTTTTTATTCAAAGACAACAAAATAACTTCAAGGCATTCTGCCATGATATATATGTAATTCGGTAAGGTCTCAATATTGTCTCATGAGACACACTAATTCAGTAAGGGTATATAGTTGGAATGTATAATCAATAACTAGGTCCAATTTATTCCTCATGTGAATGGGGTGAAAAATAATTAACTTAAATAATCATATTGAGAAAATAACATCTAAAATGTTATTACATACCCCATTCAAGAAATATAATCATACATTATCCATATTAACATGGATAATTATAAAAAGTTCTACATCCTCAATAAAATTTATTATAATCCATATAAATAAATAATAAGGGTTATTTTAATAAATTATATACCTAGTGTATCATAATTATAATAAAGTATAAATGTGGTTGAGGAATATAAATACCATAAATTTTTTATTAAAAACATTTTTGAGGAAGATAACATTTTCAATTTTAATATACCCATTAAAATGTTCAAAAACATTTTTAAAATATTTATATTTTGTAATAAACATTTAGAAAATTTAAAATAATCTTTCAAATATTTAATTGTTATGTTGGGTGAAAATTCTGTTAATGTTGTTCACATTAAAACAATTATTTATTTCACCTTTTCAGTAAAATCAAAATGTTAATTTATTTGAAAAGAAATTGATAATTCATTTATATTTTTTTTGAAAAATTTTAAATAAAATGTGTTTAAAAAAGCATTCTGAAAGTGTGAAAATTGTTTTTGTTAACAATTTTAGAGAACATGGTTTTGATGGAAAAGGATTTACGAGCAATGAGAAAAATAATTTCATATTTTTATAAAAACATTTTGTCAATAATTTTATGTACCAATGAGTAAAAAATAGTACTATATATTGAAATATATAGTGATTATCTAGAGGGTATTAAAATAGATTTATTTTGGGAATGATATATGACTTAATTACCCCAAGTAAAACATTTAAAAATAATAAAGAACACTAATGCGATTGAAAAATAAACCCTTAGAAATTTGTTAGCTTTTGCATTATAAAACCCATGAAATAAATTACATATAATGAAAATGAAAATTCTACGAAGAAAAATATATTAATGATATAATATATAAAATGAAAATTATGTACCTCTTGAATAGTAAATAACTAGTGAATATGGAATATGTATCATAGATGTAAGCATGAGATGAGAACCCATTTCAAAGAGTACAACTGCTCACATATGTTTATTATATTAAGTAATAATAAAATAATGTTAAATATTTTATTTACTTTTATCATTTTTAATATGTAATATTCATTTTATGTTAATTATTACCATTCTATAGACAATTACATGGTAAATTATGTTTTCATCGGGTATTTGAATGATATTTGAATTGTGTGTCAAAAACAACCTCAGTAGGTTGAATATTGGTCTAAGAGGTCATTATTTAATAATATATAGAATACTAACCACGAAATAATTATAATATTTATAAATCATATATACTCATACGAATAATCCTGAAATATGGTTTTGAGAAATGAAGTATGTTACAACTAGGGAGATGGTAGGTAGTACATACACATGAGTAACATTTCCAATTTTAAATGTTCATTATAGAATGGAGGTAATTAATATTTTATCTATTTAGAGTTATAATAATAAAATATATATATATCATTTCATTAAATACACTTATATAAATTATCCATGTGGGGTGGGGATGAAAATTTTGTCAAAATATTCATGAATACGGAAGTCCACACACACAGGAATGCTATTATCATCGCTCACTAAGTAATAAATTATTAAATAAAATGATATATTATGATTTAAAAATGATAATTATTATATTAATATAATATTTCTTCATTATATCAAATATATTAATTTAATTTTACATTATAACTTTCTAGGTAATGTGTCGGATAAAAACAAATCACATCACTGCTTGAGGCGGTAGTCCACCGCATACACAACGTACATTATTATATCCATATTTAAATGGAATAAATATTGTTAAATATTATATAATTCCAAATTAGGTATTATAATTTTATAAATATCACATATATATAATTTATATCCTTCAGTATACTTATCCAAGATATATTTTTAGGGAAAACTCCTCACATCATTTCGAGAGGTGGTAGTCCGATGTACACAAAAGAGACATTATTGTTTTCCATTTTTTAGGAGAGAAGATATATATAGGGAATTACATTAACATAATAAAATATGATTAAATAAATTATAATATTTTTATTATAAAATTGTTAAACAAGAATAATTTAGGTTGGTGGTATAATAAAAAACAAAATAACACATAGTTAGGAATTTTACCTCCTCTAATATCCCCACTTATGGATTATAATAAAAGTATTCCAATAACGGATTTATAACTAAATAAATTACCTTATGACAATGAGATAGATGTTTTAATGTAATGTGGGTATTGTCATTCCAAAAATAGTTCTATAATGTTAGAATAAGAGATGAGATTGGGGTGGATTTTATAAGTGATGTGAGGAGAAAACATGTAATTTTTGAAAAGAAAAATGATATTCCCAATTTTCAAATGAAAAAGGGACGTAAATGGATTATTATAGATTATAATATATGATATGGTTGAAATATTTAAAGAAAATTTGATTTGGAAAAACTTCTGGGTTATGAATAACCCATATCTTTTTTGGTGAACACCTTAGTAAATTTATTTTAAACTTAACGGTTGAAAATAATTCATACTGTTTTAACACTTATTTAGGGTTAAAACACAAGATTACATTATTATATATTAAAAAAAATTATTGAAAATATAGAATCAATTATTCCATGTTACATTAAAATAAATTTAAAATATTTTCTACAAATAATCCCCACAAATGTCGTGAGAATGCATTTTATAAAAGAAGAAATGTTCAAAAGTAAACAATGTTTATATATCAAAATTAAATATGAAATTTAATATTGTGAACATTATTATATTAATATAAAAATATATAAATATACAAGTTATATAATATTACATTGAAAACCATATTATTAAAATTCTGATGTTTTTATTGTCTTTAACAGAAATTCCAATTCATAATAAAAACCATTAATTTTAATTATTCAGTAAAAAATATTTCTTTTTATAAAATTACCCAAAATACACAAGATGTTTAAATTTACATTAATATTTCAATAATTATGTTTATTTCTTAGATAAATTTACAAAAAGTTTTGAAAATTAATTTTAATTTATGTTATAAAATAACCACTAGATCAACATTTAGAAAAAATTTTGTTTTTTAGAATACAGTTATTTTTAGTCAAATAAGTTCTTATTTTATTTATAATCACTATATAACGAATGAATAAATTTTATACATGTGTAAATAATATAATCTTAAAAAATTATTGAGTAATATTCATACCGACGAACATAATGGCTAGGATATAATTTTCATTTTTAACAAATAATATTTTAGTAGAGTATCGTGTTTCATTCTATCTTAGTGTTCAGTATATTGAATGAAATAGAAGTGTTTTGAGTTATTTAAAAATAAAAAATACACAAAATTCTTATAAATTATATTACGATCTATTCTTTTTATTTTTTGTTTCATATATTTTGTCGAATATGATTTCCCACTTTTAAAATATTTTTTTTTTAAATTCTTCCTTAAAAATAAATTGTATCCTTAAAATTTGATATGGATCATGGTAATAAAGGGTTTTACATAGGAAAATACAGTCATTGAAAAAAAATAATAAAACGGTACAATAATAAACAGCTTAATTTTTTATAATGATATAAAAAATGTACAGTTGGAATAATTTCATACCGAGATTACCATGAATAAGAAAATAGTTTGGATGTGATGATATGTTAAACCAAAAAAGGCTAAATAATAAAAGATAATATTTTAGAAAATTGATAACAATAATATTTATTATCTGAAGATGTGTAATGACAACCAAAAATAACTTTTTCATCAGTTAAGGGATAATTTGTTCCCTCATAAATGATGGTTATAAGATAATTTTTTTCACTATAATGTCCTATTATTTGAGGAATTCCATTACTATCTAGACTAAGAAAATTAAAAAATATTTTGGTTTGAAATAAATCAATAAGAAAAAATTTACCGTTTGGATATGGTTTGATTAATTCCCACTTCATCTCTTACTCTATTAATTGAAAATCCAATAATGATTTTTATGGATGATAACATAAAATTAAAAATTAATAGATCTTTAACTCGATAAAATAATTAAAATTCATTAAACCTATCTCTATATTTTTTCAAATGAAAAAATGGTTTCCATAGGTTATCCAATAACAACAACAGTTCAAATTAATTCATTCCATACATTGTTAACCTGATGACTCATTTGAAATGTATATCTTGCCCAATTTTAAAGTCCAATATTTTTTATAAAATGTCACTAAATCAAAATTAAATTCTATAGAAAATATAATGTTTCACTGAATTTTATATTCCATATTTTGTTAATAATATGATAATCATAAAACAAAAATGAAAACATTCATCATGCCAAATATAAAACCATAGATTGTCAAATATATTCTGAACATGTATAATTAGACTAAACTCCATAAATGATGACCTAAACTATAAAACCACTAATAAATTTCATAATCACCAACACTATACCATAATCATATCATTATTATCTCACCGTTGATAACAATTTAATGGTAATCCTCCCTTAATCATGAGTTTCCAATAGGTTTAACCTTTTACTGACAAAATTTTCATTGTAATTGGTACCACTCAAAATATTCTCTCAAATACATTATGAAATAATAATACAGTAACATAATTATACATTTTATGAATCCTATGAAAATAACATCATTGAAAAAAACCTCGTATAATTTTTTTTAATCTGAACACATGGAAATTAAAAAATAACACATCATATGTGGTATTAGCATAAGTATTACAATGATCACTTAGCTCCTTCAGGGGTATGTTCCCTTGATTGTTTTGGTGTTAAATTTTTTAGTGTCCCATATCCTTATAAATAGATAATTAATCATTGGATATTTATTTCATTCCATTTTAATCTCAGTCACGGTGTCCGTTACCACCATACATATAGAGAAATCCCATTATCCTCATGGAAGTACTATGGTGTTTATTTCCAAAATTATTACATTTGGGGAAAATAATTCTTTCCCTTCATCCACATGTATATTTTTTATAACAATCTATTTTTATTTAACAAAAACCTATCAAATACATAATACATAGAAAATTTTGTCTCTATATTGATATCAATTGATACCAAGTCTTCATATGATGATAATGCCAAAATGAATAGTTCCTTCCAATAGATTTTCTGAATCCTACAAAAAATGTTCATTATTACAATTTTTATTACATGAATTGAAACATTTTCGATTATATCTACTATGATCCTTTTCTAAATTATGGATGAAAATATTTTAATTAATAATGATTAGAATCATAATGTATAATCCCAAAAACTAATGAAAACATTCCATTAATTGAAAATTTTAGGCATATAAATTTTCATGATCATAAATAATATTTCATTGGGGATATATTTATTTAACTATTTCATAATTTCTGGTAAATAAAATTTGATTTATCCAATATATATCCACATTTATTTGAAAACAAGATACATAATAAGTTATGTTTTTTTACACCAGGTGACGATCGGGTCAAGCCCAATACTCCCATTTTAGTGTTATTTCCCAGGGGTATACCTATTCTAGAATGATTTAAACTTGTAGTATGAATCCATTAGAGTAAATATATATAAATATACATATATTTTTCCTTACCAAAAATTTAGGATGTGTTTTTATAATTATCATAAAAGTCAACCATGGTCTATAGTCCTTAATATATGTTTTCTTATATATATCTCTCAAGGTTCATAATAAATATCCTCTTATACCCACAATATAAACCATATATCCTATATCATAGATCCATTTTAATCCCCTATTATATTGGAATATGATACAAGTAATCTCCTCTAATATGATTAAAACGTTTATTAGTTTTGGAAAACTATATACATAATTTAAATTCTTGTTACAAATTAAAAGATATAAAAAAGTATTTCCTTTGAGATATCAATTATTAATTATAGTGTATCTTTAAATATCAACCAAATAACACAACATGATATCTTAGAAAAAATAAGACATAAGAAAGGGGTGAGCTCAGATACTCAATAAATGTAATTATACAACAAAAGTTATGAATAAATAATGAATAATCAGTATTGAAATTAAAAAAATAGAAACACATTACATTTAATATATAACATGGAAATTGTTTTGAAGTAATAATATATGATCAAAAAATACCATAGAAATAAGCACATGAGCATGAATTATTCACAGATGTAAGTCTAACAAATCAAATAAACACATGAAATATCATCAAATGGTTTTATATTTATTTAATTAAAATTTAAAAACATAACAAATATACACTCTATGCATTATAATAATATATATAAATACCATCAAGGGATTGATCTGTGAAATATATATAAATAGGTTAGGCCTCTACTAAAACCCAACCTAGTTTTTTAATGAGACTAACTAACACTTTGAGAGGCTATAGAGTCCCCTTCTCAGCATATACTAAGCTCTATTATTATCTGATATGAAAGGGGTAAAACATAATCAAGAAAAACATTTACATTGGAAAAGTAACATTCCAATGTTAATAATTACACCAACTGATAATCATAATCATGAATCATCAAGATTAATATAGTGAACGGTAAAAAAATTGTACATCCTAAATCAATTTTATCAAAAATAGTGCATATAATGATTAAAGATTATTTTAATTCAACATATAACAAGTGGATTGTTAGTATAATAAAGGTTAAATTTCATTAATGAATATAAATACCCTAAAATTTTCATTAAAAAAAATTTGAAGTACAATAACCTTTTTAAATTAGAAGTAGCCATTTAAAAAAATTAGATTTTTTTAAAATAATTTTCTTATAAAATAACCATTTAAAATACATAATATAATACTTAATAGATTGATTCCTCATGATAGATTACATTTTTTTTCTATACAAGTAAAAATATTGATTCCTTTTTCATTTTTAATAAATTTAAAATGGTAATAATTTAAAAAACATAAAAATATTCTTCCAAACATTTTGTGATATGTATAAATGGGAAAAAATAACTTTTTATTAGTCATTTTTAGAATGTTAAAAACATTTTTCAATTTTATTAATAAGATATTATTTTTTCTGAAACAATATTTCTGATGTAGGAGAGAAATAATGTATAATTATATTAATATGATTTTATAAATATTTTTGATTACCAAGGAGTGGGAAAAATGAACTAATATTTGATTTTTTTGGAATATTCAGAATATAATAAAATATATTTATATTTGGATAGATATAAAAAATCCCAAAATGAAATATTAAACAAAAATAATCCCAAATAATGATGAGATTATCAATGAAACACTTACAACTTTGGTAACTTCTCAATCATAAGCCCCATAAAAGAAATAACAATAAAAGAAACATGTAACTCCCTTGTAAAAATAGTTTAATGGTATAACATATAAAAATGGATGTATATATTCAAAATAATAGAAATAATTAGTGAATATCGAACATGTACCATGGATGTAAAAGTGATACTATAAACCCTTACCATGAGATAAACTCGTCATCTATCTTATTTATCATCATAAATAATCAAATTAGTTTAATTATTTAAATTTTTATGAACTGTTATAAAGGTAATTATACATTTTTTTCAGTTATCAACATGTCATATATATATATCTTAATCAATTATGTTTATGTCATGTATTTAGATGATATTTGACTTTGTATCCAAAACAACTTCTGTATTTTGACCATTAGTATAAAAGGTCATTATATCAACATATAACTAATAATAAAAAAAATAATTATAATATTAAAAAAATTATAATCTTAATTCTTATCATGAAATATGGTTTCTAGAAATTAATTATGTTAAGATCATGTAGTCGGTAGGTAGTACAAATGCATGATTAGTGTTTCTATTTATTAATGTTCATTAATTAAAGGATGTGAGTAATTTATTATATTTTATGAATGATTATAATATCATTAAGGTTTTATTATTTATTTAAATATAAATATATATATCCTTCATGTTTTTTGTAGATGATAGATAATCACATCGCTTTGTAAAAGATGTAGTCCATATATACACGAACGATGCTATCATATTTGTGTGAATGTAATGTTAAGAAGGTAATTGGTATATTATATTTTATGATAGATAAACATTTCATTAATATATTAATTATTTCATTTATATCACATATATTCATTAAATTTATATTCATTGACTTCTATGAAAAGGTGTATTAAAAAATGAATCATATAACTTTGTGAAGCATTATTCTGCCATATAGATGATTAACATTTTTGTATTCCCAATGAAATGTAAATTAAGATGGTATATATTATATAATGAATTAATTGGATTAATAATTTTCATATTATATTATATAAACATTATATATCATCTTACCAACCCATATAAGGTTTTCATGGAAAATATGTCGCATTGGTTCACAAGACGTATGTCTATTGTATACGCAAGCGACATTATCATACACAATTTTAGGGAAGAGAATATGGATATAGGCAATTACCTAAACTTTATTATATCTTAGTATTTGTGATACGATTTTTTAGTATATATTTATAAATGAATAATATTTTAAGAAGGTGGAATAATAAATAAAACAAAAACATAAAGTTAGAAATTTTACCTCTTCTTAAACCACCTCATTATGATTAAATATAAATTATTAATATAATAAAAATATGACTAAAGTGCATTTTATGATTTCGGAATGGATATCAGGTTGTAATTTTGGTATTTATTTTCGAAAATTTAGTTTTAAGGTTTCCAAAAAGATAGGGGAGTGGGTGGAATTTTATATGTGAGGTGACTAGCACACATGTAATCATTGAAAAGAAAAATGAGTACCATTGTTTTCCATAATTAAAAAAGGTAAAAAATAGACTATTTATTCAATTATAAATTACATAGTTTAAATATATCATGGAAATTGGGTTTTATATGTTTTGGTTGATTTTTTATACTTACCCTTTTAGTTTTTCCACCAGAAAACCCATTTTTACATTAACTATAATAAATGTTTTTTTACTTTTTTATCGTTAATTATTATAAAAAACAATGTTAAACATATTAAATAATATAAATTACTCTGATACTAAATATTTAATATATCTTTCCTATTCCATTCCCAAAATTTTAAATAATTAATTTAAAAACAATCCAGTAATCGTGCCGAAAAGAAGGTTTTCAGTTAGAAAATGTTTTAAATTATACAAACTATTTAATAAAACCCTAATATAAAATTAATTGAAATTACTTTTATTATATTAACATATTTAAAATTAAAGTATCCTTACTTTTAAGATAATATTTGAACAATTATTATGTTTTAGGGGAATCAAAATGAAAAACAAATTCTTAACAAAATCCAGTATTTTCACTATTCACAAAAAAAAATCATTTCTTTCAAGGTAATTCTAAAAAATTCAACCAATAATGAATTTTACAGGTAGATTTATAAAAAATAAGGGTCTTTTTTCAAATAAATTTTATCAAATAGGGAACAATTAATTTTAAATTATTTGATTAAAGCATGATTAGACCACCTTTTAGAAAAATTACTATTTCTAGAAAAAAAAAATTCAAATAGTTCTTATTTTATATATAATAAATAAAAAAACATTTAATATATTTTTTACATTTTTATTCGATATATTTTTTATAATTTAGTTTTCATTATTCATACCGACCATCTCAATGACAATATTATAATGGTCATGTTTAAATGATTATATTATAACAGAGTTTCATGTTTCATTTGAAACTGATGTTGTGAGCATTTCAAGATATCACATAGATTTAATTTATGTAAATATAAATATAAAATAAATTATTATGATGAAATGTTCACTTATATTTTTTTTCATTTCACACAGTTTTTTGAATCTGATATTCCACTTTTGAAAACTTAGGTGGTGAAATTTTATTCGAATGTAATGATTTCTCTAGAATATTGAAGTCAAGAAATTTAAATCCATGAAGAGGAAGTTGTATTTAATGTTAGTTTCTCTATATCAATGCTAATATAACATTAATTTTCAAATAATTGGTTTTTTTCCACCGTATTAGAAAATAGAGTGGAGGTCAAGGCGATGGAAATCATGTGAAAGGATAAGTGATAAATGTATTACCCACCTCATTGACCATGAACATTGAGATTTCGATGTGTATGTACTTCAAAATAGTGATCATAGTCTCCACTATGAGTTGAAATTTTATAGGAAGTGAATTATTTTTGGGTTGATAAATATTTCATTATAATAAAGTTAAATAAAAAAGATTGATTGAATCTTATCCTTTAAAAACACTTGAACAATGTAAATATGATCCACTTTTTAAAACATTAATGATAAAATATATTAATTTCCGAATTAAAATTATCTATTAGAATAATAAATAAATTATCATGCCAATTGTTATATTAATTTAGAAAAAAATATCCCCGAGTCCACTACACTAACACTATCTCTGTGAGATTGTTAATTTTCACTAGAAGATATATTTCCATTTGATATAAATATTTTAGTTAAAACAAATACATAATATTGCAATGAAGATAAATAGATTGAAACATCACAATAAATATTCCAATAAATAGTCAATGCCTTTGTGTTTTAAAATAATTGTAAAATCATTTTGATGAAAAAAGACTCATTAAAAACATTTATATGATGATTTTGTTATTGGAAAAAAAATATATCCTTAGTGTAATATAATTTGGTATTTATATAAAATCTATATGAATAACATATATGTTACAATAGAAAATGTTTATATAAAAAAATCAATAACAATAATAACATATAATAATTTGGATGAATACATAATAGAATATTATCATAGTTTAGAACCAAGGAGTCTCCATGATAAATAACATTAGCAAAATGATGTAGTTGTAAAATAATTTGATACATTAGATGAAACTTTAACACGATTATTCATAGAAAGTACTAATAAAATATAAAGAGAATTGGATTTTTGAACATCACAGGAGAATATATTTGATTGAAAACATTTTAAAATAAGATTTCATCCATATAAATCCCTTAAGAATAAATAAGAATGTCTATTTAATCTAAGTGAAATAGTCCTAAAAATATTTACGGATAAATAATTATTATCAAAATGATCATTATAATTTCAATTTAATAAAAATAAATTTAAAAAATTAATGGAATTGTTCACAAATAGGAACAATTTATTTCTTTCATGTATAACCATGGAAGTAGTTATTTACTCACTTTAAAAAAGATATGTAATCTTGTGATGTAATAAATAAATTCTTGTAAATATCCAAATTCTAATTCCCATACATGACTAATTCAATATTTGATTTCTCTAGTCATGGATAACTCCAAAAATATGATTCATAATGTATGGATGATAAGAAATGTTCTGTTAACATACAAGACCTTAGATACAAAAACATAGGCTTTCCTCAAAAATAATTTGTGAAAAAACACAATATTTTGTCAATGGTAATTATCTTCTTATAATTATGTCATATAATCACATAGGATCACGAAAGAATGAAGAACTAAATACTATATGACCTTTAAATATAATATTGTCACTTCTGTGATTTGAATTTCGAAAAGCTGACATACATGGTTACTATCAGTAAGATGTTTGGAGTTCGATAAGACAGAATTAATTTTTTTTGAATATTAATTGACCATTAGGAATAGTAATTTTACCCTTATGAATATATATATAATCCATATGAATATTAAATCGTCAAAAAATTGTAACCTTGCCCATGAATGCATAAATAAAATTTAGGCATCTTATATGTGATAATATGACCGTAGTAAAAGTATTCGTGTTTTAGTAATTCAAAAGTAAATAATTACAATTTATTAATAAATTTAAAATAAATTATATTTTCTTATAATGTGTTCATAAATTAACAATTTTATGTCACCTAGTCATATGATAATTTTATAAGACCTTATATAATTTTTGAGAGCATTATAAAATCAGTCATAGTTTTAAAGTCTGTATTTTTTTCAAGTAAATTATGAATTAAATTAAAAAATAAATTAATATTACATAAGAAATTATTTTTAAAAAATGGATATTATTTTAGGATTCAACACGTCGAAAAATATTTTGGTTTTTTTTGATTTTTATAATATACTAGAATTTTTTATTAATAGAGAAATACTGTATTTTACCGTATATAAACATTATAAGCTAAATGGAATATTCCTTTCATCAAGGATGGTGCAAAACCCTTAGTTCAATTTAGTAACCACTTATTAGTATTTTTCATTAAGGAATCATTAATATTTCTTGTCTTATTGAAAAATAATAAACAAATGAATAAAAGTTTTAGAAACCCTCCTCCCCTCCATTAAAAAAACAACCCACACTTCCCTCTACTCTTTACTCAACTCAATCCTTGTCGCTTGGGTAAATGCTTCTCAAATATCTCTCCAAGAACCTACCCCACGTCCATCGGCCCTTGTTGAACTCAAAATTACCAATCCTCTCTCCATAAGAGGGTGTAAAGGAAGATTAATTGAAGAGGTAAATTCCTCTTCTCAGTTCTTTTATTTTCTTTTCATGTTCCTTTGTTCTATTTTTTTTGTAACCTATCCTGATCCAAATGGTAAGAAAACTATAGAACCATACATGTATATAAATATTGTTTATCTAATGGGGTAATTAAATATCATATCTCATTTTCCCTCATTTTTATGAATGAAATGAAAACGCTGTATGTGATGTGTTAATTTATCACATTCAAGGACAACAGGTAATAAATTTCCTTTACAATCTTTAATTCTCATCATGAAACCATTATTATGGTTGAGACAGACTATTATATATTTATTATGTCTCATCTATGGTTCTGTAATCTAGTTGTACATATGATTTTGATTTATAAATTAAAATGTGTTCTTTGTGATCAAAAGCACCAATTAACCCAAAAGGTTATAACGAATGTTTTATGTAAAAATTCATCATCACATCCAGTAACCAAATTAAATTTACAAAAATGTGACCATATACATGTTGAGTAATAATTTATAACTCTAATTCTGGACAACCATCGTCATTTTACTTGATTATCCATTCACTTATATAATTAAAACGATCATGAAACAAAAACTCCCAAACAATGAAACTGAACATCATAACCATTCAAAGTGGTTATGAATGAACTCAAAAAGTTTGTATTTAGTCAATTAAATGTAAAATAGGATCCTAAATTATTAATTAATGAACACAATTTTATTATTCAGGTCATTAATATCAAGTGGAGATCACCATCAGACTTATGGAAATATATACCCACTTTCTCACATTTATTCATGAATATCCTCTATGTTATGTAATTTAATGGGTAATTACTAATGTTAGGGTATGATATCAAACATTCACCATAATTCACTCATGATGTATAAAATATGGAAAAACTATTTTATCTATCATTAATCCATATTATGTTCACCTTTTACCATAAGGATATTCTATATTGGATTGTACCTAAACCTCTATCATTCCTTCAGGTTTTTCTTAATATCATTTTAACCAAAATAAATACTACATTATGTTTATTGAAATATTATAATTCTTATTTTTATGTCAAATATCATGTATCAAGATCCATAAATCATTCACTTTTGGGGATATACATTCCCTTTTGTTATTTATTCTTCAATACATCCCGATAAGAAACCCCAATTTAGCGGAACTTCCAAATTTTTTAACCCAATATCAAGAGCACTATACTCTTTGTATTTAGCCTCCATTGTTTTATAAAATAATTTTTTAATATTAAAACCTTTTTGTTTTTTTTCTGGTATTATATAAGAGATTATTCTACTTTGGATTTTAAATTATCTTTAGAAATTTCCATAAAATCACACTAAAATGTTTTAATGCTAAAATTTCATAAATACACTTTTTAAATGTTCTCACGTATACTTGAAATCACATACAATGATATATGCCAATTTTACCTTATCAATGTCTATGAATGTTTTAATTACTCTCTTTCATGGTCAATTTTATTATATTCTAATTAATTATTCTTTATGAAATGATTGTGATTCCCATTTATTTAAATGGGTGACCTTATATTTTTTGATTGATTTTGTATGATTCTATATATATGGCAAGAATATTCATGAACATGTTAATATGGGTGCAACCAGATAGTGATTTGATTAATTGGGAAATGTTTAGTCTAATGAGATGTTATGTGAAATGGTATTGACGGTTAGCAATGACTCATGCTACCATATGCAACGTTCTTGGTGGTTAAGCTTGAATTTTGCAGCTCTATGTGCAACGATCCTTGACTGATGATAAAGTCATGATTTTTGTTTCTGAAAAATTACTATGAGTTCATGTTTATATTATCCCATGTATTTATGTTATTATTCATTATGTTCCATGCCATTTATTTTCACTATGTAATTTTATTTACCCAATGTTCTAACATTTTATTATAATACATTTTCTCTTAATGGGTTTTTATCTCATCCCTTAATTCCTGTGATCCCCAGGGTACCCTTTGCAGATATAATGGATCAAAATAATTTAGGTTATCATTATGAATATTAAATAAACAGGTGTTTTTTAGTCCCATGTTTTCAATTTTATCTACCATATCTTTAATGAAACTAGACTTCATGACCCTTGGCTGGTTTTTTGATCCATGCTTTTTCTTAAAATCATATAAAGTTATGTGTAAAAGGATAGGTTCCCTATTATAGCTACAAAAGAAAAAATCTTATTCCCACATGAGAATTTAAATATTATATTTCATATCAAATATAATGTTCTAAACCGTAATATGCATCCTAAATATGGGGTTAGATAGCAATGCTTTATTTCAACCACACTTTCTGGATAGTGATTTTGTTAGACTTCCAAACATCCAAAATACATTATAGAATAGAAAATTAGATTAAATAAGTGAAAATACATTATACAATTCCCTGTAAAATAATATACATATTATACTAAATAAAATTTTAAAATCCATATAAATTTAATTCATTATTTATCCAATAAGGAAGATTCTAATAATCAAAATCAGTGGTTAAATTTATAAGAAATTGATTAATCAACATATGTAATCCCAAAAACCTCCCACCATTTTGATTTTCAAAAAATCCATAGATATATAAACATAAAATTAATTATAATTTATAATATAAAATTATATTTTTACAGTGTAATAAAATCATTTTGATACATTAGAAACATTAGGATGTTGTTTATATTTAGAATTGTCCCAATTTTTTGAAAGAAAAAATAATGTACGGAGATGGGTGAAAAAACTTATTATGTACCAAAAACCTATTTGTGAATAAAATATAATCATAATTAAATCATATTATGAAAATGTATAGGTTTAAAAATAAATAAAAAAGATAAAAACTTCCAATTGAATATCAATATAATTTTTATTAATGAACATTGATTACACAAAATGTTTTCCTCAATGATCAATAGATTATTACACATGGGGAGAAAAAGGATAGGTTAATGGTTCATCTAATTAATTAGATTATCTGGTTATTGAAATGTTGATAGTATGATGTATCACCTTCTACAGCTCTATCATGTCCTCGAAAATCTATTTTATTGCGATATTATATTATTTCATCTAAAACCATTATTCCCAATACATGTTTAGCACTTCAATGAGATTTTACTTTAGAAATGTATGATTAGTAGAATATGAAATATGATATTGTTTCATATTTACACTCAAATGGTTGAAAAAACATAATATACCCTCTATATAATTCAAGCAATCAACAATTTCTTCCTAATTATCTGAAAAAAATTTGTTGGGGTAAAATATCACAAATTAAATGATGAAATAATTCATACATGGACTTATGGTCAAAATAATAATTCTCTATCATTATAAACACATACGTAGAATCTGTTAAACTATAAGTAGAATATCATTCCTAAATTTAACTAGAAACTTTTAATCTTGTAACGTGTTATCACTAGAACTTCATTGAAAAAATGAGATTTTGAAACTATTTCACAGTTCATAATGCCAAACTGATCAGACAGATCTCATTAAAAGGCATCGGAATCCTTGTTCAAAACTAATCATTCACTTTAAATAAAATATTGAGTTTATAGTGATAAAATCTCTATTATATAAGAAAATAAACATCTTTAATCCTAAATAACCATAAATGATCTGAAAAGTTTAGTATGATGTTTTAGGACTAAATTATTTAATAGATAAAACTATTCTTAGTTTATTTCAGAATAAATTCGAATATGACCCTAAAACAGGAATAATCATTAGATTCCAAAGGTACTAACTTAGATATTGATGAGGTTTTTCCAACTTCAATTAACTAATATTATTATACAATTATTCTTTCAATAGAATGAGAAAATCATAAATTAAGTATCTCAGTTGTCTCAAAACCTTCTTCTATAGTCCTATAAATGTTATTTTCAACAAAAGAAACCGATTTATCCTTGATTAAATTAAATAATTATGAAATAATGTTATATAATTTTTTAGTATGATCATATGCAACATGAATTTTAATTGTACATCTAGAACTTTGAGAATGTGTAGTTTCTATTTTTTAATATAACTTCTATACCTTCCTCCTCTATTTCATAAAAATTAGAATCATTTTTTATAAATTCACTATAATTAAAAAAACAATACAAATATAGTATTAATATCTATTTTTCATGTGAATATGAACAAAAAATCATCTAGATCTAACTCAAAATATTATTCTTGATTATCTCATTAAATTTGAATTATTCCTCCATCCCTATATGGAATATTTTATTCAAATTTCATCCATATCCAAGTACTAATAGGGATGTTGGTCTCACAAACTATGAAATAGTCAAAAACTCCACCCCCTTGAGGAAAACCATATCCCTTCTGTTCTTGAATATAAAATCTCTTCTATGTGAGGGATTTAAGAACCAGCTGATTTTATGTTTTTCATCCACATTGCATTATAATAATTAGATTCCGCTTCATCTTCATCACCAATTTGAATTTTCACACCTCTTGTAACACTCTAAAATAAACTAAAACACCCTTAGATTTATAAAATGAAATATATTGTTTCAATGAAATTTCATTCATATCTGGATGTCATCTACCCCCCATATTTTATAAAGAATATAAGAAACTAATCTTCCTTAGGGGTATAAGGTCATCTTTGTGTATTTTGGAAAATAGGTTCATATAAAATGATATGTAATTCATGATATCTATACACATATAAATTAAAATTATAAGGATGATATAAATATCTGGAAACATGATCATCTCTGATTCTTTAATATGTAATAGTATTATCGCCCAAATAAATTTTAACAAAACTTTCTATTAAGCCCCCATATATTTCATAGTAATATTCTTAATCTGAGAGCTCCCAAAGATAAACAATACAATTTCATTGGACTTGTGATTAAAAAATCTATTAAAACATAAATATAATGGGATGTTTTATTCAAGGGGTAACGTTAAAAACCAATCCATTTCTACTAGGGAAATTAAAAATCCATTATCATTCAGTTTAGAAAAGATAAAATCTTCACAATCACCAAAAAACTAATGGTGATTTTTTAAAACTTCATTATATCTCATTAAAAAATATACTTGGATACCTTGGTCAATAATATATTCCAAGACATAAAAACTCAACACTCTCATTAGTATAACATTTTCGTGAAATAGCCATTCAAAACCATTGATTTTTTTGGGAATCACATTCGATTCCAAAGAATATGTATTTTTTCACTTGAAACAAAAAGGGCTAGCTTCATCTTTTATCTTGGTATTTACTATCATAATATGTATAATTATAAGGGATACTAATATAGAGTTTTTAGGATAAAAACATGTGTTATTGAATTGATAATTTTTCTATGGTAGGGTTAAGAGAGAGGTTGACTCTGATAGTTTTATGTGAATGTTTTGATTCTCAATATTATTTTATCTTGTAGTCATTCGTGTTTTTTGATATTAAAATATGAATTTATAAAATAATATATCCAAAATATGTTTTAATATTAAAAATTTAAAAATGAATTATAAAAATAAATAAAATAATAAGAATAAATACATTAGAATAAGAGATGTTGTTAAACAAAACTTGACTATTAAGAAAATTAATTTTTTTACACAAAATTATATAAATATAACACTAACATAATAAAAAACTACATTTAAGATGTTTTTTAGTTGAAATATCAACAATTTATTAAAAAATACTAAAAAATATAGGGATATATTCCATTTTCAAACAAGATCACAAATAAAATGATGCCTCATAAACATATTCTTAGTCCAAGAATAACTCACAAATATTTTTGAAATATTAATTAATCAAGTATCATTGTATAAGATAATAATATGACAAACAGTATTTCCAGAATAAATAAGTTTGTCTTCCATCCAAAACACTTATGTAAAACAATGAGAAGCATAGTTGTATTTTACATTAGCTTTTGAAATTCAAGTTGGGTGTTTCTTCTTAGTAGACCACGAAACCATGGAAATTAATTAACGGTGAAAATAAATAAAATCAATTTTTATATCTAATGTAGACCCTCTAAATAAACTTTTTAATATTATATAAAATCAAAACCAGATGTTTTTTATTGATGGGAAGAGAGAAAACTAGTTTCTTTTTAATATAAAAAATCTATAAAAACTCAATTGGATGTGAATCCATGAGGTTCTATTAAAATATTTCACATTATAATGAAAAAAAGATTATATTTTTTATACATATTTTATGATATAAAAAATTGCACATCAATCCTCAATATATCGTTTTTTCTGCTAGTTTTCAACATTTATCCAAATCATGATTTACATTACTCACATTGGAGTTATATATGTGTTACGGTTTTCAGGACTAAATTATTTTAATAAATCAATAGTATATTGATTTTGGATTATAACACTTTTAAAATTTTTTTCATATATTTTATATGCAATGAAAAAATTATTCCCCTAGTACATACATATAAATTTAATTACATTTGTTTTCAATACAATATTATTAAGATTTAGATTACAAAATCATTAAATAATATTATCTATATAATTGTGAACCCAAGAAATTCTAGACCAATAATTTTTTTAGAAATATGTAAAAACAATGAAATCAATTTACAAACTGAAGAATAAATGAAATGAACAAAATTATTTATATGAAACTCTTATTTTATATTTAAATCCATAAATTGATTTTGTAAGGTGAAAAAATATATTTTTTAGACAATGGATTCATATTCTTTGAATTTTTTCAATATAAATTCTCTCCACTAAATAGTAATTTTAAATGGTAATTTTACATTCATATGATTTAAGTTAATGTTTATATGTGATGAGTATTCCAAATTCATACTAATGGATCAAATTTGAAAAATAGAGAGAATGAATTCTTCATAGTATATTTTTACCTTAGGATTATAACCCTTAAGAACTAGCTTAGTATTCTTTCTAGTAATTATATAATTATCATACTTCTTATGCATAATAAACCATTTATTTTAAATCACTAAATTGTCTTATGGAATACCATCTAATTTCTAAACATCATTCCTTTTGATATAGTTATGATCTTACTGTATTGCTATCATATAACTCTCACTATCTAAGTCTTCTTATATAGATTTATGTTTAAAATATGATATGAAGTTAGAGAAATAATCCAAAATCCCCTATTTTATCTTATTATTCTCACAATAATCTAGGATTCTAATAATAATTTATAATAGGTTTTAATTCAATGTTATATATTGTCTAGGTAAAACAATTTTGGGTTCCAAATTATCATTCTCTTTAGAACGAGATTGATTCAAATCATATTATAATTTAAATTATATATTATTAGTTGAATTATAAATAATAACTTATTTTTATGAGTCAATAGATTCATTACATTGAATTATGCTGTGAATAAATGGTTCACTGTCATAAAAACTCACATGATATTTCTCTATTATCCTTCAATTTTTATTAATCAAACATTATAAATTATAAATTACAAAATAGTAATCAATGATTTCTTCACCATTATTTAGATAAAAATTATAATGTTATTCTTTAGAATTCATGATATATTAATTATATAGAAATACTTAAATATATCAAACATTATGTGTTACATTATTCCATAACTCATAAGTTGTATTTTAAAGAAGGGGTTTAGTTAAAACTCTATTAATTATATGGAGAGAAGTAAGAATGATTCTATCTAAAATATGTATATAATCTATATTATTTTCACATTGTTCTATCCATTTATTGATTAGTTCTATATCATATTTCATTAACTATATTATATGGATGAGTTTTTTGAACCAAAGATGTATGTTTAATACTATGGTTTGAGAAATGTTTATAAATTATTTAGTCTCAAAATATCATATGTGATCAATTTTAAATATAAATATTTGGAAGTATTTTAAATTTTCATAATAAATATAGAAACAAAATTAGTAAAAATATTCGCAATTAAATTTTTAATAGTAATACCAAATTTAATTTGAAAAAATCCTCATCTAACAAAAATATAATGAATCTTCTATATTATATTTTTTCTCTAGAGGATCTATCAGAATCTATATTCATAAGTGTAATGTCATGTATCTTTTTGAAGAGGTAAAAAAATTAATTTACTATAAAAACATCTTATTTTATGATAGTAATGTACTTAATAGGCTGATGAGTGGTTTAGCAGTGTTTGGAACTCATTCAAAACATCGAGCTATAAATTTTAGAATTATAGATTGAGACTCACTAGTAGCACATTGTTAGTGCTTCCCATTTGACTCAATGATGATGGTGATGTAGTAAACTATAGGGAGAAAACATTTATTTCTAAATATTCTTCTCAATATAAAAATCCTTTTAGATTTATCTATTGTAATTAAGAGGTATTAATTTTTCATATACCACAAACCTATGGCTACACCATTACTGCCACAAAACATGCAGTGCTAGATGATATGGTTCATAGTTTAGAGAAACATACAGCCAAACCATTATTCTCCTAAAATTGGGTGAAATTAATTTTTCTCCCCAACCAAAATTACTATTTTAACCTCGTTTTTTTATCCTTTAAATGAATAATAGATTCTACCTAATCATGATCTTTTTATCTTCCCCTAATATTGGATTTGAGCTACGTTCATTTTCTACACTCTAATTCTATCAATTTCAAATGCATTGGATGCATATCTGTAAGATAGTGATTCAGTCTCCTTCAATTCGTAGTATATCTCGTTATATTATGAAATATTTATGTGTGATAAAATAATCCATATTTTAAGGGATATTGAATAATTTAATAATCCCTCCAATTTTATATTGAAAATTAACCAAATAACTAATGAAGGTTTGTCTACTAAACTAAGTTAGGTAGTCGATTTATTTTTCCTTGATTTGTAATTATTTAATATGGTGTTCAATTATTCGACATTATGTAATATTTTAGATAGAGCCCTAAAATTAATAATTAACAAAATTATTTTTTTTCTATTATTATTGTTGTGCTTGAAACAAATTAATCAACACCTATGGAAGACCACATCAATGGGATACAAACATAATGGGGTACCTTATTTAATGTACTATGAGAATCTTTCCATATAATTTAAATTGTAAAACAAACTATGGTGTGATTAGATTCAACATTAAATTTAATTTATTTTTATTTAATAAAATTAAAATGGCAGGCTATGTGTATTGACCATATATTTTCTTATAATAGCATGAATTAACTATATTAAATGAATTAGAAAACTTGAATAATATATATCTTTAGATATTTGGGGGTAAATGTTATATTTTACTATTAAATTATACCAAGATTATTATGATACAAGGATCATGATTAATTATTCCTTGGATGGGCTCATTGATGTTAGAAATTATAATTTTAATTGAATCGCAACACACCAAGAGAGATACATGCGTTATTTTATAGAATAATTTGGATGGCACATGGGGTTGTGTCTTTTACATTACCCATGTATGATACATATTTTCATAGTGGATTAACATGTATGGTAATGGTGGGAAATGTTTTTATTACATACCAAAATTGTTACATAGTTCACTATATAAAAATCCAAGGAAGGGACCAAAGGGTATTACCTATATACTAAGCTGAGATTGATACCTGGGTTAATTATGTTAAATTACTTAGTTGATCTCTTGTGGTGAGGGATTTTATAAAAAAAACTAGAGTGATAGCTGGGTTTATTTTAACAAAACACATTGGATTTCAGGGGATTCAAATTAATTTATAACTAAGTATGAGTCCTCCAATCTGAATAACTTTCATGGGTTCACTCTACACTTTATACATGAATTTTAATATGGCTATTCTATATATCTGTTCATAAAAAATGGGAGTTACGAAACCCTTATATATATGTATGTAATAATTAGAATTATTCCTCTTGTCCTAAATAATAGTAAAAATAAATATATAATCACATATATATATATATATATTTATATATTGTGGAATATATATACCAACATTAATATATATTAAAATATATTTAAGGTGACATTTTTTCATCGACATCAGGTTTATCTACAAGTATGTAGCATCGGTTAGCTATATGGTATAGAATACAATTGGATGAATTTTATTTATTTTATAGGGTTAAATTTATTATCAAATTCACACTACCAATCTTTTATGTGGCTTCGAAAGATACCTTACCATGATTCTGATTCTCCATGTGCATTATTTTTCTCCATGAATAATAAAAATCTGGGATCTACATAATTATTTGATAAAAAATTCATGATTTTAATTACTTTTATTATGTTCAATAAAATATAATATTGAGATATATAACATTTTACCCTCACATTGAATGCATTATCGATAACTACCTCTTATATCCAATTTCACTTTGGTAAAATGAATAAGGTAAAAGTGAATATTAATTAATCATATATATAATTTTAAACATTTAATTATTATAATATTTACATATAAATTTAGTTTTTAATCCTTCCATGAAATATTATAATGTAAAATCAACTATGATGCAATAATAGAGCTGATAACACACAAAAGTGCATGAGTAACATTCCCATTTTTAATGATCATGATGGAAGGAAGGTTAGTGTTATTTATATATCACATGTGGTAATTATATCATAAGTATAATGATGGTTTTTTAAATTACCATAAAAATAAAATCCCTGTTTTTTTAATAATACAAATTAAGAAAAAAGAATTATATCACTTCATGATGCGGTAGTCTGCCGACCACATAAACGATGTTGTCATTCTAAATGGATAATAAGTTAAGAAAGGATAGAATATTTAAATTTTTTATAATTTTTAATATTTCATGATTATAATTAGTTTTATATTCATCATTATTACCATCTATTTAATGCATAAGTGTATAATAATCACCTCGCTTTATGAGGTAGTAATCTTCCATTCACATGTGCGTCATTATCATATTCTCTATGAAATAGAATGTAATAAGGTATATTTGATATTTTAGTCAAATTGGTATAAATATATTTTAAATTTAATATATAAACGATAAATACATCATTATATCCTATTGTGACAAGAAGTTATGGAAAACAAATTAAATCGATTAATGGGGCATTAGTTCTTCGTACACACGATCAACAGTCATGTTTCCCCTTTGAGGGAGGTGGAAAAGGATGTATTATATAAACATAAAACGAAAAAATCTAGTTATGATAAATATAATAATGTTAATATATCATAATTTATTAACAATATTTTAATAAAGAAGATGAATAAATAAAATATTATTCTTGGTTAAGGGAATTTTCTCTTCTCGAGAAAACTTAATTTATTTTTCACTAAAATCCAAACTAGTTTGGATTCCTACAGAATTATTTGATGATGTTTTATTGGAATTATATATTTTTTTGTAATTAATTGGAGAAAAAATCAGTTTTCATGTTTTTAATAGAGCCGAGAGTGTGTTGAGTTCTATAAGTAGGAAAGTTGACAAACATTAATTTTATTGATAGAATGAAATCCACCCATGTATTTGTCATTACAAAAGGATAAATGGACCATTATAAAATTAAAAAATATATAGGGACAAAATAGTACTGCATAAAAAAAATTATACATGTTCTGGGTTATTTTTAACACTTATCCTTTTAGATTAAGCCTTTAGTATTCCCATTTCAATCTTAATCCCGGTAAATAATATTTATTGTTTTTACTATTAGTTATAGAAACAATTAGATTGGCCATATTATTTAATATAAATACTGATGATTCTAGATATGGAACTTATTTTTCTTAGATGAAATCACATAATTGGAAAATATAAAATTAAAAAAATCTCCTAGACATGTGGAAAATGTGGCTTTTTAAGTAATGCATTTTTTGAAAAAACAATTATCTCATATTAACTATATTATAAGTTATCGTTATTAGATGAAATTAATTAATATTTATAAATATATAATATATAAATTAATGTTAAATAGTTATTTATTATTATTTATTTTAATTTTTAAAAATGGATAAACATTATACACTTTTAAATAGTTTTCAGATAAATTTTTTTATGGCCAAAAAATATAATTATACAAAAAATATAGAATAAACATGAATTAAATATATTTAATTTAACTAAATATGACTATAAATTTATACTGTAATTTTGAAATTATAGTATTATAAAATAGGATATAAATTATTAAAATATAACATTATATCAAAATCTATATTTTCACCATTCACAGTAAAAGTATTTTTTTCCAAATAATAAATAGATTTTACCAGAAGTTATTATAGATATTTTCACTTTAAAATTAATTTCATTTAATAAAAATTATTTTTAAAAAATTTATAAAATTTAGTATTAAATAACGTGTTTTATTCAGGAATAAACCAACTGTTAGAGAAATAATTTTTGTCATAAAATATTTTTTTAAAATGGTTGTCATTTTCATAATAAGTAGATAACCATTGAATTTATTTTAGAGTTATGTAAAAAATATAATCCATCATAATTTATTAAGTTCAATTCAAAACTACTAACATATCTACAATGTTATAATGGCCATGAATAAATAAAAATATTTTTATAAAGAATAAAAAATCATTTAAACCATGTGTTTCGTGCATCATAAGTTATCATAGAGATTCAATTTATTTAAAATGAATTATATATTTAATTTATTAGGGTGTAAATTATTCCTAAATTAATGATGTTTACCCTAAAAATTTCATATTACATACTAAGGTGAAAACATGTGTCTGTAATTTATATTCTATACCTAATTCGATCTCCCAGTACGGTTCCACATTCGGGTGGTTTCACTAGGATACATTGACCATTTGAGTTATCTTATTTCCTATAATTTTGTCTCTACAATCCATGTTCTCCAATAGAATATTATCATTTAATGTTCATTTTCTAATGGTACCACCTCTTAATTTGGAATATGTGAGGGGGCTTGTATGTACTTCATCTAGAGGGATACATAAAATACATCATGCACATGATATGTGTTAGTTGGTAGTTCTAGTTGGTATGTCACTACTCTTATGAAATCAACGATCACAGTCGGGTTTATGCATCAATGATTAAGATTTGAATTCATCCCAAACATCATGAATTTAATACATATTGAAATACATATAATAACCTTATCTGTGAGATTTAACTCTAGGTCTCATCGACGATTTTATTTATAGAAATTCTGTCAACATTACAGGGATTTAATGTGATGTTGAATGTTATAAACATTCTATGTGGTGATATCTTAGTTTATCGTAGACGTATGATCATTTTTTTCAGATTAAATTCCTTTCTTTGGTCCTAATATTGGTTCTTATTAATGTCATGGGGGTCATGGGGTTATTCGGAGCATTCTCTGACGTCGTTGACAAGAAATTAGAGAAGGAATATTGGGACGCAAGGTTTGTAGGAATAGGGAAGCAAAATCTGCATGGTTTCCAAAACCATAAAACATAAGATATTATGGTGACAGGGGATGAATGATTTTCCTAAAACTATATGAACATATTAACACTCACATGTGGTCCAATTGAAACTTTTAATAGAGGAATTTTGGATGGGTTATGAATGGTTAACCAAACCATATGCCTCCCCCGTGCGAGGGTCTTCTTTAGGATGTGGGTTGTCACATTATTAACAAATGTTTTGTCCAAAAGTGTGTCCAAACCAATCACCCCATGCATGTGTGGGTGAATTTCTTGTTTTTACATTAAATTGTTTTTACATTCAAAACCCCTCCTCCTATTTTTTATATCAAACTACTCTTCTCATATCTCTCATTCCTCAAGAACTAGGGATCATGTTTTCCCTCAAATAAGACATCCAAATATATAACAATCATATATATCCAAAATCATGAGGTAAAATCTTGAATCCTATTTTTTATTTCAATATTTTTTTCACTCTTTCTATATATCTTAGTGCAAGCCTTTTTCCCTCATTTTCATTGAATTTTATGATTTCCTCAATACATTTTGGTCTAGCTTGATTCAAATGATTATGATAGATAATGGGTGAACTATGAAGACAATGTCAATGGCCTAATTATTTTTCATATTTTTTTTCCAATTTATAACTTGGGACATTTTTTCAAATGCCAGACCATTCGGGCAATGCCTACGAAACATTAAATAAATTATTCTAAATGATTTCACATGTGTATTATGACCTTATATTGGAGCAAATAAACTCCATGGATAATTGTACTGTACTAAAACCCCCATTTGGGTGTGCCCAATCAATTATTTCAAATATCCTATTCTTCTAATTATTTAGTCACCTTTTGTAGGTGTGACACCCCTATAGTTAATTAATTGAATTATAAATTTTTTTGTTAAGGATGACGAACCCTGAGTTATGAACTATAACTTCTACCATTAATTAATTGGTTTAACTAAGTGAATTAGTCAACAACATATTCATTTCAAATTATACCATAAATTTATTCATTAATTCAATGACTTGTCCAAATGTGTAAATAAGGTAAAATTAATTATTTTTTTAATGGTAAGTTTTTGGATAACCAGCCCATACCTCTAGGATTTTCTATGGCTTATATAATTAGTTCCGATTTGAGGACCCATTGGACAGGATCATTGTTCCTGATAGTTAGAATTTATTAATTAATTTTAAACACATCCTGGGGAGAAAATAGATATATAATGGACATGATAACCATTAAATTTCATTTATCTCTATGTGAGGGACCTAACATCCATAGGTGATTCCCTATTGAAATGATCAATAGATAAATTGTTATACTACGCCATGAGATAGACTCGGTCCCCTATATGTGATACTAGGGATGGACTCATAGGTTAGTAAATGATGACATCACACCATTCATAGAGTGACACTTGGGACCTTATTCATATGTCACCATGGACTACATCCCTTGGAATTTGGATTATACAAATACCCTAGAGTGATGCTTGGAATTCACATAGAAATGTCAGGGATGTTCTCATGGTGTCTCTTAATAATTTTTTTTATGGTTAAATACATTAAAAATTAATATTATTATTGAACAATAAATGTATGATTAAATTGGATTTTCAAGGATTTGTATGAGATGAAAATTCACATACTTGGGGAAAGTCCAACTATCATTATATTTTAACCATCACAGTGCTCTTGAAGGATCCCTTGGTTTAGAACCACTAGATTTGACTGATGTAGGTTGAATAGGACGATTGTGCTAAGTGAAACCCAGTACAATGTACATAATTATATAATTATGTCTTGAATTTATTAATTATATAACACCATTAATTTTATATTACATGAGATATTTTTAGTTAGACCCAAATGGTGGTTTCCTACTTGGATTATTTCTCACACACATCTTGGACATCATTTTTAAACATGTAGACTTTGTGAATGCATGTATTGATAAAAAGAACAGGCCAGCTACTGATGCTTCATTTACCATTATAGGATGGGTTTCGTGGAATAGGACCGATCCTACGCTCATGATTCAAGGAGTAGTAGTTAATTTATATGTATTTTATTTTGATATCATTTGGTATATACATGTATCCCTTATTCCATAGGCACATTTTATTATTGTAAATTATATTACATCATCATATTTTGTATCTATTGTTATATATTCAATTTTTCATGATATTTATTTTTCATGGATTATTATTTCTTCTGTTTCCACTATGATCTATCTTTTGAAACTTCTTCCATTATGGCAGTTTACCAATCTAGTCATATACTTCCAGAATCTTATACTTTTTAATTCTTATAATTTTTTTCTCTACTCGGATCATTGAGGGAATTGTCTCACCGCAAACACATCCTAGTCACATACTTCTTGTTTTCATTTTTTACTATTCTAGGATGTGCACATAAGGTCTCGAGGCTAACTTATCGGTGTACCATTAGGTAGAATCTAGGGTGGGATATAAGAATTAGGTATCATAGTCTTTATTTTCCTTTTTTCTTGTTGTTTAGGTTTATCAAGGAGACATGTTTTTTGTAATTTGGTAATGATTCTATTCCTAGAATTAGATAACCGATTTTGTAATGATCCCAAGACACCTGTAGTACCCACAACACGGCCACCAAAGAAAAATATTATAAATCGTCCATAGGGATAAGATTATTAGTTTCGGTATTGTTTCATTTTATTCATACATTCTATCTAGGGTGCACCTCAACCATCCCTTACCATGGTAGAGCTAATATACAAGTTATAGTTGTGGAATCCTCCCAATTTCTCAATGTATGGTGGCCCAAATTCTATTAATTCATGGATATGTTTCATTATTTATATCTAGGATCATATCCTGATTCCTCAATGACCTAAAGACCATCTCACCACCTATATTCTATGTGACTATTCAATGCATTTGGGAGACATCCTTTCTCCGGATGGTCAACATCAGGGAATGCTATTAGTGGACATCAGGAAACCTTTTTTGACTTCTTCATTTCACAGGCCTTGAGAAATGACCATGCTAGGTACATCACCCACCTTCACCAAGGTGACCTTTCAGTAATGGTATATTCATCTCTCTTCACTGATTAGAATTGTTTTGCATTGCCATTTTTTGGTGACAAGATAGAGACTATGAGGTGATTTGATGAAGGGAATGAATACGCATTTTGATCAGAGGTGAACATCATTCCATTGTAATGTAACGACCCAGAATTTACATGTATATATTAGTAATTAAATGGAAATTTTACGAGTCCACAAAAATTGACGGCGTGTCATTCTGAGGGCCGGAGTGCCCAAAATGAATTACTGAACATTTGTTCGCGTTCGTTATGTAAACATGGGAGAGAGTATTTCTATCTTTTGAACCAGTGCTCGGAATTAAAATCTGAGGGAACCTTTGAACTCACATCACCGGTATTCGCTAAAGGATACTTTTACCTTGATGGCACATTGTCGAGGGTGAAATATAGTTTTTGGGTTTTTCCTGTAAGAATTAAATAAAAATAAAAGTGTGTGACATTTTATTTTCATTTGCAACACCGATGTGGGTGTTGGGATGTGGGGTCCACCAGAACTAAACCTTCATGTGGAAGATGAGAAGTGGGGACCACAATACCTTAACCTCCCATGAGAGGTTATGGTGGTGGGGACCACCCGAGGCCTAAAGCTATTGGACTCCCCTCATTATGGAGAAAAACCTCTCAACCCCCCTCATTAATGTGGATGAACCTTTGACTTCCTCCACATTAATTGTTCCAATTCACATAACATTAATATTATAACATAGTTAATTGATTAGAATAATTTAAATTTGTGAAAATGAACTAAATTGAGAATATAATCTATTATCCTTAGTATCTTTGGTTAAATTAGGAGGGAGGAGATCATGGTAGAAAGCTCTTCAATGAAGAATGTGTTCTTCTACAAAGAACTCTCAACCGACGAAGAATGCTCCAGCAATGAAGAATGATGACCTCCTTTGACCTTCATACTCATTACTTCTTCCGACATGGGACGTCCTCATCTACAGTAAATCGACGACCGTACAACCTTCTTGATCAAACGTCATCAAATGAACGAGGTAGGGTTTTATTTCTATTTGATTATTTCTTCCCATGTTCTCCCCTTCTAATTGTTTTGTGGTATTGCTAATAGAGATTGTTGAGGGTTGTGAGAAATTATGTTTAATAATATCTTCCATACACGTTCTTGCTTCGTTCTTTGTGAACTGCGTGCTACCTCTCTAAATGCGGAGGGTGGAGAAAAACAAACATGGCTCGACCCCTCAGCTGTTCTTCATTGATTTGTGCTTCGAAATGGAGGAAGGCGATGAAGTCGACAAAGGAAACGGTGCCACCACCCATAGCCTCCACGACCCACACCTCCCAACGGCACTACGTCCTCTAGGCCGAACCAGCCCCGCGCCCGGCCGAGCCACCTGTGTCCGGACCGAGCCACAACGCTACCTCTGGCCGAACCCCCTCGTCGCACTACCGTCGTGCCGAGCTGTCGCGCTGCCCCTAGCCAAAACCCCCTCACCGCCCTGCCGCCATGCTGAGCTGTTGTGACGCCACTGTATTCCATGCCGAGCCACCACGCCACCGCTGTCCTCCGAGTCGTGTCGCCATCTTCCAAGTCGTGTCATTGTCCGGGACGAGCTGCGCCGCCGCCATGCGGAATTGTTTTCCAGGCCAAGCCGAGCTGATGCCACTGACGTGTCCTCTCCACATCCATCCACACCGATAAAGCAACCCCAAGCTGAGTCGGCCTATGGTCAAGCCATTCTGCGGCTGAGCCGCCCTATGTTCGAGAAGTTCCGCGGCTGAGCCGCCCTCACGTCACCCTCCGAGGCCATGCCGTATACGCAGCCTCTCGCGGACGTCAGGCCGAATCCAACGGGTCGGGCCGGACCCAGCAGGTCCGGCCGGGTTGACCCGAGCTGAGTCATCCCAGGCCGGGTCAGGCCGAGTTGGTCTAAACGGGTCAGACCATACCCTAGCCCATTACAACCCATTTACGTTCCTTCAGCCATATCTTTCATACCAGACTTTCGTTAGACGAATCGTCAGTGGCGCTGGATATATTGTAGCAGTACAATCCCTTTGAGTGATACCCAACTATGTTTTCGATTAAAATAGGGAATGGTCAGATTGGATCGAGCACGAATCCAACCAGGCCCTTGGGACTAAAAGGATAATAACTCATAGATCGGGTGTCTGATTGAAGCGTTGTCCATTATGTTGAGACCCCTATGACATGGAAGACCATTTGAATACTTATTCATGGGTCTTTTTGGAAGTTGGAGTATTTTACATGTGGCTTGAGAAGCAGTTTCTCCATGCGCGATACGTACAGAACCCTGTGACTGGCTGAGACATGACGACTACTGACGGTTTCGACATGGAGTGACTCGACTGGCCCTATGGGGATAACCTTGGTGATGTGGAAGACCCATGGTGGGGAGTTCCTTGGTGAGGTTGTAGACCAACGGTACTTGATAGGAGGTTTACCTCAGCCGGTTATGAGTGGGAGCGAATCTGTGTGACACGGAAGACCCACGGGGGGGGGGGGGGGGGTGGGTGCGCCTATTTGTGACATGGTAGACCCATGGTACTCGACAGGAGGAGTACCTCAGTAGTCCAAGGATAGTGGGAAGTGCCTCGGTGTAACGCGGCAGGCCCACCGTACTCGATAGAGCTGGAGTTCTCCAGTAGCTGAGGTGTTTGGAATGTTTCTTGTTACTGCCCAAGAATATAACCCGGTATGAGCTGAGTCAGAACCTATGTGTTTCTTCAGGATTGAGATGAATTACTTGATAAATTAGGTATATGTATAGATAATTACCAAAGTAGGGTTATCTGTTGATTTCTTACTTTGGTGTTATCCTTGGTGGATTTTGTGAGACCCTGAGTGTCATGAGGTTGCTACTGAGTATTGTTATACTCACCCCTGCACGGGATATGCACGAACCTTGTTGTATTGGATGCATAGGACAGATAGCGCGGACTGAGGATGAAAGTACCAGGACTAGATGATGCCCGGAGATGAACCATATGGCGTGTCGATACATAGAGTAGATGACTGGACATAAAGTTATGAGGAGGTGATCTATACCTACCCTTCAGGTAGGAACCTTGGAGGATGATCTAGTGGTTGTCTTATCTCTTCCTTCGGTTGTACTTATACTTTCCAGTTGGGGTTGTATTTTGGCCCCTTTTTACTTAATATACTTACTTTTTTACTGCATAGTTTACTTGCATTCGTATCTTGATGTGTGTTTGGTTGCATGTGTTTACAGGTTATAAAGGCAACGCCTTCTTAGTTTAGGTAATATTCCTTTGGTGCTAGTCGCTAGCCCTAAGCCTTTGGAAGGCGGGGTGGGGTAGTCCTGGCACGAGCCCCGAGGGACGGGTCATGAAAAATTAGTATTAGAGGTGTCATTTCTACCGAAGAACTAAGACTCTGATCTTTTTTGTAAATTAATAGTGTTAATCGTAATAAGTGCGATTTTCAGTTCATGGTGTCCAGTGTTTGTGCAGCGGATAATGTAACCACACACCAGGACCATGACTCCTGATTTCTGACTTAGTGTAGGAAAACACTGATTGTGTGTGTGATTTCAAGAGTTCTTCTTTGTTATCTTCTGAGTCAGCTCACCAGGCATAACATTCATCTCACCAGGTATATCTTTTTGACCATGTCTCACCAATTTCATTTTAGGATTCCTCTACGTAGACAACCAGCTAGAGTTCAAAGTGTTGTACACACTGATATCCCACCGAGCAATGAGGCCTCGGTGCATGGACCTTTTCTGGTAGAGGCACCAGCGGAGGCACCAGCGGTACCACTCACCGTTGGGCCACCGATGACACCATCCCTATCAGTAGAGAGTGCACGCTGCTTGATCGTGTTGCACGAGTTCTAGCGCTAGAGGCCACCCAGGTTCAGGGGAGAGACAGACCCACAGGCAGCTGAGGATTGGCTAGAGGCAGTGGTGAGAGTCTTCTGACTTGTAGGGACACCAGTGGATCTCATGGTGATCCTTATAGCCAGCTTTCTATAGGAAGCTGCATGCAGATGGTGGATCTTGATGCTCTATGTTCACGATGAGGTTATGCTTCTCTGGGCAGACTTTGAGAGCCTGTTTTTCATAGAGTTTTCCCAGAAACACTTCAAGCAGTGTGCATATAGGAGCTACTTAATCTGCATCAGGGAAGCATGAATCTGGCTCAGTACTCAACGAGGTTCACTGACCTCTCACGCTACTCCATAGATGTGGTGAAGGACCCATTATTCAGGGATTGGACCTTCGAGCAGTGACTCAGGCGGGAGATCAGGGCTTCGGTGATCTCACTCTACATCTCAACGTAGGTGGGGGTGTTAGAGAGATCCCTCTTGGTGGAGATTTTCCTTACTGAGAACTCACCAACATCGAGACCCAATCTTAGTCATCATGTAGGGGATTCTTCTGCAGCTGGCAGTAGGCAGATTTTGCAGAGGTCCAAGAGAAAAATACCTACAGGTGGAAGACCTGATGACACAGGATCTGTTTTGCAGGGAACCAAAAGTGGAGCCATACATACCAAGAGCGGGAAGTTTTACACATACGGCAATCCGAGTCACATGGCTTGTGACAGTCCAACCCTCCATACAGATGAACAGCTGACGGTCTGAGGACCGCCCTTGTAGAGACATAGATTTGACCGAGGAGGTCCGCAGGGAGACGACGGACATGGAAAAGGAGTCGGTCGTGTAGCTGGTGGTGGGCGATGATTCGAGATGTTAATGCCACCACCACCAGGATGTCCACCCTGACTAGAGGGAGCAGGTGGACATGGCAAAGCTCACCTCTAGTCATCTGAGTCTTATGATCACGGCGCTACGGGGATGATTTGAGGAACGATTTTTGTCTAATCAACCATAGTTGCAGTACTTATAGACACTGGTGTCAGTCATTCTATTATTTCCAATACCCTCATTTGGATCTCGGGGATTTCGACGGAGCATTTTCCTTGATATTTATGGCTAGATACTCCTACGGGAGAAGATTCGACGATTAAGCACTGGTGCCGGATGTGTGATCTTACTCTAGGAGGTGATAGGTTCGATAGAGATCTCTTAGTAGCAGCGTCGAGGCATTACGACATCATATTGAGTATAGAATAGTTATCTATATATCATGCTTAGAAAAACTGTATTAGGATCATAGTGTGGTGTGTCCATACTGATGGGACCAACTTTTCTTTCACCAGTGAGAAGGGAGCCTTTATACCGCATGATGGACTTTCCCAGAGGGGGGTGCAGCTGATTACACATCAGTTGGCTAGCCTTACCCTTGGAGCTTTTGATGTGGAGAGTCTGATCTATCCTGTAGTGGTGGACCAGTACGCGGATGTATTCCCTGATGATGTTTCGGGTCTACCTCCTCTCTAAGAGGTGGACTTTTACATTATATTGTACCCCGAGACGGCATCAAAATGTACACCAAAGTAATGGATGGCTCCTATGGAGCTTCATGAGATGCATTTAAAACTAGAAGAATTTTAGGGTAAGGGATTCATCTGGCCCAATTTTTCTCCTTGGGCAGCCCAATTTTTGTTCACCAAGAAGGCGGATGGGAGCTTGAGACATTGTGTCAACTATCGGTTCCTCAACCATGTGACCATGAAGAACAAGTACCCACTCTCAAGGATTTCAAAACACTTTGATCATCTGAAGGGAGAAAGGAGTTTTTCGAAGATAGACCTCATATTAGGCTATCACCATCTCAGAGTTTGAGATGAGGATGTGCAGAAAACAGAATTCAGATGTCGGTATGGCCATTACAGGTTCTTGGTTTTTACATTCGGTCTAACCAACGCTCCAAAAGTGTTCATGGGACTCATGAACAGGATCATTCATCCATAAGTTTATCTCTTTTTCATAGTCTTTATTGGTTACATTCTAATCTACTCGAATACTGAAGAGGAACATGCCTATCATTTGCAGGTAGTACTGGACACACTCTGAGAGCACCAGCTTTATGGTAAGCTCTCAAAGTGCCAGTTCTGGATTCGAGAGGTTAACTTTCTAGGACATGTCATATACGATACTGGAGTTGAAGTAGAACAAGAAAATATTGAGGCGGTACTTTCTTGGTATCCACCCTAGAGGGTGACATATGTACAAAGTTTCCTAGGTTTGATTGGATATTACTAGAGGTTTGTGCCAGATTTCTCTAGAGTTGATGAACCATCTTAAACCTTGACAAAGAAGAGACAACCCATCGTGTGGTCAGAGAGATGCCAACAGAGTTATCGGGAGCTGAGGCAGAGGCTGACTAGTTCCCCCATCTTGAGACTTATAGAGGAAGGCGTAGGGTACATAGTCTACTGCAACACATTACAGACCGAACTCAGATGTGTCATAATGCCGGAGTTAGAAATTATTACTTATGGTTCTTGATAGCTGAGACAACATGAGTAGAACTACGGTACCCATGACCTGGAGTTAGCAGCAGTGGTCTTCTCCTTAAAGATGTGGCGACACTATCTGATTCGCGAGCGTTTTACTATATACTCTGACCACAAGAGTCTCAGGTATATCTTATCTCAGAAGGACCTAAACCTGAGACAACGATGTTGGATTGGGTTCCTCTAGGACTATGACTTCGAGATAATCTATACTCCTGGGAAGAGGAACGTTGTCGCAGATGCAATCAGTAGGAGGTATAGTATATTGATCCTAGGTGAGGAGACGGAGGAGTTGGCTGGTTTATAGATATCCTTTGTGGATAGAGATGGATCATACTTTCTACAGTCTCAAAAAACCACTCCCCCACTTCATCATCTATTCAGGGAGGCGCAGTGTGGCGAAGCTGACTACCTGACACGATGTGCTCAGATATCCACCGGATAGGAACCTGATGAATTTTATGAAGGTGGGGAACACATTATCCACTTCAGAGGACGTACCATGGTACCAGTGTAACTTTAGGAGGAAGTTTTGATGGATTTCTACACATCCTCACTAGTGGTACATCGTGAAGTGGAAAAGATGTATAAGGACCTCTGACGACATCACTGGTGGTAGGGAATAGACAGAGCAGTTGAAGAGTTTGTTTCTTGGTGCCTCACTTGTCAGCAAGTGAACACGAAGAACTAGGTATCAGCAGGATTGGTTCATCCTTTAGAGGTCCCAGATTGGAAGTACGATGGGATATCAATGGACTTCGGGACAAGACTTCCATTTACATCATGAGGTCATGACTCGATCTGAGTGATCACCAAATGACTCACCAAGTCTGCCCACTTCCTACCTATTAGATAACATGGTTCAGTAGGGAGATTGGGATGCCATTATGTGCAAGAGATTGTTCGACTAGAAGGAGTACCCTTGACGATTATCTCTGATCATGATGCACATTTTACTTCCTGATTATAGAAGGGGTTGCATTAGTCTTTCACGACACGACTACATTTGAGCATTGCCTTCCAAACTCAGATGGATGGCAAGACTGAGTAGACCATTCAAACCCTCGATGAAATGCTGCATGCATGTGGCCTTGACTTTAGTCACAAATAGGAGGATCACTTAACTTTAGTTGAGTTTTCATATAACAACAGTAAACACTCGACCATTGGGATGACACCTTTTGAGGAATTGTATGGCCGACCTTGGAGATCACCTTTCTACTGGACTGAACCTGGGGAGTCAGCACTAGTGGGACTAGAGAAGGTATGGGCTAACACAGAAAATGTGTAGGTCATCTAGGAGTAGATGAAGACTATAAAGAGAAGGTAGAAGTCACATGTAGATAGGAGATGGAGACCTCTAGAGTCAATGGATGGTAACCACGTCTTTCTACGGGTCTCACCTCGATGAGGATTGTGAATATATGGACAAGACGACAAGTTATCTCTGAGATTCATCGGACCTTTTCAGGTACTCAGTTGGGTTGGCGAGGTGGTAAACCGCATTTCTCTTCCACCTTAGTTGCACCATGTGCATGATGTCGTCCACATGTCCTAGCTGAAGAGATACGTTCAGGACCCTTCTCAAATCATCGACCATGGAGTTATATACGATGAGTGTGGGTAGAATTTTATGGAGGTTATATTAGATATTTAGGATTGAAAAGATTAGGTCCTTCATGGATTTTCTATACCTTTGGTGCACGTTTACTAGAAGCACAGGAACATCCAGGAGAGCGCATGGGAGCGGGAGGCTTAGATTTATACTCAGTACCCCCACATGTTTACCTAGTTTGAGTTGTGGCTTACAGGGACGTAGAGCCTTGAGGTGGGGAGAATGTAAAGACCCATAAATTTCAAGTATTTTTTTTAATTAAATGGGAATTTTACGAGTCCGTGAAAATTTACGGCGCATGATTTTGAGGCCTGAAGTGACCGGAATGAATTTCTTAACTTCTGTTCAGGTACGTTCATTAAACATGCGAGGGGGGTTGTCTAACTTTTTAACCGGTTCATGGAATTGAAATTTGTGGGAATCGTTTAACTCATAGAGAAATTATTCACTTAAGGAGACTTTCACATTTACGGTAGAGGGTCAAGGGTGAATCTTAGTTTTTGGGTTTATCGTGAAAGAATAAAATAAAAATAAAAGTGTGTGAAATTTTATTTGTATTTGCAACACCCATATGGGTGTTGGGAGGTGAGGTCCACTGGAACTAAACCTCCATGTGAATGTTGAGAAATGGGGACCACCAAACCATAACCTCCCGTTAGAGGATATGGTGGTGGGGACCACTCGAGGCCTAAACCTCTTGAACTCTCCTCATTATGGTGAAAAACCACCCAACCCCTGTCATTAATGTTGAGAAGCCTCTTGACTTCCTCCACGTTAATCGTGCCAATGCACATACCGTTAATTTTCCAACCAAGTTAATTAATTATAATAATTTGAATTTGTGCCAACGAACTAAATAGAGAACTTAATCTATTATCCTTGGAATCTTTGGTGGAATTGGGAGGAAGGAGCACTTGGGATAAAGATCTTCAACGAAGAACGCGTTCTTCCACAAAGAATGCTCCACTGACGAAGAATGCTCTGTCAATGAAGAGCGCCGACCCCCTTCTACATTCTTCCATGAGACTTCTTCCGACGTGGGACATCCTCATCTATGGTGAATCAACAACCATAGTACCTTTTTGCACCAACGTCATCAAGCGAACAAGGTAGGGGTTTATTTGTATTTTATTATCGCTTCCCATGTTCTCCACTTCTAATTATATTTTGGGATTGGGAATAAAGATTGATGAGGGTTGTGGGAAATGATCTTTTAAAATATCTTCCATACACATTCATGCTTCATTCATTGGGAACATCTTGCTACGACTCTAAATGTGGAGGGTTCGGGCCAAACAAACATGGCCCGACCCCTCCGTCATTCTTCTTTAATTTATTATTTGAAATTGAGGAAGGCGAAGAAGGTGATGAAGGCAATGATGCCGCCACCCCTGGCCTCCGCGACTCACGACGCCCTGTGGCGCTTCTCCCTCTAGGTTAAACCGGCCCCGCACCCAGCCGAGCCACATGCAGCCGGATAGAGGTGCCACACCACCCCGGGCCGAACCCCCTCATAGTGCCTCCGCCATGTCGATCCGTTGCACCATCGCCATGATGAGCTTCCACGTCGCCCTAGGCTGAACCACTCTCATCACGTCGTCTGCCGAGCGGAGCTGTCACGCCACCACTGTCCACTGAGACATGTCGTCGTCCTCCATGTTGCGCCGCTGTCTAGGACGAGACAAGCCGCACCACCATCATGCTGAACTGATGTCCGGGCCAAGCCGAGCCGCCTCCACCATCCTGCCCTCACCACGGCCTTCCGAACCAATCGAGCCACCGTTTCCACTGCCTTGCGAGCCACCCTGATCCGAGCTAGCCCACAGATGATCCGTTCCGCGGTAGAGCCGCCCTCGCGGCACCCTATGAGAAAAATCCACCTTTGTGGCCCCTCGCTATCGTCGGGTCGAACCCAACGGGCCAGGCCGGACCCAGTGGGTCTGGCCGGGTCGACCCGAGTTGGGTCTACCCATGCTGGGTTAGAGCGAGTCGATCTGACCGGGTTGGACCGGACCCAGGCCCACTACGACCCATTTATGCTTCATCGGCCATATCTTTGTCACCAGACGTCCGTTTGACGAACCGTCAGTGGCGATGGAAATCTTGGAGAGAGACGATCCTATTGAGTTATACCCCACTGTGTTTTGGATTAATATAGGGAACGGTTATGTTGGATCAAGCACGAATCCAACCAGGCCCTTGGGACTAAAAGGATAATAACTCAGAGATAGGGCGTTTGATTAACGCTTATTCTATTGCGTTGAGACCCCGATGACATGGAAGACCTTTAGAATACTTCTTCATGGTTCTTCGTGGTAGTTGGAGTATTTGACCAGTGGCTTGGGAAGCGGTTTCCCCAAGCACGATACATACAAAACCCTACGACTGGCTGAGATTTGATGACTGCTGGCCGTTTTGACTCGGAGTGAATCGATTAGCCCAGTGGGGAGCTCCTTGGTGACGTGACAGACCCACGGTGGGGAGCGCCTTTGTTATGCGGTAGAACAACAATACTCTATAGGAGGAGTACCATAGCATGTTATGAGGGGGAGTGCCTTTGCGTGACACGGTAGACCCACGATGGAGAGAGACTTTGTGTGATGGGTCAGACCCATGGTACTCGATAGGAGGATTACATCAGAAGTCCAAGGTTAGTGTTAAGCGCCTCTGTGTGATGCGGCAGGCCCAATGTACTTGATAGAGGAGGAGTTATCCAGTAGCCGAGGTGTTAAAAATTTTAGTTGTTACTTCCCTAGAATAAATCCAGGTATGAGCTGAGTAAGAACCTCTATTATTCTTCATGATTGAGATGGATTACTTGATAACCTAGGTCTATTTGTAGGCATATACCGATGTAGGGTTATCTGTTGATTTATTGATTTGTGGTTATCCTTGGTGGATTTTTTGAGACATTCAGGGTCTCATAGTTTATACTAAGTATTCTTATACTCACCCCAGCATGGGCTATGCCCGCACCTTGTTGTGTTGGATATAGACGACAGATATTGCTGACTGAGGCTGAGAGTACCAGGACCGGACGGTACTCGGAGGTGGACCATACGACATGTCGGTACGCAAAGGAGACGACTAGACGAGGAGTGCTGAGGAGGCGATCCGTACGTACCCTTCAGGTAGAAACCTCGGAGGACGATCTAGTAGATATCTTATCTCTTCCTTCAGTTGTAATATATTTCAGTTGTACCTGTACTTTCTAGTTGGGCTTGTATTCTGTCCCTTTTTACTTACAATAATCATTTGTTTACTATATAGTTGACTTGCATTCGTATTTTGATGCGTGTTTGGTTACGTGTGTTTACAGGTTATAAATTTAATTCCTTCCTAGTTTAGGGAATACACCTTTAGTGCTAGTCTCCAGCCCCTAGCCTGTGAAAGGTGGTCTTGGGGTAGTCACATCACGGGCCCCGGGGGACGGTTCATGAAAATCTTTTAGAAATTGTTATATTGGAAATAATCACTATGATATATTTTAGGGATTCTAGCTTTGAGAAACATGGGTGATCAGCTTCCAGGTATAGTAGTTCTTTTCTGAGTGTCAGGATGCAGCGATTTGAGGGTTCTTAAAGGGGAAGTACCATTTGGATGGCATGAACTTACTTTAATTTTGCGTGTCACCAATGTGGAAGGTCAAAACAAAAAAAATCCCATGTATAAAAATAACTTGATTAAGTGTCATACTAGAGGTAGGATGGGTCACCTACAACAACATTAATACTATTTTCTCATATGCTTGGTGAATGTGGTTCTATGATAGAACCTCCTTATGTTATAGGATCAGAATGTTCACATCATGCATGATGTTGGTATTCTATAGGTCTTTCAGGAATAGTAGGTGGTCAACCCCAAGGAAGTCCAACATCAATGGTTCCTCATCACTAGAGTGGAAATACTCAAGCTACACATGGTGAATCATTGAGAAATGATTAAGGCCATATTTATGTAGTACAACCTTCTCTAGAGGACCAAAGTCCATGTCTACTTATAGTTGGTGGTAATAAATATAATATATTCTACTATAATATATAAATAATTTGAAATAGGTGCATCAAACTATTTTCAATCTATAAAAACATTGGTATGTATCATTCTAATGATATTATATTATAGTGGCATGATGCCTCTTAACATACTATTAGGAGTTCGAGCTGAGGGTATACACAATAGTAGAGAGTGCCCAGTTGATAATGGTTAGTACCAATTTCTATGGATTTTATTCATCCTTGAGATGACCAATTTCGATTACATTCACAATAATAAAAATATTGTGCCTTATCAACACATGGTGGATTTCTATCACTATTGAATATATTTCACATCACATGAGGGTAGAATATATATACATTAGATAGAGTAGGATATCAAGTAAATAAAAGATATACCCAAGCATATTGGGCGATGTGGAGTAAAATCCTCGATGTGATGTATCTTGATGAGTGATAATGGAATGATTCTTGTGGAATTAGCTCTTATTTTTTGATCATTTGATAAGAATATTCCCTTCTGATTTCTCTATATTACCTTTATGGAGAGGTTTAGTTAACCATTATGGTTGTGCTAGGTGTTGAAATACTTATCATTCCTTCTTATAGGATTACATATACATAGCTCTGGGAACTCATGATGAATCATGAATAATTTGAGGATAATGGGTCTCTCCAACATAGAACTTCTCCATGGATTTCACTAGTTCATTTCACCAATTAGGTGGAAGATAAAAATTGATTGTGCATAGATTACCAACAATTGGACAAACTTATGTTGACGAACTAATAACTACTTCCTCATATATATGGTCGTGTTGACATTCATTGAGAAGAAATTTTTTTCTCAAAGATTAATTTGAGGTTAGGCCACCACCTTGTGTGCGTGGGGAAATCAGACATACATCATACATTATTTTAGAAAAGGTAAAACTTTTATGAGTATCTGGTCTTTCAGTTTGGTATTACAAACATACCAGCAGTCCTTATGGATCGGATGAATTATGTTTTCCACTAGTACTTTGATTACATTGTTTTAGTCTTCAGATACAATACCATAGTGCGTTCATGAACTAGACCCGGTCATGCCAACCATTATGGGATTATACTAAAAACACTGATATTTCACTAAATATATGTGAATATCCACAAATTCCACTTTTAGATCAAAATTGTTTACTTATTGGTTCATATCATATTAGACACGTGCATACATATTGATGTAGAGAAAGGGATAAATTTGGTTTATTGGGTGGATCCCAAAAAAGTCTTTTATGTACATATATTCTGACGAATTAGTTTCCATTACAGGTGATTCAACCACTATTTATACTGTACGGTAGTGCCTTTCATGGGATTCAGTAATAACGGTATGAAATTTTAATACATTAAGGCTTTTGAGACAATGTTTTAGGAGTTAAAAAGAAGAAATAATTCATCAGTGATCTCGATTCTTCTAGATCAATGTAGAAGCCACACTGTCAGCTATGACACATTAGGAACCAGGTATGGGGAAGTGATGAAGTATGGGAATCATGTTATGGTGTATAGGTCTTATCATCTGAGGCCTAATGAGTGAAATTATCCTATTCATGACCTATATCTGTCTTTAATGATATACTATCTATGTTGTTAGGTGCACTACTTATTAGATGAGAAATTATTTGTTTACAAAAATAAAAAAGCATCAAATACATAACAAAATAGCGAGATATAAAACTCTTGTAGAATTTGTGGGTGGAATACCTTAACTCCTTCAACATTGAGTATTTTATACACCTGATAAGGGAAACTATATAGCTGATTCCTTGAGGCATAATACTTGAAAACAAGTCATCAGGGAGGCCAAAGTGTGAGGAATATTATGTGTCTATTTTTTGAGATGCACTTGGAGGTTTTGGAAAAACACTATAAACAAATGAAAAACATCTATGGAGGTGGAATCCTACCTTCTAAAGTTGTCCTCGTTGAGGTAGTTATCAGATTCTGAGGGACATGTCTTGATGGATAGAATCAAAGGTGGGAACCATCCACTAGAATGTGTTGTTGATGATAATGATATCTTTCTCTATAGTGGACATGTTTGGGTGCATAATGATATATGGTAATTGCTGATGAGAGAAGTGCATGCCTTAGTTTGAGATGTTAACCCTAGTCTAACAAAGATATATCGATAAATCCATCGTCAGTATTTGTGTCAATGTATGATTTTGTAGATAGAAGGTTTTAGTACTCAATGATGAACCTATCAGTTGGTGAAGGTTGTGAAATAGTTAATTATTAAACTTTTAAATCCTTTATCCGTTCCTAAGTGAAAATTGAATGATATTTCAGATGTTTTATTTACAGGCTTTCTGAGACCCCACAAGGAAGCGACAGAGTTTGGGTGATCATGGATAGGCTCACCAATGAAAAGTAATTCATACTACTATGGGATTCATTATCTATTGATGAGTCAGGAAGGAGTTGCATCATGATTATTTTATGGCTTCATGGTATTCCCCTCTCTATTATATAAATCAATGATTATCTTTTACCTCTCAGTTTAGGCTAGGGTTACAAAATGATATGGTTTCATAGGTGCTCTTGAGTACATTATCTAACCCTTATATTGATAGGAAATCAAAATAGATAATACAGATATTAGATGATATTATATTTTCCTATATAACTGATGTTAGTGGTTCATTGGAAAATCATATAGCCTTTTTTGAGTTTTAATAAATCAATATATTTTAGGAAAAAATTCAAATGGTACCATTTTTGGAACATACAGTAGTTTGGTTCATTCACCTATGTGATAGTTAAAGGTAGGTGAGGAAACTCAACTTGGTTCCCATCTCATTCAAGAGACTTCAGAACAAGTCCACCCGATCCCGAAGCTTATGGATACATCTCATTCTAGTATGCAGTGTTATACAAATCAACATAAAAAACCTATGGAGTTTGAGGTTGGACAACATGTCTTTCTACAGGTGTCACCTAGATTGGGTCATAAATGAATCGTGATACAGTTCAATTTATCACATCGTTATGTTGGGCCTTTAATGATACTAGTGAATGTTTTTCTGATAGCCTATCTTTTATAGCTACCTCAGAGTTACTGTTCCTGGCATGATGTCTTAAACATATCACATCATCAATGGTATATTTCCAACTTGATTAATTTTTTTTGACCATGAATATATTTATTTGGAGGAATATATCTCCTTCTAGGGGTATCTAATGCATATAATTGATCAAATCACAAAGGATCACCAAGGATGGTCAGCTCCTCTAGTCTGAGTGTTATGGAATAAAAGGAAAAAATAGGATGAAACATGGGATAAGATATTCGATGTACATGGGAAGTTGATGAAACTCTTCTTTGAAATTATTTTACCAACATCATAAGGGACACTCTTGGAAACGTTTTCTCAAGGATTTGAGGTTTTAACATCCTAACTTTTATCAAAGGTAATAACCATTTTTCTCTTTAAATCTCTTATTTTATCCCTAATATTTATTCCAAATGATTTTATGGTGGTATCGTGGGTGTATGTGGATTTTGTGGAGCCTGAATCACTTAAATTTGAAGAGAAATGATGGGGAACATGGTCAATGAAATTGTGCCTCCCAGTCGATATGGTTTCTCTAACCATACATCTTCAGAATGTGGGGTGTTTGGGGACACATGGATTTTTTGACATGGTGTGACCCCAGGAGTAGGCCTATATTAGAAACCATCCTTTTATGATAAATGAATTTTGAATTTTTTGCATACAATAAACCAAATCATTAACCTAGGCCTTGTGAGGGTCCTCCTTTGGTAGTGTCATAGAAAATAGTTGGTGAATTATTTTCCCAACCGTGTATCCAAACTATTTTTCCATGCATTTATTGGAGAATTTTTTAATGTTCCATAAATTGTTTTTAATTTTAAAACCCCTCCTCCACCTCTTGGTTACATCAGACTCCTCCTCCCTTATATATCCTTCAATTATAGGGATCAAGCTATCTTCCTCATCTGGAATCAAAATCTCTCAACATCAGATCCATTAGAAATCTTATAGAAAGTTATTTAATCCTCTTTATTCTATTTCACATTGATAATACTCTCTGTTGAACTATCGTAGTTCAAAATATTTTCCCCCATTTTCATGGAATATGATGATTTCTAGGATACCTCCCATTCAATATAAAATCAATCACTGATACTGGACTAGTGAAGCACTACATCTATAAGGTAGGTGGTTTAGTTATTTCATATAAGTTTTATATCATTTTATATTTGTCTCCATGTTATATCGAATGGAGAATTCCAATGATTTCTCCATTACATTAATTAAAGTATCAAAATTGGCTTCCAATGTGTATTATGACCCTATCATGAGGGAAATCACCTCCAAGGGTGATCACATTTACATAATAATCCACATTGGGTATTCATAGTATGTTATAGACAACAAGTCGTTATTATAATTATTTAGATACAATTTTTAGGTGTACATCCCCTATTGTTAATTCCTTGAGTTATGAATTGGTTTGAATAGGATGATGAACAATGATAAAGTCTCTATACTTTATTCCATAAACTAAATGTGTGAACTAAGTGAATTGGTTATGTTATAATGATATACCGCTTATTCATTAAATTGGGTTTTTAATTCAATCACTTGGAAAACTAGTTAAATCATTCTAAATACTTTATTTGTTAATGGTACAATTTTAGCTATCCAATCCTTACCTCTATGATTTCTCATGGGTGGTACAATGCATTCCATATTAAGGACCCATTTGATGGGCTCATTTTTATGGTTAATTAGTATTTATTATGGAATTGTAAACATGCCATGGATGACACTAGCTATGTATGGGGTGGGTTCTACATGGTTTTTCATTTACCTTTAGGTAACTTTGATTACTTACCTTGTAGAGGCCCCAATGAAATTCATAGTGGCGTGATTGATGTAAAAAGCTATGAGAGAGGCATGGGTCCCAACATGAGATACTATGGTTAGACTCATAGGTTATTTCATGATGTCATCACACAATGACTATAGTGACACTTGGGACCTAATATTTGATAACCATGGATAAACTCCCTGGAATTAATCTTCTACCATGCCCCTAGAGTGATACAAGGAATTCCATTATAATTTCAATGGTGGGGATCATGGTGACTCTTAATAATCTATAATGAGTTTAACTAAATTAAAAAGGGAAGAGGATGTTTTTAATAATAAATTTAACTAAAAATTTTAACATAATGGATGTTTCATCCAAGATAAATCTAAATAATAGGGAAAATCAACATCTTTTTATATTATCCAACTCACTTTACTCGTGTAGGATACCTTGGTTCATACTCACCAGCGTAGGTAGACGAATTTGGAATTGGAGGTGTTTTCAATCTGAAACTGAGTCCGATGCAATTATTTATTTATTTATTTCATGAATGTATTAATTATGTAACATCATTACATTTATATTTCATGTGATTGACTGAGGTAGACACTATTGGTGGTGGGATAAAAAGAATATATCTCGTACCCAACTTGGGACGCATATAGTTCCGAAGAACACTTCATGCATGCACACAAAGATAATGGGAACCTTCCATATTTTCATGCTTGATTTATCATTCTAGGATGGAGTTTGGGGTACGGGGTCTAAACCTATGATCATAATGGTTATAGTAACTACTTCTTTGGAATTTTTCTATTTTAATATCATGTGGTATAATATTAAATACATTATTCTCCATTCACACTTTTTTATAGTACCTGGCATTCCGTCCTTATTGTTCTTATTTATTATTATTTTATTAATTATTTGTGAACTTTTTATTTATCAGGTGTGGCTATTTCTTCTATTTCCACTACTATTTTCTATTGATATTCCTTCCTCTATGATGAGTTTCTGGTATGGTAATATGGTGTCCAATTATCTTATATATTTATTTTTATGAAGTTCAATTCTACAATATGATCAGTGTGGGAATAGTATCCCCACATACATATCATAGGCCATTATTGCAAGTCATCATCCTCTAGCATTCAGGGAGGGACACATGTGTGTTTTGGCCACCACCTCAGGGAACAGGTTAATAGAATCAGGGGTAGGACACAATATCTATAAACCATTTTGTATTATTTGGTATCATAATCACCCAATATCCAACATCATCCAACCATAAAAGTGTCTGACACCAATACCCTTAATAATCCTAATAAGGTTCCATTTGAATGCTTGAATGGAAACTATTGATATATAATAACTTTCCTAGGGTATGACCTTATTAATACATCCTTGGAAATATATTGAATAAGACCTCAAAATATCATCAAGATTAGGTATGGTTCTTTCATACTGACCATCCATCTTAGGATGATAAGAAGTACAATATCTGAGTTTCGAATCCCACTCTTCCAGAAGGCTTCTCAGGAACATTGAGGCATACTTCCGATCTCGATCGGAGAAAATATAGAGTAGAAGTCCATGATATCATACCACATATAATATTTGTATCATAGATATTTGGTCGAGGGAGATGTCTTCATTTATAGTAATGAAATGTGACGACTTTGTAAGATAATTGGATACCCCCAAAATGGTGTTATTAACATTAGGTATCCTAGGGCTACCAAAAATGAAATTATTTCTTATGTTTTCCAATTTCAATGCAATTATGTGAAATTTCATTTACCAAACCCTTATAATTAATTTATTCACCCTTATATTATTTTCATTCCATGCATTAAGATGCAAATTCAACAATTTTTCCCTTCACAATTGTGAAAAACCAAATCCAGATGCCGCTTAACAGGTGCCCCATGCCCGGTGGGCCACATGGCTTCATACACATCTTCACGAATGCCAGAAGATACCGACTAGAAGCGAGGGCCTAGGGTGTTTCCTTGGGACGAATATTCCAACATTATAAGATTGTAGCATAGTGGAAGGAATATAATGAAATAGTAAATAGCAGAATAAATATAATTAAATAGAAAACCCAAATTAATGCAATAGATAAATAAGAATTAAAATAACTGTATCAATAGGAACAGTTATGCTGCAATGTAATATATATGGAAGATTAGAAAGCATGGATACAATAAAATAGGCATAACAGGTTACACATTTTAAAAGAACAAAAGTCTACTCCAAGCATCTCAAGATCCCACTCGGTCATTCATTATCAACCTCCATCCTATCTGCATAAAATCAAGTATTGGATGCTACATGCTTCCCTTTTCCCATACTTTAAACCATTTAATCAACTCTGGGTACCAAACAGTGCCCAGAGAGGGTGTGAGATAAATATTAGTCAGCCACCACCAATGGAATCTATAACATCCATCCCCTGTTATGGAATATAGCAGTGTGCATGCCTACATATATTGAGTAATGAAAGAAGTACAATATAACAAAATAAACAAGTACGTGCTTCAGCCCTCGACTGATGTCTAAACATGTAATCGGTTCATTTTAATTAAGAAATTTCCTTTTAATGTCAATAGGTAATATGATCCATAGCTAGAACTAACATCACCTCATGATAGTAAAGTATTGTACATCCCAAGATGTAACAAGGCCACCTGAAAAAGATATCCAGTGAAGGAGTTACATGGTAGAACCAAGGTAACATAATCTCATGGAAAGGTAACCCTTTATAATCTGTGTCTAGTTAATGGGTAATATTGTAATCCACAGAGCATAATAAAATTAATTCCATAATAACACACCTACCGAGTCCAAGGAGATCGACCAATGTAAAAAGGGGCTAAGAAAAGATAGGGCCCTATAGTATTTCACTGTGGCACTTAATTGTTAATTCTGGATCTAAGGAGTGTATTTGTGCTATCTTGTAGGAATAAATGGACCCTAAATTAGTATAACAAGCATCCAAGGAATATACAATAACTGGAGTCTAGGTGGGTAGCATCCTAAGAAAACCATATCCTTGAATCAGAATGGGGTTTTTGAAATCCAAGTTTTTCTCCTTTCAGAAACCAAGGTGATGTCAAGTCAATCCATTCCTATTTAAAAATGTGATCATATAGAAATTCTTTTGTTCTAGTCTTGCCTTCCATTAGTGTGGATAGGTCATGTTGACTTGAAACCATTTATTTATTGGTCCATGCCTTGTTTATTATTAGTAAGGATATGACAAGTAGTGTTGAAACCATTTAATAAAGTCTTAATTAGCCATTAATTCACATTCAATTATTGAAGATCACTCTTCTTCCTTCCATTAACATGGAAAGGAGTTCTACGGACATGTAACCTTTATTCAATCTATTTTAATAAGGCTAAGTTATATACTTATTATACCAGCCATTTTACATTTCAAATTTCACTTTTAATAAAAATTTAAAAGGACTTACCTTATGTGGGTCAACTGTCGAGTATACATGGTATATGCCATTTTGTAATACACATTAAACAACATACATTTTTTTATAAAATGACTCACCTTTATGAATTTCATGCAAGGTCACACCCAAACAGTGGCTCAAACATGTCAAAACACTAAAATCACAATTATGGAATATCCTTCGACATGAGGTGGATTTAGTTATGGGTATAACCAATAACAACTAATCATATAACTAGAAAGTTCATAATCATGTTATTCTAACATGTATAGTCACATCATGATAATTTAAGAAATAGTTTCCAATGAAACCGGTGGTCCCCACATGAATATTCCAAAAAACAAAAAACATTAGGGATATGTTATAGACCACCCACCGTAGGGTTATATGATCCTTCTCCTCCAGTATCGGCCATCGATTTTTCTTGGATTGATCTATATCTAAGAAATAGTGAAAAATTCAACCATAAAGATATCTTCGTTGAGAGTGAAAGAGGAGAAGAATGGCTAAAGAGGATTCAATCACCTACCATTGTGCATCCAACATGAGGAACGAAAGGTCGATCCGATTCCGGAAAAAGTAGATATCTTGATCCTTTTTATTGTCCTTCAAAAAGAAAAAATGGGTAAAAATAGAGCAAAATACCACTGGTTATTAGATTAGGAGAAAGGGGGTGGATTAATAGATTATTATAGGAAATTTGGACATTTTTGACAGGTTTTTATCCTACACAAGTTTTGACTGCACAGTTTTTCAAACCGTGTGAGATGGTTCTATATGAAATGTCTTCCACCGCATGGTTTGAGAAAACTGGGCACCATCGATGCATGATTATCGGAAAAAGGGAATTCGCTCATTTAGGTTGCACGACCTTGTGCCACCCGTGTGAGGTTCCACTTTCTGAAAAGACACCATCCGCACGGTTCTCCAAATGGTGTAGAAATCCCACACGGTTTACTCTATACCGTGCGCAGATTATTTTTTATTCTCAAGGATGGTTTTTTGGCTCTGAACAAGCCCCAGACATCCTCAAAACATTTAATAACTCATTATGAATCCGTATTCAGTCCAAATTAATGATTAATAATGAAAATTAAGGGATCCACACCTGAGTGAAAAAACTGAGTTCATACAGACTTCCCCCCCTAAAAGAACTCCGCCCAAGTTCTCCTACCATGGATAAGGAAACACTATCTGAGAACATCTATGGAAATTAGGTACATATATCAGAATCCCTCTCCCAAGTCTTATCATTAACTTTCCCATGCTTCCATATCACCCATAACAAAGGGATATACATGCCTTGGAGAGCCTTCATGCTTCGATAAATGATGCGTACTGGATACTCCGCAAAGGTAGCATCAGATTCTAACTCAAATTACTTGGGATAAAAGGTATGAAATGGCTTAACATGATATTGGAAAAGCTGTGAGGCCTGAAATATGTCATTAATTACATGGTACCTAGGAAATAGTAGTAACCAATATGCTTCCAGCCCGAATCTCTCAAAAAGTACAAATAGACCAACGTAACGGGGCGACACCTTTCCCTACTTTTGTAACTGTTTATGCCCAAGCTTGTGTGATACCCAAAGAAAAAAACGATCCCCAACCACGAACTCATGAGCTTTTCAATGTCAATCGACATAAGATTTCTGTCTATACTGAGCAGTATAAATATTCTTCCGGATCAGGTGAACCTATTATGAAGTCTTTTGAATGGGATGATGACCTACTTGGGTTGCCTTACATGTCTCTAGCTAGCACGAGGGTGAATGGAATGGCCCACCACATAAGGCCTCAAAAGGATCCATATGAATATTAAACTAAAAACTATTTTTATAAGAGAACTCAATGAGAGGGATATGTTTCTGCCAAGAACCTCCAAATTGAATGACACATGCTTAGATCATATCCTCCAAAATATGTATTGTTTGTTCTGATTATAAATCTGTCTGAGGGTGAAACAATGTTCTTAGAACCACCTGAGTTCCCATATATTTCTGAAAACCCTACTAGAATAATGAAGTGAAATAGGAATCCCTATCTAAAATGATAGTATGTGGAACTCAATGTAGTAATATGATCCGACAAACATACAGTCTTCCCATATCATCAACTAAGAAATTATCCCAAATAGGATGATGTGAGATGATTTCATTAGTTGGTCAAATACTACCAAGATAGCAATTCTACCCCTCAACGAATTCGGTAATCCAATAGAGAAATCCATGGAATCGTCTTCCCATTTCCATTTTGGGACTGGATGTGGAAATAAAAAGCCTATAGGTCTCTAGTGCTCCACCATCACCTGTTGATATGTTCAACACCTAGTGATAAAGCCTGCAATCAGACATTTCATCTGAGGCCACCAATACTAGTGCCACATATCTCGATACATCTTTGAGATTCCTGGATGAACATCCCACTCAGAAGCATGGGAATCTTTCATCAACTCATCTCTCACATCTACATGAATTCATATACATCCACCTAGATGCAAGACGTAAAATCTGTCCACAAACCAATCTAGAGGTGGATTATCTCCTGATATACTCTCATGGATAACTAAACTTTCATGTTCTGAATATTTCCTACACATCACTTTCTCGAGGGGGGAAGAGGTAATTTTTAAATATGACAGGTAAGACTGATTGTGACTATTGTGAAACTCCAAATGATGATTAGAAAATCAGGCCATTAACATTCATTCATCATAGGATTCTTATACGACATGCATTTGAGTTTTCTGACTCAGTGCATCTACAACCACATTACCTTTTCCAGACATATAGGTAAGATAAAAAAATCTATGGATTTTTGATATTTAACCAATATTCACTGTCTGAGGTTCTAGTCATGATGATCAAATATATACTTGACGATTTTGTGATCTATATACACCACAAAGTGCTCACCCAAGATATAATGTCTCTAGAAATGTAAAGTATGGACAACTTTTGTTACCTAGAGGTCAGGTGTCAGTTAATGTCTCTTGTGAGGCCTCAACTGCTGAGATCCGTACACAACAACTTTGTCTTCCTACCTCAACACTTCTCGTAGGACAATGCCTGATGCATCACAGAAGATGATATTACCTTTAGCTGGTTCTAGAAGAATCAGAATCCTTTCCAAGAAAATCCTCCCTTTCAACTCCCAAAAGGATTTCTCACATGCTTCTGACCATTTGAACTTGACAACCATCTATTTGAGACGAACAAGAGGTGCTGTAAAACATTAAAATTCTTGTATGAAATGATTGTAATATGAAGCATGTCCCACGAAACTCATGATATCAAACACGTTCTTAGGCTTCTCCCAAGAGACTGTAGAACTAACCATTTTTGGGAAAATAGATACTCCTAATTCTGAAATAATATATGCTAATAAGTGGACCTTATCGATCCAAATGTCTGATTTATCGTTCTTGTAATAATTCTGATGCTCTGTCAGTATACTCAAGAATGATCTTAAGATTTTTGGCATGGCCGTAACGAGTGCGCGAATGCACCAAGATTCCATCCACAAATACAATGAAAAAGAATACCAAATAGGGGTGAAAAATCATATTCATCATATCCATGAAAACAGTAGTCGTGTTAGTAAGACAGAATGGAATAACAAGATACTCATATAGACCATACATATTGCAGAAATTTGTAATAGGTGTGTGTGATGGTCTGACTTGCACCTGATGATAACTTGATCATAGGTCGATCTTAGAGAACATAGTTTCTCCTCAGAGATGGTCAAAGGAATTATATAATCAAGGAAGTGGATACCGTTTCATGACCATAAGCTTGTTCAACCTTATGTAATCCACACATAAATGGGGAGTTCCATCCACCTTCTTAGAGAAAATCACATGTGAGCCCCAAGAGGATTTATTAGTCCATATAAAGCCTTTGGCCTCTAATTACTCTAACTTCCTCTTGAGATACTGAATCTTAGTAGGTGCCATCCTGTACAGAGTAATGGACACTGGAGTTGCTCCAAGAACAAGCTCAATTGTAAGATCTACCTCTCTCTTAGGAGGAAAGGAAAAAATGTCATCAAGAATGACATACCTAAATTTTCAACTAATATATGGAAAATAGTTTCAAGAAAACAATATTCCACTATGAACATATTTGTAATATGGGTGGTCACTCAACCTATCCCTTAATGCTTTGGTCTAGGTCTCCGAGCTGGGACATCTCACTTACCTTTGAAAAGATAATTGCTGCCTCCTGGTGGTGTAAATAAAACCCTTCAATTATAACATTCTACAAAGGTGTGATAGTGGACCGAAATTTCCATCCTGATAATTACCTCTATGCCCGTTATCTCGAGATCAATGAGATACCAAAAGAATGGGAAACTTAATTTTTCAAGGGGCCAGTCCCTAAATTGGCATATTCCCTCCACCCATATTCCCAATGGTGTATCAAGGGTCATTACACCATAGTGATATTGTATCTATAGTCTGAGAATTTCAATGATAGATACAGAAATAAAAGATCTTAAAGAACCTATATCGAACCAATCTGAGCCAATAGTAAAGGCAACTAGAATAATAACGCATACAGTAGATTGTCCCGCATCCCAATCCTTGGGTATTGGATGTAAGACATGCAACTGACCTAGTCCATGACCTTGTGCAACAGATGGACTACCATGATCGTGACAACTCTGATAGAGCTGCTGGTGATCAGAGATCGAAGTACCAAAGCCATGGCCTCTGCCTTGGCTAGACTTGACGGTTCTACTCTAACTCCCCACTAAACATAGTGCAAATTAACTCACTCTTGAATCTGAAATTAAAGTCGATCCCTTTATACTCTATGTTGGTGAAAACATCCTACAAAAGAGCTGATGACGACCCAATCTGATACAAGCCCAACATTCCATAGGGTCTCTATCACACTATGTCTTCTTATTCCTGGGTTTTTCACACTCACGACACACTACAAAGATATCAAATTGGATACTCTAATTGTCAGTTCCCTAACAAAAAATCTCAGGGTAACATTTCCTTCCATCGGAAAGAACTAGTAGCTGGATGTGGCAATGATATTTTTAACCTGGTACTATCTCCATTATTAATGTTAGGCTCTATGATATGGGCATGATCAAATATTACAGAAAATGTAGAATGGTGAAATAAATTCACCTGATTTTGGATGTAATACAGGAAACCATCCGCAAAATGTCTAGCACTTGTAATCTCGTTACTTGCTAGAAGCAGTGCAAGGTTCTATAAATTATTGATACGTGATGAATATGACATATATAACATAGAACCCATATCAAGATGCATTACATATGTGTCTCTGTCCCCTCATATTGACTGAAGAAACATACGATCCTAGAAGGCAGACTGGAATTCAGCCAATAATATGCACTGATGACGTCCAGTCTACGTAACGACATCCCACCAATGATTTACCAAATCCCAAATAATGTATGTATAATGATTGAATCTCTTATATGGAGGCATTTCCTGATGCTCAAAGATAGAGAGTATGGCCTCTATCCAAGACTTAGTAGACTGATATCTATCATCCCATGAAAAGGTAAGAGGATGCTGCTGTAGGAACTCAAGGGTCATATCAGCCATCATAGGTGAAACCCATGGAGCACCTTGCATTGACTGCATCATACATAGGAAAATATAACTAACATGGGAATCAGTTCCGTGATTTAGAATAGAAGAAGGTGCCTCAAGTGGCACTCCTAGAAGTAAGACTGAAGGATCAGAGCCCACCTTGTCTAGAGCATGGTCTTCACCACCCTCCTGGATAACGATATGAGGACGTTGTGGCGAAATTTCTCTACAAATTCCATGAACACAACTTATAAGAATCATAGAAGTAAGGAGATATCATCACTAGTATAATTGGTTGTAAGTAATCTAACTAACCAAGGCATAATACCAAGACTACCCACTTAGATGGCCAGGTATCAGTTAGTAATAAATTAAAAGTTTTATGTCGCTTTGCCGTTAATTATTTGGTTCAGCCCTTTACCTTTCATAATCACGAAAATGTGGTATAAGGATGTGAACCCAATTTTTTTAGCATTTACATTATAATTGATTGTTATTTTTGATGAATCAATTCCCATACAATTGTCACCAAAAACAACACCACTTTACTTATAGCATAATGTCTTGAGTCTATATATTACTTATCCCATCCCATGATGGCCCATACACCTAATGAATTAAGACAAATGATCACTCAATCGAAGCCAATGTAATATAAGTACATGGAACTATCATATCATCAGTTAACAATTACAGGCATATCATGGTATGAAAATTTGTTTAATACAACTATATGGAATGGTAATTTTAATGACATGTGAATTATTGGTTCCAATAATGATACATGTTAAAATAATCCTTTCCATCATATCCTCAAGTGAAGGATGAAATTAATTATCAAATAGAGTAATAATCAACAACACCACACAGCATGTGTGTCACCCAATGGTGAAATAATGTCAACAGTAATATGAAAAATAAAACAACAATTACGTTATGGGAAACTTGTATTTTACCCTGAACATGGGTTCACGATGCCCAAGCACGGATTAGGACCAAGTCCCAAGTGTTCCTATTATCCAATATTTTGTCACCAAATAGTCAAAAAATAAAAAAAAACACCTTTTATATCACATTGTGATGACCCAGACCCAGTTTCCACTTAATGGGTGCCTCGATCCAGGCGGGCCACTTGGCCTCAATATCATCTTCCCGAACACAAAAGGATGTCGACTATCAGTGAGGTATTGAGGTTTTTCTATTGGAAGACCATTCCATCATTAAAAGAGTGTAACAGAATGGAATAAATATAATGAAATAGTAAATCATTGAAGCAATATAAATAAACAGTGTAATAAAACTAAAGCAATAGATAAAAAAGAATAATAATAACTGTATCAACTGGAATTGTGATGATGTAATGTCATGTCAATAGAAAACTGGAAATCATAGATACAATAAAATAGGCACAACATGTTACACATGGTAAAATAAAACAAAGTCTACTCCCAGTATCCTAAGATCCCACTCAGTCATCTGCTATCAAGCTCTATTCTATCAGCACACAATCATGAATTGGAAGCTCCATGCTTCCCTTTGTCAATACCATCATCCATGTAATCTACTCTGGGTACCAAACGATTCCCGGAGGCGGTGTGAGATTAATTCTAGTGGGCCACCACCAATGATGTTTAAAACATCCTTCCTATGTAATGGAATGTAGTAGTGTTCATGCATGAACATATAGAGTAAAGAAAGTAGTACAATATAACTAAATATACAAGTAACTTCTTTAGCTTTTGGCTTGTGTATGAATATGTAACTAGTTCATTTTAATTTTGAAATTAAAATATAATATTAATAGTTCACATGAGGCATCAACAGAACTGACCTCACCTCTTAATAGTGTAAGTAGTGAAGGTCCAAAGACATAATAAGGAAACCTAAAAAAGATATCTAGTGAGGGAGTTCAGGGAATAAACAAGGTAACATAAACTCACGGAAAGCTAACTCAGTAGTAACTTAGTCCAGATAAGGGGTAAGAGTGTAATCCAAGGATCATAATCCAAGGGATTCTACAATAAGGTGGCTACCGAGTCCAAGGTGATCATCCAACGTAAAACAGGTCTAACCAAAGATAGGGCCATATGGGCATTCAAAATGGCACCTACTAGTCAGTGCTGGATCCAAGGAGTTTGTATAAGGTATCCTGTAAGAAGAAAGGGACACTACATTAGTATATCGGGCTTCCAAAAAATTGACAAGAACTTGATTCTAGGTGAGTATCAACTTAATAAAACTATACACATGGTATTCCCTTCTCAGAATCCAAGGTGATATCGAGTCAGTCCATTCCTATTTGATATTGTAATAATGTAGAAATTCATTTGGATCAATATTTTCCTTCCATTAGAGTGGATCAGTCATGTAGAGATGAAACCATTTATTTATCAGTCTAAGCCTTTTCTTCCATTTCTGTTGATAGTCCAAGTAGTGTTCCACACATTTAATCATGTCTTATTTACCCTTATGGAATAACAAATTATTGTAGTTCACTCTGCTAACTTCCATTAACATGGAATTGGGTGATACAGACAAGTAACCTATATTCAATCTCTTTTAATAAGGCCATGTTATATACTTATTTTACTTTCAATCTCATATTTCATGTTTAATAACCATTTGAATGCACTTACCTTAGGCTAGTCAAGTGGTGAGTACACATGGTACATGCCATTATGTAATACTCATTAAACAACATACCATTTGTTATAGGAAGGTTGACCATTAGGAAGGTCAAGAAAGAGAACACCCAAACGGTGGCTCAAACGTTTCAAAACACTAAAAACCTAAATATGGAATAACCTTAGGCATGCAGAAGATTGAGTTATAGGTGTAACCACTAGAAATTAATCACATAATTTGAAATACCCTGGTCATAAAATTGTAACAGGTATAATCATGGAATGTAAATTTAAGAAACATGTTCCAATGAAACCGGTGGGGCCCACAGAAGAATTATAAAAAATAATTAACACTTGGGATGAGTTTTAAAGCACCCACCATAGGGTTGTATGAGCCTTCTCAACTCACATAGGTGCCTGATTTTCCTTAGATTAGAGTAGATCTAAGAAAAGGTGAAAAACACTCATATGGAGATATCGAGGTCGAGATTGAAAGAGGAGAATAACAGATAAAGAGGAATCGAGCACATATTGGTCCACATCCAACATGATGAATGGATACTCGATAGGATTTTACATGAAAGAAGATATCTGCATCCCTTGATTTGGCCTTAAAAAATATCAAAATGGGTGAAAATGAATGGAAATACCAGTAGTTCTTGAATTAGGAGAAATGGGGAGTTTTAAACTCACCTATTTTGATAATCCCAATTATGCTTTCATAAACTTTGACAATCTCAATCTATTTTTTTTTTATTAATTATTTCAATATGTGATCAAGATGATAATAATATTAAGATAATCCCTAATATAGTTTAATCTTTGTCTATCTATGTTTATATGTGTTATGATGTTCTTCTAACCCATTCGGATAATTTTTGCATTAGACAGACAAGTGTTGGGCATAACTACTGATATTAAGCTACCGGTACTCAGTCTACCAATAGACTTAGTCTACCGATAGATAGAGTCACTGATAAGCTAATGTTACCGATATGTATAGAGCTACTAACAGAAACCAAGCTACCGACAGATTCAATCTACCGATACAGAACACTAAGAGCAACCGATAAGAGCTATCGACTGGCCTAATGATACACAGACACGACTAATATGAACCGACACACCAGAGATACCGATAGACAGAAGTCTACCGATAGAACCATTTCACAGATAGTCACCGATATGTCGAGCTACCTATAGAAGTCTGATGATAGTATAAGTCTACCGATATGAGTGCAAATAGCTACCGATACAAGGAGCTGCCGATGGAGCAACAACTACTGCTGAATCAAGAGATACTAATAGAACTAGTCTACCGAGACACTGATAGAGAAAGTATACTGATAGAAGGAGTTAATGATACCTAGACCTACCGATGCCAACAAGCTACCGATGCATGTTCAAAGATCTACCGATGGAAGGTTTTACGACACAAAGTCCACCGTGCACGTCTACCAATAAAGGCTACTAATTCTTGACCAACCAGTCAAACCCTATACTCTTGATAATATATATTTATTTATTTAACGGTTACATTTGATGGTTTTAATGCAGTTAATGTTATTTAATGATTTTTGTTGCATGTCAGGGAACCGTACCTTGTACCCATGCAAAATGTGATTATTCCTTTCGGCCGAAGCTGAAAGCCACAAAGGGATGGAAAGAGAACATTGGACTTGCACGACACAAAAATAACACACTGAGAGTGCATACAACAAGCATCAAGGAACTAAGAAGGCACATTGGTGAAAAATAACAGAGCTGAATATCATTCAAATGTGGTGCATCTGTGAAAGAAAAAAAATCTATAGTCCATGTACACTGGACATACATGAAGCTACTCATTTTCAAGGAGAACACAAGGTGCATCTTGAGTGAACTACAACAAACACATCATCCACTCAAGATGCTAATCTGAACCCAGAACCCAAGAAGAAAACGACACTCAGTTTTCTAAGCATAAACCAGAGAAGGACTTAGAAGCTTTTCTGACCAACCAATCGAGTCCAGAGCCGCACTGTTGATCACTAAATTATTTCTAAACTCAGTTATACTTATCTTTAGTGACTATATCATCACATTTTGAGCAGTGTGTGTACCCTGGTAATTTTACACACACACCGTCTCCTGTGCTAAAATCGAGGATTCGTAAATCCATACTCAAACTCCATAACTCTATTGTTTCCCGCTGTGGATAGTGGTAGAGGTCGAGTAAGACCTGAACAACCTTTGTGCTATTGTTTGTTTTTTCCATGTAGAACTGTGGTAGAGGTTCGTGTACCTGGACAATGTGCTCACTATTGTTAACCCTGATGCAAGGTGTGGATCAATTTATATAAATTGTTGAGAGGACTAAGTCTTTTCTTGAGACTGAACCTCTTGGTTAACTTTGCTGTGTTTTTATTTTAAGTTTATAAGTATTACATATATATTTTACATTTTGCTGCTATTACTTTGAAATACAATGCTATTTGAAAGCTACTTTGATAGTTAATTTAGAAAGTGTTTATACTTATTGTAAACCAGTAAGTTAGTTTCCAAAGTAAATTTAATCTTCAGATTTATTCAACTGAGACCTAATCAATCTTTGAGAAATTGATTGAACATTTATGCTCTGTATAGAGTCACTACAGTTTAACTTTAATTTTAAATTCAGGGATTTTAAGAGAAATATTTTTAGCTGAAATTTTTATTGAAACTCAATACACCCCCCTCTTGAGTATCCACTCCGACCAACATTTTGTATCAGAGGAAAGTTCTTGTTTAAGGATTTTTGAAATACTCTACTTTTCAACTGTGATTTTAGTTGCATCTTTGAAGATCTTAAATTTCTTTTAGTTCTAAATTTTACCTCTTTAATAGTATTTTCTAAAATCTACCAATGGATAATAGAGTAGAGGTTGCTACTACTAATCGGACACCTTTCTTCAATGGCACCAAATATGCCTAGTGGAAACTGAAAATGAAGATTCATTTAGAAAGTATGGGTGTTGATATTTGGATTGCTATAGAATATCAATATAAAATTCTAGAAACTGAAAGAACAACTTGGGATGAACCAAAAAATACTGCTTACAATAATAACTGTAAAGCCATGAATGCCCTACACTGTGCTTTAGGAGATGAAGAGTTTAATATAATTTCTTCTTGACAAACTGCTTATGAAATATGGGATACTTTGGGTGTTTCTCATGAAGGAACAACTAATGATAAAGAAATGAGTTTGAATACTTATACTATTAAATATGACAATTTTAAAATGAAAACTGATGAACCAATTTCTGATATGTATCTCAGGTTTAATGAGATATTCAATACAATGAGTTCACTTTGAAATGTTGTTCCATCTAAGGAACAAATTATGAGGATACTGAGATGTCTGCCAGAACGATGCAGGGGAACTTCTGTTTCAATCATAGAGTCATGTGGCAGTGGATAACTTCCAGTAAAAGAGCATATTGGTAAATTAATGATGTATGAGGAAGAACTCAAGGAGAATATTGAGGAAGATGATGAACCTAAGAGAAAATCCATAGATTTTAAGTGTACTGCCTCTAAGAGTAAAGATAAGGATAAAATAAAAATACCTACTGAGAGTTCAACTAGTGAAGATTCTGATTCGGATAGTGATGTTGAGATGGCTCAAATAGCCTGGAGATTCAAGAAGTTTTATTGGAAGAAGAAATATTTCATAAAATCAAATTACAAAGGAAAGTATGACAATAAGGGACATTCGAAGAAGGACTGGAAAAAGCCAGATAAAAGTGACGAAGTATTCTGTTATGAATGTAAAAGGAAAGGACACATCAAGGTTGATTGACCAAAATTAAAAGTCAAAAAGAAATATGATTATAAGGAAAAGAAGTACAAGAAATCTATGAAGACTACCTGGAGTGCATCTGAGGATAGCACAAGTGAATCAGAAGTTTCTGATTCTGAGAAGAATCATGCCAACATGTGTTTCATGACCAATACCTTTGAGGTACCTATTTCCCATATACTAAATGATTATTATTCTGGAAATAAAAGTGACTCAGATAATGATGGAAATATGTCTAAAGATGATCTATTTGAATACAACAATATGCTATAAGAGAAATTCAATGAACTTAAGGACAAATACAAATCATTAAAGAAACAACATGCTCTTACTAATACTGTTAAAACCGAACTTACTATCGAAAAAGAGAAGAATGCTCAACTATTAAAAGAAAATATATAACTGAAAATGTCAAATGATAAACATAGAAAAGGCTTAGAGAAGTTTGAAAATGGAATGGATACACTAACTAAAATTCTAGGAAAGCAAGCGGCACCAAAATACACTACTGGAATTGGCTACAAACCTGGACAGAGACAGCTTATTAAGAATAGATTTATTCCTAAATCTGGACATAATACTACTAGTTCAAGTTCTGTAAATCCCTATGCTTCAATCAGTTATTCATATATTTATAGATCAAATAATGTTTATCTTTCAAAATCAATTGATTCTATAAATTATATGAGACCCATAAGACAAATATGGGTACCTAAAACTTTGATTTCTAACCTTTCTGGACCCAAGATGATCTGGGTACCAAAATCATTTCCTATCTAAATCTATTTTGTCAGAAACATGCCTAAAGAGTTCTCACAAGAAGGTATGGTACTTGGATAGTGGATGTTCAAGACATATTTCTAGAGATTATTCATGTTTCAAAAGTTTAATAAAGGTTGATGGAGGTCATGTCACCTTTGGTGAAAATTCTAAAGGAAAAATCCTCGCCCTATGATAGATTGGTAACTCTAATTCAGTTTTAATTTCAAAAGTTTTATTTGTTGATGGACATAAAGTATAACCTGTTATATATTTCTCAATTATGTGATGATGGATTTAATGTGAAATTTGAAAATGATTCTTGTAAAGTCTTTAATTATAAAAATGCTTTAGTATTTTCTGCCTTAAGAAATGAAAATGTTTATGCAGTTGATTTAAATTCTTTAGCTAAGCTAAATGTTACTTGTTTAAATGATTTTCATAGAGAATCATGGATTTGGAACAGAAGATTAGGACACTGTAACATCTAGTCACTGAGAAAACTAACTAAGAAGAACGTAGTTAGAGACCTACCCAAACTTGGATTCCCAAATGACAACGTTTGTAATCCCTGTCAAAAGGGAAAGCAATATAAACTTCTTTTAATTGAAAGAGAGAAGTTTCAACTTCTCAACCTCTCGAGTGGGTTCACGTGGACTTGTTTAGGCCTTCATGAGATTCTAGTTTAAATGGGAATCACTATGTATATGTTCTAGTAGATGACTTTTCTAGATATACTTGGGTATACTTCTTATCTCACAAAAGTGAAGCTTGTTCTTACATTATTAAATACTCCTAATCTATAGAAAATCTTAGTGGACATAAGATTAAAATCCTGAGAAGTGATCATGGCCGTGAGTTTGAAAATAAAGAGTTTGAATCATATTTCTCACACAATGCCTATAGTCACAAATTTTATGCTCCTAGGACACCTCGGCAGAATGGTATGGTATAAAGAAGGAATAGAACCCTTTAAGAAATAGGTAGAACCATGATTAATGAATAATATCTGCCTATTTACTTTTGGGATGAAGCTGTGAATATAGATTGTTATATTATTAATAGAGTTTTAATTAGACCAGTTCTTAAGAAGACCCCATATGAGTTGTGGAATAATAGAAAACCTAAAGTTAGTTACATTAGAGTCTTTGTCTTAAAAGTATTTATTCTTAATTCAAAGGATAATCTGGACAAGTTTGCTTCTAAGAGTGATGAAGGAATTTTTGTTGGTCATTCTTTAACTAGAAAATCCTATAGATTCTTTAACAAAAAACCAAATTTAAGGAATAATATGTTCACATCAAGTTTTATAAAACAGATCCACCTGAGCCTAAAACCTTTCTTGAAAATCTTGAGGATGATTTGAGTGTTCTGAACCTTAATGATAAATCTAAATAACCTACTATGAAAACATCCAGTTCTGGACATATTCCAAAATCTGCTTCTATGGAACCCGAACCTATATATGAACATGAAATTTATAATTCTACCTTTACTAGATCAACAAGGATTCTAAAGAATCATCCTTTGGATGTTGTTGTTGGTAATCTTGATAGAGGGACAAATTCTAGAGCTTCTCTAAGAAATTAGGTTGAACATCAAGCCTTTCTTTCACAACTAAAACCTAAAAGTGTCAATGATGCTATCAATGATGAATTTTGTGTAATGGCTATGCAAGAAGAGTTAAATCAATTTGAATGAAACAACATCTGGGAATTAGTTGACAGACCTAAGGACACTTTAACAATAGGCACTAAATGGGTTTTTATAAACGAAGATGATGATTCTCGAAACATAGTTAGGAAAAAACCTAGGATAGTTGCACAAGGATATAGTCAAGAGGAAGTTATAGACTATGGGGACACCTTTTCACCTGTACCCAGATTAGAATCCATTAGGATCTTACTTGCATATGCTGCTAATCTGAATTTCAAGTTATATCAAATGGATGTCAAAAGTTCTTTTCTAAATGGTTTTATAGTTGAAGATGTTTTTGTTGAAAAACCACCTATATTTACTAATCCTCATTTTCCAAATCACGTTTTTAAACTTTCTGAAGCTTTATATGGTTTAAAACAAGATCCAAGAGCATAGTATGATACACATAATAATTTTCTTATTTCAAAAAGTTATACTAAAGGAATTGATGATCCAACTATTTTTTTTAAAAGAATTTCTAAAGTTGTTTTAATAGTACAAATATATGTTGATGATATTATTTTTGGATCTTCCGAACACTCAATTTGTACAGATTTTTCAAAATGTATGCAAAATGAGTTTGAAATGAGTTTAATGGGAGAACATAAATATTTTCTTGGATTTCATGTTTTCCAATATAAAGATGGTATTATTTTGAATCAAAGTAAATAAACAAAGGACCTCATAAAAAGTTTTGGTTTGGATAGTATTATGGAAAGTGAAATTCCTATGAGTACAGTCTATAAATTGGTTGTAGATGAAACTGGGAAACCAGTGGATCAAACAAATTACAGAGGTATGATTGGAAGATTACTTTTTCTTACTGCTAGTCGACCAGATATTATGTTTAGCGTGTGTATGTGTGCAAGATTTCAAGCTTATCCCAAATAATCTCATCTTCTTACTGTTAAACAACTTTTTAAGTATCTTAAACATACTGTAAACTGTGGTTTGTTTTACCCAAAAGGACAACCCTTTGAGTTAATGAGTTATTCAGATTCTGATTTTGCTGGTTGCAAGTTAGATAGAAAAAGAACTTCTGGAACATGTCATTTATTGGGAAAGTCCTTAGTATCATGGTGTAGTAAGAAGTAGAATTATATAGCATTATCTACTGCGGAAGCAGAATACATTGCTGCTGGTAGTTGCTATGCACAAATTCTGTGGATGAAACACACTCTTTTGGACTATGGATATGACTTTTGGCACGTGTCAATCAACTGTGACAATACAAGTGCAACAAATATCTCGATGAATCCTGTGTCTCACTCTAGGACCAAACACATTGATGTAAGGAACCATTTCTTGAGAGATAATTACCAAACGAGTGATATTACACTTGGGTTTATAGGCACTGAACATCAATTAGCTGAAATTTTCACCAAACCTTTGAGTTTGGATAGGTTATGACACATTAGACATGAGTTAGGAATGTTTAACCTCAATCGGTAGAAATCCTCACCGATGTAAAATCCTCACCGATTTAAAATCCTCACCGATGTGAAATTCTCACCGATTTAATATTCTCACTGATGTGAATCCTCACCGATGTAACCCTCACTGATAGAAATTATCACCGATGTGTGCACTGTTTTAAAACTTCTGTCTGCCGCCAAAGTCTGAATAGTTTTTACTTTATTTAATTTTATTTATTTATTTTATTATTCCTAAATGATAAAATTAATGTCTGAGCTACTTCTAAATCCACTGAGCCTCAAACCTTAACCCTCGAACCATAGCTCCCGAATCTTTAGTGAACCCTAAATCCTTCAGACCAGCGATGGAAAAAACCAAACTTCTTACCATCAGAGATGACTCTGTTGAGCCAAAAACAAATAAGTAGAGGACCGAGCAAGAAGAAAGTGGTAGTGGAAGTGTTTCTAGAACTAAGTCAGGGAGACGACCAGTGAATCCTCATCTACAAAATCGACTTATTGTGATTAAAAGGGAGCTGTGTGTAGAATGGCTGTTGCCTAGAAAATCCATAGTACTCAAAGTTCTTGAAGATCAAAAATGGGTCGAGTGTTTTTCTAACAAAAATGGTCCGTATTTCCAAAATTAGTGAAACAGTATTACGATTTTGTAACCTTTGAGAAATCGGAGAATGAAAATTGAGTAACCTATTTTGTGAATGGAAAAGAGATGTCATTTTCATCTGTTGTGTGAGATGAGTGCTTGAATGTTCCACATGAAGGAGTATCTGGATATGTCTCGAGAGCCATACCACCTACAAGTGACATTTTCAACAATGAGACAGCATTGGAAGAGCTGACTAGTGATGGAAGTCAAAGACAAGTAGTTGCTGCAGAAATGGATGGAGAGAACAGATTGTTGTTTAAATTCGTTCAACAAATCTTGATACCGAGGAGATGAGACTTTTCCAATTTGAGATATCAGGATATCTATCTCATGTACCTATTAAAAAATTGTGTAAAGGTGAATTTGTGCATATTGATGATGATCCAAATGGAAGATATGACAAGGCCGAAATCAATAACAAATTCCCTATTCTTTGCTATGTTGATCTCTGTGATGATCAAGGTAAAAGGGGATTCTGAGTCTAAAGATGAGACAGTGTTAGTGAAGAATAAATTATGTATCACAACTACAGTTTGTAAGTACAGGAAAATAAATTGGAAGCCTTAGAGAGGAGAATGGGTCAATGATGACCAGAGGGTGTATGAAAAGTTTAATCTAGTGAATCATCCTTCAAGACCAAAGGATGTGAGGGATCCAGGTTTGGGACCTGATAAAGAGGGGATAGAATACAGTGATGATTCAGAAGAGGAAGAGTCATCTTCTAGTGAAGTAGGATACCCTGACTTGACTCTTATTACAGCTCCTAAAAGTCTATATCAACATAAATCAGATAAGGAAGAAGCTGCTTTAGAGGCTGTTGAAGTGGCTGTTGTAGAAAATGAAGAAGATTTTCAGGACAGTGAAGCATCTCTGTCAGCTGATTCGAGCCTTAGTCCAGTTATTGGACAATCTTTAGTACCTACTGAGGAATAAAATGAGGTTGACATACCCTTTCCAAATCCAGAAGACCCTCCTGCTACTGAAGTGATGGAATTGAAAGTGGAAGATTCTCCTTGGGATGAAAGACCTGCTGAAAATGCTACTGAGAATGTTGTTGTGAATGATGTTATACTAATTTATGATTCACCAGTTTAGGGGGAGCATCAAACTATTCTTGGAAGTGTTATAGTAGCTGTTGGATTTAATTATTGGGCAGAAGACCCTGGTTTTGTAGTCTGTGGTTTAGACTATCCTGATTCAGATAATGAAGAATCTCTAAATAGACCAAAAAATGTTTATGATGTTGAATCTGAATTGTTGCCTGAAGATGTGGTCAGAATACATGACCTGGACAAGCTGAAGAAAAACCTTAAGGAAAGTTCTGTGGAAGAGGTAAAGAAAATGGAAGTTTCTATGGTATCTTAAATTCAATCAGTTATGACTGACTCTGTGGTCATTTTATCCTCTGAAAGAGAATCTATAGTAGTTTCACCTTCTTATTTGGTTACCAAGGCTGATATGGATATCGTAAAAGATGAGCTGAAGGAATCTATTAGTGCCTCAATCGCTTAGATGAATCTTGGTTTTGGTTAAGAGATGAGGATGTTGGAAAGATCATTTGAACTCTCTCTAGGTTGTAATATGTCAACCTTCATGGCAAAAATATTTGAATAAGTTAAAGACTGTCAGGCTCAAGTTTCTAGAATTGAAGCAGATCTTGATTCATTAATGAAATTGGTTATTTCTTTAGACTCTTACATGAGATCCAAATCCCAAGAAGATAATTACTTAGCGTATGTGAAGAGTTTTGTAAGCCAGATGGTTTCAATATTTGAAGGCTTCAAAACTTATATAAAATATCATATTACAATCCAGGATTCCCAAGTTCAAAATCTTATCAGTGGATTGACAAAAAGCTTCAAAGAGACTATATCTTTCTCTGTTGGTCCTCTTTCATCTAAACCTTCAGTGGATTTGAATCAAATTCGAGCTATGATGAAAGATTATCTTGGTTCTACCTCAACTAGTGGCTCTATGGACTCATCTGAACTGAGCAGAGTTGTTCTTTCTACCAGAGATTCATCCACAGAAACTGTGAAGTTAGTCCAAGACTACATGAGAGAAGCCTCTGCCTCTCAAAATGAATTGAAAGAAAAGGTGGAATCCTACTTCTCCAAAATTAACACAAAGACCCAAATGACTATTCATTTCAAGTTTCTGATTGAGAATATGAAACTGCCTCCCATCAATCAAGCCTTCTGAGAGAAAGTTAGAAATATAAGAGAATTGAGTCTAGCATTGGACAAGTTTATGGAGAACTAGGATGACTTCATATCTGCTATGGAGAGAGGAGGAGGAATAATTATGGATTTCATAAATCTGTTACTGCCTTTTCTTCATGTTGATGCTAGGCCAGTAATTGTCCCTCTTACTTTGACTGCCTCTGCCTCTACTGCTTCTCCAATTAAGATGAATCATGCCCAAGCCATTCGAATCCTCACACCTATGATCACACAAAGGACTACTCAATACAGGCCAGTCACAGTGTCAGTTGCTCAGCCTTCTGTGGTCATTTCTGGAATTCCTAAACCTTCACCAGCATCCTCCCCACCTGAATCCTCTTCTGATCCCAAGGGAAAATATCAAATTGAGGATGTGGATTGATCAAGTAGCTGGACTGTTTGATAGGAAACCTATGTATTTTGTTTCTTTCTTTGTACCTTCTCCGGAACATGAAATGAAACTGATTTTTCTTCTCTTGTCTATTTTTTCCTCTTCTCTTTGGTTTCCCTCTTTTTGATTATCACAAAGGGGGAGAAATATTTTACCAAGATTTTACAAAGGGGGCGAAATACTCTCTACGTATCAAAGGGGAAGACATATTCACCCATGGGGATAGATATTAATGAAATGGGGAGAAATGTTCTACAGGGATATTAAGGGGGACAATACATAATGGGGAGAAAGTATCAAAGAAGGAGAACTTTTATCTAAGAGCTATCATGCTTTTCCCCTTTGATTCCTCTGAATTTCATCCTTTGATATCATTTCCTTTACTCTCATCCTCTGATACCATTTCATTTAGTTCTCTGAAACCACTAAATTTTACCTCTGATATCATGGTTTGTTCTTTTATCTCTGATACATTTAATTCTATCTATGATAAATTGTGTTTTATAACATAATGTTTTCTTTGAGAATATTGAGTTCAATTATATATCCTCTGATTCATTTTTTTAAAATGATAATATCATAAGTTGTGATTATCAAAAAGGGGGATATTGTTGACCTCACCTGTTTTGATAATCCCAATTATGCTTTCATATACTTCGATAATCTCAATCTAATGTTTTTCTATATATTAATTCTCTCAATCTGTGATGAAGATGATAATAATATTAAGATAATTGCTAAGATAGGTTAATCCTTGTCTATCTATGTTTATATGAGTTATGAAGTTCTTCTAACCCATTTGGATAAGTTTTTTATAAGACAGACAAGTGTTGGGTATAGCTACTGATATAGAGCTATCGGTACTCAGTCTACCGATAGACAGAGTCACCGATAAGCTAAGGTTACCGATATGTACATAGCTAATGACAGAAACCAAGCTACCGACAGATTCCGTCTATCGATACAGAACACTAAGAGCTACCGATATGAGCTACCTACCAGCCTAATGATACACATACGCGACTGATATGAACCGACACACCAGAGCTACCGATAGACATAAGTCTACTGATAGAACCAGTTCACAGATAGTCCCCGATATATCGAGCTACCGATAGATGTCTGCTGATAGTATAAGTCTACCGATACGAGTGCAAGCAACTACCGATACAAGGAGCTACCAATGGAGCAACAGCTACTCGTGAATCAAGAGCTACTGATAGAACCTGTCTACCGAGCCACCGATAGAGAAAGTCCACTGATAGAAGGAGTTACTGATACCTAGAGCTACCGATACAAATAAGCTACCGATGCAAGTTCAAAGATCTACCGATGGAAGGTTTTGCGACACAAAGTCCACCGTGCACGTATACCAAAAAAAGTCTACCAATGATTTACCAACCAGTCAAACCCTATACTCTTCATACTATTTTTTATTTATCTAATGGTTACATTTGATGGTTTTAGTGCAGTTAATATTATTTAATGATTTCTGTTGCATGTCAGGGAACCGTACCTTGTACGCATGCAATAGGCGATTATTCTTTTCTACCGAAGCTGAAAGCTATAAAGGGATGGAAAGAGAACACTAGACATGTGCGACACAAAAAGAACACACTAAGTGTGCATACAAAAAGCATCAAGTAATGAAGAAGGAACACTGGTGAAAAAGAACAAATTTGAATATCATTCAAATGTGGTGCATTGGTGAAAGAAGAAAAATCTATACTCCAAGAACACTGGATATACACGAAGCTACTCATTTTCAAGGAGAACACAAGCTGCATCTTGAGTGAAATACAACAAAAACAAAACACACTCATGCTGCTAAGCTGAACCAAGAACCCAAGAAGAAAACGACACTCTGTTTTCTGAGCAGAAACCAGAGAAGGACTTAGAAGCTTTTCTGACCAACCAATCGAGTCTAGAGCTGCACTACTGATCACTAAAGCATTTCTAAACTCGGTCATATTTATCTTTAGTGATTATACCTTTAAATTTTGAGCAGTGTGAGTACCCTGGTTATTTTAAATACACAGTATCTCATGTGCTAAACTAGAGGATTCTTAAATCCTCACTCAAAGTCCATAACACTTTTTTTCCACTGTGGATAGTGGTAGAGGTCAAGTAAGACCTGAACAGCCTGTGTGCTGTTGTTTGTTTTTCCCACGTAGAACTGTGGTAGAGGTCCTTGTACCTAGACAGTGTGCTCACTATTGTTAACCCTGATCCAGGGTGTGGATCAATTTATTTAAATTGTTGAGAGGACTATGTCTCAGCTTGAGACTGAACCTCTTGGTTAACTTTTTTGTTTTTTTATTTTATAACTATAAGTATTACATATATATTTTACATTTTTCTACTATAACTTTGAAATAAAAATCTATTTTAAAGATACTTTGATAGTTAAATTAGCATGTTTTTATACTTATTGTAAACGAGTAAGTTAGTTTCAAAAGTTAATTTAATCATCAGATTAATTCAACTGAGACCTAATCAATATTTGAGAAACTGATTGAACATTTACACTCTGTATAGATTCACTACAGTTTATCTTTTTTTTTTTAAATTGGTGGATTTTAAGAGAAATATTTTTAACAGAAATTTTTATTGGAACTCATTTAAACCCCCTCTTGAGTATCCACTCTGACCAACAGGGAGGATAAATTGATCATTAAGGGTGTTTTGGACATTTTAAACAGGATTTTAGCCTACGCGTAGTTTGTCTGCCTAGTTTCTCTGCACAGTTTTTCAAACCATTTGCAAACTGTGTGAGATGGTTCTACCCAAAAAGTATTCCTCTGCATGGTTTTATCAAACTGTGTTCTATCCATGCACGGTTACCTAGAAAAAATGGAGATAAAAAAGTTAGGTTTCATGGTTTTTTTCCAACCATGTGATGTGCCACTGCCCAAAAAAACACCATCTGCATGGTTTGGCAAACCATGTGGAGTTCCTATATGGTTTACTCTTAATCGTGCAGATATTATGTTTTCCCCAAAATGTAGAATTCTAGGCTCCGAAAAAGACCTAGAAACCTTTTGAACCATTACTAACTCATTAGTCATTTGTATTAGGTCCAAATTAAATATTTATAGCGAAAATTAAAGGATCCAAACCTAAGCGAAAAAATAGGTTCTCACAACATTAACCCACCAGACATTTTTATTTAAATATATAAACATCTTTTTCCTTCTAGGATGAATACAGAAGGATAATATATGTGAAAAAATATTTAACCTCCTTCTCCAATTCTAGCTTTTGTGGGATACATATCCCGGTTCCAAGAATTATAATGTTGTATTTTAAAAAGTATAAAATCAGATTATTTTCTACCCTTTTTCCATCACCTCATCCTCTTTATAGGACTCATTGATCATCTAATGAATCAATGGTTGATTGTTTATTTGATAAAGGTGTTATAAATATTATTTTAATATTCCATTTTATATCTTTAGAAAATATTAAAAAAAATTGAACAATATCAATTCTCTTCAATGATAAAATCCCCAATTCCTTTCAATATAGAGAATATTTCACTATATTTTGATTACAAGAATGGTAATATATTGAGAATTCATAGCCCTTGAATATATTGAACAATGTTCCTTGGTACATGTTATATTATTTATATATAAATATATATTTAAAGCTATTTTGATCCATATACATTTCACACTTCTCCCCATAGAGATAATGTCACCACATCTTCGTTGCAAAGATCACTACTACTGAATTTATTTCTTGTGTTAAATAGGCATTCTTAAGAAATTAACACATCCTTGAGGAATATGATATCACTATATCATTCCTGTTTATTACATAATGGAAAACCTTCATTGATGATTCAATGTACTGAACAAAAATTTCAACACGTGTGGTTATCCTTACTATTATTGTAGAGTTAAGTCTCTTTTTAAACTCTATAATATCTCTTCATATTTATTGGTCCATAAAAACGTTACACCATTCCATTTTATATTTTTTAGTTTATTTTATTATTATTATTATTATTGGAAACCATCGATAATACATAGAGTGTAATTGGAAGATATATATCTCTTTTTTAGATGTTGATATAGGCTTGTCGTTAATTTTCTTTATCATATAAGGTTAAAAAAATACCCCATTACTAGAAAAAATATTCCATAAGAATGATACATCCTTCATCTAAAAGTCACATTCAATAAATATTTTATATAGCCTATCCTTTGAAAATTAAATTACCCTAATATTCAAATTCTCATCATGCTTCTCAACTCTCTTATACTTTATCAAAATATTATCTATAAAGACTACCACATTTTTTTGAGGTAATATTTAAAGACAATATAAATTGTGTCTATAAACATTGATGGAAAATTTTTGAGTCTAAAAGGTATCACCTTGAATTTATAGCATCCCTACCTTGTTCAAAAGATAGTTTTGTGAATATACTAGTCCCTCACTATTAGTGATATCCTAGATAAGGTATCATTAAAAATAAATAATAAGGACAACATGGTTGATTGAACATGTTGTGTATCCATGGAAGGGGATTCTTTTCCTTTATTATGGTTTTTTTGACCTCATGATAATCAATGTAGATCCACATTGACCCTTTATTCATCCTAACGATGTGGAAAAGTGCTCCACATAGTGAATCACCTTAGTGTATAAATCCTTTATCAAGATTCTTCTATATTTTTTTCTTCAACGCCCCATGTTCAACGATGGCCATTACATATGGAGACTTATATATTCGAAAATATCAATTTATAATCATTATGGAATATTATAACTCAAGTCTGACAAAAATACTAGGAAAAATTTCATGATATACATCAATATTATCCTTTACAATGGGAATCTATTCAATTGTGGTCCTTTCAATCATCTAAATAATTTTAGAAGGATGTTATTAATTAGAAGGAAAAAACATATATTCTTTATATAATGATACCAATATAGATTAATCCTCCTTCATAAAAATTTATATACTCAGTGGGAGATTCATGATTTAGAGGATGATTTACTTCTCTAAAAAATCCATGTTGGCTCCATATAAGTAATTATAATCCAATCCTATAATTGATTAAAATATAAGAAAGGAAGTATGGAACTGTTTTTGGCATGTTCATCCAAAAAATATGTAAAGGTGATGAGTTATATTCTTAGGATGAAATGATCGACCTATTCACCATATTTGCTGATTACTCAACTTCTATATCATGCGGTGGTGCTAAAATAGTTATACTACACATTATTGTTACAAAAGAATTTCTAGATCCAAAATCAAATATAAATGTTATATTCATGAATGAATAACTAGTATACATGTTGCAACATCATTATAGGGATCCACCATCACATTTGTGATAAAATAAGATCACTCATTCCCTCAAAATCTTAGAGGTTTATTTCTTCATTTGAAATCAACATAACATGGTTTAATTAGTTTGTTTTCATAGTTTATTTTGTTCTTCAATTGTGAAATTGGTAAAAAGTTTGAGGATTGGATTGAGAATTAATTTCATTCATCTCATTAGTAGATTTATCCCATTAAATATAACAAACTAGGTTCCTTTTAATCTCGCATCTTATGTTCTTATTTTACCCCTTTTCAAAATATCCTGGTGGCTTCTTCCCACAAATTAGAAATGTGGGATATTGTTTATTCATTCCACTGTTAGATTTATTCATCATAAAATAGGACTTAAAATCCATTTTCAACTTCTTATTTCCATGAGATCATTGAGATGTCAGGATCTTCATCTTGAATTTGTAGGAACATCAGTCAATTTTCTCATATCTATCAAAGTCTCAAATTTCTTATGATTTTTGAGGATAGTGTTTTATTATAAAAATATAATCATTCATATTTACATACATGGGAGATGAAAAATATTAAGTAATATTGTGAATGTATTATTATGTTTTATTCATACACCCACCAGATTCATCATGCTTTTTCTTGAGGCTAAATATATCCTAGTATATTTTTGGTAGGGGAGTGAAATGAAAAAAAATTGAAAAATATTTTAAAAATTTTGTTCAAATAAATTCCTTTAATATCTTCATAATGATTCACATTGTTTACAAATGATAAAACTATATCATCATATCCATAAATTTGATCTAAAACTTGTAGAAATTTATATTTTTAAATGAATTAAGATAATATAAAATCCTTGCAATGGACTTGATCCATTTTTATAATATTAATTAATAATAATATCCACCGAATTTTGGATCCCTACAACAAAAAATTGAATTATAGCATTATCATTCATGGGGGATTCTTGGGTTCTAGATAATTAATGATTTGGTTCAAAACATGATTTATATGATAATGTGTTATAATGATGTGCATAACACCTACCTGCACAGGGATGGGAATCTCTTTTGAGAATTCATCACATTTCCCCTGACGATATTTTTGGACTCAGTTTCTATAATTTCCAACCATTTGACTGAAATAAATAGAAAATTTGGGATTATCATTTTTAAATTATGAAATAGATATGTTGGAATGTATGAAAATAAAACTCATAACCCACAAATGATATATATTCATTATATTTTGAATATATAGGTTTCAACCTTTCCAAAACATTTCCACATGGTGATTTGAATTATGTTTGCACTATGGACCATTGTCAAGTATAATCTAATGTTGGACTCGATCCAAACACTCCTTTTTCAAAATTATTTTTCCTTAGTTCTTCTACTCTCGATCCACAGCCACTAGTAGTATCCAAAAACAATGAAATTTCATGAAAACAACATTCTCTATACTCCAAAAAAATTCCTGCCCATTTTCCTATAATTTGGATTATCATTACACATATACATGGATATATAGATAGTGTAGTAGAGATGTTTTATACCACATGTTTTCAAATGATAACATATCCCGGCCTCTGATACAAATTATAGGGACCCAAACCATTTAATATTTTTATTACACAATTCATTAACATAAATATTTGATAATTACAACACAAGTATCATAAAGTCCTATCATCTTTATAAGAATAAGTTCATAATACATATAATAAGTCAAAAACATAGAATAAATAGTTTATTCTAAAATGTGAGCTCCAAACTTCAACATGATCTCCTTAGACTATATGGGATAACCTATGGAATTTATAACTAATGGGTTGTGGTAAAAAATCATAGTAATTAAATAAACCTGAAAATGCATCATAACATGTAAATCAATGGTATGACATGATTTCATAAAAGAGAATGTAAAAGGGAAATAAAGTGGAAGAATAATATAAATATCTGGGTATAATAAGATCATGAAATGATGGGAAATTTAAAAATATATAAAACATGAAAAGAAATATATTTAAGATGACAAGTAAAACAACATTATATGGTTAATAGAGTTACAAAATGAAATTAGATCTTTCCCCTTTCCACATGAATGGAAACTCATGGGACTAAAACATTAAAAAATGTATTAGATAGAAAAATAATTTTGATCCGACCCATTACATTCATTTCATATACATTCATATTATTTTCACATAATTATATCCATCATAATTAATAAAAATAACAATTACCCATAAAAATAAACAGGTTGCAAAATCTTGCCTTATAAAATAATCAAATGAGATTCCATAATGAATAAATTTGAGAGATGGTCATAAAAAATGTATTTTCCTAGAAATGGAAATTAGAATGAGATATGTATAAGTATGAGAAACATATATAATAAATATATATGGGTTATGGAACAATAAAGAGAGATAATGTGCGTTAGAGAGGGAATAGTCAAAACCTAAAGAAAATGGATTATTAGAAATATTCATCCCCTTGATTCTGATTAGTTGTGTACATTAATTTTCACCCAAATAAAAAATGTCAGTTAATTATTTAATTTTGTAAGAATATTTTTCATGATTATTATAACTCTAATTTTATTCGTTATTGGGTGATATTAAATTAATTGTCAAATTAATTTCATGTTGGACATTTTATTGTTAAATGAATCATATGTCCAATATCACTTAGATATGTTGACTAAGGATATATAGATTTTGAATAAATTATCTATATAATGGTAAACATAGAATAAATATCATTTCAATCCATATATTATATTTTTTTAATGTTTCAATGATATATGGTTAATAAAAAAAGATCTACATTTTGACAATGGATATGGTGTCCTGTATTTATGCATGACTAAAATATTTATTTTATGATGATAATGATTGAAATAATGAAATTTTTATTTTACCAATCAATAAAAAACATTATATCTTAAATATAATATTTTTTAATAAATTACTTTTACGCATACCATCCATGTGATACTATAATAATAATATTGAAAAATTCATTACAAATATTCACAAGGTGTTAGTGTGTCACAAACAAGAACGACATTATATTTTTCAATACATTATAGTTTGATAATGTATATGATATATCTATTTTATAGAATAGTAAATTTTTTATCATTATAATAAACAATAAATTAATCCATATGACCTCACATGTAAATCATATGTGAAAAAAATTTCATCGTTTCGTTAGGTCGTAATCTTTATATACACACGAGTGATGTTATCGTATTCACTATAGAATTGAACAAAGTTATATGTGACATTATAATAAAATAGATATATTTTTATAATATATATTATTTTTAAAAATTAAATACATCATTATATAAATCCTAATAATCAGTTATGGAAAACAAATAATATTGATTTTCAAGGTTGTATCCCACTATATATATGATCAACTATATTAATCCCCTTTTGAGTGAGGAGGAGAAGGTTGTAGTGAAAAATAGTTACATAAAAATATATTTGTATATGGAATTTAATTGGCTATTATATCTTAAATTGTAATATGATAAGATTTAATTTTTCATATAAATGAAATAAAATGCTAATTATGGATGTTACCTCTTCTTCAGATAAATTCCTTACCTTTGAACTAAAATCCTTCCTAGGATAACATTACGACAAAACCATGACCTATTGGATGAGGGGAGGGTACTATGTATGTTGTTTTGTAAGTTATGTTCTAAACCAATAGGATTTGGATTTTTGGAAAGGATATTAGATATGGTAGACATTTATAAGTTGGAGAGAGGACACACGTGGAATTTCTAAAAATAATGATTTATACGCACATTTATTCAAGAAAATAGGAAAACAAATGGACCATATATGAGTATTATGTGAGATAAGATCTAAATGTGACTAGAAAACAATTATTATACATGTTTTGGATATTTTGTACACTTATCTTATTAGTTTATCCCTAGGTAAACTAGATATTACACTAACTATATTAAACAATTTTTATAGTCTTCACTATTCATTACGGTGAAAAAAGAATTTGAAATAAATAGATAATATAGATTATTAAAATTAAAAATAAAGAATTTATTTTTCCAAATTCAACACACTTTTTTGGAAGAATTCCATTTAAAATTATGCTAAGAGATGTGTGTGAAAATTGTTTTTCAAGTGATGCATTTTTATAAAAATTTTGATCTCTTACTAATGATTTGAAACAGAATCACAATTATATTAATTTAAATAAATATTTATAGATATCTAATGTATAAAATTATTTTGAAAAAACTCCATATTCAGGGTTATTTTAATTATTTTAAGAGGATAAACATTACACACTTTTGAAATAGTTTTCGAAAAAATGCTTTTTAAAAAATAAAAAAATTATAAACTAAAATCTAGTATAATGATGATTTAAATATAAATAATTATATTTAATATAACTAAATATATATATATATATATATATATTAATTATAAAACAATTTAAATTACCAATTTAGAATAAATTTTTAAAAATAAAATATAATTATGTAAAGATCTATATTTCCACTATTCATTTAAAAAGTAATATTTTCTAAAAAGTCAAAATATTTGACCCAAATTTAATCATGATATTATGATTAACAAAAGAATTTTTTTTATATTTTTTGGAAAATTATTAAAAATGAATTTTTTATTATGTGTTCAATGCACAAAGAACCACCTTTAACAAAATATTGTTTTTCAGAAAACATTTTATTTTTTGAATGGTTATTATTTTATATATAATAAATAGATTACTTTGGGACTTATTTTATAAAATTGAAATAAGTATGTTATTTTTTAAAAAAATGATATTCATATGCTAAAAAATTATGAATATGTTATAATGGTCGTGTATAAATAAAAATTTATTTAAAGACTATCATGTATTTCATAAACCATGTGTTTTGTGCATATCGAGATATAAAGGAGATTGAATTTACTTTGAAATAAATATATCTTAATGTATATGAGTGTTACCATATGACAATCATTTTTATATGAAATTGATTCAATTTCCTTCGATTTAATTTATATTACTGATTTATTATTCTACAACTAGTTATTTATTAGTGTTTCCCCTTCTTAGAATTATTGTAAACTATTGTGATACACTCTGATAATAAGGGTACAGTTTTCATATCATAACACCATATACCATCAATACTAGTTTGTAGCCTATTCCACACGGGGAGGTCCATGTGGTCGACTGACTGTACTAACTTATAATTGAATTGGTTTCGGGATAATACAAGGAGTTATTATAGGTTTTTTCCCTTCTTTATTACTGAATATGTATAGAATAGAGACTAGGTATTGTTAGAATTTGGTAATGGGAATTTTTCTTAATGTATATAACCCAATAACTAGGATAATACAAATTACCTGAGTTAGTATATGTTTGTTTTTTGTTATGATTTTTATAATTTTACTAATTTTACAGTTGTGTGATACACATGAGGTGTGATGTTTAATATTATTGTGGGATCTCCATTACCCTTAGAATATTGAGGCAGTGAGGTATGAAATCAAGAATCAATATAGAACCATTATGATTCACATGTCATTTATATTCAAGTCCATATTAATATTACTATATGAATTTCCTGATGCATATTATTGGTACTGTGATTGTTGTATTTCAAAATTATGTAAAATTTCTTTATTGGATAAAATAATTGTATTAATTAATGATCATGCATAATACTAAATAGTTTTTTCTGAAATAGATTTTTTGTGGAAACTTAAAAACTCAATTATTCCATTACTGTTCCTTATCGAACTACTTTCATGGAATAAAATGTTAGATTATTTTGATTAAAAGAATTCCAATTTTAATTTAGTAATCATGGACATCTATAAATTTGAAATGGTAATTTATTTCATAAACTAATTTATTATTACTTGTTAAATAATGATACAAGATTTAATGGTTAAGTCTTAGTTACATGACCTGAAAATTAAAACATAAAATATTTGTGAATTTTTTATTTGGAAATGTTTACGTTCCTAACTAGACTGTGATATATATATATATACATATAAATGAGTGTGAAAATAGAAAAATTTAAATTGTTAAATAAAATTGGATACTATTATTTTGGGAATCTAATAGCAATATAATTTTATTTCTATTATATAATTAAATTTATTGTCAATATAATGGTTTCTATTCCATGTACTGTGAGACCTCGACCCTGACCTAACATTAGTAGATGTGTGTAGGCCTTGTATATTTTGACCTATTTTTCTGTTATTCTCACATTTCCCTAGATTTAGGAGAAGGTAGAGTGTTTTTATCCATTTCATAGGTATTATTATACATATCCTATTATGTTATCTTTGACATTATTTTCCTTTACATATTATATATGGTGTTCCTTTTGAAATTACATAGTTATGCTACTACGAAGAACTCAAATCGTGTCCCAGAAGGATGTTGAATATCATGCCCTAGAGGTGGAGGGGCTTATGTCACATGTATTTCCACTTATGGTTCCGCCTGAGGCACCACATTAAATTTGACAAAAAGGAACTAATGTTTAGTTTCAATGGATAATTATATTCTTCATGTTGTCTGTAAATGGATCTTTATGTCCTTCCACGAATATGATTGAGTTTATGTGAGAATTTTAGGAGTAACATATTACTAGTTTCATGGTGTATTGTTGTCCTCAAGATTATGTGTTAGGGTTAGAGGCCTTGATATAAATCTTCAATAATTTGAAACAGCTATATAGGAGATGATATATCTTACTCCTTACCTCTGATTTAATTTTATTATGTATTTGTGCGATGCAATCAAATTGGATGATCGATCTCATGGTATGTTTAAGGCAGTTATCTATATATCCCTCTATAAAATATTATTCATTTAGATGCTAATGGTAGATCATGTCAGTGAATTTATGCACCTACGGTAGGGTGGTATGTCTATGGTGGTGTTTTCAGTTTGTTTCAAAGAGCATTAGTGTTTCACATTGATGAATGTTGGTGATGATTTCATGAGTTTGAGATAGTTTTATGATGAACATACATATGTTATTAGATCATATTTAAATGTATTCTTGTTTATAAGAACTTTTTTTATGGTGAACCAAGTCCTCATCACTAAGTTGATCTTGAGGGAAGCTAGTGGAGTCTATTTGGTTGGATCAACATTGATACATGGAGGCGGTTTTATAATCAGTTCAAAATGTTACATCATGTTATTATATATTAAAAACCCCAGTAAGATAATTAACAGTAGTACTTATTACATATTCTATGAGCATGTTAGGGTGCACTATATCAATACCCAGTTAATTAAGTTAACAGTTGAGTGTTGATAGTATACTATCATGGGATACATTCATAAATTTTTATACCATTCCACCAGTACCAAGTGAGAATGGGTCTTCACCGACTCTACATTCTCGTAAAGGATCATTAAATCCACACTAGGCATGGAATTGGACAACTATTAGTAGATCAAGAGGAAAATGTGTTTATGTCCCGGGTAAATAGAATATAGATTTATATTACCATACATTTAGACAAAAAATCATTACTCAGGTTATATATCAAATCCTCGAATCCAGACATATATATGCAGTGCATCATATTTTCGAGGAGTAGAGTATATGGAATTCTATAGTTCTGGGTACTATTCTCATATCCTCTATATTTTAATCTACATTATTTGATAATGGAGCTTCATATTTAATTATATCAACATAAAATTCTGGATGTATAGGATTCGGAATATATTAATTATGTGGTATAATGACGATTGAAAACCTATTGGGAATCCAAAATTGGGGGAATAAATTTATTTAATGAATTTCCCCTTGAGATATGATATTATTTTTATCTGATATCCTTTTGCTTGAGATGATAGGATTTTATAACATACTCTAGATGGAATGTATAGTATAACACCATGTTCTTGTTTATTTATATCACAATAGTTAATCCTAAGCATCACCCTATGTCGATACTAATATTTACAATAGTAAATGAGATGTCCAAGAATGTCAAGCTTGACCATAACATTGTGTTTTGGGTTGAGGGACATCCCAAATTAATTTCTAATTTATAAGCTTTCAAGGAATGAAATGTATATCAGTCCTTCAAATATTGGATATTTTTTAGGTTTCATGATGACTTTTCATGGATACCACTTGTGAGAGAAGTAGTGTTCAATTTTTAGAATGTGTTAGGAGTATCAACAGTGTACATTCATCTAATAAAATGAATCATATAGAGAATTTGAAAATTAATAAGAAACTTGAAGATTTTGATGAAAATCGATTCATATGTCCTAATACAACTCCACGTTGTTCACCGATAATATTCACTATGAATGTGGAAATCACCCTAATATTTTGGGTCGATTATCCCCGGTTGAAATTGTTAACAGTTAAGAAATGATATCCACAACCTAATATATAAGAAATTGTTAACTAGAAATGATGAGTCACATATTTCTCTAAGTTCAATTAGAGGTCATTATATCATATGTTGCAAGATATTATAGTTTTTTGAAGTACATGTATCTAGAATGATTATCTGGTTATGATGTTGGATGTTACAAACCCTCCAAATGTTTTCATATCCCTTATAAATTAGATTTTCCACTCAAATCATTTTTCTTTTCTTGAATTCCTTATTGAATATATCTTGGTGTATTTTGATACTCAACAGGACCATGAACAATATATTTTGATCGTGTTGAACAATCTGAGAGAGAACCAACTATCTTATAAGATCACAAAATGACCATTTTTTTATCTATAATTATCCCTTCATGTGCTAAATGATTTTATAGCTGGAGTATCTATTTACAATGGGAAGGTGATATATGTAGTTATATGGGTTCTTCCTAAGAATGTTTTTTACCTTCAATGTTTCTTAGAGATGAATGGAGGTTACTATAGATTCCTTAAATAATTTTAATATGTAATCATTCCTCTCATTAGTTGAAAAATGGGTGTTATTATTTCATATTCATGTTTCCATGAGGTAGTATTTCTACAGTTCAATGTATGATTGACAATAGCGTCGATACAGATTCTTCTTGAGATAGGAATAATTATTACATTTTATATGGATGTATCACGGATACAAGTAGTTTATGTTATGATGTAGATATACCAAGTTTCATTTTATGGGAACCAAAATCTAAGAACTCATGATAGGAATTACCATTGGAATAAACATACATGGTATGTTAAGGTCCATTATTTAACATATTTTATCCATTGTATATTATGAGAGTATCACATAATTTACATGGACAATAAATGTCTCAAATAAATTTCTATATAGTGTAACTTTAATATCAGGATGTGGATGTGGGTAAAATACCTATAGAAATTTGACTTTAATCATTCTTATACACCCATAAGTATAAATTTATCAGTTAATTCCCTAGTCTAAAATGATCAGACAAGGAAAGCAAAGAGGCTAATAGTGAGTGGTAGTTCATGGACATGATTTCTAATATAAACCTGGTGTATTAGGAATTTTTAGAGGATTCATATTTGGTATATTTGGTATTGAAATCATTCTTTCTTTTATGGGTATAGATAAGATATCTTTTGTAACCGGAGTGCCTAGTCATGAGGGATAGTGTCTCTCGTGAGGACCCACTATAGAGTTGTCCTACCAATGATGATGAGATCTTTAGAATTATAGAAATATATGTGTTTGGGTATTCAAAGGTGAAAAATTGATGCTCGAATCTCATTCATCTATTTTGGGAATACACCAGGGGATTAACGTAAGCACTGACACATACATCATCAACATTGGTGGCCATGAATGAATATGATGAATTCATTTTTTATAACATTGTGTTCCACCAGTTTTTTGGGAAAGCTGGAGCACTATCAGTCTATTGGAATTACAAATCCTATGGACATTTATGTGTCTAAATTTGACAATTTCACCTTGTATTTAATAATGGAATTTCCATGTTACAATATATGTAATAAGTAATTATGGGGTATTATTGATAGATTGACCATGGGAAAAAAATTCAACCAATGATGGAGACCTTTTAATTTGATGATCACTTATGCCTACCTGTTGTTCCCTATTTCATCATATCAGACAAAGATAGTTGGATATCATAATGATTCTGGAAGGACTTCCCAAAGCCTCAAATTTTACAATTACTTAGGAGTACATAATTCTACCCTTAGACTGATGGTTAGTCTAAGCATATGACTATGGAGTAAGAAGACATACCCACAGCATACATGAATGATTATTGAGGTTCTTTGGAAAATAACCTTCCACTCATCATGTTATTTTAAAATAATATTGTTCTAAAAACTATAAATATATCTCCATATGAGAACTTATAAAGTAGGCTGTTTCATTCAACCTATAATAATTTAGAGAAAATTATACATTTATTCCCTTTATATATTTTATGTTGTTTTAATACATTAATTTTTAAAATATAACACATATATAAGCCAATATTTTGACTATTTACCTTTTTTCTAGTAGGGTAAAAGTAAAACATATAAAAGGAATAAAAAAGAGGATAATATGAGGAGAAAAAATAATTCAGACAATCGAACTACATGGTACGCTGTGGCACATCAAAAAACAAGGCTTTCCACAATGATAGATTACCATGAATCACTTTTTGGAAACTTAACATAATATCCAATTTGAAATAGAGATTACATATACGGAAATTGAATTTATGTGTCATGTAAAAATTACACATAATAAAATACTAAAATGAGTAAACTAACTACACATCTTATTGTGAATAAAATATGTCAGGACTGAAGACCACAAGTGTTACAACATCAATTAACTAGTCTTATCATGACACATGTCATGAATGTATAGATGGTTTTTAAATTCATTCTACGTTCCATGAATATCTTAAGGCCCTAAAATTACACTTGATTAATTACTAACATGATTTGATAATGTTGGGATAACCTAAATATATTTATATTAGATGTATTAGGTGAAAGATACATCTTTTATGTCCTTGAGACGACATGTTAAAACAATATTCGCACTGAGATTCCATTGAATACTAACTGATGCCGATGGGTTCTATAAATAGAGTGCTAAACTAACACAATGGTAGAGATGTCATGAGATAAAATAATGGAGTGAGAAGCTATGTTTAGTGGGGTCATCACTAATTTTATCATCATCCTTTATTTAGGTTTTACATTATCATATCATACCCCTTACTACCTCATCATTAGGTTTAGGAGGTAAAACATTCCTTCGGCCAGGGTTATGTAGCCAATATAGGAAGGTGTTTTCGTAACATTATTTATATCTTATTCATTTATTTCGATTAATATAGTTTATTTAATTAATTTCTAACCCATGTAATTTTTTTACATTATTATGAACATTAATATTTAAATCGTAATGGAAAATTTATGAATTTCACACCTTGCTACCCGAAATTGATCCATGACCATTATCACATTCTGAGAAACAATGATAAAAATTGTAATAGAGGAAAACTTGATTGGAAATGCCTTAATTACCCAACCATGGTAAAAGGGGGAATTCCAAGATGAGGAGGGGTCATCGTGGCCATTTTATCCACTATATCTCGTATCTAATGAAAAAACAAAATTAATAAATTTAATTGACAAATCAAATTACACTAGAACCCCAGAACTAAATAACTCTAGAACACGTTCAATATTGAGATCAAAGAAACCAATATACATCTTTCTCCCTCTCACGTTATTTATCTCTATATGAAACAAATCAAACAAAAACCTTTTCAATTTAATTGATTTAATTTTTTGAATATAAACCATCCTTGTTTGTTCAACACTCAGACTAACCATGTACTATGGTATTTGTAATTAGGTTGTCCAATATTTATAAATATATAAATTTATATACCCTAGATGTAATTATAAATTCCTTAATGGATATCAGGTATGTGAGGAAGTACTATTTCTACCACTTCTCATTTAAGAGACATTAAAATAGGTGTATCTTCTTCAGATCATAATGCATATAGCTCATTCTAGGATGAAATGTTACACAAATCATTGCCTCGAACTTCTCCATTTTGAGGTGGGACATCATGTTATTAAGTTAGTATATAATTACCCATACTTTACAAGCATTGTTAATACTTCAAAATTTAAGTACTCATATTACAACATATAACAAAACCATGAAAGGAACGTATAGGTATAGTGTCTTTAGAAACTGGGAAACATAAACAACTGGTTCATAAAGCATCTGCATTGTCTCCCATTTATTTCCTCATATCTAGAGTCCCTTTTGGCATGTCCTACTTAATAACCTTCTTCCTGACCTGGGGAAATAAAACATACAAAAGGGTGAGCTCAAATTCTCAGTAAGGGTAAACCAAAGAAATATCAATCAGATCATATTCATAAGAACATAACATTTTGGATATCTTAACCTGCAAAGGAGATCATAATTTCATATCATGGGATAAATCATCGTAGAGAAATGTAATCCCAATAATCATAACATAAATCATGAAACTTCGTGGCATACACAAATAATCATAGGGAATCATTTCTTACTAGTCAATACTCATTTCCAAGACTATCTTAGCAGACAATGTCCATTTCTGAACCGAGTTCACTCCTCGTTTCAGTCCTGTTTCACTGGACTGGTTTAAACTGTCGTTCCAGACATGTCTATCTCATGAGATATAAATCTTTACCCAATGCATTGGAGGGAGATATAGGTCCCATCCATCTCATAGTAAAACCATTCTTATGTGGGCCACAAAATCAAAAATTATACATCATAGCATAACCCATGTAATAAAAATGGGATTCTTAACCATCGTGCCATCATAAAATAATCCATATAAGATAAAAGGATATCATAAAAATAATTCCATCATAAAATAATCAAAACAATGTAAAAAAGGGATAGAAACAGAACCCTATATTATCTTAGATGGATAATAATTTTGATAAAACACTTGAACTCCATTCTTGAAGAAAATATCTTTTCTACTTCGAAAACATTTTCCTTTCTTAACATGTCATATAATTTTAAACTAAATTAATTTGATTAAAAATAAACTTGAAAAATTTTAATGTAAGATTCATGGAAATAATGTTATAAAAATCCATTCATTTCGTATAAGTTAAAAAATACATTATTCTTGTACTTTGGCCGGAAAAGTTAAAAAGTACCTCCTACGAAAAATGACAAAAGATTCCGTTCGTATATTTTACTAAAAACTCACCGATGGGTAAAATTTGATTTAAAAAATTGTAAGAGGATAGAAATAATATTACATATTGACTAAAAATGGATGTGGATGATAAATATTCCCCAGTAAATACAAAAGTATAAACAATCTCGAATAAAAATGAGATTGTGATATTTTCCCTTACCTTAGGTCCGATTTGCACCATAAGTGTCCGAACCTCCTGTATAATGATTTAAATAATGTCATTGACTTATTACAGAATCATACTCATTGATATGATATCATATATGGTCATATTATTAGCTTCTTATTAGTAATATTTCGTTGCTACTTGTTATTCGGGTGTTTATTACTTTTTGTTCTTATGCGTGTTTTGTCGAATAAATTCTTATTCTTCTCTTTAGATTATAGATACCTCATTTCCAGAATGGTATTAGTTTAATATATATAATATTTATTCATTGAATTCATTTATATAATCATTATGTATTTAAGATCATGTAGAACCAGTCGCATCACATCGTGGAGACCGTAGGTCGTACGTACGCACGAGCGATTATATCGTTCCCATGATCATGGAATTGTATTTAAGTGTATGTATACTATTTCAGAATACATATAACATTAACATAATCATATATAGTTATTCTCTACTCCATTTTACCCATACAAGTAATGTGGTGGTGGAAAATAGATTACACCACGGTGTGGAGACGGTATTCCGTACGTATGCACGCGCGGTGATTTCGTTTTCCGTAGGATGGATAGATGGTGAAATAGGGTAGTTTCATACTTATAATAACATATCATTATATGAGTGATACTTATGTTATTACTTAATAATGAAAAAACTAAAGAATAAGTATTAGAAGAAGAAACAAAGTTGTAAGAATCGATAACGGTCATTTCCACTTCATTGAAGCGCCTCTTCTTAACCTCATATTAGGGCACTAAAGATGGTCTTTTAAGAAGACCAGGACCTCTAGGATGCTTCTAGGGAAGTGTAGAAGAGAAATTGGCAGGGGTTTCCCGAGTGTGAAGGCTTAATGTGGTGTTAGGAAGAGAGGGAGGAGGTGCCCTTTTAAAATGGAGGAGAGGGGCACCTTAGGAAAAACTTAAAATATTATTTTATTATAACATCATATTCAGTTTTTAATAGCTCTAAATTGATTTATTTCGAATCTAAGGTGGGTATGGGTCGAAATTCTCTCATAAAATATAATTTAGACAAGTTTAGGTTTCTATTTTAACCTTATCATTTAGATTTAACTTTAAGTTATATAATTTTACTTTTACTGTGTCTTTTTGTTTTCTTACTGTATATTGTTAATAAACTTACTATAACAAGACAAACGAACCCCAAGTTGTTTATTATTAATATATATAGACTTATCTAAGTCATTTGGATGAACCATATATTTTTAGGAAAAACATAACAACTAAAAATATAATATTTGTTTTAAAAACTATTTTATGTCAATTTTGACACTATTTGGTAATTGATTTTTGTGAAACTCATAATAGCATGATTAGTTCGGAAAAAGTTAATTAAATCAATAATAACATGTCATATTAACCTAGAAAATTATTGGAATTCATAAAAAGTCTCAAATTTCATTTATTTGGGTATTTATAACATCAATTATGTTAATATTTCATTAATAAGATAATTACTGCATCGTCATTGTGTCATAAATAAATTAAATTATTTAATATATAAAAATAAAATACCATTATATAGGGAATATTTTCAGATTTATAATGAATATTTATAGTAGAATTTATCTTATGTATAACCCTATATTAAAAATGATTTAGTTATTAATCTTTGATTTTAACTATTTGAACGTATTTTCAAATAAATTAATAATAAATGTCCTAATCTAATCCAAGTGGACCTAAAGGGTCATATTTTATTATTAAGTTTGTTTTTAGTCGAATTAAACTTATCCAATAGAATTAGGACATGTGATAGGGTAATAATAATATCATTTTTACCCTTAATTACCCTCTTTACTTTTAACTGTGGTAAATAAAAGTAAAAAGTTACTATTCGCCATAAATTATTTACATCTCATTGAACCACATTTTAGTCCTTGATATAAACCATGTCTCTCGGATTTTTGAAATTCCACTCAAAGATGTGGTAAAATTATGTTTTATGTGAATTTGAAAATTCTCCTAGGAGGTGGGTAAAAGACGGTGAAAAGTTCAATAATATATTTATATATCTATAATTATTATTAAATGAATCAAATGAATTACATTGAACTTATATAGGTGTTATGTATCAATTTTTACCTAAAATAAATTTAAATAAAATAAATAATTATTTAAATAAAAAGTCGGTTTTTAAATAGTAACCCAGTGTTTTCAGTATTCATCAAAAATTGAATGTTTTCAGAAAAATCCCAAAATTTCACCCTAGGTTAATTTCGATATTCCGAATCCAAAAATGAAGTCCATTTTGAAATATAAAATTTATAAAATTTCCAAAAGTGGGTATTACTATTCATAACGGCAAGTTTTCATAATATTTTAATAGTATATCGTTGTTTAGTAAAACTCGGTATTGCGTACAATGAAAGCTGTCGAGGAAGGCCGCAGTTGCGTGTAAAGCAAGACAAGCTAGTGTTGTGTGTAGTGAAAGATTCCTTGGATGATTTTATAACATAAGAACAAAATATTTTTCATAAAAATCTCAGGTGTTACCTTCTACCCCCCTTAAAATAAATTTCACCCTCGAAATTCGTCACTTTGTAACAAACAGATGAGGATACCTCTCCCTCATCATATCCTCAAGCTCCCATGTAGATTCTTATAATTGGTGGTTCCTCCATAAAACATTCACCAAGAGAGTGGTCTTGTTCCATAGGACTTTATTGCTACGATCCAGAATCTCTATCGGTTGTTCTTCATAAGAAAGATCTTGCTCCATCGGTACAACTTATGAGTTGTGTACATGTGAAGGATTGGGTATGTACTTTCTTAGGAGAGATACATGGAACAAATCATGATCTTGAGAGAGATTAGGTGGTAGTTCCAATCGGTATGAAACTTTCCCAATACGATCTAGTATTTCGAAAGGACCGATATACCTAGGGCTCATCTATCCCTTCTATCCAAAACTCATTACTCTCTTCCAAGGAGATATTCGTAAGAACACTTTATCACCACTTCAAACTCTAGGTCTTTTCTTCGGTTGGTGGAATAACATTTTTGTCGACTCTGAGCTGCTCTTGTGTGTTGTTGAATATATCGGACCTTTTCTGCCATCTCATCAACAAGATCAGGTCCTAATAGCTTTCTTTCCCCAACTTCATCCCAGCAAGTTGGAGTCCTACATTTCTTTCCATAGCAAGGTTCATAAGGAGCCATCTGAATACTGGAGTGAAAGCTATTATTATAAGAAAATTACACCAAATGTTGGTGTTGATCCCAAACGCCTTTGAAATCCATAGAGCAAGCTCTTAACATATCTTCTAGAGTTTGAATTGTCCTCTCAGACTGACCGTCTGTCTGAGGATGATAAGCAGTGCTGAAACTCAACTCTGTATCTAGAATATGTTGAAGACTTCACCAAAACATTAAGGTAAACCTCAGATATTAATCATATATAATGGAAAGTGGTACTCCATACAATCATAGCACATATTTTACATATATATTGGCAAGCTGATCTAGAGAGAAATCCTCTCTAATATCAATGAAGTGTGCCGACTTTGTATGATGATCAACTATGACCCATATAGCATAATTACCTTTGGATGTTTTAGGAAGTCTGGTGACAAAGTCCATAGTGATGTTTTCCCATTTCCATTATAGTATGGTTAATGGTTGTAACATCCCCTTAGACTTCTGTCTCTCAGCTTTAACTTGCTAACAAACCAAGCATCGAGCGACATATTCAACATAATCTCTTTTCATTCCATCCCACCAGAAGTACTCTTTTAGGTCCCTATACATATTCGTGCTTCCAGGATGAATGGGGAATGAAGAACTATGTGCCTCATCCAGCAGCTCCTTTAATTTGGGGATGGGAGGAACACAAACCCGATTCCTGAACTTTATTATCCCATCACAATCAAGGATGAATTCAGGAACATTTCTCACCTTCTTTTGTAACTCTACATCTTCTTTCTGTGCCTCTTTAATTTGCACATGTATAGATGGTTGAACATTCATTTGATAAAGATATTATCTTTCCCCTTCCATCATAATTTCAAGATCCAACCTTTGTAAATCCATAAATATTGGATCTTTTGTGATCCTCATCATGGATAAACTGGCATGGTCTTGTCAACGTAATGCGTCTTCCACCTTGTTTGCATTCCCAGAGTGGTAATGAATTGAGCAGTCGTAACACTTAATCAGCTCCAACCATCTTCTTTGGCGATATTCAGATCCTTTTGTGTGAAAATATACTTTAAACTTTTATGATATGTATAAATATCACACCTTTCTCCATTAAGATAATGCCTCCGAATCTTTAATGAAAATATTACCGCATCTAACTCCAAATCATGAGTTGGGTAATTTTGCTCATAGATTTTCAACTATCATGAGGCATAAGATATCACCATATAATGTTTCATAAGAACACACCCAAGCCCCTTCTTGGATGCATCACTATAGATCACAAATGTTTCTCCACTACAAGGAAGTGTGATTACAGGGGCACTGGAAAACCTTTTTTTCAACTACATGAAATTATCTTCACATTCTTCCGTCCACATGAACATAACTCCTTTTCGAGTCAACCGGGTGAGTGGATTAGATAATCATGAAAAATATTTCACAAAATGTCCATAATATCCAGCAAAACGAAGAAAACTTCAGATCTCAGTTACTATTGTTGGTCTCAGCCATCTTTTGATAACCTCTGTTTTTGTTGGATCCATGGATATCCCCTCTTTTGAGATTATGTGACCCAAAAATGAAACTTTTTGAAGCCAAATTTCACACTTGGTAAATTTGGAAGAAATCTTCTCATTTATCAGGGTCTTAAATATAATTCTCAAGTGATCTTCATGTTCTTCTTCGATCTTTAAATAGACAATAATAACGTCTATAAAGACTACCACAAACTGATCAAGATAGTCTCTAAAGAATCTATTCATTAGATCCATGAAGATAACTGGGAAATTAGTAAGACCAAATGGCATCACTATAAATTCATAGTGTCAACACCTTATACGGAAAGACGTCATTGGTATATCATCCCTTTTTACCCTTAATTGATGATACCCTGAACGAAGATCAATCTTTGAAATGTATTGAGTTCCGCGTAGTTGGTCAAATAAGTCATCAATGCATGGGAGAGGATATTTGTTCTTGATAGTGATCTTGTTATGTTCTCGATAATCTATGCAGAGTCTCATTGATCCATATTTATTCATAACAAACAGAACATGTGCTTTACAAGGTGACGCACTAGGTCATATGAATCCTTTATCAAGATTCTCTTGGAGTTGCTTTTTCAATTCCTGCAACTCAATTGGGGCCATTCTATAAGGTGTCTTTGTAATAGGTAAAGCACCAGGTACGAGTTCTATTCAAAACTCAACTTCACGATTTGGTGGAAGACCAGTAAATTAATTTGGAAAGACATATTCAAACTCCCATATAATGGAAATATTCTTAATCATGAGTTTCTCACCAACCATTTGAGATAAATAACCTTCATTTAGTGGAATCAAGACCCATAAGATGGAAGAAATTTCCACTAGAAGGTTATGTTCATCCTTGCATCGATAGACGATCATAGATTGATCTGGAATATTAAATGTGACTTCCCTTATTTGGAAATTGATATGAGTTCCATATAAAGAAATCCAATCCATGCTAAGAATCACATCAAATTCCACTATAGGAAGGATCACAAGAATTTCAGGAAGCACTTTCCCACAAACTTCAATCGGAGAAGAATAATAAACTTTTGGTGCTACTATTGTGCCATTAGGAGTTGTCACAGATAACTCAACATCTAATTGTTTAGGTAATACGACGATACCCTTATAAAATTCTTCATAAATAAAATAGTGGGTGGGTCCATAATTAAATTTAACATTTGCTACTTTATAGTGGATGGTATGTATACCTTTCACCACTTTGTTGTCAGACACCACATCCCTGATATAAATTTCATGTGACATTCCTTTGTCTTTAGCCTTAAGAGTTTTTTGATGTCGATCATCATAAAAAACCCTTGGATTAGGGAAATTATAATCATAATGCCCCATTTCCTTACACTTGTAACATTGAAGTGTAGGAGGTGTACTATGTGTAACCTTTTCTTTGTTCACATCACAAGACATCTTCTTCCCATCATTGCAGCATTCAAATTCCTGATGACCTTCCTTTCCACATTTGAAACATTTACTTGTCCCTTTAAGGAAAATACCTCCATGTTTCTTTCCATAGTTTGAGAATAAGGGAAAAATCATCTTCTTTTCAGTGTACTCTTTAGATTTTCCTTTGATTTCCATTTTCATCTTCTTATCAAACCCATATGACTGATGGGTTAATCTAACCTCCATCTCAACCTTGAGAGCACATCAAACAATTTCCTCGTAGCTAATGAAGTCCCTTATGGATAACTCCCTTCGAAGACTTGGTTTTAAGACACTAAAGAATCGATCGATCTTACTCTCTGGTTGGATAATAATACCAGAAGTGTACCTTGAAAGTCTTGTAAAATTATCTTTGTAGGTACCAACAGATTCATCATCCTTTTGCTTCAGTTCAAGAAACTCCTTCACCATCTTTGTTCGAAGAATACTAGGGAAGTACTTATTGAAAAATATGTTCTTGAACTCATTGCATTCCATGGACTCAATCTCATCTCTTGGCCTCGTATTCTTGATAAGATTCCACTATTGATCATCTTCACCTTCCAAATGATATACTTCTAAGATGACTTTATAATGTTCAGAACATTGAAGAACTGAAAATATCTTTTCAGTGGTATTGATCCATTGTTCAGCCACTAATGGACCAGTAGACCCAATGAATGAGGGTTGACATTGCCTCATGAAGGATTCAATAGAATGTTTCTCCTTCCCTTGCTCATTTGGAAGTCCTAGATGGTTCATAGCTTGAGAAAGGTGTCTGAGCATGGCTATGAGATTTTCCATTCCAGCTCCCATAATGTTTGGTTGCTCATGGGGACAATCATTGCATTGCCCGTCGCATTCCGCATTAACACGGTTCCTTCGGGTTCTAGCCATTGACTAAAACCAAGAAGAATAGTGTGAGTAACACTAATTATAATACGAAAACCACATAATCAAGAATAAAATTTCACACATAAGGTCTTATCATAGGTTGTTCGTAACCATTTCTAAAACACTAAGATTATGTTCAATGCTTAGACATATCCTTAGGGTTATTACTAAGGCTTTCACACCCTAGTTTCCAAAGGTTGACTATACCTTTCCTCTGATACCAACTATAACGACCCATACTTTACATATACTATTAATAATTAAAAATTGAAGTACTCTTATTACAACATATAACAAAACCATGAAAGGATTGTATAGGTATAGTGTATTTAGAAACTGGGAAACATAAAAAACTGGTTCATAAAATATCTACATTGTCTCCCATTTATTTCATCATATCTAGTGTCCCTTTTGGTATATCCTACTTAATAACCTTCTTCCCAACCTGGGGAAATACAACATTCAAAAGGGTGAGATAAAATGCTTAGTAAGGGTAAAAAAAGAAATATCAATCACATCATATTCATAAGAACCAAACATTTTAGAAATCTAAACCTGCAAAATAGATCATAATTTCATATCATGGGATAAATCAAAGTAGTGAAATGTAAGCCCAATAATCATAAAATAAAACATGAAACTTTGTAGCATACAAACATAATCATAGAGAATAATTTCTTAGTAGTCAAGACTCATTTCCAAGACTATCATAGCGGACAATGTCCATTTCTGAACCGAGTTCACTCCCCGTTTCAGTCCTGTTTCAGCGAACCGGTTTAACCTGCCGTCCAGCCATGTCTATCACATGAGATATAAATCATTACCAAATGCATTGGAAGGAGATATAGGTCCCACCCATCTCATAATGAAACCATTTTTATGTGTTCCACAAAATCATAAATCAAACATCACAGCATAACCCATGTAATAAAAATGGGATTCTTAAACATCGTGCCATCATAACATAATCCATATAAGATAAAACGAAATCATAAAAATAATTCCACCATAACATAATCAAAACAATTTAAAAATAGGTATAGAAATATAACCCTATATTATATTAGATGGAAAATAAATTTAATAAAACACTTGAACTCCATTCTTGAGGAAAATATCCTTTCTACTTCAAAAAAAATTTACTTTCATAACATGTCATATAATTTTAAACTAAAATAATTTGATTAAAAATAAACTTGAAAACTTTTAAAGGAAGATTCATGGAAAAAAATTTCTAAAAATCCATTCATGTCGTATAAGTTAAAAAACATTCTTCTTGTACTTTGGCTGGAAAAGTTAAAAAAGTACCTCGTACGAAAAACGACAAAAGATTCATTTCATATCTTTTACTAAAAACTCACCGAAAGGTAAAATTAGATTTAAAAAATTGTATGAGGTTAAAAATAATATTACATATTGATGAAACATGGATGTTTATGATAAATATTCTCAAGTAAATACCAAAGTATAAACAATCTCGAATAAAAATGAGATTGTGATATTTTCCCTTACCTTAGGTCCGATTTTCTTCGTAAGTGTCCGAACATCGAGTATATTGATTTAAATAATGTCCTTGACTTATTCCAGAATCATACTCCTTGTTATAAGATCATATATGGTCATATTATTAGCTTCTTATTAGTAATATTTCATTGTTACTTGTTATTCGGGTGTTTATTACTTTTTATTCTTGTGCGTGTTTTGTCGAATAAATTCTTATTCTTCTCTTTAGGTTATAGATACCTCATTTCCAGAATGTTATTAGTGTAATATATATCATATTTATTCATTCAATTCATTTATATAATCATTATGTAATGAAGATCATGGAGAACGAGTCGCATCACATCGTGGAGACGGTAGGCTGTACGTACGCACGACCGATGATATCGTTGCCATGATCGTCGAATTGTATTTAAGTGTATGTATACTATCTCAGAATAAATATAACATTAAAATAATCATATATAGTTATTCTCTACACCATTATACCCATACAGGTAAGGTGATGGTGGAAAATAGATTACACCACGGCGTGGAGACGGTATTCTGTACGTACGCACTCGCGGTGATTTTGTTTTTCATAGGATGGATTGATGGTGAAATAGGTTTTTTTCATACTTATAATAACATATCAGTATATTAGTGATACTGATTTTATTACTTAATAATGAAACAACTAAAGAAGAAGAAGTAGAAGAAGAAATAAAGTTGAAAGAATCGGTAACGGACATTACCTCTTCTTTGAAGCGCCTCTTCTTAACCTCCTCTTAGGGCACTAAAGATGGTCTTTTAAAAAGCCCAGGACCTCCAGGATGCTTTTAAGGAAGTGGAGAAGGTAAATTGTCAGGGGTTGGCCAAGCATGAATGATCAAAGTTGTGTGAGGAAGAGAGGGAGTGCGTGCCCTTTTATAAGGGAGGAGAGGGGCACCTTAGAAAAAACTTAAACTATTATTTTATTATAAAGTCATATTCAGTTTTTAATAGCTCAAAATTGATTTATTTCGAAGCTAAGGTGGGGATGGGTCTAAATACTCTCATCTAATAGAATTCAGACAAGTTTAGGTTTCTATTGTAACCTTATAATTTAGATTTAACTTTTAGTTAAATAATTTTACTTTTATCGTTTCTTTTAGTTTTCTTACACTATATGGTTAATAAACATACTATAACAAGCCAAAAGAACCCCAAGTTGTTTATTATTAATATATATAACCTTATCAAAGTCATTTGGCCGAACCATAGATTGTTAGGAATAAAATAACAACTAATAATATAATATTTGTTTTAAAAACTATTTTTTGTCAATTTTGACACTATTTGGTAATTGATTTTTTTGAAAATCATAACAGAAAGATTAGTTCAAAAAAAGTTAATTAAATAAATACTAACATGTCATATTAACCTAGAAAATTATTTTAATTCATAAAAAGTCTAAAATTACATTTATTTTGGTATTTATAACATCAATTATGTTAATATTTCATTAATAAGATAATTACTGTATCATCATTGTGTCATAAATAAATTAAATTATTTAATGTCTAAAAATAAAATACCATTATGTTGGTAATATTTTTATCTTTTTAATTAATATTTATAGTCTAATTTATCTTATGTATAACCCTATATTAAAAATAATTTAGTTATTAAACTTTGATTTTAACTATTTTAACCCTTCTTTAAATAAATTAATAATAAATGTCCTAATCTAATCCAAGTGGACCTGAATGGTCATATTTTATTATTAAGGTTGTTTTTGGTCGAATTACACTTATCAAATAGAACTAGGACATGTGTATGGGTAATAATAATATCATTTTTACCCTTAATTACCCTATTTACTTTTAACTATGGTAAATAAAAGTAAAAAGTTAATATTCACCAAAAATTATTTTCATCTCATTGAACCACATTTTAGTTCTTGATATTAACCATGTCTCTCAGATTTTTGAAATTCCACTGACAGAAGTAGTAAAATTAAGTTTTATGTGAATTTCAAAATTCTCCTAGGAGGTGGGTAAAAGACGGTGAAATGTTCAATAACATTTTCATATATCTAAAATTATTATATAATGACTCCAATGAATTACATTGAACTTATATAGGTGTTATATATCAATTTTTAACTAAAATAAATTTAAATAAAATAAATAATTATTTAAATAAAAAGTCGGTTTTTAAATAGTAACCCAGTGTTTTCACTATTCATCAAAAATTTGACGTTTTCAGAAAAATACCAAAATTTCACCCTAGGCTACATTCGATATTCCAAAACCAAAAACGAAGTCCATTTTGAATGATAAAATTTATAAAATTTCAAAAAGTGGGTGTTACTATTCATAAAGGCTAGTTTTAATAATATTTTAATAGTATATCGTTGTTTAGTGAAACTCGGTATTGCGTACGATGCAAGCTATCGAGGATGGCCACGGTTGCGTGTAAAGATATCCAAGCTAGTGTTGTGTGTAGTGAAAGATTCGTTTGATGATTTATATAACATAAAAACAAAACATTTCTCATAAAAATATCGAGTGTTACATATTATCTCTTGTATTATGTCATAGAATGATTTACAAACTGGTGATGCTATCACCACCATATATTGGGCCATTAGAGATCATAGAGGGAGTGGGGATATTCTTCAATCCATTGGTATTACCAAATAGGTTCCTACCCATTCATTATTTCCTCTATGAATCACTACTTACCAATTATTATTCAATATTGTCTGAAAACTTTTACATTGAGTATATTGAAATGGTGATAGATATTTCTTTTGATGATCATAATTTACCTATCATTGATTGGAGAATGAACTCTCTCCGAGGAATGAAAGTTCAAATGGAACAGGTGATATGGAACCATGCTCATGTATGTGATGACATATGATAGTGAAATTATGATCTACATTCTCAATGGATGAATATTTTTTCAAATTATGTTTTACATCTATATATAGAGAATTTCTAGGATGAGTTAGTCTAAGGAGGGTTTATAAAATCCTAGAATTATCATTGTAGAATGAATCATAAATTAAAAAAAAAATCTTTTCATTCTAGTTACATACTAAATAAGAGATTGAGTGGTTTATGAGTGTTTAGGGTTCATTCAGGGAAAAGAGCTCAATTTTTTAGAAATAAAGACTTAGACTCAAGGGTAGCCCATGGTTATGGATAATCATGAAACCCAGACATGAGAGTTATGTAGTAAACCATATAGGAGTATAGATTCAGTTATATCCATACCCCTAAGGCTACATTGTCATGTGGGAATTTCTAATGGGAAATAATTTTCTTCATAGCATCTATAAATCGTTCACAAAGGGTGGTGCATTAACTTCCACAAAACTAGTTGTGAAACATGGTAAGGCACAAAGATGGGAAAACCATACATCCAAATCAAATTTTCTCTTAAAACTAGATGAAATTATATTTTAATTCTTTATACTCAAATTTATTAAGCTGTTTTATACTTGTTTTCAAATGATGAAGGTCCTCTATTAAATTTAGATATTCATATTACTCCAGCAAAGGATTTGATTTACGGTATTCATCTTTGATTTGATTCCTTCACCTTTAGTTATATTGAATGCATATCATTACAACCCTCATTCATCTTCCATTTTTTCCATTGTATCTCTAAATCCTGTGGGATGTTTTCGTGGGGGGAAATATTTCATATTTTTATAAAATGTGTATATTTTTTGATTTATAAAGTTTTACTTCGAATCTGAAGATGATGAAAATAAATGGTTTATCTACTGAACTAAGGTATATGGTATAGGTTTGTTTCTTAACTTATCATAGTTTTATATGTTCTATTAGTGTTTTTCATTCCTGACTCATCTTCCTCCTCCTATAAAATTCCAATTTATATAAATAAATTTACATGATCATTATTAGGGTAGTTATAAAAAACCTCGAATCAATATCAGAGGATGACTACCTCAACGTGAGCTACCCCTAACATTGTGAATTCTTTAAAGGCATGAGAGGCCAATGCATTAGAATTAAAATGTATCATTCAATTGACTTATATTGAGTTTCCCCTATTAATGAAATATATTTTGATTTATCCAAATGGAAATGGTAGAAAATTCATATAAACCCTTTATTATCGTATGCTATCTTGAATTAACTGTATGCGTTCAATTTTTTAACATGACTAATATGAAGTATTTAGTGGTATGTGTTTAATACATGCTATGATTATTCTATTACTCTAATATGTGCAGCAACACATGGGTCCTAATCGTGGATTCCTTCGATGGGATATTTGAGATTTTGAATTGGATATTGTAATTTAATTGCAAAATGTTAAGAACGATATATGGTTTCATTTATAGAATCCCTTGGATAGTCTCACCAGGAGGAATCACTTTCATTACCCATGATCAAAACCTAGTTACCTATTGAAATAACATGGGTTGGATCAGTGGGAAATATTTCTTTTATAGGCTATGAGCAATACCTGATTCCCTATATTCTATACCATGGACAAGATGATGTGTTTTTTACCTATATAATTCACTAAGAATGATACATGGGTTCTCTATATAGAACTTCATATATATAATCTTATGGTCACCGGTCTTATAGTTCACCTGGATTGATACATGGTCTCTTTTTTACTGAACACCTTGGATAAACCTAGGATTGTTTTTAAATAAAAACTAAGGATGCATATTCAAAGGAAAATAAAATTAATTGGTTCATTACATTATTGATACATGAATTTTTGATTTCCCATTTATTTCCCCAATTGTATATTACACAAGAGTTATGGAATACTGATTTGTTTTTATGGATTCCTTGGGTATTCAACTAAAGACCTGACTATTACTACCTATCAATATATATGAATATATATTTCAATAAGTATATGATGAAAAAATATATATTAATTAATTTATATATTTTTACCTAAATGATGACATTTTTTAGAGACATCTAGCCTAGGGAAAAGTAGATAATGTTGGTTACTTACCAAAGAATTACTTATGGATGCAAGTAGGTACAATGAAAAACTTCCATCTATGAATACCTAACTTATTATCCAAGGAAGGAGAACATGAGTAGAGGAATGAGTCTATGCTCATGATTATAGTGGAAAATTCATTTGGAAATTATCATTTTTTATTACATGTTACATGTGTATGTAGAATTTTCCATATGTACTTTCCCTTTTGTATAGAATGAAGACATTATTGTCATCTTTATATATTCTATTAATTCAACTTATTCCTACTAAATTTATCTGGATGATTTATTATTCAACTTCTAGTCAGTTAATACTATTTCAGTAATTATCATTATTGTATACTTCGAGGTTACACTCTGATCATGAGGGTACAATATCCCCACTATACCAACATAGACTCTCGAAACTAGTTGGTATCCTATAGAGTACAGAGAGGTGCACAATATGCTATGTGTCTAACATATTTAGTTACATATATGTATTCTGTTTTTGGGATAGTATAATATTTTTTAAAGGATTAGGTATATTAACCTTGTTATTATTATTGAATTATGGGATATGCTTCTTTATAATTATACACGAAGATGAAAGTATATTCTCAATAAAATAATGAATGGTTATATCTGAAACAAAATTATTCTTAGACAATCTACATAGGGAAAATATAATATAATGAAATTCTATATATTTATATATCTATGATTCACTTATTTTAGTAAGAAAGATGATCAATTTAGGTTCACACAAGGAACTAAGATCTAATGTATACCCAATTAAGTTATAGGTTATTTTTTATGCTAATAATTTATAAATATTGAAGAATCATTTTTAGAGAGATCACCTAAAGAGAAGTAATCATAATGGTCAAAAATACATATCATGTATTTCTTTACCCCTTTAATGCATAGAAACTTCTTGATATGAATAGATTTTTTATCTTTATTTTCTCTAACTCCATTGACCATTCCCTTATAATTATAACCAATGTTTACCAAACATCTATAAAACATAAAATTTTCATTAAAATTAGAAACTTTCCCACTCATATTCCTTGAGTGACCATTTTTTATATAACATAATTCAATTTTACCTCTCTATATTTTTAATTATAAAAATTTCTAATATAAAAAATTGTTTCCGTACCCAGTTATTATTGGGCTCTATTTTGTATGTGAGAATATGTGTGGATAATAAATCTATTTAAACTTGATCCAAATATCTTTACAAAAATTTATAGAAACATAATATTTCATAATAATATTAGTATGAGTATTCATATGAAGTCATTAATTGACTAATAGAAACTAATGATTTAATAAAAATGGTTAATCCTTCACATGTTATGATTCTTGAAACTGGGAATAAAATAATTTCAATACAACATTATTTATCACCATTACTATAAATTCCATATAATTATTTTATATGAAATATATTTGCATGATTTTTTTTAATGAATCTTATACCTTTATATGAAAACAATAAAAAAAATATTTTCCTTCAAACTATTACTAATTGATGTTTTTCATTCTTAGTGATGAATAATTTGTATTAGTTTAATTTTTAATTTTCATCTAGTGGATTTTCAATATGGTATCATTTTAACTAAATATATAATTTTTAATATTATTTAGATACATAGGATATTTCTGTAAGGAATGCTGTATTTCATAAATAATTGAATAATATTCAACTATTTTATCATTTTATGGAATTTTTAAAAATGAATCAGAAGAAAATTATAATTTTTTCTCATATTTTTTAACAATAATGAACACATTTTATCTAAAATTGAATTTCACCCATTCTTAATATAAACATAATGTGGTGTTATTGTCTTAATAGAAATTAAATTTATCCTTAATATTCTTCTTAACTCTTTCTTCAAATATAACTTTTATTAGGTTTCTTATCCTTAAAAAAAATTCTTTTCTCTTTAGTTATTTAAAATAGGGTATTATATTCCATGACTTATTTCATTGATAACATCTAACCTCTATCATATTGTGACGATAGTTCATGGATTCATTAAATAACTTATTAAATACATTTTTCTATTTATATTTATTATTCAAACTTGTTTAAGGTAAGAAGTCCCTCTCCAGAGTTTCAACAACATGAATCATTTGATGATATAAAATCCTCCTTTAATATATTATCACTTTGAGTAATATTATATATATGTAATTTATTATCTATTTTGATCATTCTATAATCATTATCCCCATATTGAATTACATATATTTACATCATTAGATTAATAGTAAATATTTCCATCATTTGATTTATTATTAAGGATTATTGTCTAATTACATTATATATTTAATTCTATATAAATAAGTAAACTCTAATTACATTTTATATATGATTCAGTTATGTAATTAGAGTTCATAGTGTAGAAACACCACTTAATATTTAATTAAATATTTTATTTATCTGAGAAATTCATTCACTAACATAAATTCATAAAATATTAATTTTAAATTTTTATGTATTGTACCACCATAGTATGACATTATTGTTTACTTTATAGTAAATAAAATTGGTCACACAACACATAAAGAGTAGAACACTGTGACACATGGTTGAATTGATTAGGTTTATATCTATAAATGATTGTATTAATAGCTATTTAATTTAAAACATACCCCATATCGTTAAGGGAAACTGATTTTTAGGATCCTTTTTTGGGATTTGATATGTGTTTTCAAACATTAAATAAATATTAAAACTAAACTTCATGAAATATATAACCTATTAGTCTTTCTCACATATTTAATTTTCATTATTTTATTATGGTGTCTAATCATTCACATAACTTTCTTCAGTTCAAACATCAATATCTTTATCTATATGTAAATTTTTAATTAAAATTGAAGAAACATAATAACTTTGTTCACATAGAACTAATTTGATACCAATTTTTGGAATGAGTAAAAAAGAATACACAAGTGGGGGATGCCTTCCATCCTTTTAAAAACACATGATCAATTTAAAACTAATATGATTTTGAAACATGTAAATATTTACTATTTTATTTATTCAAAAATATTATAAATAACAATATTGAAGAAAAGAACAAATAAATTTTTATTGTGGTTTGGGGAACCAAAATTTCCTACTAAACTCCACTGACAGTCTCTCCATGTTATTAGTAAGTATAACTATCATATAATTTTGTAATGTAACAAAATAGTTGAGTGTAAGAAATATCCACTTGTTAAAATTATTTTAAAATTCATGAAAAATGATGAACAATTTTCCTCGAATCAATCCACACATGAGTATTTAGAAATAAGTTCAGAATAATTTTGATAAAGATAATCACATTGAAATCCGTCTAATTCATATATTTTAACTGATAAAAAATGTGTTCCTTATATAAATATAATATATAGGGAACAAAAAAATCTATCTAAATAAAATATATGATGATTTAGAAAATATCAATATAAAACATTAGAAGAAAGAATAAATTAATCGCATCATAACAAGTATACACAATTAGTTTATATTATGTTCGAACTAATGTGTTTTCCTAATATAGAACATTATCCAACTATTGTAGATGAAATATAGCTTGATAAAATAGTTTCAGTAATATTAATACTATCATAATTTCTTGAATTGATTATTGCATAATTTTTTTATAGTTGTGAATTTTTAGATAATATTTATTTGTTATATATCGACAAAATAAATGCCTTGAGGATAAATAAGATTCTCAATTTCTTCCTGGTTAAGAAGATATGGAAAATAGCCCTAGATAAATCATGATTTTTAAAATAAATAATGTAATGGAAAATTGAAATGAAAATAGATACAAAAATTTATAACACCACTTTAAAATTGAAATGATTTAATCTATTTATAAAGAACTTTTTAAATATCCATTAAATAGAATTAAAATATGTATTTGATGCTATGAAGGTGTGGAAAAATTTCATCAAAATATCCAATATTGAAACCCTTTAGATGACTAACATAACATGGTGATTTCCTTTATGAGAGGAGAAATCATATATTGTTTAATTTTGGGTAATGTATATTAGAAAAAAAAGAATCATTTTGAAAATAATTTAAATTATGACTTCAGAAACAACCTTCATTTATCATGGATATATGAAATGGTGATAACATAACATATTATTTAACTAATTTTTACCAACCAATACTACAAACTATGCATTACATAATGATAGAATAGGGCTTTATGAGTGGTAAAAAAGTGCTGAAAATGGGAGCATAATTAAATGCTCAAAAATTTTATCACTGATAAAAATGCACCAATAAAGGTAACACTGTTAAAGGGGGGAAATAATATTTTTTTTGACACCAATGAGCCTGACCCCATTTATCTGTGCATCAGTGGCACTTTTAATAGTGATCTACCCCCCTCCCCCATCAACAGTTTTTACCCCACCACCTTTTATGAGTGATTTGTGAATTTAAAGCCTTATACATGCCTGGAAATATTAAAACCCAACACCTCACCTTCAATGATGGAATGCATTTACCACTACGCTATGTTGTTTTTCTTTCTGTTTAATGATATTTATATTTATATATATATACACACATATATTTATGTAATTATTTTAAAATACATTTATACAATATATATATATATGGGTGTGTGATATATATATATATACCTGTTATATTCATTTTAATATACTTGAATATAATATAAATATATATCTTTTTATTAATACACACATATGTATATGTATATATAATTTAAAAAATGTTTAAAAATTTTTAAAATAAATTTTTTAAATAATTATTTATTTACATATATTAAACTATATTTTTTTTATAAATTTGATGATATGTGTATTTATATTAGTGATTTATAATAAGTAAATATAAGAAAAAAACTTATATAATAATAAATAATATTACTTCGTGAGAAATGGTAAAATTCTAAAACCATAATATCAATATGAATGTATGTCCATGGAATAAATTAAACCACAATAATAAAATTCAATAGGACCCCTTAAAGTGACTTAAAAATGCATTAATGTTAAAAACATGGGGTACTATGACCAAAAACTCAATTTTTGAGATTTTATGGGCCTTTTTCACCTTTAAAAATGTAATAGATGTTTACCTATGTCAATAATAGTGTAGATCTAATCATAGTCTTTGATTTGATATGTGTTAGAGCTAAAATGGATCCTCGGATCAAATTTTATGGTCATTAGAATTTTGAATTATATTTTCCTCATATTTTATATATTTTAATAAATTTTTTTAATTTTTTTACATTAAAATAAAAATTAAATGTTTATAACTTTGTAATATTTAGAGAAATTATTAATTAAAAAGAATTTTTCTATTATTTTAAAATCAATTTTCACAAAATACCTTTTATATTAAGTGTAAATTCCTATTTACCAAATAAAAAAAATAATTTAAAAATTATATATTATACTAATATCAATATAAATATATTTATTTATTAATATATTATTCTTAATGAAATTTGTTTTTTATGTATGTATTTATCAGTGATACAAAAAAAGTACTGATAAAGGGGGTCATTATGAGTGTTTATAAAAAAGTGGTAATAATGACTCCCTTTAATAGTGAATTTTTTATAAGTGTTGTTAAAAGTCCCCATTTATTTGTGATTATTTAGAAGTGATGACAAAGTCACCAATTAACAAAACTTTTATAGTGTTTTTGAAGACCCCCATTAACAATTCATTTTTAGTGCTATGAATGGGGCCTTTAACAGCATTTTTAGCTAGCACAGTTAAATCCCCAGCACTAGAATAGCCTAGATTTGTAGTAGTTAACCAACAAGTAAATCAATATAGACATATGACTTAAACAAAAAATTATAAAAAAAATTAGATTCTATTATTAGTAAAATAATCTGAATTATAAAATATAATTGTATATTAAAAATGTATAAACTCAAATAAGCCAAATGGGAATGGGTTTATGTGGGAGAGATAATATCAAGCTTCTCTATACCACAAAAATCAAATCCCGGTGATAATTTCAAGTTGTTCCCCAGAAGATCAAACTTAGAAACTCAAGATCCATTTAAAGTGTAGATTGGGCAAGAAGGTAAAAATTATTTCCTTATATGTGATAGTATAAATATAGAGGTTGCGACAATTTATAGTAAGGTGTAAAAAGAAAAAATGATGAACCCACATTAGAGAATGTAATATAGTTAAAGAGAAACAAGTTAATGAACATTAATGAAAGAAAAAATTTAAATCCATATTGGTGGTATATAAAAACAAATTTTGAAATAGTATTCCCTTCTTTCATATTTTTTAATTGATTAAAAAATTTGATGATCCTAACTATTTTACATTTATGAAAATGGTTAGAACTTTCGGGGTGAACATTCCAATTGTGGAAACCTTAGATAAAATGACAATGTATACTAAATTAACAAAAATTTATTCAATGTAAATAATGATTTTCCATGGAATTTGTATTATCAAATGTAAAAATGAGTGTAGTGATGATATCTTGGGGACATTTCTTTGAAAATAGCATGAACCTACAAGATTTATTATTCATTGTAGAATATAAGATAATTGAAAATTTTACTATTTGTATGATATGGGTGAACATATAGTTTTCATTCCATACATTTAAAAAACAATCATTCTATTTGGGATTCGATACCAAACTACATTTAAATTATAGTGTGTTATATGTAACTCTATTATCCAAATAAAATAGGGGATGAACAATTATTTTGAGTAAGTAAGCTTACTTTCCCTAGTGATGATCTAATTCAAAATATGGAGTTTGATGAAAAGAAGAAATCAATTTAGGTATACCCTATTTATATTTTCATTAATCTACAAATAAAATATCAAAATAAAATATTACCTATCCATAAAAGGATGATGTGTGAGAAATAAATGTTTTTGAGAAGACCAAGCATTAACTAATTGATGTAATAGAAGAAGTGGATAGAATTGAAATTAAGAGAAATTTCAATCACACATAAACTACTTTTTTTAAATACTCTATTGATTCCACCATCTATTTAAGAAAGTTATATACATGATCTATGTTCTATTTTTTGTAACATTCCATTATATATCATTGAAATATATTTCTCCCATGTACTAAGAAATGAACTGAAATTGTTTCTTCACCTACTAAACAACAAGATGATGTAGAAATTCAATCTAGAGAATAACCTAGATCTAGAGTAAAAATTATTGTTATAGAAATTATTAAAACATTTGATTATATTTTTACATCTAGGAATGGATGATTACAACTCTATGAATCAGGGGGGTGTTCTGGTTCAAAATCTAACAAAGAACATAAATGTTTTCAATTTCTACTTGTTTATTTTTTAGATATAAAGTCACATGATATGAAAAATTAATGTATTTATTAAAAAAGTTTTTGAAGCATTCACATGTTTTATGACATGTGTAGAGTATGATAATTATATCACAAGAAATGAAGTTTATTTCATCACATGGGATTGGTAAAATCCATTTGGTATACAATAAATGATTTTAAATAGTGATAAGGTTTCTATAACTATTACATGTTTTCATTTTATATTAAAAACCATCAATGTTATGAATGGATATAGAATACTACTAGTTGTCTTGTGGACTTTTTTATGTAGTTGTATTTACTATATAGACTATCTAATTAACCTCTATTAAAATAAGTAATAATGTAGATAAATAAAAATCATAAGATGATTTACATAGTTGACTTACATTGATAAAATCTTGTGTTATAAATAAATTAAGATTAGTAGATAAAATTTACACACCTAGTAATTATTTCACAATAACTAATTAATAATATCCTCCAACTGATCATGGTTAGATATTATTTAGTGGAATTATGTATGAGGCCAACAAATTCATCATGTCAATGATTTCAACCCATGGTTTAATGTTTAAGGATTCAATTTTATTTCCAAATATATTGTAATAACTTTATTGCATTCAATCAATAAAGATACACAACCTCTTGATCTACTATAATTATTTTCCAAATATCCTTCATGGTTATCTTTAGAGGTGGAATTTATAATTCTTGATCAAAACCCCCTCACAAAATAATTGGTTTTATTTTCATGTGATCTTTAAATATTTCAATACTAATGATAATCTATTTTAAAATTGTAAAAAATTTAATTTTGAAGCCATCAGATATTCTCAATGAAAAAAAGAGGATGAACTTAGATAAATTAATATGTAAAATATTTCTCATTCATGAGATTATTATTATATTTTATATATAAATATAATACTGTCATCATATTTTCAATTTCTTCTACAGGTTCTATGAATTTTAATAGTAATAGATGGTCTAAAACTCCATTCATGGATTCTTTCCAATTGAAAAGTCCCACTACTAACTCTTACTATTTTGTGTATCACTTATTTATATATACATGTAATAACATGTGGTTATCTATAAATTATTCAAAACAATTTTGTTCATTTGTATAATGGAATGATACCCATATTGCTAAAAATATTCCCCCATATTAGGTTCGGTGACTGGGGAGAGGCGTAGTAAAATGAGACTTCCCATTGTTTTAGTGTAGTACACATCAGAAACAAATAATTTTCTTAAAAATTACTCCCTATTGTGTATCATTTTTTGGATTTTGATATGCTCCTCATAAATAAATAATCTATACATTTTTCACATAATTATATAAGAAAATTGGAAATTAAATATTTCAGGAATTGGGGAAACATGTCACACCAATTTTGAGTCTTTCCAATAGATATAAAATTTATATATTTATGTGATTTTAGAGGTAATTGACTTATGTTATTTGGTAAATTCATATTTAAAACTAGAAAAGGGTGTGTGATTGGGTAGATCATTTTGGAATTTGAATTAGAACAACATGAAACTAGTTTTGTTAACATGAAACTAATTACCTATAATTTTTCAAATCAAACCCTTTATTTATTTAAATAAAAAATAATGTGTTATATTTCGTTTGAATATTTGGTAAAATATAAAATTGGGATCTTATAGTGGATCTTGGAAATGTTTGGAAAATGGTGAGTGAGTACAAAATTGAATAAATACCATTTTTAATGAATTTAAAATTTTAAAATACATGGCTAAGAATAATTCATATAACATGTACAATTTTATGAAATAAGTTTATCAAGGTGTGTGGAATATTAAAACAATTCTAATAATAAGAAATAAAATTATTAAAAAATATTTATGCTACATCGATGATGTTGCAAATAGTTCATTGTATTGAGGAATTTAAGAGAGATTTATTAGTGGATATATTTCTTATTAATGTGTTAAATCTATTTTATTCATACCAAGCTACACTCCCAACACTATTATACAAACTTCAACTCATGTTGAATAGTGTGTCATAATCACATATGAGGCATGTATATTTTCAGTAACAAGTGATTATTTGATACAATTTAATTATTGTATGAATATTTGAACATGGTCAGAATAGTATTTTTATTTTAAGAATTTACACTATATTTCTCAATGGTGAATTTTATTAATTTTGCGGAATTAGATGTGTCATATATTTGACTTATTCATCCACATAATTCGAATGAACTTTTTAAGAATAATTATATTTTAAATATAAAGTCTTGTTAATATGTTTTTATTTAGTGTTGAATTTTAAAATAATTTTATATATTTTTGGTTTATCAAGTTGAATTTTTACCATTTTACTTGTATATATTTTCTTAAGAATTCAAATTTGGTGATGGAGTTTTTTTAATTATTTTTAAATAACATTTAAATATAATTTATAATTTATTTTGAAGGGTTATCAATGTTTTCAATTTTGACCATAAGTGAGGTTCTTGTTTATTATCATATATAAAATGATTTGACCTCAGAATATAAAAGGAAATTGGAATATAAGTATGTTATCTAGAGTTTAAGGTTCATCTTTATGGGTTCAAGGTTAATAAAAATGCATGGTTTCTATTATTTTTCAATAATAACACCCAAACTATATATAACCTTCCTCAGTGGAAATTTATGGTTCATGGTGGAAAAATAATTTCATCTATAAAGAATACAATTTAATTTATTATTAACTAATTTAGAGTTAATATAAATTTCTTGAAATAACTCCCAAAACCCAAATGTATGGTTGTTTTTATAATGTATGGTTATCTAGTCATCAATATAAGGATTTTCATTTGTGAATATAGGGTTCACTTCCCCATGTAAGGTCATGTTTGATACAACATAGTGTACAAGGGAAACATATATCTACTCAAAGAAAACATAATATTTACCCATAATATATGGTAAACATCCTAGAATATTGTTCATCCTCATCATTAATTTGGGTTTGAGATCATAAAGTTTCCAACATTTACCAAAAATTCCTCCATTTCCAAATTTCAAACAAAACAAGAAGAGGTCATTGATTGAGATAGATGCCAATGTCCACCTGTTGGGATTTGATTAAAAAATCTAGGATTTTCCTTGTTTATATGGATAATACAGACAATGACAATGTGATCTGAACATGACATGAATGGTGACCTAGTGAACTAAACCTGAGTAGAGTCGTCTCGTGGAGGAGTGAAGACCATAGAATATTTTTGGAATTATTAAAGATTGTCTCAACTAGTGATTAGTGAATTTTAAGAATTGTTGATTATAATATCCCAAGAATTATATTCTTAGATTTTTAATAAATATTGTACATAATTTTCTAACTTATAATCAAAATAACCTTTGAACTATTAGTTAAGTTAAATATTTAAAATTATATATTATAAAATAAAATTATCTCATTATTTTTTTAAATTTACCTTTTTATTAAAATTAATATTTCAAATTATAAATACTAATTTTATAAATGTGGTTTTATTTATTTTTAAATAATATTTTGTTATAGAATTATTTGATAATTTTTTATGAAAAATTAATATTTTTTGAAGGGATTATAAATTTATTATCAATAATTATATTTCATGTTATATATATAAAAAAAATTAAATAAAATTTAATATAAAATAATTATTAATGTCATGTATTTGATAACATAAAATTTTATAAAATAATATTATGTTTTAATTAAAAAAATGGAAATATAATATAGCACATAAAAAATATTTGTATATCAAAAAATTATTTAAAAAATAAATTTATAATAATTTAAATATAAATACAATATAACAAGTCAACTTTTTATTATATGTTTATGTATTATTGGATGATAAATAAAAAAGAATAATGAAAATTATAAAATTCTGTTTATAAAATATAGAAATTATGAATTTATAAACCAAAATATAAATTTAATTAAAATTTTAATAGTATTGATGAAAATAATAAATCAATGTAATATAATATAAATATATGAAATAAATGATACTATGTAAATTTCAATTAATAATTTTTTAGTACATTTAAATAATTAATTTTATTAAAAGTTATATATTATTTGTAATCAATTAATATTAATAAAATTTGATCAAAACAAAATAAATAATTTAAAATTAAATGAAACTAATATAAATTTAAAATTATGAAATATAACCTAAACATAAATAAAAATATATATAATTTTTGTTTAGAATTATAAAATTAATGTATTATATTTTATTATAATATTTTGAAATTAGGAAAATATTTTGAAATTATTAAAGTGTTACTTTAAAAAATATATTATTATGAAACATATGAATTTTAACATTTGAATAAAAATTGGTTAAAGGTTGAAATAAAATATATAATACAAGAAGAATCAATGATAATGGAATTGGGGGTAAGAGGGTCGACGAAGACCTCAATTTGATTGCCTTATTCTCAGGTGTATGTGGGTGTGTATGATGATAAATATGGATTTGAGATCGATGTCAACACCAGATGAGGTCTTCGAATATGGATAAACATCTCAAAATGGGGTTGAGGGCATGTTGATTAGGGGGATTGGACCACCATACGATGTACATGCATATTAGAGTTTGAACGCCTATGAACAGTGTATCCTAGATCTGAGTTATTAAAGGGTTGCACATTGATCATATTCATCGTCCAAATATTCCATATACATCAAATATATTTTAAGATCATTAATTTTCTGTGTGTATTTTATTTTTTTGTGTCCAATATTCTTTAAATTTGATGGTCTACTTGTCTATTTTGTCAATTGTTTTGTTCTTTTCATCATGTAATGCCCGCTACTTCTTTGTTTTTTTCTATTAAATATCTTCAATAGTTAATTTGGGGAGCTAATTCTTATTACATCTAGTTAATATTATTTTTAAATAATTTTGGCTATCCCATTCTTCAGAAAAAAGCTCATTATTTTTTATTGACAATTTCATAACCACATTAACATCCAGCTAATAAAATCGAATAGAAAAATATTTGAAAAAGTATCAGACTGATACACTAAGGAAAATTTCACATAATATAATATATATATATATATGTCTATGTGTTTGTGTGTATCCCTTAATGATTTTCTTACTGGAAGACTCAATTTAATGTGCACATGTTCAACACACGCATGATTTTTACTCATTGTTTTATTTATTTAAATAATATAATTCCAAAAATATATATATATCAGTTTCAATCATTTGAAAAACAATAAGATATCATCTATTAGACATTGATTAGAATTCCCTATAATCAAATCTTAGAATTAAAATACCCTCAAATGTTGAAATAAATTCTATACATAAGTTATTTTTATTGAGTGTATACGGAGGGGAGTGTGGAGAGACCTGATGGGGAATCCACCTTTGTGGTTTTTTTTGAGTGTAAATGTGAGAAATAAGGATTAGGTTGAAAGGCAATATATTCATCGATTCATCTTTATTTATCTGAGGATTAATTATAGGAAACAAGATATTTATAGAAGGTAAATGAAGTCATGAAGTCAATCTATAAGCATATTTGTTGTCTTAGATTTATGTTTTTCAAATTGAAATTAATATTTTACACAATTTTTATATTAAATAATTAAGAACTAGTGAATGTAATTTTTTTTTAAAACTATTATATATAAGAACATAAAATTCCATGGGTTTTAATTATGAAGTTTATATTTTTGAATTCATTATATATATATATATATATAATATTTATGTTTATTCATAACATGTATATATTTATGTATTATTTTTTACACTCAATGATTACTTACATCAAAACCATGTATGTATTTCAATGCTAGAATTATATATATGAATATAGCATATAAATATGATTTATTCAATGTTCATGTTCATTTAATAATAATTCTTCTAGTTTCAAGTTTATATTTTCGTATATATGTGAATTTAAATACATTTTCCTATTTAGGTTATCCAAAACATATATGACTGTAAATATAATAAGGTAAATACATTAGAAGTGTATTTATTAATGATTTCAATGTATATGACGTTTTTGAATAATAATATATACATATATAGACACACAGACATTTGTATACTGTTCCATTAATTTAATGAATGAGAATTTCTGTTCAAATAATAGTCATAACCAATTTGATATTTCAATGTTGAGAAATGAATAAATTTATTTTAAAATTTTTACTACATAAAAATGTATGTGTGTTCTATAATTTTATATTCTTAATACAATTTATCCCTTATTTTACTTGAATAAAAATTTTCAATTGCTATTATTTTATGTGAAGTGTTCTTGCATTTAATGTATTATTTTTATATAAAATGATATTTTCAAATATTAAATTTTGAATCAAGTAAATGGGTATGAAATATCATTTTTTAATGATCAATTGTAAAAGATAATTTTTAACATTTTAGTGTAAACTAATTCATGGGAAATGTTAATTATATGGTCGATAATTATTCTATTTTCTATTAAAATGCTTATATGTTGAGTTTTGGTTGTATAAAATATCACAAGTGAATACTAATGGAATACCATATTTTTATATTTACATATAAAACATTTTGAGTATGTTTATTAAATTAATTATTATTTTTTTGAAGAAAATACTCTTGTGAAAATAGTATATATAGTTTAGGAAAGATTAAAATTATTTTATAAAATTAGTAATTTCTATGTTGTAAATATGGTATGGAATTGAGGATTGAACCTATAACACCTTGACGTTTTTCTGAAATATTTTATTTAAATAATTTTTATTCATCAGATGATTGTGTTTCATACACTCGTTAGTTTAAACAAATCATAAGATACCCTTAGTACAAAATTACCATTATATCCTAGTTGTTGGGTTCACGGGAATAATTTTATAAAAATTTTGAAAATGCATTATGGATTCATTAGAGATCAATTATTTATGAAAAATTAAAATCAATTAGATATTTATATTTTTGAATGAATTACTTTTTTAATGAAATTTATATTATATATATGTGTTATATACATTATAATTTTTTTCCATATTCTTCGTATGGATATTTTAGTCATAGGGTATGAATAAAAACCTATTTGATGTTTAAAAACCTAATTTTTGAAAAAATGTTTTATTTTACACCATTGAATGGGGAACCCATTTTAAATTAAGATTTTAAAACATTAATAATATTTATATGAGAACATAAAAATATTATTTTGAAATGTGATATAAAATTTTACATTGGATGAATTTCTGTTTTTTCAAATAACTTTAATGTTTTGATAAATGGTAAAAATTCCATAAATTTTAATTGAAAATATATTTATTCATTGAAATAATTTATATGGTTAAATTATTTTATTTAATGATTTTAGATTAAAAATAAAATATATTTTCTCCATTTTTGGAGACGAATTTCAGATCGGGACATGAGTTGGCTCTTTTCAAGAAGCTGAATGTATGCAGAGAAGAAATGAATTAATCTATGATGCGATAGGGTGTTGTGTTCAATAATTATGGTGTGTGCACAAGATTTTATACAGCACGCAAACCCTTGCACACCCAATGATATGTCAGACGATTTGTTCCATGGCGAGGAGCTGCAAACCCACCAAGGCACTAGCGCACAAGAGTTATGGACTGCGCACACGATTCCCCTAGGGGTGAAAACCCTTCCACGCCTAATGTGATGTAAAATGGCCCCTTGTGCGCCGCTTCTATTGCGTGCCGCCTGTGAGGTTTTCAGAAATTAATAGAAGCATACCACCTTCCCTTCAGGGATAGTTACAAAAGACAAATTGACACTTTTCTATGTGAAAGACTCCTCTTCAACAACCATTCGAAAAAAACATGGCATCAAGGTACTTGATCTTGAGCTAATGGTCTCCTAGGGGTCCTCCTTCAGGTGGGCCCACTTGGTCTTAATCCTCAACCATTTCCATTTTCCCAGAGACATTTTCTCTTTAGAGATCAATCATTCGTGCAAGTCTCTCCTTACACAAGAATAGTTTTGCGGCCATCTATTCGGTTTTCATGAAACTATCCAATCTTGTGTGAAACTATCCCCTCTTTCACAAAACGGTACCATCTTGTGTGAAACCTCTCATCTTAAATAATCCCCTCCTCAAGGGATCCATGTGTCACCCTCATCCTGTGACACCATTTCAAATCCCTTATTATTATGACACCACTTTCGTGCACATGCTCCACCCGTACGACCCTCCCGATTTGTATAAAGTGATTTCAAGGTCCCTTGGGTAGTAAATTACCTTGTGTTGCTTAGCCTTATGATTATTCACAAAGGCACCCTAATGAGAACTTCTTCTTCACAAAGCCATAGTAATGTGATCCCCTCAATGGATCACTCCATGACACCCCATAACCATGGCATTGATGATGTCTTCCCTTCCCCAAAGGTTGGTAGGTATCAATCTTGTATGTCCTAGGGGTGCGGAGTGAACCCTGCTTTCTAAAGATAAAGAACGTTAAACTGCCAAGAACCATCTTCTTCATCTCATTACATTAAATTGTGACCTCACCCCATGAACTATACATGGTATTTCTCGTCTCGAACATTCTCTACACCCACTTATCTCTACGGGAGTGAGATTTTCCTCTCATGGAATGAGATCATCTTTTCTATAACAGCGCCTATCTGCGGGGAATGTAAACCATCTTGGTGTAATCCCCTAGCCTTTCTTATGGATGGTAGAACCCCTACTCCTCTTATCTTCTTCTATGACAAACACCAGAGGAGAAATGGGAATTGGGAAATTTTTGACATTATCCCTCTCCCTATGGTATTTGACTCCATCAGACCTCCATCCTAGAGTATGTCCCAATCTCCATCCCCATGGGCTGCTAAAAATGCATAATCCCTTATTTCCTCTTTGGGTCGCTAACAATGTTTAATCCCTACTCCACATTTTGCAGGTGAACCTTTCACGATGTGATCTATAGAAACCCGAAGCTTAATGTACATAGATATTACATTAATTTTGTGGAATACTTAATACATAACAAAAACAGACACACAAGGACCGTAATAGTTTAGTGCCCTTGGAAACATGGAATGTAATCTTCTAATCATGGTGAAATATCTTCAACATCTCCCATAAAGATCTTCAACTTTTTGTTTCCTTACCTAAAACCTTTCTTTTAATCCTGGGGGAAAATAAAACATAAAAAGGGTGAGCTCAAATGCTCATTAAGGGTAAGCATGGATAAAATAAAACAAACCATATACATTTGAACTTAAAAACATGAACATAATGTTTAAACATCAAAATCATTAGCAAAGACATAAATCATGGAAGTACATAAGGAATAGATCATAATGGAACATAAATAATGATAAAATAGCATGGGAATAAAACATGTAATTGTGGCATCCATTAAGCACATGTAATGATTTCCATAGTATCCAAGGCATTTCTTCCAAGACCATCTTAGTGGACAAAGTCCCTTTCTGAATCGAGTTCACTCATCATTCCAGTCCTATAATACCGAATCGGAATAACTTACCATTCCATCCATGTCTATCTCATGAGATATAAATCGTTACCCAATGCATTGGAGGGAGATATAGGTCCCACCCATCTCATAATGAAATCATTCTTACTTGTTCCACAAAATAAACATAAATCATTCATAAAAAACCAATAAATAAAATGGGTTTCATAAACATCATCCCATCATCACATAATCCATATAAAATAAATGGATATCATTTCATAATAAGAGAAGTGAAACCATGTAAATCATAGAGACATTATACTTGAAACATACACATATGAAATAATGTCATCTTAGATGAAAAATGGTTTTGATAAAACACTTAAAATGAATTCTTAAGGAAAATATCCTTTTTTCTTCAAAATCATTTTCTTTTCACTAAATGTCATGCAATTTTAAAAGAAAGGATTTTGATGAAAATAGTCATGAAATCTTTTGGAGGAATCTTCATGAAAATAAGTCTTTATGAAACCGTAAAAAAATCATTTCATGCCGTATATGTTTAAAAAAACATTCTTCACGTACTTTTTCCGAAAAAAGTTAAAAAGTACCTCACCAAAGAATGATTCAATACATACAATGTAGTAAAAGTCAAAAATGGGTAAAAATTAATTTAAACATACATGAATACACTTTTATAAAACATGGACATGGATGATAGCAATAACCCCAGTAAATACTTACGAATAAGCAATCTTAGATTAAAATGAGATTTGCAAAATTATCCCTTACCTTAGGTACGATATGCTTCGTACATATCAAAACCTCCTATATAATGATTTAAATAATGTCATTTACTTATTAAAGAATCATATTAATTGTTATTATATCATATATAATTCACTTATGACTTTATATCACCCGTTCTTTTGTAAATTCATGTTAAAGTACCGTTTTGGGTAAAATCGTTTGATTTGTCGTTCGTGTTTTAACTTGTAATTATTCATATGATTACTTAGATCGTGATTAATTACATCCAGAATGTAAAACATGATTTATATATAATATATATTCATAATATTTATATAATGGATCGATAAATGGAATGAAATACACAATTCATGGAGACGGTAGGTCGTACGTACGCATGAACGATGTTTTCATTTCTTTATTGAATTGAATGGAATTAAGTAGATGACATAAATATATATATACATAAATCCAGTAGAATTATTTTGTCATATATTTCATGATTACTTATTATATATATACTTTATAATCATTCTTGAATGGTTATCAAAGAGAGTGAATCTCATCGCGTCGTGGAGACGGTATTCCGTACGTACGCACGAGCGATGATATCATTCCCATGATCGTGGAATTGTATTAAAGTTTATGTGTAATATTACATAATCAATATCACTTTACAATAATCATATATATTAATTACTTTCACCATTATACCCATCCATGTAAGGTGGTGGTGGAAAATAGATTACACCACGGCGTGGAGACGGTATTCCGTACGTACGCACGCGCGGTGATTTTGTTTTCCGTAGGATGGATAGATGGTGAAATAGGGTTGTTTAATACTTATAATAACATATAAGTATATGAGTTATACTGATGTTATTACTTCACAATGAAACAACTAAATAAGAAAATTTAGAATAAAAAATAATGTTGAAAGAATCGGAAACGGATATTACCTCTTCTTTGAAGCGCCTCTTTGAAACCTACTCTTAGGGCACTAAAATTGGTCTTTGAAGAAGAACAGGACCTATAGTATGTTTCTAGGGAAGTTTAAAAGAGAATTTGTAAGGGTGTTTCCAAGCTTGAAGGCTCAAAGTGGTGTAAGGAAGAGAGGGAGGAGGTGCCCTTTTATAAGGGAGGAGAGGGGCACCTTTGGAAATATAAGAAATATTAGTTTATATTAAATCCTAAACCCACTTAAAAACTTCCAAAATGACTCATATCCGAATATTAGATGTGATAGGGTTGTAATATAATCAACCAATAAAATTTAGTCATGTTAGGAATTTATTTTAAACATTATCAACTTGATTTATCCTTATTTAATCATATTAATTTTATTTGTGGTAGTAACATTCTAAATTTTAAATTATAAAAAATAATTACTTATTTTTTGTGAATTTTCCATAATTGGATACTTTATAACATTTTAGACCATATAAATTTAAATTTATAATTTTTAAATATTTTTGTGATTTTTAAACAATTTTATAATATGTTATTTTTATAAAAAAAACAATAGTGTCAATATTGACACTATTCATTTACTTGAATTTAAATAAAATATATACAGAAGATATGTTCGAACTAAAAGTTTTAATAGATTCATAAAAGTTCATATGTATCTAGAAAATTAGTGGAGCACATTAAATAGTTCATATAATATTTATTTTATTATTTTTAAAACCATTTATTTTGATTATCTCTTAATAAAATAATTACTACAATATTTTTGTATAATTATTTAATATAATTATATGTTGAATAAAAATTAAAAATAATATCCTATTATGAATATAAATCTATTAAATTTCAAAATAATACTTTTACTTGAATTTATCATCTTAAAATCACAATATTTAAATTATTAAATTATGAAGGTGACAACTTTGGCATCATTTAAAATAAAATAATATAAGTGTCATAATCCCCTTAATAAGGATCCAAATGGTCACAAATTAGTCCAGTGGATGATTAGGGTTTATATATACAATAATAATAAGTTTCTTCATATTTTTGGGCCTTTTGATATGTGCTACTATTTCAATAAAAACTATATTATTGATTTTTCACTAAATAAATAATTTCTGCATCATTAAAGTATAAGATAATAAGGTAATTAAATAACTCTAAAAAATTACAAATATATTACCATGACAAATAAATAAAATTTTTGTTCAAAATGAGTATTTATAAACGAATTTATATTCTGTATAAACTTATATTAAAAATACTTTAATTATTAAAGTTGAGTGAGACATATTTCACTTTCCTTTAAATAAAATAAACTAAAGGTCTTAATCATCTCCAAGTGGGTTCCAATGGATTCCATTTCGACCCAAATATTACTTAGATCAAATTATAATCATCCAATTGTATTCATACAAGTATTAGGATATTTTTATAATATTATATTTACCCTTTATTACCCAATTTACCTTTTACTATGGTAAATACAATTTACCGTTATTACTATTCATAAATCCAAAAAATAAAAATTAGTATATTAATATAATTTGGACCCACTAATTCAAAATATGGAATCAATTTTTCCAAATTCAATACACAGAAGTTTCATAAATTAAATAAAAATTAATCTCGTTGTCGAAAGAAAATGTGTTTTTGTTTAAAACATTGCAAAAGATTGCATTTAATAAACCTATGAATTCAATGTAAAATCAAGGATAATGACATACATTATATTAAATGGTAATAATATATTCAATTTATACTCTAAAAAAATTAAATATTATAATTTAATCTCATAAGTTATTACGATGAAAAAGATGTTTTTAATTAAAATATAGCGTGTTTTTACTATTTATTAAAATATAAAAGTTCTCAGAATAATATGAAAAATTTATCCAAGGTAATATTTTATATCCTGATTCCAAATAATAATTTGATTTTGTAAAATTGAACTTATAAACATGTAACAAACTAGATTTAAAGTGGGCGCGCCATCAAAAGGAAGCAAAACTGCATTTTTTTTAAAAATACTTATTTTCCCTGAAAAAATTATTTTGTTCTTATACCATGTTCTATAAAATGTGTAAGATGAATAATAATGTTATAAAATTCAAATTTTAGTTAATACTATTCATAACGTCTAGTTCATAATAATATTATAATAATATATCGTTGTTTAGTAAAACCCGGTATTGCGTACAACACACGCTATCGAGGAAGGTTGTGATTGCGTGTAAAACAAGCCAAGTCAGGGTTGCATGTTGTGAAAGAGTACTTTATTATTTCGTATAACAGAATCCAACCATATTTCATTTATACATTTAATATATATATATATACACTCAATGATGCGTAGAATGACTATTATAAAATGAACTTGAAATTGTCTGTAACACATTCTAAGAATAGTGTTGTGTATACTTAAAGCTAACACAGTGTGGCATATAGCACAAGATAATCTTGTTGTAGCATAAAACACATGACATCAAATAAATTAAAAAGAATTATTATCATAAAATATCGCGCTGTTACATTCTACCACCCTTAAAATGAATTTCGCCCTCAAAATTCATCGGGGTTATAAATGGTTGACTACTCGAAAGTTTCATTAATAGAAACCCACATAGTTAAAAGTAATACAAAAACTTTTCATTAAATACTAAAGTATGAAACGTAACGGTTACCCAGATTAACTCATCACTGGGTTTCCACGTAGGAGAACATAGGTGAAAATATAGATATGGAAGAAAAAGTTAACCATCAAGTTATGATGGAGAGTGGTAGAGAACATGGCTATGAAAAAGCCATCAATCACAAATCCATAGATTTGTGATGATCTAAGGTACCATCTGATTCATCGGATATAAGAGCAGTAGGACAATATTTTTGGTTTTCAATATCATTTCCCTAAAGTTTAAAATTTTGAATTAGAAGAAATACTTGCTTGATTTTGGTACAATCTCACTGTTGTTCATGCTTTGAACAATTTCTACTTCATCTCTTAAAGAAATGAAATTGAATTTTTTATTCATGAAGAGATAGGAGATCATGTGATAGAATGATGGGTCATTCCATCTGTTTCAAGTAAAATTTATCAAATATACATAAGTCCATCTATGGTGAGGTTAATCATATATGATTCCAAAAATGAACTTATACTTCATATATCATACCGATTAATAAAATAAAACAAGTTTCTACTAACCAGGGACTTCCTGTAGGCCAGTGGTAGGCGATAAAGGCCAGTCGCACTTCGGTTGTGGGTTCGATTCCCATAGCCTGGTCCGACGCAATGGGCTGTCGCCCGTCCTGCAGGCTGTCCTTTTTCTAAAACTACCTTACTATAATAATATCGAAAAAAAACTTCTATCCTTAAACAATTATAACTTATGTACAACATAATACATTCCAATCTTTAGGATTATCTAAAATACTTCAGTCCAATCTCATAGTATAAAGAAAACAATTACTAGAAAGGTTATCTACCAAGAATGTCAATACAAGCATTTATCCCCCATATATAATAAGATATATCTTGTTGGTTGCATTCCCAACACATGAATACCTTAGTCATATATTCTCTTGAAACATAAATTACAATATAACCTTAGTGAAAACATAAATACTATGAAAAGGTAACTCTTTCCACATACCAAAATCCCAAAAAATCTATATAATCAAACCATAATATCACTTAGTCCTTATATCAGTCATGAGCTCATGAATACAATCAAACATCTCATTATCTTCTTATCCCGTCATTATGCGCATATCATTTACTTTCCAAAAATATTTCAATCACCTTTTCATGGTTACCAGTACCATATAATTATTGAAAACCAATACATAGATATTCCAAAATTCCACAATACCATTTATGAGATTTCATGATACTATTTTGAAATCCCATTACAAAAACACTTATTCACTACACAACATCATTTTTATACTCAACATCACAAATAATTATCACATGAGACTTCTCTTTATCCTTTTCCTTAAGAGGTTTCTCACGTTGATCATCATTAACCCATGTATTAGGGAATTTCTTAGCATAATGCCCCATTTCCTTGCACTTTAAGCATTGAAGTGTTGGTAGAGAGTTCCCTGTAGTCTTTTCTCTATTCACATCATTAGCAACCTTTTCCCCATTTCTTCGACAATCAACTGCTCGATGACCTTCTTTTCCACACTTAAAACATTTTCTAGTACCTTTTAGGAAATATCCACCATGATTATTTCTATACTTTGAGCATAAAGAAACATTCATCTTATTTTCACCATTATTCTGAGATTTCTCCTTGAACTCCATCTTTCGTATCTTGTCAAAACCATGAGATGGATATGTTACACCAACTTCCAGATCTACCTTGATATAACAACGCGCAATTTCTTCATAGCTACTGAAGTCTCTTAGAGCTAATGCCCTTCAAAGACTTGGTTTTAAGCCACTGAAAAATAGATCAACTTTACATTCAGGTTAGATGATAAAGCCAGATGCATATCTTGAAAGTCTTGTAAAATTCGCTTCGTATATACCAAGAGATTCATAATCCTTCTACTTAATCTCAACAAACTCCTTTTCCATATTTTTCTAAGAATACGAGGGATGTACTTACTGAAAAACAAGTTCTTGAACTCTTCCCATTCCATGGAGTCAATTTCATCTCTTTGACTTGGATTCTTGATAAGATTCCACCATTGATCAGCATCACCTTACAAACGATATACTGCTAAGATGACTTTATCATGATCGGAACATTGTAGAACTGAAAATATCTTTTCAGTAGTACTGATCCATTGTTCAGCCACTAAGGGATCAGAAGACCCACTGAATGGAGGTGGATGCTGCCTCATGAAGGATTCAACAAAATGTTGCTCCTTTCTCTACTCATTTTGAAATCCAGAATGATTCATAGCTTGTGTAAGTATAGAAATAAGATTGTCCACTCCATCTCCCATGACATTGGTTTGGTCAAGAGGACAATCATTTCATTTTCCATTACATTGATCAACACGGTTCCTTCGGGTTCCATCCATCGTCTAAAACCCAAAAATAATAGTTTGAGAGGAAAATACCATGCTAGGGAAAACAACATAATAAAGGGGGGGGGTACCTTGAATATCTAACATCTTAGGTTTAATTATAATATCGTTAATGCAATTCTAGTACTATAACCTATATGTATACTTAACCTTAGCGACATCCCTAGACATACCTTAGAAATATCACTAGGGATCTCACTAAAGTTTTCGCATCCTAGTTTCCAAAGGTTAACTAAACCTTTTCTCTGATACCAATGGTAGAAACCCAAATCTTGACATACATAGATATTACATTACTTTTGCGGAATACATAATACATAATGAAAACAGACACTCGAGGACCGTAATAGTTTAGTGTCTTTAGAAACTTGGAACGTAATCTTCTAATCGTGGTGAAAAATCTTCAACATCTCCCATAAAGATTTTCCACTTTTTGATTCCTTAACTAAAACCATTCTTTTAATCCTGTGGGAAAATAAAACATAAAAAGGGTGAGCTCAAATTCTCATTAAGGGTTACCATGGATAAAATAAAACATACCATATACATTTGAACTTAAAAACATGAACATAATGTTTAAACATCAAAATCTTGAGAAAAGACATAAACCGTGGAGGAACATAAGGCATAGATCATAATGGAACATAAATCATTATAAAATAGCATGGGAATAAATCATGTAATTGTGGCATCTATTAAGCACATGTAATGATTTCCATAGTAGCCAAGGCGTTGCTGGCAAGACCATCGTAGTGGACAAAGTCCCTTTCTGAATCGAGTTCACTCCTCGTTCCAGTCCGGTAATACTGAACCGGAATAACTTACCGTTCCATCCATGTCTATATCATGAGATATAAATCTTTACCCAATTAATTGGAGGGAGATATAGGTACCACCCATCTCTTAATGAAATAATTCTTACTTGTGCCACAAAATAAACATACATCATTCATAAAAACCCAATAAATAAAATGGGTTTCATAAACATCATCCCATCATCACATAATCCATATAAAATAAATGGATATGATTTCATAATAAGAGAAGTGAAACCATGTGAATCATAGAGACATTATACTTAAAACATACACATATGAAATAATTTCATCTTAGATGAAAAATGGTTTTGATAAAACACTTGATATTAATTCATGAGGAAAATATCATTTTTTCTTCAAAATCATTTTATTTTCACAAAATGTCATGGAATTTTAAAACAAAAGGATTTTTTTGAAAATAGTCCTGAAATATTTTTGAATAATCTTCATGAAAATAAGGCTTTATGAAACCGTAAAAAAATCCTTTCATGCCGTTTAAGTTAAAAAAACATTTTTCACGTACTTTTTTTAAAAAACTCAAAAATTACCTCGTAAAAGAATGATTTCATACATACCATGTAGTAAAAGTAAAAAATGGCTAAAAAGGACATTAAACCTACATGAATACACTTTTATAAAACATGGACATTGATGATAGCAATAACCCTAGTAAATACTTAAGAATAAGCGATCTCAGATAAAAATGAGATTTGCTAAATTATCCCTTACCTTAGGTCGAATATGCTTCGTACGTATCCAAACCTCCTGTATATTGATTTAAATAATGTCATTGACTTATTACAGAATCATATTCATTGTTATTATATCATATATGGTTCACTTATGACTTTATATTACCAGTTATTTTTTAAATTAATGTTAAAGTAGCGTTTTGGGTAAAATCGTTTCATTTGTCGTTCGTGTTTTAACTTTTAATTATTCATATGATTACTTAGATCATGATTAATTACATCCATAATGTAAAACATGATTTATATATAATATATATTCAGAATATATATATATATAATGGATCGATAAATGGAAACAAATACACCGTTCATGGAGACGGTAGGCCATACGTACGCATGAACGATGTTTTCGTTTCCTTATTGAATTGAATGGAATTAAGTAGATTCCATAAATATATATATACATAAATCCAGTAGAATTATTATTTCATATATTTCATTATTACTTATTATATATACTTTATAATCATTCTTGAATGGTTATCATGGAGAGTGAATCACATCGCCTCGTGGAGACTGTATTCCGTACGTACGCATGAGCGATGATATCATTCCCATGATCATGGAATTGTATTAAAGTGTATGTATAATATTAAAGAATCAATATCACTTTAAAATAATCATATATATTCATTACTTTCACCCTTATACCCATCCATGTAAGGTGGTGGTGGAAAATAGATTACACCACGGCGTGGAGACGGTATTCCGTATGTACGCACGCGCGGTGATTTCGTTTTCCATAGGATGGATAGATGGTGAAATAGGGTTGTTTCATACTTCTAATAACATATCAGTATGTGATCTATACTTATTTTATTACTTCATAATTAAACAACTAAATAATAATAAGTGGAAGAAGAAATAAAGTTGAAAGAATCGATAATGGACATTACCTCTTCTTTGAAGCGCCTCTTTGAAACCTACTCTTATGGCACTAAAATTGGTCATAGAAGAAGACCAGGACCTCTAGGATGTTTCTAGGGAAGTGTAGAAGAGAATTTGGCAGGGTTTTTCCGATCTTGAAGGCTCAATGTGGTGTGAGGAAGAGAGGGAGAAGGTTCCTTTTATAAGGGAGGAGAGGGGCACCTTTGGAAATATACGAAATATTAGTTTATATTAAATCCCAAACCCACATAAAAACTTCCAAAATTAGTCATATCCGAAGATTAGATGCGATAAGGTTGTAATAGCATCAACCAATAATATTTAGACATGTTAGGAATTTATTTTAAACATTATCAACTTGATTTATCCTTATTTAATCAATTTAATTTTATTTGTGGTAATAAAATTCTTAAATTTCAATTATAACAAATAATTGCTTATTTGTTGGGAATTGTCCATAATTGGATACATTATAAAATTTTAGACCATATAAATTTAAATTTATAATTTTTACATATTTTTGTGATTTTTATGCAATTTTATAATATGTTATTTTTATAAAATAACAATAGTATCAATTTTGACACTATTCATTTACTTGAATTTAAATAAAATATATACAGAAGATATGTTCGAAATAAAAGTTTTAATAGATTAATAAAAGGTCATATGTGTCTATAAAATTAGTGGAGCACATTAAATAGTTGATATAATATTTATTTTATTATTTTTAAAACCATTTATTTGCTTTATCTCTTAATAAAATAATTACAACAACATTTTTGTATAATTATTTAATATACTTATTTGTTGCATAAAAATTAAAACAAATATCCTATGATGAAGATAAATCTATTATATTTCACAATAATACTTTTACTCTAATTTATCATCTTAAAATCACAATATTTAAATTATTAAATTATGAAGGTGACACTTGTGGCATCATTTAAAATAAAATAATATATGTGTCATAATCGCCTTAATAAGGATCCTAATGGTCAAATATTCAGCCAGTGGATGATTAGGGTTTATATACACACTAATAATAATTTATTTGCTGATTTTTTCACATTTTGATATGTATTACTATTTCAATAAAAACTATATTATTGATTTTTCACTAAATAAATAATTTCTGCATCATTAATGTATAAGATAATAAGGTAATTAAATAACTCTAAAAAATTACAAATATATTACCATGACAAATAAAAACATTTTATATTCCAAATCAGTATTTATAAACTAATTTATATTTTGTATAAACTTATACTAAAAATACTTTAATTATTAAAGTTGAGTGAGACATATTTCACATTCCTTGAAATAAAATAAACTAAAGGTCTTAATCACCTCTAAGTGGATTCTAATGGATTCCATTTCAACCCAAATATGACTTAAGACAAATTATAATCATCCAAATGTATTAATACAAGTATTAGGATAATTTTATAATATTATATTTACCCTTAATTACCCAATTTAACTTTTACTAGGGTAAATAAAATTTACCGTTGTTACTATTCATAAAGCCCAAAAAATAAAAAGTAGTCTATTAATATAATTTGGACCCACTGATTCCAAATATGGAATCCATTTTTCCAAATTCAATAAACAGAAGTTGCAGAAATTAAATTAAAATTAATCTCGTTGTCGATAGAAAACGGGTTTTTTTTAAAACATTGCAAAAGATTGAATTTATTTAACCTACGAATTCAATGTAAAATCAAGGATAATGACATAAATTATATTAAATGGTAAAAATATATTCTATTTATACTATTAAACCATTAAATATTATAATTTAATCACATAATTTATTATGATGAAAAACGTTTTTTTAAATTAAAATATAGTGTGTTTTTACTATTCATTAAAATATAAAAGTTATCAGAATAATATGAAAATTTTATCCAATGTAAAATTTTATATCCTGATTCCAAATAATAATTTTATTTTGTAAAAAATAACTTATAAACATGTCAAAACTAGATTTAAAGTGGGTGCACCATCAAAAGGCGACAAAACTGCATTTTTTGAAAAATACTTATTTTACCCGAAAAATTTATTTTGTTCTTATACAATGTTCTAGAAAATGGGTAAGATGAATAATAATGTTATAAAATTCAAAATTTAGTTAATATGATTCATAACGGCTATTTCATAATAATATTATAATAATATATTGTTGTTTAGTAAAACTCGGTATTGCGTACAACACACGCTATCGAGGAAAGTCGTGATTGCGTGTAATGCAAGCCATGTCAGGGTTGCGTGTTGTGAAAGAATAATTTATTATTTCGTATAACAGAATCCAACCATATTTCATTTATACATTGAATATATATATATATATACTCAATGTTGCGTAGAATGACTATTATAAAACGAACTTGAAATTGTGTGTAACACAATATAAGAATAGTGTTGTGTATACTTAAACTTAATACAGTGTGGATTATAGCACAAGATAATCTTGTTGTAGCATAAAACACATGACATCAAATAAATTAAAAAGAATACTTATCATAAAATATCGGGTTGTTACATGATCATTAGGTCTTTTCTGCCTCTTGTTTCTCACACCGATCATGACTCACTTTGTATTAGAGTAAGCATTGATATTGGAATCCTTTCTAGGCCTCCTTAACATATAATCCACAAACACTTACGAACTACGTGGACGTTGATCCTTGTCTCCCATAAATGGTACATAAGAAGCCTCTCTAAGGTTTAATCCCAACACCTACTCATTCAAACCCCTTCACACTGGTTCACCTTTGTCCCACATGACATTAAACTCTATCTCTCATACCAAAATATGTGGACTTTGATCCATGTCTCTCAGACAGGGTACATCGGAAGACACCATGAGGTTGAAGCCCAACACCTACTTGTCACAACCCCTTCATGTTGGTTCACCTTCGTCTCGCATGACATTAAACTATATCCCTCATCATAAAATATGTAGAATTTTACCCTTGTCCTCCAGACAGGGTATGTAGGAAGCCTTCCTGAGGTTCATGCCCAATACCTACCAGTGTCGACCATCATTATTCTAGTTCACCCTCATCTTACATGACATTAAATTATATGCCCCTTTTTATCCCACAAGATTTTAAACTGTACCCATTTGAACTATGTGGCCTTTGATCATTATTTTCATGTAAAGGAGTGTATGAAGCCTCCATGAGGTTCAACCCCATCCAAAATTTTTCCATTGTGACCACATTCTATAGTAAGTCCTTGTGACCCCATCCAATGGTAAGCTGTTGGGACCCAATCCAGTAGTAAGACATTGTGAGACCATCCAACAGTAATTTGTTGTGATCCCATCTAGTAGTAAGCCATTATGACTCCATCCAGGGATAATCCATTGTATCCTCGACTAGAAGTAATCTGTTGTAGTCCACAATCGATAGTAAGTCATTATAGTACCCTTTTTTGGGACTCACATCTTTTGTTCGCCCCCCCGGGCGTCAGACTGACTCTTAGGCTGCTAACCACACATAGTCCCCAATGTATCATCATGTCATTTTATTATTTGTTCACCCCAATTATATTCCCTCATTCTAAACTATGTGTACTTTGATTGCCTAAAATGGTGATCCGTAGGATTTCTCTTCAAGGATCAAGCCTAACATCATTATCGTCCTCAGGTTGGTTCCATCTCATTCTCCATCAACATTCAACCATCCATATCCATCGTGATTCATACCCGAGAAACCATGTCCTGATGAGATCATGTCACCCACTTTCACACTTATCCTATCAGCAATTGGCTTACTTACTATGCGTTAGCGACACCATTTGTGTTCCCTCCATGGGTTTCGACCATCTGATCCACTCTTATCAGTTCTCTGATCTGTCTGATCCATCTCTGATAGACTTTAAACATACAGAATACCCTTTTCTAAACATGATATGATAAGGAAAATCTCATATAAATTCCTATGTAATATAATTACCCTCACTCAATGTGGGATTCCTTGGGTTTTTGTGCCCTTGATAAGCCCTATCATAAGGGGAAGAAACACAGACACATCAGTGTTCCAGTATCCAGACAAGCCAGTGATTTCCAATTTGATTACTCCCCTGACTAAAGTATTCTTTCCAGACTGGAACCTTTGAAATTTCTAGACCAAAGTTTCATAATTAATCGGTGTTCATAAAGACAAGGCACTAGGAAGAATTTTACGAACAACATATTAAATCTATGAGGGAGACCATGACTAGGTAATGAGTTCTGAGAAGAATCCACATAAGGATATACCGACATCCCATCATCCAATTTGTATTAAAGAGAAGGAATACCTAAATAAGAAATGGAAGTCTCATTCCATCAGAAAGCGGGAATGTGGGTAAACATATCAGCATGTCCTCCAAAAAAGGATGGATCCACGCCCCGAAGAAAGCATCAGAAACATAAATGGTGAACCCAACATGAAATTATTCTCCCCAATATAGAGATTAATAGTGTTCTTTACATTAGTGGATTAGTGTGTCACTAGATCTGGTTATTTGGCAAGAGGACCCGCCAAGAAACTTGTGGACCTTGCACGAAACAAACCAGAAATTAGGGAAGCGGAACATTGGACATCCTAGATTGTGACATTTCCATTATGGGCCCTTCTTAACAAGCATCAAAGAATGAATGGCTCTAAGGTACTGAATGTGTCTTCCCTTCCTTTTAGCACTAATGGTTGAACCTCCCTACTTTAGAGGACCCAAGATTCAATAATAGGAAACTGATCACCGCCAACCCACCGACGCAGGGGAAGGGAAAATGTCAACACAAAAATCATGTGGACCTTATCTATTCAATGGAATCCCACACGTCAACGGATGCTGGGTGACCACACCCCATCTTCCCATCATAATTCACTTAGAGAAGGGTAAATAAAAAACTCAATTGACGATACAAGGATGATGCATTTATCCCAAACAGGGAGATGGCCCAATAATACATAGAGGATTTTATGCCTCATCATCACTATTTCCCCCGACGACCATGCAAGGAGCCACTAATCCCCACTCCGACAAAAACCATTTCAAGATCCTTTCACCGGAATGCTTCGATGAATCCCTCCTATATGCGAATGAGGTGAGGGTTATCTGGGAGAGCCTAGCAGTAATCTTGACATATGGGCTACCAAAGAAGGATCCTACCAGGACGTGTCAGCACCGCCACTTGACCCCATAGGATGAGGAGAAGGTGAGTTATCCACATACACCATCGACCCTAGTCTGGTTAACCTGATGCTAAAGATAGGATCAAGTTGAAGATGACATCTCCCGATGGGCATCGACATCAACGGCTACTGTGGCTCGTTCCACTGTTGGTGCATACCATCAGTCCCCTACTTATGCCATGTAGGGGAACTCATATGGCCTACCCAGATCGAGGACCCAACCACCCCACCTGCATGTTGGGACAACTCTCCTGGTCACTGACATAGGTGTCATCTATTGCGACCCGACTCGCATCGTTGACATCTAGTATGAAGGTCCTCATGTACCACCACCAATTAGAGCATAGGTTTTACCCTATCCAAATATCATTGTCAATGTACTTCCTATCCACTACAAATTTGATTGAAGTCCACAGCCATTGCATTGAATCCTCGTATGAAAGCCTCTTCCATACCCATGTCCTCAAGTGTGGATTCATTCCTCCAGTCATAGGTCATTGATGCGAAGATGCTACCCATCTGGTCATCCGTCATCATGGGGGTCTTGCACATGTTCTTACATTAACAGAAGAGTTTCATCCTCGTCGTCGTAATCAAAGAAGTGATGGTATACCTCACTTAACTAGCACCCAACACGGAGTTGCTACCCCTGTTTAGTTCGACCAGTATGAGGATCCTCCTTGTACCGTCACTGCCAAAGGAAATAGGCATGGAGGCCCTACCCATGCTCCTAGTAGCTCTAGAAGAGGTCCTACCCTTTCTTTAGCATCCTGAAAAGACTCCCTCCAAGCCCCAGCTAGTGGACAAGGAGGTCCTCCCCATGTTCCCTTTGACATTTTTCTGGGTGATCCTCACAACACAGTTTGTCTATGAGGAAGTCCACTTTGCACCAAAAACCAATCTTGTCCAAAAAAACAATCCCGTGGTAGGAGGAAGGGTTTCCACCACCATAAAAAAATTATCGAGATGTCTTAGACTATGATTATGCCATTTTTCTTCTCTGATTCCATGGAGGAATTCAATTTGGCAATGGAACCCTCACCTCGATCCTATGCGTTTAGGTCCAGGGAAGGAACGAGTCATATCAGCCTCATCCTACCAAAATGTGACGTCCATTAGATTATTTCTTCCCTTAGTAGATAAAACTAGAAGGATGGATATATTGGATCTTTCTAGGACCTAGTAGTGAAATCCACCTTATCATCGCCTGGAGCACTTTCTACCACAACTCGAGATCACAGAGAGTTATATTGGGGATAGATGGAGGGCCATCATCAGGATGGTCCACCACCAAATCCCGCATCCCTGCTATGGAAACTGTGGTCTCCATATCATCTTACATATATGGGGTGGTTAACTCACTGCATTCTTAAGAGGAAATGCCATGATGAGGTGGTTTGTCAGCCTGTTCGCCATATTTTCCACCAGCCAGCCTACTGTCTCAGCGGTCTACTTCATTGTCATTACTGGTTCCCTAGCCACGTCTAGTAGACGAATGGGGAAATGAAGGGAAATATCATGAGTATAAGCTCAGGGGCTTGTGTGAAATTATTTTGGAGGACCATTTCCGGGATATGTTCTTTCTAGTTGTAACCATGAACATCAGTGCCCAAGAATCGCTCACTCAAGAAGAAGTTGGGTGTTTTTTCCAAACCCTCCATTAAACAAACTTATGCCTTCATCATCGTCTAGTGCATTACCTCATGTATCGGGCACACTTTGAATAAATTTTCCAACTGTTTCGTATGACTAACTTGGATGCACTCTATAAGGCCTAGTGCCCCGAGTCACCCGGTCGCCATCAGACCCTCCAACAACGATGTGTCCAGAAAATTAATGTTCTCCATAGGATTATCAAGGAGGATTCCCCCCACATGTAGATCCATGGATAGGGGAAGTATGAGGCCCTTCACCTCAGTTCTATTCAGCATCTGTCAGACATGCCAGGTGACATTGAGGATATTCCTTCAGGAAGGGTTGCAGTTAATATGGGTGGCCTAACAAAGGGAGGGAGTGAGATAGTGCTCCTTGATGAGGACTTACCCCCTAAGGGACTGCCCCACCAATTAGATCCATTGTGAAGGATCACTCTCTAGTAAATAAATTTACTAGGTCTTCCTGTACATATCAAGTCATTAGCACTCATCTAGAATCCCAATAATTGAAAAGTGCATTTTGGGGCCATCAAACCCTCTGACCCCTTTGGATCAATTTAGAAGATGTTAGATGATTTTGAAAATACCGTTATATGTAAATAGCTCATGGAGAATACGAAGATGGTGGATGACCTCCTTTCTGAATGTGATGCGGAGCGGCGACCAGAATACGGTGACCCTCATCCTGTGCAGTAAGGGTAGGTACAACATTCCAATATCAGGTTTCCTCTAGGTGACCCAGACCATCCTCTCGACATATATAGTGTATAATACGGATCTTATGGAATAAGGGTTTAGTATGTATCCCCAAATCATCATGAGAAGTGTGATAACCTTTGGGACCCGTCTTAGGCTCCCCATGATGCTCCACAGGTTGTTCCCCCAGAAGTCCCACAGGTAATCCCATTAGACACTCAATGAGCTATCAAAAATTCTTATCGTGTGGAAGAACCTTCCAATGCAGTGGTGTTCAGCGATCCTCATCAACATAGGGTCCCCCACCCAGATAATCTAATGGCGGCTCTCATTGCCTGTATTGAATTGTTTGAAACTTAACAGGTGGAACTTCTTCATGATGGCAAGAAATATTCAGCATGGGTGGACAATATCCGGACCTATTGGTTTCAGAAACCCTACCTTTTCCCCTTCAATGGGATGGGTGATCTTCTATATCTTTTGGCCCATTTCATCTCAAGGTGTCGTCCCATGATGGGAACTCTAGCGCAATAGGTGGACACCAAACACAGGTGTTTCATACAGATATTAGAAGGGCTTGCGTTTTTCTGGTAAGCCACCTATCTATTGGGTTGGTCGCCAACTAGGAAGATATCTGTACACAGTTCTGCTACCAGTTCGGATCTACCACCCAGAAGATGTGTACTTCTGACCTATTTAAGAGAAAGCAGTGTCAAGATGGGCACTTCAAGGACATCATCACATGGTGGAAAGGATTTACTTATTCCCTGGATATGCTGCTGATTCAGGTGCAGTTGTTGAAAATGTGTGTGGGGATTCTCAAAATTGAACTGTTCTTGTCTAAAATTACTCAAAACTAACATGGGGTATTCTGGGATTTCGATAATAAGGTCCATCTTCTAGAGGAATCATTGTAGTAGGATAAGAAGGCACGTATGTTAACTTTAGTTGTTCCCATAAGACGGTTCTCTAAGGCCTATCTTGCAGCGGTGGCCCAAATAGAGGCCCCCAGGTAGCTGGAGCTATTACCAGTGGAGCCACCTACACAGCCTTGTAGAGGCCTTCCACCTTAAGCATAGCCTCCAAACACACAACACCAACCTCAAAATCAGACGGTTCCTCCGTATAATTTGTCACCACTTCTTAGGTGTGATAAAAAGGTTCCACTTCCTCAACAGGCTCCTCCAGCCCCTCATCAGGGCCAGGAACACATATCCCCCTATCCAGATGGGAGAAGTCAGACCTACACATTCAATGAGGCTCAAGTACCTAGTTATTTCTAATGTTCCTTAGTACAAGGAATTGTATGGTTCCCGAATGCAGGAGACCGAAAGTGGTTTATCTCGCCGATATCCCCAACTACTACCCTATAATCAGTTCTTGGGGAACACCATAAAGAAGTGTTATGTGTTCAAAGACTAGCTGCAAGACCTGGTTGATAAGAACATAGTCAGGTTAGGCCCAGCTTCGGCACAAGTGTCATGTGTAGTTGTGATGCCAGAAAAAGATAGTGATATAAAAGGTGGGTGGCATCAGGTTCATAACTAGAGGTCTCAAAAATATAATGGTTAGATTACTCATAAGGAAGTCGCCCATCCCCATGGAACTATCCAATCATGTCTTGATTGGCCCAAGCCTATAGATGATTGATGAGTCATCCACAACCACTACATCGGCGTTAGCGTCCCAACCTTCTTCTTCCCAGAAGAGAAAGCATTGGCGATGGAATGGAATAAAAATACCCCCATCAATTTCATTGGCATCCTGTACTCTTGGATACTTCATGCCCCCAGAGATGGAGATTTCCGCAAAAATATGTCCAGTGGTGGAGGATCCTTCACGTGACCATAAATATTATTCTTTGTTTGACACAGTTGATCTGGTAAACACCCACCTGAATCCTGATGACGAGTACTACCATAAAGATCCTCCCAACATCCGCAGTCATCGCCAGTATCGAAGGATCCATGGTCAAATGAGCTGTTGGAATGCCTCGGTCAGTACTTACTTCCAGGTTGCGCATGCCACTGATGGTAGATAGTTGTCCCCAAGCAGATCTAAGCATGAGTGTACATCCCATATTCTTTCATCAGGTCTGCCATCAGTCCCATTTGGGTTACAAATTCAATAAGAGTCGTCATGAACGTACCACAATCAGCCATCCTCTATTACCAACAGGCCTCAGTCATCTATCCCACATCCATTAGTCACTCCCTAAGCTTTCACTAGTGAGCAGAAGGACATTCCCAGCACCAGTCAGCCTCTGGTTCAGCCGAAAGGGCCTATCATACCTTATGCCATAAAATGACCTCATATAAGAAAAAGTTCATCCTTTTCATGGAGGTATGATATTATTAATCACCTTTCCCTCATTCCTGTGAGGATATATATCCTTAAGGATCATCACCTATGAGCGAATATGTGTGAATCCCTCATCGAGGATTTAAAAAGCCCCATCCAGTTTGAAACAGAGTTATCAGCCACAAAATCCTTGCATGAAAATGCAATTGAGCATGTTGAATGTTGGGCCGTTATCTATTTCTCTGAAAAAGATAACGAGTCTCCCATATAGGGGCTCCTTCTCCCATTGTACATCACCAGACACATCAATGGTGTGGAGATCCATCACTATCTTATCGTGAGAGGCTCTAGGATCAACCTAATCCCGACTCGAAAACTTCTAAAAATGGGGTTTTCCGAGGAGGAGCTGAGTCCCTCTGACATAAAATTCAAGGCTATGATAGTATGGAAAAGACACCGGTTGAAATGATCATCCTGAAGACCCAATTTAGTGGTCTGGTTGCAAGAACCGATTTCATGGATGTCTCTGAGGACACCACCTACAATGCATTGATTTGTATACATGACTTCACCTACATGAGAAGGTCCCCTCATGGTATCACTAGTGGATTAGGTACTCTCAAAATGGTTGAGTGGGCATGCTCTAGGGTGATGTGTCTCCATTTTCCTCTTTTGAAGCTCACTACATGGATACTGACTATTACAAGTGCAAGGACATGAAGGTTCCAACTAATGAGGTTGAAAAAATACGACTACGACCGACATGTGGACAGACTTGGATGGTGCCTAAATTTTTATGATACATCGATTTGAGGCTACGACCCGGATATAGGTAATTTCATTATTTTTTCAATAATGAGGGGGAATCACATTCCGGAGTCTAAGGGAATCCGGATTATAACCTCTTATTCCTACACAAATCAGGCATAGCTTATCCCAGATCCCCATACTCCCATAAGGTACTAGGATTTCCACCCCATGGAAAAGGAAATATTTCATACTTGCTTGTTTCACCAGCCATGGATAAACTGGATCCATCCAATGTGCCACTATTTATTTGATATCATCTTGTGTGGCCCTTTGGGCCAAATACCAGATGGGATTGGGATGAAAACATTCATTGCAATGGTTTTAGCAGCACAATATTCCACCGATGTAGTGTCTACCACCACTCAGGCTAGCACCAATGTCCCATCGGGATATGTCTACCCAAAGGAGAGTCCTCCTACTGAGGATCCCTCCTCCCTAAGTAATGAATTTTTTTTCAAGGATTCTCTTCCTACTTATGAAGACAGTGTCTCTATCATAGTTGATGGGTTTGTATAGCTGAACCTCAGTAACAAGACGGATGTGAAACCTACATTAATCAGTGTCGCTATTTCTATCAAAGAGAAACAACAATACATGGAATTCTTAAAGCAATATCATATTGTGTTTTACTTTAGATATAATGCCATTGCAGGACTAGATCCTCAGGTCATTATCCACCGCCTCCGTCTTCCAAAAAATCATCAAGGGTTGAAACAACCTCCCAAAAAGATGCACACTTCACATGGTGTCATGTTTAAGGCCAAAGTGGATAAGCTCATTAGATAAAATTTCATTAAAGAGGTATAGTACCAATGATGGTTAGCTTACATTGTTACCATCGGGAAAAAGAACAGACATATTAGAGTCTGAATCGGCTATCGGGGTCTCAACCGTCACTTTCGAAAAGACGAATTTCCCCATCTTGTGACAGAACTACTGATTGATGCCACCACTTGGTTTTAGGATCCCTTTTTCATGGTTAGGTATTCAGGGAATACACAAATTCAAATGCAACCCGACGAAGAATAGTTCACAACCTTTAGGGCACCACAAGGTATATTTTACTATATGGTAATGCCATTAGGTATAAATGATGAAGGTGACATAGATCCGTGTGTCATGAATCACATATTTAAGACAACCCTTGGGGAATTGGTGAAATTATACAAGGAAAACCTGGTGTTCAAACCTCTCTATCATTAGGACCATCTCATAGACCTTGAGAAATTTTTTATCTTCCTCATCTCTTGCCATATAAAGATGAACCCATTGAAGTGTGACTTTAGGATCACCTATGGAAAGTTTCTCTACTGCATTCTCAGATTTAGAGGCATCAAGATCAATCTGTAGAAGGTTATTTCCATCAATCAGATGCCTCATCTAAGCGACATTCGAGAGCTTCATGGCTTTCAAGTCAACATTTTCTACATACATCGATTCATCATATAATTTTCCAACAAGTTTAAGCCTTTTTCTATTCTAATGAATAAAGGAACTATCTATTAGTGGGATAAAAAATGTTGTAATTCTTTCAAGGAAATCAAGAAGTACATGTTACAGCCTCCAGACTTAATGTCACCCATTTCCAAAAAGCCGCTTGTCCTTTATGTGACCGCCTAGATTTATCTATCGGTTACCTTATCAAGTATAAGAATAATGAGGGAATGGAGAATAATATCTACTATCTTAGCCGCGTTCCAGTTGATACAGAGACAAGATATTCCATTATTGAGAAAATATACCTTATACTGGTATTCACAGTGTAGAAATTATTACATTAATTGCAGAACCATGTGAAAAAGCCAGTGTCCAGAGTGGATTCATTGAAGTATATTATGATAATTAATATGTTGATAGGTTTTCTAGCATGGTGTATAGTGATCCTCCAACAGTTCGACATCAGGTTTTTCCCCCCGATGGATATTAATGGGAATGAATTGCCAGCCTTACTTACTTCCCATCCATATCCCATGGACCAATCCCTGGACCTTTATTTCCTGGATGGGGAAATCCTCTTTGTAGTTCAAGATGTTTCTTGTTGGAAAATGAACACTCATGACGCTTCTGGAAGCCCTACCGGTAGAAGGATAAATGATTAGGGGCACAACAAGGTGTGCATGGGTATCGTCTTCATCACGCCAACCCTAGATGTTCTTCCATATTCATTTTTATTTTCATAAGGTTACACCAACAATGAGGTTGAGTATGAGGCTCTCATTACTTTCCTTTATTTAGACCTCTAGATTGATGTTCCCCACATTCATATGAATGTGGACTCTAAAATAGTCATTAAATAGACCAATGGTGACAACGTCGTCAGAAAGCTAGAGCTATTTCCACTATTGGAACACACCCACCAGCTGATGGCCTAGTTATAGTATCGAACAGATGTTATTAATGTCCTTTGGTCCCTGAATAGTCAAACCGACACCTTGCCCAGCCAAGCAGCATCTCATGTAGTGCCTGATAAGGATGATTTTATTATCCACGGGACATAGTAGATATTCATCGCCCCTGTCACTCTGGACAATAAGGATATCCCACAGGTAATCCTACATACCACAGGTGCCTCCAAGTCAGGGTCCCCAAGTATCGCTGATGCAATGTGGGAAGTGACTCTAAACTAGAGGACCCGCTTTGTCATGTACCTCCATCACAGTAGTCTCTTGTCCAATCGAGTCGAGCGCGAGTGAATCCGATGTGGAACATTGTAGTTTACCCTTCAGAATGACCCCGGTATTGAGAAGATCATATAAAAATGAGAGTTTGATGGATTCCTCCTCCATTTCATTCAAGGAGGTGAGATTTCTTAAGTCATCCAGGATGTTCATACCAGTTCTAGTGGGGATCATCAGACTAGGCCAAAACAATCTCCCAGGATCCAGAGACTGGGGTAATTTTGTCCCCCCATGATCCGTGATTGTGTCAAGTTTTTCAAGAGGTTTCTTTAATACCAAATCCATGCTAATTTTTTGCATCAGCCGACAGAGCCTCTTCGCACTACCAAGTACTCCTGGACCTTTTTAGTATAGGGACTCAATGACATAGGACCATATCCACTGGAGAAAACTCACTAGTGCAAGTTTATCCTACCCTCTATGGAATTAATTTTTAAGTCTGAAGAGGGAGTCCCGCTCAAGGAGGTTGAGTCATGTTCTATCATGGAATTTGTGAGCACCACATCATCTACAGATTTGGAGTCCCTCACACCAACCTCACTGATATTGGCACCAGCCTCTGAGCAGTTGAGTTGATAAAATTGTATTCCAAGTACAATATCTTCTCTAACCATACCTCCCACTATCTCGCATTGGAAAATGGGGAGATCGAGGAATTCAAAAAGACCATATCTATCATTGTAAATAAGATGGTTGGTCAGAAAAATGATTTCCGGCTAAACAATCTCCCCAACACACACTAGGTATATCGAAAAATGACTCACAATTCCACAAAAGTGAGCTCGTTTTACTTGGAGTATGAGGTGAATAGAGTCCTACAATTCGAGATTCATTTGCCTTCATTACACATAGTTGTATACAATCATAAAACACAATATAAGGCAGCTGATGTCCATATTGTTAAACAATAAGCACTTGATGAGAATAGGATTTGTTCCCTACAAAATCTAGAAATGGAATCAGAATAAGATAACCAAATATTTCAACAAGAATATTTTACTATGATCTTTCATTCAAGGTGAAATGCTGTTGGCTTTATTAAAAATGATGATACGAGGTAGGAAACCACCCAAACTTGATCCCGAATTGGAAGGACCTTACATTATTCACAAGGTTTATCCCAATTGAGCATACTCCATAGTTACCATTGATGGTGAGCGTATAACTCCATCCACCATTCCTAAATTCCTCAAGCAATACTTCTCTTGAGTAAACCGGTCCTACATGACATAAATCATTATCTTCTTCACCATGGAGATAAACTGAGTGATCTTCCTAAACTAAATGATGTAAAACTACTCAACACCCATCCATCATGACATTAAACTATGATCAGTAGATAAACTGCAAAACAGTTCGAGCTGTATGACCATAAACAAAAATTTATCATACCCTTACTTCATGACATTAAAATTATCAAAATTTAAAAAACTATGTATCAAATTATCCATATCATCATGGGATTCTAAGGAATTCTAGGATTCCTTGTCTTAGAGTCCGGTCCCAAAATTATTCTCTTTGACTCCCCCTAGGTGCAGTTTCCTTAAGAGGATCCCACATGGTGCAGCATATATATCATCAGCCCCACTATTGTTGAGGGATAGGATGGTCTCTCCATGTTCCCCTCCTCGTACTACTATCCTCTCACTTCCTCACCACATGACGTCAAACTGCATGGACCCTTCCAAAAATATGTATGGCTAGATTCCCATCCTCATGGGATACATAGAAACACCTAGAGATTTAGTCTGTTCGCCCAGTCCAAACATCAAGATCTCAACTTAGGTTGAAACAAAGGGTGTGGTGCTGACATTTTCCATCATTTACATCATGTTCATCATGACCACACCATGTGTCCCTCTCCTTGGAGACCTCCACCTCTATCTCCATCCTCTATGAAATTAAACAAGTCAGGCATATTTATGTTTCACATATCCATTTATTTGGGTCTTCATCACCTTTCACATCCAAAAGGACCCCTAAACATCATTGATAATAGGCCCTAGGGATATCTTTCCATTTTGGGCCATATTTCTTGAGGATTTTGAACGAAAAATTGATGCAAGCCCTATGTTACGAATAAGGTCAGTGGTTGAAACTCATTTGTTGTTCCAATTTTAAGTCACATGGTGTTGATGTTGTGTTTTAAATGTAGTCCAAATTTATCCTCCATCATTAAAACCACCCCTGTATGTCCCAAATATTGGTTACAGTGGTTCATTTTTTTCATTCTATGACTTCAAACATCTACTTACCTCGAGTAGGAGGGTTTATTTTTTCAGGATCGACCCTGCAAGATCTCTATAATTCATTATCATACTATTATATATTGGGGAGATACCGATCATACTCCCTGTTTCCCACAATTATCATTTCTCACATTGGATTAGGAGCTTTGGTAAGGAAATACCCACATAAAGGGTCATGTCTATGTGGTCTGAGTTCAATGACCACAAACTAAGATCTATAACTTCCTTACTACATGGTGTTAAACTGCATGATACTTCCTGAACTACATTTATATTTATTATAAACCTTATGTGATACGTAGGAAAACACAAACGTTTTTTCTTCCAGTCCATCACATGTTCATCTCCCTTTTCTATCGGCCACCTAGTCTTAATTGTCTCTAGGAATTATGAATGGCATGGAATATGTAGGTGTATTTCCACATTCACGTCGGGTTACATTCCATGTTGTACATGTTCCTCATCAGGTTCTTACTGTATGACATTAAACTGTAAGGAACTTCTAGTACTACATGTGGATTGATTCCCATCCTCATAGGATACGTAGAACCACCTGGAAATTTAGTATCCGAGTCTTTCCCGGCTTCTTAGAAACATCCTCATCTTTCTGGCCCCCTGGAATGAGATCTTCCAATAGGGAGATATGTGGTGTTGTATGGGTTTATATCCTCATTCATGTCAAGTTTTTAAAAGCCAAACCATGTACCTCCCCCTCTGAATATCTATTTATTCCCCTGTACTACAGTCATATTTTCACATCAGCCGCTCTTGAGTTGAGCCCCTCAACACTCTATGGTTGTTCACCAATGTTCCCAAGAGCACTCTGGTTCAGGACCTAGAGTGTTGGATTTTTCATAGACATGTTATTTCCAATTTTTAGGCTTCATTTTCTCCTTCATTTTTTCTTTCATTATCTTTCGCATCCATGAGGACCCTGAACAATACGGATGCTCGACCTAAGGGCTCTAGTACCATTTTGGGCCAATGTCCTTGAGGGTCTCAAAAGAAAAATTGATACAAGTCATGGATTTTGAATATGTTTAGTGGTCGATGCTCATTTTTTGTTCCCATTATAGGTCACACGATGTGGATTTTGTGTTTCAAACGCTGTATGAAGCTATCCTCTATCATTAGAACCCCCCCATAAAGCCATAAATGTTTGTTGTATCATTCACATATTTTCCAACTCCATCATTTCCAAGTGGTATTTCAACACTCTTGGTCATATCCCTCTGTGCGTGTTTCCACCTTGGGAGGATGAGGCCACTGTGAGGCATCATTTGGGGATCTGCACTGTTTTCCCCTTTTCATGTATTGTACATGTTGCAAAGACCTTCTTCGCCCTGGTTTCCAACACCGAGCACTACTCACATGGGATTATGGATTTGGTTGAGTTTTACATCCATTTAGAAGAGCCTCTCTTCTCTTTGGTCTGAGCTCTAGGAACATAAACTATGATCTCCCTACATCCTTTCTGCAAGACGTAAAAACTGCATCTCCTAGAACTACATACAACTTGATTCCAATATACATAGGATACATAGGAACACTCGAGCATCTCATATTTAAGTCCAACTCATGTTCCACTAATTACCTCTACTCTGAAGCCTTTTGGAACTGACTCTCATAGGATTGTGTGTTTTGGTGAGGGCTTACATCCTCAATCACGTTGGGTCCACAATATTCATAACACATACTCCCCTAATAAGAGCTATTATCTACTTCCACATGTCCTATATGATGTTAAACTGCACCTTCATAACTATGTATAGCCTGATTCCGATGTTCATGGGATACATAGGAATTCCAAGAAGCTTCATCCACAAGTTCATTCCCATGTTGTCTAAACTTTTCTGGAACCTTGGACCATGTTTTCTTCCCCAAAATTGTCTGTGGTGTTGTGTGGACCTCATCCTCATTCACGTCAGATATTCTTTATCACGTTTTGCACATGCCCCTCTTAAACTTCGTTTCATCTATATGTTTCATGGAAATATGACTTTAATATATTTTTTCTAGTCCAACATGGCATTAAAATGTTGAATCATTACTATAAGACTTTTAAATTTATGGTTTGGTCATATCATATGACCCTAAACTGTGACATTATCATCCTATAAACACGACGAAAAATGGTAGCGCATTGTGATGTCCTCACCTTAGGGGACATCTTGCATGGTATCTATTATCCACCACTATATTTTTCAATTCATGTATATGGATTTATTCCTATGGAGATTCATGGATTCTCCATCCTAGGTTTACCACTTCACAAAAGAAAACACATGAATCCATCTCAAAGGACAAACAAGATTTATTGAATGATGCTTCTTTTTGTGTGTGGGCCAGACCTGGATGACAATGTTGTCCCTGACAGTGGTACCCTACCATGGAACCTTCAAGAACTATGTATAGCTTGATTCCAATAATCATGGAATATGTAGGAGTGACCGCACACTTTTCCTCAAGCCCAACCTAAATTTTATTTTCGATCCCTCATCCTAAAACCTCCCTAGGGAGCACGTGGTTGTATGGACTCTTACTATCCTCATTCATGACTAGTTTTACAATTATCGCACCACGAGTCTCCCGTAATCATTTCCATATATGGTCTTTATTATAAGACATTAAAATTAATATCTCTCTACATCCTTTATATAAGACGTAAAACTACATGACATTTCTTAGAACTACATACGACTTGATTCCCAAGCTCACGAGATACGTACGAGCGCACAAACAATCCTTTTGCAGGTCCAGCCTCAAGAATTGTAAATATCACCCCTTTGATTGTTTCCCCTTGGCCTGAACTATTTATAGAGTATGCGGTGTGGTGAGTACCTCTGGGGTACTTGTTCATGTCAGTTTTTCCAATACCGCACTGTGCATCTTCCTTGTCCCTCCCGAACCTACTCCATGTTCTAAAACCAAAAAATAATATCTCTAAATGGGAGATACTCATTGGTTGTGGATAGATCACCACATGTGCACATTCCATTACGCAATTTCAAATATTAATGGTCCCCCATATGACCTTCAATTTGGAGCATGCGACCCTAGGACCCTTGTCCCTTAATAGTGGTTTGACCTCCCCTATCTGACAGGTCCTATTGGAATACTTGAATGTGTTGTGTAACATAACCCAAAGCGGAGAGTTTTCACATGGATAATACCTCATTTTCTATCTATGCTTTAGGAGACATTTATTTTCATCATCATACTCTTCCACGTCTGAAGGGACCCCCTTTTTGTCCTAGTCTCATGCCACGTTAGCACACCTACCATTTTGGGCTGACCCCCTGGAAGACCTTGGACAAAATTTTGTTGCAGGTCCCATGTTTCAAACAAGGTCAGTGGTCGACCCTCATTTTTCTATCCTCATAACAGGATAACTAAAAAAATATGCTATGTTTTGAAAATGGCCAGTCGTTATCCTTCCTCATTATGCCACCATCATTGTGATCTATATCTCATGCGCCATGGTTCACATCATTCCACTCCCATCTGTTCAAGTGGAATTCCAACACACTCAGTTTTACACCCCTACGCATTAAGGAATGTTCCACCACTACTCCTTATTTCCAACACCAAGAAAGACTAATGAGGGCTTAGTAGTTTTGGTAAGATGTGTACTGATGCATCCAAAACACACATGCCTTTTATACCACATAAAGTTACAATGCACTCTCATAACTATGTATGGGTTGATGCCCATCATCATGGGGTATGTAAGAACGTACAAACGCTTCCCTCAGGTCCATCACCAAGTCAGGCCACCTCTCCTCTATGAACTAAAAAAATCCCATTGGGGTTATATAGTGTGGTGTGGACTATTACTATCCTCATTTTCATAGTGATATATACCACACCATGTGATTCCTTTCTGGTAACCATGTCCTCAATGCATGAATTTATACTACATCTCTAACTTGAACAATTTCCAGATGCCCCATGAAAACATTGGGATGCTTCATCTTCCTTTCCAGATAGGATTTATCTTACCACTGTTCTTCTATGACCACATTGTGCTTAAGAACTAAATTTGTCTTGATTCTAATCTGAATGGGATTCATAGTGGAATCTATGGATTTTGCCTCAGACACATCCCCAGGGTAATTAACCCTTATAGCCCCTTGGCCCTGATCATGGTCCAGTCTCTATGACCTCAAACTAGAAGCATGTAGTCTGTGTAACTTGATTTTAAAACGTTATCCTCGGTCCAGGCATAATGACCTTGAAACTATTTGCAACTTCATCGTCATATGATGTTAAACTATTCCATTCATCGTCTACATCTGTATGATGTAAAACTGCATGCTATTCCAGGTCCTCACTAGAGTGGTCCTATTTAGAAGAATGTTGGATCCTTGATTACACTGATGCACTCACCAAATATGTCTCCACCATGATGGAATAATTTCAAGTGTGTTGGACTCCATTTGAAAAGACCATCACTCCCCCTCTATAAATTATGTTACCTTTATTTCGACTCTCATCCACTTTCATGTCTGAAGGAACCCCACAACAGTACAGATGCTCAAAAACGGTCTCGCCTACTATCCCAAGATAACATTTTGAAAGACCAAAGGATGATGTTTTGATTCAGTCCCCATGTTATAAACATGTTCAATAGTTGTACCTCATTTTTTATCCACATTTCAAACCACCAGAATAAGGATGTTGTGTTTCGAACACGGTAAAAAGTTATCCTTCATTATCACGCCACACCTATGGTGTTATGAATATTGGGTATCATTATTCACATTTTCCATTCCCCTATGTTAGTATTGATTCTAACACCCCTGGAGTAACCCCACTCGTAAAGTAGAGCATGTTGAGAAAATGATAATTCGACTTCATGACAACATCATTCTACATTTAGGCCTCCCTCTTTCTTCATGGATACCCAAATTGGTCACACATACCTCAAATTCTCATAAATTGGTAGGTTATCCCAAATTCAAACTAGGTAATGATGTGGCTATCCCTTATTTCTCACATCGGGCACGACCCATGTGAACATAGTGATGGATTTATAATTATCTAATGATTGTGGTTTTAATGTATCGAAATAACAAAAAAAATGAATATGTTGTCGATGCAAGCAGTTCAGAATAAAAAGAAACAATAAATGACAGGTTTTAGAGTTCATCCAAAATAGGGCCCTTAAGGATCAACATCTTTGATAGATTGCTTCAGTGTTGGCACCTTCAAGATTGTGGCCTCCAAGACTGCTTCCTACCCCCGGAGATCCTTCTCCTCATCAACGGTTGTGGAGCATACCTCATTATCTCTAGCCTATTCTCACACTTGTTCAGTTTGGTGCTCAATAATATGGTGACTCGCCAGTAGTACATGCTTATAGGAGTCTACCTGATGGGCCCTCAAATTTTCAATGAGGTCGTAATGGTTTTCAATAAATACCTCCCTTTATTTCACATGCTCATCAAGGGGTCGAAATTCATCCTTATCCATAAGGAATTCCTTGGTATTCTCAAAATCTTTCTAGAACCGGGCGATGCTAGAGCATTGGATATTCATTCATATTTTCATAGACATGTAATAATGGATAATTATATGAATATGGTGTGCATCTACATCCCCATCACAAAGAAAGCGTATCCAAGTGCGAAGAGACACAATCCAACATAGCCATTCTTCATGTGACTGACTGAGAAAACGTTTTATGCTCTTCCACACCTTTTGTCGCATCATATGTCTCTCCTAGGCCTCGTCTGGGACAGAATTTTCTATCTCCTTAGGTTTTGAAGGCATGTACTCTGGAAAGGTATCCCAGAGTTCAGCGGCAGGGTACTATTCTAGAATTCTTTCTACTTTAGAAACATCACCCTCATCGGCCTACAACTCATCCAGAGATGAATTATATCCAATGATTGTATCCATTGGCTCACAGAGAACTAGGGAAGGTTATGATTGAATAGTTTTCTGTGCAAGAGGTGATGTAATCACTGTCAGGGCTCTTGCGGATGTTCCAGGCTCGATGGTTTGTTGAGCCTCAAACCTTACATTCACAACAATTGGGATCAATATATTGTTTAGTCGAGCTTCCCAATAATAGATGAGAGTCAATGAAGGTGAAGACATACAATATCCAAGCACATCGGTATCTAGTGATGGTGTTATTGTGGAAGTCACTGCCATTTGAGATCCCCTGTCACTAGATAGCTTAATTAAAAGCACCAGTTCATTCTGAATGACAGGAACGGTAGGGAACTCAGAGGATTCATTATCATCTCTTCTTTCTTGCTCATCGCCACCTACTCTAACCATAGTCTATTCCCCACCTCGTTCGCCTCTGAATGCAGGATTTTTAGGATGTTCACTTCCCAAAATGGGTACATCTTATTCCCCTATGGGGAAGGCTTCATGGGCACCATCGTCAATGTGTTACTAGGAAAGGATTAATTGGGACTATAGGTTATAGTTGGGTGATGTTTAATGTCAGTGGAGAGGAGGGTAAAACTCACATCGAGCTTCTCATCCAGTTCTGCATCAGATCTTGAAATTCCATCACTCTCACAGGGGGTTTGTTGGTGAGAATGTGTTTTTGAAGTCCCTTTACCATAGATAAATTCAATATCTTCCTCCCATTATTCTTCTTCATCTGTGTATTTTTTATTTTCTTCTTCTTCGTCCTCTTGTTCTTCTTCGTCCTCTACATCATCATCCCTGGATGGCAGCATTTCGGGGACATGTTCATGGTCGAGCATCAATTTCACTAGGAGATGTGGCTCTTAATATCTCCCCTACTGGAATGCGTACTTATCCATGGTTCTTAGGTATGCATTCCAGTGATGAAACATACCATATATGCCACCTAGATGTTCCATATGTCTAGCATGTCAATCTCAGTATGCACCAGGATCCGCCACAGCTATTTGGTAGACATGCATTGTCACAATGTCCCCAAAGAAGACTAGAGAGATGAGAAGATAGCATGGGAAGTTGGATTAAGGAGGTGTCTGAGCTGCTTTCCAGGAAGTTCATGGTTTATCCAATGAGGCCTCTGGTGGGACCATCCCTCCATAGATGGGGGGGGGTGAATTCTCGCCTTGTGATGCTCCTACTAAAAAATTTCCAGCCCATGTTGTTCTATCCACCTAGCTAGTTCTTCGTCTTACCTCTCTCGTAGCACTTCATCTTCCTCCTTGCTATTCAGGCTCCACACTAGCCACTTTGATTTTACAGATGTGTTTTTGTAGAATATCCTCAAGGTATATTTTTGTCCATTGTTAAGCATACTCTTTTGATAGGCCGTCACTATCATCGGTGGGGGGAGTGATGACTTCACCCAATTCTGCAGTCGTGAACATAATCCACAGTTGGTTGAGAATGTAAGGATTTGGATACTCATGAACCTCTGGGTGTACTTTCTTTAGCATTTGATGCATGCACCCGAACATCCTAGCAGTCCCAGTTGGCATATATGGCTCAAAAATGATCTTTCCATCGATTCTAGATACCATAACACCACCCCTGGTGCTTTTCAGGTATTCCATATACTCTAATGGACCTCACCCATCATCCACTATCTTACCAACTAGGGTCTGGAATGGGTGAAAATCGAAATGGGTGTGGCTTCTGATCTTGAGATTTATCCCTTATACCTTGCGTGTAAATGGGAGTATTCCAGAAATGTTGAAAAATGGATGGCCACATACCATCACTTGATGGGAGAATGTCCTACGAGAAGTCATACCCTCTATATTGGGCTACGACCCATCCATGAATGATCTCTAATGGCCCACATATCCTTCTCGGCATACTTCCCCCTGAGATACGTCCAATAATGCTATATAGCCAAGGCATTACGAGCATGCCCAGGTTAACCTTGTTCTTCGCCTCCATGATCCCGACCATCAGTAATGTCCTTGGGAAGACCCCCATCCTAATTTCCCTTATAGGAAATAGCCACCCGCTCAAGAATAAAATAAGAAATTCCACACATTGAACATTCAGTTACCGAAATTAATTTATGTCGAAGCTCCCTAATCGATACTCTCTTGCCTTTAAGACCATACTATATGACCCATCCTTTCTCCTTTGTGGTGTTTTCAGGCATTTCTTCCCTCGGCCATGCATTTTCACAGCCTTGCCTTGTGTCAGAACAAGATTGAACCATTCTGGGTAAGATATGTCCTTGAGAACATATTTTATTTTCAAATTCTCCTTAGCCATCGTGAGTAGACTCCATTTCAAGATTTAGCATTCATGTAATATCTCCCCATACATTCTCTATTGTAAGGAACACATTGTGTTGGTACCCTTACAAGGGGATCCCTCCAATGCAATGGATGTCCCATTGAATGTTCCATACCTCCCCATGGTAGAGGTTGAAGGTTTTGGTATCGGAAGAACACCGGCTGAATAAATCTGGTACTGGGTCCTTTTACCAATATAAGTGAAATTGGGATGTCCAAATTACATCAAACAGCCTGATAGAATACAGCTCTTCCCCAAACATCTCACATCATTGGAACACCTAGTACTCCAATGCAACTTCACTTGTGAAGTTTCCTTCATACCTAAAGTCACAATCTAGACAAACCTTCATCTCATCAGTAATTCTTCTTTTGAATGTTCTCACACAAAGAGCAGGAGATTCCTCATGAAATGGATCACTCCCTACAGTAGTTTTAGTCATTGGATTCAAGATGTAGATGGTTATGTTTTGTGTTTCCCATGATGGATGGGCATTGATCATGATTTATAACTATGGTATACTATCCTCGTGTGTCACCCATGACTGTGGTCTATCAGTTTCAAAGCCATGAATCAGCACATCCTCCAAAATGTTGAAGTTCCATATCAGCTGGTTGTCACTCTAGATGAAATATTTTTGAGCTTGCCTAAGAATTAAAAAACGCATTTGATTATTATAAACAACTCTCCTTTCATGTAGAATCTTTGGATTCTTGATCATATGAGACCTTCTTGATTCTTTGGTGGCCTCTCTCTCGACAATAGTTTATTGAAAAACCTTTTCTATTTGGTTTTTGGAAACCTAATTTATTATGAGCAAATGAATGGGGAATCAGCATGAAAAATACCCTTTTGTATGCAATAATGCCACTAAAAATCGTATGCGCGAAAAAATTGGCGATGATGTGAAATTGACTTGGGTGCATACAGAAATCAGAATCTGTCATGAGAACATGCACACAGATCTTGATTTTTCTTTCACACATGAGATAAAAGTGACTATCATGCGAAAAATTAAAAGTGGGGACTTGGGGGTCATCATATTTATAGGTTCCGACTGCACCGTTCATGTGCATGAATGTGGATTGTGCGCCAAAACAATATTTTTGCACACATCGACCAGGCGCTCCTCTACTTTTCAGCATGACCCTCAGAATCCGAACTTCGGGTCACTCTTCAACTATGATTTTGTTTGGGGTATATTTTGGAACTGAATTTATTATAGGGACATGAGTGGGATATTTTCAAGAATCCAATGGTATGTTGAGAATAAACCAATTAATCTGTGACATGCGAGGGAGCTGCGCGCAAGAATTATGGGGTGCGTACATGATTTCCTACGGTGTGAAAACCTTTGTGCACCCAATTGGATGTCAAAAAAACGCTTCAGTAGTGAACATCTGTAAACCTACCAAGGCACTAGCAAACAAGAGTTCAAGAGTGCGCGCAAGATTCACATAGGTACATAAACCCTTACACACCTAATGTGACATCAAATACCCCCTTGTAGGTTGCTCCTTTTTCACGTCACCTATGAGGTTTTCAGTTATAAATAGAATCATACCCCCGCCCTTCAGGGATGGTAATGGAAGATTAGCCGATGATATTCATTGAAAAATAAACCTCTTCCATGGTTGTTCAAATGATACAATTTAATCATGGTATTGAGTCTTGTGTGACAGATCTCCAAGGGGTCCTCCTTCAGGTGGGCCCAATTAGGATTTATCCGCGCCCATTTCCTTTTATCCCATGGAATTTTTGTTCAAAAGATCCTTATTTCAGGCCAGAATCTCCTTACACATGAACTTTTTTCCACGTGTCAGTTAGTTTTGGGAATGACTGTCTCATATTGAAACCAATTGTACACTCTTGCGCACAACTATCTCATCTTACACGTAGCCTCTCAGCTTGCGCACTCCCATCCTCATGGGTTCACTGTGTCATTCTCAACAGATGAAACAGTGTCCGAGAACATCTTATTCACAACACCCATTTTTGAACATGATCCTCCCATACAACCTTCCATGTTCGTACGAAGTGATTTCAAGGTGCATTCGGTAGTGCTTTACGTTCCTTTGCATAGCCTTATGATTCATCGCATAAGCATGCTAACAAATATTTCTTTTTGTTTTGTCCATGATAACGTGAGACCCTCAATGGATCCCTCCATGAAACCCCATCACCATGGAATTGTTGATGACTTTCCTTCCCTAATGGTGGGTAGGTATCAGTCATGTAATTCCTTAGGGTGCAGAGTGAACCCACCTTGTCTGAGCTGCAGGACGTTAAACGACCAAGCACTATCTTACTCAGCACATGATGTTAAATTATGACCACCCCCATGAACTGTAAACGAGATTCCCCACATTAGATATTCTCTACACCTTCTCATCTCCGCAAAAGTGCGATCTTACTAATATAGAATGAGATATTCTTTTCTAGAATGATCCATGTCTGTATAGAAGAGAAATCATCTTGGTGTAAGCCCCAATCCTTTCTTGTAGGAGGTAGAACCCCTGCTGCTCCTCTCGTCTTCCATTCCAATGAACAAATTATAGATGGACACATGGAACTTCATTACCCTATCCAGCTACCTATGGTATTCATCACCATCAGGCCTCCATCATCGAGTAATTCTGAATCTTATATCATTGGGCCGGTAACCACGCAGAAGCTGATGTTTCCTAATTGGGATGCTAACTATGTGTAAGCCCCACTCCACTTTCCATGGACACACCAATCTTGATGTGATGGCTAGTTCTTCGGTGCCTTTTGTTTCTCACACTTAGCATGACTCATGTGGGCTTAGAGTAAGCATTGACGATGGCATATTTTATGGTCTTCCTTAGTGTGTAATGAAAAAATACTACGGAATTACTGGGACATTGATCCTTGTCTCTTAGGAAAGGTAAGTAGGAACCCTCTATGAGGATCAAGCCCAACACCTACTTGTCCCGACCCCTTCAGGAGAGTTGACCTTCATCTCACATGATGTTAAACTATATCCCTCATGCTGAACTTCATGGACTTTGATACTTGTCTCCCGGATATGGTACGTAGGGAGCCTCTATGAGGTTCAAGCCCAACACCAACATGTCCTGACCCCCACACATCGGTTTTCCTTCATCTTTCATGATGTTAAATTGTATCTCTCATCCCGAACTATGTAGAATTTGATACTTTTCTCCTAGACTGGGTACATAGGATGACTCCCTAAGGTTCAAGACCAACACCCACCGGTACCAACCATCTTCACATTGGTTCACCCTCATCCACCATGACAATAATCTATACATGTACATACCCGATTTTTCAATGTAATTTTTTTAAATTTTATAGAATTATTACGAGTCTATGAAAATTAACAGTGCCAGATTCTGAGACCCAGTGTGCACCGAATTAATTTCTGAAATTTTCTTTCTGGTATGTTCATTAAACAGGTGAGTGGTATTTTCTAACTTTTGAACTGTTGCACGGATTAAAAATCTATGGGAACTGTTGAATCTACAGCACCAGAATTCACTTAAAAGAGGCTTCACATTGACCACAGTAGGTCAGGATAAAAATTTATGTTTTTTGACTTTTTAAAAGAAATTAAATAAAATAATTTTGTTATTTAATTTTCTTTCATAACCTCCAACAAATAAGCAGTTTTTGGGGCCAGCGGTGAGTCAAGCCATTAAATGGCTTGAACCTACAATCTATGTAACAAAAACATTGGGGAAATTAGGAAGCTGCAGAATAAATGAGCCCCATTAATTCCCCACGTCGTTACATACCATCCTCCTCTCTTATATATATGGAGTTTTGGGGAGGGGTATTATCCCACCATTGCCAAGAAACGAAGTACGAAAGGTGTATCGGGACACTGAATCCTTAGAGGATGGTTTTGATCCCAACAAGAGGTGACGGGTGACACTGAACCACAAACCGAAGGACGATGTACGAGTGGCTTCGTTGGGAACCGATTTTGGGAGGGAATAACATGATCCACCTTTAAGTGTGTGTGATCTCCAAAGGGTTTACGAGGATAGGGTTTTTATTTCTTGTTTTGAATACAAGTGAAATTATTGAACCCCCTTTATCCTCCCCTTTTTTGTGAGCTAACGCGGAGGGTGCGGGCCTAACCAACAAGACCCGAAACATCCGCCACTTTGCTAATTTTACACCCCCATTGAAGGTCGGCGGAACAGCGACTCCAACTGGCTATGAAATAGGTCATGCGCCAATGCATGAAACTTGAGGATGTCACATCACAGAGCCACAATGGTCATCAGAATAGCCAACACTTGACGACCATGGAGGTGGTGTGGCGTGTCGTCACGCACCATCGGTGAACAAAGGGTTGTGGTTCAGCAGCTGCGGTGAACAAAGGAGGCAGCCAACACGACGACCAGATACAGAAAGGGAGGTAGTGTGACCAAATTTCCACAAGTGAGTGGGAGGTGGCGTGATGACTATGTCACCGAAAAACAGAACCCACGACCAAAGTCACAGTGGAGGCTGAACCCGCACCTCTAGCAGGTTCTGCAGCATCCAAGTAGTGCCCACGCGGTGTCACCGCTTCACAAACCAGATAGCCTCCGGGCCGTTTGGGAGCTTGGGATACTGGGGTGTCACACCCCCCACGCCGGCAAGGGAGGACCACCCGGCCTGCCGCGCTCCCACTCAGACAGTACCACGTCCCCATCGGGCTAGGTCGCACTCCCCCTCGGACCAGACCATGCCACACCTCTTGTCGGCTTGTGCTCCCCTTAGATAGAGTCATCACCCTAGAAGGGCACCACCCTACCGGGCCGCCGCCTTTCTGTACTATCGCCATTGCGGGCTACCCCCTTGTGGGTTAGGTCGCCCCTTCACGGGTCGTCCTATACGGGTTGGGCCTCCCTTGCGGTCCACCCCCTTGAAATTCGGGCTGAAACTCAGTCTATTGGGTTTATTCCGCTGAGGCCCATTCCATACCAGGTTGGGCCGGGTCATTCCGACAAGGGCGGACCATATCCGGGTCACAACGGGTCCTGAATATTTTATATTTCCATAACATTGGAACTGGGCATCCGTTTGATGAACCGTCTACAATTCTAGGACCCTTGGATCAAGAAAATCATTTTTGGTATACAAGACATGAGTTTTGTAGATAGTTGAATTATGGCTGGGTTGGATTGAACCCGAATCCAATCGGGCCCCTACAGCTAAAAAGATTATAACTCACAGACCGGGCATGCGATTGACCCGTCGTCTCTCGCGTTAGAACCCTTACAACATGGTCGTACATTGGGTTACTCCATTGTGTAGCTTAGTGGTGGTTTAGGTACGAATGATATCTCGAGTGGCAGACTCTACGGAACTCAAGCACACTAGGAGTGAGGAATCCCGCAGCTAGTAGTGAGGCGGAGGTTGGATACAAATCATATAGTGGGTTGTACCAAGCGATTCTGTGTGGGTTAGTACCTAGCGGTCCTGTGTAGATTAGCATCTCGCGATCCGACGAGGAACAAATTTATAGTGTCCCATCATTGTTCAATGATATATCAATCCAGGGCAGATCAGATCCTATTTGGGTTATTGTGGGGGTTAGTTACATATCGATCTTAGGAATATTAGATCCTGTGTGGTTCATTTCAGGGGTTAGTTACCTGTCGATCATTGTGGTTTGGACTCCGTATGGTCAGAAACAATTCCTCTTGACAGAATAAGAATATCTAGCTTTGCGAATAATCATATATAATTCAATACTTCACTAAATTATTTATTTGTGATGAGACTCTAATTGAGCTATATCTATTTCTTGATTTGAAAGATTAAGATAATGCTTTGTTGTCTTTCCTCTGTGAAATTTTTAGAGACCTTTGGGGGTCTCAGGGTCCCTATAGGGTATTTTTATACTCACCCCTGCATGGTCTTCATCGGAACCTTGTTGTATCTGGTGCTGATGACGAGCAGTGGGGCTGAGGTTTGAGGGAGCCAGTACTAGGCGGTATGTGGAGGAGATGGGAAGACATGGAGTGTTGAGGAGGTGATCTGTACCTGCCCTTTGAGTATGATTTGTGGTGGATGATCAAGGAGCTACCATTCACTTTTCAGTTGTTTCCTATTTTTCAGTTGTACTTGTACTTTTTCTAGTTGGGATTGTATTCTGGTCCCCTTCACTTTCATCACTCTTTACGACAGCAGTATACTTTGTGGTTTCATCTTGTTGTGTTTTATTATGTGTGTTTGTATAGGTTTAAAGTAAATTCCTTCCTGTTATAGGGATACAACTTTTTGGTGCTAGTTTCTAGCCCCTAGCCAATGGATGGCGGGTTTGGGGTAGTCACGACACTGTCCCTGTTGGATGGGTCGTGACAGAGTGGTATTAGAGGAGTCAGTAATACCGATGAGTTATGACTCTTATTTATTCAATGTAGCAATAGTGTTAACTGTTATGATTTTGGTTTTCCATTTAGGGAGTCCATTTTTAGTGCGGTGGCTGACATATCCATACATTAGGATCCTAAATTCTGATTTCTGACTTAATGCATGAAAACCTTGATTGTCTGTGTTTTCGGAATGTTTTTCCTTTTGATTTCTTCTTGAGTTAGCTCACCATGTATATCTTTTTGACTATGGAACAACTGTCTTCATTCAGTATTTCTCCACGTAGATAGCCAGCCTGGATTCCTAAGAGAGTACATGACGACGGCCAACCGAGTGATTAGGCCTTAGTGTAGGGCCGACCCTCTTATGGCGTTAGCACCTTCGGGTGGTGTACCAACAGCACCACTAACCATTGGGCAACCGTTTCCACCAACCCCACCAATAGAGGGTATACACCAACTGAGTGTTCCACACGAGTTTTAACTGTAGATTCCTTTGAGGTTCTGAGGCCAAATGAACCCACCAGTGGCTGAGGAGTGTTTGGTGGACATAGCCAGAGTTTTCATCCTGGTTAGGACACCATCCAACTTTATGGTGATCCTATTAGCTGGTATCTTCCTGGAAGCTAGAGGGAAATGGGGGATCATGATGCTCTAGATACACTACGAGGTGGCCCTATTCTGGGAAGACTTTGAAATCCTTTTCATGGTAGAGTTCATCCCAAATACCTTATGCTCTGGGTGTATAAAAGAGTTGTTGATCTTATAGTAGGCCAACATGATAGCAGCCCAGTACTCGGCGAGGTACACAGATCTCTCCCGCTACTCCACCGATAGGGTACGAGAACCTTTCATCAGGGCCCAAACCATTGAGCAATGTCTTTAACGAGATATCATCGCATCTGTGGTATCACTCAGCATACGAATGCAAGATGGGGTACTAGAACATGTGCTTTTGGTGGAGATATTCCTTGTTGAGGAGACACCAACAGTGAGAGCCACCACCGGACATTAGGGAGTAGAGTCATCTACAGCAGGTAGTAGGCATATGACACAGAGGTCCAAGAAGAATATTATTTCTGGTGGATGACCCTGGGATGCATGTTTGGAGGTGTGGGGCTCGCATTGAAGAATAAGTCAGGCAAGGGACAAGCAGTGTTACACGTCCGGTGGGCAGAGTGACAAGTCTCATGACTGGCTAGGCCGCTGTATGGACGACCAACAGACGGTTGAAGGAACACCAAGGAAGAGGCAGAGGTTTTATTGAGGAGGTCCAAAGGTAGTAGGAAAAAAAGATAGATGAGGTGGTAGTGCAGCAAGAGATGGGAAACGATATGAGATTCTACCACCACCTCCACCAAGTGGTCCACCTTGACCACAGGGAGTAGGTGGATAGGGACGAGCAATGCTTCTGGCAGCTAAGGCCTGTGAACTCGACGCTCCAGAGATGATTAGAGGTACACGATTTTTTTACTCAAACTTAGCTATAGTACTTATTGACACACGTTTCTGTCACAATTTTATATCCACGACCCTCATTCAGAGCTCGAAGATTCTAGTGGAGCCGTTGGATCGATCCTTACAACTAGAGACTCCTACAGTAGATGATTCGACAATTACAGACTAGTGCAGGTAGTATGAACATACTCAAGGATATGAGAGTGTTGTCTTGGATCTCTTAGTAGTAGCGTCAAGACCTTATGAAATAATCTTGGGTATAGAGTGGTTATCCACAGTTCGTGCTCAGATTGATTGTATTAGGAGAATAGTGTGGTGTGTAGACATAGATGGGTCTAGGTTTTCCTTCACCGGTGAGAAGGGATCCTTTGCGGCACATGGTGGACATACCCCGAGGATGGTGCAACCGATTACACATCATTTGGCATGCCATAACCTTAGAGAAGAAGATGTTGAGAGTCAGAGCAATCCTTTAGTGGTGGACTAGTATACCTATATATTTCTTGATGATGTTCCAGGACTACCTCCTTGTGGAGATGTAGACTTTCACATCGACCTGTACCCCAGGATGACACTAATATCTACACTATCATATCGGATGGCTCTCACGAAGCTCTGTGAGTTGTGGGTACAGTTGGAGGAATTTCAAAGTAAGGGGGTCATAACTCCTAGGGCTTCTCCATGGGAAACTCTGATTTTGTTCTCCAAAAAGGAATATGGGAGTTTTAGACTCTGTGTGAACTATCTGCGCCTAAACCAGGTGACTATTAAGAACAAGTATCCACGTCCAAGGATTGAAGATCTTTTTGATCACCTGAAGGGAGCTTGTAAGGCCTACTGTTTCTTGCAGAGATTTGTGAGTTATGGGTACTATTGGTGGACAATAAAAGAAAGGGGTTCATAAGGCCCAATGTTTCTCCATGTGAAGAATATGACATCCAGATGTCGGTATGGATACTACGTGTTCTTGGTTAAGTATTTCGGCCTGACCAGCGCCCCAGCAGTGTTCATGGGACTAATGAACATGATCCTTTTGCCTTACCTCAATCACTTTGTGGTGGTTTTCATCGATGAAATTTTATATACTTAGTGAAAGAGGAGGATCTTGACAATCATCTAATGATAGTTCTGGATACACTCCGAGAGCACCAAATTTGTGGTAAGCTCTAGAAGTGCCTGTTCCGGATATGAGAGGTCCACTTTCTGGGACATCTTATCATTGTGGTTAGAGATGTAGTAGATCCATTGAAGATAGAGGCTATACTTTCTTGGGAGCCACCCAAGAGTGTAACCAAGTTGTGGAGATTTATGTGGTTGTCTTGATTATACCAAATATTCATTCCAACTTTTCCAGAGTTGGGGAACCTTTGTCAGCGTTGAAGAAGAAGGGGAATCACTTCATATAGATGGAGAGATTCCATGAGAGATTTTAGGACCTTAGGAAGAGACTGATGAATTCCCTCATCCTGAGGCTACCATAAGAAGACATTTGGTATGTAGTCTACTACGAAACATCATGTACAGGACATGGGTGTGTCCTGGTGTAGAAGTGAGAAGTAATCTCCTATGGCTCGTGATAGCTGTGACTGGATGAGCATAATTATTCTACCCATGACCGGGAGTTAGCAGTACTGTTATTCACATTGAAGATGTGGTAACATTACTAGATGGGCAAACACTTTATAGGCTACTCTGATCACATGATTATCTGGAGTATCATCTCTCATAAGAACATGAACCTGAGACAGAGGCGATGGATAGAGTTACTTTAGGGCTATGACTTTGAGATAGTCAATACTCATAGGAAGGGTATCATGGTAGAAGATGCACATAGTAAGAGGTTTGGTCTATAGTTACCGAGTGAGGTGATAGAGCAGCAAGCCACGATGTAGATATCTTTCATGGATAGAGATGGAGAATCTTGCCACTAGTCCGTGACAGTCACACCCTCCCCTTTATTGAGACAGAGAGACACAGAATGGGGACACTAACTGTGAGGCTCGACATGCTTAGATTTCCTCAGGATAGGCACCTGAATCATATTATGAATTTGAGGAGCCTATCATCATCTTCAGAGAATGTACCATGGTACCAGTGGCATAACGGGACGAGGTGTTCAGGGAGTTCCATACATCCCCTATGGCTGTACATCTTGGTTTATCGAAGAATTACCAGGACCTCTAGCTATATCCTTGGTAGCCTGGGATGAAGAAGGTTGTAGTAGTGTTTATTTCCTGATGCCTCACTTGTCATCAAGTGAAGGTCGAGCATCAGGTTCCAGTAGGATTAGCACTACCACTAGAGGTGCCAGAGTGGAAGTGAGATGGGATGTTGATGGAATTTGTGATAGGGCTTCGATGTATGTCCATGGGACATGATTCCAACTGGGTGATCATTGACCGAATCACATAATCGGCCCACATAATACCTATACAATACCATAGACAAGTAGAGGGCTTGGGAAACCTCTATGTATATGATATTATGTGAATTCAGGGGGTGACATAGATGATCATCTCTGACCGTGACCCATGTTTTACATCTTAGTTGTGGAAGGGATTACATGAGGCGTTTTGGAATCAGCTACATTTGATCATCTCTGTTCATCCTCAAAAGGTTGGTCAGACAGAGCGGGCTATACAAACACCGGAGGACATGTTTCGTGCATGCGTCCTAGATTTTGTCCGTAATTGGGAGGATCACTTTCTCTTTGTGGAGTTTGCATACAATAACAGTTATCACTCCACCATTGGTATCGCACTATTCGGGGTCATATACGGTCGACCTTGCAGATCACCTCTATGTTAGAAATACCTAGGGGAGTCAGCACTTATGGGTCCAGAGTTGGTACGACCAACCACTGAGAAGGTACAGACCATCCAGCAGTAGATGTAGACTGCATAGATCTGGAAGAAGTCATATGCTGATAGAAGATGGAGACCTTTGGAGTTCTATGTGGGAGAACACTTTTTCTTATGAGTCTCTCCTCGATGGAAAAAATATAGATTTGGATGAGGCGGCTAGTTATCACTGAGGTTTATCATACATTTTATGAAACTTTCAACGATAGACAAAGTGGCATTACGCTTGGCACTTCGAGACTGGTTGGAGAGGGTGCATGATGTCTTCCACGTATCCCAGCTGAGGAGATACCTACATGACCCATCTCACATCATCGACCATGATGATCTGGACTTCTATGATGGGGCGACATTTATATAGGTTCTAGTGGAGATTAAGGATCTACAAGAACGGGTCCTTTGAGGGTGGTCGATACCGATAGTTCAATTTCTCTAGCAGCACGAGAACCTCTAGGAGAGCACATGGGAGCAGGAGGCTCAGATTCATTCATAGAACCCCCTTTTTTTCCTTAGTCAATGTTGTGGATTTAAGTGTACGAAAATTGACAGTGCCTAATTTCAAGGCCGAGTGTGCTCAGAATTAAATTCTGAACTTTTCTTCAGGTATGTTTAGTAAGCACGTGAGAGACATTTTCTAACATTTGAATCATTTCTCAGATTAAAAATATGAGAGAACCATTGAATCCACAACACCAAGATTCGATTAATGGATGTTTCACATTGACTGTAGTTGGTCTGGAGAAAAAGTTATGTTTTGTGACTTTTTAAAAGAAAAGAATAGAAATAATTTTATTATATTATATTATTTCATAACCTCCATCGAATAAGTGGTGTGTGGGGCTAGTGGTTTGTCATGATGTTAAATAGATTGACCCTACAATATAATTAACAACAACTATGGGGAAATTATGAATCTTCCTAAAAACTGATCCCCATTAATTCCCCTTGTCATTACGTACCCTCCCCCTTTCATGTATATATGGATTTTGTGGAGAGGTATTGGAATAGAATTTCCAAGGACTGATGTGTTGAAGGACTTCCGAGATGTCGAATCCTTATAGGATAGAGCCAATCCCAGTGGGAGGTGATGAGTAACACCAAACCACAAACTGAAAGATGATGTATGAGTGTCATTGTTTTGGGAACCGGTTGCGGGAATGAAGAACATGATCCACCTTCAAGTGCAGGTGATCTTTAATGGTTTTATGAGGTAGGGGTATTGATGTCTTCATTTGAATTCATGTGAAATTATTGAACCCCATTTATCCTCCCCCTTATTTAAGAGTAAACACTTTGTGTGTAGCTGTAACGAACACGGCCTGAACCCTCCACCACTTTCCTAATCTCACACCCTCCAATAAAGGTTGTCAGTGCGGCGAGACTGATCGACTATGAATGAGGTCATGCACTACCGCACACCGCAAGAAAAGGTCATGGCACAAAGCCGCGACGGTCATCGGAGTGGCATGCCCTGACCAGCCTCGGAGGTAGTGTAAGGCACTGTTGTGCACCACCGGTGAGCAAAGGGTTGTGGCTCATCTGCTGCGGCGAATGGAGGAGGCATTCAACATGATAGCCGACAATTGAAAGGGAGGCGACACAACCACCGTAGGACTAGTGAGCGGGAGGTAGAATGACTAGTGGGCAGCCGACAAACTGAATCTGCGACTGGAGCTGCGGTAGAGGCCGAACCCGTGCCTCTGGTGGGTACCGTGGAAAACGAGGGCGCCCACGCGGTGTTGTAGCTTTGCAAACTGAACCGCTTCCATTCCATTTGGGATTTTAGGAAACCATGGGGTCACACACCCCAGGCCGGCTGGGGCGGACACCACAGTGGTCTGCACTCCACCTATGACCAGACCACGCACCCCTCATGCCTGGATGCACTCCCCCTCAGACCAGACCGCACCCTTCCTCGGGCCGGGCCTCCCCCCCCCCCTGGACCAGGCCACCGCCCTTGTAGGCCACCACCTTATCAGGCCACTGCTTCTCTGGGCTGCCTCCCTAGTAGGCCAACACCTTTATGGGCCACCCCCTTGCAGGTCGGGCCACCCCATTGTGGGCAGTCCAATACGGGTCAAGGCGTACATGCAGGATGTTGGCCTTGTGGCTCGAGGTGAACATCGGCACAAGGGGCCGAGTCTGTCGTGTCCCAGTACATATCGGGTTAGGATAGGTCAGTCTAACAGGGTTGGACTGTACCCGGGACCCACCGTGACAAGAAACTTTTAAAGGGACCTAACTTGGGAACCAAGCATCCGTTCGACGAACCATCTGGGCGCTGGGACCCTTGGAATGAGACTATCCTTTTTATTATATTTTACTATAGTTTTGAAGAACGTTGGAGTATGGCCATGTTGGATCGAACCAGATTTCAACCCGGCCACCGGAGCTAAAACACTTATAACTCACATATCGAGCGTTTGATTGACGTGTTGTCTATCATGTTGGAACCCATACAACATGAATATCCTTTGGGTTACTCCTTTTTGGATCTTAGTGGATGTAAGGGTATAACAGATATCTCAAGTGGCAGACTCTACGGAACTTGATCGCACGGGGTGCGAGAAATCCAGTTTCTAACAGTGAGGGGGAGGTTGTAGACAGATCATATGGAGGTTAGTACATTGTGATCCTGTGTGGTTCAACACCTAGTGGTCCTATGTGGATCAGAACCTCACGGTCCAGTGTGGATTAGCACCTAGTGGTCCTGTCTGGATCAGCTCCTCACGACCCAATGAGGACTGTCCTTCGAGCGGCCCATCGTAGTTCAATGATATACCAATCCTAGGCAGATCAGATACTATGTGGGTCATTGCTGGGTTAGTTACATATCGATCTTGGGCAGATCAAATCCTATGTGGTTCATTGAGGTGGTTAGTTAACTATCGATATTGTGTGGGTCAGACTCTGTATGGTCATCATCAGTGCCTCTTAACAGAATAAGATGTTATAGCTTCGTGACTAATCATCTATACTTCTATACTTCACTGAAAACCTGTTTTGAGATGAGACTCCAATTAAGCTATGTCTATTACATGTGTTTTGAGATTGAGATCATGATTTATGGTTTTTAATTTGTGGAATTCTGAGAGACCTTCATGGGTCTCTGGGTCCCTACTGGGTATTTTTATACTCACCCCTTCACGGGCTTTGCCCGAACATTGTTGTGTCTTATTCAGATGATGAGTAGCTGGGCTGAGGTTTGAGGGATCAAGGACTAGGTGGTACGTGGAAGAGACAGTTGGACATGGAGTGGTGAGAATGTGATCTATACCAACCGATCAGGTTGGATATTTGGTGGAAGATCCAGGATATTCCTTTCACTTTTCAGTTATTTTGTACTTTTCAGTTGTACTTGTAATTTTTCCAATTGGGCTTGTATTCCATCCCCCTTCACTTTCATCACTCTTTACAATATGATTTTACTTTTTGGTTGCATCTTTTGGAGTTATAGTCTGTTTGTTTATACAGTTTTAAAGGAAATACCTTATAGTTATAGGGATACACAATTCCAATGCTAGTCTCCAACCCCTGGCCTATGGAAGGATGGCTTGGGGTAGTCATGGGAGGGGCCTCGTGGGATGGGTCATGACATTACGTCCTTTTTAATCCTGCATGATATTAATCTATACCCATTCCAACTGCATGGGATTTGATCATTATCACATGTGCAAGGTATGTAGGAAGCCTCCATGAGGATCAACCCCATCCAGTGGTAAGCCATTGTGACACCATCCCGTGGTAAGCCATTGTGACCCCGTCTAGTGGTAAGCTGTTGTGACCCCATCCAGGGTTAATCCATTATGAACCCATCTAGCAGTAATCCATTATGACCCCATCCCACTGCAATCCATTGTAATCTCAACTAGAAGTAATCCATTGTAGTCTATAATCAACGACAAGCCATTGTAGTCCCCTTTTCTGGGACCCATATCTCAGGTCCCCCCCTCTGGCGTTAGACCAACTCTCGGGCAACTAACCACATGTAAGCCCCGGTGTATCATCGGGTTGTTTTCCTACTTGTTCACCTCAATTATATACCCTCATCCCAAACTATATGGACTTTGATTCCTGATATCAGGGATACGCAGGATGTATCTTCAAGGATCAAGACTAGCATCAGTGTTTTCCTCACGTTGGTTCCATATCATTTTCCATCCACTTTCAACCATCCATATCCATTTTGATTCTTACACGAGATTCCACATCCATGTGAGATCATGTCACCCACTTTCTCACTACTCCTATCAGTAATTTGATAGCTAACCATACATTATCCCCATTATAAGTGTTCCATCCTAGGGTTGCACCTATCTGATACAATATTATCAGTGTTCCGATCAGTCTGATCCATCTCTACTAGAATTTAAGCTCATGGCATACCATGTGTTAAACATGGGAAGCTGAGGAAAACTTCAGAAACATTCCTATAGAATATAATTATTTGTACACAACGTGGGATGCCTCGAACTTCGGTGCCCCTTGGAATCCCTATAACAAGGGGAAGAAACCTAGACAAATCAGAGTTCCAGCATCCATACATTTAATAAATATCTAATGTGACTACTCCCCCGACCGACGGTTGCTTCCTGAACTGGACCTCTTGGAATGTCTAGACATAAGTGACGTAATTAACCAGCATCCACAAAGACATGTCATTGGTTTGAGTTTCACCAACAACGTCTCAAGACTATTAGGGAGTCCTGGACCACGTAACATATTTTTGTATGAATCCATGGAAGGAGATACCAACATCTCATCACACCATTTTGATCATGGAGCAGACGTCCTTGAATAAGCGACGGATGCTACCTGCCTTTGGAAAGCGGGAATATAGGGAAACAGATCAGCACATCCTCCAAAAAAGGATTAATGCACCCCCAAATAAAGAATCTGAAACAACCAATTAATATAAAGTAGGTAATTCGAATTAATTTAACATTATATCCATATTTAAAACATTTCAATGTTTTACAATATTTTATCCTCTAAAACATGGTTTCACTATCAACAATTGGATTAATTTTAAATTTATTACATCAACTTTTGTGTTTTTAATTTCGAAAAATGGAATTAAAATTTTGAATTAGTAGGTCCCAATTATGTTAATAGGATACTTTTATTTCTTTTCAATTTATATAGTAACACTGTTAATTATTTTTATTACAGAGGTTAAAGGTAAATTGGGTATTTAAATGTAAAACTAATATTATAAAATTATCTTAACGCCTATACAAATCCTATTGGATGACTAAATTTGAACCTTATCATCTATTTTTCTAAATATATCAACATAATGGCCATGTAACTATTAATATTACATGAATATAATAAAAACTAATGAATGTGAAAAACTTTCAAAATTTCATTTTATATAAATATAATAATTTTTATATAAGGATAACTATAGGAAATTATTGACTATATAAATTCTATGGAAATCAAAAAAAATTATCTACATCATAGAAATTTATTTATAATTTTTTGAGATTAAATATTTATCATTAACGATGATACAACAATGATTGAGAAATTATTTTATAAATAGAAATATAAAAAATGTTTTCAAAAATAATAAATGAAATATAAAATGAACTAATTAATGTGATCCATGAATTTTATAGGTTCCTATTACATTTAAGTAGAGTATTAAATATTTTTTTTAATTTATCTTTTATGTGGATTTTATTTAATGTCAAATAAATGAATAGTATCAAAATCAACACTATTGATATTTTATAAAAATGACATATTTATTAAATAATTTAAAAATCATAAAAATATTTAAAAATTACAAAGTGATTGTTTTATGGTCTAAAATGTCTTTTCAAATCCATTTAATTTCAATTAAAACCAAATAAGTAAATATTTATAAGCATAAAATATTTAGAATTTTATTACCACAATTACAATTAAATAGAATAACTAAGTGACATTTAAAATATAAGGTTTTAATTAATAAAATAACCTGGTAAAAATTTATTGGATGATTAGATAACAACACTATTTAATCTAATCATTGAAATTGGTTCATTTTGGTGGTTTTTGGGTAGGTTTTGATTTTATTATAAATTATTATTTATGGAGTTTTTAAAAGTGCCACTCACCTCAATTATGAAAGGGAACCTCCTCCCTCGCCTATTAACTTAATTTTTAGCCTTAAAGAATGTCTATACACTAAAATATTTCCTTCTCATCTTTACTATTTTCATTATAGAGGTTTTAGTCATCTTCCAAGACCAAATCTTGTGCTCTGTGAAGAGATTTAGAGGAAGCATATCGAGGAAGAGGTAATCTATTCTACCGATTCATTCAAACTTCATTATTCTTATAATTCTTCTTAATTAGTTGTTTCAATATAAATTAATAACATCTGTATAAATCATATATATATATATCTATATGTTATTATACATATAAAACAACCATATTTCACTTTTTATCCATCCTATGAAAAATGAAATCACCGCGCGTGCGTGCGTACGACTTACCGCCTCCACGTCGTTGTGTAATCTATTTTTCAACACCACCTTACATGGATGGGTATAATGATTGAAATAATGAATATATATGACTATTATAACTTGTTAATAATTCTGAAATAATATAAACAATCAATTTCAATGCCATTCAACAGTTTTTGGAATGAAATCTTCGCTCATGTGTACGTACAACCCACCGTCTCCACAATGCAATGCGATTCATTCCACATGATCTTCATTAAGACCTGATTATATAAATTAATTAAATGAATAAATATGATATATATTATACTATTATGATTCTATAAATTATTTAAATATAAACTAAAATGTCAAACATGAACTTATCCAACAAATCTTGGTTAAGAACATAATGTAGATAATATATGAATAACGAGTGTCAATGAAATGTTACTAAAAACCCGTTTATAATATAATCATATTTGATATCATAAAAATGATTATGATTCTCGAATAAATATATAAAATTAATTAATTCATTATACATGATGATTAGATATATACGAAAGATGTCAGACATAATGTAAGGGAAAATTTTAAAATCTCTATTTTATCTAAAATAGTTTATATGTAAGTATTTACTGTGGTGTATTTATCATACACATCCATGTTTCCGAAGTTTGTAATATTATTTATATTTTTATATAGTTTTTTAAAGAGAATTTCACCAATTTTTTAATTTTTTACTAAATTTTATGAAAGGAATCTTTTTTCATTATTCAATACGATGTAATTTTGGACGTTTTCAGCAAAAGTATGTGGAGAATGTTTTTTTACTTATACATCCTGAACATATTTTTACAGTCTTTTTAACACCATATTTCCATGAAGATTTCTCTACACTATTTCATGTATATTTTCAACTAAATTCTTTTCCTTTAAAATTGAATTTCATTTTGGGGAAATAAATTTTTTTCCAAGAAGATATGATATTTTCCTCATGAATTTACTTCAAGTGTTTTATCACAATTATTTTTCTTATAAGACGAACCCCTTTAAATAAGATTATGTTTATCAACCTATTATCAATATAGTTTTATTATATTAAATTTTTAATGATATTTTATATGAATTATGTTATGATGGAATGCTTTTTATAAAATCCATTTTATTTCTTGGGTTATACAATGATGACTGATTTATGGTTTTGTGGAAGATGTAAGAATGATTACCTTTTGATATGAGTGGGACCTATATCTCCTCCCAATTCATTGGGTAATGATTTATATCTGATTATATTGTCATGACTATAATGGAATGTAAATCCATTTCAGTAATACAAGGCTAGAATGAAGATTTAATGAGGTACCATAATGAACTATGTCCACTATGATGGTATTGGAAATGAGACTTGACTAATATGAAATTATTTTATATGCTTAAGTGTGAATGCCACAACATTGTTTGTCTTATTTAATGACTATTGGGATTAAATTTTACTTTTAATATTTATCCCAGGATATGATATTCTGATATTTTATATGCCATATAAGATTTTCAAATGTTCTGTTCATATGATTATAATATGATTGATATGTCCCTTGTTTACCCAACTGATCATTTGAGCTCACACATTCATATATTTCTTTTCCCCGGGTTGTGAAGAAGGGTATTATGTAAGATAAATCATAAAGTACTCTAGTTTTGTAGAAATAAGCAAGAAACACTTTAAATGTTTTATGAAAAAATTGTTTATGTTTCTCAGTTTCTAATGACATGAAACCTATACTGTCATGGAATGGTTTTTGTTATGTTATGTAATATATATTCCTCAATGTTGAATTAATATCTACATGTAATGTGTGGTCCAATATAGTTTGTATCCGGGAGAATGTATAGTTAAACATTAGAAACAAGGATAAGAGAACCTTAATAAGAACCCTAAGGATATGTCTAAGAATATGTTAAAATTATATCCTAGTGTTTTAGAGATGTTTTTGAATAACCAAGGAGAAAACCTAATGTTTCCTAAATTGAAATTTTATTCTTGATTTATGTGGTTTTTAATTTATGATTACTATTTCACACACTATAATTCTTTCTTATAGTCAATGGATGGCAGCTGAAGGTACCACGTTAATGCTAAATGTGATGGGAAATGAAATGATTGTCCCCTTAAGAAACCAAATGTTAACGGAGTTTGAATTAAAAATCTTTTAGCCATTACCACACAACATTATCAATATATGAATCATGGTGGTCTTCCTAATGAGAAAAAGGTGGAGAAACATTCTGTTGAATCCTTTATGAGGAAGTGGCTACCTTCATTCAGTGGGTCTTCTAATCTCATAGTCGATGAACAGTGGATCATTACAACTAAAAAGATATTTTCAGTTCTACAATGTTCTAAACATGATAAATTCATCTTAGTAGTATATATTTTGGATGTTGATGTTACTTAATGGTGTAATAATATCAAGAATATGAGTAAAAGAGTTGAAATTGAGTCCATGGAAGGTGACGATTTAAAGAACTTATTTTTCAATAAGCATTTTCCTTGTACCCATCAAAAAAATATGGTGAATGAGTTCCTTGAATATAAAAATGTGATATCAATATGTTGGTACCTACAATTAAAATATTACAAGATTTTCAATGTATGCTTTTGGAATTATTATCTAACTTGAGAGTAAAATTGATGGATTCATAAGTGTCTTAAAACATGTCTTTGAAGGGAATTAGCCATAAGGTACTTTAATAGCAACGAGGATATTGTTTAATGTGCTCTCAAGGTTGAGATGGATATTGGAGTAACCTATCTATCATAAGGGTTTGATAAGAAGTGAAAAATAAAATTCAATTAAAAATATAAACTCCACAATGAAAAGAAGATGAGTTTTCTCATATTCTATATGTGTGGAATGAAATACAGAGTAGATAATCTTAAAGGGACAAGTAAATTTGTTAACTGTGGAAAATAAGGTCATTGTGTAGTTGAATGCCGAAGCAATAGGAAAAAGATTTCTAATGATGGGAACAAAGAAAAGTCTATATAGAATAAACCTCCTACTCATCAATTCTACAAGTAAAAGGAAATTATTCATTATTCCAATAAATTCCATAATCCAAGGGTTATTGATGATGATCGATGTTAAGAAACTCTAAAGGCTAATAAAAATAAAAAATTTCAAGAAATCACTATAGATGATGTGGAGTCTGATAATGAAGTGGTGAAAGGTACACATACCATTCACTCTATAGTTGAAATTGTTTTAATGGATTATATATCCACCCACTCTTGTATTTGTGAAGATTTTTCTAAGGGTATCATTGTATTACCTCAACAATTAGATGTTGAGTTTGCTACGACAAATCATAATGGCACAACAGTCGCCTAAAAATATTATAATTCTTCTCAATTTGACATTTGTGGGAAAGAGATTCATTTATATCTATTGATCCTTCTTATATTGGAATTTTATGTTATTCTTGGCATGGATGGGATTTCTCTATATGTAACTCATATCAATTTCCAAGGAAGTGGAGTCCCATTTCATATTCCAAATCAATCTATGATCATATATCAATGCAAAGATGAATAAAACCTTTTAATAGAAATTTATTCCATATTAATGGATATCCAATATTATAAATAAAGGCTATATATCTCAAATGGATCAAGAGAAACTCACCATTAAAAATACCCCCATTTTACAAGAGTTAGATGATGTCTTTCCAGAGGAATTTCCAGGTCTTCCACCACATCCTGAAGTTGAGTTTTCAATAGCACTCATATCTAGTGATATGCCTATTTCGAATACACCTTATAGAATGGCCCTAATTGAGTTGCAGGAATTAATGAAGAAACTCCAAGAGAATATTAGTAAGGGATTCATACACCCATGTGTGTCACAATGGGGAGAAATTGTTCTGTTTGTTAAGAATAAATATTGACCAATGAGACTCTTCATTTATTATCAAGAACATAACAAGATCAATATCATGAAAAAATATCCCATTCCCCGCATTGATTGCTTATTTGACAACTACATGGAGATCAATACTTTTCTATGATTGATATTCGTTTTGGATATCATGAATTAATGGTAAAAAAATTATATACCAAAGATGACATTCTATATGAGGTATGGACACTATGAATTTTAATTGATGCCTTTTGGTCTAACAAATTCCCGCGCTATCTTTATGGATCGTATGAATAGAGTCTTTGGAGACTATCTTGACCATTTTGTGGTAGTCTTTGTTGATGAAATTCTTATCTTTTTAAAGAGAAAATAAAAACATAAAGATCACATTAGAATTTTACTAAATACCCTATGAAAGAAGAAGCTTTATGCTAAATTTTCCAAGTTTGAATTTTGGCTTCATAATGTTTCATTTATGGGTAACATAATCTCAAGAGAGGGGATTTTTGTAGATCAAGAAAAAATGGAGGTTATTGAATGATGGTTGAGAAAACCAATGGTAACTGAGATCCAAATTTTTATTGGTTATCATAGATATTATCAATATTTTGTGAATCCTTTTTCATGACTATCTAATACAGTCACCATTGTGGATCGAAAAGGAGTTATGTTTGTTTGGAAGGATGAATTTGAAAATAATATCAAAAAACTAAAAAGAATGTTATCTAGTACACCTATTCTTACACTTCCTTGTATTTGAGAATTTTTTTATATATATTGATGCATACATGAAGGGGATATGATTTGTTCTCATGAAAAATGATATGGTGATAGCTTATGCCTCAAGATAGTTGAAAATCAATTAGAAAAATTACCCAACTCATGATTTAGAGTTTACTATTGTAGTATTTTCATTAATTATATAGAGGTATTTTATTTATGGTGAAAGTTCTGATAGATATACTGCTGATAAAAGTTTAAAGAATATTTTTACACAAAAGGAGATAAATATTCACTAAAGGAGTTGGTTGGAGTTGATTAAATATTAAAACTGCTCAGTACATTACCACCCTGGGAAAGAAAACATGGTGAAAGATGAATTAAGTCGACATGACTGTTCTAACCTATCGATGATAAGGATAACAAAATATCCAATATTAATGGATTTTCAAAGGATGGATCTTAAAATTTTAAGGGAAGGGTGTAAATATTTTCTTTCTGAAATGAATTTTCAACCATTAATAAAAGTGAAGAATAGGGAGGTGCAGAAGAATGATGTAGAACTACAAATGAAGGTGATCAATGTTCCTAAATTCAAGAATGATTGTAATGAAATAATAAGGTTTTGGAACCCGATTTTTATTTATCCCATACCAGAATTAAATAATGAGCTATCATATAATATTCATTGTTTTTCATTCTCTATTCACCCTAGACGAACAAAGATGTATAGGGACATTAAAGTGTACATCTAGTGGGATGGCATGCAATGATATGTCATAGAATTATTCTTTCAATGCCTGGTTTGTCAGCAAGTTAATCGTGAGAGATAGAAGGGTAATAGGATGTTACTACCATTACCCATACCATAATGTAAATGAGAAAAATCACTATGAGATTTTTCATCAAGAATCCAAAAACATCCCAAGGTAATAATTTTTTCTGGGTTATAGCTGATCGCCATACGATATCAGCACACTTCATTACTATTATAGAGGATTTCTCTCATTATTAGCTACTCGTGATATATGTAAAAGAAGTGGTAATATTTCACGGCTTACAACTTTCCATTATATACTATCAGGATTCGAAGTTTACCTCAATGTTCTGGTGATGTCTTCAGTATGATCAAGATACAAAGTTATGTTTCAGACCTATTTATCATACTCAAATAGACGATCCATATAAGAGGACTAATCAATCTCTCGAAGACATGTTCAGATCTTGATCAATGGATTTCAATGGTTGAGATTAGCACCTAGAATTGGTGGAATTTTTATACAATAATAGCTTTCAATCCAAAATTAATGTCTCCCTATGATGACATATATGGAATAAACTATTTAACTCCAACTTTTTCAGATGAAGTTGGGGAATAAAATCTATTAGGACCAGATCTTTATGATGAACTGGAAAAAGGGTAGATATACACAACAAAACATAAGTGCAGCTCAGAGTTGAAAAAAGAGTTTTGCAGACAAACAATGAAAAGACCTAGAGTTTGTAGTGGGTGATATGGAATTCTAACAAATATGTCCCTAGAATAGAGTAATAATATTTGGAAATAAGGGAAAGTTGTGCCCTATGTATATCGGTACTTTTTTAATTTTGGATCATGTTGGAAAGATAGATTTTCGAGTGGTGCTTCCACAAAATATTTATCAAGATCATGAGTTATTCCATATATCTCTCCTGAAAAATTAAATACCTGATCATTCACATGTTCTAAGATCATAAGTCATACCATTTGAGAAAGATCGTTATTATGAAGAACAACTGGTAGAGATTGCGGATCGTAGAGAAAACATTTGTATGAAACAAGACCAGTCACTTGGTTAAAGATTAATGGTGGAACCACCAATTTGAAGAAGCAAAATGGGAACGTGAGGATATTATGAGAGAGAGGTATCCTAATCTGTTTGTTTCCAAGTGTTGAATTTCAAGGGAGAAATTTTGTTTAAGGGGGGTAGAATGTAACACCCTTATATTTTTATGAAATATTTTCTTTAAATAAATTCTATTTTTTAGTAGCTTCTGTTGCATGAAATCATGAGTTTAAACAAACCACATTACACTATTACAATAAAATTACCATTATATAATAGATGTTAGGTTAGTAGGAATAAATATAACGGACTTATGAAAATTCATTTTGAATTAATTTGATGTCAATTTTTTATGAAAAATATAAATCAATTATATATTTTTATTTTTTTTGTTAATTACATTTGGTAATTAAATTAATGTGATATGTATATATGTGTTATATAATTAATATAATATTTTTTATATTCATCTAATGGATATTTTAATCATAAGGTATGAATAAAACCCTATTTGATGTATAAAACCCTCTTTTTAAAGAAGTTTAATTTTACACCTCTGAAAGGAAACCCATATTAAATTAATATATTTAGACATTAATAATATTTATATTGCAAAATAAACATTTTATTCTGAAATGTGATATAATAATTTACCATTGGATGAATATATTATATTTTTATAATAACTTTCAAGTTTTGATGAATAGTAAAAATACACTAAATTTAAATTGAAAATAAATTTTTTCATTAATATTAGTTATATGGTTAAATTAGTTTATTTAATGGTTTCAATAATAAATATAATATAATATTACCATTTAATATAATTTTGGTCATTGATATTAATTTAAGATTAAATTCAGATGTAAAAATATTTTAATCTTTTGCAATATTTAAACTTGTAAACCTCGTATTGTCCTATAAACAATGGGATTAATATTAAATTAATTACTGAAACTTATGATTTTTAAATATTGAAAAATGGATTATATTTTATAATCTATATTTCCAAATTATTTTAATAGGATACTTTTATTTTTTGCTTTTATGAATTGTTATTATGGTAATTATTTTTATTACCTTTGTTAAAGCTAAATCAAGTAATTTAGGGTAAAAATGATTATAGAATTACATTAAAACCTATAAAAACCTTATTGGCTAACTAAATTCATCATTTATCATCTATTTTATGAAATTGAATAACTTAATGGCCACTTATATATGATCATTTCTTGAATATAATAAAAACTATTGAATGTGAACAACTTTCACAATCTCACTTTATATAAGTATAGTAATTTTAATATATTGACAACTATGAGATAATATTGACTATAGATAGTCAACATAAATATAAAATATTTCCCTAAATCATAAAAATTTATTTATAAATTTTAAATATTAGATATTTACAATTAATGAGGACACAATAGTGATGTATAAATAATGTAATTAATACAAATACCAAAAAATGGTGTTAAAAGTATTAAAAGAAATATCATATGAACTAATTAATGTGATCCAAAAAAATTATAGGGGAGTATGGAATGTTAGTAGTGTATTAAATATTTTGGTTCAAATTTATCTTCTATGTAGATTTTATTTAATTTCTAATAACTAAATATTTTCAAAATTGATAATATTGATATTTTATAAAGATATCAATTTTTTTAAATTATTTAAAAAACATAAAAATATTAAAATATGACAAAATGATAATAATAAGGTCTAAATTTTCATTAAATATCCATTTATTGTCAATTAATAGTATATAAGTAAATATTTATAACCATTTAAAATTTAGAATATTATTACCAAAATTAAAATTAAATATAATAAGTAAGTATGAATTAAAAAGATACCATTTGAATTGAAATATTAGCATGTCAAAAATTTATTGGATAATGAGATTAAATCCCATTCACATATCATCATCCAAATTCTAAAATTTTGGAGGTTTCTATAATTTTTGATATTTTTATAAATTATTATTTATGGCGTTTCCAAAAGTTCCCGTCACCTCAATTATAAAAGGGCACTACTGCCTCACCAATTAACTTCTAATTGAGCCTTAAATCTAGGAAAATATTGGAAATTTGTCCTTATAAACTTAAATATTATTATTATATAGGATTTTTTATTCTGAAAATTCCAACTCTAGTGCTCTATAAAGTAATTAAGGGATGCCCGTCGAGAAAGAGGTAATCTCTTCTACCGATTCGTTCATACTTTTTTCTTCTTCTACATCCTCTTAATTATTTTTCTCAGTATAAATTTATAACTAAAGTAACACTCATTTACTGATATGTTATTATAAATATAAAACAACCATATTTCACCTTCTATCCATCCTATGAAAAACAAAATAATCATGTGTGTATACATATGACTTACCATCTCCATGATGAGGTGTAATATGTTGTTCAACACTACCATTATTGGATGGGTATAATGACAGAGATAATAAAAATATAGGATTATTATAACATGTAACTAATTCTGAAATGTTATACAACATACCCTTCAATACCATGAAACAATTTTGGGAATTATAACATCACTCGTGCATACGTACGACCAACCATCTCCACGATGTGATTTGCTTCATTATACATGATCGTCATTAAAAAATTATTATATACTGTAATTTAATGATTAAATATGATATATATTATACTAATATCATTCTGTTAATTATTTGACTATAACCATTGAGGTGGAACATGATCTTTTCTAAAAGATCTTGCATAATAACATAAAACAGTTCATATCTGAATAACTAGTGACAGTGAAATGTTACAAAAAAGGATGATAATATAATCATATATGATATCATAAAAATTATTATGATTCTATAATAATTCTATAATAATATTTAAATCATTATACTAGAGGTTTGGATACATACGAAAGATATTGGACCTATGGTAAGGGATACTTTTTAAATCTCATTTTACTCCGAGATTGTATATATGTAAGTATTTTCTGTGGTGTATTTATCATCCACATCCATGTTTCCCAAGTATGTAATATTATTTTTATTTTTATATATATTTTTAACTTCTAATTTACCCTTTGGTGAAATTTATAATAAATTTTTTGAATAGAATATTTTATCATTATTCGATAGAAGGTAATTTTTGAATTTTTCATCACAAGTATGAGGAGAATTTTTTTTAATATATACGACATGAACATATATTATGTCTTCTTAATGACTTATTTCCATGAATATTCCTCTAATAAAATTCATTTTTATTTTCATCTAAATTATTTTCTTTTAAAATTTCATGTCATTTTGAGGAAAGATAACATTTTTTAAGAAGAAAGAATATTTCCCTCAACAATTAAGTTTAAGTGTTTTATCTAAATTATTTTCCATATAAGATGAATCTCATTAAATAAAGATTTTTTTCTATCCTAGTTATCACTATTATAAGATTGTGTAAATTAAGGAATCATATTTTATATTTATTATGTTAATATGGAATTATTTTTCAGAAACCCATTTTATTTCGTGGGTTGGTCTTTGGTGAATGATTTCTATTTTTGTGCGACATGTAAAAATGATTTCATTATGAGATGTGTGGGAACTATATCTCCATAAAATGCATTGAGTAAATATTTATATCTCATTACATAGAAATTACTAGGAGGAAATGTAAATCCAGTTTAGTAATATAGGGTTGGAACGAGGACTGAACTCAGTTCAGTAATGGACATAGTCCGCTATGTTGGACTTGGAAATGACCCCTTACTAATATTCAAAGATTTTCTATGATTATGTATATATTCCAGAAAATTTCATGTTTTATTTTTTGACTGTTGGGATTACATTTCAGTTTTAATATTTATCTCATGACAAGATATTTTGATCTTTTATATGCAGGATAAAATTTTCAAATGTTTTGTTCTTATGATTTTGATATGATTGATATTTACCGTGTATAACCTAATTGAGAATTTCATATCAACTCTTTATATGTATCTTTTCCCTAGGTTATTAATAAGAGTATTAAGTAATATTTTTCAAAAAGGATCCTAGTTTTGAAGAAATAACTGGGTGAACTTATTGTTGTTTTAGGAACTAGTTGTTTATGTTTCCCAGTTTCTAAAGATACTAAACCTATACGGTTCTGGCATGGTTTTTTCTTATGTTATATAATAAATATTGATCAATGTTGAATTAATATCTACATGTAAGGTATGTGCCATTATATAACCCATGCATTAAAAAATTGGGTAGTCCATAAAAATATTCAATGATCCTAGTGGACCCTTTGTTGTATTTTTGAAATCATATATAATGTTTTCTGAAAAATAAGTAGATTATTTTAAAATCAATATATGATCATATGTATTTTAAATTTTTTTAGTAATTTCATAGCATTGATAATTTCAACAATATTTACCAATGGTATTTCTAAAATTATTCACCAAGGTATTATCAAAATAATGTTTCGAATTATTTTTCAAATGTTGATTTTATTAAAGGTATTTCACTAATTTTAAAACCAATTACTATGAAATTTAATGCTATCCTTAATTTTAAAAATATTTTATAACTTTTAATAAAACATCTATGATGTATAGAATTTATTATGGAGTTAGAACACATAAATAAAATTGTTTTATTTTATTAAATATTGATAATTTGTATGATGATTTCTAATTCTCTATAACCTGGATCGAAAAATGACCTTATTTTAATAAATGCATTGTGCAATTTTAAGTTTCCTTTAAAAAATATAGCATACCATGTGTTAGTGATGATTCCAAAAGAACGGGTTTGAGGCTTCACATTTGGTATTAGTGGAAAGGTCTAAACAATATTGGATATTAGGCGTTGTCTTTGGAGGACAAAAAAATACATGTGATATAATTTTCTTTGAAACTTATTGGTAATTATGCTCCTTAATATTTCCATTCATTATAATTCTGAATATTAGAATTCTAAATTTTTTATTGTCAGGTGAATGAATAGTGAGGGGACAATTCAATTAGGAGGGGTGAGAATGTAACATCCCATTAATTATAATGTTATATTTTTTATATAAATAATATACAATTTTTTATTTTTTTAATCCAAACAAACATTCAATTATTCAATATGTTATGAAGTTAAAACTATATTAAATAACTCTAAATTATATCAACATTTTATGAAATGTATTTTTATTAAATTAATATTTTATTTTATAAATACTTCTTTTATATTTTCGGTTTTTTTATAAAATAATATTTTATTATATAATTATTCATTTATTATTGTAAGAAAAATTCAATTTTATTTTATGGTATTATAAAATTATTATAAATAATTATATTACATGTTATATTAAATCTAATAGTAATCTGTTTTAATACAAAATGATTATTAATATTAGGTATTGGTCAACATATAATTATAATAAATAATAGTATGTGATGATAAATAAATTATGGGATTTCTAATTTAGAACTAACAATTATTTATATCTTGTAAACTAATTATAAAAAATATATTTATAAAATTTTAAAATTAAAAATAATATTTTTTTAATATTTTTTATAAAAAATTAATATATTATAAAATGATAAATATAAATTAATCATGAAAATTAAAAATTATATTTATTAAATTTTTAAATAATGAAAATAGAAACAAATATATAAATTCGATTTAAATTATGATAACATTGATAAAAATATTACTTATATATAAAATTATTTAAATATATGAAATTAATGAAATTATGAAATTATTAATAAATTAAAATTGAGTATATTTAAAACAAAATAATATTATAAAGTATATTTTATTCTTAAAGAATTAATATTATTAAAATTTATTGAGAAAGTAAATAATATATGATACTAATGAATTAATTTACATTTAAATTTAATAAATAAAAGGTAATTTAAGATATATATATATATATTAATGAGTATTATTTTGAATTATCAATTTTATATAGTATTTTTTATTATAATATTTTGATATTATAAAAGTATTAGAAAATTAAGAAATTATAACTTCAGAAAACTATATTTTTATAGTAGAAAATTGAATTTCGAAATCTAAATAAGAAATGGTGAAATGATGAAATAAAAGAAATTGTAGAAGAATCCAAAAAAAGGAAAATGGTAGAGGGAGTTGACTAAGAAATGATTTTGGGAGAATTATTCTCGAGTGTCTGTGAGATAGTAGGATGAGTGATACGGTGTCAAGATCAATTTCAATACAAGATGAGGGTTTAGTTAAAGGATAATGGATGCATGCTTATGTCGAGGGTGAGCTCAGTTGGGGAATTTGACTTCCAGACAAAGTCCATGCATTTTTGATGTTGAATGCTAGTGAGGAGTGAAGCCAAAATATGAGTCACCATGGGGACACACACTATTCATCTTTATAAGTGTCATCTTCTATCTTCTACAAATAGAAAAACTGATCTATAACAATAGGTGTGTACTTTTTTTTGTCAAAATCTCTTTAAAATCATTTTTTCAGCTTTCTTATTTTATCATTTTTTCTTCTATTCATCATCCATTGTCCCTTGATTCATTATTTTTTATATTATAATAAACAAATTCACTTGTTAATGTATTAATTTAATGCATAATAAATCAAGTTCATCTATTTTTTCAACAAATTTTTTCTCTCCCTTTCATCACGAATAAGCATGTTTGTTGGTTTTTTCTTCAAATTCATAACTGTATTATCATCCAGAAAATAGAATCGAATCGGAGAGGATAAGAACATGGTTAACTATATACAAATATATTTATTTCACTAAATATAATATATATTAATTTATTCTAAATAATTTTCATAATAAAATTATAAATTTATTATTGACAGGTTGAAAACTCACTTCATTTTTTCCCATTATTTTCTTTCTTTTCTTAACCCAATTACATAAATATATATATATATATTATATAAAAAACAATCCAATTTGTTATAATTCTATCATCATGCATTTAATTCCATTTTGAGAATTAAATTATCTTCATATGTATAACTAAAATATACACATAATTTTGTCGTGGTGAGTGTACAAGAAGTGTAGTGAAAAAAAGTGTTTAGCACATCTACCTATCTAGTTTTGTTTTATTGTGTATATGTGTGTGTAGTGTGGTTTCATCTTTAAGGCCATAACTACTCCCCATAATCTTTTTTTTTGTGAGGAATAATGAGTAACATGAAGATTTATAGAGAATGTGAATTAAGTCAAGAAGAAGATATTTAATGGAATCTAATGTTTATGCTTTATATTTTTCATATTGAAATTAATATTTTACATATTTTTTGTTTTTAAATTTTAAGAACTATTAATGGGATTTTATTATTGAAAAAAATTATACATCCATTTATAAAATTCAATGTTTTATAATTCCCATGATTATATTTTTAAATTCATTAATTATATACATAAGTATGTAATACTTAATTTTATTTTTTACATGCTTATTTAATAATTATTCTGAACACATTATGAATACTTACATTAATATTATGTGTGTATTGTTATGTGTGTATTATATATAAAAAGACATTATAAAAATATGATTTATTTGTTGTTCAAGATCATTAAATAATATGAATACTAGTTTCTTGTTTACAGTTTTGTACATATGCGTATTTATATACATCCTGATGTTTAGGTTCTTCAAAAGTTATATCCATGTACAAATATTTATTGAAATACTTATTATTTACACTCACATGAGGATTTTATTTCATATGATTTATGTGTATAAAAATGTATATATATACACATTGAGGTATTATTTCATTATTTTAATGAAAGAGAAACTCATTTCAAATTAGGGTCTTACACAGTTTGATATTTACATGTTGAGAAAGCATGAAATATATTTTAAAAATTTTACACTTTTCAAATTTTTATGTTTTATATAATTTTTCAAGATTATGATTGTTAATAAATTATTTTATGTGAGTATAAATGTATACATTCTATTATTTTATGTGATGGTATCATGAATTTATACTGTTATTTTATATAAAATATGATATTCTAATGTATCATATTCTAAATCATGTAAATAGGTATTTAATATATTTATTTAAGGATGAGTTTTAAATGATAATTCATAACATTTTGATGAATATTAAATCATGGGAATGATTGAATAAATGAATTTTAGTTATTATTTTGATTCCAAGAAATGATTGTATCATGACTTTTAGTTGTACATAATAATTATGGTGATTTCCAATGAATGATATTATTCATATATTTATATATAAATAAAACATTGGATGTGTATTTAATACATGATTATCTCTTTAAATACAAAAATCCACTAATATATATATATATATAATGATCGAAAAATATATGTTTTTATAATTGGGTACATTTGTGTTATAAATATGGTAGGGAATTAGGGAGTTGACCAATCACTTATAAAAGTGGGCAGCCCCAGACTGACTTCATTGTTTAGAGTGGCCTCTATGATTAGTTTTCAAATTATTTTATATTATTTTTATATAAAATTTTGTGTAAATTTATTTTCAAATTGTGGTATTATTTTCAAAATTTATATAATTTCAATTATAATTTCCAATGGTGTTTCTAAAAGTATTCTCAAAAGTATTATTAAATAAATGTTCTAAAATACTTGTCAAAATTTAAAGGATATTTTATAAATGGTATTTCACTATTTTTGAAACCTCGTACATCGAAATTTAATTCTCATCATGTTCTTATAAAAATATTAACATAGGTATTATAGATTTTCTAAAGAGAACAACTTTCCTTATGGAGTTAGCTCACAAGAATCATATTATTTTATAATATGAAGCTATGATGATTCATAAGATGTTATCTAATTCTTCAAATCCTAGACCAAAAAGGTCCTCAATTTTATAAATGTATTACATAATTTTATATTACCTTTATAAAAAAATTGCATATCATGTTTTAGTACTGAATTCAAAAGAACATGTTCTACGACTCGTAGGGACAAAAAAATGTTTATGATTCCATACGAAAAGACTGAATAATTTTAGGCAGATCTTGGGAAATATGTTTTAAATTTTACGACCATTAGAGGAGAATCCATAGAAAATATTATTTCTAAGAGAAAATAAAGAGGATTAGAGTTTGGATTTCATGTGTTGGTAAGATGTGTTATGATGTGATTCTATTGAATTATGAAGCTATTATTGAAGGGAAGTTCCACACTATGGTACAAAATAATTTTCAACTAAATATTCTAGTCCATTGAAGTGTATTTCAAGATGTAAAATAATTCATTATTCATATACAATTTATCTAAATATATTAGGTTACCTAAAATGATGATATTGTAAAATTTTATGTAGGGAAGAGGAACTAATTATTAAATGTGAATTCTAAATTAGAGTATATTGTCTCAAATTCTAAATCATTTAATTTTTTTTTTCACTAACTGAATCAATAAAAATAATATTGGGTAGAGGAGAAGTTGACCATGACAATTCATGGAATATTCAATTGATTCTTACTTCTACAATCACAAATAATGATTGTTCTACATGGATACTATCTATAGTTAACATCGTGTTCATTATTAGGTATGAAAATTACTGAGTAAATGAATTTGGATAGGATGGGTTTTCTTTTTTAATAGTGGAGAAGAAGACGTACCATGAAAGTTACACATGGAAGCCAAAGATATAATCAAGGAGTTGTGAATGTTTTCTTATGGTGGTGATGTGTGGGGGAACCAATAAAAATTTAGAGACATACCTAAGAGGATAGGGAGAATAATTATCCACCAAAATCATTTTATTAAATATTAAATAACATTTAATAGAGGGTGAATATATAAATTTTATATTTTTACTATAGGAATGTGAACACTTAGTAAAGGAATACAAAATAGATTCATGATGGAGGAGGGAAGAAATCCCTACATATAAGATTCAAATTCTCATTCAATTTATTTTCATTATTTCTTTATCCAAATGATTTCAATAAAATAAGTTATTTTTGATTCCTCTATAAGATTTTATTTATGGTCATATGGGGATTTCACTGAAAAAATATTGATAATCAATTTTCAAAAAACATAATTGGTATTAAACATTGTGGGGGGATATATTATCTTTTTATCCATATTTTTTATTTTTCACTTATTTAAGAGATCATTTTGAAATGTACGATATATTTTGATAGTTGAAGAGCAGATTATACTTTTTTATGGTGGATGAAACAAATGTTCAAGGACTTTAACACTACATGAAAAATTTTGGCGGTTACATTTTTATTTTAATAATGAATATAAGTGATGAAAACCAAAATAAAATAAAAATATTTTTTTATTTTAAAAATTAAAAAAATACGTGATTAAAATATTATATATGATAATTAAAAATCATAGGGTAAGAAACACTATTTAATACTTTTTATAATTCATAATACCATATATAATATCCTCAAGAAAGGGAAACAAATATGGTTAAGCTCAAATGGTCAAAAAGGATTAAATATAGTGGAAGATATTTTGAGTAAATAATAAAAATTTAACATAGTAGAGTGGATACACTAAGCACATTCCATTCAATCAATAACTAGATAACAATTAGAATCCCTGGAAAATATAAAAAGTAATAGAAGAATGATAATGAGAACTAAATAAATAAAAAAAGTAAATGAATAATTAGAAGAATGCTTGAAATTGGCCTCTTATCAAAGAAAATCATGAATCTTACCATGAAGGAATCTCAACAATTACATTATCATTCTTTCATGTTATCACAACCAAGACTATATCATTGTATGGGAAGTAATACACTAAATTCACAGAAATTGTAACATGATATTATATTATAATACAATAAATTTTTTATTGATAGTCTTTCCCATTATACCTATCCATTCATGAAGTGGATATCTGTAACTCTGCCTCATTCGTTACTTGCACATCCTATGAATTACATATATTTTTAATGGATAATAAAATTCATTAGGAAAATCACTTCTAAGTAAAAAAATATAAATATGGAATAATTAATATATATAAATATTACTTCATTATCTTAAACCATATTTTGAAAGTATATATATGTTAAAAAAGGGTCATATATGCAGTAACATCAATGGGTGTTTTTAGAGTTGAAAATTATTCAAAAATATCATGGTAAATTTCATGAGGAAAATAGAATTTTCAAATTGAAAAAATTTATTAAATTATAAAAAACTCCCAAATATTAGTGAATAATACATATTTGAAAAGTAATTTAGAAACTTGTGATGGTAGAAACAATGAATTTAGCAGTAATCATAGAGGAAAATTATATTCTTGTTGTTTGTGTTAAAGTAATTAATTCTTTTTTCATACTAAATTAAAAGGAAATCAAACCAGATTTGTATAAATTAAGAAGATTAATTTTAATACATTTTTTTAAAATTAAATCATTGATAAAAATAAAAAAAATAACATATGAAATAATTATTAAATATATTTTTATATAACATGGACATGAATAAAAATAATATCTGACTAATACAGAAATATTGTATGTTTTCCTTAAACTACATTTTAAAAATATTTTTATGTATACAATATATTAAAATTGTACTATAAAATATAAATTAAATATATTATTGTAGTATTAGATAAATAATTTAATTTATTAAGTAATTATGATATAATTATCCTCAATGAAAATTCATAAATAAAGAATCCTAAAATAAATTGAAATTATAAGAGAAATGTCCAATAAAAAGTTTAAAATGCCACATACGTTATTTTATCCACATTAATATATTATTATATTTGTTATATATTTATATACTGGAACCATATAGATAGTTATAATATCAAATTTTACAACTATATAACATTCTTGTAAAGATTTATTAATATGTCTTTATTAATATTGTTATTTTCTAGAATTGGCTGGATTTATCTGTGAGAGTTTTAGATTGGTAGTTATAGTCCATGTAAATTGATCATGGTTAAATAATATCCATAGTATTAATAATGATATTAATAACATAAATATTAATTATATATATAGTTGGATTCCTTCATAAAGGATAGATAAATGAAAATGAATTTCAACGTTCATGGTGATAGTAGGTCTTGCATACATGTGGGTACATTTTCCACTATTTAATAGATTAAAAGAAAGAATGGAAAATAAGGACTTTACTATAATATAAAATAATACCACATATATATTATATATTTATTAAATATGACCATCTTACCCTCTAAAAAATCAAAATTGAAAAAATGGATCACATCACTTCGTGAAGGTTGTAGTCCACACAACACAATTTCATTGTTTTTGTTTTCCAAAGGATTGGAATGTAAGAATCTAGGTATAAGATTATCATTCTAGTGGTGTAATTTTTTCATAACTATAATATATATTCTTTATTTACATCTTTATATCTAACCATGTATTGTGGTAATAAAAAAATAATTACACAACTACGTAGAGGTGGTAAGTCATATGTATGCATGAGCATTGTTTTTAATTTTCACATGAATAAAATGAGATGGAAATTTTTTTTACCATAAATAAAAAAAATATGAAGATTAAAGATATTTTAATTATCATATTATTTTTGATATAATTTCATTATAGTTTATAGAAGACTAAATAAATATGAAAGTGTCTGTATTGACGATTACCTTTTCTTGATTAGACTTCATTTGGATCCCATTTTATGGTTCCTTGGAATGGAATTTTATGAATACCAGAACCTATTATTCATGTCTATGGATGTTGATAAGTGTTGTTTTTAGTTTTAAGTAAAGATAAATGGATCATGGATTTTCAATGTAAAGTGATAATGGGGGCCCATTTATATGGTAGTGAAACGACACACTAAAAATATATAAAAAATTAAAAATATAATTAACGTATTTCCCAAGTATAATTATGCAAAATAGAAATGAACAAAATGTAAAAGTATATATTTTGAAAACGTAATCTGAAAATGGATTTTATATTGGTTCTATGGTCAATTTATACATTATTAACAACTTTAACCAATTTGATTCCAAATTTTAAAATTAAATTAAGTAATGGATTTTTTCATCATAACGGGTTATTTTTTTATTACCCAGATATTATTTGAATATAAATGGAAATTGGATTATGTGTTGAACTAATTATCCACAGAATTTTACCATTTAAATATTTAATGTTTTTTAAATAATTTCGTAAAATATCTTTTATCTTCAAATATTATTAATGTCAATATTGGAACTCTTCATTTAATAAAACATTTTATTCAATGAGAGAGTTATAGAAATAGAATATAAAACACGCTATATTTTTCTTTATAAATTCATCAAACAGAATAATTCACACAAATTTAATAAATACTAATTTTTTTAATATCCTTAATTTTATTTTTAATTAATTAAATAAATATTATTTCATCATTTTGTAAGAACTTAATGTATTTTTTTTCACGAGAAATTATAAATAAATTTATCTGACAAAAATGTTAATATTTTTAGAAGTAAATTTATAACTGAAATTATACTCTTTACGTCATTATGAAAATATTAGAGAGATATCTAATTCAAGAGAGTGAAACTTTTTAATTTAATTTTTTAAACCTTATATGATTTTAATTATCAACTAAAAATGCAAAAAATACAATATATTAAAAATATTTGTTTATTGCCTAATTACCTCACCAAAATGAATTAACATTGTGTTTTATGTTGATTTTTTGAAATTGTCTCATGGTTCTTAACCGTGTTTTACTAATTTTAATTTTACCAATGTCACACATATTTTACATGGATTAAATTCATATTGACAAATATAATATAGTCCAATTTACCAAATTCAATCCTATTGATATGATCTATAAAATATATTTTTCTAGATTCATTCTCTTTATGTGAAAAAAATAAATTTTAATATAAATAAAAAATATATATATAATTTTTAGAAAAACAAGAATTTATGAAATGAAATTAACCTATATCGGAAGAATAGTCATTACTCATAAAAATTGTATAATTATATTATTGTAAATCAAAAATATAACATATCACATTAAGAAAAAATAAAAAAAATTATAAATTATAATTTTTTAGTTTAATAAATTATTGTACATTGAAATCAGTAATTTACACTACTCATTATAAAAAAATTGAATTCAAAGAAAATAAAAAAAAAAATCACAGTATTAATTATTTTATTCCACTTTAAAAATTATTTTAATTTTTTAAAATACAACATCTGACATTGGGTTAAATTAATTATAACATGCAGGCACCAAATGAAATGAAATTATTTTTATTAAAATGTATTTTATATGTTGAAGGTGACTTCACTAAAAATGGATTGATTATTTCATATTCATTAATTAATAAATTTATATCTAGTTGAACTATTATATAAATATATATAAACATGATTTCTAATATTTAAACCTAAGAATTCATGATCTAGGTTTTCATGTTTAAATAATAATATGTTTATAATATCTATCAATTCAATTAAAGATCAAGGTTTCATATTAAGAAAATTATTGATTAATTGAAATAATTTAATGAGGAATATATATTAAAATACTAGAATGTTTCATCTAACCCCTCATAAAAAAATCTATCCATCACACTTTTATCTTAGTCATTAAATGTTTATCTTACATTAGTGAAATAAACTATGGAATAACAAATTTTTTTTATATGGGAATGGTTATATATTATAAATTATTGAAACTACCTTACTATGGAAATGATATTCTAATTTTCAACGCCAATTCTATTGTCTTTATAATTAGGTTAATTTCAATAATGAGTATGGGTTTGTATTCCATTTCATCTATTAGGTTGCATCACTAAACAATGTAACATAATTAGTTTGATCATAATCATTATCAATATTGAGAAATAAAATAAAAACCCAAATATGTAAATATTATCCTTTAATTTTCGGGATTATAATATTTCCCATGTTATCAATGATAATTTAAATTATTTTTCCCAAGGATTCTACTAAACAGCATCTAATACCAATTGAAAATCCCCCAAACCTAGTATCCCGAAGACAATGGTTACTTAATTACACTATAACTAGACACAAATGAATACATCATAAAATATCAAATAGTGTTAAATTCATGGTAAAATAGATACAAACATGAATTAAATGACTCATTAGAAATATAAAGACATAGTATAGAAAAAAAATTGAATCCTTAATATCATTCAAAATGTATTTATCATATATTTGGGATAGGAAAACAATTAAATGGTGATCTATGTTTCTCGGTATGGGTTATGTACAGTGAAGACTATCATGAGTAAATAAAAAATAGTTAATACAGAAGAGTTGATAATCAAAAAAAATATTTTTGATCAATAAAATGAGTTATCTGATCATCCATGAAAATATAAACATAGAAAAATATGGTTAAAACAATATTTAAATTTTCAAGGAAAATTTTAATTTGGGACAATCATGAATATGGTCTCTTATCTAAGAAAATAATGAGTCTTATAGTCGTGGCCTATAAACCATGAAATTATATTTCCATAAATTCCTCAAAACCAAGACAATATCAATTTATGGTAAGGATTACATCAAATAAAAAACTATTCTAAAATGTTCCTGTTACCTCATACAATACATCATATATGACTAATTTTTCTCATGATACCTATCAGTGCATTGAGGGGAAATTTATAACCTTGACCCACCCTTTATTTTCATGTACTATTAATTTATTATTTAATTATTTATAAATAAAATTAATTCTAAAAGTTTTATAAAAACAAAAAAATTTCATTATTGAATCAGTAATATCAAACATCAATACATTAATAATAAATTTCATCCAGATAATGAAAAATTTTGGAATCGTTAGATCATATCCCGAGTAACATCAAGGTGTAATATCATAATGGAAAATTCTACTAAAAGATCACAATAAAACTTATAGATCAAAATACCATTTTATATTTAAATTCATATATAATAATATAAAAATTGAACAAATATTTATGAATAAATTTTCCTTGAAATAATATTTGGAATCACATAGTGGAAGATTGAATAAATTGAGTGGTCATGACTGTGTGAAATTTTGTTCATTCCATGTAAGTTAAAACAATGATTACATTTACATTTTTGGAATCAAATTAATCGTAACACATTTAGAAATGAAACAAGAATAAATTGTAAATTATTCTATACAATTTCTATCATGTGTAATAATTAAATTTAATAATCATAGTTGGATTCTAAATACATTCATGATTTTTTAGAAAATATGTACATGTAAGAAGAATATTTAATAATAAATAGGAATTAAAAAAATTCTCTAAAAAATATTGACATTTATAAGTACCCAAAAGAGTAAAATTAAACTATTACATGAAAAAATAAATTACCTCATTTATGGTTAAACATAGTTAATTTAGTGGTTATACCCCATTATAAGCACTAAAATACAACTAAAACCTCTAAAAATAAATAGGTTCAACATATTTCATCCATATCTAATGATACATTACAAATCAATGATAAATTGTTCCATATTAAAAAGAACATGAAATTTTTATATTCAATTTGTTTATTAATTCCATCATTGAACTTCTGTTCTCTATGAATAAGGACCACATATACTCTTTTTTATCTACCACATATATCCTCTTAGCTCAATAAAACCCTACCAATACCTCTTATAAATATAATCATCCATCTTCTAGTGGTTCTATACTTTCAAGAAGACAAATAAAATGTCTAGTAAGATTACATTTTCTAGAAGAACACTGAAGAAGAGGTTATTCCATTTACTGACACTTCCATGGTTATTTAATATTCTAATTCATCTAATTTTGTTGTACCCATCATAAAAAAAGTCATGAAAATGAAATAGTTATCACAAAAAATTTTGGTTTTAATAATTAATTGATAACAAATGGATGATAAATATTATTATTATTTTATATATGGTTTTAAATATGTGGATAAAATATATATTTATTATATTAGAGGTTCTAACACATATAAAGGAATTCATACTTGTGTTAATGGTTTATCATCTCACTTATGTTTCCATGAGGCATATGACATATTCCTCACTTGATTCAATCTTATAGATTATACAATACCCCATATATTTTATTAATATTAATTTCAATTTTTTAAAGATTAATTTCTCATTCCATATTTAAACATTCAATGGGGGATATAAGTCAATTACCATGTATAGTGTTAAAATTATACATCATTGACTATATAATGGAATTATTACGTATGGAATGACCATATATTTTGTTATATTTTATTTTCCTATGGTTTTTTTGGATATAAAATTGTTACATGTAATCAACTCATGATTTAATTATCACTAAAATTATATAATTATTGTAAGGTTTCATCATCTCCATATTATTTCCTTGATACATGATGGATGTTTTGTATCTTTTTTTGTTAATTAGGCTAGTATTCTTCCACTTAGACATTTTATATTTTGGATAAATATAAATTAATTTTATTTGATGTTTTAATTGAAATTACTTTCCTCTATGTTTTTATATTAATTTTTAGATAATGTTAAGGGATTTATATTTCATTATTATTTATATCGGGATTATTTATCCAAGAATTTCCCTCAATGGAAATTATTTGGTAATTGTATCATTATCTTATTTCATTTTATGATACTCTGGTTATTCATTAAATTTTCAAATAGTTATATAATTTCCACCTCTTTGTATTTTAAATGATTGATAAATTTTTATTAATTTATTAATTTATTTTTCTTTTCAGTCAATAATTAATTTTCATCCATATCAATATTTAATAAAAATATTTTCATCAATGTTTCTAATATTATCCTATGATTGTTTAAATTATTTTTTAAACATTATTATATTTTTATTGAAGGTGATAAAAGGATTACTCATTTCTTTTTCTAAATGAGATACATTTATATATTTTCCGAAAACATGAATGGAATGTTTGTTTTAACATATACAACATTAATAGAACAACTCCCCACAATAGACACTAAATTCATTAATCATCTTTTACATGTTTCCATGTAACTTTTCAATGATTTTTTTCCTAATATTATTTAAGAATACAGTTTTTATAATTGATTTCAAAAGTTAAAAATGTATTTTCCTAAAGATTGTTTTAATGATATATTATGGTATTTCCATTGAACAACATCAACAATCCTTTCATTCTGTAATAGGGATATGAAATTTTGATTCCATCATTATTTTTTATTAGAAATTTTATGATAAGTTTTATTGTGGGAATCGTTGTTATTATGAAATATTCAGTCAATACATTAATATATTGATAACCCACACTGATTATGATTTAAATTTTTCATTCAATATGTAAAAATTAAATTTGATTTATTATGTGATTGGTTAGCCCAAAATTAAAAAGGAAATTGAAGCATCTTTTGGTCTAATTAGACAAACTAGTTATAAAGCCCAATTAAATGGTTTTTTACTCACATATATTTAAAAATGTTATAGCATAAGGATTAAATGGTAAGTTTCATATGTCATGAATTATGAATTATATAATTATAAAATTTGTTATTAATGTACATAACATTATTTTCAATAATATCAATTTATATTTTTCATGATCATTTCATTCTATATATATAATAAATTGACCTTCATTTACTCCTTAAATAGTGTTCTATAAGATTATGTTATTGATATCCTCATCTCTCCCCCATTTTGATTCCTTTTCACATGTTATGAAGAAATAAATTTTGAGTGAGTTCATGGTTGTATAATATTTACATTCAAAATGTTATTTTTTTTATTTTTTTTAATGTATATTGGGATTAAAATATGTATATAGTTTACCAATATTATAAAACTATTTGGTCCTTTGGGACATGATCATATTTTTCTTATGAAAATGTAATAATGTGAACAAAAAACCTATGATACTAGATTTAGTTTTTTGTAGTTGATATTTTATAATATTTAGTTTAAACATTGAGAACTATATTTATAAAAATATATATTATGGTACATAAAACTATGAATTACATTGATTATAAGTCTATGTATAAGATAACATCTTGATTTTTTAAGGTAGAGATTATGTTGTTTTCATAGAAATATATCCCTATCTAGATTCTAAAGGTTTATGTAATATTGGAACATTTTTATCCTTGTGTAATAACCCAAAAAATTGATATAGTATATCTAGTAAAACATTATTGTGAACAATGATTACGTGCATTCTATGAACTAGATTTCCTTGACTCTACGGATATTACTAGGTTAATTCACAATTTATTAATAAACCATTACGATTCCTTGGAATAGTTTATGATCATGCATTTGATAAGTTAAACATATGTTATCCTTGATTGAAAATAATGAATCAGGATTTAGAACAACAATAAATGATTATGTTCTTTCAATCATTATTTTATTCTCATACTGGGGTATTTACATTTTGTCAATGTCTGGAAATAAGGGGATCATTTTAATACTAAATTTAATGGATAAAGTGGTAATTATGATATGCCAAGTTATTTTATATTATGATTATTTTTAATTAGTTATCATAGTATATGATCTTCATCATACTCATTAACCTACTATAAGACTCACCAAAAAAAAGAGATGGATGATGTTCGATGAGAGCATGGATTATGGAGACTATGGTGGAAACAAATATCAATTTACATCATTGAAATAATAAGGAAAGAGACACCCCCAAGAATGTCTTAAAAGAATATTAATATGTTTTATGTGTGGATTATAACAGGTCTGATCAATGAATTTTAATGGAAAATGAACTAATCAATGAAACTATAGGATGTTCATCCCAAAATGACATTTATAGTCAAATGTGTTATGTTTGAGAAATATGAGAATTATCCAAGTCATTTCCCTAATCCAAGGGTTTTATCATAGACTAAGGATAGACCCATTATATTCAAATCGATGTTGAAAACGTTTTGGAGTGTTTAATTATTTGGATTTGGGAATTAACTATAGAAGTGTTATATTCGTGATTTTTGGGAGAGAAGAATCATGAGACATCTTAGGAATGTTCAATAGTATATTATATTCATGGATTTTAGAATATAAGTTGAATGGTTTTGATAACTAGTAAAATTGGTTTACCAGAAATTTTATGATTCACATTAATTTTGTAAATAATAAAATTATTATGATCATAAAATTGGATATTTATTTTTATAAAAGGTGATTTATGTCATGATTTTTACTATTTGTTACATTTTTTTATTAAAATAGAAAATGAATTTTTTTGAGGAATGAATATTTTTTTAAATTCTGAAAGACCGGATCATTTATGTGCGGATAACTTTATAGGTATGGATTTAATCATGGTTTTATAATTTTATGGTTTATATATGTTCAATAGAAAAGATTCCACTTTTGAGGACTAATTTGATGTGATTTTTTTGAGATTTAAAATGTTAACTATATTCTGTAAATAATTCACTATAATGGTTTGAATTACCATTTATGCACAGAAATAAATTTATTTTACATTAAATATCATATATTGGATAATTATATATATATATATATGATCATGATGATTAAAAAGTGATTGAAAACAAGTTGATATTTTCAAGGAAATATATTATAATATAAGGATTATTTTATATTTTAGTATCTAAATTTCATATGATTCATTGCATTATGTATTCATAAGGATTAGGAATAACATTAGGTTCAACATGAATTATTATTGTGAAAAATTTATATTACATTTTCCAAGCTCTAAGATGAAGGGCATGGGATAACATTTGACGTTAAAATACTAATTAATGTTGATGTTATTGTGGTTATTTTTATTCATTGATAATATATTCATGGAATAATATAAGTTGAATATTTGGGTTCATTATGGAATGATTGAATTAAAATGGATTATTTCTTTATATAGATGATTATTAGTTTTTATATTATCTTACATTATGGTAACCATTTATGTTTTGAATAAAATTAAATGGTAAAAATAATATCTTCTCACAATATTATGGATTATGTGTACCACTATAAATTTATTTCAGGGGTTTAGGGATGAAAAATTTATCTTGAATCATATTGTTTGAATAAAGGAAGATATTGTGGTGGGAAATGATTAAATTATGAAATTTTAATTTCAATGTCAGTATATTTACTGATGTTCATATCCTATATGGAAATGAACATTCTCAAAAATATGAAAATAATGTTGAAAATAATTTTTTTTCATATTATACTCATTCATAATGCATCGATATTTTTTAAATATAATTGATTTATAGTTTTTTAGTAATTAACATTATCCAGACCACATTTTCTATCAATCTATATTTTTTCATCATTCCCATTTTTATCCCTCATGTACATATATTTACTTTTCAAAAAATTTCTCCAACTTGGAAATTCATTTTTTTAATTCCATATAAACAACATATTTCCATTTCACTATTTTTAAGAAAAAATATTTTTAACCATTTGTATGATGTTAGTTTTCAAAAAATGTTTTTTCCATTATGAAACCCTTGATTACCGAGTATTAAATCAAACATCATAGATAATATTTATTGTGGGGTGGGGATAGTGTACAACCTTGATATTTTAATGGGCACTATATTCGACAACATATACTAAATGCCACAATGTGTGTAAACAAACCATGGTATATTTTTTTTAATTTTTATATTTGTAACATAATATTAGAATTGGATGGTATGAATAAGTTTAATCATATTATAAAATTGATATAAATGATCTACTCAATAAAAATGTGTGGGTTATTTTTTTGTAACTAAGAACTACATTTTTAATAGAAACATTTTATTCAATAAAATTTGATTTCATCAAAAAACAATTATTAATATTTGTTAAAGACTAATATAAAAAACATATATGAAATTTATTAATTTTATTTTATAAAAATAAAATTATTAAATATAAAAAATAAAAATTACCTAATTGTGAATTTTATTGATTTTTCAGAAATAACTAATTTCATAGTTAATAGTGTAAAATAATCATTTTCCATTAAAATATATTTTTGTTAAATGAATTTAGAAGGATATAATATATTTTAAAATGGTATCAAAGTAGTATTAGTTTTTTTCAATTTTATATAAATATAATTACTTTATTTTGATAAAAAATTTGTTTTCCTTTGTATAAAATCATTTTTATACATAAAAATATTTTTTCCAGAATAAATGATATTCATTTAATTTCGGTTTTTTATATTATTTACGTTTATTAAACATATAAAAATAGATTCTTGAAATAAAATTTAAATATTTTTAATAATGAGGTAAAATTTTTGTTAAATATTTCCCTTTTATTTTTAGGTATTATGAAAAGTAACAATAGTAAGTAACTGTCACCATGAAATGAGTAAATTGAGTAATGAGGTTTAAAAATCCAATGATAATGACACAAAAATTACCCAAACACTCTACCTTACCAATTTTTATAGGTGGGAATATTCCATTTCCATTCGAGTTTAAAATATATGGCCGATTGATTCCATACTTCATTGATTAGGGTGTTTATATTGATTTATCAAAAGAATAAATTCCAAATTTCACTCTCATAACATTAATGAAACTAAATGTTTAATATTATGAAAAAAATTGGAATTTTTTTAATATAAATTTAATTTTGAAATATAAAATAACTTTTTAATGGGGATATATTTTTTATTTTTAGTAATTATTTAAATAACTTTAATGATTACAGAATATCAATATTGTTTTTATATAATTAATAGAAAAAAAAAATTTATTTTCATTACTATAAAAGTAATATTTTCATGAGATATTAATAGAAATTTTATTTATATAAACATGAAATATATTTGACATATTTTATGTAATGATTCAAATTACATATTTTTTTCACGACATTATGGTCATGATAAATAAATAGTTTAAAAATGAAATTTTTGATATTTTATGATATATAATATTTTATTAAATATTATTAAAATCATATAAATCATGAAATAGGATATTTAGGATAATATATTATAATAAAATTTATAAAATTCCAATTTATTTTTCAATTGTTAACTTATTTATGAAATTATTACACTAATTTTTTGAAAAAGTCATTACTGTAGATAATGTAAATATAGGTTAAATAATTGGTTAACCCAAAAGACAATGATTAAAATAAAACATAAACCTACCTAAATTTAATTTGATATGGAGAATTCATAAACATCCTATCTTATCAATGAAATTTTTACCACACTATTAAAATTTCAAATGATTATAAATTTATTATTTTTAAAAAATATTGTTAATTCCATGGATTTCCTCTAATTCAACATAAAAATGAACCACATGTCCTATATTGTATACCCCACCTACAGATAGTTATCTATAAGATACCATAAAAAATAACTTCTAAACATTATTATTATAATTTATAGGTTCTATGGAATCATAATTACAAACCATAGTTGTCATAAAAGGAAATATATATTATGTATACCGATGAAGTAGTACGATTATATAATAACTCTTTCATGTTAAAGTTTCATATACAACCTATTAATTGATTGAAATCATCAAAAAATATTATATATAACATCATAAATATACGAATATTTTATTATGAATGTTTTATATCAATATTCAATCTGGATTCCATCTTATAAAACACAAAACATCACTCACGTGTACGTATAACTTACTATATCCATATATCGGTGTAATTCTTTTTCATCAAAACTTTACATGGATGGTTAAAAATATGAAACTATAGACTATATATGATATTTATAACATAAATATTTTCAAGGAATTATAATATCATAGATTTATTGTTACACTACAAAAAAACACGGTTTAGCTGCGGTTTTGTGGCGGCAGTTCACAAAACCGCCGCTAAACCTTTTTCGGTGAAGGTTTTGCGGTGGTTTTTAATAAACCTCTGTGAAACCCGATTTATTTTACATAGCTTCCGACCCTTTCCCCTTTCCCCTTCACGATCCCTAACCCTCGCACTGCCGGCGACTCCCCACCCACCCGCACTGCCCGCGGCCGGCGACTCCCCACGCCCCCTGCGCCCTCGCGCTGCCGGCGACACCCCACGCCCTCGAGCTGCCGGCGACTCCCCACGCCCCCCGCGGCCGGTGACTCCCCACGCCCCCCGCACCCTCGCGGCTGGCAACTCCCCACCCCCTCGCGCTGCCGGCAACTCCCCACGCCCCCCCCCCCCCCACCCCGCAGCCTTCGGCGACCCCCCGCACCTGATTTGTAAGGTAAATAACCATTGGATTTGTTGATGACGTTGTCCTTAATTTCAACTAACTGTTTAAATTTTTTTAATTACATTGAATTTCTGACATGTATTATGATGCCTTTTGAACTGATATTAAGGATCATTTCATGAGCTTTATTAAGAGGACATTGTCAATAGAAAAGTGTGGAATATAAATGTGGGCGATGTTTTGATTAATAATTATTTTGATAATTGAAGAAGGATTATTTTGAGATTATTTTAATTCACTTATTTGAGGGTTTATAATAATATAATAATGAAGTTTTACTGTGTTTTTTTATAGATATTTTCTAAAACATTTTTTCCAATGCAATGCCAACAACCCAAGATAGCCTAATATATCATAAAGTTAGCATGCCAACTCAATGGAAATTTCATGGATAATTTCCAAATTTAGAGAAACATAACTAGTATATGGTGCACCCATGTGGCGTGTGAGGATTAGAATATATGCGGGGTTGAACAAATAGGTGATAGAGTTTGTAACTATGTTTAGGAGCCAACCCCAGTGTTATGGTTAGAGGGTATAAGGACCGAAAATTCTTATTATAAAAAAACCTCCAATGATAAAAATTTATTTGGGTCAAATTTTATGTGGGGAATTGTTCCTCCACTTAAAATGTTATGAAAATAGAATACTCTATATGATTTATCTGATCAACAACACTGAATATAAATTCATATTATCCTCAACCATCAACATAGGGTTTTAATTTTGTAGACTATATTCAAATTCAAACCCCATGAAATATCATCAGAATAAAATTGAAGCCTTTAAAATCTGGTATGTATATAATTTCAAATACAATGAATAGGATTTTGTTAAGATACAAAGTTGGTATGTGGGGAAGATTTGGGAATGGATATTATTAATAGAACATGAACATACTTCACATCATTTGAAGGAAATTGACATCATTTCTACACAGACATAATATTTTAATGTAAAAAACCTATGTGAGGTAATGATGAGGTCCCCCAATGAAGAAATGGTTTAGTAAAGAGGAACACATACCATTAATTATAGTTTAACATGAATGTTTGTCAAGATTCAATGAGAAGTTATTATGAAAATGAGGTTGCATTTTCTGAATGAAAATTCCATCTTAGTATTGGTTTCCATAATTTTATTTAAAGGTAGCATATTAAAAATCCATTTCAATTAATATTTTTTATAATATTGTTTCCAATAAAATATTTTATACAGCTAGATTTTTCCATCATATAGTACATGAATCAATGGAAACATATTTTTTAGTGATGCCTTATATTATTGGTTAAACCAAATTTTTTGGACTAACATTTGTTAATCACAAGTAATATAGCCTATAAATACACTATGATTCATCTGTTAAGCATTATTATGAATTATCGATAAGAGATCGTTGATATCATTAAAAGAAAACCCCATCATTTCACTCATTGAGTCCAAATATTTATGTTAAATACTATGAAAAGCATCATGATTGAGAAACTCGATTACTCTATAAAGCATTGTTCCTATGAAAATTTATTTAAATATGATTTTATATGAAAAGTGTATACTACATGTAGGGGTTATGTGAATTAATTTCTATGAAAAGTACATGTACGAAAGATTGTAATATGTGATGGAGGTGTTTAGAAAAGTGTAGTATATTATAATAGCATGAATTTTATATATCAATAAAACAAATTTAATATATTATTTTTGTTGTAGTACCAAGAATCAAATTTGAGAAGCTATGGTAATAATTTTCATAATGAATAATATTTAGAAGATTACAAGTGAGAAATATTTGTAGTTTTGATTGTGATTATCAATGTTAATGTTTTCTAAGAAGATAACTTATAATATTTATCTTATCTTTAAGGCTCAAGGAGAAATATATTTATCAAAATTTGAAAGGGAACCCAATATTCAAGTGTTATCATTATTATTTTATTTTAATCCATTTTGTATCGAGAATTTTTAAGTCATTGTTCCTGTGTAACTTTGGAAAGAATAGTGTGAATTTATTTTATTAATGATTCTTTTGTGGGATCACCTCTAATCATAGTGTATAATATATGTTTTGAGAATCAAAACAATAAAAACAAGTATTAGGATGACATTAGTATTAAACATAGTAAATATATTTTGTCTATGTGTTATTCATTTTTACTATATTTGGGTAAGGAAAAGTAGTTATAATATTTGATTAGATTATAATAGGTCAACAGTGGTTATTTTTAAAAGAAATATAAGATATAAAAAGTTACTAGTGATTAAGCCCCCTTCTCTATGGTGAAACATCTCCTCAGTCTCTTCAATTGGAATCAAAGTGTTTGATCCCTCCGTTAAGCACCAAGAAGTACTGAATAAAGATATAGGAATTTTTTAAATACTATTTGTGTTCTTATGTCTAATGAATAGAACTATCAAATTTGTAAGAATAGGATATCCATGTCTCTAATCACTTATCTATGAAGTTAATGATTTATAAATAATAGGATCCCCACCTATTGTTGAAGATGATATGATGACATTTGTTAAAAAATGTAATATGGGATTTGACGACAAAGCTCAGAATTTAAGATTGATGTCTCTTATAGAAAAATTTTACACAAAAGGATATAGGGCACTATAATGACTTGTAAATTGGGGAATATTGGAATATAGTTATGAAGCTAATGTGAAATTCAACCATGTCGAATTGAAAATTTATTGAAGACAATTTAAGGAAATAAATATAGACGGAGAAAGAGAACATAGATGACTACTTTTCAAGAGTCAATGAAATTTCCACTAATATTGTAGAATGTTTAGACAATTTCAGTGATTCAATTATTGTAAAAAGGATGAGTAGAAACATTCCTGGAAGGTTTAATCTACTGGAATGAGAGTTCTTATTTGTATTTGAGGAATGAATGTCAAGCTTCAGACTGGTTGCAGGTTCCACGTTATTGGTTTTAATAATGTTTCAATGTCTAAGACAACCCTTGAATAAAATACTGGTTCTTTATATGTCGATGGTTGAAGACATGATTATAAATGTCTGAATTGTAATACTCAAACCAAGAGAGGTGACGCTTCGATGAATAAAGTGAACATAGTGGCCCTCTTTATAGTTGGTTGTGTATGAAACCATTGAGAAACATCATTCCTCTTGGAGGACATCTAAGGACAAGCCTAAACAATCACATAATGTCTCAGGTTTAAAATGCATTATGATCAGATTCGATCACACATCAATGGGGTGTTGTTTGAGGCAACATAAATGTGTGATCGATAGTGTTATGATAAGTGTGTAGCCCGATATTCTTATTGCTCCTCAATGAGGTGTTGACGCTGTCTCCTATGGACCAGACTTGTTTTGTTGGTCTGAAGTGGTAAATGTGATAGCACGGAAGTGGACATTGAAAAATCTTGGGAAAAAATGGAAAGATTTCAAATGTAGGTTGTGGTGTGATGTCAACGATACTTCTTTGACCTTGCAGCAGATGTATGAGAAGCAACCCAGTGGGGTACCGAAAGAACAGTGGAAGGTTTTGTCGATAGACATCGTGATGAGAAGCAGATGGTATTGAAATATATATTATTATATTATCCTCATTTTACATTTATACATGTACATGAAGAGGACATAGACATTGAATACAATACTGTTAAATTGAATTTTATTTTTTTCAGGATCTCTCAAGACAAAATGCTTCAAACTGGGCAAAGCAGGTCATCCCGCACACTGCGGGTTCAAAAAGCTTTTCAAGAAGCCGAATGTCATTGGTAATCTTTTAATTAGTTTAAATATTTATAAGATAATATTATCTATTTAACATATTTAATTGTTGATTTATCTTTGTTTAATGCAGTCACAGAGTTTGGGGCATGACGCATCCCGAACAGAACTGTGGCTGGATGTTCATAAAAACAGATGGAAGTTTTGTTAATGAACCTGCCATAGAAGTTGGGGTATGAAGTCAATTATTTATTATAATAACTTATTATCAGTTTTTACTATGTTAATATATATTGATATTTGATTTATAGGTAAAAATTAAATAAATATGGGATTACAATCCTGGGAAATCCTACTCAGTCTCCCAGGATGACCCAGTTGGTAAAGTCCTTGGGAAGGAGCATCCTGGTAGAGTGTGCGGGATGGGTTTGGGACCTGTACCATCTGAGGTCTTTCGCATTCCATCAGGGATTTCGGCTATATCTTCTCCTGCATATAGTCATTTCATACCTGAAGATGCTCAGAGGGAGATGTCTTCTCTACGAAACATAGTTCACCAGCAGGGGGATCAGATATCTGGTTTTCATAAAGAGTTGCTTGAAATACGTCAGTATATGAGCAGATATGCCCCCGGTGGTAGTGCATCGGGTAGTGGTGAGCAGGTAAATCACAAAAAAATCAAAATCATTTAGTTTGCAAACTTTTATTGGTTTTATGTTTTATTATAAATATGCAAAAATATTTAATTTTTAATATAATGTTCTTACAGGTGGCAGCAGGTGTTGGAGATGAAGGTGGAGAGGGTGACGATGCAGCATCAGATGATGAGTAGTAGTATTGTTGATGTGTTGAACAAGTATGATAACGGTTGGTTTTTATATGTAACATTTATGGCACATAGTTTCCACCAAACATTTCCATATATGTAACCTATATTAATACCATTTCTACTATATAGCAGCATTCAGGTAGCCCCATTGTGTAAGCTCGATTCATAAATGGATTGGGTGTTCTGACACGCTGGTCGGGTTGGTTTCATCTTTTATGACATATTTTATGGAGTTTGTGAGTGTGAATCAGATAAGTGTCACATGTGAGATTAAGGTGAATCTAACCTAGTTCTCTTATGAGCAGTTGGTCTATCTCTTCTTTTCATGACTTGGACACTCCTAATTTGGGGAACATCGTGTCAGATATAGTAAAAATGTCCTTCTAGGTAGTAGAAGTGATGTAAGTGTCTTAGATGTGATAAATAGGTTTTATCAATGTTTCATGCGGGATGCATGGTTTTTATTGAGGCATGGTTAGTTCTTGTGTGATACCTGAGTTCCTGTGTAGGAATGCCTTGGACAGACTTTTGGACACCAACCTTTTCCTTTGACTTGATCACTAGATGAATGTCATTCTAGGCTCAGTCAATGATCTTATGTGGATGTTTTGGTCTTTTACCAATATCACACTTGTAAACTTGGAGTATGGACTACCTAGGGATAGTTACTTGGACTCTAACTTGATGATCTTATTTTATCCCAAACTTATCGTCAGACTCAAAGGTGATGTTTAAAGGGTAATGATTATAGTGGGGTGGATCTAGGTTCCACCCTTGTTCATGCTGGGGAACAATGTATTAAATGGTTAGGTGATGGAATGACTAAGAAAATTCATTGAAAGTCAGGTATGGGCTTATGTGAATGTGCTTGTGGTAAACAAGGGATTTCATAGAGGAAGGAATTGTGGTTCAGGTTGTGATATGTGTATCATGCTACCTTCTATATGTATACTATTTTTTAGTTTTTTATCTTCATTTGGACATGAATTCATGGTTGTAAATTGTCATTGGCCTTTTATATTTAGTTTATATTATTCATCCAATGCTTTGTCTTTCATTTATTGTTGATTTAATTACTGTATGTTGTTTATCTATTTATTATACCGCTATCCTACACTACCAAGAAGGGGGTCGAGATCCCCATGAAACCTAGGTGATCTCTATAATCTGGTTTGATTTATTTTTCAGGGCAGTGGTGCAGTAAAACCAAAATTATTTTTTTTCCAGTTCAGCATTTAGCGGCGGTTTTAACCGCCGCTAATGCAATACTTGGTAGCATTTAGCGGCGGTTAAAACCACCGCTAAATGCCTTGCTGGGCAGCATTTAGCGGTGGTTTTTACCACCGCAAAGTAGGAGCCTCAAACGGCATAATTTTGCGGTGGTTAAAACCGCCGCGAATAAAAAAATGTGGCATACCCATAAAACCGCCGCTAAATGGAGAGAAACCGCCGAAAAATGAGGCATCTACGACACATTTTTTAAACCGCCACGAAATAGAAAAAACCGCCGCTAAAATATTGTCGACGCCAAGTTTAGCGTCGGTTTTTGTAAACCGACGCCAACCCATTTAGCGGCGGTTTAAACCGCCGCTAAGGGCTGCGGTTGTTGTAGTGTTACCTTCCAATCCATGGGAAATTGATAACGTTAATCGTGGTTATGTGTGGACTACAACATCAATGAAGCAATGTGGTCTATTTTTTATTAGATTTTTAATAAGGATATATATAATTAATATTTATGATATTTTTAAAATTAATAAAATTATACACATGACTTAACTGAGATAATTGTAAAATGACCAAAAATACGAAACCAAAGAAGACATTAAAATTAAGAATTTACAACAAGCATATAGATTTTAAAAATTAATTGTTAATAAAAATGTGATAAAATATTATATTTAAATCATATATGGTATGATATATATGGTTATTAATTATATTTAAAATAAAGAAATATTTATTTTATAGTAGGTTAAAACACATTCCAATGTAGTTGGAAATGATGTTAAGTATTGTCAGTACTTTTTTTATTGATACATATGTCATATTCCCCACTTTCATCAATCATGTTGCGTATATAATACCTATTTTATGTATTTAACATGAATATATATTAACTAAGGATGATTATTGTTTAAATTAATTTTTAAACTGTAATGGTTTTTCTTAATTCAATATCAATTAATTTTCTTAATCTACTGCTTCATTGACTATTTTATGACATGATTATGTGTGAAATGAACTACGATTTAATTATATTACCTTTTCAATTTTTTGTGTAGATGAAGATTTTTCACACACAATAACTTAATTGATTATTTATTACTTTTTCGATACAATATATATAATATTTTTTCATATCAATATTGTTTTATTGAATTTTGTTTTATTTTATTCATATATTTTTGTTTATGAGTTGTATATGGTGGCCCTTTGACATGTTATTTCATGAAAAATTATTAGTTCATCGTATGTGAGGTTAGAATTCAAATTATATTTATATATGTTTTTATGTAAATGTTACCAAAGTGGTAAGGTATTTATTTTTCAATCTAATATTAATTGTGGTTGATTTTTCTTTAACATTGAATGACTGAAATAATTTTATCATAGTATCTTAAATTTTAGTAATTTAATTTTTCTCAATTTATTCATGAAATTTTCACGTAATAGTTCCATTTTAATTTTTTTACACAAAATGAATTAATTTCTTTCATAACATTTTTCTTTATTTCTCATTGGGGTTAAAAAAATTTTCTACATCAATGTTCTCTAAAAAATATTGAACATTTTTAATATCTCCCTTTATCTATTTATTGTAATATTTAAAACTGATTGAATTTATTAATTTATTTTAAATGGAATCTTCATCTCTTTTTATGAATGCGGTAATTTTTACATTTTATCTAAATAATAAATGAAATTATTATTTAAATGTGCATGAAATAATGATAATTTCACATCATCATGACCCCAACACTTTTAAGCTAATTTTAGAAGATTGCATGTTTCTCTTCGATGAAAATTTTCTTCATAATAATCTGGTTGTTTTAGATTTTAAATGTTATTTTTATAAAGATAATGTTATTTTCCTCATTAATTAATTTAATGATATTTTTTAGTATTTATATTAAATGATATAAATCATTAATTATCCATTACTGATACTTTTTACTGATACCGTCCTTATTCTTCCTCTAGATGTTTTATGATTAATTAGACTAGGGAATATATATATATGTTAATTCTTGACACAATGAAGAATTAAATTAATATTATTTAATTTTAATTTATTAATTTGTTAATTAAATATATGTGAAATTAATTGGACATATTACTTGATGTGTGGGCATATACTTACATACCCATTCAATGTATATGTAAGACTAATAAGAAAAACCATTTTTATAGAATTTTTGTAGTTTCTTCTGACATACACCTATCGGCAGTTTAAACTATCATGTAAGAAGGCCTCGATTGTATGTTTTAGATGTGTGAAATTTTGAATTAAAAAATTAAAAAATTATTAAATAATTTTAAGGTGATTATATTGAATATTATACCTTTATAATTATCAATATCATTATATTATTTATATGCAATAATTTTATCTTCATTTACACTTAAAATTTTATATTCATTAATGATGTATTGATTAAATTGTAGGATTTTTTCTATTATTTACCATGAAATATTTATTATGACTAACTTTCAAATGGTATCATCCATTGTATGTAACCGTTATTGACCATCTGAGCCAACCATTAATTTATTTCATTCTCTAGGTTATAATGAATGAAATATTGAATGACATCATCGATAATAACTATTTAATTTCATTATGTTTCTTATTTTATATTTTCAAATGTAATGTTAGATTCAATAATCTTAATAGATTAAAATGGATAATAATATTCTCATCACCATTTGATTTGATTGCATGTATCTAGTGATAATGTAATAAAGTAACAATTGATTATTAGCTACTTAGGTTAGGGTCCTTACTAATAACCATCATGATATCTCCTAAAAATCGTCTTGAAATTCAATTTATAAACTATTTTCAAGAATTTTACCTATTCTATCTAAAAAGTTTTAACAAATTTTGAAAATTTTGTAGTTAATGAATGACAATATTAAACGAAAATTTTCTTTTTTAAAAAATATGACAATTTTTATTAAGGAACCCCTTTTTGATATCTCGTTAAAATAAATTTATATTATGTTCATTAACATAAATTTATTAATAATAACTAATAAGTAATCTGAATTACATTATACCCTATAGTTATATCCTAACGAATGTTTAGATCATTACCCACATTATATTTTCTAAGATTTATGCACTACACCATCCACATTAGACACTAAATGTGGAACTTACTAGAAATCTAAATTCTTATGAAATTATATTTGAGTCATAAACATTGTGGACAGTCCTTTTACAAGAATCTATAATATTTGAAAACTATTTTACAAAAAAAATTACATTATAGCAATTAAAATAAAGTACATTATTTTAAATTTAGATAATATATGAAGCTCGAACATCCATGTTTTTAGAAATTATGTTTTTAAGACATAATCGAATGACATACATCTAACCATCCATATCCTAAATTGTACTACATCTTCTGGAGATATTTTGTTTATTTTTTATCTACTAACTAAACACATATACCTATCCATAAATACTTTTAGAGATTTATTTCATGGTATATAAGAATACACATGAAATTTTTTGGTAATTATTATTCTTCTAAAAACAATCCATTGAGCCAAAAATATCTAAAAAATATAAGGGAAACTGACCTATCTAACATAAGAGATTATATTGGATTTTGAACATGGTGGTTAACCTATAATTCTTGTAAATGGTTATCACTCCCTTAAAAATTGTTGTAAATAGGGCACATCAATGCCCATTTGTGACTGATAGTGTGAAGATTTGTTTGATTCATTATCTAAACCACCATATAACCTTTTGTATTATAATATATTACCAACATGTTCAATTATGATCATTACCCATTTTATTTTACTTTAGCTTTAAATATCACGCTTTTCCAACAAGTAATATATTAATTTATATATATTTTTTGAATATATTTTTTTATTATTTTTGATATTTAAAATTATGCATTACTGAAATTTACATATTCATCGCTAGGAAATAATAAAAATTGTAATGCTATAATATAAATATAAATAGAATGAATACAAAAAGATTCATAGATTGTTATATGTGGTGGTATCTGGTCTGATGTCACCCTGGACCATCGATGAAAGAATGTTTCTAGTACTTTTAATTAACGGATAAAATAATATGTCCAAATTAAGGGTGATCACTCAGGATTTTAGAGTATTAATAATCACAACATGTTATTAGAGGATTAATGATATGAATTTTAGAATGAAATAATGAAATTTTATCCCAAAATGGAATCAATGTCACTAATATGATTGTAAAATATAATCTTGTAAAACATAGGTTAGGTGAGTTTGTTATTATGGTATAAACTCATCAATATAATAGACATTTAATTGAAAAAAATAAAAAAATAAAAAATATTTCTTGAATTATCTTAATGATAAATACATACTAATGTTGTAGTTTAAGGATGTAAATATTTTCACTGTTATGGAAATCATTGAGTTGAGATAAAATTCTTAAGGATTAATTTTTGGTGTTAGGAAAACACTAGTGAAAACTATAAGGCAAAATTCACAATAATAATATTTTATCAATATATGGTAGATCATAATAGTTTGTTTAAGAATAATAATGAAATATTTAGGATTTATTCTAAAATATAAATCAATATTAATTATATATTATTATGAAAAAAATATTCTTTTAATTCATTTATATAAACATTGAATTAAACCAAATATATTTTTGAAAAATAATTAATAAAATATGTAATGGTGATTTAAATCCATGTATGAGTATTTCATAAGATATTATCTAAACATTAATTTATTTAAATCATATAAAACGTTTCTCTTATTCTAGGATTGGAATTAAACATCTATTTTCCATATTTTTATCCTAGGTAAATTCAAATTATATGAAATATATTTAATGATAATATTTATTAATGGGGTCATGACAAATATTGTGAAATAAAATAGTTATACGGATATGTCATACATTAATAGATGAAAAATGTAATTCAGTTAATTTTTTTATTAATTATAAAAATACCAAATATTTTTGTTTTATATTCTTTAAAATATTTGGAAAAAGATTGGGTTATTTTTTAGATCTATAAATAAAAATTTATATATCATGAAAGAAATTAATTGGAGATTAATAGTTCACACATATGCATATGATAAAATATTCCATGCACTTGATGAAGTTAAATTTTTGGATTCAATAAATCCATGAAGATTTTATTTACAATGTCAATTCCTTGTGAATTAGTAATTTTTCTGGGTTTATAAGATATAAAATGAATTACGAAAATATATATTTTTCAAAAAAAAAGTGAAATTATGAACCATAAATGATTTATCATTGAAAAATAAAATTAAATTTGAAAAAAATTAGTTACTTTGTTGATATTTTGTGTAGAATACAGATGTAATTCAATAAATATCAAGGGTTATGGGTTAATAATTATGAACTTATTTTACATAATTAATACATGATGAGGCATTTTGTTTGACACCATTCAAGTAATATTGAATCATTTTATTATAGAATAAATTACATGACAAAATTAAAAGTGGATTCATTTTTATATAAAAATCATTATGAATTTCTCAATGTTCTATAGCAGATTACAAACGGAAATGTTATTTTGGAATATAGATGCCGATTAGGTAGGGTAGGAAAATTTCAGAAGGATACCATTCATTGGTGTGTTCAATCATATTGATATATATTTTTCTATTTTCATAAATAACCAATATAACATGTCATTGAGAACAATTGAATCTCAAAATATTTCAGCATCTCAAGATTTAATATTAAAATTATTTGTCCTAAAAGAGATTGAAGACATTAGTGTGATGGTATAATAAACAATTGTGATTAAATATTTTTTTCTCAAGTGAAATTATTCAAATTGAAATATTCTTCTCATTTTTTAATTATATACATAGAGAATGAATATCATTTTTAATTAGTAAATACATAATACTATGGTTAAATTCCAATGTGTAATAGTATAAGATTATGTTGTAAGTATTTTCAAATAACAAATTTTAAAATAGATATTTTAGAATTGCTGAATGATTAATAAATTTTAAAAGTTTCACAATTTATATGTGTGAGTGTATATTTTAATTTTTTTATATGTACCTCAAAATCTTAATATTTTTTATCTTATTAATTGTCATATTATGGTTCTATTTTAGATTCAATGAGAAAAACTAGAACAATTTCCCTTGACATATTATCTTCATTGGGTTATAAGTGTGTTAATTACATAAATATTAATTGTAATATTTATCTCAGGTATGAGATATTCCATTGTTTAATGTATGTGAATTTATTTTAATTGAATTTAAATTAGTAAAAAAAATTAATATTTTCTTCATGTAATAAAATTTTCATTTTATATTTATTTCTCACAATAAACAATACTGAAATAATCTAAGAATGGATGATTTTTTATTTCTTATGTACCATTATAAAGAATATATTGATACTAGAATTCTCTAATGAGATGATTTTTTGATGGTAGATGGTTATTGTTTATAATACCATTTCAAAAAAATGAGGGGTGATATGTTCAGTAAAAAACCATTTGTAAAAGTGTAACACATTTACAGTTAATCATGATTTGATTCTATATTATGGAAAAGGTACATGTTTTCATAAGGTGGTTACCTTAAATGCATGTAATATATTTTTTCTATCAAGGGAAAAAACTATTTTACACAATTTCGTCATTAAATATTATTGAAAATAAAATTCAATGAAAAAAACAATACTACTAATGATTCCACTGATGATGAATGATGAAAAAAACTATGTGTTTAGTTATATAGTTATACTGATTTATGATCAATGAAAATAATCCAATACAATGATGATTTTTTTAATGGGGATATTATTGATTATTTGAATCATGAATTATTTTTTAATACGACTGTAGTGTCCTAAAAAAATCCAAAAAGGGGATTCTACCCAAATCCACCAAAGAATTTTGGAAAAGAATGGAGAAAATTCAAATAAGGGACACAAGCAGGACCAGTCCGCGGACCGGTCCCATGAAAATGCGACGTGGCCAGGCCCCATGAATCACCACATCCGCGAACCATCATCGTTCTCGAAATGGAGGTGGAGATCCTCCACTATCGCGAGGCAGGATGGGTGCCAATCCAGTTCGCCGTCATGAACCACCCTGGCCGCGTCGACCGATTCAAGACGCACCCTCTGTCGTTCATGGAATGGAGGTAGAACCCTCCGTGGCCGCGAAGCACTCCCTGAGTTCGGTTCATTGGGGGGGAGAAGCGCTCAATACCAACCACGAATTACAGATTGACCAAGTCAGCTGTAAACCGAGTATTTGGTCATGGGCCTCTACAAAAGGTTCTGCGTGACCGCAGATACGTCTCTTTCCGCACTCTATAAAAGGATACCTAGGGGGAAAATTGAGGGTATTAGTATTCAGATGATTCGAAGGAATAATAAGAGAAGGGTGATCAGACTTGGGTGGAAGGATTTCGAAGGAAGGCATGGGATTTCGCAAACAGTGAAGTTCCAGTTCACGAACCAGAGCAGGTATAAACCTGGGAATGAACTAATAAGGAACCAAAAATTCATAATAATTTGGTGAACCACGAACTTAAAATAACATAAAAAGAGAAGACCGTGAACCATATCCCCCTCCGCGGATGCACTCCCCACGGACCAGGGTGTTTATGCCTCTTTTCCGATCTGCCGCACCGTGTAGCACCCTCTTACGCGGGCGATGCCTCAACTGAAGAACCCCTGATCGGAACCGCCCTAGGCCACCACTGCTCGTGTGGACCCCTCCGCGTAGCCCCTGGTACGCGGGCCGAACCTGATGCCATGAACCATCCTGGTTCACAGGATTCTCACTAGACCGCAAACCACCCTGGTTCGCGGACAGCTTCTCCAGCCGCGTAGCAGCTTCCTACCCGATGGACGCCACCACTCCTTCATATGTGTTTCCCATCCGAGCCTTCAAAGATCCCATTCCCTGAGCTAGATAAAATCCTTCCAATCCAGCTAGATCATCCACAACCTCCTCATTGGCCAACTCATCGGCCCTGACCCAAGGCCTCCACTAGAGCCGTTGGATCTGTGTGGCATAACCCTTAGGCGCATCAGTGCACCGTTTCGAGTACGTATACCCGTGGTAAGTAGAGGCAAATGGGTTTCTCCAACCCTTGAGCAGATTCCCAAAGCATTCATGGGTTCACATTCCCAAAGTAATGTGGAGTCCGAGCTCGGGAATCCCCTTTCTTCCCCTCCACCTGTTAAGGGCTCCTTGGGGGTAGTAAAATACCCATCAGAAGGAAGCCTTCATAGACTGCAAGAGAGGACATGAGCACAGGAGCACCCCCTTTCCCTCACCCGTTGCGCTTTGTTGCCCATGGGCCTCCTCAGAGTGTAAGACCCAATCCATCATTATGGGACTCCTCAGAGTGTAATCCCCAATCCATAATTAGGGGCCTCCTCATAGTATAAGACCCAACCCATCAGTAAGGGCCTCCTCATAGTGTAAGCCCCAAACCATCATGATGGTCCTCCTCAGAGTGTATGACCCAATCCATCATTATGGGCCTCCTCAGAGTGTAAGCCCCAATCTATCATTATGTGCTGCTCCATGCGTAATCCCCACTCTACTTCTCATGGAAACACCTCTCGTGACTTGATCCTATGGTCCCTGCTTCCTCTTGTTTCTCACACCGATCATGAATCACAAGGGATTAGAGTAAGCATCGACCATGACATCCTTTTATGGGCCTCCTCAGAGTGTAAGCCCCAATCCATCGCCTTGGGCCTCCTCAGAGTGTAAGCCCAAATCCATCAGTCTGGGCTACCTCAGAGAGTAAGTCCCATGCCAATGAGAACTATGTGGAATTTGATCCCTGCCTCTTAGGAAGGGTATGTAGGAAGCCTAAAAGAGGTTCAAGCCCACCACCCGGTTGTTCCGACAACCTTCACGTCGGTTCGCCTTTGTCCCGCATGATGATAAACTGTGCATGCAATCTACGTGGACATTGATCCTTGACCCCTAGGCAGGGTAAGTAGGAATACTCTATGAGGTTCAAGACCAACAACCGGTCAATCAGATTATCTTTACATCGATTCACCATGGAACTCCCAGTGCCACCACAAGCGAGTTCCGACTCTTCGGGGTCATTAATCCAAAGAGGGATGGTAATCCTAGGGCATAAATGATTACGAACCCCTGCATCCAGTTGACCATTACCCACTAGGGTTAAATCTGTGGATACTATTTTTGGGTATAAACTAGATATTTGCAAACATATGAATATGTCTCAAATCTATAAGAGAGTCCCGGAACAGGCAATAATCCCCCCCAAAAAGGGTGTGATGAGCCCGACTTCCCATCCTCTCGACCAATTTGAGTTGTTAAGTGTCTCTGGTTAGACCATCCGGTGAATTCCTGGCTTTGGAATGCAGGTCCACGCGTCATCGGATACAGAACCATTGGGAGTTTCGAGACAGAAACCAAACGAAACAAAAATGGTGAACCCGATGTGAATCTTTAACCAAGCATGGCAGATTTAACTTAATCCCACCCCGTACCCCCTTTTACTCACATGTAGGGCCAAGAAATGTCATTAAATACGCATGGGACCATGAGGTGCTGGTTTGACGGGTTTGCTACTTGTATTTTCTAAAAACAATTTGCAGGTACTACCTTTAGAACTCCCTTAGATCCAATGGAATCGCAAAAGAACTCACAAGTGTGCACTTCCAGCAACGTGAGGACCGGACATCCTCAACTACGGAGGACCCCCTCACCCACCCATCATCTTTAGAACTGGGTCTCGGACGCTCTAATCCGCAAGTATCACGTGAACGGTACTCCCCCAACAGTGGAGGAAGCCATGCACGCCCTCCAATCTGCCAGAACTCGCTATTCGCCTGCCCTGCAGTAGTCACAGAAGTAGATCCAGATGACCCCTATTGCCATCTCAAACCATTTCTGGTGTCTCTCCCCGAAACGGGACAATGCGTACCTCCCTTACCTTAGGGAGGCAGATGAGGTCGACGCTGAGGACTTCATCCCTACTGAACGGGGGTTCCACTCCAAGGCCCCCGACAGAAGGCATCATCGCGGTCATGTCGCGACTAAACATCCTCACGCCGAGGAGGATTTCTCCCTGAGGATTCAAGCTCACGCTCCCCGAGCACTGACCCCTCAGACCACCCGACGAGGGAGGAAGATGTACAATCAGGGACCGGTCATCAACCTAGTCCCTGAGGAGGAGCTCCACTGCCCAGCCACTGATATGTACCACGAACCCGAACCTACACATGTTCGCTCCACCCGAGCCCGCCATCCAGACATGGCAGCATCATACAAGCCGGCGTGCATCCCCACCGAGCTCCATCAACCCTGTCTCTCACACAGGACGAAACTTACTAGGTTGGCACAGCTCCCTACCTAGGGCCGTGAAGCCACCAGCCTGACATGGTGGTGGCCCGACACCTACCAGACCAGCTCCTAGCAAAAGCTTCTCATACCCACCATCCTAATATGGTGGCGATCAACAAATACCACCACCCAGATGTTGCATAAAATCATAGGTGGGCACGTCTCCCCACCAAGAAAGGCTATCGACTCGATATAGTGGGAAACCAATACATTCAGGGAAAGCTCCATGTGGATTCAAGTAAAGTCCACCACCCCAATGTGGTGGAGAACGGAGAGATAAACTGGCGTATCCCAATACATAGGAATATTCATTCACCTGCCCCGACACAGTAGAAATTTTCAGTACCCACAGACCACCAGAGGACCGGAGTAGGATATTCCTACTCCGATACCGGAATGGGCCTTCATACCCATTCCATCCAAATATGTCTCTCTACATATCCTGGAAATGATGGAGGAGTAGGTATTGATCCCAGATCATATCTTGCAGACTTGCCAGAATGTAATTACATCAGCGGAAACAGCAAGGACTTGGGCATGTGATCCCGTATCCCCAATTGAGGCGACTCATCTCAGAGAGGAGATAGCCTCCTCGGAGTAGATCTGCATCCATGCTTCTGCCCAGGAGGGTCGCCGGCCATATTCCGCGACACAAGGGCAACTCGATCGAGCAGCTTCACTCGTCCCAACTTGAGGACAACCGTCCATCATAGTGGATGCTCCAGAAAAGGAATATATCCATGATAAGAGTCAAGATGTTTGTCGGCGTATCCCGAAAACATCACGAGACCCAATTAGACAGGGAACCAAAGGTGAAGTCCATTACCAACAGCAGACGGTCCCGACTACACACAAGAAAGCGCCCCGAACACGCCGAAGGTAGTCGGAAAATAAAGGGGGAGTTCATGACTCCGCTCTGCTAGATGTTGGGGTTCCGAATGACACTAAACACACAATGCATGCTCAGAACCTTGCCCACCCCTTACCATATTATGGGAGTGACAGTAGAAGTTGAAAAGTTTCTCCCCGCAATATGTCTACCAGCTACTCTGAAGGTCCTCCCCAGAGCACCCGTGGGGGCCTCCCCCGCGGGCATATGATGAGAAATCACGAGAGACCCTCTTTTGATGCGAGTCACGGAAACCCTCCACGTGACCAAAAGATCAAGTAGCATGAAGGTCCTCCACTTGATGCGGTCCACCCTGAAGGTCCTCCCCGGGGTATACACTTCAATCACTCTCCATGCAGTGGGACCACATATTATGATAGTAGTCCTCGCTATCATAGTCTCAACTACAGAGGCCCTCCCCACAGTGACGTCTCATCACGGCAAGAAGGTCCTCCCCTTGTCATCGCCTTCCCTGAAGGTCCTCCTCAGGGGTTACTCTACAACGACACTCAACCCAACCAGGAATCAGATCACGGTGGTAGTCCTTACCACCCTGATAACGGAGGTCATCCCTGTAGAGATTTCAAGCAACGAGCCCCCCCCCCCCCCCGTTGCGTTACATTATGGAGGCCCTCCCCAGGATGTATCATGCAGATATTCACCCTGTGGTAGAAGTAATGGTAGTTCTTGCCATTACCGCAGCTATGATGGTAGTCCTAGCTGCCACGACCGCCATTGTGAAGGTCCTCCTCGCATTGGCCCCAAGAAACAAGAAGGTCCTCCCCTTTTCGCAGTGTGTCCTGAAGGTCCTCCCCAGGATGCACATCGAACATCAATCCATGATGGTCATCCTCACCATAATGGAATTTATTGCGAAGGTCCTCCCCATATTGATGGTACGTAGCCAGAAGGTCCTCCCCTTGCTGCGACATGCCTTGGAGGTCCTCCCCAGGGTGTGAACTACAAAAGTCCTCTATGTAGGGAAGAATCAAGCAGTAATGGTAGTCTTTGCCATTACGGCTTCCATTACGGAGGTCCTCCCCACGATGACATATCATATCGATAGGAAGGTCCTCCTCCTGCCGAATCATGCATAGAAAAGCCCTCGTATGTTGAGGAACTCAGAAGGACAGGATCAAGTATGCCAGATTCTCTGTTAGTCGCCGACGACATCCTTCTGCAATCAAGAGATGGTCCAGGGCTGCATTCATTCTCTGAACAACCTCGAAATCTCCCACATAATGATGCAGCACCTGCCGGTCCCACTTCCTCTACTCACACTAACAGTGAGCGCCTCAGTTGGGCTAACCAGGTAGAGGAATCACTGGCGGAAGAGTATGCCGACATGTTCCACATGGGGAAATGAATGTCCAGGGATGATATAATAGTTATGTTTTGGACTACATCCTCCTCTTAGTTCGATATACTAAGAGATTTTTCAGAAGAATGTTTTCACGATATCTGCCATAATATATTGACAACCCTCCACCGACTGAAATCAAGCTTTCAGCCCTACGACGGGTATATAGACCACGTCAAGACAATAGGAGACCTCCTACATCACATCGACCTGGAATCTCTTCCTTCAGCACAGGAACAGCAACCCGAGAGGCGTAAAGGAAACATTAAGATAGCCTACCTCTGTGCGCTGCACCAACTGCGCCACCTCATCAGTGATGCTCCAACCGGAGTCCATATCAGGGGATGGGGAGAACATGGAGCTCTGTATTTCAATCCACTCCCCGTCCATAAGAACCTGTTCAGTATGGTGTCTTTCAACATCATCACGTCAAGAAAGAAATCGAGTGGTCCCCCTATTCAAGAAAGGAAAAACACCCAACAGAGTCAGGCCTTGTGTATGTCCCATAAGCATCAGGCCCGACGGGAACAAGCCATTCAAGAACTCCTGAATCAGGCCGCCAAGAGCATACAAAAGTCCTCTTGCCTAAGATAGGACAATCAGGAATCTTTTACTTCCTCCCATAAGGGATTGATCCATGGGTGAATTCAACACCAAATCCGGTTCACCCCCAAATGGTGGAACATGAGATCAGGCAGGTCGCGATAGCAGCAGCCACTACCGCAATCAAGGGTCAACCCTAGACAATAGGACTAGTGGAATTTTTAATAACAAATGCCCATGTAAGACCAATAAAACCGGGAAGACACTCGATGTCCAAGGAGTGGAGCCAACCCCAGCCCTCAGGGTTAGGGTCATTATTACCCCCTCAACAACAACCTCCCCCACGAGAGTCAGCGTTCTCTCATATGGGGAGGACAATCAGAAGAGGAGGTCCCCATCCTAACCCATCATTTGAATCATCATCCCCTCCAAGAGGAAGGCACATCGTAAGGTCGCATCAAAGAACTCTCCACGTCACCCTTCGTCAAGAAGTCTGAAGGAAATCCCAGTTCATGAAAGGGAAGGCTGGAAGAAGACGCATGGGATCCTCTTTCCATTTGGAGGATGACATCCCCTCCACTCCGCGATATGCATTCATCAATTCCATAGAGTCTAACCTCATGGGTGACACTGGGGAAAATGCAAATATGGATAAATCGGGAGACGACGGTTCCGGTCAGGCTGTGACACACAATGAACCACTAGGTGTCCACACCCGGAATCAGAGGGCCGACCTAAATATGGCCGTCCTTCCAGCCAACCCTCTTCCTCCTACCCAGTGAGCTTCTAATAAAAATATGAATAAGGGACTGGTTACCCTTAACTCGCCTCCTACTCTCAACAAAAATGAGCCACTCACGCTCTAAGAGAGGTTCGCTCGACAGGAAGAGGAGATGAATGAATTGAGGCGGCTTAACGCCAAGCTACTTCAGAGGAACTTCCTTATTGAAAGTGCGTTCCGAGAGGAACCACATCTTGCACTCCCAGAAAGTCCACCTCAAAGGCTATGGTTTTCCCCAAAAAATAAAACATGGTTAGGGCTCCCATCCAACGAGGTGCTCAACCCGTCCAACTACCTTAACGTAGATTCAGATGAATAGCAAGACTTCTCTCCACTCAATAAGCAACCGGAGAGAGTTTTCCTGAACCCTCCGAAGGTGCCACAGACAGCACACACAACCTTGGTGCCGGCCAATCTGGATCCTCAAGCAGTGCCTCGGGCTATGCCTGCCCAGGACCGGGCCCAACAGGATGTAAACCAGGGTCTCACCAATACCATCGAGGCAATAATAGCACGATTGGAAGCGATGGAAGGTCGATGTGCTCTGATACAGCCAGAGAGAAAACCCTACCAATATTGGGTGACCAACACACCACCTACACTCAATTTTGGGAGCCCGGTATTCCCTATAATCAATGGTTCAGGCGATCCAGAACAGCATTTGATGCACTAAGCATCCTATTGTGACCTTATGATGGGAACCCCAGAATAATAAGAAGTAGTGAAACTCAGATTATTTGTATGGACCTTTTAAGGATCTTCCTTCCTCTAGTATACAAGTCTCCTAGCCTAGTCAATAAAGAGATGGGAAGACCTTTGGCAGCAGTTCATGTTCCATATCAGCTCAATGTCACCTAAAACAACGATCAGCGATCTCATAAACTGCAAGAAGAGGGAGAACGAGAGGGTCTCGGATTTTATCGCTAGATGGAAGGGTCTAACCTATTACCTAAACATGCCAAGGCCTCAATATGATATTCTAGCCATATGAATCGATAATCTTTGAGATGAGCTACGAACACCACTCATACCAGTAGAGTGCACCACTGGCTTCTGCCATCTCTCGGCCATTGCCCAAAAAATTGAGGACTCCCTACAGCGGACTAATTCGAGGTCCCAAATAGCCTCGAAGTATCCTACGAAAAGAGCCCCTAGAGCTGAAGCGTCTGATGTCACCCTCAAGCTGGCCCCTATGCCCGCTCCACCGCTCATGCCTTCGCCAAATCGACAAGGGCCCCTTGTATATCAGCAGCGGAATACGCCTAAACAGGACGATCAGACAGGACCGAAGCGGAACCAGTTTGAGGAATGAAGAAAAAAAGTATACTCGTTCTATGATGATCAAGTCTGTGGGTACTTCATTGCTGCCATGAACTGCAACTTGCTTCACCACCCGGAGATGAGGAAACATGAAGAGGTCAGCCGCGAGGACAGGCCAGATTACCTCCCCTACCATCAGATGTTGGGGCATAGTATCCAAGAATTCTTCAACTTCAATTACCTCCTGAAGAGGATGTTAGACTCTGGACAGGTCGAGCTGGGACCACCCCCAGCACATGTGGAATGTATCTCTACCACCAACTCTGAGAAAGATGAGGGGTGGAAGAAAGTCACCAGCAAGAAGGGGAAGAAATTTGACAACTGGATGACTTGGAATACTATCAACTGAGCCTATGGCATACACCGAGCACAACTATAGTAGCTGGTGTTGCCACCAACAACCCCTGATGCCACACAGCCGACCGTATCGACCTCACAACCCTCCACGACCCGGTCATCCGGGCATAATCAAAGGAGGACCGACCCTGGCAGATTTCATGCCCTTGAATTTGGTGCCACGAGGACTGACCCACCAAACGGCACCATCAGGGACAACCGACCAGGTTGACCTATCAGACGATGAAGAGACAATATTTGGTTCTATTAACGTCATCCGTCTTATGGAATCATTCCGTAATGAAGGGTATGGTTATGAACCCAAGTTCCCTACACGAGGAGACGGGAGGAGGAATCGCAGAGGTAGGTGATACCAGGGGAGGCACAACCACAACCGAATCCAACCCTACGGTTGGACCCTGGCCCAAACTGTTAATATCTCGGAAACCCGTGGGAGAGCCCTTCAATGGACTCATTAGGAGAAAGAATTCCCCTCCACCTCCACAAGCAGCCACTCTGGCCCTATTATTTTGTGATACCCACTAGAGGAGGATCAAATGTATGGCTGTTTAGTGCACACAAATAGACCTTCTGGGCCAAATCCTCAAAACACGGGAACACCATCAACATCCGACCCCATGGCTAGTCTCTCCTCGTCAAATTCTCTATCCCCTAAAGCACCCATGAAGACTCTCCCGCCAACGAAGAAGCGTCGGCCGCTAGAGTAGAAATACGATATCCTTAAGTAGCTGGCATCAGTACCAGCCAAGCTGTCAATCCTCGATGCCCTATGTCCATCAACAAACCTCAGGGAGGCACTTATAGAAGATTTGATCATCCCCCAAGAGTTTCAAGATGAGGTATCTGCTGCCGAAATTTACCAGACGGAGACTAACCTGGCTGAATTCAAGGCATTGATTTCCTTCACCGATCAGGATGAAGATGCCATCCTGCAAGGACACATAAAACCACTATATTTGTTTGGAACACTGAATGGTATTGAGATCCACAAAGTCTTTATAGGAAATGGCTCTGGAGTTAACCTCCTTCCCCTATGGACACTCTGTAAGTTGGGCTATAATGAGGATGAGCTAATTCCATCGACCAAAACTCTGTTGGGTTACGACAAGAGTGAGCAGAAACCAATGTGACAAATCAAGCTAAAGACCAATTTTGGTGACCTGGTATCCTACACGGAATTCTTGTTGGTCCAGCAGAGCACAACATTCAATGACCTTCTGGGAAGGTCGTGGCTCCATTAGAAAATGGTCGTTCCTTCATCCTTCCACCAGTGTATCAAGTAATGCGTCAATGGAAAAAGTGGAACATTGCATGCCAAAACGTCCCCTTTTGTTCCCTCTGAGTCACATTACATTGACACCGGGTTCTATGAGAAAAAGAAAAAGAAGCCTTTGGTCGATGGTGTCGACTGGATCCCCGCTCCAAATGGCCTGGAAATGGTTTCTGATGACCCCTCAGGCAGCTTGGAAAAGATTATGTCCTGCCCATCAACCATGTCAAGAGTAGGAGTTTAGGAATAGACACACACTCGACTGTCCTCATGACTTCATCCATGATGGTCAAACATGACAATGTGACAAAGTCCGACAACCCTCGATCTGGGGATGAATACTCAAGCGGGGATGCCCATGATGCCTCTCCCTCAAACCCTCGAAGTCTCAGACCAGAAGCTCTCTCTTTGCCTGATCAAGAAGAGGAGGAATTGAGAGAAGAAGAGGGGGGAGATCTCAGGGATGCACCTCTTGCATTTGAGGAGGGTATCTCCACCACGGTGGACGAGCTCTGGGAAATAAAACTGGGTAATGAGGAAGATATGTGGCCTACTCTAATTAGTGCAGCCATGTCCCTCGAGGAGCACGAGGTATATACCTTTTTCCTAAGGCAACACCGGGATGACTTTTACTGGAATTACATGGAGATTCCCGGACTCGATCCCAAGGTAGCGACGCATCACTTGGGTCTTCCAGAAGACCACCGGGTCTATAAACAGGCCTCAAGAAGGACGCATCCCTCACATGCCACCCAAATAGAGGCTGAAGTCGATGAGCTCATTAAAGAAGGCTTCATTCAGGAGGTCCAATACCCCATTTGGTTGGCCAACATCATCCCTATCATGAAAAGGAATAGACAAATCCGCGGATGCATTGACTTCAGTGATCTCAATCGGCATTGTCCGAAAGATGATTTCCCGGTTCCAATCACCGAATTATTAATCTATGTGACGGCCAGGTACGAGGCTCTATCCTTCATGGACGGCTATTCTGGATATAATAAAATCAGGATGGCCTGAGAAGATGAAGAAACCACTGTCTTCAGGGCCCCTCAAGGGGTATTCTGTTACATGGCCATGCCCTTTGGTCTCAAGAATGTTGGCGCCACATATCAGCATGCCATGCAATGGATCATTAAACTGTTCCTAAGGAAATTCATTGAATGTTACGTGGATGAACTGGTGGTCAAGTACAGACAGCACTCAGATCACCTGTCAGACCATTAGACCGTCTTCGACAAACTCTGACAGTATAGCTTCAACATGAACCCCTTGAAATGAGTCTTCGGGGTTACCTCAGGGAAATTCCTTGGCTTCATCATATGCCATCGTGGCAATGAAGTCGACCCTGAGAAGACAAAGGCTATCCTTGTCCTACCACCTCCCTGCAACCTCAATATGTTGAGGGGATTCCAAGGACACCTAGCCTATATTAGGCGGTTCATAGCCAAAATGGCAGGAAAATGATTTCCCTTCACCCGGTTAATGAAGAAGGGGGTCACATACCAATGGACAGATGACTGTAAAGAGGCATTCAAAAACTTGAAGAAGTACCTCTTAAGCCCACCAGTTCTCATGCCCCCGGTTGAAGGAAGACCTCTCATCTTGTACATGACAGCCTTATAGAGGTCACTAAGAGCCTTCATCGAACAAAACAATGATGTGGGCAGTGAAAACAGTCTCTCTTACCTCAACAGAACAATGCTTGATGCTGAGACTCAATAATCAAATATCGTGAAGAGTTGTTTGGATTTGGTCTTCGTAGTTCAAAATTTGCATCATTATCTGCAGCATCATGAGGTCCATTTAATATCTCATAGTAACCCTCTCATGTACAACCTCAGCCGCCCGATGATAACCGGATGCCTATCCTGATGGGCGGTCATCCTGTAATAGTTTGACATCCGGTTAGTGCCTCAAAAATCCATCAAGGGTCAAGCATTAGTAGAATTTATAGAAGATCACCCTTCGATAGGGACCACTGCACCGGACACCGAGCTACCTGATGAAGACATCATCTCAGTTCAAGATGAGTTCCCCGAATGGGAAATGTACTTCAACGACGCATCCTGAAGCCCAAACGAGAAGAGGATGTAGGATCCCAGATTCAGCAATGTGGGTTTGGGGATAATACTCATGTCCTCAGAGAAGGCAGTATTTCCATATTCCTTCCTCTTATCAGAAGGATGTACGAACAATGAAGCGGAATATCATGCTCTCATTGCAGGCCTAGAAATCGCACTTCAGGCACAAGTACGACACCTTAATGTAAAAGGTGACTCGGAGCTGGTCATCAAGCAAGTAAATGGTGACTATTCTATTAAAAAGAAGGAGATGATCCCCCTATTTAACCATGTCCAAAGTTTAATGGATGAATTCTCCACAGAACCAACATTGACCTATAGTCCCCGGTCTTAGAACGCTCAGGCTGATGCATTAGCCAACACGACCACAACCCTAGTTGACCCATTCCGGGATGAAACAGTTATCAAGATTGCTCACCGTCGAATGGTATTGCCATTTGTTCAGACCAAGACGGAATAAATCCATGAAGTTAGTCCTATCCTCAAGCCATTTGTTCCTTCCACCGGCTGGATGACCCCCGTTGCAGACTACCTTTAACGGGGAGAACTCCCATCAGACAAGGTTGAACGAGAGAAAATACGGATAAGGTCAATCGACTTTTTCCTATATGGAGGCGTGGTTCAGCAAGAGGTCCTCTAAAAATGAGGCCACGATGGAGTGATCCTCAAATGCATTGATGGAGAAGAAACTGTTGTCGTAATGACTGAAGTTCATGCCAGAGCGTGTGGAGCACATCAACTGGGGACCAAGCTTTCCCATCAGGTTCGAAGGCTTGGGTACTACTGGCCCACAGTGGCACGAGACTGCGAGTGTTTTACCACAAAATTCCACTCATGCCAAATTCATGCCAACTTCATACACCAACCCCCAGAGTTACTTCATCATGCCAAGTACTCTTGGCCATTTTCTGTCTGGTGAATGGACGTCGTGGGAGCATATCCTCCTGCCACGACCAAACAGTTGAAGTATATCCTCACAGCAACCGACTTCTTTTCCAAATGGGAAAAAGCCATACCCCTCAAGGAAGTTGGGGTGAGAAATATTTTCATCTTTTTGAAGACCAACATCATAACCAGATTTTGTGGCCCTCATATCATACTGATGGACAACGACACCAACTTATGCTTTGCCGAAGTGGAGAAACTATACGGCGGATTCGGTATCAAGGCTAACCACTCATCCCACTACCATGCAGCGGCCAACGGAGAGATAGAGGCTTTCAATAAGACCCTATCCAATATTCTCCATAAAATGGTGGACAAAGGAAAGGAGTCATTTCCGGATAAACTCCTTCATGCTTTGTGGGCTTATCGAACCACAATCTGCACTGCTACTCGGGCTACCTCGAACTCATTGGTGTATGGCACCAACACAGTCCTCCCCATTGAACTCCAACTTCCCTCACTCCGTGTTGCGATCTGTGATCAATTATCTGATGATGAGTAGTCAGAAAACCATCTAGGTGAATTAGAATAGCTTGAAGAGAAGCGGTTGCACACTTTTCACCATGTGTAATTCTACCAGAATCGGATTGCACGAGCCTTCAATAAAAAGGTCCACCTCCGGTATTTCTTGGAAGGAGAATTGGTATTGGTCCTCCGGACCCCAATGATGCCCAGAAAGAAACCTCCAATGCAGGAACCCAAGTTGTAGGGACCATATGTTGTACACAAGGTCTACTCCAACAGAGTATATACCCTGATCTCCATGGACGGACAATTTACAACTGCTCCTACAAATGCGAGATTCCTAAAGAAGTATTTCGCCAAGAGACCAAGTGTGTTTATCGTCCTTACCGCACAATGTTAAACTGAATGGATAATAAGAGTTAAGAATTCTTCCTCCCCCCGTGTATGAACTAGACATGCACGGGGTGTATTCATCGTTCGAGATGCATGACATTAAACTGCCAAGCACCCAACGATCCAAACACTATGACCTTAAACTAGGAGTATCACGTCCTCACTGCATGACTTTAAACTGCATGGATTTCATCCTCACTGCATGATGTCAAACTGCACGGAATCTAATAATACCCATAATCCAAACCACATGACATTAAACTTTATAGACCTCATCCTCACCACATGACGTTAAACTGCACGGATTTTAGAGAACTATGTACGGCTTGATTCCTACCCTCGCAGGACACGTAGCGACGCCGGGATCCCCTATCCTAGCCAAGCCCCAGAATAAATGATAAAAATACCTTCTTCCCTCTGTGTATGGACCAGAACTACACAAGGTGTAATCCTTTCAGAGAACTACGTGAGGCTTGATTCCTACCCTCGCAGGATACGTAGAGACGCCAAGATCGCTCATCCCAGCCCAGCCACTCCCGAATGGGAAAAAAATTTAAAAATTCCCTTTCCCCCGTGTACAGACCAGACCTGCACGGGGTGTATCATATTTTTAGATAACTATGTGACGCTTGATTCCTGACCTCAAAGGATACGTAGTGACGCCATAATTCCACACCATGGCCCATCCACCATGAAAAAAATTCCCTCTTCCCCCATGTACATATAAGACCTGCACTGGGTGTATACTTCGTCCTCACCGCATGATGTTAAACTTCACGAACTTCATCCTCACCGCATGACGTTAAACTACACGGACTTCATCTTCAGTGCATGACGTTAAACTTCATGGACTTTCTCCCCACCGCATGATGTTAAACTGCACGGACATCGTCGCGACCCACCTAAGACGCATGGATAAATGAGATGGAGATACTCCTTTCACATTTGGATGCATCCTCTCCAGACATCAGACTCCACGACCTGGATAATTATGGATCTTCATAACCACTCATGTCCATAGGAATAGGAAATTCATCGACCCATGGAAACCTTTGCAAGATTATTCAAACCATTCCCTTAGAAGATTTGCATATTGATAGCCCATGGCCCGTCTACCAGAGGCAAGATTTCCCCATGAGACACTCTTCCTAGCTCCGTAAGCCTACCGGCCTCAGATCCCCGGTATCACATCTCCCAATCCAAAACATTTATGGAGTAGTGGTTTACAAGTTCATTCCCATTTTCACATACAAATGTTGACATGGTATCCCTACCTGACTAGCCTATGTGTCTGCTGGTGGTTCACATAGCGACCTGCATTAACGAACATCAATCCAGAACTAGGCTACTTTGACTCAACAAACCATTCCACTGAAGATGTTTCTTGTATACCCGGACACCATTATCCCCACATGTCGAACTCTACACTATGAGCAATTGCGGATTATTGTAACCATTCATGGCTATCAGAAGTGGAGAGTTATCGACATGGGGACACCTTTGTATGACTATGCATACCATGCCCTCAGCAGCTCTGCATAATGATGGCCCCTGGCTCGTCCATCAAAGGAAAGATTTCCTCAGGCAGTAATCTTCCTAGCACTATACTCTTACCAGCTTCAGAGCCCCCACGCCAAACCTCTAGATCTGGTAATACTCAAGGTTGAAGTTTACAAACTTCATTCCCTACCTTGTTTCGAGTATATCAGAACATGTTGACTCGGTAATCCTTCAAGTGATCGTAGAAATTATCACCCAATGGTCCAAGCTCTATGACCACTAAACTTGGAGGACCTCGTCCTTACTGCACGACGTTAAACATCATGTAGTAAAGGTACACCCACGCATGCAAAATAAATCAATGCAGGGATCTCTCTAAGCTTTAACGGCAACCAGGGCCGAGTATGCCCAATATGTTCAGACATTTCCTTCACCAATGATAGACTTCCTGGCCCGGATAATTGCGGATCTTAATAACCATTCATGGCCATCAGAAGTGGAAAGTCATTGACCCGGGGACACCTTTGTATGACTATGCATACCATTCCCTTAGTAGCTCTGCATAATGATATCCCCTGGCTCATCCACCAAAAGCAAGATTTCCTTTGGCGACAATCTTCCTAGCTCCGTACGCCTACAGGCCCCAAAGCCTCCATGTCATCTCTCCTGATCCAAGAATCCTCAGAACCATGATTTACACCATCAACCCCCCTGCACATCTTTGACATGCCAGGATACTCGGGCTGAGTAACATTCTAATCAAGAACAGCCTTTTTTACTACGTCCTTACCACACGACGTTAAACTGCGTGGTCAATCATCCTTAATGCATGACGTTAAACTACATAGCATTGGAAAAGAAATGAAAAATTCCCCTCTTCCTCACTGCATGACGTAAAACTTCACAACATCCTCTAATAATTCTCTTTTTCCTTACCGAATGACGCTAAAAAGCACGGTCGAACCCGCCGCGGGTTCAGTAAGGAAGGAAGGTTTTTCTCTGTCCTTCAGTGCACGGGTCTGACCGGCACAATTCACTATCTCACACCCACGTGAGAAGGGATTACTTCATCTATTCTCAGGAAGTTTACTCTATATTTTCCCCCATATCCTGGCACCCTATCATCATAAACCATAATCTACACTCAAAAAAAGCCGAACTCTCATAATCCACCACTGGTGGTCCCAAATCTCAACATCCCTGAAGTTTCTTGGCTATCGGGGGAATACAATCATTGACCTAAGGACACCTTTAAAAGACTATGCATACCATTCCCTCAGAGGCTCGGCATATTGATCTCCCCCAACCCATCTACCGAAGGCAATATTTCCTTAGGCAATGCTTCTCTCCATAAGCCTCCTGTCCCCTGAGCCCCCATGTCTTACCTGGGATTCAGGAACCCTCTGAGCTATAGTTTACTGACTTCTTTCACAACCCTTCCTGAATATGGTGGAACGTCTCTAAAAAGATTACCGAGGACCAGAAGAAGTCGTTACATTTTAAATGATGTCCCAGCTGCATGACTTTAAACTGCGGCAAGCACCCAACCGTCCTTTATGCTAGAAGAATGCGAAGGATATGAGCCTTACGTCCACACTCCTGATTGATACAGATGTTCTAAAAAAACTTTCAGGCAACACATACCCTTTCCGAGCCACCCCAGGTGGTTTTCATAATCCTCCAAGCCACACATGGTGGTTTCCATAAGCCGAACTTTCATGATGTCCTCTAGTAATTAGAAATGGAGATTCATTGACTTAAGGACACCTTTGCAGGACAATGCATACTATTCCCTCAGTGGCTATGAATATTTATCATCCATTCCCTGTCTACTAAAGACAAGATTTCCTTAGGCAATGCTCCTCCCACCCCTGCACGCCAACGCGGATCCCATGCCTTGAGACATGCCCTGCATGTCGTTTAAGTTTAAACACACTCCCTCCAAATGCATCTGAAGGACACTGAGACATCTTTTAATCAACCAACCCCCATTGGGGCCCTTTACCTACCATATTTGGTCAAAGATGTTCAACCTAAAACATTAGTAATGATAGTCTTGACGGTAGGACTTTAAATCGCCCAAAAAAAGAGGCGCAAAGCCTGTTTGGCCGAAAACCAGAAAAGGGCGACCTATGAATAAGTCGGGCCATACCTGCTGGGTCTACACCAAATCGGCCCAGGAAAAATTAGGGTATTAAAAGAAAAGAAAAAAAGTTTGTAGGGATTTTCTCAAAATCCCTAGAAATAGTCAAACTATTCTCACTAGATCCCATGGTCCAGGAAAAAGTTAGAGTTTGTTTCTACTTTCCTGAGTTGTGATTAATTCTGATTCAATGAGTTGTTATTCACGCGATAATTGTTCTATTAACAATCAGATTTTACAACAGCAAAAGACTGACATATATTGTACTCCATTTAAAAAAAAGCAGAGGAAGTCCACAGGCTAAGGGATCTCCCCACAGAGAAAGGGGGGGGGTCAGTAAAACAGAGTATTCAAGAAGGGCTTTGATCGTCACAAGGGAGTCCGGCTTGATATGACAACCCTGTTTTTTATTACAACTTAAGCATGCTTTATTACATAAAACATCACTTGATACAACAAAGAAGATCGAGAGGTTTAGTGTATTTGGGGCTTAGGATCATTTCATAAAAACTTTAAACTTCAAATACATCATCTTTATTGAAAACTTCCTTTAGATGACCACTACATTCCTTCGTACTTAGCATTGCATGGGATAACCTGAGGACATGCATAAGAAAAGGGTGAGCTATAAAGCCCAGTAAGGGAGTAAACAATGAATAACACGAGGAGTACAATACATGTTAGGCAATAGAAACATCAATAGAGAATTAGAGTAACATGAACATAAAGGCATGATAATGCATGATAACCATAACATGGAAATGTGGCAACAACACTTAACATTGAATTAGCATGAGCCAAGGCTCATTGCACATGGAGCATGAGTAAACCCTCATTGCACTTGAAGCACGAGTAGACCCTAGTTGCACTTGAATTAGCATGAGTCAACCCTCATTGCACATGACGTATCATGATACTATACTTTACCCAATGCATTGGAGCGCTATAAGGGCGCACCCTTCTTAAACATTTCATTTCATGCATAAGTGTGCCACATGGATCATAAAACATGGATTCATAAAACATAATCATTTGTTCCACGATAAAATAATGTGGAATTCATACATGAAACATTATAATCAATAACTAAATGTGTATAAAGGTGAATACCCTTGATGGAGAAATGGGCATGGTATTCACTACACAATGACATTGGCTTAGAAAATCGGTGTGATTTCGGCAACGTAACGGCGGGACATAAGAATTCATAAAAATGTTTGATGAGAGAGAAAGGGGTTCCTCATCATATTTACATGTAATGTACAGTAAGAAGTTCATATAGTTACATGTCCCAACAATTTAAATGGAATTTATATTCATGATACAAAAGTATTGCTTGAATGTAAAAGAAGAGAGAGAAGTTCCTTTCGGAATTTCGGCATAGTAATGGGTGTACATGGGAGGCATTTAATGAGAGAGAAAGGGGTCTCCCATAATTCAAACAATAAGAGGGCGGTATGGGGGAGGTGCGAAACCATACCCCAACATTCATAATTGAAATTAAAAGGGCAATAGAACTTAATGAAAATTGACAAAAATGAGGAAGGAAGAAAAAACCCTTACTTGGAAGTGTGCTTCCAAAGGCTAGAGAGAGGCTTGTGAGAGGCTTCTTGGGAGCTTGGGGCACCTTGAGTGGATTCTAGAGAGAGTAGGGCAGAGGTTGGATGAACTTAAAGGGCTTTGAGTGAGGAGGAAGTGGGAGCTTGGGTGGGTTTATATAGGAAAGGTGAGAGAATTCATTATTATTTAGGTTTGGGACCCCTTATATTAAAATAATCCAAACCACAAACCGTCCCATGGTATTTTCCCATGGTTTCTGGAAAAGGAAAGAGGAAAAAAATATTTTACAAGGGCAAGGTCCGAACTTATTAAAAAATTAGTGTTGCTTATCTGGAGGTGAGTCACACTCCCCTAGAAATTAATTTAAAAAGGCAAAGTGTTGAATAAGTCTTGAGGGCTCCATTAATTCTTTGAAAAGTAAGTCAAACAAACCCGAAACCTCATTATTTTAATGATAAAACACACATTGGCCGAACATAAGGATTATGGTATTTTATTACATCACCATTGGGTCATTATGATGTCATAAAACACATTATATATTTAAATGGTATTTAATTTTTACCCAAAATTTTGACTGTCTCAAAAAATTATAAAAATTTCACCGTTGGATAATTTCGACATTCTGATTCCAAAAATAATATTTATTTTATCTACATAATTTTCTAAATATGCAAATTTTCACTTTTAAAATAAAAACTGACATTTATAAAAAATTCACGAGTTTTGATAGAAATGGCTTTCAAACCTTAATAAAAATTTTAATTCCATTCATAAAATTATAAGATCCTTATATTTAATAAAAATTATTTTAATATTAATAATAATATTTTATTAAAATATTATTTAATTCAAAAATCCTTCAATTTAATAAAATATAATTCTTAATTAAATAATAACTAAAAACACCATTTGTACTTTAAAAACTAATTACAATGTATCAAAAATGACTAGAAATTATATTCATTATTATATAAAAAAATAATGTACATGAACATGGTGCTACTTATTTGTTACATAACCCATTAAAATATCCGCATAAGACCTAAGGGTAAGGTGTGAGATGGTGACAGACTCTTGGGGCGGCTAGGATAACATCGCTCGAGTGGTAATTTCAATCAACTTCCACTTTTCCAGAAGACGATCATGTTTGAGCTTGACGTGATGAAGCTCAGCATGGGCTTGGTCAAGGGAAAAGCCCAAAGACGCCACCTCTTTTCCGAGCTCTGAAAAATGGGCTTCGTAAGGGGAAATTCTACTGGATGAGGCCATCGCTTCCTTTGTTTGAGTAGAAATGGGTTCATTAAAGCCTTATATTTATACTACTCATATGATCACTGCTCAACGACTATAAAAGTAACGGTCACAAATCTTAACGTAAAACTAATGAAGTTGACATCTTATAAAAACATTTTTCATAAAGAAACATTTAACTGGATCAAGAGGGATTTTCTATTAATGAAACTTTGGGTCGTTACAATATTCCCCCCTTAAGAAATTTCGCCCTCGAAATTTTCCTTTTCCCACACTAAAACAAATGTGGGTAACTAAGCTTCATCATATCCTCTGAATCCCAAGTTTCTTCTTCAAACTTGTGGTTTCTCCACAACACCTTGACGAGGGTCATTGTCATATTTCGTAGAACTTTTTCTCTACGATCTAAGATCTTCACTGGTAGCTCCTCATAAGAAAGATCATCTTCTAATTGTACCACCTCAGAAGAGAGTACATGTGAAGGGTCTGGTATGTACTTCCTTAAGAGGGATACATGGAAGACATCATGCACCTTGGCCATAGTAGGTGGATGTGCTAGTCGATAGGCCCCAGCCCCAACATGATCAAGAATCTCGAAGGGGCCGATGTACCTTAGACTTAACTTCCCTTTCTTTCCAAACCTCATGACCTTCTTCCACGGAGATATACGTAAAAACACCATGTCTCTGACTTTAAACTCAAGGTCTCGTCGACGATTATCTGCATAACACTTCTGTCAACTTTGGGCTGCCTTGATATGCTGCTGAATGGTTTTCACCTTCTCCACCATTTCTTCGACCATTTCTGGTCCAAGCAGCTTACGTTCACCGACCTCATCCCAACATGCTGGTGTTCTACACCTTTTCCCATACATGGCTTCATATGGTGCCATTTGGATGCTCGAGTGGAAACTATTATTATAAGAGAACTCAACTAGAGGAAGATGTTGATCCTATCCTCCTTTAAAGTCCATTGAGCACGCTCTCAAAATATCCTCAAGTGTTTGGATAGTCCGCTCGGATTGGCCATCAGTTTGAGGATGATAGGCCATACTGAAGTTCAGTTCAGTATTCAGAGCTTGTTGAAGACTCTTCCAAAACATTGAGGTGAATCTTGGATCTCGGTCAGAAATAATAGATAGTGGTACTCCATGCAACCGTACCACATCCCTGATATATATCTGTTCCAGTTGATCCAAATAGAAATCCTCTCGAATAGAAATGAAGTGTGCAGTCTTTGTAAGACGATCCACAATAACCCAGATTGCATTGTTGCCTTAGGATGTCCTTGGAAGTCCAGTGACAAAGTCCATGGTGATGTTCTCCCATTTCCATTCTGGTATGGGCAATGGTTGCATCATCCCCTTAGACTTCTGCCTCTCTGCCTTCACTTGCTGACACACCAGGCACTTTGATGTATATTCAGCGATCTCCTTCTTCATATTAGCCCACCAAAAGTTTTCTCGGAGATCTCGATACATCTTTGTGCTCCCTGGGTGAATAGAGAAATTTGAACTATGTGCATCATCCAAAAGTTCCTTCTTTAGCTCCGAACATGATGGAACACATAGTCTTTTCCCAAACCGCACAATTCCTTCTTCATTAACATTAAACTCTGAGGATTTTCCCTTTTTGATAGCTTCTACTTTTTCTTGGATTCCCGCATCATCCTTTTGAGCATCCTTTAACCTTTCCAAAAGAGATGGTTGAGCAATAATTTGTGAAGGGATTGATGATGTTCCCTTCTTTATGATTCCCACGTCTATCTTCATCAAGTCTAAGAAGATTAGATCCTTTTCAATTCTCATCATTGATAGAATCGATTGATCCTTTCTACTTAGGGCATCCGCCACCTTGTTCGCCTTCCCAGGGTGGTAATGTATTTAACAGTCATAATCCTTGATGAGCTCTATCCATCTTCTCTGGCGCATATTAATCTCTTTCTGTGTGAATATATATTTAAGACTCTTGTGGTCAGTATATATCTCACATTTCTCTCCATAGAGATAATGCCGCCAGATTTTCAAGGCAAAGATCACCACTGCCAACTCCAGATCATGCGTTGGATAGTTTCGCTCATGGATTTTCAACTGCCTTGAGGCATAGGATATCACTTTATCATTCTGCATCAGCACACATCCCAAGCCCTTCTTCTAAGCATCACTGAATACCACAAAAATCTCCCCACTTGTGGGTAAAGTGAGCACGGGTGCAGTGATAAGACTCTTTTTCAACTCCTTGAAGCTTTCTTTGCATTCATCACTCCAAGAAAACTTTACTCCCTTTCGAGTTATCTTGGTAAGAGGGTTGGACAATCGTGAGAAATTTCTCACAAATCGTCGATAATATCCAGCTAACCCCAAGAAGCTATGGATATTAGTTACCGATATTGGCCTCGGCCATCCCTCAATTGCATCTGTTTTGGAGGGGTCCACAGATATCCCATTGCTTGTGATGATATGGCCCAAGAATGAGACTTCCTTCAACCAAAAGTCACACTTGATGTACTTTCCATAGAGCTTCTCCTTGCGCAAAGTCTCTAGTATAGTTTTTAAATTCTCCTCATGGTCCTCCTTGGTTTTGGAGTATATTAGAATATCATCTATAAAGACTACCACAAATTTGTCAAGGTAATATCTAAATACTCTATTCATCAAGTCCATGAATATTGCTGGAGCATTGGTGAGTCCAAAATGCATTACTATGAATTCATAGTGCCCGTACCTTGTACGAAATGCAGTCTTGGGGATATCTTCCTTCTTCACCCTTACTTGATAATATCCTGACCGCAAGTCCACCTTGGAGAAGTATTGTGCTCCACGTAGCTGATCAAAAAAGTCATCAATTCTTGAGAGGGGATACTTGTTCTTTATCGTTATTTTGTTAAGTTCACGATAATCGATGCAAAGCCGCATTGACCCATCCTTTTTCTTGACGAAGAGGACTGGTGCACCCCATGGTGATGCACTTGGGCGTATATACCCTTTATCCAGATTCTCCTGTAGTTGTTTCTTCATCTCTTCAAGCTCAACAACTGCCATTCTATATGGAGTCTTGGATATTGGTAGCGCCCCAGGTATAAGTTCAATTGAGAACTCAACATCTCTTGTTGGAGGAAGACCATGAAGTTCCTCGGGAAATACTTCAGCGAATTCCCTCACAATAGGAATTTCTTCAAGGGTGGTTTCTTCCTTGGACTCAATCATCTAAGCCAGATATGCGTGCTCATAAGGCAGTAATATCCATGCTTGAGATGATGGAGCTAAAGGAGATTCATCTTCCTCCTGACACTTGTAAAGAATCGGGGGTCGATTCTCCATATGGAGTGTGATTTCCCTCTCCCGACAATTTATGTTGGCTCTATATAAGGAAATCCAATCCATGCCAAGAATTGCATCAAATTCCACCAAAGTGTGTATGACGAGGTTCACCGGGAAATTCAATCCACAGATTATAACAGGGGAGGACTTATATTCATGGGATGCAATGATTTCCCCATTTGTCGTACTCACCGACATCTTTACTTCCAGGATTTGTGGTGGTGCTGGGATTGTTCTACTAAACATTCGAGATATAAAAGAATGCGTAGAACCTGAATCAAAAAGTACGTTCGCTATTCTTGAATGAATAACTAGCGTACCTGTCACCACTTCGTTGACGGGGTTCACTTCGGCAGAAGTGATGGAAAAAGCTCTTCCTTGCTGTCTTGGAGGTTGTTGGTTGCCTCCTATAACCCTTGGATTAGGGCACTGATTCGCAAAATAACCTGGTTCTTTGCATTTGTAGCATTAAACAACGTGTTGAGGTTCTAACGGAGCGTTCCTATCCTCTATCGCAGCCGCGGGTCCTTCATGCCGATAGTTAATAGCTAGGTGCCCTTCTCTTCCACACCTAAAGCATTTTCTCTTCCCCCTAAGGCAATTTCCAGGGTGCTTCTTTCCGCACTTTTGGCAAGTGGGGTGCTGGAACATCTTAGCACCGTTGGATTTATCCATCGGACCACCAGCATTGAAGTCCACCTTCCGCTTCTTGTCCCCATGATACCCCTGTGATTCTCCGATCTCCATTTCAACCTTGAGGGCACATCGGACAATTTCCTCATAGCTGTTGAAGTCACGGATCGCTAATTCTTTCCGCAAGCTAGGCTTCAGCCAACCAAAGAGGTGGTCAACCTTGAATTTGGGGGTAACGACAAAGACGAAAGCGTATCGTGCAAGGCATGTGAAGTTTGCCTCATACGCTCCCACAGATTCTTCATCTTTCTGCTTGAGGGAAAGGAAGTCCCTTTCCATCTTAAGATGGAGGGTGCACAGAAAATATTTATCGAAAAACACCTTCTGGAATTCCTTCCATTCCAAAGCCTCGATATCCTCCTCAGGATTCGTATTTTTGATCAACATCCACCATTGATCAGTTTCACCCTCCATACGATAAGCCGCAAGGAGAACCTTCTCTTGTTCAGAACATTTAAGGATAGAGAAGATCTTTTCAATGGAGTTGATCCATTGCTCAGCGATCGTGGGATCAGATGATCCACTAAAAGTATGAGGCCTTTGTCTCATGAAGCTCTCGATAGCGACTTGTTCTTTCTTAGGGGGGGGGTTGAACGTTCCTCTTGACCCGTGTTTCTATTCAAAACATTAGTTAGCTGAGAGATAAGTGTGACAAATTTCACGATTCCCGCTCCCATTGGATTGGGCATCTCATTAGTAAAATCATCACACTGATCTTCACAACGGTTGTTAGCCCGAGTTCTCCTATTACCGGCCATTGGATGGAATAAAAGGAAAGTTAGGGGTAACACATAAAGGGTAATCCAAAGACAAAAGTTGATGACTTATAAATAAACCTTAATCTCTTTAACTCGTGATTCTATAGGATTCAATCCAGGCTTTTCATGATCTTCCTTCTAACATATATTCTTAGGGGCATTTTTCCCTTAATAAGGGTTCATACTAAGATTGTGAATTTATCAAAACATATCCCCCGGGAGTGTCGTAACCAAGAGTGCAGCAAGGCCCGTTGTCGTGCACCAATTCTCGTTCAAGTCTAGCTCAAAGCGGTGTTTTTGGGTTTTACCCCTAGGATACATCTGTGCCAGAGCCGCCTCTACCTACTCGTATCCAGACAAGGATGTATCTGTTTGATAAACCAGTTACTTAGTATTTACCAAAACTTAGGGATGTTTTTATTATGCTTAGTCTTGCATCGAAGTCTTTAATAGGGTTTCCTAATCCCAAAAATAACTAAACCTATCCTTTGATACCAACTATGACAACCATGTTTTTTATTACAACTTAAGAATGCTTTATTACATAAAACTTCACTTGATACAACAAAGACAATCGAGAGGTTTAGTGTCTTTGGGGCTTAGGATCATTACATAAAAACTTTAAACTTGAAATACATCATATTTATTGAAAACATCCTTTATATGACCACTACATTCCTTCGTACTTAGCATTGCATGGGATAACCTGAGGACATGCATAAGAAAAGGGTGAGCTATAAAGCCCAGTAAGGGAGTACACAATGAATAACATGAGGAGTACAATACATGTTAGGAAATAGGAACATCAATAGAGCATTAGAGTAACATGAACATAAAGGCATGATAAAGAATGATAACCATAACATGGAAATGTGGAAACAACACTTAAAATTGAATTAGCATGAGCCAAGGCTCATTGCACATGGAGCATGAGTAAACCCTCATTGCACTTGAAGCACGATTACACCCTCGTTTCACTTGAATTAGCATGATTCAACACTCATTGCACATGACGTATCATGATACTATACTTTACCCAAGGCATTGGAGCGCTATAAGGGCGCACCCTTCTTAAACATTTCATTTCATGCATAAGTGTGTCACATGGATCATAAAACATGGATTCATAAAACATAATCATTTGTTCCACAATAAAGGAATGTGGAATTAATACATGAAACATTATAATCAATTAGTAAATGTGTATAAAGGTGAATACCCTTGATGGAGAAATGGGCATGGTATTCACTACACAATGAAATTGGCTTAGAAAATCGGTGTGATTTCGGCAACGTAACAGTGGGACATAAGAATTCATAAAAATGGTTGATGAGAGATAAAGGGGTTCCTCATCATATTTACATGTAATGGACAGTAAGAAGTTCATATAGATACATGTCCCAACAATTGAAATGGAATATATATTCATGATACAAAAGTATTTCTTGAATGTAAAAGAAGAGAGAGAAGTTCCTTTCAGAATTTCGGCATAGTAACGGGTGTACATGGGAGGAATTTAATGAGAGAGAAAGGGGTATCCCATCATTTAAACAATAATAGGGAAGTATGGGGGAGGTTCGAAACCATACCACAACATTCATAATTTAAATTAAAAGGGCAATACAACTTAAAGAAAATTGACAAAAACGAGAAAGGAAGAAAAAACCCTTACTTGGAAGTGTGCTTCCAAAGGCTAGAGAGAGGCTTGTGAGAGTCTTCTTGGGATCTTGGGGCACCTTGAGAGGATTCTAGAGAGAGTAGGGCAGAGGTTGGACGAACTTCAAGGGATTTGAGTGAGGATTAAGTGGGAGCTTGGGTGGGTTTATATAGGAAAGGTGAGAAAATTATTTATTATTTAGGTTTGGGACCCCTTATATTAAAATAATCCAAACCACAAACCATCCCATGGTATTTTCCCATGGTTTCTGGAAAATGAAAGAGGAAAAAAATATTTTACAAGGCCAAGGTCAGAACTTATTAAAAAATTAGGGTTGCTTATGTGGAGGTGAGTCACACTCCCATGGAAATTAATTTAAAAAGGCAAAGTGTTGAATAAGTCTTGAGGGCTCCATTAATGCTTTGAAAAGTAAGTCAAACAAACCCAAAACCTAATTATTTTAATGATAAAACACAAATTGGCCGAACATAAGGATTATGGTATTTTATTACATCACCATTGGGTCATTATGATGTCATAAAACACATTATATATTTAAATGGTATTTAATTTTTACCCAAAATTTTGACTGTCTCAGAAAATTATAAAATTTCACCATTGGATAATTTCGACGTTCTGATTCCAAAAATAATATTTATTTTATCTAAATAATTTTCTAAATATGTGAATTTTCACTTCTAAAATAAAAACTGACATTTATAAAAAATTCACGGGTTTTGATAGAAATGTCTTTCAAACCTTAATAAAAATTTTAATTGCATTCATAAAATTATATAATCATTATATTTAATAAAAATTAATTTAATATTAATAATAATATTTTATTAAAATATTATTTAATTCAAAAATCCTTTAATTTAATAAAATTTAATTCTTAATTAAATAATAACTAAAAACACCATTTGTACTTTAAAAACTAATTACAATGTATCAAAAATGACTAGAAATTATATTCATTATTATATAAAAAAATAATTTACATGAACATGGTGATACTTATTTGTTACATAACCCCTTAAAATAGCCGCATAAGACCTAAGGGTAAGGTGTGCGATGGTGACAGACTCTTGGGGCGGCTCGGATAACATTTCTTGAGTGGTAATTTCAATCAACTTCCACTTTTCTCGAAGACGATCACGTTCGAGCTTGACTTGATGAAGCTCAGCTTGGGCTTGGTCACAGGAAATGCCCAAAGAATCCACCTCTTTTCCGAGCTCTGACAAATGGGCTTCGTAAGGGGAAATTCTACTGGATGAGGCCATCGCTTCCTTTGCCTGAGTAGAAATGCGTTCGTTAAAGCCTTATATTTATACTACTTAGATGATCACTGTTCGACGACTATAAAAGTAATGGTCACAAATCTTAACATAAAACTAAATAATTTGACATCTTATAAAAACATTTTTCATAAAGAAACATTTTACTGGATCAAGAGGGATTTTCTATTAGTGAAACTTTGGGTCGTTACACTTGATCTCTCCACCAGATCAGCGACCGTGCGACAGAGGTTGTTGCAAGACCATTCCATCATGTCCTTCTCCCTAGATTCAACCTCAACCACCAGACGAGTATGCTCCACTATTTCTTGGATATCATTGATCCCTTTTCTGGTGGCTTCGAGAGGACCAGTCACAGCTGACAACTGATTCCTCAGCATCGCTTCCAGTTCTTCAAATTCATGCAACTCGGAGGATAGGATGGCTGCCTGATCTCGAGAGGTCACCTCCTCTGCCATCAGCTTATGGAGTTATATCGTGGATTCCTCCAGGGCTCGGGTCTCGCAATGATATGCAGAAATGTGATCGATTTTACGTTCACTAGTGGCAGCTTCCTCACGGTCCATGACAACTTGGCAAGAAAGAGAATGGAACTACCGATAGTCGAAACCAACCAAACCCAAACCTAGAAAGAGTTGTCGAAGATCATTGGTCTTAGTTTCCATCTCAGCTAGAGGAGTTTCAACAATGATCTTGAAAACCCGAGGCCAGGCCCACCTGCGCACCACACGGGGGTCCGCCATGACACGAGGATCCTTGGTATCCTCTCCGGATAACATGGGAACGAAATCTGGCATTGCAAACAGCACATGCATGTGTTCACAAAAAGTTGGTTGCAAAACTGGAATGTCTAGAGCCTCTAACCCCGATTCAGGCTTGGGGATCATGTTGCTTAGCATAGTATTAACTGGAAAAACTTCTAGGATTGTCTCACTGGGACCCGGAACCACATGTTCGTCCTCATCCATGTCCAAGGAGGATGAACCTGTCTGAACTTCGGCCACCACAGGAATAGGGGACAAAATCATCTAAGTCGCTTCGATCGACGAGCCATTAGTCGGTCCTCCCTTAGAGCTGGTGAGGAAGGTACGGTGGATGCAACAGCTGCAATACCTCATAATTTGGGAACCTGACGGACAACCTTTCCTAGGATCCCATCGGGGTAGTATTTTACCCATGCCTTTTCATACTCCATGGAAAGGCCGGTGGCCGCCCCCACAACAGGAACGGGAATGCTCGTGTCAGATCCCTCCCGTGTCAGCATCAGCCACCATTAACAAAGTATGGTCGAGTGCAGTCCTCGAGCCTGAGGAGGAGGAGGGGAAACTTGGACTTGCATGCACCCAAACTGGTGAGAAAAATGATACGGGACATACAGATATCACAGAGAAACCCCACCAATCTATGCAGACAGGAATTCATCCCGCAGAGATATCATGTAAGAATTATCCTCCAGGCTCCCCTGATATTTGTCAACTAAGAGGCCAGAAGGGGTGGGGTAGGGAGTGAAAGAAAACTAGGAAAAGTCACTCAGAAGCTCGGGAAATTCACCAGGGCTGAGAGATTTCAGGTGAACTCCAGCTATATCAAGAAGGGTAGGCCGAAAAGTAGGAAGTAGGATGACCTTGTTGTGAAGATACTCATAACAGCAACAATGATTCTCTACACACCCATACAAAAATTGAAATGGCCCACTCAGATGGAAGGGTGAACAACCCTTCTAAAGGTGACCCAGTAGTTCGTAAATACGAGCCAACGTGGTCATGACCAAATTCACCAGGTGGCCCTCTACCAGCTCAACTGCCATCATCAGGGTGCAAGCCCGGACGCCAGGATTAATATCCTGAAAAGGGAATAGCCACCCGCTTAGGAACATATCAAACAAACCCGTGAGCCAGAGCATAGGTGGCACACTAGGGTGCACCTTGTAACCCCATGAAAGGTAGTCACCCGCCTCCAGAACCACCTAGTAGGCACCTGGGGAGGTTCGTGACGGCTGAGAAGGATGAGTCCTGGGGCGTTTGATCTTCGGCATAAGACTAGTGGTGTCCAGAAATAACCCTATCCAGGTACTATAAGTAATAAGAGAGTGGGCACGCAAGGCCTAACCCAGTGATTTCTCATCCATAACCAATTGATCTCTCTCCAATAAAGGCACTTGTTTGAAGTTGTCCAACGCGTCAAGGGTAGGTAGAAATTGTTCATATATTTCCACGATAATCGGGAGACCTCCCAATTTATAGATATCCCATAGACTAATGCCAACTTCACCATGGGAAAGGTGAAAAGTATTAGTGCTTGAACACCAGCGACTGAGTAGGTCTGGAAGGACCAAGGATGGTGGGTAAATAGAAAATTGGAAAGCCCACACTGTGGAGTATAAATTTACTGCTTCTAGTGATTCGGAAGACTCCTAGTAGTGATAATGTACCCAGAAATCCCAGGACCAATCATTAGAGAAAATCCCACCAGAACGAAGATCCCACATAGAAATCCACCCCGCATCAGGCTCTACTCGAGCAAGGTTGATAATATATGGGAAACCCGTGAAGAATGCTTTGTGGGAAATGTTTCGGGCGTGCTGATCACTTTGGGTCCAGACAGAGCCTCTCAAAATAAAGGCATCTTTCGGTCATAGTCGGAAACCATACCCTCTGATTGGGTAAGGTTCGCCTGAATACACTTGGACGATGCTTACAAGAAAGGAGAGGGAAGACCTGAGAAAGTGGGGGGAATAGGGGCATCATCTTGAAGACCGAATCCAAGAAGCGGAAGCCGATTTGATAGTGGATAATCTAGGAGCTCAGGAGGGAGAAAATCTTTCAATACACCATCATCAGGAATGATGGACCGACTAGGGTCCTCTTGGATGTTCTGCGCTCTGCGAATCATAGCTAAACGTCTCCCTGAACCAATTGGGAGAGGCTCTGCGGAAGGCCTCGATACAGAATGAGGGGGAACCATATCTTCTCCCTGCATGACGAGAGCCAACAATTGGTTAGTCTGGAATAAAAATCTGGACAAAAATACGAGATATATAGCTGAGGGTCAGTTGAGGATCATTTATAAGAAAATTCCACAAGGAGGCCTCGAAGGATGGTTCGCGATGATAGCATCCCGCGAACTGGCCCTTCACGAAAGGATTCCACGAAACCCTGGCCTGCAGAGCGTTGGCCAGGAAACCGCGAACCAAGTTGCTCCATGGAATTTCAATCCTGAATTTAAGTGATTATGTTTGAAGTCTTAGAAACTTTTAATGTTCAAGAGATTTTAGTCCACAGAGCATCAAAACCGTAGAGCATCGAAACCGCGGAGCACCAAAACTGCGAAGCAAGTTCCTCCGCAGCCTATCATGATTTAATTTATAATTAATTAAGAGTAATGGTGTGCGGTTGGGGTATTGGTTTGTAGGTGAAGGCGACCATAATGGTGGAATGATTCACAGAAGTCACAGCCATTTCGCGTACGAAGCACGTCGTGAAGGAACGAGCGCGCGGAGGTGAGGGAGTTCTAGTTTTGCGAAGAATTTGGTAAAGGAAAAATGAAGGCCCCCCGTATTTTTAGGCATGGACCCCTACTGGGTCTAATGCCCAACTGCAAACCATCACTGTTTATGGACCACATTTCATCGGAATGGCCTCCTCTTCGTTCTGATCAGACCCCATTCCGATGGGGGGAATTTGTAGGGTCATGAAAAATCGAAAAAAGAGATTCTATCCAATTCCCCCATAGAATTGGGGAAAAGAATGCAGAAAATCCAATGAAGGGAAACTAGCAGGACCGGTCCGCGGACTGGTCCCATGAAAACGCGACATGGCCAGGCCCCGTGAAGCACTCTCTCTGTGAACCATCGTCGTTAGTGAAATGGAGGTGGATATCCTCCGCAGTCATGAGCCAGGATGGGAGCCAATCCGGTTCACAATCATGAACCGCCCCAACAGTGGACCGCGTCGACCTGTTCAAGCCACACCCGCTGTCATTCTTCGAATGGATGTGGTACCCTCCGAGGCTGGGATGCACTCCCTTAGTTCGGTTCGCAGGGGGGGAAGCGCTCAATACCCACCGCGAATTACGGATTGACCATGTCAGCTGTAAACCGGGTATTCGGTCATGGGCCTCCGCAAACGGTGTCACGTGACCACAGATACATCTCTTTCCCACTCTATAAAAGGAGACCGAGGGGGAAAGGAGTAGGGGATTCAGATTCAGACGATTAGAAGGTGGAAGAAGATAAGAGCAATCAGACTCGGGTAGAAGGATTTCGAAGGAAGGCTTAGGATTTCGCAAATAGTGATGTTCTAGTTCGCGAACTAGAGCATGTATAAACCTGGGAACAAACTAATAAGGAACCGAAAATGCATAATAATTTGGTGAACCACAAACTTAAAATAACATAAAAACGGAAGTCCACGAACCATAGCCCCCTCCGCGGACGCACTCCCCATGGACCCGGGTGTTTATGCCTATCTTCTGATCTACCACACCACGTAGCACCCTCCTACGTGGGCGAAGCCTCAACCGAAGAACCCCCGATCGGCACCGCCCTTGGTCGTCGTTGCTCGCGTGGACCCCTCCGCGTACCCCCTAGTACTCGGGCCAAACCCAAAGCTGTGAACCACCCTAGTTCATGGGATGCTCGCCAGACCACGAACCACCCTGGTTCACGGGGATGCCCTTCAGTCCGCGGACCACCCTGTTTCGCGGACGGCTTCTCTAGCCGTATAACACCTTCCTACACAAAGGGCGCCACCACTCCTTCATATGTGTGGCCCATCAGAGCCTTCATAGTTACCATTCCCTAATCCAGATAAAATACTTCCAATCCGGTACGATCCTCCACAACATCCTCATTGGCCAACTCATCGGCCCCGACCTGAGGCCTCCACCAGAACCACCGGATCCGTGTGGCATAACCTTCAGGCACATTAGCGCGCCGTTTTGAGTTCACATACCCACAGTAAGTAGAGGCGAAGGGGTTTCCCCGACCCTTGAGCAGATTCCTGAAGCATTACTGGGTTTTCATTCCCATTGTAATGTGGAGTTCGAGCTCAGGAATCCTTTTTCTAACCCTCCACTTGTTAAGGGATCCTCGGGGGTAGTAAAATACCCATCAGAAAGAAGCCTTCATGCACTGCAAGAGAGGATATGGGCACAAGAGCACCCCCTTTCCCTCTCCCACTGTGATTTGTCGCCCATGGGCCTCCTCAGAGTGTAAGCCCCAATCCATCATTATGCTCCTCTTCAGATTGTAAGCCTTAATCCACCATTATCGGCCTCCTCAGGGTGCAATCCCCAATCCATCATTAGGGGCCTCCTCATATTGTATGCCCCAATCCATCATTACGGGCCTCCTCATAGTGTAACCCAAATCCATCATTATGGGCCTCCTCAGAGTGTAAGCCCCAATCAATCATTATGGGCTGCTCTATGCGTATGCTCCACTCTACTTCTCATAGACGCACCTCTCGCGATGTGATCCTCTGGTCCCTGCTGCCTCTTGTTTCTCACACCGAGCATGACTCATGTGGGCTTATAGTAATAATCGACCATGACATCCTCTTATGGGCCTCCTCAGAGTGTAAGCCCCAATCCATCACCCTGGGCCTCCTCAGAGTGTAATCCCCAATCAATCATTCTGGGATGCCTAAGAGAGTAAGTCCCAAGCCAATGCGAACTACGCGGACTTTGATCCCTTCCTCCTAGGCAGGGTACGTAGGAAGCCTCCAAGAGGTTCAAGCCCACCACCTGGTTGTTCCAACAACCTTCACGTCGGTTCAGTTTTTTCCCGCATGATGATAAACTGTGAATGCGAACTATGTGGATGTTGATCCCTGACCCCTAGTTAGGGTACGTAAGAAGCCTCTATGAGGTTCAAGCCCAACAACCAGTCAATTCGATTATCTTCACATCAGTTCACCGCGCCACTCCTAGTACCGCCTCAAGCATGTTTCGACTCTTCGGGGTCATTAATGCAACGAGGGATGGTAATCCTCGAGCATAATTGATTCCGAACCCCTACGTCTAGTTGACCATTTCCCACCAGGGTTAAATCTGTGGATACTATGTTTGGGTTTAAACCAAAGATTCGCGAACATATGAATACGTCTTAAATATATAAGAGAGTCCCAGAACAGGCAATAATTCCCCCCAAAAAGGGTGTGATGAGCCCGACTCCCCATCCTCTCAACCAATGTGATTTCTTAAGTGTCGCTGGTCAGACCATCCGAAGAACACCTGCCTTTGGAAAGAAGGTCCACGCGTCTTGGGATATGGAACCGTTGGGCATTTCGAGACCGAAACCAAACGAAACAACGACGTCACCAAGAGGTGAACTACATAATTAGTCACAATACCATCACATTATATGAAACTATATAGTGGTTAATGAAGATGTATTGGAAAAATGTTATGAAGATCATTATTTATGTTATAGATATGGATGTATTTACCTGAATATATACTTAATGTTTTATTATATAATCAAACAAAGGCTGGAAGGAATTATAAAATATGTAAATTGGTGGAAAATAAATGACTTTTTTTTGACAATAATGATTCCTAAATTCAACATATTATTAGAAACAAATCAGTGTCTTTATGTATTCCAAAAAATTGATATTTATATTTTAAAACATGATTGTTTTTTTAATATCTCTCAGAATATATAATTATTTCATTTGTTTGGGATACAATCAATCCAAATTTAATGGAATTTATGTTTGTTATTAAGCTAAATTTATTTACAAATTAAAGATAGTATTTCAGTATGTTGTATGTAATTTAATGTTAAATAGAGTATTGAGATGAATTTTAAATTTCATAACTACAGAATTGAGATAAAATATTATAAGGATATATATTGTTGTAAAAAAATAATATTTGAACATGTTATAATATTTTCTCTTGTTATTAAATAGATACGAAGGAGACCCCCAATGTAGTGATGATGGAGATCATTACAGCAATGAAATAATGTGTAGTACATATTTAAGTCATCTAATAATCAATGCAATATCTTTTTTAGTTGAATAATTATTTTGAAATAGTATTTTGAGATTATATCATGTATATTGTTGTAAACCACAAGGGTAAAGGATTGAAAAGTTAATATAATTTCAAAACATCAAATTAGTATTGTAGTGATCAATATATTCCTATTTTTGAAATAGCTCAATTTTTTGTTTTTCAAGTTTCGATACATTTACATAAGAAAAATAGTACATCTACCCTAGTAGATGGTCACATAAATTAATTATTTTTTATTTTTTTCAAAGACTACTCTTCACAATTATGATGTTTTTTGGTGAATTTTTTAACCATGTTTAACATTGAATGATTCTTAATATTTATTTTCCAATAAAAATATTGTTCCTTAAAATTATATGGTGATGTAACGAACTTGGGTTTTAAAACTAAACATTCCAATTATTTATATGAAGTTGTCTGGAGAGTTACTAAAGTAGTCTGATGTTTCTATCATTTTTTGGATTTGGAAATAACATATTAAAAATATTTTAAATTTTATCCTCCACACAAATATTTTTTATGAATATATTAATTCTACTTTATAGAGCATATAAAGTAAAATTAATACCAAGATTATATCTAGAGAGAAATACTAGGGGGTTCCCTTTGGTTGGTTTAAATATTTTTTGTGCTAGAGTCCTTAGGATCAAGACATCATGGATTGACTGAATTAATTAAAATGATATAATTCATTATATTAAGGTAGAAATTTAATTCTAAAAAACCACATAAACCAAATATATAACCCATTTTATATTTCATCACTGGGGTTAGACAAATAGTTTAGGTGAAACCACTCGGGAGTGTGGAAGAGGGATAAAGTGGATCACAGTGGGATTGACGGTTGATTGAAGGAAATATACCAAATCAATTTTAATTTCAAAAAAAGTGATATTGTGTTGTGATAATGAAATTTATCTAATCAGTTTTAATCATCAAGGTATGACCACCTCCCTCTGTTCATTCCTAACTCAATACAATCAATATCGGTTAAATATTCTTTTGATTCATCTCCAATATAAATTTGATTATGATTATATAATTCCATTTCTTTTTTAAGATATTAATAATTGGAAGTACTTCACCCAATGATTCTTTTTGATGTTTCAACTTGAACCCTTATTTAATTAATTTTCAATTTATAGTGTAATTTTTCTTTTTATAACTCCACTATTTTTTTACATATTTCATTATTATTTGATTGATTTATAATTTATTCTTGTATTCACTCCTTAAATCATTCATTGTTTACTCTATATTGTGTAATAAATTATCCCAAAATAAAATCACTTGAGTGTGATTATTAAACCAGAAATAAATGGAAGGGATAACATATAATGCTAATAAGTAATTATTCATTTATATATATATGACACTAGTTTTGAAAAAAAATAAAATAGTAAACTTGATTCTAGGTGCATTGATATTTATTGATATTCAAAATAAACGATAATAATAAAGGATTATACATTGGGAATGTCCCTCGATATCCATGGATTGTTCTATATGGTGCATCGTTATAGGTGGAGATTATTCTGGGTGCTTAGAGACTTACAATTTTACAAATATATATAATTTAATTGGATACCCAATTACAAAGTGGAAAAATCACAATAATAAATGTCATATACTAGTAGGGTTATAGAAGTTTAAGTTAAAGATGATGATACATAACAAAAAATGTGTCAACTATTCTATACTCAATATTACAATAGTTTATTATGATGTAATGAACCGGGTGAAACACACGAGTGCCATGATCTGGTCAGTAACAAGACCTCAAGACTGTCTCCCTATATGTTAAAGGCTATCGACTAGCTGTGAGGGTCTAATATAGATAATGGGGAGACAATAAACTCTTTATCAATGTTACACAATAGAAGAATTAAATAAGAATAATCAAATGAAATAAACAATAACAAAAAACTAGAATCAAATGATGAACAAAAATGAATACACTATCTGAACAAAAATTTGATACTTTTCATCCTAAAATAAGTATCATGTGTCTAATTTAAAACCAATTAAAGGAACACACAGAACTTCAAGTGGGTCCTGGCACCAGTTATGTCTCCCTCATCCATTCTCTATCATAACTCAACTCTATATCAAAATAATCTTATCCTTATCATATCCTTTAAATAAGATGTCTATTTGGGGACCAGTATGGAATCCCATGAATGGTGCGTGTCTCACATAGTATGCCACCCTCAACAGTGTCTAAATAAATATCTTGTCAACAAATTTGTATGTAGTTATATAAAGAATAATGTAAAATGTATAAATTAAGAGTTATCACTGTTTATTATTATTCAATTACCACATATATCACGAATTCATGGGGACCCATGAGCCCTCAATACATTTTTGAGCCCATGTAAGAGTCTAGACCAAAACACAAACTTAATTCACAAATAATTATAAAACATGGAATTTCATTATCAATTTTAGTTCAATTTAATATCATGGATACTTGTAACTAGAGTCACATTCCAACATTATGGGTCTATAATGCCATTACTTCCACCCTATTGTTATTTGAAACACCATTCTATGTCCCAATACCCATTTATCAATCATTTACACAATTTAGATTTTTTAGCTGCAGTCTATGTCCCACACACATTATCACATGAATCATACACCTGGGATTTTGAATCATTATTATGTTCCCCATACTCATTATCACACACAATAATTTTGGTTCTATAATTCTATCTCTAGAATATTGTGGGTATTTGAGGCATTAATATGTGTCCCATAAACAATTCATAAAATAATCAAACATTTCACATATATCACATTTAATAAATGTAATCATCATTAATCCTCATTTAACCATTTGAAATTAGGGAATACCATTTCAATTATTATAATATTCACGATTCAAAAAAATAAATCAAAATTAATAATATGATCAATAAATATTAATCCATTTTAACCTTTTAATGATATTATTTGTTAACCCTTTAATTTTATTCCAAGCATCTGTTAATTCCAATTAATCATTCAATTTTCCTTTCAATCAATAAAAAAATTTCCTAATCTCAGAAATTGAACAATTAAAAAAAATTAAAATTTGGTAATTTCCTCAATCAAATGATTCAGCTAATTAATTAACAATTTAATTTTCAACCAATTTAACATTTCCCCAAGTTCAACACATTAAAATAACTTATAAAAATTCAATTTTATCTGATTAAATTTCTAATGTAATTGCACAATCAAGGAAATTGAAATTGAAACATTGGATACAAAAAATTAAATAAATTATTTTTGGATTGAATAATGAACATAATGCTTTAATATTGATGATCAACGCTCGCCAATGAAAATCTCCAATTTAAAAGGAACAACCAAGATCATGATGAAGAATGGTATATAGATTCAAAACGTTAATCCATGATTATAATAATCAATAACATATAAAACCTATATCTTGATCTATTAATAATGGAAGAAAACCATTCTATTTTTTAGAAATTGAGACGGTAGAGAGTGCGTGTGTAAACCACACGGGTTGAAAATATTATTATATCAGATGTGAAGATCTTCAATCCAATATATGATTCATCAGGAATAGTGTCATAGATCCTTAATAATTTGTATATAATCCCCTAAATATTATAGGAAACGTTTAGGGTTGAATTGGGCCCACATTAGAAGACGTCCAAGTTGTCAGAAAATTTTAATCTAATTTTCATTTGTTTAATTTACCATGTGAATGACTTCTATATTAGGTTGAATGGATTTCCCAATTAGTGCATCTCATCCCAAATAGTAACATGGATACTACTTTATGGGCCCAGGGTTTGGTAAACCATGTTCTATCCATGAGAATCCCCACTATTTCGGTCCATACAGTTTTCTGACATGGGTGCACTGCTTGTAAAAATTGTGTGCTAATCGTGCAATGCCCCTCTTCTTCCTAGAATTCTCCAATTTCATTAAAAAACTCCCAAAATTATAAACCAAAAAATATATACTCAAAAGAATATAAAATTTCACCTATAAATGGTACTGATATATCCCTAGGAAAAGAAGGTATCTTATAATCTACAAACCTTATAACATATCATTCCTCACGTGTAGTCCCAAGATTCTCTGTGATGATGAGGTGAAAATATCGGCCCACTGATTCTATAAATCTAATTCTCTATCCCATGTTTCCTCTTGAAAAATACTATTATTCCAAAATAATGAAACTAACAATGTGGTATTTCCATGAAACACTTTCTCACTATAATCCCATACACGTATCAGATACTCCTCAAAGGGAGAATTGATACCAAATTAAACTTCATCCACATCCAATATGTGAGATGGGTTGTGGTGAAAAATTATATGGATTAAAAAATAAGAAATATTACATTGAAATATACCACTATGGAAGATCCAATTGGTATTCTACTATCCTTATTCTCTCTGAAAACTCAAATAGTCCATCAAACCTGGGAACCAACATGCCCTATCTTTGAATCCTATGGGGACCTAATCTATGTTTATCCAGAATGAAAACATGAAAAACCCCTATAAACTCTATGTTCTTTGTATATTTACTAGAATATGAATTCTTCCAGCAATGATCTGAATTTGTGTGTTTTCCCTTTAATCGAACCAACTCCAATGTCACTTACATGTGAGTCGGTCCCAACAACTCTAGCCCATCTAGCTTTATTCAGCATAGAGGTGATCTTAATGGCCTACCATATATAGATTTTTATGTTTCCTTATGTATTATATCCTAATAACTATTTTTAGGGTAACTCTACAGGTGATAGGTTCTTCTTCCAAGACCTACCAAATTCAATAACACACGAACGTGGAATATCCTCAAGCACCAATATAGCATGCTCTGGTTAACTGTTTTTATATGGGTGGAAAGTCATACTCTATAAAACTTGTTTACCAAGAACCTTTTCCAACCCCTTAGAAAAGTGAAAATTAAAACTCGAGTCACAGTGTAATATAATGCAATGTGATAGCCCGTGCAGATGGATTATCCCTCAAACATACAAATATCACAAGTGGTCTACTAAGAAAGTATCTTGTATAAGAATGAAATGAACTACTTCCATCATTTGGTCCATAACCACCAAAATAGAATCATTCATTCAAGGAATCCACTAGAGACCGAACCAAACTACATAGTAACATCATCCCATTTACAATATGGAATATGAACCAGATGTAGTAAACCACCAAACCATTGATGCTCATTCTTCACCTATGATCGGTATAACATCTTGTCAAGAACCCTACAACTTCCTTCACCATGTTTGGAAACTAATACTAGCAACATAGTTCATGGTATATTTTGATCAATCCTTGATGCACCACCCACTATGAGGCTTGAAATTTACAAATTATCTCTTCATACATACCGATAGGCACAACAACATGACTCCTAATATAGATGATATCATCTTCATCTATAGTATATTTTAAATGTGACTACCCCCTTCATGGATATCACTAATGTCCAAACAATCTGATTCCTAATACTATATCTCAGTAATCCAAAATGATTGTGTTTACTCCACTGAAATAGATATGAGATTCATCTGTTACAGGCCTTCCTAAACTACAAGATGCATATCATTCAGTAATTTCATCATTTTCAACTACACACTATACTCCTGAACTATCTTAGTAAGTGTCTTCCTACTCCAATATTTAGTAACATTGTTTCCATTCCAAACCATATATCCTATATCAAAATATAATTACTTCATAAACTCAACCCACATTCGCTAACTAATATTGAAATCTCACTGTAAAAAGATTAATATTAAGAACTAGTGATCAATATACACCATAAACATTTCTACCAACATATAAAGCTTCCAACGCATCAAATCATAAACCAAAATTTCTAATTCATGATTGTTGATAGGGTTGTTTGATTTATGTTTTCCCAACTAATGGGATCCATAATCCAAAATCCATATCCTTGCATCAACATCGCTCCAAGACCGATCCATGAAGTGTCACAAATCAATGTACATGTAAAGACCTGTAAAAAATCAAGGTAAATGTTTTTCTTAATTTTCTTTTGGATTTTACAAGAACGCAATTTCTGACGGCACCTGATTCCGAGGCCCGGTGTGCCCGGAATCATTTCCCGAAGTTTAGCTCGGGTACGTTCAGTGAACGAACGAGTGGATGTTTCTAACTTTTGAACCGACGCTCGAAATCAAATTCTGAGGGCACTGATGGAATCGCAACTCCGGTAATTGATTATAAACACCTTTTCCGGAGTTGCGTTTGCTCAGGTGTGGTTTTTATTTTTCGGGGCTAAGTTAAGAAATAAAATAAAAGTGGTGCAACCAGTTTTTATTTTATTTTTCTTAACTCAAGTTAAGTGGATGATGTGGGACCCACAATATCCTACCCGCTTGGTAGGATATTTGTGAGGTGGGGCCCACATGAGCCCCACTGTTTCTTTTCATTAATGTAATGCGCCCACACCCTCGTTAAATGAGGTCAACTCATGTGTTTTTTTTTCTGGTTTTGAAACGCCTCATTAATTCGGCGTTTTAAGCGTTGAAATTAATTCACTTAAATTTTTCTTTCATTTTTAAATTTTAAAACCCAAGGCTTGTGAAATAAAAATAAGACAAATCTTATTTTTATTAGGTGGGTGGTGTTGAGAGGCTAGGGAGATTTCAATCAGGCTCTTGAAGATCTTCTCTTCCTCGCGAAGAATGCGAAAAACATGAAGAGCGTGAAGAACGCCGGATCCTCGAAAATCAGTGACCCTTATTCCGTGATGTGACACTTCTTCCGTGACGCGACGCTTCTTCCGCGACGCGACGCTTCTTCCGTGACGCTATGTTTCTTCCGCGACGCCTTCTTCCGTGATGTGCTTTTCCGCGACGAATCCTCGCTCATCGAATTCAATGAGATAATGGTTTATTTTAATTTTTTGTTCATGATTACTAATTGTCATTCTTCATGAAAATGGGACCGCTTTCTATCGCTTAACGGTAGGGGGTCGTACCACACAATCACGGCCGACCCTCCTCCCTTATTCTTGTATTGTTGCGGTTCGAAGGAAGATGATGCGCTTTCGACGCACCGCGCATATAATGCGCCAAGGATGCGCGGCGCAGTCGTGCCGCTCTAATAAAGTTGAATAAGGTCGCATCACCGTTACATCGCGCTAGAGGATCACGAAAAGACCGCGGCAGGAGCGGGGCCGAGGTGGAGGGGCACGGCGCCATCGCGCCACGGCGGAGCAGGGGATCCGGCGGCCGGTTCCATGCCGCTGGCGTCGGAGCTTGGGGGACCAGCCCTCACCGGTCCCGTGGAGATAGCAGTCGGCCGGCCGGAGCGGGCCGGCCGGCCAGGGAGAATCCGGGTGTCCGTAACCCCCAGTTGGCCAACAAAGCGGCCCCCACGTGGGGTCGTGGTTACAAAAGCGGTGGGGGGGGCATAACATGGGATACGGACCTCCGATCGATGCACCGTCAATTGAGTAGAGATCCTTGGATCGAGACGGTAATTTTGGTATCTTACACTCAAGGTTTCAGAGAACCTTGAGTACTGCCGGGTTGGTTCAGATACGAAACCAACCGGGCCCTCGGAGTACAAAAGCTTATATCTCGAGCTCCGGACGTCCGATTGACATGTCGTCGACTTTTTTGGTTTCCTCATGATGAGATGTAACTTTTGGCATGCATCTCCTATGTTTTGGATGCAGTTGGATAATGACCGGGTTGGATTTTACCCGAAATCCAACTGGGCCCCTCGGACGGAAAGGCTGATAAATTTCAGACCGGACGTCCGTTTGACGAACCGTCAGCGGTGTTGGTGATCACGTTGAGAAACGGACGCTATGAGCATACCCTATGAGAGTTCGGGGTACAGTCGAGATACGTCCGGGTTGGTTCGTGCACAAAATAAACCAGGCCCCTGGGACGAAAAGGCTAGTAACTCACAGACCGTGCGTCCGACAAACGCGCCGTCTGTTGCATTCAGACCCCCATGACGAGCTGGTACATGGAGATACTTCTTCATTGATCTTTGTGATACTTGGAGTATCAACCAGTGGCTCGTGGAGCAGAACCTCCTGGTTACGAGCTAGCAAAGTGCAGAGACCTAGTAGTTGGCTGAGACTTGGGGACTGTTGATCTATCGACTCGGTGTGTTTCGAATATCCCAGTGGGGAGCGCTTGGTTGTAGCAGCAGACCCACAACGGAGGAGCGCTTGGTAGTAGTGGAAGACCCATGGTACTCAATAGAAGGAGTCCCACTGGAGGGTATGAGGGGGAGCTCTTGGTTGTAGCGGTAGACCCACGACGGAGGAGCACTTGGTTGTAGAGGCAGACCCGTGGTACTCAACAGATGGAGTACCTCTAGAACATATGAGGGGGAGCGCTTGGTTTTAGAAGTAGACCCATGGTGGGAAGCACTTGATTGTAGAAGCAGACCCACAATACGTGATAGGTGGAGTACTACAGCAGTCCAAGGAGTCTGGCACACTTGGTTGTAGCGGCAGGCCCTCTGTACTAGACAGTGGAGGAGTTCGGCATGCTTGGTTGTAGCGGCAGGCCCACTGTACTCGACGGAGGAGGAGTTCTCCATAATCCATGGTTTCAAAGTCATGAATAAAATACTAGTTGATCTGAGTCTCTAATATTTGTGTTTCCTCATTATTGATATGGGTTACTTGATAACTTAGGTATATGTGTGGGCATATACCTGGGTTGAGGTTATCCGTTGATTTCACAATCCTTGTGTTTCCTCATGATTAAGATGGGTTACTTGATAACATGGGTATATGTATGGGCATGTACCTAAGTAGAGGTTATCTGTTAAGATGTTCTTTGTGTTTATCCTTGTTGGATTTAGTGATACCTTGAGGGTCTCGGGGTCCCTACTGGTTATCGTTATACTCACCCCTGCACGGGCTGTGTCGGCACCTCGTTGTGTTGGTTGCAGACGATGGGCAAGCGCAGACAGAGGCCAAGTGTTCGAGGACTGGATGGTACCCGGAGGTGGACCTCACGACGAGACAGCATCCAGTAGTGGACTTCACGACGAGGCAACACTCAGAGGTGGTTGACGGGCGAGAGCATTGTGGAGGCTATCTGTACCTACCATTCAGGTAGGATCCATGGTGGACGATTCAGGAGATGTGCTATCAGTACCTACCATTCATGTAGGATCTGAGGATGACGACCCAGGAGCTGCTTATACCTTCTTCCAGCTGCTTGTCCTTGTTGTACATTCTTTCAGTTGTAGCTGTACTTTCGATTGGGTTTTTATTTTGGCCCATTTACTTTTCAATGCCTCTTTTTTTGTACTTAGTGTTTTACTTTTGCTTGTACTCTGTGGTGTTTTGTTACTTTTATAAAGGCAATTCCTTCACAGTTATCGGGATTTAAGCCTTTGGTGCTAGTCGCCAGCCCCTGGCCTATGGAAGGAAGGCTTGGGGTAGTCACGACACGGGCCCCGAGGACGGGTCGTGACAAATTGGTATCAGAGGAGTTCGGTTCTACTTTAGAACTTTGGACTCTGATCTTTCTTCTATGTGAAGGAATAGTTTTAAGAGTATTGAGTGTAGATATCAGTCCAGGGAGTCCATTGTTGGTGCGACGGCCGACGTATCCGTACACCAGGACCCTGACTTCTGATTTCCGACTTAATGCACGAAAATATTGATTGCATGAGTGTTTCAAGTTATCTTTGTGATTACTTTGTGTCAGCTCACCAGGTATACTATTTGACCGTGATGCACCTGTTTCATTTCAGGATGGCCCCACGATGGCAGCCATCTAGGGTTCCGAGCGCTGTTCGTGACGACAACCCACTGAGTGACGAGGCCTCGGTACAGGGCCCTTTGACACTAGAGGCACTGGCGGTACCTCTACCTGTCGAGCCACTGATGCTACCAGCCTCAACCGTGGACGGTGCACGTTGCCTTAGTGCACTGCACGAGTTTCTGTGTCAGCGACCGCCCAGGTTCCGTGGGGAGACGGACCCTCAGGCAGCCGAGGATTGGCTGGAGGCTGTTGTACAAGTTTTCAGTTTGGTAGGGACACCAGCTGACCTTATGGTGGTCCTTGCAGCGAGCCTCTTGCACGCGGTAGCAGGCAGATGGTGGAGCTTGATGCTCCATGTGAACGATGAGGCATCTCTCCTTTGCACGGACATTGAGGTCATTTTCCGCTCATAGTTTGTCCCTGCCACCCTCCATGCGGTGTGCATACAGGAGCTACTACAGCTGCTGCAGGGCAGCATGACAGTAGCCCAGTACAGGGAGAGGTTTACCGATCTCTCGCGCTATTCCACGGACATGGTATGAGACCCGTTCATCAGGGCCCACACCTTCGAGTAGGGGATCAGGAGGGAGATCAGAGCTTCAGTTTTTTCTCATAGCATTCTGACACAGACAGTGGTGTTGGAGCGAGCCCTCTTAGTGGAGAGTTTCTTTGCTGAGCAGTCTCCAACAGCAGGACCCACCACTAGCCGGCATGCGGTAGAGTCTTCTGCAGCAGACAGTAGATAGATGTCGCAGAGTTCCAAGAGGACTAGACCTACAGGTGGTCGACGACATGACACAATATCGTGTTTGCGAGGCACTCGGGGTGGAGAACGAATTAACATACGCAGACAGTGTTACTCCTGTGGTGGAGTTGGTCACATGGCTCGTGACTGTCTAACCCTCCATACAAATGACCAGCAGAGGAACGAACGACCTCCCGGGTAGAGGCAAAGGTTTGATCGAGGAGGACCGCATGGAGCATGAGACCGTGGCAGGGGAGCTGGCCGTGCAGCTGGAGGTGGAAGATGCTTCGAGGTGTTTCCACCACCACCACCAAAAGGTCCACCTTGACCGCAGGGAACAGGTGGACATGGGAGAGTTCAGCTGCAGGAAGCTGAGGCCTACGATCATGGAGCTCCGGGAGCAGATGGAAAAGAGAGAGACTAGCTCCATACATGGAGACTTTTGTTCATGTTGCTTCTATCTCTGTTGATGTTTTTTTGTTGATGCTTTGTGTCTTTGTACTTTGATCTGCAGTAATAAAAGACACCTTTCTTGTGGCGTTTACCTTCCTGTCCCCTCTTTATGTTGTTACTAAAAGGTTCCAGTTTAAAAACCTTTGACTTTACCCTCGCTTTGAGATACCTACTGAAGGAGACCCAGTGACAATGCACTGATGCCGACAGTGTGACTCAACCCTTGGAGGTAAGAGTAACGGTTGGATCTCTTGGTAGTAGCATCGAGGCCTTACGACGACAACCTCGGTATGGATTAGTATCATCCATGTTGGGATTGACTGTATTAGGCGAAGAACATGGTTCATCCAGGGGATGAGACCGGATTTCTCTTATCGTCAAAGAAGAAATCTCAGTAGCTCCTGTAGGACCAGAAAGATCCAAGTCATCCAAGAGCAGATGAGGACATCTCAGAGCCGGAAAAAGTCTTGTGCTGACAGGGCGTGGATACCACTAGAGTTCGAGGTTGGCGACCACGTTTCCCTACAGGTCTCACCTCGATGTGAATTACAGAGATTTGGCCGAGGCGGCAAGTTGTCTCCACGCTTAATTGGACCATTCCAGGTCCTCAGTAGGATTGGTGAGGTGGATTATCGCCTTGCTCTACCACCTCAGTTGCACCGGGTGCACGACGTCTTCCACGTAACTCAGATGAGGAGATACGTGCACGACCCGACGCATATCATTGACTATGGGGAGCGGGATTTTGATAACGGGGTGACTTTTGAGGAGGTCCCGGTGGAGATTGAGGATCGACAGAATTGGTTCCTATGTGGATAGTTGATTCCTTTAGTGCGCATTAGATGGCAGCACGGGAACCTCCAGGAGAGCACTTGGGAGCGGGAGGCTCAGATGTGTGCTCAATACCCACATTTGATTACCTAGTTTTTGATGTATCATTATGGGGACGTAAATCCCTGAGGGGGGAGTGATGTAAAGACCCATAAAAATTAAAGGGAAATTTGTTTCTTAAATTGTTTTTGGATTTTACAAGAACACAGTTTCTGACGACACCTGATTCTGAGGCCCGGTGTGCCCGGAATCATTTCCCGACGTTTAGCTTGGGTAGGTTCAGTGAACGAACGAGCGGGTTTTTCTAACATTTGAACCGGTGCTCGGAATCGAATTCTGAGGGCATCGATAGAATCGCAACGCCGGTAATTTCTTAGAAACACCTTTTCCGGAGTTGCGTTTGCTCGGGTGTGGTTTTTATTTTTTGAGGTTATGTTAAGAAATAAAATAAAAGTGGTGCATCCGGTTTTTATTTTAATTTTCTTAACTTAAGTTAAGTGGATGATGTGGGACCAACAATATCCTGCCCACTTGGTAGGATATTTGTGTGTTGGGGCCCACATGAGCCCCACCATTTTTTTTCTTTAAAGTAACGCACCCGCACCCCCCGTTAAGTGAAGTCAACTCATGCGTTTTTTTTTTCTGGTTTAGAAACGTTAATGTGGTGGTTTAAGCGTTGAAATTAGTTCACTTAATTTTTTCTTTTGTTTTTGAATTTTAAAATTCAAGGCTTGTGAAATAAAAATAAGACAAATCTTATTTTTATTATGTGGGTTGTGTTGAGAGGCTAGGGATATTTCACTCAGGCTCTTGAAGATCTTGTCTTCCTCGCGAAGAACGCGAAGAACACGAAGAACACGAAGAACGCCGGATCCTCGGAAATCCGTGACGCTTCATCCCCGACGCGACGCTTCTTTCGAAACGCGACGCTTCTTCTGCGATGTGACACTTCTTCCGCGACGCGACGCTTCTTCCGCGATGCCTTCTTCCGTGACGTGATTTTCCTCGACGAATCCTCGCTCATCGAATTCGACGAGGTAGGGGTTTATTTTAATTTGTTGTTCCTGATTACTACTTTCCGTTATTCATGAAAATGGGACCTCTTGCTATCGTTTAATGGGAGGGGGTCAGACCGCACAAACACGGCCGACCCTCCTCCCATATTCTTGTATTGTTACGGTTCAAAGGAAGATGATGCGGTGTCGACGCACCACGCGAGATCGTGCGACAAGGATGCACGATGCCGTCGCACCGCACCGATAAAGTTGCATAAGGTCGCAGTGCCGTTCCACCGCGCTGGAGGATCACGAAAACACTATGGCCAGAGCGGGGCCGCGACAGAGGGGTAAGGCACCGTCACACCGCACCGGACGGTCCAAGGCTGCGGCGGAAGCCGCAGCAGAGCAGGGGAACCAGCATCCATTTCCGGGCCACCGGCGTCGGAGCAGGGGGGACTGGCCCTCGTCGGTCCCGTGGAGGTAGCATCCGGTCATGGAGAATCTGGGGGTCCATAACCCCCGGTTGGCCAGCAAAGCGCCCCCCACGTGGGGCCGCGATTACAAAAGCGGGGGGGGGGCAGTGCCCCCCGCGTCTCTTCACTCGACAGAAACGGCCGAGCCACCTGCTGGCGCCAGCGCCCCGGGCCGGCTGCCCAAGCCGGACCTCCAAGCCAGGTCGCGTCCAAGCAGGCCAGACCTATACCTGGTTCGGGTCGACCCGGTGCGGGCCGATCCTGGGGGTATCGTGCCGGGTCGGACCGGGCCCGAACCCCCTAATACCATACTTTTTCGGTCTGTTGCTCATAACTTTGGCTACGGACCTCCGATCAACACACCGTCAGTTGCGTAGCGATTCTTGGATTGAGACGGTCGTTTACGTATCTTACACTGAAGGTTTTGGAGAACCTTGAGTACGGCCAGCTTGGTTCGGATACGAAACCAACCGGGCCCTCAGAGCGGAAACACTTATATCTCGATCTTCGGACGTCCGATTGATGTGCCGTCGACTTTGTTTGTTTCCTCTTGATGAGACGAAACTTTTGGCATGCTTCACTTGGGTTTCGGATGTAGTTGGATAATGGTCGGGTTGGAATGTACCCGAAATCCAACAGGGCCCCTGGGACGGAAAGGCTGATAACTTTCAGACCAGACGTCCGTTTGACGAACCGTCAATGGTGTTAGTGATCATGTTGAGAAACGGACCCTATGAGCATATCCTATGAGATTTAGGGGTACAGTCAAGATACGGCCTGGTTGGTTCACGCACGAAATCAATCGGGCCCCTGTGACGAAAAGGCTAGTAACTCACAGACCGTGCGTCCGACTGACTCACCATCTATTGCGTTGAGACCCCCATGATGAGGTGGTACTTTGAGATACTTCTTCGTGGAACTTTGTGATACTTGGAGTATCGACCAGTAGCTCGTGGAGTGGACCCTCCCGGTGATGAGCTAGAAGAGTGCATAGACCTAGTAGCTGGCTGAGACTTGGAGACTGCTGATCTATCGACTCGGTGTGTTTCGGATAGCCCAGTGGGGAGCGCTTGGTTATAGAAGCAGACCCACAGCGGAGGAGCTCTTGGTAGTATCGGTAGACCCGCGGTACTCAACAGAAGGAGTACCTCTAGAGGCTATGAGGGGGAGCCCTTGGTTGTAGCGGTAGACCCACGGTGGAGGGGTGCTTGGTTGTAGCGGCAGACCCGCGGTACTCAACAGAAGGAGTATCTCTATAACCAATGAGGGGGAGCGCTTGGTTGTAGTGGCAGACCCGTGGTGGGAAGTTCTTGGTTGTAGCAGCAGACCCACAGTACTCGACAGGTGGAGTACTATAGTAGTTCAAGGAGTCTGGCGCGCTTGGTTGTAGCGGCAGGCCCTCTGTACTCGACAGAGGAGGAGTTCGGCGCGCTTGGTTGTAGCTGCAGGCCCACTGTACTCGACAGAGGAGGAGTTCTCCAGCAGTCGTGGTTTCGACGTCAGGAATAAAATCCTGGTTGATCTGAGTCTGTAATCTTTTTGTTTCCTCATGATTGATATGGGTTACTTGATAACTTTGGTATATGTATGGTCATATACCTGGGTAGAGGTTATTCGTTGATTTAATAATCATTGTGTTTCCACATGATGGAGATGGGTTACGTGATAACTTGGTTATATGTATGGGCATGTACCTAAGTAGAGGTTATATGTTAAGATCTTCTTTGTGGTTATACTTGTTGGATTTAGTGAGACTTTGAGGGTCTCGGGGTCCCTACTGAGTATTGTTATACTCACCCCTGCATGGGCTATGCCCGCACCTCGTTGTGTTGGTTGCAGAAGACGGGCAGCGCAGACAGAGGTCGAGTGTTAGAGGACTGGACGGTACCCGGAGGTGGACCTCACGATGAGACAGTATCCAGTAGTGGACTTCACGATGAGGTGACACTTATAGGTGGTTGACGGGCGAGAGCATTGTGGAGGCTATCTGTACCTTCCCTTTAGGTAGGATCTGTGGTGGACGATTCAGGAGTTGCGCGATCTGTACCTACCGTTTAGGTAGGATCCAAGGATGACGACCCAGGAGTTGCTTCTATCGTCTTCCAAATACTTTTCCTTGTTGTACTTTCTTATAGTTGTAGCTGTACTTTCGATTGAGTTTGTATTCTGGCCCATTTACTTTTCAGCACCTCTTTTTTTGTACTTAGTGTTTTACTTCTGCTTGTACTCTGTTGGGTTTTGTTACTTTTATAAAGAAAATGACTTCCCAGTTATCAGGATTTAGGCCTTTGGTGCTAGTCACCAGCCCATGTCCTATGGATGGAGTTCTTTGGGTAGTCATGACACGGGCCCCAATGATAGGTCGTGATAGTACACTTTTCATATGACTTCTGTAGGATCATGATCAGTACCTTAGTCAAAATATTATTTAACTCCTCTAATGAAATATTAAATGATATATCCCATTAAAACATTTACCCCTTCTTCCTCAATCCCAATATAGGTGTTTCGAAATAAGAAAAGTATAGGATAAATTTTCACAAATATACTAATATGAACAAAAAGATGCACATTAGAAAACCTTCTTCAATGGTTCCAATGAAACCACAACCTTCTCATTGTTTAGGTACATTTATACACATTCCTTTAAAATTATTTTACTGAAGAAGTGTACCTGTTCATTCCAAAAGTTACAATTAGATAGCTTGGTGTATATCGAATTCTCACCCAGTGTACTTAGAAGGATATCTATATGATGGGATTAATTATCTTGAGTCATGGAGTACACTGATGTGTCATACCCAAAAACTACTTCAAATTGATCTAGTTATGGGTGGAAGATTATTTTAATAATGGATATAAAAACTACATGAGATTTGTTCAACCCAAACAACATCACGGAGAACTCCTATAGTTCATACCTGCATCTAAATGTATACGTTGGTATATTAGAAGGGTGGACACTCAACTAAGGATACTCAGATCATAGTTTAATCTTTGAGAAACAAATTCTACCCTCATCTAGTCAAAGGGGTCATATATACTTGAAAGTGGATGCATGTTCTTCCCTTTTATCTAATTCAACTTCTATTAATCTACACATAAGTTCAATGTTGAATCATCCTTTCTTGAAAAAAATAATAGGATAACCCCATGGTAACAAATTTTTATGAATAAAACCCATTTACATAAAATCTCAACCTAATTATAATTCTCTTGAAACACTGTTGGATCCTCTCTATAAAGTTTAAAAGAAAAAATCTTATCCTTTGGAATGTGCTCAATCATGAACTTGACATCTATCTCTGGTAGAAACCATGATAAGTCTTCTAGAAAAAAGTCATGAAACCTATCCAGTATATTTTTAAAGACACCATTATTTACACCCTCATCATTCATAAATAGACTAACAACCTTGGTAGTGTGCTCCCATAGTTTTTGATGAACTGGACCATACCATCCCACCTAGATATCCTATTATCCTTAGTGGATAAAATTCCCACCCATAAGAGATGTAAAAGTCAGTCTACTACATTATAAATATATGTGTACATGATAATCCACTAATCATTTCATACCCATAATTTGGCCAAGTACTGAAATATTCGGAATGTAAAGATAAAAAATGAAACAATACTCCCCATCCTTGTGAGAGAACCCCTTGAATAAGAAATAGTATCTCAATATTACTCCCATTGGTGTATCGACCATTATTACACCCCTCAAAAACTCTACTCCTAGACACAACACATCCACATATTATGAAAATATATTTGAATGGGAGTTACCAATATCTAATAAGGAACAATTATGAGTATAATATAAAAGTAATAGTACCTCGAATTATAGATGGTACCTCCAAACTATCCACAAGTGTAGGGTAAAATTCATGAAACTGTCCTACCCATATTCCATTTGATGTTGTCTTGGTCCACTGAGCTTCGATGCACCTTTGATACATGAACTCTTTCCTAGAAAAACAACATCAATTTCCTCTACATCGACATATAGTTAAACTCCAACTAATATACCAATTTGGTGTTGAATACACCCTTAAAATACTCTAGGTATTCCTGTCATCCCCATCATTATCCACCTATCATTGGTTCATGTATAACATTTTTAGATTCCCCGTCCTTCCGTAAGATCGACATTCGATCAGTGGTTCGCAAAAATTCATATAATAGTTAACTAGCCTAATAAACTAGTGAAATGATACATGATAATGGTATTTTAGGAATGGACCTTCCCTTAGCTACAATTCATTCTATGACCTTGGGTTTCATTCTTATAGATATGCATTCTACTAATGGAATATGTACTGCTTCATCATCCAGTTGAGACCACCTATATTTTTCTATAATCATATTTTAGGTTCCACTCACAAATTAAATCATAATTCACTGCTTTAGAGAAAATATTACTCCTAATTATATTCAATTGGGACTAAATATAACAGTTAATCCCATATTGAATTTTTTTCCCCTGATCACCTCATATCTTTCCAATATTTTAACAAAGAACATCAAATCTATAAAGTGACCAATAGAGTCTATCATGGACATCCTCCCTTCAATCAACCTCATAAACATTATTGATCCCTCCTGAGTGATCATCTCCGAGTGAAAGATCCCTATGAACATATCCAAAATGTCATTACACTCTATATTCTCTTATTTTCCATCACGAGTCTTGATTTCCCTCCCAAGCATCGCATGACCATGTAACATATAAACTTTTATCTTGACTCTTTTCTTAGTAGAATCCACTATGTTGTTTTATATAATATGAATGGAATCAATATATATCTCCTCTATCTTTAGTCCACCTATTCTGGTGAATGATAGAGGTTGCTGCATGTGGACCTCCAATGTCATATCATACATACTCTTCAAAAACTTCCCATGGTAACATTCCATAAAATTCTAGAGGTTACCAATATCCTGATGGAACTACTCTCAAACTTCCTCACCAAACACTACTAGTGCCTCAGGTTCCACTTCATGTGGATAAATTCACACTGTAACCTCCTATCATCTTATCAACAAGAATAATTGTGGAGTAATAATTCTATAGTTCCAATAAAACATTTATAAGGTCACAAAACTCAAATTTATCATATTTTCATAATAGGTATTCAATATAGTTTATTACAATTCATTAACCCAAATACTTCCACATTGTCAAAATTGAGTTTCCATCCCTACCCTTAATAAACATACAAATATGTCAAGGCTACCAAAGGGTAAATTCATTCTCAGTTTTCATCTTTCTCATTAGACACCCATTCATTCACATCATGAATCATTTTAAATTTTAAATTTCATATATTGAACCCTTTATTTTAATTCAATGCACATATGTAATGAATTTTCATTTAACAAATTACCCAAAAACATCATTCCCAGGTGTTCCTAAAGGGATTTATTTCATGATAATTCACGAGTTCCTAGAATGATGCAAGCATGATAAAATCTAATACAATACCAATAGATGTGTCAAATATCATAAAATATTAGAAACAATAATCACATCACATAGCCAAGAATCACTATAGGTGAAATAACATCCAACTACCACAATACACATCTATAAAAAATCCCACCAATGTTATATGTATTTTTCCATTGTACATGGTAAATTATATCCCATGAATTAGTTCTTCACCAAGGCTTGATTCTTCCTAGCCAATATTCTACCATCATATATTAGTTGGAAAAAATAAAATAAAATAAAACCACCTTTGAAAAAAATTCAGTATTCCCTGACCTAGGTACCACACACCATTTCTATGAGTTGTCTAGTAACAAGACCTCAGACACACGTCCCCTCACACCAGAGTGTACCGACATGTAGTGTTGTTATAATATCGATCATGGGGATATTATAAATTTTTTATCAAAGTAAAAAAACTAAAAAATAGATAAGAATAAGATAATTACATAACCAATAACCAAACTAATTCTATATCATATGATGACCACAACTTAATAAAATATCAAAACTAAAACCATAAATATTTCATTCCAATATACGTTTCAAGCGTCATATAGAACAACAAAATTAAGATACACAAAAAACTCTAAAATGGCACAGACACCAAGTCTGTTTACCTCATCCATGCTATATCCTGACTATTCCATCTGACAGAGTAATAATTTCCTTTTTCATGTCTTATGAACATAAAATCTATTTGTGTACTAATAAGAAATCTTGAGTTGGTTGTAAGTAAAGCATAGTATGGCACCACCATCAATGTCTATAATAATATGCAGTCAATAATAGTGTGTTCAGTTGTATAAAAAATATATTACAATTCATAATGTAAATAGTTATAGTATTTAATGGTTCATTAATTATCCAATTAAACCCATGGGCTCATGATGAAACCTGAATGCTCAATACCTACTTCGACACATCCTAGTGTATGAACCATGAAATATATTTAATTAAAAAAATAACTATACTAATAGGGTTTTATTATTTACATAATTTCAATTTAATATCAATGATTCATTCAGACATATTCCCATGCAAACATTTTGTGCCAAAAATGAAATATCTCGGACCCCATGGGAATTTAAGGTTTTATGCTATGTCCCAAAAATAGTTTCTCAATCAATCAAATAAGTGGGGTTTGGATGAGTCAATCATTGTCCCAAACTCATTATCACATGCACGAACTTTTCATCTAGAACACCACGTCAATCACCATGTGGGTATTTGAATCATTAGTCTATGTCCCATAACATATTTAACAAATAATAAAACATTTCACATATATAACATTTAACAAAGTAAATAATCATTAAATATTTTGTTATACATTTCACATAATACAATTCTATACATAATTAACGAGATTCATCACTTTGAATCATATGTAAAAATATTAGAAAAGCACTATTAAACCATTTATTAATCTTTATCAAATAATTCATTAGCCCTTAAAGATTAATGAAAACATAACTTAATTAATATTATTAAATCAATTCATCATTAAATTTATCAATCAATTGTATAACAATATTAATTGACTAATTTCACAATTCAAATATTCTATAATTTCCATGATCACATCATTCCATTAATTAATTGACAAATTAATTAATTCAATTCAACAAATTTTCAATTTCCCCAAATTCATCCAATTAAATTATTACAAAGAAATTCAATTTAATAAAATTAAATTCTAGATGAAATTACCCAATCATGGAAATTGAAATTTCACAATTACATACACATAATATAATAATGTATTTGGGAATTGAATAATAGACCACCCACCTCAAGATAGATGATAAATGCTCACTAGTGAAAATACCTAATTGGAGAAAAAAATAAGATATTTACCAAGAAAAAGATCATGATCCAAAACCTATATATATGATAAAAGTAATCAATATCCATAAAACATATATTTATATCCATTAAAAACATAGCACAATATCCATTTTTCATCTGTAAGGCGATATTAGAGAGATAAGAAACCACATGGGATGAGGATATATTATAAGTTGAGGTTAAAATCATTAATCAGAGTATTGATACATCAAGAATGGAGTCTATGAACCCCAGGAAATCATCTTGGTTCCAAAAAAATATTTGTGGAAATTTTTATGTTCAATTTGTTTTTAATTAGGGTGTTGTTTGTGGGGTTTTGTAATTTTAATCTAATTTTATGGGGTTTAATTTTCATTGAACATGGTTATCTTCTCAAGTGGTATAGTTTTCTTTATCCTTGAAAGTAACCATGTGAACCCACCCAAGGAGTCGCACAGTTACTACTAGAAGAGGGAAAGTATTGGTAATTCATACGACATCCATTGAAATCCCCTCTATTTGGTTTTTCATGGTACTCTGTTTGGGGCCCACAGTTTGAAGAAACCATATGCCAAATATGTATGGCCCATATTTTTCTGAAAATTCTCTAATTTCACCTAAAAATCCCTAAGGTAAAACCACAAAAATATATACTGAAAACAATACAAAAGATTCACAACAAATGAGCGTAAGACATCTCCAGAATAGTTCATGATCTTACACCAAATAACATAGAATTTATAGCGTGTATATTTCCATAAAATCTTTTTAAATATATATGCCATGTATGATAGGTTCACACAATACGTTCACCTTGTAGTACAAAAAAATTTTAAGGTAGACTATATTATCATGTGTTATACATAAAAACCACATTATGTGTCCTTATCAACATTATATATAGTCACAGACTTCTTGACTATGTTCGAATTGATTACATGTTATTTTATTGAGATACACTCACATGTCGTGTATGATAATATAAATTTCATTTGGACCTAGGGTGGTAGGAACATGTGTTATTAGAGTTACATAAATTTTTCTATATTATAACTCCAAGTAATACATTTTACATTTTATGTCGCTTATAACTTCAAATCATGTAGAGAGAAATTACATGTAGAGATGGTTGTTCAAGGGTAAATTATTGTGTATATCTAATATGTATGACATGTTATTTTCATTCTTTTTTGGCTATCCATATCTCATTTATTAGGACTATGATATTGTAATGTGGATGGTGTATCTTTATCATTTGTTCCCAAATAATGTGATTTATTCATTATCATTGATATTAGATTTGAGGAATTTAGTGATATATGAGGATTATTCTCTAGTTCACCATATGGCATATATCATGGTTTCACTGATATAAAAGGGGTATTTTTTGTGTTGGAAATCCTGTAGTATCATGTTTACAACCCCGAATGGAAATCCAACTATACCCATGTAATGTTGATATACCCCTCTTTAATAATTTTATGATACACTCCACCAATGGAATTGTTATGTTCAGTATCCCCCCATTTTATCGAGGAGTGATATCCATTATCTATATAGTCGATATCCCATTGTATTGAATGTTTCAGTGGGTTATGGTATCCTCTAATGGATTAATTACTTCCTAAACTTTTTTGTCTTTATATGAGGCATATAATCTCATTAATATACACAAATGTTTTTGTGTGATTTTTTATAGGAAAATTTTGATATGGAATCAGTGCTATATTGTTGATGGATTAGATGACATGATACTCACTCGTATGACATGAAAAATTATCAATAAAGGGGATTACCTATATGGATTCATGAGGTAGTTTGTTTGGTGGTATGTAAACCCAACTTGGGATTCTTTGAGAATTTTTATTCCACATGAACCACATGTGTTTTCCTTTTATGTGGTATATGTAACACCCCATGATTTTAATATTTACATTCCTTTGAAATGAATTTGATGTGTTTCATAGCTTCTGAAACCAGAGAAACTACTGTAAATTGAATAATCCATATAAATTATAAAATTATAATCAAAATAATATTTTAAAACAAGATATTATTATTGAAAAATAATTCATATTCCCTCATGGAAATACAATCAATCATTGAAAACAATTTTGAAATGCAATGTTTATTAACATTTTTTTTCAAATTGGAATTATTTAAAGGTTAATATATTTTATATAAAGTATTGAACTATTTTTATTTTTTTCATGATGCAATAAAAATAATTTATTGTTTTTATTTTGTTATAAATAAGGTTAATATCATTTGATTTCAAAAGAGAATTATTTTCCTGAAAAATATTTTTTTTTGCGCGAAATGAGGTTTGTGTGTTAATAAATTATATTGATAACTAATTCTAAAAAAACATAATTAAATTTAAATAAAATAAAATGAGTAAAATATTATAGCATTCATCTAATATTTTTACCCAGGTAGAAAAATATGAATAATTTCACTTTTTCATTAAAAGTGTATTTTCCAAAAAAACATTTTCAGCTTTATATTTCAATATTTTTTTAAATTAATTAAATGATGATTTAAAAATTTAATTTGATTTAATTATTTCTATCTTATTAGTAATAATTTCCAAACTTTGGTAAAGGGGAATATTTATTAGTTAATGGATAGTATTAATGGCAATGAAATATACCTCACTTATGGGTAAATGGGATTTCTAAGGGTATAAATTTAGAGGATAAGTATTAAATTTTACAAATTTATTCTAAATTTTATTTGGATAAATATATTAAGATCTAATCATATTTTATCTTATATACTTTTCTATTTTTTCCCACATTCACATGTAAATGAATATATATTACATTAACACATTAATTATTTACCATTTTTCCACCAAGGTCACTTATAATAGGAACCTCATACCCTCTCATAATCAATCAAATTGATATATTTATATCCACCAATAACTACTCAAATAACTTTTCAAATTACTTTCTCAAATCCTAGAAATTCATTCATTTCCTAAGACAATCCTAATAAGACTTAACTTATAAGCCAAACGAGGTCCCTCAAAGAAGATGTATAACTCTTACGTAAGATCATTCAATATATTTTTTATCCACATATCTCCAATATACTAAAAAAACTAATTTAAAATAATATTTTTACTCTACTTAAATACACTTATGTTCATGGTATAACCATTCGTCTATCTTCTTTCCATCATAAGGGAATGATAAACATTTCTTGTGAATATGTGTGAACTAACACCACCACAAATCGATGTAATTCATTTTCCATGATGACCAATTATGGATGGTAAAATTGATGTATTTAATAAATATATATTACATTTTGGATAATATAATAATTTTATAAATATAATTGTTTATCAAAATTATTTTTGTTTTTCTCATTAAAAATGGAAATATACTCTATTTATACGTATAGAATAAATCTCTAAGAGTGATATATCTCATTTTTATATCATATTTTAATAGAAGGTTCAAAAATAATATTTACCATATATATATATATGATAATTGTTAAATTAATAAGCTATTATAAATTTCATATTATTATTACATGAGGGAAATTTCGTAAAACATATTTTATCATAGCTCTCTCCAATTTAGGTCAATTTTACCACCTATATAAGTGATGTTACAAATTTTTTTATATTATTTTTTAAGGAATCATAAAATGGTTGATATTATGTAATATGTTTTTAAAATTAAAATTATTAACAATCTGAAGATGATGGAAAAATGAACAATTTGTAGTGATCAAAATTTTAAAACCAAAACTTATATGAATGAAAATATTAATCAAACTAAAAAATGCTTTTTATGAAAAATACTGATAAATGGGTGAAATGATGTTATAATTGAATCATATATGTCATGGTTAGAATAAATATTGTTCTTTTATTTATTTAAATTAAATTAATATTTATTATAAATTATTTTATGGGAAAATAAAAAATAGTGTTAAGACCCGAGGTTAGAGTTAATATTATAATATCATTTCTGAAATCAAGATTGTATGTCCATGAAAATAAAATGGTAAATTATGTGATATACATATCATAGAAAAAATTCATTTTCATATTCTATTGTAATTTATTTTTGTTTTATGTTTTGATTACATTTTACTTCATTTGGTACATAAAAATACCCTAAATACTATTTATTGTAATGTTAACTATAATAATCCACATTCAACAATAATCCTATTAAATATTGTCTATTTTTTCAGATGATTTTATGAATTATTTTATTTACCATAAAATGATCACCAAAGGTAATTTTCCAATGTGTTTTATATTATTTTCAAAAGATTAAAACTGAATATTTTTAACGATTTCTAAAAGGGTAACTTTTACTTTTTTATAGTAATATTATATTGAGTATTTTTTAACATATACAACATGAGATTATTTTACTACCATCATGATCATTAATTGAGTTTAAATATCCTCTACATTGTTTCAAAATATATAAATGAAATACTTTTCCTGATATTTTAGGAATTTATATGTGTTAAATGGAAGCAAAACGAATGATTATTTTCTCCAATTTTCTATGAAATGTGTTACAGTTATTATAAATGTATTTTTTATATATGATGACATCATTTATGAATTGATATATTTAATAAATGATATTATCAAATGATACCATCATTCTTACTTTCTAGCTATACTATGCTTTTGTGATTGTTAAATTAATGTATTACCTATTTCATTTTTCATGTGTTATGATATGATAAATATTTTAGGATCTTATGAATCTATTATGTTTGGTATTTATTATATTATTTATGGTATAAATATTATATATCCCTCCAACACAATGGTTAATTGTTGATATCTGAAGAGATAATATGAATGGGGATGAATATTGAATCCATTACCAGATTTAATAATTTTTTGGGAGTGAACCCATTCGATGTTGAATAATTGTATTTTATGTTTTCATTTTCTTACTTGTAATTGTATAATAACGAAAATATTTTATATGATTATAATTATTTTACATAATCCCATATTTGTTAAGATTATTTTATACCACGATGGCTCATAAATGTTTTTATATTATGGGTCATGCCTTGTGACATTTGATAGTATTATTCTATGACTTATGATACATGGTAAATGACTCATTTGGGATGATTTTATAATGTTAATAATATGTTCCTAGTTATACTCTCATAAACATATTTTTATCTTATGAAAAATTATGATTGATTTAGATCTCCCATGTTTATCTGATGTGATGATCCGAGTTTGCCACATATTATGCCTCCTTTTTCCATAGGAAATGTAGATGGTTTTGTTAATTTATGAGTCTAGAAGTGTACAATATATAATGAATGATGTTGGAGATGTAAAATATTTTTAATAAATATGTTGTATAAAGTTTTACTCTTTAATGAATGTAAACTATTACAATCCATGGGGATGTTTTGTAAGGAAAATTATTGAATATTAATCAGACAAGATGTAAAATTTATTTATTTCATGCTCATGTCCCAAATGTTTGTATCAATGAAATATTTGGTTTTTTATGGAATCTATGAGGAAATATTATTTGTGGGATTCCAAGGATAAGCCTATTTATATGAAAATAATCTATTTTATATAAAATAATTGTCCATGTAGTAACATGGAAATGAAAACCCTGTCTCAATAATATCATGTGAATAATGTTTATGACACAGATTCACCTTGAGATTATATCCTTGAATGTTTTGGTGGGTTATTAACATAGTCATTCCTTAGTAGAAGAAAATTAAGAACAACTAAAAATATTTTCAGGAATACATATAATATACGAATTGATAAATTCACATACTAATTATGATCCATTATGAAGGATTTGAATATAAATAAATATAATTACAAGATGACCATAGAAATTATTGGTTAATGTTATAGTTACATGGACTAAAAATAATGTTTCATAAACATGGAATCCTAAAAATTGTTTTTAAAATTATGTTGTTTATCAAAAGGATTGGTTTTTCTTATAATAAGTTTTTTTATTTTAGTAAAAAATTGAATATTGAAAATAGAACCTGATTTGTTAAAAATTTCACATTAATATTTAAATGACGTATTTGAGCATAGTTCTATAAATTCTATTATATCATGGAATATATCAAAAAGTTTAAATTCTTATCCTCACAGATTATATGTCAAATTTCTAGTGAAATACACTAATATTATGATGATTTCTTCATGAATCTATTGTTATTTTCTAATTGATGTTTGTTGCAATGTGATTCATATAAACCCTATTATTCTACCTCTTTTCTAATTTTTTTTTAGTTTTTTTAAATGAACTGAATTTAGATGCTATATAAACATCCAATAATTGGAGGTCCCATTTCATATTCAAAATGAATAAATGATTTTATAGTAGTGTGAGTATAAATATATAATTACAATGGAATCTAATTGTATTATATGGTTCATAGAACCTGTTAATGAAGGGAATTTATAACTATTTATTGTAAAAACCCAATAATTAATGATATTCAATTGTAGAAATTTGTCTATATATTTCATAAATATTCTGATATTCATCCCATAACTCATGATTCTAAGTTTTAAAATGAGATAATTACTCATGCTACAAATATTTTGAAGATTCTTTATATAATTTCGTGGATTAAGTTGTATGAATTTATAAACTAACAATAGGATTATTTGGATAAAGTATTGATGAGATCTAGTTCTTCCCCTTAAGGTGTAGTATATTTTTTAAGAAAAAATAAAGATCAATGCATCTATATATTTTTTACTAACAAAGTAATAGGATCATAGATTAGAATGAGTTTCCACTTCCCCATATTGATTATTTGTTTGATTAATTTTAGGGATCTATATAAATTTATAGTATTGATCATTATAGTGACATTATTAGTTAGTTATTAAATATGGTGATATACATAAGAAAATCACCATTATGATGTATGGTAACTACGAATTTAATGTGTTTTTATTTGTACTTTCCGATGCCCCTTTAATCTTCAGCAATATCATATAATGAGCCTTCAATGATTAACATAATTAAATTTTGGTTCTCAATATAGTTTATATTCCTATCTATTTAAGGAGGAGGGAAAACATGAAAAAATATTGAGGAATATATTAATGACATTGATGAATGTGAATTTGTATGAAAAATTTTATATGATTCAATTTTTGTTACATAATATATCATTCTTGAGAAATGTGATTGAAATTGAGGGTATATCATTGGATCCTTCAATGAAAATTGTAATTGAATAATGATTATGAATAAAACATTGACCAAGATCCATATTTTTCCTATACTTGAAGGATATTATAAAACATTGTGAGTGGTTTCTCATGGACACCTAAACCACTCACTATGATACAAATCAAGGATTTCATTTTACTATTTATGGATTTATATAATAAAAAATTTAAGGAACTGGAGGGAAGGATTTTCTGAACATCAATGGTCAAACCACCATACACTGGGGAAATGTAATTGATAACTAATGATTCATCTTAGTCTGGTATAATATCTATTCTCATTAGGATTGTAATAGTGGTGGATTATCCCTTTCTTTTATTAATGTTTCAAGATAAAACCTACCCCAATCATGATTTTTACTTATCGACATTGATTTTTTCTTTGAACTATATATAGAGGAATTATATTTTTTGTGAATTCTGTGTAATATATATTATGTGTAATAGGAAATATGATCGGTCAATACTTATGTTATGATCGTCGAACCAAGTCTCTGTGTCACCCGATTTGTCCATGGATCTGTGTGGAGGTTGATGTATCAACGCCACTAGTGGAAAATGATTTGAACATGGACAACAAGGAGTTCCACTAGAAACATGGTGTCGTCTTTGAGTCATGGATGAATTATTGTGTGGCCTGCTCTTGATTTGGTCATCTCGGTCTAGTTTGTAGCGGTGGGAGGGTGTCTGGTAGTTCACAGGCGGTTGAAAGGAGAAGGCTTGATGGTGGTTCAACCGCGGGATTGGATCCAATTCCGGGAACAATAAATTTTAATGTACTAATGATTGTGTGAGGTGATGAGAATGGAGGCAGGGGTGGCCTTGAAGAGTGCGGTGGCCTTGCAGTTTCTATTGAGCGGGGTGATCGGGTGGGAAGCCCATATCTCAGTGAGGAAGTGATGGGTACATGCATGGAGTAGGAGGTGTGGAAATATGTTTTCACAATTGTGAGTGTTACTTATTGTTAAATGAATGTTGCGAGGGAGTCACTCAATCCATCTGTGAAGCAGGTCTTTGAGCAGATAAAAGGTAAGCTTAGTGTTGAGGAGTTGCCCTTGTTGGAGTGTGATGCCTGTTAAGTGTAGTCAGTATCTGGCAGTTTAAACTGAGATGAAAGAGGATTTTCTGAAGTACAGGGTGTATAGGTCCTCTCAGGTATCGGGTTCACAGGCCTGGAGCAAGAGGAGACACCCAATGTGATGGTTGAACCGCAAGTGCATACTGGCTATAATCTGTAAATTGGTTCTAGTAATCATGAAAATCCTGCAGTGGATAACTCAAGGATGGGGACTCCTTAGGTCATTGGAAATGAGATAAACCAACAATTCCTTTCTTAGATTGATCAAAATAGGATCTCTCGGAAGATTGGAGGAGAGTCTATGATAACCTCAGATGGTGTCTTGGTAAGGAACGATGTTGGATGAAAAAAAGTCTTCCCTGTTAATCTCACTGGTAAATGGTGAAATGACTCTGAAAATTATAAGAATAATGAATGAGGTGTTGAAAGACCTTCTTAAATTGATATTTTTCAAGGTGTTTGGAATAATTTTTCTACAAGTGAAGGTGATGTGACTACTCCACTAAAGAGGAAACCAAGAAAGGACAACTCTTACTTACCAAAGATGTTATCCACCAGGTTTTCATCCAGGGAAAAAAATGGGATTCCTTTTAACTTTAAATGATCTATGTGAGAAAGAAATAAAATAAGGAGAAACTCTATGTTGAGAAACTGGAGCTCAGAAGGATGTTTGTAAAGGTTTTGATGAAATATGATACGAACTCCTAATGGTAGTCAGCTACTATGGAGGATGCACCTTATTATGTAAGTGGTGAGGATTATGATTACAATGATATATAGTTGTTCTTTTCTGGTTGTACCTGATATTTGGATGTGGCTAAGTCGTCTGTATGTACTCTCATTCTTCTATTTTTGTAATTTCCCTTTATTTTAATAAAGGTTCAGAGGTCTTCCTCTAATTGAGATTTCTTGGTATAGTGGATACAAATAGATGTTTTTATTAAATGACATTTTTCTATTAAAAAAATTAAATGTAAATACATTACATATCGCCCTCAATAAGACACATTAAACCCTATGAATGAGATACCGCTTTAGATGAATCCACTCCTTCTAATTTATTCTTCATTTTACTATCATTTCACATTATTACGGGTGTTATATTTTGAGGAATTTATTTCCTATACTACTTATCATTTTTTCAAATTTATTTGATTTATTATTCTATATTTTTTTCCCCTATTTCAAGAAGATATGTGTGATTCCAATTTTATTAAATTTTTTATTTCTATGGGTTTATCCAAAATATATTAATAAAAACTATGGTTTCTTCCATCGAATGAGACATGTTTTGGGTCACCCAAAATTTATTTAATGTATCTAGTTCTTTGGAACTCCCATTTTTTTGTTTTATAAATTTAATCAATGTTTCAAACGAATCCTTATATATATAATTAATTCTTTACTCCACTTGTATGATTGATATCGTGTTTTAATGAATTATTTCTATTGGAATGGGCTTAATACATATTACAAGCTATAATTTTTTTAGTGGAACATTTAAAAAAAATTGGTCATTTAATATTTTTATTATGGTTTTAAATGTAATAGAATTTCCATATTTCTTTTAAATTGGATTTTAAAATTCCTTAATTATTTTGAAAGGATTTTGGTCACATGTGAAGTGTTTGTTTAAATATCAGTTTAGAATTGATAAATGGATTTTAATAATTAAAATGTTATTTTTATTTCATTACAAATTTTGTAATGGTATTGATTTTTAAAATTATATTTTTTTAAAAATAAGTGATTTTTCATCATATGAAAATATTTCTAGATGAGGTGTCTCTAGGTGTTCTAAAAAGGCCATTATAAATGGGTATTACATTTTGAGAAATATGTTCTTGAAATAATTTTGTTTCTTCTAAAATATTTATATTAATTTTATATTTTGATCTTATTTCAATGAGATTTAAATGAATGCTTTCATTAAAACTATTGTTTAATTATTATTTTTAAATTAAATTTAAAATTTTTCTTTCAAGTGGTGTTGAAATTTCTTAGCATTATATCAACATTTCTGATATCCTTATTTGAAATTAAAGGAAAATAAGTTTAAAAATGTGTGAGAACATCTTTGATACCCATGTGTTTATCTTTTCATGTCATGGATTGTATCATTATTAGGGATACATTATATTGAAATGGATCTTGTGATGTCTATGAATAGATATGTAGTTAGGGGAATTTTATGTGAGGGTGTCTGAGGTGAGGTTTGAGTACTTTTAGCATTTTAAACATGTTATATAATATTACTGATGCCTCACCTCCACTTATCATATATTGAGAGTCATAGATATATAGTATATTAACTCTATAAGGTAAAACCATAGTGGAGATATTGGGTTTACTAGGGAGTTTTTCTAGTCTATAATACCAATGTTAAACAGGATGGGATAACATTATATTATTCTAGAAATCTTATTTGATCATATTGATGAATAAAATCTTGGAAAATTAATTTTTTTATATTCTAATGGTTATTTGAGATATGTGATAGTTTTAGTTATTCCCACCTTGGTTCCTATATATTATTTAGGTATATTTTACTAAATACATGGGTTAATTCTTATGAGGATATGTCATTTTTGAAAAATAATAGGGATGTTTTTTTATTCAATTCTATTCCCATAGGTTATTTTTCATGGATGCCAATTTCAGAATTAATTCATTTGATTATGTTACATTGTTTCTTAGTGAAAATACATGATTTATAGACCACCTTTCTATGTGATGGTATATATTTAAAAGTGAAATTTTTTTAGAAGTTTTATTTCAAAAAAGAATAATGGTTCAGTTTTATTAAAAGTGTATTTGAGATAAATATTCCCATGAAATTTATTATTTAATTTTTTTATCAAATAATTATAATGAACAAAAAATATTGTCTTGGTGTTTTCATCATAATATAATGACCCCATTATATTTTTTAAATATTTAATTTAAAAATATATACTCATTGTAGTTTTTTTGACATTATATTAGATGGTTTTATAGAAATATACATGTTACTATTCTCTTAGTGTTACTTTCTAGACCCTGTAAAATACAACATTATAACATATGTTAAATATTGAACATTAAAAACTATTTTAGAAATGAATTTTTGTTGTTTTGGTGGGTAGTGACCTACTTGGAATGTTTATAATCATTCCTATATAATATTATCTACTGGTTCTTAGTTCATTCCATGCCCACTCTAGAGAAAGTTGATTGATTTGGGAATCTGATGGATGTTTTTTTTTCATGTTCAAAATGTGGTAGATATTATATGGTTTTATATATCTTATATTTATCTTAATATAATCCATGTTGTGTGTAACATGAAAAAATTGACCTTATCTAATTAGGTTATTACTACATTCTACTGATGAAGGGTAGTGATTAATGTTATTATTATAAGTAATCTATTGGACAGATTACATCTTGGCATATTTTTGGTATTGAGACTTGGGGTGAGGGAAGAGACCTATTGTTTAATTTTTGTTACTACACTATTATATATGATTTTTTTATTTGTGCCTTTTTTTTGTCAATATGACTTATAGAGGGTTTATTCCCGATTTTTATGAGAGAATCTATTCTTTAATATTTCTTATTATTAGGGGATATCAATTACATTTGTTTTCTAGTGATTCTAATGACCTAATGTCAAACCAATGGAGATACAGAGTACAATTTTTTCTAGAGGAGAGTTTAGTTAGGTGATAGTTTTAAGGGATTCCAATTCTAGTTCATTAAAAATATTATAAGACGAGACAAATTCGTTTATTAAAAGGAATCTACACTATTTTCCAAATGGTTGTTATTTTTATTTTTTCTGGTTAGATAGAGGTAGAATTGTTTTATGTACATTGGAGATTGGTCGTGAGAGGGTTATAGATGACCACCCCTCATGAGGATTGTCACGACCTGTCCTCAGTGCCCGTGTCGTGACTACCCCAAACCCGCCATCCATAGGCCAGGGATTGGCGGCTAGCACCAAAGGCATAAATCCCTAAGATGGAAAGGCATTGCCTTTATAAATGTAAAAAAACACAACAGAGTACACAAAAAGAAGTAAACAATAAGTAAAAATAAATACAAAAGAGTGTTTTAGAAAGTAAATGGGCCAGTATACAAAGCCAACTGAACAACAAGTACAAGTAAAAGTGGACAAACAGCTGAAAGTAACGAACAACTCTTGCATCGTCCTCTCGGGTTCCTACCTGAAGTGTAGGTACATATAGCCACCTCAGCACTCACCTATGTCAGTCTCCTCCATGTGATGACTCGTCACAAGGTCCACCTCCAGGTACCGTCCAGTTCTGGCACTCTTAGCCTCGGTCAGTGCACTCCACCGTCTGCATCCAACACAACAAGGTGTAGGCATAGCCCGTGTAGGGGTGAGTATAATAATACTCAGTAGGGACCCATAGACCAGAAAGGTCTCACAATATCCACTAAGGGTAAAAATAAGAAGAAAGATATAATCATGAATTATCAACCAACCCTACTTAGGTATATGCCCATACATTTACCTAAGTTACCAATCTTCGTCCTGCTCCAACTCTCAAGCCCAAGCACCAACCAATTCCACAAAGGAAGTAAAGTCAATCACCACGATCTTAATGGTTGAAAGACATGACTCATCTCACACAGGTATGCCACAATAGTAGAGATATAGATGATCAGATGTAGCCACTGGATCATCTAAGGTGTGGGACCCACACAGGATACAAGACCATCTATGCTGTCAGACCCACACAAGATACATGCCATCTTTCTCATCTAAGCTGTCGGACCCACATAGGATACATGACAGCTATCTCGTCTAAGCTGTCAGACCCACATAGGAAATAGGAAAACTATCTCGTCTAAGCTATCGAACCCACACAGGATACAAGCCAGCTATCTCGTCCAAGCTGTCAGACCCACACAGGATACAGACCAACTATTCTGTCGGACCCACATAAGATACAAGAACATAAGTAAGAACTATCAAACCCACACAAGATTCTGGTACAATATATTTCATCGTCGAACCCACGGAGGATTTCAGTACAGTAGTTGTCGCAGTCCCAACCAGCTCTAGGGTTCCCGCACACAGTAAGATTGATTCCCGGAGGGTCCAATCCTCGAACAAAGGGTCGATAAAACAACTATCACGAAGTCCCGAGTTGATTTATCCTTATGTTCAATCTTGTTAAAAGAAAGTCAACATGACAGACGGTGCGTCAATCGGACCCCCGGTCTGGGAGTTATTGGCTTTTCTGTTCCAGGGGCCCGGTTGGATTTATGCTCGATCCAAAACTGTCTGTTTTCAAAATTCATCCAAAACTCACTAAGAGTATCTCAAAAGGACCGCCTCTTCTTGAGAGTCCTAGTGCCATAGATGGCGCGTCAATCGGACGCGGGGTCTAGAAGTTATTCATGTTTAAGAGAAACGGGCCCGGCCCGTCAAGCCCAGTGTGCTGGCGAGTCGGCCCGACCTGGTTTGGCCGGTCTAACCCCGCTGGGGGTCGGCCCGGCCTGGTTAGGCTGGTTCGTCAAGCTGGGGGGTCAGCCTGGCCTAGTGTGACACGGCCCACATGCGTTCCCGGCCAGCGTTTCGGGCCGGTCTGGTTCTCCCGTCGGCGCTGAGCGGCGCCGCCTCTCCCTGTCCGGCCGGACGAAGCCATCCGGTTCTCTTCGGTGTGAGTGGACCGCACAGCGGGCCATTTTCTCTCCCACAAGGCTCTAAGTGGGGTCGCGGGTCTTCAGCCCAGCCGGAAGGCGGCTGACCGGTTCACCGGCGAGGGGCCCACCGTTGCGGGTCGCAGTTCCCCCGCAGCGCGGCGCCTGATGGCGCCGCGATCTTCTAGCCCGGCCAGCCATAGCCGGCCGGTTCTCCTAGCCAAGCGGCCCGTGGTTTTAGGCCACATCTCCTCCGTGTTGGACCTGTAGGTGTCGTGGTCCACCAGCACGGACGGCAGTAGTGTGCTGGTTCTTCATCCCGAGTGGCCTGCGGATGTGGGCCACAGTTTTCCACCATACGACCGGCGCATAGCCGCCACCTCCGGTAATCGCCATCTCCGGTCGCCAGTGACTCTAGTTGCAACCGCCTATTCTGTCCACCACGGCCTGCATTGTCCCGATCTCCTCCTTCCGGCGCGGTGCGACGGCACTGCACCTTATTGGCTTCGCCTCCATTGTCAACCTCAACAAGAATCAACGGAGGGACATCAGGCAGTGTTTGTTCGGCATGCGCCCTCCGTGTTAGGTGATAACAAATGGCCAAAGACGAACCAAAGCATTCATCAAGAATGAGGGTATAATTTTATTCATTTAAAAATTATACAGAACCCCATACCTTTATTCGATGTTTGTTCATTGATGACGGCGTTGATTCGTTGACTTCGGGGTGTGTCTGAGGAGGAAGCGTCGTTGTTGGTGATGTTCTTCATGGGCAGCGTCTTCCCTTGCTATCCCTAGTTAGAAAGGAGGAATATACATCGTCGTTATTCGGTGGAATCAGAGTTCTTTGTCGTGGGAAAGGTATTCTTCATTAGAGATGTTCCTCATGGAAGAACAATTTCCTTCTAATTCTCTAAAGCCTCCCAACAGAATATTTTCCAAGAAAATAAAATATTAGGCTCCCTCATATTTTTAATATTGCCATGCATTTCAAATCAATTCAAATGAATTCATGACACCACAAAATAATTAATTAATTGTAGAATCTCAATTAATTAATTAGTAGTGTTGGCACATTAATGAGGGAAGGTGGATGGTTTGAAATTAAAAAAAAAGAGTGGTGGCTTCTTTATTTCAAAGTGGAGTTCAATAGGGGGGGTGATTAGTTTGAACTTGTGTGGGCCCCACCACATAATATCCTCCCATGGGAGGTTATGTGGGAGTGGACCCCACCATCATCCTCCCTTTGGAGGTTTTAACTACCATCCATATACATTAACCACCTTTCAATTAAAAATGTGTTACACATACATTTTTATGTTATCCTTAATTTTTAATTAGAAACCCCAATCATTAATTACCACTTCCGATAAAATGGAATTGCGGTAAAGGTATCATTAAGAGAATATCTGAGCTGCGAGTTCATCGGTGTCCTTGGTTTTCAATTTCATGCACCGGTTCAAAAGATAGAAAAACCCGCACGTACCTTTACTAAACTTACCTGAACAAAACTTCAAAAATAGATTCTGGGCACACCGGGCCTCGGAATCAAGCACTGTCAAAAACCACGGACTCGTAAAATTCCAAAGAATTTTTGAAAAGAAAATTTTCTTTGAAATTTATGTGTCTTTAAATTACCCCCACCTCAGGGATTTATGTCCTCGTAAAGCTATAACACACACTAGTGAAACAAAATGGGGTACTGAGAATGCATCTTAGCCTCCCGCTCCCTTGTGCTCTCACGGAGGTTCCCGTGCTTCCAAAAAATGCACACTAGAAGAATCGACTATCCTCGTAGGACCCACTCCTGTTGATCCTCAATCTCCACTGGAACCTACGTGAAAGTCGCCCTATCATCGATGTCCAGCTCCCCATGGTCGATGATGTGGGATGGGTCATGCACGTATATCCTCAGCTGAGATACGTGGATGAAGTCGTGCACCCGGTGCAACTGAGGTGGAAGGGGTAGGTGGTAACCACCTCGCCTACACTACTGAAGACCTGAAACAGCCCGATAAATTGTGGAGCTAACATACCGCCCCAGTGAAATCTCCATAGACCTCGTCAAGGTGAGACCTGTAGGAAGACGTGGTCGCCATCCTCGAACTTCAGTGGTCCCCGTATCCTATCAGTATATGACTTATGTCTGCTCTGTGTAGTCTTCATCCACTCCTGGATGATTTTCACCTTCTCCATCGTAGCCTGCACCATCTCTGGTCCTACAAGTGCTGACCCCCCTTGGTCAGTCCAGCACAGAGGTGATCTACAAGGTCAGTCATACAGTGCCTCATAAGGGGACATCCTGATGTTGGAGTGGTTGCTGTTGTTGTACGCAAACTACACCAAGGGTAAGTGATCCTCCCAGCTGTGACCAAAGTCGAGGACGCATGCACGGATCATGTCCTCAAGAGTCTGAATGGTCGTCTCAGTCTGACCATACATGTGAAGATGGAAGGCGGTACTCAAGAGAAGTTGCATCCCAAAAGCCTAATGTAACCCCTTCCATAATCGGGAAGTGAAACGAGCATCTCGATAGGAGACGATAGTCGATGGCACACCATTAATCTGTATGATCTTCTGAATGTAGAGACATCCAAATCTCTATACTGATCCTGGATCTCTGATCAGTAGGAAGTGGGCTGACTTGGTGAGTTTGTCGACAATCAACGAGATAGAGTCATGTCCTCTAGATGTACGTGGAAGCCTCGACATGAAATCCATGGATATCCCATCCCACATATTCTCTATGACCTATAATGTTTGTACCAAGCCTACTGGTACCTGGTTATCTGCCTTCACCTGCTTACAAGTGAGGCACCGTGAAACAAACTCTGCTACCACCTTCATCATACCTGGCCACCAGTGCTGTCATCTGAGGTCCTGTTACATCTTCACCACTCCTGGATGTACCGATAGAGGGGAAGTGTGGAACTCCCTCAACACCTCCTCCTGTAGTGAAACTGGTATCATGGTCTGTCCTCTAAAGAGTATGACGTGTTCCCCACCTTTATAAAATCCATCATGTACCTTCCCTGGGGATATCTGAGCTCGTCATGCCTCAGACTCAACATCCCCACATTTCACCTCTCTGAATCACTGAAGGAGTGGAGGAGTGACTGTGAGAGACTGCAGAAAGGCTACCCCATCTCTATCCACAATGGATATCTGCAACCCGGCCAGATGCTCTATCGCCTCTCCTAGCAGCTAAATGCTCGGTCTCCTACTGAGAGCATTTGCGACAATGTTTCCCTTCCTAGGAGTATAGCTATCTCTAAGTCATAGTCTTGGACGAACTCAAGTCATCGTCGTTGTCTCAGGTTCAGGTCCTTCTGTGAGAAGATATACCCGAGTCTCCGGTGGTTAGAGTAGACTGTAAAATGCTCGCCCATAAGATATTTCCTCCATATCATCAAGGAGAAAACTAGAGATACTAACTCCAGGTCATGGGTAGCATAGTTCTGCTCGTGTTGTCTCAACTTCCATGAACTATACGTGATCATTTCATGCTCCTGCATTAGGACACAACCATGTCTGGTCCCTAATGCGTCGCAATAAACTACATACCCAATTTTCTCTTCCGGTAGCCTCAAGATGGGCGCAATGTTCAACCTCTAACTCATCCCATGAAAGCTCTACTAGCACCTCCCTGACCATACAAAGGGTTTCCCCTTATTCGTCAAAGCTGATAGTGGTGCTGCAACTCTGGAGATGTATGGCACAAAGGTAAGTCTTTTCGACTCCTGGGTGATAGACTGCACCCTCTTATTCATGATTCCATCAAGTGCTACCTGGGTTTTACTTTTCTTAGACCAAGGAAAAACCCATCCTTATGTTATATATAATCCACAACATTTTTTCCTAATACATTCAATCTGTGTATGGACTGTGGTTGCCCAGTCCATACCCAAACTAACGTCCTAAGGCCCCAACGCTGCCACCAAGAGGTTCCAACTGAAACTCTCACCTCAATGGTCAGATCACACCATCGGCGTAAGTGGGATTATCGAGTCTCCTACCAAAGGTTTCTCCAGACATGAGGGTCAAGTCAACAGCTTAACCAGAAACTCTAGGTATTGGACAAGATTCGTGGGAGGAAGGAATGATTGGTACTTATGTCTATTGATACATCATATAGTAGTAGACATAGAACGTACCTCAAATAATTCATAGATCACTTGGATCACACTCCTTGACCACAAGAAGCTACTCTCTTCCCCTTCCCTCTAGCTCCATGATCCTAGTGGGGACTACAAAGCCGGGTGGTTGAAACATGTCGAAATGTTCACCACCTCATGATGCTCTCCTAGATCTTCTTCTACTTCTGCTGCCTGGTGGATTCATCTGTCCTTAAACACACCTCTCTTAGAGGTGCATGCTATAAAGCACTATTCGCATCGTTTGCATCGACTACCAGGAAAGATCAGTATGCCTCAATGAATACTCTGTTACTGACATTTCGTCCTGCCGAAGATGTATAAGCTCTAGAAAACATTCATCCACCTCTTCAATACAGTCCTCAGCTGGCTATGGATCGGTTTCGCCTCAGAACATGAGGGATATATGGTGCTGAAACACATGTAAGGCACTAAGCCTACAAGTGTCCTCTGACGGTACCACCAGTAGTGTCTGCTGACCAACATGCAATGATATAGTTGCCACACTACCCGAACGTAACATCTCGGAAAATGGTCCAAGTACTGAAACCTCATCATTATGAATCCTCACGGTCACTCACTGAAAAATATTAGTAGCTATGATCTACATCTTCTCTAATAGTGTCTCAGCTAGGTGGAATACTCCAGTAATCACCTTCACCTAGTCATCGGCTGCCTTGGAATCTTCCTCGCCTTGAAACCTTGGAGGCCTCTGCCGCTGGAACTCGTGAAATGTGCTCAGTCAGTGTTCACCATCCGCCAGTGTGGATTGGGGTATCTTCTACCCTATGGGTGGGGGTGCTGTAGGTACACCACCCGATGGTGCCAACATAGAAAGAGGGCCCTAAACTGGAGCCTCGTCGCTCGGTGGCCTTCAACGTATACTCTATCAGAAACCCTATCTGGCTATCTACACAGTAGAATCCTGATAAGGTAAAGGTGCGCCATAGTCAATAAGTTATACCTAGTGTGATGACTCAAAGAGTTCATAAAGAAGCCTCTTGAAAACATACTCACAATCATTGTTTTCATGCACTGAGTCGGAAATCAGAAGTCAGGGTCCTTGTGTATGGATATGTCGGCCGCTGCACCAACACTAGACTCCCTAGACTAAAAAACACACTCAATTCTATAAACACTATTTGTTCACAGTAATACATATCCAAGTCCTATGTTCTGCGGTAGAACTGACTCCTTTGATACCAATTTTTCAAGACCCTTCTTTGGGGCCCGTACCGTGACTACCCAAGCCTGCCTTCCATAGGCCAGGGGCTGGCGACTAGCACCAAAGGCATAAATCACCATACTGGGAAGGAATTGCCTTTATAAAAGTAATCAAACACAACAGAGTACGCAACAGGAAGTAAATACTATGTAAAACGGAATACAAAAGACTGTGCTAGAAAGTAAATGGGCCAGTATACAAACCCAACTAAACACCAAGTACAAGTAAAAAAGGGAAAAACAGTTGAAAGTAAAGAGAAGCTCCTGGATTTTCCTCTAGGGTTCCTACCTGAAGGGTAAATACATACGGCCACCTTAGAAATCACATCCATCATTCTCCTCTATGTTCCAACTCATCTCAAGGTCTACCACCAGGTACAGTCCGGTCGTGGCGCTCGCAGCCTCCGTCAGCGTTGTCCATCTTCTGCATCGAACACAAAGTGGTGCGGGCATAACCTGTGTAGGGGTGAGTATAACGATACTCAGTAGGGACCCCGAGACCAGCAAGGTCTCACAATATCAACTAAGGATAAACAAAATAATAAAGATACAATCACGAAGTATCAACCAACCCTACTTAGGTATATGCCCATATATATACCAAAGATACCAATCCCAATACGGCTCCAACTATCGAGCCCAAGCACAAACCAATTTTTCAAAAGAAGTAAATTCAATCACCATGATGTTAATGGTTGAAATACATGACTCATATCACAAAGATATGCCACAATAGTAGAGAGAGATATATAGATGATTAGATGTATCCACTGGACCATCTAAGCTGTCGGACCCACACAGGATACAAGACCAGCTAAGCTGTCGGACCCACACATGATACATGCCATCTATCTCGTCTAAGCTGTCAGACCCACTCAGGATATAGGCCAACTATCTCATCTAAGTTGTCGGACCCACACAGGATACAGGCCATCTATTTCGTCTAAGCTATCGGACCCACACATGATACAGACCAACTATCTCGTCTAAGCTGTTGGACCCACACAGGATACATGCCAACTATTCTGTCAGACCCAAACAGGATTCAAGAATAGAAGTCAGAACTGTCGAACCCACACAGGATTCCAGTATAGTAGTTGTTTTCATTGAACCCACGGAGGATTCTGGTACAGTAGTTGTCGCAGTCGCAGCCAGCTCTAGGGTTCCCGCCCACAACACGCTCGATTCCGGGAGGGTCCGCTCCTCGAGAAAATGGGTCGATACATCAACGATCATGATGTCCGGAGTTGATGTATCCTGAAGTTCCGTCTCATCAAAAGAAACCCAATGCTAAAGACGGCACGTCAATCAGACGTCTGGTCTGATAGTTATTGGCTTTTCCATTCCAGGGGCCCGGTTGGATTTACGCTCGATCCAAACCCAGTTGTTTTCCAATATCATCCAAAACATACTTAGAGTATCACAAAAGAGCTTCCTCATCTCAAGAGTCCCAGTGTCGCTAACAGCGCGTCGATTGGATATGCGGTCTAGAAGTTATTTACGTTTAAGTGAAACGGGCCCGACCCGTCAAGCCCAGTGGGCTGGCGGGTCGGCCCGATTAGGTATGGCAGGTCCGACCCGGGTGGGGGTCAGCCCTGCCCAGTTTGGCGAATCAATTTTCGAAGTTTGGCTCAGGTACGTTCAGTGAACGAACGAGCGGGATTTTCTAACTTTTGATCCGGTGCTCAGAATTGAAATCTGAGGGCACCGATGAACTCGCAGCGCCGTTATTTGCTTAAGGGGACCTTTTCCGAGGTTGCGTTTTATGCGAGACGAAAGTTAGTTTTTGGGAGAAATTATAAGAAGTTAAATAAAAAAATGTGGAAACATTTTTTTTATTTTGTTGGTTAACATCTCTCAAAGGAAGTTAGGGGTGGGACCCACACCCACTTAACCTCCCTTGAGAGGATTAAGTGTGGTGGGGCCCACACGAACCCTAACTTTTCATCTTCTCTCAAAAATCCCTTCAACCCCTCTTTAAATGACATGACAACTTGTTATTTATTTTGGAGTTATTTTTTATTTGAATTTCAAACCTTTGAAATTCAATTTGTTAAGTGTGTGAATAAAATAAGACTCTAACTTATTTTATTTGGTTAGATTTATCTAGCCTTCTTGAGAGGATTTTGGGTTCTCCTTCTTCTTCTTCAACCTTGATGAAGAACGCGAAGAACCTTCGAGCACCGACGAAGAACGCAACTCCTCTCTTCTTCGTAGCCGGTTGTCTCCGAAGATCAACGACGTCTTCCGTGTCAATGAAAGGGAATGCCGCTTCCTCCTCGGACTTCCTTCGTCGGCTTACAAAGATTCGCCAACGACGTACCTCTTCGGACGTACCTCTTCGTCAACAGATTTGACAAACGATTACCGCGACGCCCGACCTCCGCGACGTTGTCTTCTGCGGGTCGTTGACGAACATCGATCTTGAAACCGAGGTAGGGGTTGTTGTTGGTTTTTTTTTCTTTCTCGTTCTTGGTTCTAGCATGATAGTCTTGTGGATAATTATTTAAGAGTTATCATCTAATGAGAGGGGGGTCGGACCGCACAAACACGGCTGAATTCCCCCTCCTTTGTTCGTGATGATTATTATTTTCTTGTGGATGACGAGATGGTGTGGTGTCGTCGCACCACGCGGGATTTTCGCACGGTTGTATTGCGCGGCGCCGTCGCGCCGCGCCATGGAAGGATCATCATGAACGCGACGTCGTCGCGCCGCATCGAAGAAAACAGAAGGCGCCGCGGCCGGAGCGGGGCCGCGGCGGAGGGGTGCGGTGCCGTCGCACCGTGCCGGACGACAAACACCACGGCCGGTTCCGGGCCGCGGCGGGACAAGAGGACTGACGGCTCGCCGGGCCGCCAGCGTCGGAAGCCGGAAAGGGGACCGGTTTGCCGGTCCCATTGAAGAAAAACCGGCCGGCCAGGTGGGCCGGCCGGAAGAGAGGTGCCGGGGGAATTAATTCCCCCAGCTGGCCACATGAAGCCCCCCCCCCCCACGTGAGGGGGGGACCGGTTACACAAAGGGGGGGGGGGCAGCGCCCCCCTGTTTTCTCAAAAGCAGGCCCCCACATGGGGGGCCGGTTTCTTCAAAAGGCGCGGCTTAAGCCGCGCCGCCAGCTAAAAAAAGCGGGGGCCTTTCCCCCCGCGCGCTGCACCCGTGCGGCACCAGGCCGCACTGCCGCCGGCCGGGTCGGCCCGGACCCGGACCCCCCGTTTTCGAGATGATTTCGGACTTTTCGCCATAACTTGAGCCACGAACCTCCGATTGACAAAACGTCCGCGGCAATGCGATCCTTGGATCGAGACGGTCTATTCGGTATATCACACTCAAAGTTTCAGAATACTTTGAGTTCGGACGGGTTGGTTCGTTCACGAAACCAACCAGGCCTTCGGAGCGGAAACACTCATATCTTGAGCTACGGACATCTGATTGACCTGCCGTCAACTTTGTTGTGTTCCTCTTAGTGAGACACTTCTTTTGGCATACTCCGCCCGAGGTTTGGACGCAGGTGAAGTATAGTCGGGTTGGTTTTGCCTTAAAAACCAACCGGGCCCCTGGGACGAAAAAGCCAATAACTCTCGGACCGGGCGTCCGATCGACGCGTCGTCTGTTGCGTTGAGTTCCTGTTGACGATACGGAAGTTTTGGATACATCAACTCTGGACTTTGTGACAGTTGATGTATCAGCCTCTCGGCTCGTGGAGCGGACCCTCCTGAACGAGCTTGCTGTGTGCGGGAACCCTAGTGCTGGCTGCGACTGCGACTGTTACTGTGACTACCACTGCTACTGCTACTGCTACTGTGACTGCGACGACGATAGTACAGAGATCCTGTGTGGATTCGACGACGACTACAGCACTCAGCGATCCTACGTGGATTAGTGCTACAGGTCCTGTGTGGGCCCGATCCTGTGTGGGTCCGATCCTGTGTGGGTCTTTGCGCTCAGCGGTCCTGTGTGAACCAGCGCCTACAGGTCCTGTGTGGGCCCGATCCTGTGTGGGTCTTTGCGGGGGTTAGTTACCTATCGATCCTTCTTGGGTCCGACGACTTAGATGGATCAGAGATCATCTTTATCGTCCTTTGAAAAAGTATACCTGTGTGAGCTGAATCCTGTTACTTTCTTGTGTGGATTCTGTTGTACTATCCTGTGTGGATTTCGTTTTTCTTTCCTGTGTGGAATACGTATACTTTCCTGTGTGGACTGAGTTGTATTCGGGCTCGGAGGTTGGAGCGTATTGGAATTGATGACTTAGGTATATGTATGGGCATATACCTAAGCAGTGTCGGTTGTTTCTTCGTGATTGTATCTTACCTTTTTGGTTTATCCTTTGTGGATTTTGGGAGACCTTCAGGGGTCTCGGGGTCCCTACTGAGTAGCTTATACTCACCCCTGCACGGGCTATGCCCGCACTACGTTGTGTTGGTTGCAGACGACGGACAGCGTTGATCTTGGCAGAGGCTTGCAGAGCAGGACGGTACCTGGAGGTGGACCACTGGGCGGGACGTGTTCAGAGCGGACGACGGGACCCGAGGAGCAGTGGAGCTATCTGTACCCACCCTTCAGGTGGGATTTCCAGTGGACAGCTCGGTGTAGCGGCTTTTACTTTACAGTTACTGTTTTCCCTTTCGAGTTGTACTTTACTTTCAGTTTGGGTTTGTATACTGGCCCATTTACTTTTCCGTACTTCAGTTGTACTCTGTTTTTACTTAGTGTTCACTATTCCGCTTGCTTACTCTGTGGTGGTTGTTTACTTATCCAAGGCAATGCCTTCCCTTTTTACTAGGATTTACGCCTTGGTGCTAGTCGCCAGCCCCTGGCCTATGGAAGGCGGGCTTGGGGTAGTCACGGCACGGACCCCGAGGGCTCGTCGTGACAAATTGGTATCAAAGGAGTTCGGTTCTACCGCGAACTCTGATCTTTTCTATGTGAAGCAATAATGTTTAGCGTATTGAGTGTGGTTATCAGCCCAGGGAGTCCAGTGTTGGTGCGGCGGCCGACGTATCCGTACACCAGGACCCTGACTTCTGATTTCCGACTTAATGCACGAAAACATTGATTGCGTGTGTGTTTCAAAGTTTTCTTTGTGATTACTTTGTGTCAGCTCACCAGGTATACTGTCTGACCGTGGCGCACCTGTTCCTTTTCAGGATGGCCCCACGACGACAGCCAGCTAGGGTTCCGAGAGTCGAGTGTGACGACAGCCCACCGAGCGAAGAGGCCTCGGTGCAGGGCCCTTTGTTAGCAGTGGCACCGGCGGTAGCTCTACCCGTCGAGCCACCGATGCTTCCAGCACCAGCCGCTGACGATGCACGTCGCCTCAGCGCACTGCATGAGTTTCAGCGCCAGCGACCACCCAGGTTTCGCAGGGAGACGAATCCCCAGGGAGTAGAGGACTGGCTGGAGGCAGTGGTACGTGTGTTTAGGCTAGTGAGGACACCAGCAGACCTCATGGTGATCCTCGCTGCGAGCCTACTACACGCAGCAGCAGGACGATAGTGGATCTTGATGCTCCAGGTTCATGATGAGGCATCTCTACTTTGGACGGACTTTTAGAGCCTCTTCCACTCGGAGTTCGTCCCAGCCACCCTTCGTGCGGTGCGTATCCAAGAGCTTCTTCAGCTGCGGCAGGGCAGCATGACGGTCGCTCAGTACTCGGCGAGATTTACTGATCTCTCGCGCTACTCGACTGACATGGTACGAGACCCATTCTTCCGGGCCCGAACCTTCGAGCAGGGTTTGAGACACGAGATCAGAGCATCGCTGATCTCCCTCAGCATACCGACTCAGACAGGAGTACTGGAGCGGGCCCTTTTGATCAGGAGCTTCCTTGCTGAGTCTACACCAGCGCCGAGACCCACCGCAGGGCGGCACGTGGCAGAGTCATCTGCAGCCGGCAGTCGACGGATGACTCAGGGGTCCAGGCAGACCAGACCTTCAGGCAGACGACCTCAGGAAACTGGCACAGCAGTGCGGGGCACACAGCGCGGAGCCAGTCTTTCGAGTGGAAGACAGTGCTATGCATGCGGCGGGCAGGGCCACATGGCTCGTGACTGCCCGACCCGCCATGCAGAGGAGCAGCAGACGGTTGAGTAACCACCTAGGCAGAGGCAGAGGTTCGACCATGGAGGTCCGCAGGGAACAAGAGGAAGAGGCAGAGGAGCTGGCCGAGCAGCAGGTGGTGGGAGACGCTTTGAGGCTCTACCACCACCACCACCAGGAGGTCCACCCCAACCTCAGGGGAGAGCACAACTTCAGGCAGCTCAAGCTTACGATCATGGAGCTTCGTAAGCGGGTGGACTAGTGCAGGACTAGCTCCAGGCATAGAGGCCTTTGCCCATAATGCCTCTAGCTTCGTAGTTTGTGTTGCCTTGTGTCCTTGTACATTGAGTTTAAGTAATAAAAGACTCTTGCTTTGGTGACTTTTTCTTTCTTGTCTTTTGTTTGTTTTTACTAAGAGGTGCCGGTTAAAAAAAACTGTTGACTTGACCCTCACTTGCGAGATTCTTACTGGAGGAAACCCAGTGACCACACACTGATGCTGACAGTGTGACTCAACCCTTGGAGGCGAGAGTAACAGTTGGATATCTTGGTTGCAGCGTCGAGGCCTTACGACGTCATCCATGCCATGAATTAACTAATCATGACGGGATTGACTGTATTAGGCAAGGAACGTGGTTCATCCATGGGATGAGACCGGATTTCACTTTTCGGCAAAGGAGAAATCTTTGCATCTTTGCCGTACGTTAAGGAGGAAGGGGAAACCCTTCATGTGGTCAGACAGATGTCAACAGAGCTTCCAGGAGCTGAGACAGAGGTTGACTAGCGCACCTATCTTGGGGTTGCCTGAGGAGGGAGTAGGGTACGTAGTCTACTACGATGCATCAGGGACCAGACTCGGATGTGTTCTGATGCAGGAGCGGGCAGTGATCGCCTATGGATCACGTCAGTTGAGGCCGCTTGAGCAGAACTACGCTACCCATGACCTGGAGTTAGCAGCAGTGGTCTTCGCTCTGAAGACATGGCGACATTACCTGATGGGCGAGCGCTTTACAGTCTTTTCTGATCATCAGAGTCTCAGGTATATCTTCTCGCAGAAGGACCTGAACCTGAGATAGTGGCGATGGCTCGAGTTCCTCCAGGACTATGACTTTGAGATAGTCTATACTCCTGGGAAGGGGAACGTAGTATCCGATGCCCTCAGCAGGAGGACGTCCATTCAGCTACTTGAGGAGGCAACGGAGCAGCTAGCCTCTTTACAGATATCCTTCGTGGATAGAGATGGAGCAGCCTTCCTTCATTCTCTCACATTCACCCCTCCACTGCTGTAGCGGGTCAGAGAGGCACAGCGAGAGGACGCTGACTATGAGACACGACATGCACAGATATCCTCGGGACAGACACCTGATGGCTTCTCCCTTGGAGCAGAGCACGACATCCTTTTCAGAGGACGTACCATGGTACCAGTCTCTTTGCGAGAGGAGGTGCTGAGAGAGTTTCACACTTCTCCTTTGGCGGTACATCCTGGAGTGGTGAAGATGTACCAGGACCTTAGACGACAGCACTGGTGGCCGGGCATGAAGAAGGCAGTAGTAGAGTTTGTTCCTCGATGCCTCACCTGCCAGCAGGTGAAGGCAGATCATCAGGTACCAGCAGGCTTGGTACAGCCCTTGGTGGTCCCAGAGTGGAAGTGGGACGGGATATCTATAGACATCGTGACTGGACTTCCACGCACTTCTAGAGGTCACGACTCCATATGGGTGATTGTTGACCAACTCACCAAGTCGGCACACTTCTTACCCATCAGAGAGCAGGGTTCGATGGAGATCTTGGGACATCTCTACGTTCAGGAGATTGTGCGGCTCCACGGCGTGCCATCATCTATCGTCTCCGATCGAGATGCTCTCTTTACTTCCCGGATTTGGAAGGGGTTACAGGAGGCGTTCGGGACGCAGCTATGTCTGAGCACAGCCTTTCACCCTCAGAAGGATGGTCAGACGGAGAGGACCATTCAGAATCTCGAGGACATGCTCTGCGCATGTGTCCTCGACTTTGGTCGCAGCTGGGAGGACCACCTACCGTTGGTGGAGTTTGCGTACAACAACAGCTACCACTCCACCATCGGGATGGCACCATATGAGGCGTTGTACGGCCGACCATGTAGATCTCCTTTGTGCTAGACAGACCCAGGGGAGTCAGCACTTGTGGGACCGGAGATGGTCCAGGCCATGGCAGAGAAGGTCCAGGTCATCCAGGAGCGGATGAGGACAGCTCAGAGCCGGCAGAAGTCATACGCTGACTGGAGGCGGAGTCCACTAGAGTTTGAGGATGGCGACCACGTCTTCTTGCGGGTCTCACCTCGACGTGGTATACGGAGATTTGGCCGAGGCGGCAAGTTATCTCCGCACTTCATCGGACCTTTCCAGGTCCTCTGCAGGATTGGCGAGGTGGCTTATCGCCTGGCTCTACCACCTCAGCTGCACCGGGTGCACGACATCTCCCACATGTCTCAGCTGAGGAGATACGTGCACGACCCGACGCACATCATTGACCATGGGGAGCTTGACGTTGATGATGGGATGACTTTTACGGAGGTCCCGGTGGAGATCGAGGATCGACAGGAGCGGGTCCTACGTGGGAGATCGATTCCTCTTGTGCGCATCAGATGGCAGCACAGGAACCTCCAGGAGAGCACATGGGAGCGGGAGGCTCAGATGCGTGCTCAGTACCCTCATTTGTTCCCCTAGTTTTTGATGTATCTTTACGGGGATGTAAAGCCCAGAGGTGGGAGTAATGTAAAGACCCGTAAAATTAAAGGGAAATTTTTTCTTACTTTTCTTTGGAATTTTATAAGAACGCGGTTTCTGACGGCACCTGATTCCGAGGCCCGGAGTGCCCGGAATCAATTTCCGAAGTTTGACTCGGGTACATTCAGTGAACAAATGAGCGGGATTTTCTATCTTTTGATCCGGTGCTCGGAATTGAAATCCGAGGGCACCGATGAACTCGCAGCGCCGTTATTCTCTTAAGGGGACCTTTTCCGAGGTTGCGTTTTATGCGAGACGAAAGTTAGTTTTGGGAGAAATTATAAGAAGTTAAATAAAAACAATGTGGAAACACTTTTTTTTATTTTGTTGGTTAACTTCTCTCAAAGGAAGTTATGGGTGGGACCCACACCCACTTAACCTCCCTTGAGAGGATTAAGTGTGGTGGGGCCCACACGAACCCTAACTTTTCATCTTTTCTCAAAACTCCCTTTAACCCCTCTTTAAATGACATGACAACTTGTTATTTATTTTGGAGTTATTTTTTATTTGAATTTCAAATCTTTGAAATTCAATTTGTTTAGTGTGTGAATAAAATAAAACTCTAACTTATTTTATTTGGTTAGATTTCTCTAGCCTTCTTGAGAGGATTTTGGGTTCTCCTTCTTCTTCTTCAACTTTGACGAAGAACGCGAAGAACCTTCGAGCTCCGATGAAGAACGCCACTCCTCTCTTCTTCGTAGCCGGTTGTCTCTGAAGATCAACGACGTCTTTCGTGTCAACGAAAGGGAACACTGCTTCCTCCTCAGACTTCCTTCGTCGGCTTACGAAGATTCTCCAACGACGTACCTCTTCGGACGTACCTCTTCCTCAACGGATTTGACGAACGATTACCACGACGCCCAACCTCCACGACGTTGTCTTCCGCGGGTCGTTGACGAACATCGATCTTGAAACCAAGGTAGGGGTTGTTGTTGGTTTTTTTTCTTTCTCGTTCTTGGTTCTAGAATGATAGTCTTGTGGAAAATTATTTATGAGTTATCATCTAACGAGAGGGGGGTCGGACCGCACAAACACGGCCGAATTCCCCCTCCTTTGTTCGTGATGATGATTATTTTCTTGTGGATGACGAGATGGTGTGGTGACGTCGCACCACGCGGGATTTTCGCACGGTTGTATTGCGTGGAGCCGTCGCGCCGCGCCATGGAAGGATCATCATGAACGCGACGCCGTCGCGCCGCGTCGAAGAAAACCGAAGGCGCTGCGGCCGGAGCGGGGCCGCGGCGGAGGGGTGCGGTGCCGTTGCACCGTGCCGGACGATGAACATCGCGGCCGGTTCCGGGCCACGGCGGGACAAGAGGACCGGCGGCTCGCCGGGCCGCCGGCGTCGGAAGCCGGAAAGGGGACCGTTTTTCCGGTCCCGTTGAAGAAAAATTGGCCAGCCAGGTGGGCCGGCCGGAAGAGAGGTGCCGGGGGAATTAATTCCCCCAGCTGGCCACAAGAAGCCCCCCCCCCCCACGTGAGGGGGGGGGGGGGGCGGTTACACAAAGGGGGGGCAGCGCCCCCCCCCCCCTTTCTCAAAAGCAGGCCCCCACATGGGGGGCCAGTTTCTTCAAAAGGCGCGGCTTAAGCCGCGCCGCCAGCCAACAAAAGTGGGGGCCTTGCCCCCCGCGCGCTGCACCCGTGCGGCGCCAGGCCGCACCGCCGCCGGCCGGGCCGCGCCGCCGCGCCGGGTCGGCCCGGACCCGGACCCCCCGTTTTCGAGGCGATTTTGGTCTTTTGGCCATAACTTGAGCCACGGACCTCCGATTGAAGAACCGTCAGCGGAAATGAGATCCTTGGATCCAGATGGTCGATTGGGTATATTGTACTCAAAGTTTCGGAATACTTTGAGTTCGGCCGGGTTGGTTCGTTCACGAAACCAACTGGGCCTTCGGAGCGGAAACACTCATATCTTGAGCTACGGAAATCCGATTGACGTGCCGTCAGCTTTGTTGCGTTCCTCTTATTGAGATGGTTCTTTTGTCATACTCCGCCCGAGGTTTGGAGGTAGGTGGAGTACGGTCCGGTTGGTTTTTCCTGAAAAACCAACCGGGCCCCTGGGACGAAAAAGCCAATAACTCTCAGACCGGGCGTCCGATCGACGCGCCATCTGTTGCGTTGAGTTCCTGTTGACGATACGGAAATTTTGGATACATCAACTCTGGACTTTTTGACAGTTGATGTATCAGCCTCTCGGCTCGTGGAGCGGACCCTCCTGAACGAGCTTGCTGTGTGCGGGAACCCTAGTGCTGGCTGCGACTGCGACTGTTACTGTGACTACTACTGCTACTGCTACCGCTACTGTGACTACGACGACGATAGTACAGAGATCCTGTGTGGATTCGATGACGACTACATCACTCAGCGATCCTACGTGGATCAGTGCTACAGGTCCTGTGTGGGCCCGATCCTGTGTGGATCCGATCATGTGTGGGTCTTTGCGCTCAGCGGTCCTGTGTGAACCAGCGCCTACAGGTCCTGTGTGGGCCCGATCCTGTGTGGGTCTTTGCGGGGGTTAGTTACCTATCGATCCTTCGTGGGTCCGACGACTTAGATGGATCAGAGATCATCTTTATCATCCTTTGAATAAGTATACCTGTGTGATCTGAATCCTGTTACTTTTCTGTGTGGATTGTGTTGTACTCTCCTGTGTGGATTTCGTTTTCATTCCTGTGTGGAATACGTATACTTTCCTGTGTGAACTGAGTTGTACTCGGTCTAGGAGGTTGGAGCGTATTGGAATTGATGACTTAGGAATATGTATGGGCATATACCTAAGCAGTGTCGGTTGTTACTTTGTGAGTGTATCTTACCTTTGTGGTTTATCCTTTGTGGATTTTGGGAGACCTTCAGGGGTCTCGGGGTCCCTACTGAGTAGCTTATACTCACCCCAGAACGGGCTATGCCCGCACTACGTTGTGTTGGTTGCAGACGACGGATAGCGTTGATCTTGGCTGAGGCTTGCAGAGCAGGACGGTACCAGGAGGTGGACCACTGGGCGGGACGTGTTCGGAGCGGACGACGGGACCCGAGGAGCAGTGGAGCTACCTGTACCCACCCTTCAGGTGGGATTTACAGTGGACAGCTCGGTGTAGCGGCTTTTACTTTAAAATTGTTGTTTTCCCTTTCGAGTTGTACTTTACTTTCAGTTTGAGTTTGTATACTGGCCCATTTACTTTTCCTCACTTCAGTTGTACTCTGTTTTTACTTAGTGTTCACTATTCCTCTTGTTTACTCTGTGGTGGTTGTTTACTTTTCAATGGCAATGCCTTCCCTTTTTACTGGGATTTACGCCTTGGTGCTAGTCTCCATCCCCTGGCCTATGGAAGGTGGGAATGGGGTAGTCATGGCACGGACCCCGAGGGCGGGTCGTGACAGTTGGCCCTGCCCGGTGGGGCACAACCCTACCGTAGACCTGGCACCGGGTTGCGGGCCGGTCCGGTTCACCCGGTGGTGCAGCCTCTCCCTGCCTGGCCAGCCGAAGCCAGCCAGTTCTGTCCTATGAGAGCGGCCCGCACGGACAGCTACTGTCTCTCCCACATGGCTCCAAGAGGCGTTGTGGGTCTTCATCCCGGCCGGCATGCGGTCGGCCGGTTCACCGGTGTGCGGCCCGCGTTTGTGGGCCACGGTTCTCCCGCAGCGCGGCGCCGCGATCTTCTAGCCCGGCAGGCCGTAGCCAGCCGGTTCACCCAGCCAAGCAGCCCATGGTTTCCGGCCGCATCTCCTCCATGCGTCACCTGTGGGTTCTGAAGTCCACCTACCCGACTGGCAGTAGACGTCCAGTTCATCAGCCTGAGCGGCCCACGGATGTGCGCCGCAGTTTTCTGATATGCGACCATCGCACAGCCGCCCCCTCTGGTCGCCGCCGTCTCCGGTCGCCATCGACTTTGGTCGCCACAGCCTCTTCCATCCACCACGGCCTACTTGGCCGCGGTCTCCTTATTCTGTCGTGGTGCGATGGCACCACGCCCTATTGGCTCAGCCTCCATTGTCAATGCAAACAACAATCAACGGAGGGCCGTCGGGCCGTATTTCTTTAGCCCGCGCCCACCGTGTTAGGAGATAAGAAATGGCCAAAGACAAACCAAAGCATTCATCAAGAATGAGGGTATAATTTTATTCATTTAAAAATTATAAAAAACCCCCTACCTTGATTCTAATTTCATTCATTGATGACAACATTTATTCATTGACGTCAGGGTGCATCTGAGGAGAAAGCGTCGTTGTTGGCGATGTTCTTCGCGGGGCATCTTCCCTTGCTATCCCCAGTTGGAAAGAAAGAAGACACGTCATCATTCTTCGGTGGAATCGACAATCTTCGTCGAGAGAGAGGTGTTATTAGTTGGAGATGTTCTTCATGGAAAAAACACTTTCCTTCTAATTATTCAATTCATTCCAACAGAATATTTTCCAAGAAAATAAAATATTAGGCTCCCTCATGTTTTTAATATTTCCATGCATTTCAAATCAATTCAAATTAATTCATGACACCACAAAAAAATTAATTAATTGTGCAAGTTCAATTAATTAATTAGTAGTGTTGGCACATTATTGAGGGAAGGTGGATGGTTTGAAATGTAAAGGAAAAGAGAGGTGGCTTCATTAATTCAAAGGGGAGTCCAAGAGTTTCAAAGGGGTTCAAGGGAGTTTAAAGGGGAGGTGAAGAGTTTGAACTCGTGTGGGCCCCACCACATAATATCCTCCCACGGGAGGTTATGTGGGGGTGGGCCCGACCACCATGCTCCCTTTGGTGGTTTTAACTACCATCCAAATACTTTAACCACCTTTGAAATCAAAATGTGTTATACACACATTTTTATTTAATCCTTGATTTTTAATTAGAAACCCCAATCCTTAACTACCACTTCCGATAAAACGAAACTATGGTAAAGGTATCCTTAAGAGAATATCGGCGATGCGAGTTCATCGGTGTCCTCAATTTTCAATTCCAAGCATTGGTTAAAAAGATAGAAAAACCCGCACGTACGTTTACTGAACGTACATGAACAAAACTTCAAGAATTGATTTCGGGCACACCGGGCCACGGAATCAGGCGCCGTCGGAAACTACAGACTCGTAAAATTCCAAAGAATTTAAGAAAAAAAATTCCATGAAATTTCCGAGTCTTTACAAGGATTCCAGAGATTGAAACCCCCCAAAATCTTATGAAATATATTTTCTCAAATAATTTACATTTCTTGGATAAATTTTTGTATACACAACATGATGAGTTAAGAAAACATGACACGCTATTAAAAAATATTTAATTTATATAATAATTATTGCCTTGAAATTGGAATGGATATATTGAATAATATTAAATAATTTTTGATAATGAATTCTTACACATGTATATATTAAATAAATTATTTGATAAAAAACTAATTAGAAATGAAAATATAAACCATGTCAAAAAATCATTTTCTATAGAACTAATTTTATGCACACATATGTGTTTAACCTCAAACAAACTAAACAAATAACTTATAGTGAATAGTTTTAACGTAATTTATATATATTATATTTAACTAAAAATTAAAAATTCATATAATGCTTTTTTATGGATTAGATATGAATAATTCAAATTTTATGCTAAAAATAATTTTTTTATAAAAAAAATTTTAGGACACATTATGCGCACATATTTTAAAAATAATTTTTTCAATTTTTTGAAATGTTATTTTAAAAAAAAATTATTCATTTTTTAAAATAATAATTTTGTAATTATGTCTATGTGATTTTTTGATAATTTTTTGAAAATATAATTTTTCCAGTAGACAATGAGAAATACTTGTTTTTATTAAACAATTACATTTTCATTGAAAGAATTTAAATGATAATTTTTATATTTGTTTTGTTTAAAATTTAAAATTAATGAAATTATATAACTATGAATATAATTTATGTTATTTTAATAAATTTCATATTAAATATTGATATAAAATCTTTTTAATCGTTTGACACATTTCTCTTTGGATAATATCTTATTCATCATGTTTGTAGGATAAATTTAAATTATATTAAACTAATATTGTGAATAGGATTTCATAAAATTGATTCTAATTTGGAATCAAATTAATCTATATTATCTAATTTATCCTACTTAACATTTTAAAACAATGAATAGTAAATAGGTAAAAATTAAATACCATTGTTAACATAAAAAAAAGTTTACCGTGGGATAAACTAAAAATATAAGGGATAAAATCCATATGAAACATTTCCACAATACATAGGATGGGTATATTGAAATAATTATTACATAGGATATATTTTTATGTTCATTTGGTTAACTTTTCTTGAAAAGTGACCAATGTAACAAATTAATTAAAAAAGGAAAAATTTCAGCTACTTATTTTTAAAGATAAAATTTTCATTCATTTATATTGAGAAGAATTATTTGAGTGAATTTTAATAGTCATTTTTACCATAAATAATAAAAATAAATGGTGGTAATTATTTATTAATTTTTAGCAATAATATAATTACTTTAAATTAATTTGAAATTCCATTTTATGAATTATATAACTAATATGAAACTGAAATATGGGATTTTAGAAACATTAAATTTAACGTAAATTGAATCAATAATTATATGTAATTAATTATATTTATATATAATTATATACTATTGTAACAACGATAAATTCGAATTCCACTTTGTCTTAATTCCTTTAAATTCAAATTAATTTTATATTGTTAAAATTGAAATTAATGTTGTTTTATAATAAATAATATTATCTTCATTGAATTAAAATTTGTAAAAATGATGTACTCTTATAAGTTATATTTAGTTTTTTTTAAATATTAATCATGGTCCATTTTAGAAAAATGACCCTTTTATAATATTTTTATTTCCCCATATTAATAAATCATTTCAAAATATTATAAAAGGTTAAACCATGGTTTTTTATTTCATACATTCGTTTTAAAATGAATTTTACACACACATAGGATTTCTCTTTTATAAATTGGATACGATATTTAATATTTTTGGTTCGAAATTATATAATATCAACCATTTTATTTCAATACATAGGGGATGAACTGCCAAGTAAAATCTAAAAAAAAATAGTTATTGTCATGAATACTGAAATGGTAAAATTAATTAAACCAAAATTCTAACTAATTACATGATAAAACATGTGTTTTATAGGCATATAAATAACATAATATATTAAATCCCTTCAAATAATTTTTTTAGGAACATGGGGATATAATGACACCATATTATTTAATAGATTTTGGTATTTAAAAAAATGACATTCCTCTTCCATTATTAATGGCCAATTATTTCTCAATCTACATCATTCCATTTAAACCCATTTTCATCCAATGCGTACATAAATGTCTATATTATATACCTATAAACATCCTTGATTTCTTTTTGAGATCATATATCCAATTTAGGAAGGATTTAGTTTAAACATAATGAGTTATCTTGAAGATGAGGAAATATATTTTACTATGCGATTTTGTTTTACATATTCTTATAACTCTATTAAAAATGATCCTAATATGGTAAAATAATAGCACTAGTATGTATTTTCTTAATAGGTGTGATTTTGTTAATGGAATAACCTATATATATATCAACTTTCATTAAATGGTATATAAAATCTTAATTCATTTGTACGGAGGACAACTACCATGTGGTCTGATGTAATTCTCTTTCCATCACCACCATTACAAGGTGATAAATATAGATTTATTTAATGTTAATATTTAATTTTTGTTATATTATTAAAGCTATGAAGTTATAATGCCACATATTCTTTGTTACCTCCCAACCCGTTGGAAAATAATAATATCCCTCATGTGTACAATGGAGTACCACCTCGTTAACCAATGTGTTATGTTTTTATTTTTTACATTGTTTGTAATAGTGATATATTAAATTAATACATATGATATTTTTAATATAATTAAACTTATATAATTTTTATATAACATATAATTTATCACATTCCATTCTAAGGGGGATACGATAACATTGTTTGTGTGTACGGTGGAATACCATGTTGCCAAGGGATGTGATTAGTTTTCCATGTACTCATTACATGGATTGTAATAAGAACCTATAAAAATAAAAATATGTGAAACATATGAAAATAAATTATTATATCATTTTAATATATTATTTATTCATTATTTCATTATCCAAAGAAAATGGAAATAGTGTTCAGGCGTAATACAACCTATGGTCTCAATAAATGGTGTATTTAATTTTCTATCTCTAAAATTTACGAATTATGATATACTAATATATAATAAATTTATATGATATTTATATAATGTTTAATGTTTTGGATATTACATAACCATGATCAATAGAAGTGGAAAAATAAACAAGACATCAATATATACTTGAAAAACAAACAAGTTATATCCTTAAAAGGTGATTAAAAAATTGAATTTTTATTAAATGGGTAATAAAAGGTCGTAATTAAATCATATATGGTACCATATATATGTGTATGTTTTTTAAAATAAATATAATAAACATATATTAATTTTATAGGAGTATAAAATGTGTATGAATGATGTCCATTCATATGGAAAGGAATTTATGTCTCACTTTTTTCTTTTGTGGGACACATTAAATATTCACCACATATTTCTATAATGAGTTGTATATAATAAAAATGAGTTTATTTAATAATTATTTTACATTACTTTATGTTTATTTGCATTCTGATTTGTGGACATATATTTCATTGGTCATGTGATTAAATGTTACCAAAGTGGTAATGGTTTTATGATACAATATCATAGGTTAATGGGATTGTATCTATTTATACATATGATGATGAAACAATATGATTTGTAACTATTTAAAATAAAAAAATTCATATACTATGTTTTTTTCTTGAGAATATACTTTTTCCCTTAATTTGTCTTCCTTTAAGTACTCATGTATTCAAATGAATGATTTCAAGAAGAACATACATTATTTCTCTCTTCGGTCAAAAACCATTTTTATTCCATAAAAACTCTTTATAACAAAATCAAAAATATTTTATCATTCTACAGAATATTTATTAATGTCATTAACACAATTTTTATTTTTAATACTTTTAAAAAAATTATATAATTTTTCAAACAATGACTTTTTTAATTTCACATAAAATGTGAATTGAATATTTGTTTTAACATGTATAGAAACCTCCCCATCATGATCACTAATTATTTTAAAGATATATTTTATGTTTTGAAGGTTATATTAAATGATAATTATTTTTAAAATATTTATATTTTTAAAATTAGTTTTCTTTATGGACATACCGTTTTCCTCAATTAATGTATCATGATGTTTTTAAAAATAATTTTCCATCTAAGATGAAATAATATGATGTCATATAAGATTTAATGTGGATGTTATGAAATGATAGAATAATTATTATTTTTTATGCATTGTTTATTATTATTATGATAAGATGTTTATGAATCCTATTTTTCTTCATTGGGACATACACTAATGATTTTTTTTTGGAATTAGACCACTTTTCACTAGTTATGATAAGATAAACTATTTGTGATCTTGTTTCACATAGATGTTCAAAATATGTGATGGGTAGTACCTATATCTCCCACAGATTAATTATGTACATTTGGATAATTCGTGATTAAATATGATATTCGTGAAACAAATTACATGTTCACATTGTTAGGCATGAACATAATGAAATGTTCACAATGTTATGCATCTACATGACTACATGTTCACAGTTTGATAAATAGACCATGTTTTATTATCCATAAGGTTATTCATGGATCAATTTCCATGTATATATGCTAATTTTATGGCACGATTTCTTGTCCTTAACATATCAAGTGAACCTATTTCTATATATAGGTGTTCACAATGTTATTGGACTACGTGCATGGAAACATCTAGGAGTTATTCCAATATTACATTCTAATTGCTCATTTTCTATTATTCTATTTTTGATTCATATATCATTAACATCAAAAATATATTACTTGTGACAATATAGTTAGCTTTGACATTAAGGGTATAATTTTCATATGTAATTTTCTTTCTCTCATACCCGTATACTCATGTTATGCTAATATATTTTTTATGATTACCATTACTGAGAATATAATCTCACAATTTCAAGTGTTTTATTTCCTAGGATATAAAGAATGTTTTTCATTATGTAATGGTTTTAATGAGTAAAAAAGTGAAAGATATTTGCAGGGTATGTTTGAGACCTTTCAATAAATAATTTTATTGTGTACCTAGTTTCCAAAAAAACTAAACCATTATAGTCCTTGGGTGTCTATTTGTTAAATGTAATGAATATTCATCCATTATGATGTGATATATATGTAAGAGATTTTTTATCTACACATTTTTTATTAGAGACATGGTTTAGTTATCCTTTATAAATAAGTATGAGAATAAATTAGTGTGATCCATAAATATATCCCTAAATATATATAAGGAATTATTTATAAGGATATGTCTGAGGAGAAATATATTAATATGAAAATATCTTAGAATTTTGGTGGAGGATAGAGAAAGTGGTCTACAATAAATTAAATCCCTGTCTAGATATTATAAGTGGGTGTGGATTTGGAACAATTACACAAGGGTGTAATAACCCTGAAAGGGGTACATTGAGCTGGAATCTATCATCACCTAGTGTAAGATAATGAGATTTGTTGTATATGTATTTTAAAACTCATGGGGGATATTTTTTAAAATTTAAAAACCCTAATGATATATTATGAAGGATTTAAGAAGATAATTAATATTAATTACAATGATTAAGTGTGATATGTCATAATATCAAATGACGATGTCCTTATTTAGTGATCTTATATATGATTTTTATTATTATGTGGTTTGGTACTATGAATTTAGTTTCTCACACTATGATTTTTAGTTTTATTCAATAGAAGGAACATGAGGAAACTATATTATTGTATAATTTGATATAAATGTGTTCACAAGAAACCAATTTTGATAATGTAATGAAGGATATTGTGATTATTTATAATTAATTATCATTATATAAGAATAAAAACATGACCTTTAACCAACTATTGGAGTCAAAAAAGAAGATAATGATGGATTTCAATCAGTATTAGTGTGGTGGAGACCATAGAGGACATTTGATTCAATTTAATATTTGTTTATAATGTGGGAAGAATCAGAAAAGGGAATGTATTGGAGGAATGAGAAGAGGATTTATGTGTCGAGAAGATGGAAATAGAGTAAGAAATTACGGATGGATAATTATATATTTTGTTAACAAAAATGATGTGTATATTTTTATCCCTAAATTATTATAAAAAGATAAATATATTATATATGGAAATTATGGGAATTATGTAAATATATTTTCTAGGTGAAATTCTCTTGAAGTGAGTCAGTGATGTGGTAAAAGTTGCGGTTATATAGTGGTTGATGAAGAGACTAAGGAGGAAATATGAAAGGTATGGTATGTTCTAATGGTATTTTTTAGATGATAGATAAGAAGAATAAAAAAATTAAATTTTATTAAAAGTTAATATTTTAAAAATGATTAAAAATTATATTGGATAACTATATGTATTTAATTGTATGATAGTGAATAGGAATGACTATAGTAATTATTTGTGGGAATTTAGGAATTATGTTACAAAAATTGGGACATATATAAGGATTGTTCTATATAAGGTTTTTATTAATGATATGAAAGAACATGTTAAATGGTTATGATGAACAAGATAAGTCAATTAATGGAAAAATGATATTTTATATAGATTAATAAATTTAGGAATAATAACCCATAACATGTTACTAATGTGGAGATAATGGTTTTAAATATGGATAAAGAGAAGATTACTATGGATAAGATAAATTGGAATTCATATTTAATATCAATTTTTTTCATATGTTTTAATAATAATCATTTTATTTTTATACTTATGAGAGGATTAACCTAGGTAAACATATAAAAAATATAGTTACCGTGGTGAGAACTGAAATGGTAAAACTAAGTAAACATATTAGGAAAATAATAACATGTTTATAAATAGTTTTGTTTTTAAGTGGAGTTGTGTCTCACCATATCATTAATATTACACATTAATTACAAATTTTTTAGGAACATGGGGTGATAGTGGTTCCCCATTATTTAATAGATTGGGGTATTTAAAAAAATACCACTCTACCTCAATTTTTAAAATTCCACATATTCCTCTCACTTTTAAATATTTTTAAACCAATTTAATTTTCCAATCCATAAGAAAATGTATTCATTGATTTCTAAACCATGAACTACAAGAATCTAGGAGATAAGAAACCCATTATTGGATTGGATTAAGTTAAAACTAATGAATATTTGTGTAGAGGAAGTATAGTTTTTAACTATGCATTTTCCTACTACTTATTTGTTTAAATAAATCAAATATATTAATTATATTTTAATATAATAAAAAAATTACATAATATATAATAATTTATATTTATTTTAATGGAATAACATATTTCAATCTCCCCTTCCATCTATTGAGATAAAAAATCACAATCAATGTGTTCGACCACTACTAACAAACTGTGTTTATCTAGTGTTGGGTTTTTCACAGGGATAGCTAAAATGATGTTAATGACCACATTTTTAGCACTAAAAAACATTTTTTAAATGGGTATCATTATCATCACATTAATACAATTTCAGAAAGAGTCACGCCCTTTATCAACAATGATAAATAGAGCTTGTTAAAAGTATTTCCCAAAAATCATTGTTTGATGGGGGTCATTATTAGCATGTTTTTAGAAGTGTTGATAATGACCCCTTATTATTAGCGCTTTTTAGTATCACTAATAAAAGAATACTTAATAAATATTTTTTAATTAGCATAATATATTTGTATATAAAAAATATTTATATTGATATAAATATAATATAATTTTAGAAATTAATTTTCTGATTAGGTAAATAAGAATTTACAATTAATATATATAATATTTAGTGAAAATGGATTATAAAATAATTTAAAAATATTTTTAAATAAAAATGTTATCTTTATTACATAGTTATAGTCACTAAAAAAAATTTGATTATTAAAAAATTCAAAAAATTAATAAATGATATAAAACATGTCTAGAACGTAATTCAAACATCAAAAGACCATAACTTTTCATCTAGGTGTATTTTTCAGCTCTACCACTTATCAAATCAAATAATATGATGAGATCTATACCATTAGTGATATAGGTAAACCTCTGTCACTATTTTCATGGTAAAATGCATATAAACCCTCCAAAACATATTTTTTAGTTGGGGTTCCCCAATTGTTTTTACATTCAATGGATTTTCAAACTCGTTTAAGAGGGTCATATTTCCTTTTTTGGGAGGAGACTAAATTTATTCCTTGGTCATAGATTCATATTGATATTATGGTTTTAAAATATTATAATTTTTCACAATTTAAATTTATTTATAATTAATTATATTCTTTTTTTCATATATTTACTTATAATAAATCACTTATATAAATATATTTATCAACATAATTATATAAAAATGTATATTCTAGTATATGTAAATAAATAGATATTCTAAAATTTATTTTAAAAAATACCAATTCATGTTTTACATTATATATACATATAAATACATGTGAATTAATAGAGATATATATTTATATTATATTCTAGTATATGTAAATGTATATAATATATAATATATTTAAATAAATACATGTATATATATATCACACAAAAACATATATTGATTAAATTAAGTTTCAAATAAATATATATATATATATATAAACAAAAATATCTTTAAACACTCATCAAAACAATATGGTGTAGTGGTAAAGGCATTCCATCATCGAAGGATAGGTGCACCGTTTCAATCTAGGCTGGTGTTCTTAAGGCTAAAAATTCACAAAGCACCGCTAAAAGCCAGTGGGGTGAAAATTACTGATAATGAAGGGGAGGTGGTGGAGAACTATTAGAGATGTGGTTGAAGTACTGATAAAGGGGGTAGCACTCATAGGTGTCCAAAAAAATATAATTTTACCCGCATTAATATTTCTAAAAAACTGTAGTTAAATGGGGTTGTTAAATGAACCAAATAATAACTTTTAAAGGACCCTCTAAACATTTCGTTAATTAGTACAATTAAAGGATGACTTTAACAGTGTTTACTTTGTATTGAAAACCATTCTGAGCTTTTAACCCCACTCATATTCTCAACTCTTTTTAGTGCAGATAATGGCATATTCAATTGTTATTAAAAGCATTTTTTTAGTAGAGGGTCATGAATCACCTAAATAATGGATGATATTTAATTTATATCAATATATACTAGGTTTGAATTTAATTATATATTTGATTTTATATAAAAAAATTATGATATTAGTATAACTCATAATTTTTACACCAAATATTTCTTCTTATCTCCTAACCCTTTAGAAACTGATTACATTTCTTGTCTGTACAATAGACTACTGCATCACGAAGTGATGTGATGTTTGTTTCATTATTTTTTCACATGAATGGTAATAAGGATAGATTGAATGAATAAATATGATTGTTTTAATATAATTATACTTATATTATTATTATATCACATATATCTTCTTACATCCCATTCTAGGGGGATAACATAACATCGTTGGCATGTACGACAGACTACCACCTCACAATTCGAAGTGATTCATAATTAATGCATGCATTACATGGAAAAAAATATGGATAATTTTTATTAGATATAGGAAATATATATATATATATATGACATAAAAAATTAATCTCTAATCGCAAAATATTATATATCATTATTTCGTTAATTCAATTATAAAAATGGAAACAATTTTCATTTCTACATATGACCAACCATCTCCTTGAATGGTGTATTTAATTTTCTATATCTACCTTTTTTGGATTATGATAAATAAACTTAAAAAGAATTAACATGTGATTATATAATTTATAACATTATAGAGATTATGTAACCTTGAACAATGTAAAAGAAATGAAAATAAATCAATATATAAATGAAACAAAAATATTTTATTCCAAAAAAGTGTTTCAAATTTGGAATTGTTAATAAACAAGTAATAAATGATCATTGTTAAATAATATATTGTATGATATATATTATTATGTTTATATAAATTAATAATAATATTATTATATTTTCTATAAATGAGGTTATTAATGTGAATTAAGTAAGTCGATACTTACGTTAAGGGATTATTGTCTCATGTTTTACTTTTCTATGAGAAATTCCATATTCACCACCTATTTCTTTTATATAGTGTACATTCATAGAATAAATGTATAATATACTGATTTTCATGAAAATTGTACATATTTAAATATTCATTTGAGTTTTTTAATTTAAATGGTCTTACAATTCAATGTTACCAACGTGGTAATGGGTTTATGATATAATCTCATCATTTATCATATTTTTTATGTTTCTACATATGATTAAGAAATAATACGATTCAACTCTTATAAAACACATGATTTTTCTTCTCCTCTATTTATTTCATGATAAATCATTTTTCCTATTGATTTAATTCTATTTATGTACTGACGATATCAAAATAAAATTTTCAGGAAAAATAGAAATTATTTCCCTCTTTAGAAAAAACTATTTTTCTTTAATATTCATATTTTTTAAAAATGTTTTCAAAATTATTTGTAAATTCTTAAATTTCTTAATTAATTCCTTTTACCAATTTTCTAGTTTTTAAATATATTTAAATTGCACATTCAACTAATTTTTAAAACTTGTACTGTTTATATTTTATATAAATTTTGAAAGGAATCACTATTTAAATGTTTATGTTTCTTTTGAATATAATGAAAACAATGTTTTATTAAATAATCCTTTTATAATATTGCATTTTTATATTCAATTATGTTTTTAAATATTTTTTATGTCATAACATTTTTTTCTCAAAGTTTATTGGGTTTTTTCTAGAATGAATGTTCTAAGTTATTTTGGAAAATTATTCTCCATCCAAGATGAAATACGTTTATTATATATATATATATATTACTGGTGATATGATCTAATAACATCATCTTAAATGTTTCTCTTTAAGGTATATTATTTTGATGAAATGATTTTTTAGAGAACCATTTATTTTAACTTTTAATACTACAATGAATTATGTATAGAAGAATAACCATTTTCATTGGTTATGAGATGATGAATTTATTATAATAATGTGCATATGTATGTATAAATTATGTGAATGGAGAGAAATATATCTCCCATTAATGAGTAAATAGGGATTATTTGTAATGAAATATGATATGGTGAACCTGATTACTTGCTTACAATGTTATGGATGAATCTGATGAAATTTTCACAATGCTATGAATGAAATTGATTACGAGTTAAAAGTATTAGGAATAGTCATAGATTTCATGTCTATAATTTTATTCATTTTCCTGGATTCATTTCCATAAGTTTATTTGAGGGCTTGATTTCGTGTCCTTAACATAATGAGTGAGCCTATTACTTTTTAAACATGTTCACAGTGTTATAATATCATTTGTATTCCTTAAATCTATGCATTAATACAATTTTATGATTTCAAGGATCATTATCTTTGATTACATTATGATTCTTTTCTTATGAACTGCCAATTTTATAAAATGAAATAAGATTTTGATATTTGATATTAATGATGTGGTTTCTATTTGTTTTTTTCATTTTCTCATACATTATGAAACCTATTATGCCGTGGAATTTCCCATTTTCCCCTTTCTAATCATCTCAATTCAATATTTATTTTCTTTCCATTCATGGTTATGAAGATAGGTATTATATATGGTGTTTGTTTTTATATAATAAAATGGAATGATATATATGGGATATTTAAATGATATTTCACAAAATAAGAATATAGTGCACCATATATCTAATTTAACTAGATAATTACTGTCCTTGATAAGGCATTTTTAAAATTTAATTAATATCCATCTTCTAAGTTGTGACATTTACCTTTGAGAGTTTTGGGTATCTATATTGATTCCTTTCTATTTGCGATTTGAATTGATAATTTTCCATTTTTTGGATTCAATTTGGACTATATATTATTCCACATTGGAAATGATTGATTTATATTGGGGTCTAAATACATTGTGATGTGATACTAGAGAATTGATTAATGTTTTATTATTATCCCACATAGCCTGTTAAACTAGATATTGACAAAACTTATGATCTGGAAATGTATTAGGAGTTTTTCAATGACAGATATATGGTCCCTCAAACCATTTATTCATATATGAAATGGGTTAATAGCCTTTTGGGACCATTTTATATAATGGTATTTATTTTTCCATAATTCTGATGGTTGAGTCATGTTAGTTCTTATGATATGTTGATAATGTGGATTGAGAATTATATTGTGCATCCAATTTTGGTGTTTTTTGTGTAAAATTTTTTTTATATGATAAAGATATTATTTTATGGGAAATTATTTTTGTTTGAGATGATGTTTTTTGATATTTATAAATTTCATTTGAGTTTTATGAAAGATTTTTGTTTTAAAAAGATATTCCGTGGTATTGTTTCCATAATGAATTTTTTTTATCCAAAATGTATTGATTTTAAAAACATGTTGGTGGTTTAATTTTATTGGATCATGGAACTTGTTGGGTGATTTTAAAATAAGGGATTTTTTCCATTTAATTAAAATATGATTGTAAATAATTTATAAATTTTTTAAGTAATAATATATTGAAATATTTCCCAGTTTTCTCATTTATAATTGGAGATTTAAAAATGTATTTTTAAAATAGTTTTTTAATTCCCATGTGAAAATAGGGTTTGAAAAAGTAAGACGGTTTCCATGTTTGTGGGTGCTATTAAAATATTGTTTTTTGGAAAATACATTTTTATTAAACATGGTATGTAGTGGGTTTTAATGATATGATTTTTGGAAGGTGACTTTCCTTAAATTCTAAAATTACTTTTTGTTCTCCATTCATGTGTGTTATGACCATTTGATGTGATTTCATAATCATGACCCATAGGGTTATATATATTTTATATAAATAAGACCCCCAAAATTTATCATAAAAGAATAATTGATTACCATTTGGTTAATTTATGCCCTTGTTCTTTTGGGACCTTCAAATTATCCAAGTGGAGTATAAAGTGTTGTTTCCCATTTTGGGAGAATTATAAAATCATCTCATATTTGGGATACTAGTCTTGGTGATTATTGTCTTGTCAGTTGGATGGAATAATGAGTATTTATCTTTTTGGTCTTTGGTATGAATATTTATTATTGAGATGAAGTTTTGTTTTATGGTTTTCTTTTTAATTATCTTATATCTATATTCCCTTGAGGTGTATTTTATCAAGGTAGATCATTATAATCAATTTGGGATCCTTGATCGAAGTTTTCCTTTAGATATTTTAGCATTGGTTGTTTTATTTTACCCATGCCTCATTGCTCATTGTTACATGTGTGTAATATTTTTTTTTATATTTTTCTTATGATATATACCTTTGATGAAATTCCTTTTATTATATAGACAATGGGAAAATTTTTGTAAGTGATTCAAAAATCTATGTATTATTTGGAACTAGTGAATATTATGAACCTATGGGTGTCATTTCAGAATTTATTGGATTCAGTATAATAAGGTAACTCATGTATGAGTTCATAGTTTACATTTTTTCCCTTCATTTATGATCCTTGTTTAGGGGAATGTCATTTTCATTATATATGTCTATTTTCATCAATGTTTTTTTGGTGTTTTCAAATAATATGGTTTTGGAATCCTAAACTCATTACCTCTATTTTTTGGAGTGATTTGGTTGTAGAATTTTTGGGGGTTATATGGAAAACAAATTATTTATATGTATATATATTATTACATAGTACATAAACATTAATATACATTAATACAACCCAATGATAATAAAGTCCTAGTGCCCTTCTTAAATATAGTTCATATACTAATAAAAGAAAATTAAAACATGACATCCTTTTATATTCGATAGTGTGATAAAAATATCTATTTGAGCTCCTAAAACTACATAGGATGACATTAGAAGTACATTAGGAAATGGGTGATCTTAAAATCACCATGGGGTAATAAACATGAAAAGAAAACAAAACATGTCAGTCAAAGGTATAAAATCATAGCATAAAAGATATGGAAAAAGAGTAATCTCCTGGATTTATAAAACAAAGAACGTGGTATAATAAGTTATTGGAATCCTAGGAAATGTCGAAAAAAACATTCAAAATTACATAAACATGATTCTAGGATAACTTCTTATACAATATCACCTGGTGGAAAAAGTCCCATGATGGTTTTGATTTACTCCCAACCCCAATATAAGTCACCACATGAGAATAATGAATTTGAGATATATATGGGTGCACCCATCATAACATGTGAATGATCAATGTGTTCCACATAATATAAATTATTCAAAATGAGTAACATAATAATTACCCATGGAAAGAAAATGTGTGCTATAATCATTCATCATATTATAATGAAGTCAAATTAAAAATTAATTCATTAGAGAAATATTTAAAAGGAATTTATTATACCATTGAAGAAATGGGGAATAATATCATTTTATATTTATGGGAGACATATATGAAAAATTTATAAGAATTATATTAATTTAATTAAATATATAATAAGATATAGAGTGAAATGGTTCATAAAACCATGAAAATGGTGGATTAGAGAGATTCATTTCCTCTATCCCATTTATTAATGTTCATCCATTATCAACCTTAACAGTTAACATATGTAAATTAATAAAATTATTAAGAATGTTTTTATGTTTATCATTTCTTTTATTTAAATTTTTTGGATGAAATATTTAGTTATTGAAAATATAAATTTCTTATTAGTCATTTTAAAGATAAACAGTTGATATGTCCAAAATCGATTTTTAATGTTGACTATGGTCAAATATATTATCAATTTATCATTTCTATAAATGTAACCATAAAATAATAATCATTTTTTATATGTAAATAATAACATTTAAAATAAAGATGAAATATGGTTAGGAAACATTATATACATTGCAATCATAGAGATGGTAGGTTGTACGTTTGCATGAGTAGCCTTTAAATTCTTTAAAACCATAATTGATGACAATTACATGTTATTTTTTCAATCTAGTATAATTATTATATCATAAATATAATTTACCATATTTTAATTTCCTTCCATATTCCATTTGTGTGATGTAGTAATAAAGATGAATCACATAACTTTTTCAGGTAGTAGTCTTCCGTACAAACTAAATACATTATCATCTATTTATTGGATTATATTTTATGTTAGTATATGATATATTAATTTAAAATAGTTTTTAATACATAAAAATATCATAAATAAACACCCAATTATTCTTTATTTCCTTCTATGTAAAACATAAGTTTACAACGAATCACATTAATTTGTCGGGAGGTAGTCTGTTATAAACATGAGTGACATTATATTATTATCAATGTCATGTGAATTAAGAAGTTATATAAGATATTATTATTGGAAAATTATAATAATGTCCTAAATATAATAAATAAACATTATATACATCAATATATATAGACGCGATAAGTGGTGATGTAAAGAGAGCAACATCTATTCAGGATGAGGTAGTCCTCCCTACACATGATCAAAGGTTTCACATCCCATTTGAGATAGGATGAGATGGTTTTATGTAGTTATCACAAAAAAATATATAATTGTGTGGAATTTACTCTGGTTATTAATTCATCATGGGTAAATAATATTTTATTCAGGTTGAAGAAAAATTAAATAAAGCACTCAGTTAAGGACTTTAACTCTTCTTTACAAAACATCATTTAATTTAACCTAAAATCCTACTATGGATAGATTTGAGACAAAATAAATTATTCTAGTATGAGGGTATAAAATTAGGTAATTTATATAGGTATGGATTTCATTACCCAAATGGTTTTTTAAGAGTGTAACGGAGAGAAGAGGGGTTGCCTTTTATAATTAGGGGCGATGACACAACTGGACTTTATTAAATGAGTGAATTCCTCAAACATTTTTCCCATCCCATACGGATCTAATAAATGCCAAAATTAAAAAAAATGAATGATTAAATGTTTAAATAAATCCATACAGTAGTTATTATACTTTTATTGGGTCATTTTTAATCTTCGTATTTTTAGTTTCCCCCCCTCCCCATAAATGTCTTTTACTGTAATCATTGTAAAAAATTATTTGTTGTTTTCACTGTTCATTATTGTAAAATTATATTTTAGTCTTATTATATAACTAAAAATATAATGAATACAAATATTTGAAAAATTGTATAGTATTTCACTCAGAGATTAGTTAGATTTTAATATAAAATTATACGCACAGATCTGTCAAAAAAATGAGTTTAAAAATGAAAAATAATGAAATGATGATATTGTATTTATATCAAACATAAATATGAAATTGATTCTAATAAATTAATTTTTTTTCATAAATATATTATTTAAAAAATATTAATTTTTAATTTACATTAATATAATATTGTTATTTTAAATTATTTAAAGACCAAAGAAACATTTAAAAAAAATCCTTAATATTCACTATTTATGTGAAAATGAAACATTTCATAAAAATACTAAAAATTTACCATGTGATAATTTTTATATTATGAAATAAAAAAATAATATTTTAATTTAATTTTAGAAAATTTTAAAAAATTAATTTTAAATTATGTGCAAAAAGAACCACTAATATTTCATAAAAAACTATTTTACCAAAACCAATTATTTTTTGTTTCAAATAGTTATAATTTTGTTTATAATTGGAAGATATTCTTTCAATTTATTTTATAAATGAATTAAAAATATAATTTTTAAAATTTAGGTAGTCCTTTTTCAACACACCATTATAATGGTGAGGTTATTAATCCTATATTTAAATAATATTATTCAAAAAGAGTATCGCATATCATTTTAAACCCGATGTCTCATAAATTACAAGCTATACAAAAGAATAAATTTGTTTTAAAATAAATATATTTTAGTGTATAATTGTCACACATCCATTTTCCATTAAATAAATTCTCCGTTAAAATTTAATATTACAAAATATGGTGAAAACAACTGAGGGTATTTTCATTTTCTCTTTTGTCTCCCATGTCCCTTCCTCAATCTTGTTGTATAACCACAACAATTTTATTGGGTGAGTGTTCTTGTTTAATTGAGAATTTTATATATGATATAGGATCATAACCATTCAACCATCATATGAATGGTATTTTTTCATTGGTACAACCTCTAGATTCATTATGTATTTGGGTCTAGAATATACATCCCAAATAGAGATATATGGAAAATATTAAGTACGTGAGACATGATGGGTGGGAGTGTTATTCAGTAGGACACTACTCTAATGTGATCACAGATCTAAAATGGTTAAATGTATCGAGGACCATGATTTACCTCATACCCAAACCTCATTACATTCTTCCATAGTGAAATATAGAGTAACACATTATCTCCAACCTCAAATTCTAGGTCTCATCTATGATTGTCTCCATAGCTCTAATATTTATTTTGTATAGATTTTATGTGATGATGAATGGTTTTCACCTTTTTTTTAAACATGAGAATTATTAGGTACCATTAGCTTCTTATATCTAACATTATCCCATCATGTCTGATTCTGACACTACATTCCATATATATCCTCATAATGTTTCATTTTTATGTAGAATGGAAATTGTGGTCATATGGAAACACTACATGATAATGTCCATATCCAAACATCCTTGAAAATATCTTTATTAGGACATAAACATACCATCTAGTGTTTTGATGGTTCCTTGAAATGCGAGGTCGATCGTCGCCTATTAACCGGTCAACGTTCTGATTCTCTGATAAAATGTATAGCAGCACTCGGGTTGAATCCTCGGTGATGATACATTTTTATAGTCGTTTGTTTTTAGTTAATTGTATTCTGATTGGGGGGTTTGTTGTAGCGATTATGAAATGATTTATCAATGATTTTTTATTAAAAAAATTGATAAATATTGGGGTGAGTTCATTATTGGGGATTTAAGCTTATGATATCCTTGAGCTTTGCTTTATAATGCATTAAATTAACACCTACTTCACAAGATGATTTTGATTGGAATTCCCAAGTGTTAAAGCTCTAATCCAAGATGTAAAATAACTTAGGGTTCTAATCATTTACATTATTTATGGTAGTGTATTTGATGTTCCAATAATCCATGGAATCCACATATTAAAAAAAACATGTCATTAATCCATTACATATAAAGTTCAACTTACACAATATTAACTCAAATAATACTCATCGAGAAAAGGATCTCAATCACATAATATCCCGAAATTATAAATCACCCCAATGGTAGATTTACTTAGCCAGTTAAATTATTAGAAATATGGTTATAATTATTATGATGATAAATTTCAAAGATAATAAAAAAAAGAGATAATAAAATAGTGGTGTGTCGAACACATGCACAAATGATAATGACAATTAAAAACAATCATTCATTTGAATGAGGAAGAAAAATAAGGGAAGGGGATTCAACTAAATTAAAAATATTTTAAGAAAATTAATATTAAACTATCGAAGGTGGATGACAATAATATATATTGATGAAGAAACATTCATAAAAATAGAATCAGAAAGAAAGAGACTTGCAATATTACAAAAATGAAGAACACAAAAGTAAATGAAAACAAAGAGAGAAGGAAAGGTCACTCAAGTGAAAACATTAGTATGGAAGGTCCTCCCAATGACTTGGAAAGGTTTTCTTCGTGCCAATATGTGATCCACTCTTCTTAAATGCCAACCCATTTCAAGGAGAGTCGTGGGATATATTTATAGCCCAATGATGTGGGTTGTTTATATTCCAAAAAACATCCTCCAATTGCATCGACCTTTTGATAAATTAGAAATCTGGATCATGAGATAGGTGCTTCTTACAAGTTTTAGATAAATATCTCCTCTATATACTATGAAAATATAGATTCCATTGGACATATGTAGAAAACTTTATGGCCGGATTATTAAACAAAGTTAATCTGTCATTTCAATCCAATCTTTTTGAATTCCAAAAAGTGAATGGGTTTTTGAAGAATAAGATGCCTTAAAATCTGGATTATTTATTCAACGAAGTATGCCGTCTATATATCATATTTCACATTGAAAAATATCAGCTTTAGTTGATGATTACATCATGAGAGATGACATGAATAGTATCTGTATTTTGATTCCTGACCAGAATGGTGGGATGGACTTCAAAGCATTAGTTGGGCCCGTTTTTCTTAGAGTTCGGCCCTGAAATTTTTATCCTTTATGCCTTGAGTTGTGGTCCAAATTTTGGGGGATAATTAATGAATTTTCACTTCTATATTGAGCTGAGTAATTCAATCATCATGGATGGTCCAGTTTCCTCACAGATTTTGTGGGCCTTTTTGTGTGGTCCATATGAGCCTTCAAATGGTAGAATTGGCCCATGATCTCTTATAATGAAATGTTTGATATTTCATTAAGAATCCTAAAAAACATGAACCACACAATATTTATCAGTGGGGTGATATTTATAAATAAAATATTAAATTGACTCAATTGGACTACTTCTACAAATACTCAATAATTATACTTAGTATTAAAAGATTAATATTTCACCCACATTATGAAAATTTCATATAAAATAAGTAAATAGATTGTATAATAAGTCATGAAAATATTAATAACATCAACTCACCCACACTTAGTCTTGTGCTTGTCCTCATGTGCAATATATATAAAAACATGAGAAAAATTACTTTCATTCACCATCAAATAATTTAATATTTTTTCCCCAATCAGGGGAGGTTTAGACAATTTCACTCATCCATATTGAATTCCACCAAAATTTGTTATAGAAAACATTTTCAAAAATAATTAATTTTTTCATGCTTGCATTTATAAATAAAAAATGTGGACACTCAAAACGCACACCTCTCAAGATGATAAAATGTATTTGTGGAGGTTCACTCTTTCACCAACCAAACGTGAAAATCAAAGAGTTTGAAAGACTCCCAACTTTAAATCCCTATCCAAAGTGCACAAGAATCAAGAAGTCTTTTGAAGGGGGTTTATTTGTGGGTATGGGACATTAGGAATATAATGTCCAAGAGAGAGAAGAAAAGGGGGTAAAATTCCCACATTGAAAAAGCCATGAACATTTTTTTTGAAATGATACACGAAAGAAAATGGAAACACGTATTTATGAGGGAATGAAAATGTGAAATAAGACACAAAAGTGGAAGGAAATATGATGGGAAATAGAAGATGGAATCTTTACAAAACACAAAAATTTTCCCAATGACATAAGAATATAATGAAATTGTTTTTTTTTCTTTTTTTTTTAGAAAGGTGATCTTGAAACAGATCTCACACTTGTATCCCAACCCATGATTAATTTCCTCATGATAGTAATTATGATAGTTATAAGAATATCAAAGGGTGATAAATAGTGATTTTTGACCTACCCAAGACACAACCCGATTTTTTTTATTTATTATTTTTGATTTTGTTTAATTAATTTTTCTTGAACACTTGTCAATTAAATGTGAAAAATATTTCATAAGAATATATACATTTCTAAACCCCACTGAATTAAAACCTCTCTTCCACACTAAAATGGATGCTTTCCCACAAGCATGTGATAATATGGTGAAATCAACAAAGGGTACCCAATATGAAATCAACCCCCCACACTTAAACATCAAAATAAATATGCAATGAAAATCAATGTTGATATTGGGTGGGAAAAGTTATTGGGATTGTAATGTGGCAATCAAAGAAAAGGTTTTCATATGCTCGAAGGGGCTTTCAAAAGGAGGATTAATGTAAGGGAAATGGATGGCTATTTGTCTATTGTGATTCTCATGAGGTTCAGAAAATGACAATATCATATTAATGCATACTAAAGTAGGAAATTCAGCTTGATGATCCACAAACTCAAGATTCAAAACTAGGGGTGAAAAACACTAATTTTGAAAAGATCGCTATATGTATCCTTGGCATGAAATCTAATGTTGGTTCTCACGGTTGGGGAAAATCATTTTCTAAATCAAAAAATGAGCATTCAATTTTTTTTTTGGAACAAAATTCTTTATCCAAATTCATGATGAAAATAAAAAAAAATTAGATGAAAACATGTATGTTGACTCCCAAAAAGGTTGGACAAAGTTTTAAAACTTTATCGTGAGAAAGCATGACTTGTGATTTTTTTTATTTTTTCTATTATGTTTCTCTTTTTTTGTTTAGGTTTATTTAGTTATTAATAAAAACACACCCACACAAAATATAATGATAAAAAGAAAGGTTTTGAAAAAGAAAGTGGTAAAAAATGAAATCCAGAGGAAGAAGAAGAAAGAGGTGGATGGAGTAAGAGAGACAAAGAGAGTTGAAGGGAAAGAGGTGCCCCTGGTTTAGATTTTTATGGGCTGTCATCTCCATCTAGTGTTGGATCGACTACAGATGATAGCGATCTTATATAATTCTAGGTGGTTCCTGGGATTTTGGGATTTTACCTAAAGAAGAAAAATAATTATTCATCTAAGGAAAAACTAAAAAGAATTTAAAATTTAATAAAAGTAAAAGAAATCATAGGTTGCATCCCAAGAAGCGATGCATTTATTGGTCTACATCTGAAAAATTGCGGTGGACTACCCAGAGTCCGATGGTGACCACCGTATTTTCTCAACTCCAGAGTTCTTCTAGAGAAACTTCTCTTTTGAGAGGCCTGATGATTCATTAGGTAATTTCATCCCATTCCTTATTGTTTCACTTACAATACAATGGCGGCGGAAATAGAATATGACTATCCTCCCTTTGTTCTTCAATGTGAGTAATGATTTTATCCACAATGTGATGGATTTCTATTCTTATAAATTCAGGAATATGCCTCAATTATGATTGTTCATATATGTATGGTCTAGGTAACATGAAATCCGAGTATGAGATCCCAATTGTTTTTGACGCATTTATTACATCACTTTCCAATTTTGAGTAATGAGAATTACGGGATTCATAAGACTACATAAGTTCTTCAATATCCTTTATATTAATATTTTTCACCAAATAATTTTCAATTTGAACATCACCAGTGATCACTTTACAAATTATAGAACAGATCACACAACATTCACTCCCATCAAGACAATATAAACACATTGGTTTGGGGTTCACCTCACATATGACATAATTTTGAGAATCATGGATAGGAAATGATGAATGTTGGATAATTTGATTTTAATCAAAAAATGAACATACTTGTTCTTTTTCCCTATTACCGTTCATGTAGAAGATGTGGATGTCAGAGGAGAGATGAGATTCCAAAGATTTTTCAAGACCCTTTAGATCAATGGAGATTTCATTTGTAATGTCAACATCAAATTCTCCATTAATGAATTGGTTAATTAGGATGCAATATAAAAAACTCCTCTATCAGTAGAAAGGAAGGAACATGATGGATTGGGGTTCAATTGACTCTTAAGAGTTTCCTCATAAGAATGGATTGATAATATAGAGTGATCCTCAAATGGGTATCACAAGGCTTGTAAAATGTTGAACATGACTAGTTAGTTCCCAATTTCCTTGGATAAGATTTCTGAATGGACATCAATTTTGGTTCTAGCAGTCATTGGGAATGGTCTTCCAAGAATTAGGGGTGATTGAGAAGTGTTCGTCTCACCTTCCATGTTAAGGACATAGAAATCAGCCGGTAAGATAAAATCATTGACCCGAACAAGGAGATCCTCAATTATACCCTCTAGACTAGTAGTGCTTCGATTGGCCAATTGAATAACAACACATGTGGGATGTAAGGGACCAAGACCAAGGTTAGAGAAGATATATTTGAGCGTGAAATTAATTGAGGATCTCAGGTCTATGATTGCATCTTCGAAGTTGGAACTTCCAATTTGGCATGGAATCGTAAAGGTCCTTGGATATTTTCACTTTATGGGAATAGAATGCTGGGTGGAAACATTTTAAAAGGTTCTAAGTTTCCTCTTATGGTTACACAACTCTTTGAGAAACATGGAATACTTAAGAATTTTTTTTAATGGAATGTAAGAGGGGAATGATGACATCAACACGTCTAAACATGTCAAACATTTCTGGATCTTGTTCAAAGGACTTCTTTGGATTAGAAAGGGATTGAGGAAAAGAAATTGGATTCATAAGTTGAATGGAAGGAGGTGAGAGAATGGATTTAGGTTCCATTTCATATTTCTTTTTATTACCATTTTCTAGGTCAACATTCAAAGGAGGGTTGGAGGACTCAACATGAGGTATAGTAATTTGCTTTCTCGATCTAGGTGAAATTTTACTAAAATTACCCTTGGGGTTGGGTAATGGTTGAGCAGGAAGTTGGGAAGAATTAGATGGTTTCTACTGACTAAAGTGGAATGAAAGTTGACTGATTTGGGTTTCAATGTTTTTAAAGCAGGAATGGTTAAAAGAGGAAAGATCTTCCACTGCACATTCCAATGGTTGCGTGGAATAAGATGCTTGTCTAGAATTGGGATTACATAGATTTTGGTTATTGGGAAAAAAATTGTACTGGTTTGGGAATTGGGAAGTCTCAATCGGATAATGGAATCCAGGAGGAGGATCATTCCTATGAGGTTGAGGAATAAAAAGATAATGTTGTTGGAAGTTACCAACACCGTGACCATATTGAAACTAGTTTGGGTTTTGAGGAGGGAATTGATGGGGATGAGAGATGGGATTACCATAACTCGGGCTTTGGTTATAGGAAGAATATAAGAGCTCAGAGTGAGGTTAGTTGAAGTTTCTAATGAACTGGCCCGATTTTTGAGGGTTGGTGTTCATTTGAACATATGCTGCATTGAGCTCTATTGGTCCAGATGAATCAGAATGATCCTCTTGAAGTAGTGGACATGTATTATTTGTATAAGATGGAGAGTTTCAGATTCCACAGTTTTTGATAGGTCCATGAAACATTGATTAGGGAGAAGATGAAGATAGGGCTTTGGTAGCCACAGCTAGTTGTCAAACAAAACCTATAAGTTCACTCATCCACCCTGTCATCTTGTTCGGATCTAGAGAACAAGACCTGTAAGTTGGGTCATTAGTAGACACATCTAGTTTTCGAACCACCACTTACGGAATCAATGAGAGTTTTCTTCATCGCCAATAACCCCACCTAGAAGTATTGGATCAAGAGTTTAACAGGAATTTGGTGGTGTGGGAAGGTTGCAAAAATCTTTTTCAACCTCTCCTAGTATTCATGGAGTGATTCACATGGGAACTAATGGATAGCAGTTATTTTATTTCGGATATAAGAAGTATGAGAATCCGGAATGAATTTCAATAAGAGGAGTCTCTTCATTCCATTCCATGTGGTTATGGAACTCGGATGAAGGTAGTAGATCAACAACATGGAAGAGTGAGCTAGGGAGAAAGGTAATGATCGATGTTTTATTTGTTCCTCAGAAACCCCTTGAGGCTTCATGGTAGACCACACCAAATTGAACTCTTTAATGTGGAGATGTGGATCCTCACCGGCTAGCCCGTGGAAATGAGGGAGAAGATGAATCAAACCCGATTTGAGTTCGAAGTCAGCCTCTATGTTTCAATATTGAATATCAATTTGTTGGTAATTCATTTTAGGGGTGGAGATTTTATTAAGGGTTTGTTCCCAAGGATTGTCCATTTCTAATTCAACTAGTCGGACAAAGACCAGTTCTTGACTGAGTTGATTATCTATTAAGTTTCTCCTATGTTGGCAAAGAGTCGCTCAATTTCAGGGTCAACCAAATCTAAGGGATTGTTTGGGAGGCTACGGGGAATTCAGAGAGATGTTGGAAGGAAAAGGAATACATGATTTTCTTTTTGTTTTTTCAGTTTATGATTTTTATGAGAACGCAGGTTTTTCTTTGTGTTTATTTAATTTTTTTTTTTAATTTTGTTTGGATTTTTTTACAATAACCAGACACTAATGAATAATTAAAGCACCATCCCAAGAAATGGAGCTATTTGAAATGTGCGGACGATTTTCTCCTATCGACCAGTCAATGTTTTGATGCTCTACTAATGTGAATAGAATCACTAGGTTCGAATCCTCGATGATTATACTTTTTTATAGTTGGTTGTTTTTAGATAATTGTATTCTGTTTGGGGGGTTTGTTTGTAGAGATTATGAAATAATTTATGGATGATGTTTGATTTAACAAATTGATAATTATTAGGGCAAGTTAAATATTAGGGATTTAAGCTTATGATGTCCAAGATCTTTTCTTTATATTGCATTTAATTAATACCCACTTCACAAGATGATTTTGATCGGAATACCCAAGTATTAAAGCTTTAATCCTAGATGTAACATAACATAGTGTTATAATCATTACCATTACATGTTTATATTATTGTATTTGTGGATCCAATAATCCATGTAATCTACATATTAATCAATACATTTCATTAATCCATGACACATAATGTTCAACATACACAATATTAACTCAATGAATACTCATCGATAAAAGGCTCTCAATCACATAATATCCCCAAATTATAAGTCACCTCAATGGTAGATTTACTCATCCATTTAAATGATTATTTATATGTATATAATTATTATGATGATAAATTTTGAATATAAGGAAAATAAAGGGATAATAAAATAGTGGTGTGTCAAACACATGCTCAAAAAGTAATGAAAATTAAAAAAGACGTTCAATTGAATGAGGAAGAAAAATAAGGGAAGTGGATTCAACTGTATTTAAACTATTTTAATAAAATTAAAAATAAACTAGAAAATGTGGAAGATAATAAGATATTTTGATGAAGAAACTTGCATTAAAATAGAGTTACAAAGAAGGAGACTTACATGATTTCAATAATGAAGAACACAAAAGTAAATGAAAACAAAGAGAGGAGGAAAGGTCTATTATGTGAAAACTTGAGTATTGAAGGTCCTCACAATCCCTATTCAATGTTTGTTTCATGACAATATGTTCTCCCCTCTTCTGAAATGCCAAACCTTTGCAAGGATAGGAGGGGGATGTATTTATAGCCCAATGTTGTCGGCTATTTGCATTCCAAAACTGCCCCTCCACTTTCATCGACCATTTGTTACATTAGAAAGCCAAATCTCGAGATAGAATATTATCAAAAGTTTTATATAAATATCTCCTTTGACTACTATTAAACTTTGTGTCCATTGGACTTAAGGAGCCAAAGTTATGGTCGGTTGAGTAAACAAAGTTAATCTGTACATTTCAATCCAGACTTTTTGATGTCCAAAATGTGAATTGGTTATTGAATAGGAATATGCCTTAAAATCCGAATTATTTCTTCCACGAAGTAGGCCGCCTAAATCTCATATTTCACACTGAAAAAACTCATCTTTATTTGATTATTACATCATGATATATTTTATGAAGAGTGTATAGGTTTTAATTCCCGGTCAGAATGGGGGGTTGAACTTAAAAGCTTTAGATGGGACTATTTTTTCTTGGAGTTGGGCCCTGTAATTTTTAATATTTACTCCTTGAATTGTTATCCAAATTTTGGAGAAGAAGTAATGAATTTTCGCATCTAGATTGATCCCAGTAATTTAATCTTCATGGATGGTTTAGTTTCCGCACAGATTCTGTGGTCCTTCTTGTGTGGTCCATCTGTGCCTTCAAATGGAAACATTGTTCCATGATCCCTTCTAATGAAATGATTTATATTTAATTAGGAATCCTAAAATGAATGAACAACACAATTAGTATCAGTAGGGTGATTGTTATATATAAACTAGTAAACTGAATCAATTGGATAACTTCTAAAAATTCTTAGAAATTATACTTAATGTTAAAACATTAATATTTCGCACAAATTATGCACATTTCATATAAAATAAGTAAAGGTAGTATATAATAAGTTATAAAAATACTAATAACATCATTACCTCAGATTTACCATCCATATGTTTGTTATATGAAGTGCTAAAATTGATTTCTATAACCAAGACTTCTTGAATGCTTCTCCAGAAATGTGAGGTAATCCTCAGATTCTAATCAGATAAAACAGAGTATTGAACTACATAAAATCTAACCACAGACCTTCAATATATCTTAGTTAGTTTTTCAAGAGATAAATCATACAAAATTGAAAATTAAAATGATAACTTTACTAGATGATTAACTACCATCCAAATGTCATTATTTCCATTATGTTTCTTGTGGAGTCTTATGAACAAATCCATTTTTTATTTACCTTTTCCATTACGGTATAAGAAACTGTATCATCATAAAATTTTACAAATTTGGTTCATAAATTACATTATCTACATCAATCATCAAGATATAAATATATAAATATCCTTATTTATGTTATCCAGCATAATTTTTGGTATCATATATATATATATACATCTTAGTTTATCAGGAATTACTAGAGAAATATGATATATAAAAATCATCCTCAATATCCCCATTTGTATCTTGTAATTATAGGAAACATATTCAGGTTCCAAACAACTGAAATCTATCTTCATGAATGTTTAATTCCATAATATTCGATACCTTTTTCGGTATCACATCATCTTTTTTCTAGGCCACGTTTATCATCTCATGAATGGATGGTTAAGCCTTTATTGGAGAAAGTTATGATAAATATCCATTTAAAATTTATATACATATCTTTTTAAGATATAATAATATTATATCCCCCTCAATTCTCATCATTTAAAAAGTATCCATATCCTTTCTACATAGAACGTTTTCCAACTTGTTTGATTTTCATGGATGGTAGTGGATTGATAAATCATATTCCCAAACTAGATATAATAATGTTTAATTATTAATGTTATGATCCTTATGTGTGAATATATATTTTATAATCATATGATATTTATATATTTCACACTTCTCCCTGGGAGTTAATTCTTTTATATCTTCAATGCAAAAATCCCTACATCTAACACTAGGACATGCATGCGAGATTTATTATAATGAAATTTCAATAACCATGTGTTATTTGTAATAAATTTATCATTATAAGTTAGTATAAAACCTAATACATTCATAAATAATTTGAATAAGTCAATAAAAAAAGTTTCCCAATTGAGGGAATCATAAGTACTTGTGTACTGATATATCTCTTTTCCAACTCTGTAAATATCTCTTCACATTCAATGGCTGAGAGAAATTTAACTCCATTTCATGATATCATTCTTGGTGAATATGAAAATAACATAATATTTTTAACACATAATTGGAGAGCCTCCATTAATCGATGAAACATTAGATCCCTCTTTATGATTCTAGTCTAGGCCATTCCTCGATTGGATTAACCTTATAAGGGTCCCCAGATATACATTTTTGGTGATAACATGTCCTGAAAATGATTCTTCCTTCTTCTAGAAAAAAATTAATGTAAATTATTATAGAATCTCTTATTTCAATGATAATATAATATTTTTAAAATTCTCCTCATGAACCTCCTTTCTCTTTGACTATATCAAAATGTCATTTATAAAGTCTACCAAAAAAGTTTTTTTAGGAATTCCCAAAAGATTCCATTATTTATTTCCATTAATATTTATGGTTAATTGGTCAGTCCATATGAAATAACTATGAACTCATAGTTTCCATACCATATTAATAGGGAAGTTTTTAGAATATCATCATTCATGACGCATAATTTCATATATCACAACCAAAGGTTCATCTTCAAGAAATACAGATCTCCACATTGCTGATTGAGAAAATCATTTATTCATGGTTGGGGACACTTTTTCATTATCATGATTTTTTTGAAATAAAAATAATCAATAATGCTAAAATTTACCCATACCTCTTCTTGATTAATTGGACACTCAAAACCTATAGTGAAGCACTCAGGAATATAAAACTATCCTCTATAGTCTCTTATATATTATTATTTAGTTCATTCAACTCAACTATATCAATTCCTATAAAAATTCTTTGATATGGGTATAAATAAACCAATATGTTTTTCAAGAACTCAAAATCTCTTCATAGGTGTAAGGACAGACAAATATTAAAGGATTATATTAGTTTAATCCCTATAAATGGGAATTAAATCAATAATATTTCTCTCTCTAGCCTCAATCATTTGTACTAAATATGCCTGCTCATAAGGGAATAATATCCTTGCTTGAGTAAAAGTTCCAAAGGGATATTCATCCTCAAACTTATAGTTATACTCCTCCTCCAACGTATAGTTATACTAAATAATAGAATGGCATGATATATGAGGTGTGATCTCAAACTCTAAATATTAAATGTAGGATTTATATAGGGATGTCAAATCTATTCCTCAATTGTCATCACACTCTACTAATGGAAGAATACATATATTTTTTGGAACATTATTTCCACAAACATTGACATGGGAGGTGTTATATAATTGGTATGTAACCCAATATCCATTTTATATTATCACAAGTATCACAAAACCGATGTTTTAAGGGGGGGGGTATGTGTTTTTATAATAAATATATAATATAGGAATTAATGTGCAGTACCAGAATCAAAATATAAATTTAAATTTTTTGAATGAATAATTATGAAAAATGTCACCACTTCATTTTCAACATCCACACCACCCTGGGTGATATAATATTACCTTCTTTGATTCATTAGATATTTTTTAAATGATTGTATTTGAAAACACGTGTTTAGAGAATTATAATGACTAATAACCATGTTCTATTCATTTAAAAAATGATTGGTAAGTCATATTATTGATATGAATGTTCCTTTATTATTCCACATTAGTGGGATTTATTACATATCTATGACACTAAATAGCCCGATTCCCCTTTATTACAAACATTAAGGATATTCTAGATTGTATTATTTGGTCTTTAGGATTCTTTTTTTCCACTATTGTTCTAAGTGGTATACTTTGTTTTCATCACTAAATCAGATTTATCTATTGACAGTTCAGAAGGAAACCCTATTATATTATTGTTGTCTCTGTTCTCATGAGACAATTAGGAGACACTAATATCCTTTACAGACTTGAGGACATAATAGAAAAAAAAATCATAATAATAAATGTCTCAAATCTATAATCTTTTTCAAAGACCTGAATTTAACCCAAAAAAGAAATGGTCCACCCTAATTTTAGTGCATATAGTAAAGATGGAGTCGTATCATGCAGGCCTTGTGATGTTTTCCTCATATGACCTGATAAAATCTTTTTAATTTTTCATTAGACTGAGGAAATAGCTCTCTATTTTAATATTGTGAGTCTGGGGAAAATTTTTATTGAATTTTTTTTCTTTATTTCCTCCCAATATATTGAATCAAGATCCACTTTGTAATTTTTGTTCCTTACATGTGTCCACCATTGATTATATTCTCCCTTAAGGTGATAGGATGACAATACAAATTTCTTTTTCTTTTTTACATTGGAGGAAAACTAATTTATAATGAATAGATTTAATCCATTTTTCAATGAAAGGGTAATAAAGTTCTCCCCTAATAGTTGTTCACAATTTTAAAATAAAATACTCAAAAACAACTTTATCCTTCTTACTAGGGGAAGGGTGTTCTATAAGATTCTTGTTTTTATTCATAAAATTATATAGCTAAGCCAATTATTCTATGAAGTTGTAAACTCCTACTCACATAAGGGTAGAAATATCATTAGGTAAATGATCACATTTACATTTACATTTGAGTTTATAATTGTTTTCACAATTTATTACCATTAACTAAATGAAATAATAACCTAGGATGAGAAAATATTAACATACTAAATGGAAATTTATAAACATTAAAGGAATAACTCATTAATGATATGTATGTAATGACTTGTTTGAAAGTAGGTTTCAATTTGATTTATCCATGTTAATGCCTTAGATAAGGTTTATAAGCTAATAATGGATTCACATCCTTTACAATAGTCTCTACGGAGTTATTGAATTTCTATGGCATATCACCCAGGAGTTTAAAACCTGGATTGTAGCAGGCCCTATTTTTATCCTCCCGTTGACAATATATTCTGTGTCAAAATGATATTTTTGTGTTATTACACTATGGTCCCTATGTTATAAAGCCACATCCACTCATAGTATCCTAACCTAGATTTATTTTCATAAAAACCCCTTTCTCTATATGTCAAAAGATTCTAGGATATTTCTCTATACCTATAATTAACAATTATCCTTACATTTTTTCATTGGGTTATCACAAATTTTTCCTCATCAACATTCCAATAGATAACTTACCCTTTCCATTAATACTTAATAAGGTGACTAAATTCTTTCACACATTTTATTATATGATTATTAAAAAAAACTTATCCATTAATTCAACTGAATGATCATAATGTCCTAGTGTCATGGGATGATTAAGTTCATATTAAATAAAAATGAACTTGAATCCTTGCATATTTATTTTAAACTCAATAGTGAGATAATAAAATCTATCTTAGCACCTAAAACTACAAGGGATAACCTAGGGAAAACATATATAAAGGGGGGAGAAATAAATTTCTATAAATATAATAATCTTGATGAGGAAAAATAATATGTGATTCAATGATATAACATGATATCATAAAAGATAAGTAAAATTAGTAATCACTTGTTTGAATAACAAAATTAACATGGAATGTAACACCCCAAGCTTCCATGGTAGGCTTCGTTTTGAATAATATAGTAGCGTGTGTTGTACGCAACCTTGAGTTCTAACACACACCACAACCAATCAAACTAGCCATTATGAATAGTAATACCCACTTTTTGAAATTTTATAAATTTTATCTTTCAAAATGAACTTCATTTTTGGATTTGGAATATTGAAATTATCCTAGGGTGAATTTTGGGTATTTTTTTGAAAACATTCAATTTTTAATGAATAGTGAAAAACACTTCGTTATTGGTTAAAACCGACATTTTATTTAAATAATTATTTATTTTATTTAAATTTAATTAAGTTCGAAATAGATACATAATTCCTATATAAGTTCAATGTAAATCATTGGAGTTATTTTGGAATAATTTTAGATATATAAAAATTTTATTGAACTTTTCACCGTCTTTTACCCACCTCCTAGGAGAATTTGCAGATTCACTTAAAACATAATTTTACAGCTTCTATGAGTGGAATTTATACAATCTGAGAGACACAGTTAATATCAAGGAGTAAAATTTTGTTCAATGAGATGAAAATAATTTATGGTGAATTGTAACTTTTTACTTTTATTTACCACGATTAAAAGTAAATAGGGTAATTAAGGGTAAAAATGATATTAATATTACCCTAACACATGTCCTAATTCTATTGGAAAAGTGTATATATACCCAAAACAACCTTAGGAATAAAATATTATCATTTAGGTCAACTTGGATTATATTAGTAAATTTATTATTATTTAATTCAAAGAATAGTTAAAAGAGTTAAAATCAAAGTTTATTTACTAAAACATTTTTAATATAGGGTTATAAATAAATAAATTAGATTTTAAATATTTATTAGAAATATAAAAAGATTTACTACATAATTGTATTTTATATATAATTTTTAGACATTAAATAATTTAATTTATTAATGAGACAATGGTGATGCAGTAATTACCTAATTAATGAAATATTAAAATAATTTGATATTATAAACATCAAATTAAATGTAATTTGAGACTTTTTTTTAATTAAAATAATTTTATAGGATAATATGACATATTAGTATTAGTTATATAAATTTTGTTGGAAGTAATAATGCAGTTATGAAATTATCAAAAACAAAATACCCAATAGTGACAAAATTGACTTAAAAGAATTTTTAAAAACAAATATTATATTATTAATTGATATTATAATTTCTAAAAATATAAGGTTCGTTAAAAAGAATTATATAATGATAGGTATTTCATTAATGGACCACTTGGGGGTCTCTTGGATGTATATAGTATGTTTATTAACTATATAATATAAAAATACAAAGTGACATGGTATGTGTCAAACTAATTAACAAAGAGTTAAATCTAAAACATAAGGTTAATATAATGACCCAAACCTGTAAAATTATATTTTTTGAGTGGTTGTCGAACCATACCCACCTTAAACTTTAAATAATATACATTGGAGCCATTATAAACCGAATATAAATTTATTATATAATTGTATTTCTAGCTTTTCCAAAGGTGCCTCTCACCCCTCTTATAAAAGGGAACTCCCCCTTCTCTCAATTTCAATCCTTCAAAGCCTTCTGGGTCGGCCACCCCCTACCCAAATACTCTCTCTACTTACCTCACTACAACCTATATGCATTAGTTTGATCAGAAATCCATCCTAAGGATCCCTGTTGATCAAATCAAAAGGAAGAACCCGAAGAAGAGGTATTGTTTTCACCACCCTTTTTTCAAATTCATTTCTTCTTCAACTTCTTCTTTCTTTGTTATTCTCATTCTAAAATAATAAATCCAGTATCTCCTGTATACTGTAATATTTTTATAAATATGGTACAACCATATTCATAATTCTATCCATCCTTTTACTGACATGTCACCATGCGTGCGTACGTACGACTTATCGTCTCCACGTCGTGGTGTAATTGTTATTCAATATATTAATTTTTGGATGGGTATAATAATGATGTGTAATCCATTTAAATAATAATTATAACATGATAATGATTCTGTATATATGATATACCAACCAATTATATATTATTTTAATATCAAAAGAATGATATTGTCGCTCGTGCGTACGTACGGACTACCGTCTCCACGAATGCGATTAGATTCATTCCCCATCATATCCATTCAAAAATAATTCTCATTTGATGACTAAAATTAATGTTTAAGAACTTTATATCATTCTGGATATGAATAAGGTAAAACCTATCCATAACAAACACGACTTATGTGACAAAAAATATGAAAGAAAACGAGTAAGTTAACACCCGAAACAATGATAATACTAATATATTATTAGCAAATCAATGATAAAACATCATATATGACATCATAATTGTGTATATTTTTCTTGTATAATTTAATAACAATGTTTTAACTATTATAAAGTATGTTAACATAGCATTGAATACGGAAAATTACAAGGTAAGGGTTTATTTCACAATCTCTTCATTATCCGAGGTTGTTTATACGAGATTATCCACTGGGACCTCTTTATCATCCACATCCATGTTTCTTAAAAATGTATTTCAAATCATTCTTACTATTTTAAAGACTATGGTATAAAGTCATTTATACCATTGTTTACTTTTTATAAGAAGTTTATAAAGGAATCTTTCTGTCGTTTTCCAAACAAGGGCCTTTTTAACCTTTTCGAAAGAATTAAGGTAAGAATGTATTTTTTTTAAAATTATATGGTGGGTGCGGCTATTTTACGCCATTATAAAATCGGCAAAGCATAACATAAAATCTTATAATAATATTTTCAAAGTAAATGTTTTATTTTATAATTATGTGGCTTTTAAATTATTTAAAAAAAGAGTTATTTCTCCCAAATAGTTTTGATTTCATCTATGTCAACATCTTTTGATGGATTTTAAGATTATTTGAAGTTTATTTATTATGATACAAAACTTCCATATATTATTAATGGTTTTGTGATATTTTTGACTGTGGATTTGTTATTTTTATACCATTTGTGGTTTAAGGTGAAATTGTTGACATTTATTATGCTAGTTTTAATATAAATGTTTATGTTATGTTTAAACCTGTTTATATGGGGAATGCATTGGATTTAATAAGTGACAGGTGGAGCACACTATAGCTCCTCGATTCATCGGTAGGTCTCACGAGACAAACTAGTGTTTTGGAACAAGGCCTTGACAAAATCTTATTTGTAGTCTTGGAACGAGGCCTTGGCTATGTGGTTATGATACCCTATCATTATGAATTCCATCATTATGAAAGTGGTTATTGATATTGCATGTGATTATTTGACTAGTAGAATATCCATGTGATTAAGTAACTAGAATTATTTCATTTTATCTTTTCCATATTATGCTGAAGTTAAAGTTTAAAAGGCTTTTGTTTTAGTTATACATTGCCTTAAATGTTTATTTTTATTTATCAATGTTTCTTCTATATTGTTATCCGTACTGATCATCTGAGCTCACCCCTTTCAATGTTTTATTTTTCTCAGGATGTGAAGAAGTAATTTAAGAATGACCTGCAGGGATAGTATGTGGGGACATGAGTGTGGACTATGGAGACTATGTTGTTGTAGTTTTCATTTTTATGATGTAATGTAAAACTTTACGAATATATCTAGTGTTTCCAAGGACACTAAACTAATCGATCTTTCAAGATTTGATCTTTCTTGTGATCATGCCAATGTTATGTAATAATGCACCAAATCTGGCTAACTAGGGTCGGGGCGTTACAGTTGGTATCAGAGGAAGTTTAGTACAAACCTTGGAATCTATATTTAGATAAACTCTGATTAGAGAACATAGACCTAATATGGAATTTGAGGATTAGAATAGAATAACTTCCTAAAATTTTGGTATTGTAGAGATTTTCTGAGTTTTTTGGGCAATACAACCCTGTCTGGATACGAGTAGGTAGAGGCAGCTATGGCACAGATGTACCTAGGGGTAAAACCCAAAAACACCGCTTTGAGATGGACTCGAATGAGAACTGGTGCACGACAACGGGCCTTGCTGCACTCTTAGTTACGATACTCCCGGGGGATATGCTTAGGATAACTCTCATTTTCATTAGAAATTGTTATGAAGGGATTATGAGTATATAATTCCTCAAATAAAACATTTCTATAATTATGGTTTATATCCATAAATAGTTCAATTTATGTTAAGTGTTTTATAAGAATGGAATTATGTATTTTGATTCATAAACTAATATAGTTTATGACATTGTTTAGAAATGGCGCCTAGTGGAAGAAATGGAAACAGTATCAATGCACGCACTCCATGTAGGGATTTCCCGCCTGCTCAAGATAATTATATTGGAGCTGGTGATACAACTGGTGCTGAACAACTTATCACCATACTAGGACAACTCACTCAGGTTATGAATAATAACCTTACCTCTATGGAGCACCATGATCCACACCATGGAGAATCAATGTTAGATCACTTCATGAGGCAGCAACCACTAACATTCAATGGGAGTACAAATCCATTAGTAGCTGAGCAATGGATATGTTCCTTAGAGAAAATATTTCAGGCTTTAGGGAGTTAAAGGGAAAAAGTTGTCATGGTAGTTTATCGCCTCACTGGAGATGCTGATCAATGGTGGTCATTGATTCAAAACACAAAGGAATATGATGAAGTATCAAATATGGAATGGAGGGAGTTCAAAGATCTGTTTTTAGAAAAATACTTTCCTCGCGACCATCGAGCAGATATGGAATGGAAATTTCTGAGTCTGAGACAAAAGGAGTATGAGAATGTCACAATGTATGAGGCTAACTTTACAAGGTTAGCAAGGTACATTTGAGATTATATACGTAACTCAAGAAGTAAGATTGATGGTTTCTTTGATGGGTTAAAACCATTTCTCCGTTGAGCATTAGTCTCACAATCCTTCTCATCGTACGAAGACATTGCCTCATGTGCTATCAAGATACAAAATGAATTCTCTAAATCTTACGACTTTAAAGCAATGAAAGAGAAGAATAGATCTACTGATCAATATGGGAATTGAAATAAGGGGAAGAAAGGAACGGTTGAATATCCATATTGTGGTAAATGTGGGAAGAAACACCCCGATACTTGCTTAAAAGGAATGGGGGTCGGTTATAAGTGTGGTGAAAAAGGCCACCAAGCTTGTGATTGCAAAGGGAAGAAGGAAGCTACCGATGTCCAATGCTAAAATTGCAGGGAGATGGGACATTATGAAAATGAATTTCCTAAGAATCAGGGGAACTTACCTCAGAAAAGGCCAAGGGAACAAGGCCAATCATATAATATCACTACTGCTGAGGTAGAAGCTCCGAAAGACGTGGTGGTAGGTAATTCAATGGTTTCATCATGTTTAGAAAATGCATTATTTGATTCTGGATCATCACATTATTTCATATCTTCCCAGTTTTCTAAGAAAATTAGATATTTCCAATTTAATTTAACAAATTATTCATTAGTTAAAACTTCTAAGGGAAGTATCATTGCAACAATGTTTTGTGAATCAATCCCCATTAGAGCACATAAATTTTCTTTATCCGCTGATCTCATCGTCATACCTTTGATTGAGTTTGATATAATCCTCGGTATAAATTGGATTTCTGACCATGATGTGGAGATTTATTATAAGAAGAAGGAGGTTATGATTTTTGATGATGATGATAAGGAACACCTTATCTTTAGTGCAGAATTTTCACCACCTAATTCTTATCTAGATCCCCCAGTACCTCAACTAAATTCAATTATCGGGGAGGAAGAGAATGAAATAACTGTGGGTGAGGAAAGGAATGTTCAAATAGAGGATGTACCTATTGTGAAAGAATATGTAGATGTGTTTCCGGAAGATTTTCCTAGACATCCTCCAGAATGAGAAGTTGAGTTTTCCATTGATTTAATTCCTGGATCAAGGCCTATATCGAAGACCCCTTATAGAATGACCACTGTGGAATTAGTTTAACTACAAAAACAACTAGAGGAATTGAGTAATAATGGATTTATTCACCCGAGTATTTATCCATGGGGATCCCCTGTTCTTTTTGTCAAAAAGAAAGATGGATCTATGAGGTTGTGCATTGACTACAGGGAGATCAATGCTATAATAATAAAGAACAAGTATCACCTACCTCGCATTGATGATTTATTTGACCAACTGCATGGAGCTCATTACTTTTCAAAGATTGACCTTCGATCTAGATACCATCAGTTGTGTGTTAATAAGGAAGACATTCCGAAGACAGAATTTCAAAAAAGGTACGAGCATTACGAGTTTACAGTAATGCCTTTTGGATTGACTAATTCACCCTCTGTATTCATAGATCTAATAAATAGAGTTTTCAAGGAATATCTTGATGATTTTGTGGTGGTATTTATTGATGATGTCTCGGTATAATCCAAAAGCTATGAAGATCATGAAAATCACTTGTGAATTATCCTGAAGACTCTGAGAAGACATGAATTATATGAGAATTTTAGCAAGTGTGAATTCTGGCTTCAGGAGATTTCTTTTCTTGGACATATTGTCTCTAAATATGGAATCTCTGTTGATACTTCTAAGAAAAAGGCAATCCAAGAATGGCATGTACCAACGAGTATAACTAAGGTACACATTTTTATTGGTTTAGCAGGTTATTATCGACGTTTCGTCCAGAATTTTTCCCGGTTGGCTAACCCATTTACAAAGCTCACACATAAAGGGGTTAAATTTGTTTGGAAAATAGAGTGTGAAGAATGTTTTGAAGAACTAAAGAGAATTTTAGTCAGTGATCCTATATTGAATCTACCATCGGGGAATGATGGGTTTGTTATTTATATTGATGCATCAAAGAAAGGACTTGGTTGTGTCCTTATACAGAATGATAGGGTTTTTTATTATGTATTACGATAGCTAAAAATTCATGATAAAAACTATCATACTCATGATCATGAGTTAGCTGCTTTAATCTTTGCTTTGAAGATATAAAGATATTATCTCTATGGTGAAAAATGTGAGATTTATACTGATCAAAAGAGTTTGAAGTATATTTTCTTACAAAAAGAACTCAACATGAGGCAAAGGAGATGGCTTGAATTACTCAAGGATTATTATTGCACGATACACTACCACCCGGGTAAGGCAAACAAGGTAGCCAATGCTTTGAGCAGAAAAGATCATGGTGTTTTGAATAATATGATAATTGAAAGGGATCCAATTTCCATGGATCTAGTGAAGATGGACATGAGAATAACAATGGATGGTGAAACATCAATTCTTTTTCAAATGGTTTCCAAACCATCTTTACTAGAAAGGATAAAGAGTTCTCAGACCGGTGATGAAGAGTTTTAAAAGAAGATTAAAGCTGTGAATGATGGGAGATTGAATGAATTTGGGTATGAAGATGGAATTTTTAAATTTGGTAAGACACTTTCTATTTCCAATATAGATGATCTAAAAAGGGAATTGTTGGATGATGCTCATAGTTCCAATTTATCTATTCACCCTGGGACCACCAAAATGTATAGAGATTTGAAAGAACATTTTTGGTGGGACAACATGAAGAGAGAGATTACTGATTTTGTGCCAAGATGTATGGTTTTTCAACAAGTGAAAGTTGAAAGGCAACAGTCTGGTGGAGTATTGAAACCTCTTCCCATACCTGAGTGGAAATGAAATAATATCACGATGGACTTTTTCATGGGACTACCAAAGAATCATAGAAGGAACGATGCAATATGGGTCATTGTTGATCATATTACCAAGTCAGAACATTTTCTTGCTATAAGGGAAGATTTTCCACTTGAACGGCTAGAAAGACTATATATTAATGAAGTTGCGAGACTTAATGGATTACCCCTATCGATTGTTTCTAATTTTGATCCTTGTTTTACTTCAAGATTCTATAAGAGTCTTCAGAAGGCCTTGGATACTGAACTTCATTTGAGCACTGCTTACCACCCTCAAACAGATGGACAATCGAAACGGACTATTCAAACCTTGGAAGAAATGATGAGATCCTACTCACATGACTTTCAGGGTATGTGCGATCAATATTTACCTATGGTAGAATTTTTCTATAACAATAGCTTCCATTCGAGTATTTAGATGGAACCATATGAAGCGTTGTACAGAAAGAGATGCCGCATACCAACCTGTTGGGATGACGTTGGTGAAAGAAAACGTGTAGGTCCAGAACTAGTGGAGGAAACGATGGAAAAGGTAAAGGTAATCCAAAACCACATCAAAGCTGCTCAAAGTAGGCAGAAAATCTATGCTGATAATCGAAGGAAGGATTTGGAATTTCATCTAGGAGATCATGCTTTCTTAGGGATGTAGTTTACTGTTTGGAAATTCCACCAAGTCTCTCCAAAGTTCACGATGTGTTCCACGTATCACTGTTGAGGAAATACATGCTTGACCCAATGAATGCACTCACTTACGAGGAATTAGAACTGGAACCCAATCTGTCTTATTGTGAAGAGCCCATCAGGATTCTTCATACCAGAGAACAAGTTCTGAGAAACCGGACGACTCGTCTGGTAAAATTTCTATTGAAAAAACCGTAAGATGGAAGTGGAAACGTGCGAACCCGAGGAACTTATGATGAAGAATCACCTAAGTCTTTTTATACAATAATTTTCTAGAAATTTCAAGGAATAAATTATTTGAAGGAGGGGAAAATGTAACACGCCAAGCTTCCATGGTACGCTTCTCTTTGAATAATACAGTAGCCTGTATTGTACGCAACCTCGAGTTCTAACACACACCACAACCAATCAAACAAGATGTTATGAATATTAATACCCACTTTTTGAAATTTTATAAATTTTATCTTTTAAAATAGACTTCATTTTTGGATTTGGAATATCAAAATTATCCTAGGGTGAATTTTTGGTATTTTTCTGAAAACATTCAATTTTGGATGAATAGTGAAAACACTAAGTTATTGGTTAAAACCGACTTTTTATTTAAATAATTATTTATTTTATTTAAATTTAATTAAGGTCAAAATAGATACATAATACCTATATAAGTTCAATGTAATTCATTGGAGTTAGTTTGGAATAATTTTAGATATATAAAATTTTTATTGAACTTTTCACCGTCTTTTACCCTCCTCCTAGGAGAATTTGCAAATTCACATAAAACATACTTTTACCGCTTCTGTGATTGGAATTTCGAAAATTTGAGAGACACGGTTAATATCAAGGAGTAAAATGTGGTTCAATGAGATGAAAATAATTTTTGGTGAATAGTAACTTTTTACTTTTATTTACCACGGTTAAAAGTAAATTGGATAATGAAAGGTAAAAATGATATTAATATTACCCTAAAACATGTCCTAATTCTATTGGTCCAGTGTAGATTGACCAAAAACAACCTTATAAATAAAATATTATCATTTAGGTCCACCTGGATTAGATTAGGACATTTATTATTATTTAATTCAAAGAAGAGTTAAAAGAGTTAAAATCAAAGTTTATTTACTAAAACCATTTTAATATAGGGTCATACATAAGATAAATTAGATTGTAAATATTCATTAGAAATATAAAAATATTTCCTACATAATGGTATTTTATTTATAATTTCTAGACATTAAATAATTTAATTTATTCATGACACAATGGTGATGTAGTAATTACCTAATTAATGAAATATTAAAATAATTGATATTATAAACATCAAAGTAAATGTAAATTGAGACTTTTTATGAATTAAACTAATTTTATACGATAATATGACCTATTAAGAGTAGTTTTATAAAACATTTTCGATGTAATAATGCTGTTATGATATTATCAAAAACAAAATACCCAATAGTGTCAAAATTGACTTATAAGAGTTTTTAAAACAAATATTATATTATTAATTGATATTAAATTCCTAAAAATATATGGTTCTTCCAAGAAACATATATCATGATAGGTTTATCCTTAATGGACCACTTGGGGGTCTCTTTGATGTATATAGTATGTTTATTAACTATATAATATAAAAATACAAAGTAACATGGTAAGTGTCAAACTAATTAACTAAGAATTAAATCTAAAACATAAGGTTAATATAATGACCCAAACCGGTCTAAATTCTATTGGTGGAGTGGTTGTCTACCCATACCCACCTTAACCTTTAAATAATATACTTTGGAGCCATTAGAAACCGAATATGAATTTATTATATAATAATATTTATAGCTTTTCCAAAGGTTCCCCTCACCCCTCTTATAAAAGGGCACTCCCCCTTCTCTCAATTTCAAACCATAAAATCCTTTTGGCTCAGACACCCCCTGCCCAAATACTCTAAAAAATTCCCTCACTACAACCTATAGGCCTTCGTTTGATTAGAAATCCACCCTAAGGAGCCCTTTTGATCAAATCAAAAGGAAGAACCGGAAGAAGAGATAATGTTTTCACCACCTTTTTTTCAAATTCATTTCTTCTTCAACTTGTTCTTTCTTTGTTATTCTCATTCTAAAATAATATATCCAGTATCTCCTATATACTGTAATATTATTATAAATATGGTACAATCATATTAATAATTCTATCCATCCTTTGATTGACATGTCACCATACGTGCGTACGTACGGCTTACCATCTCCACGTCGTGGTGTAATTGTTATTCAATATATTATTATTTGGATGGGCATAATAATGATGTGTAATACATTTAAATAATAAATATAACATGATAATGATTATTTATATATGATATACCATCCAATTATATATTATTTTAATATCAAAAGAATGATATTGTCGCTCGTGCGTACGTACGGACTACCATCTCCACGAACGCGATGAGATTCATTCTCCATCGTATCCATTCAAGACTAATTCTCATTTTATGATTAAAATTAATGTTTAAGAACTTTATATCATTCTAGATATGAATAAGGTACAACCTATCCATAACAGACACGACTTATGTAACAAAACATATGAAAGAAAACAAGTAAGTTAACACCCAAAACAATGATAATACTAAGATATTATTAACAAATCAATGTTAAAAGATCATATATGATATCATAATTATGTATATGGGTCTTGTATAATTTAATAAAACTGTTTTCACTATTATACAGGAGTTTAACATACCATCGACTAAGGAAAAGTACAAGGTAAGGGTTTATTTCACAATCTCTTCATTATCCGAGGTTGTTAATACGTGATTATCTATTGGGACCTCTTTATCATCCACATCCATGTTTCTTAAAAATGTATTTCAAATCATTCTTACTATTTTAAAGACTATAGTATAAAGTCATATATACCCTTGTTTTCTTTTTATTAGAAGTTTATAAAGGAATCTTTTTGTCATTTTCCAAACAAGGTCCTTTTTAACCTTTTCGACAGAATTAAGGTAAGAATGTCTTGTTTTAACTTATACGGCGGGTGCAGCTATTTTCCGCTCTTATAAAATCGTCGAAGATTACCTTGAAATATTATAAGAATATTTTCAAAGTAAATGTTTTATTTTATAATTATGTGAATTTTGAATCATTTCAAAAAATAGGTATTTCTCTCAAATAGTTTTGATTTCATCTATGTCAATATCCTTTGATGGATTTTAAGCTTATTTGATGTTTATTTATTATGATACATAACTTCCATATATTATTAAAGGTATTGTGATATGTTTGACTGTGGATGTGTTATTTTTATACCATTCGTGGTTTATGGTGAACGTATTGACATTTCGTATGCTAGTTTTAATATGAATGTTTATGTTAAGTTTAAACTTGTTCATATGGGGAATACAATGGACTTAATAAGTGACGGGGGGAGCCCTCTATAGCTCCTCGATGCATCTGTAGGTCTCATGAGACAAAATAGTGTCTTGGAACAAGGCCTTGACAAAATCCTATTTGTAGTCTAGGCACGAGGCCTTGGCTATGTGGTTATGATAGTCTGGCATTATGCATTCCATCATTATGAAAGTGGTTATTGATATTGCATGTGATTATTCGACTAGTAAAATATCCATGTGAATAATTAAATGGAATTATTTCATTTTATCTTTGCAATATTATGCTGAAGTTAAAGTTTAAAAGGCTTTTATTTTAGTTATACATTGCCTTAAATGTTTATGTTTATTTATCATAGTTTCCGCTATATTGTTATCCTTATTGAGCATCTGATCTCACCCCTTTCAATTTTTTATTTTTCCCCGGATGTGAAGAAGTAATTTATTAATGACCTATATGGATAGTATGTGGGGACATGAGTGTGGACTATGGAGACTATGTTGTTGTAGTTTTCAATATTATGATGTAATGTAAAAATTTACGAATATATCTACTACTTACAAGGCTACTAAACTAATCGATCTTTCGAGATTTTATCTCTCTTGTGATCAAGCCAATATTATGTAATAATGCACCGACTCTGGGTAACTGGGGCCGGGGAGTTACATGGAATCACAAGATAATGGAATAATAGGAATCAGTTCAACAACTTATAACATGACATAAACATGTGTCAAGGTCAACATCGCAGACAGTATCACATGGAGGAAAAGGTCGTGTGATGGAATAGGCCTACTCACTAATCTAGTATCTAAGGCCTCATGAGAATAAAGATTTACCCATTATATTGGAATGAAATTTTGGAACACCGATCATAACACTTTCATGATCTATGTGTGCCATATAATCAAAATTAATTATATGTTTTAATATAATAATTATCAATAAAATGAAATGGGTTGCAAATCATGTGTCATAGCATGATTGTTGGGAATATCATAATGTGGGAATTTAAAAAATGGTCATAATCCCTGTATTACCAAAAAAAGGAATTGTGAATAAAAGAGCTAAATTTTTGAAATAAATTTATACATAATTTATAAGAATTCAATAATATTAAGGATTGATATGAATTTATTTAGATAGAGAAATTTCAAAATGCACGGGAAATGATGGGTTTGAGAGATCTCGTACCTAAAGATTGATTTATCATGTGTATTCATTATATACATAAATAATTACATTACACTATTTTATTAATTTATTAAGAATTTTTTTTTATTATTGATTTTTTTTAATTTTTACAATGTAATAGTCAATTATATAACCATTTAATTTCATGGCTGATGTTATAATGATAAACAACTCATATGTCCCAAATCAATTTTGTATGTTGAATATGGTCAAAGAAATTATAAATTCATCATATCAGAAATGTTAACCATGAAAACACTATAATTATAGAATATAATGTTATAATTTTTAATCAAAACATGAACCGTGGTTATGAAAAATGAACTACATTACAATCATAGAAATGGTAGGCCATATATACACATGATTAATTTTTCCCTTTTTTGAAGGCCATGATGGAAGAATGTTAATTGTTATATTATAATATATGGATGAAGCTTATTGAATAAACGTCATATATGTTCATTAAACATCCTTTAAAAAATAACACATGTGACGAGGTAAAAAATGAATCACTTAATTTCCCGGGGGTGCAATCCTCCGTTCACAGGAATAAAAATATCATTTATTAAATGGATGATAAGGTTATAAATTATTTGATATATTAAATTTCCATAATTATTAATACATAAAGAATAAATTATATATAAACCAAATTATTCCCCACTAACTTCCATGTAATCCATAATTTTAAAATGAATCACATCCCTTTACGTAGAGGTACTCCACTATACACATGAGTGACATTATTATATTATCCATTAAAGTATAAAGTAAGAAGTTATATATACAATTATAAATATATATATATATATAAAATTATATCAAAAATACATTATATAAAAATAATACATATGATTATATCCATCCATGAGAAGTGATGATGAAAAATGAGTTATATCAGTTTTTGGGTTGGTATTCCTCTATACACATGATAAATAGTTTCATTTCCATGTTTAGTGATCTGGAGTTGAATTAAGGTCATCACATTGAAAAAAAATATTCTTTTTATATGTAATAGGAAAAGGATATAATATCATAATTAGTTAATAAAATATTACTAGGTTGTAATAATAAATATAAGTAAATGCTTAGTTAAGGACGTTATTATTCTACGAACAACTTCTTTTCGTTTAGACCAAAATACTTTATAGATTGTATTGTTGACCTAACTAAGGATTAAAAGATTAGTTTATGAAATTAGGGAAGTGATATCATTGTGTAATATTTTAATCAATGATTATTATATGTTAGTAATGGAGATTACAGGGGCTATCTTTTGAAAAAGTGAAGAGATGACAGATGTAACGTCCCGACCTGGTTAACCCCAGAACTAGTGGTCGGACCGGTCACCACATGGCCTCAAACATGTCTCCCCATACTATAGTGGATTCCGAATAGCTTCGGGGGTCTAAGGATAGTCATTGGGGAGAAATTACCCTCTTATAATAGTTACACAGTGGTATATCAGAGTAAATAACAAACAATGGAAATAAATACCGGAACGAGTCTAATAAATGATAAATAAGTGGAAGGTGGATTTTATAAATCTTGTACAGACAAATGGACAAAGCCAATTATATAGAATATGCATTCATGACATGATAATGATACTAAAATGGAAAATTGTGATAAAAAAATAGAATTCTTTACATTCCATTACAAAAATAAATTAACAATGACTCCAAGCCCCAAGGGTGGTCTTCTCGAGCATCTCGAGTTTCCACTCAGTCCATTGCTCTTATCTTCTAAGTAAATGAAAATAGTACAATCCTGTAACTAAATAGAATCTACTCAGGTACCCCATTGAAATAGCCACCTGAGTAGGGTGTGAGATATAAATATCAGTAGGCCGAGACCACCTGTGTATAACCCAAATCCAGACATTAAATAAAAATTTAATGCGTGTGAAAGCATGCATAAATAAAGTAATCAGTACAATGTATCTATATACCCAAAAACCTGCATCGAACCTCAGTTGGTGTTTGAATTTACTTTATACATTTGCCTATCATACTCAAAAATCATTGCATAATAATATTTGAAAGAGCGATGTTGTGGGCGCCCTCAAATGATTAGTGTGATTTTATGGTACTTAGGTGCAGCAGAGTGGCTGACCAAGTTCGTCTCTCAAAGGAGGAAGTGAATTAAAGAAAAAATTAGAGGTATTATAGAAATAAAATAAAAGATAATAAAAACACTACTTTAAAGGATGGGGTGGTTGTTTATAGTTTATGAATCTATAAGAAGTTTGTTGGAAGATGATTGTATTTTTTTTTGTTTTTTGTTTTGAAATGATGTTTGATTAAAATGACACAACAAAAAGATGTTTGTTTAGACAATATTTAAAAGACGTAATCGATCTAACTATACCTATTAAATAATTTATTAATCATTATAATTTAAATTAATATTCACTTAAATATGATCCCTTAATTTGTTAAATCCCGAACCCTACGAGAATTAACTTTACCACGAAGATGAAGTGAATTTAACCTTAGGCTAACTTCGGAATATGCAATCGCAACACCCTGATTTGATTGATGTTATAAGATTATCTTATGGTCAGTGGTAAATTAAGGCACATAACCACTCTAGAAATGGGTAATAATTGAGTTTAGGTATTGTATTTGAACTCTACAAATTGATCCTGTGTGGTCTTGTATTACCGATTCAGATCGCGCTCTCACAATTCCCACAAATCCCGACATCGCGCGTTTTGTGTTAATTGTTCAATTGCTTACTTAGTTTCTTATAATTTGAAAGCTCAATTAATGTATCATGTTTAGTGAATTATAGTAGATCATTGATTCAAAATAAATGAATGAAGAAGGTGATAGGTCGACCAATTACTAAAAAGAACTACTCTTCCATGGGCGGTATAGTCATCGTGGAGAAGTTTTGCATAAGCAATGGATTGAAAGGGTAAAACCCAATATTGTCTCCACTATTTATTCCAACCCAATTAAGAAGATTAAGAGAAGAAGAAAAGGGAAGAACACAGAAGATTATTTGAAGAAAAATTCAAGAAACAAACATGAAATAAAATAAATACAAAGAATAGGTTGGAGAGGAGAGCCTTTTTGGAAGAGAGGTTTGCACAAAGGCTTACTTCTTCCAAGAGTTGTGGGGGCTCCCAAGAGACACATTTTCGGAAACACCTTCCCAAATCCTCGACCAGCCCTCCCAAAGAGTTAAAACCCCCTTTAAATAGATTTTGTGAGGGCTAGGGTTACATAACTTTTTAAGTGTGAAATGAAAAACTCGGCCAAATATTTTATTCCACGTTTCACCGCCTATTTGACCTCCAAAACACGTGAATTTACCGGCCTTCTAGACGGATTATTTGTTCCAAATCATGTTCCTGAGCTTTCCTCAAAATTTGGGCTCACTCCAAGCCCGGATGAAGAGGATATGGCCCAAATACAGAACCCATGTCCATTCTTCCGAGTCCAGCCCACCATTGTATTAGTGACCCATTTACTCCATCCAAATGCACTTATTAGCTCTAGTGTTCTGAATGAAAGTTGTAGAAACATAAGCTAGGAACACTGTCACAAAATTTAAATTTCAAATAATAAATATAAAAATATTTATCTTCTAAATACTACAGTGCACTTTAAAAGGTAAAACTGGAGTTTTCACCAAATTTTCAAATGAATGATCAAATCCCAAATATTTTATAAATAAACATATTTAACACAATTTGAGGATATTATTTCATTTATTATCAAAAAAATATTAAACAAAATAGTGTTTTATCAACTCCCCCACACTTACCCTTTTTCACTCTTGGGAAAAACCTCATGTCAAGTAAACATCAATATCAAATCAAAACCAATTTTAAAACATATATCATTGGGAACCATCAATTCTGCACCAAGAATAAAAAGATATCATGCCTCATCAAATACCTTATTTCATGTTCTCTATTAATATCATTCAATATATTTCCACTTCATTTATCCTCCCATGCACAAAACACTTACCTCGCTTGAATTTTCTCTCATCACTCAAATATCAATTTTTTGCAATGTCTTTCTCATCCAAACTCATATAAGGGTCACCATGGGCTTGATAAATTCCTACATCTCGGCCCGATGTGAGTCAAGTACATATGTTTATCAAGAGGACTTTTCAGGGTTGTTCTATGTCTTTCGGTTGGTAGGATTTAGATGTGAAAAATTATGAGGTTGAATAAGGAGGGCGTGACTCTTTTTGAAGCAAAATTGCATTAATCTAATTTTCACTTAAATATGGTCTTCTCCTCAATCCCCATAGTATCAATTCAGCTCCATCATCATGAAAAGTCAAGAAAATTTTACACCATTCATCATTTCATCATTAAAAATGACAATCTTCTCAAACATGATTTTCTTGAAAGCTCCAGATAGGCACAGCTTTCTACCTCAATTAGAAGCTCCAGAAAAGTCACAGCTTCACTTGTCATGAAAGCTCTAGAAAAGGCACAAATTTCAATATAATGACTTTCTTCAGCAGTAGAAACATCTCTTAAGAATTTAATTTTCCACCCAAAGTATCACATAATGTGGTAGCACAACACAACATAGCTTCCCCCACACTTAATCTTAACTAGATTATGCAATTTCACTTCAAGAGTTGGTTGGATAGGGAAAATTGGCTTATAATGTGGCTAACCTAACAGGTTGTGCATGGCTTCTACGGGCTAAAAAGATTAAATGTTCAAGGTAGGTCATTATAAAAAATGATTCTTTAAAGTAGGGGCTTTAATACCAAACAAATTCCTCAATCATTTAAACCTAAGTACCTAAAACCCTCAAGTTTTGATAGAAATAAATCAAATTCTGGTTAAATCAAGCATGGTTTGGTTCTCTCAAGAAGTGAGGTGAATGTAAAAAATATGGAAATAATGGTTTAGAAGCCTCACAGGAAGGTGATTTCAAATATAAAGACAGTGATATGTGGCATGGGATTCAAAATTCAGTGAACTTTTCATGAAATTACTAAATATTTGAACTTGAAACAATGTCATTTCAGCATTCATTTAAGCTTAGTTTCAAGGGGTAAATTGTTTCACTTATTGATATGGATTTAAAAAAGGTGATTAGAATTATTTTTGCTCAAAAGTTTCAAAAACACACTGAAAATTGTAAAATAAACACACAAAATTTGAAAAACACACAATTTTTTTGGTTTTTTTTAACAGGAAAGAAATTGAAATTACTAAACTAAAAGGTTCCCTCCCCCACACTTTTCATATTGCATTGTCCTCAATGTGAACCCATGAGATGATATATCCACATGAAGTGAATAATTTTAAATAGGAAAAATAATATAAAAGTGAAAGGGTTAGGAACAGCCTGATGTGCTCAAGTGATGATGGGGTCATGCAGTGTGATAAAATCCATTGCATCAGTAGGAAGTACCTCAATGTATCTCTTCAAACATTGTCCATTGACTGTAAATCTCCTTCCAGTGTCCTCTTGTGTGATATCCACTACACCATAAGGAAAAACATTGGATACAATATAAGGACCTAACCATCTGGAACGCAACTTACTAGGCATCAGCTTCAGTCGTGAACTGTAGAGAAGGACTTTCTCTCCAACATGAAACTCCCTTTGTTGGATCATTTTGTCATGAGATGCTTTTGATCTTTCCTTGTAGAGCCTTGAGTTCTCATATGATGACAGTCAAATCTCCTCATTCTCTTCAATTTGCAGCTTCCTTCGAATTCCATCTTGGTCCAAATCCATGTTACATTTCTTTATAGCCCAATATGCCCGATGCTCAACTTCCACGGGGAGATGACACACTTTCCCAAAAAAAATCTGAAATGGGGACATACCAATGGGTTTCTTGTATGATGTCCTATAATCCCACAATGCATTATCCAAGCACTTTCTCCAATCCTTCCTATTTGGCTGCATAGTTTTCCGTAAGATTTGTTTTAACTCACAATTTGAAGCCTCAGCCTGGCCATTTGTTTGGGGGTGGTATGGTGTTGATGTTTTGTGTGTCACCCCATACTTTCGAAGGAGGGAAGAAAAATTACTATTGCAAAAGTGTGACCCTTGGTCACTGATGATGGCCTTTGGTACTCCAAACCTGCAAAAAATATGTGCTTTGAAAAAGTCCACTATAATATGAGAATCGGCAGTCCTGGTGTCCTTGGCCTCCACCCATTTACTCCCATAATCAACAGAAACCAAAATATACAAGAAACCAAATGAACATGGAAAAGGACCCATAAAATCAATGCCCCACACATAAAAAATCTCACAGAATAGTATGGGTTGTTGGGGCATCTCGCGTCTCCTTGAAATATTTCCAGTGTGGTGGCAACGAAAGCATGACTTAAAAACACATGGGAATCATGGAATAATCTAGGCCAATATAATCCAGAGCCTAAAACTTTCCTATATGTCCTTTGGGGTCAAAAGCTTCCACCACAAGCAAGTGTATGACAGAACTGTAAAACAGACTCAAACTCGTGATTGGGAACACACCTCCTAATGACTTGGTCACTACACATGCGCCAGAGGTAAGTATCATCCCACACATAATACCTAGACTCACTTTTTAATTTTTGGACCTGATGCTACTTCAAATTTGCTGGGATTTTAGAGGAAACAATGTAATTAACTAAATCAGCATACCAAGGATGTGTAACTGAGATGGTATAGAGATGCTCATCGGGGGAAGTGTCCCGAAGTGGTACCTGGTCCAAGGTTTCATCCTCTAGTTTTTGAGTAAGCCTACTCATGTGGTCTGCCACGAAATTCTCTGATCTCTTCTTGTCCTTTATCTCAATATCAAATTCCTAAAGAAGGAGCATCCAATGGATAAGTCGTGGCTTTGCATCTGGCTTCTTTAGGAGGTACCTCAAAGCTGCATGGTCAGAAAAAACAACTACTTTATAGCCCAATAAATATGAACGGAATTTATCTAAAGAAAATATGACAGCAAGAAACTCCTTTTTAGTGGTTTTTTAATTTTATTGGGCTGAATCCAGTGTCCTCTATGCATAGGCGATCACATGTGAACGTCCCACCACCCTATGAGATAAGATATCTCCAACCACAAAGTTGGAGGCATCACACATAAGCTCAAAAGGAACTCCCACTGTGGGGGATGCATGATCGGTGGAGTGGTCAGACACTTCTTTAGCTCATCAAATGATACCTTGCATGAATCATCAAAATTGAAGTCAATATCTTTTTGAAGAAATCAAGATAATGGTAGAGAGATCTTACTAAAATCTCTGATGAAGCGTCGATAAAATCCAGCATGTCCAAGGAATGATCGAACATCACACACACATGTAGGATATGGAAGGGATGAAATAATGTCTACCTTAGATTTATCAACTTCAATGCCATGTTGTGAGACTATATGACCTAAGACAATTCCCTTTTCGACCATGAAATGACATTTTTCAAAATTTAAGACCAGATTCTTCTCAATACAACGATACAACACATCACCCAAACTAGAGATACATTCATCAAATGAGGATCCATAAACTATAAAATCATCCATAAATACCTCCATGCAGGTCTCAATAAAATCAGAAAAAAAATACTCACCATGCATCTATGGAAGGTACCTGGGGTGTTGCAAAGTCCAAATGGCATCCTTCGGTAGGAAAATGTGCCAAAGGGATAGGTGAATGTAGTCTTCTCCTGATCCTTCGGAGCTATAGGAACCTGAAAATATCCAGAAAATCAATCCAAGAAACAATAGTGTGTCTTCTCAGCTAGTCTCTCAAGCATCTGATCAATAAATGGGAGGGGGAAATGGTCTTTGTGAGTGGAATGATTTAGTTTCCTATAATCAATACACACACACCAATTATTTTGTACCATAATTGGAACTAACTCGTCTTTCTCATTTTTAACAACAGTAACACCAGTTTTCTTAGGTACAACCTGAACAAGGGTAAACCATTGTGAGTTAGAAATAGGGTAAATTATACCTGCCTTGAGCAAGTTTTCAACCTCTTTTTTAACAACCTCTAGAAGGGTTGGATTGAGTCTCCTTTGTGGTTGCCTCACCGGTTTAGCTTCATCCTCCAAAATAATCTTATGCATGAAAATGGAGGGGATAATACCTGATATGTCAGCCTAGGTCCACCCAATAGCCCTAATGTTCTCCCTCAAAATATTCAAAAGCATTTTGTCATGTTCAAAAGGGAGATTATTAGCAATGATAATAGGTAATCTCTCACCACTCAACAAGTATGAGTATTTCAGATTTGGTGGAAATGGATTGAGTTCTAATGAAGGAGGGTGTAGTATGGATAGAGACATTGAAGGAACTCAAATATGTGCACAAAGAGCATCAGTATCAATTTATAAATTTTAAAAATCAGATAATAAAGCATCAAATCCATCAGCATACTCGACATCCATGTCATAATCAAAGTGAACATGATCAAAATCAGAATATGAATCCGCATCAAAATCAAATCCAAGAGAGGATTGTGTATCAGCAACATGTGTGGAAGTGCTCTTAGACATCAAACTCGAACCAATACTCATAATCTCCCTAAGCACAGGACAATCAAAATCCATGGAGTTTTTACTTGGTGGTTCAAAATGGGAGATAACAAAAGCAAAATGGTCCTCAGAGGGGTACTTCATGGAGTCCATAACATTAAAAATTACAACTTCATCTCCAAAATCCATGGAAAGTGTACCCTCATTAACATTTATGAGAGTTTTTGTAGTTTTGAGGAAGGTCCTACCTAAGATAATGGGGGAATGAAAGCTTACCTGATCATACTCTATGTTATGCACATAAAAATACGCTGGAAAGATCATGTCTCTTACTCGGACAAGTACAACCTCAAGAAATCCCGCTGGATATGTCATAGCTCTATTTTCCAACTTCACCACTACTCTCGTCGGCTTCAACTAACCAACCTCTAAAGAAGAGAATCCAGAATGAGGCATCACATTTATTGATGCTCCTAAATCACAAAGAGCATCAGAGAAGTGAAACTCCCCTATAGTACATGCGATGGTGAATGTCCCGGGATCCTTGCACTTTGTTGGAATTTCTAGAGTTGGTGTAATGAGTGCTGATACATTCCTTCCAAGGTTGATCCTCTCATTTCCCTTGATCCCTCTTCTATTGGTGCAGATTTCATTTAAGAATTTGGAATACCTTGGGATTTGATTAATGCCTTCAAGTAGAGGAATGTTGATCTCCACACGCTTGAATGTGTCCAAAACCTCCTTTTTCATTACTTCTTCAGCCATCTTCTTGGTTTGAACAACCCTGTTTAGAAAAGGAAGGGGTTTAGGAGGAACATCATCAATCTCTTTCTTGCCCTTATCTTTCTCCTTGTATTTCTCATCAGTTGGTTTGGAATGCGGCTTCTCTAGAGTAGAGGTGAATCCCGGTGTAATGGTAGGTACAGCTGTATTGTTCATTTTCATCCCACTTCTCAATGTGATGGCACTAACATTCCCCTTTAGAGTTGGAGTGGGTTGGTAAGGTATATTTCCAGAATTCTTACTCACAAGTTCATGGAGGGCGGTGGCAATCTGGCCCATTTGAGTCTTCAACTCTCTTAGCTCCGAACCTTGACTCTTCAGGTCATTCTGTTGATTAAGAACAATTTGTTTCAAAAGATCATCAGTGTTAGAGTCTACCTTGTGTTGGAAATTCCCTTGTTGCTAAATTGTTGATGTTTGTGCTTCGAATCTCCTTTGGGGTTGTTGGAATCCTTTTTGGTAAGGTGGAGGCTAATAGAAGTTTGGTTGAAAAGGGGGCCTTTGTTGTTGTCTAGAGCCATACCTCATGTCCGACTGATCTTTCCACCCTTGGTTTTATAATGGATCAAACTTATTTTGGGGATATGGTTGTTGTTGTTGCTGCTGATATGGTCTCCCAGGGAACACTACTGCACAATCTTCTGTTTCTTGGAGTTGTGGGCAACAGTCAGTTGGGTGGCCTGTCTCAGTGCAAATACCACAAGGCCGTGAAAGAGGGGGTAGGGATGTCTTTTGTGCCAAAGCAATTTGCCTCACCATATTGGTCAATTATTCCAACTTGGAATCAATATAATGACTTTCATGAGAAGAAGGACTTACCTGATGTACTCCACCGACATGTGGTGTACCTCTATCACGAAATTGTTGGGAGTTTTGGGCCATATTGTCGATCAACGCACGTGCAGCTATTGGTGTCTTGTCCACCACTTCTCCTCCAGCAACAGCATGTACCATGCTTCTCTCCATAGGTGTGAGTCCTTCATAGATGTACTGGATGAGTAGTTGCTCACATATTTGGTGATGTGGGCAGCTTGCACACAACATCTTGAATCGATCCCAGTACTCATCCATTGACTACCCTTGTGCTTGTTTGATCCCCGAGATCTCTTAACAAATTGAAGTGGTCCTTGACGCTGGAAAAAATCACTGCAAGAAAAGACGTTTCAAATCGTTCCAACATGTTACATCTTCAGGTTGTAAATAGTACATCCAATCCTTTGCAGCTCCATCAAGTGAGAATGGGAATGCTCTTAATTTTATTTGATCTTCAGAAACATTTCTTGGTTTTAAGGTTGAGAAAACCACATTAAATTCTTTAAGGTGTTTGTTGGGATTCTCACCAGATAATCCATGAATCATTGGAAGAAGGTGAATTAATCCAGATTTTAACTCAAAGTCTGATTCGAGATTTGGGTATGCAATACAATTTGGTTGATAGTTAATATCAGGTGCAACCAATTATCGAATGGTTCTATTATGTTCATTTCCATTATTTCCAGTTGTTGGTTCCTATTTTATATTTGAAATTGAATTGATTCGAATTTCTATGTTTCCAGAAGAGAGGAATTCACCAATTGGTTGAATATTGAAACTTCCCGTTGACTGAGAATTTCTGATTCGAGCCCTAAGGCTACGTTCAATCTGAGGGTCAATATCTAAGAGATATTCAGGATTAGTTCGCGTCATAAATCAGATAATAATTAAAAGAAAGTGAGTGGACTATAGTAAAATAAAAATGAGAAGTTGAGTTGATGGTCCAAAAAGAAAAGAAGAGGATGAAAAAAATGAAAACTTGAGAAAGTGTAAAGATGAAAGAGAGAGGTGAAGAAAATAATATAATGAAAAATACATGAAATACCTCTAAATGGTTGAATAAATTACTTTCCTCCCCGGCAACGACGCCAATTTGAATGAGCGCTGTCGTGGGCTCCCTCAAATGATTAGTGTGATTTTAGGGTACTTAGGTGCAGCAGAGTGGCTGACCAAGGTCGTCTCTCAGAGAAGGAAGTGAATTAAAACAATTTTCAAAGGTATTATAGAAATAAAATAAAAGAGAATAAAAAAACTACTTGAAATTATAGGGGTGGTTGTTTATAGTTTATGAATCTAGAAGAAGTTTTCTGGAAGAAGATTGTAATTTGTTTTTTTTTTTTGAAATGATGTTTGATTAAAATGACACAACAAAAAGATGTTTGTTTAGACAATATTTAAAAGATGTAATCGATATAACTCTACCTCTTCAATAATTTATTAATAATTATCATTTAAATAAATATTCACTTAATTATTATACCTTAATTTGTTAAATCCCGAACCCTACGAGAATTTACTTTACCAAGAAGATGATGTGAATTTAACCTTAGGCTAACTTCGGAACATGCAATCGCAACACCCTGCTTTGATTGATGTTCTAAGATTAGATTATTGTCAGTGGTAAATTAAGGCACATAACCACTATAGAAATGAGGATTAATTGAGTTTAGGGATTGTATTTGAACCCTACAAATTGATCCCGTGTGGTCTTGTATTACCGATTAAGATCGCGCTCTCACAATTCCCACAAATCCCGACTTGCGCGTTTTGTGTTAATTGTTCAATTGATCACTTAGTTTCTTCTAATTTGAAAAATCAATTAATGGATCATGTTTAGTGAATTACAGTAGATCATTGATTCAAAATAAATTAATAATGAAGGTGATAGGTCCACCGATTACTAAAAAGAACTACTCTTCCATGGGCAGTGTATTCATCGTGGAGATGTTTTGAATAAGCAAAGGATTGAAAGGGTATAACGCAATATTGTCTCCAATCTTGATTCCAACCCAATTAAAAAGATTAAAAGAAGAAGAAAATGGAATAACACAGAATATTATTTGAATAAAAATTCAAGAATCAAACATGAAATAAAAGAAATACAAAGAAGAGGTGGGAGAGGAGAGACTTTTTAGAAGAGAGGTTTTCACAAAGGCTTACTTCTTCCAAGAGTTGTGAGGGGCTCCCAAGAGAAACCCATTCGTCCACACCTTCCAAAAGCCTCGACCAGACCTCCCAAAGAGTTAAAACCCCCTTTAAATAGAGTTTGTGAGGGCTAGTGTTACATAACTTTTTAAGTGGGAAATGAAAAACTCAGCCATATATTTTATTCTAGGTTGCACCGCCTATTTTCCCTCCAAAACGCATGACTTGACCGGCCTTCCAGAATTATGATTTGGTCTAAATCATTTCCTAGATCTTTCCTCAACATTTGGGCTCAATCCAATCCCGGATGAGATGATATGGCCCAAATACAGAATCCATGTCCATTCTGCCGAGTCCAGCCCACCATTGGATTAATAACCCATTTACTCCATACAAATGCACTTATTAGCTCTTGTTTCCTGAATGAAAGTTGTATAACAGTACGTTAGGAACACTATTAAAAAATTTCAAATTCAAATAATAAATATAAAAATATTTATCATAGAAATACTACAGTGCACTATAAAGGGTAAAACTGGAATTTTCACCAAATTTTCAAATGAATGATCAAATCACAAATATTTTATAAAAAAAATATTTAACACAATGTGAGGAAATTATTTCATTTATTATAAATAAAATATTCAACAAAATAATATTTTATCAATTTTCATTTTACAATAATTCAAACCTCATTAAATTATGAAAGTCTCTAGATTCATCCAAAGCATGACATCCCCCTTATAAGTCACTCACCATAGATTTTTGTAATGTCCATCTATGTAATCAAATTAAAGACCTAATTTAATCATGTTCTTTCACTTGGATAACGTGTCATACGTTATTCAATTTAATATTTCATATACTATGTCTGAGCCCGTCTACTAAAATAGTGATTCACTCCTGGGTCTGTCCACTAATAGTGATTCACCCAATTCCTTAGTAATTATGAACACTTTCTCATATTCAATTAACAAATCATTATGTCACAAAAGTTTTTCATTAACCATTAATTCATTTCATGTATAACAAATTGGAAAAACAATCCAATGTCAATTAATGGGTGTAAACCATCATGTATAGCACCCTTGTGAGTATTTGGAGTATCATTCCATGTCTCACAACCCATGGGTATTTGGAGCATCAGTCCCTAACCCAGAATATAATATTTGCATGTATGTTGGGTGTAGAATTCTATGTATAGCACTCTGTGAGTATTTGTAGCTTCATTCCTTATCTCACAACCCGTTTATCAATCATACATATATATTTATCATTGGTGTAGAACACCGTGTCTAGCACCCCATTTGTATTTGGAGCTTCAGTCCTTGTCTCATAACCCATTTATCAATCATACAAATATATTTATCATTTTTGTGGAGCACTATTTCTAATACCACAAAACCATCCATTAATAATTCATAAATTAATTAATCCAATCAATTAATTAATTCAACATCTAATTAACTACATATATTACCCATCAAATAAGTCAACAATTAATTAACAACTCAACATCTCAATAGTAAATAATTAATTAACAATTAAATATTCTTAGCAATCCAACTAAATAATTAACTCAACATTTAATTATCCAAATTCATTAACAAGTCTAACTCGTCCACTCAAACAATGATTCGTCTAGGACTTTAACATTTTACATGTATGTTATAATCCTCAAAACATGTTGTACAAAGCCCAGATATTTAGCAACCATCTCACACATCATATCATATTTTTAAGTAACCCCATCCAAGACAGCTTAAGGCATGTAAAAATAATAAGCATCAAAAGGTACCCTTGGCCAACAGTCGTAACAAAAAATTAATTCACAATATTAATTTAATGCATTCAAATTAATTAATTATCCAATTAAGTAATTAATTAAATCTTATCTATTTAAACAATAATCAATTAATTATCCATTTACCATTTAACATGTAATAATTAATCCACACATTAATTATTACCATTTTCCAATGTATATTCCTAACATGTCAAATATTAAATATTCTCGATAATCCGTAAAAGACATAATTTTATTCCAACTCATGACTTGATAATTAATTATACAATTAATTAACTTGTTACCCATTCTGATTATCCAAATAAGTTATATTTTTAATCATATCAGTTTAACCAAATTACCAAAACATGGTTAAAGTCAACATATGTGCAAGTCCTCATTTATCTCATGTGGGCGGAATCATTTAATAACATCAAAAGTGTCAATAAGCAAAATATCATAATCAAGGAAACTCACATTCTCAATTTATTTAAAGAGCCTATAGTTCTTAAATAAAATTTTAAGGATTTGGGACCCTACCTCTGGTGGAAACATTTTAAATCTTAATTGCTTTAATATAACTAGCAGTAACTATCCCACAACTGGTCCGCAAACCCATGTACACACACCTTATATATATATATATATATATATTCACATGTGCATCCTGAAAAATATAAAAAAAATTAAAAATATTAAACTTGTACTTAGAATCAAATTTGTAAGGACCAACACACCTCTAACTAGGTACTAGGGACTCATATAAATTATCAAACCTTTAATTTAATGATGCGAAAAAATACCACAGTTATATAACCTATCCCAACACATGACGAAAAGGTGAAAATGAACCCATCTATCTCACCTTTGTCAGCAGATGTTTGAATCCAAAGGGTCTAGAGGATCCCCTTGCACATCCCTAGAACATTAAAAACAAGGAAACACAATAAAAGATGATCTTTTGGGTTTTTTTTCAAGAAACTAGGGTGAGGGAGGAGCCAAACGGCTGATACGAATCACAAAACTAATGCAGAAGGGCTCACCTTGGTGAGACAAACATGATTCGAGAAGACACTATGTAGAGACCCGAAGCTTGACGTGCATGGACAATACATTACTTTTGCAGAATACTTAATACATAACAAAAACCAAAACTCAAGGACCGTAATAGTTTTGTGTCTTTGGAAACTCGGAACGTAATCTTCTAATCATGGTGAAAGATCTTCAACATCTCCCAATAAAGATCTCCCCTTTTTTTCTTACCTAAAACCTTTCTTTATATCCTGGAGAAAAGAAAACATAAAAGGGGTGAGCTCAAATTCCCAGTAATGGTAAACATAGAGAACATAAAACAATCCATAAACATTTGAATGCAAAAACTTTAACATAAAATCTAAACATCAAAATCTTGAGAAAAGACATGAATCTTGGAAGTACGTAAGGCATATATCATAAGGGAACATCAATCATGATAAAATAGAATGGGAATAAAACATGTAATTGTGGAAACCATTAAGCACATGATATGATTTCCATATTAGCCAAGGAATTTCTACCAAGACCATCTTAGTGGACAAAGTCCCTTTCTGAATCGAGCTCCCTCCTCGTTCCAGTCCTGTATTACTGAACCGGTTTAACTTTCCATTCCAGCCATGTATATTTCATGAGATATAAATATTTACCCAATTAATTGAAGGGCGATATAGGTCCCACCCATCTCATAATGAAATCATTCTTACTTGTGCCACAAAATAAACATACATCATTCATAATAACCCAAAGAATAAAATGGGTTTCATAATCATCATCCCATCATCTCATAATCCATATAAAACAAATGGACATTTCATCATAAGAAACATGAAACCATGTAAATCATATAGACATTAAACTTGAAACATACACATATGAAATAATGTCATCTTAGATGGAAAATGGGTTTGATAAAACCCTTTAAATGAATTCTTGAGGAATATATCATTTCTTCATCAAAATCAATTTCTTTTCAAAAAAAGTCATGCAATTTTAAAAGAAAAAGATTTTGTTTAAAATAGTCATTAAATCTTTTTGAGGAAGCTTCATGAAAATAAGGCTTTATAAAACCGTAAAAATCCATTTGTGTCGTATAAGTTAAAAAACACATTCTTCTCGTACTTTTCCCGGAAAAGTCAAAAAGTACCTCGGAACGTAAAAAAAGAAATATTCCCTACATACCATGTAGTAAAAGTCAAAATGGGTAGAAAGGACATTAAAAATACATAAAAACACTTTTAGAAAACATGGACATGGATGATAACAATAACCCTAGTAAATAGTTACATATAAGAAATCTCGGATAAAAATGAGATTTGCAAAATTATCCCTTACCTTAGGTCCGATATGCTTTGTACGTATCCAAACCTCTTGTATAATGATTTAAATAATTCCATTGAATTTTTAAATATTCATATTAATTTTTATGATATCATATATGGTTCACTTATGACTTTATATTACTAATTCTTTTTTAAATTAATGTTAAAGTAGCGTTTTGGGTAAAATCATCTTATTTATCGTACTTGTTTGGACTTGTTGTTCTTGATGTTATTATTACTTATAGGATGATTTAATTACTTAAAAAATGTAAATCATGATTTATATATCATATAAATTCATTATATATCCAGCATATACAAGCATTTATAATAGTACATAACATATGGAGGTAAAAAATGAAACGCACCGTTCATGGAGACGGTAAGCCGTACGTACGCATGAACGCTAATTTCATTTCTATTTCTTATTTTAATGGAATTAAAACATAATGATACATAGTTATATTATAATTCCAGTATAATATCATATATAATATCATTAACCACATCCTGTATACATCCCACATAAGGTATTAACGAATCACATCATTTTGAGGGGGCGATAGTCCGCACTTCCTCAAATGAGATTATCATATTTACCGACTATGGACACCGTAAAGGATTAATATAATTTGGAATTAAAGAAGAATAAGGAAATCATAAACATAATATCTATTATATATAAATACAGTGCCATCATAATGGCCACTATGAGAGGCGGTAGGATAAAATCGAACAATCATCATTTCTTGAGGCGTTAGTTTGCCATCACAGAAACATTATGTTCTTCATCCATTAGATGGAGGTGTGTGTAAGTGTAGTTATAATCCATATCATAAAAACATACTAGTATATTTAGGATATTGGTTATGTTACAAAAAGTATTAAAAAGAGTTTAGGGGTTGGAGAAGTAGAATAAAATAAAACAACTTAAGAGAAAATGTTACCTTTAATTTTGGTAACATTCTTTGGTTTGAACCAAAATGTCTTCTTGGAGAGCTTTCTGCCTTATGTAAGGCTTCAAGGGGGAGAATTGGGATTTATGGAGCTTAGTTGGGAAGAGTTTGGACGAGCCAAAATGCTTGAGAGGTGTGTGGAATTGCATAGAAGTGGTCTCCTTTTATAAGGGAGAGGAGGGGCTCTTTAAAAAAGTGTGAAAACATTATTTTATTATAAACTTATCTTCTGTTTCAAGATGTCCAAAACACATTAATGTCGAATTTAAGATTACTCAAATTCGAAATAAAATCATCCAATTGGAATTGGACTGGTTTTGGATGATATTTTAATCATTATAATCATATTTATTTAAATCATTTATTAATGAGGTAAACACTACATCATTATTGTGTCATAAATGATTTAATTCATTTGATGTCTAAAAATTATGAAACAAATACCATGATATTTGGAATCTTTTTATCTTTCCAAAGAATATTTATAGTCGAAAATATATCTTATATAACCCCTTATAAAAATTAATTACTAAAATATTTTTATTAAAGTCAATTTTGTCTTTACATTAAATTAATTAATCCAAATTGTCATTTTCAATACCAAGTGGCTCATTGGGATACCAATATCAGCCCAAGGATGCCCATGGTCGACCACTACCCATCCAATAAGGTTAGTACAAGTGTCAAGGTAATTTGGAATTATTATAATATTATTTTAACCTTGAATTACCCTATTTACCTTTAACCACATTAAATAAAAAATACCGCAGTTACTATTCATAATGCCAAAAAATAAAAAGTAGCTTATTAACATAATTTTAACCCACTGATTCCAAATATGGAATCCATTTTTCAAAATTCAATACACAAAAGTTTCAGAAATTAAATTTAAATTAATCCCGTTGTCGAAAGAAAAGAGGTTTTTGTTTAAAACATTGCAAAAGATTGAATTGATTTAACCTATGAATTCAAGGTAAAATCAAGGCTAATGACATACATTATATTAAATGGTAAAAATATATTATATTTATATTTTAAAACCATTCAATATTATAATTTAACCACATAAATAATTATGATGAAAAAATTTGTTTTTAATTAAAATATAGCGTGTTTTTACTATTCATTAAAATATGAAAGTTATCAGAAAAATATCAAAACTTTATCCAATGTAAATTTTTATATCCTGATTAAAAAGAAGAATTTTATTTTTTTCAAATTGAACCTATAAAAATGTCAAAAACTAGATTTAATGTGGGTGTGCCATCAGAAGGCGGCAAAAATACATTTGTGATGTGTTAGCAGATCATGTGATAGAATGATGGGTCATTCCATCTGTTCCAAACAAAAATTTATAAAAATTTATCAAATATACATAAGCCCATCTATGGCGAGGTTAATCATATATGATTCCAAAAATGAACTTATACTTCATATATCACAGCGCTTAATAAAATAAAACTAGTTTCTACTAACCAGGGATTTCCCGTAGGCCAGTGGTAGGCGATAAAGGCCAGTCGCACTTCGGTTGTGGGTTCGATTCTCACAGCCTTGTCTGAAGCGATGTGATGTTTCCCATCCTACAGGTAGTCCTTTTTCTAAAACTACATTATAAATAATATCATGAAAAAAAATCTAGCCTTATATAATAGTAACTTATGTCCAACATAATTCATTCCAATCTTTAGGCTTATCCAAAATACATATGTCCAATCTCATAGTATAAAGAAAACGATTACTTGAAATGTCATCAACCAAGCATGTGAATACCATCATTTATCCCCCATATATATTGTTGGTCACATTCCAAACATTCGAAGGCCTTAATAATGTATTCTCTTGAAAAAATAATACCCATTGAATCTTAGTGAAAACATGAGTGCTGTCAAAAGTTAACTCTTTTCACATACCAAAACCTCTAACCATGATATAACTATTTCCTTATATCAGTCATGAGCTCATGAATACTGTCAAACATTTCATTTTTTAGTTTTCCCTTCATTATGCACAAATCATATTTTTTCCAAAAATATCTCAATCACATTCCATGGTTACCGGTACCATAAAATTATTGAAAACCACAATAGACCAATACATAAATATTCCAATATTCCATGATACTATATACAACATTATTTTGGAATCCCATTACATAAACACTTAATCATTCCACCACATCGTTTTCATATTCAAAATGGCCAATAGTGATCGCATGTGACTTCCCTTTGTCCTTTTCCTTAAGTGGTTTCTCATGTCAATCATCACTAACCCTTGTATTAGGGAATTTATTAGCATAATTCCACATTTCCTTGCACTTGAAGCATTGAAGTGTTGGTGGTACATTCTCTACCGTCTTTTATTTATTCACATCATTAGAAACCCTTTTTCCATTACTTCAACACTCACCTGCTCGATGTCCTTCTTTTCCAAAAATAAAACATTTTCTAGTCCCTTTATGGAAATCTCCACCATGCTTCATTCCACACTTTGAGCATAAGGAAACATTCATATTCTTTTCACCATTATTCTGATATTTCTCCTTGAACTCCATCTTTTGTTTCTTGTCAAAACCATGAGATGGATATGTAACACCAACTTCCATTTCTACATTAATATCATAGCGCACAATTTCATCATAGCTACTGAAGTCTCTTATAGCTAATTCCCTTTGAAGATTTGGTTTTAAGCCACTAAAGAATCAATCAAATTTACTTTCAGGTTGGATGATAAAGCCAGATGTATACCTTTCAAGCCTTGTAAAATTCGCTTCGTATATACCAACAGATTCATCATTCTTTTTCTTTAGTTAAAGAAACTCCTTCTCCATCTTTGTTCTAAGAATATGAGGGAAGTACTTGTCAAAAAATAAGTTCTTGAACTTGTCCCATTCCATGGACTCAATTTCATCTCTTGGCCTCGTATTCTTGATAAGATTCCACCATTGATCAGCTTCACCTTCCAAACGATATACTTCTAAGATGACTTTATCATGTTTAGAACATTGAAGAACTGGAAATATCTTTTCAGTGGTACTGATCCATTGTTCAGAAACAAGTGGATCAGAAGACCCACTGAAAGAAGGTGGACGTTGCCTCATGAAGGACCCAATGGAATATTATTCCCTTATCTACTCATTTGGAAGTCTATAATGATTCATAGCTTGTGTAAGTATAGCAATAAGATTTTGCACTCCATCTCCCATAACATTTGTTTGTTCAGGAGGACAATCATTGCATTGTCCATTGCATTGATCAACACGGTTCCTTCGGGTTCCAGCCATCGTCTAAAACCCAAAAAGGATAGTGTGAGAGGCAATAATCATGCTAGGGAAAACAAAATAATAAAGGGGGAGTACCATCAATATCTAACATCTTAGGTTTAATTCTAAGATCGTTACTATAATTCTAGGACTATAACCTATACGTATACTAATCCTTAGAGACATCCCTAGACATACCTTTGAAATATCTCTACGGATTTCACTAATGTTTTTGCATCCTAGTTTCCAAAGGTTGACTAAACCTTTCCTCTGATACCAACTGTAGAGACCTGAAGCTTGACGTACATGGACAATACATTACTTTTTCAGAATACTTAATACATAACAAAAACCAAAACTCAAGGACCATAATAGTTTAATGTCTTTGGAAACTCGGAACGTAATCTTCTAATCGTGGTGAAAGATCTTCAACATCTCCCAATAAAGATCTCCCCTTTTTTTTCTTACCTAAAACCTTTATTTATATCCTGGGGAAAGGAAAACATAAAAGGGGTGACATCAAATGCCCAATAAGGGTAAACATAGAGATCATAAAACAATTCATAAACATTTGAATGCAAAAAATTGAACATAAAATCTAAACATCAAAATCTTAAGCAAAGACATGAATCTTGGAAGTACGTAAGGCATATATCATAAGGGAACATCAATCATGATAAAATAGCATGGGAATAAAACATGTAATTGTGGCAAACATTAAGAACACAATATGATTTCCATAGTAGCCAAGGCATTGCTACCAAGACCATCTTAGTGGACAAAGTTCCTTTCTGAATCGAGTTCACTCCTCGTTCCAGTCCTCTATTACTGAACCGGTTTAACTTTTCGTTCCAGCCATGTCTATATCATGAGATATAAATCCTTACCCAATGCATTGGAGGGAGATATAGGTCCCACCCATCTCATAATGAAATTATTCTTACTTGTGCCACAAAATAAACATACATCATTCATAATAACCAAAAGAATAAAATGGGTTTCATAAACATCATCCCATCATCTCATAATCCATATAAAAAAATTGGAAATTTCATCATAAGAAAAGTTAAACCATGTAAATCATAGATACATTAAACATGAAACATACACATATGAAATAATGTCATCTTAGATGGAAAATGGTTTTGATAAAACCCTTGAAATTAATTCTTGAGGAAAATATCCTTTCTTCTTCAAAATCAATTTCTTTTCAAAAAAACGTCATGTAATTTTAAAAGAAAAAGATTTTGTTTAAAATATTCAGGAAATCTTTTGGAATATGTTTCATGAAAATACGGATTTATAAAACCATAAAAATCTGTTCGTTCCGTATATGTTAAAAAACACATTCTTCTCGTACTTTTGCTGGAAAAGTCAAAAAGTATCTCGGAATGTAAACAAAAGAAAGATTTCTTACATACCATGTAGTAAAAGTAAAAAATGGGTAAAAATGAAATTATAAATACATAAAAACACTTTTATAAAACATATAAATGGATGATAACAATAACCCCAGTAAATTGTTACATATAAGCAATCTCGGATAAAAATGAGATTTGCAAAATTATCCCTTACCTTAGGTCCGATATGCTTTTTACGTATCCAAAACTCCTGTATAATGATTTAAATAATGTCATTGACTTATTATAGAATCATATTCATTGTTATGATATTATATATGGTTCACTTATGACTTTATATTACCCATTCTATTGTAAATTAATGTTAAAGTAGCGTTTTGGCTAAAATCATCTTATTTATCGTACGTGTTTGGACTTGTTGTTCTTGATGTTATTATTACATATATCATGATTTAATTACTTAAAAAATTTAAATCATTATTTATATATTACATAAATTTATTATATATACAGCATATACAAGCATTTATAATAGTACATAACATATGGAGGTAAGAAATGAAACGCACAGTTCTTGGAAACGGTAAGCCGTACGTACGCATGAACGCTACATTCATTTCTATTTATTATTTTAATGAAATTAAAACATAATGATACATAGGTATATTATAATTCCAGTATAATATCATATATAATATCATTAACCACATCCTTTATACATCCCATATAAGGTATTAACGAATCACATCACTTTGAGGGGGCAGTAGTCCGCACTTCCTCAAATGAGATTATCGTATTTACCGACTATGGAAACCGTAAATTCTTGATATAATTGGGATGTAAAGAAGAATAAGGAAATAATAAACATAATATATATTATATATAAATACAATTCCGTCATAATGGCCACCATTAGAGGCGATAGGAGAAAATCGAACAATCATCATTTTGCGAGGCGTTAGTTTGCCATCACATAAACATTATGTTCTTTATCCCTTAGATGGAGGTGTGTGTAAGTGTAGTTATAATACTTATCATAACAACATCCTATTATATTTAGGATATTGGTGTTGTTACAAAATAAAGTATTATAAATAGTTTAGTGGATGGAGAAGTAGAATAAAAGAAAACGACTTAAGAGAAACTGTTACCTTTAATTTTGGTAACTTCCTTTGGTTTGAACCAAAAGGGCTTCTTAGAGAGTCTTCTGCCTAATGTAAGGCTTCAAGGGGGAGTAGAGGGATGTAGGGAGATTATTTGGGCAGAGTTTTGATGAGCCAAAAGGCTTGATAGGTGTGTGGAATTGCATAGAATTGGTCTCCTTTTATAAGGGATAGGAGGGGCTTTTTAGGAAAGTGTGAAAACATTATTTTATTATAAACTTATATTCGGTTTCAAGAAGTCAAAAACACATTAATGTAGAAGATAAGATGACTCATATTCTAAATAAAATCATCCAATTGGAATTGGACAGGTTTTGGATGATATTTGAATCATTACAGTCATATTTATTTAAATCATTTATTAATGAGGTAAACACTACATCATTATTCTGTCATAACTAATTTAATTAATTTTATGTCTATAAATTATGAAACCAATACCATGATGTAGGGAATCGTTTTAGCTTTCCAAATAATACTTATAGTCGAAAATATAACTTATATAACCCCTTATAAAAATTAATTACTACAATATTTTTGTTAAAGTCAATTTTGTCTTTACATTAAATTAATAAATCCAAATTGTCATTTTCACTAACAAGTGGCTCATTGGGGTCCCAATATCAGCCCAAGGATGCCCATGGTCGGTCACTACTCATCCAATAAGTTTAGGACAAGTTTCAAGGTAATTTGGAATTATTATAATACTATTTTAACCTTGAATTACCCTATTTACCTTTAATTGCAGTAAATAAAAATTACCGTAGTTACTATTCATAATGCCCAAACATAAAAAGTAGCATATTAACATAATTTGGACCCACTGATTCCAAATATGGAATCCATTTTTCAAAATTAAATACAAAAAAGTTGCAGAAATTAAATTAAAATTAATCCCGTTGTCGAAAGAAAACGGGTTTTTGTTTAAAACATTGCAAAAGATTGAATTGATTTAACCTACGAATTCAAGGTAAAATCAATGCTAATGACATACATTATATTAAATGGTAAAAATATATTCTATTTATACTTTAAAACAATTCAATATTATAATTTATCCACATTAATTATTATGATGAAAAAAGTTGTTTTTAATTAAATTATAGCTTGTTTTTACTATTCATTAAAATATGAAAGTTATCAGAAAAATATCAAACTTTATCCAATGTAAATTTTTATATCCTGATTCAAAAGAAGAATTTTATTTTTTCAAATTGAACTTGTAAACATGTCATAAACTAGATTTATTGTGGGTGCTCCATCAAAAGGCGGCAAAACTGCATTTTTTTAAAAATACTTATTTTACCCAAAAAAATTATTTTGTTCTCATACCATGTTCTAAAAAATATGTAAGATGAATAATAATGTTATAAAATTAAAAATTTAGTTATTAATATTCATAACTGCTAGTTCATAAAAATATTATAATAATATATCATTGTTCAGTAAAACTCGGTTTTGCGTACAACACACGCTATCGAGGAAGGTCGCGATTGCGTGTAATGCAAGGCAAGTCAGGGTTGCGTGTTGTGCAAGAATCCTTAGTTGTTTCGCATAACAGAATCCAACCATATTTTATTTATACATTGAATATATATATATATATATATATATATATATATATATATATATATAAACACACTCAATGTTGCGTAGAATGAGTAAACGAACATGAAATTGTGTGGAACACGATCCAAGAATAGTGTTGTGTATACTTCAAGCTAATACAGTGTGGCGTATAGAACAAGATAATCTTGTTGTATAATAAAACACATGACATCAAATAAATTAAAAAGAATACTTATCATAAAATATTGGGTTGTTACACACTGGGAGTATTCGATCGCGCGAAGAGGAGCCAGTGAGGGGGGTGTGGTGTTCCTCAAAGGAGGGGCCTCGTGTGTTTTTTGTTCCTCCCGTATGGTGGTGCGTAACCCTAATGTTCTATCCCCCAATTATCTACTACTCCCAATAAAAACTAATAGTATTAATATAATAATAACATTTATTATTCTCATTCTATATAATCTTAATTCATTAACTAACCTTTAAATAAATGTTATTTCAATTAATTCTAAAAACCCCCATTAATCATCCAATCATATTAGTACAAAAACAATAATAATATCCTTATTATTATGATTTAATATTCCTTTTATTTAAACTAAAATAGAAATAAATCATTTTAAAAACCGTGTAACGACATAAATGACCCACACCATTTCACTAATTATGCACAACCCGATATCTACATTTAAAATGGTTTAATTAAATTAAACTCAACACTATATTTAATCATCATTTAATATTACCATTTAAAATTACCCTTCTTCGATAATGCCCAACTTTTCATTTACAAATAAATTAATTAAATTCATTAAAAAAATTATTAAATAATTGCCCCATGTTATGTTTTTTTAATTAAATACTCTAAACACAATTTAATTAAATTTAAAAAATTGAACTAGTCAGTATTTAATTAATTATCTAAACACAAATTAATTAAATTAAAACCTACACTTCATAGTGATTAACTAAATTCTTAATGACTTTTAATTTAATTAAATAAACCCCAAAAAATCCATTATTATTATTATTATTCATAATAATAATAACAACCACTCATAAAACCATAAAAATAATAATTGAATTATTGTTATTATTATTATTCAGCCATAGATAAAACCCAAAAACTCTTATTATATAGGAAAACATATTTATTAATTATGAAACTCCATATTTAATTAGATGTTTCTTTGAGAAACCCAAAAGATTCATTAATTTCACATAACCATTACACCTCATTAAACATCCAATTAAAATCATTGAACATAACTTTTACACCCCATTTAATTAAAAACGCTTCTTCGTTCAGTATTCTCTTAATAAACATTTCATAATTAATTATGAAACTCCCATTTTATTAGGATATCATTAATATGAAACAAAATCCAACCCATAACCTCTCATTTAATTACCATAATAATAATAATTATTATTACATTCACAGAACTAAAATAATAAGAATCTTATTTTTATTATTTTTCAAACTTTTGATAAACTCAACACCACTACTTAATAACAACACTTACTTAAATTTGAAGCTCTTCATTTTATTAAATATTTCTTTGAGAAGCCCAAAAGCCATATTAAATTCTCATAAATTATACAATCCTTTAACATGAAATTAAAATCTCAATGTGTTAAACTAATTTATGACACCATAATATTAATAATAATAATAATAACATTATTATTATTAACATATTTCTCCATTTATTAATAAATGGTCCGTTAATAATTCTGAAACTCTATATTTAATTAAACTAGTTCTTCAGTAAACCCAAAATGAACATTAATTTCTTCAACTTCCATTTAATTATTTATTTATCATTCATTTAATTAAACATCCTCAATAATATAAATAATAATAACTTCATTATTATTATTATTATTATTATTATTAAAACTCACTTTTAATTAATCACAATCTCTCAAATAATTTTATTTAGTTAAATTAAATAATTTATTAAATAGGGTAAAATGAATTAGTGGGACTACAACCGTGCGTTGCCCGTGTAGATTCATTAAAGTGGAATTTTCTGGTTCCGGGGCTCTTGAGACTTATCAAGACACCTGCTAAAAATTATCGGGTAATTATATAATTCCAAAAAAGATGACTTTAAGGGTTCCAACACTTGGAACAAAATTCTGATGCTCAGATTAAAAAAAATATGACCCATCGATAAACTGAAAATAATTGAAAGCCTTCGTATTTTAACCTAGTTAAAAAAACAAGGGAATTTACAATATACCCACCTTAAAAAATTCTCTTCCCTAAGTAGCCATCAGGAACCACTACTAAAATGATCGACCCACCATGGTAATTAAGAAGATTAGTCAAACTATTACCTATCAAATCTATTCTAAAATCTCAACATCAACTACTTACACATTTATCAAAAGAAGAGAAATAGTACCCACCTTAAAATTTTCCATGACGTATCATGAAAAGATCATATGCTAACCAATGCATGTTTTTAGAACACATTAATGCATACGTGTGACATTCCTCAAACCATGACCACCACGTCAAACATTGATCATAAATTCTGTAGCATAAACCTATCAGCGTTCCATAACACTCGAATACCAAGATGTCCTCCTGAGTAGTGGGACGAACTTACTTTAATAGCCTAGAAAATTCTAAGGGTAATTCCTACTATAGGTTAGCCCCTTATGAAACATAAATATTGACCCAATCTCTTGGTCACACAAAATTAAAATCACAAGGTTCATAAATCCCTTTCGGTTTTTATGAATATTATTTATTTCATTTCAACCTTTTAACATTTCAATTAATTTCAACATACACACAAGTACATCTACACAACAAGTCACTTGGTTTTCAAAACAACACCCTATGGAAAAATAGGCATGGTATCACAAACATCCTATTTATCATATATTATTCAGTTTTATTCAAATAAAAACAATAAATTTATTATCTAAATTCCTTTTACCGAAAAGGCGACCTCCAAAGGTCTCATTTATCCATTCAGGGTTCTTTAAAAAGAATCTAAGCAACATTTCATTACAATCAAACCTCAACAGTTTTATATTTGTAACAATTTTCAAACATATTATGGTTGTATATGGATCAAACACATGGGTTTCCATATAAAAATCGATAAGGCTCTAATATACCTTATCGCTAGAATTTGGGTCTCATATATCACAATCAACATTTATTTAACAGTTTATCTTTAGTACCCATTCCACATATCTTAAACATCAATAACATGTTAGAATAAGCAGTAACACAATATCACGATATGACATGAAAGCATGGAACAACAACAAAACATGCTAATAATTGAGGCAGTATAGCATATAATCACTCAAGCATGTTAAATCAATCTCTGAAACATGATATATAGAGAGGAATGATAAAGCAGATCAAAACATGGCATTGCACCCACGGAACGTAATCCAAATTAGCAAGAATCCTACTAATGCAACTACATGGAATGATATATTCATGACCTATAAATCTCTAAGTGACTAAGATGATGCATGGTTGAAACATCATTTCCATACTGGAAAAAATAGTTATTTTTTTTCAAAAATCTCAAAATCAATATATATCAGAAAACACACCAGTCACTCTAGGTGAACTATTATCAACTGTAACCTCTAATTATACAAAAATCAATTCCCATACCTAGACACATGGTCATTTCCCGTACATGAGGTGATCAGTCCCAAGAACACCTATTAACCCATGCACCAAAACAGTTATAATATCCTCTCTACCAACCCCAAAATAGTAAGACAAAGGAAAAACCCCTCCGATACCACTCTGTAACGTCATGACCCAGTTCACCCCTAAACTTGTAGTCGGACCGATCGCCACATGACTTTAAGCACATATCCTCGTATGATAGAGGATGTTGACTAGAAGCGAGGGTCTAAGAATGGTGAGTGGGAAGACTATACCCATTTATCAGAGTTACACAGTGGTATATCAGAGTAAATAACAACCTATGACTTTAAATAGGTAAATGACTATAATAAATCATAAAGCAGTAGAAGGAGGATTTTATATAATATTGTACAAACAAATGGCTAATGAAAATTATATATAATATGCATGCATAACAAGCTAATGATACCAAATATAAAATAGGGAAGAAACAACCTTGATTACATTCCATTACAAAAATAAAAAAACAATGGCTCCAAGTCCCGATGGTGGACTCCTCGGGCATCCTGAGCTTATGCTCGGTCCATCCCTCCTATCTTCTATGTAACTCCAAATAGCACAATCCTGCAACCAAATAGAATCTAATCAGATACCCTAGTTCAATGGCGGCCCGAGTAGGGTGTGAGATATAAATATTAGTAGTCGAAGAACACCGCTGTCTACCAAAATCCGAACATTTAATAAATAATTTAAACCGTGTGACAGCATATATAAATTATGTATGATTTACAAAGAAACTATATACCCAGGTACCTTCTTCGGCCCTCAGCTGGTTCCTGAATGTGAATTATACATTTTTCTTTCATACTCAACAATCATTACAAAATCATTTTCCTTATTCAATTATTCAAACCTCATTAAATTATGAAAGTCTCGAGATTCATCCTATTCCAACATCCCCCATATAAGTCACCCACCATAGATGTGTCTAAAGTTCATCTATGTAATCAATGTAAAGAATTAATCCAAGCATGTTATTTTTCTTAGTTAATGTGTCATAAGTTATTCAATTTAATCTTTCATATACTATGTCTGAGCCCATCCACTAAAATAGTGAGTTGCTCTTAGGTCCATCCCCTAACAGTGATTCACCCAATTCATTAGTAATTTTGAACCCTTTCTCATATTCAATTAACTAATCGTTATTTCAGCACAGTATTCCTTAAACATTAATTCATTTAATGTATGACTAATTAGACCCACAATCCAATGTCAATTAATGGGTGTAGAACATCATGTCTAGAACCCTCGTGAGTATTTAGTGCATCAGTCCTTGTCTCACAACCCATGGGTATTTGTATCATCCGTCCCTGACCTGTACAAGAATATTTTCATGCAAGATGGGTGTAGAATGTCATGTCTAGAACTCGGTGAGTATTTGGAGCTTCAGTCCTTGTCTCACAACTCATTAATCAATCATACATATATATTAATCATTGGTGTAGAACAACTTTTCTAGCACCACGTGAGTATTTGGAGCTTCGGTCCTTGTCTCACAACCTGTTTATCGAAATTACATATATATTTATTATTGGGGTGGAACACCATGTCTAATACCCCCAAACATCCACTAATTAATTCCTAAATTAGTTAATCCAATCTGTTAATTAATTCAACAACAAATAAACTATATAAATAACCCCTCGAATAAGTCATCATTTAATTAACCATTCAACATATCAATAATAAATAATTAATTAACAATTAATTATTCTCAGCAATCCAACTTAATAATTAACTCAACATTTCATTATCCAAATTCTTTAACAAGGCTAAAGTCATTCAGTCAAATAATGATTCGTCCAGGACATTCACAATTTACATGGGTGGTATAATAATCAAAACATGTTGTACGGAGCCCAAATACATAGAAACCATCTCACACAGCATATCATATTTTTAATCAACTCAATCCAAGATAGAATAAGGCATTTGAAAATAATATGCATCAAAAGGTACCCTTAGCCAATAGTCATAATAAACAATCAATTCACAATCTTAATTTAATGAATGGAAATTAATTAATTCAATAATAAATAAATAAATTAATCTTATCTATTTAACCAGAAATAAATTAATTACACATTTACCATTTAACAAGTAATAATTAATCCATCCATTAATTATTACCAGTTTCCAATTTGTATTCTGAACATGTCAAATATTCAATATTCTCAATAATCATTAAAAGACAAAATATTATTCCAACTCATGACTTGATAATTAATTCTACATTTAATTAACCTATTATCTATTCTGAACATCTAAATCTTTTAATTGTTTAATCATATCACTTAAACCAAATTAGCAAAACATGTTTAAAGTTAACTCATGTTCAAGTTATCATTTATCTCATGGGGGAGACATCATTTAATAACATCAAAAGTGTCATGCATCATATATCATAACAAGGAAACTTGCATTATGAATTTATTTAAAAAAGCTATAATTCTTAAATAATGTGTTGTGGATTTGGGATCCTTCCTCGGGGTGGCACCATTTTAAATCTGAAGTGCTTTAATATACATGGTAGAAACCAGTCCAAAAATGTTATGCAATCACATGAACGCACACTTTATATATATTTATACACACACACACACACACATGCGTGGCCTGAAAAAATATTATTAAAATTCAAAACATTAAATAGGTACATAGAATTAATGATGTAAGGACAAACACACCTCTAACTAGGTACCGAGGACTCCTATAAATTATCAAACCCTTAATTTAATAATGTGAAACAATACCACGGTTATATAACCATTCCCTAAACATGACGGAAAAGTGAAAATGATCCAATTCATCTCCCCTTTGTCAAAAAATGCCAAAATACCGTTCAAATGGTCTAGAGGAGCCCCATGCACATTCCTAGAATTTAAGAAACAAGGAAACACAATAAAACCCAAGCTATAGGGTTTTGTACAAGAAAATAGGACGAGGGAGGATCCTAACAACCGATGAGAATCACAAAACAAGTGTAGAAGGGATCACCTCGCTGAGATGGACAATATTTGGGAACACACCAGGAGGATTTGATCGCGTGAATAGGAGCTGTCGAGGGGGTGTAGTGCGCCTCAAAGGAGGGGCCTTGTGTTTTTTGGTTGTTCCTCCCATATGATGGTGCACCACCCTCATCTTCTATCCCACAATTATAAATTACAATCAAGATAAACTAATAGTATTTATATTATAATAACATTTATTATTATCATTTAATATGATGTTACTTCATTAGCTGACCTTTAAATTAATGTTTCATAATTAATTCTGAAATCCCCCATTAATCATCCAACCAAATTAATAAAAAATAATATCCTTATTATTATTATTATTAAATATTTCTTTTATTTAAAATTAAATAAAAATAAATCATTTTTAAAATCACGTAACCGCACTACGGACCCCCACCATTTAACTAATTGTACACAATGAGATATCTACATTTAAAAAGGTTTAACGAAATTAAACCCAACTCCAAATTTAATCCACATTTAATATTACAATTAAAATTCACACTTCTTCGATAATTCCCAAATTCTCATTTACACAATATTAAATTAAATTCATTCAGGTAATTCTTTTAAATAAATTACCCATTTCATGTTTTTTAAATTAAATTCTCTCAACACAATTTAATTAAATTAAAAAACTCCAAGTCAACATTATTTAATTAATAATTGAAACAAAAATTAAATAAATAAAAACCTCTGCTTCGTAGAGATTAACTAAATTTTTATTGACTATTAATTTAATTAAATGAAACCCCAAAAAATCAATAATTATTGTTATTCATAATAATAATAACAACCACTCATAATCCATAATAATAATAATAATTGCATTATTATTATTATTATTAAACCATAGATAAAATCCAACACCTTTTATTAAATAAAAACACTTCTTTATTAATTATGAAACTAATTATTTAATTCAATGTTTCTTTAAGATACCCAAAAGCCTCATTAATTTCACATAACTATTACATCTTATTAAACATCCAATTAATTTTTTTAACATAAACGTTACACCCCGTTTAATTAAAAATGCTTCTTCATTCATTATTCTGTTAAAAACATTTCATAATTAATTTTGAAACTCCCAGTCTTTTACAATATCATTAATATGTTAAAAACTTCAACCCATAACCCCTAATTTAATTTCCATAATAATAATAATTATTACATTCATAAAAATAAAATAATAATAATCTCATTATTAATATTTTTCAAACCACTGATAAAGCCAACACCACTACTTAATAAAAACACTTCATTAAATCTGAAAGTCCTTATTTTATTAAATTTTTCTTTATGATGCTCAAAAGCCACATTATGTTCTCATAAATGATACACTCCTATAACATGAAATTAAAATCTCAAATCATTAAAATAATTTATGACACAATAATAATAATAATAACATTATTATTATTAGAACATTCTTCCATTTAATAATAAATGGTCCTTTAATAATTATTAAAACTCATTATTTAATTAAAACGGTTCTTCGATAAACCCATAATCCACATTAATTTATTCAACAGTAATTTAATTAATTATTTATCATTAATTTAATTAAACAACCACTATAATAATAATAATAACATCATAATTTTTATTATTATTAAAAATCTATTTTAATTAATCACAATCTATCATATAATATTATTTATTAAAATTAAGTAATGTATTAAATAGGGTAAACTGCACAGGTTCGACCGAAACCATGCACTGCCTATGCAGATTCACTAAAGTGGACGTTTTTGGATCTGGTGCTCCCGAGACACATTGGGACCCCCGCTTAAAATTATCAGGTAATTATTTAAGTCCAAAAACAACACCTTTAGGTGATCCAACATATGGAATAAAATTCAAGAGCTAGGATTAAATAAAATTACCCTTCGATAAACCAAAAAATATTCTAAAACCTTCTTATTTTATCCTAGTTAAAAAACATGGGGCTTTACAATAGACATGGAAATTTTTAAAAAGAAAGAATTCCACCCATGTTTTTGACAAGATAAAATGTTAAAAAATTGTACATTTTCTAAACATAGAATATATATGGTCTGACTATGATAATAAAATTTTAATTAGAAATGTTTAAAGTCATTTTTTACACTTATCTTTTAGGTTTACCTAAGGTAAACCTTTATTTACCTTAACAATAGTAAATAATATTTTACTATTTTACTATTTATTATGGTCATAAATTAATTCTAACAAATTAAATTAAATATATTATTATAATTCCAAATATTAAATAAAAATTCTTATATTAAACTCATAGATGTATTAGATTATATTTTATAATTAAACACTGATATGTGTAGAAAAAAAAATTCTATAAAAATCATTCAAAATTTGAGAGGGTTTTTATATCAATAATCAATACAAAATTATATGTAAATGAAAAAATATGGATTTAATAAAATATATTACATTTAATATTGTATTTCAAAACTCCTAAAAATAAAATTGTTCCTTTTAATTATTTAAATGGAAATGATGTTTTAATAAATATAATTAATTTTCACTATTTTTTATAATATGGTACTTTTTATAAAAATACAATAAATAACCTAAAGTAATTTTTTTATGATTATATGAAAAATAATTTTAATTTTTTAAGATAAATTTAATTATGTTTCTTAAAAAATAATTTTAAATTATGGGTATAAATCACTACTTATCCTTCATTAAAAACTAATTTTTTCAGAGATCATTTCTATTTCTATCATATGGTTGTTTTTTTATAAAAATTAAGTAGATAAAAATTTAATTTATCATATATATGTGTAAAAATAATTTTTTTGAAAAATTTAGTGAGTCGTATTCATATACATCAACATAAAAACTAGATCATGATTACCAAGTTTAAAAAATTAAATTTTAATTGAGTATCTTGTTTCATTTCAACTTGACGTTACATACAGTGTAAGCAGTCAAAGAGATTAAATATACATTAAAATAAAAAAATCTTAATGTATTAGGATGTTAAAGGTTTAATTTGATATTTCATATACTATAATTCATGTGTGGGGAATATATCATTATAAATGTTTTTGGTTAGTGGAATCATTACACTTTGATATGTTATTGATATGTGGTTAGCTTGTTCATGATCCTTTTATAGGAGTGTTCAATTGATGCATCACAGTTAAAATTAATTATAAATTTTAGATAGATAGTGTTTTGACCTCATTAAATTTAGAGCATATATTGGGATACTGAAGGACGAATTGAGATTAAAGATTTTATCATATTTGAGCAATTTTTTAGAGGATTGATCATGATTTATGTATCCATTTTATTGGGATCATTCATTTTTCTAGGACAATTATCAATTATTGTATATAAGTGGAATGTTTTCTTGTTTTTTAAATTACCTTTTCCTAATATAGGGACACTCTTATGGTTGAAATTTTTATTATAGGGCGAATTATGACACAATTAAATCAATTTATTAAATTATTTTACTTTATTTTAAATTAAATTAGGGATAATTATAATTCTACAATTATATAGCCTTATATAAAAATATAATTTTATATTTGTGTGGGTTATACATTTTTAGGGGTGACCATAGGAAAATAATGTATATGTTATGGTTAAAGGTGTAGTTCCAGTTGGACCAGTTTCTACCTAGTTATCCAAACTCTTTAGAGTCCTTGGAGAGACGTGATGGGGCCTTTTCAATAGATAGTGTGGGTCACAAGGACACCACATAGTTTGATAAACTCTACAATATACCCAATTATATTGAATTTTTCCTTTTTTCTTAATGAAGAATATATAATCACTCGTAATCATCTGTTATATGATCCCCCAAAAGAGACATTATCTCCCTAGTTGGGAAATAATTATTCCCATGACACCAACCCATTTTATTTCTCTCTTTATTGGGTCATTATTTCGCCCAATTGTATGTGGAATCATCCTTGCTATAGATTTAAACTAATATGTAGCCATGTTTTCTCACTTCATTAGATTTATTCTTTTCCTTTCATTGATCCTAATTCTTAGGAACCCTTTTGGTTAAATTTTTTTTTAGTATCTAGGTGCACAATGTTCCTCCAAATGTTTTCTCACCAATTTAGAAGTTTACCATCAATGGTTACACAATTTGGCTCTCCCACCATTTATTTTCGGAAGGTGTTTCATTAAAAAACCCTTTTTATTCATATTATAAATTTATTTAATGTTTTATATTAATTATCATAAATTTAAAATAATATCTTAAGGAAATTATAGGATTGAAATAAAGTTTCAATTTATTATTCACTTGGAATTATCATAGTACATATACCAAGTGCTACTATAATTTTCTAACCTGTTTTTTTAAAATTTAGTGAGTATTTCCAAATGTTACTTGTGGTTTTACATATAATTATCATGCCTTAATTGGATTTATATTGTTTTTAAAAATGGTTGAGTGTCTTGTAAAGGATATTAGTCACATAAAAAATATTGGTTGATATTCCCATATGAATTTTCTAAAGTTTTTAAATTTTTTAATAATTTATTATAATCATAGAACACTTTTAAAAGGGTCGTGGCTATTTTTAAAGGATTATTTTACATAATTAAGTGATTGGTCCTTCCTTCTAAATTATTTTGAGATCAGGGTCTCGTGATATTTAAGATAAAGAATACAAAGATGATTTTAAGGTTCTATTAGAATAATTATGGAAAGGTGTTGGGTTCTATTGAAAGATGATTGTTTACTATATAAGGTGGTTTTAATAAAAGGATAATGAGTTATCAGTTCACTTTAAATATCTAATTTGATGATTTGGTGTTTTGTGACATTATATTTGTTGTATGAAGATGGGAAAATATGTTCATATATCCAAGAACATTAACAAATGTCTGATTGGAACATTATGTGAATTGAGTTTCACAATGCGTGAGACCCTTTTTTAGAATTATGTATCTATATTTTCATCTCATGGATTTTGACATCATTATGGATGATATATAATTACATAAAACATGGGATATCTATTATTGAATATGTGATTATTTATTTTTCTTATGAGGGTGTAAGAGGTGGTTTTGAATTAATTTTATATGTTTTATACTAGTTAAGTTTGGTTATTGATGTCAAAAATAAACACCAATATCCCAGGGAGTCCTTGGGATATAGTAGACAACCTAAGTGAAGGAATTCTCTAGTTGAAAAAATGGTTCAACTAGGGAGTGTTTCCAAGATACATTTAGATGGTAATATCATATAGGGTATTAGGTGGTTATGGAATAAAACATCTTTGATCCAATGGTTGAAATATTTTGGGGGAATGTTTATTTTTTTTTGGAATAATAAGACTTTTTGTTAGGTGAAAGGTTCATTAATACATATATATAGTCATTTTAAATTATTCATGAATTTTATTACTAGATCATATTGATAATTCTCATGATTTAGTATCCTTTATGGGAAACAATGAGGGACTTTTTATTATGCTTTGGATGTATTCCACTCATTAATTTGACCATCAACACAAATAATTAATTATATTATTTGGAATGTGTACCCTTTTTTGTCTTGTTTTCTATTTGTGATTTATAAATCACATTATATTTTTGATGGTTCAATTTCTAGTAAGTTATTTGTTGGTTTTATAGTGCAGTTTAAAAAACTAAATGGTTTATTCTTACTAAACAATTTTCTATGAAATGATTTCCCTTCAAATTATTATAAAAAATAAGCCTTCATGAAATACATATAAAGAGGGAAAAATAAAGAGATAAAATATATTCATTGTTATAAATTACTCATTTATTCATTTAATTTCATATAAAGGGTTTCTTGTGTGAAAATGTACATGTGGCATGGTTCCTATTTTTTTCAAAATATTTTGATATAAGATATTATAAATTATGTTCAAAATATAATTTTTTAAAATATTATAATAATGGATTTCAATACATTTTTAGGTGTTTCCCTACTAAAAATTTTTATTTTCATTCCCGTTATAATATCTTGATAACTACATTTGGGAATGATCATTATTTTATTTCGACACTTCTTATTTTCCTCAATGTATAATGATAGTACCTTTTTTTTGTTTTTTCTTGTGCTTGATCATTTCTATGGGTTTTTAAAAGGCCCCAACCATAAAAATTGCATAATCATGAGTTAAGAAAATAATTAATATTTATGATCATTTTAGGTTTATAGTTTTAGTTAATTAGGTTATAACTATTACATTACATCTCAAATATGACCATGTAGTCACTTTTACTTTATCCAATTTTTTTCACAATAATAAAACTCCATAATTTACAAGAATTCATTTCTTGAAAAATTTATTATTGAATTATTCCTTTCTCTTAAACATTTTATACCTAGTGAAAAATATGTCAAAAACTTGGGATGAGTTTGAAAAGATCAGTAAGGGACATAAAAATAATTAGAAATAGTTAGAATACTTAAAAATTGATATCCCAATAAATGCTTTTTTAGAGGATGAAGAAAAACATTTTCACATGAATAATTATAATGGCTCGGACCTCTCCAGTCCATTCCTTTGTGAAAATATGGTGTTTGAGGTGATTCAAGAGGTCAAGGGGACTTATCCCCAACACTTGGCCAATTTTCCAGTTCGGTGAATAGTTCCAATGGTAGAGAGTTGTGAACAGTGCAGCGGTAACCTTCTGTGACTAGTTCCTTCAGTGAATAGTTATATTGGTAACCTGTAAAGGTAACCTCTCTTTCCTTTCCCAAATTTCCAATTTTGTGAACAGTTCCATCAGTGAATAGTTCTATCAGTAACCTCTAACGGTAACCTCTATTTCCTTTTCCAAATTTCCTATTCTATGAGAAGTTCCATCAGTGAATATTTCTATACGTAACCTCTAATGGTAACCTCTCTTTCCATTTCCAAATTTACAATTTGTTGAATAGTTCCATCGTTGAACAGTTCTATCGGTAATCTCTAATGGTAAACTCTCTTTTGTTTTCAAAATTTCCAATTCTTTGAATTGTTACATCGGTGAACAGTTCTATCTGTAACCTCTAATGGTAACCTCTCTTTCCTTTTCCAAATTTCCAATCCTATTAACAGTTCCATCGGTGAACAGTTCTATCGGTATCCTCTATTGGTAACCTCTCATTACTTTTCCAAATTTCCGTTTCATTGAACAATTCCATCCGTGAACAGTTCTATCGGTTAGGTCTAACAGTAACCTCTAACGGCAACCTCTATCAGTAACCTCAAATAGTAACCACTATTTCCTTTTCCAGATTTTGAGTTCTATGAACAGTGTTTCCATAACGGTGACCTTTTAACAGTGACCATTTCATTCCTTTGCCAAATTTTTAGTTCTGTGAATAGTGATTCCATAACAGTGACCTTTTCATTCCTTTTCCAAATTTTGAGTTCTATAAATAGTGTTTCCATGAAGGTGACCCTCTAATGGTGACATTTTCTTTTATTTTTCCAAATTTTTAGTTTGTGAATAGTCTTTCTAGAACGGAGACCATCTAACGGTGAGGTTCATGAATTGTTTCTAATGGTTAGGTTCATAAACATTATCTTATGGGGAGGTCCATGAACAGTGTATAACTGTGAGGTTCATGAACAGTTTCTAATGACGAGGTTCATTAATAGTGTCTAATGGTGAGGTTTAAGAAAAGTGTTTTTCCTTTTCCAAATTTTGAGTTTGTGAACAGTGTCTCCAGCCTCCTACAGTTTCACCCCTTTAACATTTTCCTTTGACGTAAAATGCATTTAAGGCCTCGTTTTGAGGACTCTAAGGCCGATTAAAATGCCATAACTGGTATAATAATTATTCATAAGACTCAAGAGGTTTTTACTTGGTAAAATTGAGTGGTTTAATGTGATCCATTTTTATTGGGAAATTAAGTGTACTTTACACTGTCGCTCTGTTACATTTTCTAAAGGGAGGGGATATCTTCCTCCCTAATTCACCCTCTTTCTTCTCGGCTATGAGATGATAAAACCATTCATTCTATTCTATAGGAGTTTCATAATCAAATATTCCTCCTTGGATTGGTTCTGCTCTATTTGGATGCAACCATGTTGTATCGATCAATATTCTATATAAGATATGTTTTATCATCGTTCTTTTGGGGTTCATATTCTCTTGTTTCTCATGTCCATATTATATCTTGTAATATACATGTTTCTAATGGGATTATATTGGGGTTTGGTTTGTGCAGTCATACCATGACATCCTCGGGTGGATATAGTTGACGCGAGAGGAGATTCGTGACCCATTGGGTGGATAAAGAACGTCAAGAACTATTTGAGATAGGGGATTCATTGCTTCTATTTTCTTTTATGTGAAACTATATTGTTAGAATGTCTTATCCCATTGGAAAATAATGGAATTTACATAATAAATATTTCAACCAGATAAATAAATTAATATCGGTCGTATGTTTTTGCCCCTTGTTTTCTAGTTAGTGTGATATCCATGCTTGCTTCGTTTAGTTTTTCATTCTTGATGAAAATTGGTAATGAATTTAAACATGAATCTATTGATAACTGTTGGCTATGGATATAGATTCGTGTAAATGAATCTGGTTCTTGTTGTTTTAATTTGATGTTAATATAATTAGGTCAGTAATCATGTTTAATTAATTTTGATAGCTTACTAATTAGGTATCCTAAATTTCGTAAACTATGAATAATAAATCTGTTAATAAAAGATGAATTAAAGTACTGATTGTTCGATAATTCCTTTAAGGGTTCTGAGTTACCATATTGATTGTTAAAGGGACAAGAGCCCTATTGATGTGATGTTTGTTTTCTTGTTTCTTGTGCTGTGATGTGAGCCTGGATGACTGTTGTGATATGTGGGGGCATGAAGACTTTTGGTTGAGGTAGCAGATGATGCCTAGAGTGGCGAGATGCATCGTTTTATGCATGTGGCTGTCAGGGAGGACACCAAGTATGATGGAATGAGATGTATGTGATTTTTGGATGCTTGCTGATTCGTATTGGTTGATTATCTACATTACTTTACCCCACTGCTCAAGGAAGTTGGTCTTGCTTACCCATCTTCCAAAAGAGGTGAAGACGCGTGGGTTATGCCACGTGCTTTATGTGTTTATCTTCTCAAGGGAGGATGGGTCTAAGATCTTACTATAGGTGGAAAAGACTCGATGGGTTATGCATATACTCACTATGGTGAGCCTCCTTGTGTTTAGTATCATAGAATGCTTTTCGAGAATGCCTGGGATTATGGGAAAGTAATTCTGTAATGAATATTTGAATAAATGGTTTTAACCCATGGGGTTGGAGTTTGCTGGAACATAATGTTGAGGTTGTAATTTTAATGGGATAGTGGAATTTTGGTGTGATTATAATGAATTTAATGTGTAATTTTTCATGGTTAATTAATGTAAGGAGAAACTGGTAAAAATGGAATGATACAACATATTAAATCTCTTTAAATGGTTGTGTGCTTATAGGATACCTAGTCTTAAATGTGGCATCCTAGAGTCCAAGAGATGCAAGGTACATTTGTGTCTAAGAATAGGTAATTCCCACAGGGTGGTTGTACGATATAGTATATTCTATAATTTTTGGGTTTCTATATGCTACTCCACCCTGTCAGTAAGGAAAACTAACACCCCGGGGATTCTGAGCCATGGGGGTGTTTTCCCCAACATTCTGGTGGCTGGATGAATGGATTACTACCCCCTTTAGCCACGCTCTCTTCTCTTGGTAGATACTTGTGTTGGTAGGAACAATGGTTATTTTTCCCCATATATGCATGTTGAGGGCTGTAATGGCTTATGGTTATTCACACACATATATTCTAGATATAGTACCCTATGTACTACTATAGTTGTAACATGTATAGGCTGTGATGGCTTGAGGATCCTTAGTCAATTTATCGGTTGTAATGGCTTGAGGTATAATACCCGACGTATGATACGTGTTATGCGAGATGTGGTGTCTACCGGAAACTACCTGGTTACTTTCTTGCATGGATGTGGTGGTTTTGTTTCACGCAGTGCAAAATGTGGTGATTCACCCAGGTGTCTGCGGGCAAGCCTTTTTGGAGAGAGATGCTTAGGACGTGCGAGGTTGGGGAAAAGAGGCAAAATAGTTGGGAAGTAGTAGTGTGGTGCCCTTGATATTCATTATTATATGATATATTCTTGTATGCATTACTTGGCCAGAGTCTCCATGGTGAGGCTGGGAACATAGTAGACCTGTTTAGGTGATGAGTTAGTTTCACTTGTTGTTCAATGTGCTTTATCATGCTTTATTTACTTTTTCATGATAGGATTTGGGGAGGATACTACTGAGTATACTTCTATACTCACCATATGTATATATAAACTATTTTCCAGGTCACATGTATTGGGTTGGAGATCAAGATGGTTTCTACTAGCTTGGGGTTGCATGAGCTATTAGGGCTTGTGGTTGCTGCTATTTTTTACTTTCTTTTGGGTACTTGCTATTTTCCCCTTCCAGTTGTTGTACTTTTTCATGAAATTACATATGTGCACTTGGGTTTTATTTTATATTTCAGTTATGAGTTGGATTTGGTTGGTGTCTATATTTTCTCTCTTTTCCACATGTGTTCTCTTAGAGGGTAATGCCTCCTATCTTTATGATTACTATACCCATGGTGCTAGTAACCACCCCGGGGCCTACTAGAGGTGAGACTCAGGGGTCATTATCTCCCTTCTCACATAGTCGTCCCAGGAGAGGTACACTTTTTGGGGAGGGGGTTGTGACAGAGTGGTATCAGAGGTCTGGTTGAGGGATAGGATGGATTTTGGAGTAAGGAACATGTGAGGTTGCATGGGTTGTTATGGAAACAGTTTCATTCATGTTTAGAAAGTGAGGAAAACACTGGATACCGGTTAAGACATATGCATTTAGGGACCCCTATGATCTGATGTACATACCTTTATGTTTACAATGGCTACTAAACAAGGTGGTACTAGTTTCAGGGGAGAGACCTAGGAGAGAATCACGCTTCATTATTCGTTGAACTTGTGTTTGAATGGGTAGACCTTGGGATAGGTTAACATAAATTAATAAAGTAAAATATTTAATTAATTAATCTTGAGTCTTCCATATTCTAGGTTTAGGAGCTCTAATGGTTTTTTATTTTACAAGTATGGCTCCAGATCGACATCCTCGTCAGGTTTTCATAGAAAATGTCTAGCAAGCTATTTCAGCGGATCACCACAGGGTAGAGGTCGACGAAAACGAAACTTAGAGGAAGACACTCCGAGAGTTTAAACGCCAGAGTCTGAATAAGTATGAGGGATCCGTTTCAAATTCTGTAACGGAAGACTGGTTGTAGGAGGTTGAGATAGGCTTTAGTTCGATCCATGTTCAATAGGAGCACTGGGTGACCTTGGTTGTGATGATGTTGTGTGGAGTAGTGAGGAAGTGGTGGTTCTTGTTCCTTGGGGATCTTGAGGAGTCAACGATCTCATGGGAGGAGTTCAGAGACAAGTTTAGAGTGGAGTTTCATTCTTTGACTGCGAAGGCGTCCAGCCACCAAGGGTTTTTTACCATTTGACTGGGGAGCTCTAGTGTTTGAGAGTTCGGAATCCATTTCAGGAACCTTTTATGATATGCTTCAGACCTATTACGAGATGAGGTGGCCAGAGCAAGTCATTTAGAGGAGGTTTTGCTTCCAGGTATCCAGCACCAGGTCACCCATTTATGCTGAAAATATATCTTGAGGAGATTGCGAGGGAAGAGGTTTTCGAGAGGACTTTGTCTAGGACCGTATCATCATGAGAGGGGAATCGTCATGATTATTTATGAAGTAGATCTATGGTCCCAAGTTCCCATTTTTTAGGGTAGAATAGTTTCCGTTCAGCCGGGGGTAGGTCCCAGCCGTTCACATCTCATTTCTCCAGAGGTAGCAACTCTCCAGCTTATGTCAAAGGACCAGGCACATGTTTTTCATGTGGTGGTCATGGTCATCAGTAGCGGGAGTGCCCCTCTATTCAGATCGGTCATCCTGCACTAGGTGCTACGCTCGACGTTCCTCCATTGAGGCATTTCCAGCCGAGGCAGATGCAGTAGGTTGCACCAGCTTTAGGTTAGTAGAGGGTAGATGGGGTATGTAGAGGACATCCCCATGACACTCCCCTTCCCCAGATATTGGAGAAGGACCTTGGTGGTTGTTTTTATCAGGGTAGAGAAGCCATGGAGGAGGTCGTGGTAAGCTTCAAGCTCTAGCATTCCCAGCTCTAGGAGACCTAGACGTCATTCGAGGTACCCTTTTCTTGTTTTGTACAATGGTGTATGCCCTGTTTGATTCAGGAGTGGCACACTCTTTCATATAACCTACCCTTTTCCATTCTTTGGTACTTGAGGTAGTGAGGTTTCTAGTGACTTTGGCGTAGACTATGCCAGTTGGAGGTCGATCAAACTTGTTTGAAGAATGAAGAGATTGTGAGTTAGTGTTGGGGAAACACCGCTCTTGGGGAGATTTCCTATTTTTATGAATATAACCATATGATCCCATCCTCGGCATGGATTGGTGGTATTTCGTGCAGGCTATCATGGATTGCTTCAAGAAGAAGGTCATTTTTATTAGTGAAGATGGAGAGCCAGTCGTGTTTTTTGGCGAGCGAGATCCTCGGATTGTTCAGAGGTGTGTTCTGTCCTTATGTTCCATGATGTCTGAGATGATGCTGAGTTCATTAGAGGTTTAGTAGTTTTCATTTCCTTGGGTCGTAGAAGAGTACCCTGATGTCTTTCCAGAAGAGTTTGTAGCATTACCCCTTCGACAAGAGATCGAGTGTGGGATCGAACTACAACCAGGAGCATCTCCATTATCTATGTCTTTATATAGGATGGCCCCTTCTGAGGTACAAGAGCTACGTATACATCTTAATGGTCTGTTATATTGTGGTTTTGTTCGTCCAAGTGTGTCCCCGTGGGGTGCACCAGTTTTTTTTGTAAAGAAGGATAATGGTAGTTTGCAGTTGTGTGTTGATTATCATCACTTAAACAAAATTAAAATAAAGAAATACAATCCTATTTCGTGGATTGATGATTTATTCGATCAACTGAAGGGTGAAACTTGGTTATCAAATATCGAATTGCGGGAAGGATATCATCAGATGCATGTGAAGGATGAGGATATCCCGAAGACTGCTTTTTATTGTCGTCATGGTCATTATGAGTTCATTGTAATGCTATTTAGTATGATGAATGCTCTAAAAGAATTCATGGTATTGATTAATGTTTTTCTTCATGATATCATATACAAGTTCATGGTAGTTTTCATCGATGACATCCTTGTATACTCCACATCTGAGGAGGAGCATGCAGAGCATCTACAAGCCATTTTAGGAGTTCTTCGTCAACATCGGCTGTTTGGGAAGTTGTCGAAGTGTGAGTTTTGGGCTCAAGAAGTCTGTTTCGTGGGACATGTTGTGTACCAATAGGGATTAGTAGTGGATCCATCAAAGATATAACTAGTTGTGTCTTGGGAATCCCCCAATACAGTGTCAGAGTTGTGATGTTTCCATGGTCTCTCAGTATACTACAGGAGGTTTATAACCAATTTCTCATGAGTTGAAACTCCTCGGAAAGCTTTGACCAGGAAGGATCAGGTATTCATATTGACAGATTAGTGTCAGGAAGCGTTCAAGTATCTAAAGATGAAGTTAGTAAGTGCTCCAGTTCTTTGTCTTCCAGCTGAGGGAATTCAGTTTGATTTTTTCTATGACGCTTTGCATCTGGGGTTAGGTTGGGTTCTCATGATATAAAGGTAAGTTGTTTCTTATGGGTATTGGTAGTAACATCCCCATGAACATAACTATGCCACTCACAATCTTGACTTGGCAGCCGTGGTGTTTTCTTTGATGTTGTGGAGACATTAACTCAATGTTGAGTGCTTTTTGTTTTTCTATGATCATAAGAGTTTGAGGTATGTTTTCTCCTAGCGGGACATGAACTTATTACAGTGTCGGTGGATGGAGTTCTTATAGGAATATGACTTTGAGATATTGTATACACCTAGAAAGGGGAATGTTGTAGCTGATGCGCTGAGTCCAAAGTCATGTAGTGATGTTGTGCATGAATCTGGTGATTCATGGAGAGTAATGGAAGATCTCTCAGCATTACATCTTGATATGAGAGAAGTTGGGGTAGAGGATGTATTTTTTAGATGAAAGTAATTTCATCCCTGATGTAGAAGGTGGAAGAGTCCCAGTTGGGGTATCTTGAGTTAGAGGTCTGGAGAGACCGAGTTGTTTGTGGTGATGCCCCTTATGGTTGGACTGAGGATAAACAACACTGAGTGTTGTATCATGGAAGGCTTTTTTTACTTTGACAATGCATGAGACATTTCTCAGAGAGTTCCATAGTTTACCTTTAGCGGTGCATCCTGGCATGACAAAGATATATCGAGCCTTGAGGAAACAGTTTTGGTGGTTGGGGGTTAAGAATTTAGTTGCGGAGTTTGTGTCTCGATGTTTGGACTTCTAGAAGGTGAAGGATAAACACCATGTTTCTAGTGGTCTTCTCTAGACATTAGATATCCCTCATTATAAGTGGGAAGACATCTCAATGGAATTTGTTACTGGTTTACCTCGAGCTCCGGGAGGACATGATGCTATTTGAGAGGTAGTGGATCGTTTAACAAAATCATCCCACTTCATAGCGATCAAGGAGTCGAGCTCAGTGGAATATTTTCCGAGGAAATATCTAGAGAAGATGTTGAGACTTCATGGAGTCCCAAGGATGATAATTTTTGATCTTGATCCTCGTTTTACCTCCAGAGTGTGGAGAGGTCTCCAACATGCTTTCAGTTATCAACTATGCCTTAACACTACTTTTCATCATCAAACGGACGGTCAGACAGTGCGAACCAACCAGACTCATGAAGACATGATATGCTATTGTGTTCATAATTTTTGAGTTTTGTGGATGAAGCACTTTCCTTGGTGGAGTTTTCTAACAATAATAGTTTTCACTCCACCATTGGTATGACACTTTTTAAAGCCTTGTATGTCCAACCTTCCCGTTCTCCATTGCACTGGACTGGGGTCCGAGAGTCCGTAATTCTAGGATTAGAACTAGTTCAGAATACAATAGAGATGGTTCAGGTGATTCGTGATCAGATTAAGATAGCGCAAGATCGTCAGAAATCATATACTAATCAAAGAAGGAGACCCTATGAGTTTAATGTTGGGGATCATGTGTTTCTGAATGTTACTCCCCATCGTGGGTAGTAATGGTTTGGTTGTGGGACTAAGCTTTCTCACTGGTTTGTTGGGCCTTTTGAGGTCTTAGCTCATGTTGGAGCTGTGGCTTATCGAATAGCAGTTCACCACAGATGAGTCAGAAACATGATGTTTTCCATGTATCAATTCTTTGTCGTTATCTATATGAAGAATCTCACATCATTGATTAGGGAGAGATTTATGTTGATGATGATGAAACCTTTTAGGAGTGACCTAAGGATATCCAAGACAGCAAGCAGAAGGTGTTGTGCGAGCGTTCTATCACCTTGGTTTGTGTCTTTTGGTGACATGGTGGCAAGGAGGAGAGTACCTGGGAACGTGAGTCACAGATACGTGCTCATTACCCAGAGTTGTTTGATGTTTTACTCTTTTCATATATCAATGTAGGTTTTGTGGTTATGAACCATTCATGTTTATGATATGGCTCCATTTGTTTCTTTTGTGTATTTATATCTATTGAGAGGTATCTAGATGGGTGTTTGTTTAGACCCCTTATCATTTTCACTTTAGATGGGTTTTGAATTCTCAGGGATGAGAATATTTTGAGAGGTATCGGATGTAATGGCCCAGAAATCTCCGATCTATTCCTTTGTGAAAATATTATGTTTGAGGTGATTCAAGAGGTCAAGGGGACTTATCCCCAACACTTTGGAAATTTTCCAGTTTGGTGAATAGTTCCAACGGTAGACTATTTTGAACAGTGCAATGATAATATTTTGTGAATAGTTGAATCGATGAAAAATTCTATCGGTAACCTCTAATGGTAACCTCTATTTCCTTTTAAAATTTTCCAATTCTATGAACAGTTCAATCGGTGAACAGTTCTATCGGTAACCTCTAATGGTAACCTCTCTTTCTATTGCAAAATTTCCAATTCTGTGAACAGTTCCATCAGTAAACTGTTCAATCGGTAACCTCTAATGATAACCTCTCTTTCCTTTTCCAAATTTCCAATTCTGTGAGTAGATTCATCAGTGAAAAATTCTATTAGTAACCTCTAATGATAAACTCTCTTTCCTTTGCCAAATTTCCAACTCTATTAATAGTTCTATCGGTGAACAGTTTTATTAGTGAACTTTAATGGTAACCTCTGTTTCCTTTTCCAAATTTCCAATTCTGTGAACAGTTCCATTGGGGAACAGTTCTATCTTTAAACTCTAATGGTAACCTCTCTTTCCTTTTCCAAATTTCCATTTCTTTGAACAGTTCCATCAGTGAACAGTTATATCGGTGAGGTCTAACAGTAACCTCTAACGGTAACCTCTATCGGTAACCTCTATCGGTAACCTCTATTGGTAACTTCATAATGGTAAACTCTATATCCTCCACCAAATTTTCAGTTCTTTGAATATTGTTTCGATAATGGTGACCTTCTATTAGTGAAAATTTCATTCCTTTGCCAAATTTTGAGTTCTGTGAATGGTGTTTCCATAACGGTGACCTTCTAACGGTGACATTTTCTTTCCTTTTCCAAATTTTGTGTTTTGGGAACAGTGTTTCCAGAATGGTGAACATTTCTTTCCTTTGGCTAATTTTGAGTTTGTGAATAGTGTTTCCAAAATGGTGACCTTCTAACAGTGATGTTCATGAAAAGTTTCTAATGGTGAGGTTCATGAACAGTGTCCAGTGGTGAAGTTAATGAACAGTGGCTAACAGTGAGGTTCATGAATAGTGTCTAATGGTGATGTCCATGAAAAATGTCTAATGGTGTGGTGCATGAACAATGTCTAACGGTGAGGTTCATTAACAGTGTCTAATGGGGATGTTCAGGAACAATGTTTTTCCTTTTCCAAATTTTGAGTTCGTGAAAAGTGTTTCCAGCTTCGTACATTTTATCCCCTTTAGTATTTTCCATTGATGTAAAATGCATTTAAGGCCTCATTTTAAAGACTCTAAGGCCGATTCAAAGTCCATAACTCCTATATTAATTATTCATAAGGCTCGGGATATTTTTACTTAGTCAAACTGCATGGTTTAATGTGATCCGATTGTAATGGTAAATTAAGTGTATCTTAAACAGTCGCTCCGTTAAATCTTCTAAAGGGATGAGATGACTTCCTCCCTAATTATTCCTCTTTCATCTCGAATATGAGTGGGTAAAACTATTCATTCTATTCCATATGAGTTTCATAATCAAACTTTCCTCCACGGATTGGTTCTGCTCTGTTTTGATGCAACCAAGCTGTATCGATCAATCTTCTATATATGGTAAGTTTTATCATCGTTATTTTGGGGTTCATATTCTCTTGTTTCTCCTCAAAATATTATATATTGTAATATCCATGTATCAAATGGGTTTCTCTTGGGTTTCGGTTGGTGTGGTCGTACCATGGCATCCTCGGGTGGATGCAGTTGACGCGAGAGGAGAATCGTGACTCGTTGGGTGGATAAAGAACGTCAACAACTGTTTGAGGTAGGGGATTTGTTTCTTCTCTTTTATTTTATGTGCAATTATATTGTTAGCATGTTTTATCCCACTATACAACAATTGAACTGATATAATAAATATTTTATTCAGATAAATAAATTGATATTGATTGTATGCTTTCCCCTTGTTTTCTATATAGTGTGATATCTATGCTTGCTTCATTAAGTTGTTCGTTCTTGATGAAAATTGGTAAAGAACATAAACCGAACTTAATTGACAACTGTTGGCTATGGACAAAGAAGAATGTAATTGAATCTGGTTCTTCTTATTTTAATTTTATGTTAATCAAATTGGTGCAGTAAGAATTCTTAATTATTTGTGATTACTTACTGATTAGGTTTCCCAAATTTTGGAACCTATGAATAATAAATCTGTTAATTCAAGATGGATTAATGAACTGATTGTTTGATAATTTCTTAAAGGTTTCTGAGTTACCCTCTTGATTGTTAAAGGGCCAGGAGCCCAATTGATGTGATGTCTGTTTTCCTGCTGCTTGTGTTCTGATGTGAGCAAGGATGGCTGTTGTGATATGTGGGGGCATGGAGTCTTTGGGTTATGACTACAGATGATGCCTCGAGTGGTGAGATTCATCGTTTTATGCATGTGGGTATTGTGGAGGACACTGGGGATGATGGAATGAGATGGATGTGATTGTTGGATGCATGGTGATTCTTATTGGTTGATTATCTTCTTTATTTTACCCCACTTCTCAAGGAAGCTGGTCTTTCTTACCCTTCATCCGAAATAGGGGAAGACCCACAGGGTATGCTACGTGCTTTCTGTGTTTATCTTCTCAAGGGAGGAAGGGTCTAAGCTCTTTATATAGGCATTAAAGAATCGACGGGTAGTACATCTACTCACCATATTGATCCCCCTTGTGTTTAGTAGAATAGAATTCTTTTCTAGAATTCCTTGGACTATGGGAAAGTAATTCTATAATGAATATTTGAAGAAATGATGTTAACCCATTGGGTTGGATTTCAATGGAACATAATGATGAGGTTGTAGTTTTAAAGGGACAATGGACTTTGGTTGTGATTCTATTGAATTTAATGTCCAATTTTTCATGGTTAATTATTGTTTAAAGATTTAATTAACGTAAAGTGAAAATGGTAAAAGGAGAATTATATAATGTATTAAATCTCTTTAAATGGTTGTGTGCTTATAGGATTCCTAGCCTTAGAAGTGGAAGCATGGATATCGAGAGACATTAGCTTCAGTTGAGTCTAAGACTTGATTATGACCATAGTGTTGTTGTGAGATATAGTATATTATATACTTTGTCTGTTTCTATATGCTACTCCATCCTGTTAGAAAGGGCAACTGACGCCCTATGGATTCTAAGCCCATGGGGGTTTTCTCCAAAACATTCTGGTGGGAGGATGAATGGTTGACAACCCCTTTGGCCCCGCTCTCTTTTCGGGGTTGATACTTATGCTGGTAGGCACAATGGTTAGTTTTCCCCATATATGTGTGAAGGGGGTAGTAATGAATTTGGTTATTCACACACATATATTCTGTATATAGTTTTATATGGACTAATATAGGTGTAACGTGTATAGGCAATGATGGAATGAGAATGCTTACTCGGTGTATGTGCAATAATGGTTTGAGGTATAATACCCGACGTATGATACACGTTATGCGTGTTATGGTGTCTCCCAAAAACTTCCTGGTTACATTCTTACATGGACATGGTGGTTTTGTTGCACGAGGTGCATATTGTGGTGCTTCGCCCATGTGTCTGTAGGCATGCCCTTTTGGAGAGAGATGCTTAGGACGTGCAACGTTGGGGAAAAGCCGCAAACTGGTGGGGAATTAGTAGTTGGGTACCCTTGATATTCATTATTATGTAATATATTTTTGTATGTGATACTTGGTGAGAGTGTCCATGGTGAGGTTGGGAACGTAGTATACGAATTTAGGTGATGATTTAGTTTCACTTGTTGTTCATTATGATTCAGCATGCTTTCTTTACTTTTGCACGAGAGGCTTCGGGGAGGATCCTATTGAGTATACTGTTATACTCACCCTATTTATATATAAACTATTTTTCAGGTCACTTGGCAAAGGTTGGAGGTCAAGATGGTTTCTACTAGATTGGGGTTTCAGGAGATGTTCAGGCTTGTGGTTGTTGTTCTTTTTACATTCTGTTGGGTACTTGCAGTTTTCCCCCTCTAGTTGTCGTACTTTTGCAGGACATTGCATATGTGCACTTGGGTTTTCTTTTATATTTCAGTTCTGATTTGGAGTTAGTTGGCGTCTATCTTATCTCTCTCTTTCACATGTGTTCTCTTAAAGGGTAATGCCTCCCATTTCTATGATTACTATACACTCAGTGCTTGTCGCCAACACGGGGCCTACTGGAGGCAGGACTCGGGGGTCATTATCTCCCTTCTCACATAGCCGGCCTAAGAGGGGTACAGCTTGTGGGGAGGGGGTCATGACAACAACACTCATACTTATTTCTCAATGTAAAATACTAAAAACCAATAGAAATCAATTATAATTATTTTAGGTGACATAGAGCATCATATACATAAAACCCATTCAATCGTATTCCAATTGAAAAAACTATATTTTTGACTTCCAAATTGGTGATTTATAATGGGGATCACCCATCGTATAATTAATTTTGGACTCACATATGAGCTATAATGGGGCTAAACCCTCCATAAAAGCTATATTGTGCTCAACCATGAGCTATAATGGGGATATACCCATCATATAATCTATATTGGGCTCACTCGTTTCATATAATGCTCATGTACCTTTTCAAAAACATGTTCATCACAAAACCATTTTGAAAAAATATTCAAATCCCATATGAAAAACATTTAAATAAAAAAAATTCAATTTTAATTTAAGAATCCATTTTAAAAACCAATATAACAAAATAATTGAATAAAGGATTTAAATTACTTTTAAAATACATGAAGGTATATAGACGAATCCAAATATCAAATAACAGTTACGATAGTGGAGATGTCATTGTCACCAAATACGTTAAAAAATATTTATTTGATCAATTTGTAAAAAAACTAAGACTATTCATATAAAAAGACTCCATTTGAAAACATTGAATCATATTCCATGCAGACATAAAATTTTCTTTATATTTCTTTTGTTCCTATATAAATAAATCTGTAATTTAATATCATGATGAAAAATATTTGACAATTAAATATTTAAATGTTCAAGGTGTCCCATACCATATGGAATATCTAAAAATTAATCTCCATGAATTACTAAATACCATTAGAATAGATGAAATATGGATTTTAAATTTCACAGTGGCTGCATATACATCTTCTAAAAGAATAAATGTTTATATTATCAAGAAATGATTTAATGAATGTAGATTGAGATGATGTCCCTTAGCATGACTCCGATTGGTCTCATTCATTATTTATCTTCATGAATAACAAACATGGGTCATTTTATAATTTATTAAAAATGATTTCCATGTTTACTATTCATTTTATATCACTTATTATCTTGTTATAACAATTATAGAATTATTTAAGTTCATAACAGAAATTTTGTCGATGTTCGGTACTTGAGTCAAAATTGAACTTGGTTTGAAGAAAATTTTCTATGTGGTCTTAAGTACATTATCTATAGAATGATATTAGTGATTTAAATATCATATATATATAATATATATATATATATATTCATAATATTCCAAATCATTTTGAGATAGGAAATTAAATTAAATGTTCATGGAGAAGGTAGGTCATACGTACACATGAACCCTACATTGATTTTTTTGTCATTATATGAGAAATAAAAATAGTCAATAAATAGGTATATTATAATTCTAGTATAACATACATGTTACATATTTTAAATATTTTGGTTAATTATATCCTATATGCATTCCATGTATGGAATGAACGAGTCATATCACTTTGAGGGGGCGGTAGTCCACACCTCCTGAAATTTTGTTATCATATTCAAACATTATGGAAAGCATAAAGGTATTTTGTAAATAAATATTATATAATAATAGAGAAAATAATACTATAAATTATATCATATATAAATATAGTTCCCTCATAATGTCCATCATGAGAGGTGGTAGGAGAAAATTGAACAATCGTCGTTTCATGCTGTAGTAGTTCGCTGTACACCAAAAAAAATATATTCATTGTCCATTAGATGCAGGTGTGTGTAAGTGTAGGTCAAACCCGTAGACTAAAAAATTATAATATATATAGGATAATTTTTTGTTATAAAATAATGGAATAAAATGGTCATAGGGGTTGGAGTAGGAATATAGTTAGAAGAAGCTTGAGAGAAGAAGTTACCTCTAAATCTGGTAACTCCTTCTGATATCCACCAAACGTATTACCATAATTTCTTCTTACCCAAGGTAAGGTATCTATGATGAAGTAAGGGAGGATGGTAGATTATTTTAGTATAAGTTGTATTAGTCATGAGGCTTGAGAGGTGTGAGTTAGTGGGTAGAGGTGGTAGCTGTTTAGAAGCGGGAGGGGGCACATTAAAAATGTTTGAAAATGTTATTTTATTGTAAATTTATTTTCAAATTCTAATAGTTAAAAAGTTATAAATTTAAAGTATAATATTAGTATGGGTCTACATACTTTGAACTGATATTTTTTTAGAAATTTTTAGGTCAAAAAGTAACATAATCTAATAGCTTTAACCCTTAGTTAAAAACATTATCTCTTAGTATGTCTTTTTTATTTTCTTAATTTATGGTTACTGTAGTGACTATAAAATGCCATGAGAACCAAAAGTTGATAATTAATAAAAAATTTCAAATTAAATAAGTTTTTTTATGAATCATACATTTTTATTTCTATTATATTCTCTCATATAATTGTATTTTTTAAATATCCTCATTTATGTCAATTTTGACACTATTTAGAAATTCATCTTTGTTAAAGACATAACAACTTGATTACATTGATACCAAGGCATTACAACATCCCCCGCATGTCAGTGTCATCAAAAACATTATGGATGGCATAAAAATATCCAACTAACATTTATTTTAATATTTATAATATTATTTATTTGAATATTTTTTTAATAAGGCTATCGATGCATCATCATTGTATCATAACTAAATTTTTTATTTAATGTCTAAAAATTAAAAAAAAATTACCATGATGTAGGATTTATTATTACCTTTTTAATTACTATTTATATTCAAATATATCATTTATATTATCTAAATTAATATTGTTGACTTTATGAGATACATGTTTATGTTTTATTTACTTTTTCTGTTAAAAAATAAATATTATAAAAGTTCATTATCACACCCATGTGGCTCCATAGGGTCCAACAATCGACCAAAGTATTACCATGGTCAAACATATCTAATACAATAGAATTACTACACGTTTTAGGGTAGTTTTATATTATTATAATATTAATGTTTTGCCTTTATTTACCTGATTTAAATTTTAACACTTCTAAATGAAAATATTTTTTTATTTTACTATTTATAATGTCCAAAAATAAAAGGTATCTATTTATATAATTTGGATATTTTTTTCAAAATATGGAAATAATTTTTTCAAATTCAAAAAAAGTATGTTTTAATAAATAATTTAAAATTAAATTACCTTTTCAAAACGAGAAAGCTAGTTTTTAAGAAGTAAAAACTACCAAAAGATTGAAATGTGTGTATGTCCAATTTCAATGTGAAATTACATCCAATGACAATCATTGGATTAAATTAAAAAACCATAATCCAATTAAACATTAAAACTAGGTAAAATTAAAACATAACTATATAAAAAAAATTATGAAAAGGTAGTTTTGAATTATATACATTATCTTTTACTATTCATAATGATATGGATTTCATTAGAAAAATACAAAAACATCACATGAAGTAAATTTGTATGTCCCACTTAGAAATAAGAAGTTTAATTTATTAAATAGAACATATAAACGTTACAAAACCTATTTATATAAAGGGTATTCTAACAAAAGTCGGCAGAAAAAAGTTTTTAAAATATTAGTGTATTTTATGCTTAAAATTGGATTCATTCCCATTTTAAGATTCTAAAAATTATTGGATAAATGTCGAAACATATAAAAAATATGTGAAATCATAATATATTTAATTATATTCATTCCCTACAATAAAATAGATGTGTGTTGACTTCCATTTAAAATAATAATGTTATTATTCTATTATTTTTTTTATAACTTTGTGTGGTGTGAAACGAAAGATTTTGCATAAATATGTTATTGTGTGTAGTGTATGCTATAGTATATAGTGTCCCCATTAAACTAAAATTAATATTAAATTCTAAAATATTAATAGATATGAAAATTTATTTTTCTATAAATGCCTTGGATGTTATATCATTCCCACTTTTGGAAGTTGTGTCCTCACAATTTTAAAATTACGCTAGGAAACACCATTGAAGTCCCACGTCAGAAAAAGATTCAATAAAACGATCAAATTAAAATAATGTAAGAGAAGTCAAAAAATGTTCATTAAAATAAAAAATTCCATGATTCAATGTCTGAAAACATTTATATTGAAAAAAATAACCATCTTGTTCTGATCAAGAGTGATAGAAAACATGATTAAGGGAAATTTAACAACTAGAAAACCATAAACTTGTGATGGGATAAATGATATTTGATTTCCCAGTAGGAAACTGAAAAAAAAATTGTTTTAATATCCTTTTCATAAATTCACGGAATATATTTATGATATTGACTAATAACACAAGTAAACAAACATACATTTCATGTAGAGTTTCATCCTTTAACAAATATCCACCATAATCTCTTATTTTCTCCAAATATTCTGTATTCATGATGATTTGGTCACATATGAAGCTCTAGAATCAAATTCTAGAGAATAACACATTCCCAAAAAGATGAACTATATAATTACCTTATCTCTTGACATTAATAAAAAACAAACTTTTTAGTAAATGATCATATAATCCCAAAAAAGTATAATACATTATAGAAAGAAATACTACTCTTAATCTCCAAAATTCATAAAACAATTCAAAAAGTTCAACAAAGACCATTTAATAAAAAAATTTCCTTCAAATTCCAAAAAATAATCAAAATTAATATTGAAAATCAAAATTAAGAATTATTTGATCACACGGTCTTCAACGATAAATCTTATCATTTATCTCCAAATAACATCAACTACTCTTAAAGTTTAATTCTTAAAAGTAATCAACCTAACCACGTACTCTCCATGATAAGTTAATCATTTCAACAAATCACCAATATTTCTAAATTTCCATAATAAAAACATAGTTTCATCTAAAATAAAATTCAACCACAACTAATGAAATTAAATCCCATAGTATTTTATTTTCCTTAAGATTACAGTTCTCCCAAAATAGTGAATTTTTTCAAAAATAACATTTATCACTTAATCACCAAAATAATTTTCCTACACTAAGGATAACAACTTGGTAAATCATAATTTTCCTAAATAAAATTATTATTTATCTATAAAATCATTTAACTAATTAGAATAAGTCATACTAACTAGGGAATTCACGTAGTCCAGTGGTAGGCAATAAATCTCATTCGCACTTTGGTTATGGACTCGATACCCGCATCTTTGTCAGATGTGACTGGTTGTCAAATAGTCTATGTGTTATCTTATTTCAAAAACTATGTGATTTTATAAAATAATAAAAAATGAGATAGTTTCCTAAAAAATCATAAAATATTTTGACCATCAAGGTTATCTCATACCTTGCATTTTTCATCCCAAAAATTAATAACCCATAATTTTCTCAGAGGTGAATGTCTTCAAAAATACAACTAATCACCTTAATATTTGACATCATAAAGCCTAGAAATTATTTTCTAGGTTATTGAACTTATTAAATACCATAAAATTATAACCCAATGATGATATACCTAACCCTTAAGATAACATCCTAATCTCAAAAGTTGTCAAAACCATCCTGTGCTTCCCACTATTAGGCCCCATCTTTACAAATTAAATAATCATGGGTTAAATAAAGAATTCACATTGGGGATCCCTTTGGGTTTATAGTTTTATTGGATTATTCAATAATAAATATATTACATCTCACATATTAAAATTTATACACTTCTACTTTATCTATTTGTTTACAACATGAAATCTCTTTAAAAAATAAAAATTATTTTCTTGATATTAATCTTCATGAATTATTCATTTCCCTTACCCTTCCTTATACCCTATGAAAAACATTTAAAAAACATGGTATGATCAAAAAAATCTCAATAAGGGACATAAAAATAAAAAAAAATTGTGTCTACAAAAAACCAGACTACCCATTAAATTTACATTGAGCGGATGAAACAAAACATTTTCACAAGAATAACACTCATACTTTTTTCTCAACAAAAAACACAAAAACCAATAGAAACAAATTAAAACCCTTTTAGGTGACTTAGTTTATCATATACATAAAACCATTTCAAAAATATTAAAATTTTAATAACCATAAGGATGAATTTAAAATTGGAGATCTATAATGGGTATCACCCTTCGTATAATCAACATTGAGCTCACCTATTTCATATAATTCTCATGTACGATTTCAAAAACACGTTCATCACCAAACCCTTTAGAAAAACTCTTCTAAACCAATATGATAAAAATTTCTACGTAACAATAAAATTTGCATTTAATACCCCATTTTAAATAACAAGATACCCAAATAATTGAAAAAGGGATTAATATTCCTCTGAAAATACTTTAAGTCTTATATAGTAATCCAAATATCAAAAAATGTTTACAACGACGGAGAAGTCATTGTCACTGTATATGATAAAAATCATTTATTTTTTTATTTTGTAAGGAATGTAAAATGATTAATATAAAAATATTCCCTTTGAAAACATTGAATGAAAATCATGATAAACAAAAAAAATTGAATATTCTTTTTATACCCATATAAATAAGTGTGTAATTTAATATCATGAATAAAAAGATTTGATAATTAATTATTTAAATGTTAATGGATTCCCATACCAATTTTAACATTGAAATATTAATTTACATGATTTAATAAATAATAATAGTATAGATAAAATATGAATATGAAATGTAATAGTGGCACTATATGAATCTTATAAAATAATAATGGTGTATATTATCAAAAAATACCTGAACGAAAGGAGATTGATACGAATTCCCTTTGGAATTACTCCAACTTGTCTCGTTTGTTTTTTTATCTTCATGAATAATAAACATCAGTTAATTTATACATTATTAAAACCATTTTTCAGGTTTATTATTAATTTTATATCACTTATTAACATGTTATCACAATTAAAAAATAATTATGGTCATATCGTATGTTTTGTCAATGTTCGGTACCTGAGTTAAAAATAAACATGTTTTGATGAAAATTATACATGTGGTTATATGTATATTACCACTAGAATGATATTCGTGATTTAAATATCTTAGGTATCAAATATATATTTATTTACAATAATATACAACATTTTTAGAAAATAAATTAAATTAACCATTCATGGAGACGGTTGGTCGTACGTACGCATCGGGGAAACTTACATATCTTTTTTATATTAATTGAATGAAAAATAAATGATAAATAAGATAATTATAATTTCAATATAATATAAATGTTATATAGTTTACATAAGTTCATTTAATACATCCTTTATAAGTTCCATGTATGTCATGAACGAGTCATATCACTTGGAGGGGGCGGTAGTCCACACTTCTCAAATGAAATTATTGTATTCACAAATTATGTAAGAATAAAGGTAATCTATAAATAAAAATTACAAAATAAAAGAGATAATAAAAATATAATATATATCATACATAAATACACTTCCATCATAATGTCCACCATGAGAGGTGGTATGATAAAATTGAGCAATCATTGTTTCGTGTGGAAGTAGTTTTCCCAACATAGAAACAGTTTGTTCTATATTCATTAGATAGAGGTTTTTGTAATTATAGTTTTAAATCATAGCATAAAAACAACCTAGTATATTTATAATTCTATTTTTATTATAAAATATTGTAATAAAAAGAGTTTATGGGTGGATAAGTAAAATAAATGAATGAATCTTGAGAGAAGACATTACCTCTAAATCGGGTACCTCCTTTGGATTTGTGCCAAAATAATTCCTTGAATTTCTTTATTCTAAATGTAATTATTCTATGATTAAGGAAGGTATTTGGGAGCTTATTGAAGTATAATTTTGATTAGATAAGGGGCATGGGATGTATGAGTAAGTTGGTTTCGGTGGTGGTCTTTTATAAGAGGGAGGAGGGGCACTATAAGAATGTCTTGAAATATTATTTATTATCAATTTATATTATAATTATAATAGTTAAAAAGTTATTAATTTAAATTATAATATAATTATGGGTATAAAAACTCTCAACAAATAGGTTTTAGACAATTTTAGGTCACAATTGAAACCTTATATTTTAGCTTTTATCCTTAGTTAAAAACAATAAATCTTACCATGTCTTCTTGTATTCTAATAATATATAGATAATATAGTTTATATAAAAGTCCAAATGAACCAAAATTGTATAAATAAGGAACATTTTAACATTATATAAGTCATTTTACCAAATATCAGATTTCTAGGACTACTATATCATTTAATAAAATTGTATCTGTTTAAAATAATAATTTGTGTCAATTTTGAAACTATTTAGATATTGATTTTTTTGATGTTATAAAAACTTTTTTTATTAAAACAAAATGCCTTAAATCATCCCTCACATTTCAATTGAATCCAATTTTTTTTTATGGCATTAAAATGTTCAAATTACATTTATTTTAATATTTAAAATTTCATTTATTTGAATACTTCATTAATAAGGTATTCACAGCATCATCATTGTGTCATTTACATATTTTTTATATAGTTTTTAAAATTATAAATAAAAAAAATGATTTAGGTAATATTTTTTAGTTTCTAATGACTATTTATTTTCGAAGACATTATTTATACAAACCAAATTAATATTGTTTTCATTAGTACATATACGTTTATGTCATATTTCTCTTTTTTTAAAATTAAATATTATAAATGGTCATTAACACACCCATGTGGCTCCCTGGGGTCCTAAAATTTAACCAACTATTCACATGGTTGTCCATATTTCATCCAATATTTTTATCTCACGTTTTAGGGTAGTTTTATTTTCTTATAAAATTATTTTTTTACCTGTATTTACTTTATTTTCCCTTTAACCACGTAAAATAAAAATAATTACTGTTGTTACTATTTATAATGTCCAAAAATAAAAGGTAACTATTTACACAATTTAGACCTTATGATTCCAAATATGAAATCCATTTTTTCAAATCCAAAGACATAATTTTCTGTAATTAATTTAAAATTTACTCTCATTGTCAAAACTAGAAAGTGGGATTTTAAGATATAAAAATTATAAAAGGATTGACAAGTGTTTATCTCCCATTTCAAGGTTAAATTACTCTTAATGAACTAAATTGGATTAAATGATAAAAACAAAATCCAATTTAACTTTAAATCCAATTAAATGAACAATATATATATATAAAATTTATGAAACGGTGGTTTTCATTCATAAAAATATGGAAGTCATCAAAAAAATACCAAAATTTTAACTAATGTAAATTTTGATGTCGTTCAATTAATGAAAGAAGTTTATTTTATCATATATAACATTAAATAGTTAAAAAAATATATTTTTAAAATAGGTTATCCAACAAAAGGCCGTAAAATGTTTTTTTAAATAGTAGAGTTTTTTTGCTTAAAATTATCTTCATTCTTGTTTTATGTTTATAAAAATTATTAGATAAATGTAAAAACATTTAAAAAAATATGTAAAATAATATTATTATTAATTATTTTCATTCCTTCCAATACAACAGCCAGTCGTTAACCACTGTGTTAAATAATAATATTATTTTTTTATTATCTTTTGGTATAACTCAATGCTGTGTGCAGTGTAATATTTTAGAGAAACTCGTTATTGTGTGTCTGGTACACTATCGTACATAGTGTCCCCTTTAAACTAAAAATAATATTAAATACAAAAATATTAATAGATATGAGAATGTATTATTCTAAAAATACACCAGATGTTACTCCATTCATGTGTTTTATTACCTTTTTGGGAGTTTAGGGGATGTCTCGGTCGTTCAATGTGACATTTGACATGTTCATATAGTTGGAATGGTCAGAGGATGCATGTGCACTTTCTTAGGAGTTCCACTATCCAGCCAGTGAGGTTTCCAATGGTGATGGAATTTTTCTTCACACTACTTTCCTACAATGATAGACTACCAAAATATCATGTAAGCTACATGATGCCCCCTGACTTTCTATTTGAAGCTAGATGCATCCTTTTTTTGTAGTTCCATGTTACAAAACTATGGAAAAATAAATAATTTATCCTTATTAAACTTTTTTTTATTCTAAATTCTTCCCCTTAAAACATAGTAAAACCATTTTGACATAGATATTCTCTTCGGGGGTTTTTCTATTCCACTATTTCTTCTTAATGAATTAACAAACTCTTTTAAATATTAGGCATTATCTGGTAATTGTAATCATATTTTATTTATGGGTACTCCGTTTCTCATGACTCTATATCATCAAGAGTGGGGGATACTTATGGTGGTTATAAATATAGATCTTATTTTAATGATTGTTTTTATTATATTGTTCCTTGATTGATTACATACACCTTCAAAACTAAAAAAGTAGAATCTATGTTATTAATTAGTGATACCTTTATTTAGGTAGGTGGTTCCATAATATTGTCCCTATAAATCAGAACAATTATAGTGATTTGATTTGAAATGGATATATATTTTTCATGGAAACATTAATTGTATACAATTAAGGATGTTTTCAAAAATAGAATGGGTTTGTTGAACATATTTTATTAATACATTTGAAACAAAGTGATGAATTATAAATAGTTATATTGAAATTAATGAATTATTTATATGAGATACATTGATGGTAAATTCTTGAGAAGTGATAGAATGAAAATATTTGTTGTTTGAGTTGAAATTCTTTTTGAATGAAATGAATTTTTATGAAAACAATTTGATGTTGGTTTAGAAAATGGAATGGAATATTTCAACCCATAAAAGGGACCTATTTAATAAAATTTATTGTAATGGTTTTATATTAATTGAAATAAATGATAATTCCATTTATCTTTTATTTTATCAATAGATATAGTATCCTCAGTAGTTATATAACAATAAAAAATTGTATATATATATTGTATCAAATGATAAGTGGATTGATTACAAAAACACTAGTTAAACTTTACCAAGGGAAATGAGTACAATTATTTGGGGTGTTTTTTGATTCCCACTTGGCATGATATCAAGGGATGTGTTCTCACCATGTTCTATATTTCATTGATGTTTTCTGTAGTCCTTGTATTAAACTTACCCTATGTACATAAACAATGGTGATATGACTGTAGATAATTCATAAATTCTAATATTTCTTTAAAATTATTTTTCAAGAGTGTTTTTATGAAAACAAATTTCATTCACATTGTCAGTGAAATTCACTTTTATACATTTTTATAGTCTACAATGAAATGATTTGAAAACCAAGACTTTTTACGAACATTTAATAGTTCTCTATGACTTTTTAAATTTGGAATTGAGTATATATAGTTTACTTGAAAAAGATTTCATAATGATTTATTGTGGGGATCCTACTGCTCTAGTGTTAACACCAAATTTTACTTTTCACATTTTTAGAAAATCTATCCTCGATCCAAGAAAAATTAATGAACCACTAAAGAAGAAATGTATTTTCATTATTACTCAAACATAGGAGTTGGTGGTAATTAGTGTAAAATATTTTCCACCTATTATGCGGTGATCTTGAGATGATTTATTTGATGATTTTATGGTTACTTGGTTAAAAATTTCATTTTGCGACTTGTAATTGTCTTTTTATTGTAAATGATTCTAAATAAGTGATTGGAATTATTACTATCTATTTTTTATTTGAACTTGTTTTCTCATTTTTAGATTTCATTAATGGGTTATCTAGGTATTTTATGAAAAAATTGTTTTAGAGGATACCAATTATTTTATTGAATATTATTATTATGTTTTTGATATCCTGGATGACATGAGATATGATTTTTATGTATTATGATGAATGATACATGTGAGTCCCTCACCATAACACATCATAATGTGCTTTCAAATACTTGGGGTAATTAGGGGAAAGTTAATTTGAGAGGTTTTTTAATATTATAATAAATTTTACAGAAATTTTTAACAAAATAGTTTTTTCCTATATTGAATTTTTATTTATATTGTTCATGATATTTATTATATTGACTAGTGGTTCCTTGTAATTCATTTATATTTTTTAGAAACATTACCCTATAAATATATCAGAAAACCTCAAGTTAGAGATTCTTATAAACCACAGTGACTGATATATCCTAATGAATAAAACTATATAGATATTATAAGGTATGTGTTCCAAGATCTAATAAAAGATTTTAAACTACCCCTCATTTAGCTTATAGAGGTTTTGACATAGATGGGTGATAAAAGAGGTCATGAAAAATATTTTTTCCCTTAAAACCAACACCATTCCATAGTATAAACAATACTTCAATGGTATGGGATTAGGGGAAAAGTATTGAGAGTCTCTTTGAGTTCATGTTTATTCCTAATTACATTAAAGGGAAATATGTAGTGTTTAATCTTGAGGGTCTTAGATCAGATAATGGAATGCAACATTTTTGGAAATGAATAATGAGGTCGGGGATTTGAAATACACTAAGGTTATATTTACAAAGAAATAACATCAATACTTAATGGTTTTTATGTACATAGAATCTCTCTACCTTAATCATGGATATAGTAAAGTGATTTAGTATTGTAATATAATTTTTTAACATGATTTGTCCTCACAGGAAGTAGTCATGAATATGAAGATGAAGGCTTATTATTTTCAGCTGGGTATTAAATTATATATTTGGTCTTAGGTGTTCATGATGAATCATACATATTAATTTTATGTTTTAGAGAAGTATTTTGTGGATAAAATTAATATTCCAAAAATGATAGTCTTGAAAAGAGTTTATCCTAATCCTGGTGGTAGTTTTATTTATTAATTATATTGAATGTGGAAATGGAATGAATTCCATGGTGGAAACAACAATGTTGGTCCTCATGTGATATCATTATCCAAATAAAATTCATTACCTAGAGAATAACCATTTAATTCATTCAAATGTTGTAAATATGGGAACTCAAATAGTAATTGAATATAGAAACAATAGATATGTTCCACATGTGGAATATCAAGTAACTTGTAAATTTATCCCCATTTTTACCACTCAAAATAGTGGTGTTTGATCATCATTAAGGTGATGATCTATGTAATGGTTATATTATTCGTGAATATTGGGGTATCATCTGTAAAAAATCAAGAATGAAGAAACATAGCATTCTAAATGATTTTGATCTGTGAGATGATGCTTTTATTATTATTGTTGGAAGTACCATAAATATTTCCTCATAATTTGGATTTTTTCTATTGGATACCAAGTTCTATAAATCCTTTGTATCAACCAGAAATATATAATTTTCATTAATGCTATGGATATCACGCCTAATGTGAATGAATTTTCTATACTCTATGCGATGAAGAGAGTAAAAGTACTTCAATACAATTATTTTACAGAAAAATTATTAAAATTAGATATTTTCAAGGAATTTCTTGACATTGATAAATGAATCCCCTTGAATTAACTCTAGGTATGAACTTTTTGATTTCCTATAATTCCTAGATTAAAAATTTTCTTTGGTGGGTCTCTTTTACTGCCCCTAATGGGGAGTGATTTTTTAGGGATAATATGAATGGAGATAAAGCTAATTATTACATCCTCTTTTTATGTTGGTAGCATGATATCCTAATTCATTTGAAATAGGGTAAGAATATTAATTTTTTTTATCTCTCTCAAGATACTAAAACTTTTTCTTATGTCTTATCTTCATATTTTATAGAATACCAACAGAGTGGGAGGATTAGTTTTAAATCAACATGGTGCAAGGTACTCAACCCGTATCTAATCAATCATACAATATAAAAATAAAAAATTGAAGGATCCAAAGGATCAATTGGATTATTTGACTAAAAAGACTTCATTCATCCCTTTATATCATCTTTGGTACCACATATTATTTTCTCAAGGATGATTGATTGAACCCTTCACTCGTGTGTTGATAACTGAAAGAAAAATCTGTCCATAATCCATAAAATGTATTATTATCCTTGAATTGTTATATATTTTGATCTACTAATGGATAATAATGGTTCTTTAAGAATTATCTTTTCTCGTATTAGAATCGTATTTAGGTCAAATAGTCAGATATCATTATGAATTCTTTTGGGTTAGTCATAGCCATTATGAGTAACTATTTATTAAATTTTTGTTTGAAAATTTATTCTACTATGATTATGTAGTTAATGAACACCTCTACCTCAATTAGTTTTTTTATGGATGAAATAAAGTATTATTTTACAACCATGATGTATCATATAGTTCCTTTGAGTAAGTAATTAGATAACCTAATGAATATTTAACATTATGGAATGCTATAAAAGGAACAATTATTTATTCAAGAGGTTATGTTCTTAGTAAACATAGTCTCAAAACATTGTATCATTAATGATCCTAAAAGGATGAAAAATATCATTTCATGGGAGGAGTTGGATAGAGACATTGATATTTTTTTATTCTAAGGATTAACATGTTAGGACAACTAGATCAATAATTATTTATCCATGTTGGAATATCGTTTAACCACTATTTCTTAGGCGGGAGTGTAATTAATTTTGGATTCAGTGTTACTGGAATCAATTTATGAGTTAATGTGAACTTTTTCATTATCTCTAAAATTGACTATTATAGGGTATGGACATGGATATGAGGTCTTTTGTGCTACAGTTGGTTCATGATTGAGAAATGTTTTCCAATATATTTTTTATGTGGGGGGGGGGTATGGTTCTCGTCATATTCCTTTTCACTAGAATAAATATGACATACATGATATCAAACACATAGTTGTTATTCATTCTCTAATGAGTTGGAATCATAATATTTTTTATCTTCACAGTCAAATTCAATAGAATAAATATTCCACACATGCTCATGAACACATATTTGTGATTCATTTTCCATAATATGGAATAGGTTCATTACTTTAAGTCATTTAAAGTTGATTTACCATACACTAAAAGCAAATTGAATTCTTTTTATTGTACATTTACTAGGAAACTACCACTTAAAATATGAAATTGATAAAAGGGGAGTGGAATTTCATGGGTCTCTATACACTCTTATATTTATGATTCTAGGAGGGTCATTCATATATTTTTTTAGATAATTTTTTGTTGAAATCATCACTTCATTAATTGATTCTCAAAGATAAAAAACTTAATGATGATATATTTATATGGTGGTGAAACCATTAAATAATAGACTCTATATTTTTAGGGTATCATTTTAGTTCATAAATTTTATATTGGTTTGGAATCTGGGAAAACATTAGTGATAGAAGATTTCCATTATTTCTAGTGGGTAGTACATCCAATCATTATAAATATTATTAATGATACGATGAGTAAATTCTATTGTCCAGGAATGGAATAGGGCATAACAGATTTTTATTCCTCATTCTCAATCCTATTAAAAACTCGAGAATAAGAATCAGAAAGAATTAGGATTATTTCATCCTCTTCGTATATATAACTGGATGTGGGAAGTCTTATTAGTGGAATTTATGTTTGGGATTTTGTATAATCCTTGATGAAAGAATATTATTTTGGTAGATATTGAATTATTAGAAAAATATTATCACTTTATTCCCATTAATGATATGAATAAAGTTAATAACATAAGAAAACAACATATAGAAGAAATCATTATATATAATATTTATAATCTTTCCTATGTTCTGATAGGGATCCATGGTCTACATCTCAGTTTAAGAGAGGAATATAGTAGAATATTGGATTCTAAGTCCAGTTTATAATGTCATTCCATCTTTTATAGATATTTAGGAAGAACAAGATATACCAAAATATCAAAAAATCAATTCCTTGGTTTTTCATTATCTTATGAAGACATTTGAATTTTCATTTGAGACTAGTCATGTTTTTCCATAATAAAAGATATCTATCATATATAAAAAGGAACTTATATATGACCCTTTATGGACAATATTTCCAATCTTCACACCATTTATCAGAGACTGGTGAAGCTTCTATTATTGGAATTATTTTGTTATAAGGGGTAATAATGAAAAAACATTATATTTTTATGAGTTTATTGTTTCAATAAATATGATATAATATTAATTTGGATCATCATCATTGTGCATTGGAATTATTTGTTTTTTAAAAACTGTTCTAGAGATTCTCATCTTAGTTAATCCTCGATGGAATGGAAAATAGGTGCTTATGTCACAAAGATTCATGGAATATATGAAAATTGTTGAGTGGATTCGGATGGTGGACCAAAGGATGAATTTATCAAATTAGATGACATCCATCCATGATGTGTATCATGTGTTCCATCTCAAAAAAAAATCTTTTTGACTATTCAATGTTCTTATAATGGAAAACATTGATGTAGATCATATATATGTAATTACCCACACATTATCATTGGCTTGAGAACACAATTAGTCTTTACTATGACTTAAGAAACATCCATAATACTCCAAAGTCTTGAAAAAACATTGTAACACCCCATCCCCAAAATCCTGGACCAGGTGCTTTATCTTGTTACATTTTCATGATCATAAGATCTCATGTCTTAACAGACAGATAATTTTAGTAGTCTTGGAAAATATATTACAAACATGAACGTTACATTATAAATTCAAAAATAAAACACAGTAAAAAAAATCCACTGAGAATTCCATTATTCCCCTAACCTAACCCTTCATATCAATTTTTATACACTTCATGGAATCCTGGGAAAACAAAACAAATGAAAGGGGTGATCTCAGATGCCTAGTAAGGGTAAATAATTTAGCGAAAGCTATAATATTTTAAGGCCATATGTGTAATAAAAAAACATTTTAAAGATAAACTTGAACATAATATGGAAAAAATAAATAAAACATTACTATATAAACATGAACATGGATATTCTAATAGTCTAATAATCACATTAAATAACAAATTTCATAATGAGGGAATGCATAATGTCAGACATAATAACCACATAGTCAAGGCCTAGTGCCAAGACTACAAATAAATATTTTTTCAAGGAATTGTCCAAAGACACTATTTTTCTCATGAGACTTACTAATATATCAGGGAGCTATATCGGGCTCCCCCATCACTTACTAAGTCTAATTCATTACTCATATGAAAAGATTGAAACATAACATAAACATTAGTAATAAAACTAACATATGAAATGTTAATACATTAACTATAAAACATGAATGGTATAAAAAAACACATACACAGTCAAACATATTAGAAAACCTTCAATAAAATATGGAATATCATATTATAATAAATCAACTTCAAACAACTATAAAATCCTTCAAAGGATGTTGACATATATGAAATCAAAACTATTTGAGAGATATATCTCTTTTTATTTTGAAATCATTTTAAAATAAAGAAAAAAATTATTTTGAAAATATTTTATAAGAATGTAAGTGAATCTTCAAAGGTATTATAATGGCGTAAAATGGATGCACCCACTATATAAGTTAAAAAACATTCTTACATTAATTTTTCGAAAAGGACATAAAGAATCATGTTTGGAAAATTATTGAAATAATCCTTTCAATTTTTTTTATAAAAAGTAAAAAAATGTATAAATGACTTTAACCCATATTCTATGAAAGAGTAAAAATGTTTTAAAATGCATTTTTATGAAAGAAGTATTTGGATGATAATGAATTCCTAGTAGATATTTACGTATAAACAACCACAAATAAATAAAGAGATTGTAAATTTAACCATTACATTGAACTTTCGTTTGGATGAGGGTAAATTTAACCCCTTGTATAATTACCATTTTATGTTAATTAATTATACCAGAACCATATTCATATTTATGATTTCATACATGATTCATTTATGAATTTATTTAACTTATTTAATAATTATTTCTAGGTTATAATAACATTTCAGGTAACAATCATTTTCTTTATCGTATGTGTTTTAACTTGTATATTCTTGATCATATCACTTATATCATGATTTAATAACTTACAAAATATAAAAAATTATTTATGTATCATATATATTTAGAATATAATTATGTATAATAGACATATATATGAAAAGGAAAACACAGTTTATGGAGACAGTAGAATGTACGTATGCATAAACGTTGTTTTCGTTTTCATATCGTATTGAAAAGAAGTAACTGAACGAGATATATATATATATATATATATATATATATATATATATATATATATATATTTCCAATATAATTATTATGTCATATATTACATACTTATTAATAATATATATTTTTATAATCATCATTTAATAGTGAATGTGGAAATTAATCACATCGCGTCGTGGAGATGGTAAAACATGAATACGCACAAGAGATGATATCATTCAACTGATGGTGATATCATATGTAATTGGATTATATATTATATATACACAATAATTAAATTTTTTAATTTATTATTTAAAGTAATTATACTCATTATTATACCAATCCAAATAATAAATCATTGAATAACAAACTACACCACGTCGTGGAGACGGTAAGCCGTACGTAAGCACGTATGGTGACTTTGTCCTTCATAGGATGGATAAAATAATGAATATGGTTGTACCATATATATAATAACATTAAAATATGTATAAGGCATAGGGATTATTTTTTTATATTGAAACAACAAATAATGTGGAAGTGGAAGAAAAAAAGAACTCTGGAAGAGGTGATGAAATAATAACCTCTTCGTTGGGAGCATTCTTTTGATTTGAACAAAAGGGATCCTTAGGTTGAATTTCACATCAACATAAGGAACCAAGGATGAATTGAGGGTAGTTGGTGGGATATTTGAGTGGGATTTGGCAGAGGGAAATGGATTTGGAGGATTTATTTTGAGATAAGGGAAGTATAAATTTATAAGAGTGGTGATGGTCACTTTAGGAAAAGCATAACATATTATTTTATTATAAAATAATTTTTGTTTTATAATGGCTCCAAATGTATTTATTTCAAATATAAGGTGGTTTCGGGTTTAAACCCTCTCAACCAATAGTGTTTAGACATGTTTATGTCACCATATTAACCTTATCTTTTAGATTTAACTCTTAGTAAAATAGTTTAACTTTTACAATGTCTTCTTGTATTTTTATATTACATGGATAATAAAGATACTATAAAATTCCATGTGAACCCCAATTGGTTCATTAATGAAATATATATCATTATATAATTCATTTTTCAGAACCATAGGTTTTTAAAAGTATTTTCAAATTTATTAATATAGTTTTTGTTTTAAAAAATCTTTTATGGAAATTTTGACATTATTTTGTATTTTGTTTTTGTGAAACTCTTAAAAACATTATTATTTCAAACTAAAATTATTATATCAATCCTAACATGTAATATTAAACTATAAAATTATTTTAATGCATCAAAATTATCCATTTCCATTTAGTTGGATATTTATAATATCAATTATTTTAATTAATCATTAATAAGGTAATTACAGCATAATCATTGTGTCATAAATATATTTAATTATATAATGTATAAAAATTTTAAATTAAATACAATTATGTAGGAAATTTTTTTAGTTTTTTAATGAAATTTTTTTGTCAAATTTATATTATGTAAAACCTGTATTAAAAACTTTTTTGTTATTAAAATTTTAATTCAACACTTTTAACTTCTCATTAAATAAAATATAATAAATATTCTAATCTAACCCAAATGGATAAAAAGGATATTATGTTTGTCATAAGGATTATTTGGGTCGAAATAAACTTATCCAATAGAATTAGGACATGTTTTGGGGTAATTTTAAAAATATTTGTACCTTTAATTACCTTATTTACTTTTTAACGTGGTAAATAAAATTCAACAGTTACTATTCACCCAAAATTATTTTCCTCCCATTAAACCACATTTTACTTACTAATGTCAACCTTGTATCTTTTATTTTTTAAATTCAAATCCAAGAAGCGGTAAAATTACATTTTATACAAAATTTCAAATGTGCCTAAAAGGTAGGTAAAAGACATTAAAAAGTTGAATAAAATTTTATATGTCTACTCTTAATATAAAATGAATCAAATGAATTAAATTGGACTAAAATAGGTATTATTTATCTATTTTTTACTTTAAAATATATTTAATTAAAAGTAATTATTTAAATAAAAAGTTGGTTTTAAACAATAATGCATTGTTTTAACTATTCATCAAAAATTGAAAGTTTTCAGAATAATACCAAAAATGAATCCTAATATAATTTGTATATTAATAATTCTAAAATGGATTCTATTTTACCAAATTAAAAACATATAAGTAATATTAATTTTTTTAAAAATTAATTCTCTTTTTCGAAAACAAAAATCGGGTTTTTGAGAAGTAAAAACTATCAAAAGATTGATATGTGTTTATATCTAATTTTAATATAAAATTAAATCCAATTACAAAAATTATATTAAATGATAAAAAAATTAATCTAATTATAATTCAAAAACATTCAAATGTATAATTAACACTATAAATTACTTTTCTTAAAAAGTTACTTTCAATTAAAATTTTGTTTTTTACTATTCATCAAAATATTAAAGTTATCACAAAAAACCAAAATATTATCCAAAATAAATTTCTATGCCTCATTACTAAATAAGATGTTTATTTTTTAAAATTGATTATATAAAAGTGTAAAATATTGGATTTAAAAAGGGTTCACCATTAAAAGACTTTAAAATTTCATTTTTTGAAAAATATTTCTTTTATCTATAGAAATGAATTTATTCTTATATTATTTCTATGAAAGGAATAATATGTATTATAAAATTATATGGAGTATATAAAATTCAAAATGTAGTTAATACTATTCATAACCACTTTTTGAATGGCCAGTTTGGTATGTCGTGGTGTGCTCAAACTCGGTGTTGCATGTAGCACAAGGTATTGAATTACTATAAAGTGGTAACATACTATGAAATCTTGGGTTGTTACATTATCTCCTCCAATAAATTTTTTCCTCTCAATTGTAATTTTTTCATCAAAAATAAAAAGGATTAAAAAACAAAATACCTTTGTGGAAAACCCACATCAAAATAGGGTTAATAAAAGTTAGTCTTAATAAGAGGTAAAAGGAAATGAAAAAGTTACCCCCAAATTAATGGTTCGAATTAGAGAACATTGGTGGAAATTATAGACACATAATTAGAGGAAAGACTTAAATATTTATAGGGATTTATTGAGTTCATCAATCACTAACATTGAACAATAATTTGAAAGTTGAGGATTTCAAAAACATTAATTTATGATGATTCGAGATATCTTCAGTCCAACAAAGAAAATTTATTAGAATAACACATTTTTGGTTTTGAGATCCATTACTTAATGTTCAAAATTTAATTTATACATATAATAAAAAAGATTACTTGACATGTAGAGTTCCATCATTTAAAAAATTTCTGCCACAAACTAATCTTGCACTTCAAAACATAATAGAACTCAAAAATATTCTATTTATCCTAATCATATAGGATTAAAAAAATGAATTTATATTTAATCTATCATACCTTTTAAAAAATACATTATACAATCTAGGAAATCATTTATGCTAGTGGTAGATGATGCACCCTTGTCACCCTTTGGTTGCTGGTTAATGTCTCGTGGCCTTGACGGATGCAATGGGTTGCTGCCCGAATTCCAGGTTGTTATTTTTATAACAATCCCAAAATAATCATAAGAAATGTTTTATCATTATACAATAGTATCCAATGTTCAACCTAAACCATTCCAAACTTTAGACTTATCCAAAATACCTTTATCCAAACTCTCAGTACATAATTTATAAGGAAGGTAAACATAACATAATTATGATCTCTTTTATCACAAAACAATATGTGAATTTCTTCATCATGTATTCTATTAAAACATGGTAATAACTTGAATTACCATAAAACCTCATTTGAATTAGTCTGTACATTCTTATTCATTCATTAAAACATAGAATACTTGATATTCTCCTTAAATTCAAAAATGTTGTAATCTCCAACAAGGATGGAATAAACATACCTTTAATTAGTTCCAAGGTAGTCCATAATATCAAATATACTTTATCCAACTCAATTATATATTATTAAAAAACCATTACCTTAGCCTCAAGACTATTTTATGGTTTATCTTTCTCTCAACCATATATTTTCAAAAAAAATGTAACCTACTATTGAGTCACTTTTCATGGTACCACAAAATCTCAAATCCTTAATGAAATAGTACTGCAATATAATCCTTATATACTCTATAATTATTATAAATTTTACATCATTAATAAAATATTAAAAAGAAAAAATTATTTAATAACACCATAATAACACTAGTCATTCCTCTTCATCTACGACAGTATCCTAACTTGATTATTATCCAATAACATCATTTGGGGCATAATTTGATGATTTGGGAATTGATTCATGTAGTGTCCCAACTCCTTATAGATGAATCAATGTACATTTGAATCCTTTTTCTAACCCTCACAATCACGAATGTGGTGTTATTTTTATCCACACTTATAACATACTCCCATTACCTTCAACAATTTACCAATGTGATTCATTCTGTAGTTATAACACGTGGGAAATCTTTATTTCCCTTCTTCCCTTTATCTGACTTTCTCTAAGAAATCCTCTTATTTTCATTATTCCTTTCAAATCCATGGGACATAGAGATTTCTTTACTTATTTTATCAACACATGATATAATTTCTTCATATGATGCGGATACGTGGGAAACTATTTCCCATCTAAATGTTGGCACTAGATAATAAAAGATATGATCCTTCTTACTCTTTGGGACATGCATATTGAAGGAGTTCTCATTCCATATACCGGATCCATTTCAAAATGATGATATAAAATAGGTTAGATAATATCATATTTTATAATAATAAAACGAGAAAAAAATCTCATCATTAATTCAATATTTTCACACATCTAGTCTCATAATCATAAAAATGGTTTCATTTCTGACATATTTACTCATAAATCCTTCATAATTGTTTGTAAAATGTTTTGATTTATCCTAAGAATATCCCATGGGAGTTTCAATACCTATAGTGTAGGAAGGCCCATTGTCATGTATCAAGATATCCTCGGTCAACCCTCAAACTCCATGTCGGAGTTTTTTATTCCAAGGTACAACTATGCTAGAGCCACCACTACCTATTTGTTTCTAGACATGGATGTATTTTCTTGTAAAATCCACATCATTTTTACACTACCAAAATTTTTTGAGGTTCTTCTATACATTTACTCAAAGTCTATCGTAGGGTAATGTTATCATATTAGAGTTTATCTAAATTTATTTTCCATGATTTTTACTAAACATTCTCGGATACTAACTATAATGCCTTGACCCCAGAAACTCAGAGCCGGTGCATTTTTTTAATACATTGACATGATAAAAAGATATCAAGGCTTGAAGAACTGATTAGTTTAATAGTCTTGGAAAATAGATTACATAAATGAATGTTGTATTACACATTCAAACAAAATAAACAAAGAAAAATACATTGATAACACCATTATTACCATGGATTAACGATGGAATCCATGGAAAACAAAACATAAGAAAGGGGTCAGCTCAGATGCTCATTAAGGGTAAATAATTTAGAGGAAGCTCTAAACATTTAAGGAAATATGTGTAATAAAAACAATAGCCTTTTAAATATAATCTAGAACATATTATGGAAAACATAAATTAAATATTACCATATAAACATGCACATGTATATTCTACTAGTTGAATAATCTCATGTAATAAATAATTTCATAATGAGGGAATGCATAATGTCAGACATCATAACAACATAGTCAATGCCTTGTGACAAGACAAAAAAAATTTCTCAAGGCCATGTTCCAAGACACTAATTTGTCTCATGAGACCTACCGATGCATGAAGAAGATATAGTGGGTTCCACTCATCAATTACTAAGTCCAATGCATTCCTCATATGAAAATTTTGAAACATAACATAAACATTCTTATTAATACTAGAATAAGAAATGATAATACTTTAACCCAAAGCCCTAAATGGTATAAAATTAACACATCCATAGTAAAAAATATCACAAAACATTCAATCAAATATGAAATATTGTATCATAATAAGTCAACATCAAATGACTGTAAAATCTATCAAAGGATGTTGACATAGAGGAAATAAAAACTATTTTGAGAGAATATCTCATTCATTTATGGAACCATTTAAAAGTAAAGAAAAAATTTATTTTAAAAATATTCCTATAATCTTGTAAGGGAAGATTCAAAGGTGTTATAATTACTGAAAATGGCTTCACCCGCCGGATAAGTTAAAAACATTCTTACATTAATTATTTTAAAAGGTCACAAAGTACCTTTTTGGAAAAAACATAATGATTCCTATCAAAACATTTTATAAATATTAAAACAAGGTTATAAATTCATTTAACCAATTTTCTAGGAAATATTAAAAAAATTGAAATAAATTTTAAGAAACAAGTATATGGATGATAATAAAGTACCAGTAGATACCTACGTATAAACAACCTCGGATAAATAAAGTTATTGTAAAATTAACTGTTACTGTGTCCTTTCCTTTGGCCGAGGGACCTTTCAACCTTCTATATAATGACCATAGTAAGTTATTAAATTATTATCGAACCATATTCATATTTATTATTTCATACTGGATTCATTTTTGACTTTATACTACTTATTTAATAATAATTTCCATATTAAAATTACAATTTGTGTAATAATCACTTTTCTTATTTTACATGTTTTAACTTGTCATTCATGATCCTATCACGTATATCATGATACAATTTCTTCCAGTATATCAAAAAAATTATGTAACATATATATTCAAAATATATATATATTTATTATATACGGATATATTAAAAGGAAAAAACCTTTTAAAGAGATGGTAGTTCGTACATATGCATAAACATTGATTACATTTTAATATTTTATTGAACAGAAGTAAGTGAATGAGATATATGTAAATACATATGTATATATATATCTAGTAGAATTATTATTTCATATATTACATACTTATTAATGATATTTATTTTTATAATCATCATTGAATGGTGAACATAGAAATTAATCTCATCGCTTCATGGAGACGGTAAGTCATACTTATGCATGAGCAACAATATTATTATATTGATGTTAAAATCGTATGTAATTGGATTATATATTATATATAAATAATAATTAACATTTTATATTTATTATTTACATAAATTATTCTCATTATTATACCCATGCAAGTAATACAGTGTTGAATAACAAACTAGACCTTGACGTGGACATGGTAAGTCATACGTACGCATGTATGGTGACTTTTGCATTCATATGATGGATATAATAATGAATATGGTAGTTACATATTTATAATAACATCATAGTATGTAGAAGGTACTAGGGTTATTATTTTGATATGGAAACAACAATTAAAGATGAAGTGGAAGAAGAAAAGAGCTTTGAAAGAGGTGATGAATTAATTACCTCTTCTTCGGGTGCTTCCCTTTGATTTAAACAAAAGGGATACATAGGTTGGGATTAAGATAAATGTAAGGACCTGATGATAAATTGATGATAGTTGGGAGGATATTTGAGTAGGTTTTTTTGAGCCAAATTAATTTGGACGTGTGATTTTGAGAGAAGGGGAAGTATCAATTTATAAGAGAGATGAGGATCACTTTAGGAAAATCATGTAATATTATTTTATTATAAAGTCATTTTTGGTTTATAATTGATCTAAATGGATTTATTTTAAGGATATGGTGAGTAGGGGTCTAAATTCCCTCAACCAATAGGTTTTATAAATGTTTATTTAACCACATTAACCTTATCATTTAGATTTAATGCTTCGAATTTTTTTTTACTTTTACAATGTCTTCATGTATTATTATATTTCAGGGTTAATAAACATATGATAAAATTCAAAGAGAACCCAAACTGGTTCAATAATGAAATATCTATAATTATATTAGTTCTTTTTTTAAACCTTATATTTTTTGGAATATTGTATCATTTAATAATATACTATTTGGTTTAAAAACTCATTTATGTCAATTTGGACACTATTTTGTATTTGGTTTTTTTGAAATTCAAAAAAACTTGATTACATCAAAAAAACATTTAATCGATCCTAACATGAAATATTAACCTAAAAAATTATCTTAATGCATTAAAAGTCTCCATTTACATTTATTTGGGTATTTATAATATCAATTATTTTAATCTTTCATTAATAAGGTTATTGTTGCATCATAATTATGTCATAAATAAATTTAATTATTTAATGTCAAAAAAATATAAATAAAATACCATTATGTAATAAATATTTTTATATTTTTAAAGAATATTTATAATTTAATTTATCTTATGCATAACCCTATATTCAAAAAAAATATTTATTAAAATTTAAATATAACACTTTTAACTCTTCGTTAAATAAAATATAATAAATGTCATAATCTAACCCAAATGGATCAAAAGGATCTTATTATTTCCTAAAGATGATTTTGGACCAAATACACTTATCCAATAGTATTAGGACATATGTTGGGGTAATTTTAATATTATTTTTACCTTCAATTGACTTATTTAATTTTTACCGTGGTAAATAAAATTCAACAGTTACTATTCCCCAAAAAATATTAATCCTATTGAACTATGAAATACTTACTGATGTCAACCATTTCACTCAAATTTTTGAAATTCAATTCATATAATCCGTAAAAATAATTTTTATGCAAATTTGCAAATTCCCCTAAAAGGAAGGTAAAATACGTTAAAAAGTTCAATAAATTTTTATATGTCTAATCATATTATAAAATTACTCTAATGAATAAAATTGTACTAATATAGGTATTAGAAATCTTTTTTTCCTTTAAAAAAAATTAATTTTAAAATAATTATTTAAATAAATTGTTGGTTTTAACAATAACACATTTTTTCACTATTCATCAAAAATTGTATGTCTTGAGAAAAATACGAAAAAAAATTTCCTAAGCTAATTTTGATTTTGAGAATTCAAAAATGAATTTTGGTTTATGAAATTCTAAATAATTATGTTACATTATTTATTTCAATATTCATTCTTATTGTCAAAACGAAAATGTGGGTTTTTGATTTGTAAAAACCATCAAAAGATTGATATGTGTTTATGTCCAATTTAAATTTAAAATTACTTTCAGTGACAAAAATTTGATTAAATGATAAAAATATAATCTAATTATACTTCAAAACCAGTCAAATGTTTAATTTAAAACTATAGATTATTTTTTAAAATAAATGGTTTAAATTTAAATTTAGTATTTCCACTACTCATCAAAATATTAAAGTTATCATAAAATCACAAAAAAATTATTGCAAATTAATTATTTTTTTCTGTTTAAACATTAATTTTATTTTTTTTCAGTTAAATATATTAAAATGTCAACTATTGTATTTAAAAATTTCTCTACATTAAAAGGCGGTAAAATTTTATTTTTTGAAAAATAATTATTTTATCAGAATAAAAAATGAATTGGTTCTTATACTATGTCTAAGAAACACAAAATATGTATTTTAAAATTATATGAAGTATATAAAATTCAAAATTTAGTTAATATTATTCATAACTATTATTTGAACAGCTAGTTTGGTAAGTCATGGTGTGTGCAAACTCAGTGTTTCTTGTAGGACAAGCTATTGAATTACTTTAAAGTGGTAATGTACTATGAAATATTGGGGTGTTACAAATGCCTAATGGTTTAAAAAACCCATTTTATATAATTTACCCTTTTAAATATAATCTATAAACTAACCAAAAAAATCAATAGTAGCTTTATGATGCAAGGAAAAAATATTTCCAATTCGGGAAATGTTTTATAGCAAAGTGAGCCAAAAAAAGTGCTACTGTAGATGAAAAGTAGAAATAAATATAAAAGGGGAAGATAATTAAACAATACACCAAAATATTGAAAATTATCTAGGCTCAATTGGCTTTGTTCTCCACCACTTCAAGAAAACATTACAACTAAAGAACTAATGCTATAAACTTATTGCAATCTACATTTTCCTACATCACGGGAGATGAAATATACAAAAGAACCAATGTTACAAAGAAGGGGTGATTATTAAATTTACAAGGATTTCCCCAATTAATTCCATATAAAAGCTACTTTTATATAAGATTTATCAACATTTATATAAAAAAATTATATAAAACAATTTCTAAGAATAGCTTATAACTAAATATAAAAACTTCTCAAAGTTGTTCATAACTAAATAGAAACTAAAAAACATGTAAAACAATTTTCCAAACATCTATACTCGAGTTAAATATTTAAATAATTCTTGAAAACAATTTTTGAAATATATTATTTCAAACCAATAAACTCCACATGACCACAACTACCAAAAATGCGTTCATCGTTATGACGATCCATACTGATGAGCCGTTTCTTGTCGATCTACCATGTCATCACAAGGTAATTTTTTCAAATGTTCCATTTAACCATTAGCACCAAGAACATGATAATATTTCAACCATTCCCAGTAATGAAATATAATATGCACACCATGATTTCCAAAAAAACTAAAATGAATTTCAGACAATTTCACCAGTTTCAATAAAAACTTTTGTTTATTGAAAATCTTGCAACCATCCAATTTCAAAACATTAATAAATTTAAAAAACCCATTTATCTAATATAAAATTTTAAATAAATCAATTTTATAAATTACTAGATGATCCATAATATAAAAATCCCCATTTAAAATAAAAAATTATGGTTTTTCATAAAACATCTATAATTTTCCATGTATTCCCCAACATTTCCCTAGATACATATTAACAATTATAAAGTATAAAAACACAATTTAATTAGAAAAAATAACTAATTTTTGATGCATTTAAATCGATTTCAGTAAGGGGAGATGAGTGTGAATCTACATACATCACTCATTTCGATGAAAACAGACAACGAACGAAGAACACTCAAGAATCCGGGTCATGATTGCATGAAACCACCAATGATTGCCTTCCCTATCATGAACAAAACTATATTTTATTTGGACTCGAAACTCTCTTATATATCATCATTGGTCTTATATCAAATAAAAATAGATTAAAGTATGAGTAGATCTACGAATCCATGAATAAAATAATGAATAACATGCACTTACTCCAAGAATATACCTTTAATTCACCAAGGAACGTGTTCAGGTCATATCCAAATTGATGGGAGAACCTCCTTTGGACAATGGGGGACAAGAAAATAATTTTAAGGGTTATTTGGGTTGAAATAGATCAAATGTATGGCCAAACTGAATTAGATCTACTATGATGGGGAATTAGTTTTGTATTTTGACGGTTTAGCCACACGGTTTGGCCAAATCGCGTGCTGACTGTGCACCCCATTTTTACCCAAAACCCTCTAAAAGTTCCCCATTGTTTTCCCCAAAATCACACATAACAATTAAACATATTAAAATCATCATGGAAGGGTCACATACTAGAAACTAGTGGTTCAACATTCTACCCTTCATTGGTTGTTCCACCCCCAGAAAGTTGAATGAGGTCGCTGCCCTAAAAGCGTTCTTGCCATTACTGTTTCATCTCCTTACCTCAATCCCATGTCTCTCTCTAAATCTGACCATGCTGCCAAAAAACACCAACTATACAGAATATTTTCCCAAAAAATACATTATATTTCCTATCCAAAATCTACACTGGGAAATATAACAATGAAATATCCCTCTCTAGATCAATGAGATCCCATATGATCACTTCATAAGGATCAGGTTGATACTTTTTCAACTCATATATGTAGCAAACATTATTCCCCAAACTGAACCACGGTGGAAATTCCAACCGATATGCCACCTCCCAAACCTGTTATAGTATCTAAAAAGGTAAAATTAATCAGGGATAAAATTTTACATGCTTAAAAAAAGAGTGATGTCCAAGCCTTGGAGAGACCGTCAAGAACACATGATCACTCACCAGAAACTCTAGTGGTCCTAAGTGAAGATTTGCATATTATTTCTGATGACTCTGAGCTATCTCAATTGTCTTTTGGATCAACTATATCATCTCTATAGTTTCTTGGAAAATTCTATACCCAACTAATGAGGTGTTCCCATTTTATACCCAACATAGTGGAGAACAACCAGGACACCCAAAAAATCTTATTAGGGGGGGGCATATGTATCGATGCCTGATAACTATTATTGTATGAGAACCCACCCAAGGGAAGTTTATTATCTAATGAGTCACATAAATCTCTTTTAGAAGCCCGAAACATGTCTTCCAACATCTATATTTTTTTCATATTAGAGATATATGTAACGATGATATGTCATACTCATAGTAAACTGAGTCCCAATAGATTTCTGTAATAATTTACAAAAACAAGATGTGATCCTAGGATATATATCTAAGTTTATATAAACTGGTACTACATGCCTCTTTAAAACTTCTTGAATATAGATTTTGGATAGATCATCCAACATATGATTTTCACGAATTAGTACGAAATGAGTCTTCTTGGTGAGCTGATCCACTATCACCCATATAGAATCATGTTTCTAGACCATTTTTAGGAGACCTGTTATAGAGTACATAGCTCTCTACTCCCATTACCACCCTAGAATTGGTAAATGCTACAACATACCCATTGTCCAATGATTTTCTGACTTAACTTGATGACAAGATAAGCATGTTGAAAGAAACTCAGCCACATTTCACTTCATACCATTCCAACAAAACTCTGCCTTCATGACTTTATACATCTTAAGTATCCTTAAATGTACAACCCATCTTGAATGGTGCTAGGAATGAATAAGTTGTTCTATACAAGGGATAGAAACAACCATCCAATATCTAAACCACAAAATGATGTCCCATCATGTTTCTAGCACTCAATGGTATCCCCTCTATTTATTTTTGAACTCATAAGAAAGAATTATACATTGAATTTTGGTGCCTCTTTAACCATTTTTACCAAATCAGAAACTTATGAAACTGAGATGAAAATTACAACATCACGTATTTTTTCGTTCCACATGAATATAGGATAATACTAACATCAATAGCCACTCATCTAAATATTTCATTTCCAACTGAGCATATGACTTCCTGCAAAATGCATCTACCACCGAATTTCCTTTTCTCGTTGTATACATCAAGTCTATGTCAAAAATTTCTTGGTACTCCATCCATCTCATTTTCCTCTGATTTAGATGACTTTGTGATAAAATGTGTTTGAATCTATTATGATCGCTGACCACGGTTAATTTCTCACCAAAGAGATAGTGACACTATGTATTTGACATATGAACGACCCAAATTAATATTAAATCATGTATTGGCTAATTCGTATCATGTTATATCAATGGTCTTGAACCATAAGAAACTATATGGTCTACCTGTATGAGAATACATCCCGACCCAGATCCTGAAGCATCAAAGTAAGTCATATATCCTAATCCTGGTTATGGAAAAACAAAGATAGGTGCTGATGTTAGATGTACATTCAGCTCTTGAAAAGACTTCTATTTATCATCATTCCATTTTCCTACTAGTGTTTTGAAAACACTAATATACCAAAATCTCGGGTAACATTATGTTCAGCATAAAAAGGATAGCTATATCTTTTTATGCTCTACATTTCAAGTCCCAAAATTACTTTCCTTTTATAAAAAGAACAACCAAGGCATAAAAAATATATATTTAAACTCCAAAACCTAGAAAACTCAAGACTACTTGTTACATAAAGAAGAGACCATGTTGATACCATTTGTAATGACCCACTAATTCTATTTCCTTGAGAAGACATTGAGTCATTATTCGGCCTTAGGGGACATCCACAAGACACAAAAGCATGTAAATAAATGCTTAATTATTTTATAGAATATTAGGGGATGATTTAACCTTTTAAATATAAACTATAAACCAACCAACACCAATCTATTACAGCTATATTATGATCAAAATAATGAAAATTCAAAAAATCTATGATACCCCAGTGCACCCAAAAAAATGTGCTGAAATAGAATAAAATTGGAAATAAACCTAATATTTTTAGATAAATCAACAAGACTCTAAAATAACCAAATAACTATATGATCCATCATCTCCATTCTCTTCTTCCCCCAGACAACTCAAAATAGTGCTAAAAACATGTTACAATGTACCTGTTCCCACATCCCAGAAGATAAAATCTATAAAATAACCAAAGATTAGAAGAAGGGGTGAGTATAAAACTCATTAAGCATTAACCAATTACAAACCTACTAATTCCAAAAACACATAAGGTTTATCCAAATTTATAGAAAGTAGTATATAAAAAACAATTTCTGAAAATACTTCATAACAAAATATAAACAGTTCTCAAAAATAGTTTATAACTAATTATTAATTAAACCATGGTAAAAACATTTCCCACAATTTATACTATATTTTACCATTAAAATAAATATTTAATGCAATTTTTTAAAACAATTTTCAATATTCAATAAACTTTTCACAACAACAACTACCAAAAATGCATGCATCATTATGACAGTTCCATACTCATGAGTGGTTTCTCATTGATCAAACAAGTCTTAATATGGTAATTATTACCCATGATCCATTTAAAATATGGAACTATACACATTATATAATTTGAACCATTTCGAGTAACATAATATGATACACACAAAATGTTTTCCTAAAACCAAAACCAATTTCAATCCATTTCAACTATTTCAACAAAAACTAGATTTTATTGAAAAAAATTCAGTAATCCGATATTACCAAATTTATAATATCAAAAATCCATATATATACAAGAAAAATTATAAATAAATCAATTTTACAAAATTCTATATTATCCAAAATTTAAAAATCCACATTTAATGTGAAGTACAATAGTTTTTTCATAAAAATCCCCTAATTTTCCACTTTTTACACACTTTTCACTAAAGAGGGTTTAACAATTGTATAGTAGAAAATAAAATTATGAATAAAAAAACTAAATTTAAATTCAAGATATGAAATTCCATAATGGTAAAATGAGAGTGAATCCACCTACCTCACTCGTTTAGATGAAAACTGATAACAGACGAAGAATAGTCAAGAATCTGAGTCATGATTCCAAGAAACCACCCAAGATCTCATACCCTATCATAAAAAACACCATATATAAATTTATTTGGCTTCAAAACTCTTATATATACCCACATGAGGTGTAGATATATGAAACAAATATGAAAGGAGGATTATATCCATGAAACAGTGAAGATAATTTTGAAGAACAGAAACTTACTATAAGGACCCGGCCTTAAACATTACATAATATTGAATTAAATGAATAATTCACATTGAAGATCTTCTCAGGTTTAGAGTTTTAGAGAATTAAGACATAACTATTAGATCTCAAAAAATTACAGAGTATAAACTTCTACATTATTTCCATTTTTTTCATAAAATATAAACTTTTGAAAAAAAGATTCAGGTCTAGTTCCATGTTTTAGACAACATGACTTTTCCTTTATCACATCCCAGACCCTATTTATCTTTAAGTCCTGTGAAAATTTTTCAAAACATGGGATGACCATAAAAGGATCAGTATGGGCCATAAAACAAAGAATTAAAACATTTGTTCATATATACATACAAACCATGAACTCTTTTACTTACCTCATGAAATAATAAGATTTATGAAAGACGCATAGAAATCATAAATCATAAAGGTAACTTGTGGCATCCTTATCAAACATACATTGTAGCTATCACAACAACATATGGAGTTAATTTGGAATACAAATCACAGTATATTCCCTAATTATCTTAGTAGAAACATTCACATTTACCTATGTGACATTACCCAATGCATTGGAAAGCTATATCGGGCTCACCCACCATAGGTTTATCACGAAACCACCCGTATACGTAAATAATGCCCAAGAACCATAACATGATCATAACACATAAAATAAGCATAAAGGAAAGATAAAATTTCTACATTTCCATAATAAAATATCATTTCAAGATATTGAAATTGTAAATCCCTTCTCAAAAACATTTTCAATATAAAAAATACGTAAAAAGATTATATGGTATTTTTTTCCTTTTAAAAATATTCCGGCTTGTTAAGGAAGCCAAAGATCAAATAATACTCGCGGCGGCAAAAAGGTCATTGTCACTGCTTACATAAAAAAACATTACTTTTTTTAGTTTAGTAAAACTATTCATATAAATAGATTCCCTTTGAATAAAATGAAAATTCAAAGGGGTTTGTACACCGTATAAAATAAATTCATGTATAAAACTAAAAATCCCTCAATGAAAGGAGATGGAGACGAAGTCCCTTACCTCGTGCTTGACTTGACTTGATCATTCTTTAATCTTCTAAATAAAAAACTAAAGTTAATTTCTACTTGCTTAAGAACCTATTTCATGTTTATTATTCCTTTTATATCACTTATTACCATGTTATAAACATTATGTAATCATTTAAGTTAATAATGTCCATGTTGTTGATATTTGGTACTTGAGTAAAAAATGAACAGCTTATATTTACAAGTTGTCCATGGGTTCCATAGATCATTATATCAAGAATGACATTCATCATTTAGATGTCAAAAATATCATATATATCTAGTATATAAATGTATTTATAATATTACATAACATTTAGAGGTAAGAAATGAAATGCATCGTTCATGGAGATGGTCAGTCGTACGTACGCATGAACACTACTTTCATTTCTATTTCTTATTTTAATTAAAACATAATCATACATAGGTATATTATAATTCCAGTATAATTTCATATATAATATCATATATAATATCATTAACTTCATCCTTTATACGTCCCACATGTGGCATTAAAGAGTCATACCACATTGAGGGGGCGGTAGTACGCACTTCCTCTAATTAGATTATCGCATTTACCCATAATGGAAAACATAAAGGCATGATATAAATGGAAATTACAGAAGCATAAAGAAAATATAACCATAATATATATCATATATAAATACAGTTCTGTCATAACGGCCACCATGAGAGGCGGTAATAGGTAATTGAACAATCATCGTTTCGCGAGGCGTTAATTTGTCATCCATAGAAACAATATATTCTTCACCCATTAGATGGAGGTGTGTGTAAGTGTAGTTTGAATAATTCTTATATAAACATCCTTGTATATTGAGGATACTGTTTTTGATACAAAATAATGCAATAAATAAAGTTTAGAGGTTGGAGAAGTAAAATAAAAGAAAACAATTTAAGAGAAACTGTTACCTTTAATTTGCGTAACTCCATTTGGATTGAACCAAAGGACTTCTTGAAGTGAATTTTGCCTAAGGTAAGGATTCTAGGATGAGGAGTGGGATGTAGGGAGATTAATTGGGTAGAGTTTGGACGAGACAAATTTTTTTAGAGGTGTGAGGAATTGGATATAAATGGTCTTCTTTTATAAGGGAGAGGAGGGGCTCTTTATGAATGTGTGAAAACATTATTTTATTATAATCATATCATTTGTTTAAAAAGGTCCAAAAATCATTAAATATGAATATAAGATGACTAATGGTCGAAATATAATCATTAATTCAGAATTGGACGGGTTTTGGATAATATTTTTATCATTATAATCTTATTTATTTAAATCATTTATTAATGAGGTAAACACTGCATTATTATTGTTTCATTAATAATTTAATTTATTCAATGTCTAAAAATTATAATAAAACTACTATCATGTAGGAAATCGTTTTATATTTTCAATGAGTATTTATAGTCAAAACTATGACTTATATAACAACATACGAAAATTAATTACTAAAATATCTTTGTTAATTTCAATTTTGGGTTTACATTAAATTAATTAATCTAAAGTGTCATTATCGTTCATAAGTGGCTCCATGGGGTCCCAAAAACGTCCCAAGGATTCCCATTGTCGTCTATTACTCATCCAATAATTTTAGGATAAGTGTTAAGGTAATTTTGAATTATTATAATATTCTTTTTACCTTGAATTTCCATATTTATCTTTAACCGCGATAAATAAACGTCAAAAGTTACTATTCACCAAAAATTAGTTTCATCTTATTGAACCACATTTTACATAATAATAACAATCATGTATGTCTGATTTTCGAAATTCAATTCATAGAAGTAGTAAAATTTAATTTAAATGGAAAATTCAGTTTTTTAAATACCACTATGTGGTTTAACTATTCATTAAAAATTGATGTTTTTCAGAAAAATACCAAAAAATCACCCTAAGCTATATTTGATATTACGAATTCAAAAATGATGTTTATTTTTAAAAATTCAAAACATAAAAGTGTCAATAATTAATTTTAAAATTAATTCCTGTTGTCAAAAATATAGTGTGTTTTTAAGAAACAATAACTATCAAATGATTGACACATGTTTATATCCACTTTCAAAGTAAAATTAATTCTAATGACCAAAATTGGATTAAATGGTAAAAATATATTCTAAGTAAACTTTAAAACCAATTATGAAGATAATATAACCATATAAATAAATCATATTTAAACATAGTTTTGAATTAAAATACAATATTTTCACTATTCATTAAAAATGAACTTTATCAGAAAAATTCCAAAAATTTACAAAAAATAAATTTTGATGTACGCATTCTAAAAAAGGATTTTATTTGGTTATATAGAATGTATTAAAGTGACCAAAACTAGATTTAAAGAGGTTTCTCCATTAAAATGTGATAAATCGGCCTTTTAATATAAATTATGCTTAAAATTAGATTCATTAACATTTTAAGCCTTTAACATTCCTTGGATAAATGTAAATACATTTAACAAACATGTATAATCATATTGTAGTTAGTTTTGTTCATTCCCTCCAATCCAATGGCTAGGATTTAACTACCATTTAAAATAATATTATTATATTATTAGTGTGCAATGTAAGATTTTAAAGAAACTCATCGTTGTGTATCAGTTACGCTATCAAACATAGCAACCCTTTTAAAGTAAAATTAATATTTAATTCACAAATATTAATAAATATGAAATATGTCTTATTCATTATTTACTTGGGATGTTACATCCTTTCTCCCTTTTAGAAATTGCGTCCTCGCAATTTTTATTCACTTATCAAAATAAGTGCGGGTATTTATCCCTCATAGCATTCTCAGATACCCATGTTGCCTCTTAAATAATATGGTTTTTCCACAAAACCTTTACCTGGTGAATTACCATATTCCACAACACTTTCTCTCTATAGTCAAGAATCTGAACTGGTTGTTCTTCATAAGAGAGATTCTCTTCCAATTGAACTAACTTTGGGCTCAAAGCATGAGATGGATCTGGCATATACATTCTCAACATCGAAACATGAAAACATTGTGTACTTGGGATAAACATGGAGGTAAATCCACTTTGTACGCAACTGATCCAACTCTCTCAAAGATTTCATAAGGTCTAATGAACCTCAGACACAACTTTCCCTTCTTTCCAAAACGCATCACACATTTCCATGGAGAAACTTTGAGAAAGACATGATCCCCTACCTCAAAAGAAAGATCATTCCTCCAGTTATCTGCATAACGTTTCTATCTTCTCTGATCCGTTCTCATGTGCTTCTGAATCAACTAAACTCTCTCTGCCATCTCTTCTTCCAATTCTGGTCCCATCAGCTTCCTTTCACCTACTTCATCCCAAAAAGCTAGAGTTCGACAAATATTTCCATAAAATGCCTCAAATGGAGCCATCAATATATTGGAATGAAAACTGTTATTATATGAAAATTTAACCAAAGAAAAATGTTGGTCCCAACTTCCATGATAATCCATAGAGAAAGCACATAGCATATCCTCCAATGTCTGAATTGTTCGTTCCGATTTCCCATTTCATTGAGGGTGAAAAGCTGTACAAAAATCTAGTTCAGTACCCAATGACTTCTGAAGGCCTTTCCAAAAGTTAGAAGTAAACCTAGGATCATGATCAGATACAATAGAGAGGAGAAATCCATTCAACTTGACTGTATCTTTATCATACAATCGAGAAAGTTGATCTGGAGACAATGTATCTCGAATAGGAAGGAAATGAGCAGATTTATTCAATCGTTCAACTTTAACCCATATTGCATTATTACCTCGAGATGTCTTTGTTAAACCCACAACGATGTCCATGGATATATTTTCCCATTTCCACTATGGAATCAGTAGTGGATAAAGCATCCATTTCGGCAACTTCTACTCTGCTTTAACCTGCCGACAAGTCCAACACTTAATAGTAAAATCAGTAATATCTCTTTTCATTCCATCCCACCAGTAATACTCACTGAGATATTTGTACATCTTAGTACTGACAGGTTTAACTGAAAACAGATAATGATGAGCTTCACATAACAACTCATTCTTCAACTATGAATCACAAGGCACACAAAATATCTTCTCAAACCTCAATACACAATCATTATCAAGATTAAAATCAGGAAACTATCCCTTCTGAAGAAACTCTACCTTTTTTTGCAACTCAATTTATTCTTTCTGTGATTTCTTTATTCTTTCTGATAGAGCTATTATCAATGAAACCTGATACAAAAAACAGAATAATTTCCTACAACAACAAATTCTATTCCATAATTCATCAAATCAAAAACTAAAGGATCTCGTTCCAAACGTATTATGGTTAATGAAGCATTACTTTTTCGACTCAAAGAATCAGCCACTTTATTTTCATTTCTCATATGGAAATGGATCATACAATCATAATACTTGATTAATTCCAACCATCTTGTATGTATCATGTTCAATTCTTTTTGAGTAAATATATACTTCAAACTTTTGGGATCAGTACACTTCAATCCATACAAATGATGCCTCCAAATTTTTAAATCAAAATCAACCGTAGCTAATTCCAAATTATTTGTAGGGTAATTTAACTCATGTGGTTTCAACTAACGTAAAGCCTAATAAATTACCTGATCATTATGCATTAATAAAAATCGTAGTCCTTTCAACGAAGCATCACTATATATAACAAACTCACCATTTGTGGATAGTAGTGCCAAAACTGGAGCGTTCACCAATATTCTTTTCAATTCCTGAAAACAATCATCACATTATTTTGTCAAGATTAACTAAACACCTTTTCGAGTTAACTTAGTCATTGGACTAGATAACTGTGAAAAAGTTTCAACAATCCTCCGGTAATAACCTACCAAACCATGAAAACTACGGATCTCAGTTATATTTTTGGGTCTTGGCCATTCTTCAACAACTTTTGTTTTAGAAAGATCAACAGTTATTCCATTTTTTGAAACAATGTGACCAAGGAAAGAAATTTTTTGTAACCAAAACTCACACTTTCTGAATTTCCCATAATGTTTCTTTTCTTTTAATGTTTTCAAGAAAACCCTTGAATGAATATAATGTTCCTCCTTACTTTTGGAATAATCCAAAATATCATCAATGAACACAACCACAATCTTATCCAAGATCTCACGGAAAATTCTATTCATAAGATCCATGAATACAACAAGTGGATTGGTTAAACCAAAAGGCATAACTAAAAATTCATAATGGCCATATCAAGTACGGAATGCAGTCTTCGGAATGTCTACTTACTTTACTTTCAACTGATGGTACCCCGACCTCAAATCAATCTTTAAAAAATACTGAGCTCCCTGGAGCTGATCAAACAAAAAATCTATATGAGGAAAAGGATACTTATTCTTAATAGTGATGTTATTCAATGCTCTATAATCAATTAAAAATCTCATTGAACCATAATTTTTTAAGAAACAATACAGGATCACCCCATGGTGGTGTTCTATGTCGAAAGAAACCTTTTTCTAATAATTCTTACAATTGCTTCTTTAACTCTAAAATTTCAATTTGAGCCATTTGATAAGGGGGTTTTGAAATTAGATTAGCATCATGAACTAAGTCAACTGTAAATTCAACTTCCCAATTAGTTATAATACCAGGAAACTCATCCGAAAAAACATCAAGGTACTCATTTACCACTGGCGCATCATTAATCTGAACAGTTCCTATATTTTTAGCAATATGTGGAAGGTAACATTCATTCCCATCTTTTACTAGTTTCTCAGCTTCCTAATATGTTATCAAAAGCAAGGGTTCATTTTTGTATAAAAACCTAAAATCATTCTGAAAAGAAACCTCTTTAGATCTTCAATCAGTCTTAGCATGATAAAAAAGAAAGCCAATCCATACCCAAAATAACATCAAACTCTAATAGAGGCAAAACAATAAGGTTTGATGGTAGATTATTTCTGCACACAAGGACATGAATGTTATTAGGTTTTTTTTGTCTCAACATTTCCTCAATGTGTTTTTACTGTATGTTCTGTATTCATATCTGGAGATGGAATTCCCAATTTACTAGAAAACTACACAGAAATGAACGAGTGTCTAGACACTGAATCAAACAACACATTGGCATAATCAGAACAAACAAACAGTGTACCTAATTAAACTTCATTTAATGTACCAACACCTTCTGAAGTAGTTGCATAGGATTTCACCACCCCTTTCTGATTGTCGTCTGGCTACTTTCCCTCAGTTGAGTTCTTTGTTGGACACACATTTTCATAATGACCCATTTAGTTCCACTTAAAAAATTTTACTGACTGTAAATCAGATTGTGTCCTACCATTACCCTGATCTTTTTCAGTGCAATTACGAGCCTTATGTCCAATTTTACCACATCGGTAGCACTTACCAGAATTCAAAAGACATTCCCCAGCATACTTTTTACCACAATTTTCACAAACTGTAAACTTAACTTTATTACCATCATAATTTTTTGAAGAGTTATTCCCATTCTCTTGCCACCTCGACCTATTATTCTTTTTGACAAAGAATACTTGATCATCAGCAAACTCTATTTCCACATTCTCCGCACAATGAACAAGTTTTTCATAACTTTTAAAGTCACGAGAAGTTATACCCCTTCGATACGTAGGAATTAATCCTGAGTAAAAGTGGCTAATTTTACGATCATGATCTCTTATGAAATTTGGAGCATACCTTTCCAGTCGAGTGAATTTTTATCCATAAGTTGCCACTAAGTCATCCTCCTTCCTCAATTCTAGGAATTGTTTTCCATTTTAAGACGAAACACTTTAGGAAAATATTTCTCAAGAAACATACCTTTGAATTCATCCCAATAAACATCATCAATCTCTTCACTATCCCTGATATTCTTCATTATCGACCACCACTGATCAGATTCACCTTCAAAATGGTAAACAACAAGGCTTACCTTTTGATGTTCTAAACAACCCATGACATCGAAAATCTTTTCCAGTGCTTTAATCCACCCTTCTGCTAGCACCGGTTCAGATGATCCTCTGAAATATGGGGGATGTTTCCTCATGAAATTCTCCACTACTGACATGTTCCTCCGTAGTTGATCTGGCTCATCCCGTACATGGATACCACCACCATTTATAGCTTCAGTCAACAGTTCCATCACTACAACAAACTGATCAGTTCCTATTCTGACCATCTCAGGTTGCTGATTTGGAAGGTTGTCTTCCTCCTGATGTCGTCCAAACATAGCTTCCATTTTTCCTCTACAGAAAACCATTCTAAACATAGAAATATCTTAATCAAAGCAACATGGTTATTTGTAAATGCTATATGATATCAATATTAACATAAATTACTTTATGGATATTAATTTAACAATACCCAAACTCATAAAGTTATCTAAACTGACCTCTGATACCAACTATAAGGTCCTGGCCTTAAACATTACATAATATTGAATTAAATGAGTAATTCACATTGATGTTCATTTCAGGTTCAGAGTTTTAGAGAATTAGGTCATAACTATTACATCTCAAAATATTACAGAGTAGACACTTCAACATAGTTTCCATTTTTCCATAAAATATAAACTCATGAAAAAAAGAGTAATGTCTAGTTCCAGATTTTAGACAGCATGACTTTTCCTTGATCCCATCATTGACCCTATTCAACTTTATGTACTGTGAAAACATTTCAAAACTTGGGATGAGCATAAAAGGCTCAGTAAGGGTTATAAAACAAAGAATGAAAACATTTGTTCATACATACATACAAAACATGAAATATTTTACTTACCTCATGAAATCATATGATTTATGAAAGGCTCGTAGAAATCATAAATTATAAAGGTAACTTGTGGCATACATAACATACTTACATTGTAGCTATCACAACTACATAGGGAGTTACTTTGGAATACCCATCACAGTATATTCGCTAATTCTCTTAGGAGAAACATTCACGTTTACCTCCATCATGTTACCCAATGAATTGGAGAGCTATCTCGGGCTCACCCGCCCTATGTTTATCACGGAACCACTCGTATATGTAAATAATGTCCAAGAACCATAACATGATCATAACACATAAAATAAGCATAAAGGAATGATAACATTTCCAAATTTCAATAATAAAATATCATTTCAAGATATTGAAATAATAAATCCATTCTCAAAATAATTTTCAAAAGAAAAATATGTAAAAAATTTATATGGTATTGTTTTCCTTTTAAAAACATTCTGGCTTGTTATGGAAGCCAAAGATCAAATAATACTCACGGCAGCGGAAAGGTCATTGTCACTGCTTATGTAAAAAAACATTACTTTTTGTCATTTTGTAAAATGCTTCGTATAAAAAGATTCCCTTTGAATAAAATGAAAAGTTATAGGGGTTTATACACTGTATAAAATAATGTTGTGTATAAAACAAAAATGCCTCAATGAAAGGAGATTGAGATGAAGTCTCTTACCTCGTGTCTGACTTGACTCGATCATTCTTTAATCACCTGAATAATAAACTAAAGATAATTTCTACTTTCTTAATAACATTTTTCATGTTTATTATTCCTTTTAAGCAACTTATTACCATGTTATATGCATTATTTAATCATTGAAGTTAATAACGTACATTTTGTTGATATTTGGTACTTGAGTCAAAAATGAACACCTTATATTTACAAGTTGTCCATGTGTTAAATAGTTCATTATATCCAGAATGACATTCATCATTTAGATATTATATATATCATATATATCTAGTATATACATGTATTTATAATAGTACATAACATTTAGAGGTAGGAAATGAAATTCACTATTCATGGAGATGGTAAGTCGTACGTACGCATGAACGCTACATTAATTTCTATTTCTTATTTTAATTAAAACATAATGATACATAGGTATATTATAATTCCATTATAATTTCCTATATAAAATCATGTGTAATATCATTAACTCCATCCTTTATATGTCCCACATATGGCATTAACAAGTCATATCACTTTGAGGGGGCGGTAGTCCGCACTTCCTCTAATGAGATTATCATGTTTACCCATAATGGAAACCATAAAGGAATTATATAAATGGAAATTACAGAAGAATATAGAAAACATAAACATAATATATATCATATATAAACATAGTTCCATCATAATGGCCACCATGATAGGTGGAAAGAGGTAATTGAAGAATCAGTGTTTTGTGAGGCGTTAATTTTCCATCCACAGAAACATTATTTTTTCACCCATTAGATAGAGGTGTGTGTAGGTGTAGTTCGAATACATATTATAAAAAATTCCTAGTATATTTAGGAAACATTTTTTGTTACAAAATAATGGATTAAAATTATTTTAGGGTTTGGAGAAGTAAAATAAAGGAAGACAATTTAAGATAAATTGTTACCTTTAATTTGGGTAACTCACTTTGGTATGAACCAAAGGACTTATTGAAGTGCCTTATGCCTAAGATAAGGTTTCTATGAGGAGGAGAGGGATGTAGGGATCTTAATTGGGCATATTTGGGATGAGCCAAATGGCTTTAGAGGTGTGAATAATTTGATAGAAATGGACTCCTTTTATAGTCAAAAATATTAATTATATAACACCATATAAAAATTAATTACTAAAAGATTTTTGTTAATTTCAATTTTGTCTTTACATTAAATTAATTAATCTAAAGTGTCATTATCTTTCATAAGTGGCTCCATGGGGTTCCAAAATCGACCCAAGGATTCCCATGGTCGTCAATTACTCATAAAATAATGTTAGGACAAGTGTTAAGATTATTTTGAATTATTATAATATTCTTTTTACCTTGAATTACCATATTTAACTTTAACTGCGGTAAATAAAAGTCAAAAGTTACCTTTCACCAAAGATTATTTTCATCTTATTGAACCACATTTTACATACTAATAACAACCATGTATGTTGTATTTTCTAAATTCAATTCACAGAATTGGAAAATTTTCATTTAAATGGAAAATTCAGTTTTTTTAACTACTACTAAGTGGTTTTACTATTCTTCAAAAATTGATGTTTTTTCAGAAAAATATCAAAAATCCATCATAAGATATATTTGATATTATGAATGAAAAAATGATGTTTATTTTTTCCAAATTCAAAACTTAAAAGTGTCATTAATTAATTTTAAAATTAATTCCCGTTGTTAAAAAATAGCGTGTTTTTAAGTAACAATAACTATCAAAAGATTGACACTTGTTTATATCCACTTTCGAAGTGAAATTAATTCCAATTACAAACATTTGATTAAATGGTAAAAATATATTCTAATTACACATTAAAACCAATTAAAAATATAATCTAACCATATAAATAAATCATATTAAAACATAATTTTGAATTAAAATACAATATTTTCACTATTCATTATAATATGAGCTTTATTGGAAAAATTCCCAAAATTTACACAAAGTAAATTTTGATGCCCCCATTCTAAAGAAGGATTTTTTTTCTCATATATAATGTGTTAATGTGACCAAGATTAGATTTAAAGAGGTTTCACCATTAAAAGGCGATAAATCGGCCTTTTATTGTAAATTATGCTTAAAGTTAGTGTAAAGACCCGTAAAATTCAAGGGAAACTTTTTCTTAATTTTCTTTGAAATTTTACCAGAGCGCGGTTTCTGACGACACCTGATTCCGAGGCCCGGAGTGCCCGGAATCAATTTCCGAAGTTTGGCTCGGGTATGTTCAGTGAACGAACGAGCGGGAATTTCTAACTTTTGAACCGGTGCCCGGAATCAAATTCCGAGGGCACCGATGAACTTGCAGCGCCGATATTCGCTTAAGGAGACCTTTTCCGTAGTTGCGTTTATTGTGGGACAAAAGTTAGTTTTTGGGAGAATTATAAAATGTTAAATAAAAATGTGGAACACTTTTTATTTTTCTTACTTGTTGGTTAACTCCTCTCAAAGGAAGTTAAAGGTGGGACCCACATCCACTTAACCTCCCTTGGGAGGATTATGTGTGGTGGGGCCCACACGAAACCCAACTTTCCATCTCCTCTCAAAACTCCCTTAACTCCCCTTTTAAATGAAATTGACAACTTAGCTTATTAATTGGGTTGAGTTGTTTAAACTTTTTCAAACCTTTGAAATTCAAAAAGGTTTCGTTGAGTAAATAAAATAAGCTCTTAGCTTATTTTATTTGGTTAGAATTCTCTAGCCTCTTGATAGTTTTGAAGCCTTCTCTTTCTCCTTCTTCTTCTTCTTCTTCTTCTTCAAGCTTGACGAAGAACGCGAAGAACCTTCGAGCTCCAACGAAGAACGCCGCTCCTCTCTTCTTCGTAGCTGATTGTATCCGAAGATCGACGACGTCTTCCGTATCAACGAAAGGGAACGCCGCTTCCTCCTCGGACTTCCTTCGTCGTCTTACGAAGATTCGCCAACGACGTACCTCTTCGGACGTACCTCTTCATCATCGGATTTGACGAACGATTACCGCGACGCCCGACCTCCGCAACGTTGTCTTCCGCGGGTCGTTGACGATCTTCGAACTTGAACCCAAGGTAGGGGTTTGTTGTGGATTATTTCTTTACTCTCGTTCTTGGTTCTAGAATGATAATCTTGTGATTAAATATTTAAGAGTTATCATCTAACGAGAGGGGGGGGGAGGGGGTCGGACTGCACAAACACGGCCGAATTCCCCCCTCCTTTGTTCTTGGTTATTTATATAATCTTGTGATGAACGAGAAGGCGTGGTGTCGTCGCACCACGCGGGAATCTCCTGGCTTATTTATGCGACGCCATCGCGTCGCGCCGTGGATGGATTATCATGAACGTGACGCCGTCGCGCCACGTCGAAGGGAACCGAAGGCGCCGCAGCCAGAGCGGGGTTGCGGCGGAGAGGCGCGGTGCTGTCGCACCGCGCCGGACGACGAACACCGTGGCCGGTTTCGGGCCAAGGCGGGACGGGAAGACCGGCTGCTCGCCGGGCCGCCGGTGTCGGAAACCGGAAGGGGACCGGCTTTGCCGGTCCCGTTGAAGAAAAACCGGCCGGCCATGTGGCCCGCCGGAAGGTCAAAGACCGGGGGAATTTAATTCCCCCGGCCAAGTCAAATGCTCCCCCATTTATGAGGGGGCGGTTTCATTAAGGGGGGCAGGAGGCCCCCCGGTTTCCCTCAAGCAGGCCCCCACGAAGGGTGTCGGTTCTCCAAAAAGGCGCGGCTTAAGCCGCGCCGCCAGCTGGAAGCGGGGGCCACGCTCCCCGCGCGTGGCACCCAGCGGCGCCAGGTCGCGCCTCCGCCGGCCGGGCCGCGCCGGACCGCACAGCCGCGCTAGTCCGCCGACGGCAGGGCCGGGTCGGACCCGGTTCGGGCCGACCCAGGGGGGGTCGGGCCGGGTCGGCCCGGACCCGGACCCCCCGTTTTCGAATTGACTTCGGTCTTTTGCTCATAACATGCGCTACGGACCTCCTATTGACGAACCGTCTGCGGCAACGCAATCCTTGGATCGAGCCGGTCGTTTCGGTATATTACACTCAGGTTTTCGGAATACTTTGAGTTCGGCCGGGTTGGTTCGTTCACGAAACCAACCGGGCCCTCGGAGCGGAAACACTCATATCTTGAGCTACGGACGTCGGATTGACGTGCCGTCAGCTTTGTTGTGTTCCTCTTAGTGAGACGGATCTTTTGGCATACTCCGCCTGAGGTTTGGAAGCAGGTGGGGTACGGTCAAGATGGTTTTGCCTTAAAAACCAACCGGGCCCCTGGGACGAAAAGGTCAATAACTCTCAGACCGGGCATCCGATCGACGTGCCGTCTGTTGCGTTGAGTTCCTGTTGGCGATACGGAACTTTTGAATACATCAACTCTGGACTTTGTGACAGTTGATGTATCAGCCTCTCGGCTCGTGGAGCAGATCCTCCCGAACGAGCTTGCTGTGTGCGGGAACCCTAGTGCTGGTTGCGACTGTGACTGCTACTGTTACTGCTACTGCTACTGTGACTGCGACGACGACAGTACAGAGATCCTGTGTGGATTCGACGGCGACTACAGCACTCAGCGATCCTACGTGGATCAGTGCTACAGGTCCTGTGTGGGCCCGATCCTGTGTGGGTCCGATCCTGTGTGGGTCTTTGCGCTCAGCGGTCCTGTGTGAACCAGCGCCTACAGGTCCTGTGTGGGCCCGATCCTGTGTGGGTCTTTTGCGGGGGTTAGTTACCTATCGATCCTTCGTGGGTGCGATGACTTAGATGGATCAGAGATCATCTTTATCATCTTTCGAAGAAGTATACATGTGTGAGCTGAATCCAGTTGATTTCCTGTGTTGATTGTGTTGTGCTATCCTGTGTGGATTTCGTTTTTCTTTCCTGTGTGGAATACGTTTACTTTCCTGTGTGGACTGAGTTGTACTTGGGCTCGGAGGTTAGAGCGTATTGGAATTGATGACTTAGGTATATGTATGGTCATATACCTAAGCAGTGTCGGTTGTTACTTAGTGGTTGTATCTTACCTTTGTGGTTTATCCTTTGTGGATTTTGGGAGACCTTCGGGGGTCTCGGGGTCCCTACTGTGTAGCTTATACTCACCCCTGCACGGGCTATGCCCGCACTACGTTGTGTTGGTTGCAGATGACGGACAGCGTTGATCGTGGTTGAGGCTTGCAGAGCAGAACGGTACCTGGACTGGGCGGGACGTACTCGGAGCGGACAGTGGGACCCGTGGAGCAGTGGAGCTATCTGTACCCACCCTTCAGGTGGGATCTCCAGTGGACAGCTCGGTGTAGCGGCTTTTACTTTACAGTTGTTGTTTTCCCTTTTGAGTTGTACTTTACTTTCAGTTTGGGTTTGTATACTGGCCCATTTACTTTTCCGCACTTTCAGTTGTACTCTCTTTTAACTTAGTGTTTACTTTCCGCTTGCTTACTCTGTGGTGGTTGTTTACTTTTCAAAGGCAATGCCTTCCCTTTTTACTGGGAATTACGCCTTGGTTCTAGTCGCCATCCCCTGGCCTATGGAAGGCGGGCTTGGGGTAGTCACGGCACGGGCCCCGAGGGCAGGTCGTGACAAATTGGTATCAGAGGAGTTCGGTTCTACCGCGAACTCTGATCTTTTCTATGTGAAGAAATAATATTTAGGGTATTGAGTGTGGTTATCAGTCCAGGGAGTCCAGTGTTGGTGCGGCGGCCGACGTATCCGTACACCAGGACCCTGACTTCTGATTTCCGACTTAATGCACGAAAACATTGATTGTGTGTGTGTTTCATAGTTTTCTTTGTGATTTCTTATATCAGCTCACCAGGTATACTGTTATGACCGTGGCGCACCTGTTTCCTTTTCAGGATGTCCCCACGACGGCAGCCAGCTAGGGTTCCGAGAGTTGAGTGTGACGACAGCCCACCAAGCGACGAGGCCTCGGTGCAGGTCCCTTTGTCCGCAGTGGCACCGGCGGTAGCTCTACCCACCGAGCCCCCGATGCTTCCAGCACCAGCCGCGGATGATGCACATCACCTCAGCACACTACATGAGTTTTAGCGCCAGCGACCGCCCAGGTTTCGTGGGGATACGGACCCCCAGGCAGCCGAGGACTGGCTGGAGGCAGTGGTATGTGTGTTTAGGCTAGTGAGGACACCAGCAGACCTCATGGTGATCCTCACTGCGAGCCTACTACACGCAGCATCAGGACGATGGTGGAGCTTGATGCTTCAGGTGCACGATGAGGCATCTCTTCTTTGGATGGAATTTGAGAGCCTCTTCCGCTCGGAGTTCATCCCCGCCACCCTTCGTGCGGTGCGTATCCAGGAGATTCTTCAGCTGCGGCAGGGCAGCATGACAGTCGCTCAGTACTCGGTGAGATTTACTGATCTCTCGCGCTACTCGACTGACATGGTACGAGACCCATTCTTCCGGGCTCGGACCTTCGAGCAGGGTTTGACACATGAGATCAGGGCATCACTGATCTCCCTCAGCAAACCGACTCAGACAGGAGTACTGGAGCAGGCCCTTCTGATCGAGAGCTTCCTTGCTGAGTCTACACCAGCGCAGCGACCCACCGCAGGGCGGCACGTGGCAGAGTCATCTGCAGCAGGCAGTCGACGGATGACTCAGGGGTCCAGACAGACCAGACCCTCAGGTAGACGACCTCAGGACACTGGCTCAGCAGTGTGGGGCACACAGCGAGGAGCCAGTCTTTCGAGAGGCAGACAGTGCTACTCGTGCGGCGGGCAGGGCCACATGGCTCGTGACTGCCCGACCCGCCGTGCCGAGGAGCAGCAGACAGTTGAGGGACCACCGAGGAAGAGGCAGAGGGTCAGTCGTGGCGGTCCGCAGGGATGAGGTGGATGAGGCAGAGGAGCTGGCCGAGCAGCAGGTGGTGGGCGACGCTTTGAGGCTCTGCCACCACCACCACCAGGAGGTCCACCCCGACCACAGGGAGCTGGCGGGCAGAGACAGGCACAGCTCCAGGCAGCAGAGGCCTACGATCACGGCGCACCCGAGATGATTCGAGGTACTATCTGTGTCTATTCCACCCTTTCTACAGTTCTTATAGACACAGGAGCGAGTCACTCATTTATAGTCGCTGCCCTTGTTCAGAGCTCGGAGATTCCGACAGAGCCGTTGGCTCGATCCTTACGGCTAGAGACTCCTACGGGAGCAGACTCGACGATTACGCACTAGTGTCGGCAGTGTGAGCTCACTCTAGGAGGCGAGAGCTTCGGCTGGGATCTTCTTGTAGCAGCGTCGAGGCCTTACGACGTCATCTTGGGCATGGATTGGCTATCTACGGTCCATGCGCAGATTGACTGTTTTAGGCGCAAGGTGCGATGTGTACGCACCGACGGGAGCAGGTTCACCTTCACCGGCGAGAAGGGAGCCTTAGCAGCACAGGATGGACTTCCGCGGAGGAGAGGACAGCTGATCACTCATCAGATGGCTAGACTCATCCTTGGAGCAGTTGACGTGCGGAGTCCTGGTTTTCCTGTAGTGGTGGATCAGTTTGCGGAAGTTTTTCCCGACGACGTTCCAGGGCTACCTCCTCGCAGAGAGGTAGACTTTTATATTGACTTGTACCCCGGGACAGCCCCGATATCCACTCCAGCATATCGGATGGCCCCCGCCGAGCTTCGAGAGCTACGGGTACAGTTGGAGGACTTGCAGGGCAAGGGGTTCATCCAACCCAGTGTTTCACCCTGGGCTTCCCCGATTTTGTTCGCCAAGAAGGCAGACGAGAGATTGCGTCTTTGTGTTGACTATCGCCGCCTGAACCAGGTGACAGTGAGGAACAAGTATCCGCTTTCAAGGATTGATGACCTCTTTGATCAGCTCATGGGAGCACGGTGGTTTTCGAAGATAGACCTAAGGTCAGGCTATCATCAGCTAAGAGTCGGAGACTAGGATGTGCCGAAGACGGCCTTCAGATGTCGGTATGGCCACTATGAGTTCTTGGTTATGCCTTTCGGTATAACCAATGCTCCAGCAGTGTTCATGGCCCTCATGAACAGGATCTTTCAGCCATACCTTGATCGGTTTGTCGTGGTCTTCATCGACGACATACTGATTTACTCTACGACTGAGGAGGAGCACGCCTATAACTTTCGAGTTGTACTAGACACACTCTGAGAGCACCAGCTTTATGGTAAGCTCTCGAAGTGCCAGTTCTGGATACGTGAGGTCCACTTCTTGGGACACGTTATCTCTGAGGCGGGAGTTGCAGTGGATCCTGCGAAGATCGAGGCTGTGTTAGCATGGGAGCCACCCAGGAGCGTGACTGAGGTTCGGAGTTTCTTGGGACTAGCTGGATACTATCGGAGATTCGTGCCAGACTTCTCTAGAGTTTCGGCACCACTCACAGCTTTTATGAAGAAGGGGAAACCCTTCGCGTGGTCGGACAGATGTCAGCAGAGCTTCCAAGAGCTGAGATAGAGATTGACTAGCGCACCTATCTTGAGGTTGCCTGAGGAGGGAGTAGGGTACGTAGTTTACTGCGATGCATCAGGGACCGGACTCGGTTGCGTCCTGATGGAGGATCGGTCAGTGATCGCCTATGGATCATGACATTTGAGGCCACATGAGCAGAACTACGCTACCCATGACCTGGAGTTGGCAGCGGTGGTCTTCGATCTAAAGACATGGCGACATTACCTGATGGGTGAGCGCTTTACAGTCTTTTCCGAACATCAGAGTCTCAGGTATATCTTCTCGCAGAAGGACCTGAACCTGAGACAGCGGCGATGGCTCGAGTGCCTCCAAGACTATGACTTTGAGATAGTATATATTCCTGGGAAGGGGAACGTTGTAGCCGATGCCCTCAGCAGGAGGACGGGCATTCCGCTACTTGAGGAGGCGGTGGAGCAGCTAGCCTCTTTACAGATATCCTTTGTGGATAGAGATGGAGCATCCTTCCTCCAGTCTCTCACAGTCACCCCTCTACTACTGCAGCGGGTCAGAGAGGCACAGCGTGAGGACGCTGACTGTGAGACACGGCGTGCACAGATATCCTCGGGACATGCACCTGATGGTTTCTCCCTTGGAGCAGAGCACGTCATCCTTTTCAGAGGACGTACCATGGTACCAGTCGCTTTGCGAGAGGAGGTGCTGAGAGAGTTTCACACTTCTCCTTTGGCGGTACATCCTGGAGTGGCGAAAATGTACCAGGATCTCAGACGACAGCACTGGTGGCCGGGCATGAAGAAGGTAGTAGCAGAGTTCGTTTCTCGATGCCTCACCTGCCAGCAGGTGAAGGCAGAGCATCAGGTACCAGCAGGCTTGGTACAGCCCTTGGAGGTCCCGGAGTGGAAGTGGGATGACATATCTATGGACTTCGTGACTGGACTTCCACGCACTTCCAGAGGTCACGACTCCATCTGGGTGATTGTTGACCGACTCACTAAGTCGGCACACTTCTTACCCATCAGAGAGAAGGGCTCAGTGGAGAGCTTGGGATGTCTCTACATTCAGGATATTGTGCGGCTCCACGGCGTGCCATCATCTATCGTCTCCGATCGAGATGCTCGCTTTACTTCCCGGCTTTGGAAGGGGTTACAGGAGGCGTTCGGGACGCAGCTACGTCTGAGCACAGCCTTTCACCCTCATACGGATGGTCAGATGGAGAGGACCATTCAGACTCTCGAGGACATGCTCCGCGCATGTGTCCTCGACTTTGGTCGTAGCTAGGAGGACCACATACCCTTGGTGGAGTTTGCGTACAACAACAGCTACCACTCCACCATCGGGATGGCACCGTACGAGGCATTGTACGGCCGACCTTGTAGATCTCCTTTGTGCTGGACAGACCCTGGGGACTCAGCACTTGTGGGACCGGAGATGGTCCAGGCCATGACAGAGAAGGTCCAGGTCATCCAGGAGCGGATGAGGACAGCTCAGAGCCGGCAGAAGTCATACGCTGACAGGAGGCGGAGGCCACTAGAGTTCGAGGATGGTGACCACGTCTTCTTGCGGGTCTCACCTCGACGTGGTATTCGGAGATTTGGCCAAGGCGGCAAGTTATCTCCGCGCTTCATCGGACCCTTCCAGGTCCTCAGCAGGATTGGTGAGGTGGCTTATCGCCTGGCTCTACCACCTCAGTTGCACTGGGTGCACGACGTCTTCCACGTGTCTCAGCTAAGGAGATACGTGCACAACCCGATGCACATCATTGACCATGGGGAGCTGGACGTTGACGATGGGGCGACTTTTACGGAGGTCCCGGTGGAGATAGAGGATCGAAAGGAGTGGGTCCTACGTGGGTGATCGATTCCTCTTGTGCGCATCAGATGGCAGCACGGGAACCTCTAGGAGGGCACATGGGAGCAGGAGGCTCAGATGCATGCTCATTACGCTCATTTGTTTCCCTTGTTTTTGATGTATCTTTACGGGGACGTAAAGCCACGAGGTGGTAGTAATGTAAAGACCCGTAAAATTAAAGGGACATTTTTTCTTAATTTTCTTTGGAACTTTAGAAGAGCGCGGTTTCTAACGGCACCTGATTCCGAGGCCCGGAGTGCCCGGAATCAATTTCTAAAGTTTGGCTCGGGTACGTTCAGTGAACGAACGAGCGGGAATTTCTAACTTTTGAACTAGTGCCCGGAATTAAATTATGAGGGCACCGATGAACACGCAGCGCCGATATTCGCTTAAGGAGACCTTTTCCGTAGTTGCGTTTATTGCGGGACGAAAGTTAGTTTTTGGGAGAATTATAAAAAGTTAAATAAAAATGTGGAACACTTTTTATTTTTCTTACTTGTTGGTTAACTCCTCTCAAAGGAAGTTAAAGGTGGGACCCACATCCACTTAACCTCCCATGGGAGGATTAAGTGTGGTGGGGCCCACACGAAACCCAAGTTTCCATCTCCTCTCAAAAACTCCCTTAACTCCCCTTTTAAATCAAATTGACAACTTAGCTTATTAATTGGGTTGAGTTGTTTAAACTTTTTCAAACCTTTGAAATTAAAAAAGGTTTGGTTGAGTAAATAAAAGAAGCTCTTAGCTTATTTTATTTGGTTAGAATTCTCTAGCCTCTTGAGAGTTTTGAAGCCTTCTCCTTCTCCTTCTTCTTCTTCTTCTTCTTCTTCAAGCTTGACGAAGAACGCGAAGAACATTCGAGCTCTGACGAAGAACGTCGCTCCTCTCTTCTTCGTAGCCGATTGTATCCGAAGATCGACGACGCCTTCCATATCAACGAAAGGGAACGCCGCTTCCTCCCCGGACTTCCTTCGTCGGCTTACGAAGATTCTTCAATGACGTACCTCTTCGGACGTACCTCTTTGTCATCGGATTTGACGAACGATTACCGTGACGCCCGACCTCCGCGACGTTGTCTTCCGCTGGTCGTTGACGATCTTCGAACCTGAACCCAAGGTAGGGGTTTGTTGTGGATTATTTCCTTACTCTCGTTCTTAGTTCTAGAATGATAATCTGGTGATTAAATATTTAAGAGTTATCATCTAACGAGAGGGGGGGGGGTCGGACCGCACAAACACGGCCGAATTCCCCCCTCCTTTGTTCTTGGTTATTTATATAATCTTGTGATGAACGAGAAGGCATGGTGTCGTCGCACCACGCGGGAATCGCCCGGCTTATTTACGCGACGCCGTCGCGTCGCGCCGTGGATGGATTATCATGAACGCGACGCCGTCGTGCCGCGTCGAAGGGAACTGAAGGCGCCGTGGCCGGAGAGGGGCCGCGGCGGAGAGGCGCGGTGCCGTCGCACCGCGCCGAACGACGAACACCGCGGCCGGTTCCGGGCCGCGGCGGGACGGGAAGACCGGCGGCTCGTCGGGCCGCCGGTGTCGGAAACCGGAAGGGGACCGGCTTTGCCTGTCCCGTTGAAGAAAAACCGGTCGTCCAGGTGGCCGGCCAAAAGGTCAAAGACCGGGGGAATTTAATTCCCCCGGCCATGTCAAATGCCCCCCCATTTATGAGGGGGGGGTTTCATTAAGGGGGGTAGGCGGCCCCCCGGTTTCCCTCAAGCAGGCCCCCACGAAGGGGTCCGGTTCTCAAAAAAGGCGCGGCTTAAGCCGCGCCGCCAGCTGGAAGCGGGGGCCATGCCCCCCGCGCGTGGCACCCAGCGGCGCCAGGCCGCGCCGTCGCGCCGGACCGCCGCCGGCCGGGCCGGGTCGGCCCGGACCCGGACCCCCCGTTTTCGAATTGACTTCGGTCTTTTGCTCATAACATGAGCTACGGACCTCCTATTGACGAACCGTCTGCGGCAACGCTATCCTTGGATCGAGACGATCGTTTCGGTATATTACACTCAGGGTTTCAGAATACTTTGAGTTCGGCCGGGTTGGTTCGTTCACGAAACCAACCGGGCCCTCGGAGCGGAAACGCTCATATCTTGAGCTACGGACGTCTGATTGACGTGCCGTCAGCTTTTTTGTGTTCCTCTTAGTGAGACGGATCTTTTGGAATACTCCGCCCGAGTTTTGGACGCAGGTGGAGTACGGTCGGGCTGGTTTTGCCTTAAAAACCAACCGGGCCCCTCGGACGAAAAAGTCAATAACTCTCAGACCGGGCGTCCGATCGACGCGCCGTCTGTTGCGTTGAGTTCCTGTTGGCGATACGGAACTTTTGGATACATCAACTCTGGACTTTGTGACAGTTGATGTATCAGCCTCTCGGCTCGTGGAGTGGATCCTCCCGAACGAGCTTGCTGTGTGCGAGAACCGTAGTGCTGGCTGCGACTGTGACTGCTACTGTTACTGCTACAGCTACTGTGACTGCGACGACGACAGTACAGAGATCCTGTGTGGATTCGACGACGACTACAGCACTCAGCGATCCTACGTGGATCAGTGATACAGGTCCTGTGTGGGCCCGATCCTGTGTGGGTTCGATCCTGTGTTGGTCTTTGCGCTCAACGGTCCTGTGTGAACCAGCGCCTACAGGTCCTGTGTGGGCCCGATCCTGTGTGGGTCTTTTTCGGGGGTTAGTTACCTATCGATCCTTCGTGGGTCCGACGACTTAGATGGATCAGAGATCATCATTATCGTCTTTCGAAGAAGTATACCTGTGTGAGCTGAATCCAGTTGATTTCCTGTGTGGATTGTGTTGTGCTATCCTGTGTGGATTTTGTTTTTCTTTCCTGTGTGGAATACGTTTACTTTCCTATGTGGACTGAGTTGTACTTGGGCTCGGAGGTTGGAGTGTGTTGGAATTGATGACTTAGGTATATGTATGGGCATATACCTAAGCAGTGTCGGTTGTTACTTAGCGGTTGTATCTTACCTCTGTGGTTTATCCTTTGTGGATTTTGGGAGACCTTCGGGGGTCTCGGGGTCCCTACTGAGTAGCTTATACTCACCCCTGCACGGGCTATGCCTGCACTACGTTGTGTTGGTTGAAGACGACGGACATCGTTGATCGTGGTTGAGGCTTGCAGAGCAGAACGGTACCTGGAGGTGGACCACTGGGCGGGACGTACTCGGAGCGGACGGTGGGACCCGTGGAGCAGTGGAGCTATCTGTACCCACCCTTCAGGTGGGATCTCCAGTGGACAGCTCAGTGTAGCGGCTTTTACTTTACAGTTGCTGTTTTCCCTTTCGAGTTGTACTTTACTTTCAGTTTGGGTTTGTATACTGGCCCATTTACTTTTCCGCACTTTCAGTTGTACTCTGTTTTAACTTAGTGTTTACTTTCCGCTTGCTTACTCTGTGGTGTTTGTTTACTTTTCAAAGGCAATGCCTTCCCTTTTTACTGGGAATTACGCCTTGGTGCTAGTCGCCATCCCCTAGCCTATGGAAGGCGGGCTTGGGGTAGTCACGGCACGGGCCCCGAGGGCGGGTCGTGACAGTTAGATTCATTCACATTTTAAGCTTCTAACATTTATTGGATAAATATAAAAATATTTAACAAACATGTATAATCATATTACAGTTAGTTTTGTTCATTCCCACCAATACAATGGAAAGGATTTAACTACCATTTAAAATAATAATATTATACTATTAGTGTGCAACGTAAGATTTCAAAGAAACAAGTTGTTGCGTATCGGGTACGCTGTCGAACATAGCAACACTTTTAAAGTAAAATTAAAATTTATTTCACAAATATTAATAAATATGAAATATGTCTTGTTCTTCATTTACTTGGGATGTTACATCCTTCCCCCCTTTTAGAAAATGTTTCCTCACAATTTTTCTTCACGTATCAAAATAAGTGGGGGTATTTATCCCTCATAGCATTTCCAGATTCCCACGTTTCCTCTTAAATCATATGGTTTTTCCATAAAACCATTTCCTGGTGAATTTCCTTATACCGCAACACTTTCTCTCTACGGTCAAGAATCTGAACTGGTTGTTCTTCATAATAGAGATTCTCTTCCATCTGAACTGCCTCTGGGCTCAAAGAATGTGATATATGGATCTGGCATATACTTTCTCAACATCGAAACATGAAAAACATTGTGTACCTAAGATAAACATGGAGGTAAATCCACATTGTATGCAACTGATCCATCTCTCTCAAAGATTTCATAAGGTCCAATGAACCTCAGACTCAACTTTCCCTTCTTACCAAAACGCATCACACTTTTCTATGGAGAAACTTTGAGAAAGACATGATCACCTACCTCAAAAGAAAGTTCATTAATCCAGTTATCTTTATAACTTTTTTGTCAGCTCTGGGCTATTCTGATGTGCTTCTGAATCAACTGAACTTTCTCTGCCATCTCTTCTACCAATTATGGTCCCATCAGGTTCCTTTCACCTACTTCATCCCAAAAATCTGGTGTTCGACAACTCTTTCCATATAATGACCTAAATGCATCCATTTGTATACTAGAATCAAAACTCTTATTATATGAAAATTCAGTCAAAGAAAGATATTAGTCCCAACTTCCCTGATAATCCATAGATCAAGAACATAGAATATCCTCCAATGTCTGAATTTTTCATTATGATTTACCATCTGATTGAGGGTGAAAATTTTCAATAAAATTTAATTCAATACCCAAGGACTTCTGATGGCCTTCCCAAAAGTTAGAAGTAAACCTAGGATCACGATCAGATACAATGGGGAGGGGAATTCAATGCAACATGACTATCCATTTAACATACAATCGAGAAAGTTGATATAGAGACTATGTATCTCGAATAGGAAGGAAATGAGAATATTTAGTCAATCGATCAACTATAACCCAGATTGCATTATTACCTTGAGATGTCTTTGTTTATCCCACAAAGAATTCCATGGATATATTTTTCCATTTCCACTCTGGCACCGGTTGAGCCTGAAGCATCCCTTTTGGTAATTGCCGCACTTCTTTAACCTACTGACAAGTCAAAAACTTCATAGTAAAATTAGTAATATCTCTTTTCATTCCATCCCACCAGTAATACTCACGGAGATCTATGTAAATCTTAGTACTTCTAGGATGAACTGAAAACGGAGAACTATGAGATTCACATAATAACCCATTATTCAACTGTGAATCACAAGGCATGCATAATCTCATCCCAAACCTCAGTACACAATCACTATAAAGATTAAAATCAGGCAACATACCCTTCTAAACCAACTCTACCTTTTTCTGCAACTCACTGTCATCTTTCTGTGCTTGATTTATTTTGTCTGATAGAGATGATCTCACTAATACTAGATACAAAACAGATTAATTTATAGAACCAACAACTTCTATTCCATAATTCATCAAATAAAAAACTAAAATAACTTGTTCCAAATATAGTATGGTTAATGAAGCATTACTTTTTCTACTCAAAGAATGAGTCACTTTATTTGAATTTCCATGGTGGTAATGGATTGTGCAATCATAATCCTTTATTAATTCAAACCATATCCTATATCTCATGTTAAAATATTTTTGAGTGAATATATAATTCAAAAATTTATGATCATTACACTTCACTCCATACAAATGATGCCTCCAACTTTTTAATGAAAAAACAACAGCAACTAATTCCAAATCATGTGTAGGGTAATTTAACTCATGTGGTTTCAACTGACATGAAGAATAAGAAATTACCAGATTATTCTACATTAGGACACAACCTAGTCCTTTCAACGAAGCATCACTGTAGATAACAAACTCACCATTTCTGGATGGTAGTGCCAAAACTGAAGCATTCACCAATCTCCTTTTCAATTTTTGAAAACAATCATCACATTCTATTGTCTATATGAACTTATCACCTATTCGTGTTACCATAGTCATTGGACTAAATAAATGTAAAAACTTTTCAACAAACCTCCGGTAATAACCTGCCAAACCAAGAAAAATACAGATCTAGGTTATATTTGTGGGTCTGAGCCATTCTTCAACAACTTTGGTTTTAGTAGGATCATCAGTTATGCCATATTTTGAAACAATGTGACCAAGGAAAGAAATTTTTTATAACCAAAACTCACACTTTCTGAATTTCCCATAAATTTTATTTTATTTTAATGTTTTCAAGACAACCCTTAAATGAATTTCATGTTCTTCCTTACTTTTAGAATAAAACCAAACATAATCAATGAACACAACCACAAACTTATCCAAGAACTCATGGAAAATTCTATTCAAAAGATCCACGAATACATCATGTGAATTGGTTAAACCAAAAAGCATAACTACAAATTCATAATGGCGATATATAGTATGAAATTTAGTCTTCGGAATGTCTTCTTCCATTACATTCAATTGATGGTACCACGACCTAAAATCAATCTTCAAAAAATACAGACCTCCCTGGAGCTGATCAAACAAAGCATCGATATGAGGAAAAGGATACTTATTCTTAACAGTGATGTTATTCAATTCTCTATAATTAATGAATAGTATCATTTAACCATCTTTCTTTTTAACGAACAAAACAAGACCACGTCATTGTGATGTACTAGGTCGAATGAAACATTTATCTAATAACTCATGCAATTTCTTCTTTAACTCTAAAAGTTCAATCTGAGCCACTTGATAAGGGGGTTTTGAAATTTGCTTAGAATCAGGAACTAAGTCAACTGTAAATTCAACTTCCCAATCAGGTATAATTCTAGGAAACTCATCAAGAAAAACATCAAGGTACTCATATACCACTGGCACATCATTAATCTGAACAGTTCCTTTATTTTCAACAATATGTGCACGGTAACATTCATTTCCATCTTTTACTAGTATCTCAGCTTCCTGATATGTTATCAAAAGCAAGGGTTCATTTTTGTATAAAAACTGAATATCATTCTAAAAAGAAACCACTTTAGCTCAATAGTCAATTTTATCAAGATAAATAGAAATCCAATCCATACCCAAAACAACATGAAACTCTACTAGAGGCAAAACAATAAGGTTTGTAGGTATATTATTTCTACACACAAGGACATGAATGTTCATATGTTTTATTTTTTTCTCAATATTTCCTCTTGGTGTTTTTACGGTATGTTATGTATTCATATCTTGAGATGGAGTTCCAAATTTAATAGAAAACTTCTCAGAAATGAAAGAGTGTGTAGACCCTGAATCAAACAACACATTGGCATAATCTGAACAAACAAACAGTGTACCTGATACAACTTCATTTGATGGCCCAACATATGATGAAGTAGTTGCAAAGGATTTCACCACCCCTTTCTGCTTGTATAATGGATACTTTACCTCAGTTTAGTTCTTTTTTGGACACTCATTTGCATAATGACCCATTTCATTGCACTTAAAACATTTTACTTAATGAAAATCAGATTTTGTCCTACCATTACCCTGAGTTTTTTCAGTGCAATTATGAGCCATATGTCCCATTTTACCACATCGGTAGCAATTACCAGAATTAAAAAGACATTCCCCAACATTTTTTTTACCACAATTTTCACAAACTGTAAACTTAAGTTTCTTAACATAAGACTTTTTTGAATAGTTCTTCCATTTCTCCTGCCACCTCGACCTCTTATTCTATTGTTTGTCAAAGAATACATGATCATCAGAAAACTCCATTTCCACCTTCTTTGCACAACGAAAATGTTTTTAATAAATTTTGAACTCATGAGAAGCGAAACACCTTCTATACTTTTCCTTTAATCCTTAGTAAAAATGGTTGATTTTATAATCAAGATCTCGTATGAAAATTGGGGCATACCTTGCCAGTCGAGTCAATTTTTCTTCATAAGCAGGCACTGAGTCATCCTCCTGCCTCAATTCCAAGATTTTTTTTACATTCTAAGAAAAACCACCATAGGAAAATATTTCTCAAGAAACATACCTTAGAAATCATCCCAATAAAGAGCATAAATCTACTCACTATCCCTGATATTTTTCACCATTTACCACCACTTATCAGCTTCACCTTCAAAACGATAAATAGCGAGGCTTACCTTTTGATGTTCTGAACAACCTGTGACATTGAAAATATTTTCTAGTGCTTTAATACACCCTTCTGCTAGCACCGGATTAGATGATCCTCTAAATGATGGGGGATTTTGCCTCATGAAAAGCTCCATTACCAATATGTTCCCTGTGGTTGATCTAGATGATCTCGTACAAGGATGCCACCATAATTTATAGTCTGAGTCAACTATGCCATCACTGCAACAAACTGTTCGGTTCTGATTCTGACCATATCAAGTCGCTGATTTGGATGGTTGTCTTCCTCCTGATGTCTTTCCAACATAGCTTCCCTGTTTCCTCTAATGAAAACCATTCTGAACATAGAAATATTTTAGGCGAAGTAACATGGTAATTTGTAAATGCTATATGATATCTATATTAACATAAATTACTTTATGGATATTAATTTAACAATACTCTAACTCCTAAAGTTATCTAAACTGACCTACGATACCAACTATAAGGACCCGGACTTAAACAATACATAATATTGAATTAAATGAATAATTAACATTGAATATCTTTTCAGGTTTATAGTTTTAGAGAATTAGGATATAACTATTACATCTCAAAAGATTATAGAGTAGAAACTTCTACACAGTTTCCATTTTTTTCATAAAATATATACTCTTGAAAAAAAGATTCATGTCTGGTTCCATGTTTTAGACAGCATGACTTTTCCTTGATCCTATCCTTGACCCTAATCATCTTTAAGTCATGTGAAAAAATTTCACAACATGGGATGAGCATAAAAGGAATAGTAAGGGTTATAAAACAAAGAATGAAAAAATTTGTTCATAAATACATTCAAAACCTGAACTCTTTTTCTTACCTCATGAAATCATAATATTTATAAAAGGTGCATAGAAATCATAAATCATAAAGGTAACTTGTGGAATCCATATCACACTTACATTGTAGTTATCACAGCTATATAGGGAGTTAAATTGGAATACCCATCACAGTATATTCCCTAATTATATTAGGATAAACATTCACGTTTACCTCTGTCATGTTACCCAATTCATTGGAGAGTAATCTCAGGCTCATCCGCCTAGGTTTATCATGGAACCACCTGTATACGTAAATAATTCCCAAGAACCATAACATGATCATGACACATAACATAATCATAAACGAAAGATAAAATTTTCAAATTTCAATAATAAAATATCATTTCAAGATATTGAAAAAATAAATCCATTCTCAAAATCATTTTCAATACCAAAATACGTAAAAATAGTATATGGGATTTTATTTTTCCTTTTAAAAATATTCTGGCTTCTTAAGGAAGCCAATGATCAAATAATACTCGCGGCAGTGGAAAGGTCGTTGTCACTGCTTACGTAAAAAAATTCATTTTTTCCGTTTAGTAAAACACTTCGCATAAAAATATTCCCTTTGAATAAAATGAAATGTCAAAGGGTTTTATACACCGTATAAAATTAAGTCTTGTATAAAACTAAAAATTCCTCAATGAAAGGATATTGAGACGAATTCCCTTTCCTCGTGTCCAACTTGACTCAATCATTATTTAATCTCCTGAATAATAAACTAAAGTTAATTTCTACTTTCTTAAGAACCTTTTTCAAGTTAATTATTCCTTTTAAATCACTTATTACCAAGTTATAAACATTATTTAATCATTTATGTTAATAACGTCAATTTTGTTGACATTTGGTACTTGAGTCCAAAATGACCACCTTATATATACAAGTTGTCCATGTGTTTGACAGTTCATTATATCAAGAATGAAATTAATCATTTATATATCATATATATCATATATATATATATCCAGTATATACACGTATTTATAATTGTACATAGCATTTAGAGGTATGAAATGAAATGCACAGTTCATGGAGACGGTAAGCCATACATACGCATTAATGCTACATTCATTTCAATTTCTTATTTTAATTAAAACATAATGATACATAGTTATATTATAATTCCAGTATAATTTCATATATAATATCAAATATAATATCATTAACTCCATCCTTTATACGTCCCACAAATGGAATTAACGAGTCATATGACTTTGAGGGGGTGGTAATCCGCACTTCCTCTAATGAGATTATCGCATTTACCCATTATGGAAACTATAAATACATTATATAAATTGAAATTAAAGAAGCATAAAGAAAACATAAACATATGATATATCATATATAAATACAGTTCCATCATAATGGCCACCATGAGAGGCGGTAAGAGGTAATTGAACAATCATCGTTTCGTGTGGCGTTAATTTTCCATCCACAAAAACAGTATGTTTTTCACCAATTAGATGGAGGTGTGTGTAATTTTAGTTCGAATACCTCTTATAAAAACATCCTAGTATAATGAAGATACTGGTTTTGTTAAAAAATAAATGAATAAAAAGAGTTTAGGGTTTGGAGAAGTAAAATGAAGGAAAACAATTTAAGAGAAATTGTTACCTTTAATTTGAGTAACTCCCTTTGGATTAAACCAAAGGAATTCTTGAAGTGCCTTATGAATAAGATAAGGATTCTAGGAGTTGTATAGGGATGTTTTAGTTTAATTTGGTAGAGTTTGGAGGAGCCAAATGTCTTGATAGGTGTGATGAATTGGATAGAAATGGTCTCCTTTTATGAGGGAGAGGAGGGTCTCTTTAGGAAAGTGTGAAAATATTATTTTATTATAAACATATATTCAGTTTAAAAAGGCCCAAAAATCATTAAAGATGAATATAAGACGACTCATGGTCTAAATAAAATCATCCAATCAGAATTGGACAGGTTTTGGATAATATTTTAATCATTATAATCTTATTTATTTAAATCATTTTTTAATTATCTAAATACTACATCATTATTGAGTCAGGAATAATTTAATTTATTCAATGTATAAAAATTATAAAAAAATACTATCATGTAAGAAATATTTTTATATTTCCAAGTAATATCTATAGTCTAAAATATGATTTATATAATACCATATAAAAATTAATTACTAAAAGATTTTTGTTAATATAAAGTTTGTTCTTTTATTAAATTAATTAATCTAAAGTGTCATTATCTTTTAAAAGTGGCTCCATGGGGTCCCAAAATCGACCAAAGGATTACCATGGTCTGGAATTAATCATAAATTTTTTTTTGGACAAGTGTTAAGGTAAGTTTGAATTATTATAATATTCTTTTTACCTTGAATTACCCTATTTACCTTTAATCGCGATAAATAAAAGTCAAAAGTTACTATTGACCAAAGATTATTTTCATCTTATTGAACCAAATTTTACATACTAATAACAACCATGTATGTCGGATTTTAGAAATTAAATTCACAGATGTGGTAAAATTTCATTTAAATGGAAAAGTCAGTTTTTTTAACTACTACTAAGTGGTTTCACTATTCATCAAAAATTGAAGTTTTTCAGAAAAATACAAACAATTCAGCCTAAGTTATATATGATATTACAAATTCAAAAATGATGTTTATTTTTCCAAATTCAAAACTTAAAAGTTTCATTAATTAATTTTAAAATTAATTCTCGTTGCTAAAACAAATAGCTTGTTTTTAAGAAATAGTAACTATCAAAAGATTGACACTTGTTTATATCCAATTTCAATGTGAAATAAATTACAATTACAAAAATATGATTAATTTATAAAAATATATTCTAATTACACTTTAAAAACAATTAAAAAGATAATCTACCCATATAAATAAATTAGATTAAAATATAGTTTTGAATTAAAATACAATATGTTCACTATTCATTAAAAAATGAACTTTATCGGAAAAATTCCACAAATTTTCAAAAAGTAAATTTTGATTTCCCCATTCTAAAGAAGGATTTTATTTGGTCATATAGAATGTGTTAAAGTGAAAAAAAACTATATTTATAGACGTTTCCCCATTAAAAGGCGATAAATAGGACTTTTAATGTATGTTATGCTTAAAATTAGATTCATTCACATTTTAAGACTCTAAAATTTATTGGATAAATGTAAATACATTTAAAAAACATGTATAATAATATTGTAGTTAGTTTTTTTCATCCCACCAGTACAACGAATAGGAGTTAACTAACATTTAAAATAATAATATTATATTATTAGTGTACAACGTAAGATTTCAAAGAAACCTGTTGTTGCGTATCGGGTACGCTATCGAACATAGAAACCCTTTTAAAGTTAAACTAATATTTAATTCAAAAATATTAATAAATATGAAATATTTCTTATACTTCATTTAATTGGCATGTTACACTTACCACAAGAAGCTAACTTCCATTCGGCAATGAATGTGTTCAGATTACAACCAGATCGATGAGAGAACTTAATTTTTCCATTGGAGGAGACATAATTCATGTTATAGATTATTTGGTTCAAATTAGATCAAATAGTTGTACAAAACTAATTATATCCACAAATGTAGAGAATTAGTTTTAGACTTGCACGGTTTGGCCACACGTTTTGGCCACACCATATACTAACTGTGCACCCCTTATTTAAACAAAAAACTTAGTAATTACTCCAAATACTCCCCCAACATCCCAAATAACTAGTAACAATAAAGAAAGAATTAGGGTAGGGATACATACTAGAAACTGGGGTGCTACAATATGTCTATTATTGAGAATCCAGATTGGATTGTTAACTTCTAGAAGATGTTTTTCCATGGAATGTCTGACCCACTGGCTTGGTTTTTATTGAAACATAGATTTTACTCACATGATAACTTGGTGAAAGAGGCCTTGATGAAATAGTAGAGGTATCATCACTTCATGGATAGTTATTATTTTCTGGTTTTCTGATGAATAAAATTATTTTTGGTGGGGAGAATTGAAATATCATGACACCTGATTTCAAGTACGGTCCATTGTGTATTTTTGATCACCTTGTATTTTAGGTTAATTGTTCTTTGTACCACTATATTCTCAGTTTTTTCATTGTTTTTGATACATTTTAGTGGGTATAGAGTGTTTTTTTATTCATGTTTTAATGATTAGGTGATGAAAGAGTAGTTCCTCATGTGAGTGGAAAAGAGCATATAGTTGGAATGGATAAAATATGTATATTATATGGATAGATAAAGCCACCACCCAGAAGGTGACATATTGGTAGTTGGAATTTTCCATAGGAAATCCACTATCCAATAGGTGGGATGGAAAGAGAAATAAATATTATTATGTGTACCACTATCCATTTGGAGAGTCATCTATAATCTAAAGTAATGTGTTTTGTTCCACCAGTTACCCAATGGGAGGTTGAGGCTAGTCAGTGATGTTGTTCTAGGTGAGGAAACCTTGAATAGTATTGTAATTTCCCCTCTTGAGAACTAAATTTTAATTCTAATTTTTTCTCTGTCAGTCCTAATTTGACTATTTTTATGTAACGAATCACTGGGGATGGATTTTCCACTTCCCACTATGTTTCTAAAAATATTGAAGTACCATTTTATGATCTGGATCCCTTCTTGTATGTGTAATCTTATTTTGATTATGAAATATCATTTCTTCATATCTATCCGACATTAAGAGTGTTTAATATATTTGTTATAAAAAGATCCAGATCATGATTTATAGTTTATGGATCTAATATTAGTTATTCATCAATTATATCTTTATTTGACTCTCTAAACTATGATTACATGTTTGTGAATAAAAAATCCTTAATTGAGATAGGAAATTCAATAATAAAATCCCTATTAATTTATAAAATTATATTTTCTTTCATTGAAATAGTTTTCTATTTGGATTTTAATTATTAGTTGAAATCATTAAAAAAGGATTTCAAAAATTGTTTCAATGTGTTGAACGTATCCAATTATTTTATTTTAAATAATGTCATGATTTTTTGAAATGACTTTGGAATGACTCATTTAATTGATGAAACAAAATTTTGTTGATTTCATGATAAATAATGTCATGACATGAATTATTTTTTGAAATAAATTATTTCAATTGAATATGTATAAGTTTACAACCATTATTAGTATCTTTTATGAAATGAAATGTGATTTTTTAAACAATGTTCTGTGTAATATCTTATATAGTTATTAAGGTATGTTTTATTTATTTTTAGATATAAATTTTTTATTTTAGTTAAATATTTTTTTCCAAATTTCATGAGATGGATTTGCGTATTTCGGGGGATCGAGGCATTATAATGGTGGGAAAGGTGTTTTTGGGCATATTGTATGGTTTATGAATGGTTAGTGAAAATAGTGAGAATCACCCAGGTAACCCTATAGACTTGGATAGAGCCAAGAACATGGTTATCATAGGGATAAGAAAACCATGCAGAATCCCCATGAAACGATGATAAAGGGTTATTTTGGTATAGCATATCTTACACAGTTAATGCTAGATTTGGTAAATCGTGTATGTAAACAGTGCATCCTAGTAATGTTGAGAAATTTACAAAAATTCCATTTTGGGATTTTAAACACCAACTCAATATATCTTCCTTTATTCCTCCTTTCAACCCTAGTGACGAACCAAAGATCCCATGATCATCTAATGGTGATTGTACCACATCTCTAGGTCACTTGGAGCGTCATTGGTTACAAATAAAACATCCATGTTACGGTAATCCCACTCTTGCTTCTCTTTTTGTTTTAGAGTTCACATTTCTTCTTTATCTCTTCTAATGATCTAAAACCTTTCTCATTTGGTGATATCAAGGTTGATGCTTCAATGGGGCGTTGAATCAGGATCCATGGCCCTGATTAGGTGTGAGTTTTCCAACGAATCTAAGGTAGGTGTTATACATGTTATATCCCATGGGTTAATTTGAGATTTGTGCATGCTTGTATTTATTTCTTGGTTACCCCTTATTGTGATTTTTATCCTTTGGTGATATTTTTTTTGATGGGTGTCTGAATAATTAATATAAACCCTAGTGGTCCACATGGTGACACATGTAGGATGACTTGACCTTCAGAGGGCCACCCATGAGGTGTGCTGATACATTCAGGACATTGAATTTAGCTAAGTATGCACATGTTTTCCTTGTGACAATATATTTCCCTTTATTAGAAGGCTCAAATGTATAATGGGAGTGAAAATTAATTATTAGAATGTGCCTATACTTTGTAATTGATTAAATGATTGTTTTTCATGGTAATAAAAATGTGTTCAACAAGTTAAATGGGAATTATTACTCATGAATAATGAATTAGGCTAAAACCCCTATGAAGGTGGGTGTATGTGAAATTCTGACCAGTGGGATTGGTAATGGCTTATGAATTATCAAATTTGGTTCACTAGATGAGACATGGTGATGAAAATTTGTCTAATGTGTTGTGTATTTTAAAATGTAATTGTGAAGATATTATGGTGTGACAATGAATTATGTATTAATTGTTTGGAACTGTGATTGTTATCATTATTGGTTGTATTGGTTGTGATATGGATAAATATGGTGAATGGATAAATAAGAATGTTCACATGGCTTGTTGGGGGGATAAAGGATTGATGCTCCTCCCAATGGTAGGGTTGGACTAATTCCCTAACCTACCTGTGAATGCACGGGTTGGAGAGTCAGAATGATGCTCTATGCCCCCAATGGTTGTATTCATGGAAAATACCTGGACTGAGGCTCCATGGTTCATTTGGTGATTACTTGATATGCTCATACATAGTGAGATAATGACTTAACATGTTCTCTTATGAGGAATGATAAATTCCATGATTATTTTTTGAATAAGGGAAATGTCTGACTCATGGATTTCATGTTGATGATGAACTAAATGATGGGATGATGTAAATAAGGAACATGGAACAATAATCATATTTTGAATAGAAATGTGGAGAAAGGTTAATGAGTGTCCCTCAAACTATCTTTCCTTTAAAATAAATTTATTTTTACTTTCTTAAACTATCTTTTAGAATGGATATTTAGTAAACAATTCTAGTGGTGGAAGACTAAGCTATACTCACACTCTGATCGGGTCTCTATTGAGAACCTGAGAAGATTTAATGCTTATAGGAAAGGATATGGGCAAAGACCCTATGTTAGGGAGTTGATATGGACATGGTACTTGGATGGATGAGGTTCCAATCTTGGAGTCAGGACCATTTTTGGGATTCCAATGATTTTCATTATTTTGGGATTTGATTTACTGGGAACTGTAGCATGACATGACATATTTACTTTTGTTTGTGGTTTTTACTCAGCTTGGGAGATGTTTGGTTATGAATGATGTTGGTTGTTTCTTATTGTTTCTATTATTTATATATTTTTCAACTATGGATTACTCTGGTAATAAGGGTATAGTCTCCCGACATGATTAATCTAAACCCTCAATGGTAGTTGGAAACCTAGGGTTTATTGGGAGTAAGGTTTGTGGTCTTGTAATGACCTGGCTCGGGGCACTAATTTAGTGGAACCCAGGTTAGAGAAGTTACAATGCTATATAAAAGGATTTATTTTCTCTATCTTACTATTTGGGGATGGTATGTTGGAAATTAGTACTGTGTCTGGCCTTGGTAATGAGAACATTCCAAGGACTGGCTAAACTAGTTAAGGGATAAAACCCTATTCACCCATGGTGGGAATCATTGTTCTTGTTGTTTTTTTCATTTGATGATATTTGACCATTGGGTGACAAATATGTGGTGTGATGTGATAGATTTATGATATTTTTCACGTTTCCATAATGGAATGAGGTTGTGAATTCTTGCACCATTATAGGCACATATGTAATAAGTGACATGCATCATATTACGAACATAGACAATAGATGATTGTGTGGGATATAATGGGTAGAATACAATTGATTTTCTTGAAAATAGTGAAATGTTGTATAATGGTATGATAAAAATTGGGAAAAATGAAATAAGAATGATAAGTAATAATTAAATAATGATTCTTGATAAATAAAGGTAATTGAATTAATATGTTGTGGGAGTAAATTGGGAAATGGAAATCATTTTAAAAAAGGGTGTAAAAGGTAAGGATTGTAACAATGTTTGTTCGTTACACCATGTTATCCATGTCCATTGGAATGATGGTTGAGGGTATTGTACTAGATATAATAATTCAAAATGGTATATTTATGAGAAATGATTTTTTATGGCTAGTTAGGATAATTTCCTTATTCCTTGTGAATGTTTCACGGTTGTGTTCTAAAAAGTTCATGTCTGGAATTGTTGAGAAATTCCACCATAAAGGAATGTGTTGGTTGCGTGAAAAGATGATATTGCTGATAATTCTTCCCCAGTAGTGTAGAAATAAGACCTAGTTGTTCAAGATGATTGGGAAGATCATTTCTATAAGAACATTTGTCTCTTTGTGAAGATGATCGAACAGGACCCAGGGCAGGTCACACCGAGTTTGTTCGAGTTGGCTATGAATTTTAATATACAACTCCCACTGACCTTTATTAGAGAGGGTGGCATAGAGGTAGCTATCTTTTGGATAGATTATATCCATAAAATTCATGAACATCTGGAGACTCCTTCTGAGAAGTGAGTTAATTTGGATGCTTATATGTTGTGGGGCTAGGAAAAGTGTTTGTGGGATATCATATCTCAGAATGAACAAGTAAAGGGAATGATGTATAAGTGTTTTCAGGAAATGTTTATGGATAATTACGACCTAGAAACCAAATTGAAGGAGCATGCTACAATTTTTATGAGTTTGAAACAGGGGATGATGTCAGTAATGGAGTATGCAGGTCAGTTCATGAACATGAAATATTTTGTTCCTATTTACTGGGAGATGATGCAGGTATGGGAAGGCACTTTCTAGATGTAATTTAGCATGAGATCATATCCTAGGAAAATATATTTCAGTTGAAGTGGTTTAATAAGGTAATGGATATGGCTCTTATCTCATAAGGAATCCACCAAATAGGCATCTAGGAGTAGACATTTGGTTCTGATGTGGTGAACTCGTGGCCTGACATATTATAGTATTAAGGGACGTTTTGAGAATTTACACCATAGTAGTGGTGGACAACATGACAATAAAAAGGGACCAGTATATCAGGTTAGTGATGGAGTTTGTTGATAACAATGTGGTAGGCTAAGACACAAGTGAAGTCAGTGTTCCCAACCACCTATTGAGTCCAGATCATATAGAATGATGGTCTATGTCCAGAGGACCTCTAAGAACCTACAGAAGAAAGAATGGTTTGGAGGAAAAATATTAGTGTAGAGTGTGGGTATATGACAAATAAACTCATATCAGGAAGGTAGTTAGAGATCGACAACCTATACTAGTAGGGTTTTTGGATGTGGAACTCTAGGGAGAGACCACACATACCAGCAGGGTAGTGTAGCGCATAGTACTCAGGCTAGGTCCCAGGGTAGAAGGATAGGCCACCTGCATACAGTTTAGTCTACACATCAAAGAGGCAAGGCTGGACCTTCTAGATTCGAAGGAACAATTCTTATAGCCTCCACACATGAAAATTATCCATTTGACATGGGTGACAAACATTCTGTTATTTCTGCAGAGTTCATAGTATTACTATACCTAACTGTGGAAAGTGAATGTGGAGATATGTCACTTGATACTCTATTGGGGGTACGAGTTTAGAATATATTGTGGTGTAATTGTTGTGCCCTAGAGGTTGGTGGATATAGTTCCCTATGGGATCTATATGATCTAGAGATGCAATGTTTTGAACTAATATAAGGTATGGATTGATTGTTCAGTATCAATCCAATATCGATTGTTATCGACATAAGGTAACATTTGCATCTTCCAATGGACACACTTACTTCTTTCATGTAGAGTGGTATGTTTGAGTAGGCTATGCAAGTAAAATTTTCAGCAGTTGGGAGATCTCATGGCCCAAGTGGTATGCCTTGTTAGTGATGATGGATAAGTGGAGCCATATGCATTTCCTCTAGTGGTGGATCTGTTCCAAGATGTGTTTCCTGAGGACATCTCGAGGGAACCACCTAATAGAGATGTTGAATTTATGATTGAGTGGCTACCAGGGGTAGAACCAGTATCCATTCCACCATATTGATTGGTAATAGGAGAACTCCAGGAGCTCAAGGATCACCTGGAATTGTTGGATAATAAGGGATTCATTCAACCTAGAATGTCGCCACGGGGAACACCCATGTTGTTTTCTAAGATGGACGATAGGTCGTTGAGATTATTTGTTGATTACATGAAGTTTAAATAGATGATAGTTAAGACTGATACATTCTTCCCAAAATCAATGACCTATTTGACCAATTTTTGGGTGCCATAGTGTTCTCCAAGATCAATTTGAGATCAGGATACCATCAGTTAAAGGTGAGACCTTCTAAAGTACCATGGGAAGCTTTCTTGAGTAGGTACGATTTGTATGGTTTTTTTTGTGATATCGTTCAGGTTGAATAATTATATGTTTATGTTCATGGACCTAATGAAATGGTTATTTATCCCTTATCTGAATCAGTTCATTGTGGTCTTTGTTGATGTCATACTTGTGTACTCATGAACTCTTTATGATTATGCCCGAAAAATTGGTATCCTCTTGAGTACACTAATAGATCATCAACATTATGCCAAGGTATTAAATATTTTAGTTCTGTATTGATATATAATATTTTTTAGGAAACATAATTTCTAAGTCATGTGTTTATGTATATCTAGAGAAGGTGCGGGTTGTGGTGACTTGGGAGCATCCCGAAAATATTTCTCATATTCGAGGCCTTCTGGGTTTGGTCGGTTATTAATGGATGTTTATTAGGGATTTAACTAGTTTAGAATAACCAATTTCAAGAATTACCTTCAAGGGTGATAATTTTGAGTGGTCAGATTCTTGTTATAATGCTTTTACAGAATTGAAGAAGTGGTTGGGTACCACACCATTTCAAATATTACCTGAACCGGGTAGAAGTATCACCATGTTCTATGATGCATCTAGTGTTGGACATGGAAAAGTGTTGACGAAGGATGTTTGAGTTAAAGATTACGGGTCGAGATAGTTGAGAACACATGAATGAAACTACCCTACTAATGATCTTGGGTTAGTTATTGTAGTTTATGCCTTGGAGTCTTGGAGGCATTAATTGTTGGGAGAACAAATCATGATTTTTTATAATCATAAGAGTTTAAATTATATCTTTTCATTGTGGGATTTAATTTTTTTGCAGGGAAGGTGTGTTTAGTACCTACAATACTTTGATTTTGAGTTGGTTTACACACCGAAAAATGAGAATAGTGTTTTAGATTCTCAGAGTTTGAATAATTGGATATAGGTGGTTCAGAAGTCCCACACTGAATATAAAATCAATTCATTGATCGCAAAGATTCACATGGATGTAAAGTATTGGAATGGATAAATATACCTTGTATCTTAAGTGTGTGATTCCATACCTTTTAGCCAGGTTATAGATATCTAGCTAGAGGATCTAGAGTGTTTGGCGATGAGAGAAGGTCATAAAGTTATCGAGTCACCTTCATGTTTTTCCTTGGGTGGTGACAGAATCATCTCTGTTAGTGGTTATGTGGGGGTACCAGTGTGTTTGCTTGAATATTTGATAATTGAGTTCTACTTATCAAGGTGGAGAGTCCATATGGGCTTGAGTAAGATGTATCATGATATTCATAGTTAGTAATGGTGTCTGATGATGGAGAAGGGAGTTTTGGGATTTGTGGTGTGATGCCTTACCTATAAATAGGTGATGGCCAGGGTATCATCATCTAGGTGGTTTATTATAGTCATTTCCCATCCCATAATGGAAGTGGAATGATGTAACAATAGACTTCGTATTGGGTCTTCTAAGGATGCCTCAGAAAAATGATGCAAACTAGGTTGTTGTGGTTCAAATAACTAAAGTGTCCCATTTCATGTCAATACAAAATACATACACAGTTAATCAATTGGGTGAGTTGAATTTTCAAGAAGTAGTGTAGTTTCATGGTGTGACGAGAACAATAGTTTGAGATAATGATATGTGTTTCAAATAATGATTCTAGCAGAGATTAAAAAAGGTTATTGGTACCCAGTTTTTGTTGAGTATGTCTTATCACCCACAATTAAATGAGCAGTATGAACATAGGATTCAAGTATTAGAGGACATTTTTAGAACTTGTGTCCTAGATTTTGGTGGTCCAAGGAAATAACACTAATCAATAATCATGTTTTCTTTCGATAATAGTTTCTAGCCTATGATTTAGATGGAGACTTTTTAGGCACTATATGGAAGACCATTTAAATCTTTATTGTGTTTGATTATGGCAAGGGATTCTGAGCTGCTAGGACGAAGTCATGTACATGAGACGTCAGAGATGGTTTGGTGATTCATAATCACATGAATATGGATTAGAGTATGAAGATGTCATATAATGATTGGTGTTTTAGACCTCCTGAGTACCTGTTAGTGATAGATTGTTTCTTTGGGTGTCGCCAAGGTTGGTTCACCGTCGAATTCGGAGATAGGTCTGGTTAGTGCCCAGGTACATCGGGACATTCAAGATTGTGGAGAGGGTCACACTGTTGGCATACTTACTGGAACATCCACAGTGGTATAGTGGGATTTGAAATGTTTTTCATGTTTGAAAACCTCCGAACTATCTTCCTGATCCATCTCATGTGATAAAAGTTGACGATCTTGAGATTGATTCTGATGTGTCCAATAATGAGTATCTGAGTTATATTGTGGATCATATTAAGATGGTTTTGTAAGTAAAGGTTTCTCCTTTGGTTCATGTTCTATGGTAGCATGGAAACATACATGGAGAAAATTGGGAGCGAGTGTCAGATATGTGGGCCTAATGGCCTCGTCTCTTTTCTATAGAAACATAGTGATGGTTGGGAAGAGTGGCTCAGGGACTAGCCATCCTAATGTGGGGAGGTTGTAAGATGATGAATCATTATTAGGGTATGTTTTGTTAGTGTTTCAATTAAATTGTTTTATTTTTTTTTGAATAGGTAATTTTCAAAGTTCATTAGAAGGATTAGGGTGTTCATTGAGTTTGAGACACAGAAATTGAGGAAAATGTAGTTTCCAGGCATGTCACACGATTTTCACATGGATTGTAAAAACTATGCATATCATCCGATGTAACTATATAGCCTTGGAAAGAGGCTTAAAATTGTTATAACATGTTAAAGATGACTGTGTGTAATTCCCTAGAAACATTGTGAGAGAGGGATTTTGGGACAGTATCCCTCACACGGTTTACGCATGGTTTGGACAACTGTGCATATAAACCGTGTAGCCTAGTAATGTTCAGAAATTTTTAATAATGCCACTATTGGATTTTAAAACCCTTCTCAGGATTTCCTCATTTATTCCCCCTTGAAACCATAGTGACAAGCTAAATCTGCCAATATATTCCAAGGCATATTCTCCTTCATCTCTAAGTGGTTTGGAGTTTCTTGAGTTGTGAATCGATGATCTGGGTAAAGATAATCACCCTCTTGCTTCTCATTAGGGTTTAGGGTTCACATTTCTTATTTATCTCCTTCTGAATCTCTAAAACCCTTATTTTTCGGTGAGTTATAGGTTAAGGAATTCAATGAATGTTTAATCAAGATCCAAGGACTCGATTAGGTGTGCATTTAAAAAAACCATGGTAGGTAGTCTAAAAGTTATATCCCATATCTTCGTTTCAGATTTTTGAAATGATGGGTTTATTTATTGGTTACCCCTTGTTTTAATTTTATCCTATGGTGAGATTTAGTGTGATAGGTGTCTAAATGATGAATGGAAACCCTAATGGTCTTTATGGGACACATGGTCGTGACATGACCATTATAGGGCCACCCATGGGGTGTGCCTATACTTTAGAATTTTAGATGTTAGATAAGTATGAGGAAGGTTTCCATGTGACAATGTAGAGACCTTGAAAATCATTTCGAAATTTTTAATAGGAGTGAAAATGGTTTATTGTCATGTTCTGATGCATAGTGATGGCTTAAAGGATGGTTTCTCATGGTAATAGAACTGGGATAAATTAGTTAAATGGGAATTATTTTTCATGGATAACGAATTTTGTAGAAACCCCTTAGATTTCGGGTGTTTGGGAAATGTTGACACATGGGATTGGTAATGGATTGTGAATTGTTGAATATTATTAATGGGAAGAGACATGGAAAATAGAATTCAACTAATGGGTTTTGTGTTGTAAAATGTCATTTTGAACAGGAAATGGATTAACATTGAATTCTGTGTTAATTTTTGTGAATCATGATTGTTATCATTATTGGTTGTATTGGTTATAATATATATAAATATGGTAAATGGATAAATAATCATGTTCACATGTCTTGGTGGTTGGAAAAAGTACTGATGCTCCTCCCATGGTTAGGGTTGGACTGATGCTCTAACCCACCCATGAATGCATGGGTTGGGGAGTCAGAATGATGCCCCCCCCCCCCTCAATGGTTGTATTCAATAAAAATACCAAGAATATGTCTCCTAGGTAAGTGTGGTGACAACTTGATATTCTCATCCCAAGTTAGATAGGGAATTAACTTATTATCTTATGTGTAATGATAAATGACTTGAATAATGGGTGAATAAGGGAAATGTCTAACTCATGGATTACAAGTTGTTAATAAAATAAATGGTGAGATTATGTATATAAGGAACTTTGAACTATAATACTAATAGTAATAGAAAATTAAATAATGTTACTGAGTGGCCCCTAAACTATCTTTCCGTTAATTTCCAGTTATTTATACTTGCATGCACTATTTATTAGACTGGATATTTTTTAGACACTATTAGTGGTGGCCTACTTAGTTTTAATCTCACACTACGTGGGCCTTCGTTTTGGAACCCGAGTAGATTTTATGCATGTAAGATAGGTCAAGGGGAAAGATATATGCTAGGGACTAGTGTTGGAAATGGTATATGAATGGATGAGGTTCTAGGCTTGGAGTCAAGATCATTTAGGGGATTCTGATGTTTATCATTATTTTTGGTTTTTATTCACTTCACATTGTATCATGACATGACATATTTATTATTGCTCGTTGTTGGTACCCAGTTTGTGAGGTATTTGGAAATGCATTATATTGGTTGTTTCTTATTGTATCCACTATTTATATTGTATTCTATTGTGGATTACTCTAGTAATGAGGGTATAGTCTTCCCAGAAGACTAATCTAGACCCTCACTAATAATCAGCTACCTCTGGCATATAGGGAGGCATGCTTGATGTCATGTGACGACCTAGCTCAGGGCACCGATTTAGTGGCACTCAAATCGGGGAAGTTACATATTGGGTATGATTTAAAAATATGGATTGAAATGTTTTGAGATTGATTGGAATTAAAAGTAATCCCTTGTATATCTAAATTTATTGAAGCATGTGGGATTGTGGGTAGTTTTGTAGAAATAATGCACATTGGACTTTTTTTATCTCTACCTAGAAATGCATTTTTGATGAAAATGATTAATAAAATTCAATTAGGGTAAAGATTGATTTCATTTGGTTGTTCTAATATTTGTATGTGGATTAAGATCAAGGGATTTATGCACACCTGGAGCCATAATTCATTGAGATGTGTATGAATCCTTGTACTAACTTAACCATGACACACTTTACTATAGGTTTTTATTGTAAATGATTTACAATTTTTATTTTTTGATGAAAATTTATATTAATTCTTATTTATTTGGAACATATTTTTCAGGACTTTTTATGGAGATATATCATTATGCCTGTTTTTAATCACAATTGAAATGATCTTAAATTCATGGTATATGTTGAAATGCATATTATTTTCCATCCCTTTTTTATTAACAAATGAATATTTTTTTGTTTATTTGGTTTTTATAGATTATAGAATATTTGGTGGCTTCCGAATGAGATATTGTTTCTCATACCCTAGTTATTCTTTTGGGAATTTGTTAAAATTCATATACCAAGTCCTGGAATAAGGAAACTACTGATATCAAGTAGTTGATATTCTTAATTTGTGGTAAATTAGACTTCCAATGATTGGAATAGAATGTTTTTTAATTTTTATGATCACTACATGTGATGATAAACATTATTATTATGTGGAGATTGTGGTTTTTCTACCATTTTTTGATACATTCACATGTTTTCTTATGGTATCTCTCTCTAGAAGTTTTTTTGAAATACAAGATTTCTAAGGTTTTTATTTCACTAATTTTTTATCGTTGTGTTTTTTATTTTGGAAAATAAATTCCCTCTTAATTTAATTAAACAAACATTTAATAGAATTTTTCTCATGGGGATCAAGAACACCCATGTGTCCACTTCATGGTTGATTCAAGAATCATATAATTGGGTTAAATGGTTTGGTTTTGGAACCTATATTATCTAAATTTCAGGTTTTTAGTTCAGTTCATAGAATATATTCAGTGTATTTATTGATTTTTTGATAAATTATGAGTAGTTTATTTTATTATATTGGGCACGTAATGTCTATTCTCTGGTTTCATAAGACCTATACTAATTCCACTACAATTTCATGAATGTTGAAAAATATATTATTTTATTTAGAAGCATATGATTTAACATATTTTTTTATATGGAGGGTAGTGATATATTCAGATGGCCAAATAAAATATAACTAGAAAAAGATTTTCATATTTTATATATAGGGGATGAAGACTAGGTTGTATACATTTATTTTTTATTTACATTCCATCACTGATTTATTATATATTGATTATTTAGATTTTCATTTATGATTTTGGAATGAAAGTATAACTTAGAGAAATATAAAGATTGATTTTCAAGATAATTTTTTTTTGTATTTTACACTAATTGTAGGGATAAATAACTTCCATATGTGTTCCTTTGATTCATTGGAACTATATTATAGACCTTGGGAACCATGAATAACATTTGAGCCTATAATGATCCAGCTCAAGTTTTGGATTTGTTGAAAAATTAGGATTTTTTTACATATTCACATTGAAATAGTTTTAATTTAACGAGAGTTGATTGTTTGAGTATATTAATAATTTAAAATGAACAATACATTACCACTATGAAGAAGAATAGTGTTCATGATGCACATAGATGAAAGGATGATGTGAGTTTTAAAATGATAAGTATTGAAAAATACAATATATATATGGACATTTATATGATTGACCTTATAATGATAATGGGAGGAGATTAACACTATCTTTTTTAGAAAACTATTAAATTATATATTAATTTAAAGAAAAAAGTTTTACAAATAGAGAATTTTGAACGGCTAAAAAAACTACAAAACATTCTTCTATTCAACATTAATTTTGATTGAATGATATGTCTCAATAATAGTGTTTTTGTCCCATTAATACAAGAATTGATGGAGATATTGGATGAATATGATAATTAATTATTCATAATTCATCATGGATGTATGAAAATGTATAAATATATTAGAGATAATTTTTTAATGGAAGACATTCTGTTGTATATTTTCATGTATGTATCTCATTGATTGGTACACTACACTTTAAGGATGGGAGATATATGTAAGGGGTTGTTTCACCATTATCCATTCCAAAATTTAATTGTGAAATAATCATGATGGATTTAATCACGGGACAACAAAAAAGATATATATGGGACAAGATTCTATTTTAGATATAGATGGTCGCCTTATAATATTAGCACATTTCATTTATATTATAGAAGATTTATCCCCTGACCAACGCTTCAAGATATATTTTAATTAATATGTATGTTTGCATGATGTAGCACTATCACTCATGTAATAATGATATATGAAGATTACCTCAATGTTATGGAGAATTCCTGAGTGAACACTAGATATATACATATATATATTATCATGATATATCATCCTTGAATGGATAGTCAGTCTAATATGGACATTTAATACCTAGAAGATATGCTGAGATCATTCCCTTTGGACATCGATATTATATGGGTTTAACATCCTCTTATATGTAAGTGTTCATAGAATTAAAACTTTCACTCAACCATTTATAGGGATCCTTATCATCTCTATTTTGTAAAAAAAATATGTAATACTAATATGAATGAATGGATTTTTTGAATTAAATTAATATATAATTTAGATTGATGGGGAAATAAATGGGTAGGATTGATACATTAAGTATCATATTACTGAAAATCAGAGTTAATAGGAGGGAAAGGGGAATAACCAACTCCAAGATATGGAGTTTATTGAATTTTATTAGGTGTTAATATAGATTTCTTCTTTGAATATTTCTATGATATTTGGAAATAAAGGTAAGTAAATACATATATATATCATTCCATATGAGATTTTTAATCATATCATTATTGTAAATATAGTGATTCTATCCTTTTACAAATATTGTTAAATTATTTTAATCACAATTAACAATCAAATACCAAAAATTATCATAATGTCAAGTGTATTAGTTCGGATAGGTGCATGATTATAAAACATGAAAAATAAAATAAATAATAATTTATTTAATCATCATAATGTGATCGCAAATTTATTTGAGCTATTACATCTACATATGATATCCTAGGGAATACATGAACAAAGGGATGATATAAAAAGCCCATAAAAGGAATGAACATTGGAATAAATAATAACATGAGTTACATGGGAAAATATCATTACATAAAATGCATGGATCATGGATAAAATAATAGATTAATAATGTATATAACATGGAATTTTATGGATATGGAAACGTAGGAATGTAGAAGAAATATACAACATGACATAACCATTAGTAAAGGTTAACCACAAAGACTATATCATATGGTGTACAAAGTCCCATAATGGATTTGGTTTACTCTATAATCCCATACATGATGTATTGTGAAACTAAACCTTAATCAATGAATTATAATGCTATTTGGGATCACCCAACATTACATGTTCATTCGTATGTTTTTCACATGCAGAATCAAAATAGGGAATAAACATAAAGGTTTCCCCTGGAAATAAATTGGTATCATAATTATGTCGTAATTTATAACCAATGGATGTATAATAATAGTGACAATATAAGAATGGATTTAAATCATACATGTACTTTAATAATATAAATTATCCATAGATCATGAAAAATTATGTCCCACTAGAGTGAAAAGAGGGAAAATAGTTTTTAAGAAACATTAGAAATGAGAAACATTAGTGAGGGGTATGAGAAAATATAGAAGAGTATTTAAAAAGTAAAATGGAATATTCTTGTGTATAAAATTATAAATAATATAAGATAGATTTTCAATATGAAATGGGAGATTTTAGGGAAATAATAGTGACTTAAAATATATTATGGAGTGTACGTGAAAGTTGATAAGAAATATGAATGTTCCCATTAATCGAGCATGGTGGAATTGAGAAGGGAATCATGTAAAAAAAATATATTAAATAAGTATTAATCGTTCTACATACATAGGTTTGGAAAATAAAAATATTATTTATAATAATTACATAATAATAATTATGTAATATATTGTTGTAGAAAAAGAGAAAGCATAACCCAAATTAATTTGGATGTTCTGAGGGATTCCTTAACTAATATATAAAAGTTTTATACACATTAAATAAATTTCCTAGATAATATAATTAGATACAATTATAATATAATTTAATACCTATTCAACATATATTTGATATAGTAAAATTTAATTTTGTTCAATTATGACCATTTCTATAGGTTATAATGATTAATTTTGTTATTCAAGGTGCATTTATTTAAGGATTTTCAGATTTTTTTCCCTTTAGATTAATTATTAGAGTTACTTTTAAGTGTAAAAAATACTCCATATTTGAAATTATATTATATTTATTGACCAAGATATTTTCAAATTGTGTCCTTTATCATTTTTTCTTTCTGATATGAGGATTATTCATTAGATAGAATGCTTATGATTATCGTTTAGTTTCTTTTGGCAGTTTTTGATCACTATTGACAAGTTTTGTTTTTGTATTTAATATTATCCATATTTTATAAGTCTATAATAGAGAACAATTTATCATATAAATTTTAGAAAAAATAACCATTATAATGGTTTTATGACCCTCCATGGAGGCAATAATGGAAAATGAAAACACATCATCCACAAGGGTGGTATATCAACCAATCATAGTTGATGTTTTAATTTTTAGAATAAAATGACAAGTGAATATATATGATGACGTAAATTCCATTAAAATAATAAGATTATTGTATATATATATATATATATTTGGTGTTATTTTTCTACCTTGTATTGTGATAGTGAGGGGAAGATAAAAAATTAAAAGATAAATAAGTATGATTCTACCTCTTCAATGTTATCTCTATGAGAAACACATTATTATAGTTGGTTTGTGTATTTTAGTGAGGCTATAAATACATGTTTAAAATGTCTCCGAGAGGAATTTTGAAGAATATAATCATGATCCAAATCATATAAGGTGTGATGAGAAGAAGTGGGGAGGGTTGGTATTTGTAGTCGGTGGAGATGGGTGTTTTCGATTATTTTATTAGATCATGAATAATAATAGATTATATTCATGTTAATATGTACAATAACTAGTTCATGATTGTTTGAAATAATGGTTTCTTACATGATCCTTGTCTCAATCAGAGATATATTTGAGTTGAAATATAAAAAAAATGCAAATTACTACATTTCACAATTCACAATGAATTCAACTATTTTGGAAAACCCCCAAAAACATACCTAATTAAATTTAAATGTGAATATTACAAAAATGGACACCATTTTATGAAAATATATTTTCATATATGAGGAATTCAATTTTAAAATAAAATCATTATTTATTCCAAAATAGAAATTTTGATATTAGAATTTATTTTATAAAACATGGGATAATAAATTACTATTTTTTAGAATTATATTATAATCATAAAGAAAAAAAATTAATTTATGACTCTATTTATGAAAATAATGTTTCTTTTAAATCATTACATTATTTATAAAATTTTAAATAATCATTCACATTTCATAAAATTACGAACACTTAATTTATCATTTTCAAAACATTTATTAACTTTTCCCAAGATATAAATACATCATATATTCATTTAAAATATGTCTAATTTTTTTACACATTCATATATGAGGTTATTATTCTATTATTAGGGTTACTATTTTGAAATTTTATATTACTATTCCAATGGGTAGGTTACTATTCCATCGGTATAGGATCATTAATTTCTATAATTACCACATTCATTCTTCATTTATGAGAATAATGTTTTTCTTCAGTTCTCTATGTGATTTATGGATTTTATACGATATAAAATAATTATAAGGAGGTAAATTCCCTTGATAAAACCTTTGGTCATCACATTCTTCCCCCATTTTGAAATTTTGACCTCGAAATTTAATTTTACCTTCTAATGTAAAAATATTTGAGGGTGTTTCTCTTTCATCACTTCCTCCAGTTCCCATATCACCTCTTCATAATAATCAGTCATCCAAAAAAACATTGACATGATATGTTGTTTTTTTTATAAGGCATTTTCTCTACAATCCTTGATCATCACTAAATGCACTTTATAAGAGTGTTCATTCTCATGTTTTATGAGTAATGGATTTATTACAAGTGAGGGTTCATGTTGTACTTTAATAGGAGAGATATAAGGACAACATCATGAACAAGATCCATATTTGGATCAGGTTTATTCAGTTGGTGATATATTGTATGAAATTAAGGATCTCAAAGGGGACAATGCACCTTGTGATAAAATTTCATTTCTATCCAAACTACCTGACACTCTTCCATAGTGACATTGGATTGAAGACTTTGTATCTAACATCAAACACCATGTCCCTTAAATGATAGTTAAAATATATCTTATACTAAATCTTATTTTCTTTGACATGTTTTTGGATATCTTAAACATTCTATGACATCTTATTCATAAGATCTGGTCCATGTGGGTTTCATTTTCCAACATTATCCCAACAAGTAAGACTTATACATCTCTTACCTTAGAGATATTCATATAGATCCATGTCAATACACTATTTAAAGTTATTGTTTTATGATAACTCAACCAATGGGTGATGTTGATCCAATCCCCCTTTGAATTCGATTGAGAAATCTATCAGAATGTCCTAATTTTTCGGAATAGTCCTTTAAGATTTACCATCAATTTGGGGGTTATTGAACATTCATAAAATCCAATTCAATAACTAATGCATGTTAATACGTCTTAATAACTTAAATTCTATCCATGGATCATGATCAAAGATGATTGAATGTGTAACCCCATATAGCCACACCACATCCTTCTCATATATCTTAGAATGTTTTTCAACTGGGAGATCATCCTAAATAGTGATAATATGCGCTGTCTTAGTGAGTCGATCCACCACTACACATATCAAATTATTTACTATGTCTATTTTTTTGGAGACTTTTTATGAAATAGATAGTGAAATTCTCCCATTTTTATATGTTGATAGGATATGGTGGCATCATCCATTTAGAATTTTTCCGTATAGTTTCTATTTCTAACATACCAAATAACCTAAGATTTAATCGTTAATTTCCTTATTCATATTGTACTACCATATATGATAATGAAAATCATTATACATCATTGTACTTCCTAGATGGTTAGATAAATATGAACTATGTGTATTAAACAATATCTCTAACTCTATCTCTTGTGATGAAGGCACACAAATCCTTATTCCAAACCAAATAACACCATCATAATAGACATGTATCTCTTTTATCTTCCAATCTATTACTAGTTTAACCTCTTCTTATAGATCCAAATCAAACCTTTTTGATTCCTTGATCATCTCATGGATAGCTGGTTGGGATATCATTTGGAAAAGATTTCATATATTCTATACTGTTGTGATTTAAAAAATATATCCTTTTCTTATCCATGATGATTGGGTATTTAGCAATCCACATCGTGGATAATATCAGAGTTTATTCTCTGGTTAGGGCATCAGATACTTTGTTTTCATTTCCCAAAAAGTATTGAATAGTGAAATCATAGTCCATGATTATATATAACCATATTCTTTGATTCATGTTGAGTTCATTCTATTTTATAAAATTCATTATTCACTTACGATTAGTATATATGTCACACTTATCACCTGAGAGTTTTATTCTCTATATTTTCAAGGAAAATATCACCTCTCTTAGCTTCAAATCCTTGGTCAGAAAGTTTTTATCATGGATCTTTAATTTCCATGTGGCATAGACTATCACCTTATCAATCTGTATGAGTAAAAAATCCAATCCCTTTTTTTAATCATCGTATTATATATCATAAACATCTTAAATTTTGGTAGTGAGAGTGAAAGTGCAATGATTACCCTCTTCTTGAGATCCTTGAAGCATTACTCACATTCATATCTCTATACATACTTTACCCATTTATATCTAAACCTAGTTAGAGGGTAAGAGAATCATGAGAAATACCTCACACAACAATGGTAGTACCTAGATATTCCATGAAAACTATTGATCTCCATTACTAGTGTTGGCCTTAGATATTTCACTACAGCCATTTTCTTGGAGGGGTCAACAAATATTCTATTATTGGTGATAAAATTCCCCAAGAATGATAAATCATCCATCCAGGGCACACATTTACTATACTATACCTATATTCTCTCCCTTCATAATGTCTTTAGCATAGTATTCAAATTCTCTTCATGTTCCTATTTCCCCTTATTGTATATGATACTATCATCTATAGTGAACACCACAAAATTTTCAAGGTAATGAGAAAAGAATCTATTCGATATGTCCATGAATATTTCTGGAGAATTAGTGGAGAAAAAAGGAATCACTATGAACTCAAAGTGTCAATATATCATTTTAATGGTAGTCTTCCAAATATATTTATTCGTTACTGTTAATTGGTGATATCTTTACAGAGGGTCCACCTTAGAGAAATAATTTTATACGTGTAAATTTTTGAACAAGTCATCTATCAATGGTTGGGGTAGTTTTTCTTTATCATGATTGTTTTTGAGCTCATGATAATCAATGCATATTCCCATTAATCAATATGTTTTCTTTACAACAATGAATGGAACACCCCATGGTGAATCTATTGGGTGTATGAAACCCTAGTCCAAATTTTATTTTAACTACTTCCTCAGTTTATCCAACTCAATAGCCAATATTCTATAAGGATTCATTAATACATGAAAATGTAACAACCCAAAAATTTAAGCTTTTAGAAATTGATTATTTAATTATTTAAAAAAAATAACATGTAATTTAACATGAACTTAAATGTTATCATTAATATGAAGTTTCCTTTTTTATTAATATAGATAAAATATTCCCATTATTTTACTATGGGATATGTAAGTGCATATTGATTCTTTTATTTTATTTATAATATAATGACAAACTGATAAATAATTAAATAGTTTCTCATATATATTCCGGTGGTAAAATTATAGTTATAATATATAATAATCATGAATATAAATATATCAAAATAATGTTAATAAATATTAGAAAGGTACATGAAATTAAATAAATGATTATAATATTATTATAAGCATATATATATTTATATATTTATATTAATATAAGATTTATATCTGTTTAAAATTAGATAATAATTGAACTTTGAAATGTCAAACCAAAATAAATATGTGAAATATGATTGGGATACATGAAATATTATTCTTTTAGATTAAAAATAATTTCACCAACATAAAATAAATAATTGTAATGATAATGTGTGTTTTTTTTGAAAATGTATTAAAATATTTAAGGTTAATAAAATCATAGAAATTTATTATGATAAAATTAGCATGTAAATTACTAATTAATCAAAAACTAAATTATATTCTAATATGTGATTAATAAATAATTATATATCAAAATATGTACATTTTTATATAGTATATAAATATATAAACAACTCTCTCTATATATAGTTTAAACTTGTTGGGAATATATATATACTAAATTATAACCTTAAAAAATTCCTGATAAAAGAGAATTATTAAAAAATGGAAATAATAAGAAGTTAAAATGAAAAAAATTGAAGTTAAAACATAAAAAATGGGGGAAAAATAAAAAACATCATGCGTGTCATGTCGTCATCCTTTGTGGGACCTTTTCGGCACCAAACCAGACCATGACAGACATCATGTAGACCATTGAAAATCCCTAACAGCCCTGATCTACCAAAAACAACCACCATAACCATATGATGCCAAGCTATTTCGATTCATCCCCCACATAAAAGGTTGAGACTCTATATGTGTCCCTTTCAATCAATGCCACCGCCTCCTACAAGGTTCACTGGAAAGACTTCTTCCGCGAGACATGTGGTAGGCGACACCCACATCACTCATCGCCACCCTCCTGATATGTTTCCCTCCTCCTGACAACTATATTCTGACACTGTGTATTATCCTCAACCACAACCCACACCCTAGCCGACATAAAAATAAATGAAAACCCAACTGTTTTTAACTCCTCCGTCATCCGCAAGTAATAGGGGTAAAAATACTCTTTATGTTTAATCATTTTTTCCAACATCTCCTTGAAGCTAAATGGGTACCTATATATATGTAGCATTTATAGTAAGAATAATTCCTCATTGGACCACCCACCACAAAGTCTAAGCCTTTTTCTTTCCATCGTCTTTTTAATTACTAGTTTGAACACAACCGTTGAGATGGCCACGCCTTCACTCACCTGAAGAAGAACTCTCCATTTCCCTCTACTTCTTCATTAATTTCACATAAATGTAAGGGGAATAATTTTATTTGAAATATATAGATATATATTATATTTTCATATTTCATGCACATACACATTTATGTGATAATTTCATGTTATTCATTATATTAAAGTAAGATTATACTACAATTCCAAATTTTAAATTTTTTCTAGGTATATATGTACATGTATAGATATATATGTATTGTTAATAATTTCAAGTTTTCAAATATATATACATATATTAAATGAATATATGATTTTTTATTTATTCTTCTTCAAGTTTTTTTTATTTAAATATATGATATATATATATATATACACACATTTCATTTAATTTTTAATACAAATGTTCAAATATTTATATGTTAGAAGTCTTATTTAAATATTCTAATTAGGAATGAAAGCTATCTAAATTTATATAATGGGTGTCATTAATTATATTTAGAGGTATATGTATATATATATATATTCATTTTCGTCATTGAATGTTTCTAAATGAATTTATAATCAATTTCAAACAACGAACTCATCCAACTTAATATTTTTAAATTATTCAAGGAAGAATTTTATATTTACTTTTACATATAATGGTTCCTGATATTATAATTATATATATTCATATATATATTTAATGGAATTATCTACTGGAAATATTAATTTTACAATTACTATTATGCACGTCATTATTTTAAATTCTTATATTTTATGTGTTTTATTATAATTCTAGGGAAGTAGTGTTAAATGTATATTATTTCATGTGACATTAAATTTAAAATAGATAAAATTTTATTTGAATGTATTATATATTGGTCATTGAATAATTTTTTTTAAGAAAATGCGAATTTAATATATTTATTTAGGGATGAGTTTTAAAAGATAATGTTTAATGTTTTAATGGAATTGTATTTATTGAAATGTTTAATCAAATGGATGTTAATTATTTTATTAACATACCATGAAATAGATATTTTAGTTCCAATTATTTCAAGTGATTTTTCTATGAATATTAATTTTTATATATTTGTAAACATTCATGTGTATCCAATGCATTTTTATTATTTAAAAAAACCCCATTGTAAAATGTATATATGTAATGAAAGATAAAAATGTTTTTAATAAATAAAATGGAACTTGAACATTATAAATAAGAAGTGGAGTGGGGTTACCTATTCCTAACACAATTGGGTAGGCCCAATATATATTTCATTGTTTAGGTAACCCAAATGTTTTTTTTACTGAAGCATTGTTAGTATTATTTGAAAAAAAACTAGCTTATTTGAAAATTATTTCCACACATAAGTAATTTCAAAAAAAATTTAATGTTTTCAAAAGAATAACTATTTGTATAGGCATTAAAGAATTTCTAAATACATAAGAATTTTCAAACAGTATATCTATTATTTTAAAATTTGTAATTATTTTCAATAAATTTTCAAAATCCTATTTTCAAATGATTTTTCAAAATATTTTTCAAAAAGATATTATATTTTGAATGGTTTTTTCAAAAACATTGTTTCAAAAATATAATTATTTTAAAAATTATTTATAAATTATTTTTCAAAGATATGTTTTTATAAAATTATTTATGAAAGGTATTTTCAAAGCTATTTTTAGTTCAATTTTGAAAAGTATTTCCAAAATGATTTTTTAAAAGGTATAACTATTTTCGAAATGGTTTTTCATTGCACAAACAAAAACCCCTTACTGTGAAGGTTCCCTCACCGTATATTTTTATAAAATGTTTTTAGGTTTATATAGATATTATATGGAGTTTAGGTCAATAACTAGTTATATATATAATTTTCATCACTGCCTTTTTATTAAAGTATTAATTTTTGTCATATGTAAATGTGGTTGTTTTCCATCAAAACCTAAACAACAAAATATCATCCCTTATAAATGTATATATATTTTTAATTTCATATTAAATAAAAATATATAGAATATTTTTTGTACCAGATCTAGAAGCATGGGTTTTGGGATCATAATAAAAAAGAAAAGAATAATTTCAATAGAGAACTCAACTACTTACTCAAGAGGAATATCAGAAAAATTATTTAGGGAACACATCAGTGTATTATTTCAAATTGTGGGTGTATTCAAACAAGATACTCTCCTTTTTCATAATCATTTGAGATATATATTTTTTTCAAAAAGTTGAATAATATCAATTTATGAGAATGTGACATTATAGAAGATTAATACTCATCCTTACACTTATACTAATTATAGGATGCCTCTGGATGTGAAGTGTGATATCCCACTCATAAAAGTTGATGTAGGGTTTGTATAATTATAGAGAAAACATGCCCAATATATCATAAAAATCAACCAATGGATGTTAAAAAAAACTGATGGAAGGTTAATCCCACAATAATAAACCAGGGATGAGTTTCATACATTGGTTGAAATAATTTCTCAATTTTCTATTTTCATAGATAACTCAACATATTTATATTTTGAGGTGGTGTTTGAATTGTACTAAAAACATGAAAGATATTTAATAATGATTATAACTATAATAAAATTATATGTTGGATATTATTTAATGTATAACTTGAATACCTTTCACAACATCACATTTGGGTTCCACATCATATTTAGTGATAGCGTATTTTCATAATTGTTTTCAAGGAGGTTGTTTTTGTTGAATTCCTCCAACAACCCTTGGATTTGAGAATTGGATATCATAATTAACATGTTATTTATTGTTGAAACAATTCGCTATAGGATAATTGATGATGTAAACCATCTATTCCTTCTCCATATATGTGGTCTTCTTCATATCACTTCAACAAAAATATGCACGATGCCCCTATTTTCCACATTTGATGAATCTCGCAGTTTCTTTTAAACATATTCCATGATGCTTCTTGCCATAGTTTTTGACACATGATATATTGGGTTTTTATTCCATCGTGGGATTTTTCTATTTATCCTAACTTATTATAAAATTCCACTTTTCATCTCTGAGCCAACAAGACCACTAAGAGTCTCCAATATCCATCTCAGCCTTAATGGCTCTATAAACAATATCCTCATAGGTGTCAAATTATTTTTTTCTTATGCTTTTTATAGACTAAGTTTAGTCCAATAAAGAAGTGATATTACTTTATTTCCATGTTCATGTAAAAGTAAAAGGTATATAGGGAAGTCCTTGTAATTGTTTCCTCGTATGAACGTCTTCCTTTTTAATAAGTACGATGAACCCTATTTCCATCATAAAATTGGTAGTCTAGGGAAGATAATTTAAAAAAATCTTGATTGATTTTCTATCCCTGGATTCAATTTCCAATATGGAATTTTTTTACATCAGTGTACACCACTAATCACCATGAACATCAAAACAATAGATTTTTATAATGCATTTCTCTTCTTTTAAGAACTGGAGGATTGATAATATCTTTTCAATGGAGTTAATCCATTTTTTGGAAATGAGAAGATTATAAGATCCACTAATGATAGAAGGCCCTATTAGCATAAGGGATTTTAACATAGCATTATATTTATTAGGATATGGATGGATTTCCAAATGATTCATGTTATTATTCATAACATTGAGCTACATATTCTAGTAAATTCATGATGTTTTTATCTCTAATTCCAATTATATTTGAAATTTCGTTACAGAAATCATCAAATTTCCTTCGAAATTTATTTTAGGAATTATTTAACATATTTATATAAATTACCAATGATAAAGGGAGGACAATTGTGTGGATTGAATACTTATATAAAAATCATATAATAATGGAAACAATGAACATAGAAGGATAAACATGTGAATGACAATTATATCATCACTTGTGATTCTTTAAGATCTAATATAAGTAATTAATGGTGATAAAACTATACATTGGTTTTTGAATAAAGTGTTTGTTGATAATCTCCAAAAACAACTTAACCATTCTCTGATACTAACTATAGATACCCTATCATTTACACAAAATTTTACATGATTCTAATGATAATTCACTATCAAATAAAATACATGGATTATAAAGTCTAGTGTCTATGAAGGATGAGGTAAATAATTAAAAATAATGAAACCAAAAAAACATATTTATTTAATCTCTATTATGATAAACGAGAAATATTTTTTCATTTACATCTTCATAATATAACATGGAGAATATATGAACAGATGATTAAAAAAAATCCATGTAATGGAATATACTTTGGAATGAAGCATTATACATGATTTAAAAGGAATTATATGATAAAAGTAACCCAATGGATCACAAATAAACATGTGAAATCATAAAATATAGATCAATGAATCATGGGATCATGAAATAATAGTAAATTGGTATCAATATAAAATACGAGATATACACGAGTCAAGGATAACTTTCAAGACCCTATCACATGGTGGACAAATCCCCATAATGGATTCTGATTAGCCCCTAATACCATAAATGAAATCAATTGAGACTAAGAATTATGCAATTATTTAGAGTGATATCTTGTCACTCCCATCACAACATGATCATTCATATTTGATCCCCATGAAGAATCAAACATAAGGAATAAACATACTGGTTACCCATGAAAAGAAATTTTTATCATAATCTTGTCATAAGGGATATCAAATGGATGTGTCAAAATGGTGTCCATGAAATAATGTATTTAAATAATAAATTGATAATATTAAAGTAATATAGTCATAAATCATAAAAAATAATGCCAAACTAAAGAAGAAACTTTTAAACTGATTGTTTATCGAACATCAGAAATGGTTCCCTTTTATAGGGTTTAAGGGAAAATATTAAAGTGTATTATTAGAGGAAAAAATTAATATTTGTTTCTATAAAACCTAAAATAAAATAATATTTTTTTATGATGAAATTATATACATTTGAAAAATAATGGTTTATTAAAATAAATTATCTTTTATACTGGAAAATAGCTTAGAAATTGGATATTTTCCTTTACTCGGGCTATATTATTAGGAGGAATTGAGAAGAAACCATGTAAATTATGTATCTAACCATAAACTATGGACTAATTTATATTTACTAATAATATTGGAACATATAAATATAATTTAGATGATATATAGAAGAGTAATAAATAAATACATTTGGGTAAAGAATGTGAAACAGTAACCCAAAGATATTTTAGAGGTTTATAGAGAACCCTTAACATGTGTAAAAAAGTATTCTAAAGATGCACTAAATATCCTAGATAATAAAATTAGATTCATTAATAATTTAATATAGATCCTATCAAACATATTCTTTATATATTAAAATTTTATTTAAATCATTTGGGACTATTTCGATGTGTTATAATGTTTAATTTTTTTCAAGTTGCTTTTGTTTCATGGTTTTCTGATATGTTCCCTTGAGTTTAATTTTTTGAGTTCCTTTAAAATGGATGGAAAACACAATTAGAAAGGTTTTATGATATTTACCCACATAGAAAATTTAAATGGTTTCATATATCATTTTTTTTCTTTATAGTATAATGATTATTCATTAGATAAAAGGTTAATGATAAATGAATAGTTTTTTTTTGTTTTTTTTATCATCAGGAAGGAATTTTGTTTATTTATTTAACATTATAAAAATATATTAGTTTCATAACACGGAAAACTTTATAATAAAAAAATTAAAATATATTTTTTCCATTATAATCAGTTTATGCTTAGCTATTTTGTCGATAATGGAAAATGAAAATGCATCATCCACGAAGGCCTTAAATCATCACATCATAGATGATTTTCACATTTCTAGAATAATTGAAGAAGAGGACAGACTTGATGATGGATATTCCATTAACATAATAGAATTTAAATATATATATTATACTATAGTTATTATGTTGTCTTGGAATGGTGATGTGGGGGGATAAGTAATTAATAAATAAAGAAAGGGTATTTTAACACTTGAATGTAAACTCCTCGAGAACCTTCTTAAGGAACGCGAGTTTGGTCCTTTGGAGAGACAAGGAAGACCAATACATGGTGTATATGATTGGGAGAGGTATTCAGAAGAATATAAGAAATCTACAATGCGTTGAAGGTTAATGTATAAAAGGTGGAGGGAGGTTCTACTTGTTGTCGGATGAGAGGTGTGTTTTCAATCATTTTATTCATTAGTTGATCATTTTGGATCAATACTATCTATAGTATTGATTATTGAGACTAAGTATAGAAACTATGTAATTTCAATTTGATATAATTGTTTCTTATATAATACATGACTCAGAAATTCTTTTATTTGTCTTAAAATGTTAAATACCATAAATTAATGTATTTCACTATTAACAAACAAAATAAACAATTGTAGACTATTCCAAAAAATTAACCCTAAACATTTTTCAATTTTTTATATTTAAAAAATAAGCTGTATTTTATGAAAATAATTTTCTCGGTAGTAGAATTTTTATTTTAATTAAAATAATTTTTTATTCAAAAAATGTAAATTTTAATATTATAAATGATTTTATGACAATTTACAAAATTCATAAATATATCATAAAATTACCTTATGATCATAATGAAATAAAATATTAATTAAAATATTATTTTATGATAATAAATTTTATTTTAAATTATTATATTAATTTTCAATTTGTAAGTAAATATTTCTATTTTAAAAAAATTATAACATTTAATTTATCATTTTTAAAACATTAATTTATGTATATAATGTTATAAATATATCATATTATAATTTATTATATGTATAAATTTTATTTATACATTCATGGAATATGTTACTATTCAATTGGATGGGTTTCTATTCTTAATGGTCTTATTACTATTCCAACAGTTATGTTACAATTCAATCTGTTGGGGTTCCTTTTTTCAATAAGTACAACTTTTTTTAGTCATTTTAAGAGAATAATTTTTTCATTAGTTTATCAATGTAATGTATTCATTTTATACTATATAATATAATTATAAGAAGTGAAATTTAATTGATAATTTTTTTTTCATTATAGTATATTTTCTATTGACACATTAATTGTACCTATATCAAGCCCACAATGTGTTCTATGTATATATTTTGAGGAAGGGTAATCCCGATCCCTCACATGGGCTGAAACGCAAGGTCATATCATGTGATAATGGTATTTCCAATGATGAATAACAAGTATAAATCATTGATTATAAAAAGAGAGTGCCTCAGAACAAGGCCAAACCCCTAGTTAATGATTCATGGAGGAATCCCAAATTTGAGGAAGCGATACGGGTTCTTGCGGATGTGATGACGTAGAGGTATCATTAGTTATTTTTTTAGATTGATACAATTTAATGGGTTAAAATCTTATTTGGTGGCAGAATGTAACCCCCAATGATTTTAATTTATATTTTCATTTGAAATGAATTTGATGTTTTTGATGGATTGTCATGTAGGAGACAAAACTCCTACATGATTAATTATTATAACTTATTAAGCTAAAAAAAATATATAATTTTTTAAATTATATATATTTTTTGGAAATAAAATCTAATTTACTCAATGAAATATAATTGATTATATAAAACGATTATGAAATGTTTTTTTAAAACACTATTTCACTATATAAATATTAATTAATGTAAATTTTTTCTTATTTAATGTATTATATTCATATAAATATGTAATTTAAAAACCATGAAAAATGAATCCATTGTTTGTAAATAAGATATGAATTATTACAAATTTGTTTGACATTAAAAGGTCACATTTCATTAAATATAATTTTAGACAACCAATGTGTTTTTATTCTACATTAAATAAATAGATCAGTAATGTCTAGTTATATTAATGAAATGTCAAGATAATTTACTAAATCAAATATTTTTAAACATATCTAATGATTTTCATCATATAATTATTTCGAATAAATACACTATTATATTTAAAAGTGTTAATCCCACCTTATTTCTATAATATATGTTGTCAATTATTGTCAATGGTTGTTCAAATGATAAAATATTTCATTCATGAAAATATGATGAAGATGATTCATGGATTATTGGATGATATATACACACTTTTTGAATTTGAAAAGGTGGTCCCATGTCAAATGTTCAAGGAAAATTATATGATGTTTCCTTCCATTGGACGATTCAATAAAATATTTATTAATGTATATATACACAACATCGTGTTTAATGTGGATTTTATGGTTTGATAAACTTATAATGTTTTGTGAGTTCTTCCTATTATCTCTAAAAGTGCTCCTATAAGTCTGTAAAGGAAATATTATTAAAAACATAATTAAGAATGATTTTAATACCTCTAGATATATTATTACATTTATAGATAAATGAGTCTAATAGATTAAGACATATAGATGTACAAATTTGAGTATAGTGGGCCATGATGATCAGAAAAATGATAGAAAAATAATCCTCATAAAATAACATGTTAATAAAAAGTGTTCATACATTAACGTTCAAATAGACAATGGGTTGTGTTCTTTATAAAAAGAAATTCTTGTTGATAATTATTAATGCATTCCTAATTTTTTAATCCTCACAATTCCTTGTGGTGGTAATTATATGATAATTTCTAATATAATAATATAATTTTTGGAATTTTTGATAATTAGTTGATGTGTTTATCTTATTTATAGTACCAAATATCATGATCACTGCATTGAATTCCCGATCCCTGACAATGTTGGTTGATGTAAGAAGTTAGTGGAACATTGTGGAACTATGTTTCCAGAAAAAATAAATTTTTATTGTTTATTTGTATCAAATAAATTTTTATATGAGTTATATTGAATGGACTTGTTAACTGACCATTATACAGAGTGAATATTATAAGGATAACGTACATAGATAGATTACTGAAACATGGATTCTAGTATATTAGAAAAATATTTCCATAATAATGGAAAGAAGTGTATTGAAAAATAAGTGGAAAGATGAAACATGTAAATAATATAAGAAAAATACATTATTGTCAAAGATATAGATGAACTGAGTTCATATAAGTGTATGAGATTGAATATCTCATACAAATTCAATAAGAATAGTAATTTATATTAATTAATCACACAATAGTGTCCAAATAAATCAAACATAATTTTATGAGTGATTTTTGAGGCCAAAAATGTATTTGTATGATATAATGAGTAATTGGTCGCTATTTGACATTAATTTGATATATGTTTCTAAGAAGAGGAATTATTGTTTATTTTCTATGTGTTTTCATTAGAAAAAATATTTATCAATACCTAAAATAGAGTATTAAAAAATCCTTAAAACCGAATTTATTAAGATAGCTGGATGAAGTTTTTAATCACATGCATCAGATATAACATTCAAAACTACATTATTATATTGGGGTTTCCAGGAAAACATATAAGACCAAGGTGTCTGATAAAAGGATACCGATAGATGATTAAATCATAGTAATTTAGTCAAATTAATACAAACATTTCCTAGGTAAAATTAATATTTTATAAACATCAATTGAATTTGTAACACCTTGATGGTTTTATGAAAGTTTTTCTTCAAAAAAGTTTTATTCTCTAATCGCTTGTGTTGCACATAATCGTGAGTTTAAACAAATCACATGATGCCCTTAGTATAAAATTACCATTATAGCCTAGCAATTAGGTTAGTGGTAATAATTATAACTAACTTATAATATTTCATTGTGAATTCATTTTTTATCAATTATTTATTGAAGTTCCAAGGATCGAATAACAACTGAGAAGGGGGGTTGAATTAGTTGTTTAACATTTTATATGTTTCCAAACATTAAGAAAATTAACCCTTCCAACCGGTTAAGATTTATTTCCTTTTCAACCTTTAGCATGAAACTCAAGAATGCAAGAAAGGTAAATCACAAAAGGCACACAAGATTTACAAGGTTTGACATCAATAAGAGAACCTATGTCCTTGCCATAGCCACTCCCATGGGTATATTGAAATCCACTATAATGAATAAGTGAATACAACTTGTGACAACTCCCGTTGGACACCCTCTATCTCCTGATAGGAAAGATTATAATGAATCCCATCAGTTTATAGTGTTTCCTTACAGAAAAAATGATCCAATCAATAGAATAAGAACTTTTTTAAGTTACTCCAAAAATGATCACTCTGATTCTTCAATCCAATTTCTTGAATATGATTTTCTAAAACCGGTCTTCTCAGAAAGATAAGATGATTATGATTCTCTTTTTCTCAAACACTCAAGTAAAATTCTTCAAGATGGTAGAAAATTTCCACATAGAATTCTCCAGCGCTCCGCCTTTTCCACATATTTAAAAAGTTGCAAATGTGCAAAAGATCTGAGAACATATTTATAGGCAATTCAGAAAACAAAGGCGGGAATCCTGAAAATCTTTCCCACTTCCTCAAATCTCAAAAACTCCACAAATCTCTCTCATTTAATCTTCAATATTTGAATTCTTCAAATATCCTTAAATTTCTCTAACATTTATTCAATGTTTAAATTAAGGTTTTCTTGAACTCTTCATATATTTATGAGAATGATAAGGCTTGATCTTGGATTCTGAATTTTTGGCTCAGGAAGTCAACTTTTAATTTCTGGCTCAGGAAGTGGACTCTGAATTTCTAGATCATGAAGTAGACTCCGAATTTATGTCATAGGAAGTTGCCTCTGAATTTCTGGCTGAGGAAGTAGACTCTAAATTTCTAGCTCAGAAAGTAAGCTCTGAATTTCTTGCTCTGGAAGTAGACTCAGAATTTATGGCTCAGGAAGTAGACTCTGAATTTATGGATTAGGATGTAGACTCGGAATTTCTGGCTAAGGAAGTAGGCTCTGAATTTCTGGCTCAAGAAGTAGACTCTGAATTTCTGGCTCGGGAAGTAGAATCCAAATTTCATGATTCGTAAGTAGACTCCAAATTTCTGGCTTAGGAATCAGACTCTGAATTTATGGCTCAGGAAGTAGACTATGAATTTCTAGCTCAGGAAGTTGACTCCGAATTTCTGGCTTAGGAAGTAGACTCTGGATTTCTGGTACGGAAGTAGACTCCAAATTTCTGGATCAGGAAATAGACTCCGAATTTTTGGATCCGGAAGTAGACTCCGAATTTATGGCTAAGGAAGCAGACTCCGAATTTCTGGCTCTAGAAGTAGACTTTGAATTCAGGGCTAAGGAAGTAGACTCTGAATTTATAGCTCTAGAAGTAGACTCTGAATTTCTGTCTAAGGAAGTAGAATCCAAATTTCTGGCTCTGGAAGTAGACTTTGAATTTCATTTCATCAACAGCTTTTATCATGAAACCTTTCATAATTTGTGATAACTTTATGATTATAAAGCATCCTATAATTATTTATATAAATTTGGAGACACATTCTTAACTTTTGACATCTTATTCTTCAACATAATAATATTTAAGGAAATGTTCAACAACCAGCAACTACAACTTCTTATAACTCAAAAACATTCTTCAAAAAAAATATTAGTTTTCAACAAATACAAAACTTTGTTAAACAAAAAAACACAAATGTTCTTCAATCTCCCCCTTTGGATTTGTTGGCAACCCTTGATAATAACTTTCAACCTCTCAAAAAAAATTACATCTCAAGTTCTTAAATTTTAGCAAAACATATCCTTTCTCAAAAAGAATGTCCTGACACCACACTACTGGATAATGTATTTTTTTTTGAAATATTTCCATCCCTCGGTGACAAGAAACTTATGCGGCCATGTAATGATAAACTTCTACTTACTCAAACACCCCCCTCAACTTTTATCTTTATCTTTCTCACATTTCTTTTCTTCTCTCATTCTTCTTTCACTCTCCCCCATTATATGATAACCACAGATTTAGATTCATAAAAGAAAAAATATTCTACCACTTTGTCAACATAATCGAAAGCACAGTGGGGGTAAAATTCTTTATGAGTTTTAGGAAGTCTTGGGAGGTGGCTGAACATGGAGTTGTAGCCTCAGTTCAACAAACCATTCCTTTGACATTGCTTTTGTTAAAATATCAGCAATCTGAAACATTGTTGTAATATATTCCATCAGGACTTCTCCAGCAGTAGCTTTCTCTTTTAAAATGTGATACTTTATATCAATATGATTTGATCTTGAATGTTGAATAGGATTCTTGGAAAGATCATTGGAACATTGATAATCATAGTGTATTTTCAATGGTTTAGAAACTTTCACTTTCAAATCTTCCGAATGAACATTCATCCAAATCATTTGAGTACAAGCCTGAGTAGCTAAAACATATTAGGATTCAGTTGTAGTTAAATTTACATAACTTTATTTCTTGTTGTTCCATCTCTCACAGTATTCCCCTAAGAAAAAAGTTCCTCCTTATGTTTATTTTCTATCATTACAACAACCAGCCCAATCTGCATCAGTATAACCATGAAATATCATCTCATTGTTTATTTTGTATAACAACCCATGAGAAGTTGTTCCTTTAAAATATCTTAGAATCCTCTCAACTTCCAACATATGTGATTAATTTGGATTACTTTGATATCAGGAACAGAGAGTCACAACATAAGCAATATCAGGCCTTGAGGCTATAAGATAAATAATACTTCTTATTAACTTTCGAAAGTCTTTCTGATTCACACGGTTCCCTGACTCATCTTTGATCAACTTTGTGCTCACTAAGATAGGGGTTGAAACTTATTTTGATTCTTCCATCCCAAACATATTTAACAATTCATTGGCATACTTTTCTTGGGATAAGAAAATGTATTTTTCTTGTTTTTGAACTTGTAATCTAAGGAAGAAAGTTAATTCTCCCAACATTAACATTTCAAAAAAATTCTTCATATCTTCATAAAACTTTTCTCATAAATTTTCTTCATGTCCAGGAAAATTATATCATCCACATAAACGATTACAATTAAAGTTCCCAAGTTGAAATCTTTAACATACAAGTTTCTATCAACTTTTCCTTTAGAAAAGTTCATCTTTCTCAATGAATTTTCAAGCTTCGAATACCATGCTTGTGGAGCTTGTTTCAGCCCATAAAAGGCTTTCCTCAATTTGAAAACTTTATTTTCATCATCATAAACTAAAAACTCACAAGGTTGTTCAATGTAAACATATTCCTTAATCTCACCATTTAAGAAAGCTGACATTACATCCATCTGATAATCTTTGTAATTCCGATGAGCAGCTACTGCAAGAAACATTCAACTAGTTTCCAATCTTGAAATAGGGGAAAAGGTTAATCAAAATCCACACCTTCCACAAGTGCATAACCTTTTTACAAAAGCCTTGCTTTGATTTTTGTAACTTTTCCATGTTCATTATATTTATTTATGTAAAACAACATGGTTCCGATAACATTATTATTTGTTGTCCTTGGAACATGTTCCCATGTTTCATTCTTCTCAATCTGATCCAGTTATTCATTCATAGAATCCACCCATTCTTTATGTTGAATAGCTTCTGAAACTGATTCTGGTTTAACTTTTGAGATAAGGGAAGTCTGATTTTCTAATCTTAACATCCTTCTTTTCTAAACTGGAGCCTTCTGATCCCCAACAATATTTTCAAATTGAACATGTTTTTTAATGTAGTAAAACATACATTTCCTTTCCAAGCATCACTTTCTTCACCATGTGACTCATCTGAGTCACTTTCTGTTAGGACCAATAGGGGCATATATACCCAGAGAGTGGGGTGAATCAAGGTATGGATATTATTTTTCAAAATTCTTCCTACCCCACTGGATCTTGACCTCTTCATTACAATGGTCACTTTGTTTGCACTTGTGTGTTTATTTTTACCACTTCTTTTCTTCTTTATCTGATGATGATGCTTTAAATGCAATACAGGGAAGTAAGTAGGCAGAAAAAGAGATTTTTAATTGGTTTACCCTCACTGGGCTACATCCAAGAAGCATAAAACGGCGATGTGCCGCTATACCAAATCCACTAAAGCACACTACTGTTTACAAGGTTTTGGCTAGATCACTTCTATGCCCAGGCTCACGGCCTTTACAAGGTTTAGGGTCAACTCACTAATTTCCCAAGGGTCACTCCCTATTTTTCTCTCTCTGTCTCACTGTCGATTGAGAGGATCACCTTCTTCCTCTTATTTTTCTCACTTCTCTAAAAAGGATCCACTCACAGTTTATAGACCTGTAGGTCTCTTCATTATCACTAATGAATGAATCCTCCATTTTATGTAGATGTTCTGTTGAAGTACAACTTTCACCCATAGATGAATATCTATTTTCATCGAGGTTATCAGGCAATCTTCCATCTTCCACGCGGCCCGGAACCACTGCTGTGAAACAACCTTACTTTGTGACCTTCTCTAAGTCGGCAATCAAGTCTCGGCACGCAAGTCAAAACTGGAGCGCAAGTCCTCCTAAAAAACTTGCGCTACACAAGCTTCTGAAACTACAAACATGCGCGACACAAACCCTTTTACGCCCAAAGAATATTGTCATGCAACCAACAGCTTTCACACTTCTTCAAATCTGGTGCACAAGTGTCACCAAAAAACTTGTTTGACACCTTCTTCTTCAACTCAAAACATGCTCAAATCGCTTCCTTTCTCGTCCAAACCACCTTAGGCGTGCAGCTATCACCTGGAGCCCAACATATACTTATGCGACCACCAAACCTATGAGAAGGTAGATCTGATTTTTTTATGTGTTGATATCTACCCCGAATGAGGAGGGGTCGACCTGTATTTATAGGCATTAGGACACCCTGCGCGATGGCACGCTAGTCTCCCCTCGGTGTGCAAGTTTCGGCACGTAAGTCTTCTCTTTTTGTACCGCCTCCATATCATTCAGTCCTTTGTCAATGTTCATGAATCAAACATGGATTGTTAACCATAGCTCTTGAACTTTACATGCCACCATGAAATCTCCTTTGTCAACAAATTTGTATGTTATAGTTTTCTTTGTCAACAATCACAACAAAAATGTCCACTTTGTCAAAAAAAGTATCACCTCAAAAATTCGTTAATGATACCTTGAGGGATTTTTTCCCAACACTTTCACTATTGTGGGAATTATCTGATTTATCTTCTTCAGTATTCTTAAGAGATGTTTTGAAAGAACATGGATTTTGAATTACCATTACATCATATGAGTCCACCAACTTCTGTAACCGTTTGTCCATCATTTGTAACTTGTTCCATTTGGTGAATAGCCCCAAAATATTCCTTCTTCAGCTTTCTCTTCAAACTTTCCTATGTCCGGATCTTTGATTTTGAGAAAGCATGGACTTCCAAAAACTTTGAAGTAATTAAAAGAAGGTTTTTTTGTTATACCACATCTCGTAAGGAGTCATGTTGGTTTCTGGTCTCAACAGGAATCTATTTTGAAAATTTACAGTAGTGTGAATAGCTTCCCTCCAAATGAATTTTGAATGTTTTTATTATGATAACATACTTCTTCCCATTTTAACCAAGATTCTATTTTTTCTTTCTGCTACTCCATTTTGTTGTCTAGTATAGGGAGCACTATACTGATGTTTGATACCATGCTTCCTTAGATACATTTCAAAATCATTTCTTGTGAATTCGGTACCATTTTCTGTTCTCAACTTCTTTATGGAAGCTCCCAATTCTTTCTCGATATCTCTTCTGAAAAAATTAAACATTTCAATAGCCTCTAACTTATGTTTCATGAACATGATGTTTGTCATCCGAGTGAAGTCATCAATGAAAGTGATAAAGTATAAATATAATGATGTTTATTGGTGTCTCATCGGCCCACATAGATCGTAATGAATAAGGTCAAGTGGTTTTTTATATTGAATCTCAACTCTTTTATGACTTTTTTTAGTCATTTTTCCTTTCTGTCAACTAATATAAACATCTTCATCTCTTCTTTTCAGTTCGGGAAAATTCCAAACAGCATCAACTTTAGAAATCTTATTCATGTTCTTCTGCGCAAGGTATCCAAGTCATTGATGGCAGAACATGTTTTCATCTTCAGCACTCAAATAACAAGTGTTATTTGATTCTTTAATTTGAAAAAGATTCCCACATGTTCTTTCTCCTTTTGTAATAACTTTTCCATTTTTCACACTATTGATGATACAAGAATTATTTATAAAGATAACTTCTTTTCCATCATCACAAAGTTTACATACACAATGTAAGTTATGTTTTAGCCCATCAACAAGTAAGACTTCCTTAGACTTCAGTTTCTCTTCTTCAATCTATATCGTTCTGATTCCATTAATTTTTATAGAACTATCATTGCCAAAAGTAATTGCTCCGACATCACGGAATTCAATATATTCCATGATTTTTATATCATTCGTCATGTGTGAAGAGCAACCACTATCAAGAATTAATGGTTTGTTCCTCTTACTTTCTTTCAAAGATATCTCAACAACAAAATCTCTCTCATCAACCTTCTTATTTTCAGCTCTGTTTTCTTTCTTATCATAAGAAACTTTTTCTGGAAGGAGTCTCATACATAGTTTAGCATGATTACCAGATTGATCAAATATTCCAAAAACTTCTTCTAAACATTAAAATTGATTATTTGTTGGAGTGTTTCCGACATCTTGAGAATTCACTTTTTCAACTTTCTGTGAGTACGGAAAGTTACTCATTCATCTTTAACTATTTCTTCCACTTTTCATAAAAATTCTTCTGGGTAGAGATAAATTGTGCCAAAAATTATAACCTCTATGCCCATATATTTTTAAACACCAGCAATATCCCTCAAATATTGATTTTCTATTAAATAATGATCTTTCTCTATAGAAATTTCATTTAGTTTGATAACATCTTTCAGCACTAGAAAACACAGGATGTAGGTCATATCTTCTTTTGATTGTGTTTTCACCTTTTGTAGGATTGATATGTTTTTCATATCCTTTCTCCAACCAATCTTTACAAATAATTTTTCCATAACCTGAAACGTTAGAAGAATCAAATAAAACATTATTTTTGATAGGAGATGATTTCACCTGATTCTCATGGTAAGCCTTTCCATCAATCTTGGAAGTCTTAGATTTTACTACAGTGGCTTTGTGGAAGTTTTCATTCATCTTCCTTAGGGAATTTTCGGACTCAATGACTTTTGATTGAAAATTGTTCACCTCTTCTTCATTAGTTTCCAACTTCATGATAATATCTTCAATCCTATTTCCTTGTTTGCTAATTTTAAATGTGTAACATAAAATTTCTTGAATGTATTCATATTCTTTCTTGGTGAAATATTTACTTCCATCATGAACTTCTTCATGATTTTTCTTCATCACACGAATTTCTTTCTTGAGAGATTTGTTTTTCTCAAGACATGATAGAATATTGGATCATTGTTGATATTTTCTGTTAGATTCTTCACCACCTTCTTCACTTTCTAAGGAAACATTTGTTTTCTTAACTTTTGAAATGAAGGTTATGAATCTTTATTTATTTTATTCTTCTGAGGAATCATTGTCAGATGATTCGGATTCAACCTTCTTTCTCAACATACTTCTTTTCTTTCCATAGAACTTCTTCTTGGGTTCTTTATAAGTCTTCTCTTCTTTTTCCTTCTTCTTATACTTCTTCCATAGAGGATTCTAATTAGAAACATCTTGATATTCTCTAACATTGTTCTTAGGGAAATTCATAGCAAAGTGTCTGATTCCACCACACTTAGAACATTTGAGAGGAAGTTTCCCTCTATATTTTCCTCTTCCTCTTCGATAGTTATTGTATAGGAGAGACATGATTTTTTCATTCAACTCTTCATATTCCTTATCAACGGACTCACAAGGATCAGCTTCCTCATCATCTTGGATTTTCATCTTTCTCATAGCATCAAAAGCCATTTAATATTTTATATTCTTCTCAAATATTGTATATTTCCTCATTTAATAAGCAACAAGAAAGTTATGAAATTTATCAAGAGATAAATCATCCTTATCTTATAAAGCTGAAATTTTAGAATCAACCCTGTCTGGAATTTTTCTCATAAGTTTCTTCACAATTATACAATCTTCTATGTATTCTCTAAATCCTCTGATGTTTCATACAATTTCATTAACTCTGGTGAAGTATTCATCAATTTTTTCATCATCTCTCATCCTGATGTCTTCAAAATTAATATGCCAGATTTATATCTTGGCCCCCATGACTTTTGTGTTTCCATCGAAAACACTTTCTAGCTTGTCCCATATGCTTTTTGATTTTGTGAGACCCCTCACCTTCTGATAAACATTTTCTGATAAGGACATGAGAATAGAATTTCTATCCCTTCCATTAATTTCTATGATTATATTATCAGAAAATGTCATAGGATCATTTTTCTCATTAGGTGGAATTTCAATAGTAGCAGCATCAACAACTTCAAGACTCTGAGATATGAGATAAGTAATCATCCTATTTTTCCATCCATAATAATTAATTCCATCCAATGTAGGAATTCCTCTATTGTTGACAGAATTGATATTCTCCAAGATAATTATTAAACAAGGCAACCTCCCTCTGATACCACTTGAAGTTCCAAGGATCAAATATCAACTGAGAAGGGGGTCGAATTAGTTGTTTACCTTTTGATAAGTTTCAAAACATTAAGAAACATAACCCTTGAAACCTGTTAAGATTTATTTCCTTATCAACCTTTAGTAAAAAACTCAAGCATGCAAGAAAGGTAAATCAAGAAAGGAACACAAGATTTAAAAGGTTCTGCCTCAATAAGAGAACCTACGTCCTTTACATTGACACTCCCGTGTGTCTATGGAAATACACTATAATGAAGAAGTGAATAAAACATGTGCCAACTCCCATTGGACACCTTCTATCTCCCGATAGGAAAGTTTTTACTGACTCACATCAGTTTACAATGTTTCCTTAAAGAAAAAATGAGCAAAACACGAGAATAAGAACTTTGTTAAGCTTCTCCACAAATGCTCACTCCAAATTTTCAATCCGATTTGTTGAATCTGATTTTCTAAAACCAGTATTCTCAGAAAGATAAGATGATCCTAATTCTCCTCTTCTCAAACACATAAGTAAACTTCTTCAAGATGGTAGGAAATTTTTACTTAGAATTCTGTAGTGCTCCGCCTTTTCCGCATATGTAAAAAGTTGCAAATGAGCGAAATATCTGAGCACATATTTATATACAATTCAGAAAACAAAGGCGGGAATCTTGAAAATCTTTCCCACCTCCTAAAATCTCCAAAACTCGGCAAAGCTCTCTCAAATAATCTTCAATATTTGACTTCTTCAAATATCCTTAAATTAAACAAGATTTATGAAAAGTTGAAATTCATGTTTTCATGAACTCTTCATATCTTCCTCAGAATGATAAGGCTTGATCTTGGATTCCGAATTTCTAGGTTAGGAAGTAGACTCCAAATTTCTGGCTCAGGAAGTAGACTCTGGATTTCTGGCTCAGGATGTAGACTCTGAATTTCTGGCTCAGGAAGTAGACTCTAAATTTCTGGCTCAGGAAGTATACTCCTAATTTCTGGCTCAGCAAGTAGACTCCGAATTTCTGGCTCAGGAAGTAGACTCTGAATTTCTGGCTCAGGAAGTAGACTCTAAATTTCTAGCTCAGGAAGTAGACTATGAATTTCTGGTTGAGGAAGTAGATTCCAAATTCCTGGATCTGGAAATAGACTCCTAATTTCTGGATTAGGAAGTAGACTCCAAATTTATGGCTCAGGAAGTAGACTACGAATTTTTGGCTTAGGAAGTAGACTCCAAATTTCTGGCTGAGAAATTAGACTCCAAATTTCTGGATCAGGAAGTAGACTCTGAATTTCTGGCTCAATAAGTAGACTCCGAATATCTGGATCCGGAAGTAGACTCTGAATTTCTCGCTCAGGAATTAGACTCTGAATTTTTGGCTCAGGAAGCAAACTCTGAATTTATGGACCAGGAAGAAGACTCTGAATTTATGGCCCGTGAAGTAGACTCCAAATTTCACGCTCAGGAAATAGACTCCAAATTTCTGTGTCCGGAAGTATAATTTGAATTTCTAGCTCAGTAAGTAGACTCTGAATTTCTGTCTCAGGAATTAGACTTCAAATTTCATTTCTTCAATAGCTATTATCATGAAACTTTTCATGATTTGTGAGGACATTAAGATCAGAAAAGCATCGTCTGATTATGTTTAGAATTTTTGAGACACTTTCTTAACATCTGACTTCTTATTTTTCAACATAATATTCATATTAGTGTATGAGATAGAATATATCATACAAATACCATAAGAATTGTAATTTATATTAATTAATCACACAAGAGTGTCCAAATGAATCAAAAATAATATTATGAGTGATTTTTTTATCAAAAAAATGTATATGTATGATATAAAGAGTAATTGGTCTCTATATGACATTAATTTGTTAAATCATTTTAAGAAGAAGAATTATTATGGTTTTTCTATGTGATTTCTTTAGACAAAATATTTTTGAATACCTAAAATAGAGTATTAAAAAGGCCTTAAAACCAAATTTATTAAGACATCTAGATGATGTTTTTAATCACATGCATCAGATATAACATTCCATACTACGTTATTGGATTGGTGTTTCCAAGAAAACATATAAGACCAAGGTGTCTGATAAAAGGATACTGATTTATGATTCAATCATAGTAATTCAGTCAAATCAATCCAAACATTTCCTGGGTAAAATTAATTTTTTATAAACATCTATTGAGTTTTTAACACCATGATGGTTTTATGAAATATTTTATTTAAATAATTTTTCTTCTTTAATAGCTTGTGTTGCACATAATTATGAGTTTAAATGAATCACTTGATTCCCTTAGTATAAAATTTCCATTATATCATAGTATTTAGGTTTGTGGTAATAATTATAACTAACTTATGAAATTTTATTGTGCATTCATTATCTATCAGTTATTTATAAAAAATATAAACCAATTAGATATTTGTGTTTTTAGTGAATTACTTTTGGTAATGAAATTAATCTGATATATATGTGTTATACACTTAATGAAATATTTTTTATATTCATCCAATGCATATTTTAGTCAAATGGTATGAATAAACTCATATTTGATTTACAAAATAGTCTATAAAAAAATTAATTTTACACCTTTGAATGGAGACCCCATTTTAAATTATGATTTTTACACATTAATAATATTTATATGACAGCATAACCATTTTTTTGATGTTGGATATAAAAATTTAAATTGGATGAATTTATGAATTTTTTTGTTAAAATTTAAATTTGGATAAATAGTAAAAATATGCTAAACTTTAATGGTAAATAACAGTAACAACTGGACCCTGAGTACCAGTTTCCCTACCGCCATGTGGTCCCCACCCTGGGGCCTACGCATGTTTCGGAACGATTCATATGACTAATGATTGTTCCCATAGGACAACACAAGTCCTCCTAGTGTGCATTTCACTCACTCACACACACCCTGGGTAACATCACAGATTGTCACCCCTCTCGATCACTACTCCAGGCCAAGCACACTTAGCTATGAAGTTCTAAATAAGTATGCTTCCGAAAAGGAAGGTGCACCTTGTTAACATGATTCATATCATTTAGTTATCTAATGGTTTATCATTCTGAGGTGTTACAATCACCACCCCTTTAGAGCACAATGTCATCGTTGTGGGCACTACATCTCAACCCAAGCAGTGCACCACACTTAAGGATGGGAACCACCTCTGATTACAAATGTAACAATTGGGGCCTGCCCACCAGTTTCCCCGAAGACACGTGGTACCAACCTAGGGCCCACCCATGTGACTGAATGGGTCATATGACTAATGATTTTCCACACATGCCAACACAAGTCCTTTCTAGTCTACTTTTTCCTCACTCACACTCACCCTGGGTAACATCCCAGAAGGTCACACATCCTCATCACTAATCCAGGTCAAGCACACTTAACTTTGAAGTTCTAATTAGGTATGCTTCTGAAAAGGAAGTTTCACATTGTTGACATGAGTCATATCATATAGTCATCCATCCCTTTATCATTTTGGGGTGTTACAATCACACCCCTTTAGACCAAAACATCGTCGTTTGGGTCTTGCATCTCAACCCAGGTAGTACACCACACATAAGGCTAGGAACCACCTCTAATACCAAATGTAACAACTTTTCACCACCCACCAGTTGCCCCATAGACATGTTTTCTCCACGCTGGGGCCCACCCACATGCCCGAACGTGACACATGACTAATGATTGTCCCCATAGGACAACACAATTCCTTTCTATTGTGCTTTTCCCTTACTCACACACACCCTGGGTAACTTCTCATATGGTCACTCATCCTGATCACTAATCCAAGCCAAGCACGATTAATTTTAAAGTTCTAATCAGGTAGGCACCCGAAAAAGAAGGTGCACTTATTGACATGAGTCATATCATTTAGTCATTAACCCTTTATCATTATGGGGTGTTAAAATAACTTTTTCATTAAAATAATTTGTATGGATAAATTCTATTATTTCTTATTTTCAAATTATAAATAGAATTTATTTTTACTATTTAATATAATGTAGGTCATTGGAATTAATTTTATATTAATTTCATAAGTTAATATTTCAATCTTTTGCAATATTTTACCTTGTAAAAAGTGTTTTTTAATTTCAACTAAGGGATTAATTATGAATTAATTACTAAAACATATGTTTGTTGAATTTTTAAAAATTGTTACCATATTTGGAATCAAGAAGTTCTAATTAAGTTAATATGATACTTTTATTTTATGGAATTATAAATAGTATCTTTGATAATTATTTTTTATTACCATGTTTAAAGGTAAATTGGGTAATTAAAGGTAAAAATAATATTATAAAAACTACTTAACACCTGTAAAAATCCTATTACATGACTAAATTTGACCCTTATTATCTATTTTTTGAAATTAAATAACCTAATGGACCCTTATTTTTCAATAATACATTAATATAATAAAAACTAATGAATGTGACAAAATGTCACAATCTCAATTTATAAAAGATCATTAATTATAATATGTGGATATATATGAGATAATATTGACTCTAGATATTCTATAGAAAGCTAAAATAATTACTTAAATCATAAAAATTTATTTATAATTTTTTGGTATTAAATAACTACAATTAATGTTGACATTATAGTCATGTTGAAATTATTTTATTAATACAAATATTTTAAAAAATTAAATAAAATTAAATAAATATCATATGAAATAATTACTATTTTCCATAAATTTTCTATGTGACTATGACATATTAGGAGTGTATTAAATATTTATTTTCTAATTTATCTTTTTTTATATTATTTAACATCAAATAAATAAATATTATCAAAATTGACTCTATTGATATTCTATAAAAATATCATTTTTATTAAATTATTTATAAAAGATTAAAAAATTTATTAATTACAAAGTGATAAATATAATGTTTAAAATGACATAAAATGGTAGGATCAAAATAGTATATGTAGATGCTCAACTACAATAGGGGTGAATAGTATGTTTTAAAACTTTCATTTTTAACCTTAAGGAAAAAACTCAGTTTTACAATGTTAAACATGGTAAATTCACAAACCCTATTTTAGTTCTTAACTATAAACAAAATTTTCTTAAGTTCTAGAAGTATTGTTCTGAAAAAGAAACATAAGAACAATTTTCTTAAGGGAATATTATACCGTAAATCATAAATAGTCTTATTTATCAGATTAAGTAAAGTACAAGAATGTATAAGAAAGTTATAATTTCTTCCTTTATCGAAATAATGTGGAAATAAAAACCTGAAATAAAAACATGTAAAAAGTATAAAATATTTTCACCCAAAGATTAGGGTATCCAACAACCTTGGAAAAAGGTCCCTTTATTTATACATTAGAGAAAGAATATCTTACCCCCACAAGGGTAAGCCCTCGATAAAAATATCAGAATCAATATTGCTATCCCCATAAGCCCTCAAACATTAAGGAAGTCAATACATCTATCTTCATATCCCGAAATTCCTCAAACATTAAAGTAGTTGTAACCTTTGTCTTCCTATCCTCAGAAGCCCCCAAAATCTAAGGTAATCGCCACCTCTATCTTCTTATCCCTAGAAGCCCTTGATTATACTCAACAACAATTAAGGTCACACGAAGCAAGTTGAACAATATGTTTAGAGTGCACAAAGAATGTGAGTATTTCCCTCTCTAGAAATGAATTCACTACATATAATATCTAAGATATTGGAATGATAATGAGCTCGTTAAAATGAGATCCTATTTATAGGAAAAACTCCAACGGTCATATCCCTACCCCAACAATCATATTTTCATTAAATATCAGAGGTAATTGTACATGTGTCACGCAACCTAAGGTTAGTTAAAACCAGATTGTATGACATCATTACAGAATAATAAAATGTTTAAGAAAAATTATGTAGTGTTACCAAATATGAATTTCTATAGTGTAAGGAAAAATAGAATTCAGAGTCTAATCATATAAAAAATAAAAATATGTAAGACATGGATATTTAGATTTTTTTATATATATTTCTGAATATAAATTATACGGAATATGAAGTATTTATTTCAGTGAATTTGTAATCAAAATTATGAGGGATTAAAAGTCTAAATTCAGAGGAATTTAATGTCAGGATTCTAAGAAATTTGGAGTCAGAATTATAAGGAATTTGGAGTCTGAATTCTTAGGAATTAGGAGTCAGAATTATGATGAATTATGAGTCCGAATTATGAGGAATTCAGAGTCCGAATACTAAAGAATTTGGTGTCTAAATTCTATGAAATTTAGGGTCTGAATTATGAGGAATTCAGAATCTATATTCAGATCCACTGAGATTCTGAATTCTAAGAAAATTAGATTCTGAATTTTGAGGAATTCAAAGTCCAAATTCTGAGGAATTCGGTGTCTTAATTATGAGGAATTCCGAGTTTGAATTTTATAGAATTTTTAGTTTCATTTTCGTATAATTCTAAGTCTAAATTACATTGAATTCATAGTCTATTTTTTTAAAAGAAAAATTGGTGTATAAATTTTAGAGAATTCAAGTCTGAATTTCAGTGAATTCAAATTCAAAATTTCAGAGAATTTGTAGACTGAATTTTAAGGAATTCAGATTCTAAATATTAGAGAATTCAGTGTCTGAATTTTAGAGAATTTGGATTCTAAATTTCAGAAAATTCAGAGTTTGAATTCCATAGAATGCGGAGTCGTAATTTTAATGAATTTGGAGTCTGAATTTCTGAGAATTCAGTGTCTACAAATAAATGAATCTATAAAAAAGGAACTATAATATTTTTAGGTTTTTAATAAGGATCCGAATTTCATACATAGTAATAAAATGATATTGGTTTTGAGAGATTATAAAATGAGGAAATGAAAACAAGGTAGGGATAAAAATTTCTTTAGAGAAGGGAAACATTCCTTAAGAAAATAATCTTTAGGGAATGGTAATTTTCCTTAAGAAAAAGTGTTCGTGATTTTGAAAAAATTGAGTAATAGAAAATTCATAAAGGAAACCTTATTGACATAACAATATTCCCCTTTTTTGAAATCTCAAAGAATCTTTTGAAAAAAGAATAAAATGAAAAATACTTTTCTTTATAAAAATAAATAGAAAACCTTATCTCCATAAACATATGAATCATGGAAAATATGACTACCCCACCCCCAGTCCCCCTTAGGTTTTGAAATCCCTAATGATTGTATTCTTGAATTCCTTAGAGACGTTTTACTTTTTCATGCATATGAATGCCTTCTTTAAAAAAAACTCCCCCTTAGTTTAACTACCCGTAACATAGGGTATTCTATTATTTATACTTAGTATTTATTTTATCATTAGTTTCTCCCCCATATTGATTTTCAAAAAAGAATAGATAGAAGGAAAAAATATGGTACCATAAAGATTGGAGTTATACACAAAACCAATGTAGAACAGAAAAATTTTCAACATAGTTGGATGAATTGATATAAGGAAAATACAACAAAATATCAAAAATGATAAGAATTTTTTTTTATCCATCGTTTCATTCGCCAAGATCTTCATCATTATAGTATTCAATTTGGTGATCTCCTTATGGTCTTCCTCAAACCTTTTGAGCAGTTGTTCCTAGTCCTGATTTTTCATTTACAGAGTCTTTATTTCATCAACCTGAGACTTATGTATTTCTACGTGAGACATATGTAGCACTTTTTACTAATTTATATTTAATTAAAACTCTATTATGAGATCCTTTTCTATCTTCAAATATAATGAAACTAAATTCTGCTTCCCATTCATATATTTTTCTTATTGCCTCTGAGCTACTGTTTCGAGGTTTATCATCTCAGTGAAACATTTTGTATGATTTTTTTATCTTGTCAATTGAATTATCAAAATCATCATTCACTAAATATTGGAAGTCATCAAGAATTATCTAGTCATCAATAGTTCTTTTACACCACTTTGTAATTTTCTTTACATGATCTCCGTTGAGCATCATAACCAATATGAAAGGTTTGGAATTGTGGAACAAGGTTAATGAATTTTTCCAGGAGGATGATAACTGATTCTTACTTTTGAATGAATGACTATTAAAGAATCTAACTCCTTGAGTCAATACTCAAAAACAAGGGTATGATGTCTACTTATTTCATTAGAGACTGTAACACAAAGTCCATGCCCATGGAGGATGATTCAGAATCTGGATCCCTTGTGGGTGATGATTCTTATAAATATCAGTAGCATTTCTCTTGGATGAACGACCAATACCCTTCATAACCAAGAAAATTTTCTTAGGTGCATCAACTATAATTTTTTCTTCTTTTTCTATTCTGGAAATCATCTTTGTAACCTTTAGAGATTCATACTCACTATCTGAGACTTGGATAATTTAATCTTCATCAACATTTTCCTTCTCATCATCTCCCTTAAGATCATCTGGTTGGATGAATTTTTTATTACTACATTCATCATCAGAATGATTATTAACCTCTTCTTAACCCTCATCCTCTTTTCCTTGAGAAGAAAGTTTCATTGATTCGGCCTGGGATGACTGGATCGATAACATTTCTGAAGGTCCTTCCTTCTCTTGATATTCATTGAATTTTCTTATCACATAATCATTTTCATATATATTTTCCTCTTCTTCTTCTTCTATATCCTCTTCCAGAATTATATCATCTTCTACTTAGGGTTCTACAAATTACATCTTCTTTCCCAGAGTCACTAGTACTGATTCTTATCGAAAATATTCTGGTACCTGAATTTGTTCAGAATCATTATCAGTATCCCTGAGATGATATTGGAAAATTCATGCCTCAGATATTTTATTCTTTTTCTTATTTTGTTTCTCTAGACTTTAGAATTCCTCAAAAGCCTGAAGTTCAAATGCCTTTTCATCAGCAGAATCTAGGACAAAAATAGGATCTCCTTCCTTCTTATGTTTCAAATGTTCACTCCAAATAACCAAAACAACATTAGTAAAAGTTGTTTTCTTCATCAGTTTTGGGGGTTCATATTGACATTCTTGAATAGTAGTTTCTCTTTGATTTTATGTTTGTTCTTCTTTCTCTTCTTATGTGTTTTCATGTATGCCACTGCCACATCCTCTTTTTTAAATGCTTCAATTTCACATTATGCTATATCATAAAATTCTCCATATTTTTTATTAGAACCATATTTCATTGTCCATAAAGGATCATCACTTAGGAATAGAATTTGATGGTTCTTAGCTTAATGATACAAGATATTTTGAATGGAACTAGGCATAACACTATGGTCTTAGATAGAATTTCTGGATAAATTATGATTCTCAATTTGAGATTTACATTCATGGTATAGGTAATTTTCAGTAAGATATACTTCACCATGTTTATCTTCCTCATGTTGACAAAACAATCTAGAACGTAGATGTCAGTTTTCTTTAAGGAGTGCTTGTATCATTTTCTATGAATTGGAAAACCATATACCCAAAATTATAGTATCCTAATATTAATTTAGAGATGGTTGATCTCTGGTGTTTTAACTCCTTTTAGTCCATGGAAAATTATTGAATTTCACTTCCCAAAGCAACCTGACAGATCTAGAATCTTATGGGTATAGAAAATTGCTTCTCCTTCATATTGTACTCCAGTGATAATTTTTTTCCATGTATAATTCAATGGAATATTTTTTCCCATAACTCTCGAATGAAAATATATCTCTTAAACCTTCATTAGAAAAATAATTTCTCATAAAATTAAACATGAAGCTCTACATAAACTAGATACTGACTTTTTGATTTACCAATATAGAATCTCTCCCATCGATTCAGTTTAATATTTTGCAAAATCTGGGAATGATAATTATTTAATAAAATCAGATCAACTAACCATTCTATGTATGCCTTCTTTTTTTTATTTCATTAGATGATGACATCAAATTCAGTAGAGAGGCATCCAATGACATCTAAAGTCTAATAAAACTCGAAAAAGATGAATGAGATTTTTGAAGAGAGGAAAAGATTCGTTATGAAAAATCTAGTGAACTGATGTGTGTCAAATAATAGGGGCGCTTATATATATGTGTTGAAGTGACGGTTCAAATTCCAAAATTGATCCAACGGTTGAAATAAGAATGATCGAATCTGACGATCGAGATGAAAGCCAATGAAGGATTTTCTAGGTTCTGATAATTTGAGTTTTTAAGGTAAAAATTTGGATTGAGGAAAATTTTAATCCCTTAAAAAATTCTTAAAAAATGATAAAAATACCATTAAGTAATAATTTCAATTACGAAAACTTGTATAAGTAAACATACCTTCCCGATAGCTTGGAAAATTTTCAATGATGGAAAAGAATTATTCTTAATGAAATTTAGATTCTTGGAAACAAATTTATTTAATGATAATTTTTTAATCTAGCAAATTTTACATATAAGGGGAAAAAATTATGTTCCATAATTCTGAGTTCAGATAAATTTTATTACAAAAAAAAATTGGTTAACAATAAAATGTACTCCCCATATTAATATGATTTAGTTAATTTAAGGAGATAAGTTTAAACAATAAATTACTATAGAGGATTACATTATGGTTATCATTACTAAATTTTTTTAATGTATTAAAATCTATTGTAGGGTACATATTTTGTAAAAATATCAGCTAGCTGATCTTGCATTTTGATAAATTGAAGAATGATATCTCCTTTAATTGTGTGATCCCTAAGAAAGTGACGCCCAATATCTATATTTTTTCATGGGAGTGATGTGTAGGGTTTTTTCTTAGGTAAATGGAACTAGTGTTATCATAAAACATCTGTGTTTCGGTAAAATGCATGCCATAGTCTGTTAGTGTGTGTTACATCAACAACACTTGTGCACATAAACTTATAACTACTGCATAATTAGATTCAGCAATGAAAAGTTCTATTGTGTTTTGCTTGTTACATGAACAAGAAAATGACTAATCTCTATAGAAATGACATTTTCCAGATGTAATTTTTATATCTATTCTACATCCACCAAAATCATCATTCGATAATATTTTTAAAATGAAATCATTTCCAGATGTATAGAAAAGTCATAAATTTATGGTTACCTTTAAAAAGTGAAACATTATTTTCAATGATTTTAAATGAGATTCATTTGGATTTGATTGATATATTTCACATGAGCAGACTGAAATCATTAAGCTGAATGGCTAGCTATCAAGTATAGTAAACAACATATCTTACCTATAAATGATGTTTCATCTACTAGTTTCCCAACTTCATCAAGATCAAGATAATTTTATGTACCAATTTGAGTGCTTATATAATTAGTGTTTTCATATCCATACATTTTATATAGATCATTAATATACTTATGTAGTGATATATATGTTGATTATGGTCTTTTAGAATTTTTAAATCCAAAGAAAAATGTTAACTCACCCATCATACTCATTTCAAATTCATATTTCATTATATTCACCAGTGAATCAGTTAAGGATTTCCATTTTGAACCAAATATAATGTAATCTATAGAAATTTGAATAATCAAAACATTTTTGTTATCATTCATTATAAAAAAGAGTTGGATCAGTAGTTCCCTTAACATAATTATTTGGTAACAAAAATTATATGAATATATTATACCAAGATCTATGGGATTGTTTAAGTCCATCTAAATCTTTGGTAAATCTTAAAACATGTTCAAGATATTTTTTGTCTTCAATACCTGGTGTTTTTTTCAACATAAACGTCCTCTTCATCATATCCATTATGGAAATCAGTCTTCACTTCCATTTGAATTTTTTTGAAATTAATGAATGCTGCAAAGGAAAGTAAAATTAGAATAGATTCAAGTCTAGCTACAGAAGAATAGGATTCTTCATAGTCTATTCCTTCCTATTGATTATATATTTTCACAACTAATCTATATTTATCTCTTACTATAATTCCATTTTCATCCCACTTATTTCTAAAAACTCATTTTACTCAAAAAAAAAAGATGTTTCCTTATGTCTTTCAACCAAGGTCCAGACATTGTTTCTTTCAAATTCATTTATCTCAACATGCATGACTTTAATCAAATCATTATCACCAAAAGATTCATTAGTGATTTTCAGTTCAAATTGGTAATGAAATGTTGGATGATCTACTTTATTTCTTAAGGAACCTCTAGTCCTTACAGGTTTATTTAAATCACGAATGAAAATATCCCTGAGATGATTCTTTTGAAACAACTGATTTGGGTTTTGTAAAACCTAATTTTCAACATATGGTAAGAAACATTCGGGGGTAGGTTATTTAGAAATATTATCTTTAGCATTTTCCTTATTAGGGGTATCTTCTATCAATGTGTGATAATCAGTTTTCGAAAACACATCTGAAGATGTAGGATGGGGTTGTTCAAAAACAAAAATATCAGTTTCATAAAATTTAACATACACTGTTTCTTCAATAGTATAATTATTTTTATTAAAATTTTGATAAGCATTATAAGTAGTGGTGTAGCCTATGAAAATTCCCTCATCATAATTCAGTGTAAATTTATGTATGTTATCTTTAGTATTCAGGATGAATAATCAGCAACCAAATACTTTGATGTAAGAAATACTAGGTATTCTACCAGTCCATAACTCATAAGTTGTTTTGATAATAAATTATCTAATTGAAACTCGATTTATACTATAACATGTAGTACTAACATATTTATCCCCAAAGTGTTGGGAAATAGAATATTCCCTAAACATGGTTTTAGTTATCTCTATAATAATTCTATATCTTCTTTTAGAAACACCATTCTGTTAAGGATTTATTAGAGGTGAGATTTCATGAGTAATTTCATTCCTAATAAAAATAGATTCAAAATCTGAATTTTGAATTTCTCCTCCCTAATCAATATGAATAGTTATCAATGGATGGTTTTTCTCATTTTTAACTTGTGCTGTAAAATTTTGAAATAAGAAAAATATTCATATTTCTTTTCTCAAAAATATACTCTTATAAATATAGAGTAATCATGAACCAATACAAATACATAATATTTTAATCCAATACATCATTTTTTTATTGAGCCAAAAAGATCCATAAACACTAACTGGATTGCATCATAAGTTGATAATTCACCGATTTATTTAAATCTTGATTTATTTTTCCTTCCATATTGACAAGGATCAAAAAAATTAATGAATCAAATCTATGCTCTGGTAGATCATTAAAAAGTCTTTTTGTTCAGTTTTTTCACAGTTTCCTAAGATTACAGTGTCCTAACCTTCTCTTCCATAGCCAAGATTAATCTTCCATTTCACTAAGTCAAAGTAAATCATATCTCCAAAGGTATTCTATGTTTAATCTGTATACATTATCTTTTCTATGGTCATAAAGAATAAAATCTTCCTTGGAATCGTGTACTAAGCATATATCATTCCTAAAATTCACAAGGTTACCTTTATCACACAATTGGATTTTGCTAATGTGGTTTTTTTAATACCTTTAACAAATAAAACATTTGAAATTAATGTTATTATAAGAAGAAAAATGATATTTATACCATCAATTTCTCCCTGAGCATTGTCTATGAAAGTTACTTTTCCTTCTTTCATCTAGATAATCTTTTCCAAGAAGTTTTTGTTACCAGTAATATGTTAGGAACATCCACTATCCATGTTCCATGTATTGGTGTTGGTAATTTCGTAATTTTCCTAAAAATAAAAGACATTTTTATGGAATCCATACTTTCATGGATTCATAAATTTCAAAAATTAATATTTTAGGAATCCACATTTTCTTAGGAAAATAAGCATTATGAAATCCTAAATACTGGGTTTTGATTAAAGAAAAATTTTTCTCCCAATGTTCACTAAACTGACATATAGAACCAAATGGATCACTTTGGGGAACAAAATAATTATTACTAAAAACTGGTTTTGAATGGGAATAACCAAATCTAGAATAATTTCATAGAGAATTAATTTAAGAATACATCGTGTCAATGTTTTCTATACCATGGGTAAATTTTGATTGAAATTTCTTTAATAAAAATATTTCTGACTTTAGTTTAATAACCATGTCCTTATCCCCAATGTTATTATATTTTGAACTAGAGTTATCCTATATAATATTTTCCTTAGAACAAACAATTTCAAGATCCTTATAAAGGTTATCCTTATCAAAATTAACTTCCTCAAAGTTTTTAGAAACACTTTCAAAATAAAATGTTTTCGGATCTAGATATTTAGAAAGATCATATACTTATTTAGTTAATATAGAAGTTCTAAAATTTTCTTTCTCTACAATTTTTTATCTTAAAATATACAATCTCAGAAGGTTTATAAAATCTAGAAACATCTTCAAATGGGGAAAAGGTATTATATTCTGATTAAAAATATTTATATTTTGAAAATTCATTTTATTGATCGCTAAAAAATTTTATTTAAATATATACTGGTTAAGGATTCAACATTGTGTACCTTAGTCACAAGACAATGATTTTCAATAGGTACACCAGCAATAATACCAATATTATTCTGACTAGAGGATTCATAATCTAAATATTCATCTGAAGATTCACCACCACTGATACTCCAGGTGTCATTTTCATTCTATACTTTATTAGCCTTAGTCTTGCAATACTTCTTCGTGTTTCTCATAGAATGTTTTTCCTTCCTGTATTTTCTCTTAATAAATGTACAATGAGGTCTGATATGTCTAACCCTGTTACATTCATAACAGTTTACTTTGGAATATTTCTTGTCTTTTATATATTTCTTGTTTTATTTGTAATAAAAATCATTCCTTTCCATAATCTTGTTAATCCATTGATCAAGATTGGATAATTTGTTCTCAAAATGATCACTAGATTCAGATATAACAATAGTTTTATTATTTATAGATCTAGTTACCCTTGTTGGAGTCTTGGATTTAGATGTAGTAGTGAAATCTACACTTCCATTACCATTCTTTTTTAAAATAAATATCTCTCTTAATTTTGGTCAAATGATGAAGAAGACTCCCAAATATATCATCAAGTGTAATTTGAGATACTTTTTACTCTCATCAATAGCTGCCATTTTTTATTCCCACTCATAAGCATAATATCAATTATCTTGTCCCTAACAGCTTCATTATCAAGACCCTTACCTCCCATAGATTAGAGAATTTTGGAAGTGTTCAAAAATCATTGTTGTAATTTGAAAACAAGTTCTCTATAAGGAAATAAGAATCCATGATATTCATCTATCAACATAGATAATCTATTCTCTATCACAATAGAAGTCCCAAAATGTGTAACATCAAGTTTCTTCCATACATAGTTGGAATCTTCACAATAAGATATATGACTATATATATTACTGCTCATAGAACACACAGAATTTTTGTGTACCTTGTAATTTTGTTGATATTATTATTTTTGATGATTGGTGAAGGTTTTGACTTCCTTGTTTGGAATTTTTTAGTCACCAGTAATCATAAAAATGTTATATACTCCAGTGTTGATAACAAAAGTGTTAATTCTATCTCTCTAGTACTCATAATCACTACCATCAAAAATAGGTGGTCTGGAAGGATTTTGATTTTCAATGGAACCAACATTCATTCCTTCCATTCTATAAATAAAAACATTTTCTACAAAAACATTAAAAAACATTAAAAAAAGAGAAATCTCTAAGAAAAACATGAACTATAAAATTTATCAAGAAAATTTAGAACAATGAAAACATGAGGAAGAAAACTAATATTTGAGTATAATTATGTCATTGACCTCCACGGATACCAATATTAGGATTAATATAGTATATGTAGATGCTCGACTACAAGATGGGGTAAATTTTATACTTAAATAAATTCATTTTTTACCTTAAGGACAACTATGTTTAACCAAGATATATAAGTTAAATTCCCTAAAACCAATTTCAGTTCTTAACTATGAACCAAATTTTATTAGGTTCTGGAAATATGGTTCCAGAAAAAAAAAACATAAGAAAATTTTTCTTAATGTAATATTCTACGTTATTTCGTATAGAATTTTATTTATCAGAGTAAGTAGAGTACAATAATTTATAAGAAACTTATAGTTTTGTCTATAATCAAAATACACCAAAAATAAAAACTTGAAACAAAAACAATTAATAGGTCATAAATATTTTCACCCAAAGAGCAGGGTATCCAACAAATTTGGATAAAGGTCCCTTGATTTATTCATTCAAGAAATTATAACTTACCCATACTAGGGTAATCCCTCAATAGCCAAATCATAATTTATCTTTTTATCCTCACAATCTCTCTAACTATAAGTTAGTCAACACCTCTATCTTTCCTATCCTGAGAATTCCTCGAACATTAAGGTAGTTGGAAACCCTATGTTTCTATACTCAGAAGCCCTAAAACATTATGGAATTTTTCGCCTTTTTCTTCTTATCCCTGGAAGCCCTCGATTGTACTCAACAACAATTAGAGTCACACAGAGCAACCAGAACAAGATGTTCAGAGTGCACAATGCATGAGAGTATTTCTCTCTTTAGAAATCACATCATAGCATGTAATATATAGTATCTTGGAATGATAATGAGACCGTTAAAATGGTATCTTATTTATAGGAAAAACTCAAACAGTCGTCTCCCTCCTCTAACAGTCATACTTTTCCTTGATTCTTAGAGGGGCTTGTACATGTGTCACTCAAAAAATGTTTAGTTAGAATCAGATCGCATGACATCATTTTAGAATAATAACATGTGTAAAGAAAATGATGTCACGTGACCAAATATGAATTTCTGATGTCTATGGAAAATTAAAATTCCGAGTATAATCAAATAAAAAATTAGAATCTATAATACATGGATATTTGGATTGTGTTTTACAAATAATTTCAAATCTAAATTCTAAAGATTCAATAGTATATATTCCAATGAATTCAGAATCTAAATACTGAGATATTCAATGTCTGAATTTTGAGGAATTTAGAGTCAAAATTCTGAGTAATTAGGAGCCTAAATTCTGGGGAATTTAGAGTCCGAATTTTTAGGAATTAGAATTATGAATTCTGGGAAATTAAGAGTTTGAATTCTAAGAAATTCAGAGTCTGAATTCTGAGGAATTCAGTGTATGAATTATGAGGAATTTAAAATATGAATTATATGGAATTAGTTGTTTCAATTTCAAAGAATTCAAAGTCATAATTCCAAAGAAATTGAAGTTTAAATTTAATATAATTTTGAGTCTGAATTTTTGGGAATTTGGAGTATGAATTTTAGAGAATTTAGAGTCTGAATTTTAGAGAATAGGGAGTGTAAATTTTTTGAATTCGGAGTCTAAATTTCAAAAAATTGGGAGTTTGAATTTCAGAGAATTTGGAGTCTGAATTTCAGAAAATTCTAACTCTAAATTACATATAATTCGGAGTCTAAAAATAGATGTCTCTATATCCAATGAACTATAATATTACTATGTTTTTAATATGGATCCAAATTTTTGACTTTGTAATAAAATGAATTTTGTTTTGATAGATTACAAAAAGCAGGAATAAAAACATGGTAAGGATAAAAATTTCCTTTGAGGTGGAAAACATTCCTTAAGAAAATAATCATTAGGGAAATTTAATTTTCCTTCAGTTAAAGTGTTTGTGATTTTCAAAACATATAGTATAGGAAGACTCATAAGTAAACCTTATTGAATCAACACAAATATCAATTTATGTTCAATTAACTCCATAAAATTAAATATTAATCACCATTAAATATTTAGAATGTTATTACCACTATTAAAATTGAATAGAATAACTGAGTTTCAATTAAAAATATATTGTCTAAATTAACCAAATAACTTGTCCAAAATTTATTTGTTGATGATATTACAACCCTATATCATATCATCATTAAAATTGGGACATTTTGGAAGATTTTTTTGTTGGGTTTCAATTTATTATAAATTATTATTTATGATGTTTCCAAAAGTTCCCCTCACCTTAATTATAAAATGGAATCTCATCCCTCACCTCTTCACATCATTTTGTGCCTTTAATCATTGCCATAACCTTCCCTTTTCCTTCTTAACTTCCCGATATTCATTCTATTGGATCTCTTCACCTTCAAAGAACCACTCTAGGGATCTAAGAAGATATTTAGAGGAAGCACTATAGGGAAGAGGTAATTTATTATACTGATTCGTTCAAACTTCATTATTCTTATACTTCCTCTTTAAAGAACCACTCAAGGGATCTATGAATATATTTAGAGGAAGCACGTCGAGGAAGAGTTAATCACTTCTACTGATTTGTTAAAACATCATTATTCTTCAACATCCTCTTCTTTGTAGTTTCATTATAATTTAATATCATAAATTTCACTCATATACTAATATGTTATTATAAATATGAAACAACCATATTTCACCTTCTATCGATCCAATGAAAAACAAAATCATCGCACATGTGTTTGTATGCCTTACTGTCTCCATGTCGTGTTGTAATCTGTTTTTCACCACCACATTACATGGATGGGTATAATGATGGAAATAATAACTATATATGATTATTATAAGATGTTAATAATTAAGAAATATTATACACCATCCTATTCAATACCATTCAACAATTTTGGGAATGGTATCATCGCACGTACATACATATGGCCTATCGTCTCCACGATGCGATTCTAGTCATTCTACAAGATCTTTATTAATCCATGATTATATAGATAAATTGAATGAATAAATATGATATATATTAGAATAATATCATTCTATAATTTATTTAACTATAACCAAAGAAGAGGAACATGAACTTATCCGACAAATCTTGAATGGGAACATAAAGTAGTAAATATCTGAATAACGAGTGACAATGAAATGATACTAACAAACAAATGATATTATAATCCTCTATGAAATAATAATTTTTTATTCAGATTTTAGAATTATTGAATTATATTATTTAAATCATTATAAAGGATGTTCGGATATATATGAAGGATATGGGACCTTAGGAAAGGGATAACTTTACAATCTCATTTTCATCAGATATTGTTTATATGTAAGTATTTATTAGGGTGTATTTATCATACAACAATAGGTTTCCCAATTATTTAATATTATTTATATTTTTCTATAATTTTTTGATGTTAATTTTACCCTTTGATAAATTTTTTACAAAACTGTATGAAAGAAATCATTTATATTCATTCAATATGAGGAACTTTTTAACTTTTTCCATAAAAGTACGAGGACAATATTTTTTTATCTTATATGGTATAAACTAATTTTTATATATTATTAATTCTCTATTTCCATGATGATTCTTATACATTATTTCAATTTTATTTTAAACTAAAATATTGTCGTTTATATTTTCATGTTATTTTGATAAAATAATGTTTTTTTGAAGAAGAAATTATATTTTCCTCATGAATTATTTTCGAGTGTTTTATTAAAATTATTTTCCATCTAAGATGACTCGCTTTAAATAGTGGTATTTTTTACCCATATTATCACTATGATTTTATTGTGTTTATGAGGGAATGATATTTTATATGGATTACATTATGATGGAATGATGTTAAAGAAACCCAATTTATTTCGTGGGTTTTGCTACGATGAATGATTTAATTTTTTTTGGAATATGTAATAATGATTTAATTATGAGATGGGTGGTACCCATATCTGCCTCCAATTAATTAGGTAAATATTTATATATCTTGATATATATATGACTAGAAATAAAAGTAATTCCAATTCAGAAATACAGATTTGGAATAAGGTGTGAATTTGGTTTAGTAATGGACATTGTATACTTTGATGGTCTTAGAAATGATCCTTGAATAATATGAAATTATTTTCTATGATTATGTATGTATTCCAATACATTTAATGTCTTTTATTATGAATATTGGGATTACATTTCACTTTAATGTTTATCCCTTGACATTATATTCTGTTATTATATATATAGGATAAGATTTTTAAATGTTATATTCTTATGATTATGATATGATTTATATTTACAATGTTTACCCTTACTGAAAATTTAAGATCACCCTTTCATATATTTTTTCCTAGGTCATGGTGAAGGTTATTAAGTAAGATATGTCAAAAAGGAGTCAATTTTTGAAGAAATAATCGAGAGACAATGTAGTTTTTTATGAACCTGTTTTTATGTTTCCTAGTTTCTAAATACAGTAAACCTATACGGTCCTACTATGGTTTTTGTTATGTTATCTAATCAACATTCTTCAATGTTGAAGTAATTTATACATGTAAATTATATCCCATTATGGTTGTTAATAGAGAATATATATAGTTAACCTTTAGAAACTATGATCCTAGAACCACAGTAAGAACCCTAGAGATATGACTAAGTATATGTTACAATCCTATACTAGTGTTTTAGAAATGATCAAGAATAACCTATGATAAAACCTAATGTGACATAAATTGAAATTTTATTCTTGATTTATGTGGTTTTCCCATTATGATTATTGTTTCTCACACCATGCTTCTTTGTTTTAATCAATGGCAGGAACCTAACATAAATGTGTTATGCAGAATGCGACAGCCAATGAAATGATTTTCCCCCTGAGAAACCAAATGTTTTGGGAACTAGAATTCAAAATCTAGTAGCCATTCTTACACAAATTTCTCTTTTTATATATTAGGTAGGGTATCCAAATGATCAATAGAGGTAAAAAAAATTTGTTGAATCATTCATGAAGTAGTGACCACCATCACTCAGCGGGTCTTCTAATTTCTTAGTGGATAAATATTTTATTGGTACCACTGAGAAAATAAATTCTATTCTATATTGTTCTGAACATGATAATGTCATCATAACAGTATATCATTTGGAAGGTGAAGCTAAATAGTGATGGAATCATATCAATAATACAAGGCAAGTAGATGAAATTGAGTCCCTGTAATTGGATGAGTTCAATAAAAAAATTTCAATAACTATTTTCCTCTAATTCTTCATTAAAATATGGATATAGACTTCCTTGAACAAAATTTAAATGATGACAAGTCCGTTGGTACCTATGAAGAAAATTGTACAACACTATCAGGGTATTCTTTTGGAATTATTATCCAACTAAAGAGTAAAATTGAACGATTCATTAGTGGCTCAAATCCAAGTCTCCAAAGGGAATTAGTCATAAGGGACATCAATAGCTATGAGGAAAATGTTTGATGTTTTCTCAATGTTGAGATGGATATTGAAAAAAATCCATCAGTCACATGGGTTTGATAAGAAGAGAATAATATAATTCAAAGGAAAATATAAAGTCCAGACTAAAAAAAGACGGGTTTTCCCTTTTTCTCAATATTTGGAAGGAAACAAGGAAAGAATTGTCTTAAAGGGACTAGTAAATGTTTTTAGTGTGGAAAATGTAGTCATCAGAAATTTGAATGCTGAAGTAATTGGAAAAAGTTGGATAATGTTGTGAAAAAAGGAAACGCTGCGCAGAATGAACCTCCTACATTTTAAATCAACAAGTGCATGAAAATTTGGAATTATTCAAATCAATTCCCTAATCCGAGGTTTATTGATGATGATCAATATCAAAAAAACTATTAAGGCCAAAGAAAGGAAAAGTCACAAGAAATCACTATCTGTGATGTGGAGTATGGTATTGAATTAGCGAAAGGTACACATACCATCCACTCTAAATTAGAAAATGATTTAATTGATTCGGGATCAACCCTCTCTTTTCTGATGAATTTTCTAAGGTTATTTTTTTATTACCTCAAAATTAGATGTTCAGTTAGTTGTGATAGCTCCTAAAGGAAAAATAGTCACATCGGAAGTTTGTAAATCTTCTCTGGTTGAATTTTGTTGGAATGAGCTTCTTGAAAATCATGTGATCCTTCCTATAGTGCAATTTGATGTAATTTTTCACATTGGTTCCATTTCTCTATATGGATCTCATATCAATTTCTAAGGCAGGGAAGTCTTATTTCATATTCTAGATCAATGTATGATCATATATTGATGCAAAGATGAATATAACCATCCCGTGGAAATTTATACCATCTTAGGCATCCTGATTCCAATAAGCGAAGGTTATTTATCTAAAATGGTTTGAGAGAAACTGAAGATTAAAAATACACTAATTGTACTATAGTTGAGTTTTAAAAAGAACTCATAATGGGTGATATGCCTATTTTAAAGACACCTTATTGAATGGAACCAATTGAGTTATATGAATTGAATAAGAAACACCAAGAGAATCTTGATATGATATTCATATGCCCTAGTATGTCACCTTGGGGAGAACCTATTATATTTATTAAGAAGAATGATGGATCAGTGAGAGTCTACAATGATTATCGATAACTTAACATGATCAAAACCATGAAAAAATATCATCTTTGAAACATTGATTACATATTTAACCAAATACGTGGATATCAATACTTTTCCAAGACTGATCTTCATTTAGGATAACATAAATTAATTGTCAAAACGGGGGATATACCAAAGACGGAATTCCATACAAGGTATGGGCACTATGAATTTATAGTGATTCCTTTTGGACATACTAATACCCCCAATATCTTCATGGAAATAATGAATATATTATTTAGATACAATCTTGATTAGTTTTTTGGTATTTTTATATACGATATTATTTTCTATTCAAAGACAGTGGAAGAACACAAAGATCACTCGATAATTTTACTGAAGACCCTATGAAACGAGAAGCATTATGCCAAATTTACCATGTGTGAATTTAGGCTACATAAAGTATGATTTTTGGGTCACATAATCTCAATAGAAGGGATATCTATGGATCTCGAAAAAATAGAGGTTATTGAATGATGGTCGAGACCAACAATGGTAACTAAGATCTGAAGTTATCTAGGATGGGCTCAATATTATCGACATTTTGTGAATGATTTTTCAGGATTATATAATCCACTCACCATTTTTAGTCAGAATATAGTTATGTTTTATTGGATGTAGTAATGTGAATATAATTTTAAAGAACTAAAAATAAGGTTAGATAATGCACAAGTGCTCACATTGTGTTGTAGTATAGAATGGTTTTTAATCTATAGTGATGCATTGAAGAAGGGGATGGGTTGCGTTGTCATTCAAAATGAAATTGTGATAGCTTATGACTCAATGTATTTGAAAATCCATGTGTAAAACTACCCAACTTGTGATTAGGAGTTATCTATGGAAATATTTTCATTAGAGATATGAAGGAATTATATATTTGGTGAAAGTTGTGATATTTATACTTATAAAAAAAGTTAAATGTATATTTTCCAACAAAAGGTGATGAATATGTGCCAATGAAGATGGTTTCAGTTAATTAATGATTACAACTACTCAATGCATTACCACCCTAGGATATCGAACAAGGTAGAAGATGCATTTAGTTGACAACACCATGCTAGCCTATCCATGTTGAGGATCACAAAAGAACCAATTTTTAGGGATTTTACAAGGATCTATCATGAAATTTTAATGGAAGGGGGAAATCCAATATTTCTCAAATGAATGTTAAACCATAAACAGTAGTGATGATTAAGGAGTAACAGAACAATGATGTAGAGCTACTAAAGAAGGTGAGAAATGTTCCTGAATTCAACCGTGATTATGATGAAAAAATAATGTTTTGGAACTAGGTCTGTATTCCACCCATACCAGAATTAAAGAATGAGATTTTAGATAAGGCTCATAGTTCTTTATTATTTATTCATCCTAGAAGCAAAAATATGTTCATGGACCTAAAAAATAACTTCTAGTGGGATGGTATGAAAATAGATGTCACCAAATATGTCTCTAGATGCATGGTTTGTCAGTATATTAATGCTGATAGATAGAATTCTAAGGGGATGTCACAACTTTTCCAATAGAGGAATGGAAATGGGGAAACATCACTATGGAAATTTTCATCAGACATCCCTAAAAATACATGTGAAATATTTCTATCTTGATTATAGTTGATTTCCTTATGAATTAGGAACACTTCATTGCTATTAGAGAGGATTTATCTCTTGATCATATTTCCAGTATATATGTAAAAGAAGTGGTAATATTCAATTAAGTACCAATTTTCATTATATACAATAGGGATATAAGGTTTGCCTCTATGTTCTAGAAAAGTCATTATCATTCTCTAGTTATATAGTTAACTTTCATCACAACTTATCATCCTCAGATAGATGGTGAGTCCGAACGGACCGTTCAATCTTAGAAGTCATGTTGAGAGACTGATCTTTGAATTTCGATGGTGGTTAGCATCAACACCTACCATTAGTAGAATTTTATTATAATAATAGATTTCACTCTAACATTCAGATGGATCCTTATGAAGCCCTCTATGGAAACAAATGGAAGAACTCCAAAATGTTGGGATGAAGTTGGGGAAATAAAGCTATTAGGACCAGATCATGTAGATGAAATGGTAGAAAATGTTGGATCTATTCATCAACACCTAATAGAATTTCAGAGTATACAAAAAAATAATACTGAAAATCAAAAAAAAAATATGAATGGTTTGAAGTGGGTGATAAGGTATTTTTACGAATATTTCCCTAGAAGAGAGTAATGAGATTTGGAATGAAGGGCAATCTGAGCCCTAGGTATATCGGTCCTTTTGAAATTTTGGATCATGTTGGGAAGGTAGCTTACTAATTGAGGATTCAAACGAATCTATATCATTATCATAATGTGTTCAATGAATCTCTCTTGTGTAATTACATTCTCGATTGTTCTAATTTACTATACATAGAAGTTTTACCATTTGAGAAAGATCCTTTTTATAAAGAACAGTCGATAGAGATTCTGGATCGTAGAAAAAATGATTTAGGACACATGACTACTTTATTGGTTAATGTTTTATAGAGGAACTTCCAATTTGTATATGCTATATGGTAACTTGAGGATGTGATGAGGGAAATTTATCCCCCATCTATTTGTTTCCATGTGATGAATTTCGAGGGGGAAGTTCAGTTTAAAGGGGGTATAATGTAACACCTTTATGTTTTTATGAAATATTTTATTTAAATAATTTTTATTCTATATTAGGTTTCATTGCATTAAATCATGAGCTTAAACAAATTGAAAGACACACTTAGTATAAAATTAATGTTATATCCTAGCCTTTAGGATAGCGGGAAAAATTATAACTAATATATGAAAATGCATTGGAAATGCATTGGCTATCAATTATTTATGAAAAATATAAATCAATTAGATATTTTTATTTTTGGTTGAATTACTTTTGGTAAAACATTAATGTGATATATATGTGTTAAATACTTAAGAAAATATTTTTTATATTCATTTAATTTATATGTTAGTCATTAGGTATCAATAAAACCTAATTTGATGTATAAAATCCTATTTTTTTTAAGTATAATTTTACACCTTTTAATGGAGAACACCTTTTAAATCAATATTCTGAAAAATTAATAATATTTATATGACATCATACACATGTTATTTTGAAGTGGGATATAAAAATTTAATTTGGATGAATTTCTGATATTATTCTGATAACTTTCATATTTTGATGAATAGTAAAAATACGCTAAATTTTAATAGAAAATAAATTTTTTCATTGAAATAATTTATATGGTTAAATTATATTATATAATTGATTAAAAGTATAAATATAATATATTTTTACAATTTAATATAATTAAAGTCATTTGAATTAATTTTACATTAAATTCATATATAAAAACATTTTAATCTTTTTCAATATTTTATCATTTAAAATTAATTTTCTCATTTCAACCATGGGATTAGATATAAATTAATTAATGAAAATTCTATGTTTTGAATTTAGAAAAATAGATTCTATATTTTGAATCACTTGGTCTAAATTTTGTTAATAGGATACTTTTATGTTTGTGCATTATGAAAGTATCTTTGGAAGTAAATATTTATTACCATGGTTAAAGGTGAATCATGTAATTAATGGTAAAAAAAATATTATAAATTAACCATAAAACATATAAAAATCTTATTGGATTAATAAATTCAACCCTTATCATATGGTTTATGAAATTTAATAACTTAATTTCCACTTACCTATAAATATGACATGAATATAAAAAACATATGAATATGGAAAAATATCAGAATCTCATTTCATATAAGAATAATAATTTTAATATATAGATAACGAGTAAATAAGATAGATTATATATAGTATATAAATATCTAAAATCATTACAAACAATATAAAAATTTATTTATAATTTTTTTATATTAAATAATTACCATTAATGATGGCACAATATTGATGTAGAAATTATTTTATTAATAGAAATATCAAATAATGGATTTAAAAATATTAAAATAAATATCATATGAAGTAATTCATGTGATTCAAGAATTTTCTAGAAGACTATAACATTTTTGGAATGTATTAAATATTTTGGTTGGAATTTATCTTTTGTGTGGATTTTATTTATAGTCAAATAAATGAATAGTGTCGAATCTCACACTATTAATATATTATAGAAATAAATTTTTTAATAATTTATTTAAAAAGCCTAAATTTTTTTGAAATTAAAATGTGAGATTTAAAAGGTATAAAAGTCATAAAATATCCATTTATGGTCAATTAAAACCATATAAGTAAATATTTATACATATTATATTTTTAGAATATTATAACCAAAATTAAAATAAATTTGAATAACTAAGTGTAAATTAAAAGGATTCGGTTTAAATTGACAACATAACTTGTCCAAAATTTATTGTATGCTTATATTATAACCCTATCTCATCTCATTTATAAATTTTCTCATTTTGGAGGTTTTTAGAGAGGGTTCTATTTTATTAATAATTATTATTTATGGAGTTTTCAAAAGTACCCCACACCTCAATTATAAAAAGGATCCTCCCCCTTCACCACTTCACTTAATTTTAAGCCTTCAACCTCATCCATAACCTTCCATTTTCACTTAAAAAATTCCTTATTTTCTTTTTAGAGGTTCTGATCATCTTCAAATACCAGCTCAAGTGCTCTATGAAGTTATTTGGAGGAAGCACATCGAGGTAGAGGTAATATCTTCTACCGATTCATTCAAACTTCATTCCTATTCTACATCATCTTCATTATTTATTTAATTATAAATTTATTTCATAAGTATCAATAATATAATAATATTTAATTATAAATATGAAACAATTATATTTCACCTCCTATCCATCCTATGTAAAAATAAATCATTGGACGTGCATACGTACGACATACTATCTCCACTCCATGATGTAATCTATTTCTCTCCACCACCTTACATTGATTGGTATAATGACTAAAATAATAACTATATATTATTATGATAACATGATACTAATTTGTAAAAATTATACCATGTCCACTTCAATCCCATTAAACAATATTTGGAATGATATCATCGCTCGTGCATACGTACAGCCTACCATATCCATGATGCAATGTGATTCATTCTACCTAAACTTCAATAAAACATGATTATATACAAGAATTTAATGAATAAATATGATATATATTATAAAAATATGATTCTGTAATGTATATAAATATAAAATAATAAGGGGAACATAAACTTATCCTACAAATATTTAATAAGATCATAAAGTAGTTAATATTTGAAAAACAAGTGACAATGAAATGTTACTAACAGACAGATGATAATATAATCATATATGAAATCATAAAAATTATTATGATTCGAGAATAAGTCAATAACATTATTTAAATAATTACAACAGAGGTTCAGATACATATGAAGGTTATCGAACCTACGGTAAGGGATAATTTTACAATATCATTTTTATCTGAGATTTGTTTACATTTAAGTATTTACTAGGGTTTATTTATCATCCACATCCTTGTTTCCCAAGTATGTAATATTATTTCTATTTTTCTATAATTTTTTAATGTCCATTTTACCATTTGGTTATTTTTTTACTAAATAGTATGAATGAAATATTATATCATTATTTGATTTGAGGTACATTTTGACATTTTCGGAAAAAGTACGAGGGGAATGTTTTTTCAACTTATATGACAAGAACTAATTTTTACACCTTCTTAACGCCTTTTTTTCATGAAGCATCCTATAAATGATTTTTTTTATTTTGAAAAAAAAAATTCTTTTAAAATATAATGTTATTTTTAAAAAAGAAATCATTTACAAAGAAGAAATTATATTTACCATAAGAATTAAGTTCAACTGTTTTATAAAAATAATTTCCTATATTATATGACTCTCTTTAAATAGGGCTACATTTATATCCCTATTATCACTATGAATTGATTTTGTTAATTGTGAAATGATATTTTATATGAATTATGTTATGATGGGATGATGTTTGAGAAACCCATTTTATTTCATGGGTTATGCAATGAAGGATGATTTATGTTTTTGGAACATGTAATAATGGTTTCATTATGATATTGGGGGGACATATATCTCCCCCAATTAATTTGGTAATATTTATATCTCATGATATATACATGAAAGGAATGGAATGTAAATCTGGTATAGAAACAAAATGATGGAACAATGAGTGGACTCAGTTCAATAAGGGTCTTTTTCCTCTATGATGGTCTTGGCAATGGGAATTGACTAAAATGAAAATATTTTCTATGTTTATGTGTCTATGCCATGAAATTTAATGTATTATGATATGAAGATTTGGATTACATTTCACTGTTATTATTTTTCCCATGACATGATATTCTGATCTTTTATATGCAGGATAAATTTTAAAATGTTATGTTCTTATGATTATGATATTATTGTTAATTACCTCGTTTATCCATAATAATCATTTGACCTCACCCTTTCATCTGTTTCTTTTTCCCTGGTCATGAATATGGTTATTAAGTAAGTTATCTCAAAAAGGAGTCCATTTTTGATGAAATAAGTGGATAATGTATATGTTTTATGAACCAGTGGTTTATGATTCCTAGTTTTTAAAGCCACTAAACCTATACGATCCTTGCATGGTTTTTGTTATGTTTTTGGAATAAATATTATTCATTATTGAAGTAATATGTACATGTTATGTATGGTTCGTTATAGAGTTTGTCACATAGAACATAGATAACAGATTTTAATGAATCAATCAAATAGAGGAAGTATAATTTATCTTCGAGAGTACATCAGATAGAGAATTACAAGATAGAGATTTTATTATATAAAATCAACAGATGATTGTTCAAAGAAAATGATAATGTATTTTGTAAATTTATTCATTTTGGATATACTGGTCTAGTTTTTTACTGTTTAAATAATCCATAATAGAAGATTATGACTCTAGTTTATATTTCAAAATGAATAATTAGAGAATTACGACCCTAATTTGTGGAATTTAATAAAAATATTATAGATTAATATACTTTATGAATCATTTAAGGCACTTAAATGAAGATTTATTTGAGTTGGGAATTAAAATTTTGTTGTGTAACATCCCATGAAAATAAAGAATATGAAATTTTCATATTTATTAATATTTTAGAATTAAATATAAATTTTTCTTTAAAGTGGATTATATGTATTATAGAGTACTCAACATGAAAAAATGTATTTCTCTAAAATCTTATGTTGCAAACAATGTTGAGTTATATCAAAAAATAACATAGTAATATTATTATTTTAAATGGTAGTTAACACCGAGACATTGTATTGGCGGGAATGAACAGAACTATATAAAATATTATTATACATGTTTTTTAAATGTATTTACATTTATCCAATAAATTTTTGAATATTAAAATGATAATGAATCAAACTTTAAGCATAAAATACAATAATATTCTTTAAAAGGTCGTCTTACAACCTTTTAAAAGAAAACTCTTTTTAAATCTAGTTTTTTCACTTTTAAATGTTCTATTCTATAATATATACATTTTATTTATAAGTGGGACATCAAAATATACATTGGGTTTAATTTCAATATTTTTCTAATAAAGTTCAATTTTAATGAATAGTGAAAAACACGTCATTTTAAGTAAAAATTGTCTTCTCATCTGATTTATTTATATGGTTATATTATCTTTTTAAATGGTTTTAAAGTATAATTGGATTATATTTTTACCAATTAATCCAATATTGGTCATTATAAGTAATTTCACTTTGAAATTAGAAATAAACGCATGTCAAACGTTTTTGTAGTTTTTACTTCTTAAAAATACGTTTTCTAGTTTTGACAATGGAAATTAATTTTAAAATAATTAATGAAAAATCTATTTTTTTAATTTTGGTAAAATATATATCATTTTTGAATTAGAATTACCAAAATTATAATTGGGTTAATTTTTGGTATTTTACTAAAAATGATCAATTTTTTATTAATAGTGTATAACTCTTCATAGTAGTCAAAAAACTATCATTTTCATTTAAATGAAATTTTACTGCTTCTGTAAATTGATTTTAAAAAATCCAACATACAAGGATTTCATCAATAAGTAAAATTTGGTTCAATAGGATGAATATAATTTTTGGTTAATAGTAACTTTTGATTTTTATTTGCTGCAATTAATGGTAAATAAGGAAATTCAAGGTAAAAATAATATTATAATGATATAAAATTACCTTAACAGTTGTCCTAACCTTATTGGATGATTCATGGACGACTAATAAAATACTTGTGTAGAACTTTTGTCCTTTGTAAGCCACCTGGGTAAGATAATTACATTAATAAATTTTTATTTAAAGTAAATATAAAAATATCATAAACATGTGTGGTTTTGAAAAAAATTAATATGGCGGTATATAATTGATATATTTGAATATAAATAGACATTATGAATATAAAAATATTTCCTAAATAATTTTATTTTATTTATAATTTTTATACCTCAAATAAGTAAATTTATTTATGACACAATGATTTTGTAATGATTATCTCATTAATTAATGTTTTAAATAAATGAGATTATAAATATTAAAATATATTTATTTTGTAGCTTATTATTCCATTCACGTATTTTATGGATTATAGTGACTTTTTATATTTAAATTAATGATTTTTTTGATTATATAATGTTTTTATATATATTATAAAAAGTCTTAATGTGAATAGTATAAATATTGTCATAAATGTGTTTGTAATCAATTAATATTTTATTAAATGGTAAAACAGTCCTAAAAATATAAGATTAGTACACATGACATATATGATTTGAAAAACATAATTAATGATTCATTTTGGGTATCTTGTCATTTTATAGTAAATATATTAACCTTATAACATGAATATACAAGAAGATATGGTAAAAGATAAATAAGATCACAAACGGTTAAATAATAAATATAAGGATTAAAAAATATCCAAAACATGTCCAATTATTATTGGATGATTTTATTTTGACTTATATTCACATTTTCTTCTAATTTAAAGAGTTTTGGTCCTTTTCAAACAAAAAATAATTTTATAATAAAATAATACTTTCAAAGTTTCCAAAAGAGCCCCTCCTCCATCTTATAAAAGGACACCACCTCTAACCCAATACTAACACCACTTAAGCCTCTTGGATCATAAAAACTCTACCCAAATAATCCCCAAAACATTCCTATCTTCCTCCTTTAATCCTTCTTATAGGTATAAGGAAATTCAAAAGCGGCCTTTGGCTCAAATCAAAATAATTTACCCGATTTGAGTTAACGTTTTCTCTCAAGTTTCATTCCATTATTTTCCTTCTCCACCCCCTATGACCTTCTTATTCATAGTTTATGTAACAATACCAGTATAATTGATATAATATGATTTTTTTATAATATGTATTCTAACTACACTTAGAAACACATCCATCTAATAGATATGAACATACTATTTCAGCGTATGGCGAACTGCTACCTCACGAAACGATGATTGTTTAATTTCCCCTTACAACATATCATGGTGGCCATTATTATGGTAATGTAATTATATATGGTTTTTATAATATTTATTTTATCTATATGATTCTGTAATTTTATTTTTGAACATACCTTTCTTCTTTTCATTTAGTATATATACAGTAATTTCATTTGAGAAAGTGTGGACTACTGCCCCCTCAAAGTTATATTACTCGTTCATGATCTACATGGAACATATAAAGGATGGAAGTAATGAAATTATGTACCATATATAATATAGATATTATACATGAATTATTTTATACCTTTTTATCATTTAGTTTTCATTCCTTTAAATACGAAAAATAATTGAAAGTGGCGTTAATGCGTACGTACGGCTTACCATCTCCATAAAAGGTGCTTTTCATTTTCAAATATCCAAATGTTATGGACTATTATAAATACATATATACTGGATATAAATACCTATATACTGGATACATATGATATATATTATATATTAATAATGAATATCATTCTAGAGATAATGGAATTTTGACCACATGGACAATTTGTAATTATAAAAAGTTCATTTTCAACTCAAGTTTCGAACATCGGAAAAATGTCTATTATGAACTCAAATAATAAAATAATTGATACTGTAAGATAATAAGGGATATAAAAATAATAATAAACTTTAAAAATGTTCTAAATCAATTAGAAATTAACTTAAGTTAACTATTCAGTAAATTGAAGAACGGTCGAGCCAAGTTGGACACGAGGTAAAGGACTTCGTCTCAATATCCATTAATTGAGGCATGTTTTGATAATATACACCTCCTTATTTTAAATGGTGTATAATAAACCCCTTTTACATTTACGTTCATTCAAATGGATTCCTTTTTCTACAAATCAGTTTACTAAACTAAAAATATGTTTTTAACGCCTACGGCGATAATGACCTCTCCACCACTATAATCGTTAATTTATATTTGGCATCCTATATGATCCTTAATGTTTTCAAAAGGAAAAGAGATCCATTATTTATTAATTTGGGTGTTTTCATATTTAAAATGGTTTTTTAAATTTATTTAGTATTTCAAATGATTTCTTGTGATTGAAAATGAATTGTTACTACTGCAATTTTTATATTTGCAATATTTTATGTATTAGGACTATATAATTGTATATAGACATTTGACGGGTGGTTATGTGATAAACCAAATCAATGGTGGTTTCTTGATAAACCTAGGATAGGTGGTTATTTTATACCCTACAATGCATTGGGTATGGAAGTAAGTCGTATGGCTATTCCATTTAGTGATATGTGTGGAAGTCGATGGTATGGTTATTCCATTTCAGTGTGTTTATGTCCTATGTTACCTTTATATTCGATATGTTTGTTTCTGTAGGTTTTTTGGTAATATTTTGATTAAAAAATGTTTATGAATTGAGATTATATTTACTGAAGTTTTTTTCTTCTTATTAAAGGGGAAAGTTATTACTTTATAACAAAGTATTCATAGTTTACTTGTTGTTTTGAAAAACTAACAGTTTTTTTTCTTTATGTATCCCTTACTGAAATTTTGATGCTCATTCCATGTTATTTAAATGTTTTTCAAAGGATTTAGGGTGGAATAGGGTTGAGGATGGGATCATGGAAAAGTCCTGTGGTTTTTAACATGGAACTAAACATGTTTCTTTTATTTTAAGAGTTTTCATTTTATGAAAACAATTGATAATGATTAGAGGTGTCTACATGTAATATTTGAGTTGTTATGTATAATTTATGACCTAATTCAATAAACCTATAAACCTTAAAATACCCTTAATGTTAATTATTAACTAAATTCAAGATTATGTAATGTTTAAGGTTGGGTCCTTACAGTTAGTATTAGAGGACGTTTTAGAAAACTTTATAGGTTAGACTGTTATTTAAGCATAAGTGACATAACCGTAATGGTTAGCATATTAGGAAGAGTCAATGTTAATTTAGATAAATGTAATGGGTTTAAGGTAACATTAATATGTATATATTAATATTTACCCTCCTTAAAAGATATTATAGGATGACTTTACTGATATAATCACACTAAACGTTTTTGTTTTAGTAAATTGGTGAATCTAGAAGGAATCAAACTAAAAAATGGATTTGAAGAAAACTGTGATGGTTTTATGAATAAGAAAACAAATGAAATGGGATCTTCAATGAGAACTATTGTGGTTATTATCAACCAACTATTTGTACTAATGATTGACCACCTGAACCATAGTTATTTTTATAAGGAATCATATATGAGAGAAACAAATCCTTACGAAAGTTCAGGAAATAATCATAAAGGTAAGTATATTAAAAACATATGTGTCAATAATATGGAATTAGGAACCTAGTGAAATGATTAAAATGGATGGGAAGATGTTTTAGATGTGGTAATAAAGTATATAAAGTAGTAACTATCCATGTAAAAAGGATGTATCTAGTTGACTCTAAGAAAGGGAAAGAAGTTCTTTCTAAAGGATCAATTGAATGTTTTAAATATGGCATTCATGGTCATTATAAAAATATATTTCATACAAATAAATTTTTGGAATTGAATCTGTAGGATGGTACAAATATATTTTTACCAATACCTAATTCCATTCAAATTGAGGATGTGGAAACAGACAATGACCAATGATAGGTATGAATTATTTCTTAGCAGATGTTTTGACATTATTAAATCTTAGGATATGATTCATGATTTTGTTTTTAGGAAATAATTATTATATAATGTGTTGGAAAATAATGGTTAATGGATCATGATGAACTTTGAATGATTGAGATGTTTATATATAAGGTATTCAAGAGTTTTAGTAGATTTTAGGATAATGAAATTCTTAATAGTATTATGGCTCTAGGATGATGGGATTATTTTGGAAGACTTTTCTAGTATGTGTAAAACTGATGTTTGATATGAGAAAATGTTATTCAAAGAAGAATTATTTTTTATTTTTTTCATATAATTATAATGATCCATTTGGGTTTGTATAATCCTTGAATTTGAGGCAATTATAGGTTATACTTTTTGGATGAAAATGTGAGGTATGGGATAACAATTGTGGTTAAAATATGTTATGGTTTTTTTGAGTGATTTATCTCATTTTTTAATTTTATTATAATTAAATGGTTTTTGGAAAAAGAAAACACATAGACTATGTGAAAACCCTTCGCATCAGACAAAGATTCAAGAATCGAACCCACAACCAAATTGCGATTAAGATTTATCGCATACAACAGCAATGTGTGAAGTCCCTGGTTAGTATGGCTTATTCTTTTTAGTCGAATTATTTTATTAATCAAGAATATGTTTATTTGGGATCTTATATTTTATCAAATGGATATCCTTAGTATAAAAAAAATATTTTTAGATTAAGTGATAATGGTTATTTTGGAAGACGTTTGCTCTTCTGGGAACATATATGCCTATGGATAATAAAATACTTTTGGATTTCAATTGACGAGTAATGGTAGAATTTTATTTAGGTAGAATCTATGTTTTTTGTGGACATATAAATATTTAGGTTATTTATCGAATTGATTAAACTATTTTAGATAATATGTGATTAGGTTAATTACACATCAGTATGAGACTTTAAGGGTAGCTGATGGTATTTGGAGATAAATGTTAAGATTTTTGTAGAAGACTATTTGACCAAATCCTTCTAAATTTTGGGTATCAAACATAGTTTGGTTTATTTTGAATAATGTTAGGAACAATTGTTCATGGAATGGTTTTTATGGAATTTGGGTATAGTTTTTTAAATTTTGGAGATTAAGTGTAATATTTCTTTTTAAAGGATTAATCTTTTAGGGATTATCTGATCTTGTAAAAACCACTTTTGATTTTGGTTAATGTCTAAATATAGGGGAAATTTATAGTTCATCTTTTTTGGATAATTTGATTCTCCAGAATATTATTTTAGTGCTTTAACAGTGACAAATTCATCTTGAATACTCATCGTTTATAGAAAATATGTGTTTTTGGAAGAAACATTACTAATGTATGAAACCATACTTGAAAATAATGTATATTTCATTATTTTATTAGTCAATTTCATAAAATAATTATCCAACATTATTAAATGAACCTTAAAAAAACATTTTCTATTTTCTTTTCCTATTGAGAAACCAAATACCTTTTAACCTATCTTGGACCGATTGAAAATTATTATTTTTTGTTATTAAAAATAATTTTTGGTTATATGAGAACCGAGAATGTGAAACAAACTAAAGTCATTCCCAAGGGAATCCACCATTGAAGACACTAGCCAAACAATCCCAAACAAACACGAATGAGACAACGTGCCTAATGGGGTCAACCGAACCTATCACAAGTTTGTGGTTTTCCTGGTTGTTAAATTTCTCTGGATCGTGTTTTCTATAACTCTCCACTAGAGCATGAAACTTAGTTTCTCCTCCATATCCATGCTTTAATACATTTAATTATATTATGTGTTATCTTAGGTGACCTTCTTACTTCTCTTTCTTTCTTTTAAAATGATAGTTTTATTGATACTTTTTTCATTGTGGGAATTCCAATGAAGTTTTTGAGACTAATTTTAAATTTTTGAGAATGAAATTTCCAATAGGGGAAAAGGATGTAACATCCCACGTAAATAAATAATATGAAATTTACATATTTATTTATATTTTGGAATTAAATATTAATTTTACTTTAATGGGGATGCTATGTCTGATAGAGTACTCAACATGAAACAATGGATTTCTCTGAAATCTTAGGTTGCACACAATATTGAGTTATACATAAAAATAATACAGTAATATTATTATTTTAAATAGTAGTTAATGCCTAGTCGTTGTATTCGTGGGAATGAAAATAACTAACTAAAATATGAATATATATGTTTTTTAAATGTCTTTACATTTATAAAATACATTTTAGAAGATTAATATGAGAACGTGTCCAATTTTAATCATGAAATACTCTAATATTCAGTAAAAGGTAGTTTTACCTTATTTTGAAGGAAAAATATTTTTAAAATCTTGTTTTTGTCACTTTTATATTTTCTATTTGACAAAATAAACTTTTTTTTAGAAGCGAGACATCAAAATTTACATTGGGTAAAATTTTGATTATTTTCTGATAAAGTTAATTTATTAATTAATAGCGAAAAATACTAACCTCCAAATCATTTTTTTGTTATTTTCATTGATTCGCTTTAAGTAAATGTGTTAACTGTATATCACAAAATACATCACAAAATTCAAAAACTGCACCTTATTACAAACCATCTTTTTCATTTGAATGAAATTCTACTACTTCTATGAATTAAATTTCAAAAATATAACATACATGGATATCATTTGTTAGTAAAATTTTGTTCAATATGATGAAAATAATTTTCGGTGAATAACAACGTTTGATTTTTATTTACCACGATTAAAGGTAAATAGAGTAATTCAAGGTAAAAATAATATTATAATAATATAAAAATTCTTTAACACCTGTCCTAATCTCATTGGATGAGTTATGGTAGACTAATAGAAACTATGGGTAGAAGTTTTGGCCTTTAAAATCCAATTGGTTAAAGTAATTTCATTAAAAACTATTTATTTAAAGTAAAAAATAAAAATATCATAAACATGTATTGTTTTCTAAAACAATTGTAATGTGGGGTTTTATAATTAATATATTTGACTATAAATAGTCATTAAAAATATAAAAACATTTCCTCAATCATTTTATTTTATTTATAATTTTTAGATAACAAATAAATAAATTTATTTATGACACAATGATTATGTAATGAATACCTCATTAATCAATGTTTTAAATAAATGAGATTCTAAATATTCAAATTAATTTTTTTTGAAGTTTTTTATGAAATAAAAATATTTGAAGGAGGATTATGACTTGTTTTCTTTGAATTAATTATGTTTTTGGAATTTATCAAGTGGTTTTGGATTTTTTTTTAAAGTCATGATATGAATAGAATAAAAATTTACAAAAATGAGTTTTTAATCAATTAATATTTTATTAAATGATAAAATAGTCCTAAAAATCTAACATTCTTCCAAATGACATATATGATGTTAAAAATTCATTAATTATCCATTTTGGGTATCTTGTAATTTTATTGTCAATATATTAACCATATTTAATGAATATACAAGAAGAAATGGTAAAAGTTAAATAAGTTAAAAAAGGGTTAAATAAAAAAGATAAGGAATTAAAAAATATCCAAAACATTTCCAATTATTATTGGATGATTTTATATAGACATATATTGATCTTTTCGTCTAATTAAATGAGTTTTGGTCCTCTTGCAGCTGAATAAAGTTTTATAATAAAATAATACTTTGAAACATTCTTATAGAGCACATCCTACATCTTATAAAAGGGCATCACCTCTATCCCATTACTCACACCTCTAAAGCCCCTTGGATAGTCCAAACATAGCTCAAATATTCTCCCAATATCCTTATATTTCTCTTAGAAGCCTTTCCCTAGGCAGAAAGAAATTCAAGAGATCCCTTTGGGTAAAATCAAAAGAAGTTACCCGATTTGACGTAACATTATCTCTCAAGTTTCTCTCCATTATATTTCCTTCTCCACAACCAATGATCGACTTATTATTTATTTATATAAAAAACTAGTATACTCGATATAAATGGTTGTTTTAATGATAAGGATTCATACTAAACCTACACAAACATACATCTAATGGATACGAACATATTGTTTCTATGTACGGTGAACTACTACCTCACGAAACGATGATTGTTCGATTTTCTCCAACCACCTCTCATGGTGGCCATTATCATGGAAGTATAATTATATATGATATTTATGATATTTATTTTATCTCTATACTTTTGTAATTTTCTTTTATAACATATCATTAAGTTTTTCATGTTGTATATATACGATAATTTCATTTGAGGAAGTGCGGACTACTTCCCCCTAAAAGTGATATGACTCGTTAATTCTACACATAGAACAATGAAATGATTGAAATAATGAACTTATGTAACATATATAAAAAATATCTTATTCTGGAATTATAATATACCTATGTGTCATTTATTTTTCATTATTTTAAATATGAAAAAGAATTGAATGTAGCATTCATGCATACATACGGATTACAATCCCCAGGAATGGTGCATTTCATTTTCTTATATACAATTGTTATGGACGATTTTAAATACATATATACTAGATCTAATTACATTTATAATGGACATATATGATATATATGACATCTAATCTATGAATATCATTCTGTAGATAGTGGAATTTTGACAACATGGACAAATTGAAATTATAACAAGTTCATTTTCAACTCATGTTCCGAACATCGGGAAAATGTACTATATAAAATAAAATAATTAACTAATTTTTATTGAATGTTAATAAGGTATATATGAAGAATAATAAATCTGAAAGTGGTTCTAAATCAATTAGAAATTAACTAAAGTTTATAATTCAGGAAATTAAAGAATGAACAAGTCAAGTCAGACACGATGTAACGGACTCCGTCTCAATCTCCTTTCATTAAGGAAATTTTTGATAATATGCACCTGCTAGTATTACATGGAGTATAACAAAACCCTTTGAATTTCACTTTAATTCAAATGAAATGTTTTTTCTACAAATCATTCTAATAAATGTTAAAAATAATGTTTTTAATTAATGTGGCGACAATGAACTCTCCACCTCCAAAATCATTATTTGATATTTGGATTACTCTATAATCCTTATTGTTTTTAAAATCAAAATAGATCCATTATTTCTCATTTTGATTGTTTTCATATTTAAAATGGCTTTTGAAATAGATTGATAATTTCAAATGATTTCTTGTGATTACAAATGGATTGTTATTAGTGAAATTTTGATATTTGCATATTTTTTTATTGTGATTTTATAATGTTACAATAAAATTTTATGGGTAATTACATGATAAACAACCTAGAAGTTGGTGGTATGGATATTAAATTTAGTGATATGTGTGGAAGTCAACTATATCGTTATTCTATTTCAGTATGTTTATGTCCCAAGTTACCTTTATATGCTATATGTTTCTTTCAATAGGCTTCTGGTAATCTTTCGGTTACAAAAAGGGAAATCAAGGAGATTATATTTAGTGAAGTGTTTCACTAATTTATAATGGTTAATGGTTTTAATTTATAAATAATTATTCATGGTTTAGTTGTTGTTTTGTGAAAATAATTTCTTTCACTCTTTATGTATACCTTACTGAGCTTTTTATGCTCATCCAACGTTTTTGTAATGTTTTTCACAAGAAATAAGGTGTAATAGTGTTAATTATGGGATTAAAAAAAATACTTACTATTTAAAACATGGAAAAAACATGTTTTTTTTCTTGTAAGAGTTTTTATATTACTAAAAAATGGATACTAGGAAGAAGTGTATACATGTAATATTAAATTTTTTATGTATAAGTTGTGAACTATTTCTTTAAATATATAAACCTAAAAATATCATCAATGTGAATTATTAATATAAATCTAGATAATGTAATGTTTAAGGTAGGGGTCTTTTAGGAAGTATTAAAATTCAATTTTATTTTTTTCAATATTAGAGATTTTTCATAGAACTGGGCCTATATAAATGGGAGATGGTGTAATGTGAAATTATTGATCAAGCTATTGGTTGATCAAGTGACTGTATTTGTGCTCATTTATTCTGAAGTAAAATATCATGTAATAATAATTCAACATATTATAAGACTAATTTTATTTGTTTCAATGAAACAGATGATGTGGTACTAGGAGGACTATTATGTAACAAATCGAGTGGATGCACCAGATTGTGTAGTAAATAAAATATGATGAAATTACTACTAGATGGATTAAATAATATGGATTAAAAAATTATATGTTATATGGAATAAAATCATGAATAATATTTATCATGTGGGTTATTGGAATTTTTGATGGATATGTTCTAGATGATGAAGAGTAGAAAGAATCATATGATCTAGTTCTAGATAAACAGTAATAGGTTGATAGCATTAATTCATGAATAATCATATAGAAAAGTTATAGATGTAAGAATCAGATATAAAAAATAATATTAATTGGTTTTTGTGAAAAAGAAGGTTATTTATATACCAAATTATTTTGAGAGTAACATTAAAATAAGAATGAAGAAATAAACAATGAATCATAGTAAAATCTTATTGAAGCATCGACTGGTGGACTAATTAAGTAGTGTTTCAAGGAAACATAGGAAGATAAATACTTTCTGAATATTCCTTAAAATAATTGATAAAAATGTAATTTTGTATTGGAATTCACACGTACATGAACATAATATTATTTTCTATCCCACCTCTTTTGTGTGGGGAACAAAAATTGGCATTGAATTATTTCTAGGCCAATCCATTATAATTGGTTTTCAAAATATTTTGGATAATCCATGCACTCGTCACCATAATACATGGAAAGTATTAAAAACTATTATTGAGTCATGTATCTTATAAAAAATGGTGTCCCATTCCAAAATATCATTCTAATACAGTAATATGATATTAAATAAATGATAATAGAATGATAATATTAACCTATCTAAGAGGTATGAGGATAAAAATATATAATTAGGTTAATTAGTTCCAAACAATGATTCACCCCCCAGCCCCACCCCCACCCTACTCAGTGTTATCCACATCCAGAAGTGGTCATATTAAGTTGTACTAATTGATGGATCCCCTCAATCAGATTCATTACATTAATGTTATTTAGTTAAATTAACTTCATTTTTTCATTGTATTTACATGAAGGATTAGTTTTTGTAAAGATTCAATTATATCTTTACATTAATCTACTTTAAGAAATTCCAAGATGAACATGAAAAATAAAGTGGAATGAAAAATAATGAAGATACCCTATTAAACCAAGATGAATATTTAATATTATATTCACCTTGACATATTTAGAAATAAAAAAGACCAATATTATAAATTGAATAACATGTGGGCCAAATATGAACTCTAGATAAAAAGAACATTCTTATCAAATATTAATCAGTCCCAAGTGATCAAGATATATGTGAAAAGTATTCTAAAAACTATCCTCAAGAGTAATAACCTATTATAATTGTTGATCATGATCTTTCAATAGGTTCTAAAGATATATCAGTTGGTATATTGAAATATATTATACATTAAATTAGTAAAGAAATAGATTTTCAAGTATTTGGATACATTGAATGTATTCTATAAGAGATCTCTAAGAGAAACTAATAATTAGATAACATGGAAAATGATATACATAAAAATTTATATAATGTAAATTGATATTTATGAAGGTTTCTTCCATTTTCATAATAAATTTGTAACGTGAAATAGTTTTCACATTTTTTTCAAATATTTGAAAATGATATATTTTTAGAAGTCAAATCATGAAGAGATGTTCCATGTGGTCATTTTTTTAAACCAAAATTTTAATCATTTATTTCTAATATGAATTAAAATTCAATAGGATTGGGTAATATGACATAATGTTTCAAAAAATAAAAATGTACATAAAGGGGAATTTGAATGAATTAACAATTATTAGGAAGATACAATGAATATGATTGGATATCATAAAAACCTTCCAAATGAAATTCCTATAATTTTAAATTTAATAGAACTATCTAGAGAAGACATATACTAAGTCAGTTGAAATAGTAGGTTCCCTAGACCCTACAATGTTTTACTATTGATTACATATCATGTGTATAGTTAGTTATACATGATGTATTATTACCATTATAGTGTAGATATTTATGAATCCACTATATAATGGTAATTTCTATATATTAATTGTCAAGTTGAGATGTTATAACAGATCCTATACTATAATGAGAACCTCGAGATACTTTTACATTAATATTTAATATATGTTCTATGCTCTAGATACATCTTACTGACTAGATATAGTAGATATTTGACTATCAGGTGTCGGGGGATCATAAGCATTGAGACTTCTTCTCATGAATTTCATATTTTGTGATCTCTAGTAGCGAGATCATGAGGACATACCCGCTAAGTGGAACACCAAGTGTGTTTGGTTTCATTAGTTGTTCCTATATATGGAAATGTGTATTGGTCTCTTTACTAGAATAACAATACAAATATATACAATTTGATTGTGTACTTCGATGCAAGGAAAAAACCATGTTTTTTAAATTGTGGTGAGGTAGCTTGTGTTGGGTGCATCGTTGGTGGTATGACCTTGGTTGATTTTTCATGAAAGGATTTGTCACTTAAAAGTTAAGGATGTTGTATATCTAAGGCCCGGTTGATCAAGATGGGGCTACATTCATAATTCTTTGTCCAAAGTAGTGGAAAGGTAAATCCATCTGGAAAGATAAAAAAATAATAAAGCAAGAGAAGGGTGATGACACTAATGTGCATCCGACATTATGATATATTTAATGACAAATAGATTATAGTACACAGTTTGTAATCATAGGATAGTAGTCATTGTTAGGAGTATCGATATCTCTTTAGGGTCCATGATGGGTTTCTAGATTCTTCTTTTAGTCAGTGGATTTTATTCCCTACTATAGAGATAAGGGCCCAGTGGTTAACACACAATATCGTATTTAACAATCCTCCATATTTAGATGAATAGGTATATTGTGCAAGGTGGGACCCACCATAAGGTCCAGCTGTTGTTCAAGTTATCGAACAATGATAATTAAATAAATTCATTATTATTCAAATTATGAGTAATTATATTGAATTTATTTAATTTATTTACCAGTACAGTAAATATTAGATATTATTAATCGAAAAAATATTATTTCAATATTCCAGGGATATTTAATATTAAGCAGGATAACAAGTTGAGTTAAATTTATCATTTTTTATCACGTAATATTATATATATATATATATATATATATATTACATGTTTGTGATAAATGAATAAATAATACTGACGACGTTTATTTTTTCATTTTTATTTATTTAGTGGATGTTGAAAAAAATGGGGGCCAGAGAACCCATTCAGTTTTAGAAACTCTACTATAAATACTGGTAAGGCCCACATTCCATGGAACTACTCATTCATTTACAGAATGAAAATCCAGAGACACTCTATCATCATACTCTAGAGAAATAGAATCTTGATCTAAGAACTCTGATCAATATTTTTATCAATCATTGAAGGTATCTCGATGTGGTGATCATTGGGACGTCGAAGGAGTCATTGGATATCCACACTAGAACCCATAACATGAGGATCTGTGCTCTCACGGATTTTTTAAACACATGTGGATGATCTAGAGGGATGCTGCTATGGATCTTTCCGGCGACGATTGTCTTCGAAAAGTTGCATATGGCCACATATTCAGATTAGAAATGGATATGTTATCCATTTTAATTTGGTCTCATTATAATTTATGTGAGATACTTAGACCTTACTGGGGCTTGGATGTTTGGGGAAAAGATGTTATGTCATCTTTTCAATGAAAAATTATAAAATATATGGCACATCAGCTTCTAATGCGGGCCCCATAACATATCGGTGGTATTAGAGGCATCACATTGTTTTATGGAGCCATATAAAATTAATTTTCATAAAATTATATATGGGGTTTCAAATCAGTCACAATGGTTCAAACCGCGCGTTGATCCAATTTAGAATGACTGAGCTATGGTCATTTTAAATTTCAGATTGAATCGAATGTGCAGTTTGGTCTCTGGTATTAAATTTTATACATTCTGAATAACTGACCAACAGTAGACCAGTTAATCAAATTTAATAATATTTATCTGAAAATTTTAAATTCTAAAATTTAACAATGTTAATAATAATTTAATTTTTATAGTAATATTAATTTTATAATAATAATAATATAATAAAAACAATTTTTTATTTTTTTATCATAATTATATTTTTTTTATTTTAAAAGGAAAAGTATCCTTTTCCAAAAAGTGAAAGTGGGTGTGGATTATTTATAGGAGTACTTTTAGAAAAATAAAAAGGGGGAAAGGGGGAATGTAATATAGATTTTTTGGAGGGAGTTAATGCTTGAAAAATTAAAAGGTTTTTAATGATTAAAATAATTAAAATAATTTCATGAAAAATAGTAGTTTACAAGGGGTCTGCATAGACCCCCCATATCCTACCTAGGCATGCCGAGTTGTGCCACCATACACTAGACCAGCAGTTGAACAGCATTGACGACCTCCCACCAAGATAGCTAGAAAACGACCAGCCTTTTCCCCAATACCTAGTCATTCCATAGTTCTAGGCCGCACAACCCAACATTCAGTCAGCACCAAACTCACTCTCAAAGTCATGGCATCCCCTCCCGGACATCTCTCATGAGCAGCCATCGCCCTCGTCCATAGCTATCATGTAATGACCCGACACTGACACGCCATCCCCAGCCACTTCATGTGGATAGGGTCACCGCCCACTCAGGCAACACCAGCTGCACCCTAGGCAGATCCCGACCACCCGCCCTAGCACCCATGGTCGCAGTCCTTCCTCCTATTGTGTCGATGTCCAGGGTCGCGCCACCTCTCATGCACCCTGCCTTTATTTTCCAAATATCAGACATCGTTTGGTGGTCACCACACAAAGGAGCCCACAACGCGCCGCACTAGCACTGCCTGACTCCCATGAAGACTATCTCTCCCAGTTAGTTTCCTCTTGTCATGGTAGCATTGTCCATCAGACTATTCATGGCCACAGGTCTCAATGCCATCCTATGTTCTTCACCAGCCATCTGATCCACCTCCTGATTCCCAAGGCCTTCAGGTCGTCATAGGTATGACACTATCACCTCCGGTCTAGATCAAGGATGTAACCCTTTTTCCTACATGTTTTTTGTAGGAAACAAATAGCTTTGAGGCATTCTTGGTGGATCTATCCAACTATGAATGGGTTTGGATGGATCATTCTGGCCTAGGTTGGCCATGAATGGCTTGGTATGGCCCCACACAGGTTTGGTCTAACATGTTCTAGCCATACAGTGATGTTTCAGGGACCGACCACATAAATTAATCAAAATTCATTAATTTAATTAATTTATTTTTAGTTTGTTATTTAAATTAATTAAAATTAATTTTAGATAAATATTTTTATACCTAGGGATAAAGATTAATTTAATTTTAAATTTAAATTAATTAGTGGACTGATAAATAATTAAATTATTTGAATTATTTAATTAATTTAATTTAATTAATTAACCCTCATACATAATTATTGAAATTTAATTTTATCGTGAATTTTACCTACATTCGGGTCTTGACCACCGACCTGTGACAGTTTTCATTTATTTATTTATTTATTTAAGTATGTGTGGGGATTTTAATTAATTAAAAAGAGGGTCTATGCATTGTTTTTCATATTAGTTTAAATGTATAACGGCATGCACATTAAATTTTCATGATGTAAATTTATACCCCTAGTTCCCCTCACCTGTGCGCGAGTATCTTAGTACTTCAAATGAATATGGTGTACGATGTGGATCCTGCCAAGATGAGGGAGTGTTTTCTTTCCAAGATCATGCAAGACATGATGTGGACCCCTCCATGATGATTCTATACTCCAAGACATGATGTGGGCCTTTCCAAGACAAGGTGATACTCTAGATGAGAAGGAGATATATAGGATGGGGGTGAGAAACAAAAAGGGTCAATCTTTGACTTGTGTATGATGCCCCTAGGTAATTTTGATACCCAAGACTAGCTGGGTAGTAGTTTACCTTTAGGTATTTATTTATTATTTTAATCATTTATAAATAATGAGATAAATACATAAAATAATTGATAATAAAATTCATAAATAAGCAACATGTGTTTTTATATTAAAGTTCTATTGTGTGTGAGAAAACATAGAAGAACAATATTAATATAAATGTATTTCTTTTGACAATCGAAAAACCAAAAACCCTCAAAGAAATATTATGTTCTTCCACCTTCCATTATTCATGTTTGAACAAACCGAGGGTTTGGGGTGCAAGTCCAACAATAATTTAGGGTTCCTCATACTACCAAGGAGTTCTTATAAGTGTTTTGGGTCGACTTAACTAAAGTGGGAGTTATGTTTATCCATTTCTTACATTATTTAATTTTAGAGGTATAAGTTGAGTAAATTATGTTATGTTTTTTAAAGACAGGACTTCACTCAACAGATCTAGGAACTGTGAGTTAATACGGTTGTCATGCCAAAATCCTACCTTAAACCCACCGAGTAGTGGAATAACCATAGCTTGTAGACTATGAGGGAGGTTCAGGGATCCTTGCTACTAGATTACTCAAATGATAGAGTATTCTGATTCTAGTAAAGAGGGTTCCTATAATTCGATAAATTATTAGGAGACATTTAATGATTATTATAATCAGTAATGTCAGATTCAGTAAACAACATAAATGTACTAATATGCATAAATTTATTTTATAAAAATGGTAAGTCATTTCACAAAAAAACTATGAATAATTTTGGACATAGGTAATTCCCAAACAAGCCCGAATTTCAAATGTAATATAGACGCTTCCACATAATACTACTATATCCAAAATTCATGGTACATGTGTCCCAACCTGTTAAGATATCTCAGGAAGTGAGGATATAAAATTTATAATAGGAGACTCATTAATTAAGAATAAGATGGTTCTATCAAAATTCTATCATAGACATCTTATTTTAGTTGCGGTCTCTACATCATGGCATCGATGATATTACATGTAGTATCATCTCTGAGAAGTAATAGAGGAGTTATCCATTAATGTTTTGAATGTGATGAATACAATAGCTTTGTGTAAACATGAATTTTAGACTATAATCATTCATGAATTATTAATCTTACAAAAAATTTCTCCATTTTAATTTATGATTACAAACGAACAATATGGATTAATCACTTCATTACCTTTTGGTAAGGTTTTCCAAGTAATAAGAATATTAAATAAAGTACAATATTTATTTTTTATTGTGAATAAATTGGAAGACATTGAGAAAATGCTAATGATATTTTCAACACAAAATGAACATTTACAATATTTTTTAATGATGAGGTTAGTTATTTAAGAGGTGGTTATTTACTTCGCATATAATGAAATAAATTAAAGAAGTTTAAAAATGAAATGAACTAAAATACAAGAAGAAAGTGCCCGCTTCTCATTCAGGTATATTTATCAATATAAACTAATGTTACTAACATACTTCTTGGGTGTTGAATACAATATTACAATAACATATGTTTATTTAAATATAGTTACCAAGATTGTATAGAAACATTATATAAATTAAGGATTCTTCTCTAAGTAGCTGAGAAAGGGTTTTTCATATGTCACTGGTGAGAACCACGTAACTTTTATTTTCCAAGTGAATGATTCTAGATGAACAAGAATTTTATTATAACATAAAAATTTAAAACACATTCCCTTTGGACATAAGGAGACATTATTCCATGTTTTGGAAATAATGTTACTTGTGGTGCATCATACTCGTCAAATACTTCAATGGTACTTGAATCCTTGGAAATAAGTGATGAATATATAATGTAAGACCTTTTACCCAGTTTTGGTAAGAAAATTATTTTTCATAAGTAGACTTCAAGAATATAACCAATCTCGTATTTAGGCTCAGCACAGCTAAACACCTATGGTATTATGGACGCCTTTATTTTAGACAAATAAATATTTAGAAATAAAGGTATTCCACAAAGCATTTTGGATTGGTTCAACTAGTGAGTGTGAACTATTACAAGGTAAAATAGTGGTAATGTTACTTTATAAGATTCCATTAATTATTTATGGAGTGTGATAGTTATGTATATGCACGGTCGGGAGATATGAGTTGCTTCAGATCGGTTTGTTGAAGAACATCTTGACCAAGTATTCAACGATCATAATAATGTATCGTGGTGTAATTAAAAAAAATTTATTACCTTATCTACATTAAAATGTTTTTGTTTGTAAGGAGGATCAATGATGAGTATTAAATGATAACATTGATCAACAAAATGTAGCGTGGATAAATTCCAAAATGGAAATTTTATACATCCAAGTAATGATGTATGTTAAATCAATGTTATAACCTGCAGTAGCATCCATCATATTTGAAAACGTGATTTGAAACTTACGATGAACACCCATAACTAGTATGCCACCAGAAAATGAAAAATGGATATCATAAGAGTCACATTATGATGAAAAATACATTATTTCATAGGACTTGTTAAAGATACAAAGTGTTTGTTAAAATAAGAACAAGAATGCATCAAGATAAACATGTTGTGTATATAAGGTAAATTTCTTAACATTTTCATAAGATATTACTTAAATCTATAATATATAAAAATTGTAGTCAAGTGATAGAATAAATTTCTATATAGAGGGTTCACACCACTACTTGAGATTGTGGCAGCAAGATTAATTTGGGTTTAGTTAATGCTCAAGATGCACAAATAGTTGGAAAAAGAACATGTTTCACAAGTTAATATGGAAGATCCATGTTCCAGGTACACATACTACGTAGGAAGGTTAAAAACCATTGATATGGTTTTGAGATCACTGTTGTCAGTGATAATTTATTCATTGAGAATAATAATTATGACAAGTTAGTAATATATGTAAATTATCTAAGACTGACAACACAAATTAAAATTTAGTAATGGATTACATGTATCAAATTTCAAATGGGCATATAAATTGAATAAAACGGTGGGTATTCATATGAGTTAATTAATGGATGGTACATGTGTGGTACCAATAAGGATATATTGGTAACACCTATTTGGTATGCCTCAATAAATTATAATTTTACTTGTCATAGCTAACTTCTAAGATCATAATATTGGTCATTGGATGTCAAGATCATATTTCTTGGAAGGTGTATATTTGATGAAACCATTAAGAGATGATGACAAAATAAAATGAAAATGTAGGTTTGAAGTTACTAAAATCCAGTTCTGGATTAAATTAAGAAACATTATCATAGACAGTTTTGTTCAAATGAATCTTTTCCTTGTATTTACCATAGTATAGTGGGAGCATCGAAGTTTCCCAATAGAAATATGTATAACATATGGAAAATAGATTTTGGTCTTAAAGTTAGTTAAAACTAGGATAAAAGTAATTCTACCATGATTGACTTAATGTAGAAACCTAAGTTCTTGGGAACTGGATATTTTGAAGTAGATGTAACAGTTTCTTGGACCTAGTAAATCATACATAAAGATGCATTGTATTGAAAAATACAAGTTGGAACAATTCATTTTTAGAATTGGTGTCAATGTCACATGGTTTAATCTCTTTAGGTTGATATGTTCAGAAAATAGGAAGAGATTAAAGTTGTGAGTTGAGTACCATATGCTTCCGTGATGTAGCAATCATGTATTCTTTGTTCTGTAAAATAATAGATATTATCAGAATATACTTTATAGTAGGAAGATATCCATTATATCCAGATCATTTCAAGTTAAGAAGTCTAAACTACCATATTTTACTTTGAAAATTACAAATGATATGTACCTGGTATATGGAGAGTAAGGTATACTAGTTATGGTGGGACACAAACTTGTAATATTTAGAACAATTTGTTCTAGTATCGTTGTTAGGAAAAGGTGATGAGTGATTCAAACTCATAAAAACAAGTGGTATCCATACCTATAAATACCATGTACATTGCAGATTCTAAGGTATCTAAGAAGGAGTTATTAAATGAAAAAAAAATTCCAATTCTTGGAATCACACCTAGTAAGTAAATTATTATCAAAATGTAAATTATTATATTCTTACTAACCAACATATCAAGTTATGATAGTGGAAACATGGATGTACTCAGGGACACCATCTCTCGAGAAGTTTTATCAAGGAGATGTGGTCGCATATAGTAGATATGCCACGCGGTGAAATTGTGGAAAACACGGTAGCTAAAGTTGTTACTCTATAGAAACATTATTTTGATCATGTGAGTAGCTAAAAAGAATGGATAAAAATTTGGCTCTGTTACAATTGGGATTGTTGAAATAGTGGGTTCCCTAGACACTACAATATAGTACATTTGATTATAAAATCTTGTGTATAATTAGTTATACATGATGTATTGTTAAAATTATAGTGTAGATACATTTTTCATCCACTATATAATGGTAAATTAAATAGATTAATTATCATGTAGAGAGGTTATAGAAGATCTCAGGCTATAATAAGAACCTCGAGATACTATGACATTAATCATAAATATATGTTCTATGGTCAAGATGCATCTTATTGGCTAGACAAAGTAGATGTTTGGATATCATGTGTTGGGGGATCATAAGTATTGGGGTTCTTCTCATGAAGTTCATACTTGGTGATCTATAGTAGTGAGATCATGAGGAAAGCCCCACTAAGAGGAACACCACATGTTTTCTCTATCATTGGTTGTTCATATATATGGAAATGTGTATTTCTATCACGACATGAGATCATTACCAGTGTATACCATTTGATTACATACTTCGATACAAGGAAAAATCATGGTTTTGAAATCATGACATGGTAGTTTGTGTTCGGTGCATCATTGGTGGTATGAATTTGGTTGAATGGTAAAGAAAGGATTTTTATCTTCCATGTTACGGAAGTATCATATCTCAGGCCTAGTTGATCTGGATGGTCCTACCTTCATATGTCCTTGGCTAATGTGGTAGAAAGAAAAATATATCCCGAAAGATAAAAAAATAATAAATAGAGAGAAGGGAAATGACAGTAGTGTGCATCCTTATTTATTATATCATTCATGACAAACATATTATAGTGCATAGTTTGTGTTTGTAAGATGGTAGTCATTTCTATGACAATACTTATCTCTTTAGGGGAAATTATGGGTTTCTAGAGTTAATTCTTCGTCTATGGATTTTATTCACTACTATTGAGATAAGGGCCTAAATGGTCTCACACAACAATGTATTCAAGAATCCACCCTCTTCAAATGAATATGTATAATGAGAATTGTTATCCACACCCGGGGGTCTGAGTGTTTTTCAAATTATAGATTGAAAATAATTAAATAAATTCATTATTATTCATATTATGAGTAATTATATTGAATTTATTTAATGTATTTAAAATTTTAGTAAATATGAGAAAATATTAATTGAATAATATTTTTTTAATACTTACGTTTCGTTTAATATTAAGAGGGATAACAAGTTGAGTTAAATGTCTCAGTTTTTTTTGACATATTAAATTTTATATTTATTACAGTTATATGATAAAAAATTAAAAAATAATAATGAAGTTTAGTTCGTCATTATTATTTATTTAGTGGACACTGAAATAAATGGTGGTTAGGGAACCCAACCGGGAATTTTAGAAACTCCAATCTAAATACAAGGGAGGCTCTCTTTCCATGTGACTATTCATTCAATTATGTAATGAAAAACCAGAGACACTCTCTCCTCTTTCTCTTTAGAGAGAGTGACTCTTAATCTAAGAGCTCGGATCAAGATCTTTCTCAAGCATCAAAGGAATAATAATGTAATGATCATTGACAGGTCGAATGCATTTTTGGATCACCACGCTATCACCCAAAATTTGACAATCAGTGATCCCATAGATTTTAGATGAACATATTGACGATCTAGGATTATCCTGATATGGATCCTTCAATCGACGATCATCATTGATGTGTTTTACACAACCACGACTTCAGTTATGAAATGGGTATGTTATTCATTTTAATTTTTTCCTCTTTATAATTTACATGAGATACTCATACATTACCGAGGATCAGTTCATTGATGAAGAAAAGTTTTGTCTTCTTGTCAATGAAAACATTTAAAATCCCCATCCCATCAACATTCGCTACATTCCCTATAACATAACAAAGTCCTCATATAAAATATCAAAGATTATTCTTCAATACAATTATCAGTAGAGGATTTCAATGTTAAAATGATGCTATTACATGAAAATATGATTATGGAATAATTTAATGAACTATGATAAATCACACAAAAGAACATGGAACCATAGAAAAAAATTTATATTAATATATCTAAACTAGTACTCATGAATATTGAAATATGGATAAAAAAGTTTATTAAAGTATGGATGAAGAAAAACAGTCCATCCACCACAATTAGGGTGTATAGAAGACTAAGTATAGATATCGTTTCTTCTCGAATAGTTCCTAAAGTTTAAATGAAATCCCAAAAACAATCTACTCATTTTATATATATTATGAATCCCATATAGTTGATATTATAAGATCATGGATTTTGGGACAATATTGGTGTTATTATAGATTTAAGGATTATGTAATATATTATATTTTTCAATCCTAAAAATGCATATTAAAAAACTAATCCCATTATAGGTGGGAAAAATCATATATGAAGAAGAAGCATTCAAAGAACTAAAATAATATATATATATATATATATAATCGATTTTTTGCACTAACAAATTCGTGTGATGTTTGGAAAAGATAGTTATTATATGATTTCATCTTGATATTCTAAACATGTATCAAATTAAAATAAAAAAAATAGGTTAGATAGTGGAGAATAATGATAAAGTAACATTTAAAAAAATAGATGAATTTTTCAAATATGAACAATCCAAATAAGACATAATGGATGTAATGTTTTATGACATTGTAATCTAATTCCATGAAATTAAAGAGGAATTTGTAATATAGAATAGATAATGTAAAGATAATATCATAGAAGAAAACAAGTGGATTACCGAATATTTCTTCAAATATAAATAATTATATTAACGTAATATTGCAAGAGGATTTAGAGAAAGTAGTTATAATACTATAAGCCTAATAAATGTCTAGTGAAAATTAAATTGAATTATTCCACAAAATGGACAATAAATTCAAGATAGGTAATCAACACGAGGAATCAAATGTTTTAAATTCTCTATATATAATATATTCAATAACTATATAAATAATATGAAGTCCTATTTATCCATTATTCCTGAATAGTAAGATCCTTAAAAGAAATTAATTATCTATAAAAGAATTTAGTATAAAATGGTATCTACAAAAATAAAAAGAGAAAGTGATAAGATCTATGATACCAAAAAAATTAAAAATAGAGGTGATATTGTGATTTCAAGTGGAGGTAGAGTAATATGGTTGAGAAAACTATATCAACCTTGTTTTTCAAATTTAATAAGAAAGAAAGATATAGTTTCTTCTCTTATTATTAATATATTTTATTTAGTCTTATAATGCATGGAATTGATTGTAAGGAATATACATAGGGGGAACCTATGAATTGGAAATTGATGGGAACATTAGGAAACATAGTTATTGAATTTTTCATCCAGTACTGATTCGTAAATTGATTACAAAAAAAACATATAATATGATCATCCTTCTTGATGAAGTTGTAAACTATAATTGTTGGATAACCACATGAAATAAGTTCAATTTTCTTGATTTTTCATAATGGTGATCCTAAATAATATCCATTTGAGGGATTTATCATCATGAAGAATTATAAAAATGGCCTCTCTATGGGGGAGGCACATGGATTATGATTAATAATTATAATAGAGTCATTACCTTATACAAATATGATTGTTATGAATTTTCCTAAAAGTATTAGAATTGAAAATATTAGGCAATTCATAATCTTCCATAGTTTCATAATAATTATAAAAAATAATAAAATAATAATGTAGAATTTAATTTATTTAGTAACATAAAGAATTATATGAATGTTGTTTTTTCAAGGATGTAAATCATGAAGTTTTTACATGCATGTGTTTAATCAATTTTTTGTTATTAGTGTGGGAGTTTTATGTGGTTATTTATTATGATATAATTATCTATCAATTGGTATATTAATCATAGAATTCATTTGAAAAAAATAAATACAGGATTTTTATTTCTCAATTCATATGGGATAAAGATTAATTGATAAGGGATAATTTTTTCTACAAATAATATTCCTTTTTTTCAACACCGAGCATGAATCACTTAGAAATGGAGTGATATAATTGATGAACCATTTAATAATAATTACTTGGTATCATTTTTCTAATTAATATGTATTTTTTGTCATTATAGGGAAGAAATATTCAAATTAATGTGTTTAAATTAGTTGGATAGAAATAAAATAAAATAACACAAATTGATATCTTCATTCATTGAAGTTCGTGACAAAAACTAAAGAAGGTGGGATTGATGATACCACCTTTTTTGTTCTTTATTTTATTTTAATAGTGGCTAGTTCTTGCAATTATTTTGATGATTTCATTAGTGTAATTATTTTGAAGAGTTTTTATTTATTATTAATTGATGTATACATGATCATTTAAGAATGAAAGAAGGTTCTTGAGTAATATTTTGATGGAATTATATATATTCTTTTTTCATTGGAATATGTGGAATATATTTATTACATAATATGTTTACTACATGAAGGAAGATGTTTTTTTATGATTTGATAAACATATTAAATTTGGTAAAATTTTCATAATGTCTCAAAATATGAGTCTTTTTTAGGGAGAAGAACATTTTGGATCAACATAATGATGATTCTTTTTTTATAGAACGTTACAAATAGTGATAATGGATACAACTTATGTATAATAATAAATAGATGGATTCGAGTATAGTAGTTCGAGGATATCAGAAAAATTGAAGAAGACTATGTCTAGTAGATAGTGACTTAAAATAATATATTTTACTAGTAATGTTCATTGAGACAACATAATTATTGTTTCAGAAAAACAATTATTGTGTATGGTTAGAGGTGAATTCGTAAATGATTAAACAACACAATTAATTATTTCTAGGATTCATATTTGAATCCTCAATGTATATAATCCTATATAAAATGGAGGAAAATTCAAATGTGATTTGTTCTTCATCAGAGGACTAAAAATCAAGATCGCTCGAAGGAACTCATAATCCTTAAAAAATATTTTCAAGGAAAGATATTTGTATAATTTTTTTGAACTATTTTTATAAAAAAGTTATTTGTTCTACTATTTTTAGAGCGATTGATGATTTGTGTGATATCTATCAAATAGAGATATATGAAGATAAAAATGTGAAGTGGATAATCTATGGTGAAAAATTAAATGATTGTTTATAAAAATTATGTTTTCAGGAGATTTGAATAAAATATATTAAAATATTTCTATAAAACTAAATATACAAAGGAAACATGTGAAGATAATCAGACATAGAAGATGATTTTGAATATCAATGTCAAATGGAGTTTGAATAAGTGTATTAGACAGATTCTTTGAAAAATACCAATTATTTTAGAATGTATGGGCATTTATTTGATAATAGTGTAAAATAAATTTAATATAATATTCCAAATTTTGTTTAATTAGATAGAGGTATCCTTACTAACTCTTAAAAAAATTATTTCTAAGAAATTGTTATTAGATATTAGTTTCTAAGAAAATTCATTATATATATATATTTAAGTGATGTCATTAGAGAAAAGTGTTATGTATATATAATATATGATATTTCAAATTCACCGTATAGAGATATAAAATGTATTTATATAGAAGATTCCAATTAGATTTATTACACTAAATATTTTATGCTATGGAGGTAATATTCGTTTTTAGAGGTAAGGAATCAGAGAGAGGAGTCTTATGTAATTCAATGAACATAAATTTCTATCACAGTACATTGATAAATGGATTTTTAAAATTATAGTCAATTTGATAATTTTCCACAAACATCAATTAAGTTAATAAAACAAAATAAGATAGCTAGAAAATAGAAAACTAGATAAATATAACAAGTATAGTGGACCTATGAGATTATAATAAAATTGTTATTACTGAGTATTAGTGTTTTTATGAATAATCAAAAAAAAATATTTGAAGAACATTATAATGTTTTCATCAATGTCATTAAATATGGTGATGTTTTTTGCACACTCAATTCTATAATAATCATCAATGTGAAATCATGGTTCTAAAATATATTTAAAAAAATTAAGGGATCATGGATATAGATATTTTTAAATGTTTATTTGAGGCTTTTTGAGTCTTATATTTTTGGAATCATTATAGATAATGAAACTAAAAATGGTTTTAGTAGGATATTCAAATGTGGATATGGGAAATTAGAATTTTAGATCATTATAATTCTTATATCTATTGAAAATATTTTACTTTATATTTTGGATCGTGTGAACTATGAATTTTTTTTTTTGAGATATTAGTTTTTTGAGTGATTTCAGCAGTTATTTCTATTTTTTTCAAGAATTGTAACAGTTGTGTGCCAATTATAGAACTTGAGATTAATTCTAATTTTGTTCATATAATCAGACGGAGAGGTACAAGACAGTGCAGGGGGTACCAGATAGAGCGTAATGACTTTATAGAGTAATACAGTACCAAAAAAAGTTCGGATGCACAACTAAATAAAAGATAACGTGATTAGATGAACTTATATGATACATAAAAACTCTGGATGAATAACTACTAGAATTATCAATAGAATATTGGATAAAAATATAATATATAAAAAAGTGTAAAATGAGTTATAAGGGCTAGTATAGGATGAACAATATCCGATAGACATTATTAGGTTACATAGATCTAGATAGACCTATTTTGGAAGGATGATGTGGAGAATTAAATATTATCATTTTGTTTTTCATCCTGAAGCATATAGAGAGCTTCATAACTAATATTATGAAATTAACATTTTATGAAGGAATAAAAGAAAAATTCAGCACTATGAAATCCTATAGAAGTACCAAATATTGAATTACTTACATTTCATTGGAAATTTAGTTATTATGTTTAAAAATATTTACATACGTATAATGATGAACATGTGAAAAGCTATATATTATACTAGGAATTCACCAGTCCATGCATTTATGATTGTTTTCTATACCCCATCATATTGTGTTGGGAAGAACACCTCAGAGTTATATTATATCCAAGAAAATAATAATATTTGGCTATGAATGTATCATATATAATCCATGTACCGGTCACATCCATAAACTATAAGTATTATCTACTCTTATTGAGCGGTGAACCTTGTAAAAACCCATGTTATATTTTTCACATGATATTATGTACATGTATATAATAATAATGAAATAAAAAGAGAATCAAGATCCTAACACGTATAAGAGGTATTGATATACATAGTTATAATTGGTTTTAAAATTTTCCAACATTGATTCACCCTGATGCCTCTTACTGTTTATCATATCACGAAGTTGTCCTCTTAAAAAATTTATTTCCCAAAAAACTATTTTCACATTATTTTTCATGATTATTTCAAATTTATTTACAACCAATTATAGATATATTATTTGAAAAAATTGTTTCTATATTTTGAATCATATTATTCAAATTTGGAAATTAGGATGCACTCATTTTTTGGCATAATGAACAGTAACAATGTTAAAAAAATTTAAATAAGTTAATGATAAATGGGGATAACAAGGGGTTGAACTAATAGATATGGTTTAAAATATCACATAAATATGAAAAATTTTGATTGGTGGTGTACATTTCAAAGGTATCATATATTATATTCAATCCTTTTTTATATTTAGTATTACTTTCATATGAAGATAATGTTATATTATTTATAAAAGATAACTATTTAAATTTTTCCCACCCACTACACATATAAATGGTAACCGTCTCCCCTAAATGATTTAAATAATATTATAAATTTAGATCATACAATAACTTACCAAATAACTTCGTAGATTCCTTCCCCATAATAAATATATTCTTTTTATTCCCCAATACATTCATTTGAATGATGAGGTGTAGTCCAATTTAACTCTCTCAAAGAATGTGTATTAAACATATCTACGATATTTTAATTTATTTGTTCTTATAAATAATTAAAATATTATATAACCATGATCATATTAAAATATATTTATCTTACCTAAATTTTTATTTTTTTATTTTTTTGAAACCCCTTTTTTATCTTCTTTTGATCCACATGGATGTGAAAACTTCCTTATTGAGTACATGCTGACTAACACCTCCAACAAGAGATATAATTAATTTTCCATGACCACCTCACACGTTTGGTTACCATAATGGAATTGATTGATATATATATATATATATATATGATATTTATGATATTATAATTATTCTATCATGAAAATAAATTGTCCACATTATAATAATTATTTCATTTGAAAATTGTAATAGTGTGTATGTGTTTTTAGGAACTATTGTCTATATTAGTAAAATATTTTATTATTATATATAAACTTATTTAAAGTTATAAATTTTTATATAATATATATATTTATATATTTATATATTTATATATATATTATATTAATTATAGTCAGTACATTTTTTAATTATATTACAAAAAAAAATCATGTCCTCAGTCACTCTTAATTTATAAAAAGCTCTTGTTTAGGTTTGTTTTACCACCTAAAAGGGTGATTTCATAATGTTTATTACATAAATTAGTAATGAATTTTAAATATTTGTGATCTATGTAATTATTTCATAAAAAATTATTAATAGAGTATTTATTATGTAAGAAAGATCAAATTTGATGAACTCAAACAGTAATATCTAAAAATAAAGGAAAAATGAAATGGGTAACACGTGAATCAATGATATCAATGAGAAGATATTATGACACCAATGATAAGTTTTTATAAGTGAAAAATATGTTTAACTATTAGTATTTGTATTATTTTTTTATAAATATAATGTAAATATAAATTTATAATACCTGATTTTATGACCACATACAGGTCATGTCCAAATAAGATATATATTTTTATGTTCTAATTTCATATTAAAGGGATTTTTTTGTCTTCCAATCTCAACTTTAATATAGACTTTTTATTATTTAATATAATTTTTAGAAACTCTGTGATATTTCATTCTTAAACAATATTTAATTTTTTCTTTCATTTTAATTTCTAGGGTTTCATGTTTCTATTACATTCTACCCTCTTGGTACTCCGATAGGAATAATGAAAGTTTTAAACAAAAACAGACCTAAATTCTATCATTTTTGTTCAAGAATATTTATCCTCCATGTTAATGAATTAAAATTAATTCATAATTCTTTCTTTATACCCTTATGTGAATTCCAATATTTTTTATCTATCAATTGTAATGATTAGTGCTATGGAAAAAGGGGAATATTTCATTATTTTCTAAAGTGAAGTTTTTTGACTATTTCAAAAAATGTGAAAATAATATTTCTGAATATTATATTGCATTAATGGATTTTCAAACCATCATGAACATTACATTCATTTATAAGTTTTTTAAGTGTTTTTATGGATATTTTCAATGATTTTTTTTATTATTTTATTTTCATAATTTCTATGTTTTAATTGATTTCAAATGTAAGTAATATTTTAATTAATTTTTTCATGAAATGAATTATGATTCATATTTTCATTTTCTCATCATTGCTGAAACCATTAAGGATTTTTATTCCTCATTAATTATTTGATTAGATGACATCATCCATATTTTTTCTCTTTATTGGTTATGATTTTGTGATGTTAAAATTATTGTGAAATATGTTTATTTTCTATTGGCTATATTATGATGAAATGTTGAATGTTTTATGATATACTCTTATATATGGGTTTATTTATTTGAAATTGTTTCCTATAAATATACATTTCTCAAATGAATTGGGTAATTATTGATATCTTACGAGATAATATAATTGAATATTTTGATTGAAGCAATTCGAAAAATAAAATGAGGCTGGCGAGTGAACCTAATCCTTGTTGGAAAATTATCTATAATGCCATTTTATAATTGGTAGTTTCAATTGAATAAGGGAATTATTATTTATTCTTATGATATTTCCACATATTCATGTTCAGTTTTCTTACACCCATGTTATTTACTTGTGTCTCATGAACTTTTAATTTCTTTTGACTCATTTTTTATCATTTTCCTCTATATTATTCAATGAAAATTATTGTATAATCAAATTTTTTTGTGTATAATTTATTAATATGAATCTTAAATTCCTTGATTATGATCAAAATACCTTATGTTTATCTTATGATCACTTCTCAACAACTAATATCACACATGGTTACCCATAATGAGCATAAAATGTCAACCATTCTTACATTTCCATTTTCCCAATGATACGATGAAGTGTAATAATAATGAAGAGTCTTGAAAGATCTGTCGGTAAATAATGATGTTAGAGATGATAAATATTGTACATTAATTACTATTTTTGTATCTAGTACCCAAATAAACCAAAACCTCAATGTTTCCTGGAATGTTTTATTATGATACCTATGTAATATTAATAATAAGTAATGTATTATTTATTTATATAATTCAAAAAATGAAATAGTATATGTTCAGGCTCTACGCATCAAACTATTTGTACATTTTTGTACTCTATATATTACATAAACTACATTAGATATGGAATTTAATATTTTTTTTGTTATTGGATTGGGAATTTATTGCATTCCTATGATATTAGATTATAGGGAATATCTTGGTCATTGTTTGTTATCCTCAATTAATATCTAACATAAAAAGATATTTTGTCTATAATATTATGTTATCCTTCCCTACTAGTTTGTGGTGTCAAACTGTGTATGATTTTATTGATCAATCCATGGGTCCTCTTCCCACATGTTTTTTCTTCATGAAAATTATTTTTGGTATATTAACTTAGTAAAAATGGAGAAGGTGGTGTTTTTCATGATTTTTTGTTTGATGATGAATGGTTATTCATTATAGAAAATTTTCATTATATTAATTATGGTGATGAATGTTGTTGGTAGAGATATATCTAGGAGATCAAATATCATGGAGTAAATTTCATGTTTATTATACCATAATAATAAATTTTCTATTTTGATGTATTTTTTATATGCTATTTATATATGCAGAGAAACAATTTTAATTTTGGCCTCATATATGCATTATATACATCTAATTTAAAAATATAATATATATTTATATTTATATATTTATATGAATTAAGACTCTACTTATCATTTTTATTTTAGATTTAATTATCAATGCTAAATATATGATAGGGCCAACCACGATTAGTGATATTCCAACCTAATTCTAGTCAGTATCCCCGGTTCTATGGGTGGAAGGTTTGGGTTGGAATACTCGATTAACCTTTCACCATATTGAGGTCATGGAATTATAGGTTTATTAAGATTATTTTATGGGAGTTTCATTCCAAGATACTATATTTTAAGATAGTAGTAATTTTATGATTAGTTTGAAAATACTGGGAAATGATAATAAATGGGTTAGAAGTTCTGTTAACAGATATTTGAGAACAATGTATATGTGACGACTAATGTATCATTTATAAAGGATATTGAAAACCTGTTAGTCTACTCATATCACTATGACATCAATTTCGGGTAAGTATTATATTGGTACATGGATCATATAGTGTTAAATAATGTTCCTTGATGTTTTAATTGTTTCGTATCATATAGATTTACACTAAACCTTGTGGGTTTATCCCATTCAAATTATGGGTGCTGCAAGATTACAAAAATCTAGTGTATAAAAAAGTTATCTAATATTAACATTCATGTAGATGGTCTATTATACCACAATTTAGTGATATCTGAGGCATGGTTTTTGTTATTGGTTAAAATATGACAGTAACATTCCCTTAAAAATAGATATTAGTGCATAAATCCATAGTTAATGACTCTTGGGGATTTGATGGTCGATTATACAGTGTGGGATTGAATTATAATTGGTTAGATATTTTTTATTTATTCTTGTGAACAAGGTTAATCAAGTCCTCATTAAATAATTGATTAACTATATTCTAGGAAAAAACTTTTTTATATATAATTCATGAACTGAAAAAATTGAATATTTCATTGGGTAACAGATTTTTAATCATGAACCATTATGGGGTGAGAACTCATTTTATAAAATTCACAATATGTATAATCTATAGTTGATATATTGTGGTCCCTTAACATGGATGGAGTTTATCAATGAATTTTAGTCCTTCAATATGGTGGTGTAACCATGTTCAATGGATCAGTGTGGCCCCATGACACTATTAATTGTTTTCTGTACATTTTTTGTGGTGTTATTTTTCGAGCTATGTGGTTAGGTTAAAGTGTTTAAAGGGATATATTATAAGATATAGTTTTAATTTCCTAAAACATTTACTATGTCACTACCACCCATGAAATAATTTGAAAATTTTGGAATTCTTGGAATAGATTTACCATAGTTTTGGGAGAAGATTATCTTTTAATCTGATGTTATCAGGAGTGGTGATGATGATGTATATCCATATTATTGATTTTTATGAGACAAAAAACAATCATATTGAAAGAATATTTTGACAAATAATGTGTTATTGGTATGTAATCATATCTTTTGAGTGTAGTCATAGTTGAATTTTGTGTCAATCATTTCCCATGAACACCACAATCGATTTATTTCTATTCAATAAAAATTGATTTCAATTATTTTAGTGGGATGATACTTATTAGGTATTATTATTATTAGGTGGTAGTAGGTTTTAATTAAAGTAAAATGGATTTATTTTCATCACATATACTCTTATAGGATAATATTTGAATGATTTAACCATCATTCAAAATAATATTATGATATAAAGATTCTAGTGTAACCCCCTAGGAATCCATGGTAATCCATGTAACATCCCCTAATAGTTTATTTAATTCACTCACACCCTATGGGGAAGTGATCTTATTAATTATAAAGAATGATGTAACACTTTTAGAATTTTTTAAATAAGTTTTTTATTATAAATTTAATATCTTTTATATTTTTTATTATAATCAATTTTGAGATTATATTTCATTACTCACAAAATTGATTTTAGCTTCACTTAAATAAATATTTTGGTGTAGCTTTCATTAAACACAACGTCAAGTTATAAAATCATGACATTATATAAAAAATTTATTTTTAATGTGATAGTTATCCCATAGAAATTGGACTTGTTGTAATAAAATGGTGAAACTAAATTATTAAAATATATATTATTTACACACATATATGAAATTATTTTATGGTGAAAATTTAATTAAAAATGAAAATAATAAATACTTGAAAACAAAGGTAATCATTATGGAATAAATGTTATTATAAAAGAAGACATTTAACTCATTAAATTAAAAATAAAAATTGGATGAATTATTATATTGAAGTTTCTATATAATAAAATCAATAATATATTTAATATTAATCATAATAGTTTTTAAACAAGATATATTCCTAAACAAAAAAGCATATCAAGTTTCCAATGAGCTTGTACCCTAGTGGTACAAGCTCATGCTTGGCATCTAAAAGACACAGGATCAAATTCGGGTAGGGGTGAATTTTTGGTTACTCTAGTAGGGACTATTGCAACACTATAGTGGGAGAGGGACTGTAGTAGGATAGTAGCGGTGGTGGTACAATATCTGTTATTGTAGCAGTGTTGGTACTGTAGCAGTACAGTTCACCGAGGGGTCCTCCGGACCAAAAAATGGGCTTTCAAGCTTTTAATTCAGGCCCCTCGGACTGGGGCCTTCAATTTATTTAATGGGTCTCCCTCTACCCAGTATAAAGAGGTATTTTCATTAATCATAAATTGAGGCCTCAACCCCAACCATTTAAAAAAAATATGCATAAACAAACATTTATACTGAAGAACTGACTTTTTCTAAAAAGTGTTTTTGTCACCATTTTGAGAACATTAATTAAAATTAATTTTGGAAACTTTAAGAAAATTTATTTTAAAAAATAAAAATTAGTTTTCAAAATCATCATGTCAAAATTATCATAGGGTATGTTTTTTATAATTTCAGAAAAGATTTCTTTTTTGGGGAATAGATAAAAAACACTAAATTTTAATTGAAATCACTGTTTTTATTTAAATTATAAATAATGATAAATTAAATTTTCATTTTTTTAAATATAAATTATTTCAATTGTATAAATATATATATCCATTTTTCATTCATTTGAATAATTTTCATATTTAATTTTGATATAAATTCATTGTAAATATATGAACATTTTCTCATTGAAACTTTGTTTTCTCATCGCATTTTTGTCATTAATTTTAAATTAAAAATTTTTATATTCATTGAATGTAACATGGAAAATGGATTATATATTTGGAGTTAGTATAGTTTATTTCATCTAACAATTTTAACATACATTTTTACCATAATGAATAGTATTAATAATAAAAATTATTTAAAACGGTTAATGTAAAAATGGGTTTACATTGGGGGTTAATGAGATAATAAAAGGATAAAATGTCCTAAAAAGTTGAATAAAATATATTAGATGATAATATTTGGACAATATAATGTATTTGTATTTATGCTAATCTGTTTTTAGTCTTTTTTAATGTGAATAACATGGGTAGACCATTTTCATTTCTTAAATTTTAAGTGCATCACTGACCTCACATATTGAAATCCAAAACATGTACTATAATATCCCAACCATTAAAAAAATTGATTATCCTATACCTACCTAAATTACTTCATGAATTTCCACCTCTAATAAAAGATTCCTTATTCTTTGATGAAGTATGACCGAGCAAGGATTTGTTGAAAACCTAATGAGGGGACCTGAATAATATATAATGTTATTAAAAAATAATTTTTATTTTATATATACCACCACTTCTAAAAATTCTAATTAATCCATTTTTATATAATAAAATAAGTATATTACCTCTAATGAGATGTTTTTAGGTTATTCTCATGACCTAAAAATAGATATACTTCTGTATAATTTTTAATGAAACCCTCATTCATGTGTATGGAAGACTACTAACTCGTAAATCAATGTCTTTCGTTTTTCAATAACCACATATCCAGGTTTTGTATGACGATGTATATAAATTAGATATATGATATTTATAAAATAATTAAACCTATGGAGTAATTATATAATTAATAACATTTTTTTACTTTCCTTTCCATATGAGATATAATAACGCCATTCATGTGTACAACTGACTACCACATTGGGAAGTAGTGTGGTTTTTTTGTCACTAAATCATTTCATGGAAAATAATTAGGAAACAGTTCTTGAATATTTTACATATAAATTACATAATTATAATATTAATGACATATTTATAATTATTAAATGATAATATGTCATTTTCAATTTTACTTTTCACTCCCTAGAAGAAATAATTTAATTCTTGTAATTGTGGACTACCACCTTAATGAAGTAATGTAACTCTCTCTTTTCATCACAAAAAAGTTGGATGATATGCATACATATATTTAAATGAATAATAATTTCTTTATTATATAATGAACATTCTTAAATATAAATTACCGCTTAACTATTTTCTATAATGATCTTTGATAAATATAAATGTTACTGATGCGTTTATACGACCTACCATCTCAACGATCGTGACATAATTAATTTCTCTAAAAAATCTATTATGATTAGTATTAAAAGAATATTTGAGGTAAAAATATGATAATTGTATCATGATTATTATCTTTGAGATTTTTGAACCATGTGGGATGAAAATTACCTTCAAAATGGATACAAAAAAAAGAATTGTGGTTATTACCCGAAACATGATATTAACACGGAGTTGTTAATAAATGGGTAATAAATTGTGATCGGTACATCATACATGGTCTGATATATATTTATATACATGTGATTTTATAATATCCCTGTAGTAAAATTATAATTTTTACACAGCTGTTTTGAACATGTATAAGGGATGTTGAGACTTAAGGTAAGAGTTTTATATTCTCTCTTTTATTTATGGAAGACATATGCAAAATTAAATAGTTGTTTGTTTTTTGTGGAGAATATACTTAGACGTTAAAATTTTATATACCAAATATCATCCTTTTAATGATATTTAATGTTTTATTTGATGTTATTATGTGTTATTTCTCATAATCCAAAATATTAAGAAACTAGTAAGGGGTGTCTATACATTATTTTATTTTCCATAGACATATGAAACTCTCACTGATATTTTCTTTTTTGTGGTGTATATAATGCCAATTTTAAATTTTATATAAATAATGTTCTAATTTTATTATATTTAATGTTTTATTTTAGGTAATTAATTGTTTGATCTTATAATTAAAAAGATTTATACAATGGTAAGGTATTTCTATCTTACTTTCATTCTTCATTGAGAAACATTCGATATTAACTACCTATTTTGTTTAGGTAGTGTATATACATTCCATGAATATATTTTATGATTATTATCTAAAATGATATAGGTATTACATATCAATTTTACTATATATATTTCATAGAGATTATGATTCCAATGATTTCTAAAGTTTTAATGGATTTACGATACAATCTCATTGTTTATAGTGATTGTTAACGATTAATAATTCTATTAAAAAATTAATTCATCTAGCTGTCAATTATTATTTTTAATTTTATTATAATATTTTTAATAACTATATTTTCAAGTAATTTTACCATTTCAATGATTTTTTAATTAAAATGATTTTGAAAATTATTTTGAGAAAACTTTTCTTCATTTCTCCCTTCAATAGAAACCCCTTTTTATTCAAAACACATGATTTTGAAAAATTATTATTTTTTAAGAATTATTAGAGTAATTTATTAAATAAAATTTATCCATGTTTTACTTTTTTCACCAAATTTATTGAAATTAATATTCATGTAATTTTTCAAAAAATTTATATTTCGATTTTATAGAAAACCTGAATTTAATCATTATTTTTACATGACTGATGTGAACAAAAATTTCCACTATCATATGAATTAATAGTTTTGATTATTGATTTTTATATTTTGAAGACTATTTTAAAGGAAAAGGATATTCAAAATATTTTTAAAAAATTTATTTTCAACGAAATGGCATTTAACTAGTTAAATAATTCATGTGATCATTAAAAATTATTTCATATCAAATATTACATGATTTAATATAATTTTTTCATTGAAGAAGATATAAACCAAGGGTAAAATTCTTATTTGTTCCCTAAATGTTTTGTTATGACAAGATATTCATGACACTTGTTTCACTATAACTTGACAATCTATGATAAAATTCATATGAAATTTATTCTTTTTTTAACAGGTCATACTATGATGAAATACTGAAATGATTATGAAAGAATTATATTATCCACATATTTTTCTAAGATTTAATGTTTATAGAACCAACATCATTTCATGGGATATCACATGATTAATGTTTTCTTATATTATAGAATAAAACATTTCATTTTCAATATATAATATGTGTGACCCTTTTTACCCTCCAATGCATTGGGTAATGTTTGATAACTCATGTGAAAATAAGTTATGCAGGAAACTGATTACATGTACAAAATGTTATTCATGAACCTGATAATATGTAAAGTCTTGTGTTTTTTAATCAGGTTTAAATTATGAAGGTTTTTGAACTCTTTCTTTTTATTGATGGGTCGTTTTTTTAAACCGAGCATCGAAACATTATTTTGAGTGTTAGAATAGATTAAGATTTCATTTTTATAATTTGGAGAATACCCGATAATTTTCATAGGAGTCCTGATAGGTCTCATGAGCACCGGATGCATAAAATTACACTTTAATTGATCTGCATGGGCAACGAAAGATTGTGGTCCAAACCTTTCAACTTACCCCGTATAATATTTTATTTATTTTAATTAAATAATACTAAATGGGAGATTTGTGTTTAAATAGAATAATGTGTTATTAATAATAATTGTATTATTATTATTATGGTATAATAAATTATTTGGATGTTCAAATATTTTAATTACATGACTAATGAGGTGTAACATTTATGTTAAAATATTTTAATTGAATGATTAATGGGGATTAAAAATTATGTGAAATTAATGTGGATTTTGGGAAACCCAAAGAAACATTTCTATAAAATGTGGAGTTTCAAAATTAATAAAGAATATTTATTAGTAAAGAGAGGTTTTGGGTTTTATCTAAGGTTTGAGTAATAATAATAAGAAGAATATTATTATTATTATGGGTGATAAGGGTTATAATTATTATTAATAATGTTAATTAAATCAGGGGTTTCGGTTTCAAAGGAATAGATGAAAGGGTGAAATATTAATAATGTCCTGACAATTCTCATTACTTATATCTATTATAAATTTTATTACTATGTTGATATACTAGTTTTAATTGAAATTAAATTATGGGAGTATTTAGGTTTTTAGGTGGAATAAAATTAAAAGGGAATAGAAATTCCCTCCTTCTCCCCCTTTGAGGCATGATGCACAAGGAGTTGGGCATGCCTTATCTTCATGACTCCTTACACGGATCTATCCTTCTTCCCCCATGGTCAGAACTCTTCACATGGTGCGACCTCCTTCCCCAGTCGTACCTCCTCCACCCCTGTAGAGAGAACTCCAGCATAGCACGACCCCCAGCAGAACCCCTACAGCAACACAACCCCCCTCATTGTTGCGCCACCCCCTCTCCTAGACATCTCTTTGCACGCGGAGAATCCTCTCGGAGTCATCATGAATCATGTATACTTCATCAAGTGGAGTCTGTCTGCATATATTTAATGATTCATATCATCCATTTGACTCTTATATTGCCTTTTTATCTTTGCCAAAATCCTAAGGTTCATGTTTAACTTGATGGTTGTGTTCCTCTATTTTTAGGGTAAGAAAATGTTGACTCGGGACCAATTGATCCATAATTCATCATCTGACGCCAAGGGCGTGGGAAATGAAATCGTTTTTCCTTGGAGTCGTTGCTTTATGTAAGGTTTATTTTCCACTTTCTGTTTTTCACCATGTAAATTATAATCTGGAAATTTACTTGAATCCTTGGTATAGAGGTACAGGTGCATAGACCTTGCGGCACTAGTTCTGGTCTATTTTTATTCTTTTGACGAATTTTTAATCATTTTTGTAGACAAAGAAAGTGAACACACACACACACACACACACACACATATATATATATATGAAGGTGTGTGCGTGTGCGAATGCGGACCAATTGCAGATTGGTTGTCACCGTATGTCACGCCACTAAGTATTAATTTGGTTCCACCTTGAGTTAGGGTCCCTTTTCAAGTCCTCAACATTAATAAATATATTAATAAAATGACTGTTGAACCTTTTTTGGTATTTAAATAATGTAGTGATGTATTTATATTGAATTCCATTTAAAAAATAATTTAGTAAGTTTGATTAAATTTCTAAATGTGATATGTGATATGTTTATGCACAACATTAGATTTTATTAAATGATGATGCCCATGTGGGATACATGATAATATAACCATGTGTCGATATTAAGAATATATTTCTGAATTGGTTAATGTTATTCTATCAAATAATTAAATGATTATTTGTTTTGGTTAGGATAATATAATTAATTTTATATATTAATTATGTGGCTTCAGAAGTGTAAATGAGATTGTTATTTTGGGGAATAATTATGAGTTATTGAGTGAGAAAAATTGAGATAATTAATGGTGGTATAATTATGTGTGTTGAGACAGAATATAAAAAATTATTCAAATGATTAACTATATTATATTGATTTAGCTGAATGAGATAATTTATTTGGGGTTTAATTGTGATATGTTGTTTTGGGTAAATAGTGATATTTATTGATGGATTTAATGACATGCTTCTAAAATGATGTTTTGGTTAATTAATTTAGGAAAATTAATTATGGGGTGTGATTTGTTTTGTAGATTATTTAATTGATGGATTAATTAATAGTACTGTGCACTTTGTAAATTATTGAGTTAACTAATAGTTTTGGTATATTTAAATAATCGATTAGATTAGTAACGGAATAAGGAAAATTGATTGGTGAATTGATTATTATATTTTTAGTTATGTAATTGGGATAATTAAATGTCGTATTAATTATTTAGTTGACTTTATTGTGATTAAGAATAAATAATTGTCAATTAATTATTAACTATGGAGATGTAGAAATGGTAATTAATTTAAGAATTATTTTATAAGAGATATTTTTTGTTAATTATTTGTTGAAATAATTAACAGATTGGATTAATTAAACTATGAATTAATTAATGGACAGTTTTGGGGTGTTTGACATGGCCTTTTACACCACTGATAAATGTATATGTATGATTTATAAACAGGTTTTGAGACTGGGACTGATGCTCCAAATACCCACAGGGAGATAGACAAGGAATTCTACACCCAGCGTGCATGCAAATTTCATTTTTATGGGACATGGACATATTCTCCAAATACCCATGGTTTGTAAGTCAAGGACTGATGCTCCAAATAATCATGAGGGTTATAGATGATGTTTTAAACCCATTAATTGACATTGGACCGTTGGTCCAATTGGTCATATATGATTTGAATTAAATGTTTAATTAAAGATGATGTGATGTAATGATTTCTGAATTGAATATGATAAAGGGTTCAGATTTGTTAATCAATTGGGTGAATCACTATTTGATGTATGTACCTAGGAGCGTATCACTATTTTTAGTGTATGGGATTTGACATAGAAAATGAATGATTAAATTTAATATCTTATGATGCATTATCCAAGACAAAGAACAGGCTTGGATTCAGTCTTTACTTTGTTTTCTTAGATGGTCTATAAAAAAATCTGTTGTGATTGACTTATACGGGGATTTCAGTTGTAGCCTGGATCTCGAGACTTATATAATTTATCGAGCATTTAATAATTGATAAATTAAAATGAATGTGTGAATATTGTTTTGTTTTCATCGTAAATGTATAATGCAGGTTCAGACAGCAGATGGGGGATGAATCAGGTGCGTGGGTTTATAGTTTCATTGTACTGGTTACTTTATTTATTATTGCTTTTACACTATTTATATTATTTATTGAATGTATAGATTTAGGATTTACACTGGTGGTCCCGCCCTACTATGATTTAATCTCACACCCTACGTGGGCCTCCATTGCACTGGGGTACCCGAGTAGATTCTATTTGGTTTTAGGATTGTATTGTTTTCATATACATGGGTGATAAGAGTAGGGGACTGAGCGGAATATCGAGACACTAAAGGAGATCTCCATCAGGTCTTTGAGTCATTACATATTTATTGATATGTAAAGCGATATGTATTGTTTGTCTCCTTCATAGTTGTACCATCAAAACATGCAAGAATTTTATAACATTAGCGTTTAGTTTTATATAAGATTCGTAAAATTATATCTTTCACTGCTTTATCATTATTCACATTGCATCAACTATTTATTGATAGTGTCCAATAGTATTACTCAAATAAGAGGGTATATTCTCCCCACAAACTATCCATAGACCCTCACTACTATTCGACAGCCTCTGGAATATGGGGAGTTGTGCTTGAGGTCATGTAGCGACCGGTTCGGCCACTAGTTCAAGGGGGAGCCGGGTTAGGATGTTACAATGTGGAATCAGAGGATGTTTCTTTTCCTTTGTCTTAATATTTTGGGGTTGGTAGACAATAGACTAGGAATGTGTCAGCACTTGGGTTTAATAACTGTTCTTGGGACTGATCACCCCACGTAGGGAAATGACCATGTTTCCAGGGTTTGGATTTTTGTTCATGTTGTTCACAATTACAGTTGATATGATTTCACCTTGAGTGACTATTATATTTCATGTAGTTTATTGATTTTGAGAATTTTGAGAAAAAAATTTCATGGCATGATATGGAAAGGAAGATTTATTACATGCATCATATTAGGTAATATAGATTCACATTCCATGCATATATTATATGCCATGCAACTTCATTAGTAGGATGCCAGCTATTATGGATTGTGTGCCTTGAATATATGCCATGTCTGGTACTTATTTATCATGACATTTTAGATATCATGTTTTAGTTATATAATTATCATTCTCAAGTGATAATATTCAATGATTATGAACCAAACTTCGGTGTTATAGCATGTTTTAGTGATTTCAGCATGTTGATCTGTGATAGCTACTTATAATGACATGTTATATTACTAATAATTGATTAGTTTCATTGGATAATTTTGTTTGGTAGTAATTACTATGGAACCTGTTTCTAGTTGTAAAGTGTATATGAACCTTATAACTGTGAAAAAGGGTATCCCATGTTTTCAAACAATTAAAAAGGGATGGTCGAGTTGAAATGTTAAATGAAAATTGGATATCTTAAAAGGGATCCAAATGCCAGTAGTAAGGTTGTATGGGTGCCTTATCGATTGTTATATGGACATCCATGTGACTGAACCATATACACATAATACATTTTAAAATGGTAATGAATGTAAAACTTTTGAGTTTTGATTGTAATGATCTATTTTGGGGTTTCTTTTTTATGATCTCAGATTGAATAGATGGGACCCTTGGAGGACACCTTTTTGGTCAAAGGAAACAAGATACTAAATTTCATAAAAAATGAAATGAAACCAAATTTTAAATGTTTAAAGAGGATGTTTTTTATAGCATGCAATTTATCCCCATGGGGCATTGATTGAAAACCAAGTGACTTGTTGCGAAAAACAACTTGTGTGTTTTTAGAAATTTTTTCAACTGTTTAAATGTTGAAATTAAAAAATTAAATGGTTAAAATTAAAAACAGGATTTTGAACCTCATGATTTTGGTTTTCTTTGACCAAGATTTAGGTTCAACATATATGTTTGGTAAGGGGATAACACATGGTAGGTAATACCCTTTAAATGTTTTGGGATTAAGGTAAGTTCTTCCAACTACTCAAGATTAATTTTTTGGGACTCGAGTGTTTTGACATGAAGATAGGTTTAGGTTACGACTTTTATGATCAATGTTGATGAGGTGATCGTAGATCGAGCAACGTCACACACATGTTTTAAGGTGTTTTAAAAGTGTGTGCTGGTGAGCGATTGATCTTTTCTTGCAAGGACATGGATAATACTAAGGTGGGTTGGGACACAATGGTATTATTTCAATGAATATGAACATCGTTGATGATATTGGAATAGAGGATTGGTTGATGACGCGTCGACAAGAGAAGATGAGCTTTTTGAATAAAGAGTCAGTCAATGATAGTACAACTGGTCTTTTAGAGACATGGGTTTCCCTTAGTGTGATCTTTATAATATGATGAGCATGTCCCCTATCATGACCTCATAATGGAGGCACTAATATATTTTTGGCCTTATGTCGTGCTATAGTTTTAAATGTTGTTAGTTTTGATGAGTGGTTGTTATTTGGGTTGTATGCGAGAAGCATTGTTTCTTTGGGCTACAACTTCATTCATGTTGGGGAACAATAGTTTTTTTAAATATCCATTCAATGGATTGAATAGTTAATGTAACTTGAGGTTAGGTAAGGACTTCAGTGTACATGCGGTAGGTGATGTGATAAATTTAAATAGCACGCCACCATTTTAAGGGAGAGTGTGGGTTTTGGGACCATAATGTCTTTCCAGGAAATCACAATCAACCAGTTTATTTTGGTTGATAGAGATTCAACCATTTTCATTAATGTGGTCCATGTAATGGCCTCATATGTAAGCTCTAATTCAGTGAGCTATGGCTCAGGTTTTAAAGAATTAAGCAGTTAGACTATGGTTTAGGTTAGTAGGGTTTTGGGTGTTTGGAAATGTAATTTCATCGTTTCAAAAAAAAATCAAGTTCGTTAGGTCATATATTGTTGTAGCAGTTCCTGATGACTTAACGGGGTTGAAAAGTTTTTACGGTGGATAGATTGTAAAGTCCTATGTTTTTCAAATGGTTTTAAATAATGAATGTTTTCAAACTTTTTTCTTTTATCGATGTGTCATTTTTTTAAACCAAGATATGAAACATTATTCTAATTGTTGGAACACTTAAATATGTAATTTTTGGACTTAGGAGAATACCCAATAATGTTCACTGGTGTCCCGATATGTCTCTGGTGCACCAAATTCAGAAAATTCCACATTAATGAATCTGCATGGGTTACAAATGATTACGGTCGAACCCGTGCAACTTACCAAGTTTAATCTTTTATTTATGTTAATTAAATAATATTTAATGTGTGATTTGTGTTTAAATAAAATAATGTGTTCATTATAATAATGTTATTATTATTATTATGGTATTATAAATTATTTGTATGTTAAAATATTTTAATTGCATTATTAATGGGGTGTTTCATTTATGTTAAAATATTTTAATTGTTTGATTAATGAATTGAATCATTTATGTGAAATTAATGTGGCTCTTGGGAATCTCAATGAAATGTTTTAATTTAAATGGGGAGTTTCAAAATTAATAAATAAGCGTTAGTATTAAAGAGTGGATTTGGGTTTTATCCAATGTTTGAATAATAATAATAATAAGGAGATTATTATTATTATGGCTGGTGAGGGTTATAATTATTATTAATAATGGTACTTAAATCAGGGGATTTAGTTTCAAAGGAATACATGGAAGTGTGAAATAATAATAATTCCATGACTATTCTAATTCCTTATAAATATTATTAATTTTATTACAATGTTAATCAAATATTTTAATTGAAATTAAATTATGGGAGGTATTTAGGTTTTTAGATGGCATAAAATTAAAAGGGAAAATAAATTAATTCATTCTCCCCCTTTGAGGCGCGACGCACTAGGAGGTCCGCATGCCTTCTCCATGTGAATCCCTCTTCCATGACTACATCCTTCTTCCTCCATGGTCAGAGATCTTCCCATGGTGTGACCTCCTCCCTTGATCGAGTCTCCTCCTCCCATACGGAGAAACCCCCAGTAGCGCACGACCCTCATGTAGAACCCCCTATAGTATCCCAACCCCCCTCATTGGTGCGCCACCCCCTCTCCCAGACATCCCTTTGCACGTGATGAATCCTCTCAGACTCTTCAATAATCTTTTCTACATTGTAATGGAGAGCATGTCTGCGTATATTTTGTGATTTACATGGGCCATTTAAATCCTCTCTCACCTTATTTTATCAGCTGAAACCCTATGTTTTGGGTTTAATCTGATTGTTGTGTTCCTCTGTTTTTAGGGTATGCGAATGTTGACCTGAGACCCATTGATCCATAATTCGGCATCCGCTGCAATGGTAGAGAAGAATGAAATTGATTTACCTTGTCGTCATTGCATTGGGTATGGTTTATTTTCAACTTTTTTTGAACCATATAAATTAGATTATAATTATTTATTTGAGTCCTTGGTATAATGTTCTAGGTGTGTAGTCCTTGTTGCAATGGTTCTAGTCTCTTATTACGGTTTTGATTAATTTTTAATCATTTTTGTAGACAATGCGCCTGCACACACACAGATATATATATATATGTTTTAGATAAGACAAGATAATAAATTTTGTATATTAATTATGTTCCTTGAGAATTGTAAATGAGATGATTATTTGGGGGAATAATTTTTAGTTACTGAATGAGATAAATTTTGATAATTAATGGTGATTTAATTATGTGAATTGAGTCTGTATATAAATAATTAATCGATGTATTAATTATAATATATTGATCTAGATGAATGAGGTAATTTATTCAGGTTTTAGTTGCGATGTGGTGTTTTGGATAAATAGGGATATGTATTCAATGATTAAATGATGTACTACAATAGTGATGTTTTGGTTAATTATTTTTGGAAAATTAATTATGGGGTGTGATTTGTTTTGTAGATTAATTAATTGATGGACTAATTAATGGTAATGTGTATTTTGTTAGTTTTTGAGTTAACTAATAGTTTTGTTATGTTTAACTAATCGATTGGATTAGTAAATTAATAGGGATAACTTTTTGGCGAATTAATTATCATGTTTTAAGTTAAGGAATTGGGATAATTAAGTGTTTACTTAATTATTTAATTGACCTGGTTGTGGATAATAATAATTAAATGTTAATTAAATATTAACTATTGAGATTTTGAATTGTTATTTAATTATATAATTATTTGACAGGAGATTATTTTTGTTCTTTAGTTGTTGAATTAATTAACAGATTTGATTAATTAATTTATCAATTAATTAATGGATGGTTTTGGGGTGTTAAACATGGATTTCTACACCAATGATAAATATATATGTGTATGATTGATAAACAGGTAGTGAGATAGGGACTAATGCACCAAATACTCAAGGGATGTTATACGTGGTAGTCTACACCCATCTTGCATACAAATTTATCTTTTATGGCACATGGACTGATGCTCCAAATAATCATTGTTTGTGAGACAAGGATTGATGCATCAAATAGTTATGAGGTCTCTAGACATGAGGTTCTACACACCTTAATTGACACTGTAATGTGGGTCCAATTGGTCATACAATATTTTAATTAAATGGTTAATGGAAGACGTTGTGAGGAAATGATTTGTGAATTGAATATGATAAAGGGTTCAGATTTGTTAAAGAATTGGGTGAATCATTGTTTAGTGGAACGACCCAAGAGCGAATCACTATTTTTAGTGGACGGTCTTGGACATAGAATGTGAATGATTAAATTGAATATCATATGATGCATTATCCAAGACAAATAACAAGCTTGGATTCAATCTTTACATTGATCACTTAGATAGTCTTTAGAGACATTTGTTGTGAGGGACTTATACGGGGGTTGTTGGGCGTATGTTGGATCTCATGACTAATATAATTTAACGAGGCTTGAATAATTGATAAATGAATATGAATGTGTGATAAATGATGTGTATGAATCAGAAATGTATAATGCAGGTTGTGACACTAGCTCAGGTTTGAAGCATGTACTTCAATATATAGTTACATTGCTCTTCTTTCTTTATTTATACATGCTTTCACACTATTTAAATTATTTATTGAATTTCTAGATTTGGGGTAGAAACCAGTGGTCCCTGTCTACGGAGATTTATATCTCACACCCTAATCGGGATTCCCTTACATTGGGGTCCCTGAGCAGATTCTATTTTGTTGCAGGATTGTGTTGTTTGCATATACTTGGTAGATAAGAGCCGAGGACCGAGTGGAAGCTTGGGATACTCGAGGAGATAACCCATGGGAATTTGAGTCTATATTTATTTCATTTTTTATTGATATGTAAATCATGATATATTTTATGTTTCTTTTATAGTTCTACCATCATAACAAGAAATAATTTTTTCAAATTAGCATTGACCATTTTATTTTATACAAGATTTATAAAATTATTTGTTCTACTGCTATATTGTTATTTACACTTCTTCGGCTATTTGCTGATATTTTACACTATTTTTACTCTAATAAGAGGGTATAGTCTCCCCAGTATCTATCCATAGACCCCCGCTTCTAGTCGGCAGCCTATGTCGCACGGGGAGATGCACTTCAGGTCATGTAGAGACCAGTCCAACCACCAGTTCAGGGGTGATCCAGGTCAGGATGATAAATAATATGATTATAGTGTTATGTTTGAACCAGATAACATGTAGAAAATTTCATGTATGAAATTTTTTAAAAGTTTACTATATTAAGTGTCGACCTATATTTCATTTCCATAATATTATGCATTGAACTGGTTCCATGACCATTAGTTTATAAGAGGATTTTATTTCATTTAATTATTTTCATGAGTGAACATGTCTCTATTTCAACATGTTCACAATGGTATTTTATAATATGTATGAAAACAATTATATGTATCTTTACAATTTTTTCCTCTCATGGATCGGGTACTTTGAATTAATTATTATTTATGTATTATGAACATCCAATATTTATTCCATGACTCAATATTATGATATTTGATATTTGGGGTTTGGTATTAAAATTTTATTCTCTTTTTCACATACCATTATATTCATGTTATTCTCACATATCTCCCTTTTTTACCAATACTGGGCATCTAATATCACATGTTCAGATTGCTTCCATTACCATGGTTATGGATAAGGGTTTTTAGTAGTGTATTTTGTGAGGATTACTAATGGGGATGAACATTATAGTAGGTTTGGAAGATATTTCTCCAAATTATATTATTTTTTAGAATTTCTATAAATACACTAAATTGGAATAGTCTTTAGGAACATTTCTCTGTGATGTATTGAATATTCTTTTAATAAGATATATAATATATATATATATAAGAATCTTGTATCATTATAAATGTGGTATAAAAAGTTACATAGTCATGGGATAGAAGAGGTGCGATGTTACTAACATCACTATCACATACAAATCCATAAATTGTATCATGATCCCATTATTATTATGTTATGAGGTGCATTCTCCCTATATAATAGAATAATACCCCACCATGTGTGGTGAGAAGAGACAAAATTTTATATGTCATGACCTACAATTGGTTATCTAGTGATCATGTCTTCATTAATGTTTTTTGGGAAGTAATATAATACAACATTCTATGAAAATTTATGAACTATTAGATTATTTTAAAGGGTGATGTCTTGTTGACCCCTACTGAGATATTGATGTATTCAACAAATTTTAATCTAATGAAGAATTATTAATATTAATATATGGATGTATGATCACCCAATTAATGTTAGTGGATCTTATGGGTCAAAAAAATCATAAATAATATTCAAGGTGGGGCCTATCATGAAATTTTTAATTACACAGTCCTTATAATGAGAGTATCCCTGGTGTACTCACATTTCACATTGTGAGAGATGAATTCTTGTATATATGTTTCTATTTAGGTTGTAAATCTATATATAGTTTCTGAAATATATCTGAAACTATGGATGCCTGGTTATTGGATATTATTTATAGAGGACTTTATGTTTATTTGATGATGGAGGTAAATTAGAAGATAGATTTGGGGAAAATGATTCTTACATTAGGGAGGTGGAATTTATCATCTTTGATCTATAATAGTGGGTACACACTCTTCCCTTGTGTGAGAGAGGCTCATGGTGGTTGTTTATGGTGATGGAACATATAACAGAGATCTTAAATTTAGAGACAATTATATGGTTTTCCTAAAGTTGTTGATCACTTCGTCCACATTCCTGGATAATATGTTTGTTTTCTCCATATACATTTATTAATTCCTAATAGATCTTATGGGCGGATACAATTTGTTTGTGATTGGTCCTTACAATTTAATTCCTAATAGATATTTTGGTTGTATAAATTAAATGGTAGCCCATTCTAGGTAACAAATAAGGTGTTTCTCATGGGAAATTTTGATATTATACCACTCTAATTTGTATTTTGTATTCCTGGTTTCTCAAGATGAAAGGGTGTGTTCTTCTGAATAACTATGATCTTTATATTGATATTGTGTTGGATTGGCCCTCTTTTTGGGGAGTTGTGTGATTTTTATTAGCTATTTGAGGGAAGGGAACTATCTATGGTTCTCCTCTGTAGATTTTATAGATTAGAAACCATAAAAATCATATTATCTTTATTCATGGTTATGATTCTATTGGATTTTCTAATGTGGACAAGGTATTTTCATTGATGATTAAGAAATGTTTCTGAAAAATTGATATTTTTTCAATTGGTCCATTAGTTAGTTACAATAGTTCCTATGGAATGATAGAAAAATATGTTAAGGGGATGACGTATATTCCCAATGACTTATTGTGTTGCGTATTTTTAGGTTTATTCATAGAAAACAGTATGCGATTTTGTGTTGGGGTGTGGTGTAGTATGATTCCTCCTATCTGAAAACCATTTGTAATTCACATTATTTGATGGTATTGAGTAACTCCCACTAGATTTATCCTTTTCAATGAACCATTCATAGATTTATTTCTATTGTTTGTGGAAAATTATTATCTGATGTGCTAATATAACATTCAAATAGGGATATACTTTGGTATGTGAGGATTGCAATGATGATCCTAGGGTATATTTATGTTTCAAAATCGATCTTTAAAAGATATGGATTGTAGATGTTGTCTTTGTAGATAGAAGTAATTATTTTCGTCCTACTCTATTTTTTATCGAGTTCTCTCACAACTCCATGAATAGATGGATATTTAATTATGATATATTATTTATTGTTTTCTAAACATTGATTTTTATTATATTTACTATTCACCTCTCACATTTTTCCTATCTATGGACAAATATTATTAAGGTTAGGAATAAATAAATAAGTAGATAATATCAATCAAGAAATTTCATAGTTTTTTTTACCATATAGGTGGCCTCTTTAAGGGGAAAATAGTAAATATATCACAAAATATGATCACATATAATTTTTTACATCATCCCATTGATATCAGTTTATGTTGTTTATCAATTGGATGAGATTTCATGAAATAATAAATATTAATTATAATGGGTATTTTACATTTTTTTGAATAAATTAATATTTATCCAATAAGATTAGATGTGTATATATTAAAACAACTTATTGATATAGAAGATTTAAAATATTTTATGATATTTTTTTATTTTTTCCCAAGCTGGTGAAGAGCTGGGATTCTTAAACTAGCTTTATAGTAATATTTTAAAAAGAATTAATTTTTTCCGAGATGTTTGCATATTTGTGATAAATTTATTGTTAATCATAGACTAGATGATGTGGAGAATATCCCCATGTATTCTAGGAAAAGGTGGGATTAACCTATAATTTTTTCAATTCGTGTTCACATCGGGGTGCATGGGTTATGTCATTCACAGGATGAACAAATTAATTAAATTTATTTAATTAATTAAATTATTTAAATTATTAAATAATTTTAAAACATTTTTCCACTATGTATAAACAATATTATATTCCAAATGTATGGTAAAATAAATTTTAATTTACATAACCCAATAGAGTGGAAGAGGGTGACATTTACTCATAGCGATATCAAAATTTGATAAAATGAATTGTACCAGATCTGTATTTATGTAAATAAGAAAACCATTTGTCTTCCCAAATTGAATATAATGGATAATTATTTACCATCATGCTACATATTATTGCTTGAGTACATGGATCGTTATTTGTGATCAATAATTATCATATTTCTAAATGATTTTTCTCATATGTCAAAATTAAAAATCCATTATAATGGATTTTTTTTGCTCTGGGTGGTCATAAAAACCCCACTACATATTGACTCCCAATGGAGTATATCCTTTTTCAAATTCATATTTTATCTTCGATTTTGAACATTGCACTCCCATTTTATAATTTATATTTGTTCACACACACTACACTATAACTCAGGTGCCCTACATTAAATTAGATAGGATACTGGTGTAACCATGAAATGAGTGTATAGTTGATAAATGGTGTTTTGAATAATAAATTTTCAATTTTGGTATGGTATATATAATTGATAGATGTAATTGATATACAGTAAATTTAGGTAAAGGGAGATCGAGTTTAATTATCTCAAATCAAAACACAGATGGATTAAAATATGAGAGTGAAACCATGTTGTATTGGATGTCAACTAATATCACATTTGTGTAAATAATGGACATTTAGCATGGTAGTGACAAAAAGACCAAAATAATTTTGAATGAAGGTATTGTACCAAACTAAAATACAACTAGTCTATAAAATAACACTGCACATACTCTATATGATTTAACATACTGGGTTGCAATAATAGATAAGTATCACACAATTTTTAACATATTCTACCCCTGGTTTTCCCCAAAACAACCCGCACGACATGCATAGGGCGTATAGAAACATGTATATATGTGAAATTTATACTCTATGTGAAATAGGACCACAATTTTTGTACTATCATATTATCATGAATTTGGTTGTATAGAAATACACTCCCATGTGGTATCCAATGACTACATGTCGTGTGTCGTATAGGGCATATCAAGTAGTAAGGGAAACCATGTATAAATATATTGTTTCCTTATCTTGGAAATCAAATTTGAGATAAGGGTATATATAAAAATATTACATTTAACCTCATTAGAGCCTATGATAAGATTCGATAAAAGTTATTAATGTATTTATGTTTTGGGAAACCCATTTTCAACATAGTTAAACCAATCCATGGATTATCCATGATTAATAGGAAGGTTTAGTAACCCCATGATAAGTTATTTTGCTGGAAATGTTACTTATATAACACATAGGGTCATTATAACCCAATAAACATAGGTCATGTGATCCTATATATACATGGTTAGTATGACACATCAAAAGAGCATAGTAGGGTTTTGAGAACCTCTATAAGTGTTCATACACCCAAAATTGATGTTTCCTCAAAGGACGTGATAGTCCGACTTTATTTTTAAAGTTAGTATACTTGGGTTATATAGAATGGGTAGATTAGATTATTTATAATTAGTAAATTAATGATAGGTCAAATGGTTTAGTAATCTATTATATTTTGACCAAACAGATTCGATGAGTATGATCCACTTGATGGGTTTATATGATTGTGTTATAGTTTGATAGACTAATTATGGTGGTATTCTATGAGTCTATAGAATCCATTATAAAACCATGGGCTTACCTAGAGATGTGGTATGTGGATGGTATATTAACATAAAAACATTGTCTTTTTGGAACTTTTATCATCACTAGATTCTTATGAGATTAAAATTTTCATACTTGGAAGCTAGGATGACGGGGATATCAATTTTTAACATAAATTGGTTAAATCTCATATCTAGATATTTTATCTCCATTACATGTTACTATCACCCAAACAGAGAGATTTGGGATGGATCTATGGGTTTTCTATCATTACTGGTTACTATGAGTCATATATGGGTTGTTTATAATCACCCATTTATGGTTTTTATTCTCAAATATGTTTTTTCTATATTAGTGACTATTGATAGATGTTAATTTTGGACATTGAGATAGTTAATATTTTCTGGAGCACGTTGCTTATGAATTTTTTATTTTTATAATGGTGTATTGAGGTTCAATTGATGGTGATATTGTCAGTTATATTTATAGATCAATTGAGGTGTTTATTTAATTAGAATGAGTGATTTTGTACGTTATGCCCGTCAAATATTAATAATTACTCTATATATTTTACCATTATATTTCCTTATATTATAATATATTTTAATTTAAATCTTATATATTCATTATACCCTATTTTGTATCATTTGATTATATATATAAAAATCCTGATTGTTTGACTAATAATTATGTTTATTATAGATTCATTTTTTGATGGATGATATAACCATAGTCCTCGCCTGTCATGATATGAACACTCGATGCTATACAGTAACACCTATCCATTTAGTGGTAGAGTTATGGAAAAAATGCATTATTTATAGAATAAGAGACCCCAGTAGGTCATTTCGTGATATGCACATTTTTAAATAATGGAAATTTACTCTTATATGTCTCATGAACAAAATCAATGTATTTGGAATAATAAAAAATATTTTGTTTTATGTTTTTACAACTTTTATACATGGTATGATAGAGTCCACTTTGATATCCTTTTTATGGGATACCAACATTAAAGGTAAGTGAAATTGTGATTCATGGAGAACTCTAGATAAATCTATTGATGAAGGGGTCATAACATGAAAATTTTATATGGAACTATGAGTGGGATTTATGCCAAACATGTCTGGGAGTTAATTGAGGGGAACTCGTTGTGGGGAAAACACATAAAATGTACTTAAGGCCTTGATGGGATCTTGTCCAGATCCAAACTCACCCAAGATCTGATGTTAATTTTACCACTTATACCCAATCTTCAACAACACTGTCATTGGTTAATTGGAAAAGGGGATATCAGCTATTGGAATCATAAATGGTATGGGAAAACTCTCATCTTTCCTAGATGTCGTACTTCGAACATCAATTTCAAGGAGGCCATTGATCATCCTTTCTTCATCAGTGCCACCATATATGAATTCCAAAAGATCCTCTTTGATGGTATTTTGATGACCAGTGTTCCAAATAAGTGCATTTTCACAGGTTATGCAGTTGGTTCGTTCAAGATCCCAGATTTCTAGAAATTGAAATTTTCACCGTCTCCTCAGGACCACTGAGGTGAAATTAACTAGTGTAAAAAAATTCCCTCTAAATTTCTCTTTCTATTAAGGAGAGTTTGAACTAATTCCTTAACGTTGTATGATAATATCCAATATAGATTAATTACCGTCGCCTCTAAGTGTCTCTACTATAGGGAGTAAAAATACGAATCCACATATCATTTATTTCTCAATAATTAATGGGCTAAGTTGATTTGGAGCTCGTTTGGCCAGCTAACAAAATAGTACAACCAGCCTTACACAACCAAGATGTTTCTCCAATATTGGTTCCATGGCATCGACATTCCCAATGATGAGAGATAGGCCAGAGCTGTTATCATTATTGCTGGTTTTTGACTTATCTAGTCATCAAGGAATGAATGTTGATACCAATCTCTCTCAATATCCAACATGGGTATTATTTTGAAAACCAGGATCATAATCATGGATTTTTCCTAATTTTTCAAAGATGCATAGAATTTTCCTTCTATCTTTACACTTTTTCACTTTCATGTCACACTCACCCTTAATTCTATATATTAGGGGAAATGGGTCAATTGGAAGCCTCCCCTCTCGATGAATAAGATAAATACAGATGGTTTGTGCTTCTCTGGATCTATGCGTGGTAGTGGAGTCATTAGACACCCTAAAGGATTAGCTATTTCTAATTTCTCTGTGTTTTTTTAGAAGTGGTGACTCTCATCAAGTGGAATCCATATCTATGTTGGTAATCCTGTATATTTCTTACTAGAGGAGCATTCTTACCAGGTATATTGAGATGGATTCACTAATTCTCTACAACGCAATGTCGTTCAAAGGTCTTATTCCTTAGTCAATTGAATATTCCATCAGGTGATGTAAGAATCTTATGAATAATCACATGAACATTCACCATATATGGAATGAGGGGAATGTTCTGATGGATTTTCTTGCTTCAAAGTCATCTGAATATGATTGGATCCTTATCTTAATTAATCATGAGTCATTTCCCCCTGAGGGTTACATCATATTTTGAGGTAATGCTCTTAAGATCAACTATTTCCATCCCCATTATTTTTTCTCTTTATAGGCTCTTTATCCATTTCTCTATGAAATAAAATAAAATGTCTTTGGTTTGATGAACCCACACTTAATTTAAAAACAACAGTTATCTATATAATTATACACTGATAAAAAAACGGAAAAATCACCCAATGATAGAAAATTTATAAGGATCATTATCATAATAACCACATATAGATAAATTTACGATTTAATGTCATCACCTTATAATGATTTGACATCTGTTGAAAACATAAAATTCTTTATAAACAATATAATTTAATAAAATTACATCAAATGGAAAACCTCATTAACCATATTCAATAATTAATTGAAACAACCTACCATACTACAATAATCTAGAGATAAAATATAAGAAATCCCAAGAACTATATAGAAAATATTTTATTCTTTATCCAAAATGAATACTCCAGAATACTATAGTATAAATAATGATCTTAATGGGAGTTGAATGATATTATTGACAGAAACCTAATTATAAGAAATAAATCCTTTAAATTATGATTTTATGTTGAATATTTACATCCATATTGGTGATATAAAACATTAAATCAAACTCAAATAGATGTAAAATAATCCTCTAGAAACCCAATTCAAATGAAGTAAATGGTGTATCGTTCTTTTAATATCAATTTAACTCCCAATGTTGATAACATGTATTTAATTTAAGCGTTAATTTTTATATGAAGAATATCATAAAAAAGAAACCAAACATCATGTACTGAAACTATATATGATAGGTAAATAACTTCCAATAAAACACGTGGAACATTTACATCCAAACTAGAATTTTATTATATTCATGGAAAGCCATATTCATTAATTTACCAAGATTAAAAAGTAATATTTTGATGATATGGTTTCAAAAAGAAAAAAATATAAACATCATATAACCCTTACCTTATTATATTATTTTCACTATTGTACTTTAATATCCCAATTTTAACCATTGGATCATTCATAAATTGATATTTAAAATCATGATTTCTTAAAACTAAATATGTAAATATTGGAAAACATGAATCTATTTTTTAAGACATACATTTATAATATCCAAATAATATATATCTTTAAAAATGATAACTTGTTGAGGTAATACCATTTTAGTTTTATATGATACAATGATTATTTATATATACATACATATTAGGTATGGAAAGAAGAATACTTAAAAACATCAAACAACAAGAACAAAAAACATCTTTGAAAAATGAAATGAATAAAAAATTAATTGTTAAAAGGCACTAATAACCACCAAATAAAATGTGGATTTTCTATAAAACACCCTAAATGTAATATTTATGTGTGAAGTAATTATGTTATATTCAACAATATAATCATAAACATCTTATTCTTGTTTGGAATAATGAAAAATTCAAGAAATTTTTTAATTTCAGAAAATTTAAATTTCTTCCCAACCATAAACACCCATATATTACATCCATGAATTTTTTTAAAACCCCATTAAATAATGATTAATAGGTGAAATTTTTTATATAATATAATTTTACTTTAAATTTTTATTATTCAAAATTATCATACTTATTTTAAATTAAATTACTGGAGTACATTATATAATACACTAAGTAAGAGTTCAAATACTGATTCAATTTATAAAATTTATTTTTTTATAAAAAATTATTAATTTATTCATTTGTATTATCAAAATTAATATTGTATAAAAAATTATACAATATAAATTTTGAAATCTTATGATATATCCTCTCTTAGAAATAATTATGTTGTAGATAAATATGGGATGGTACAAAATAATATAATACAAGATAACAACTTTATAAGTGAAAAAACCCCATGAGAAGAAATTGAACCAACGAAAAAATATTGTATGGTATATTTATTGGATTTATATGGAGTATATGTATATTTGAATAATTAATGACCATTCAAAAAGTAACTGATTTATATAATATTGACCTATTAGGTGAGAATATTAAACTAAATAATCAGTAATATTTAATAGGAATAAAAATGAAAATATAAATATTACAGTACCTCAAAATGAATTCACAAACCATGAATCTTAAATTATGTATAATTTTAATTTTCTAATGTGGTATTATTTATCATGTTAAAGTAAGCCGAATTTTTATTAAAAGTTAAATATTAGAATTAACTAATTTATAAATTGATTAAACAAGAGGCCTGACAACAAACCCTATTTTTAGGGGGTGATATAGGGTTCCTTGTATGTTTCTTCCTATACAAAACATGAACAGATACATTCCACGTTTTTAGAAACTGATTAGATCAATCATGGTCATCACATAATTTCAAAATAACATAAAAAATATAAACAACTCTATTAACAAATAATTTTCAATATTTAATATCATTACACTACATCAATGTAACATATATCAACATTGGGTTGGAATGACTAATAATCATTACTTATTTGGTGGGTGATTACAACCATTACAATAATATGGATTCTCATCCATTTTCTATGACATATGCTTCTTATTCACTAACTAATTTAAAAGTGTGTTACACAATACATAATATTGAATCATAATTTGGATAAATATTTATAATGATGTAATAAATAACAACAAAATATAATGGGTGTTCCCATTGATACTTTAATCCCCACCACTAGTTCATTACTAATAAAACATGTCTTCAATGATAATACTTGTAACAATAATAAATTATTTATTTCTAGATATGAATTAAAATCCACATACTACTCTATTCTACCATTTCCTTCTTATTATATAATCACTAGTTTGATATATCTTTTGATAAGAACATTTAACATCTATTTTATCTATAAAACAACATCAATTTTGAGTAAAATTATTTAATATTGAAATTCAATTTTCCAAAATTAAATACTGTTATTTTATTACTCATAATACTCAAATAATATACCATCCCCATGTAGATCTCCACCATTGAAAACTACATTTTATATTTATATTCATACCTTAACAATGAAATGGTTAAATTTTTCTAGTCATATATTCTAAGTTAAGCATTCATTTTTTGAATCTCTTTTGTAGGGATTCTAATAAAAATATAGGTTATGAGATCCATTTTATATAGAACATAGATTGGTACCCTAATAAGATTGTAATAGAAATCACCCATCCAAAATGCACATCAAAATGTCTTCAAATGTACTCCTAATAAAGTGTACTCTTTTTTATCTTGAATCCCAATATTAAATCACCTTGATCCATGACATTGTATCACATTAATCATACAGTTATCTTAATAAAACATGAATCTCCCACTTCTATGAATTATGATACATGAAAATTAGACCATTATTATTAATATTATATGTATTCCAACATTTACACAAAAATGTATATTTTGGGTCTTCCCATTTTGCAAATGGTTTTTCTATCAAAAAACATCATATTCCATGACCTAGTAGGAAACTGATACTTGTCACTATTAAGGCATCTTTCTAGAAAATCCCCAAGATTCCCAATTAAATGGACTTAATTAGTATTCAATATGATCTTGTTCTTATTAATATGATGTAGATTACAATTCTATATGAAAAAACATCGCATATTCAATTTTCACGCCTCTAAAATAACATTGACCAAGTTATTGACATCATGACCATTTAAAATAAAAATTAATTTAGATATAAATATCTTCTAAAATGCTAAAAAATCAACCATACATATCATTTTACTCATACACTAAAAACAACAGGCCTCACCCTAGAATCATGACTGGATAATGTAAAAAAATCACTAGCATTATAGAACATCAACAAAAAATCTCAAATTTAATTTGATTTATATTAATTAATAATAAGTTAAATGGTTAAATTGTTAGCTACTACATTTTCCCCACATATCCTCTATACATTATGTTTTTTACCCAATATGACATATTCATCCACACCATGTTATTTTGAATGCATCATGAATGAGAAATCGTTAAAATTACACAATATCAAACAATACATATGAATTGAAATTTGATGAATTAAATCGACAAAAAAGTCCAACAACAAAACATTTGGTATTATCCCTAATCCCTTTCATAAATTTCATCAATAAATATAATGCAAACAATTTGTTTTATGTTGTGTTTTTTATAATTATTGAATAAAAAAAATCATAGTTGTTAATAATACTAGTTGAGGGTGAGAATAATTGTATTGTAATATTCATTGTTTGTTATCAATAGGTTTTTATTACTGATTAATAGTACATATTCATGTATGGTCATTGATAAAAGATGGATATAATAAATAAATGGAAATGTAGTTTAATATTAATGGATTTATGTTGATGTAATTTTGAGATTTCATCAATTAAAAATCACTATTGTTGTGGGAATGCCTATTTTAAGGATGATTGAATTATTTCACAAAACCTAATATTGTTTTTATTATAATATTTTTTATATAAAACAATATAAAATTTCAACGTGATTTCAAAATTATCGGTTGTTAAATATTATTGGAATTATCACCCCCACACCATGGTGAAAACTAGTTTCTTTGTGGTGGGAATTGAAATAGTTTTAGTGTATATATTGTGGGGTTTTTTTTATCCAATTTAAAATGGGGTTATTTCTATTTCCAAAGTCCATCTATTCCACTCATAGTAGACAATGTTTTCGTATATAAATTTACCTAATTAAAATTATAAGTCTTTCACACCACTTGGTAGTATGTGATTTGGTAGACTCGAAAATGAAAATATTATTTGACATAGAAATGTGGAAAAATCATGAAACCTTTGACATTTGGAATTTGGAAGACTACAGTAATGAATGATAATGTAATGGTGATATATGTTGTGAAATGATAAAGTGGATAGAGTCTTTGATGGTATATTACTTATAATAAATGTGGAATCCATAAATGTGCAAGGTTGAGTGTGTAATGTAATTATTGAAAACGTATAGAAAATGAAAAGGTAGAATGCACTAAACTATGTAAACGAGCATATTGAATATAAGGTTTTCTATAAACAAAGGGAAATAAGGGAGTGAATGTTGTTGTAGCGATGTTGAAGGGTGTTTCCATCTATATTTTTTTTTTCCATTGTATTTATAGTTATATTCATTTTATGTGAACACATATCTCTGTATATCCATTTTTTGATAGTACCATGTTGTAGAGATTGAAAACCAAGGGGTTATGAATTTTATTTTGGTTTGCATCATCATTCATTCATTATATAGGAGTTTTATAATATAAAGACGACAACCACTTAGGGGGGGGGGTTAAAATTCTGTTGCCCCATGGCATCCTCCCTAACGACAACTTTACAATCATCCGATAAAGAACGAGTATGTAAGAACAGAATAATGGGCTGCCTTGGGTCTCCCTTGGATGCCAAAACATCGGCAGCGAAGTTTCCTTCCCTCGAAGAATGACTGACCACCATATTATGATCAATAGTCATTCTACAACTCCAAATGACATATGCAATACACCAAGGAGGATGAGTATTTCTACTGAAGACATCATCCAAAACATTTGAATCTTATTCCCCCTCTGTAATAATGAAATTGTAGAGTTGGCACAGTATGCAGCCGCTATCCATCGCACTTTCTTCCTCTTCAATAGATGTGTCGTTCCCATAGAAGGCGCTAAAACCAAAAATGACAGAACATGTGTGATCACATACTAGAACTCCCCCAATCATATGGTTGGCACGAGCCATCCACATTGAGTTTCAGACTGACCATTGAAGGTTACCGGGAAACCCACCTACCCTAGCCCTTCCTGTTACTTGTTGGCTACCCCATCATGAATACTGCGCTTGGAATAAAATTTCATATTGATTTTTCGGTAATTCGACCCTGCAAGACACCTGCGAGCTCCGCCATAAGTGATTTCACACGAACCTATATCCAAAGCGTCCAAACTTATTTTTCTAGCCTCCCAAACAACCCAAAAAACAACCGTGAAAACCATCCCGCGCACAACCATCTCGGCTTCCCTCTATCCCGCCTTGGAACCTGCTCGCAAGAAAGACAGATATTGAAGACCCACTGCTATCAGCTCTCATGTACCTGCCCAGATAGACCCAAATGTTGTGCGACCATTCTCCAGTAAAGATCATATACCATATTGTTTCCTGCCTTGGAGATTTACAGCATCTGCAACGAGAGGCGAGTTGAATTCCGTTCTTCTGCACATTGTCATCAGTTGGAAGAGCTTGATTTATAATCCTCCAAACATTGAAATTCATCTTCATTGGAACCTTAGAACACCACAATTTCGATGCCCAAGAGTCATGGTCGTCGCTCACGTGAATCTTGTCACGATAAGCCTGATCGAAAAAATATCCAGAATCTGACCCCGAAAACACACAACTTTCTGTCTCTACTGTCAACTATATATTATGAAAGAGTCTCCTTGGATGATCCTCATTCGCAGAGTTGATGAAATCAGGGTATTTCGCCGCTTCATTGAAGGAAACCATTTGAATTGGGCAGCCTAGGAAAAATCGATTTTGGCTGGCCTAGTTGTCCTTCTAGTAATAAAAATCATATCGGCCCACCACCCATCGCACTTTGTCCATCAAACATTCAAAGAGTTCAAGCGACCGTTTTGCAAGGCTCGACATCCTCCCAACACTAGTATTCCTATATTTCCAGTTCACCCTTTACCGATGTCTCATAAATCATGCCCACAATGATTTCATGTCAACGATCTCACATACCAGTTTAGCTTGCACGACATGCACAGTTTCCCAAACATCACAGAGGCTAGCTCCCACTTCATCCATATGTGTGAATAAAGTTTTCTTAATTCATCATATTAGTTTTTTCCATATTAAAATTCGGATTTAATATGTATTTTCTCAGTTTCCATTAAATTGTTTCACCCATATGATTTTATGCCCTTTATTCTAACTGTGCGCCGCTGTTTTATTTGCTTATATCTTGACACACTGGCAATCCATTTGTGTTCGCTATATGAATTGATGTCGTTGATTACTTTATCCGGCCTTTGTCATCAAGCCGTCCACCTGTGTTGTTTCTGTTTCGCTGTTTGGAATAATGGCAGCCCTGTATTGGGCGTTCTGTTACGTCTCGATGGGGGTTTGATTTCTCCTCCCTTCCCTCTCCATCAGCCCTCGTTTGGTAGCGGAGAAATGGGTGGAAAAGAAAATATATGAGATGATTGAAACACATATCTTCCGTTTGGCACGGATTAGTCCGAGCGACAGAAATCATTCGGGAAGAAACGGAGAGAAACATTTCTCTCCCACCAACAGGTTTCAAATCACCCCAAAATCGGGGTGATTTGGAAGGAAACGGAAACAATAAATACTGTTTTTTTATATTTTCTATATTATTCTTTCATACTAATTTTGGTTTCATCAATATTTTTATCTATAATTATATAAAGATATTTATAAATATATATTTATAATTATATAAATATTTTTTATAAATGTATATGTATTTATAATTTAGTATTTATATATAAATATATTTTAAATATATATTTAACGTATTAATATATATATATATATATAATTTATTTTATAAATATATATATTTATGAAAGAATATTTATACAATTATATATAAATATATGTATATATATTTATATTTATACTTTTAAATATATTTATAAATACATATAGTTATAATTATATAAATATTTTTTGAAAAAAAAATATATTTATTTATAATAATATAAATATTTGTTTAAAAATCAAAGATACAATTTCAGATTATAATATTTTTTTTATTTGGAATAATTAAATATTGGAAAACTATAATTTTTAATAAGGGTTATTTTTGTCATATTGTCAAAACATTTCTTTTCTTTTCTTTTAAAAATTGTCACCAAACAAGATGGAGAGAAATTACAATCATTTCTTTTCTTTTACTAAATTTCTCATCCAAAAAATTGAAGAGAAATCAAAATCATTTCCTTTCTTTTCTTTTCTTTTATGAATTATGAAATCATTTCTTTTCTTTTACTAAAACATAACCAAACATAGGGTCAGTGTATCACCTCATCAATTATTTGGCGTCTCTTTCCTTAGCGCGAGAGATCTGTTCTTGCTTCGACGAACCCATATTGTTCCCTTGGTTCCTAGATTTCATTTTTACCTGCTTCCTTGGAGTGAAATCAAGCCTGTTAATCTCCTTTGGCTTCATCGCAAAGCCATTTCGTGGTGTAGATTGGTGTCCCACTTATATTAGAAGAAGTGCGTCTCTTTTCTTGGTGAAACCATGAGTTCCAGCAGCGGCTTTAGGGTTGAAGTTGTGGGGTGGAAGCATCATCAGACCCCGGAGGCGGTGTATTCTTCTTCGGCTTGAAGTGATCAAGACCACCAGACTATTTTTGGGTCCGGCACTATAACTAGCAGTTGTTTTGTTCTTCTTTGTTCATGATTTGTAATGTTTTCATTTCATTCTACCGGTTGGTCTGTCTGTTGTAATCAGTTCCAGTTCTCTGAGTGTTTTAATAAAATCGTGTAGGTGGGGTGGTGTTCTTGCCGAGCAATTGGTCCCAAAGGGGCCGAATCACGTAAATCATTGTGTTCTTGTGTTCTATTTCTATTTCCTTTCATTCTGGTTATTCTCCTATGTAATTGCATCAATGTACTATCAATAAATCATTGATCATGGGGTCTAGGTTGTTGTGTTATTCTTCATGCAGACACTGCACCCTTCACATGTGGTATTAGAGCCTCTATGATATTTGTTGTACTGAATTACCCTAAATTTGAGTATGCTGTTATTGTTTGTGAAAACTGGTTTGTTTTTTTCCCTTTGCAAACTGTTGTTATTATTGTTTGTAAACTTGTTGCTACTATTTGGAATCGGCTGCTTAGTATTCTGTTAATTTGCTTCTTCTTTTTCTACATAGCATTGCGGTCTCTTGTTTAAAATTTTTCATACTATTTTTTATTTTTGCAAAATGATTACCTCAGACTTTAATCTCCATTTCGTTTAAATAAATTGTATTTGTTAATACATTATCACGTTTAACATTGTGAATTCGTTATTCCTTTTTTTGTTAATTAAAATGCAATTTATTTAATATGTATTTTTTTTGAGGAGTTTGTTACGCAGTGGAAATTTGCGAACCGCCTGAGCTCTCCCACCCATCCGCGTGTCCTGCTTTCTATTCGGCGGTTTTCTGCAGGGCCACCTATGCCTCGTCTTCCTCCGCAAGATTACAGCGCCGTAATTGCTCGCAGCTGGCGTCTCCCCCGATCATGCCTTCACCGCCATCACCTGGCCCACCGTCTTCTTTCAACATCGGCATCTTCGGACGATTGCAAGGTCATCGTAACCCTGCTTCTCTCCACCCTCGTTGGAGGTCTGAAAATCCTATACACACCAGATCTGGTTGGGAATGGCGGTTCTTGGACGGCGCCGGATCTTATTCGCTCAAGATCTCAATGACAACTCGGTTTTCATCAAGACCAAAGAGAATATGAAGACACTAGGAGTAGAGGGTTTCTGATTTGGGATCAGATACGCGATCCATTGTTCACCAGAGGAGCCTTGACGGAGGCAGACCGTATTGTCAGGATTGTTGCGAAGGAGTTCGGACGAGACCTTGGCAGGTCCATGGTGCTGCTCGCAGAGATTGGCCACAGCCAGAGTTGGCATTTCTAGTTCCTTTCTTGGATACCGGTGTCGTGCAGCGGTTCATGTTCTTGAATATAGATTCAAGATTCCATGGCAGTGATGATTTGTTGGAATCTACATACCGACAGTCAGTTTTTGTGATGTCGTGCCTCAACAATGTCGGATTTGGGTGAAGATGATGAGCTTGGTCAGTGCCTGTGACTCTTCACATCACTCGCACCTGGACAGCGCTGTAGAAGAGCCTTGGACAGCTGCATCATGTGTGGATAGCCGTTGTTATTCCTAGATGGGGACTTTCTCAAGGACAGAGAAATTGGTTCATGGATACGAACCTGGACAGCAACATGGATCATGGAGGATTTGACCTGCTAGACTTTGCGACGACGATTTTAGCACCTTTTACAAGCTTCTTCATTGATAGAGGTTTTTCCGAACCCCGGTAAGGGGGGATCGGTCCTGTTATAGTTTTTTCTTTGTTGATTTTTTATAAGCTTGTGCGTGTTTGTTTTTTGTCACATCTTATTTCTGTTTTATGTCCAGTTTAGCTTGTGTGTTGTTGTGTCCTTTGTTTCCTTTTGTACTCCTTTGTTCTTGCATAGTGAAAACCCCTGATGATCCTACCCCGTGCACATAGGCCATATGGCCGAAGCACGTAAATCCTTGGTGTCTCTTTTACTGCTTTCTATTTCCTCTTTTGTTCAACTTGTAAATTGCTGAATGAATTCGCTGCTTCTGAATATTAATTCAAATATGTTAGTTTTGAATTTAATATTTTATTGTAATTGCCACTTCCAGTGCGTTGTTCACTGTTGTTGAATTCATTTTTTCATTCGTAATGTTATGGAATTTCAACTTGAACATTATATGTTTATCAATTTTCATGTAATAAATTGAAAATAAACATTGTTTATGCATTTCAGATTTCAACGAACCAAAACACCAAATAGTTCTTGGGCTATTTCATGGGGATTGCCTCTCGCGCAGGGGCGCTCCCCACAACAAAGTGGTATCAGAGCCTAATTGGGTTTATGTTTTTCTTTGTTAAAATTTGAAATCAATTGTTAATTGCTTTCAAATGATTTTTTAGTGGCTTTAACTTGTTGCAACATGCTTTGATTGTTTCGTTCAGCTAGGTCGTTAGCTCTCTTGGGTTGTAATTTCATTCTGTTGCTGGTAGTTTGATTCCTTGTTGTTTTCTTCCCATTTTCCTTTACCTATATGAGCCTCAAAAGATGCCTCTTGGTATTTGCTACCTATGTGTGTCTATGGTTTCGGGGTAAGAATAGGTACTTTGTGAGGTTTGCCTATGTTTGAGAGCTGGTTAGCAGTAAGGTCTTGGTAGGATCTTGTGTCTCTAGTGTATGCATTTTGCCTATGAGAAGAGCTTATGTTAACTCCAATGGGTTCCTCCGCATCCTTTAGGACTGTTTGCTCCGGGTATGGTCCCGTAGTGAGTTCGGTGTTTAGGTTTGTGTAGTTTTTGGGTGCAGTGTCGCTTGGCTGATCACCAAGCTTCTTTGTTTGCTGTTTGACTCTGTTTAGCGGCTTTGTATGGTTTTTTGGGAACTGTGTGTCGTTAGTAAGACTGGACTAGGATATGTGGCCTTTTTGCGGCTTGTTTTCCCCTAGTTTCTAGCTGGCTCCCAGCCTTTTGTTCTTGCTTGTTAGAGCTGCCTTAGGATGTTGGGACTCCTTGCATGTGTCCTTGCAGTTTCCCCTTAGTGTGAGGGAGTCTCCTTTTGGCTTTTGTTTAGGCAGTCTTCTCCTATGGTGGAGATTCTGAATCCATTCGGTTGAGGATCTTGTGGTGCCTTGCGTCCAATGTCCAGGGGGCGTGTTTGAGTTTTAAAGCTGACAGTTCTTGGTCCTTTGGTCCTCATATGTTTTTTTTGTGGGTTCAGGTGGAGACTCTTTTTGGGTTGTTTCATTTACTATGCATGTGCTATCTCTGTTGCTCTCTCTTTGCTTCTTCCTTTTCTGCTGTGTTTTTCATGATTGCACTGTTTTTGTACTGAGTTACATTCTATGTGAATTTCTTTGAGTTTTGGTTTTCCATGTTTTGTCTGAGGATGTATACTGCTCTGTTTTGTTGGTGTTCTACAGACACTGGTGAGTTGTTCCAAGAACCTGATGGCATGTGATTTGCTGGTCCATGATTTCCTCATTGGCATCATCTCAGAGCACGACTCAGGTAAGTGCAGGTATGGATTTATCATGTAGTTGTATAGAATTGATTTATTCTGAACATGTTTATCATCTTTTCTATGTCATTCAACTTCGGGCGACATGTGTCACAATTGATACATAGTTGGGGGACTGTTTGGGTTATACCCTGTAGGTTGTTTCCTGTTTTTTAGATGCCCAAGTTGATGATGTCAGGTAGTGCAGAATCATCATGTGGTTTAGGAGTTTTGATTTGCAAGCTGGAGTGTGTGATGTTGTTGCATATTAAATTTGTTCATGCATTTTATTTTCCAAGGTGGAGATTTGTGAATTTGTTATTCCTTTTTTTTGTTAATTAAAATGCGATTTATTTAATATGTATTTTTTGTTGAAATGTTTGTTATGCAGTGGAAATTTGGGAACCGCCTAAGCTCTCCCACCCATCCGTGTGTCCCGCTTTCTATTCGGTGGTTTTCAGTAGGGCCACCTACCCCTTGTCTTCCTCTGCAAGATTGCATCGCCGTAATTGCTCGCAGCCGGCGCCTCGCCCGATGTTGCCTTCACCGCCATCACCTGGCCTGCCGTATTCTTTCAACATCGGCATCTTTGGACGATTTCAAGGTCATCTTAACCCTGCTTCGCGCCACCCTCGTTGGAGGTCTGAAAATCCGGTACACACCAGATATGGTTGGGAACGACGGTTCTTGGACGGCGCCGGATCTTATTCGCTCCAGATCTGAACGACAACTCGGTTTTCATCAAGATTGGAGAGAAGATGAGGGACACTAGGATCAGAGGGTTTCTGATTTGGGATCGGATACGTGGTCCATTGTTCTCCAGAGGAGCCTTGATAGAGGCAGACCGAATCGTCAGGCTTGCTGCGAATGAGTTCGGACGAGACCTTGGAAGGTCCATGGTGCTGCTCGTAGAGATCGGCCACAGCCAGAGTTGGAATTTCTAGTTCCTTTCTTGTATACCAGTGTCGTGCAATGGTTCATGTTCACGAATATAGATTCAAGATTCCATGGAGGTGGTGATTTGTTGGAATCTACATATCGGAAGTCAGTTCATGCGATGTCGTGCCTCAATAGTGTCAGATTTGGGTGAAGATGATGAGCTTGGTCAGTGCCTGTGACTCTTCACGTCACTCGCACCTGGACAGCGCTGTATAAGAGCCTTGGACAGTGGCATCATGTGTGTATAGCTGTTGTTATTCCTAGATGGTGACATGCTCAAGGATAGAGAAATTGGTTCATGGATACAAACCTGGACAACAACATGGTTCTTGGAGGATTTAACCTGCTGGACTCTGCGATGATGATTTCAGCACCCTTTTACAAGGTTCTTCATCGATGGAGGTTTGGCCAAACCCCGGTAAGGTGGTATAGGTCCTTTTATAGTTTTTTCTTTGTCGATTTTTTATAAGCTTGTTTGTGTTTGTTTTTTGTCGCGTCTTATTTCTGTTTTCTGTCCAGTTTATCTTGTGTGTGGTTGTGTCCTTTGTTTCCTCTTGTACACTTTTGTTCTTGCATAGTGAAAAAACCTGATGAACCTGCTCCGTACATGTAGGCTATATGGCTGAAGCACTCAAATCCTTGGTGTCCCTTTTACTGCTTTCCATTTCTGCTTTTGTTCGACTTGTTAATTGATGAATGAATTCGCTGCTTCTAAATATTAATTCAAATATGTCAGTTTTGAATTTAATATGTTATTCTAATTGCCACTGCCAGTGCATTGTTCAGAGTTATTGAATTCATTTTTTTCAATCCTAATGTTATGGAATTGAAACATGGACATTATATGTTTATCAATTTTCATGTAATAAATTGAAAATAAACGTTGTTTATGCATTTTGGATTTTAACGAACCAAAACACCCAATAGTTCTTGGGCTATTTCGTGGGGACTTCCTCTCACGCAGGGGCGCTCCCCACAAAAAACATTTATGTGTATTTTATATTCCTTCATTGAAGCATTGTTTACCCAAGGGATTTGTCAGTTTTTGGGGGCGTACACTTACCGTTGTCCGCAAGAACATGAAATCTACCTTGTGGGTTAACATGTCCACAATGAGGTATGAAATCGATAAATTTGACGACGATAATGATTTTAACCTTTGGCGTATTATGATGAGAGCCTTTACTGTACAACAAGGCCTAATTGATGCCCTGCGTCAGTCAAATAAATATATTATCATTGTAAATGAGACCGGGCGAAGTAGTACTAAATATGTAGATGTCATTTCTGAAGTTCTAGTCAAAGCACATAGTTCTCTCTTGTTGTCCTTAGGGAATAAAGTCCTTATGGAGGTTTCCTTCAAGTCCACTGCTTCCTGTGTTTGTATAAAGTTAGAAATACTGTATATGACTACCTCTTTGGTTGAAAGACTATAAAAAACATCGTAAGTTCACTACTAAGATGAAAAAGTGTGCTTCTACTTAATCTCATCATGACAAGTTTAATAAAATTTTGTTATACCTTGTCATCATATACGTAACAGTCGAAGATGAGGATCAAGCGATAATCCTCTCAATTTCGAATGATCACAATTACAACTCTTTATTCAAGACGAGGATGTATGGAAGAGATACATTGACCCACAAAGAAGTTAATTATGCCCTCCTATCTAAGGAACTGCACTCCAAGTAAAGAGTTAAAGGTGATGCAGAGAGCTTGTTCACTAAGGGTAAATCACAAAGCAAGGGTAAAAAGAAACAATTTACCAATGAAAAAGACAAGAACATACACCCAAAACCCAAAAGATACTCTATGGAAAGAATGGTTACTTGCATCCATTGTGGAAAGGCTGGGCATACCTAACCCGAGTGCAGAATACTCAAGAGTGAGTTAGAATCCAAATAGCCCACCGACCAGTATCTCTTGGTTGACACCAGGTATGACACTGCTGAAGTTCTAAATGTGACCAGCCATACACTCGACCGAGTGTGGGTCTTAGACTTTGATTTTTCCTTCCATATGTGTCCTTATAGTTATTCCTTTATAGATATGGTTGAAAGAGTGGAAGAGGATGTCCTATTAGAAAACAACAAGAAGTGAAAGGTTTATGGTAGAGGGTCTGTCCTAATAGAATTGGATGATCGATCAGTCGTGACCCTGCTTGGTGTGTGGTGGGTCCCCTAACTGCAATGAAACATGATTTCTTTAGGAGACTGTGATCAACATGGATACACCTTTAGATCAAAATCGAGGTCTGTTAATGTATCCAAAGGATCTATAACCATTATAAGAGGGTCTCTTGTAAATAGGTTGTATGTCTTGAATGGGAGGACCCATTCAAGACAGGTGGACAGTGTTTACAGTACAAACACCGACAACAATATGCTATGGAATAGACGGTTGGGGCACATAATATCCAAAGGGCTAGAAGAACTCAATAAGCAGGGGCTATTGAGTGACATCACACCTTTGAATCTACCATTTTGTGAAGATTTTGTGATGGGTAAGGCTAAAAGGGTGAGTTTCAATTGGTCATCCTTCAAGGATGCCTCCCCACTTGAGTATATACATTGGATTTATGGAGCCATCCAGAACCACCTATCATGGTAGAGGATCCTATTTTGTTACCTTTATTGATGATTACTCATTGAAGGTTTGGGTTTACATCCTTATGAATAAATACGATGTTTTCCAAACATTAAAAACCTAAAAAGCTTCTGTTGAGAATCAAACAGGAAAGAAAATCAAGACTATGAGAATGGATAATGGCCTTGAATACCTTTCAACTGAGGTAGTTTAATATTGTGAGTCTAATGGTATTAGAAGGCATAGAAATTTTAAGGAAACTACCCAACAAAATGTCCATGCAGAGAGAATGAATCAGACTATTCATGAATGAGTCTGTAGTATGCTTGAATACTTGAGCCTCCCCAAATCCTTTTGGTCTGAGGCCACATGCACTTTTGTGTTCCTGATTAACAAGTGTCCCTCTTCTGCAAATAAATTCAGAACTCCTACAAAACTTTTTACCCACAAGACCCCTTAGTATTCCTACATATGGGTTTTTAGGTCTACAGCCTATGCTCATGTCAAGAATAATAAATTCAAACCTAGAGCCCTCAAGTGCATTTTGGTTTGCTATCCCGAGGTAGTTAATTGATACAAACTCTAGGCTGATAAGTCAGGATACCAAAAGTGCATTATTAGTAGATATGTGGTCATTTATGAATCATCTTCCCCTATGACCATGACTGCCACACCAGGTATTTCTCAACCAGACCTTCATGGGTCTGATGAACATGATTCAGCGGCTCGTTATTAAGAATGATGTCCATCCTACTCCACCTCTTCCTCATCCCACTGATTTAGTGGATTCTGAGTCTCGTTCTAGTTTAGATTCTGATTCTGGACCTTCTACCACTCATGAGGATTATCAGTTAACCCAAGATAGACAAAGGAGAATCCAGAGGCCTCCTGCTCAGTTTACCCAATATGATATGGCTTCATATGCCTTTCATGTGTCCCATGATCTATATGATGATGATCCTCAATCGTATAGGCACACTCTAAATGATAAAGATTCAAAACATTGGACATTTTCCATGAATAATGATATGAAATCTCTAACGAAAAATCACATGTGGACCATTTTCAACAAGACACTTAATGCTAAGGCGATCGAGTCCAAGTGGATATATAAGAGAAATGAAGACACTACTAAGGGATGAAAAATTAAATTTAAATCTGGGCTAGTCACTAATGTATTCCTTAAAAGGGATGTAATTTACTATGCTGAAATTTTCTACCCCATTGTCAAACATTGTTCTATTAGGCTCTTACAAGCCTTTGCTGCCTATCTAGATCTGCACATCAAATAACTAGGGGTTAAGATTACCTTCTATTATGGTGATTTGAATGAAAATATCCCTATGAAACCTCCTGATGGTTCTTCTATGGAATGAAAACCAAACCATGTATTCCTATTAAATAAGTCCTTGTATGGTTTAAAGCAAGCATCTAGGAAATGGTATAAAAAATTTGATTCCTTTATGATAAATAACAATTTCACTAGGAGACAATATGATGCATGTGTTTACATTAAATTGATCCAAATTTGTATGATTTACTTACTACTTTATGTTGATGACAAGCCAATCATCTGAAAAAATATGATTTCTATCACTACTATTAAATCCCAATTAAAAGGATACTTTGAGATGAAAGACATAGGTGTAGCTAAGCAAATATAAGTTGTTGAGATCATTAGAGATAAACCATATAAATTCCTATACTTATCTCAGCATGATGTCATCTTAATGATTCTAAAGAGATACATGTTTGAACCCCTCAAACCTGTCAATGCACCTCTTCCACAACACTTTATGTTGTCCTTAACTCAAGCACCCACTATTGATGATGTAAAATTTATGTCTAAAATTCTATATGATAACATAGTTTCTAGTCTAATGTACTTTATGATTTGCACGAGCCCTAACATTTCCTTTGCAATCTGCACCATAAGCAGATTTATGGCCGCACCTGGGAAGCCATGTTGGCATTCCTTTAAGGGGATTCTTAGATATCTCTCATATACGTCTTATTTATCTTTGTTCTATGGTAAAAAATTAATGCTTCTGATATTTTGGTAGGTTTTGTTGATGCTGATTATGAAGGTAACATTAACAGCCGAATTGTTTTGACTGGATATGTGTTCACTGCCTTTGGTGGCCCTGTTTCGTGGAAGTGAAACATGCAATCTGTGGTTTCCCTTGCAACTGCAAAATTCAAGCACATTTCTCTTACTAAGGTGGTAAAAGAAGCTTTTTGGATTAAATACATTTCTTTTGAACTCAAATGTTTTAATTATGTTATTAATTTATATTCTGATAGTCTTTCAGCACTCCATTTATCATGAAATTTAGTTTTCCATGGAAAATCAAAACATATAGATATTAGATTACATTTTATTAGAGATGTTATTGAACATGGAACCATGTGTGTGAATAAGATACACACTAATAAAAACCCTGCTAATAGTTTGACTAATGTTGTGGCATTATCTATGTTCATGTTTTGTTTAGATAGTATAAACTTGGTTCCTATTTTATAACATTATGTTCAAGAATATCACCAAATTTTAATTAAAAATGGTGAATATTTTCTAATTATGTTTTCTTAATTAAAAATATTAATTTTTATTCATATTAGAATTCTGATTTAATATATATTTTATCAGTTTCCATTTAATTGTTTCACCCATATGATTTTACTCCCTTTATTATAATCATACGCCACTGTTTAATTTTCTCACTACTTGATATGCTGGCAATACATTTGTGTTGGATGGATGAAATACTACCGTTGATTACATTAGTTGTCCATTGTCATTTGTCTATCCACCTATGTTGTTTCTATTTCGCCTCTTTGGATCGTGACATCCCTGTTTTGGTCATATTGTTATGGATCATTGGGGGATTGATTGATCCTGGCTTCCATCACCATCAGTGAATCGTCTCTTCGGTTCTTCGGCGACTCTTCCCTTGGAGTGAGAGATCTTTTCTTACTTCGACGAACCATTATTGTTCCATTGGTTCTGGGATTTTGTTGTTATCCACTTCCTTGGAGTAAAATCGATCTTGTTATCCTCCATTGGCTTCGTTGCAAATCCATTTGGTGGTTTAGATTCACATAATTCCCATCTCTAAATATGTATAGCTCTATGCTTGAAGAAAGTAGGAGTTACAACATGGGATTTGGGGTGGAAGTTGTAGGGTGGAAGCACCGTATGACCCAAGAGGTTGTGTATTCTTCATCCGCTTGAAGATATTAGGACCTCCAGACTATTTATGGGTCTGGAACTATATGTAGCAGCTGTTTTGTTCTTCTTTGTCCAAGATTTTTAACATTTTTTCATTCTACTGGTTTGTCCTTCTGTTGTAATTCGTTTTAGTTCTTTGATTGTTTTAATAAAATCATTTGGGTAGGGTGGTGTTCGTGCCGTGTAGTAGGTCCCAAAGGGGCCAAAGCACGTAAATCATTGTGTTCTTGCATTCTATTTCTGTGTCCTTGCATTCTAGATGTTCTGATATGTAATTTCATCAATATACTAGCAATAAATTATAGATCTTGGCATCTGGGTTGCAGTGTTATTCTTCCTGCTGCAACCTTCACAATAGGTTTTTCCATTATCCTCCATGAAGCCCAATCGAATATACCAATTTGATTATCATCCGAAATAAAACATTTCATGACCTTCTCAAGATGATCAATATTCCCTTTCAGTGCCTCAATATCCGAGAGAATATGAATGGTTATAGAAGAAAATACATTATTCACCATAGTGATAAACCCATGAAAAGAAAGAAATCTATTTTTCCAATTAAAAATCCAACCAACAATTCAATTTATGATATCAGCAAACATAACGTTCTTGATTCTACCATTGCATATTGGAACACCCAAGTACAGCAGTAGAAGATGTCGATCTTGTATACTGAATTTATTTTTAATAGCCATGTTTCTCCTAGAAGAGCATCTCTTTGATATGTTAACATTACTCTTTTCTAGATTGACCCTTTGACTACTGAGACGCCCATAAATCTCCATAATTCCATTAAAACTGTCAATATATTGTTGTCTTCCATTCATAAAAACGAAAAAATCATCAGCAAACATCAAATGTGATACAATACTATATCTTGCTCTAGTTTTATACGGTTAGATGGCACTCTCTTTCATGCATTTGTTGATGATCCTTAAAAGAACCTCTTGAGAAATAATAAAAAGTGTAGGGGAAAGATGATCACCTTGTCTGAGGCCTTAGATTATCTTCAAGAATCCAAAACCCTTTCCCATGAAAGAAATTGATAACCCTGGAGATGTGTAGAATCTAAACATAAGGTCACATACACATTCTTTGAAACCAAGCATACATATGATTTTTATAACAAAGCTCCACTAAATTTAGTCATAAGTTTTATCCATATGAACTATAATAATTAATTTGGAACATAGAGCCTTCTTGTTTCATATTACCACCAACTCTTGTGCAATTCCCACATCCCCCTAAATGTTCTTACCTTTAATGAAACGATGATACTCATCTAAAATAATTCAAGTCTGAACCAGTACTAATCCTTTATTTAAATGGCTTTCCAAAAATTTATATACAATGTTTCACAAACATATTAGAAGATATTGATTGATAGAGTTCTGTTGGAGATCTATTAGAATCAACACTACCCTAGAAATACAAATCACTTTCGGAAGATCACCTCCATTAAAGAAATCCCTCAATGAATCTTTAAGATGCTCCTTAATAATTTCACAGGTTGCAACTAAGAAAGATCCTAGAAAACTACATTTTAGACATGAATAAAAAATAAATACCATAAGAATATTTAATTAATGATTTTTTTACTATATGATGATAAATATGATTGATTTGAAGTATAGGAAGTTGAATTTTGATTTTTGATTTGATTATCAATAATGTAACTCAGAATTTAGATGTTATTTTGGAACCTACTTTGTACAATGGAATAAAAAAGGAAACAAAGAATAGAGAGAATTGTGAAGATGGATTTTTTTTTGTTAGAGGAAACAAAGGAAAAAACTTTATATCCATTAATGAAAATATATTATGATTATAATCAATTCAAAGATGATTTTTATTCAATTGTTGATCAGTATAGAGAGACGAAGATGAATTTGTATTTATAGAGAATTATTAACACAAGTAGTTTTTTTATGTACAGAGATAAATATAGATATAAGATAATTCCAATAATATAAATATAATTTATAAATGTATAGTTCTATAATGTGAGAGATTTTATATGCTGATCAATGATAATATTCTAATAAAAAATTATTAATCATATCATGAAAATGAATTTTGAAGATTTATTTATTTCATTTTATTAAATATAAATTACGAGTATGATATGGAATGATAAATGTGATAAGGGATTGAAAATAATTTTAATAAAAAAAATAAACAACCTAAAAGGATATTAACTGATTCCTATAGGAATAGTGAATAATGAATTACTACTGGGTTTAATCCTTGAGAAGTGGCGAGTTGTCCCAAAATAAATCAACAAGACATGCACATTTAGATGCATTGATATTTTCCTTAAATTTCTATATATAGTGAGCCTTGTTGTAGATAGATCACATGTAGTCATTGTATCTAGATAACTACGAATTATAGTGGAATTTTGGTGCACTAGCCCCAAGAAATGTTTATAAAACATTGATATGGATCTATGATTATGAACAAATTAAAATATATAATACCTAATATTTTTTTATTCTATTAATATGAAGTAATTTTGATGTGGTTTGATTCTAAGAAGAAATAGTTTTAATATGTTTACCAGTTAAAAAGGGTGATGATCCAGATGAAACTGATAATAGATCAATGTTTATCTTATTCTACAATCTCATTCACTGCTTCATATTGGTCTAAGAAAATAATTATAATGAAAAAATAGGGGTTAAATGTTTAATTTAAAAAATTAGAACAAATATAAATTGTTCTAACTAAAATAATGTGATCTTATACATCTCTTTTATTATTGTGTAAATAAGTAGAAATAAATTACAAAAATTCTGTACATAATGATGTATAGTTGTTTGGGTAAAATAAATCCCATTTTTCTAATCCTCTAACACAATCTCCAAGGGAATTTCCACTTTTAAAAATCATGTCCATTTTTAGGGGGACCTCTAAAACTATGTACATACATTTGAAACCATAGATAAAGGAATTTATATGGCCTCCATGCTATATTATTTGGAATGTAAAAAAGGATTGGGTACAATCAGTCAAAAAAAAGGTAAAAGAAAGAGATATATAAATGAGAAAATCCTTCATTCTCATAGTTTCCTGCATATTTTTCAGATTTTTTATTCCATAGAGCACTATATGAACCAATATTTCATTAAATTATTCATATTTCCTTCATTTAATGACAATTTGTTTTACATTTAGAGTGTTTTTTCATTCATGTAATAAGAAAGATCTTCACTATTGACATGATGTTTCATTTTTTTCAATATTCATTATGTGATGGAAGATGAATATTGGATTCGTGGAAAATTTTTATAGACTCACATGATGACATAAGATTTCAAAAAATCAATATGTGTTAGTGAATGATGTAGTGATTCACGGAAAATTGTTATGGACTCATTTGATGGCATTGTATTTCATGATTGATCAATTTCCATGTTAAAATGTGAGGATTTATTGATCTAATATTTAATGTAATGGAAATGGGATATTGATTTATGGTTCAAGTTAATTTTCAAAAAGAAAATTAGTGTTATCTATGTTTCATCTATTTCTAGAGGATGAGATGTTTTAAATATTTATAAGACCATGAAACCATGAAAACATCAATTTTCTAGATGTTCTTAAAAGGTTATACAACAAGAGAAAGGTGCATAACATTTTTGATTGAACAATCCTTTATTTTAGAAGAAGTTGTTTTTGGTGGTTTAGAAATCATTATTATGATTTTAAATTATATTCCTACACATAGAATATATTCAAAGTATTATTTATAATTTTGGAAGGAGATAAAATAATATGGCCAACCTTGTGAGTCAGATTGATCAACTTGAACCCACATATATAATGGGAGACCTCAACTAAATTGGGAAGTTTTACCACATATCCATCAAGGAGGAGGGTTATTGGGAATGTTTATAAGGATTGGAGGAGTGATTGATCACTTATATGTGCACATGGGTTTGGTCGTGTTCCAATGGTACCACATGGGGAGGCGCATCCTATGAGTCCTAAGTGTGTGAAGATTATCTGGATGAACACCTGATGTTATGTGTTGAGTAGGTAGTGACCCTAATTTCATTAAATTAATTATACAAACTGAGACACTAACAAATTTAGGACATAAATTAAGTTGTTCACACTTCCTATGACCATATAAATATTAACAAAATGGTTGCCACATTATTCACGTGATCTACTCTCTCTGATGGATAATGCACAATGAATATTTGATTAAGTAGATCATCTTCAAACATGACCACCCATGTGTATTCTAATTATGTAGTTTTGATCTAAGACAAAAAAATCTCATGATGGCCATCCCTATTGATCAAAACGAATTAATGAGACCAATCGATCGAAATAAACCTATTCATGGAATGGTTTTCTTTAATGAATTCCATTAATCAAACAACATGATTATGATAAAAGATAATCCTTTCACATGAATTTTTTGCATGAATAAATATTATAATTTGATGAATTATCGATAGTCATCCTATCATTGCATGATATCCTATAATTTCCCAGAATCATTCATACAGTCTCATAATGATGTCACTTAATAAAATTACATAATAACATTCCATAATTATCCAACCATTTCCAAATATTATCACAAGAAAAACTAATATATGTAATTTTATTTTTCTATAACATTCATATGAACCTTCACTTGATAAAGTATGGTCTTGTGAATCACTAAATTTTCACATGATCATGTGATGTGATCTCATGATTACATAACTCATCGATGCTATATGAAATGGTTGAGACATATAACCATTAAAAGTATCTAAGTTATTTCAAGGCCCATGGGAATATAATACTGCCATGATATGAAATGAATATCTAATGAGAGGAGTTATATCCTCATCCATTGAAATTTATTCATGATCGATGGAGGTAGTGAATAAACATTGATATAATGAGAGAGATAGCGAGAGAGATAGACCTCTTATATCTATAAATAGAGAATCTTCTTGATCTCTTTATATGAAGGTAATTAATTCTCATTTGATCCAACCACTGGACTGAGTTATTGATAATGACCTACTTCATACTCAATGACAGTTGATAAGACACTCTTGTACACCTCTTGTCACATGAAGGTGCTTGTGGACTAAAAACATGGTTACATGATGTAATAATATAATGACTTTTCACAACCATTTTCTTAAAAATAATTAACCTTAGATAGACTCCTGTAACTTGAAGGGACATGCAGATTGTTTCTTATTCACGTGAAGTCCTTTTATGTTGAATCATTTATTATCATGTTATCTCTTTACATGAATAAATGAGAAGATCTTTCATGCCTTACATTTATTATGAAAATGAAGTGAAGACATGTCATGTGAACCTCAGATAAACACACAAATCACATGAATGAAGGATGTGTCACACACATTATTTTTCATCCTAAAATCCAATAAACTACACAAAGGATTTGAATAAACCAATGTAAAACTCTAGTTATGTGAAATAAATCTCAGATATTCTATTAGTATTCTGGAAAGTAGTAAAAAGTGAATGTGGTGCGTGCATGCATATATCATGATAAAAGGTATCTCATATGATAATTAAACACATTGAAAATAATTGTGTATGCTGAAACAGTTATATAGTACATAACATAATAATATAAATACATCAATGTTTAATAGTTTAAAACACACAATACACAATGAAACAAGCATGCTTTACGAAAATTTGTTTATATTGTTTGGGAAATTCAAGAAGAGAAGAAATTTTGATAGTGTATATTCTATATTACACAAAATAATAAAGAACATGTCTTCATAATTTCCCCACATTAAGTGAGGATGGATCTTCCTTATAAGAATAAAGAATATCTACATAAGCATATTTTTACTGCAGAAATTGATTTGATACTAGTTATCATGAATGTTATATAATCACAAATAGATTGTAAAGTTACATGAATAGGAAATTGAGAATGATAGATTTAGTATTATCTGAGAGAAGATAAATATATCATTATGATGATTATAGTGCATATTTTGGAAAAGTCTTGTGTGGATTCTCATAACACTTCAGGATTCAGTATAAATAACATGCTCAATGTATTCAGTAGTGAATATAGTGGGTTTATTTATTTCCCATTCTAATTTATTATGATATAAATGTTTATATTTTATTTTGGGGAGAATAACCAACACGACAATGAGTACATTTTTTATAAACATATTTAATTACATGTTTTGATATCATATATTGTGTTATCTCTTATTATTTATGTATATGAACTAAGATAGTGATATATAAATGAGGGAATCAAGAAACATAACTATTTATTGATTTTGAATTTAAAAGAAACAACTTTAGAAATGAAAATGGATCATAGATTCACCCCTCCCAATAACATATCCCTAATTTTGGAAGAAAACATTGTATCAAAGAAAAGGTTTCTATGAAATATCCCACAAAAAATATGGATAAATTACATTAATTCAATAAATATACTGGATATTCATGTTTTCAACACTTAAAATAATGATTTATTGAAACAGATAATGATATGATACCTCATGTAACATGGAGCATATTTGATAGATGTAGATATAGTGGGAATTTGATGCTAAGTGGAGAATACTTTTATTACTATTAATGTTAAGAGGAAATTATAGATGAATGGAAATGATTAAAATTAAATCTTTATGGATCTTACAGAAATGTAATAAACCTAAGTAATGGGACAAAACTCATCAAAGATATATGAGGTATGGTGAGAATTTGTTCTGAAAGAAATCTTCAAGTCAAAGAATCGTTTTTTTATCATGAGAAACATATTTAAGTATATAGAAATTTATGATGATGTTTTTGTTTATAAATACCTTACAAGATTAAATGAAATTTTTAATAGAATAAAATTACTAGGTGGAAAGGTGGATGAATCAACCATTATGAAGAAATTGTTGAGAAAGTTTCCTAATATATTTGATCAAAAAAATAATAAATTAAAAGACCAAGAATACTTGTCAAAAGATTAAATTCACAATATTCACATATTATATGAAATGATAAAAATATCATCATTTATGTAGAATAAAAATAATGAGATATCCATTGAATCCATGATAAAAAATAAAACACATAGTAGAGGGTGAACCTAAAAAAATTAACTCTAAGGATGTATAATACGAAGATAAAATCATTCATTGATGGGATTATTCACATTAACATTTAATAAGGGAATGTAGAAAGGAAAAAAACTACATCCCAAATGATGTAATTTATATATTATTTTTCAATTTTATTATACCTACCCAATGATAATCCCCATTTACATCGACTAATATGAATATAATAAGAGGTCCACAAAAGAAAATTGATGAATAATAAGATGTTGTTTAATTCTATGAATTGAAATATAATAAGAATAGAATCAAATTGTTTTTCATTAAAATTTAGTGAGAAAGAAGATGAATGATCTTATATGAACCACATGTGTTTTATAGAAAAAGTCATGAATTATAAAGATTCATTAAATTCTCATAATTATTATGAGATAAATAAAATATAATCGATGTCAAAAAAAGTATAGAATATTATCTTGTGAACAATATTCAATAGAATAAGGAAACAAAAAAGGCTAATGAAATAAACTGATGAGATCACCACTGAGAAAGAATAATTTTTCAAGAACGAAGAGGTACATCTTGGTGAAATATGATCATATAATATCAATATTATATATTTGGTAGTGCATATGAAAATTATTGATAAAAAACAACTCGAATAGAAGATCTAGAATATTAATAATCAATACAAGTAGAATAATGTAATCAATACATCTAGTAGTTATATGTTTTTTAGATGATGGTAAGTGATCTATTTTAAAATTTGTATATGAAAGTGGACAAATTTTTTGTAGAACTATTTATATTCCATTTATCTCAAATAGATTTAAATAAGTTGAATGAAAACATAAAAAAATCTATTGAGAGTACGGTTGAATTTTCCAAATCTATAAAAAATAAGGATCCATTGAAAATGGTTTTTTCTATCACTGATTTATATACATTTAAAATTTTAATTTACAAAAATGAATTCTTAATGGATAAATTTAATTTGATAGAAAAAAACAAAAAATGGAATACTTCATTCACAAAGGAATTTTTGAGTAACTCATTTATATGTTTCCCACATAATAAGAAATATAAATTGTTTGTAAAAATACAACAAAAAAATATTCAATAATGAAATATAATAAACCTTGAAGATCATGGTTCAAAGGATACTAATGTGGTGGTGGAGTGTCTTCCCATAACAAATATTCATACTGATATAACATGTATCTACTGGGAATGAGTCATGAATCAAATTGGATAAATATTAATGTTATAATGTTATATTTATCAAAAAGTGAATCTTATGACCTTGACATCACTTAATATTTCACCTCTAAAACAATTTGAATTATTAGAAATTGTTTTTAGAATACATGTCCAAGAAGGCCCCAAAGAATAGAAATGAAAATTTACCTCACCATGTGATTATCCATGAAATTTAAATGAGTAGAAAAGATAAATTTTGATTAATTATGTAGTCCCCCATGGATTATATGACAATCTCAAACAATATGAAAATACTTTGAAAGAATTTTTATTTATTAGTCATCACCAATTAGATAATGTTAATCTAATAGAAAATGATTAGATGATTGTGGAGGTGAAAGGAAAACATGTGGTTAAATATTTCAAGTTATAGGTGATTATATTTCATTTAGAAATGATGTAATGAAAAAATTGACGTGTTAAAGATGTTAAATATTCGGTCATTATAAAAAACGTTGTATGATAATTATACAAACCCAAGATGAAAGACTAAAGAAGGTGTGGAGAGGTGAATTTAGTGCTCCTAGTACAAAAGTAAAATAGATATCGATGTCATAATTTTAAACTGAGGAGGAAAAATAAACCATACTCTAAAAAAATACATGAAAGGAGACACATCGCATACTAAATCTAAGAAGAAGAGGATGTCTATATTTATAGGGAATCCTTCTGTCTGAATTTCATTTCTAGGAAAACCTATAGGTCCCTCCTTATTCCCCAATATATATATATATATATATATATTATTTCTTACTAACTCGAATATAATTAAAGAAGATAAATTAATCACTTGATGGGGTCATTTTAGTGATGAAGCTATAAATTTTGACTATATAGTGAATTTGGAACATATGAAAAACTATACAAGATTTGGTGGTGAGGTATGCCAATTAGATTTTAAACATTTATTAATAATTTTTTTAATTATATAAACAAATGGGGAGTGATTGGTGGTTGAATGGATGAGTCAAAGAATGATAAATATCATTTTCAAATGAATATTTATATGTGTTTTTGGAATTGTGTGAATGAATTAGCATTTGATTTATAAATATGATTATTTAGACCCATAAAATAATAATTGATAATTTTGAATCATGATATAAAAAAAATTTAGGGTCATTATGGGTAGGCTTGGTAATATATATATTGTTTTATAAGCTGAGTTATAATGTGTATACCCGGACTTTATTAACATTAATATCTTTTCATTAAGAACAATGTGATATCATCATACATATTGAATTTAATTAATAATAATAAAAGGGTGGATAAAAAGTTTTTGATAATAATGATGAGATTATAATACCCTATAAAAAATTTTAATTTTGTTTTTTAAAAGGGGAGAATATTTTCATCACATATTACAAATCTAGTTGAATAATTTGTGTTGATATGGATAAGAAAATGAAAATTGGTATAATTTTGAACATAGGTTTCAATTATTATTAAAAATTAAATATATGTTGTTTGATGAAATGGTGATGCATATAAAATATTAATGGACTCACTTGATGAAATTGGATTTGAATAATTAATTATGTGTTAGTATATGAAGCGGATATGATTGTGAAACTGTTATGGAATCAATTAATGAAATTGTATGTAATTCTTGACAAACTATCCTTGTTGAAATGTGATGATTGGTGGAACTGATCTCCAATGTCAAGAGAATGTTATATTATATTTTTGTGAAATAACCCATTTTAAAATTGAGTATAATTAATTTTTTCTTCATTATTGGATGATGATAAATTTTAATTCATTAGAAGACCATGTAACCATGAAAAAATAAATGTTCATTGAGTATTTAAAAGACCATGAAAAAAGATAAAACTACAAATCTATTTTTAATGAAGAATAAATTATTTATTAAGGATTATGTGGTGGTTTGTAAATAAATATTAAGTTTTAGAATTATATTTTTGGGCATTGAATGTCTATTTTTTAATATTTACATATTCTATTTACAAAATATATCCAAGCTTGCTAGCCACATTGATCAACTCGACCCAAAAAAATATGGTAGGAGACCTAGAAATGTGGGGGAATTATTCCACATAGCCCAACTGGTGGCAGGTGATTAGGATCATATATAAGGAATGGATAATGGAGTGTGTTATTTTTTGGGTGCTTGGGTTCTGGCTAGTAACAATGGGAAAATGTGGGGAGGCACGACTCGTGAGTCCCAACTACGTGAAGTGTATATGATAGCTGAACACATGGTTAGGGATTGTGGAGGTAGTATAATAGATTATAATTTATTGAAGAGATAAGATATGGTGTTGGATGATGTGGTGAAAAAATGAAGTCGATCATTATTCCTCAATCATTTAAAAGATGTATATAATGGACACCAAATTACTTAAGAGATCTCTGATCTCAGAAGGATCTTACACAATGTGTATTCAAATAATATAGTCAAATTAAAACTCATATACTTGAGTGTTTTTTGATTACATGAATATTCTAAATATTGAAAAACCATTACATGATTCCTATCCCCATTGATCAAAACAATCAAAAGATACCACTTGATAAAACTAAACCATGCATGCAGTGATTATTTTTAATGCATTCCATGACTCAAAAAACATGATTAGGCTTGAGGATAATCCTAGTTCATGAAGAAATTAAATGAAAGGACTAGATAAAGAGATAAAATTCTAAAAATAATCGTGGAATCATGATATACTATTTTATTTTTTTCAAAGAATTCATGAGATCGGGTAATGTTATACCATGAAACATAATGAGACATCATTCACATGATGATCCTATACATTATAGTGATTGTGACATGAATAAAATGAGAGTATAATTTACATTAATGAAAAATTGCAACAAGGTGTCACATTAAGAAGGTAGGATCACATTAAGTATATATGTGTTGGATGATCAATAGAACAGACCAAGAAATTGAACGATCCCTAGAAACAACATGAAATTGTTGATAGTCACATTTTCATGATAGTATTTTCACAATTAATCCTTAATCCTATTTTTATATATTCAAACTAATGATGAAGAAGATATATCATCCCATACTTGACTTATGTGATGCTAGGGAAGACAAATCATTTGAACCTTACTTGTTTAAATGAAGACCATGTTTGATAGAGATCTCTGCCATATTTTTTTATCCTGAAAAAGAATGTGTGACATTATGGGTTTTAAAAAACCAAAGTAAAACCCTTTCATGTGAACATAATATTTGACACGACACTAGATTTTTTCACTTAATAGGAATGTAAACATGGGTCATATATTATTTATTGAAAACATGAAGACAAGAGGTATTACCTGTGACTATAATACACAATCATAACAATTTAGTGACTAAAAATTGAGAGATAGTACCAAAATTAAACATATAAATAAATTAATGCCCGGAGGTTTATAATATCTACCATTTAATATATCATTTTGGCATGAAATGAATTTTTATAAATTTTGTTGATAATTAGAGAAGTGAAAATAATAATATTTTCTATTTTATATTCTTCAAAAAATATTTAAGATCATGTTTGTATCATTTTCACACATTAAGTAAGGTTCAGTCTTCATCACCAGAAAAAAAGAACATAGTCCCAATCATTGTTGTACTGTGTTAAATGTCCTGATACACATGGTGAGAAATATCTGATTAGGACCAAAATATTTAAAAGGTACTTTAATAATTACACAATAATGTTAGATTTAGTAATTTCACGACGAAAGATCAATATATTATTCATAAGTGTAACAATTAATTATTATATGAGTAATTATATATTTGAATATGTGAGTAGGAGAAGCCTCTTGTGTGATTTATGAAAGAAGGCTCTTGTGGAGATTCTGGATCAAGCTACTGTGTATTCTAGTAACATCGTGCGATACTATATAAATTACAATATATGTAGATTCAAGAGTATATATGGTTATATTCAATATCATCCATGATAATTGATTATATGATTTTTTATAGAGTATGTGTTGGGTAGGATCAACAAAAACATAAGGAGTATTCCTCTATATCAAACCTTGTAAATTTTGTGTGTTGAAATTTATCTTATTACTTCATTATAAGTAGTGATGTTGTGAGACATTTTTATTTTTACTGAGATCATCAACTTGTTCAATAGTTTTAATTGAAAAGAAAAAAAATTTCAAATGAAAGGGGATCGCCAATTATTTCTATCCCCCTCACAATTATATCACAATGATCTGATAACTACACATTCCATGTTGATTTTATTTATATTTATAATGAATATTTTATATCAATTACATAATTTGTTTCCATATTAAATATTTTTAAAATAATTGAGTCAAAGGGATTTAATAATTTTATTCAAGATAAAATATTCTAGTCATTAAATAATTGAAAACCACTTATTAAATTAAATATTTGTGAATTTTAATTTTTGTAAATATCTCCGTGACAGATTTATAGATAATTCCACAAATGATCATCTATATATTAAGGGGTTATTAAAATTTTAATGTTTTGTATAGATTCTTAAAATGAATTTGAAAAAAATATCCCTATAATGATATGCACACTAGACTTTCTAAATATATATATATATATAAACATGACATATACATCTATAAATAAATTTTATTTTATTTTAAAGCCCCATTTATACTATAATGATAAACATTGTAAAATCTACAATTATCATATTTTAAATTTTATGAAAATTCATAGCACATTGATATCACAAGATTTAGTTGTTTTTATAAACTCAAAATAATTGAGTCAAAATTCAGTAATGTTAACTTATATTTATATAATATCAAGATATTTAAAAAAATGAGTTTATAACATTGATCCAACTTTTATAACATAATATATCATTGAAATAAACTATCCAACATATTCTAGAAACTACAGGACACCGCTTTGACCTTAATCCAAAAATAGGAATATCAAATGATTGATTCTACTTTCATCATATTTCAACACGGTATATTCCATATGAGGGTATAATAGTGTGTGGTTCAAAAACATCATATGGTTCCAAATGTGCACCATATTCCAAAAATGAGGTTACCACTGTGTGGTTCACTAACAACATACAATTCCAAAAAATTTGGTTCCTCACCAACAAGTGGTTCCCAAATGTAAGGATTATTATGAATGTGGGATTCCAAACATGAGGACAATTTCCAATGTTGGTTCCCAAACATGGGGTAGATGACTATTGTAGGGATGATTTATTTTCAAAATTTATTTAGTTTTTATATGAAAAAATGTATGTGATTCTATTTTATCTTGGAAATTTTATTATAATGAAAAGTAAATGTAAATATATAAAATTTCAAGAATAAAATTTATCATAAAGATATATTTAAATAAAGGAAAATAATATAGAGATGTTTTAGTAATTATTATTGCTATAAGAGATTATTAAAATATAAATAATGTTGTGCTGGAGAAACTAAACAATATCCCCCTTTTTGATAATGATAAATCATGAACATATTAAATAATTTATCCTCATTTATGTAATGATAAAAATATTTTAAAATAAGTATTTTTTAAATAAAATAAAAATATTATAAATAATTTGAAATAAATTAAAAAATATGACACCCAAAATTTTTAGTTCAATAAAATTTCAAAACATTCCTTTTGGAAATAATCATGAATAAATTAACGAAATTTTTTAACACAACCTCCCCATTTATAGATTAATAAAATCTGTCAGAAATGATTGATAAAAAAATTTAAAAATTAGAAAGAAAAATATTCGTGGATAATTTGGAATGGAGTACTATAAACTCCCAATTAAAATAATTATAAATTAAAAAATACAAGATTTAAAGGAACCATGAGACAGTTAAATTAATATTCAATGAATAAAAATTATATTTTCAAAAATTAAAATATACAGTATAAATCATTCCTAAAAAATAAATCTTCTATGAACATGACAAATTATTAAAATAATTCCCCATAAAACTAAGAATTAATAGAAAATTAATTCATGTAATTAACATATTCAAACAACTATATATGTCAAATTTTATGTTATTATATGGGATAAGTCATTTAAAAACATGATCAACAGTAAACTAAAAATAATTAAAACAACACATGAAGACATAATATATAATAATTTAATGAAAATGTATTCTATCCAGAAAACAAAATGTAGTACATTACATTGTCATGCAGCATTCATAATTAATAAATTATTCACATGCGAGTAGAAAGATTAAATTATTATGACTAACATAATAACATTTATCCCCCTCTATATAAAACTATTAATACACAAAAATACAATGGTAAAATTCAAAAATAAATCAATCACTTCTTGCAATTGAACAGGTCAAGCAATAAGGATACTTATATTTAGAAAACGAACCACTTTAGAGTTAGTCATTCTTCTTAAAATAAATATTAATTTCATCAAGGTAATAGAAAATTAAAATATATTAAATAAAAATTTATTAACTATCCACTAAATTATATAATAATGAAATCATATGGAATAAACCCACAAAATTTCAAATAAATATACATTTTGTAACCCATATATCTTTGGGATCAGAATGGCTAATTATCAATGATTTAGTAATCAAAATTCAAATTTTTAGTGTAAATTCAAAATTAATATTTTCAAAAATATTTTTTATAATTAACATGCATGACTCAACAAACAAGGATTTTAATAAGTATTTTCTTTAGTATAATTTCCATTAATACCATAACTAAAACACCAAAAATTAGAAATGTTTTTTATTTGAGAACCATGTATAAATTAATAATATTTATTTTATGATACCTTAATTAATAAAAATTGAAAATCATTCATTTTTAATTATATTAATTCAAATTATTTGATTTAAACTATTATCTGCCTGGGATAATATTCCATCTATCTTCTTTAAAGATTCCTCATTAGCCAATATTCCATAATTTTATCTTCAAGGGAATCATATGATTTTTTGGAAGAATTATATCAATAATATAATATATGGTTAGAAAATATCTATTTCAAAAAAATGTTTCATATGATATTGTGAGTATTATATTCTATTTTTTATGGAATAAAATTTTTATTCAACCATTGTTAAATATCCAGTAAGCACATCAAAGGAACGTTTTTATAAATTTTAAATGTGAGAGAATGATAGTTGAAATTTATTAGTGTGAGATATACTAAAAATATTTACAATTTCATTTGAAATATTAAATTTAGAATTATAATTACAACACACAAGAGTCTTTAGATTCAATCTAACTAACTTTCATGGATTTCATTAACATTATATTATAATTATATTTCTTTGGTAAGTAAGAAAATTGAAATATGGTTTCAAAAGAACTTCCATTTATCATTCATATCATTTCACCTACTTTTCATTTTTATTATCTTATTTCAAATTTCTCTCTTTATACTATTGGATGATTTCTCATAAAAAAACTAATAATTATTCACTTATATCCAAATACATAGAATCATAATATTCATCCTTCAAAATATAGAGTTCAATATTTTTCAGTTTCATTGAAATATGATATTATTCTTCTTGAATAACATCTTCATATGTCATAAAGGTTGCAAATAATTCATTTATTATTAAATATTTAATATGTATCGTTGTTTGAAATACCTATTAATTCCTTTCTACTTCGACAGTAAAAATATAGGTATATATAAAAAATGATCAGATTCTAGAATTGATGTTACCAATGTATGAATTCTATTGAGATTTTTTTGTCAATCTCTATTTTATTTGGGAAATGATTTCATATTCATGAATCTGAGAGTATAAAATTTATTCTTTGTAGTAATGTAACTTTTCCATCTATCATTTTATATACCATTATATATAATAGAAATGTTCTTTGACATGTCATAACTATTAAGGCATTGAGAGACATGAATGATTTTTTAGGACCAAGACCCCATATTAAAAAAATTTATGGCATGAGAATTAACATAACACTAAAATTATTTAACAATATTCCAAATTTCATGTTCACCATAACGAATATTTAACCACTGACAAAAAATAATTGAACAATTTTTCTGTAAATAAAAAATATATTATCATTCGATCATTATAGACACCACAATTATCATCATTAAAGTCAAAATTATGGATCATTAATATAAGTTTTCTTAATTCTTCCTTGGTGAATTGCCTTAGTATATTAGACATTCTCTCTTCACTATTATGGATGGGAAAGATAATACATTAATGAAATGACAATAATACCAAATATTGGTATCTAGTAGAAACATAAATAAATATTTTTTTACTTATAGTATCATGACATCTCCTATGATTCCAATTATTATTCCATGATAATTCTGATAAAGATAGAAGAGGGCGTGTGAATTAGATATTTTTAAATTTTTTGAATAATTTAAATCATCAATTTTGAAACAAAGGAATCATATTGTTATCAATAAATTTCATTTAGTACGGTGGATATAAAAAACTAATGATTATGAAATGTTGATATACTATTTTTTCTAAAAATAGAGATCTCGCATTACACTCCACAAACACCCCCTCTACAGGCATGGTGATTTTCAATAATCTAGTCCTTTTATACAGGGGCTTAGAAAAAAACAAGAGAGTTTGAAACTTTATTATAAGGATTTCATAGGGTCTTTAGGTTATTTTTCTAGGAATCATGACATGGAATGAGTGAAGACATTAAAAAATAGGTGAAACCTATTAGATTTATAAAGGAAAAACTTATTCATCTCACAATGTCCTAAAGAACTGACATATGTATTGATATTTATGAATGAAAAATAGTAGAAAATATGTTGTTAATGATTATATGATTTTATATCTGAATGAATGATGCCTCAGAATGATTTAGAAAATTAGTTTGTTTCCATCGTGAGATTGATTATTGTGTCACGTCATTAATGTCACCACCACCGTCTACATTCTGTGTATATATATATTGTAGAAAATTTCAATTAGTTGTAGATTTCATGTACATCATTAATAATTTGAAAATATTTAAGAAAAATGGATTCAATAATTTACTCTATGATAGTATCTATTGGTCATATGAGAATTAACATCCATTGAAATAATTCAATATTATTTAATTTTAATTTCAATAAGTATCACCACAAACGATCTTATGATAATTATCTTACTATTCCTCTGAAAATTTAATTGATATTGAAATTTTAAATTTCAATATACTTCCCAAATTTATCTTAGAATAATGTTTACTAATAATGATATGATGTTTAGAATTTTTCAAAAACTATTCCCTAAAAATTTTCCAGAAAATGTGAGACAAATTTAGAGTTTAGAATTTGAAGGTACATTGCAAACATTATAGGGGATTTATACCAAAACATTGAATATCAAATGAATGAATATTCATTCATAATAGTTGAATTAATTTTAGGTAGTATTATTATATTTCCAATGAAATAAGAGTTTTAAAATTTATTGTATATATTTCAAAATAAAATAGAATAAATTGAGGTAGCAGACGCCACCATTAGAATATAATGATTGGTTTCAATATGCGTGGTTGGAGGAATGGGTTGTATTTTAAATGTGATGTTATGAACATGTGGTTAATTAAAAACATATAGTTCCCTAGGTGTGTTATATTCAGTATGTCAGTTTGACGATGTGTATCCATCAACAATTAATGGTTCTCGATGCATGGAAGATTATATGTTCGAGGTTCCAAATGTGTGGTTCATCAACATTGTATGGTTTTAGATGTTTTGGTTTATCGTCACATGTGGATCCAAAACATGAAAATTCTTACCAATGTGGGGTTTTGAACATCATGATGATTTCCAATTTGGGATCCTAAAATTTTCATTGATGACTAGCATATGGATCATTTCCTTTCATAAAATTTAATATTTATCCGAATGAAAGATTTATATTATATCTTCACTTTTATAATTTATCAACATAAAATATTAGAGTAAAAATATAATTTTAAATGAATAAAAAATTAACAATGGTAAAATTATTAAATGGAAATAACAAAGAGCTATTATAATAATTATTAAAGCATAAGGGATTTTTTTTAATAATTTTCAATATATATAAAGTCAAATGGAGACACTAAGCACCACAAAGGTTGTCATGGGTTCTTATAATTTTTATATTTGAAAATATAATGTATTGCGTATTCACCTTATCCTATTTATTTATTAATTAATTTTAGATTACAGAATATATGGTCTCAATTGTGAATGTTATTATATTTTTAGTAATGATTTACTTAAATATATAGAGTTTATATATTATTTGGAAGTACATGATTGAATTTCATTTATTGATTTGATTATTGGAATTTAATATAATAATTGTTATGAAATTTTATTTGATATGGACTATAGGAATTTATATATTGATTCTTTTGAATTATAGGCTTTAAAGGATGTCTGGAAAGAATATTCAACCAAATAAATGACCAAATTAATATCCTCTAAATACACATGGATGATTTTGGAAATGGAATAGGGTGAATAAATTTGATTATATATGAAACCCAATTTTTATATAATAGTGTAGAATATCTATTTATTAAAATATAGGATAATAATTCTTTTGTAACATAATTTAATATGATCTAATGTATGTAGAATTTGAATTCTAATAAATTTGGTATTACCAAGGTGTATTGGAAAATAAATTCTATATAATTTTTTTAATATAACTCTACAAAAATATATTTATTATAATTCAAATGATATAGAACATATATAAACATTATTGTTATAGAGTAATAGTATACTTAATGAAATCACTAAATATCATAAATTAATATATTATTTTCCCATCCAACAAGATCAACTTTATGACATGAAGACTGAAGTGAATTTCTTAAGGGGTTATGTTGAAAAGAACTCGTCTTATTAGGATTATTTGGATTAAAATTATAAGGACCAAGATACAAACATTAGATAATCTTGAGTTTTTGTCAAGTAAATTACTTTCTTTAAAATTTAATATGTTATCCAGTTTTATGTTTTAGAGAACTAGGCCATAAATCATACATAGAAACTCAAATATCATATAGTATATACTTCAACTCAGTATACATTTTTTCAAAAAATAAATATTTTTAAAATTAAAAATGGATTCTTTTTCATGAAAAATCTCCATAACTTTCAACATAACATATTAATTTCCCTTATCAATATTTATACCCTATAAAAAACATTTTAACACATATTATAGGCATAAAAACTCATTATGGTATATAATGAAAGATCATCACTGTTCTAGTGAAAACATGAAAACCCATTAAAACGGATTTCCTAAAAACTCTTTAGCATGCATAGAAAAACCATGTAGGTTCTTTGGGACAAAACCAACATAAACCACATATAAAATAGATAAAATTTAATAACCATATTTTCAAATTGAATCTTTAGAGATCTTAATGCATCAGAGAGCTACAATTGTTATCACCCATCATATATTGAGCTATAATAGAGTTCAAAACGTCATATCATGAGCTATAATGGGTATCAACCCATAATATCATCTATAATTATCGGATAAAACCAAAATAAAAAATTTCCTTAGAATATATCTTGAATAAAAACCATGTAAACCCTTTTTATTCCATGATAAAAACACATTCCGATATCAAAATACCTTTATTGTAAAAGTTACTTTTAAAATATATAAAATGCACACATAAAAATGATACCATTTTATTTAAAAATAAATATAAAAGATATAAATAAAACATTAAACTAATAATGAATAATTAAATATGGATCATCTTCTCATGTCTTATATGTTAAATTTTTTTTCAATTTTATGTTTGTAAAAATATTTGAAAAAGAAACGTTAAAAGTGGTGGTTTAGAGATTATCCCTTACCATGAGTCTGAATCGTCAAGTACAATATTTATCTTCATAAATAATAAAAATAGATTAATTTTACACAATATAGGGAACTATTATAATGATTATTATTACTTTTTTATCACTTGTTACCATTTTAAAAAAATTACTTAATTATTAAAGTTCACATCAGAAGTTTTGATGATATTCGGTAATTGAGTCAAAAATTACATTGGTAGGATGTCTATATTCAAAGTGTTACATTGTAAATCATCCCCAAAATAATATTAATTACTTTATCATCATATCTATACGTCAAATGCACTTTTAAATCAATACATTTATTATCGTTGTGATAAATGAACTACATTTCAATCAAGGAGAGATTATGTCGTACGTACACATGAATAACATTGTCATTTTTCAATGGTTGTTATAGAAATAATGTAAGTATAATTATATCCTTCAATAATTATAATAATATCATTAATATCAAATTGATAATTTTGATATACTTATATATGTCATCCTTGTGATCTCGCGATGAAAAACGAATCATATCGCTTTGTGGAGGTGATAGATCACATGTACGCACAAACAGACATAACATTTTTCTTTGAATGGAAATGAGAGATAGAAAATTATATTATAATTATTATATTTATAATTTTTTAAATAATATATTATATCAACATTAATACTAACATTATTATAATTCTTGAGAGACAGTTATGGAAAATGAATTTCATTGGTTTTCAAGGCGATAGTCCGTTGTACATACGAACCATAAATTATTATCCAATTTTATGGAAGAAAATATGGATTTAGGTTATTATATGAACATAATAATGTATTAATATATATAGTCTAATGGATTTATTATTTAATCATGGTTTATTTATTTTTTATGTGATCAGAAAAAGAAATACAAAAGAAATACTAGAATAAAACAATACATATTCTTCAGAAGATCTTCTTCTCCAAAAAACTTAAGACCACTAAGGGAGGTGTTATACCTAAAATAAGAGTTCTAGGGATTATAAGAAGGTATTTCTGAATATAATTTCTAAATAAAATAGTGGTTTTTGTTTGATGAAATGATAATAAGTGGTTCCCTTTTATAAGAGAGGGGATAAGAACTATTCGAATTCTAAAAAAATTGTAAATTAATATAAATGAATTTTATATTTAATATGGATCTAAAATAATATATTTTTTATATATAATAATTATTTGGATAAATAAATTAATTTAATGAAATTTATAAAAAAAATTATTGTTTTATGAACATTATCTTTTATATTTAACCATTATTTAACCCCATTAACTCTTTCTTTGATATCATGTAATTTATACTATGAGGTTAAATATAATTACAATAAAATGATAAATGACTAATTAATTAGAAGTTGATAAAATTATAAGTTTTATTAAAATCAATCTTTTTAATTTTATAAATTTATAAATTTTAAATAATTTTAAAAAAATTTAATATTTTTAAATATCATCAATGTTAATTTTGACACTTTTTATTACTTGATTTTTTTCAAAACATCTAAAAAACAAGAAATATTCCAACCAAATATTTTAAATCATACCTAAAATGTAATATTAATCTATAAAATATATTGGTGAAATTAATTATATCAACTTATATTTATTTTAATATTTTTATTATCATTTATTTTATAATTCAACTAATTAAAAAATTATCATATCATCATCATGAAAGCCTTTAATTTTATTATTTATTTTTTTAAAAATATAATAAATTATGATGATGAATTTAAATATTTTAGTTTTCAAATGACTATTTTAAATGAAAAATATTCCCATGTTAACCTCATATTAAAAATATTTTACTTGTTAATACTAGAAATCTTACATGTTTGGATTTTCTAAAATTAAAATATTATAAAGGGATTGAATTATTAAATGTAGTTCGAAGGGGTCATTAATTCATAAAAAAATTGTTTATGTGTATAATCAATTATCTAATAATATTATGAATTGGTTCAGGGTACTTTTATAATATTTATATTAGTATTTTTACCATTAAGTAATTGATTTACACTTAACAGTGGTGATAAAAATTACTAACTATACTATTCATATTGTAAAAAAATAAAAGGTGACTATTTTATAAATTTAACCATATAATTATAAATATGGAATATATTCTTCACATTTAAAAAGTCATATGTTCCTAAAATTAATATAAAATTAATCACATTGTAAGGGGGAGAAAACGATTTCTTAAAGTACAAACATTCAATAGTTTTAAAACTTATTATATGAAAATTCAATTTCAATTTGATTAAAATTAAATAAATTTGAATAAAATATTTAATATTGATATAATTATAGTCTAAATACTATTTATAATATATTGTAACCCTACAAATTAATTAGACGAAAGATGTGTTTCAATTAAAATGGTGTATTTTGTTATCTTTTATAAAAAAAATTAAACATAACAAATAACTAAAACACTATACCAATCATAATTTAGGTATTACAATTATGAAAATGAATTTAACTATTTAAGAGATATTTTATAAAAGTATCAAAATTTAGTTTTAAAACAAGTGCTCCAATAAAAGGTGAAAATTTATATTTCAAAAAAATACAGTTTTTAACCAAAAAATTCGGTTTATTATATACAATATAGAACATAGTTTCCCTTTTTAATTAAAAATTTATATATAATTAAAAAATATTAATGAATATGGAAAATAATTTTTTAATCATTATCTGTTTTGTTAAATTCTCCCCCCATTTTGGAAATTGCGTCCTCATACCTATTAAATAAGCGGGGATATATTTCCCTCATGGGATTTTCAGATTCACATGTTTTATATTGGATCATATGGAATTTTCAACAAAACCACAACATAGTGAATCACATTATTCGACAAAACATTCTCTCCCTGGTTCAGAACCTTTCCTGATAAGAAAGATTCTCTTCCAACTGAATTATTTCAACGATTAAAACATGCGATGGATATTACATATAAATTCTTTACATTGGAACATGATATAAGTTGTATGCCTTGGATAAATGCACAGTCCAGTCCCATGGGTAGGAAACTGATCCATATTTCCTTAGGATTTCATTTATACTAATGACCTGAAGACTCAGCTTCCCCTTCTTACTAAAATAATTACACCCCTAGATTTTGAGAATTATTTTATTTCAAAATAACTTATATTTTCAATATTATTCTTTATTTCTCATGACAAAAAATATAGTTCATTATATATATATATATATATATTAAAAAACTAATTCAAAACATCCTTTCATATTCAATACCAATTTGTTTTGTGCTGCACGCAATACCAACTTGGCATGCACTACAAGAAACACTGACTCGGCGTTCAATGCACGCAACACTGAGTTTCTATGAAACATCATTTTATATTTATATAATTAATTTAATGAGATAATTATAACATAACCATTAATTTTTATTAAATTAATAGAAAAAAAAAATTTCAAATTTTTTTATAAATTTTTATAAAAATAAAACATATTGGTAATGAAAGATGAGTTATTTTGTTAAATTCCTTTTATGTTAACAAACTATTTTCTTGAATGGAATGATATTAAAAATAAAATATATTTTATCCACATTTAGAATTTTAATTTGATAAAATAAAATTCTTTTTTTAATTCAGAATGTTAAAATTATCCTCAAGCGAGTTTTTTTTATTTTGTTGAGAAACTCAATTTTTTTGATGAATATTGAAAAATACAAATTTTTAGTTAAAAACTACCATTTGAGTCATAACTTATTTATGAAATATGATATTATAAATTTGTTTTAAGGTAAAATTATATAAATATTTCATCAAATAACACTATGAAATTCATTAGTATGAATTTCACATTGAATATGAATATAAAATATTAACGAACTTTTGATCTTTTTTCTACTATAAAACTACATTATTTTGTCCTGTCTACAGAATTAGCACTAATATTAATTTTACCACTTATGTTATCTGAATTTCAAAAATAGAACATACATAATTTTATTTAGTATGATATTTTTAGTCTAATGAGACCATGTTAATTTTTGAGCAAAATGATTACTCAAAAGTAATTAAAATTTATCTCAGTGGTTAAGGCCAAATTAAGATAAATTAGTTACTAAACATTAAAATTAAGGTTCCAAATGACCTAGAAAATTGGAAATCACTCATTTTATGTCCTTTTTCATCCATAAGCATTAAATTATTGTGTTTTTTTACTTTTTAATACATTTTATGTTAATATCATTGGCACACCAAACTTGTTTCTAGAAATTCTAAATAAGTCCTTTTCTACCCCTATGAATGGCCACCACATCTACCCATTCATCACACCTCTCAAACCTTTTATTGTAACATCCTAGGTAAATAAAGAAATATGATATTTTAATATTTATTAATATTTTTGAATTAAATATTATTTTTACTTTAATGGGGATGCTATGTTCGATGGCATCCCTGATACGCAATAATGAGTTTCTTTGAAATCTTATGTTGGACAATAATAATATAAAATTATTATTTGAAATGGTAGTTAACGCCAAGAAATTGTATTGGAAGAAAAGAATAGAACTAACTAAAATATGATTATACAAGTTTGTTAAATGTTTTTTCATTTATCTAATAAAATTTATATGCTTGAAATGTGAATGAATCCAATTTTAATCATAAATACTCTAATATTGTTTAAAAGTTCGATTTACCACGTTTTGATGGAAAACCCTTTTTGAAAACTATTTTTTCCCCTTTTATATATTATATTTTACAAAAAAAATATTATTCAATTGAATTGAGACCACAAAATATAATTTGGAAGAAATTTTGGCATTTTTCTGATAAAGTTCAATTTTTTAATGAATAATGAAAAAAATGTATTTTAATTCAAAACTCCATTTTAATCTAATTTATTTATATGGATAGTTTATCATTTTAATTAGTTTTAAAGATTAATTAGAATATATTTTTACCATTTAATCCAATTTTGGTCATTGAAAGTAATTTCACATTGAAATTGGACATAAACAAGTGTCAATCATTTGATAGTAATTTCTTAAAAACACGGTTTTTGTTTTGACAGTAGAAATTAATTTTAAATTAATATCTACCACACCTGTGTTTTGAATTTGGAAAAAAATGGATTCCATATTTGGAATTAGGAGGTCCGAATTATTTAAATAGGTAATTTTTTTAGACATTGTGAATATTTACTTCGGTAAATATTTTATTTACCGGGGTTAAAAGGTTAATATGGTAATTAAGGGTACACCAATAATGTTAAAATAATATTTAATTATCCTAACTTGTGTCCTAATCCTATTAGTTGATATATATCTGAATATGGGCATCCTTGAGTCGATTTTGACTCCCCATGGGGCCACCTGGGAGTGATAAGGACACATTATTTTAATTAACTTTGAGTAATGTCCAAAATGACATAAACCAATATCTTTTAGTAAATAAAATTTTACATGGGGTTATATAAGTTATCCATTTGACTATAAATATTAATTTTAAATCTAAAAATATTTCCTACATCATGGTATTTGTTTTATAATTTTTATACATCAAATAAATTAAATTATTTATGACACATTAATGATGCAGTGTTTACATCATTAATAAATGATTTAAATAAATATGATTATAAAGATGAGAATAATATCCAAAACTTATCCAATTCTATTAGGATGATTTTATTTAGAACATGAGTAATATTATCATAGACTTTAATATGTTTTGGAAATTTGGAAAATGAAAATCATTATATAATAAAATAATATTTTCACACATTACTAAAGAGAACCTCCTCCCCCTTATAAAAATCCCTCACCTTTAACCCATTACTCACACCTATCAAGCCCCTTGGCATATCCAACCTCATTACAATTAAGCTCCATGTATACCTCTCTTCCTCCTAGAAGCCTTCCCCTTAACAAAAGGAAATTCAAGTAAACCTTTTGGTTCAAACCAAACAATGATACCTGATTTAAAGGTAATGTATTCTCCTAAGTTCTTTTGTTTTATTTTCCTTCTCCAACCCCATTAACTCTTTTTATTCCTTTATTTTATAACAAAACCAGTATCCTCAATATCATTTTTTTTATTATGAAAATGATTCGAACTACACTGACACAAACCTCCGTCTAATGGGTAAAGAACATACTGTTTCTGTGGATGGCGATCTAACGCCCCACGAAATGCTGATTGTTCAATAATATCCTGCCACCTTTTATGGTTGCCATTAAGACGAAACTGTATTTATATGTGGTATATATTATATTTATATTGTTTCTATGCTTCTATATTTTTATTTATAGAATATCTTTATGGTTTCCATTGTTGGTAAATACGATAATCTCATTTGAGGAAGTGCAGGCTACCATCCCTTGAAAGTGATATGACTCGTCCATGCCTTACGTGGAACGTATAAAGGATAGAGTTAAAAAAATTATATATGATGTTATACCATAATTATTATATTCCTATGTATCATTATATATTCATTCCATTTGATATGAAATAGCAATGAAAGTAACGTTCATGCGTACGTACGACTTACCATCTCCATGAATGATGTATTTCATTTCCTATCTCCAAATGTTATGCACTCTTATAAATACATATATATACTGGATATAAATTATATATATAATATATCTATATTAGGAATATCATTATGGAGATAATTTAATTTTTACCACATGAACAACATGTAATTATAAGAAGTTCATTTTTGACTCAAGTAGCAAATATCGACATAATGACCATTATTAACATAAATGATTACATAATGTTTATAACATGGTATTAAGTAATATTAAAGGAATAATAAAATTGAAAAATGTTCCTATGAAAGTAGAAAATAACATTAGTTTATTATTCAAGAGATTAAAGAACAAACAGGTCTATTCAGACATGAGGTTATGGACATCGTTTCAATCTCCATTATTTTAAGAATATATTTTTTTATACACAAAATTATTTTATACTATGTATAAACACCTTTTAATTTTCATTTCATTCAAAGGGAGTCATTTTCTACAAGGCGTTTTACTAAACGACAAAAGAAATGTTTATTTTTAACATATTTTTTGACAACGACCATTCCACTGTCGCGAGTATTATTTGATCTTTGGCTTCATTAACAAGTCGTAATGCTTTTAAAAGAAAGAAAAATAAAATATACTCTTTTTTGTATTTTGGTATTGAAAATGGTTTTTTTATTTATTACTTCAATATAGTTTTCAATATCTGGAAAACATATATTGTGATTTCAATTTGGGAATGTTATATATCCTTTATGCTTATGTTATGTGTTATGATTATATTATGGTCCTTGGGAATTGTATACGTATACAGGTGGTTACATGATAATCCTGGGGCGGGTGAGACCTATATATCACTCCAATGCATTGGGTAATGTGGCAGAGGTTAACATGAATGTTTCTCCTAAGAGACTTACAGAATATACAATGATGGTTATTTCAATGTGAATCCCTATGTACCTATGATAGCTACAATGTATGGATGATATGGATGCCAGAAGTTACCTTTATTATTTATGATTTCAATTTGTTATTCATAAATCTTATGATTTCACGAGGAATGTTAAAGGGCTTATGTTATGTATGTATTGATGAACTAATGTTTTCTTTCTTGGTTTTATATCCCTTACAGAGATTTTTATGCTCATCAAAAGTTTTCAAATGTTTTTTCACAAGAATTTAAGATGAATATGGTCAAGGATGAGATCAAGGGAAAGTCATGATGTCTATAACATGGAACTGAACGTGATCCTTTTTTTCAACAGTTTTTATTTTATGAAAAAAATGGAAACTGAGTAGAAGTGTCTACTTTGTTATTTTTGAGATTTAATGTCATAGTTATGGCCTAACTCTCAGAAAATATAAACCTGAAAATATCCTCAATGTTAATTAGTCATTTAATTCAATATTATGTAATGTTTTAAGTCTGGGCCCGTATATTTGGTATTAGAGGTTGGTTAAGATAATTTTAGAAGTAAGAGTACTATTAAATTAATTTCCATAAATTAATTTATTGTAATATTTAAATGATATAGCATTTAAAAATTACCAGGGGGATTCACCTAAGATATTACTCTGTTCAAAATGGTTTTCCAAAGAGGAAACATGGAAACTGTGATGGGACGACATCAGTAGGAAGACAACCTTCCAAATCAACAACCTCAGATGGTCGGAATCAGAACTGAACTATTTGTTGAAGTGATGGCACAATTGACTCAGGATATAAATGTTTTTGGTATCCACGCATGAGATCATCCAGATCAACCACATAGGAACATGTCAGTAGTGGAGCATTTCATGAGGCAACATCCCCCATCATTTAGAGGATCATCTGACCATGTGCTAGAAGAAGGGTGAATTAAAGCACTAGAAAAGATTTTTGATGTCATGGGGTGTTCAGAACATCAAAAGGTTAGTCTTGTTGCCTACCATTCTGAAGGTGAAGCCTATCTGTGGTGATCGATGGTGGAAAATAACAAGGATAGTGAGGAGATTTATTCTCTTGATTGAGATGAATAAAAAGGTACGTTTCTTGAGAAATATTTTCCTAAGGTGGTTTGTCTTAAGATGGAAAAACAATTCCTTGAATTGAGGCAGGAGGATGACTCAGTGGCTGCTTATGAATCAAAATTCACTCGACTGGAAAGGTATGATCCAAATTTCATACTAGATCGTGATAGTAAAATAAATCATTTTTACTTAGTATTAATGCCAATGTATCGAAGAGATTTATCTTCTCGTGAGCTCGAAATTTATGAAAAACATGTTCAATGTGCAGAGAATGTGGAAATGGAGTTTACTAATGATCGGGTTTTCTTTGACAAACAACATAATAAGAGGTCAAGGTGGTAGACGAAAGGGAAGAACTCATCAAAAATGTCTGATAGTAAAAAACATATGTTTACAGTTTCTGAAAATTTTGGTAAAAAACATTATGGGGAAATTCATTTGAATTATGTTAAGTGCTACAAATGTTGCAAAATAGGACATAAGGCTCATAATTGCACTGAAAAAGATATAGATAATGGTAAGACGAAATCTGATTTATAGACAGTAAAATGTATTATGTTCAATGAAATGGGTCACTATGAAAATGAGTGTCCAACGAAGAACTCAACTGTGTGAATGTATCCAGACCACAAGCAGAAAGGGGTGGTGAAATCCATTGCAACTACTTCCCTAGATATTGGGCCATCAAATGAAGTAGCGTCAGTTACACTATTTGTTTGTTCTAATTTTGACAATGTGTTTTTTGATTCAAGGTCTACACGTTCTTTAATTTATGAGAAGTTTTCTAGTAAATTGGGAATTTCATCTCATGAAATAAATCCTGAACTTATTATAAAAAAATTTGGGGGGATGTTGATACAAAACAAAATCATAAAAACCTTCCTGTCATTGTGTGTAGAAATAATCTAAATGAAAATCTTATAGTTTTGCCTCTAGTAGAGTTTGATGTTATTTTGGGTATGGATTGGATTTCTTTTTATCAAGCTAAGATTTACTGTAGATCTAAAGATGGTTCTTTTTAGAAAGAATTTAAATTTTTGTACAAGAATGAACCGTTACTTTTGATAAAATATTAGAAAGCTGAGAAACTTTTAATTGATGGAAATGAATGCTTCCTTGGACATATTTTTGAAAATAAAGTAACTGTTCACATTAATGAAGTCCCAGTGGTAAATCAGTACCTTGATGTTTTTCTTGATGAGTTTCTTGGTATTATACCTGATTAGGAAGTAAAATTTACTGTTGAGTTAGTTCTTGAAAATAAGACAATTTCAAAACCCCCTTATCGAATGGATCAAATTTGACTTTTAGAGTTAAAGAAGAAATTACAGGAGTTATTAGATAAAAATTTCATTCGACGTAGCGCATCACCATGTGGTGTTCCAGTATTATTTGTTAAAAATAAATATGGTACAATGAGACATTGCATTGATGATAGTGCATTGAATAACATCACTATTAAGAACAAGTATCCCTTGCCTCATATCAATGATTTGTTTGATCAGCTATGGGGAGCTCAGTATTTTTCTAAGAGTAACCTAAGTTTGGGGTACTATCAATTGAAAGTAATGGAATTTGACATTCTGAAGACCGTTTTTCATAGTAGTTATAGACATTATGAATTTGTAGTTATGCCTTTTGGGTTAACCAATGCACCTGTTGTATTCTTGGATCTTATGAATAGAATTATCCGTGAATTTTTGGATAAGGTTGTGGTTGTGTTAATTGATGATATTTTGGTTTATTCTAAAAGTAAATAGGATCTTGAAAGTCATTTAAGGGTTTTCTTAGAATCCTTAAAATAGAAAAACTGTATGGGAATTTCAATAAGTGTGAGTTTCGGTTACAAAAACTTTATTTCCTTGGTAACATTGTTTAAAAAAATGGCATAACTAATGATCCTGCTAAAATAGAAGTTGTTGGAGAATGGCCTAGACCCAGAAATATAACTGATATCTGTATTTTTCTTGGTTTGAAATGTTATTACCCGAGTTTTGTTGGGAACTTTCCAAGGTTATCTAGTCCAATGACTATGTTAACATGAAAAGGTGTTATGTTTATCTAGATAAAAGAATGTGATGATTATTTTTAGGAATTGAAAAGATGATTTGTGAATTCTATAGTTTTGGCACTACCTTCAGGAAATGGTGAGTTTGTTATATATAGTAATTCTTTGTTGAACGGACATAGTTATGTCCTTAAGAAATAATATCAGGTAATTTCTCATGATTCACGTCAGTTGAAACTCATGAGTTAAATTACCCTACACATGATTTTGAATTAGCTACTATTGTTTTTATTTTAAAAATTTGGAGGCATCATCTGTATGGAGTAAAATGTGAAATATATACCGAACAAAAAAGTTTAAATATATATTCACTCAAAAATAATTGAACATGAGATAGAGGAGATGACTGGAATTAATCAAGAATTATGATTGCACGATTCATTATCATACAGGAAAGGAAAATAAAGTGGCTAATGCTTTGAGTCAAAAAATTAATTCTACATTATCCTTGTTACGTTTGGAACAAGATCCTCTTATTAATGATTTGATAAACTTTGACATAGAAGTTGTTGGTGTTGGAAATTCCTTTGTTTTGTTTCAAGTTTTACTAAAATAATCTCTATCAAACATAATTAAGAAAGTATAGAAGGAAGACAGTGAGTTGTAGAAAAAGGTAGAGTTGGTTCAGAAGGGTAATTTTCCTAATTTTATCATTGATAATGATTGTATTTTGAGATTTGGAATGAGATTATGTGTGCCTTGTGATTCACAATTGAAGAATGAGTTATTATGTGAAGCTCATAGTTCTTTTTTTTAGTTCATCTTGTTGAACTAAGATGTACCTAGATTTTCGGGAGTATTACCGATGGGATGGAATAAAAATAGATATTGTTGATTTTAAAGTAGAGAGATAGTTACCGAATGGAAAGATTCATACTTTACCAATGCCAGAGTGGAAATGTGAAAATATATCCATGGACGTGATTTTGGGATTACCAACGACATCTCTAGGTAATAATGCAATCTAGGTTATTGATGATCGATTGACTAAATCTGCTCATTTCGTTCCTATTCGAGATACTTTTTCTCTATATATTCTTTATCGGTTTTATATTAAAGAGATAGTCAGGCTTCATGGTGTTACCCTCTTTATTATATCTGATCGTGACACCAGGTTTACTTTCATCTTTTGGAAAGGCCTTCATAAGTCATTGGGAACTGAATTTAATTTTTGTACAACTTTTCATCCTCAATCAGATGGGTAGTAAGAACAAACAATTCAGACCTTTGAGGATATGTTATGTGCTTTCTTGATGGATTATGAGGGATCTTAGTACCAATATATCTCTTTGGTTGAATTTTCTTATAATAAAATTTCTCATTCCAGTACACATATGGTTTCGTTTGAGGCATTATATGGGAAGCAATATCGAACTCTAGATTTTTGGGATGATGTAGGGGAAAGGAAGCTAATGGGACCAGAATTGGTAGATGATTTAGTAGAGAAAGTTCATTAGATTCAAGAGAACATGAGAACTACTCAGAGCAGGAAGAGAATTTATGTAGATAACCAGAGGAAGGATCTTTCTTTTGAGGTAGGTGATCATGTCGTTCTCAAAGATTCTCTACGGAAAAGTGTGATGCATTTTGGTAAGAAAAGAAAGTTGAGTTCGAGGTTCATTAGAACTTATGAAATCCTAGAGAAAGTTGGATCAGTTTTATATAGAGTGGATTTACATCTAATATTATCCTAGGCACACAATGTTTTTCATGTTTCAATGTTGAGAAAGTATATGCCAAATATATCTCAGTTTTTGTATCGAGAGGTAGTTCAGTTGGAAGAGAATCCCTCTTATGAGGAACCACCAGACCATATTCATGACCGAAGAGATAAAGTGTTGCAGAAAAAGGTAATTCATCAGGTAAAGTTTTTATGGAAAAACCATATTATTGAAGTGGAAATGTGGGAATCTAAAAATGATATGAGGGATAAATACCCCTATTTATTTAATAAGTGAATAAAATTATGAGGACGCAATTTCCAAAAGGGAGGAATGATATTACATCCCAGGTAAATAACGAAATATGACATTTTTATATTTATCAATATCTGTGAATTAAATAATAATTTTACTTTAAAGGGGATTCTATGTTCGATGGCGTGCCCAATACGCAACAATAGAATTCTTTGAAATCTTATGTTGCACACTAATAATATAATATTTTTATTTTAAATGGTAGTTAATGCCTAGCTATTGTATTTGAGGGAATGAATAGAAATAACTAAAATATGATTATATGCATTTGTTAAATGTTTTTACATTTATCAAAAATAAATTTCAGGCTTAAAATGCGAATGAATCTAATTTTAAGCACCAATACTCTAATATTCCTTAAAAGGCCGATTTAACACCTTTTGATGGTGAACCCTTTTTAATTCTAGTTTTTGTCACTTTTATATGTTCTATTTGAAAAAAAAATTACTATTTATAATCAAGACATCAAAATATAAATTGGATGAAATTTTGGTATTTTTATGATAAAGTTCATTTTTAATGAATAGTGAAAAATACTATATTTTAATTCAAAACTGTCTTTTAATATTATTTATTTATATGGTGATAATATCTTTTTAATTGGTTTTAATGTTTAATTAGAATATATTTTTTCCATTTAATCTATTATTTTTCCTTTAAATTAATTTCACATTGAAATTGGACATAAACAATTGTCAATCTTTTCATAGTTATTTCTTAAAAACAGGTTTTTTATAGTGGGAATTTATTTTAAATTAATTTATGCCACTTATGTGTTTTGAATTTGGAAAAATTGGATTCTATATTTGGAAATAGGATTTATAAATTATGTAGATATTTAACTTTTATTTTTAGACATTATGAATATTTTCTTCAGTAAATATTTTATTTACCATGGTTAAAAGGTAAATCTGGTAATTAAGGGTAAGAAAATAATTTCATAATAATATTAAATTACCCTAAAATATGTCCTAATTATATTGGTTGATACATATATGACCATGAGAATCTTTGAGTAAATTTTGGGACCACATGGGGCCACTTGAGAGTTATAATGGCACTTTATTTTAATTATCCTAAAGTAAATGCCAAAATGACATAAACAAATATATTTTTGTAAATCAATTTTTACATGGGGTTATATATGTTATAAATTAAAATATAATTTTGAATTTAAAAACTAAAACTATTTCCTACATCATGGTATTTTTTAAATATTTTTAGACATCAAATAAATTAAATTATTTATAACAGAATAATGATGTAGTGATTACTTCATTAAAAATTGATTTAAATAAATAAGATAATAAAGATTAAAATAATATCCAAAACCTATAAAATTATTATTGGATTATTATATTTTGACCATGTGTCATCTTATCTTCGACTTTAATATGTTTTGGACATTTATAAACAAGAAATATATATATAACAAAATAATTTTTTCACACTCTCCAAAAGAGCCCATCCTCCCACTTATAAAAAGTCCTCACCCCTAACCCATTAGTAACACCTCTCAAGACCCTTGGCTTGACTGAACTCTTCACAATTAATCTCCCTAAATCCCTATCTTCCCCCTAGAATCCTTCCCATTTGTAGAAGTAAATTCATATAATCATTTTGGTTCAATCCAAAAAGAGATACTCGATTAAAAGGTAATGTCTTCTCCTAAGTTATTTTGTTTTATATCCCTTCTCCAACCCCCTAAACTCTTTATTACTTTATTTGATAACAAAAACATTATATTAAATATACTAGGTTGTTCTTATTAGAATCATTTAAACTAAATTTACACATACCTCCGTTTAATGCGAGAAGAATATAATATTGTTGTGGACGGCGAACTAACGCCTCACGAAATGATGAATATTCAATTATCTCATACCACCACATATACTGGACATTAAGATGGAAATGTATTTATATGTGATATATATTTTATTTATATTGTTTCTATGCTTCTTTATTTTTCATTTATAGAGTACCTTTATTTTTTCCATAGTGGTTAAATATGATAATCTCATTTGAGGAAGTGCGGACTACCGCACCCTCAAAGTGATATGACTTGTTCATGCCTTATGTGGAACTTATAAAGGATATAGTTAAATAAATTATATAATATATTATACCATAATTATATTTCACCTATGTAACATCATATCTTCATTCCATTAAATATGAAATAGAAATTAAAATAGCGTTCATGCGTACGTACGACTTACTGTCTCCATGAACGGTTAATTTCATTTCTTATCTCCAAATGTTATGTACTGTTATAAGTACATATATATATTGGATATAAATTATATATATGATATGTAAATCATGAATATCATTCTGGAGATAATTTAATTTTGACCACATGAACAACTTGTAATTTTAAGGAGTTAATTTTTGACTCAAGTACCAAATATCGAAAAAATGAACATTATTAACATAAAAGATTACATAATGTTTATAACATGGTAATAAGTAATATTAAAGGAATAATAAACATGAATTTTTTTAAGCAAGTAGAAATAACATTCGTTTATTAGTCAGGATATTAAAGAACGAACAAGTCAATTCAGACATGATGTAAGGGAAATCATCTCAATCTCCATTCATTGAGTCATATATTGTTTTATACACGACTTTATTTTATACGCTATATAAAAACCTTTGAGGTTTCATTTCGTTTCAAGTGAATCATTTTCTACGAGGTGTTTTACTAAATTAAAAAAAATGATTGATTTTAACGTACGCGGTGACAACGAACATTCCACCGCCACAAGTATTACTTGATCTTTGGCTTACTTAATAAGTCTTGAATATTTTAAAAGAAAAATAAATACCATATACTCTTTAATTTATTAGGGTACTGAAAAATGTTTTTGGATTTATTATTTCAATATCTTTTTTAATATCTTGAAAAGATATATTTTAGTTGAAATTTGGGAATTTTATATTTCATTTATTCTTATATTATGTGTTATGATTATATTATGGTCCTCAGGCATTGTTTACTTATATTAGTGGTTCCATGATAATCCTAGGGTGGGTGAGCCTGAGATAGCTCTCCAATTTATTGGGTAACGTGGCAGAGGAAAATGTTTATGTTTATCCTAATAGATTTAGGGAATATACTGTGATGGGTATTCCTACATAACTCCATATGTAGTTGTGATAATTACAATGTAAGTATGATATGGATGCCACAAGTTACCTTTATGATTTATGATTTCAATGTGTTAGTCGTAAATATTATGATTTTATGAGGTATATTAAAGACCTTATGTTATGTATGTATAAATAAACTAATGTTTTATTTCTTTGGTTTATAATCCATAATAAGATTTTTATGCTCACACCATGTTTTGAAATTATTTTCACAGGACATAAAGATGAATAGGGTCAAGGATGGGATCAAGAGAATGTCATGATTTCTATAACATGAAACTGGAGATGACTCTTTTTTTCAACTGTTTTTATTTTATGAAAAAAATGGAAACTGAGTAGAAGTGTCTAAATTGTAATTTCTGAGATGTAATTTAACAGTTATGGCCTAACTCTCAAAAACTATAAACCTGAAAAGATCATCAGTGTAAATTATTCATTTAATTCAAGATTATGTATTTTTTTAAGACTATGTTCTTATAGTTGGTATCCAAGTTCGGTTTAGATAACTTTAGAAGACAGAATATTAATAAATTAATGTCCATAAATTAATTTATGGTATTATTGAAATGATATAGCATTTTCATATTACCATGTAGCTTCGCCTAAGATATTTGTGTGTTCAGAATGGGTTTCCATAGAGGAAACATGGTAGCTATAATGGGACAACATCATAAGGAAGACAACATTCCAAATCAGCAACCTGAGATGGTAGGAATAATAACTGATCAATTTCTTGCATTGTTGGCACAATTGACTCAGGCTATAAATGGTGGTGGTATCCATGCCCGAGATCAACCAGATCAACCACAAAGGAACATGTCCTTTGTGGAGAATTTCATTAGGCAACGTCCCCCATCATTTAGAGGATCATCTGACCCTGTTCTAGAAGAAGGGTGGATTAAAGCACTGGATAAATTTTTTGTTTTTATAGGGTTTTCAAAACATCAAGAAGTTAGTCTTGCTATTTACCATTTTAAAGGTGAAGCCTATCAATGGTGGTCTATGGTGAAAAATATTATGGATAGTTTGGAGATTTATGCTCCTGATTGGGATGAATTCAAAGGTATGTTTCTTGAGAAATATTTTACTATGGAGGTTCTTCTTAGGATGGAAAAACTTTTCATGGAATTTAGGTAGGAGGATGACTTAATGGATTATTTTAAAGAAAAGTTCACTTTTCTAGAAAGGTATGATCCAATTTTCATATGAGATATTCATAGTAAAATCTATCATTTCTACTCAAGATTAAATCCAAAGTATTGAAGGGTTGTAGCTGCTCTTGAATTTAAAAGTTATGAAAAACGTGTTCGATGTGCGGAGAAGGTGGAAATGGAGTTTGTTGATGATAATGTTTTCTTTGTCAAACAACAGAATAAGAAGTAAATGTGGAAGATAAAAGGGAGGAACTCTTCAAAAAAGTCTAATGGTAAGAATATAAAGTATATAGTTTGTGAAAATTGTAGAAAAAAGCATACTAGGGAATTTCTTTTTAATTATACTAACTGCTACTGATGTTGTAAAATGAGACATAAGGCTCATAATTGCACTAAAAAAGAGTTGGGTAACGGTAAGACAAAATCTGATTTATAGTCAGTAAGATGTTTTAAGTGCAATGAAATGGGTCATTATACAAATGAGTGTCCAACGAAGAACTCAACTATGTGAATGCGGCCTGACTACAAGAAGAAAGGGGTGGTGAAATTATTTGCAACTACTTCTGCATATGTTGGGCCATCAAATGAAGTAGAATCAGGTACCCTATTTGTCTGTTCAGATTATGCCAATGCATTTTTTGATTCAGGGTCTACACATTCTTTCAATTCTGAGAATTTTTCTAGTAAACTGGGAATTTTTTCTCAAGATATAAATCCCGAACTTATGGTAAAAACATTGGGGGGAATATTTATACAAAAAGAAATCATAAGAACCTTCCTGTCATTGTGTGTGAAAGAATCTACATGAAAATCTTATAGTTTTTCATCTAGTAGAGTTTGATGTTAATTTTGGTATGGATTGGATTTATGTTTATCAGGATATGATTGATTTCAGAGCTAAAGATATTTCATTTTAGAAAGAATTTCAGTTTGTGTACAAGAATGAATGCTTACATGTGATAACATAACAGGAATATGAGAAACTAGTAATTGATGGGAATGAATGTTTCCTTGCACATATTGTTGAAAATAAAGGAACTATTCAGATTAATGAAGTTCCATTGGTAAATGAGTACCTTGATATTTTTTAATGAGTTGGCTGGTATTATTCCTGATTTGGAAGATGAATTTACTATTGACATAGTTCTTGATGCTAAGCCATTTTCAAAACCACCTTATCGAATGGATCAAATTGAACTTTTTGAGTTAAAGAAGCAATCACAGAGGTTATTAGATAAAGGTTTCATTCGACCTAGCACATCACAATGGGGAGATCCTTTCTTATTTGTTAAAAATAAAGATTGTTCAATGAGACTTTGAATTGATTATAGAACATTGAATAACATCACTATTAAGAAAAAGTATCATTTGCATCATATTGATGATTTTTTTATCAGCTCCAGGGAGCTCAGTATTTTTCGACAATTAACTTGAGTTCGGGGTACCGTGAGTTGAAAGTAATGGAAGCAGACATTCTGAAGACCGCATTTCGTAATCGATATGGCCATTATGAATTTGTATTAATGCCTTTTTTGTTAACTAATGCACTTGTTGTATTCATGGATCTTATGAATAGAATTTTCCATGAATTTTTTGATATGTTTGTGGTTGTATTCATTGATGATATTTTTGTTTATTCTAAAAGTAAAGAGGATCATGAAATTCATTTAAGCATTTTCTTACAAACCTTAAAAGAAAAAAACAAATGGGAAATTATTAAGTGTGAGTTTTGGATAAAACAAATTTCTTTCCTGGGTCACATTGTTTCAAAAAATTGCCTAACTATAGATACTGTTAAAACAAAAGTTGTTGAAGAATGGGCAAGACCCCAAAATATAACTGAGATCTATAGTTTTCTTGGTTTGGCAGGTTATTACCGGACGTTAATTGAGAATGATTCTCAGTTATCTAGTCTAATAACTAAGTTTACTTGAAAAGGTGTTAATGTTATCTAGAAAAAATAATGTGATGATTGTTTTCAGTAATTAAAAGTAATATTGGTGAATGCTCCAGTTTTGGCACTACCTACATGAAATGATGAGTTTGTTATCTATAGTGATGCTTTTTTGAAAGGACTTGGTTGTGTCCTTATGCAGAAAGATCTGTTAATTTCTTATGCTTCACATCAGTTGAAACCTCATGAGTTAAATTACCCTACACATGATTTGGAATTAGTTCATGTTGTTTTTTTATTTAAAATTTTGGAGGCATCATCTATATAGATTAAAATGTGAAATATATACTGACCAAAAAGGTTTAAAGTATTTATTCACTCAGAAAGAATTGAACATGAGACAGGGGGGATGGCTAGAATTAATCAAGGATTATGATTGCACGATTCATTATCATCCAGGGAAGTAAAATAAAGTGGTTGATTCTTTGAGTTGAAAAAGTAATGAAACATTAACCTTGTTACATATGGAACAATATCATTTGATTAATGATTTGATGAACATTGGAATAGAAGTTGTTGGTGCAAGAAATTCCTCTATTTTGTTTTAGGTGTCAATGAAATCATATCTAACAAACATAATTAAGAAAGCGCAAAAGGAAGACAGTGAGTTGCAGAAAAAGGTAGAGTTTTTTTAGAAGGGAAAGTTTCTTGATTTTAATGTTGATAATGATTATATTTTGAGATTTGGAAAGATATTATGTGTGTCTTGTGATTCACATTTGAAAAATGAGTTGTTATATGAATCCCATAGTTCTCCATTTTTATTTCATCCTAGTTGTACTATGATGTACATAGATCTATAGGTATATTACTGGTGGGATAGAAGGAAAAGAGATATTTCTGATTTTACTGTGAAATGTTTTACTAGTCAGTAGAATAAAAGTAGAATGACAGTTACCGATAAGGATGATTCAACCATTACCGGTGCCAGAGTGGGAATGGGAAAATATATCCATGGACTTCATTGTGGGATTACAAAATACACCTCAAGGTAATAATGCATTCTGAGTTATTATTGATCAATTGACTAAATATGCTCATTTCATTCCTATTCGAGATACTTTGTATCTTGATCAACATTACCGGTTGTATATTAAATAGATAGTCAGGTTGCATGGTGTTCCCCTATCCATTATATCTAATCATGATCCCAGGTTTACTTCTATCTTTTGGAAAGGCCATCAGAAGTCATTGGGTACTGAATTAAATTTTAGTACAACATTTCATCCTCAATAATATGGGAAGTCAGAATGAAAAATTCTGACTATGGAGGTTATCTTATGTGCTTGCTTGATAGATTACCATGGATTTTGGGACCAACATCTTATTTTGGTTAAATTTTCTTATAATAACAACTTTAATTCTAGTATGCAGATGGCTCAATATGAGGCATTATATGGGAAGCAGTGTAAATATCCATCTTTTTGGGATGAAGTGGGGGAATGGAAGCTTATGGGACCTGAATTGGTAGATGATACGGTAGAGAAAGTTCTGTTGATTTAAGAGCACACAAGAATAGATCAGAGCAGGCGGAAAAGTTATGCGGATAATTAGAGGATGGATTTTTCTTTCAAGGTAGGTGATCATGTGTTTCTCAAAGTTTCTCCATGGAAAAGTGCGTTATGTTTTGGTAAGAAAGGGAAGTTGAGTCCAAGGTTAATTAGACCTTAGGAAATCCTATATAAAGTTGGATCAGTTGCATACAGAGTGGATTTAACTTCATTTTTATCCCTGGTACACAATGTATTTCAGGTATTAATGTCGAGGATGTATATGCCAGATTAATCACTTGTTTTGAGCTAAGAGGTAGTTCAGTTTGAAGAGAATATCTCTTACAAGGAACAACTAGTCAAGAATTTTGACTGAAGAGAGCAGGTGTTGTAGAATAATGTAATTCATTAGGTAATGGTTTTGAGGAAAAACCATATGCTTGAAGATGCAACGTGGAAATCTGTAATTGCTATGCGGGATAAATACCCCCATTTATTTGATATGTGAATAAAATTGCGAGGATGCAATTTCCAAAAAGAGGTAATGATGTAACATACCAAGTAAATAATGAAATATGACATTTTAAAATTTTGTAATATTATTTTATTAAATATTAATTTTCCTTTAAAGGTGATGCTATGTTTGATGGCGTGCCCGATATGTAATAATGAGTTTCTTTGAAATCTGACATTGCACACTAATAATATAACATTATTATTTTAAATGGTAGTTAACGCCATGACGTTGTTTTATATAAAATTAATATAAATAACTAAAATATAATTTTACTTGTTTGTTAATTTTTTTTACATTTATCCAAAAAAAATTAGAGGCTTAAATTGTGAATGAATCCAATTTTAAGCACAAATTCTCTAATACTCTTTAAAATGTCAATTTACCTCCTTTTGATGGAAAACCCCTTTTAAATATATTTTTTGTCACTTTTAAATGTTATATTTGACAAAAAAATATTATTATTTAAAATAGGAACAACAAAATTTAATTTGGATTAAATTTTTTTTGATAATGTTCATTTTTTAATGAATTGTCAAAAATACTGTATTTTAATTCAAAATTGACTTTTAATATAATTAATTTATATGATTATATTATCTTATTAATTGGTTTTAAAGTGTAATTATAATATATTTTTACCATTTAATCCAATATTGGTCGTTATATGTAATTTCACATTGAAATTTGACATAAGCATGTGTCAATCTTTTGATAGTTATTTCCTAAAAACACGTTTTTTATTTTGACAGTGAGAATTAATTTTTAATTAATTTATTCCACTTCTGTGTTTTTAATTTGGAAGAAATGGATTCCATATTTGGAATGAGGATGTCCAAATTGTGTAAATAGGTACTTTTTAATTTTATACATTATGAATATTTACTTCAATAAATATTTTATTAACCATAGTTAAAAGGTAAATCTAGTAATTAAGGGTAAACAAATTGCCCTAAAATATGTCCTAATCCTGTTGGTTGATACATATTCGACCATGGGAATCATTGAGTCAATTTTGGGACCCCATGGGGCCACTTGGGAGTGATAATGACACTTTATTTTAATTAACTTAAAGTAAAGGCAAGAATGACATAGACAAATATTTTTAGTAATTAAATTTTGACATGGGGTTATATATGTTATATATTAAAATATAAAAATGAATTTGAAATATAAAACAATTTCCTACATCATGGTATTCTTTTTATAATTTTTATAAATCAAATAAATTAAATTACTTATGACACAATAATGATGCATTGTTTACTTCATTAATAAATGATTTATATAAATAAGATTATAAAAATATAAATAATATAGAAATCATGTAAAATTCTTATTGGATGATTTTATTTCCACCATGAGTCATATTATCATTGAATTTAGTAAGTTTTGAAAATTTAGAAACCAAAAAGCATTATATAATAAATTAATATTTTCACAATTTATAAAAGAGCCCATCCTCCCCCTTATGAAAAGCCCCAACCTATGACCCATTACTCACACCTCTCAAGCCCCTGGACTCATCCAAAATCTTCCAAATTAGTCTCCATATATCCCTCTATTACTCCTATAAGACTTCCCATAGTAAGAAGTAAATTAAAGTAAACCTTTTGGTTAAATCCAAAAGGAGATATCTGATTAAAAGATAATGTCTTATCCTAAGTTATTTCGTTTTATTTTCCTTCTCCAACCCCCAAAACTATTTTTAGTCCATTATTTTAAAACAACACAATTATACTCAATATACTATGTTGTTTTAATGTGAAATATTATAACTACACTTACACACACCTCTATATAATGGTTAAAGAACATACTATTTTTGTGGATGGCGAACAAACGCCTCACGAAACGATTATTGTTCCATTATCTCCTACCACCTCTTATGGTGGAAATTAAGATGGGACAGTATTTATATGTGATATATATTATATTTATGTTGTTTCTATGCTTCATTATTTTTCATTTATAGAATACCTTTATGGTTTCCATAGTAGTTAAATATGACAATCTCTTTGCAGGAAGTACGGTCTACTGCCCCCTCAAAGTAATATGACTCGTTCATGCCTTATCTGTAATGTATAATGGATAGGGTTAATGAAATTATATATGATATTAAACTATAATTTTAATATACCTATGTATCAATATGTTTTCATTCCATTAAATATGAAATAGAAATGAATATAGAGTTCATGTGTACGTACGACTTACCGTCTCCACGAACAGTGCATTTCATTTCCTATCTCCAAATGTTATGTACTATTATAAATACATATATATACTTAATATAAATGATATATATGATATCTAAATCCAGAATATCATTCTGAAGATAATGTAATTTTGACCACATGAATAACCTGTAATTATAAGTAGTTCATTTTTGACTCAAGTACCAAATATCGACAAAATGACCATTATTAACTTAAATGATTACATAATGTTTATAAATTGATAATAAGTAATATAAAAGGAATAATAAAGTTGAAAAAGTTTTTTAAGCAATTATAAATTAACCTTAGTTTATTATTCATGATATTAAAGAATGAACGGGTCAATTCAGACATGAGGTAAGGAACTTCGTCTCAATCTCCTTTCATTGAGGCATATATTATTTTATAGACGACTTTCTTTTATATGTTGTATAAACACCATTGAATTTTCATTTTATTCAAAGGGAATTTTTTTATACCATGTGTTTTACTAAATGAATTTTTTTAACGTACACGGTTCTAATGACTTCTCCGCTACTGCAATTATTATTTGAATTTTGGCTTCCTTAACAAGCCGTAATGTTTTTAAAAGAAAAATAAATTCCATATACTCTTTTATGGATTTTGATATTGAAAATGGTTTTTGGATTTATTTTTTCAATATCTTGTTCAATTTATTAAAAAGATATACTGTGATTGCAATTTTTGAATGTTATATTTTCTTTATGCTTATGTTATGTGTTATGATTTTATTATGGTCCTGGGGAATTGTTTAAATATACAAGTGGTTTTTTGATAATCCTAGGTCCGGTGAGCCAGAGATAGATCTCCAATGCATTGGGTAATGTGGTGGAGGTAAAAGTTAATGTTTCTCCTAATAGATTTAGGTAATATACTATGATGGGTTTTCCAACATAACTCCCTATGTAGCTGTGATATCTACAATGTAAGTATGATATGGATGCCATAAGTTACCTTTATGATTTATGATTTCAATGTGTTATTCATAAATCTTATGATTTCATGCGGCATATTAAAGAGATTATGTTTTGTATGTATTTATGAACTAATGTTTTCTTTCTTTGTTTTATAAACCTTACTATTCTTTTTATGCTCATCCCAAGTTTTTAAATGTTTTTCAGAGAACTTAAAGATGAATAGGGTCAAGGATAGTATAAAGACAAATTCATGCTGCCTATAACATGGAACTAGATGTGACTCTTTTTTTCAACAATTTTTATTTTATGAAAAAATGCAAACTGAGTAGAAGTGTATACATTGTAATTTTTGAGATATAATGTAATAGTTATGGCCTAACTCTCTAAAACTCTAAACTTGAAAAGATCATCAATGTGATTTATTCATTTAATTCTAGATTAGGCAATGTTTTAAGGATGGGTACTAATATTTATGTTCATACAATATCTTCCAAATTAGAGAACGAATAATCCTCTCTCATTCCATGAAGCCCCCATTTGGGATGAATGATTCCCAAGGAAGAGTTTTGGCACAAACACAAAGGTGTTTCCTGATTTAGAGGTAACGAATTCTCTCAAAATCATTTCATTTATTTTCCATATCCAACCACTATACACTATTTATTTCATTCATGGGTGAAAAAACCATCATACAACATATAATATGATTCTTTTTCAAAAGTTTCTAACCTACACTTACACACACCTCCATCTAATGGATGTTGAACATACTATTTCTGTGTACGGAGAACTACTGCCTCACGAAACGATGATTGTTCACTTATTAATTAGAACCAATAATAGTGGAAATTATAATGGAAAATCTATTTATATATTTTATATATTATATATATTATATATTTAATCTTATGTAATCCTTTTTTAATACACATCTCTTTAAATTCTATTCGTTGTTAATACGATAATCTCGTTTGAGGATGTGTGGACTACCACCCCGCAAAGTGATGTGATTTATTCACAGAGCACATGGAATGTATTAAATATTGTTTTAATGAAATTATATGTTTTATATAATATATTCATGATACTATAATATATATATATAAATATTATTTACATACATACTTTCTATACGATAATACAAATAGAAACCGACGTTCATGCGTACATACGACATACCATCTCCATGAATGATGTATTCCATTTAGTACTCTTATATTCTATAGATTATTATAATACACGTATAATGTATATAACTCTTATTTATATCATTTTTTAAATTCTGGAATAATGAAATAAGTATAAGGGTAAAGAAGTAACAAATTAAGTCACATGCAATGAACAACATGATTATTACCAGAAGTTAAAACTTGACATATGATCTTCAACAATTGGGAAATAATGTAAAAATAAAACTATATATGGTAATTGATATAAGGATATGATCATATAAAATATGTATAAAAAATTAAATTTATTAAATAGGAAGTATGTACGATTAAGGATAGGGTCAAGACACAAGGTAATGATATTTCATCTCACTTTTAATTTATGTGAGATACATGTTATGCTCACCGCTCCTTTATTTTCTGTGGTGTATATACTACCAATGATTTTGTTATATGTATAAATTAATTAAATTTATGTTTATTCACATATCCATTATATTATTATTCATTCAGGGTGTTTAAGTTCTAAATGTTACCAAATAGATGAAATAGTTGTGTCTCAATTTTCCGCCTTTGAGACTCATGTTTTATTATGCATGTAAACTTTTTTTCATGGTGTATATACATCCATTTTTCATTTTATATCATGAATATACTTATTTTACTGATATTTTTATCCCCATGGAATTTTTTTCATACATGACAAGTATGATCATATGTCACTATGTTTTAAGAGTTTATTGAGACAATATCATTAATTTCCAAGATTTTTTCTATTTATACATCCTTTGATGAAATATTATAATCCATCACTCAATAATTATAATAAGCTTCCTTATACTATTTTATTCCATGATATACTCATGTATTGGTACCATTTTCTACTCTTTGGTAAACAAGTTAAAGAAATTATTTTTTCAAGAAAGCCCGACTTTATAGTCTCTTTTGTTGGAAATATATGTTTTCTAAATATTATTTCCATAAATATTATAACATTATAGTATAAAATATAAAAGAAATTATTTCCCTTTATTTATTTCATAAATCTCTGAAATGAAATAATATTTTCTCTTTCCCAACAAGACAATTTTCCATCATTTTTAATATGAAAAAGGATTGTTCTTTTGAACTTATACGACATGTATGGATTTCTTCTCTGTTATTTCTTCGAACCTCCATTTGAATTATTAAAAAAGAAAATTATTAATAAAATTATTTTATAATTCATTTTCATGGATTTTTTTTTCAAAATGGTTTCAAACTTTTTTTTATGTTTTCATGGAAAAACGTTTCCAAATGTTTTCAAGTCTTATTTAGAATTTTTCCAAGTGATTTTAAAGAAAGGATTTTCAAAACATCTCCAAGATTCTTTTGTATGTTTTAAAAATAATAATTTTAAAAAAATTTCAAGATTTGTTAGTATTTTTTCAATGTATTTTTAAAGAAATATTTTCAAATCATTTTAAAGATTTCATTAAAAAAATTCAAGTTTTTTCAAAGAAAAATATTTTTAAATTTTTTTTAAGCATATTTAAAAAGTATTAAAGGGGAAAGGATTTCAACATGATTTATTATCTTATTTATACCTTTTGAAGAGAGTTTATAAGAAAATTATTTTCAAATGGTTTTATTTTTTAAAAATCCTTGTTAAAAAAGAAAGGATATTTTCCACAAGAAATGTTTTTAGAGGATATTTTAAAATTATTTTCCATCTAAGATGACATTTATTGATGTTACTGATACCCTCTACGAAATTATCTAAAGGTTATATTCTAATATTTTCTATCAATTATTTATTCTTAATTTAATGGTCTTTGTAAAACCCATCATTCATTCATGGGTTATGCGCATATGAAATTTGTTTTTCATCTACAAGTTATTCTTTTGATAAAAGGATTATGAAATCTGTAACTATTTATATAGGTTATGACATGTTTAAATTTTATTGATACCATTTTCATTTCATGGTTTATGATATGGGTTTTGGAAAATGTTTGTATAATTTCATTATGTGATGGGTGGGAACAATATCTCCCTCCAATGCATTGGATAAATATTTATATCTCATCAAACAGATAGGGCTAGAATAAGGGTTTACTCGGTTCAGTAATACAAGCCTAGAATGAGGATTTAATCAGTTCTATAATACAGGGTTGGAATGATGGTTTACTTGGTTCATTAATAGTGGTCTAAAATAAGGGTTTACTTGCTTTAGTAATATAAGGTTAGAATGAGGTCTTAATCGGTTCAATAATACAAGCTGGAACATGGGTTTAGTCTATTCAGTAAATGAATTTGTCCCCTAAGATGGATTTTGAAGTCATGACATGGATACTATTGAAATAATAGTGTATGCTTATGTGTTTTACACAATTACAGTCTTCATTCTTATGTTAGGATTTCATGGATACTGCTCTGTATTTCATTATTATTTATGTCTTACAAATTGCTGATCTTTATGAAACAATATCTGTAATGATCATTGATATATAGGATATGATATTCTATTTCAATGATCAAATACTCATACCATTATTCTCATGTCTATTCTTACAAGTCTCCATTTTTATCCTTACTGAGAATTTTAGTTAATCACTTTTATGTTTCTATTCCAACAGGTTATAATGATATGTAATATGTTTTATATTTCTAAGAAGGGTTATAGTCAATAAGATATTAGTGGTAAATGATGTGGCTCACATATGCACAAGTGTTTATGTTTCCATGTTTCCAAAATATTTCTACCAATCATGGTCTTCGGGCATCTATTTGTATAATGTTTAAGTATTCCGTAAATGTTATTTAAGGTTAATGCTTGAAAAGTGAGTTTCTCTATAAAAATTCCTCACACATTTCGATGAAGAATCATTGGGAATGACATGATAGCTTACCCAAATGATTCGTCATCTAGTTATCTATATTTATTTTCTATATTCTATGATATGTCCTCACATGTCATAGAATCAGTAGAAATTTCTCATCCATTTCCTATAACAATTTTGGTCACATTAGCTTCCTTTCACCTACTTCATCTCAAAACGATATAAATCCACATTGTTTTCCATATAAATCTTCAAATGGTTCTATCTATATATTGGAATAAAAAAAGTAATTATAGTAAAACTCAAATATATAAATATGATGATCCCTAATTCCCTAAAATTCTATTAAATAAGAAATTAGAATATCCAAAAATGATTGAATTGTTCATTCTGACTATATATTGGATTGAGGAAAAAATGGTGTCTTGAAATTTGATTCATTTCACAATGGTTTATAAAGGAAATTCCAACATATATAATAAAACATGGGATCACAATCAGATACAATGAATAAATGGTCTTCATATAAACTAGAAATATATTAAATATACAACTGATAAATTTGATCTACAGATAGATTATATTGAATATGATGAAAATGTTCATATGATGTTTGTCGAAAAAAAATAACCCAAATCCCATTATTACCTTGATATGTCTATTTTAATCCAACATTGAAATCCTTTGAAACATATCCCCATTCCCACTACAACACCTGATAGGGATGAAGTATCCCCTTCGGTAACTATCATTCTACTTTGACCTATTGGAAAATGAATCATCTAATAGTAAATTCAAAAATATATCAATTCATTTTATCACACATGTTATAATCATAAATGTATCAAATCACAATAGTTATTACCTGATGAACTAAAAATAAAGAACTATGAGATTCACATAGCAATATTTTATTTAAAAGGTAATCACAAGGAACACATAGTTTTTTCCCAAATCTAAAAACAAAAACTTTATCAATGTTAAATTTAAAAAGATACCATTTTTAATAAATGACACCTTTTTTGTAAATCAAATTCTTCTTTATATGTAATATCAATTTTGTTTGAGAGATATGACAGAAACTATATATTTAAAAATAGATGAATTTCTTACACCAATAACAACAAATCCAAATTTCATCATATCATTAATCAAGTCGTCATTTCACAAACATAAAATGTTTAATGTATCTTTATTTTTCTCACTCGAAGCATCATACACATTATTATTATTTCCAAATATGGTAATGAATCCTTCAATAATAATGTTTTATTAGTTATTTCCATATTATATGTCTCATGTTCAATTATTTTGAAATGAATATATCATTCAATATTTTAGGATTAATATATATTTCAAATTTAACTCCTTAGAATTTCTGATTCCAGATTTTTAATGAACAAACAACATCAAATAATTACAAATCATGTGTAGTTTAATTTGACTCCTTAGGATTTAATTAACCTAAAGAATAAGCAATTAATTGATCATTCTTCATTTGTATACACCCATGTCCTTTCAAAAAATAGTCACTATAAATGAAAAATTCACAATTTATAGAATCTAAGGAAAAAACTGGATCACTCACCAGTCATCTTTTCAATTCAAGAACATAATCATCACATGCATTGGTCGAAATTGGATACAATTTTTTCTGTGAATACTTAGTCTGTGGGCCATATTACAATGAATTGTTTTTAAAAAACCTCTATTAATTTCAATCTAAACTAGGGAAATTTTGATTCGCAAAAATATTTGAAGATCTCAAAAATTCATCATTAGTATTCATTTAAAAGGGATTGGTAGTTATGCCATCTTTAGAAACAATGTGACCAATGAAATATTTTTTTGCAAAAAAAATAGAGACATGCTAAATTTACCGTACATTTTTTTCTTCTAATGTTTTAAAAATTCTTAGATTTCATAAATTCTAATATTTAAATTTATAATATAAAAAATTGTATTAATAAAAATAACTAATAACTTATCCAATAACTCATGAATAATTCTACTTATAAGATCCATAAATACAAAAGGTGCATTTTAAAATCCAAAAGGCATTACTTCAAATTCAAAATGACACACCTAGTCAGAAACAAAATCATTATTATTACTGATTCTGTTACGTTCAAATAATTGTACCCCAATCTCTGGTCAACCTTTGAAAAATACTATTCTCCCTTTAGAAAATTAAAAAAATCAACATTAAGAAGAAAATGATACTTATTCTTAAAAGGTATGTATTCCATGCTATATAGTCAATGAAAAATCTCATTGAACCATCATTATTTTAAGAAAACAATACTAGATAACCCCATGGTGATATTATAGGTTATATTAAAACATTATCATGTAAATAAATTAATTAATTTTTAAATTATAAAAATTTTAATTGATCTATTTATTAATGGGTTTAGGAATATGCTTATCATATGGTACGCATTCAATAGTGTACTCAACCATTGATCCAGAAAAAAACTAGAAAAATATTACAGAAAAAACATCCAGATACTCATTTACCACTAGCACAACAAAAATATGTATAGATCCATTGTCCTTAATAATATGTGAAATATAACATTAATATCAATATTTTAATAGTTTCTTTTATTCAATATATGTTATAAATGGTAAGGGGGCCAATTTTTTTCCCAAGCTAAAAATAATTCTAAAAAATTCATAATTAGTTATATAATTCATCTTATCATGATAAATAGAAAACCAATCCATATCCTGAATAAAATTAATCTCTACAAGATTAAAATCAACAAGGTTTTTAGGTTAATTATTTACTTATTCTATGATAGGAATATTCTTATAATTTATTTATTCCCAAATATTCCACCACTTGTTTTTAGTATTATAATCCAAAAGGCATTACTTAAAATTCATAATGACACACCTAGTCAGAAAAAAAATCATTATTATTACCGATTCCATTACGTTCAAATAATTGTACCCCAATCTTTGGTCAACCTTTGAAAAATAATATTCTTCCTTGAGAAAATTAAAAAAATAAACATTAAGAATAAAATGAGACTTATTCTTAAAAGGTATGTATTCCATGCTATATAGTCAATGAATTAGGTTAATTATTTACCTCGTACAACTCTTTCTATCAGATCAACATCTATTGAATTAGATTCAATGGATTTTCTGAACCCTTAAATTTAGAATATTGTTGATTCCCCCCATTAATGACAATATTGTAACCCACATTAGAATAATATCTGAAATGCTAACTATTACAACATAATTCTATCATATTCTCCTTATTTTTTCTGATCATTTTCCTACAAAATTTATCCATGTTTCCAAAAATTTCAAATCGATAGGACTTCCTATAGATTATATGATATTACCAAGGATTATTTTTACCAAACATTAAAAAAATGAATATGATTTTCTTCCTACATATTTCATTGTTGAATTTTTCTTCAAATAATGCAACATAACTGCTTCTTATTCTTGTAATGACGAGGAACATATTAGTCAGTAAACTAGATCTCAACTTTTCCAGCACAACATGTATGTTTCTCATCACATTTATACTATCATAATACCAAAGATATTTATAATTTTTTTCAACCCAATGTAAAATATATTAATTTTACTATTAGTGGACGAAATAATATCAAGTATGTACATATACAGTATCCTAAATTTTCCTTCATAGAGAGTCATAGAATCATCATATTTCTACCACAATTCAACAAATTGTTACTCTATTCTTTTTTGAATAGTTCATGAAAATATTTTTACATAAAAGTCTATTATAATCATCATATTCTAGATTATAATGACCATGTTTTCTATGGTATTCTTCATAAAGTGACCATATTGGATCATATTTATCTTAAAAATTATAAATTGATAGAGTTACCATTTGGAATTTTGAATATTCCTTGAAATAATTTATCATTAATAAAGTGTTCATCTATATTTTGGCTACCACTAGATCTGAGGTGAAACTTAATTCTAGGGGGTATTTCCTAACAAAATTATCTACTGTTATCATATTACTCTTTGGTTGATCTGGATGAACTCATGAATATATCCCACTTCCATTAATAGCATATGTGAACTGATCTATAAAAACAAAAAATAGTAGTTCTGATTCTGACCATCTCATGATGCTTATATGGAAATATGTTTTCCTCTTGATATATTCCCACTATTGCTTCCATATTTACTCTAAATAAAACCATTAAAAATAGGAAGAATTCTAGGTGAATAAACACAATAATATTCTTATTCTATATTATTTCATCGTAACAATAAATTAGGAATCATTTATGTATATTCTATTAACAAAATCCTAACCCCAAAATTTATCTAAACTTAACTTTGATACCAACTATAAGGAACCAACCTAAAACATCATATAAACTTCAGTTTTAATCAAATAAATTACTTTAATTCACATTGGGGATTATTTAATGTCATTAGTATGAATTAATTATGTCATAAATCATATATAACAAAAAATACATAAAATTAGACAATTTTACCCAAATGGAATTTTTTCCTAAAATAAAATATTTTAAAATAAAACATAGATTTTTTTTCTTAAAAAAATATTAATAACATTCAACTTCACTCTATTCATTCCCTTACTTATCCTTATACAATATGAAAAATGTGTTAAAACTTATGATGTTCATAAAAAAACTCAGTAAGGGAAATAGAGAATTAAAATCATTAGCCTAATGAAAATATGAAATCCCATTAAAACCCCTTTTCTTAAAGATAAAATAGCATATATAGAATAATAATATAGGTGAATTCCAATATCACTATAATAAAAAAATTATGTAAACCTTAAATATTGAATAACCATATAGTCGAATTCACTCTCCAAAGTACCCAATGCATTGAAGAGCTATAGGTTGGCTCACCAATTATATTTTGAGCTATAATAGGGAACAATACATCATATTATGGGCTATAATACGGATAAAAACATTATATCATGACTTATATTTGGATAAAACTATAATAAAAAATGTATAAGGAACATATCCAGAATAAAACTCAAGAAAAATATTTTCTACCCATGAGAAACACAATTTCATATACAAAAATATTCTTTTTAGTAAAAATCAATTTTAGATTATTAAAAACGTGCAAAAAGATACCATTTTATCCATGAGAAACTATAAAAACATAAAATAAAATTAAATTAATAATGAATCATGAAATTAGGTGAAACCTATCATTCCTTATAATTTTAAAAAAACATTACTTTTTTCATTTGAAAAAAGAGATGATAAAGGAAATTTGAATGTGGGTTTTCAAACGAAAGTCTCTTACCCTGAGTTTGACTCATCACGTACAATAATTATCTTCTTGAAGAATAAATTTATTTTAATTATTCACTTTATATATAAACTTTTTCATATTTATTATATATTTTTTATCAATTGTTTTCCTATTATAAAAATTTCATAATTTTTTATGTTCACAACTGATGTTTTGATGATATTCAATACTTGAGTCCAAAATGAATTTTATATAATATATATAGTCATAGTGGAAAATATAACATCATATACTAATAAATATTGATAAAATTGGAGTCATTTTTATACATTAACTATAATTATTAATCAAACCATTAAGAATGGTTATGAAAAATGAACTATGTTATAATTATAGAGATAATAGTCTATATATACACAAGTGTAACATTTTCATTTTTCAATGATCATAGTGGAAATAATTTGGTTATAATTTTATAATTAATTATTTATAATAATATCATTAATATCATATGAATCATTTAAATATACTTACATATATACCATCAAAGTGGTGTGGTGATGAAAAAAAAATCACATCACTTCTTTGAGGTGATAGTTCACATGTACACATGAACAACATTTTCATTTTTATAATCTTGGAAATATAAGAATTAAAATGATATACTATATTTTAACAATTTTAAATATGACATTAATATCATATATAATCATTATTCCCATAATTATTAACAGTCTTTAGAGATGTGGATGGAAATTGAATTACATCAGTTCGTAAAGTAGTAGTTAGTCACACACATGAATGATAAATTTTTTTTCCAATTTAATAGAAGTATATATGGATTTATTTGATGCTGAAAACATAATAACATCTCAATGTATTCAGGATATTGGAATTATTACATCATCATTCTTGAATAATATTTTATGTAATTAAAAGTTTAAATAAAACTAAAATACTTGCTTAAAATAATATATCTTTTAATGAAAAAATTACATTTCATAACACATTAAAACTATTGGTGGTAGGGTAATGACTAAAATAAGAGTTATAGAATGTGTAGAGTAATTCTAGGAAGGTATATTGGTTGATATTTTCTGATCAAGACAAGTTTGTATTTGTGAAAAATTATAAAAAGTGGTTCCCATTTATAATAGTGGGGAGTGGTACTCTTGGAATTCATCAGAGTATTAAATTAATAAAAATAGAATTTATATTCCAAAGGATGAAAAATTGATTTATTTAGAATCTATGATTATTATGGGACAGAATAAATTTATCCAATTATAATTATTGAAGTTTTTAATATTTTCTATATACTTATATTTTTTAATTTAACCCTTCTTCAACATCTTTAACTCTTATCACGATATCATGTAATTTACACTTTAAGCGATAAAATACTTAGTAAAATGAAAAAAGACCAATAAATGAGTAATTTATAATCTTTTATGTCCATTCTAAATATTTTGGATTATATTTATATTTTTATAAATTTTATATAATTTAATAGAAAAAATTATATTAAAAAATATCATTAATGTCTAATTTTACACTATTCATTACATGAGATTTCATAAAATATCAGAAAAACATGATATATTAAAAAAATATTTTAAAACATTATTAAAATGTAAAATTAATATATGGAAATAATTTATGAAAATAATTATATAATATTTTAATTTTTTTAATTTTTTTAATAATATTCATTTGATATATCCATTAATTAAACAATTACTACATGATCATCATGAAATTATTTAATTCAAATATATCTTCGCTAAAATTTAAAAATAAATCACTATGATGAAGATAAATATTATATATTTGAAATGAATATTTATAGTACAAAAAATTCCCTACATAGCCTCATATTAAAATATTTTACTTTCTAAAAACCAGAGTATGACATGTTTGAATTTTCGTATATTAAAATAATATACTGGGTGTAATGTAATTCATATGGCCCCATAAAGTCATAATATCAGAAAATAATGATTTATTTGGACATTAACTCACCAACTAAAAATCAGGTCTATTGTTATGGTAATTCGTTTGTATTTATATTATTATTTTTACCATAATTACTCAATTTATCCTTAATTGTGGTAATAAAAAATAATAAGTCTACTATTTATAATGTCCAAATATAACATGGGAGTGGTAACTAAATTTTGAAATTCTAATTTAAAACATGGTATCTATTTTTCAAAGACTAAAATATAGAAGTTAATAAATTTACTTTAATATTGATATGGTTGATGGTGTGAGAAAATGACATATTAATACGAAAACATAAAAATGATGTAAATGTTTTTATATCCAAATTCAATGTAAATTAGATTAAAATGAAATAAATTGGATTAAATGATTTCAAATTTATCTAATTATAATTTTAAATATATAAAAAAAGTAATTTAATAGAATGAATTATTTATAAAAAAACTGTATTAAATTAAAAGTCACTATTTTTTCACTATTTTTCAAAAAATGATACTTAAAAAAATACCAAAAAATTAACGAACATAAATTTTGTTATTCCACTATATTTTTTTTCGAATATATTTTTTAAATGTTAAACATTTTTGTTTTAAAAATTTTTTTCCATTAAAAGGTTATAATATTTCTTTTTAGAAAAGTTCATTTTTAACCATAAAACTAGGTTTACCATATACACTATTGAACATAGTGTGCTTTTTAATTATAATTTACAAAACAATTCATAAAAAATTAAAATAAAAAAATACTTATTCTGTAATTATATATGTTTTTAAAAATAAAAAATAATGTTGAAGGATGAATATATTTATTAATTATAGTTTAATAAAAAATAAAAAAATATAGAAAAAAATGTAAAATAATTGATTTTTTTACAAAATATTAAGCAAACCATGGAAAAATTAAAAAAATTAATACATCATTATCTAAAATAATATTATCAAGAAAGATAAATGTGATGAATATATATAAGGAAACTATTTCTCTTATTCGGAATTTGGAACTCATATTAATGGAAAAATAAATACGATTATTGAATTTAATTTCTCATTTGAGGATATATTCTTGTTATTAAAAGATAAAAATTGAAAATACATTGGGTGATAAATTCCAATGGATAGTAACTCATATAAAACATTCATTAATAAAAATAAGAATGTATATTGATAAAATAAAAAATAATATGGTTCTTTCTTGAAATTCATTAAAGATAAGAAAAAATCTATCCAAATGTGGAATCATTTTTACCATAACTAAGCTATAGTATAATGTATGGGGTTTTCTCCATCATGGAGAATAAATATTGGAAAATAATCCATAAAAATTTCAATGTATGTTGAAACATATACTATTGAGTTTTTCATCACATACGAAATTATTATCAAGTATTGTAAGAATATTTATTAATTTTAAAACATTAATTGGGTTGTTTAAAAACTATTTTATAAGAGATATTACTACATCACATGAAATTAAAAAAATGAAATAGGAGAGAATTCCTCATAATGAACACATTTTTAAGTAAAAATGTGATAATTTAATTATGTAATAAAATAACACTATGAAATCCTCATAGAAATATAGAATAAATAAGATGTTTAAAAAAGACCAACCAGAATCTTGTAATCAGTATTGTATGAAATTTCAACTCTCCATGATTTTTATAAATATTTTGGTTGATATAATAATAAGGGGGTTTCTATGAACTATGGGGATTATTCATTGTGTGTGTCATAATATAGTATTAATATGCATTATCCATGCATTAAAAAAATATCAATGAATTTTAAGAGATAAAAGTAATCAATATATTTAAAAAGGTGGTTCTAATAATTATAAAAAATAATTTTTTTAGACAATAATTTTGTTTATATACTCAAAAAGGAATTTTTTTTCAATATTATGATGCATTATTTAAGGATGGAATTCAAATGGATTAACATAAAAACACGATCCAAAAATTATATCAATAACGATGTCTAGCGGTTATTATAATCATAAATTCAGAATATCCTTTTACATATTTAGAAGATTACATTCAAGGAGTATAATGAATAATATGGTTTAATTTATTTTTGAATAAATTTTTATATTTTAAAATTATTATAATGTAAATATTTACAAAAATATTGTATCATTACATTATAAAATTACGGATGTCACTGAATAATGTACTAGAAATCATGGTGAAGAATTAGTAGCATTGGACATGATTTTTTTTTAATTTTTGCATACTAATATTTTTTAATAATTTGATTGTATATCCAAATATTATAATACATTTAGGGGAATTATTTTATCCACAAATGATTTCACCTCGGTGAGGAATACCACCATATTTTGTTTTGATAATTGATCATTTTATAGTGTTGTTTGGTGATTAATAATAAGTTTCTATGAATCCATATTAAGAAATTTAGAAATCATATTGAAGAATTGTACTTCATCGATTTTAGGCTGTGTCACTTTTTTATCACTAACATGTAGTATTAGTTAATTTTATATCTAATATAGTTCTCACACATTATGCTTTACGATTAATTCAATAATGGTTTGTTCTGAATTTTATTGTGGTATAATTTATTTTTCAATGGATTTAAATCTCTAATGATTCATGAACTTAATGAAAATGGTTGAGTGATATATAATATTTTTTAATAGAAACCATTACATCCTGTAACGAGTTTTGAATTAGTTGATTTAGATGATTATGGACATAACATTTATTTATTTAATTTTTACTCATTACAATCTCATGAGTGGAATAAATCTATCAGTGAGGTGTTAATAATTTTAACATTTATTGGTGTTTTATTCAAATATATCCAAAGTCTATGTTGATATTTTATATGAGGCTGAAGTTTTTTATATCATAATATGTTTAATTAATTGGATAAAATTTATGAAATAATGAATTAGTAAAATTATATGTTTATAACTCTCTAGAGTTTTAATTTATAGTGGTGTTTTTTGAAATGATAATTAATGAATAATTTTGACAATGCCGGAGTGAAACTAATGGTGAATTTTATAATATATTGAAACATTTTTAAAATGTGGGAGAATAAAGAATGTTGGGTCGGAACAAAACGGGAAGGATGGCAAGAGGGGGGGTGAATTGCCTTTTAAAAAAAGATTAACAAATTAAAATCAAAGTGAAATCAAAGTATGTGCAGTGGAAAATAAAAGAGGCAATCACACAAGAAATTGTTAACGGAGTTCGGCCTAAAACTCGGCCTACGTCTCTGCTCCCAACTCAACCGTTGAGAGATTCCTACCGCTTGCTTTTCAATGGTTTTAGCAAGAAACCCACTAGGCTTTGAGGTAGCACTAGGACCTATTACAGCTTGCTTTTATTGGTTGAGCAAGAACCCACTTACTTTTAATGGTTGAGTAAGAACCCACTAGCCTTTTTAACGGGTGAAGGCTAGCTCACCTATGACACAAGCCTTTTAAAAGGAAAGGCTTGAAGAAACCTCTTCACACCTTAGTGGTGATGTGAAACCCAAAAGAAAGAGGGATGAGAAAAGGTGTTGGGGTTTGTAGGCACAAACCCAAATTTAAAGCTCAAAATAAATAAAACAATAAAACCCGTATGTTGAGAATCCTTGGGCGCCTTTGATTGATTGGAGATGTTGAAGGCAACTTCCAAGCTTCTTTGGAGGAGCTCCCTGGATGTGGAAGTTGTTGGAGCACTTGAGGTTCCTTTGAAGGAAGTCGCCGGAGGTTAGCCAATTGATACAAAATATGTCCGTTGGCTTCGTATATGATCCGGTGGGTGTCCGGGGCTTCCTTGGCCTTTATTTATAGGCATGGAACCCTTGGGGAGTCTTCGGAGCCGTTGGAAAAGGCCTCGGAGCCGTTGGAGGCCAAAAGTGGGTTGACTGGTCAAAGCCAACTGCTAGTTTGACTGGGCTACCGGCTGGCCGGTACAGCTCCACCGGCTGGCCGGTGCCTTGAAAGTTTGAGAGAGCTTCTGCCCAGGAGCCACCGGCTGGCCGGTGAGAAGGCCACCGGCTGGCCGGTGGTGAGACAGTAGGTCTCACTATTGAACCAGGATGCCACCGGCTGGCCGGTGACAGAGCCACCGGCTGACCGGTGGAACCTGGCAGTGGGCAATGCCTCTGCCAGGTCCACCGGCTGGCCGGTGCTATAACACCAGTTGGCCGGTGGACTGCAATTCAGTCCATTTTGCCAGCTTTCTTGGGCCAATCCTTTGGCAATCAATTGCCTATCAACAAAAACACTTAAAACACAATTAGATAAACATGAATGTGATTGTGATCATGAAAATTAAACCACGAGGGGATACGAGAGGTACAAAAATCTCCCCCTATTTTGATGATCACAATCACCAAAACAATTAATGTAAAATACTGAAATTGAAAGGAAATGCTAAGCATGATGAAAAGGATTCTCCCCCAATCAATCAAGAAATTTCTCCCCCTTTGTGATTATCAAAATAGCCCAGGGCATAAAACTTGATTGAGGGAAAGGGTTTGAAAAACTGGATTTGAGATTTGAAAATCAATTGAAATTTTGGAAATTGAAATGAAAATTTGAATAACAGTTTGAATTGAAAGTTTTGAATCAAAAACCAATTGAAAAATGAATCGAAAGAGATTTTTGAATTAAAGAAAATTTCTCCCCCTAAATAAAACAAAAGATCATCGGGGAAACGAAACTATTTTTGGCCCGGAGAGACTCGCCAAAAGGGATTTTTCAATCCATACTTGTCTCATGGAGGGTCTTCTCCTATAAAACTCGTCCGAATAAAAAATAGATTTGGGTTGACCGTACCGGGCATTTTTGCAATCACACTCATAAATGAGGTGCCCGGGTTTTTTACAATAATTGAAAAATTTATAACTAGAGCTCCCCCTTACAAAAACAGTGGGTGCATGGGAGGAGGAGGCTTGGTTGGTATAGCCAAGTCCATTGGTGGTTCTAGATACTCATTGAGAACCCAATAATTTGGTCAAATTTTGTTCACCTTGGGTGAACTTGGCTAGGGATTCTCTAAGGTCCTTGATGGTTGATTCCAAAGAATCAACATTGGGGAAATTTTGGATTTTTAGGGAGAGTTCCTCCTTCTCTTTAAGAAGTTGTTCTTTTTCGGAGGAGAGTTTTTTGAAATTCTTTTTTAATGAAACAAATTTGGAATAAAGTTCGTGAAAACATTTCTCCAATTGATCTCTAGCGTATTGGAGATCCTCATAGGATAAATGATTTAAAGAATTTGAATTTGAAGAACAAGAGGATGAGGAATCGGAAGATGTTACCTCATGAAATGCCATTAGGCATTTGTTACCATTGTCGCTCGAGGAGGAGGAGGAGGAGGATGATGAGGTGTCACTCCATGTCGCCTTGAGGACCTTTTTCTTTCCTTTTTCCTTTTGCGTGGCCCGTTTTTTGTTGAGTGGGAAATCGGGCTTGTAATGGCCCTTTTCGCCGCACCCGTAGCATTTTACCTTGGGCTCCGATCTTTCGGTGGGTTCTTGCTTTCGGTGCTTGCGGGATTTCTTCTTCTTCTTGTGCTTCTTCATAAATTTGTGCATTTGGCAGGCGAGATTCTCCATTTCCGAGTCGCCGCTTGATGATGAAGAAGATGAAGATGAGGATGATGAGGAGGAGCTTACTTCTTTTTGTACCTTGAGGGGAATGTTCTTTGGTGTCTTGATTGGTGTGCCCTCCTTTTGAGCTTGCCTCCTCATTGTGATCTCGTAGGTCATTAGGGATCCAATGAGCTCCTCGACCGGCATGTTCTTTACATCCTTAGCTTCTTGGATAGTCGTCACCTTAGGTGCCCATGAGCTCGGAAGGACCCATAGAATCTTCTTGACCATGGTTTCAGCTGAAACATCATCACCAAGAGATTTTCTACCATTGCAAACGTCAGTGAAGCGTGTAAACATTTCAGAAATGGACTCATTTGAATGCATTGAAAAAGATTCAAAGTCTTGTCTATACATATCTAATCTAGTATCTTTGACTTTATTAGTGCCTTCATGGGTCACTTCTAAAAGCTTCCAAATTTCGTGTGAAGATGTGCAAGTGGATACACGATTAAATTCATTTCTATCTAACCCGCAATGAAGAGCATTCATGGCTTTTCCATCAAGCTCAAAATTCTTAATATCGGCTGGGGTCCATTTGGATTCGTCGGGGGAAGACAAAGAATAACCTTGCATGACAATTTTGTAAATAGGATATCCTATGCTTCTAAGAAAGGTAGTCATGCGGGTTTTCCAATAATTATAGTCGGTCCCATCAAAAAATGGAGCCCGACCCAATGAGTAGCCCTCAGGGGCGAAAGAGTTAGATGCCATCAAAAAAAAGATCTTTAATTTGAAACTGGTTAGGGAATTATTCAAAATACCCCTCTGATACCAATTGTTGGGTCGGAACAAAACGGGAAGGATGGCAAGAGGGGGGGTGAATTGCCTTTTAAAAAAAGATTAACAAATTAAAATCAAAGTGAAATCATAGTATGTGCAGCGGAAAATAAAAGAGGCAATCACACAAGAAATTGTTAACGGAGTTCGGCCTAAAACCCGGCCTACGTCTCCGCTCCCAACTCAACCGTTGAGAGATTCCTACCGCTTGCTTTTCAATGGTTTTAGCAAGAAACCCACTAGGCTTTGAGGTAGCACTAGGACCTATTACAGCTTTCTTTTATTGGTTGAGCAAGAACCCACTTACTTTTAATGGTTGAGTAAGAACCCACTAGCCTTTTTAACGGGTGAAGGCTAGCTCACCTATGACACAAGCCTTTTAAAAGGAAAGGCTTGAAGAAACCTCTTCACACCTTAGTGGTGATGTAAAACCCAAAAGAAAGAGGGATGAGAAAAGGTGTTGGGGTTTGTAGGCACAAACCCAAATTTAAAGCTCAAAATAAATAAAACAATAAAACCCGTATGTTGAGAAGCCTTGGGCGCCTTTGATTGATTGGAGATGTTGAAGGCCACTTCCAAGATTCTTTGGAGGAGCTCCTTGGATGTGGAAGTTGTTGGAGCACTTGAGGTTCCTTTGAAGGAAGTCGCCGGAGGTTGGCCAATTGATACAAAATATGTCCGTTGGCTTCGTATATGATCCGGTGGGTGTCTGGGGCTTCCTTGGCCTTTATTTATAGGCATGGAACCCTTGGGGAGTCTTCGGAGCCGTTGGAAAAGGCCTCGGAGCCGTTGGAGGCCAAAAGTGGGTTGATTGGTCAAAGCCAACGGCTAGTTTGACTGGGCTACCGGCTGGCCGGTACAGCTCCACCGGCTGGCCGGTGCCTTGAAAGTTTGAGAGAGCTTCTGCCCAGGAGCCACCGGCTGGCTGGTGAGAAGGCCACCGGCTGGCCGGTGAGAAGGCCACCGGCTGGCCGGTGAGAAGGCCACCGGCTGGCCGGTGGTGAGACAGTAGGTCTCACTATTGAACCAGGATGCCACCGGCTGGCCGGTGACAGAGCCACCGGCTGACCGGTGGAACCTGGCAGTGGGCAATGCCTCTGCCAGGTCCACCGGCTGGCCGATGCTATAACACCGGTTGGCCGGTGGACTGCAATTCAGTCCATTTTGCCAGCTTTCTTGGGCCAATCCTTTGGCAATCAATTGCCTATCAACAAAAACACTTAAAACACAATTAGATAAACATGAAAGTGATTGTGATCATGAAAATTAAACCACGAGGGGATACGAGAGGTACAACAAAGAATACAATTCCATAATATCGAATAGTATGGAGGATCAGGGATTGAATCATAAACTAGAAATTATTACAACTATGTATTAGGGTCGATGGATTTTATGGAAATACTATAAGAAATATAATAATAAATTTTGTTACAACCAAGAGGATGCAATATGGATTTGTTAACAATCCTTATTAGAAGATAATTAATGATGATACTATTTTATTTCTAGTTTGATAATCATAGAATTTGATTGAAGGTTGTCTGTTATGAAGTGGTCTGGATCATTAATTAATGATGGATACTGATGGATGATAAATTAATGAGAAAGATTATATTAGATAAGTTTATCAATGGGTATTATAATAAAACAAATAGTTATATTGTGCCCAAAATTTCATGGGTAGACTCAACCTAGAGACCTCATATGAGACCCCTTAAAGGTGTAACCACTAGGATATACCATTGGTGTGGACAGAGGATGATTATAATTATTAAATATTGATGTTGATGTGTATTGAATGATTTATGGTGAACTATGTTAAATATTAGATTATTATAAAATCATTGATCTTATTAGAAGGTTTATATTTGGAATTTTCTTGATAGTCCATGATGTAGTAGAAAAATTTTAGTTGATAATTTTTTATATTGGAAATAAAAATTTATTATTAACTTAATTTCATTATATAATTCAATAGAGTTTTAATATCAACTATAATTAAGTAATAGGAAATTAGGAAATGAAAATAATTTTTTTATATTGAATTTAAATGAATGTGGTTATGAAAGATTATATGTTACTAAAATTTCTATTTTTAACTAAAAAAGATGCTGTATTTTTTTGAAATATTTATTAAACAGATGTGCCATCCTAAAAATGTATTATAGACTATGGAAACCATTTTAAAGTTATCTACAATTTAAACATTCATCGTTAATTTTTTTTAGTATCATTTTGAGGTCTATAACATGCATAACACAACATGGGAATGTTTAAAAGGTACCACACTATAGAGTTTGAAAATCCATGACATATGATGATTTGGTAAGATTTATTCTTCTAAAAATATATGGAAATAATTGGAAAAACATCAATGAAATGGAAATATTACTATGGTTATGATTTTATAGAAGATGATTTAGAGGATACATTAGAAGTAGAGTATGACTAAAGTTGATTTGGGATTTGAATTTTGAAATTTAACAAAACATTTACTAGGTTATAAAAAACATATATCACTGAATAAAATACATATGGAAAAAGAATTTATTAGGAATAGGTAAGAGAGGATATTATGTGTTTAATTTAGAGAAGTAGGAATCCATATAATCAACCATGAATGTGATCAATTTTGATGAAAATAGAGTGGGTTTTAAATCCATTCCATTTATGATTAGTTTATATTATAGAAAATGTTGTGGATTTTTGGATCATCATTGAGAAATAATTTTTATTGATAGAATGATAGTAGAATATAATATAGATTGTTACATGTATTGAATAATTATATATAGATATTTATATTTATTGAAATGGATCTTTTTAATTGATGATCAATGATTCAACAATAATAATAAAAATTGATCATATTTAGATGAATAATTAGTAGGTAATTTTTTAGTTTATATTTGAATTTCTCAAAATGAAGTTTGAAAAATAAATCTAATACTTATAATGAATGGACATTTTTTCAGTAAATATAGAATAGTTACACCATTAAAAATAAATTAGTCTCTAATGTGAATTATAGTTATCTTTAAAACTAATAGATTTTCATTCAAATGGAAAATATGAACTCATGCATATATTTTTTTAGAGTAAATTATATGTAGTGTTTTTCAATGAGAAACAAAATAATTACTATAATTTTACAATATAATATTGTTTTCTCACCCTTATATGTATCATTATTTTAATGATTCGTTTGAAAAACTATTGGAGTTGTACGTGATTTTCAATTGTCTATTCAAATCAATATTAAAATATTTATTTCAAATATAACCTTTCATATTAATTTCTAGACAACCCTTTGATGTAATGTTAAAAAATGAATGTAGGCGTTTTTTTTAATATTGGACATCTCAAATCATGAATGATTCATATTTTTAATTATGTCATTAAAAATATACTTATTTTGACCATTGATGATATAATATAAATAATCCATCACCATAATCTTATCATCATAAGCCTTATTCAAATAGATGACATGATCAAACATAATTTATTAAAATTATATATTATAACATATGTATCATGTTTTTCTCACCAAGCTTTTTTTTTTCTGAATTTGGAAAAATGAACCCTTTTGGACATGTAATATATTCAAATCATAATATATAATTATAATTACTATAATTTATTTATTATAGATTTATATTTTAGTGATTTTTATAGAAATTATATCTTCATACTCATTTAAATATACTAAATTCGTTTTAAAAAACAATTTCCCATGAATTTCATAATTTTCTAGGAACATCACGACTAGGGAGCTACTAAATATTTCCAAAATCTAGTCGGTCCCAATGCCTCATGAACACCACCATATAAGAGAGATACTGATGACTAGTAGTGAGGGTCTAAGAAAATATATAGGGGAGGATATACCCTCATAATCAGAGAAACACAGTGGTTCTGATAAATGAATAAATTGTTATCAATGAGATAAATTACATAAATTATCAGTATAATAATAATAATAAATAAATAAGTCATCATAAATAATATCCATTTTTTTTATAAAATATAATTCAATGACATTTACCGAAAAAAATTTAATAGGAAACCATGGGAAAAGAATTTGTATAATACACCTATCAAAAGAACAAAATTTCTAAAAAGTATATCTTTAGTAGGATCATGAGCCATATCTCGACCCTTTGTTCCCCCACATCAAAGATATAACTAATCAAGAACAATCAATAAGTGGGATAATTAAATTATACCTACATATATTTATACCACCTTCTCAGGTACCATTTGCACCCCATATACTGTGTCAGATAAACACAGTTGGACACCACCAGTAGTGTCTAAAACAAATCGATCAAAATAAATAAACTATAACCTTTTGCATGTGTAATAGGTAATTATAAATATATAAATTATGTTTTAATAGTTGGTAAAAACCATTTATCATACACAACGTGATAAAAGAGCATCAGACCAACATGGTTTAGTTCTGAAGGTAGTAACCAAGGTGACCTATATAAATAGATATATAGTTTTATAAAAGTCTTAGGAGACATACCTTATTTTCCATCATTAGTGACAAACATTAAATAAATAGGTGTAATATATTTAATAATAGTTAGTTTCATACTTTTAATCAATATGAACCATAACATTTTTAATGTTTGGGGTCATAAAATTAATTGATATGTTATATAACACTGTTAATCATTGGTTCCATACCTTTTATAATCACAGTTTCCATAACGTTAATAATTATAGTTTCCTACCATAAATAAAAATTGGTTCCAGACAATAAAAATAATAGGTGAAATACCATTAATAAAATTAGGTTCCATAACTGTAATAATAGTAGGGTCCATACAAAAATAATCCTTAAATAATCTATTTAATCATTTTTATAAATTTTAATATCTATGAAAATAGTCATGATCAAATCCTTAAAACAGATTCACTTTTATATTGATCCCATTAAAATATAGATTTATCACATTTCCAATGGGGTGGTCTCATTAAGGGGAGATTTAAGAACACATGTAATGGTTGGTTTAGGATGTGGTTGAATACCTCAATTAATGAATAAGTTTAATAAAGGAAACTCATCAAGGACCAAAAATATAAATAATGGATTAACATTTAATTTAAGAAAATTTTTGAGAAGGTCCATCATTAAACACAATGAATAATATTAAATAACCCATAAAATATTGGTAAAACATATAGACCTACTACCATAGGCCAATTGTAAATCACTCTTCTAGTATATGCCTTTGGTTTTGTCTATATCTGAATAAAACAACTAAATAGATGAATTCCTTTATAAAGGGCATTAGAGATTTCACCAAAATAACTCTATCAAGAGGAATATAAACAAATAATTTCACAAGAGTAATGTTAATCAAATATGATGGAAGACACTAATTTCAGAGTTTTAAAGGAAGAACCTGATCAAATACTAGATTCATATCAAAGAGAAATTCCAATAGTGGACCTTTTCTTGAGAAAGATATGTGGGGGGGGGGAGGCTTCTATAAAAATAAGTGTCCTAAAATACGTTTTTTATAAGAAAAATATTCTGGTCATTTAAATATCTTGTAAATTAATTAAATTCCATATAATTATTTGGATTTTCCTTCTAGGGAATGTTCATTACATGCTAGGAATTTTCATGCCTAATCCAGAACACATCATACATTTAATACACTATGTTTTCAAAATATGTGTAGTATACTCAGACTGCATCTATCCATTATCCCCCACTTCCTTCTTCATAAAAAATACCAACTAGCCTAAGAGGTTGGAATATGGATCTAACACAAAAATATAGATAAAAAAAGTGTTTAAATATTTTTTAAAAGGATTTGTACCTCCCATGAAAAATCAGGGATGTTACATTATTCCCCACTTAATGAAACTCAAATTTGAATTTCCATTACAAAGGTCGTATGAAATCTTCATTGAATAACTCCAACCACTGAGAATGTATATCAGCCTCCCTCTCTCATGACTCACCTTGTAATTCATTTTTCTTCCATATCACGCATAGTTGAAGAATCTAAATTAATTATAGATCTTTCATTCCCCAGTCTAAAATATGTATATGATGTTACTAAAATGATGCACATACCCCCAATTGAACATAATTATGATGAGTGATAAGGGATGGATATTAATAATACAAATAAATCTATAAAGAATTGATGACATCATGCATATCCAAGTACCTCTAATATAATTGAAACTAAAAAGCTATATTCTGACTCTATTCATAAAATTGAAATATCCAATGAATCAAGTTGAAATCTTCCCTGTCCATAAATTTTTTTGATATCCCATTCTAGGAAATATAAGAAAGAATAATCGATCTCTAACTATGAACTCCTGTGGTTAAAGGTGATGATCAAAATTTTAATTCTACAAATATTAACATGTAGACATTTTATTTTGATTCATCTAAACTATCTCTGATGTCTCCTAAATTAGACGAGGTTGATGTAATGTTACATCACCTTCCACTAAATAGTATAACAGATAAATACCTAGCCTACTATATAAGGCCTCAAAAGGTGTCATCTATATTTTCACCATCATTATATTATTGTCGAAAAACTAAAGCATAGGTATATGATTCTCCCATGAACATACAATATAGTAAACACATTATTAGAGCAAGTCCTCTAAGAGCTATAACATACATTCTGAATGATCTTCAGTCTGAATTTGAATGTTTGTGCTCAAAAGTACATGACTACCAAAAATACTGTATAACACCAACTAAAACCTCAATATAAAATGAGATTCTTGAAATGAAATGACTAAGTGAGGACCCTATACAGTCATAAAATCTCACCAATATATATTATCCCATGATCATATAATAAGAATGTCTATCTAATATGTAAGAAGTTAGTGACCTTCATGAAACTTTTGATGATCAACTATACAACATCAATGAAATGAGGTGTTCGTGTTAAACCAAAAACAAATCTGTCAAGATAATTAACCATTTGAACTCAAAAAATTAAAATGGTTGAAAAATAACTAACGGCATAAATTTTTCATCTATTAATTACTAACTATTGGAATGTAGAGTAATAAAAGACGCTATCTCCCTTTTCATAGTCGGAAACCAAGACCGGCGATGTGGATCATGATACATCATTGTAAAACTAGGATGTACTATTTGTGCTAGAGAATGATATTATCACATAAAGTTCTCTTGGATGTATGTATGAAACAAAATTCTTTTATGTATGTTCCAAACCACATCCTCATCCACAATACAGTCTGATGGGGAATCATCTTCTGAAACACACTCCCATAGGAGAAATCTGTTTCTATATAATATCTTCCCCATGTTCACCTTCTCCAAAAGTGAGGATGAAACCAATAACGTTAAATTATAGACTATACATGGATGTCCTGAACCACCACATGTTTCATATAAATTATCCTAATAAATATCCACTCACTTCTGGCCTAAAAAAGTATTTCTACATTAGCCATCTGGCTTTGATAATCTTTTACAACATGGCCTTTCCCATGTATATATTAAATATCAATGTAAAATGAGTATAGATATTTAATCCACCTTCTCCTTATAATATTCAATTTAGTCAACATAAAAACATACATGAGGCTTTTATGGTTGTTATAGACCACAAAAATGGTATCCTAGTAAGTAATACATAAAAAAACCCACGGTGTGATCAATAACCAGAAACTCGTTATTTTGTGTCGAGTAATTCTACTAAATTGGTCTCAACTGATGAGACCCATATGTCATGTCTCAATCATATTGCATCAGAATAGATTCATGCTCAATACCTAAGGAATCAAAATAGATTGTATTACTTTTTTCAAGGCTTTACTAGTAAAAATATCGATATATAAGTCAATAACACTTCAAACATCCAGAAGGATATAATTCAATCTTATGACCATATAAACATCACACAATTCCCTATGAAGCTAGTAATAGGTTCTTCAAAGCATGAGAAGTATTCTATAAATATCCTATTTAACTAGATATTTTAAATAAACTACATATATCAAATACTTTCTACTGAAACTCTTACATAACTAAACTCTCACCATATTAATGTCAACTGATTCTCCTGCCTCTGAGATAATATTTCCCAAGAGGTCAACTTTATCCATCCAAATGTGTCATTTAGTAAGAATATAAAATAAATTATTCTTTTTTAGTTTTTTTAAAATGATTTGAAGAAGTTTTTCATGGTCATGTTGAGTATGAGAATACACCAAATGTAATCTATGACAACTACCACAAATGAATATAGAAATGGTTGGAAACCATAATTAATATAAGTTAGGAAAATGATCATCACATTGATGGGACTGAGAAACATAACTGGATACTCCCAAAGAACATATATTTTACTATATAATTTATGATTTATATTCATAGGTATAACACAGAGCAAGTGATATCCTAAACGCAAATAAATCTACTAGAAAAATAAATATACTAAAAACTATAGTGCATCAGATATGATAAAAAGTACATCTATATGAGGAAAATGATACTGATTTTTCCTAGTAAGAATATTCAACTTCTATAAATCCACACATATATTGAGGTTTCTTTCCACCTTGATGACAAAAAGGATCTGTAAACCCCAAGGTGAGGCACTAGGTCTAATTAAACCCTTATATACTAAATCCTCTAGCCTTCTATTGAGCTCCTCTAGGTTGGTTGTGGCTACCATGTTATGTATAATTGATAAGATGCGTCTTCTAGAACAGATTTTATAGTGGGCTCCTGCAATTTCTCAATACATAAACTAGAATAAAATTCCAGGAATAATCCCTAAAAATATCTACTACTTGATGGAATTCTAATTTATGTAATCCCTAATAATCTATAGAAATTTAAGAAATATTATCTATCACTCGACTAAATCGACAATTCTCTAGTCCTTCTCTACCTTCTTACACATCCCCTATCCATTTTGGTACCACCCTCTAGTGAAGTGAAGGAAACCCTTTGGTGATAACCATCCACATTGGTATGATTATGAATTAAATAGTACATTTAATGATTAATTTCAAAACTAAACATCTCAAGGTTGAATAAGTTCTATAGAAAACGATTTCCGTCTTTATCATTGGGGAAATCCTTACATTATTGTACACTAACATATATTTACAAATGAGAGTATCAAGGTTCCTCACCCTAAAAATATATTGAATTTAAATTATGTGGATTTCTACAATAGAGATAAAAATAAATGAATTTGATGCCCCAATATAAAAAATGGATATCATTGTAGATAAAACTAAAATAGTACCTTTATTTATAGATGGTCTATAATTTTTCTCCTCTATAATAGTGTGTACTAGATGCACCTGGATCATTCCATGTCCCTATAATAAATGAAAACTTTCATGATCAAGACCGATCTACCAACACTGTAAATTGGTTTCCTTATCCCCCAATTATGACCACCTTATCAAACTAACAGGATGGTAACAATTTATCCCCTACCTATCATGCATTTTCTTATCCAACTCCAGGACCTGGAGTCATTTTTTACACACTCTCACTAGCCACTTGAGTGCTGATTCAATAAAACATCTATAAATTGACCATCAAATTAATTTTTCGACACTAAACTGGGGCCCTCTCACATAGATGTTTCATATACCCCTGCCTCCCACAAGTATGAAAGAACATAAAACCACCATTATTTGAGCCCTAAAGTGTACATACTACAAAAGAGTTCTCGAAGAGAGGCTTCCTTTCACCAAAAACATCACTTCTAGGTCAATAAGAATATCTACTCTAATCCATACCTCCAACTTCCCTCAGATATTTTTTATCAATAAGAGCGTGATTCAATATTTCAGACATGGTAGTAAACAAAAAATATTCTCTTAAAAGGAAATAGTTTTATTGATTCCACCCACAAAACACATATAATTTAGTTTTACATTCATATAATATATATTTTCAATGAAAAAATCACTATGAAACATGAAATATAACCCATAATAGTCATTACATCTAATTGACGGTTCATGAAATCCCTTGAATGATAACCCCTCAATGTCATAGTGAATAAGTAGTCATATTAGTAAAATTGTAAATCCCTCAAAATCACTTATTAGTACTGATCATTCTAGTTTAGAATATACCACCCTCATTTTGAGGGTCCTCAAATCATATACATTGAGACCATCACTCTCCTATAATTTGGTGTCTGTAGATTACACAAAATAAATAACATATTTCAAGCCATAACTCCGTATATTCTGGGCTATTGTCCCCTAAAAATTCATGTCGATGTTGCTACTAAAACTCTCGTATTAACTCTCTCATAGATCGGGAAGGTTGTAGATCTTCCTATGTTGTCTATATAATCCACATAAATTCCACTTGAAAACAAAAATCAAAACCCTAGTCAAGAATAGTAAGAGGTTCCATAAGATGAATTACTAGTGGTAAAACTAGGGTATAAGATCCCCCCACCTCATGGGAATGTTCGTTACCAAACTCCTAGTTCAAAAATCATGGAATTCATGGTGGTATAAATAAAAAATAAAAAAATATGCCTTAGAATGGATTTAACATTGATAACATTAATGATACTAGAATATGATAAGTGAAATACAACATATATATAATTCACACACTTATTCCTACTCAAAGATCAAGGTATGGTTGATAAGAAGGATCATAATGAATAAAGGATAGATATCCTCCAACCCACTAATATGGTATCACCTAGGTTTTGATACTTGTTTTATTATATGGATCATGAAATATTGACTATCAATTTCATGTTATAGAGGAAAACACCCTTTAATAATCAATTGGAATCCCCATTTAATAGAGACCATATTATAATTTATGGCTTACCGATTATTTTATTTATACAATGGCCCAATTATATGAAATATCATTCTAAATTTATTCAAATATATGGTTTATTAATAGTAATCAGTTATTGATATTAGTATATCAAATCTTCCACATTGAAAAAAGTATAATGTAATATGTATCATATGATGATATGAATAAATTAATCATCATTCCCAGTTTTTAGAGGTATGTGAACTCTTACTATTACAAATGACTTTCGTTTATTCAAAATCAACTAATATTTTAGTCTATACAACCCCAGTCAGATAACATAAATATATGGAAAATGATTTGTAATGTTTAAATCATAAAAAAACATTGGAAAACATCTTTTAAGTTGGTATATAGAAAATATTAACCAATTATATAATCTATTTTATCTTATATAAACATTTGTTTCATAACAGATAAATCACTCAAGGCCTATGCCACAAGAATCATTTTGTCAGGTAATGAATCCTAACTAGCATGGCATCATTCATGACACATTAGTTATAAAAAGATCATTGAATTACACATATACAATACATAATTTCTATATTAATAAAATGATAAAATATAACCAAACATACTAATAATAACATCACATATAGTGTGCATCACCAAATAGTGAAATCAAATCAACTATAATAGGAATAATACATAACAACAAGTCCCATATCATAAAAAATTTATTTTCTCTTATATGTGGTTTAACAACTCCTAAACACATGATCATTAAAATATCCATAATCATCCTTATATTTTTTCTAACATCTATTAAAATATGTAAATTAAATGAACCTTATAATACTAATTTATAACATCTAAACATGGGAGACAGTCAAATGTTCCAAGAGACTGTGTGTCATATAGCCTCATGAATGTATCCTTGTTTCCCATAGGATGCCAAATATCTGGGAGGGCCTATGGTTGAAGATTGTGGTGACTATCCCCTAACAATCCAATCAACACTATGGTGAGGATAAATGAATTAATGGGGGAATAATACTATCAAATAGTTTCATAAGATAATTCATCAATATGATAATAATAAAAAAATCATAATAAACAACATCCAATACCATATAAAATATGAGGTAATTAAGTTTCACAAAAATAATTAAAATGAAACACATTGTTGTAGGAATACAATAAATTTGATTCATCAAAATAACAACGTTTCAAAAAAGGAAATTTCCAATTGCATAATGATACATAATATGATCTAGTCTACTCATATCCCATGATATAAACAATCAACCATCATCAAAAACTGGTAACTTTCCAATATCCTTAACGACATCCATATAATTGGAAAACATACCATCAGTGGCCCATATAGGGTATGATATGAACACAGTAAGAAACGACAAATGGTATCAATAAAAAATTAAACTTGTGAAATAATCCATAGATGTGTGTTGGTATAATATATAAACATCAATATATAAATGATTTTTCAATATTAAGTAAACTCCTACTTTGAATATTCCATATGAAGAAACAATATCAGACTTATATGGGACATGTCTCAAGGCAGTATCCTAGGGGAACATTTTCTGTATATATACATGCATATAAAAGTAAGAAGTTCCATTCATCAAGTTCCCTCATTGGTTACATACCATCAATTAATTGGTGTCGTACCATTAATATTAATTACTGTTATACTCATAGTAAATAGGTTCTATACCATTATTAATGGTATGTTTAATACCATCCTTAAATAGGTTCCATGCCCTTAATAATCATAGGTTCTATTCATTCAATAATTATAAGTGTCATAAAATTAATAATCATCTCTTCTATACCTTTAATAATAATATATTTTATACATTGAATAATTATTAGTTTCATGTATTAAATAGTAAGTGTTTCTATAAAATTAATAATATTAATTTCTATAACATTAATTATAATATGATATGCACCAAAATAATAATCAAATAATCCATTTATTTATATTAATAGAATTTATAATCATGTCAAGGAGGCAAGATCTTATTCTAAAAACACATTTTGTTTAATAAGGCTTCCACCAAATGAGGGAGATCTCAAAAACCGAATGGGGTAGTTTTTTCAACAGAAGATACAAGAACAAACCTAAAGGGCAGTTCAAGTTGAATTTGATATCCTAGAAACATGAATATGATTTGTAAATGTTACTCATCAAAGGTACAAAATTGAATTTAGGACATAATATTAAATTTAATATTTTTGTCTAGAAGGTTCAACATGTTCAAAAATGATGAATAATAAATTAAAAAAAAACCTTTTGAAAAAGGTATATACCACCGACTTTAATTCAGTGGAAGAATAATTATCTAGTATCAGCCGTTAGTTTGGTTGAGATCAGGTGAAAATGGATTAAAAAACAAATGTCCTAAAAATAGGGTATAATAGCTTCCAAAAAATGAACCTTGGAGATAGGAATGTAAATAAGGAAAGGAGAAAGAAGAATTTATAACATACATGTGGATATCCAATGCAAAAGACACACTCAAATTGGAGTCTGAAAAGATGAAAAATATAATATACTATATTTAGTCCAAATATAGACTTATACAGTGGACCTCCTATGAGAAATAGAAGTAAGGGTGTCACTTCTTTCGAAACAAGTGTAATTACATCTTTTTTTTAAATTACCCTCACAATTTACATGGTGTGTAAATAATTTACATGTCATTTACTTCTTATGATTTCCATTTTAGGGATAGTTCATTACACCTCGTGAGTTACCTATCACAGACCAATGAAGTTCATATATTTAATACATTTTGTTCAGTCAAAATACACAATGTGTACTAGGGCTATATCTATCCCTCATCCACCAATATCCTTTATTAGAAAACATAAAAACCAGTATATGATCTCAGATTACGGATTTAAGACAAAAACAGTTTCGATTAGGGTTTATCAAAATTTTAAAAGGATATGTACATCATATGAGGTATATGGTATGTTATAGTTCCATATATTCCACTTGATAAAATGTTCCTACAATTTTATCTGCAACAATTTGATCATGTAATGACCCTAGATATCGTAAAATATTCCACATTAATCAGATACTATGTTAAATAGTTTTCCCAACATGAAAACAAATATTTTTACATATATTTGTCATTTTAATGTAGCTATAGAATATTGAGGTATAAATATGGGTAAGAGAATTATGAAATACTTGTACATTTATATAAAAGAAAAAATGAAGTTCACTTTAAATATTGACTCACATATTTTAACTATGAAACTTAAATAATATATTTTAATAATATTTTTAATATTTTAAATTATAATATATTTTGGAATGAATATTTTATTATAACTAGAATAATTATTACTTTTCTTGTATAATAAAATTTTAATATACCAATAGTCAGTTTCCTTTAAAAATAGTTTTCACGATATTTTATGTTATTAATTAAAAATGAATGTTAAATATTTTATGATGTGAATTTGAAAAAGATTTATATATTTTTAAAATTTGAATTGAAATATTTACTTAATATAAAGTTATTTTATTTTGGAGTAAATAATTATTATTCTGCGAATAATGAAAAATATTGTTTTTACAAATAAGATGAATTTTATTACATTATAAGTATATGACTAAGAATTTATAATTCCAAAAACATTTATCTAACTAATAATATTTATGTTATAACTGATCTAAATATATAAAAATCAGTTTAAATTTAAAAACTCATATTTTTCATTTTGTAATAGAATTATGATTTTCAAAAAAAATATTTTTTTATACACTATAATTTATGATTTTGAAATTAATTTTCATCTATTGTTGAAAATTAATCAAATTACATAAATTTAAATTTTTGAATCATTTTATACAAACTATGTTATGTTTTAAATTTTACTTTTATACATAATGGAAAAATAACATTGATAAAAAACATATTACAATGGTAAAAATAATAATAGTGAAAGCCTAAAAATCTAGCATTAAATGTCCTCAAAGGTGTGTGAAACATTTATGGGAATGCGTAGTTCATGCCTTTATCATAAAAAACAAATTCTCTATTAATTATTTATCATTTTTCCGTATATGTTATATCATTGTAACATTATTGATGCATTTTAGATATTTTAAAAATTTTCTTCATATTCATTTTTAAATGGGGAATTCCTCCCATCATTTCCCCTAGGCACAGAACACACAATTTTTGTACAAACCATCACCTCAATATCTCCTCAACCATAACATAATTCTTAAATAGATTCTCTTATTCTCAACATAATATCACCCAAAGGGTTAACCCCCTTCGAAAAAGAGATAATCCTTGTAGTGAGGTATAAATTTTAACCTCTCCTTCTTATTATATATTTTTTTGTTAACTTATTCTTATTGTATTTAAATTAAACAATATTTTAATGTTAAAATAATTATTAATATTATATTTATATGTTATTAACATTATGTAAAATAATTATCCACCCTTCCCATTTCGACAATGAAAAGTGAAAATTTTAATCATGTGTTTGTGTGGTCTACCACCTCAACGAATAATCACGTTCAATATTCATTCACTTCCTAACCTAGATTGAAAAAATACTATTTAAATAAATTTATATTAAGTGAAACATATTTATTTTCACAAAATTATAAACATTATTACTCCTTTATTCCTCCCTAAATGAATGTAATTCATCATCCATGCATATGTGTGAACTACCATGTCAATGTAATGATGCATTCTGTATTTCAATAATGTCATCATGGATAGTTATATTTTATATCTAATGATTATAAATATTATATAAGGAATATATATTATTAATATGGTTCCTTGCAGATAAAAAACTATTAATTTCAACTATATGGTAATCCCTCTCTATCGATAAATTAACATAAAGTAGTTTATCACAACTTCAGTCTCCATGGAACATGACCCAAAATATGATGTGACTGAATTATTAATGTAGTGGTCCCTTTTACATATAAATTATAATACTATTAATTTTTTTTTTCTAATTATTTACATTGTAATAATAATTAATACTGACATTAACCTTTTGAAACTATTAAAAGGTTAAACAATAGATGACAAAAAATAGGATAAAACTAACTAATAAAAATTTATGTAACGAATATAAATAAAAATTATAACTAATATTATGTATGTATATGATTTTAAAATTAATTAATAATATTTTTATTCATTCATATAATAATTTTACAAACTTCTTTGTGATCAATAAGTAATAAAAATGGGATCTTTGTCACATATTTATCTCTATTGAGTACGTTTGATATTTTGCGGCGTAATTTATTTTAAATGGTTTATTAACTACCTAATTGGTTACATATGTGAAAATATTTACCCTTTCATTAGATTGTAATTTAAATTTTTATATCTTATTCCCATATCCTATATAATTATATTTTCACAAATTCATTATCAGTTTTGGTAACATAATTTTTAATATTTAGGTTATAGTTTATATTACTTGAATATAATCATCAGGTTTTTCTTAAACCTTTTATTCTCCTATTATTTTTTATTTTATTTTATTCTATTAGAAATTGTTCTATAGAAATGAAACTTATGTTTTTTATAATAACCAATATTAATGTTTTATAATATTAGAAAAAATCATACCATGTAATGATTTTTTTCATGCATTACATAATAGAGGATAATGTTATATGAATAACAATCTCAATAAAATCGTATAGGTATTTTCCTAAAATGATGGGAACTAAGAAGTTCTATAGAACTATTATTATATATACATTATATATTTTTTTGATATCACTTTATGGTACATAAATGAAATAGGATAATAGGGGTGGAGATTCAAAGTACACTGAGATAATTTCAAATGATGTACACCCATGGTAATTTATAGTACAACATATTTTCAGAAAAAAATTCTACTAACTGGTCCCTATTTATAATTTTCATTATATATTACTATCATGAGGAATTTTTATTGATCTTTTTAATTTAGTATATATTTTTTTGTGTATATTGTTTATTATGTATGATGATGTATTAATGAAATCCAACATGAAATATTTTAATGGGGAAGTATGATACAATGATTAGATCCTAGGATATATTGAAATAATGAATAAGGTGAGAAAATATTAATACCTTATTTCATTTAATGGATTTTAATATCTTAATCCCATTTATGAGCATGGAATTATATATATAAATTCATTTCTATGGTAATTTATTCACAACTTAATTTCTTAAATTCCATAGAATGAGACATCAATCACATAAGTTTATAACACCAACATACAACATTTATGATTATAGATTCTATAATAATGGGATTATATTACATATTAATTATCTAGATAATATTTTATTATGGGTGAAATACCCAATTCATTCATTATGGGTCACGTGGTGAGTTTCTATATAATAATAATGGACATTGGGTGGCTTCTCCTAGTTTCAACAAGAAAGTGGTTTGGAGTGTAACACACTAAGTGTATCCAAAACTCATATTTTATATTATATATTATATTATTTACCCTTTTTAATTTTAATTATTCCCATACATGGTTTAATAATTACTCATGTTTTCTTGATCATAAATATTCCTTCACTAGTTATTTATAATCATATTTTGAGATTGGACTATTTAATGAATATATTTTTGTTATATAGTGAATAAAATATTAATTTATTTATTGTTGATGAGTGGAAATAAATATATTTATTAAATATATAATCTTTAATGATACACTGATAAATATTATGGGGGAATAGTGGACCATGTTTAATGGTCACATAATAAATAATATCATTGAAGTATTTTTTGAAAGATTTTTTAATGATTTATTAATGAAAAAATATTTACATAATTAATTGGTTATTCCCTGGACATGAAATAACAATAATAATATTTTAATTTTTATTGACATGGGGTTCTTTGGGAATTAAGTAAATAATTATACAACTTGTAAATTATTAATTTCTTATCCTAGGATAATTTGAACTCAATTATATTACTTAAAACAAAAACAATTGTATCCACATTGTTGGTAAAAAACATTCTATGCAGATAATCCACTCAATACATATATACATCTTCTCAATGAACTCTCTCAACAACATAGAGTGATACTCCTCTAGCACATCTCTTGTCCTTTGAGAGATCAATCAAAATCTACATGTAGGTAATTCTTGTGGTGATCAATGGTGAAACATGCATGATTTATGTACTAATATCTTATCATATGGAGATTCCTATATAAATTATTAGAGGGTTGTGGTATAAGATCAGATAATAGCTAAATGTAATCTGCAGTTGATTCTAATGTTGCATCGACTTTTCGATGTAGACATGTTTTTAGTTTCATCTTCTAAAAATTAATTCAACAAAAGATATAAATTTAATTACTTTATTAAATTGTAAATTTATTATGTTATGATCTTGGGTTTTCATTACGTTATACTCATCTCAATTAATCTTTGATTATATTCAATTAGTTATTTCAATATTTTATGATTTACCTCTTGGATTAATCATAAATTATAAAAATAAATCTGATTGGGGAGTTCCCCAGTAGTTCTTCCCCTGCTGTCAGGGCATTTATGTTGTTTTAAATTGTTCACATAATAAATTATAATTTTTTAAATAATGTTAATTTGTTTGTAAAATTATTATTAGTTTTAATATCTAGTTTAATTATTATTTAATCTAAATAATGATATCATATATTCATTGTCTAATTTCAAACAAAAATAATAAGTGATATATTATTTTTTATTGATGAACCTTAAAAGAACTCATATATAGTTTCATGGTATTTTGGATGGATTACACAAGAGAGAATTGCATTTTGCATGTTGGGAAATCTGGTCTTCTTGTTTTCTATTCTATTGGGAAACTCATGATTTAATTAGTAATTAATTTTTAAGGTTTTTACATATTACATAATGTGTGAATTTCATACACCATGTATTGACCGATCCATCCTGATGCATGGTTGGCCAGACTACATGACGTGTAACAAGCGTACATAAACTACCAGATTATAAAATGTGAACACAAATTCCACATGATGTTCACATCACATAAACAATGTACACTCCATTAATTTTCATGGAATGAGAACAAATGCACAATCCATATGGTTGTGCCACAAATGGATGATGACATTTTATACACATCATGTAGAACGATAGTACATTACTTATATGTGTCCTAATTATAGTGTGTTTAAAATTAATGTATTACCATTCATAAACCATATAAATATGTACTATTTTTTCATTCAATTGGCTCATGAATTTCATGTCATGTGTTATATATATATATAAATATATTAAATTTATAAGTAATTTTTTTTTAATATTAAGAAAATCATTATACATCTATGTTATAATACATTGATTTCTACATGTGAATTAAATACTAGCACAGTATGTAGTTAACATGTTCTTCACATTGCATCCAGTTGAATCAAACATGCATTGAAAATACTTGATAAGTCCTGCATGTTTCATTTCACATGGTATTGTAGTATTCTAATATAATACACACTCGGTAGTTTAGATGGGAACTCCCCATGTTACCTCCAAGGTATATGTTTATTCACTCTTCTATTTTAAATAAAATTATTTGATGTTTTAAAAATTTTGATTGATGATAATCAAAATAATGTATTAATGATATTTATGATAAAATAATTTATAAATTACTATAGATAATTAATCAATTGATGTGTTATTTAACATAAATAACAATCTCATGAATTAAATAATTTTCTAATGAATTATTAATTCATTTAATGTGTATGGGTGACAATGATATTAGACTGCAACTCTGTTTTTCATTATTATCCATTAAATTTTTTATTAATATTTATTTATTACTTGCATGTCATCCCTCCTCTCATTATATAGAGGAAGAAATTCCAAAATTTTCCTTTTATGTTAACCTCTAAAAATAATCCTTTCATTACCCTAACTTTTTATTGAGTAAAATATTATATTATGGACACAGATTCCGGGAGAGTAATGATTGGTTGATAATTGTTCTGAAGTGAAACCTCTTCATGAGGTACATTAGTGGAAATATGGATATCTGCATCTTTTACAATGCCTTGGATCTTGGTTTTTTTACCCTAGGTGGTTCATATGATAATTGAAAACTATAATAAATAACCATTATAATAATCACAATATCAATAAAATATTATTATTATTTCATTTAAATATGCATGTATAATTTTATTATTGTCATTTTTTCATCAATAGAGTCATTGAACATAAGTATAAAGAAAGATAGAATGAAAATAAATTGGATTATTCATTAACATTATCTATGTCTTAGTAAATAACATAGTTACATAAAATTAATATTATAAATTTTGTAATAATTTTAGAATGTTAAATTTACACATAATTATTAGAATTAGTTCATCTAATGTATTATATTGGTATGTCCTTCCACAACCTGGGTAGGAATCAGACCATATTTAAAAGATTATTACTATCTTCCATTAGATTGATTTCAGTTATTTAGGGAACTTAATTTTTTATTTTGGGCCTATATTATCAATTTCACATTAATGTTTGATCTCATAATTGATTGATAGTGTAACTGGTAGTAAAAGTGTTGAGAAATCCCATATTAAGGATTTCAGGAATGGTGAAACTATTTAACAGATAAAGGAATTGTGGGTTAATGTAGTTGGGAATTTATTCAAAAATAAATAAAATAAAACAGACTGAAAAAACATTTATGATGTTATGGTAAAGGGTATATATATCATTTTCAATAATACATATAATCAAAATGATAATTCAAATCAAAAATTGAATCCAATTAGTATTCCATAAAATTGTGTAAGATAAATAAATAAAAATGTTTGTTATCTTATTTTTAAAATAATCTAATGTACAAAATCTATTCACCTATTTTTTGTAGAAATGATAACTATGACTTCAATCATATCATGTTGATCTAGATGTTAGATGTACAACCTTCCCATGAGAACTATTTTCCCCGATTGGAAGAGGTGCTTTCACAATATCATATTCCCATTAAAGGAAACTATATGTTTTAGAAATCCTCATTCCAATAAAACCTATAATAGAGGTTTGTATTGAAGAATTATCTCTCTATGAAAAAAATTTAGATCATTCTATAGATATCCAATATTTCATGTTATATTTCATATCTAATGAGTTTCTAAATAAACCTGAGTATATGGAATTTTATATAAAAAATTCTCAATTTTTCTATCTCTATGAAGAGAAGGAGAGATAAGAGATATATGGTATATCCTAGGAACTTTTAAAATCAAATCATAGAAGGTCAAAAACTAGTTTATCTCATTTAGTCCTAATGATTGGCTGCATAAATCACTTGGTCAACTTTGCATTAAATTCCATGATGATGTTTGTATATATATGATATTTTTAATATGAACTAAATCCTTATCCAGTGTTATCGTGAATTACACTATGATATATACAAAAAATATTCACTTTGAATATATAACTATTGTATCAATATTGACCAGGGAATGGGGAGGGAATAAACCACAACCCTAATGGAAAAAATTGAAAAAATAACTAGGAAAAGTGGCCCAAGTCATAAAATATATATAGTTACCTTATGCACTTTCAATAAGATAATACAAATATTCAATGGAGGGGGGAAAGAACTGTAATATATGTGATTTGAAAGGAGAATATTGGCCCCTAGAATAGGAACTCGACCCAAAATAAAGATTATACAAATGTTCTTTTGTTATCAAATGTTGTCTTTTTAATTCTACACGTTGGGTATTATATATATCTTGTGTTCTTCACATATGTTTCCAAATATAGGAACCAGGTATATTTTTTAATATTAACAGATATTAGATAGAACATTGAGAATCCAAGTGGGAAAAATTAATTTCTATATATAAGAGACTACAACATTCCTTTGTTAGTCAGAGTGTTTTTTATTTTTAGGAATTTTTATATTTTTGATGTCTTTCTAAAAACATAATATATTTTTCTTGGCTAGAAATGGATGGCCTTATATTAAAATTTTATAATAAATAATCCATATTTTAAAAATAAATCATTTTTAACGATTGGTTATAACAAAATAATGATCTTCATGTACGAAATAATGAAACCCAAATATTATAAACTAATAGTGAATCATGTTTTCACATCTTATATAACACCCTATTTTAGAATTAGTGTATTTGGAAGATAATTAAGAATACTTTGATAATGATATATCATGTTGGTTATTAAGGCTACATTGAGAAAAGAGAACAAGGGTGATTTCATTAATCTTTTAAAGGAAAAAATGAACAATCCACCTAACATGGATTGAGTTAATGTTCTATAGAGATTCTAGGATTGAAACACACTGATTTGCATGATGAATTTCAATTAAAATATGTATGTGGACATTTTTACATCATATCATTTACTTATTAATTGAATGATATAATTATTTTTTAATGATGGGGTATATGACCAAGGACTTTGATAAATTCAAATAATTCAAGAAAGATGTAGAGAATCAACTTGGTAAGATGATATAGTGACCCAATCTAAACATAGTAAAATAAAATATAAATCAAATTTATTTAATTAGTACATAACAAAAAAACCATACACTACATAATGATTTATAGATTTAGTTTCATGGATAACAACTACACAAATATCTTATTTTACTACACTTACAAACAATTTTCTATAATTTTTTTCCTTTGGATGATTTTATAAATATATCACAAGAAATAATAATGTTATTAACATGGTGATTGAAATCATAAAAAATGGTTGAACTCTAAAACCCTCTATAAGAAAAACATATCAAATAATATTGGATTATATACAGGTAGGAGAACATTATGAAGACATAAATTCCATAACAAAATACCAAAATACATAATATGATAATCATATAAATGTTACAGTGCAATAAGATAATAAAAATTTCATTAAAGAACTATAAAATCCATGACATGGTTAAAAAATATAAAAAATCATAGAACATGTGATCTTGATCTTCAAGTAACAAATAAATTAAAAAATGTATAATCGTTAAAATAGTAAAAATCCGGGTAATAAATTACCCCTAGAAAATTTAATATAATTTAGTGAAAAAGTGTTAAATGTGAAACATCCATCATTATTGGAAATTTATAACAAATGAAATCCATGTACCTTATTTGTCTTAGGATAGTCATCCTGTGTACCCTCTTGAATGAGATAAAACCACCCACATACCAGTTTTACATTAGGAAAAACCATCCTATGTAACAATGGACTTTGGATAGATCCTCTCATTTTGACTCTATATCTTGCGACAAATCACCCAATTTAACTCTTGACCTATGAAAAATTATATTTTTTACTTCATTTGATTGGGGTAAAACTCCTAATGCACGTCATTAGCTTGGGATAAATCCTTCTTCTTACCTTTAGACATGGGATAAATCCTCTCGTGTACCGTTTTGAGATCATGAGAAATAAATAGAAACCAATTCATTATATGGTGTGTCACGAACCAATCCGGGTCGACCCTGAACCGGTCACCCGAGCTGGTCCGCGACATGGCCCGAGAGGCGTTCCCGATCCTCCCGGGCTGGCGACAAGCGCCAGGGCATCAACAGAGGCTGTGGGAACGATTTCGCCCAATATAAATAAATAAGACTATAAGATAATACAGAGCAACGCAGAAAAGATAAGTCAAACAAAGTGACTAAATAGGAATAGTTTAAAAAAATAAAACTGACCAAACACAACGTCCGAACAAACTCTGCGCGACCTCGTGGGTCGCTCTCCGACTCAACGATCAAGCGTCGCCCTAGGCGAGCACACTCAAGCTATAGCCTGCACAAACACTAAAAACAGAAAATAACTATAGGTGTGAGTATTAAAACTCAGTAGGATAGCCCGATATCTATTCCCTATTCACTACCTTTAAAATAAAAGAACCATCATTTCATGTTTGAACTACAATTTATAAAAGTATGTTTTTAATAATATTCTACTTAAAAACAAAGTACGAACCATTGCCCTTATCCATTTTCCAAATTTGGGTTCAATTCATTAGTGTCAATGACATTTTAGGGAAAGGGAAAGTGGTGTTTACATTTTCAAATTTGTACAAAGAGGATTAAACACTTTCATGTCAAAACCATTTTTAGAAACCTAATCAAAAGCTATTTACCACTTTCCAAGGAAAAACAATACCCCAGAATACACAAAGTAAAACACACAGCAAGGGAAATGTAGGTATACATGTGAGCATCATAGTCACTACTGCAAGCAATAAAAGCTGAATAGACATGGGGTAACCTAGGAGATCGAGAATAAACCAGAAGACACCAATACATGAGAAATCATCCTTATCGACATGTCACGATGAAATCAAAATGCACAATACGCCTGACCATCCACTCTCGGGCAGGTCGAGGGCAAATCCCATAGTAATAAACCAAATATATCCACCTAATATGGGCCACTAGTCAGTACCATAACCTACCAGTGCAGCAATCATTCTTAGAATATTCTCTCAATATGCCAGATTCCCATGTCTCAAGTGTTTGGAAAAGGGGGTGAGCCAACCGATGCCATCCGAGCATCCAATCAGATATATCTATATATAAAGCACAACAGGAATCACCCCAAGCCACTCCATAGGAAAACCTCTTGTCTTTAACTACTCAAGTACCTAGGAGCCTCCAAGCGCGGCCTCCCAAACAAACAATTGCAACCAAGGCATGAGAGTCATCCTCAAAGGGTTTTTATCAAAACATTTCATCTCTTTTCATAATGTGCCAAACGGGCATTAAATACATTTCACAATCACTACTTAAGCGAAGGTACAACTTCTTTATAAGACAAAACCCAGTTTAAAACCATTTAAAGAACCCCAAAAACACTACGTCACAGACTGACAATATTTTTATAAACCAAACCCAAAACAAAACATTTTATTTTTCCAAATAACCTTTAAGATCCAACCAGACAACTTCATAAAAGAACCAAAGTACTTGTTCACGCTTCAAAAGAAATCATTTCTCATTAAACCAGAACTCTATTTTATATTCCGTAAATTATGTTTAAAATCCAAACATGCATTCTTTCATTATTGGGTGTCCGCTCATCAAAAGGATGTTTCATGTGTCGTGTATAAATTAAACGGCTCCTTTTTACACTAAATAACCATTTAAAAATTAACTATATTATATTAAAAATTAATTATCATATATCATCTCATATTTATTAAAATTAATAAAATATTTATTCTGAACAATTAGGGTGCGCAAGCAGCATGAAATAATATAACTTAAATTTTAAAAGCAGTGCAAAGGGAACCTACCTCACGATCAAAGCGCGACGACAAAACAACTTCCGAATAAAGGCACGATGACACAACATGTGTCTGAAACCACGTGATAAAGTCCGACACTATACATATTCAATACCAAGGACTCAGACACATTCAAAAACTCACTAGAGCATGCGAAACCAAGCGGCGAGAAGAAACACTCACCTTGGAACTGAAGCGCGACAACAACGGAACCTCGGAGACAAGGCGCGGCGATGGCGCTCACTCGGAAACGCCCTACGCGGGTCCTAAAAGTCCTAAGCCAACAAATAAAAACCCACCATCAATTAAAACCCATGATCCAAAAAGAGTACAATGATGAAGATAATAATAATAATAATAATAATAATAATAATAATACTGACAACAACAGAGTAATAAAAATAATAATAACAATAAGAATAAGAATAATAATAAAAAAATAATAATAATAACAATAAAAATATTAATAAGAATAATAATAATAATAACAATAATAATGTGAATAATAATAATAATAATAATAATAATAATAATAATAGTAACAACAAAATAATAATAATAATTATAATAAGAATAAAAGTAATAATAACAAAATAATGGTAATAATAATAATAGTAGTAAAAATAATAACAACCATAATAAGAATAATAAGAATAATAATACTAATAATAAAAGTAAAAATAAAAATAATAATATTGATAATAAAAATAATAATAATAAAAGTAAAATTAAAATTAAAACAAAACAAACCTTAACAGGGGAAGAGAGCGGGTGCAAGGAAGGGTCGAAGGTAGGGGAGGCCGAGCGGGCTGGACGGGGCGCAACGACCGACCGAGCAGGGCAGGAGGTAGAGGCCGGGGTGCGCCGGGTGCGTGGTGGATGAAGGCGGCAGGAGGGAAGGGGTGATGTGGCTACAAGAGGAGAGGGAGGAGCCGCAACACTGGCTACTGTGCGTAGGGAGAGGAGTCCGAGGCAGCGGACAGCGGCTGTAGGGAAAGGACGGGGCGGGGCATGCACCGGGTCTGAGCGGGGAGGCAAGGCAGAAAGGGAAGTCGGCTGGTCATGTGCAGGGGAGCCGGGCATGAGACAAGTGGGCGGCGCGCTGGGCAGAGGAAGGAGAGTGTGCCGGCTGCGCACTGAACAGGGGGCGATGGGATCCTTCTTGCGCTGCACCTAAGGGAGAGGTGGTGTTGCACTGGGTAATATGGCCGTGATAGCCTGCTCATGCGTTAGCAAGGGAGAGCATCAGGTCGCCGGAAGGAAAGACTGATGAGGAGGAAAAAACAGCGTGGAGAACGAAGATCCGGCGAGGAGAATGAAAAACAGGGGCGGCTGGGTCTTCGGTAGACAGAGGCTGGGTTGCACAAGGAACAGGGGGAGCGCGCCGGGAGCTGCGTCGCTGCGGCATGGAGAGGAGTAGGTAGTGGGTTGCGGGGCTCCTGTGGGTAGAGGAAGAAATTTGGGAGGGTCGGGCCTGGACCATATCGCATGGGAGTGGGGGTATGGCGGTGCGCTAGGAGGAGGAAGGATCGGGAATGGGGTTGCCGCAAACCCTACTAAAAAGGGGGTATATGTATATAAGAATAAAATAAATAATTGAATCAATAAATAATGACAAAAAAGATAATAAGGACAATAATAATAATAATAATAATAATTATAATGTTGGTGATCAAAGCTTTAATAATAACATAAAAATGATAAAAATAAAAATGATAAAAATATTCATTTCGTCTTAAACAATAAAAATAATTATTAATAGCCATAAAAATATTAAAAGACAATCTAAATTGACATTTTCTAATTTATTTTAATTCCTCTAAGTCGAAAAGGCCACACAGTTGCATGGGCGAAGCCGCGCGGTGTCGCGCTCCGCACGCGCGCCCGACGACGTCGAACCCAAGATGCATACTTTTTATCAAAACTCAAAACTTTCATCCGAGACTGAACGTGAACCACATCAAAAATAATTTAAAGCCAAATACATCATAAAATAATATAACTTATCAGTTCTGGTTGCGACAATTCTCCCCACTAAAATTCTTTTCTCCCCTAGGAATCCACCCCACTATCCAGCCAATCGATCAACGCCTAAGGATTCTACATTGACAAGATCCAACCTCTTAACCAAAGGACATTTCATCAACCATCTACGCGACTCAACCTCTTCCCAAAACAGACCAACAATAAAGGGGAAGCCTGAATGGACTCCCCACCATAAGGACTCCACTAGCCCCTGATGACGACTTAAGAGAAAACTCAAAAGACTCATGGTGGTTCTCCCCACCATAAAGAACTAACCTACTAGCACCCAACCAGAAAACCAACTTAGACCTGCATCAGGCCTTACCCAAGCTAGAAAGAGCACAATAAGAACATTTTAAATACTTAATATCATCCGAAAGGGGTAGAAGCTTAAATGGATACTTTGCACAACTAAAAACCCTAACCCCTCGGGTGGGGAGGGAGGGCCCAAGGACTGGATCACTGAAACTACGATGTACAGCTACTCACGACCCATCACTTCGGGATGGACACAAACCCGGGCCGCAACTGATTTACATCAGTGGCCCACGCAAAGTCAATTATCAGTAACTTACATCCAAAAGGCACAATTACCGACGTTACATGAGGGATAAGTCCATCGCACAATTTGCGACAAGAGAGAACTACAACGACAGAGAAACCAGAGAAGCAACACCAGAACTATCTCACCACAACGATAGAGGCACGACTTTAACCAAACTATTTAAAATTCCCTGGGGGTTCCTGACTAGGCGATGGCTTCACTCCGAGACCTTTTGGTTGGAGATCTGATGGATGAAGCATCTTCTGCCTCGTAGTCAGGTTCTGAAAGTCCCTTCAAGAAACATACATCTTTTGATTTGAAAAAAAAAATAAAGGACAAGATTTTAAAATTTAAAAACATACCATCATTGAAAGACGAGGTTCGTCAAAAGACCCATGAAGTTCTCCTACATTTCTATCCTAAAAAAACACCCATACAAAGGCCATGATAATAGATCAATTACACTGAAAGGAAACTTACACTGGAAACTTTGAACAAAGACCCTACAACACATTACTTATGAGAACTTCCTCTACGATGCTTCCTTGCAACGCCCCGACAAAATCGTCGCAAGTGACCCAGGCGTCCACATGCCTGGAAAGGCTTCGGAGTGCTTGGGCATGATGACTTCTTGTGACCATGTTTGCCACACTGATAACACACAATAATCTCTCATTCTGAAGAGGATGATGAAAGATCCCGAGGCCTCTTGATTCCACGACCTGCTCCATCCACTTTGATTTGCTTACACATCTCCCTTCCAGAATCTTCACCACTGCTCATAGGGATCGAAGGAGGGAGAACTACTTCGAGCACTCCTGCCATCGCAGCTTCGACATGAAAATCTTGTCTCGCCACCTCGACAAAAGAAATTAGGTTGGACTCTGACACCTTCGACTGTAGATCAGGGCGGAGACCCGTCTCGAAGCGTCGAGCCTTCATGGGGTCATTCATGGAATACTCTGAATCATAAGGGACTAGCTCCACAAAGCGATGGAAATATTCTAACACGGGTCTGTCGCCCTATTGCAGACAACACATCTCCATCCCCTTTCTCACCCTTTCTTCCTCATAGAAATACTAACGAATGAACGAGGCTTTGAAAAGGTCCCAAGTAATCTCTTGACGAGGCTTGTTCCGAGACACTGACTTCCACCACATCCACGGTGAACCTTCAAGCTTGAAGGTCCCAAACTTGACCTTCAATGACTCGGGCAACTCAATGAGGTTAAAGTCCCTTTCAATATTCCACATCCACTCCTCTGCCACGGAAGGGTTTGCTTGACCATAGAAGAGAGGTGGATATAGCTTTCGAAACTCTAGAATAAAATCCTTAGGTTGATAAACCGCACTAGGATCACCCATCGAAGCTTCAAAAGGATGACCGCTGGACAAGGAAAAGTCAAAAACTCAATCAAGGCCAACTAAATGAGCGAATAAAAAGCCTCAAAATCAAACACTGCATAGGTGATAAGTTCAAATGACACGAAAGCAAGTTACTATAACATCAAAACTTTTCTCTTTGAAAAAATCTTTAATTAAAAACAATCTTAGTGGGTTAAACCCTCGCCATTGGTATTCTTTAGAGTCTCACTCATATGCAAGTATTCGTGCCACCTCGGGCATCCATCCACTATACCAGAAATCCATCCACATTTCCATCATACCACTATGCATGTGAGCACTCATAGGAACACCAAGGCCAAAACAAAGAAACGTCATTTTCCAAAAACAAATAATTCATACCATTTCTTTTAAAAAAATACACAAATTAAGCATTTCATTTAAAAAAAACCAGTTTTTTTTTTCAAAACCAACTTTTCTGATTCAAACCACATTCAAAAATCAAGGGAAAACCAAAACAACTCAAATAGGGGACTAGTGTCAGTGGGTGACTTCACCATATGGTTGGCGGCCATATTCCAAACACGTCAGTGACACAAAGATTCTTCTTGGACCATGCCCCTAGCTCTGCATGGCTTTCCAGGCCGCGTGGGTTAGGAGGACTAGTGGCCCAAAACCCCCTTGGTGGATCCCAATCAAAAAACATTTCCATAAAAACCCAAACAAACACATTAAATCGGACATCCCATGGAAACCTGAGGATCGGTACGAGCAAGAGTTTGCGACGCTCTTCCCGCACCCACCCCTCGAGTCCCGAAAATCCTACCCCATCTACCGTGACATCCCAAATAACAAAGGGCGCTCTGAAAAGTGAGGTCGCTAAGAGATAACCTCCTATGATACCATTTTGTCACGAACCAACCCGGATCGACCCAGAACCGGTCACCCGAGCTAGTCTGCGACATGGCCCGAGAGGCATTCCCGATCCTCTCGGGCTGGCGTCAAGCGCCAGGGCATCAACAGAGGTTGTGGGAATGATTTCACCCAATATAAATAAATAATACTGTAAGATAATACAGAGAAGCGCTGAAAAGATAAGTCAAACAAAGTGACTAAACATGAATAGTATATAAAAATAAAACTGACCAAACATGACGTCCGAACAAACTCCGCGTGACCTCGCGGGTCGCTCTCTGACTCAACGATCAAGGGTCTCCCTAGGCGAGCGCACTCAAGATATAGCCTACACAAACACTAAAAACAGAAAAGAAAAATAGTTGTGAGTATTAAAACTCAATAGGCTAGCCCGATATCTATTCCCAATACACTACCTTTAAAATAAAAGAAACATAATTTCAAGTTTGAACTACAATTTATAAAAGTATGTTTTTAATAATATTCTACTTAAAAACAAAGTACGAACCATTTCCCATAACCATTTTCCAAATTTGGGTTCAATTAATTAGTGTCAATGACATTTTAGGGAAAGGGAAAGTGGTGTTTACATTTTCAAATTTGTACAAAGAGGATTAAACACTTTCATGTGAAACCCATTTTTAGAAACCTAATCAAAAGCTATTTACCACTTTCCAAGGAAAAATAATACCCCATAATGCACAAAGTAAAACACACATCAAGGGAAATATAGGTATACATGTGAGAATCATAGTCACTACTGCAAGCAATAAAAGCTGAATAGACATGGGTGAACCTAGGAGATCGAGAATAAACCAGAAGACACCAATACATGAGAAATCATCCTTATCGACATGTCACGATGAAATCAAAATGCACAATACGCCCGACCATCCACTCTCGGGCTGGTCGAGGGCAAATCCCATAGTAATAAACCCAATATATCCACCTACTATGGGCCACTGGTTAGTAACATAACCTACCAGTGCAGCAATCATTCTTAGAATATTCTCTCAATATGCCAGATTCCCATGTCTCAAGTGTTTAGAAAAGGGGGTGACCCAACCGATGTCAGCCGAGCATCCAATCAGATATATCTATATATAAAGCACAACAGACATCACCCCGAACCACTCCATAGGAAAACCTCTTGCCTTTAACTACTCAAGTACCTGGGAGCCTCCAAGCGCGGTCTCCCAAACAATCAATTGCAACCAAGGTATTAGAGTCGTCCTAAGAGGGTTTTTATCAAAACATTTCATCGCTTTTCATAAAGTGCCAAATGGGCATTAAATACATTTCACAATCACTACTCAGGCAAAGGTACAACTTCTTTATAAGAAAAAACCCAGTTTAAAACCATTTAATGAACCCCAAAAACACTACGTCATAGGCTGACAATATTTTTATAAACCAAACCCAAAAAAACATTTTATTTTTTGAAATAACCTTTAAGAGCCAACCAGACAACTTCTTAAAAGAACCAAAGTACTTTTTCATGCTTCAAAATAAATAATTTCTCATCAAACCAGAACTCTATTTTATATTCTGTAAATTATGTTTAAAAGAAAAACATGCATTCTTTCATTATTGGGTGTCCTCTCATCAAAAGGATGTTTCATGTGTCGTCTATAAAATAAACGGCTCCTTTTTACACTAAATAACCATTTAAAAATTAACTATCATATATTAAAAATTAATTATCGTATATCATCTCATATATATTAAAATTAATTAAATATTTATTCTGAACAATTAGGGTGCGCAAGAAGCATGAAATAATATCACTTAAATTTTAAATGCAGTGAAAAGGGAACCTACCGCATGATCAAAGCGCGACGACAAAACAACTTTGGAATCAAGGCGCGATGACACAACGTGTGTCCGAAACCACGTGATAAAGTCCGAATCTCTACATAGTCAATACCAAGGACTCAGACACATACAAAAACTCACTAGAGCACGCGAAACCAAGCGGCGAGAAGAAAAACTCACCTCGGAACTGAAGCGCGACAACAACGGAACCTCAGAGACAGGGCGCGACGATGGCGCTCACTCGAAAACGCCCTGCGCTGGTCCTAAAGGTCCTAAGCCAACAATTAAAAACCCACCATCAATTAAAACCCATGATCCAACAAGAGTACGATGATGAAGATAATAATAATAATAATAATAATAATAATAATAATAATAATAATAATAATGACAACAACAGAATAATAAAAATAATAATAAGAATAAGAATAAGAATAATAATAACAAAATAATAATAATAACAATAAGAATATTAATAATAATAATAATAATAATAATAATAATAATGTGAATAATAATAATAATACTAATAATAATAATAGTAACAACAAAATAATAATAATAATTATAATAACAATAAAAGTAATAATAAAAAAATAATGGTAATAATAATAATAATAGTAATAATAATAACAACCATAATAAGAATAATCAGAATAATAATACTAATAATAAAAGTAAAAATAACAATAATAATTTTGATAATAACAATAATAATAATAAAAGTAAAATTAAAATTAAAACAAAACAAACCATTACAGGGGGAAGAGAGTGGGTGCAAGGAAGGGGCGAAGGCAGGGGAGGCCAAGCGGGCTAGCCGGGGCGCAGCGACGAACCGAGAAAGGCAGGAGGCAGAGGCCGGGGTGTGCCGGGTGTGTGATGGCTGAAGGTTGCAGGAGGGAAGGGGTGATGCAGATATAGGAGGAGAGGGAGGAGTCGCAGCACTGGCTGCTGTGTGTAGGGAGAGGAGTCTGAGGCAGCGGACCGCGGCTGTATGGAAGGGACGGGGCGGGGCATGCATCGGGTCTGAGCAGGGAGGCAAGGCAGAAGGCGAAGTCGGCTGGACACATGTAGGGGAGCTAGGCAGCAGACAAGTGGGCAGCGCACTGGGCAGAGGAAGGAGAGTGTGTCGGCGGCGCACTGAACAAGGGGCGATGGGGTCCTTCTTGGGCCACACCTAAGGGCGAGGTGGTGTTGCACTGGGTAGTAGGGTCGTGACAGCCTGCTCATGCGTTAGAAAAGGAGAGCGTCAGGTCGCCGGATGGAAAGACTGACGAGGAGGAAAAAAAATAGTGTGGGGAAGGAAGAGCCGACGCGGAGAAAGAAAAACAGGGGGCGGCTGGGACTTCGGTAGACAGAGGCTGGGTTGCACAGCGAACAGGGGGAGCGCGCCGGGAGCTACATCGCTACGGCAAGGAGAGGAGGAGTTAGTGGGTTGCGGGGCTCCTACGGGTAGAGGAAGAAGGTTGGGTGGGTCAGGCCTGAACCAGATCACATGGGAGTGGGGGTATGGCGGCGCGCTAGGAGGAGGAAGGATCGGGAATGGGGTTGCTGCAAACCCTACTAGAAAGGGGGTATATATATATATATAAGAATAAAATAAATAATTCAATAAATAAATAATGACAAAAAAAATAATAAGGACAATAATAATAATAATAATAATAATAATTATAATGTTGGTGATCAATGATTTAATAATAATGTAAAAATGATAAAAATAAAAATGATAAAAATATTCATTTCGTCTTAAACAATAAAAATAATTATTAATAGCCATAAAAATATTAAAAGATAATCTAAATTGACATTTTCTAATTTATTTTAATTACTCTAAGCCGAAAAGGCCACACAGTTGCATGGGCGAAGCCACGCGGTGTGGCGCTCCACCTGCGCGTCCGACGACGTCGAACCCAAGATGCGTACTTTTTATCAAAACTCAAAACTTTCATCCGAGACTGAACGTGAACCACATAAAAAATAATTTAAAGCCAAAGACATCATAAAATAAAATAAATGCTTAGTTCTGGTTGCGACATGGTGATATAGGACCCCACATATAATCATCCATACATACATGTTCCATTACAAATCAATAAAAATGATATCATAGTGAAGAAATGGGAATAATGGGATTCTTAAACATCTAAATTTGAAACATTCAAATTCAATAGAGGACCAAATAAATAAAATGAATTTCATAAAACATCTATATGAAATAAAGAATCTTCATGAATTAAATTGTTTAAAAATTTAAACATGATCACAAACAATTATCACATAACCGTAATAAAATAAATTATATTATATCAAAGATATCAGTTTTTAAATAGAATTATATCAAAATAACTTATTGAGGATGATAAAAATTTTACTTCATAAAATATAAAACATTGATTAGAAATATAACTAAAAATATAAAACATTTAAACATTTTTTAAACATTTATTTATAAATTAAATTATTAAAAAGTAGTAAATAGAAAAATAATTCTTTTAAAAAACTAATATAAATAGTAACAAATAAGGTAAACGAGAATATTGATGATTTTTTTTAAAAATTCATATGAAAATAATTTTAAGAACATTTAATCGTAAAATAATTATTCATAATTCATACATAAAATGGATATAATATTCTAATGTAGAGGAAGCAAAAATACATTGAAAATTCATAACATGAAAAAATATTGTTTAAAAATGGAATAATGAAAGATCCATAATGTATTAAATAGATGAACTGAAAAAATATTTCAAATATTTATTTATAAAAAAATAACTATTTTTTGAAACAATTAAATGAAATAAAATATAGAAGATGATAATGTGGAGCAGATTGGAACACTTTCAATTTATAAGTGATGGAAAAACGTTTTAAAAGTTTTAATATAAACCTGTTATAAACCCAAATAATTAAAAGGATAATGAAACCATTATTTTTGAATGATTGAGGGGATGATAAATGGACTTGGAGATATTTTTTTCTAACATCATGAAAATTATTGATGTTTTGGTATGTAAAAGAATTGATATTTATTGAAAATACATTTAAAGGAATGAGAATTATAGTAAAAAAAATGTTTTTTCACAATACCATAGAATCATCAATAAATCATTGTTTTTTTGTTAAAAAATATTTAACCTATAAATAAATTTAACATAAAAAATCATCATCACTTATAATAGATCAATCATGAATTATAGTACTAAAATATGAGAGATTATTAACCAGTTATTAGATTTGAGTCATGGAAAAATATTACAAATTGATGATCATTTAAATAAAATCCTTATGATAAATAGATATTAAAATTGATCTTTATTTTTCATTAGTAAAATTTAATTAATGATATAGTATCTCAAATATTTTTTACATACACCATATAATTAATTATGATAATAATATAAAATGTGTCTCGTCGATGGAAATTTTAAGATGATGTCATAAATGGCATGGGTAAAAATTCTAGTAAAATCTCCATAAATGAGGGAGAATTGAAATAAACTTCAAATACCAATAATAAAATGTACTTAATGATATTTCATATCAATTAAAAATTATAAAAACCATTTAAATAGGAATTCATTCATATATATGAACTATTTTTCCATAAAATTAAATTGCGATGAAATCCCTTACCATGTTCCAGAATCATTCTCCACATGGTATTAAAATATTTATTAACTAAATTATGTTTATTAGATAAATTATTATAAATATTTTACTTATAAATTATATTTTATGTGGTCTATTTTTAATAATATTGAATTCAATTTTTATATATTTCCTCAATTTGTTTATGTGAAAATTTAATCGGTGTTGTCATATTTTGGAAATATTATTGAAAAAATATTTTAGATAAATAATTACATAAATACCTAAAATAATATTTCCACAAACATATAATAATAATTATTTTATTAAAATATTATATTAAATCTATTTTTTATGTTTCTATGGTAATATATTATATGATATCAACGCATTTTTCCCGTAGGTGGTAAAATAAATCCAAATATAAACATAGGCTAACTCAATTGGTGAGTATAGGTTCTGATGTGTTCGTTTTGAGAATATATTAGAAAAATAGAATTATAAAGAAATTTTTATTTTATTTATACTATTTAAAAATATTTTAATATCTATATATAATTCATTAAAATATTGATAAAATCCATAAACATTTAATTATTGATTGGTGTGTCTTCACATATGCATTTTTACCATTTCTAGTTCTCAACTATTGAGAGGGGGTGAATGTCAACATTAAATTGAAATTTTATAATAATAATTTCATGATATATATCATATTTATTCATAATTACCATGACTATGAGTATCAATAAAGGGAGGTAATGAGAAAAAATAATTAATGTTGCTTCATAGTGGAAATACTTCGCTCAATTCAGTAGAAATGTTATTTTATATTTCCAAGAGTGTTGAAATAAATAACAAATTATTTTACAATTAATATATCAAAAAATATAAAAAATATTTATATTTTATTCAACATATTATAATTTTTATAATATATTATGAAGAGTAAAATTATGCTGAAAAAATTATGAATGAAATAAAACCAACCCTGGTGATGTGATCTTTATTAGGATGTTCCCTTGAAATTAACAGATTGATGACAAATATGATTGAAATGGGAATATTTTTTTGTGAGAGGGTTCTAGATAGTGTAAAAGGAATTATTTTAAAGAACAAATCTATGTTTAAGTGTATCATTAAAGGATGGTAGTGATACCATTTTATAAGAGGACAAAAGGGTCACTTTTAGAAATAATCATCAGTTTTCAACAATAGCATGACACTATTCAAGGGAAAATGACTCAAAAGTAGACAAAAAGGGATTGGGTATTGGAAAATTTCTAAAATACTCGCATACATTCATTTTGGGACTTGTTATGATTAATATAAGGAATTTTATTTATATTTATTCTAGTAGAAAAATTTAATTTTACCACGATTAAATATTTAAATCATTAGTAATTAATATTAATGTAAAAATTATGATTTTATCGATTTTATAAATTGAAAAAATATTATTTATAATTTTAAAATTATTTTAAAACACAAAATTATATGTATTTGAATTTAATTATTTTTAAATAAACAAAAACAATCAGTTAAATATACTATTTTTTAAAAAAATAACAATTTAAGAATTTAATTTATATATTATCCGTATTTATCTTATTAATTAATTTTAAATAAATAAATTGGTTTTCTTTATAATATAATATGGAATAAACATTTATGTAATGGGAAGAACAATTTTTTCCCACAAAATATATAATTAGACAAAAGGTGCATTATATTTTTTTTAATTTATCATTTTAATTTAGTTTAAAAAAGAATTTAATAAAGTATTAAAAGAACAATGAATATTTTAAAATGAATAATTTTATTCACTAAATATATATATTATTACTATTTTTTTAAATTTTCTTGGGAAAGATTTCAAAATGATAAAATCAGAAAATTTATAATTTATGAAATACATGTATTTTTTGATTGGAAATAAACCATTTTAGAGTACTCAAAAAAGGAATACTATGTAAATTATAACATGGGAAATTCGAAAATGAATTTTGGTTTATATGATGTTGTTGAACTCACCTGTTTTGATAATCCCAATTATGGTTTTACATACTTTGATAATCCCAATTAATGTATATATATATTCTAATTCGCTCAATATAAGATATTATACTATCAATATAATAATAATATTAAAATACTCATTGAAATATGATAATCAATGTTTATCCATGTTTATATATGTTCTGAAGTTTTCTAACCCAATTGGATATGGTTTGCATAAAACAGATAAGTGTTTGTCATTGATCTGCATATAGCTACTAATACAGAGCTACCAGTACTTAGTATACCGATATACTTAGTCTACCGATAGACAGAGTCACTGATAAGATAATGTCACTGATACGCAGAGCTACCGATATGTAGAAATCCACCAGTAGGCATAGAACAAAGCTACCGATACAGAGTTACCGATAGAATATGTCTTCGGACAATACAAAATGAAGCTACCACTATGCGTAAGTCTACCGATGCACATAATCACTGGAACTAACAAAGAGCGACTGATACAATGTAGAGCTACCGACAGACTAGAGATACCGATAGACCAAGAAATACTGATAGACAGAGTCACCGATAGAACAAGGTCACAGATGCAGATAGCTATCGATAGACAGAGTCACTAATAGAACAAGGTCACATATGCAGATAGCTACCGATAGAAAAATTCTACCGAGCTACCAATAGAGTAAGTCTACCGATAGAAAGAGCTACCGATACACAGAGCAAGAGCTACCGATATCAAGAGCTACTGATACAAGTGCAAAGAGCTACCAAGCCAAATTCAAAGATCTACTTATGTAAGGGAACTGCTACAAAGAATCCACCATACACGTCTACCAATAGGAAGCTACTAATGAATGACCAACCAGTCAAACTCTATATTCTCAATACTATTTATTTATTAATCTAATAGTTACATTTGATTTTTTTAATGTAGTTAATGTTATTTAATGATATCTGTTTGCGTGTCAGGGAACCGTACCTAGTACCCATGAAAAAAAAGTAATCATTCCACTTTTCCAGAGCTGATAGCTATAAAAGGAAAGATAAAGAACTAGCTAAAAAAAGGGAGTGTGCGAACATAGAGATCGAATGATACAGAGAGAATCAAGGAACTAAGAAGGCACACAAAGGGTGAAAAAGAAAAAGTCTCAACAACATTCAAATGTGGTGTATTCACACAAGGCAACATCCATAATCCAAGAACACTGGACATACACTAAGATAATCATTCTAGAGGAGAACACAAGCTGCATCTTGAGTGAAGAACTACAACAAACACATCATGCACTCAGGATGATAAGATGAACCAAGGAAGAAAATGATACTCTATTTTTCTGAAAAACACCAGAGAGGGACTCAGAAGCTTTTTTGACAAATCAAACGAGTACAGAGCTACACTGCCAATCACTAAAGCTTTTCTAAACTGATCCATAATTTTTTAGTGATTCTTTCTTTATATTTCGACCAGTGTGTGTACCCTGTTTATTTTACACACACACACTGTCTCATGAGCTAAGCTGGAAGATTCTTAAATCATCATTCAAACTCTATATATCATTTGTATCTCACTATGGATAGTGGTAGATGTCGAGTAAGACCTGGACAGCTATGAGCTGTTGTTTGTTTTCCCACGTAGAACTGTGGTAGAGGTCTTTGTACCTAGACTGTGTGTTCACTGTTGTTTACCCCGATCCAGGGTGTGGATCAATTTATATAAATTGTTTGAGAGGACTAAGTCTTGGCTTGAGACTGAACATCTTGGTTACCTCTGATGTGCATTTTAGTTTAACTCATAAGTATACTATATATTTCATATTCCGCTACTAACTACTTTGAAATATAATTTTTTTAAAGTTACTTTGATAGTTAAATTAGAAAGTGTTAATAATTATTGTAAACTATTAAGTTAGTTTCAAAAGTTAATTTAATCTTCAGATTAAATTAATTGAGACCTAATCAAACTTTGAGAATCTAATTGAACATTTACACTTTGTATAAATTCAATATAGTTTAACATTGTTTTTAAATAAGGATATTTTAAGAGAAATGATTTTTATCAGAAATTTTAATTGGAACTCAATTCACCCCCCCTCTTGAGTGTCCACTCTGACCAACATTTGGTATCAGAGGATTTTTTTGTTGATACAAGTTTTCAAAAAATTCAGTTTTTCAACTGTGATTTTAGTTGCATCTTTAAAGATCTTAAACTCCTGTTAGTTCTAAATTTTATCTCTTTAAAATTATTCTATAAAATCTAGCTATGGATAATAGACTAGAGGGTGCTACTAATAACTGGACACCTTTCTTTAATGGTACAAACTATGCCCAGTGGAATCTTAAGAGGAAAATTCATTTAGAAAGTATGGGTTTTGATATCTGGACTACTATAGAATCTCAATATAAAATTCCAGAAACTAGTAGAACAAATTGGGATGAACCTACAAAGACTGCTTACAATAATAATTGTAAATCTATAAATGCCCTGTATTGTGATTTAGTAGATGAAGAGTTTAATAGAATATCTTCTTGCAAAACTGCTTATGAAATTTGGGACACTTTGGATGTTTCTCATGAAGTAACAACCAATGTTAAAGAAATGAGGCTAAATACTTATTCTATTAAATAAGATAATTTTAAAATGAAGACTGATGAACCTATTTCTAACAGGTATCTTAGGTTCAATGAGATTGTCAACACTATGAGCTCTCTTGGAAAGGCTGTTCCATCAAAGGAACAAATTATGAGGATATTAAGATGTCTACCAGAAAGATATAGAGGCACTTCTGTTTCAATCAGAGAATAATCTGACATTGGAGATCTTATTGTTAAAAAGTTTATTGGTAAATTAATGATGTATGAGGAAGAACTTAAGGTTAACAAGGAAGAAGATGATGAACCCAAGAGAAAGTCTATATCTTTAAAGTCCACTACATCTAAGAGCAATGACAAAGAGAAAATACAGGTACCTACTGAAAGTTCAACTGGTGAAGATTCAGATTCAGATAGTGATGAATAAATGGCTCAAATAGCCAGGAGATTTAAGAAGTTCTATAGGAAGTAGAAACTCTTTAGAAAATCAAATTACGAAGGAAATTATGACAACAAGGGTCACTGGAAGAAGGATTGGAAGAAGTCTTATAAGGAAGATGATATAATCTACTATGAATGAAAAAGGAAAGGACACATCAAGGCTGACTGTCCAAAACTAAAATTCAAAAAGAAATATGATTATAATGACAAGAAATACCAGAAATCCAGGAAAGCTACTTGGAGTGCTTCAGAAGACATCACAAGTGAATCTAAAATTTCTAATTCTGACAAGAATCGTGCCAACATGTGTTTCATTGACAACACATCTGAGGTAACCTTTGATACTCTTATTTTGAATTCCTATTATTCTAGAGATGATGTAGAATTTGATTCTGATTTTGAAGATTTGTCTAAGGCTGAATTGTTTGAATATTGTAACTTGCTAGAAGAAACATTTAATGAACTTAAGGAAAAATATAACTCACTAAAGAAACAGAATGCTCTTACTGAAAATGTTAAATCTGCCTTTGATATAGAAAAAGAAAAGAATGCTCAACTGTTAAAGGAAAATACAGAAATGAAAATGTCTAATGAGAAACTTATAAAGGACATAGAAAAGTTCCAAAAGGGAAAAGATAAACTTACTCAAATGTTAGGGAAGAAATTTTCACAAAAATACACTACTGGTTTGGGATACTAACCCGGAAAGAGATAGTTTACTAAAACTCGATTTATTTCCAAATATGGACAAAATTATGCTTGTTCCAGTTGTGGAAATTCATATGATTAAACTAGTTATTCACATAGTTATAGATCAAATAAAGTTTATCATTCAAAATATTTTGATTCTGTAAATTATATGAGACCCATAAGAAAAATTTGGGTACTTAATGTTTTGATTGGTAACCTCTTTGGACCCAAGAATATCTGGGTACCAAAATCATTTTATTTTTAAATCTGTTTTGTAGGAGACTTGATTAACGAGTTATCACAAGAAGGTATGGTACTTGGATAGTGGATATTCAATAAATATGTCTGAAGATTACTCATGATTTAAGAGTCTAATAAAAGTTGATGGAGGTTGTGTCACCTTTGGTGATAATTCTAAATGAAAAATCATTGGTCTAGGCCAGATTGGTAACCGTGATTCATTTTTGATTTCTAAAGTTTTATTTCGTGATGGACATAAGTATAACCTATTATGTATTTCTCAATTATGTGATGATGGATTTAATGTTAAATTTGAAAATGATTCCAGTAATTTTTTTAACTCTAAAAATGTTTTAATATTTTCTTCTTTAAGAAATGAAAACGTTTATGTTGTTGATCTGAATTGTTTAGCTAAGCAAAATGTTACTTGATTAAATGCCTTTCATAATGAGTATTGGCTTTGGCACAGAAGATTAGGACACTGCAACATCCATTAACTTAGAAAATTGACTAGGAAGAGCTTGGTTAGAGACCTACCCAAACATGAATTACCAAATGAGAAAGTTTGTAATCCCTGTCAAAAGGGAAAGAAACATAAAGTTTCTTTTAAATCAAAGAAAGAAGTTTCAACTTCTCAACCTATTGAGTTGGTTCACATGGACTTGTTTCGAACTTCTAGAGTTTCTAGTTTAATTGGTAAGCACTATGTCTATGTCCTAGTAGATGACTTTTCAAGATATACTTGGGTATACTTCTTGGCTCACAAAAGTTAATCTTGTTCTTACTTTGTTAAATACTCCAGGTCTGTAGAAAACCTTAGTGGACTTAAGATTAAAACCTTGAGAAGTGATCATGGTCGTGATTTTGAAAATCATGAATTTGAATCTTATTTCTCACATAATGGCTAGAGTCAAAACTTTTCTGCTCCTAAGACACCTCATCAGAATGGTGTAGTAGAAAGAAGAAACAGAACCCTTGAAGAAATAGCAAGAACCATGCTTAATGAGTATGACCTGCCTATTTATTTTTGGACTGAAGCTATGAATATAACTTGTTATATTATTAATAGAGTCTTAATTAGACCTATTCTCAAGAAGATCCCATATGAACTATGGAATATTTGAAAACCTAAAGTTAGTTACTTTAGAGTCTTTGGCTGTAAAGTTTTTATTCTCAATACAAAGGATAATCTGGATAAGTTTGCTTCTAAGAGTGATGAAGGAATTTTTCTTGGTTATTCTATAACTAGGAAAGCCTATAGAGTTTTCAATAAGAGAACCAAGTGTTTGGAAGAATCTGTTCACATCAAATTTTATGAAACTGATCCACATGAACCTAAGTCATCTCTTGAAAATCTTGAAGAAGATTTGACTGTTTTGGACCTTAATGATAAATCTAAAGAACCTGCTGTAAAAATATCCAGTTCTGGACATATTCTAGAATCTGCTTCTGTTGAACTCGAACTTATAGATGATCCTAAAATTTATAGTCCTACTTTTACTAGATCAACTAGGATTCTAAATAATCATCCTTTAGAAGCTGTTGTTGGTAATCTTGATAGAGGGACACATACTATAGCTTCTCTAAGAAACCAGGTTGAACATCAAGCCTTTCTTTCACAGCTAGAACCTAAAAATTTCAATGATGTTATCAATGATGAATTTTGGGTAATGGCTATGCAATAAGAGTTAAATCAATTTGAAAGAAACAATGTCTGGGAATTAGTTGACAGACCCAAGGACACTTTGACAATAGGCACTAAATGGGTATTTAGAAACAAAGTGGATGAATAAAAAAACAAAGTTAGAAACAAAGATAGGCTAGTTGCACAAGGATATAGTCAAGAGGAAGGTATAGACTATGATTAAACCTTTTCCCCTGTAGCCAGATTAGAAGCCATTAGGATTTTACTTGCCTATGCTGCTCATCTGAATTTCAAGTTATATCAAATGGATGTCAAAAGTGCTTTTCTAAATTGTTTTATAATTGAAGATGTTTTTGTTGAATAACCACCTGGATTTACTAATCCTCATTTTCAAAATCAAGTTTTTATACTTTTTGAAGCTTTATATGGTTCAAAACAAGATCCAAGAGCTTGGTATGATAGACTTAGTAATTTTATTATTTCAAAAGGTTTTACTAAAGGGATTGCTGATCCAACTATTTTTATTAAAATAATTTCTAAAGTTGTTATAGTAGTTCAAATTTATGTTGATGATATTATTTTTGGTTCTTCTAAACATTCATTATGTACTTATTTTTCAGAGTATGAAAAAAGAATTTGAAATGAGTTTAATGGGAGAACTCAAATATTTTCTTGGATTTCAAGTTATCCAAAATGAAAATGGTATTATTTTGAATCAAAGTAAATAGACAAAATATCTTTTAAAAAGTTTTGGATTGGATATTATTAAGGAAAGTGAGACTCCTATTAGTAAAATCTATAAATTGGACGCAGATGAAGCTGGGAAACTAGTGAATCAAACCAATTATAGAGGTATGCTTGGAAGCTTACTTTACATTACCGCTAGTCGACCAAATATTATGTTTAGTGTATTTATGTGTGCAAGATTACAAGATAATCTAAAATAATCTCATTTACGTGTTGTTAAAAGAATTTGTAATATATTAAACACACTGTAAACTTAGGTTTGTTTTACCCAAAAGGAAAATCTTTTGAGTTAATGAGTTATTCAGATACTGACATTGCTGGTTGCAAGTTGGATAGAAAAAGAACATCTGGAACATGTCATTTATTGGGGAAATCCTTTGTATCTTAGTTTAGTAAGAAGTAGAAATATGTAGCTTTGTCCACTGCCAAAGCAGAGTATATAGCTGCTGGTAGTTGCTGTGCACAAATTCTGCGGATGAAACACACTCTTTTGGACTGTGGATATGATTTTAAGCATGTTTCTATCAACTTTGAAAACACTAGTGCAATAAATATTTTGAATAATCCTATGTCTCACTCTAGGACCAAACACATTGATGTAAGGAACCATTTCTTTAGAGATCATTACCAAAAGGGTGATGTTACTCTTGAATTTATAGGTATTGAACATCAATTAGCTGACATTTTCACCAAAGCATTGAGTTCAGATAGGTTAAGTTACATTAGACATGAGTTAGGAATGATTAACCTTGATCGATAGCTACCTCACCGATGAGGATACCTCACCGATGTGGATACCTCACCGATGTAACCTCACCGATGTAACCTCACCGATATAACCACACCGATGTAACCTCACCGATGTAGATACCTCACCGATGGACCTCCCTGATAGGAATTCTCACCAATAAACCCTACCGATTAATGCGTTGTTTTAAACTTATGTCTGCCACCAGAATATGATTCTTTTTTTACTTTATTTCATTTTATTTATTTATTTTATGATTCATAAATGATAAAAACTATGTCCTAGATACTTCTCAATCCACCGAGCGTCAAACCATTACCCTCAAACCTTAGCTCCCGAATCTCTAGAGAACCCTAAATCCCTCGAACCAGAGATGGAAAAAACCAAACTTCCTACCATCAGAGATGACTCTGATGAGCCGAAAGAAAAGAAGCAGAAGTCCAAGCTAGAATCAAGTGGTAGTGTAGGAAAAACAAGGTCGGGTAGGCGACCAGTGAATCCTGATTTACAAAATAGAGTTATTGTGATTGAAAAAGGGTTGTGCGTGGAATGGTTGCTGCCTAGCAAGTCGTTTGTATCGAAGTGCTGGAAGATCAAAAGTGGGTAGATTTATTTTCAAACAATAATGACCCTTTCTATCCAAAGCTAGTGAAACTATTTTATGAGTTTGTAAGATTTGAGAAATCATAAGATAAGAACCGAGTGACTTATTTTTTGAATGGAAAGGAGATGTCATTTTCAAATGTTGAGTGGGATGAATGCCTAAACGATCTTCATGAAGGTGTATCTTGATATGTCTCGTCAGTTATGCCACCTACAAGAGATATATTCGATTATGATACTGCCTCGGAGGAGCTCATCGGTGATGGAAATCAAATAAATGTAGTGGCTTCTGTAATGGATGGAGAGAATAGATTTTTGTTCAAATTTGTTCAGCATGTCTTAATACGAAGGAGAGTAGACTTTGTGAATTTAAGATATCAGGATATCTATCTCCTGCATCACTTGAGACATTCTGTAAAATTAAATCTGTGCAGATTTTTGATGATCCAAATGGAAGAAATTACAAGTCCAAAATCAAAGACTAATGCCCTATTCTTTTCCAAGTTGATCTCAGTGATGGTCAAAGTAAAAGGGGTAGCTGAGTCTCAAGATGAGACAACAGTATTGAGTAACAACTTCTTTATCACAACCATAGTTTGAAAATACATGAAGATAAATTGGAACCCATGGAGAGGAGAGTGGGTTAATGATGACCAGAATGTATATGATAAATTCAATCATGTGAATCATCCTTCAATACCCAAGGATGTGAGGGATCTAGGTCAATGACTTGATGAAGAAGAACCTGAATACAGTAATGAGACTAAAGAAGAAGAGACTTCTATGAATTTTGGAAGAGATACAGACTTACCTACAAGTCCTACTGCTAAAATTGTATCTTCTAAAAAGGAAGCCTTTGTATAAGGAGAGACTCCTACTGATGAGGAAGACCAACCAGCCCCTGAGTATAAAGAATAAAATGAGAATGAATCTGAAGCCTCTGATTCTGTCTGCTTAAGTCTGAGTCCATTAATTGGAAGCTCATTTGTGCCTACTGAGGATGTAGTAGGAGAAATTGAAGGATATATACCTAATCCAGAGGACTCTCAAGATGTTGCAGAGATGGAATTGATTGTATCAGATTCTCCTCAGGAAGAAAGACCCGCTGAGAATTCCCTTGTTATACAAGATACTACACCCATTGAGGGGGAACATCAAACCATGTTTGTAAGTGTGACAGTGGCTATTGATATTGAGGACTGGAAAGAAGAACCAGGTTTTGTGGTTTTTGGATTCGACTATCCTGATTCTGATAATGAGTCATCCCTCAATAGACCAAAAATCATTTATGATGTTGAAACTAAGTTTCTACCTAAAGATGTGGTCAGAATGCATGACCTGGATACTTTGAAGAAAAATCTTATTGACGGTTTTGTGGAAGAGACAACGAAGATGGAATCTTCACTAGTGTCATCAATCCAATCGATTATGACCGAGTTAGTGGCCAGCATAGCAGCTGAAATAGCACCTTTTGTGATTACTCTTGCTGATATGATCACCAGGGATAACTTTGAATCCTTAAAGGATGATCTAAAAGAGTCCTTTAGTGCTTCTGTTGCTGAGTTGAAGAACTTATTTGTTGAAGAGATGAGTAACCTGGAAAAATATTTTGAACACTATATAGGTTGTAATTTGTCATCCTTTGTGGCTGAAATAGTAGAAGAAGTTACAGACTGCCAGACTCAAGTTTCTAGATTAGAAGATGATGTTGAAGCTCTAAAGAAATATGTTATCTCTTTAGACTCTTACATGAGTTCAAAATCCCAAGAAGAAAAGTACTTAGCCTATGTCAAAAGTGTTATAAGCTATATGGTTTCAGTTTTTGATGGTTTTAAAACCTCCATGAAAGATCATGTAAAAACCTAGGATTCCCAAGTCCAAAATCTGACCAGTGGGTTAACCAAAAACTTCAAGGAAACAGTAACCTTCTCTGTTTGTTCTGTTGCTTCTAAACCCTCAGTTGATTTGAATCAGATTCGAGTTGTGATGAAGGAGGATCTTGGTTTAGCATCAAACAGTGGCTCTATGGACTCATTCGACCAGAGAAAAGTTGTTCTTTCTACTATAGATTCAGTTAGGGAAATAATGAAGATAGTCCAAGACTATATGAGAGAATCTTCTGCCTCTCAGAAATAATTGAAAGACAAGGTGGACTCCTATTTCCAAAATATTTACACCATGCATCAACTCAACAATCATTTCAAACTTCTATTGGAAAACCTGAAGTTACTTCCTATCAATCAAGCCTTTAGAGAGCAAGTCCGCAAACTAAGGGAATTAACTCCAGCCATGGACAAATTCATGGAGAACAAGGATGACTTCATATCTCTTATGGAGAGAGGAGGAGGAATAATTATGGATTTCAGAAATCTTTTGCTACCTTTCTTGCATGTCGATGCTAGGCCAGTGATTGTACATCCTGGTATACCTGCCTCTACCTCTATTACTTCTCCTGTTCAGATGACTCCTGCCCAATCCATTCGAAGCCATACACCTATTATCACTCAAAGAGATCCTCAGTACAGACCAAGAATAGTTTCAGTTTCTCAGCCTCCTATGATCATCTCTGGTTCTCCTAAGCCCTCACCAGCATCCACACAGTATGAATCCTCTTCTGATCCAAAGAGAAAATATCACATTGAGGATGTGGATTGAACAAGAGTCTAAAATGTTTGATAGGAATCCATTGTATTCTGTTTTATTTTTATGTAGCCTTTTTGAAACATATAATACAATTGAATTTCATTTATTTCTCTTTTTTTTCCTATTCTCTTTATTGTTTCCCAACTTTTTTGTTTTTCACAAAGGGGGAGAATGTATCAACGAGGGATAAATATTCTCAAAGGGGGAGAAATATTATCTAAGGAAGAGCTATCATGCTTTGCCCTTCTAATATCATTGCATTTAATTTTACCTATGATACATTATGTTATATAACGTACTGTTTTCTATGAGATAATTTCATTTAATGATATATCCTCTGATACGACTACCAATTGTTTTAAAACTATAATATCATAAGTTGTGATTATCAAAAAGGGTGATATTGTTGACCTCACCTGTTTTGATAATCCCAATTATGCTTTCACATACATTGATAATCCCAATTAATGTTTATCAATATTCTAATTCACTCAATCTATGATATTCTACTATCAAGAAGATAATAATATTAAAATAATCCTTGAAATATGTTAATCAATGTTTATCCATGTTTATATAAGTTCTGAAGTATTTCTAACCCAATTGGATATGGTTTGCATAAAACAGATAATTGTTAGTCACTGATCTACATATAGCTACTGATATAGAGCTACTGGTACTTAGTTTACAGATAGAAATAATCTACCAATAGACAGAGTCACCGATAAGCTAAAGTCACCGATACACAAAGCTACCTATATGTACAAATCCACCGGTAAGCATAGAACAAAGCTACTGATATAGAGTTATTGATAGAACAAGTCTTCCGATAGTACAGAATGAAGCTACCACTGTGCACAAGTCTACAGATACACATAATCACTGGAACTAACCAAGAGCGACCGATACAAAGTAGAGCTACCAACAGACCAAAGCTACCGATAGACCAAGAGCTACCGATAGACAGAGTCAGCGATAGAACAAGGTCACAGATGTAGATATCTACTGATAGATAGAGTTACCGATAGAACAAGGTCATAGATGCTGATAGCTACCGATAGAACAAGTCTACCGAGCTACCGATAGAGTAATTCTACCAATAAAAATAGATACCGATACATAGAGAAAATGATACCGATACACAGAGCAAGAGCTACCGATATCAAGAGATAACGATACAAGTTCAAAGAGCTACCGATCCAAATTCAAAGAGCTACCAATGGAAGGGCACTACTACACAAAATCCACCATACACGTCTACCAACAGGAAGCTACTAATGATTGACCAACCAGTCAAACTCTATATTCTAAATACTATTTATTTATTAAGCTAACTGTTTCATTTGATGTTTTTAATACAGTTAATGTTATTTAATGATATCTGTTTTCATGTCAGGGAACCGTACCTAGTACCCATGCAAAAAGCAATCATTCCTTTTTGTATGAGTTGAAATCTATAAAAGGGAAGATAAAAACCTAGCTAAAAAAAGGGAGTGTGGGAACACAGAGATCGAATGATATAGAGAGAATCAAGGAACTAAGAAGGCACACGAAGGGTGAAAAAGAAAAAGGCTCAACAACATTCAAATGTGGTGCATTCACACAAGGCTACATCCATATGCCAAGAACACTTGACATACACGAAGCTACTCATTCTAGAGTAGAAAACACGCTCCATCTTGAGTGAAGAACTACAAAAAACACTTCATGCACTCAGGCTGATAAGATGAACCAAGGTAGAAAACAATACTCAATTTTTCAGACAAACACCAAAGAAGGACTCAAAAGCTTTTCTGAAAAATCAAACGAATCCAGAGCTACACTACCAATCACTAAATATTTTCTAAACACATTCATAATTTCTTTAGCGATTCTTTCTTTACATTTCGAGCAGTGTCTGTACCCTGTTTATTTTACACACACACTGTCTTCTGAGCTAAGCTGGAGAATTCTTAAATCCTCATTCAAACTCTATAACTCCTTTTTATCCCACTGTGGATAGTGGTAGAGGTCATGTAAGACCTGTACAGCTGTGAGTTGTTGTTTTTTTTTCCACGTAAAACTGTTGTAGAGGTATTTGTACCTGGACAGTGTGTTCACTGTTGTTTACCCCGATCCAGGGTGTGGATCAATTTATAAAAATTGTTTGAGAGGACTGAGTCTTTTCATGAGACTGAACCTCTTGGTTACCTCTATTGTGCATTTTAGTTTTAAGTCATAAGTATACTATATATTTCATATTCCACTGCTAACTACTTTGAAATATAATTTGTTTTAAAGTTACATTTATAGTTAAATTAGAAAGTGTTTATACTTATTGTAAACCAGTATGTTACTTTCAAAAGTCAATTTAATCTTCAGATTAAATTAACTAAGACCTAATCATTCTTTGAGAAACTAATTGAAAATTTAAACTCTGTATAAATTCACTATAGTTTAACTTTGTTTTTAAATTGGGGGATTTTAAGAGAAATATTTTTTAACAGAAATTTAAATTGAACTCAATTCACCCCCGTCTTGAGTGTCCACTCCGACCAACAGACTTGAATTCCAAAATTTTGAGTAACATATTTTAAATGTAATTAAACTATAGAAATTATTTGGATTTTATAAAAAACTACCCTTTTAAATATTAACTAATATTTTTTACTTTATATCCGAATAATTAATTATATACTATATTAATCATTATTAATGATTTATTAATACTATTTTCACATAATATAGTATTTTTATTTTAGTTCTATCATGTGATAAATGTTATATAATAAATTATGTAATTCAATGAATTTGGAATCAATAATTGTTACATTTATATAAAATATAAATTGAATCCTTGAAAGTTTAATAATAAATTACCACTGAAGATAGTAATGGTTATCCATAATAGTTTTATTACCTGATAATTAATTTTGAATTTAGTATAAACCTTAATAGTTCATTATTGATAATAAAACTAACTTATTCTTTTTTTAATAAGGTTGAGGCTCGAGGGCCTCTTTATTACAGAAATTTAAAAAAGTGTAAGAGGGACATACAAAGACATAACATTCCAAAACACAATAAGGTGAGGGGATCAAGTAACATGTGACCTGGTGCTCCTACTGTGGTGAGGGAGTATCCCACCTTGTCCACGACGAAGTCTTCCTTTTCTCATAGTTTTGGCCATCAACCATGGTCCACCTCAATCATCCAAGAGTTCATCATCATTGACTATTATCATTACCTTCGCAGTGAGTGTACGTTCAGATTTTTGTAATTCTTCATCACTGCTTGCGGAGGCAAGAAAATAAAATGAGTTGCAAGTATTCACTTTAGAGTGAACTTTCCCTGGATTGGACATAAGTGCTTCCAGGAGAAGAATGGCCATCTTCTACCTCTTTATATTGGCAGGTGACAATAGGACTGAGATCCTTCTTGCCTTGTTGATGTCCAGAAGAAGTGGTTTGTTGAACCTGATGGAGAGTAGAAGTCTAGCCACAATGAACGAAGGTCTTTTCTCCATCAGCAGCACAGTCTGGAATATCTAAAGACCCCCTAGCCTGCTTGGAAGATGAAGCCATTGATGTAGAACTGCTATTAAACATTGGGTGAAATAATTCATTGTAAGAGCCAGCAGCTCCAAACCCCTCGCCCTGCTTAGAAGGAGCAGCCAAATTTGGATCTTGAAGGGCAATTGTAACTGGATTAATACCGTTGTTTGGTTAAGTAGAAGAACATGGTAGGATTTTGTTTCAAGGGTCACTTATTCCTTTCCCATCAAGAGAAGATGAGGGCCTTATGGGACCAGGTTTCACCAAGTTAGCTATAATTGTCTTTGACTTCCCTTTACGAGATTTGGCATCAACCATTTTCCTTTCTTACCACAAGTTGAAATCTACTTCATCCTGAACTGATACCTCTTTTTCAGCCTGACTATCAATAGAATCCACCTCATCATACTCATTCACAATTCCTTTATATAAATCATCTCTAAAAGATCCAATTATACAAGGCTTATTATCTTCATCAATCAAATCAGCCCATGTCTTTTTGGTTACAGGGCATTCCTCCAATTTGTCCTCTACTCGGAGGAGGGAAGTATCCTCAGGTTTAGTTTTATCAATAGGGTTTAACTTCTTGATTGAGGTTTCCAATTCAGACTTTGTCTCTAATTGAGGGGGATGGGTTAGAGTCAAAGATGGCACAACAACAGTTTGGTCCTTGGGAAAAACTCCTACAAGAAGATCATTTTCATTCTTTGGTTTCCTACGACAATGAGTTGAGTCATGGCCTTTATTATCACAATTGGAGCAGATAGTTCTGGCCCTACAAACCTCAATAGAGTGACCCACTATTCTACATGAGTCGCAGAAGGGGGTGATTTTTTCATATTCAATTTGTAAACATACCTCATCTTGAGGCGTTGAAAGAATCACCTTATGAATGAGAGAAGAATTGAGCTCAATTTCGACCAGTACTCTAGCATAATGTCTGAAACTCACCCTCTCTGTAGCAAGACCCATTCTAATGGGGACTCCTATTGCAAAAGTAATGTCAAAAAATATCTCTAGGTGCCAAAGAACCCAGTTTAAACCATAAAGTTTCACCCAAACTTGGGCACAGGTTTCCTTAAAATCATTCAAGTTAAAGTTCAAACTCCAATTATGGATTCTCAATATCCCCGGTCTCAAATTCACTATACCCACACTCCATGATCTTCCCTTCAACTCCAAAGATGGGAAAACAACATGGAAGAATCCTTTGTCGAGTGAAATGCATTTGAAATATGAGAATCCCCAAACAGACGAAAGACGAGAAATCAGATCGTTTTGTTTCCAGGGTTGCATAACTTTTGAAAGAGAAATACGAGAAATGAAAGAATATTTTCATAAATAAATTCGCTCAGCGATTGATCCTTCTAAGGCTGAGACATGTGTTTTGTATCCTTTTCAGATAATTCTCTACGAGACTCGTTCCTTGATTAGGGTAAACGAACCGCTCGAGAAATCAGAGAAAGAAGAGAAGCCGACCGATTCGCTTCCATTTTTCTTCTTATGGGTCACTGATTTGAAATGCTTTGAGTGATGATTTGAAACGTAGGAGAATAGGTTGAGACTCCATGGATGATCAGAGCTGACGCGATCTGCATAGAGGTACAGTGGTTTCCGCTCCCATTCCATCTGTCGCCAATAAAACTAACATATTCCTTTATATGAAAAATATCAAAAATATGAAGACTATTCCTAACCATTTTATCTGAACAAACTCCATGATTATGTATAATAACCTCTATAATGGAAGCAGTCTTCCATGAGGGCTCATAGTCACCATTTTATTGATAAATGATAATAATTTTTTTGAAATATTAAATTTGAGTTCTTTATCTGAATAATTATATGGAATAAATGAAAAGGGAGTTATTAAACATCTAATATATTATTAAATTCCTAAGAATAGAGAATTATAAAGATCCACTCTGATTATATTCTCATTAAAATAATACTGAGATAAAAAAACAATATATGATAATATATAATAATTAGGGAGTTGATTTTATACTTTGAAAAAACATCATATACCAACTAGGGTGGATTGAACATGATTTCAATTTGATATACAAAAATATAGGGTTAATGGAGATTATGCATTTTTTTATATTTTTAGTGACCATCAAATAGTAGTAGTGAAAACATGTGATTTACCTTTTTTTGTTTAATTTTTGGTGAATGTATATTATCCTGATAGGCTATTGGGGTAGGGAATCAATTTTTATAACACCAAAACTCAATAAATTTTTGTTATTAGAGTTTATTAATCATAAAATAATTGATTAACTTATTTATCCCAACTAATCAATTATGATCTTGATAGAAATTCCATCTACACATGAAATAAATTCTTATACAGTTGTAATGATTTCTTAGGTGATTATTACATCATTTTTTACATTTACGAAGATAATTATTTTCACTTCATCATCATTGATAGTTGATATTATATGAAACCTTATCATTAAAAAAATTGGTGACTTTTGATATTTGGGAATCAATTTATTTGTCATAAAATAGAAATAATAAACCGTGTCTGATATAAATTTATAACATCAGGGAATTAAGAAAAAAAATACCATGAAATTTATTACTCATTGTAACCATTATATTTTCTTTCATTTCAATATAAATAACTCTTGGTTCAATCTATATTTAATTATGATGGATTATATCATAGTTCTTATCTTAATTCCATAATATTATAAAATATTTAATGTCCTATAATGTGACTGTGATTAAAAAATTAATACCCCCTTAGAGTTTCATCCTAGACACAATGTTAGATATTATTATCTTACATTAGGTGAAGATGGAGTTAATAGCCAGGGAAAATTATTGAGAGTTACTACACCTGGAACATCTTTGTCAAATAATGGATCTAGATGTAGTATCTAGAAATGGGATAATTTCTAGGGAAACCATGTACTGAAGACCAACCAATATTTTCAGATATCATTACATATTGAAACTCATCCCATTAAAAAATTCGTATGATATTCATTGAATTTCTCAGAACGTGTCTTGAAATATCACTAAAATAATATTCAAAAATTACTAAAATTTTCATTTGTTACTAATTATAAATAACAATGATAAAAATAAAAAAAAATGAAATTAATCACTATGATTTGATTAGTACATCTTACAAATATTTTGAAAAATTAATGACCAATTGGTTAACTATCTTTCCTATTGTCTTTTGAAAGTTCATATTTTTTTACAATAGTGAAAATTTATCTAAAATGGTGCTCCTCTAGAACCTTTTACCGATAACAGACATGAAATAATCATCTTCAATCCTAATTATTGGAATCATATGAAATAGGTGGGAACTAATTCATTGCAAGGGAAAACTATTATCATGTAATAGATCATCAGAATAGATTATAACATGTGGAACATATAAATACCTTAATAAATAAAAAATATTGCATGATATAATAATAAAATTTGTTAAAGTAACATAAGATCATAAAAAATTATTAATTATGTGTGGGATATATTACATTTCTCTGGCACTTATCAGTAATCATATGCATTCTAAGTATGAAATAAAAGTAAAGAATACATACAAATCAAGGCATAATCATGAAAAAAATAATTTATTGAAATTTAATAGATATTTAATATTTAATATAATTTTAGAACCAAATTTGAAATGTGGGAAAAAATATAATAATAGGATAATTATAAGAATGATAATTCAATTACTATATTGGGCTTGGTATGATTTCTTAATGTGCCCATGTGCTTGAGAAAAAACCTCATATTTACCCCGTTAGCTTGGAGAAAAGTCATCTAGTGTATAATTTTGATTTGGATAAATCCTATGTTTTATATCATCTTTATTTAAAAAATTTTCCATTGTACCCCATTTATTAGGTTAAATCCATATATGGACCTTATTATCTTCGGTTGAATCATCTCGTGTACCAAAGTGTCTTAGAATAAATCATCCTGTGTAACATCTTCTTGGGATAAATCCTTATGTGTATACTTTTGATCTAATGATACATAAACATAGACAAATGATATATAAGGAGGAATATTACCCCACATGTTGTCATCTATACATACATATTCTATAAATAGAGTAATCAGAAATGTGTCTTAATGAACCCATGAAATAATAACGGTTTTTAATGGTATAAAATATCGTCATGAGTTAAATGGTTTTAAACCAAAATCATGATCACCCAAAAAAATCACATAACATTAAATTAAGAAATCACAAGATTCGAAAACTCTCTTTAAAAACATAGTTATTATATATGAAGGGTTATAAAAACATCACCATATAAATGATAGATCTTGGAGTGTAAATTGTTGTGTAACTAGAAAATTTTTATAAAATCCATTCAAAAAATTAATGTATAAATCAATATTGAAAACATTTTTATGAAGGGAAAGATGATAATTATTAATAACTAGATATGAATAGATCCAAATAAATGATCCTTGAAAATATGTAAATGTTTTAAAAAACATTATGTGAAGATATATTGAATTATTTTTTAAAATAATTATTAAAAATATAGACATGAAAAAATATATAAATATTTCCTGAAAAGGAAGTGAAAATACTATAAAAACTTCTACTTTTAAAAATAATCATTAAACTTCAAAACTGAAAAAATAATGTTTTCAATAAAATAAATAAAAATAAATTAAAAGCCTCTATTTTCTAAAATAATCATCTATAATTGATCAAATATTATAACAAAAAATTTCTTAGATGATGATTTGGTGTATATGATAAAATAATTTATTTGAAAATAATGGGAAACTTTTTAGACATTCACAAGTAACCTTATATAAATCATGAATCAGTAAAATCCGGATGATAAATGTTTTTTAAAAAATTTAACTAATGAAGTAGATCATTTGTGATAAAAATAGTATAAGTTACCAATAGGTAAAGGATTTCATTGGTGGGAAGTTAAACCATAAATATTGATCAAAAATACATTAAATGGAATGTGAACTATTCATAACAAAAATGGTTACTCATGAAACTATATATTCCTCAAAGATAAATAATATAGTTTGAAAAAAATATTTCATTATAATATAATGTTAATATAAAATATAACATCCTCAAAGGTTATAATATATCAACATCGAATGATAATATAAAATGAAAATCGTTTATGACCAAAATAAAAGATTTTTTTCCTAAAAATATCTTAAAACATGATGAGTATTTAAAGAAATTACCCATAAAAGAGGTAGATTAAAATAAAACATAATTTAGAATTAATAAATGGTAATTAATTATATAAAATGTTCCAAATTCTGTATATGCAACACATAAATGGAATCTATTACATTGTTATAGATTCATTCTTATCACATGATTATCATATTTAATGACTGAATTATGTTTATTAGATAAAATAATAGGAATCATATATATATCTCTGTTTAAAATATTGTGGAAATATGTACAAAATTATGTTATTTAATTATATATTTCATTCTTATACAGTTAAGATAATTGAATTGGTGTCGTCTTATGTTAGTATTCTAATCCAATGAAAAGTATTATTTAATAATATGTTAAATAATTAATATAATATTTTTAAAACAATATAATAATAGTTATTTGATTTATTGAATATAATATAGTTATTTTTAATGTCTTCATAGTCATCCATCTTCATATTTTAAATAATTTTTTCATATAGGTGTTTAAATAGACCTAAACTTGAACACACTTTAACGTTATTGGAGAGTATGGTTAAGGCGGTGTTTCTTTTTTAACTTAATATCATTATAATAGAAGTATAATGGTATTATTTTCATTTTTTCAACAATATGAAATATATTTTATGATAATTATATAATTTATGAAAATATATATGAAATATAAAAAATGATTCATCGTGGATGCTGGAGGCCACACGTATTCTTATTTAGTGTTCACTTTTCTCAACGAAAGAGAGAGTGTGAAGGAAGATATTATATTTAAATTTAATAATTTTAAATATATTATATATATAATTATTTTTCATTATTACCAAAATTATTAATATCTATGAAGTTATGTAATGAAAAAAAGAAAATATGTTGGTTTAGGAAGATGGTAGTTTTCATAATACACTCACTTGATTCTATTGTTTTTTTACATGGATTGAAATGAATATATTAGGGTTGTTGAATTAATTTTAAAAAATAAGTATAATAATTAAAAATATTTAATTATAATATTTGGGTTATAAGATAATTTTATTAATAATAATAAAATAAAAATTCATAGGAGTTTAATAATACACACATTGGAGAATTTATTTTTCTAGGTATGTTTAGTTATAATTGAAGGGATTGTGCTAACTATGACTATTTTGGGGATTAGTTTTGTGGGAGAGTGTTATCAGAACAGTAAAATTTCATAGTTTATAGTGATAATATATGGCTATAAGAATATTTGAATTGTGGTAGTGGTGCATTTTATATTTAGGAAAACGCGAATCTTTTGGAAATATTCAACATTTTTCATTATTGTCAAGACATTATTCAAGGAAAAATGTCTCAAAAGTAAAAACAATGTGGGTATTTAGAGAATATAGGTAAAAAATATATCTCATAAATTAATTTAATGTCATGTTAAGAGAGATTTAACTTTTTTTGTTATATTTGATCTTTTACCCAAACTAACATTTTCCTTCGTAATAAAATTTTCAACTTGTTAACTATAATTAATAAAAAAATTAATATGTGGTTATTTTATAGTATATGAACCTTAAGATTCAAAAATTTTAAATAATTATATCATATATAATTTACAATGGTTTCCAAATATAATATCAAAATAAACACCCAAACACATGTTGAAAAAGTATCTTTTAAAAAGAACATTTTTATGAATTAAATTTATATATGAGATATAAATATCATTGAAAATTATTTTAACTAAATCATTATATATCGCATTTGAAATTAATATGTATGAGGCTATCAAGGAATTCAATAACCAAATTTCATTATATAAACATTTAATATAATGAAACAACTAAAAATCATTTTTATTAATGTATCATTTTAATTTAGTTTTAATTTTTTTTGAAATAGAATAATCAGTTTAAAGAATATTTTAAAATTCATGATTTTATTACATAAAATTCAAATTTTATAATACAATAGTGTCTCAAATTTTTTATAACAATATTAGAAAGAGATAAAAATTTTAAAATTATAATTTTATTAAAACACATATTTTTCAACTAAAAATTTACTTTTTCTAGAAAATAAATTATACTATGAAAATTATAACATTAGAAGTTAAAAATGAAATTTGAAGTTATAAAATTATTAATATAAAATTTTCTAAATATTCTTTTATAATAAAATAATAAATACTATGAATTTTATTTTATTGAAAACCCCCTGTTTGAATATTGTATTCTATTAATTATATATATTATAAATAAATAATGGTCTAGCCTCTTAGTATTTTTTAGATATTAATTTTTTTCTATAATTTTTTTTTGTTTTTTATGTTGGTTGTAGCATGTCAAACATGTTATTGATCGTTGTATTTATTTTAATGTATTGAAAATATTTAGTCATTTCAATTTCCCCCGTTAAATAAATTGAATCCTTGCTACTTTTATTATCACTTAATAATAATGGAAGTTATGTTTATTCAAATGATTTATATATATTCAGTGATAATATCAAATATTGTATAAACCTTAATAATTTTGCTGAGATTATGAAACTTTTCTATTCCTTACTATGAGGAATATAAATATATTTAGTCTCTTTCGATCTATTTTTGTAAAATATCATTCATGATTAAGTATCATTAGAATAATAATGGAATTTTGTTCCTTTAGTTTTTCATTTATAAAAATATTGATAGAGGATTATATATTGATTTGAAATTTTAATTGGGACTTCTTTATCAACAAAATTGATGTAGACTTTATGTTAGGAGCGTTATTAAATCACCAAAATCACATTATGTTTACAAAAATTAATAATTAATATTATTAAAATAAATAATATTACTATTAAAACTATTCCATGGTAAAATAATAATAGAATATATTATCAAATCATTTGGGAATTTATTTGATTCTCCTAGAAAAAATATTATTTGTACTAGTCTTTATCTAGGAAGATTCTAATTGGATATCCAAAAATCTAAATTGGTAAGTGATTGTACATTTTTCTATTCTTCATTTGGACCTGCATTACTTATTAACGATTTCATTTTATTTATAATTTATCATTTGTTTTATAGTGTTTTCAGGTTTTTGATCATCATTAGTAGTTTGTTTGGAACATTGATTATCATAATTCACCAATTTGATAAATTGAAGGAATTGGAAATTATTTAGATCTATATTATTAATAAAATTAATCCTCTTTTCAGGTTAATATTGATCACGATGAAAAATTATTTCACGATTCGAACAATTTAATATTCCTTATAGACATTCACTTGTGCGATTCTTCACTCATTTTTTTAATGTAGGAAATTTATCTATTATTCCATCATAATATTTGATATATTATATTAAATGGAACTCAATAATTATATTTTTTTGATTTGGGATGTTTCAAGAGACTCATGTTGTTATCATAAGACAATATAGTTAGATGAAAATAAAAATATGATTTCTAACAATGTATTATATCCCACATTCTTTACCAATACTATATTCTCCATTACATTTCTTATTTTCATTATTTCTCCTTTATCAAACCATTTATATGGAAATATATTTAATAGTTATGGATAATCTTAACATCTTAAAGGAATTATGAAAAACAATTCAACCTTGAAATTTGTTACTCTCATAAACTGTTACATTATATTTATTTCAACCGAAACTAGTTTTTATTCAAAATTTTTTTAATTTTGTTTCGTTCCAAAATATTGTTTCTATTATTTACAAAAAAAATAAATCATAATTATATGTAAATAGAATGTGATTAAGAAAGGAATATCCTCTATTAGTATGAAACTAGGTATGTTGTTAGGCCTCTTTATCATGCACGAGGTGACAATTGAGTTAATACTTAACATACCATCATTGAAGTTATTACCTCTCTGGTACATCTATTCTAGGGTCTGCCTCCCAAAATTGCATCTGGATTTGGATATATTTATTCTGAAAACCGTATAATTAATATATTACAAATAATTTAGGATTTTTTAATATACAAATAATCATTCCATAGTAATTTTATTAGGGTTTCCATTAATGTATTTGAAACTAATAACCAAAAGTAACTAAATTAATATCCAATAATATCTAAACCGCTCATTTATTCCAATAATATAGAACAATTATAAACATACATAGATAATAAAATAAATACCATTATAAAATTAGTACATTTTAAAAAAATATTCTCACAACATGTTGTGAAATAGGGCCCATTTTTAATTGATTAGATACACAAACATCTTATTTTATTACACATAGAAATTTGTCTCAATGAATATGTTCTTCTAAAACCTTTTAAATATATATCACATGAAATAATAATCATCATTACTTGGGGATTTGAAAGTGAAAGAGGGGAAATCATGAATAATCAGAAAAAAAACATATAATATAAGAGATATAAAATGGCTCAAACACATATCTATAACCTTATAACAATTGAACATGTCATAAACTAGTGAAATATATTAAAATAATGGATAATCTACAATAAATTTATTTTTATTGGAAACAAAAAATATCATTATTGTTCAACATAAATTTATGAACAAATAAAAAATTTGACAGAACAATAATACCATGAAAATGATATCAAAATACATACATGTCCCTTCAGAGGCTTGGATAATCTTCTGGTGAACACATCAGCTTTGTATTAAACTTTATGTGTACCCCTTTGGATTTTGAATAAATCATTCTACATACCCATTATATGGAGATAAAGTATCCTATATACTTCATTGGATTGTGATAAATACTCTCATGTACCCTTCAGATTATGATAAATCCTCCCATGTACCTCATTAGCTTGGGATAAAACATCCTGTTTACCTCAATGGATTGTGATAAATCCTAATGTGTATATTTTTCCATGGGACAAATCTACTGGGGTAGACATTTGGACTCATGAGACATTAAATTAAAATAATTATTTTAAGGTTAATATAAGAACCACCTATCGTTATCCCTAAATATGTGTCCCAATAAACAATTAATAATAAACATATCTTAATACATCCATGGAAAAGGATTTGGAATCATAATCAACCAAATGGATATGATTCACATTATATAATGAACCAATAATATAAAATTATATTCATAACACATCTAAAATGTATAAAATAGAAACACAAATTAATTAATTTTAGAAAGAAAATTTAATGACCCAAAAGAATAACAAAACATGTCTAAAGTGATCACTGGATATCAAACATTCCATTTAACAAAATAAATAATTTAATATTCACATATACATGGTGATCATAAAATCACTTCATAAAATTCATTCCATGGATGGTAAATATATGTGAACATAGAAAACAGTTTGAAAATAACCATTTAAAATATTGATGTAAAAATTAAATTCTGAAAAAAATAATTTAAAGGGAAAGAGAAATCTTTTAAAAATCATAATATAAATACAAAATAATAAATGATACCTGGAAAGTCATCAATCTTCCAAAACAATTAAGTGATAATAAATTGATAAACGTTTACACATAAAATAATATAGTAGAGACACAAAATAAAAATTGTGTTTTTGGAAAAGGAAGAGAATGTGATTTGAAAACATTTACATTTAAAAAATATTTATTAATGGAAATTTTACAAAATATTATTTTTTCAATAAATTAAGTTAAAAATAAAATAAAGTTTTATTAAATAAATTTTAAAATTTGATCCAATTAAATTTATAATAAATATAAAAATATACATTAAAATAGTTTATAGAACATTTTATATTTAAATGATTGTAAATCAAATTGATTTTTTTAAATAATCTTGTTGAAAATCATCATTGTCAAAAGGATGATAGTGAACCTATTTTATGATGATTAAAATGAATAAAAAGAATTCTAGAATTAAAATAATTTATTTTACACTAGGGTATGGAGATCGTTAAGTGGATGTAAAATCATGAACATTCATGATAAAACCATTAAATGAAATTGGAATTCTTCTTAACCGAAATGAATTTCTATAAAACTATAAAATCCTCATAGAAGAATATAATGGTGTGAAACATTATTTTATGATAAGAGAATGAAAAAATACAATATAACATCATCATATACATAAATATATCAATAGTAAATTAAAATAGGCATAGAAAAGTTATTATGACTCAAGAAAGAGATTTATGTCTAGAAAACCTCATACAACCTTACGAGTGTTAAAATAAATCACATTGAAAGGGAGATAACAAGGTTGAAATTAATTTAACATGATTAAAATATAAATAATGATATATTATATAACATATTCATATATAAACCACATTAATTGAATTTGGTTTATAAAGGGAAATATACCACACTAAAAGAAATTTTGAGATGAAGCTCTTAGGACCTCTAAACAAATTCAATCAAAAATACCATTAATGTGAAATAATTGAATTAAAAAATAATAATTTGAAGAAATGATAATTCATTTAATGACATAAGATTTTATCTATGTATTTTCTCCATTATTATAATTAAGTTACATGATATGATACACATACTTAGCTTAGAGTTCCAAAAAAAAGACCATTCTTATAAATAATGAATGAAATATGGGATAATCAACGAAATAAAAGAACATATACTGATGAAATAAAAACAAAACCCTTTAATTTGTAACATGAGCATTAGTAATAATAATCCAATCAACAAAATTGTATCCTCACTTTTAAAATTATAAATAAAACTTAGGCTTAGTGTAAATGGAAATATGATATAATTCAATCATACTATAAGAAAATAAATCTTTTAAAAATGATAAATTTTGTGTTAGTATTTTGGTAAAACATAAATGTTTATTTTTAGATTTATAGTTAATATAATTATTTAAATGAAAATCTACATTCATAAAATTTATTAAAAAATATATATTTTGTTTTCTTATGATTATAATATAATTTTATGATACTATAACTACTTTTTCAATGTTTTGTATAATCAATTAAAATATTAAAATGATAAATTTTTTTGAATACATGATGATTATATTTAAAAATTAAATTTCTCAGTTATAGAAAATTATTTTCATAATTTAGAGCCAATTTTTGATTCTAAATGATGAAAATGGTTTACGGTAATTTTTTTCAGGCATTTATAAAATAGATTAATTTTTAATGAATAATGATATATTAAAATTTGCAATATAAGCTAAATAGATTAATATTTGAGTCATTATTGATTTTTGGATGATGTATTCCCCGTTATATATAACCACCTTATATAATTATAATAAAATTTTCTCAAATCAAAACTATTCATAGTCTTAGGAAAAAATAATAAACTAATGAAAAAATAATAAAAAACACTCGTCGTCTACCTTATAAATACCACCCCTTAAACGTAAAAGATCTTGAATCATGTAAAAATTATACCCAGTACACTTTCCAATTCTATCTCCCATTTTTAGAATCATTTTTTCTCATCATAAGTCCAAATCTAACTGCCTATAGAATGTTCTTAAGGAGAATAAGTTCATGTCACAAAATTATCTTTCATTTTCATTAAATTTGATTACATTTATTTTTCTCTTAATATCCTCACCATACCTCATAAATCCAAACATAAATGATAAATATAATATCTTATATAAACTCTAATTCTATTCTTTAAATTTAGTATCCATCATTAATCCCCTTATGTTTCCCTTTTTATTCTTAAAACAAAAACATTGTCTATGTTGTGTCAATTTACCACGAACATGGATAATGTATTTTGATATTTCATTAATGCCTTAAAGGCTGGACATAATACTATTAGAATTATTATTCCCGATTTTATTATTGCAATTTTATGTTATATAATTATTCTAGAACCAATATATAAATATGATATTAAAGAAAATGATATAAGTATGTGATGGTCAAAAAACCCAGAAAAATTAATTGAATAATTTTAATTAATGATTAATCAAATGAATCATTCTCATACCATTTAAAAGATGATATATAATACAATTTAAACGTCTGGTGGTTCATTAATAAAATATAAGTTCAAATTTGGCTAATTATTTCCATTTTACTTGTCATTCCATACTAGAATTCAAGTGAACCAATAATGAAAACCAAGAAAGTGAACACTCCTAGAATGATGAAATTGAATTATATAACTCTCAAAGATGGAAATAAATGAACATAATAAAATTACAACAAAAAATATATTTATAAGGGGTTTAGTATTTATTAATTAATGAATATAATTCTATTATCCAATATATTAAATAAAATAAAGTATCCAGACAGACGGTAAAGAGATTTCTCAAACCTAACTCATTTTCTTTGGGTTATTCCTCAACCATTACCAATATCAAGGTGGATGTTATTTTAATATTCCCCATACATAATTTCATTTTCCTTCCTCTTTATTTTCTGGGATATAAATTTTTCAAATTTTATTTGATTAAAAATACAAATATTTTCCCAAAGAACTATTCCTTACCGAACACATATTCACTACAATTAAGATTACTTTTTCTTCACTCATGTGTGATAATTCTTATAGAAAATATTGTTTTCTATTTCTTATTTTGGAACATGAATGTTTATTCAGGAATATAAACTTTATGAAATTAATCCCATTCCATTCCATGGGTTATTTTAGGTGTATGATTTATATACATTCTATAGGGAAATCATGATTATGTAAATGTAAAAAATTTGGTGTGCCCCCAGAATTTTATAGCACTCCAATGCACTGTTTAATGGGTTGTATCATATTAGATAACATTATATAGTCCCAAACATGTTTCTATATTTGTTTATAATGATTATTTTAGGATTATGAATGTATTTTATATATGAACATGATACTAGATTTGTTCATAACAATATGGGGTAATTAACCACGAAGACATGATATTTCATTTTAATGCAATCCCACATTCCGTGAATTTATAAAATTAATACTCACATCATGATTATGATGATACCATTCTTATGTTATGATGATGATTATTCTCACCCATGTTATAATGATTTTTGTCCTTATATATAATATTTATGGGATTTAATCTCACCACTTTCATTGACTTATATCCTTATATGACTCTATTTACTAAGGAGATCATGATATTTAGAAGAATAATGTTGTTGATCTTAAATAAATTCCACAATTTTATTTTAAATAAGGATTTCATCATACTAATTTTCCCAAGATAATAAACTGTCGGATCCTATTTTGGTAATAATCTTATTTCATTTATCTCTAAAATGATTTAATATTTATTTAAGATATATAGGGTGGTTATTGTTATTGTCATACCACAGTTTATTTAATTTGGGAAATATTATGGGAGAAAATTAGTGATAACCCTTAGTATGGGACTCATTATATGTTAGAACCAATAAATATTTATTTTTGAAATTTGATAAACATAGATAAAACATAAGATATTCCTTTGGAGTTAATTATGCGGTGTAATAAATCATTTATTCCCAACGTGTTGTCTGGTATATTATTCAAATGTTTCCCTTAGGAAAATTTTGGGAACTAGGAGAAACTAGTTCCAAAACCCATGTGAGGGACAATGACGAGATTTCACAAACAAAATCTCAGACACGTTGGGATGTGGAGTTCAAAATTCCATAGCGATTATTTCCAAGAAGTATTAGACTATAAAAAATAACCTGAATAATATGGAACATCTGATATCACCTAATACGAAGAAACTAAATATGCATAAACATTACCCAACATTTTTTGGGACTTCAGATCCACTTATTTCAGAATATTTGGTTAAATAAATAGTGAAAATATTTTTTTTATCCACTATTTTTAGAAGGATAAGGTGATTACTTTAATTTAGAGTTATGATAATGCATACAATCAATGGATATCACTAATTAATAACACTAAACTAAAGAATTAAATTTATGATATAATGAAGAATGAATTTAAAAAAATATTACATAATATGTATATACCTCAAAATCTTTATAAAAATATGGAGAGGTAATTCATAGCTTCAAAGAAAAAAGAAGGTGAATCTGTCAGATATTATGAAGAAAAAATAACAAGAAATTAAGGTTTTCCTTGGGTTTTATATCAATAATTATTGAAGGAAAGAAATATTATTTAGTGTATTTCAACCACACCTTTGAAATGATATATCTATTAAAGACATTGGGAATTATGAAGAAGTTGTTCGATGTGATCTGATAGTGGAGTTGATATTTTTAGAATGTTTAAACCAATATGGAGATGAGAAAAATAGGGATAGTTTTATGTCTTAGGATCTAATAACAAAGGTTGAAATTAATTCCAACCACTCACATGTCAATTTTTTATAATAAGTATAATAAGAAATATCATAGAGTGATGGGTAAATTCTATAATTATGAGGGATAATGACACCAAGACCATGAATGTAAACGTGATGGCTAATGTGATGGTGGAAGGGAGATAATCACCCATGGTTCAATGTGTTAAATGTAGAGATAAAGGAAACTATACAAACCAGTACAATAAACCATAAGCCATCGAGGTTAATTAGTGTTAGCTACCACCAAATATAACTAAGTAGGGGAAAGAAAATGTTATCCCCAATACTTAAGTTCAGTAAGAAAATGAAGTAAAAAATGGTATACATATTATTTACTCAAGAATGGTAAAATAGTTATTTAATTCTGGTTTAATTCATTCCATTATATCATGAAAGTTTTCACGAACTATTGAGTTGAAGACTATAATCCTTGAAGTAGTGGTATCCATAAAACCATATAGTGATGCGATGATTTGAACTGAAATGTTGGACGCTTCTCCTATTGGTGCATGTGGGATGATTATTCCAGAAAATATATTGATAGTTACCTTGGTGGATTTCAATGCTGTTTTAGTCATAGATTTTATTTCAATATATATAGCACATATGAATAATCTTGTAACAAAAGTCTCTTTAAAAGTTCCAATCTATCCCATGATCCTCTATAAATTTAGGGAAGATCATGAGCCTCCTTTGGAAAAACCCTCAATGGTGTGGGTATTGATTCCCAATGACAATTCATACCCCACTGAATTGGATGAGTTAATGGAAGGTATCAAACTAGTGGAAATTCCCATTTTGATGAAGTATGGTGATTTATTTTCTAAAGAGTTAATATGATTTCCCCAACTGATGATGTACATTTATCAATTTAACTCATACTCAGATGAGATCGGGTCTCAAAATTTTTATGTACGATAGACACTATCGAACTAGGGGAATTAAAGACGAAATTGCAATAACATTTGAAAAAAAGGTTCATAATCCCTGGATCATCGCATTGGGGTGCACAAGTTATATTTTACAAGAAAAAGGACAAATAAATGTAGCTTTGTATCAATTATTTTGATCATAACAAGATCACCATAAAATAAATGTGTACTATTCCATTGATTGATAGCATGCACGATGAAATATGAGGAGATCATTACTTCCCAAAGGTGGATATTTGTTTTTATGTCATCAAATGATGGTGAATAACGAAGATATTTAGATGAATGCTTTCCAAAAAAGTTCGGAACACTATGAGTATTTTGGGATTCTCTTATTGCTTACTAACCCCCTAATATATTCATGGATTTGATGAATAAAGACTTTAGTGAATACCATGAAATTTTGTTGGTTCTATTTATCAATGATTTTTTAATCTACTCCAAGAAAAATAATGAAAATGAATAATACATAATGATTATGCTGGTGACATTAAGGAAGAAGAAATGGTATTCCATGTTCAGTAGGTGTGACTTCTGTATGCAAAAATTCACATTCTTGGGGTTTGAGATCATAATTGAAGAAATTTATATGGAATTTTAAAAAATCAATTGAGGAATCGAAAATACACACATGTTTTAGAGAAATCTATATTTTTATTGAATTAGCTATGTAATACTGTTGTTTTTTGATAAATTTCTCATGACTGTATAGACAAATTATTCTGTAAACAAGGAAAAGGGTAATGTATGTCTAAACATAATAATGTGTGGAAAAATTCACACAACTAATAAACATACAGATCACTACGATTGTACTCACATTAACAATAAGTGAAGAAAGTATTGTGACATAAAATGATACACCATAGAAGGTCTAGGGTTGTACACTCATGTAGAATTATAAAATGATATCCTACACCTCATAGTAATTGAATATCCATGATAATAACTACATGACACATAATCTAAAGCTAGAAGTAATGATTTTTTACATTAAATATAGTGTCGCTACCTATATGGTGAAAAGTGTGACATATTTACCGATCATAAGAGTTCAAAGTATATGTTCACACTGGATGAACTACACATATTTCAAAGGAGTTGGATAAAGATAATCAATGAATACTATTTAAAAATTCACTGTCATCTTGTGATGGAAACAATGAAGATCATGATCCTAGATGAAAATAACATACTATTATATCAATTATGAAGATTTAGAAAGACCCGATATCCATGGATATGTAAACGGTAGATAATGAAATCCTAACAGTAGGGAATAAATCCCACCATGCCCAAATTATTACACAACCATATATCTATCAGAATATGATGGAGACATAATGTGGTGATCCAAATCCTTTATAGAAGGTGAAGGAAATAAATAATGTGATTATTCCTATAATGACCTAGCCTTAAACCTTACTTAATCTTGAGTTATTACAAGATTACATGTTGAGGATCTTTTCAGGTTTCGAGTTTTATAGAATTAGATCATAAAACGTGCATTACATTCCACATTTAAACAAAGTGGTTACATAAATTATAGTATTAATTTTTCCCATCAACAGAAACATATTTACAATAAAACATGGATTATTTCTTGACACTTCCTTAACACTATCATCTCATCATGTACCTTTCCCTTGACCTGTGAAAAACATTTCAAAAACATGGGATGAGCATAAAAAGCTCAGTAAGGGATATAAAAATATGGAAAGGAAACATGAGTACATATATACATAAGAATGAAATCATACTTTACCCATAAAACATAAGCACTTTAACATACCTCATAAAATCATGAATAAATCATAGAAATCATAAGACAAAAAGGAAACATGAGGCATTCATAACATTCTTAAGTAGGGAGTAACCCTCTTGGTTATGTTTGGAATACCCATCACAGTATATTCCCTAAATCACTTCGGAGAAACCTTAACGTTTAACTCCTTCACGTTACCCAATGCATGGGAGAGCTATATCGGGCTCACCCGCCCTTAGTTTATCACGGAACCACCCGTCATCATAACAATTCCCAAGAACCATAACATAATCATAACACATAACATAAGCATAAAGGAAAGATAATATTCCCACATTGTAATAACAATATAACATTTTAAGATATTGAAATAATGAATCCATTCTAAAAACCATTTTCAATGCCATTTAAAACATTTAATAAAGATATTTTTAAATAAAAGTGTCCCATACCACATTGAATGTTTTAACATTTTAAACTATTAATATCCATATAAATAAATCCTTACAACCATTTTGAAAACATTGATATTAATGAGAAATATTTATAAGAATAAATCATTAAAACATTTAAAATAATATTTTAGTTAAAGGGTTTTTAACAAAATGAGAGACACTTGAATACAATAATTGAGGAATAACATTTAATCAAAACTTTATAATATCATGAGAATAAAGGGATTCATGATATAATATTCCAAAGGAAAGTATATGAACCATATAAGAGTGAACTGGTTCATAACAACAATGAAGTCTCAATAGAAATGTAAAATGAGATAAAATCCATTATAAAGAAGGTATCCTTAAAATAAGGATAAATCAATCTCATAACTATGTGTGAGAAATATAAATACACCAAATATAAGTGGATATTAAGTGTAAAATAATCAAAGGTCATTCACACATATTAAAAGGATGACATATTCAATACCTACATGTTGAACCCAAAGAAATCGAAATTGGGTTAAGAAGTTCCCTTGACAGCCTAACGACGTCACATCAAATTTTAGAAAAAGAGTTGATGAGAGTGATAAAGGGTATCTCATCACTTGGACATAAAATTTACGGCAATAAGGATATATAAGAACATATCCCCACATAATAAGATGAAAATTAAAAGTCTTAATAAAAGAAGTCTTTTAAAAAGAGGAGGGTGAAAGGTTCCCTTACCGATTTGGGTAACTTTCAAAACGTACGCCCCATGGAAGAAGGGTCATACAATGAAGATGTAAATACCCATAAATGAAATTATACTACAAAAAGAGTATAAAAATGGTAATTGAATACACAAATCAAATGAAATTGTGGAAAACATAGCATAAATGTCACGGGAATAAAAGTGAGATGAAAAATCCCTTATGAAAACTCGGCAGCCTAACGGCGCCACTTAAAACTTCCAAAAATGGATTTATGAGTTCAAATAGGGTCTCTCATAAAATGAACATAAAAATTACAGTTTGAGGAATATAAAATAACATCCCAAAACATAAGAAATATGAGCTTAAAAGAAATGACATAAAAGAGAGTACTTAAAAAGAAAGAGAGAGGTTGGATCCCTTACGAAAATTCGGCTGCCTAACTGCGCCACTCAAAACTTCCAAAATGGATTGATGAGAGAAAATAGGGTCTCTCATCATATGAAAATAAAAGTAATAGTAGGATTAATATAAAATAACATCCCAATCATAAGAAAGATGAGCTTAAAAGGACTGACATAAAAGAGTGTATTTAAAAAAAAGAGAGGGGTAGGATCCCTTACCTCGTGTCCGACATGACTCGATCGTTCTTTAATCTCCTAAATAATAAAATTTGGTCAATTTATAATTTCTTATGGACCTCCATTAAATATTATTATTCAGTTCATATCACATATTATAATTTTATAATAATTGGTTAATAAAGTGAGTTCATATTAGACGTTTTTGTCGATGTTCGGTACATGAGTAAAAATTGAACTTGTTGGAAAAAAAATTTCCATGTAGTTATAGGTACATCATATCCAGAATATTATTGATGTTTTAAATATCATATATATCCAGTATATATTAATTTTATACTATTCCATATAATTTGGAGATAAAAAAATTAAAAGCACCGTTCGTGGAGACTATAGGCCGTACGTACGCATGAACGCAAGTTTAATTTTTTTGTCATATTAATGGAATTAAAACAAAATGTGAGATATAAATATTATTATTATAGAATGATATCCATCATTTAGATGTAATATATTACATATATATCCATTATATATATGTACTTATAATAGTACATAACATTTGGAGACAAGAAATGAAATGTACCGTTCACAGAGACGGTAAGTTGTACGTCCGCAAGAACGCTAATTTCATTTCTTTTTTTTGTATTCAATGGAATGAAATAATAATTATATAAAGGTATATTATAATTCCAGTAGTATACCATATGTAATAACATTAATTCCATCCTTTATGCGTCCCACATATGGCATTAACGAATCAAATCACTTTGAGGGGGCGGTAGTCCGCACTTCCTAAAATGAAGATATCGCGTTTACCCAGAATGGAAACCATAAAGGTATGCCATAAATGAAAAATACAGAAGATTAAGGAAAACATAAAAATATTATATATCATATATAAATATAGTGACATCTTAATGGCCACCTTTTAAGGTGTTAAAATAATATTGAACAATCATCGTTTCGTGAGGCAATAATTCGCCATCCACAGAAACAATATGTTCTTTAACCATTAGACGGAGGTGTGTGAAAGTGTAGCTCGAAAACTTCTTATAAAAACATCCTAGTATATTTAATATACTGGTTTTGTTACAAAAAATGTAATAAAAAGAGTTTAGGGGTTTGGAGAAGCAAAATAAAACAAAATAACACAATGGAAGACATTACATTTAAATCGAGTAACTGTCTTTGATTTGAGGTCAAAGGCTTCCTTGGAAAGGATTATGCCTAAAGTAAAGCTTCAGTGATGAAGAGAGGGATGTGGAGAGACAAAATGGGTAGGGTTTGGCCGAGCCAAAGGCTTGAGAGGTGTGGGTAAGGTGGTAGAGGTGAGGGCCTTTTATAAGAGGAGAGGAGGGGCACTCTAGAAAAGTTATAAAAGGTTACTTTATTATAAAATGATTTTTTCGGATTTTAAAGGTCCCAAATTTATATATTTCAAGGATAAGGTGATAAGAGATTTAAATACACCCATACAATTGGTTTTTGACATGTGTAGGTCTTATATTTTACATTATCTTTTCATTTTATTTAAATCGTTAAATAATGAGGTAATCGCTGCATCATCATGGTGTCATAAATAAATTAATTTATTTAATGTCTAAAAATTATAAAAAAATATAATGATGTAGGAAATATTTGTATATTTATAATTAATTTATATAGTAAAAAATATGACTTGTATAACCCCATTTAAAAATTGTTTTTGTAAAACAACTCATGTTTGTGACATTTTTATTTTAACTTTAAATAAAAAGTTATTTATGTCACGTTCCTACCAAAGTGGCTCCATGAGGTCCCCAAGTTGACCCATGGATTTTCTTGGTCGTCCATGACACATCCAATGAGGGTAGGACATGAGTCTAGGTCATTTAATATTATTAAAACATTATTTTTACCTTAAATTACACTAAATACCTTTAATCGCGATTAATAAAACTTAAAAGTTACTATTCACCAAAAATTATTTTAATCTCATTAAACCAAATTTTACTTGTTGATGACAACCATGTATGTCGGATTTTTTAAAATAAAATCACAGAAGTGGAAAAGTTTCATTTAAACGAAAAATCAGTTTCTTTAACTACCACTTAGTGGTTTCACTATTCATCTAAAATTGAAGTTTTTCAGAAAAATACCAAAAATTCACCCTAAGCTATATTTGATATTGAGAATTCAAAAATGAAGTCTATTTTACAGAATTCAAAACATATAATTTGCATTAATTAATTTAATAATTAATTCCCGCTGTCAAAACAAATAGCGTGTTTTTAAGAAACAATATCTATTAAAAGATTGACACTAGTTTAAGTCCAATTTCAAAGTGAAATTAATTCCAATGAACACTATTGGATTAAATGGTAAAAATATATTCTAATTTCACTTTAAAAAAATTAAAAATACAATATATTCATATAAATAAATTAGATTAAAAAGATGTTTTGAATTAAAATACAACATTTTTCACTATTCATTAAAAAATGAACTTTATCTGAAAAATACCAAAAATTCACACAAAGTAAATTTTGATGTCCCGATTCTAAAGATGAATTTTATTTTGACCAATATAAAACATAAAATTTTCAATAATTGGATTTAAAAGAGGTTCACCATCAAAAGGTAGTTAATCGACCTTTTAAAGAATATTAGAATGTTTACGCTTAAAATTGGATTCATTAACATTTTTAATCCTCTAACATTTATTGTAAAAAGTAAAAATATTTGAAAAACATATATAATAATTTTGTAGTTAGTTCTGTTCATTCTCGCCATTACAATGGCTAGGCATTAACTACCATTTAAAATAATATTATTTTATTATTAGAGTGCAACGTAAGATTCCCAAAAACTCGTTGTTGCGTATTGGGTACGCCATCGAGCATAGAGTCCCCTTTAAAGTAATATTTGTCACGACCCGCCCTCGGGGTCCGTGCCGTGACTACCCCAAGCCCGCCTTCCATAGGCCAGGGGCTGGCGACTAGCACCAAGGCATAAATCCCGGTAAAAAGGGAAGGCATTGCCTTTGTAAAGTAAACAAACACCACAGAGTAACCAAGCGGAAAGTAAACACTAAGTAAAAACAGAGTACAACTGAAAGTGCGAAAAAGTAAATGGGCCAGTATACAAACCCAAACTGAATGTAAAGTACAACTCTAAAGGTAAGACATCAACTGTAAGTAAAAGCCACTACACCGTGCTATCCACTGGAGATCCCACCTGAAGGATGGGTACAGATAACTCCACTGCTCCACGGGTCCCGTCGTCCGCTCCGAACACGTCCCGCCTAGTGGTCCACCTCCAGGTACCATCCTGCTCTGCAAGCCTCAGCCAAGATCAACGATTTCCATCGTCTGCAACCAACACAACGTAGTGCGGGCATAGCCCGTGCAGGGGTGAGTATAAGCTACTCAGTAGGGACCCCAAGACCCCTGAAGGTCTCTCAAAATCCACAAAGGATAAATCACAAAGAAAGGTACAATCACGAAGTAACAACCGACACTTCTTAGGTATATGCCCATTCATATAACTAAGTCATCAATTTCAAATACGCTCCAACCTCCGAGCCCAAGTACAACTCAGTCCACACAGGAAAGTAAACGTATTCCACACAGGAAAGAAAAACGTAATCCACACAGGATAGCACAACACAATCCACACAGGAAAGCAAGAGGATTCAGATCACACAGGTATACTTCTTCAAAGGACGATAAAGATGATCTGTGATCCATCTAAGTCGTCGGACCCACGAAGGATCGATAGGTAACTAACCCCCACAAAGACCCACACAGGATCGGGCCCACACAAGACCTGTAGGCGCTGGTTCACTCAGGACCGCTGAGCGCAAAGACCCACACAGGATCGGGCCCACACAGGACCTATAGCACTGATCCACGTAGGATCGCTGAGTGCTGTAGTCGTCGTCAAATCCACACAGGATCTCTGCACTGTCGTCGTCGCAGTCACAGTAGCAGTAGAAGTAGTAGCAGTCACAGTAACAGTCGCAGTCGCAGCCAGCACCAGGGTTCCCGCACACAACAAGCTCGTTCAGGAGGGTCTGCTCCACGAGCCGAGAGGCTGATACATCAACTGTCACAAAGTCCAGAGTTGATGTATCCAAAAGTTCCGTATCGTCAACAGGAACTCAACGCAACAGACGACGCGTCGATCGGACGCCCGGTCTGAGAGTTATTGGCTTTTTCGTCCCAGGGGCCCGGTTGGTTTTTAAGGAAAAACCAACCCGACCGTACTCCACCTGCGTCCAAACCTCAGGCGGAGTATGCCAAAAGATCCTTCTCACTAAGAGGAACACCACAAAGCTGACGGCACGTCAATCGGACGTCCGTAACTCAAGATATGAGCGTTTCCGCTCCGAGGACCCGGTTGGTTTCATGAACGAACCATCCCGGACGAACTCAAAGTATTCCGAAACTTTGAGTGCGATATAACGAATTGACCATCTCGATCCAAGGATCTCAATGCTGCTGACGGTTCGTCGATCGGAGGTCCGTAGCTCAAGTTATGGCCAAAAGACCGAAAACGATTTGAAAACGGGGGGTCCGGGTCTGGGCCGACCCGGCCCGACCCCCCCTGGGTCAGCCCGAACCGGGTCAACCCGAACCGGGTCGACTCGACCCGGGTCCGACCTGCCCCGGCGCGGCGGCGCAGTCCGGCACGGCGGCGCGGCCCGGCCGGCGGCGGCGCGGCCGGGCGCCGCTTGGTGCCACCCGCGGGGGGCTAAGCCCCCGCTGCTTTACATGCTAGCGGCGCGGCTTAAGAGCCACGCCTTTGGAGAACCGGCCCCCCTCGTGGGGGCCTGCCTTGAGGAAAATGGGGGGGGGGGGCGCCTGCCCCCTAAAAGAAACCAGCCCCCCCTCATAAATGGGGGGGCATTTGTGATGGCCGGGGGAATTAAATTCCCCCCGCTTTTCCCTTCCGGCCGGCCCACCTGGCCGACCTGTTCTTCTTCAACAGACCGGCAAAGCCGGTCCCCTTCCGGCTTCTGACACCAGCGGCCCGGCGAGCCGCCGGTCTTCCCGTCTCGCCGCGGCCCGGAACCGGCCGTGGTGTTCGTCGTCCGGCGCGGTGCGACGACACCGCGCCCCTCCGTCGCGGCCCCGCTCTGGCCGCGGCGCCTTCGATTCCCTTCGACGCGGCGCGACGGCGTCGCGTTCATGATAAACTTCCCATGGCGCGGCGCGACGGCGCCGTGCGATTATAGCCTTGCGATTCCTGCGTGGTGCGATGGCACCACGCCGTCCCGTACATCCGCAAGGAAATAATATTCAAGAACAGAGGAGGGGGAGTTCGGCCGTGTTTGTGCGGTCTGGCCCCCCTCTCGTTAGTCGATAACACTTAACAATAAACCTCAAAAATTTTCAAGCTAGAACCAAGAATGAGAATAAATAATTAACCAACAACAACCCCTACCTTGGTTCAAGATCGATGATCGTCAACGACTCGTGGAAGACAACGTCGCGGAGGTCAGGCGTCGCGGTAATCGTTCGTCAAATCCGTTGACGAAGAGGTACGTCCGAAGAGGTACGTCGTTGGCAAATCATCGTAAGCCGATGAAGGAAGTTCGGGGAGGAAGCGGTGTATCCTTTCGTTGACACGGAAGACGTCGTCGATCTTTGGAGACAACCGGCTACAAAGAAGAGAGGAGCGGTGTTCTTCGTCGGAGCTTGAGCGTTCTTCGTCAATGTTTGAAGAAGAAGGAGGAGCTCTCAAATCCTCTCAAGATGGCTAAACAATTCTAACCCAATAAAATAAGCTAAGGGCTTATTTTATTTACTCAACCAATCCATTTGAATTTCAAAGGTTTGAATTAAGACAACTCAACCCATTAAATAACCCAACTTGCCAACATAATTTAAAAGTGGAGTTTAAGGGAGAAGATGAGGGGATGGGGTTCGTGTGGGTCCCTCCACACTTAATCCTCCCATGGGAGGTTAAGTGGATGTGGGACCCACCTTTAACTCCCTTTGGGAGAAGTCAACCAACAAAATAAAAATAAAAAGTGTTTCCGCATTTTTATTTAACTTCTTATGATTTCTCCCAAAAACTAACTTTCGACCCGCAATAAACGCAACCTCGGAAAAGGTCCCCTTAAGCGAATATCGGCGTTGCAAGTTCATCGGTGCCCTCGGAATTTGATTCCGAGCACCGGTTCAAAAGTTAGAAATTCCCGCTCGTTTGTTCACTGAATGTACCCGAGCCAAACTTCGGAAATTGATTCCGGGCACTCCGGGCCTTGGAATCAGGTGCCGTCAGAAACTGCGCTCTTGTAAAATTCCAAAGAAAATTAAGAAAAACATTTCCCTTGAATTTTATGGGTCTTTACATTACTCCCACCTCAGGGCTTTACATCCCCGTAAAGATACAACAAAAACTAGGAGAACATATGAGGGTACTGAGCATGCATCTGAGCCTCCCGGTCCCATGTGCTCTCCCGGAGGTTCCCGTGCTGCCATCTGATGCACACAAGAGGAATCAATCGCCCACGTAGGACCCACTCCTGTCGATCCTCTATCTCCACTGGGACCTCCGTAAACGTCGCCCCATCGTCGATGTCAAGCTCCCCATGGTCAATGATGTGCGTCGGGTCATGCACGTATCTCCTCAGCTGAGATACGTGGAAGACGTCGTGCACCCGGTGCAACTGAGGTGGTAGAGCCAGGCGATAAGCCACCTCACCAATCCTGCTGAGGACCTGGAAGGGTCCAATGAAGTGCGGAGATAACTTTCCCCCTCGGCCAAATCTCCGAATACCACGTCGAGGTGAGACCCACAAGAAGACGTGGTCGCCATCCTCAAACTCTAGTGGCCTCCGCCTCCTGTTAGCGTATGACTTCTGCTGGCTCTGAGCTGTCCTCATCCGCTCCTGGATGACCTGGACCTTCTCTGTCGTGGCCTTGACCATCTTCGGTCCCACAAGTGCTGACTCCCCAGGGTCTGTCCAGCACAAAGGAGATCTACAAGGTCGCCCGTACAACGCCTCGTACGGTGCCATCCCGATGGTGGAGTGGTAGCTGTTGTTGTACGCAAACTCCACCAAGGGTAGGTGGTCCTCCCAGCTACGAACAAAGTCTAGGACACATGCGCGGAGCAAGTCCTCGAGAGTCTGGATGGTCCTCTCCGTCTGACCATCCGTCTGAGGGTGAAAAGCTGTTCTCAGACGTAGCTGCGTCCCGAACGCCTCCTATAACCCCTTCCAAAGCCGGGAAGTAAAGCGAGCATCTCAATCGGAGACAATAGATGATGGAAAGCCGTGGAGCCGCACAATCTCCTGAACATAGAGACGTCCCAAGCTCTCCACTGAGCCCTGCTCTCTGATGGGTAAGAAGTGTGCTGACTTGGTGAGTCGGTCAACAATCACCCAGATGGAGTCGTGACCTCTGGAAGTGCGTGGAAGTCTAGTCACGAAGTCCATAGATATGTCGTCCCACTTACACTCCGGAACCTCCAAGGGTTGTACCAATCCTGCCGGTACCTGATGCTCTGCCTTCACCTGCTGGCAGGTGAGGCATCGAGAAACAAACTCTGCCACAACCTTCTTCATGCCCGGCCACCAGTGCTGTCGTCTGAGATCCTGGTACATCTTCACCACTCCTGGATGTACCGCCAAAGGAGAAGTGTGAAAATCTCTCAGCACCTCCTCTTGCAAAGCGACTGGTACCATGGTACGTCCTCTGAAAAGGATGTTGTGCTCTGCTCCAAGGGAGAAACCATCAGGTGCCTGTCACGAGGATATCAGTGCATGTCGTGTCTCACAGTCAGCATCCTCTCGTTGTGCCTCTCTGACCCGCTGTAGTAGTGGAGGGGTGACTATGAGAGACTGAAGGAAGGCTGCTCCATCACTATCCAAAAAGGATATCTGCAAAGAGGCTAGCTACTCTGTCGCCTCCTCAAGTAGCTGAATGCCTGTCCTCCTGCTGAGGGCATCGGCTACTACGTTCCCCTTCCCAGGAGTATAGACTATCTCAAAGTCATAGTCCTAGAGGAACTCGAGCCATCGCCGCTATCTCAGGTTCAGGTCCTTCTGCGAGAAGATATACCTGAGACTCTGATGATCAGAAAAGACTGTAAAACGCTCGCCCATCAGGTAATGTCGCCAATGTCTTCAGAGCGAAGACCACTGCTGCTAACTCCAGGTCATGGGTAGCGTAGTTCTGCTCATGCGGCCTCAACTGACGTGATCCATAGGCGATCACTGCCCGCTCCTACATCAGAACACATCCGAGTCTGGTCCCTGATGCATCGCAGTAGACTACGTACCCTACTCCATCCTCAGGCAACCTCAAGATAGGTGCGCTGGTCAATCTCTGTCTCAGCTCCTGGAAGCTCTGCTGACAACTGTCTGACCACAAGAAGGGTTTCCCCTTCCTCCTTAACGTATGGAAAAGCTGCAAAGATTTCTCCTTTGCCGAAAAGTGAAATCCGGTCTCATCCCTTGTATGAACGACGTTCCTTTCCTAATACAGTCAATCCCGTCATGATTAGTTAATTCATGGCATGGATGACGTCGTAAGGCCTCGACGCTGCTACCAAGAGATCCAACCATTACTCTTGCCTCCAAGGGTTGAGTCACACTGTCGGCATCAGTGTGCGGTCACTGGTTTTCCTCCAGTAAGAATCTCTCAAGTGAGGGTCAAGTCAACAGTTTTTAACCGGCACCTCTTAGTAAAATCAAACAAAAGACAAGAAAACAAAAGTCACCAAGGCAAGTATCTTTTATTACTTCAACTTAAAGTACAAGGACACAAGGAAACACAAACTACGAAGCCAGAGGCATTATGGGAAAAGGCCTCTATGCCTGGAGCTAGTCCCTTACTAGTCCACCCGCTTCCGGAGCTCCATGATCGTAAGCTTAAGCTGCCTGAAGCTGTGCTCTCCCCTGAGGCCGGGGTGGACCTCCTGGTGGTGGTGGTGGTAGAGCCTCAAAGCATCGCCCACCACCTGCTGCTCGGCCATCTCCTCTGCCTCGTCCGCCTGCTCCCTTCGGACCGCCACGGTCGAACCTATGCCTCTGCCTAGGTGGTTCCTCAACCGTCTGCTGCTCCTCTGCATGGCGGGTCGGGCAGTCACGAGCCATGTGGCCCTGCCCGCCGCACGAGTAGCACTGCCTGCCTCTCGAATGACTGGATCCTCGATGTGTGCCATGTACTGCTGAGCCAGTGTCCTGAGGTCGGCTGCCCGAATGTCTGGTCTTCCTGAACCTCTAAGTCATCCGTCGACTGCCTGCTGTAGATGACTCTGCCACGTGCCGCCCTGCGGTGGGACTCGGTGCTGGTGTAGACTCAGCAAGGAAGCTCTCGATCAAAAGGGCCCGCTCCAGTACTCTTGTCTGAGTCGGTATGCTGAGGGAGATCAGCGATGCCCTGATCTCGTGTCTCAAACCTTGCTCGAAGGTCTAGGCCCGGAAGAATGGGTCCCGTACCATGTCGGTCGAGTAGCGTGAGAGATCGGTAAATCTCACCGAGTTCTGAGCGACCGTCATGCTGCCCTGCTGCAGCTGGAGAAGCTCCTGGATATGCACCGCACGAAGGGTGCCTAGGACGAACTCCGAGCAGAAGAGGCTCTCAAAGTCCGTCCATAGAAGAGATGCCTCATCGTGCACCTGGAGCATCAAGCTCCACCATCGTCCTGCTGCTGCGTGTAGTAGGCTCGTAGTGAGGATCACCATGAGGTCTGCTGGTGTCCTCACTAGCCTAAACACATGTACCACTGCCTCCAGCCAGTCCTCAGATGCCTGGGGATCTGTCTCCCCACGAAACTTGGGTGGTCGCTGGCGCTGAAACTCATGCAGTGCGCTGGGGTGACATGCATCGTCAGCGGCTGGTGCAGGAAGTATCGATGGCTCGACGGGTAGAGCTACCGCCGGTGCCACTGCTGACAAAGGGCCCTGCACCGAGGCCTCGTCGCTCGGTGGGCTGTCATCACGCTCGACTCTCGGAACCCTAGCTGGCTGCCGTCGTGGGGCCATCCTGAAAAGGAAACAGGTGCGCCACGGTCAGAACAGTATACCTGGTGAGCTGATATAAGTAATCACAAAGAAAACTTTGAAACACACACGCAATCAATGTTTTCGTGCATTAAGTCGGAAATCAGAATTCATGGTCCTGGTGTACGGATACGTCGACCGCCACACCAACACTGGACTCCCTGGACTGAGAACCACACTCAATACGCTAAACATTATTGCTTCACATAGAAAAGATCAGAGTTCGCGATAGAACCTAACTCCTCTGATAACAATTTGTCACGACCCGCCCTCGGGGTCCATGCCGTGACTACCCCAAGCCCGCCTTCCATAGGGCAGGGGATGGAGACTAGCACCAAGGCGTAAATCCCGGTAAAAAGGGAAGGCATTGCCTTTGTAAAGTAAACAAACACCACAGAGTAAGCAATCGGAAAGTAAACACTAAGTAAAATCAGAGTACAACTGAAAGTGCAGAAAAATAAATGGGCCAGTATACAAACCCAAACTGAAAGTAAAGTACAACTCGAAAGGGAAAACAACAACTATAAGTAAAAGCCGCTACACCGAGTTGTCCACTGGAGATCCCACCAGAAGGATGGGTACAGATAGCTCCACTGCTCCACGGGTCCCGTCGTCCGCTCCGAACACGTCCCGCCTAGTGGTCCACCTCCAGGTACCATCCTGCTCTGCAAGCCTCATCCAAGATCAACGTTGTCCATCGTCTGCAACCAACACAACGTAGTGCGGGCATAGCCCGTGCAGGGGTGAGTATAAGCTACTCAGTAGGGACCCCGAAACCCCTGAAGGTCTCTCAAAATCCACAAAGGATAAATCACAAAGAAAGGTACAATCACGAAGTAACAACCGACACTGCTTAGGTATATGCCCATACATATACCTAAGTCAACAATTTGAAATACGCTCCAACCTATGAGCCCAAGTACAACTCAGTCCACACAGGAAAGTAAACGTATTCCACACAGGAAAGCAAAACGTAATCCACACAGGATAACACAACACAATCCACACAGGAAAGCAACAGGATTCAGCTCACACAGGTATACTTCTTCAGAGGACGATAAAGATGATCTCTGATCCATCTAAGTCGTCGGACCCCTGAAGGATTGATAGGTAACTAACCCCTGCAAAGACCCACACAGGATCGGGCCCACATAGGACCTGTAGGCGCTGGTTCACACAGGACCGCTGAGCGCAAAGACCCACACAGGATCGGGCCCACACAGGACCTGTAGCACTGATCCACGTAGGATCGGTGAGTGCTGTAGTCGTCGTCAAATCCACACAGGATCTCTGTACTGTCGTCGTCGCAGTCACAGTAGCAGTAGCAGTAGTAGCAGTCACAGTAACAGTCACAGTCGCAGCCAGCACTAGGGTTCCCGCACACAGCAAGCTCATTCAGGAGGGTCCGCTCCACGAGCCGAGAGGCTGATACATAAACTGTCACAAAGTCCAGAGTTTATGTATCCAAAAGTTCTGTATCGTCAACAGGAACTCAACGCAACAGACGGCGCGTCGATCGGACGCCCGGTTTGAGAGTTATTGGCTTTTTCGTCCGAGGTGCCCGGTTGGTTTTTAAGGCAAAACCAACTCAACCGTACTCCACCTATGTCCAAACCTCGGGCGGAGTATGCCAAAAGATCCGCCTCACTAAGAGGAACACAACCAATCTGACGGAACGTCAATCGGACGTCCTTAACTCAAGATATGAGCGTTTCCGCTCCGAGGGCCCGGTTAGTTTCATGAACGAACCAACCCGGCCGAACTCAAAGTATTCCAAAACTTTGAGTGTGATATACCGAATCGACCTTCTCGATCCAAGGATTGCAATGCCGCTAACGGTTCGTCGATCGAAGGTCCGTAGCTCAAGTTATGGCCAAAATACCGAAAACGATTCGAAAACGGGGGGTCCGGGTCTGGGCCGACCCGGCCCGACCCCCCTGGGTCGGCCAGAACCGGGTCGACCAGACCCGGGTCCGACCCGGCCCGGCCGGCGGTGGCGCGGCCTGGCGCCGCTTGGTGCCACGCGCGGGGGGCTAAGCCCCCGCTGCTTTACATGCTGGCGGTGCGGCTTAAGAGCCACACCTTTGGAGAACCGGCCCCCCTCGTTGGGGCCTGCCTTGAGGAAAACGGGGGGGCCGCCTGCCCCCCTAAAAGAAACCGCCCCCCTCATAAATGGGGGGGAATTTGTGATGGCCGGGGGAATTAAATTCCCCCGGTTTTTCCCTTCCGGCCGGCCCACCTGGCCGGCCGGTTCTTCTTCAACGGACCGGCAAAGCCAGTCCCCTTCCGGCTTCCGACACCGGCGGCCCGACGAGCCGCCGGTCTTCCCGTCTCGCCGCGGCCTAGAACCGGCCGCGGTGTTCGTCATCCGGCGCGGTGCGACGGCACCATGCCCCTCCGCCGCGGCCCCGCACCGGCCGCGGTGCCTTCGATTCCCTTCGACGCGACGCGACGGCGTCGCGTTCATGATAAACTTCCCGTGGCGCGGCGCGATGGCGCCGCGCGATTATAGCCTTGCGATTCCCGCGTGGTGCGACGGCACCACACCGTCTCATACATCCGCAAGGAAATAATATTCAAGAACAGAGGAGGGGGAGTTCGGCCGTGTTTGTGCGGTCCGGCCCCCCTCTCGTTAGTCGATAACACTTAACAATAAACCTCAAAAATTGTCAAGCTAGAACCAAGAACGAGAATAAATAATTAACCAACAACAACCCCTACCTTGGTTCAAGATCGATGATCGTCAACGACTCGCGGAAGACAATGTCGCGGAGGTCGGGCGTCATGGTAATTGTTCGTCAAATCCGTTGACGTAGAGGTACGTCCGAAGAGGTACGTCGTTGGCGAATCTTCGTAAGCCGACGAAGGAAGTTCGAGGAGGAAGCGGTGTTTCCTTTCGTTGACACGGAAGACGTCGTAGATCTTTGGAGACAACCGGCTACGAAGAAGAGAGGTGCGGTGTTCTTTATCGTAGCTTGAGCGTTCTTCGTCAAAGTTTGAAGAATAAGGAGGAGATCTCAAATCCTCTCAAGATGGCTAAACAATTCTAACCAAATAAAATAAGCTAAGGGCTTATTTTATTTACTCAACCAAACCATTTGAATTTCAAAGGTTTGAATTAAGACAACTCAACCCATTAGATAACCCAACTTGCCAACATAATTTAAAAGGGGTGTTTAAGGGAGAAGATGAGGGGATGGGGTTCGTGTGGGTCCCTCCACACTTAATCCTCCCAAGGGAGGTTAAGTGGATGTGGGTCCCACATTTAACTCCCTTTGGGAGAAGTCAACCAACAAAATAAAAATAAAAAGTGTTTCCACATTTTTATTTAACTTCTTATGATTTCTCCCAAAAACTAACTTTCGACCCGCAATAAACGCAACCTCGGAAAAGGTCCCCTTAAGCGAATATCGGCGTTACGAGTTCATCGGTGCCCTCGGAATTTGATTCCGGGCACCAGTTCAAAAGTTAGAAATTCCCGCTCGTTCGTTCACTGAACGTACCCGAGCCAAACTTCGGAAATTGATTCCGGGCACTCCGGGCCTCGGAATCAGGTGCCGTCAGAAACCGCTCTCTTGTAAAATTCCAAAGAAAATTAAGAAAAAAATTTCACTTGAATTTTACGGGTATTTACAATATTAATATTTTATTCAAAAATATGGATAAATGTGAAATTGTCATATTATTTATTTACCTGAGATGTTACACCCTTCCCCCCTTTTGGGAATTGCATCCTCGTAATTTTAAAATTGGGCTTGGAAACTTCATTGAAAATCCCACTTCGGAACAAGAGTCAGTAAAACAATCACTTTAAAATAAATAAAGAGAAGTACAATGGTCACCCGAGGTAACCCATACTAGGATTCCATGTAGGAAAACATGGATATGGAGGAAGAAACAAAGGGTCATGTTCTGAGGGATAGTGATAGTAAACATGTCTTGGCGAAAGTTAACCATAAGAAAATCACAAACTTGTGATGGGTTAAACGGTATTCGATTCCCCAGTAGTAAAAGTTAACAGAAAACATTTTTGTTTTAATTTACTCTTCATTGAGGAATTTATTTTTTAGCTTAACTAAATCATAATGTAACATATTTACTTGTCACATAGACATTCAACTTTTACTAGATTCCTTAATCAAACTCATATTTCCTCCCAAAAATGAGTATTTAGGAAGACTTGTTCACATTAAGAGTACTATAATCAACTTCTTGAGAATCACCTAATCCACAAAAGAGAACTATATATTTCCCATGTCTTTAGTCCAAAACCAAAACCAAAATTGTTAGTATGAGATCAGATAATCCACAAAAGTATAATCCTTTATAAAAAGAAAATCTATTCTTAATCTCCAAAATTTGTCAAAAAAAAACCAATGTTCAATGAAGACCATTCGATAAACAATTGTCCATAAAATTCATCAAAGTATACCAAACTAATCTTGAAACCCAAATATTTGAAGGATTTAATCACATAGTCTTCCAAGGTACAAATTAACTTTTATCTCAAAATAACATTAGTTGTTCTTAAATTCTCATATTGAAAAATAATTAACCTAATCACATATCATCCATGATAGGTTAATCATTTCCATAGATAACCCAAAATAAACATACTCTGGATTCCTAAAATAATCTAACTAAAAAGAATTAGTCAAACTAACCAGGTATTTCACGTAGTCCAGTGGTAGGCGATAAATACCAGTCGCACTTTGGTTGTGTGTTCGATTCCCGCAGCTTTATCCGATGCGACGGGTTGTCACATGGTCTGCGTGTTGTCCTTTTTACAAAACTATATAATTCTTAACACATTCCCCAAAATGAGATAAAATATTCAAAAATAATCATAACATATTTTAACCTCAAGTTTATCTCATGCCTTTATTTTTCTATCATATCATAGAGTAACCCATAATTACCAAAAAAGTAAGGATCATATAAACCCTAATGGTTACCTTTATAATTATTACCTAAACTTCCACATCGATTGGTCATCTCATACATGATGCATTACAGAACATACCAAGGTTCAAGTGGTTGATCATGACTCCTTGATAGACGGTTTAGAAAAACCACGTGTTTCCTCATTGAATCCCCCATTTCATCCAGACTCTTAATCAAAGAACCACCACAGTTTCATTCAAACCTATTGTCACTTTGGTGCCTGCTAGATCCATCAATTCACTAAAAACAGAAATGTCAGTGTGAGTATATCAACAAAACCATCATGTACTAATGAGGAAGATAAAAACTAAGATATACTTACTCATTCACTTTATCTAAAACTAGGACTCTTTCTGAAATCCAAACCATTATGGTATTGTCACTTATGCTTAGAAAATACCATAACCTCTAAAGTTATCTAAACCGACCTCTGATACCAACTATAAGGACCTAGACTTAAGCCTTACTTAATCACGAGTTATTACAAGATTACACATTGAGGATCTTTTCAGGTTTAGAGTTTTAGATAATTAGATCATAAAACATGCATTACATTCCACATTTAAACAAAGTGGTTACATAAAAGATAGTATTCATTTTTCCCATCAACAGAAACATATTTAAAATAAAACATGGATTCTTTCATGACACTTCCTTGACACTATCATCACATCATGTACCATTCCCTTGACCTGTGAAAAAAATGTCAAAAACTGGGATGAGCATAAAAACCTCAGTAAGGGATATAAAAATATAGAAAGGAAACATGAGTACATATACACATAAGAATTAAATCATACCTTACCCATAAAACATAAGAACTTTAACATACCTTATCAAATCATGAATAAATCATAGAAATCATAAGACATAAAGGAAACTTGAGGCATTCATAACATTATTACGCAGGGAGTAACCCTCTTGGTTACATTTGCAATACCCATCACAGTATATTCTCTAAATCTCTTCAGAGAAACCTTAATGTTTAACTCCTTCACGTTACCCAATGCATTGGAGAGCTATATCGGGCTCACCTACCCATAGTTTATCACAGAACCACCCGTCTTCATAACAATGCCCAAGAACCATAACATAATCATAGCACATAACTTAATCATAAAGGAAAGATAACATTCCCACATTGCAATAACAATATAACATTTTAAGATATTGAAATAATGAATCCATTCTAAAAACCATTTTCAAAACCATTTAAAACATTTAATAAAGAGATTTTTAAATCAAAGTGTCCCATACCACATTGAAGCTTTTAACATTTAAATATATTAATATCCATATAAATAAATTCTTAAAACCATTTTGAAAACATGGATATTAATGAGAAATATTTATAAGAATAAATCATTTAATCATTTAAAACGATATTTTAGTTAAAGTGTTTTTAACAAAATGAGAGACACTTGAATACAATAATTGAGAAATAACATTTAATCAAAACTTTATAATATCATGAGAATAAATGGATTCATGATATAATATTCCAAAGGACAGTATATACACCATATAAGAGTGAACTGGTTCATAACAACAATGAAGTCTCAATATAAATGTAAAATGAGATGAAATCCATTATAAAGAAGGTATCCTTAAATTAAGGATAAATCAATATCATAACTATGTGTGAAAAATATAAATACACCCAATATAAGTGTATATTAATTATAAAATAATAAAAGGTCATCCACACATATTCGAAGGATTACATATTCAATAACTACATGTTGAACCCAAAGAAATCAAAATTCGGTTAAGAAGTTCCCTTGACAGCCTAACGACGTCACATCAAATTTTAGAAAAAGTGTTGATGAGAGAGATAAAGGGTATCTCATAACATGGACATAAAATTTATGGCAATAAGGATAAATAAGAACATATCCCCACATAATAAGATGAAAATTAAAAGACATAACAAAATAAGTCTTTTAAAAAGAGGAGGGTGAAAGGTTCCCTTACCGATTTGGGTAACTTTCGAAACGTACACCCCATGGAAGAAGGGTCATACAATGAAGATGTAAATACCCATAAATGAAATTATACTACAAAAAGTGTATAATAATGGGCAGTACATACACCACTCAAATGAAATAGTGGAAAACATAGCATTAATGTCACATGAATAAAAGTGAGATGAAAAATCCCTTAAGAAAACCGGGAAGCCTAACGACGCCACTTAAAACTTCCAAAAATGGATTTATGAGATCAAATAGGGTCTCTCAAAATATGAACATAAAAAGTACAGTATGAGGAATAAAAAATAACATCCCCAAACATAAGAAATATGATCTTAAAATAAATTACATAAAAGAGAGTACTTAAAAAGAAAGAGAGAGGTTGGATCCCTTACGAAAATTCGGCAGCCTAACGGCGCCACTCAAAACATCCAAAATGTATTGATGAGAGAAAATAGGTTCTCTAATCATATGAACATAAACAGTACAGTAATATTAATATAAAATAAAATCCCAATCATAATAAATATTATCTTAAAAGGAATGACATAAAAGTGTGTACTTAAAAAGAAAGAGAGGGGTTGGATACCTTACCTCGTGTCTGACATGACTCGATCGTTCATTAATCTCCTAAATAATAAAATTTGGTCAATTTATAATTTCATAAGGAACTCCTTTAAAGATTATTATTCAGTTCATATCACATATTATAATGTTATAATAATAGGTTAATAAAGTGTGTTCATATCAGACGTTTTTGTCGATGTTCGGTACATGAGTAAAAATTGAACTTGTTGGAAAAGAATTTTCCATGTAGTTATAGGTACATCCTATCCAGAATAGTATTTATGTTTTAAATATCATATATATCCAGTATATATTCATTTTTTACTATTCCATATAATTTGGAGATAAAAAAATTAAAAGCACCATTCATGGAGACGGTAGGCCGTACGTACGCAAGAACGCAACTTTCATTTTTTTGTCATATTAATGGAATTAAAACAAAATGAGAGATATATATATTATAATTCCAGAATTATATCCATCATTTAGATGTAATATATTAAATATATATACATTATATATATGTACTTATAATAGTACATAACATTTGGAGATAAGAATTGAAATGTACTGTTCATGGAGACAGTAAGTCGTACGTACGCATGAACGCTACATTCATTTATTTTTTTTGTATTCAATGGAATTAAATAATAATTATATAAAGTTATATTATAATTACATTAGGATATAATATGTAATACCATTAATTCCATCCTTTATACATCCCACATATGGCATTAACTAATCAAATCATTTTGAGGGGGCGGTAGTCCGCACTTCCTAAAATGGAGATATCCAGTTTACCCATAATGGAAATCATAAAGGTATGCCATAAATGAAAAATAAAGAAGATTAAGGAAAACATAAACATATTATATATCATATATAAATATAGTGACATCTTAATGGCCACCTTTGAAGGTGTTAAAAGAATATTGAACAATTATCGTTTCGTGAGGCAGTAATTCGCCATCCACAGAAACAATATGTTCTATAACCATTAGACGGAGGTGTGTGAAAGTGTAGCTCAAAACATTAATATAAAAACATCCTAGTATATTTAATATACTGGTTTTGTTACAAAAAAAAAGTAATAAAAAAGTTTATGGGTTTGGAGAAGAAAAATAAAATAAAAGAACACAAGGGAAGACATTACCTTTAAATCGGGTTACTCTCTTTGATTTGAGCTCAAAGGATTCCTTGGAAAGGATTCTGCCCAAAGTCAGGCTTCAATGATGAAGAGAGGGATGTGCAGAGACAAAATGAGCAGGTTTTGGTCGAGCCAAAGGCTTGAGAGGTGTGAGTAAGGCGGTAGAGGTGGGGGCCTTTTATAAGAGGAGAGGAGGGGCACTCTAGGAAAGTTATAAAAGGTTACCTTATTATAAAATGATTTTTTTCTGATTTTAAAGGTCCCAAAATTATATATTTCAAGGATAAGGTGATAAGAGTTCTAAATCCACCCATACAATAGGTTTTTGACATGTGTAGGTCTTAGATTTTACATTATCTTTTCATTTTATTTAAATCGTTAAATAATGAGGTAATCGCTGTATCATCATGGTGTCATAAATAAATTAATTTATTTAATGTCTAAAAATTATAAAAAAAATATCATGATGTAGGAAATATTTGTATATTTCTAATGAATATTTATAGTCAAAAATATGACTTGTATAACCCCATTTAAAAATTGTTTTAGTAAAACAACTCATGTTTGTGACATTTTTATTTTAACTTTAAATAAAAAGTTATTTATGTCATTTTCCTACCAAAGTGGCTCCATGGGGTCCCCAAGTTGACCCAAGGATTTTCTTTGTAACACCCGAGACTTTTATGTTATATAAATCATCAAAGGAATCTTTTTCTACACAACACTTGCTTGGCTTGCTTTACACGCAATCACGACCTTCCTCGATAGCTTGCGTCGTACGCAATACCGAGTTTTACTAAACAACAATATGCTATTAAAACTAGCCGTTATGAATAGTAATAACCACTTTTTGAAATTTTATAAATTTTATTTTTCAAAATGGACTTCATTTTTGGACTCAGAATATCGAAATTATCCTAGGGTGAAATTTTGGTATTTTTCTGAAAACTTTCAATTTTTGATGAATACTGAAACCACTGAGTGGTAGGTTAAAAACTGAATTTTGCATAAAACTTAATTTTACCGCTTCTGTGAATGGAATTTCAAAAAACCGAGAGACACGGTTAATATCAAGGACTAAAATGTGGTTCAATGAGATGAAAATAATTTTTTGGTGAATAGTAACTTTTTACTATTTTTACCGCGGTTAATAGTAAATAGGGTAACTAAGGGTAAATATGATATTAATATTACCCTAACACATGTCCTAATTCTATTGGACAAGTGTAATTCGACCAAAAACAAACTTAGGAATAAAATATGACCATTTAGGCCCACTTGGATTAGATTAGGACATTTATTATTAATTTATTTAAAGAAGGGTTAAAATAGTTAAAATCAAAGTTTAATAAGTACATCATTTTTAATATGGGGTTATACATAATATAAATTCGACTATAAATATTAATTAGAAAGATAAAAAGATTTCCTACATGATGGTATTTTATTTGTAATTTTTAGACATCAAATAATTTAATTTATTTATGACACAAATATGATGCAGTAATTATCTTATTAATGAAATATTGAAAAAATTGATAATATAAATACCAAAATAAATGTAATTTGAGACTTTTTATGAATTCCACTAATTTTCTAGGTTACTATGATATATTAGTATTGATTTAATCAACTTGGTTCGAACATGTAATTCTGTTATGACTTTCACAAAAATCATATATCAAATAGTGTCAAAATTGACACAAAATAGTTTTTAAATCAAATATTATATTATTAATTGTTATTTTATTCCAAAAAATATAAGGTTCGGCCAAATGACTTAGATAAGGATATATATATTAATAATAAACAATTTGGGGTTCGTTTGGCATGTTATAGTAAGTGTATTAACCATATAGTGAAAGAAAACAAAAAGGCACGGTAAAAGTTAAATTAATTAACTTAGAGTTAAATCTAATTGATAAGGTTACAATAATACCCTAAACTTGTCTAAATCCTATTGGTTGATAGGATTTCGACCCATCCCCACTTTAGCTTCGAAATAAGACCCTTTTTAACCATTATAAACCGATTTTGACTTTAATATAAAATAATATTTTGAGATATTCCTAAGGTGCCCCTCTCCTCCCTTATAAAAGGGCACCTCCTCCCCCTCCTCCTCACACCAATTTGAGCACTCAAGCTCGGCCAACCCCTGCCATTTTCCCTTCTCCACTTCCCTAGAATAATCCTAGAGGTCCTGGTCTTCTCCAAAGACCAATCTTAGTTCCTTAAGTGGAGGATTCAAAAAGGCGTTCCAAAGAAGAGGTAATATCCATTACCGATCTTTTCAATTTCTTTCTTCTTCAACTTCTTCTTCTTTAGTTGTTTCATGATAAAGTAATAACATCAGTATTACTTACATACTGATATGTTATTATAAATATGAAACAACCCTAATTCACCTTCTATCCATCCTACGGAAAAATGAAATCACCGCGCGTGCGTACGTACGGAATACCGTCTCCACGCCGTGGTGTAATCTATTTTCCACCATCACCTTACAAGGATGGGTATAATGGTGTAATCAGTAACTATATATGATTATTATTAAGTAATATTGATACTGAAATAATATATATATATACTCCAATACAATTCCACGATCATAGGAACGATATCATCACTCGTGCGTACGTACGGAATACCGTCTCCACGATGTGATGCGACTCGTTCTACATGATCTTCATTTCATAATGATTATATAAATGAATTGAATGAATGAATATGGTATATACTACACTAATACCATTCTGTAAATGAATTATCTATAACCTAAAGATAAGAATAAGAATTTATTCGACAAAACACGCATAAGAACAAAAAGTTATAAAGACCCGAGTAACAAGTAACAATGAAATATTACTAACAAGAAGCTAATAATATGACCATATATGATCTCATATCAATATGTATGATTCTGGAATAAGTCAATAACATTATTTAAACCATTATACAGGAGCTTCGGACATGAACAAAGCAAATCGGACCTAAGGTAAGGGAAATATCACAATCTCATTTTTATCCGAGATTGTTTATTCGTAAGTATTTACTGGGGTGTATTTTATCATCCACATCCATGTTCCCTCAATATGTAATATTGTTTCCATCCACTTGAAATAGTTTAAATCCAATTTTACCCTTAGGTGAGTTTTTAGTAAAGAATATGAAAGGAATCTTTTGTCGTTTTTCCGTACGAGGTACTTTTTGACTTTTCCGACAAAAGTACGAAGAATGTTTTTTTTAACTTATACGACATGAATGGATTTTTAAAACATTACTTCAAAGAAGCTTCCTTTACAAGTTTTCAAGTTTATTTTTAATAAACTTCTTTTATTTTAAAGTTGTATGACATGTTATGAAAGGAAAAATGTTTTTGAAGAAGAAAGGATATTTTCCTCAAGAATTCAATTCAAGTGTTTTATCAAAATTATTTTCCATCTAAGATAATAAAGGGTTCTATTTCTATCCATATTTTTACATTGGTTTGACTATGTTGTGATGGAATTATGTTTATGAATTCCTTTATCATATATGAATTGATTTATGATGTCATGATGTTTCAAGAATCCCATTTTTGTTATATGTGTTATGCGATGATGTATGTTTTATGATTATGTGGCACACATAAGAAAGGATTAATTATAAGATGGGTGGGACCTATATCTCCCTCCAATGCATTGGGTAATGATTTTATATCTCATGAGACAGACATGGCTGGAACAGAAGGTTATTTCGGTTCAGTGATACAGGACTGAAACGAGGAGTGAACTCGGTTCAGAAAGGGACTTTGTCCACTAAGATAGTCTTGGCAATGAGTCATGACTAACAAGAAATGATTTTCCATGATTATGTGTGCATGCCACAAAGATTCAAGTTTTATGTTATGATTTTGGGGATCTCATTTTCACTTCTATGATTTATTCCATGTTAAGATATTATGATCTCTTTTGCAGGTTTTGATTTTCAAAAAGATATGATATGATTTTTATTTCCTTTATTTGCCCTTGCTGAGCATTTGAGCTCACCCTTTTATGTTTTCTTTTCCCCAGGTCAGGAAGATGGATATTAAGTAGAATATGCTAAAAGGGACCCTCGATATGATGAAATAAATGGGAGACACTGTAGAAGATTTATGAACCAGTTGTTTATGTTTCCCAGTTTCTAAAGACACTATACCTATACGGTCCTTTGTGGTTTTGTCATATGTTGTAATAAGTGTGATTCAATTTTGATGTATTAACAATGTATGTAAAGTATGGGTCGTTATAGTTGGTATCAGAGGAAAGGTATAGTCAACCTTTGGAAACTAGGATGTGAAAGCCTTAGTAAGAACCCTAAGGATAAGTATAAGCATAGAACACAATCTTAGTGTTTTAGAAATGGAATTGAATAACCTAGGATAAGACCTTAACCATGAAAATTTTATTCTTGAATTATGTGGTTTCTTATTATAATTAGTGTTGCTCACACTATTCTTCTTGGTTTTAGTCAATGGCTGGAACCCGAAGGAACCGTGTTAATGCGGAATGCGATGGGCAATGAAATGATTGTCCCCCTGAGCAACCAAACGATATGGGAGCTGGAATGCAAAATCTTGTAGCCATGCTCACACAACTTTCTCAAGCTATGAATCATGCAGGATTTCCAAACGAACAAAGGAGGGAGCAACATTCTGTTGAATCCTTCATGAGGCAGCGTCCACCATCTTTCAGCGGGTCTACTGATCCATTAGTTGCTGAACAATGGATTAGTACTACTGAAAAGATATTTTCAGTTCATCAATGTTCTGAGCATGATAAAGTCATCCTAGCAGTGTATCGTTTGGAAGGAGATGCTGATCAATGGTGGAATCTTGTTAAGAATACAAGGCAAAGGGATGAAATTGAGTCTATGGAATGGGACGAGTTCAAGAACTTATTTTTCAATAAGTACTTCCCTCGTATTCTCCGAACAAAGATGGAGAAAGAGTTCCTTGAACTGAAGCAAAGGGATGATGAATCTGTTGGTACCTATGAAGCAAATTTTACCAGACTTGCAAGGTACGCTTCTGGTATTATTATCCAACCTGAGAGTAAGATCGATCGATTCTTTAGTGGCTTAAAACCAAGTCTTCGAAGGGCGTTAGCCATAAGGGACTTCAATAGCTACGAGGAAATCGTTCGATGTGCTCTCAAAGTCGAGATGGAGATTGGAGTAACCCATCAGTCACATGGGTTTGATAAGAAGAGGAAGATGGAATTCAAAGAAAAATCTAAAGAGCACATGGAAAAGAAGATGAACTTTCCCTTATGCTCAAAGTGTGGAAAGAAACATGGAGGGAGTTGTCTTAAAGGGACAAGTAAATGTTTTAAATGTGGAAAGGAAGGTCATCGGGCATTTGAATGCCGTGATAATGGGAAGAAGATGTCTAATGATGCAAACAAAGGAAGGGATACACAGAATGAACCTGCTACACTTCAATGTTTCAAGTGCAAGGAGATGGGGCATTATGCCAATCAATGCCCAAATCCAAGGGTTGATGATGATGGTCGACGTCAACAAACTCTTAAGGCTAAAGAAAAAGGAAAGTCACATGCAATTTCTATCAGCGATGTGGAGTACGATAACGATGTGGTGAAAGGTACACTTACCATCCACTCTAAAGTAGCAAATGTTTTATTTGATTCTGGATCCACCCACTATTTTATTTCTGAAAAATTTTCTAAGGGTATCACCGTATTACCTCAACAATTAGATGTTGAGTTAGCTGTGACAACACCTAATGGCACATCAATCACATCAGAAGTTTATAATTCTTCTCCGATCGAAGTTTGTGGGAAAGTGCTTCCTGCAAATCTTGTGATCCTTCCTTTAGTGGAATTTGATGTGATTCTTGGCATGGATTGGCTTTCTCTACATGGAGCTCATATCAATTGCCAAAGAAGGGAAGTCACATTTCATATTCCAGATCAACCTACGATCGTCTATCAATGCAAGGATGAACATAACCTTCCAGTGGAAATTTCTTCCATCTTATGGGTATTGATTCCACTAAATGAAGGTTATTTATCTCAAATAGTTGGTGAGAAACTCACAATTAAGAATATGCCCATTGTACGGGAGTTTGATGATGTCTTTCCGGAGGAATTACCGGGTCTTCCACCAAATCGTGAAGTTGAGTTTTCAATAGAACTCGTACCGGGTGCTTTGCCTATTTCAAAGACACCTTATAGAATGGCCCCAATTGAGTTGCAGGAATTGAAGAAGCAACTCCAAGAGAATCTTGATAAGGGATTCATACGCCCTAGTGCGTCACCTTGGGGAGCACCTGTTCTATTTGTTAAGAAGAAAGATGGATCAATGAGACTCTGCATTGATTATAGAGAACTTAACAAGATCACTATCAAGAACAAATATCCTCTCCCACGCATTGATGACTTATTTGACCAACTACGCGGAGCTCAATACTTTTCCAAGATTGATCTTTGTTCAGGGTATCATCAATTAAGGGTCAAAAGGGAGGATATACCAAAGACAGCTTTCCGTATAAGGTATGGACACTATGAATTTATAGTGATGCCATTTGGTCTTACTAATGCCCCTGCTATCTTCATGGATCTAATGAATAGAGTCTTTAGAGACTATCTTGATCAATTTGTGGTAGTCTTTATAGATGATATTCTTGTCTATTCAAAGAGCAAGGAAGAGCATGAAGATCACTTGAGAATTATATTGAAGACCCTGAGAAAGGAGAAGCTTTATGCCAAATTTACCAAGTGTGAATTTTGGCTTCAAAAAGTTGCATTTTTGGGTCATATAATCTCAAAAGAGGGGATATCTGTGGATCCAGCAAAAACAGAGGTTATCGAAAGATGGTCAAGACCAACAACAGTAACTGAGATCCGAAGTTTTCTTGGTTTGGCTGGTTATTATCGACGTTTTGTAAAAGATTTTTCACGATTATCTAATCCACTCACCAAGTTGACTCGGAAAGGAGTTAAGTTTGTCTGGACAGAGGAATGTGAAGAGAATTTCAAGGAGTTGAAAAGAAGGTTATCCAGTGCACCTGTGCTCACACTGCCTTGTAGTGGAGAAAGGTTTGTGATCTACAGTGATGCATCCAAGAAGGGATTGGGGTGTGTTCTTATGCAAAATGATATGGTGATATCTTATGCCTCACGACAGTTGAAAATCCATGAGCAAAATTACCCAACACATGATTTGGAGTTGGCTGCGGTAATCTTTGCATTAAAGATTTGGAGGCATTACCTTTATGGTGAAAGGTGTGATATTTATACTGATCATAAAAGTTTAAAGTATATTTTCACACAAAAGGAGCTAAATATGCGCCAAAGAAGAAGGTTGGAGCTGATTAAGGATTATGACTGCTCAATCCATTACCACCCTGGGAAAGCAAACAAGGTGGCAGATGCATTAAGTCGACAAGACCATGCTAGTTTATCCATGATGAGGATCACAAAAGATCCAATATTTATGGATTTACAAAGGATGGATCTTGGAATTATAATGGAAGGGGAAAATCTTATCTTTCTCAAATGAATGTTCAACCATCTATACATGTGAAGATTAAAGAGGCACAGAAAGAAGATGTCGAGTTACAAAAGAAGGTGAGAAATGTTCCTGAATTCAACCTTGATTGTGATGGGATAATAAAGTTCAGGAATCGGGTTTGTGTTCCTCCCATCCCCGAATTAAAGAAAGAGCTGCTGGATGAGGCTCATAGTTCTTCATTCTCTATTCATCCTGGAAGCACGAAGATGTATAGGGACCTGAAAGAGTACTTCTGGTGGGATGGCATGAAAAGAGATGTTGCTGAATATGTCTCTCGATGCTTGGTTTGTCAACAAGTTAAAGCTGAGAGACAGAAGTCTAAGGGGATGTTACAACCATTACCCATACCCGAATGGAAATGGGAAAACATCACTATGGACTTTGTCACAGGACTTCCTAAAACATCCAAAGGCAATAATGCTATCTGGGTCATAGTTGATCGTCTTACAAAGTCTGCAAACTTCATTGCTATTAGAGAGGATTTCTCTCTAGATCAGCTTGCCAGGATATATGTAAAGGAAGTGGTAAGATTGCATGGAGTACCACTTTCTATTATATCTGATCGAGATCCGAGATTTACCTCGAAGTTCTGGCGAAGTCTTCAGCATACTCTGGATACAGAGTTGAGTTTCAGCACTGCTTATCATCCCCAGACAGACGGTCAGTCTGAGAGAACAATTCAAACCCTAGAAGATATGTTGAGAGCTTGCTCTATGGATTTCAAAGGTGGTTGGGATCAACACCTACCTTTGGTGGAATTTTCTTATAATAATAGCTTTCACTCCAGTATTCAGATGGCTCCTTATGAAGCTCTCTATGGAAAGAAATGCAGGACTTCAACTTGCTGGGATGAAGTTGGGGAAATAAAGCTATTAGGACCTGATCTCGTTGATGAAATGGCAGAAAAGGTCAGATCTATTCAACAACACATAAGAGCAGCTTAGAGTCGACAGAAAAGTTATGCCGACAACCGAAGAAAAGACCTAGAGTTTGAAGTGGGTGATAAAGTGTTCTTACAAATATCTCCCTGGAAGAGGGTTATGAGATTTGGAAAGAAGGGGAAGTTGAGCCCTAGATATATCGGTTCTTTTGAAATACTGGATCGTGTTGGGAAGGTAGATTACCGATTGGCGCTTCCACCGAATCTCTCTCAAGTTCACGATGTGTTCCATGTATCTCTCCTGAGAAAGTACATACCAGATCCTTCACATGTACTCAGCTCAGAAGTTGTACCGCTGGAGCAAGATCTTTCTTATGAAGAACAGCCGATAGAGATTCTGGATCGTAGCGAAAAAGTCCTACGAAACAAGACCACTCGCTTGGTGAAAGTTTTATGGAGGAACCACCAACTTGAAGAAGCTACATGGGAGCTTGAGGATATGATGAGGGAGAAGTATCCTCATCTATTTGTTGCAAAGTGACGAATTTCGAGGGCGAAATTCTTTTTAAGGGGGGTAGAATGTAACACCCGAGACTTTTATGTTATATAAATCATCAAAGGAATCTTTTTCAACACAACACTTGCTTGGCTTGCTTTACACGCAATCGCGACCTTCCTCGATAGCTTGCGTCGTACGCAATACCGAGTTTTACTAAACAACAATATGCTATTAAAACTAGCCGTTATGAATAGTAATAACCAATTTTTGAAATTTTATAAATTTTATTTTTCAAAATGGACTTCATTTTTGGACTCAGAATATCGAAATTATCCTAGGGTGAAATTTTGGTATTTTTCTGAAAACTTTCAATTTTTGATGAATAGTGAAACCACTAAGTGGTAGGTTAAAAACTGAATTTTGCATAAAACTTAATTTTACCGCTTCTGTGAATGGAATTTCAAAAATCCGAGAGACACGGTTAATATCAAGGACTAAAATGTTGTTCAATGAGATGAAAATAATTTTTTGGTGAATAGTAACTTTTTACTATTTTTACCGCGGTTAATAGTAAATAGGGTAACTAAGGGTAAATATGATATTAATATTACCCTAACACATGTCCTAATTCTATTGGACAAGTGTAATTCGACCAAAAACAAACTTAGGAATAAAATATGACCATTTAGGCCCACTTGGATTAGATTAGGACATTTATTATTAATTTATTTAAAGAAGGGTTAAAATAGTTAAAATCAAAGTTTAATAAGTACATCATTTTTAATATGGGGTTATACATAATATAAATTCGACTATAAATATTAATTAGAAAGATAAAAAGATTTCCTACATGATGGTATTTTATTTGTAATTTTTCGACATCAAATAATTTAATTTATTTATGACACAAAGATGATGCAGTAATTATCTTATTAATGAAATATTGACAAAATTGATAATATAAATACCAAAATAAATGTAATTTGAGACTTTTTATGAATTCCACTAATTTTCTAGGTTACTATGATATATTAGTATTGATTTAATCAACTTGGTTCGAACATATAATTCTGTTATGACTTTCACAAAAATCATATATCAAATAGTGTCAAAATTGACACAAAATAGTTTTTAAATCAAATATTATATTATTAATTGTTATTTTATTCCTAAAAATCTAAGGTTCGGCCAAATGACTTAGATAAGGATATATATATTAATAATAAACAATTTGGGGTTCGTTTGGCATGTTATAGTAAGTGTATTAACCATATAGTGAAAGAAAACAAAAAGACACGGTAAAAGTTAAATTAATTAACTTAGAGTTAAATCTAATTGATAAGGTTAAAATAATACCCTAAACTTGTCTAAATCCTATTGGTTGATAGGATTTCGACCCATCCCCACTTTAGCTTCGAAATAAGACCCTTTGGAACCATTATAAACCGATTTTGACTTTAATATAAAATAATATTTTGAGATATTCCTAAGGTGCCCCTCTCCTCCCTTATAAAAGGGCACCTCCTCCCCCTCCTCCTCACACCAATTTGAGCACTCAATCTCGGCCAACCCCTGCCATTTTCCCTTCTCCACTTCCCTAGAATAATCCTAGAGGTCCTGGTCTTCTCCAAAGACCAATCTTAGTTCCTTAAGTGGAGGATTCAAAAAGGCGTTCCAAAGAAGAGGTAATATCCATTACCGATCTTTTCAATTTCTTTCTTCTTCAACTTCTTCTTCTTTAGTTGTTTCATGATAAAGTAATAACATCAGTATTACTTACATACTGATATGTTATTATAAATATGAAACAACCCTAATTCACCTTCTATCCATCCTACGGAAAAATGAAATCACCGCGCGTGCGTACGTACGGAATACCGTCTCCACGCCGTGGTGTAATCTATTTTCCACCATCACCTTACAAGGATGGGTATAATGGTGTAATCAGTAACTATATATGATTATTATTAAGTAATATTGATACTGAAATAATATATATATATACTCCAATACAATTCCACGATCATAGGAACGATATCATCACTCGTGCGTACGTACGGAATACCGTCTCCACGATGTGATGCGACTCGTTCTACATGATCTTCATTTCATAATGATTATATAAATGAATTGAATGAATGAATATGGTATATAATACACTAATACCATTCTGGAAATGAATTATCTATAACCTAAAGATAAGAATAAGAATTTATTCGACAAAACACGCATAAGAACAAAAAGTTATAAAGACCCGAGTAACAAGTAACAATGAAATATTACTAACAAGAAGCTAATAATATGACCATATATGATCTCATATCAATATGTATGATTCTGGAATAAGTCAATAACATTATTTAAACCATTATACAGGAGCTTCGGACACGAACAAAGCAAATCGGACCTAAGGTAAGGGAAATATCACAATCTCATTTTTATCCGAGATTGTTTATTCGTAAGTATTTACTGGGGTGTATTTTATCATCCACATCCATGTTCCCTCAATATGTAATATTGTTTCCATCCACTTGAAATAGTTTAAATCCAATTTTACCCTTAGGTGAGTTTTTAGTAAATAAAATGAAAGGAATCTTTTGTGGTTTTTCCGTACGAGGTACTTTTTGACTTTTCCGACAAAAGTACGAAGAATGTTTTTTTTAACTTATACGGCATGAATGGATTTTTAAAACATTACTTCAAAGAAGCTTCCTTTACAAGTTTTCAAGTTTATTTTTAATCAACTTCTTTTATTTTAAAGTTGTATGACATGTTATGAAAGGAAAAATGTTTTTGAAGAAGAAAGGATATTTTCCTCAAGAATTCAATTCAAGTGTTTTATCAAAATTATTTTCCATCTAAGATAATAAAGGGTTCTGTTTCTATCCATATTTTTACATTGGTTTGACTATGTTGTGATGGAATTATGTTTATGAATTCCTTTATCATATATGAATTGATTTATGATGTCATGATGTTTCAAGAATCCCATTTGTGTTATATGTGTTATGCGATGATGTATGTTTTATGATTATGTGGCACACATAAGAAAGGATTCATTATAAGATGGGTGGGACCTATATCTCCCTCCAATGCATTGGGTAATGATTTTATATCTCATGAGAGAGACATGGCTGGAACGGAAGGTTATTTCGGTTCAGTGATACAGGACTGAAACGAGGAGTGAACTCGGTTCAGAAAGGGACTTTGTCCGCTAAGATAGTCTTGGCAATGAGTCATGACTAACAAGAAATGATTTTCCATGATTATGTGTGCATGCCACAAAGATTCAAGTTTTATGTTATGATTTTGGGGATCTCATTTTCACTTCTATGATTTATTCCATGTTAAGATATTATGATCTCTTTTGCAGGTTTTGATTTTCAAAAAGATATGATATGATTTTTATTTCCTTTATTTGCCCTTGCTGAGCATTTGAGCTCACCCTTTTATGTTTTCTTTTCCCCAGGTCAGGAAGATGGATATTAAGTAGAATATGCTAAAAGGGACCCTCGATATGATGAAATAAATGGCAGACACTGTAGAAGATTTATGAACCAGTTGTTTATGTTTCCCAGTTTCTAAAGACACTATACCTATACGGTCCTTTGTGGTTTTGTCATATGTTGTAATAAGTGTGCTTCAATTTTGAAGTATTAACAATGTATGTAAAGTATGGGTCGTTATATTCTTGGTCGTCAATGACACATCCAATGAGGGTAGGACATGTGTCTAGGTCATTTCATATTATTAAAACATTATTTTTACCTTAAATTACACTAATTACCTTTAATCGCGATTAATAAAACTTAAAAGTTACTATTCACCAAAAATTATTTTAATCCCATTAAACCACATTTTACTTCTTAATGAAAACCATGTATGTCGGATTTTTGAAAATCAAATCACAGAAGTGGAAAAGTTTCATTTAAACAGAAAATCAGTTTCTTTAACTACCACTTAGTGGTTTCACTATTCATCTAAAATTGAAGTTTTTCAGAAAAATACCAAAAATTCACCCTAAGATATATTTGATATTGTGAATTCAAAAATGATGTCTATTTTAAAAAATTCAAAACATATAATTATCATTAATTAATTTAATAATTAATTCCCGCTGTCGAAACAAATAGCGTGTTTTTAAGAAACAATATATATTAAAAGATTGACACTAGTTTAAGTCCAATTTCAAAGTGAAATTAATTCCAATGACCAATATTGGATTAAATGGTAAAAATATATTCTAATTTCACTTTAAAAACAATCCAAAAGACAATATAATCATATAAATAAATTATATTAAAAATAGGTTTTGAATTAAAATACAACATTTTTCACTATTCATTAAAAAAATGAACTTGATCAGAAAAATACCAAAAACTCACACAAAGTAAATTTTGATGTCCCGATTCTAAATAAGAATTTTATTATATCAAATATAAAACATAAAATTGTAAAAAGTGGATTTAAAAGAGGTTCGCCATCAAAAGGCGGTTAATCGACCTTTTAAAGAATATTAGAATGTTTATGCTTAAAATTGGATTCATTCGCATTTTTAATCATCTAACTTTTATTGTAAAAAGTAAAAATATTTGATAAACATATATAATAATTTTGTATTTAGTTCTGTTCATTCCCGCCATTACAACGGCTAGGCGTTAACTACCATTTAAAATAATATTATTTTATTATTAGATTGCAACGTAATATTCCCAAGAAACCCGTTTTTGCGTATTGGGTATGCCCTAGAGCATAGCGTCCCCTTTAAAGTAATATTAATATTTTATTCACAAATATGGATAAATGCGAAAATTTCATATTCTTTATTCACTTGGGGTGTTACAATTCATGAGTTCCATATTGATATTGATGGTTTGATTCAATTTTTAAATATTTTTTGTGTTCTTTTATCACTTGATATAAAGAAGTGGCTATTAGATAATGTACATAACTAACTATTATCCATATATCCTTGAAGTATAAATTTGTATCAGAATATCAATGAAAAATTCCAGTGGGACAATAAGAATAAGGATATTGTGAAATATATCTCACAATGTTTGGTATGTCAACTACATAATATTGCGTGATAGAATTCCAAAGAGATGATGAAACCATTTCCAATACCCATGTGGAAATGTGATAATTTCACAATGGAAATTGTATCTTGTGTCTTAAATAAATCCAAATGAATCAATGTGATGTGCGTTATGTTGGATAAACTCACCAAGAATTCCTACTTTGTCATTATTCAGGATGATATATTTATTTAAAAACATTCCATGATATATTTGAATTGAGTAGAGAGGATGGAAGGGAATCCACATTCAATCATCTATGATCATGATCCAATTATCACATTAAAATAATGGATAATTATTCAATAGAATATTACCACTGAATGGAATTTCAACACTACCTATCACCCAAAAACATATGGCCAATTTGAAAGGAACATACATATCAAAAAATACATGCTAATATCATCCTCAATGTAATTAAAAAGTGGATGGTATCTATACCACCCTTAGTTGAGTTCCTATAAAACAATTTCTTCAAATCGTGTACTCACGTGGATTAATATAAAACATTTTATGGGAAGTGATGTTGAGAACCAATTTGTTGGGATAATGTTGGAGAGTGGAAGATACATGGAAATGATCTTGTGCAGGAGATGTAAGAGAAGGTTAAATCCATCCTGTTATATATATATATATAAGATTTTTAGAGACATAAAATGAGCTATAATGACAACCATTTAAGGGACATGGTGTATGATGGGGGAGAAAAGTATTCCCTTAAATGTCCCCGTGGAATATAGTGATTTTGTCTAAAATGAAAGGATAACTTATCCCAAGGTACATTATCCCCTTTTATATCCCGGATTTTAGAGGATCATTGGCCTATCATATTTCACTTCCACCATGTATGGATCAAGTTCCAGATGTGTTCCACATATCACTCTTAAGGAATTATATACCTAACCTATCACACGAACATAATCCATAGGTGGTACAATAAGAGAATGACCTCTCATATGAAGATTTGTTGATAAAAATCATTGTCCAATGATACATGGTCCTAATCAACAAGAAAACTCAACTTTTCATAGTGATGCGTAGAAAGCATATGTATTAATATGTGACTCAGGAACCAGAGGAAACAATTAAGAAGAAACACCCTCACCTATTTATGTATAACGGAATTTTGAGGAAAACTTTTCAAAATGGGGGATAATTTAATGACCATAAGAATTTAACAGTGGGATTTATTTGATTTCTTATAATTATTTTAAATGATTTAAAACATATAAATAGAATACATAGCCTAATAAAACATCATTACCTATAGATAAATAATTAAATAATTGAATATGGTAGAAATATATGAACCTATACAGATAGAATAATAACATGGACCTTAGAATAGTAACATGAACAAAAGAAATAGTAATCATGCCAATAGAATAGTAACCATATGTATGAAGGTATATGTAATATTAAGTAATCCAATAAATGAAAATATAATATAATTATTTCGTAGTATTTGTAAACAAATGTTTTAAAAATGATAAATCAGTTTTTGGTATGTTTTAAAACAACAATGCTTAATAAACATTTTATAATTAATAAAATGATTTTAAATAAAATCTAATTTGATAATATGGATTCAAAAATTGATTTTTTTTCTTATTATTTGAATATAATTTTATGATACCACAATTGTTTTTAAAAACTACAATAATATTAATTATAATAATAAAATCCAAATTTTTAGAAGAAATGATGATTTTATTTATAAATTATACATCTAATTTTTTATAATTTTATTTTCATGAAATATATTCCTTTTTTTAATTCTACACGTCAAAACAAATTTTGAGTGGTTTTGTGGGATTGTTCTAAAATAGATTATTTTTTTTGTGAATTATGATATTCAATAATTTATGATATAAGATGAATACATGAGCATGTGAGTCATTATTTATGTATGGATGATGTGTAAAAAATTATCTCAAACCCTTATTCACTCATTATATTATTTAGTCCTTGAAATAAAAATATTCATATTATTGATCTATAATAACAAACTACTGAATAAAATTAAAAAAACACCTCTTACCTATGCTATAATTACCACCTTTCCCACCTCTTTCCCTCACACCTCCAAATCCTTGAGGAATTTTAATCTGATTCCTGAGACTCTTCCCAATCACCTTTCCTATTTCTATGATCCTTTGGTCTCAAACAAATCCTAAACCCAATTTCATTAAGGATGTTCTGATGGAGAAGAAGACCAAGAGGTAAAATCCTCTTCCATTTTCTTTTAATTTAAATTTCTTTTCTTATCCTCTCCATACCTCCTATTTGAAAACATGAATGGTACATCCAATATCTTATATATACTTTAATTTAATTTTTTTGGAAATATCATTCATCAAACCCATTCTCCACTGTCTATTATTCTAAAAATAAAAACATTATTCATAGTGTTCCAATTTACCACCGTCATTGACGATATATTTTAATTTTACATTAGCACATTCAAGGAAGGTCTGAAATATTATATTATTGTTAAATAATATTTTATAAAATATATTATATGTTATTTATTTATTCTGGAAAAAATATATAAACATTAAAATAAATGAAATGATATAAGTTTGTGATGACTGAGGAAGTAGTTAAAATAAATTAAATCATTTTCATTAACATTTTATCTAACGAATCATCCTCATACCATATAAACAAATGATTAATAGGAGAATTTAAAAATCTTGAGGTTAATTAATAACATATAATTTATTTTTTATAGATTAATCCCTTTGTACATGAACTTCTATTCTTTTATAGAAGTCAACCGATCAAGAAATCTTAGAATATAAACACTACTAGAATGTGGATGTTGAACTATATAACTCCCCAAAATGGCCATAAATGAACATAATAAAATTATAATAAAAAACTACATGTATAATAGTTAATGTATTTAGTAATTAATGAATGTAATTTTATTATCCATGATATTAATGAAAAGAAATCATTCATACAAAATTTAAGTGAATTTATCATACCTACCTAATTTCCTCTGGTTTATTTCTATTTCATTCTAAATGGATTTGTGGATATTATATTAATGTTCTTAAACTATAGATTCATTTCTATTCCATTTTCATTTATGGGATATAAATTTTTATGATATGATTTTATGAAAAAAATAAGATATTCAAAAATAAATCTTCTTTCCAAAAGACATCATTACTCCTCTTATAATTAGTTATTCATCACTCATGTGTAATGATTCATATAAAAAATAATTTTCCTCCTTTCTGATTTTTTAACCTCAATGTTTTATTGACTAATCTATGATTATTTAACTGATACAAAATCATTTCCATGGGTTATTTTATGTCTATAATTATTATATGTTCTATGTTGAAATTGTGATTATGTAATTGTTATAATCTGAGAGGTACACTGGGAATAATACAGTGAAAAAATGAATTGGGTAATGTGATTTATATAATGATACAATGTGAAATATTTGTGAACATGATGCTATCATTTTTCACAAGGATGATGTAATTATTATGAATAAATTTTATATTGGAACATGATGCTAGATTTGATAGCAACTATGTGTGGTATTTGACCACTATGTGGTGATGTTTGTTTTTTTTTGCATTGCCACATTCCATGCCTTTATCATGTACTTACAAAAATTATAATGATAATGATTCCATGTTTATCATATGATAATGATGATTATGCTCACCCATGTTATATTTATTAATGTCCCTATCTATCTTCTTTTTTGGATTTTATCTCACCTTTTTCTTTGATGTATATCCCCAAGTGACTACATGTAATATGGATATTGTGATTTTTATAAGTATAATGTATAATAGTTTATTTAAATTTTTATCTTTTATTATTGAAAAGGGATGTATAATAATAATTTTACCAATATTATAAACCTCTAGATCATAGTTTTGTAATTCCATTTTGTTGTTTTTAATTAAAATTAGGTAATAGCTACGTAAGAAACCGAGTATGAAAACCAAATCCCATATCAAATCCAAAGCACAAAGCCGATACTACATTGAATCGAGATCCCATTGGTATATAACTAAATCAAGAAATAAATTTGGACTTGAGGTCTTGAAACTTGAGTCAGATACACTATCCTAGGAACTCCCTCCATCACCACCCATGACTGACCACTAAAATCATCCAAATAACAAGAGTCTTCGTGATAGGTCCCGGATCAAAGAATCATTCCATTTGTAAGAACTTTTGACCACGTATTCAAATATAAGGATGAAATTTCCATAGATTCACCCAAATATGTAGAACTACCATTTTGAATAGACCCCATCACCACCCACACTAAGAATTTGACCAGCCAAATCCAAAAATGTTTAGATAATTCCCAATTCCATTACCACATTTTGATCTCTACTCAATACCATCGATGAAACCTCCACACACAGTCATGCACGTGTCTGAATTGATCTGAACCAGATCTGACACCGTTAGGCGAAGAACTTCTGTTGCCATAACCATATACAATTGATGTGATTCAAAAGCATAAATAAACAAAAACTATACTTTCACTGCCAATTATTGAAGATCAATATGACACCTACCGAATCTCAGGTTCCCATGAAGATGTTTCCACACATAATATGAGATCTGTAAATGAATTTGTGTCTAAAGCCCTATCTCACCACACTATTCTAACTCCAGTGTTCAATTTTTACATCATAAGTTATTTTTGATCATATAAAACTAAAAATATATTATTAATTGAAAAAAATCATATTATCTTTTAGTGGAGCCTAAATCAATCCTTGTTCAATAAATTTTCCTTTTACATTCGGGTCTCCCATAAAACATATCATAATTTAATGAAAAAATAATCCATTCATAATATATTTTAAATAGAATGTTATTAAAGAAATTATATCCTATAGTGAGTCAATAAATATGTTTATATTAGGTCATTTTCATGCATATGGAGATGATTGAGTTTATACACAACACTCCATCATCAGGGTTATTACACCTAGATACATTTATATAGGATGTTGCGTCATCTTTTAGTATCTATAATAGGATTTATTTCTAGATAAAACTATATTATTTTGTTATTACAAATATTTTAGGATAACATTCTATAATAAGTCTCTTCCCCTAGACATTTCCAAAGGGATTTCATACAAGGTTTATAAGAAAATATCCAATTACAACTAAATTAATCTCCATAAATAAAAAATCATTTACATTGATTCCATAAATATTTAACTAAGATAAACATACATATATAATTCATTAATCACAATTATATAATTAGTACATCTAACAAATATTCCAAAACATCAAGGACATATAGGTTTAGTGTCAAAGAGATTAACTGTAGAAAAATCTTATTTTACAATAATTTCAAAAATTCCTCTAAAATCAAGCTCTTATAAAAAACATTTCTCGATATCTCAAATGTAATAATATTTAAAAACCTATATATTGGGATCATAATTATTGGGTGATCTAAAATGAAAAAGGGAAAAACATTTAATAGTGTAATAGATTATAAACATTATAGGGAAAATGAGGAAGACACAAATGTAATAAAAGTTATCAATTGACCTATTCATATAGTCATAAATCTAATTATAGTAAGACATGACAATAAAAAATTCATTAAGGAAGCATAAAATATATGGAATGGATCAAAAAAATCATAATAGTAATATAACATTATAGCATGATATAAAAGTTAAAAATGTATTAAAAATATGAATAGACATGAAACCTTCTCATTTTAATGAAATGAAATGCATATAGAAAATTCAAAATAATTTGCTGAGCAATAATAAAATTTTGTACAAGTATTAGAATATTAATATTATAATGCATAAAATTCATGTAACTTATTAGTATTAAGATAATATTTTATTCTACCCTTGAGATTGGGATAGAAACACCGATACACCCCATCAGATTTAGAATAAATCCTCACATGTACAATTTTTATAATGACTTGTCCTACCATGTACCTCAATATCTTGGGAAAAATTCTCCCATGTACACTTTGTAAGGGATAAATCCTTTTAGGTAACTTAATGGATTTTGGTTTATCCTCCTAGGAACATCATTGGTATAGGATAAATGTTCATGCATACCATTTATATTGGGATAAACAGTTATGTGTAACATTTTGATAAAGAGAATTAGAGCTTCACAAAAAGAAAAATCATAATTGTTTTTAAAAAATAAAAAATTTAAAAGTCTGGAAAAAGTATTTTATAATAATCCCATTTCATGAAAGATAAATGGCCATCCAGTATTTCATTTATCCATTTCGTATTTGGAGATGTTACGCCTTTGTTTTCCAGACTATCATTCACGAATGTTTCTTCCCAATATGCATGATGGTTGATGTAATTCATGAAAAATTGAGTGCCCATGAAATTTACCCATTTTTTTATCAATATCCATGAGATATGAACAATTCCATATCAAATATCATGAACATCGATAGAAGTATCACATTAAAACCACAAATTTATACATCCCCATTTTTTTCATCTCAATCAAATTAATTATTGAATGATTTTCTACATCAAGGTATGTAGTGATACCACATTAAAAATTTATGCATCCCATTAAATCTATATTAGGATTTTTGAAAACTGAAATATATAGAGAGAATCCTATATTTCATCTTTAATCCAAAACAATATTGATCTTGATCTATCCTTGAAAAGGATTATTCCACATGACTTCAATGGTTCCTGAAGGAGGAAAATAATTACCAGTAATTCCCTGATGCTCAATAATGGTGAAATCATGTATATTATTATATACATAATCATTTTGTAGGGGATTTTAAATTTTAAAAACTACTATAATAGAAGGGAAAGAAGATTATAAATAGAAGGATATGTCCCCATGTATGACCTTTTTTTGACTCGTACAAACCAAATTGATTATTTCTATGATGGATTCTAGGAACAAATTGGACATATACGATGAAAAATGAATGTTTTTAAATTAACACATATGATCATGAATTGGGTCTATACAGGGTAACTCAACTTCAATGAAATTATATATTGTATCCCATAATGCAACTATATCACCACAACAGTGAAAAAAATCATCAATATTGTAACTATGTTAATTACATAAGACACATATTGAACCCAGAATAATAATAAAAAGGTTAGGAAAAATTATTAGGGAGAAGATATCAAGTCATCACCCTCTATTTAATGGAATATCTGGACAGATAGATCCAATTTATGCCAAATATTTTAGCCCATATAACCATATTCTATTGAAAATACACAATAGAATGATTTCTTACTAAAAATCACATTGGATGCGGGTTCCCAAATCTGAATAAACTCAGCCACTATGAAGTTTTAATTCAATATTATTTCAATAATATCACGTGGAACCATATATAAAAGTTCCTACACTTTATCCTTGATTGATACAGATGTTTCCATTAATGGTTCAGTATAATTCATCATTTTATGAAATGGACTACATATTCAATTATCTGACCAAAAATTAATATATGAATTAATGTCGGCCAAAAATTGGGGTTTCACAAAAATATTTGATGAAGAGTCCTTGATATAATTATATATAGTGGAATCCTTTTAATTTAATTTCCCATATTTGAGCCTCCCCAGAATTATAAATCATAGAATGATTTGTTACTTTGATTCCACCTTAATGAGCCTCCCTATGAAATTATCAAGTAAGTGTTGATTGATTTTTCATAGGTTTTTAATAATGTACCCAATATAATTAATAGGTTTAATCATTGTTTACAATGGATTGTAGAAAGATTTCATTTAAGGATGCTTCCACTCCATAAAAAGGTTTTGATAGAATATTTTAAAATCATGATGCAGGTACTTTTAATTTATAGACCATATATTAGTAATAATTTTTTAAACAATTACTTATTGCACAAGGGAGACACTTTCTCCCATTGAGGGAGTTTTTACATTCTTGGGGGTCTAACTGATATTATAATTGAACGAAATGTGAGAAAAACAAATGACACATGGTTTTACCCAAAGAACAGGGACTACAAGATTTGTTAATAGAACAAACCCTTCTCTAATTACTAACATATTGATTAATTCCACTTTTATAGTTAAAATTATATTTTTTCCAGAGTATAAGTATGAATTATTCTGGCTAATCTCCTGACCTAATTGTTTTTTATAAGTTAAAAGGCCATTTTTGATGTTTTCAATTTTTTTAACTCTATTAGTGAAAATTAAAATTATATGAGCATAGAATCAATGAGTGGGGTAGTCTGGACTCTTTACCATTGAATGTGATTTATTTTATTTACATTAACCATGTTGAGAATAAGAGTACTTGTGTAATCTTAAAAAATAGTGAAAATAATGACTATTATATGATCAAATTGTCGGACATCTCTAGATCATGTGAAGTATCCCTTAGGGGATCCGTTGATATGAATTTTGTTTTGGGATGATCCATGTTTAGTTTTGACCAAATTAATTAAAAACACATCAATATGAAAACTATTTAAATAAATAAAAATTAATCCACTATATAGCATATCAATTTTTTTAACATCATGTCTGAGATAATTTTTACCTCTTCTTGTGGTATTACTAAAAATATTGACACATTTAGAAGAAATTGTGAGGAAATATTGAATGGTTCTAATTATTATGAAACCAAACTTATTTGATGACTCAATATAGTTAGATCTTCTATTAATCCTTTTAGAAATAATATTCCTAATAATTTTATATATTATGTTGACAAGTTATACATATTTGAAGAGGTGGACCTAAATTACATTATCATCTTTTGGAATGAGTGAAATAAATTGATAATTAATTCCGTATTTTAGATGAAAACCTATAAAAAATAACTAACAAGTATATGAACATCATAATAAATATTATCCAAAAATTATTTGAATGAATGATTTTTTGAACCCATATAGACCAAGAGATCTACTATAAATAAGAAAAAAATTAGATTAATGTAATTTTAAATTATGTGGAATAAAAATAATAAGTGAGTTATCATTACAGTTGATAATCTTGGAGTAACACAGTAAATATGATTAGTATTAGTGTTGGTACCATTAATGAGATTCATATAATAATAGCTAACATGAAAAACCAAATACTATATATTATAAAAAAACTCTCCATTGTCCCTCATAATGGGAAATGTCTTGTAGTGGTTCCTAAATATTAAATGGGATTTTAAGAATTTGGAATTTCTATAATATTATTTAAGCCATTTTATATTTAACTAATACCATTCGATAACCTATTCTAGGATTATATGGGTATTGATATTATGAGTGATCATATTTTCATACTCAGTACCCATAGAAAAATCACGACTATAATTATTTTCTTTACCTCATGTGTAACCATTTTATCTCATGAGATATACCTGTAAAAAACACATTTAACGTGATATAAACCCCAATAATTATCATTAATACATATGTATTAAAAATAGAAAATTAAATCCTAAACATCTCTTAGTTAACCTATTAGAAAAGGATGGGTTTCTTAAACATCTAAAAGGAACTAATTCAATTTTTATAGAGAACCCATGAAAATAAAATGTGATTCATAAAACATTCAGATTGTATAAAATAACACTATTATTTAAATAATTTCAAAATGGAATCATGATGAACCAAAATGATCACATAACATTAACAAAATAAATAATAGGATATTAAAAAACTATTTTTTGAAACATAATATCATAATAACTTATATAGATTGACTAAAACATCACCTCATAAAATATAAAACATGTAGGGTAAGTGGAAGTGAATATAAAAATGTTATAAAAACCATTATATACAATTTATTTTTAAAATAAATTAAAAAATAATGAAGGAAAAGAGAAGAATTTTTTAAAAGACAATATAAAGAGTTCCAAATGAATATTCCCCAATATTACATAAATGATTCAAAATATATATAAGTGAAAATAGTTTAGAAAAAATTTAATTTTAAATTAAAATTTAATTACGGATACATGAACAAGATATAATTGTTTCATTAAAAGGATATCTGAAATACATTAAAACTATTAGTTTTAAAAATAATATTTATTAATAGATACTTAAAAAACATTGTTTTTTCAATTATATATTTTAAATGACATTGAAAACATATATTGTTGAAACGAATATTTAATAATTGAACATATGTAAGGGATAAATGTTATCATATGAAAATGTATAGTATATTATAAAACTATTTATTTGTAAAGGATAAGAAACATTGATAATTTTTAAATAACCTTTTTGAAATCTCAAATCAATAAAAGGAAAATACTTCCTTTATTAGAAAATAAGTAATGGGAAGAAAAAGGAGAATTGATTATAAGAAAAAAAAATTGTTCCCTTAGTTAAAGGAGGAAATTTTAGGGATGAAAAACATTTATATTTATGATATATCCAATAATGGTAATGTATAATATATTTAACAATAATTGATATTCATGAAACTGTAGAATCATAAAGGAATAATAATTTGATGTTAAAAATGTTTTCCCTAGAGAAGTAGGTAAACATAAAAAATAACACAACAATTGGTTATAATATATCTATTATGAATAATAATAGCTAATGAAGAGTGATTATGACCCAATGAAGATATTTGGGCTATGAAAACATCATACAACCTAATGATAATTTAAATCAAATCCCTGTGTAACCGGGATATTAAAATTGAAAATCATTTATAATGAATAAAATGTAATTCTTGATATAATACCTAACATTGGATGTATACACCAAATAAAAAATGGAATTAGGGAATAAATGAAAATGTGCCTCAATGAAGGACATTTTTAGGAAAACCCTTCATATAATGCGTAAATATTTAATCGAAACCCCTTAAAATGAAGAGAATATAATTAAAATCTAAAAAAATGAATAATTTTAATTCATCTAATATTTTATCATTTAAATTTTATACACAATAATTTGTATGAATTGGTGGATAATTAAAATATATGTGTTAATGAAGAAAAAATGGGATGAAATTTATCACATTGATCGTAATTCATTATGCTTGTATTATAGAAATAATAAATAAACCAATAAAATATATTAGAAAAAATCAAAGGAAAATTTCCATTGTGTTTTTATTTTAATATGGCCTATTTATTAACATATGTTAATTATTTATTATATACTTCCTTCTTGTGTTGGTGTAAAAATTTAATTGGTGCTGACATAATTTTTGTAATCTAGGAAAAAGAAATGATAATTTAATGATAAGTTAATTTCAAATTACAATATTTAATTATCCAATAATAATTACTATTTTCATTATATATTATAATTAAATTATTATTCATGTTTCCGAATTCATCCATTAGAAAATTTTAATGCATTTTTCTTGTAGTTTGTTAAATCAACCCATACATTAACACTCTTTAACAAGAATAGAGATCATGGATAAGGTGTTTCTACTATGATATAACATAATTATTATAGAATAATAAGGACATTTGTTATTTATTATTTTTGGTGAAATTTTTTTATGATTTGTTTTTAATTTTTTAAATTATACTTGAAACATGAAATCGGTTTTATAAAGGAGGAATGAGTCCTCAATTATGCATGTTTTTTGTTCTCATTTCACAATGTTTGAGTGGAGGTAAATATGGATATTAAATTTATATTTGAAAATAAAAATTAAATGATATATATAATATTTATTCATCATTACCACAGTTAATACCATCCCTTAAGGGATGTAACAAAAAAACATATGACATCGCTTCATTGAGGTGGCAGTCTACGCAATGCCCTAATGATGGCATTTTTTTTATATGTGGGTAGAAATAAAAAAATAAGGGTTTGTAAAATTAATATAAAAAATTTGTATAATAATTATATTTATAACATAATTTTATTATTTTTATATGTTATTTATATGTGTATGATAAATACGAAAAACATAAGAAGGAAATAATACTTTCATTAGAGACATGATTTTTTTGGAGGTTTACTTGAAATTGAAGGGATTTTGATAAATTTGAATTAATTGGAGATTATTTTTATTATATATGATTCTATAGAAAGTGAAATGGATGTGTTTCTGGAAGGAAATATATGGGCATTTGCATCTTTAAATTATTGAATGGGTCCCATTTTTATAAGAGAAGAAAATTGGTACTTTAGGAAATAATTATTTATTATTTATCATCAAGGAATTAATCAATAATAAATGAATCAAATCTAGGAAATTAGGGATTTGGAATTTTTAATGGTTGAAACTCCTATGATCCATTCATTTTTAGATGTTTTATGTTTTAATTATATACTTTTCTAGTTAGCCTGTTTTTGAAATTAACTTTTACCTTAGAAAATAAATTTTAATATTAGTAATTTACATTAATAAGTGAAATAAAATTGTATACTAATAACATATTTGAACCTTTTCATATTTAATTTTAAATTAATTTTAACAAAAATAATTTATAAAAGCGTGAAATGTTTTTAAAGCAAGCACACATAATCACAAAAAAATATTTTTAGATAAATAATATCTTATTATTTAAATTGGAATATAGTATATATTTATCTTCAAAACAATTTTTTTGAAATAAATATAATTATAATAAAAAAATTATTATTGTGAGTATTTTATGGAAATCAAAAAATTAATTTCAAAATATAAACAAATAATTAGAAGAAGGGGTTAAAAGTAGTTATTTTTATTAAGGTATTAGTTTCATTCAGTATAAAAAACTTTGGACATAGATTTAGATGATCAAAGAATATTTGAATAATCATTATTTTATTTAATTAACAATTATTTTAATACATAAATATATTAAATATTTATTGGATAGTCTACACAATGATAAAATTATAAAAATTATAATTTTCTTAAAATAATTATTTTAGAATGACAATTAATTTATTAAAAAAATGTAAAATTCATAATAATTAAATAGTGATTCAAGGATTTAAAAACTCAACATTTTTTATATAAATAATAATATTTTTCATTTTTCATTTTAAAATCAATTTTATGATATAATGAAAATGAATTTTATTACAAATAATAATTTTAGATGTTAAATAATATTTATTATTTTTAGAGAATATTTAATTTTCTCTAATATTTTCAATTATTATATATTTATTAGTAATTTCATTTTATTATGTTTTAATTTTGTTACCTTGTATGTAGTGTGTCACTCCCAGTTTTCCTTGTTTGTCATGTGCTTCTGTTTGGTGGGTGTTTCTGGTCCTTTTCTCGGGTTCCGGGTGTGGCAGGTGTTAAGTTTTAGAGAATCATCCTTGTCAACGTTTTACCCTATGGTTTATCCTTGTCTTGGTTTGGTGATTTTGCAGAAATCATGCAAATTTTAATCTTGAAAGTGGTCTGATCACATATTACGCATAGTTTGGAGAAACGATGCCGACATTTTGTAGATGGCTTGGTTATGATAGAAGCTACCACAGATACTTCACACAACTATACGGTCAGTTCTAGGTACCCATGTGACTTTCCATCTACAGATAGTAGCTATTTCACAGTTACCAAATGATTTCCTAAAACGTGAGACTTAACCATGCGACGTGCCCAGATTTAAAATTCTTGGGTTTTCCCTTTATATCCCTTATCAGAAATTAACACAAAACCCTCATTTCTCCCCCACCTGGTTCATGTGCCTCTAGGGAGACCTATACTTTCTTCAACAAGGTTGTCCTCTTTAATTGAGTTTGGATCTAAGGGTTTTATTCAATGTTTGTCCTCTTTGTCAAGGTATTTCTCCTCCCCTAATCTCCCTCTAGATTCAATTAAATTTTTTTCATGGATTTCCTTCCGTCATGTTCATGTTCACCGAGGGGTTGGTTTTACTTTGTTTTACTCTGGGTTTTAGTCTTTTAGGGTTCCAATTTTTATATATATGTTAATGAAGCTTTCATGGAGCTTTATCGGTGGTGTGTTTAAAGGAAACCATGGTTCTAAGGTAGGGTTCTCATTCACATCCCCATTTTAATTTAAGAATCATCAATTTCATTATTTTATCCTCATATGAGTAATATGTATTTTTGTATAAGTCATTTTTTAATGGTTTGGGTGGAAATGGTTTTTTGATCCTTATTTTGTGATAATAGTTCTTATTTTGTATAATATTGTACAACATGTGTTTGTTTTAATGCCATGATGACCCTTTGTATGTGGTTTATGACATGAAATTATTAATTTGTATTTAATAATGGATTGGTAACCTATGAAATGATGTCATGGGATTCTTCTGGGGGTTTCACAACATATTTTGGGTTTTGATAAGGTATTGGGTGGTGTCTTTTAAAGTGTTTGGAATGTGTTACCGAAAAAAGGATCTCTTGGCACTTTTATAAAAAATGTTTTGTTTTCAAAGTTTATTGTAAAAAGGTTTATGATATATTTTAATAGTGGTTTTATGTATGGGGTTTTCGATTTTCATAATGGTTGATTTTTAGGGAATTCTACGGGCCTATTTGGCTATTTTTGAAAATCATGACAAAGTGTATTAGGAAGAACCACCATTGAATGCCTTGTTCCTTTCATTCGTATAATGGATGGGAGGTCCTTTCTATGTAGTTCATGGGATCTGTTATTAAGGGTCTTCAGTTGGAAGCCTTTATAATCTATTTTTTTATAAGGAATGAGTGTGGTCCTTGGGGAGACTCGGGGTGAATCCTTTTTTGGATTATTACTATATACATTGTGATTAGATACCCGGTTAGCATCGATTGGATAACCCCCATTAAATACATGATACACATGAACTTGAAATATTGAGAGAGTGGTATAAAAATTATTTTTGAACTATTATGTAATGTATCATAAATAGAATGAAATTTTTTTATATGGAATTCTTTTGATACTAGGAACTGAGACGACATGCGATTCCGAGACCCAGAGTGCCCAAAATGATCCATCAAAAAATGATAAGCATTAAATAGTGTGTATGATCAGTTTTCCTAAACAATTGGAATAACTCTTAATGGTGTTCCCGGATCAGAAATCTAAGGTCACTGTTGCGTTCAAGATGGTTGGTTTACTGTATGTGTGACTTAAGTTTTGTCGGCACATGCCTCCAGTGTGAAAAGCCTTAAAATGGAATAACCATAAATAAAAAAACTATATAAAATTAATTTATTTTTGAAATTCTTATAACTCACAAACGATGACTCGTATTGAAAATATGAGAACACCATTGAGATTAGAGGGTTTGTATTCCTTTGGAAGATCCTAACATTGACCTACGCAGGCCAAAAATGGTAGTCAGATTTTAGATGTAAATAAAATAATTGTGTAACAATAAATTTATTTTCAAATCCTTATAACTCATAAAAGGAAACCCAAATTTAAAATCCTAGAGTAACATTGAGCTTTAGATGGCATGCTCTACTTAGTTGGAGCCTATCCTCGACCAGCATGGGTCAATGGTGAATGTTAATTTTGAACTATTTTTATGTTTAATTTAAATAAATGTGTGAGTGGGCTTTTATTGCTTTTAAACTGCTGCTCAGATTCCAAATTTGAGGGAAACATTGAACTCAGAATGATGGGATTCTCCAAGAATTGACCTAACCATGACTGGCATGGGTTGAGGAAAAAAGATAGTTTTCAGAATTTTTGGAAAATAATAAAATAATATAAAAAGTTAATTTGTTGTCTTTTCTCACAACTGAGTGGTGGCACGCCAACACTACGGAGTGGCGACAAGACACTTTAAGGGCACTTATTAAGAAAATAGAATCAGACATGCTATTTCATTAATGAAATAGCGTAACGATATAGCGACACAACATAACTAAAATGCTACAATGCGTTTATCTATAACTTTAGATAACACATTGGGAAAATCAAATTTAAAATTTCATCTGACAAACCTATGCTGAAAATATACTCCAAATATGAATGAAGAATGCCGGAGAATCACTGGAGTCATCAACTCATGTTGAATAATGGGACTAGAGGGCAATGAATGCTGATGACTTTGAACAGAACATGAATCCTCATGGGCGGATCGTTTTAGCGACGAACACCATTGAGGTAGGGGTTTGTTTTGGTTTATGTTTTCCTTGTGATTATTCTAAAATAACGAACATGGATCAACCCATGAATAGGTTGATACACAGATTGTTTGTTTCTGTGGGAGGGTGATCCTCTGGGGATTTCTACAGTGGGATTAAATTATAGTTGATAGAACTAGGATCCAAAGACTCCCCTCTTTTTAAACATCTAACACAGATGGTGAGCGCTGAAACAAACAAGGTGCTATGTCCCACTACCTTGTGATTTCTTGGTGGAAAAACATTGGAAATGACAATAAGTGGATATAGAGGCCATCACAGGAAGGATGGAATTCCTCAGAGGACATAGGCGCAAACAGCGTGAAGAACAGACAACTGGAGCGGACATAGAGGTTTACAGAGTACCCATCTAGCACGTCAGAGGTGACGTTGGCGGCCATGGGTGGCTGGCAGCGTCACATGATGGCACACTTGGAGGAGTTATAATGCTACATCAGGCCACGGTGGAGTGATATGGCTGTTGGCTGGGCCGGCATCCATTAGAGGCAGATGCAGCTGGGTGCCCATGTTAGTGGAGCAGGCCACCGTTTCACCAACCACGAGGTCCCCGGAACTCTTGCGGACCCCTAAGAGGTCAGGTTTGACCAGCCACATAAAACCCCCACACAAGCCACACATCTAGGATGAGAGGAACTGGTCTGCCAATGGGGGGCCTGGATAGAGGTTGTCCAAACCCTAGTCCCAGCAGTCTATACCTCACCGCAACAGGCCAAGCAGGATGAGACCGGGTCACCAGGTGACCCATCGGGCTGGACCCTCATCTAATTCGGGCCGGTTCTAGTGAGCCTCAATGGGCTTGGACAACTAGTATGGCTAGACAGGACCATCCCAGACCCAAACTGGGTCAGGTCAGATCAATCGAATCAAACCGGTGTATTTGGGTCCCCCACGATTTTTTGGTCGGGTCAGTCTGACCGGGTTAGACATGGCCTATGCGCAACCAGGCCCTATTTAATAGAACCCCAATAACATGAAAACAAGGAATCCAATTTATGACCCCTTTGCGGTGTTATAACCCTTACTATGAGGCATATATTTTGGTATAATCTACGGAGGCTTTCATTGATGTTGGAATATAATGAATGGATTTGGGAGAGGTTCTCCTGAGGTCAATAGTGCTACAAGAGAAAACCCTTTGGATGGTTGAGACCTCAACACTACAGTAATGCGACCCCATGTGGATCAGATACTATGTCCCAGTGGAATGTTTCTTCTATGTGAACCGATAGGCTCGCGGTGGGGAGAAACATTTTTCTGATCTGGATGACCCGTATTTCTTGAAAGGTGGAGTACCTCAGTATGGCCATGGAGGGAAGCGAATTTTGTGTGACCAGGAATTCCCATGGAGGGGAGCGTCTTCTATGTCTCCCAACATACCAAAAACACTCATCATGGGTGATTATCAGAATAGTCTCAAGGTTAGTGGTAATTAGCTTTTGTGTGACCCAACAGGCCCACTATACTTATTGAGGAGGATTTCCTTAGCAACTCATTGTGTTCAATGATGTGACTAATGGTCCTACTTTCCTACACTAGATTATATCTAGTGTGATATGTCTTTCTTCATGATCATGATTTGTGGTTTGTTATTGGATTTATTTTTTTCTTCGATTTTTATTTTGGGGTCCCTATTGAGTATATTGTTACTCACCCCTACATGGGATTCACCTATATGTGTTGTGTTTGTTGCAGACGACCACCTCCTTGATGAAGGACTTGGTGGTCCATGACTCGGTGGTGCCCAGTGAGACTAGGAAGGCATGACATTGTTCTTTCGCTTGCAATTGCTACTCTACACTTGCCAATCAGGTGGGGTTTCTAGCGGAAAAATTTATAGTTTTCCTAGAACTTTTTTATTTCAGTTTATCTTTTGATGGGTTTGTACTTAATCCCATTTGACCTATAGTTTTTACATTTAAACAGTGGTTGTTTAGTGGTATTCATGTTTACATTTCTTTTTTTGAGACGTTTTTGTGTGTTTGTACATATATGTACTCTAGAAAATATCTCCCATATGCAGGTTGACGCCTTCGGCACTAGTCACTAACCCCTGGCCATCTAGAGGCGGTCTCGGGTTATGTCACGACATGGGCCCCGTGGGACGTGTTGTGAAAAAATGGTATCATTTCTGGTCAGTTCTAACCCATAGGCCGAGAGTCTGTTATATAGTTTTTGGGAAATAGTGTTAAATGTTTTGAGTTTGACTTTCATATTTCGGGAGTCTAGTGTTTCTGTGGAAACTAACATATCCATACCCAAGGACCATGAATTCTACTTTTTGAATCTATATATAAAAACAATGGTACCATGATTCATATATGAAATTGAGTGTTTTTTATGTTGATTTTGAGTTAGAGTCAGCTCACCAGGTATAATAAACTGACCATGTTTCATCTGGATTTTCTTTCATGATTCCTCCATGTAGAAATCCCACCAGGATTCCAGTGTGTGACCATGATGATGGTCCACATAGAGATGAGGCTTCAGTATAAGGACTGTTTCCCAATATGGTTCCTTAGGGGGGTGTCCCAGTGATACCACTCCATATTTTTCGGCATTTACTATCGGTGCTACCGGTTGATGAAACATGTAGGCTTAGTTCCTTACATGAGTTTCCTCAAGAGAGACCCCTCAGGTTCTGATGAAAGCTTGAATGAAATGTTACTATAGACTGGCATGAGGTGGTGACTGGATTTTTTATCTATCCATGGAACCATTAGATCAAATGGAGGTCCTAGAAGTGAAACTTTTACGTGGATCTGCAGGCTGATGGCAGGGTTTCAATTACTCGATCTTATGATTAGGTGACTCTTCCTTAGATAGATCTTGAGAAAATTTCTTTGAGAAAGAGATATTTTTGTAAAATATAATGGGTATGTGTTCCCAAGAGCTTCTACAGGACAAAATTTCGGTAGATGGGTATTCCTCGAGGCATGCTGACTTTTCCGTGTACTCGATGAATACGATACAATTAGTGCTTTAGGGATCAGACCTCTGACCAAGGTGTTTTTAGGGACATTTGAGACAGTGTTATTATTTTGTTCATTTATACTTATGATAGGGTTCTAGAGAGAACCTTTGGGATTACAAGTTCTTTGGTTGTGCATATACAACCAGTGAGTGCCAGCAGTGTGAAAGCAATTAGCCGACGTCAGTCTCAAAAACATGGATGTGTGAGATGTTACAAGAAGAGGTCCCAAGGCAGGGGATCTATAGCTCTGGGATTATAGGGATAGTCTAGTGGGCCTAATAAGAGGTAATGCTTTTCAAAAGATGGTAGGGGACATGTCACTAGAGATTTTCCATCTCATCGTGTAGGAAGTGAAATGGTGGAGGGTCCACCGGGTTTTAGGATGTGATAGGAATAGATGAATCTTCATGGTGAGAGATGTGGCAGAGGATATAGGAGAGTAAAAGGAGGTGGGATACATTTTGGCATGTTAAAACCAGCACCCCAACATGTTCCAAACCAGGCTCAAGGAACTGGAGAATAGGGGATGGGTGTAGCTGCATACGACCAAAGAGTATAACCCCAGGTCTCCTAGAATTATTTGAGGTACTGTTTGTGTCTTCTAATAGCTTCTGTATTAATAGAAATAGGTTCTAATCATTAATTCATTCATCAAATCTTGTTCAAGACCTATAGTTTCTAGTTAAACATTTCACTTGATCCTTATGTGTTGGGATACCTTTGTGATGATACATGATAATCACACATATATTGGCAGTGTGATATAACCCTTGAGGCGAGTGTATCAGTTTGAACCTCTTGGTGGCAGCGTCGAGGCATTACGATGTTATTCTGGGTATGGACTAGTCATCAAAAATTCTTGCTCAGATTGACTATTTAAGGAAAAAAGGATGTTGTATATCTGCAGTGTTGTAATGGGGTTTTCCTTGATCTTTGAAAAATGAAACGCATGTATCATGAGATAAACTCAGGCATAGGGGGGGTGAAGCCGATCACTTTTGAGTCAACCAACCTTACACTCATGGAACTGGATGTTTTGAGTTTTTATTTCCCAACAGTAGTGATGGAGTGTGGGAATGTCCTTTCAAAACATGTTTTTAGGATTACCTACCTGTAGGGAGGGGAATTTTTCACTATTCTACACCTCGAGATGGCACCGATATCAGCATCAGTATATCGGAGGGATTTCATAGAGAATTGTGAACAGGGGGCGTAGGGGGGAATTTATAGAGGAAGGGATTATTAAGACCCATTTATAGAGGTTATGTGTGTATTACCAACACATTAACCAAGTGGATGTGGAGAACAAGTACCAACTACCAAAGGGTTGATGGGAACAACAATCAATTATAATGGGTAGCCTTTCGTATGGAAATAAAAGTTCCTGTAGGCTTTTCAGCTATTGAGACAGAGAATATGGATAATGTTCATCAATGTTTTTGACAAAAAATAAGTCTATACTCTTAGAATGGGAAATATGGTAGATAATTCTCTCATCAGGAGACCCAGTTCATAACTACTAAATGAGGCATCATAATACTTATACTTTCATCAAATATAATTCATGGAATGAGAGGTGAAAAATTTTCTTCAATCGATGGTTGTTTCCCCTCCACTCTTATAGTGAGATGTGGATGTAAAACTCAGAGATTATAGCTGTGAGGATTGACATGCTCAGTTATCCTCAGGACAGGCACCTGATGGGAATTCGGTAGGTGTAGAGCACATAATTCTTTTAAATGGGTGTATAATAGTACTAGTGGCATTGTGAGATGATATTTTGAGGGAGTTCCATAACCCCTTATATTTATACCCTAGAGTTTATAAGATGTACACGGATCTTTGACATCATTACTGGTGGCCATGGATAAAAAATATATGGTAGAGTTCATTTCACGATGTCACGCTTGTCAGCAATTGATGGCTAAGCATGAGGTCTCTGCAGGCTTTGCCTAGCCAATTGAGGTACTTGAGTGGGAATGGGATGGTATATCATTGGACATGTGACGGTGTAACCACAAACATCCCAGGGCCATGATTCTATCAAGGTGATCATTGACCATATCACTAAGTCACCTCCCTTCCTACCCATCTAGTAGTAGGGGTCGGTAGAGGAATTGGGATGCCTCTATGTCCTGGATATTGAGTGAATGCATGGGGTGCCTCCGACAATTTTCTTAAATCATGATGAACACATTACATCCCAGCTATGGAAGGTATTATAGGGGGAATTTGAGACTCTACTATGCTTAAGCACAACCATACACCCTCAGATAGATGGGATGATAGAGTGGACTATACACACCTTGGAGGAGATGCATCATTCTTGCATATTTGATTTTGGTCATAGCTGGAAGGACCACCTACCACATGTGGAGTTTTAGAACAATAATGGCTATCACTCCACCATTCGCATTGCACCATTCAAGGATTTGTATGAGAGTCCTTGTAGATCATCTCTATGCTAAACATACCTACGGGTGTCGACACTCTTGGGTCTAGAGTTTGTAAGGGCTACCACTAAGAAGGTGATTATCATCCAGGGGTGGATGACGACTGCAAAAGAGAAGAAAAAAATGTATGTGGATAGGAGACATAGTCCCTTGGAGATCAAGGAGGGAGACCATGTTTTCCTTCAGGTCTCACCCAAATGGGGAATGTAGAGATTTGGCAGGGTTTCCATGTTATATATGAGGTTCATCAGAACATTTAAGATTTGGAGTAGAGTTAGAGAGGTTGAGTACCACCCAGATCTTCCCCCACAGATGCACCACGTGCACAATTTTTTTCATGAGTCAAGGCTGACGAGGTATGTGCATGATCCATCGCACATCATTGACTGTGGAAAGCTAGACATTGATGATGTGGTGACATTGGTATAATTATTATTGTAGATAGAGGATTGAGTGGAGTGGGTCCTTCTTGAATGACCGATTCCTCTAGTTCACATTTCTGGGAAACACATGAATCTCCTTGAGAGAACATTAGAGATAGAAGCTCAGATTCCTACTCAGTACCTCTATTTGTTTTTTTATCCATGATTTGGAAAACTAGATTGTTAAGCCCAAAAAGGGGAAGTAATTTAATGTATCAAAAATTTCATGTAATTTTGTTATTATATGGAATTGTTTTGAGAATAGGTGCTAAGAAGATGTGCGATTCCAAGGACTAGAGTTACCAGAATGATCAGTCGAAAAATGTTAATCTTTGAATAGCGTGCATAATTGGGTTTCTTTAAAATGTGTAAGAACTCATAAACAGGTTCCCATATCAAAATTATAATTGAAATGTTGCATTCAAGATGATTATTTTACCCTAGGCATGACATAAGTTTAGTCGGTGCATGTCTCCATTGAGAAAACCAGAAAACAGAATAACCGTAAATAAAATAATTAAATAAAATTAATTTATTTTTTAACTACTTATAACTCACGAATGGTGACTCAGATTGAAAATCAGAGATCACCGTTGAGCTCATGTGGGTATTATTTCCATAGGAAGATCCTAACATTGGAGGCCTGGGCCAACTGTTGATATTAGTTTTTGGTCATAAATAAAATAATTAAGTAACAATTATTTTATTTTCAAATCCCTACAATTTCTAAATAGTAAATTAGATTGAAAATCCAAGAGTACCGTTGTTCTTGTGGGAGATTTTTCCCTTTCTATGGAGCCTAACCTCGACCAACATAGGTCATGGGTGAATGTTAACTTTTTAACTATTTTAAGATTTTTTTAAATAAATGTGCGATCAGGTTTTTCTAACATTTAAACTGGTGCTCGAATCAAAAATATGAGGGCACCATTGAACTCAGAATATTAGGATTATCCTAGATTAGACCAAACCTTAGCTGGTGAAGATCGAGGTAAAATGTTAATTTTCTTACTATTCATAAAATAATAAAATAACTTTAAAAGTTATTTTATTTTTTTCTCACTATTGAGGTGGGGCATGACAGCACTATAGTTCGTTGATGATCCCCTTTAATGATACTTCATAAAGGAATAAAAAGAAACATGCGGTTTAATTAATGAAACAATGTGATGACATGGCATCACAACGTAAAAGAAACACTATTAAACGTTTCTTTATTAATGAGAAAATACATTGGGTAAATCAAACATAGAATATCCTCTAATAAATATATGGCGGAAAACCATCCAAATGACCAATGATGAATGTTAGTGAATCACTAGTGACATCAACACACCTCAATGAATAGTACTGGAGGGTGATGATTGCTGACGACATGGAACAGAACTTGAATCATCATTGGTGGATCGCTTTAGCTATAGTCACCATTGAGGTAGGGTTTTTCGGTGTAGGTTTTCCCCATTCGTATTCTATAATGTTGAATGTGTATCAACCCACGAACAAGTTGATCCGCGTATTTCTCATTCATGTGGGAGGGTGTTCGTCTTTGGTTTTCTATAGTGGGATTAACTTATTGTTGATAGAACAATGATCCTATGCCTACCCTATTTTTATACTTCAAACATGGAGTGAACATGATGACATGAACAAGGCCTGAACCCCCTCTTTCATTTGAGTTTTTGGTGGACAAACATTAAAAATGGCAGCAAGAGGACTTCAAGTCTATCATATGAAGGATGGAATTCCCCAAAGTTCATTGGTGTAAGTATCATGAAGAACAAACCCAGTGGTTTGTGGATTATCCTTTAGGCATGCTAGAGCTAGTGACCATATGTGGTGACCATAGGTGGGTCGCAGCTGCCATGACGGCACATCGGATGGAGCACCGTGGCTTGCCCTGGACGGGGTGGAGGGACATGGCCTCATCTTGTGCTGATGGCCGAGGAGGTGGACGTGGTCGCGTTGGTAGGGCGCCCTGTATCCGCGAGCTATAGGTTCATGAAGGATGTGGTCCCTTGACTGCGTGCGGACCCCCTTGGCGACCAGGCTTGACCGACCTCATGATACCCCTAGACATGACATGTGTCTGGGCTGAGAAGAATAGGTCTCGCAAAGGAAGACTGGGAAAGATACGGGTTGAACCCATCCTAGCTAGTCATACCCCCCTAGTGGGTCAGATCCATTCCCAACTAGCCAAACCCACCCCCAGCAGGTTGGACCCACCCCTTTTTGCTGGGAAGGATGAGACCTGGTCGCTGGGTGACCCAGCGGGTTGGACCCTCGGCCATGTTGAGTCAGGTCTAGCAAGGCCCAATGGGCCTGACCAACTGGCCAAGCTGCACCAGATAGGACCAGACCCAAACTGGGTTAGGTCAGGTCTGTCAAATCAAACTAGGTCCAGTGGGGTCTTCAGGTTGGGTTGGTTGGGTCGTTCTAATGAGGGTGGACCTGGCCCAGATTAATCCAACCCCAAGTTTCTAAAATACCAATAGCATACAAATAGAGAATTCAATTGGTGAGCCATTTATGGCATTGGAACCCTTATGATGAAGTGTATATTTTGGTATAATATATGGAGGATTTCATGTAATTTAAAATATGGTGTATTTCCTGGGTATAGGTTCTCCCGAGATCAGGCGTTCTACATGAAGAAACCCTACGGTTTGATGAGGCCTAGAGACAGCTGACAAGAGACCCTGTGTGGATCGGCTACTATGTCCTAATGGGAAGTGGCTTCTGTGTGATATGACATGCCCACAGTGGAGATCAGATTCTGCATGACTTGACAGACCCACGATACTCGAATGGAGGAGTACCTAAGTATGGCCAAGGTGGGAAGCAGATTTTGTGTGACCTGACATTCCCCTGGTGGGGAGAAGCTTCTATGTGACCCATCATACCCATGGTACTCATTATTGATTAGTACCACAATAGTCCCAACATTACTAGGAAGTGGATTCAATATGACCCAGTAGGCCCACTATACTCATTGTGAAGGATTTCTCTAGTATTCCATGGTTGTCAATGATGGGACTAATTGTACTACTTTCTTATTCTACATTATACCTGGTGTGAGCGGTCTTGCATCACGATCACACTTCATGATCACGCTTCATTGTTTTTTTTTGTATTTTTTTTGTTTTTTTCCTTATTATTTTTGGGTCCCTACTGAGTATATTGTTTCTCACCACTGCATGGAATTTTCCCGCATGTGTTGTGTTCGGTGTAGACGACCGCAACCTTGATGGAGGACATGGTGGCCAAGGGCACAGTGGTACTCAGTTAGACCAGACAAGTGGGGAATACATCTACGTCTTACAACAGCTAATTTATAATTACCCATTACGTTGGGTTTCTGTCAGACCACTTCCAGAGTTTTCATTGTGCATTTATATTTTCAATTTATCTTTTTTTGGGATTTTACTCTGGCCCATTTGACCTACAGTTAATACATTTACATAGTAGTAGTTTAGTTTTATGCTTTTTTACTTTTCTAGATTTGGGACATGGTTTTTTATTCATGTGTACAAGTACTTTGGAAAAGGCCTTCCACTTTCAGGTTTATGGATTCAATACTAGTCGCAAATACCTGACCTTTGGGAGGCTGGCCTGAGTTATGTTATGATATGGGCCCCAAGGGATAGGTCCTGGCATGGTAGGTCACGGTATAGACTAGTGGCTCACAATATGTGGATATACTAGCTTCATTGTTCCGGGATTTACCCTCAGTTTAACTTGAGAAAGTGTGGCCGAGCGTATAGAGAATTTGATTTCATCATATGTGGCATGGTACTATAGATGGGGTCATAGGTATTAGTGTCTTTAAGATTATTATTAACCTCATGGATTCACCAATGTCTAATAGATTTCATCTTCTTGAACCATTTTTTGGATTCTTGTGAGACTATGTACATTTCCATTGTGTTGTGTTTGTCTTAGTGCTCTTGTGGGGTTTTTTCTTTGAAAGTGATTCATTAGTTTCCAAAAATATTTTGATAAATATTTTAAAAAACATAACTATTTAGAACAATTTTTTTCTAGTTTAAAATGATACCATCACTTTCCCCTTGAAATGATATGGTAGCACTAATGGTTTGCACCTTGTTTTTTGAAATTAATGAGTGAAAAGATCTATACATTTATTTTTTAGTAAACATGAAAAAAATCATACATTAATATGTTTTTAGATCATACTTGGAATATTACGTATCTTTTATTTTAAAGTATTTTTATTGGGAAATAGAATATCGGGCTAGCCTACTATGTTTTAATACTCACACCTATTATTTTTCTCTATTTTTATCCTTGTACTATTTCAGAATTTTTTCGGTCTCTTTGGGAATCATGTGTTCGTGATGTTGGAGAGTGACCATGGAATCACATAGAGATAGCGTGTCATTTGGTATATTGTATCAATGTTGTATATTTTGTTTCCATGTATAAAATCATTAGTTTATTTTATAATAATCTTGTAATTCTTGTGTGTCCTGATTCTATTTACCTTATTTTATAGTTTTGGGTGAAATCATTCCCTTCAATACTCTGTTGATTCCCTTGTCACATGGAACTAGCCTAGTAGGATCAAGAACGCCCCTAAGGATGTGTTTCTAATCATCTCTTGGTGACACGTTTAGGGTCAGCCTAGGATTCTTTGTGAAAAAATGGTATCCCTATAGGTCAGCTCTTAGAGGAACTTTCTTTTAAATATCCCAATGTTATTTGGGTTTGTCTTGGTATGAGTAGTAAGATTATCGGTCTCATGGTGTAGGAATGGGAAGGATGTCATGAACCCTTTCTCGATACAAACTTCAAGTTACCATGTGATGTCTGGTTTTTTAAGTTTTTGGGTCCTTAGGGATTCTTTTGTAATTGGGATATGATAAGGGGGGTTGCACCAATGAACTATGTGAGCTTTCAGTGACTATAAATCCATGTGGAACTTGGGATATTCCAAAATGGCTCTCTGTGTTGGAGTTCAGTTTGGTGTATGGCTGCTAACGGTATGTCCAAATCACCCACGAACATTGATACCAATTGTGAGTATTTTTGGATATTCGTTGAAACCATTAAATCGTTTTAAAAGCCTAGGTGTTGGAATTGTGGAAAAGCATGTTTTAAAGGAATGGTGGGATTTTGGAGAGTAAAAAGATGTAATTTTAAGAATTTAAATTGTGAGAGACCATTGAAGAAAGGGTTTTTATAAAGTGAACTTTTGGGGAATGGAGTCAATATGATTTAATGAAGCTATAATTTTGCAAGTAGATCATAGGGAATTTTGTAAGATGTTCATTTTAAAAGTTAATGTTTATCTTGAAATTAGTTTTCAATGAAAAGGGAATATTTATTTATTCCGTTGTCTGTTGTTGAATTGGGGGGAATGGTTGGCATTTAAAAATGTGAATGTTTTTTGGTTACCCAATTTTGTTTTCATGGGTACTCATGTGAATATTTGTACATGGGATGTGGATGGATGCCTGGTATGGCATTTTGGATGGTTTCTTGGGGTTGCATGAACAAGTACACATGGGTGAAATTCCATGAAACACCATTTGTGAGCCTAAAAATCCACTGAAATAGTTTCAAAGATTAAAAATGTTTTCAAAAAGGGATTGTTAAAGTGAATAGTGGTTGGATTTATTATGTTTAAAATTGTTTGCTTCAGTGTTTTTCTTTTTTAGGATTTTTATTTTTAAGTAGTTCTTGATGTAGTTCATGGATTTTCTTTGTTCAGTAGTTGTCCCCATGAGCTTCGATGAGTGATTGTGGTGCAGTTATGGGTAATACCCAATTTGTGGAACTCCCAGTTGACTAACCCATTGATTTTGTATCCAAATTCTAGAATCAAGATCCACCACTATTTTATGGTCAAGAGGATCCTCCCGTAGTGGAGGACTATATGCGATAGATCGAAAGTATCTTTATCCTTGAAGAGTTTTATGAGTTGTTGAATGTCAAGTTTGAAACCATCATTCTTGATGGTTCATTGAGGAAGTATTGAAATAAATTATCTTAAAAAAAACCCTATGAATATATCTCTTGGGGATTTTTTAAGGAATCGTTTTTTTGTTAATATTTCTCTGAGAAAGAAAGGGTGAATAATGGAATAGAGATTGGTTGCCTATAGTAGGCTGATGGGTCGGTGTCAGATTATTTCTATCGGTTTATGGACCTAGTTTTGTATCTTCTAAATTATGTTGAAAATGATTCAATGAAGGATTTATAGTTTGATATTAGGCATATTTCATTCTACAATCGATGGTTTTGGTGTACAACCTCACTTCATTTGTTGATGTGGTTGGGTGAGCCTTTCATATTGAAGTTGTTTTGGAAAGAGTGCTCAGTGTAGTTATCCCTACTTCCATTTATTAGGGCTTGGGGATGGTTCTGGTAAATATATGTGGAAGTATTTATACATTTATTAGTTAGGGTGCGGAATCAAGAGACGCTAGGATCTCTAATCAACCCCATCATGGAATAATTTATTTATATGCTACCAATGTGGAATGCCGGATCATAAGAGGACTATGTGTCAAAGTACTCCTAAGCCCTACCATGCTTATGGGTGCTGGGGTCACTTGAATCGTTTCTATAGGGGTGTTTCTAAGACCCTCTAGGGAGGAAAACATTTTAAATGATGAGCTATTGGGAGACTCGTTTCAAGTTCTTTTTTGTATGTTTAATTCTGGTGTATGGGTACTTTTGTTGTGGTAGTTCTTCAAGTGGCCTTTTGGGTATTTGAAAGGTAAAGGCTGATGATTGTTTTGTGGTGAAATCATATTTTGAATGGATGTGTGGTTTTATCCCAGTTATCTGTGGTTTTCTTTTATTTCATGGATGATGTGTGAACCTCATTGTAATTATTAAGCCTAATGGTGATGCATGAAGATGATTTGATCATCAGGGCTCCAGCTAATGGTCTTGATGTGAAACATGCATTTATTCAAGATTCCTAGGAGTATGGGATTTTTATCCAATCTATCACCTCCACCATGTGGTGAGGTGGTTTCTATGTTTTTAATGGTTATAATAATCAAATAGTTGGAACCCATCCTTCCCCGCCCCATGTGGTGGGGGTTCTTGGTCTGTGTATGGTGGGTTAGACATGTTCTTGTACTCTCTATTTAGAAGTGGGGAGTTTAAATGATCATGTTATATCACTCTTATCATGAATTGGTATTCCCATTATAATGGAAGTCTTATGGGTGCCTGTGTGATAAATTCACAGTTCTGTTCGTGTCAAATTTGTGTTTAGTTGTTCTTAGGGGGTTCCCAATTGTGGGGATACCCACTACGTGTCTCATTGATTTTTCTATTTAAATTTTATCAGGCGATAGAAAATATTGATGGTGGAGATCCATTCAAGCCTCCCCACTATCAGTGATCTATTTTTTCTTGGTTTTGGTTTAACCCAATTGAGGTATCTTTCTTCGATTATGTTATGTTACATGGTTTTCTTTTTTAGTGGGTGAGTGTTAAAGTTTTTTGTTTCTTTTCTGTCATAAGGTTTGAGTTCTAATTGTGGTGAGTTATTTCATTGCACTATTGGTGGGTAAAATATTCTAAATATAAAGGGTTTGGATCATGTAAATATGGATTCCTCTGGCAGTGATCAATCAGCTGGATGATTTGATGGCTCTTTGAGGGAGGAAATATTTAATGGTAGGGATAATTGTCAAATTCGGGTTTTCTTGTTTGGACCATGCTCATGTTCGGTGGATGTTTCAATTATTTCTCTCTGGTTTTCAGTGTAATGGGTGTTGGGTTTCATAGTGACTAAATTTTCTATGTTTTTTCCAATGGTTTATCCTTGTCTTGGTTTGGAGTTTTTGGAGAAATCATGTAAATGTATATCTTGGAAGTTTCTTGAGTACAGTTTACACACGGTTATGAGTAACCATGTGGACATTGTACAGAATGTTTGCATGGGACATAAGGTACTACATAGTCTCCTCATGGTTCTGTGGTTGATTATAAGTAACTGTGCAGCTGTACAACTACGAATAGTATCTACCGCACAGTTACTTTACTATTTCCTAAATTGTGCAGCTTAACTGTGATACTTGACAATATTTAAAATTTAGCTCTTTTTACCTTTATACCCCTTATGGGATTTTAACCCAAAACCCTCATTTCTTATACCACATGGTTTGTGCACCTATAGAGAGCCCTCTTCCTTATTCCCCAATGTTCTTTATCATTCTTGGGTGTGGATCTAAGGGTTTTATTCAATGTTTGGGCTCTTTCTCAAGGTTTTTCTCCTCCCCTCATATCTCTCATCCTTATCTTCTCTTTTATTATTTTATTTAATTCTCCATTGTGGTCATGTCGATATAAGGTTTGGTTTTACATTGTTTTATGTTGGGGGTTATGTTATTTTAGTGATCCACCTTCAAGATCGTGGTTTTTGAAGTCTTTGGGGATATTTATTAGTGGTGTGTTACGATTGCACCATGGTTCCATGGAATGATTGCCATAAACAATCCATTTTTAATTTAAGTATCATCAATTTCATGCCTTTTTCATCTTCTATGAGTAATATGTTTTGATGTAGATGCCTTACATTAGTGGTTCAGTGGGAAAATGTTGCTTTGAGCTTTATTTTGTGACTATTGTTCTTGTTTTGTAAAACAGTGCATAACATGTGTTTGTTTTATTTCCTGGTTTTCCCATTTCTATGGTTTATGACTTGAAATGATTAATTACAGATTTGAGAAGGGATTGTTAACAACTGAAATGACATCCTAAGTTTCTTTTGTTGGTTTCCCAAGTGATTTTGGATTTTTATAAGGTACTGGGAGGTGGCTATTGAAGTGCTCGACACATATTACCAGAAGAAGGCCCACTTGGTACCTTCATAACATATGTTTTGTTTTCAAAGTGTATTGTAATTTTTTAAGTTGTATTTTGATAGTGATTGAATGTATGGTTTTCATTTTCTAAAATGGCTGAGTTTAATGAAATTGTAAGGCCCTATTTGGACACTTTTGAAATTGATGAAAATGTGAATCATGAATAACATCCATTGGATGCCTCATGCTTAGCCTACGTTAAATGTAATAAAGGTCCACTCTATGGAGTCCTAGAGATCTATTATTTGGGTTACTTGATTGAAATAAATTATAATATATTTATTCTAATCCATGAGAGTAGTCCTTAGGGGGACATGGGGGGACACCTCTTGTAGATTATTTCAATAGAAGTCGTGATTTGATGCTTGGTGGGCATCTGTTGAATTACCTAAATTAAACACATAATACACAGGAACCAAGAATATTGCGAGATTAGTCTAAGAATTATTATTGCACTATGAGGCCTCAGTACTAACCAGTGGCCTATAGTCAGTGGATATACTCGATTCATTGATATGGGATTTTCCATCGGTATAACATGAGAACGGGTGGCTGAGTTTATAGAGTGTTTGATTTTATTATATGTTTCATACTAATGTTGATGGGGTGGTAGGTATTAGAATATTCAGGATTATTCTTGATCTATGTGGTTCACTTATTTCTAATAGATATCATCTTCTTGAAGTGTTGTTTGGATTTTTGTATGACAAATTACATTTCCCTTGTGACGTGGCTACAATAGTTTTATTGTGGGGTCTTTTCATGGAATGTGATGTATTAGTTTCCACATTTTTTTGAAAAATGTTTTCAAAAAAAGTGTTTTCAAACTATCATGTTCCAGTTGAAAATGATTCAATCACTTTCCCATTGAAATGATATGTATCACTAATTGATCAAAACAGGTTTTCTAAAATGAATGAGGGAAATTAACTGTACTTCTGTTTTTCTGTAAACATGTATAAATGCATACCTTAATATATTTTAGTTCAAACATAAAAATTGAGTTTTATTTTATATTAAAGGTTGCACATTGGGAAATAGAATATTCGGTTATCAAACTGAGTTTTAATACTCACTCCTATAGTTTTCTTCTCTTTTTTTCCCTGTGCATGTTCAATTTTTATTCAGTCGCATTGGGTGATGAGTTTTCATGGTGTTAGAGAGTGATTACGGGGTCAAATGGAGCTATCATGACATTTGGTCTATTCTATCATTATTGTATCTTTTAGTTCCTTGTATAAAATCATCATTTCAATTTATATTTATCTTAAACAACTTATGTATCTTTTTCCTTTTTATATTCAAGTTTACTTTTTGCGGAAATTAGTCTCTAGTGTACTCTGTTGATTCTAATGGAACTTTTCACCATCCGAGGATTGAGAATGCCTCTCAGGCCGTGTCACAGATCAGCTTGGGTGACTAGTTTAGGGTCCACCTATGTTGGTTCATGACATAGTGTGTGACATAATTTATGGATCATAGTATGAATTTTAAAGGATACAATTTATTTGGTTTTCATAGTAGATACATATGATTTCATCTAATTTATATTGTCATTATCATCACTAAGATTTTATGGGTTTTATACAAGAGTGCAGAAATCTATCCCAACTAACTCCAACTCAAATACCATAGTGTAACACTGTTAGAGAAAAGTGAAATTGTACCTTACCATAATTTTTATGGTGGATAATGTTCCATTATGATCTTACATTATCCATTGTGATATTTTCATTACATGCCAAAATACTCATTCTAAAATGACTACCAACTAAAGTTCAATGAGGAATTAATGACGTATTTTTATCTATAATGGAATAAATTTTTCAAAATACTCATGTATTGGAATGCAAGACATTGTTTTGCCCATACCAGGCTATAAACCACCTCCCTTAAAAAAGAAGTGTATCTTTATATAGTGCCCCAATGAGAAAAAGATATATTATCTATTCAATCCCTTATACAAGAAAGGGTCTATCACATGAAAATATAACATTATTAAAGGGGACCACATATCCAAAAAATATTATTGTATAAATATTAACTTCAATGAAGATGATGACCAAAATACACAAGACTTGGTATAAGAACAAATTCAACAGTTTCCCTTTGACAAAGTTGTTCTTAAAACTAATGTTTATTTTCAAATAATAATAGGGAAAAGAGAACTAGAATTATTTGGTTTTATACTCATCAAATGTTTGGGATTGTTATTTATTGAAAATATTAAATCTATATTATGAAATATGGCATTTTTGTAAAAATAAGATGTAAGATGGAAAGAATCACTAATTTGTAATATGGATTCAATTTATTAGAACAATATTTGTCTTTTGGTTAATCATCCAATTAATGTAAGGACACTATGGTGAAAATTGGTATTGAAGAGAAAAATAGAAATATATGGTAATATAAGAACCTATTATGAAAGGATAGTGTCTAAAGTCATTAAATAATATGAATGTATTGACTATGATGAAACATTCTCACATTGTTTCATGTTTAAATCCATAAAACATTTACTTGTTATAGATTTATACCATGACTATCAAACTTGGATTATAGATGTTAAAATAGACATTCTTAAAGGGAACCATTAAGAAGATGTCTGTAAAACTCAACTAGAATGTCTTATTAGCCAAAATAATTATACAATAGATTATATGTTTCATAGGTCCATTTAGTATTGAAGTAAGAAAATGGGTCTAGGAGAATTTAGTTTAATAAATCCTTGAATATGTACCATTTAATTAAGAAATAAAAATACTCATGTGTTTACATGATGATTAGGGGATGATCCGTAGTTATAATAGTGTTATATGTCTATGAATTATTACTTATTGTAAATGATATAAATTTCTAATATTAAGTTAAGGATGGATTAAAAATGTTAATATCACTGAACTATGTTGGCGAAGAAGCCAATATTCTAGGGATCAACATAATTTTTCATAGACCCAATTTGATTATTATCCTACACAAAGGTACACAAGTTTTTCAAATAATAAATTGATTTAGTGTTGAATAATCTAAGATATTATTGGTTCTATATTCACAATTTATACATATTTCCATGAATTTCGGTTCATGGACATAAGTGGATAAATAGGGAATAGAAGGATCCTACAAAAATCTGTTATAGGATAAATCATGTATGCCATACTATGTATTTTCCTTGATGTTAACAATATTTTTTTATTGTAAGGATGATATCAAGATGATCATGGTGAAAATCATTTGTTTTCTATTTTCTCTAACCTCAATTATTTGAGGCAAACCAAGGATATTTTCCTACTATATAGAGATGGTTATATTGATTCCTAATTTTAAAAAGATAATAAATATCTAACATTTCATTCAAGATATGTACAACATTTCCATGGAAGTGATGTGAGTTGGAATATTTCAATGAAGATAATTTTCACTTATTTAACTTTGGAGATTGAGTATATATCAACCTATTATTCTACTAATAATGTTGTAAGGATAGATTTTTTTGATTTCTTTATGTGGAACTTATAATTAAATAAAAAATGATAATATATTTTTATAATACTATAGTGGTGGCTCTCATAATGGAGACAAGGTCACACGAATAGAAAAATACCATAAGTGGATGTGTTACCACATGGGGGATTTTTTTTCAATTTGTTAACATTATATTAAGCAGATTTTATATAGAATAAATAATGTTGTAACCTATGAAAATGACCATATATTATTATAATCATGAGTATCATGACAGATCTAGGTACCCAAATATATTTAATTGTTGGTTATTATGAAAAAATACTATACTAAGGTTTATTTCATTTAACACAATAATATATACATTATGATAAAATATAATCATTTTTTAAATATAATATAAATTTCTTATGATATTATGATAGTTATTTTATTTCACACATTATGTGATAATTTCTTAAGAGTAACTATTTCACTAAAAGATCATAGATGATCCATAATTTGATGTGAACCCAAACATACCATGATATTATTCATAAATACATGTTATTTAGTAAGAAGATATCATTTGGTAGAACACAAATGACCCATGATATCATGGGCTAATAGAAATTCAACATTTTATCGCATTCTCAAGGTATACACCAATTGTAATTTTGTGTGTAGGATATTTTGAGTACATAACCATCCATTAAGAAATCTACTATTACATATCTCATTAGATGTTCCTATATAGAAACATATTTATTGATTCTTAGATTTATTGGATATTATTATTGGATATTATTTACCCTTTACATTGATTTATTGATGAAGACCATTAAGATAAATATTATTAGCATAGTATGATATGTTTGTGGTATCAGGAGTATTACTGCATTAATTAATATCATGAGGAAGTATTTTTACTTTTTTTTATTTAATGAATATTGGTATAATAGGCCCATTGATAATAATGAAACCACTGAAATAAATATTTGGTCATAGTTTTTTATGTGCATGTTCATTTCTAAAACATCAAAGTAAGAGACATTGAGCACAAAGGTTGGTGACACTAGTATAACACCTACTTGACTAATGATATCAAAACATGGTATTATATTACATATTAAGCATCCATTTTAGGATTTATGTTATTTTGAATTTAAGAACATTTTCTATGCGTTCCATGTGGTGGTTCAATATGGTGAAATTAAACATAGGAATATTATGCCCTATGTCATTGAGAAATATTCATAGAGTGCCACACACTATGTTTATCTAAAAAACTATTTAAATATAAAATATTATTTAATTATTATCATGTTCAAAAAATATTATTTACATACATGGTTTAATAATTATTCAGGTATTCTTGATCAATTATATTTTGACACTAGTTAAATGAAATAATATTTCGTGAGTAAAATATTTAATAAATAACTATTTGATTTTCAGTTTATATAATAATTATTAATTTATGAGAGAAATGTGATGTGATATTTATTTATTAAATTACAAGATAGTATCAAGGCCGAATAAATATTTTAGTGTAATGGAGGACTATGAATAATGGTCATGTGGGAAATAATATGTATTTAATTTTACAATAATATATTTTAATTAATTACTTCCAAAAATAATATTAAATTAATTCGTTGGGTTTTCACATATCAAGAAATACAAATATTAATTTTACTGTCATACACGTGGTTTTCAATGAGGATTATGTAAATAATAATGGAAGATATAAAATTACAGTTTTCTAATCCTATATCTATATAAACCCAATTGTATTTTTTCAGAAACCAATAAATTCTAGCCATTATGTTGGTAATATATAATGACCATGGAGAATCCTCTAATGAACAGGAGATAACCACTCTAAAAGAACTACCCAAAACTTTGAGTAATCATCCTCCACTACCCCTCTTGAACAAAGACAAATCAAAGAGAATTATTTATGGATGACATTCTAATAGAGATCACTTTTGAATGGAAAAAGACTTATAATACACCATGCATTAACCTAAATATTTATAAAATTATGCCCAAAGAATCATGTTTCATATATGGGTCACTACTGGAGGGAATCTATATTTGATTGCTGCAACAAAACAATTGTACGATGTAAATTAATTTTCAAAATTAATATATAATGAAATACTCTATCGAATGAAAAACCATTAATTTATCAAAGTAATAATAAATTTATTAATTTATGATTTTTCTAAGATATGGATATATCCTTTCATTTAAGATATGATTAATTTCCCATTATCATGGAATTCATCATTGATGTTCTACTCAAAGAAATAATTGAATATGAAAAAAATACAAGATGGAAATCACACCCTCAAACAATGCCTCTATTATCCTCAAAACCATTACATTTATTGCAAAATTAATTTTCATCATCAATAACAGTTTCTTTGAAAAAAATATTTCCAAAAAAGTATTAAATTGTTAATAATAACTCTGATTATTTCCAATCAATCATCTCTTCGTTGTCCATGTTTTTCTTATAATACATGTTTTATTTTTGTTAATCCATTAATTTTTTTTCTCTTTTATTCTTCATATTTTATATTGAACATTTTTAAATTAATGTTTTTCAATGTTTCTCTTATGTGGTTTTTTAAAAATTACTAAAATTAAAATTGAGTCATTTCTTGACATTATTTAGAACTCCAGATTAATACAATTTAATTTTTTAATTTATATTTAATTAGGAACTCTTTATAATATTTTTTAGCATGCCTTCTTTTATACATATAAAAATAGTTTTATATTGTAATTTTCTCTTCATCATTTTTAAAATAGTTAAAATTATTTATGAGTGCTTTTATATTTTCACTTATTTTTTTCCTCCAATGTGTATCACTAATGATGTGATATTTTTATCACCCTATATATTATATTTTCCTAGGATTCCTTGTGAAAATTTACATTTCTATCTTATTATTTCTTATGTTAACGTTCTATGATTCTTTTTGGAACTTTGGATAACCTTATTCCTTTTCCATGTGTTATTTAATATATGATGATGATTTCTTTAAATTGTACACATATGTATGGAGGGTTATGGGGGTGTCCTATATCAAACTCGAATTCATTTTTTTATTTATATATTTCATGACATAGCTATGCATTAAAAGAATAGGTTTTCTAACATATGTGTGGGCATACTGGGTTTCCTCACATTATCAAGCTTGGACATATTGGGTTTATTGAAATAGGGTGGGAATAATTGGTTTTCTCATGATGATTCTGATATTATTATGTTCACGTAATATTTATATGTCATTTATCAAGTTTTCCCCAATTTATATGTTCGTTATCTTATTATTCCACAACATGAATATGGTTTTCATGATAGGGAATGTTATTATGATTAAACCATTTTTATTATGTATTCCATACATTACTATCATGATCACACGTTTTATGAGTATGGATATGTATTCTAATCCACTTCATTATTCAAATGTGGATTCATGATCTTGTAATAAAATTATTATTATATGCTTTTTATTATTATCATATATTGTCTTATTATCATTTATTGATATATTTATGTCTTTCCCAGTCTATATTTCTTCTTTATCAAATGACACAAGATGATATGATATTAACTTACTGATAATCATCAATCACCACTTTCTTATAGGTTAGTATCCCATATTTTGAAATTGAATATATAATTTTATGTGGATAAAAGTTTCTATATTATCATGATCTTTTAGTAGTGTTGGCATGTGTTTTAAAAAAGATGATTATATAGATAACAATAAAGATAGTATAACTTTTTGTCCTCAAGTTTTAAGTATATTTCTTATATGTATTATTTAAAACATGAAATTAAAAAATTAATTATATTATGGTTAGCTTAGTATCTATTGTTAGAATCATAGGAAGGAATTAAATTGTTTTACAAATTACATTAGTTTCTTTTGTTAAAAATGTATGAGAACCTATGTGAGTAATATATGGATAACTATAAGGGGTATTTATATGTCTAGGATATTGCCTTAATTTATTTAATGTAGATATTTTGTATTTCTCCTAGAAATATCATTCCTAACTAGACACTATAAGTTGATACAGGTTATGGAATAGATGTACATAGGGATAATAAACCCAAAAAGGGAAAATTATGTATTAAATTTAGATTCACATGGAGAATTAAAAAGAGGCCTAACAACCCACCTATATTTAAAAACTAGGTGGATATTATTTGGTTAATAAAATTATTTTTACAAAACCATATTAAATTATTTGTGTATAATGTTAAATAAATATGTTAGGGAACATTATAAGAAAATTATTATGGATACACTGGTCTAAAACCCATAGAATCATATGATAATGTATGAATGAGATTTATTAAATCCACATTCTAATTTTATATTTCAATAATGTGTAATTATATTAATTCTTCTATTATCATTCCCTTTTTATAATAGTTAATTAATTTGGGGAACTATAAATCACAAAGTTTATATTGGGTAAAATAGATACTGAGAATATTATTTCAATGTGTAACTTAATGATATTGAAGAGAGAATGATAAACCACATGGTTATTCTCACCCTAACTGTACAAATATGTGGGTAACAACACAAATTTTATTAAACCAAAACATAACTAGAGAGCATAAACTCGCTAGTAACTCATATATGAAGAAATAACCAACCACTTCTGATAGGTCTTCTAATCAACATGTTACTAACAAACGATTCAATTCAATAAGAAATATATGTTCCATTCTCTAATTCTTAGACCATGATATAGTTATTAGGGAATTCTACTATCTATAAGGTGATACTGACCAATACTCGAGTTTTTTTAAGAATACAATTTAAAAATATTTTTTGGAAAATGTGTTATGAAAACAATTTAAGAATAATTTTATTTAAGGATTTTCCATATACTCTTCAAAAAAATGGAGTGGGTATTCATGGAATTTTAGGTAAAAAATGGATCAATATATTAGATAATATAGATAAACTATCACAATAATCATATTTGATGCCTATGGTTTTATCACATATACTAAGATAAAAATGGATCACTTATTTTCTACTTTCCAACATATACATCAAGGGATTTATCTATTAGATTCATCATTATAAATAAATAGATCATTAGGTGTGATATTAATGTAGAAATGGGAATTTAGACCAATAAATATTCAGGGTAAAGGAAAAGGAAATTATACTATTTTGTAATGACCAATTACAAGTAATATAGTTGTAATGATCAAATTTTCTGTATGTAATAAATATAGGGAAAAATAACTATGTGATTATTATTGGGGAGAAAGGTTTTATTTTATGTGCGATAAATCAAAGAACCAAGATAATAACTGCCAAACATTGTTTAAGAGGCTCATTACTGAAATAGAATAGAAGAACTTTCCATCTAATGAAACAACCACACAAAAATTCTTCATGTCCATGGAGATCATGAATTATATAAGTCAATTCCACAACCATTGAGCCAATAAATAATATAATCCGTAGAAACATCCCAAATAAAGATAACAATGAATGGAATCTATGGTCATTTTTTATGTGGTGGATCATGATAATTATGTTATTTAAGGTGCACATTATATTGTTTTTATATTTTATAACAATTTATTTTATTCTTATTAATTTATATTTTGGTAGAAAACATGTTTTTTTATAAATGAGGAATATATGACTTGAGATATGGATATTTTACAATTGATGAAAAATCCTATTGAAAATATTATGGCTTATAAGAATTATAAATATTTTATAATTGATGTTTTTGTGAGTATACATCATATATATATATATAATTATTTTTCCTTTGGTTGAATTTGATATAATATTGGGAAATGATTTTAATTCAATTAATATTTCACATAACAGCTGTTAGGTTATGGAAATCTATTTTCATATCCCAGATCATCATATTATAATTTATTAGATGTTGGATGAAAATTAACACCAAGTAAATAAAAATTAAATAACATGGATTATGATATAAAAAAATAGAGATTATTGTATTACATGTTCAAGGGGTATGATAAAATTAGAGACGTACCTATTTTATGATAATATAATGATCTATTTATGGATAAACTACATAATCTTACCCTAGGTAATAAATTTATATTTTCAACCTAATAGATTACATGATCCATGACTATCTCAAAGAGTCTGTATAAAATGGAACCCTTTAAATTATAGGAGTTAATAAAGAAACTAAAAGATACTCTGAACATGGGTTTTATATTACACTGTGGTTCATTATGGGGTTCACTTGTCTTGTTTGACAAAAATAAGGATGAATCAATGAATTTTGAAATTTATTATCTAAAAATTATTAAAATAATGAATAAAAAAGTAGAATGTACCCAATATGATCTATTTGATCAAATTAGAATATCCATACACTACTCTAAGATTGACCATTGATCTAGATATTGTATGTTATCAGTAAAAATGGTTGATATTTTCATGAGTGATTTATGTATGAGTTATATACAATAAAATATCATAGTTATTCCCTTTGGAGATAATAATTTTTCAATTGTTATTTTAGATTTAATAAATATATTATTTTGATACTATATTGACTAATCAATAGTTTTATTTATAGAGTATATTATTATTTATTTAAAAATAAATGAATTTAATGACGATCATGTGTGAATATTGTTATGGAAATTGGAAAATTATAAACCATATTCCAATATTTTATGCTTTGAATTCATTATATAGATGAAATCACTCTTAGGGTAGGTAATCATATTATAGGGAATAATAGTTAATACATCAATGATAGAAGTTGTGGAAAAATTCCAGATACTAACAACTAGAACAAAGATTCAAAGTTTTATTTCTTTAGAAGGATAATACTAATTTTATGATGGAAATTTATCATGGTGAAAATATCCATGTATGATGTTAATAAAGAAGGTAGTGAGAACACATTGTGTATAAGAATTTGAATAATGTTTCATAAAAAAGGGTTTGGTCTATACTCCTTTACTTATATAATCCTATAAATGGTTAGGTTCTATAATACATTATAATTCTTAGAATAACTTATTGGGTTTAATCCTCATGTATAATTATAAACTAATATATTATGCCTCATGAAAATAAAATAATATTGATTATAATTATCAAATGCATGATTTTGAGCTTGAAACAATGATCATTGATGTAAATATTTTAGTATTATTATTTCTTTTATGAATATAGATATATATATATATATACTGATCACAAGATCTTGAAATATATATTACCCTAGAAGGAATTTAATATTCATCAAGGGAGATGTTTCAAACATATAAATTATTCTGAAAATTAAATATAATATCACACAAGAAAGGTAAATTAGGTGGTTAGTGCTCTAATTATAAAATTCAATTATACTCTTACCATGATGTGTATTGGAAAACCTCATTATCCATTATTTTTTATGATGAATATTGAAGTAATAATATGAGTAATTAAATCATATATTTTCCAAAAAGATGCTCAACCCTACATTCACATAAATATCAATGAATCCCAAACGGATTATGTAGTGTTTAAAAAATTTAACTAATATTATTAAGTTAAACATTGACAAATATGGAGTTTGATTTATTGTATATTAGATATGTGTCTAATTTAAAAAAGAACTAAAGTAAGATCTTTTTGATGATTCAGAGAGATAATTATTTTCTATTCATCTAGGAAGTAAAAATATATATAGATATCGAATGAAACTCTAGTGGCATTATAGTAATTGAGAATTTATGGAATATGATTCTCAATTTTTAGGTATATAACTATGTTAAATATAAATATAACAATCACTGGGTATATTGAATCTGTTACCAATACCATCATTGAAATGGAAAAACATCACTATGGAATTCTTTTTAGGAAACAAAAAATGTCTAAAGGCCATATTTCTCTTGGGTTTTTAGTTAATTTACTTATGTAGTCATCAGATTTATTTCTATAAAAGTATATTTCTAACTTAACATACTCACCAATATATAAATAATGTATATAGTAATGATTTATGTAATACATCAATCCATTGTATCTAATTGAGATAAGAGGTTTACCATAAAATTATGGAGAGGTATATTAAAATAATTAGTGATAGATCTTTGTTATGACACTAATTATCCTCATCAGAGATATGGCCAATAAGAGATTCTAAATAAAACTATAGAGGATATGATTTGATCTTATTCAATGGATATCCAAGGATGTTGACATCGATAAATCAACCATGTAGTGTTATTATATAACAAAATTTTCCATTATATAATTTAAATTTTTTCATATAGGTCTCATTATGGGAATATATGTTGAAATATAACATGTTGGGATGAATTTATAGAGAGGAAGTATATAGGTTATGACCATGTTTAAGAAAATACAAAGAAGGTTAAAATAATTCTACAATATATAAAACTGGAGAAAATTTGAAAAAAAGAGTTATATATATAATCAATAATTATATCTAATGTTTGAATTTGGTTACACATTGTTCATTTGAATATATCCTTAGAAGAGGGTTATGGTATTTTGGATAAGAGAAGCTAATACCAAAATATATTGATCCATTTGAGATCTTTTATAATGTTGGGATCATATCCTATATCTTACCACAACCTCCACACTAATCAGATTTTCATGATGTTTTCCACATATTAATTTCATAGAATAACATTACATATAAATCATTTGAAAAGATATCTAATTTTTTACAATAGGATGATTCCTTTTCACATGAAGAACAACCCCTATAATTATTAGATCAAAGAGACGATGTTATATGAAATTAATGCACAAATCTTGTTAATTTTTTTGCGTGAAATCATAAGTTTGAATTTGCAACATGGAAACCAAATGATGTGATGAGAGGAATGTACCCACACTTTTACATACCATGTAATAAAATTTATAGGAAAAATACATTATGATGGGTACAATGTAACATATCATGTTTTAGAAACATTTCCATCCATATATAAAGACTATGTCTGATAGATTGATCAACATGAAACATTGGAACCATTCAAATATAGACCATTTGAGTTCACCATTGAATTAGTGAGAATAAATTATTCTAACATAATTATAAAATTTATATTAATATATTTATGAAACAATGAAAACAAAATTAGGTTCACAGTAAATATCAACACAACATGTATAACTAAATACATAACTATATATTTAATTTTTTTTAAAAATGATTATTTTCATGTCAATCCTTTTTATATGATTAGTGGAAGAAAACTTGATTAATTATTAATTTATAGGAAAAATTATAGTTAATATAATAAAAGTAATTTTACTATAAAAATTCCATTTCACTATATTTTATGTTTCAAATTATAAAAATAAATATATTAGTATACGATTTTTAGAATGTTAAAATCATTTATTATTTATCATTACAATAATCTCTAACGATGAATTTGTTTTGTTTTTTATAAAAATATTTATTTTTTTGTAAATAGTGAAAAATTCTAATTTTTCAAACAACATTTCCACTATGAAATGATTATTATTAAATAATGAATTTGAAATTCATGAAAAACATTTATAAAATAAAATATTTATATATTAAGAATATGAAATTTTTTAATAATATTAATTTTAAATCATAATCCCATATTTGAAATTTTAGAATATGAGTTATAAAAAAATTATCATATATCTTTTATTATAAAATTAAATTTTATCACATTTTAAATTTATGTTTATTTAATGGATTATAAATTCAGAATCTATTGGTACAAAATATATAAGAAGGGTTAATTTTATTCTATGAACAAATGATAAATTACTTAGGTAAAAACTAGTTACCACAAAAAAAATTAAATGGTAAAACTAAACATCTATGAGTAAATTACCTTAGTCATATTTAAAACAGGAGTACCAATATTTGGATGTAGAATTTATTGAACTTATCAAATATCCAATCCATGATATGTCATGTTTGGATTCCCTTTCATTTAGAGTGAGGTCTAATTGTTGAAATGATTTTGGTATTTAAGAAAATGACATCCATTTTCACATATAAAATGGGTACTCCTATATTTTATTCCTATCACATAATGACACCTTAATTTTATAGAAACCTCTATGGATCACTCTCTAAATATATAATAACCACCTTACATAGTTTCATCCCTTCTAAAAAATAATCTAATAATCTTTTTATTTTCATAAAACCAATTTTAAAGGATAAGTGATAACCTAAAAAACATCCCAAGCAAAACTCAATACATGATGATGATAATAAATATCAACTAAAAAAACTAGGAAAACTCAAATTGAGATAAATCCTCAAATTAAAACCCAAGAAAAACAAAAAACTCATCTTTACATTATCACCTCAATTATAATGTGAGATACTACCCATATTTGATTAAACCGTCAAAGCCACCACCTATTTGATTATGTGCATGATTATCCTAATATAAAAAAATTGTTTCCATACAAATATAATATTAGGATGATTGAAATATGTAAATTGGATAAGACTATTGATTATTGGGAGTTAGTACCACTTAGGATCCTTCTATAACATATCCTCAAATAAAGAAGCCATCGTACCCCATCTCTTAATGAACTCTTTATTGTTGATCATTATTTCGTTAAATCACCAATGTAAAATGTTGGCATACGTATCACCCCATGAAATTTGGTTCTTGGAGGGATCCTTCACAACTCATTCCTTCATCCGTGTTAGGTATTACTTAGAGACACTAATTTTGAAATCACCTTCTACCACTTTCCACTTGTACTATTTAATGTGGATCCTAGAGGGTCGTTTGAAACCCACTGGATATTCCGAAGGACCAAGTGGCCCTCTAGTCTTAGTATTTTCACCATTTTCCATTTCTCCAATATCTATGTATCACTATTCAAATTATTTGTATCATCCAAAAATGTAATACATTTTGTGAAAATATGGATATGTTTTTAACACAAGCACCCATACATATAAATCTAGTTACCATCAGTTTTATAATATAAACATAGTATTTTCATGAATTAATTTTAATGACTACAACAACTGGTTGATAACCATCATTGATAGACATTTTCATGAATTTATTCCCTCTATTATAGAAGGTAATTTTAGGTTTCTCATCCTTTTTGATATCTGAAGAGGTATTAGAATTGGGAGAAGGTTCAACTACCCCTTCATAAAAAAATAAAGATTAGTTCTTTTGAGAAATTACATCCTTCTCATCATTTTTGATATCAACCCTCTTTCATCAACACTAGTCATCCAATATTTTTTCCCATACCATAAATACAAGAAACTATTTTGAAGGTATAAAAACCCTATTGTTTATTACACACTTAAACACGATTTATTACATAATATTGCACTTAAGACGACTCTAAGGATCAAGAGGTCTGGTGTCCTTGGAAATTAGGGACACTACATGACAACTTAAAACATAAAGATAATACATATTTATTGAAAACTTTTGTTACATGACCACAAAATTCCATCGCCCTTAACATTTCATGGTATTACTTGTGGACATGCATATAAAAATGGTGAGCTACAAAGCCGATTAAGGGAGTAAACAAGGAATAACATGAAGAAGACAATACATGTTAGGTAGTTTTCATATCAATGGAGTATAACAGAAACATTAACATAAAGGCATGATATATCATTATTATCATAACTTCAAAATGTGGCAATAACATTTAACATGATATTGGCATGAGGCGAGGCTCATTGTAGGTAGATCATGAGTAAACACTCACTAAACATGAATTATCATGATTAAACCCTCATTTCACTTGATGTATTAGGACAATAATCTTATCCTAATTCATTGGAGCACTATTAGGGCTTTCCCTTCTTAATCATTTCATTTAATGCATTAGTGTGCACATGAATAATATAACATGGAATCATTCAACATCATAAGTTATTACACAATTAAAAAATCTGCACATAATACATGTAACTCTATAATCATTATTTATATGCGCATAAATGTGATTACCCTCGATAGAGAAATGGGCATGGTATTCAGTACACAATGACTTTGGCTGTGAAAATCACAATGCAATTTTGGACGAATAAAGGCGAGATAAAAGAATTCATAAAAATGGTTAATGAGAGAGAAAGGGGTATATCATCATATGTAAAAGAAATTGATTGTAACTGGGTCATATGGATACATGTCCCATCATAGTTAATGGAATTTATGTTTATAATATTAATGAATTTCTTGAATGTAAATGAGGAGAGAGAAATCCCTTATGGAATTTCAGCATGATAACCGGTGTACATGGGAGGCATTAATGAGAGAGAAAGGGGTTTAAAATCATTCAAACATAAGTAGTGTGTTATGGGGGATTTGATAAATAATTCACCAATTTTTTTTTATTAAAATTAAAAGTGCTTAACAATAGAATGAAATTCGGAAAAAAGCGAGAAAAGAATAAATCCCTTGGATATTTCATCTAAAAGATTGAGAGAGGCTTTAGAGGGGAATTATCAGAGATTGTGGCGCCCTTTGATGATACTAGAGAGTGTAGGGTATATTAGGGATGTAATTTAAGGGTTTTTAGTGAATTGAAGTGGGAGTTTGGGTGAGTTTATATAGAAAAGGGAGCTAATCCTTTATTATTTATTTTTTGGACACTACACATTAAACTAATCAAAACCATAGACCAACCCACAAGTTTGGCCCATGTTTTTTTCCAAATGGTAGTGGAAAACATTGTTTTTAGGCCAAAAAATGAACTTCTTATAATATTAGTCTTGCTTATGGGGAGGTGAGTCACACTCTCAAGGAAATCATTTTAAGAGATATAATGTTTTATAAGTCTTCGAGGGTCTACCATGGCATTATAAAAATAATAAAACATACCTAAAATCACATTGTTTTAATGGTAAAACATATTTGGGCCGAAAATACCATTTATAGTTTTTTATTACATCACTATTTGGTCATTATGATGTCATAGAACAAATTATATATTTAAATGGTACTTAATTTTTACCCAAAAATTTGACTGTATCTAAAAATTATGAAAGATTCACCATTGGATAATTTCGAAATAGCGATTCCAAAATAATATTTATTTTACCAAAATAATTTTTTAAATATTGTAATTTTTTACTTTAAAAAACCAAATATTTATCGAAAATTCATGGGTTTTGACAAAAATAGCTTTCAAACCTTTAAAAAATTTTAGTTGTATTCTTAAAAATTATACGATCATTTATATTTATTGAAAATTAATTTAATAATAATATTTTTCTTAAAAAATTATTTAAGTAAAAAATCTATTAATTCATCAAAATAAGTTTCTTAATTGGATATTAACTAAAAATATTATTTGTTCTTTTAAAACTATTAACACATAATCAATAATAAAATGAATGGATATTCTTTATACAAATATAATCCACATGATCATAGTGCTAGGTTATTATTACATAACCCCTTAAAACAATAACATATGACCTAAGGGTAACATGTGTTATGGTGACTGACTCTTGGGTTGGCTCAGATAACATTGTTCCGGTTGTAATTTCTATTAATATTCACTTCTACAATAGGAAGTTTTGTTTGTGCTTAACGTGTTGAAGATCAGCTTGGTCTTGGTAAAGAGATAAGCCCAGTGATGTTACCACTTTTTCGAGCTCTAAAATATGGGCATTATATGGAAGAATTCAACTAGACGAGGTCACCAGTTCTTTTGTCTGAGTAAATTGGATTTTTCAAAGCCCTATATTTATAATAACGATATGGTTACTATTAAACGAAAATACTAGCAACGATAGCAATATTTAATGGTATTTTAAAATACAAAAACATAAACCAATGAAGTGAATATTTCATATAACCCTTTTCTATAATAGGACATTTAATTAGAACAAGTGGAATTTTTATTAACAACTGTTTGGATCATTACAGAAGGAGAACCCCCATAGGTAACCCAATGTTTGAATATGAATAAAATTATTTCCTCGTAAAAGAGGGATCACCCTTTCTTGGTGAACATGCTACCGACAGATAGAGGGTGGAAATTTTCTTTGGTGAACTGAATCGTCCCTATTATATTATGTGTTATGTGTTAGGATTGAAAATGATCCTAGATTTTCCCCACTAAGGTCATATTATGAACCCCACACAATGAAAAACATGAAAACTCACTGAGGTTGATTCCACATCACTCATATATGATACGTTCCCATGAAATGTGAAACTAGTGAATGAAATAATACGATGTGAAGTAAAAATGGAATACGAATTTACTGTAATAGGACAATAAGTATCTACCTCATGTTCAGACTCCAATTCATCCATGATCTGAAAACATGCATGAGAAGAATCTTTGGCCCTGAGATCTAAGTAAATTTTACTATACTCATAGTTCAGATATTTTTATTTGGATTGATGACCCATTGATGTACATATTCTTGACTGATGAATGTGGCCAAACTGATTAAAAATAAATAAGAAGTCCACCCAATGTTTAAATACCACATATTCCTTGAGATGAATCTCATGTTCAATATCAAGATACAAAATATAAAATTAAGTTTTTAAAACGTCTGTTTCAATATGAATTGTGCGAGAAATTAGATGCTAGATGGATCAACATATTTCATCTAATCGTAGTAATATACATACCATATTTTCTATATTTTAATGTTTTGAAGTATTTGGAAACGAAAAAGGGATTCATGGAAAGCTTACCCAAATCTAATAATTTGGAGGATCGTGATTCCATTAAAAATTATAGGTCCATAGTTAAACGGAGAACTAAATTCCACTGAAGGAATGATTTATAGAGGACCACACAAGGATTAGATCTTCCATTAACTAGAATAAAATGTGAAGATTAATGGGATCATGAAGTCTAACAATCACATGCTCTTTTAGATTCCTTGAATTAAATAAAAAAAATTCAAAGGTTCCAACCAGAGGATGATTCTAACCAAAACGTGCCACCCGAGAAATGATGACACAAGCCGACACATTTGTGAACTCACAAAGGGAAAGAGAGAGAGATAGAGGGAAACCATTGGTTGAATGAGTGTATGTTTGATCTGAGATCTATTCTCTATAAGGGGAAAGAGATGATGAGGATATAAGGGGAGTGGAGCGGATATGGCTGCAACAATCTATCTAAATAGTGATAATAATAGTAGTGAGGTATATATTTTACACACTCCACCCCTTCCCTATTTTTCTGTTAACTTATCCCTACAATAATAGTATTACTCCATAATATAATGATTAGATAAATATAATTATTATTCTTATATCTTATTATAATTAAGAAATAAAAAATAATCACCCTTATATTTTAAATAACATATAACGAAAATGTGGCTTGTTCTTGAGTATGGACTACCAGCTTCATGAAGAAAAATGTTATTCTCTTTCCATACCAACCCTTACAGTTCAAAAAATAATAATTACATATATATATATATATATATAAGTTTTTGAAATGATTAAACATTTTAATTCATTATTCACCCATTTAAGAAAAGAAATCCTCATCCATGTGTTTGTGCAGACTAATGCATCCAATGAATAATTCAATAAATTCTTCATTTCCATCAGCATAGTAGGTTTTATAATATATATTTTCAGTTTATATTCTATATATAAGTAATATGGAATCATCTTCAGAGACAACCACATTGATGGTGTGGAATACTTTCATGGTTCTTGTGTTCATGTAAGTACCATGTGAGTAAAAATGATGGGCCTAATCAAAGTAGCCAAGAAATCATGTCAAATGAACTAGAACAATATATTTCTTGAGTGTGGCACTACCATACTAGTTCAAGCAATATGGATGTGAATTATTTATCTCTCATGGAGGCTGATAGTGAAATTGGTTAATTGTCTTTATAAGCTCTCTGTAGTGAGCTACATCATCATAAAAAGTCTTAGTGGAAATGTTTCAGAAAAAATACATATATATAATGATTAGAATTTAAAATTTTGAATATTTTTCTTCCAGAATATGGTTATAAAATTATATATTAAGATATTTAGATCTATTATACAAGAGGATGGCAAAAATTCTTGGGATCAACAGTAAAAGTGTGGGTTTCTTTGTCAAATTTTATACTCTATGAGAATTTTCAGATATTTTTATCCATAAACACATTTATATAATCTATTAAATGCCTAAATTCTCTCATATATGTAAACATATACCATTTTATGAAATTTTAATTTTCATTTAGTTATTTTACATTCTATATACTTTATTATATAATTTCTAATTCGATAATTGTTTTATCATATCAATTTTTGATTGCATGGGTCATTGGCATTATTACATAATTATAATCCATAGGTTCTAATTAATCTTAACATTATGTTATTTTTATGTAATTTCAACTTTTTTATTGGGTTATTACTTTTCATTATCAATAATAAATTCATTGATAAATTATTTCCCAAATAAAAGAATAATATTTATAAGAATAACTCTAATTATTACCAATGAGTAATCTCTTCCATGCCCTTGGTTTCCTATCTAAAGTGTTTTATTTAATTAAATTCGAGTTTGGTTTTTGTTTTATATTATTATATTTATATTTACACATTTAATTAATGATAGTCTTTTAAGTTTTCTCTTATGTGGTTTTTTTAAGAATGATGTAAATAAATTAATAATGGCATTTCATTTCATTATTCCGCACTATAGATTTATTAGATTGATTTTTTATTCCTTTCATGGGTAAATTATTTAAAAATATTTGTAACATGTATTCAAAATATTTAATTTTCCTTATAATTTTTAAATTTATTTTCACTTTATTTTTTGAACATGATTGAAAATGTTTTGGGAAAAAAATTCATATTTTTGGATATTTTCCTCCATGATTTATCTCTCTTGAAGTGAAGTTTTTATCATCCTATATATTATATAATTATAAAAATAATTTATTAAAATGATATTTTCCATATCATATGGATTATTAGGTCATGTTATTTTATATTTTCTAATTTTTGAAAAATAGATTCTTTTACAAGGGTTAATTAAGATATTATGATCTTGAATTTTAAGTGGTATAAATATGCATGAATAATGATTTTTGGGATCCTATATCACCCTAAAATTCATTGATTTATGTTTATATATCATGGGATAATAATATATCAACATAATAACTTTACTCACACAAACATGGGTATAATGGGTTTGCTTACAGTTTCATGCATTGACATAAGGACATTTTTCACATGGGAATGGTCACAATGGTCTTACTCAAAATGGTTATTAAATATTTGCACATGTCCCTCATTTGAAATATTTTCATTATGTTATGACACATTTACATGTAATTAATAATATTATGTCACATATTCAATATTCTTTTCATGATATTCCACGTTTCCATGATCACACATTATTATTAATGTATTTTTCTATTCAATAACATGATCAATTATTTTATGAATAACAATATTTATTTTGAGATATTTCAAAACTTTTATAATTTCTTAAGGAAATTTTTATGATCTTATGTAACCCATCGTGTTTTATGATTATCAAATATGGTAATATAAACTTTTTTTATGATATTTATTTCTTGGTCATGTTCTCCATCGTATATATGATCTGACACATTACGATATGTTTTAACATTACTAAGAGTCCAGTCTTATGCATTTAATTTTTTCCATCTTATATATTTTGAATATTATGATATAACATGTGATGTATAAAAGGGTCTAGAGGAATATGAATATAGGGAATAATTTTCCTGATTCTTAAAATAATTTTTTTCATGTTGCCAATCTTCTAGAGACCAAATCATTTGTTCGTTGGATTATATAATAGTTTGTGATATGTTTTATCTATACCCTGAAATTAATGTGTTATTTATGTAAATTTTAGAATAGGTGAATTTTTTTCATATTCATTATATTCCTCCATCACATAATTCCAGACCACAAAATAGTTCTTTTCTAATTATATATTATCTACAAATCATAACCTAATTTCAAGGCACATATACAAGATTCCAATTTCATTATTATTACTAGAATCTAAATCACCAATCATTTAATTTTCCAATTATTTGTCCCTTCATAATACATTCATTTATGTTTATTACATCGTTGATAGTTCTGTAGTGGGTATTATTCTTCTCATTATATTAGAATACATTTGGTTAGATTTGTACGAAATGACATTGAATAGAAAAATATTTATTGTTATTCTTATTATTTTAATTGAATATTAACATCATTCAGTTACCTCCTCTTCCAAGGATTACACAATAATATAAAAAAGTATTTTCGTGTATTGTGAGATTCTACTTAATCCACATCTTTATATTCTTCTTTATCTTTACACACTTCACAAGGGGTAATATTTATAAAATTTTCTTCAGCAAAATTTTTAATAACATTGATATCATATACAAAAAAATAAATATGATTCTTTTGATAAAATATTTTTTGTATTTAAACATTGATGATTAGTAACAAACACTATATTATCAAAACATTTAGTACAATCTCCATATTTTCACTTTTTATTCTGAATAATACATTTACTTTCATAAAATATAATATTTTCCAACGAGGGTTTCCTACCATGTCACATTTTAAATATACTTTTATATTCCACATGACAATTTAACCATCAATTTTTTTTAGACAACCACATTCATTGTGATGGTAGAACAATGGTGAATAATAGTACTTTTATTCAAAAAAGAATTATGCATAAAAAATTTTATGTGACTGCATAATAATAAAAGACACTCTTTTGAGGATTCCATATTGATAAAACATTTTGATATGTTCAGGTTTTTTAAAATAAATTTCATCATTGTTGGATGGTTAATTAGTTAATCTTTTTGATAATATGATATTTATTTTTCTTCTACATGCTATATTACCATTTCTATTAAATATTTTCAATATGTCCAACAATTATATATAAGACCTCATAATCAGAACTCATCATGTCCTATTTAAGTCACCAATAATTAAAATAAATTATTTTTCCACACAATCTATAATTTAATGTATTAAACCTCGTACATATATTTGAGAAAAATTAAGAAAATTATATGCATGAATCATTTTTTATTAAAGGTTTTTCGCTAATTATTTCCCCTTATGATTGCTTCACTAGTTTCTTCTCTAAACCTCTTCATACAGGTGATTCAAAAAAAATTATAAGTTGATATATTATTAATATATTTTTTATGAATATGATTTATCCACTTATACTATATGTTATTTTCATATATTATAGTATGTTTTCAAGTGTTATGATATTTTAAACATGATTAATGTACATATTCACTTATTATTTAATTATATTTTTTCTCACCTCTAGGATAATATAATATCATTTTAGTTGAATGTAGATTCTAATAACATGTCCCAGAAATAAATTAAAATCAAAAAAATTATCATATACCGTCAATATTTCAGATTTTTTATTATTCAATTCATCTATAAATATATGAGTTTTATGACTACAATGGATCATTATATCTCTGCCAATTACCAACAGAATTGTTCTTTCAGCACCCCAATTTATAAATTTTTAATGGTTTTTAACTAGCATGTGGGATGATTATCCATTATAACTGATCCACATACTTTAGTTATACACATTTTTCAAGGATATATCAGAAAAATTATTTATCACATTCTTCATTAACATCTATTTTTCATTGATATAAAAAAGCAAGACATATTATTCTTATATGGGTAAAGATATCCTTCAAAATGTAGTTTATTTTTGGATTGACATGCATTGATTATTCTTTAGTATATATAAAAAATATCATCCACTCATTTTCTTACAATAAAAAACAGGATGCTAGATATATGTTAAAATGAATGAAACATATTATTTTTTATTATAATCTAGGGAAAGAGGGATAGCCCCATCGAATCAACAAGGCCTCAAGGAGGTCAAAAATAATGTAAACCGAGGGAATCCTTTAGGGAAAATAACTGAAACTCCTAGGGAAGGGACCCAAGACCATAAAAAATGCATAACCCCTCTGCTGAAATTCCCATACATGAAAGCGCATCAGCAAAAAATGGATTCTCTCTAACTGTTATGTAAGTACTGACCTAAAGGTGCCTCAATAACACACTTTCGGATAATGTATGTCATATCCTAGGGAGTTTTATAACTCCACAGGATCATCTTCACCAGGATCATAGAATTAGATTCGACTTTCGACACTTGGAATCCGCGCTCTCGGCACAGCTGAAGTCCGGTGAGTAGTGCCCGAGCCTCCACCCCCAGGGAAGCGCCTGGACCATAAATCATGAAGAACACCACAAGGATAGAACCGTTCGGGTTGCGAAGGACTCCTCCACCTCTCATGACTTTGCTCCTAAGTGAACCATCCACATTGAGCTTAAGCCCACCGGAAGGAGGACTCCAGCTAATCTATCTTCCCCCGAATCTTCTTGCGAGATAGGTCTGTTAAGAATGTTACAAACCATGGCTGATTTCGTACTCCCTTTGAGCAGCGAGATCAGATTAAAAATAAGGGACCTCTCCCTTAGATAAAGAAGAAAAATAGGCATCCTAGATCCCAACCAGGATTAGTTCCTTGCCTCCCATACGAGACATCAGATGGACGCCAGAATGATGGCATGGATCTTGTATTCCATGATATTGTTTTCAACACCGTGGAGCCATGAAGAAATAAACCCATGGAAGAAGGGCTACTGCGTGCCAATAAGAGACTGTGGGGAGAAAAAAACCAAATATCAACCACCCCGTCACTCTGTGTGAAGATATGATTGACTGCTTCATGGGTATTTCTATGGCTAATTTAGGATAGGGGGTTTTTTATTTTTATTTTTTAATTTAAAGGGTCTGTTTTTTTTATTTGGATAAATGGGTGTGTCTAGCTCCAAATGAATTGGCGCTAGACACTTTTACCCTAGAGCGCCAAATGAATTGGCGCTCTTGGGTTTTGGTTTCCAAAACCCAGGCAACCCCTCCCCTACCCTTATATATATATATATATATCTTATTTATTATAATTATAATTATAATAAATATAATAACTAAAATAAATACAATAAATTTATAATAATGTTTATTATAATTATAACAATTATATAATTATAATAAATATATAATTATAATAAATATATAATTATAATAAATATAAAATTATAATAATTATATAATTACAATAATTAAATAACTATAAATATAATAAATATATAAATATAATAATTGTATATTTATAATAAATATATAATTATAAATATAATAATTATATAATTACTAAAATTATAATAATTATATAATTGTAAATATAATAATTATATAATTATAATAAATATACAATTATAATTACAATAATTCTATAATTATTAATATAATAAATATACACTTATAATTATTAAATAATTTTAATAAATATATAATTATAAATATAATAAATATATAAATATATAATTGTTATAATTATTAATAATTATATAATTGTTATAATTATAATAAATATATAATTAGTGTAATTACATAATTATTATAAATATATAATTATTGTAGTTATATAATTATTATAATTATATAATTATTGTAAATATATACCTTTTATATATATATATATATATATATAATTAATAAGGTTTATATATATAAAGATATGATTATAATAATTAATATATAATTAAAATATAATAAATATATAGTTATAAATATAATGAATATATGATTAGAATAATTACATAATTATAATAAATATGTAATTATAATAATTATATAATATTTAATAAAGTTTATTTATATAAAGATAAATAATTTTAATAATGTTTATTTAAATATAAATTTATAAATTTTAAATATAAAGTTTATTTATATATAATTATTTATAAATTTATAAATTTATATATAATTATTTAAATACATAAATAAACCATATTAAATTTATTTATAAATTAATATATATATATATATATAAACATTATTAAAATTATTTATATTTATTATATTTATTATAATATATTATAATTATATATATATATATGTAATTACATTTAATAATAAATAATTACAATTTTAAAAATATATTTATAAATGTAAATTTAAAAATGTGAGATTATTTATAATTATACTTATAAATATAAATATAATTATATAATTATAAATATATATTTAGATAGTTATATATAAATATATCAATATATTTAATAAATTTATTTATCACATTAATAAATATGTATTTATTTATAATAAAAGTATAATAAAATAAATATATAAATATAATAATTATAAATATAACAAATCCATAATTATAATTAATATATAATTATAATAAATATCTAATTATAATAAATATCTAATCATAATAAATATATAAATATAATAAATATATAATTAAAAATATAATAATTATATAATCACAATAAATATATAATTGAAAGAAATATATAATTATAATAAATACATAATAATAAATATAATAAATGCATAATTATAATATATTTATTACAAATATATATTAAATATATAATTATAATAAATATGTAATTATTGTAAATATAAGATTATAATAAATATATGATTAAAAATATAATAAATATATAATTATAAATATAATAAATATATGATTATAATAATTATGTAATTATAATAATTATTTAATATTTCATAATGTTTAGTTATATAAATATAAATAATTTTAATAATGTTTATATATATATATAAATTTATAAATAAATTTAATATGGTTTAATTATGTATTTAAATAATTATATATAAATTTATAAAATTTAAATATAAGGTTTATTTATATTTAAATATTTATATATAATTATAAATAATTTCATATTTTTAAATACATATTTATAAATATATTTTAAAAATTGTAGTTATTATTTTTAAATGTAATTATAAATATATAATTATATATATTTATGAGTATATATATATATGTGACTATATTTATTATATTTATGATTATATATTTATTATATTTATTTATTTATTCATTACTTAAATATATGTTTATAAATATAAATTTATTTATGTAAAGATAAATTTAAAATTATAAATAAATATAATTATAAATATATATATTTAACTGCATATATAAATAAATAATTATATATTAACAACTATAAATAAATATAATTATAAATATATGCATATTTATAATTATATATATATGTGTATATTTTAATTTTATATTTATCATATTTATAATTATATATATTATAATATTTAAAGATATAATGAATTTATAATATTTTTAAATATATAATATTTTATATTTATTATAAATTTATTATATTTTTAATATATTTATTATATTTAAAATATACTTATTATATTTATAATGTATTTATCATATTTATAATATATTTATGATAGTTATAATATATTTATTATATATTTATTTAATTATATGTAAATATAATAAATTCTTACAATTACATATTTATTATTATATTTACAATTATATTTTTATTATATTTATTATTATATTTACACATATTTTTATTATATTTCTTATATATTTAATCCTATTTATATTGTATTTTATATTTATAATAAATTTATTATATGTATATTATATTTATTATAATATATATATATATATAGGTAGGTTAAGGGGATGGGGCGTGGGGTGCAAAGCGCCACTTCAAGTGGCGCTGCATCACCCCATTTCCCCAAATAATAAACCCCCTGCCCCATTAAACTAAAAAAAAAAACCCCCCACCCCCTAAATCAGCCTATTTCTATACACCATGATTTTTTATCCCACATCTCAGAAACTCTCTCCACATACCTGCTCCTTCTGAACTACCGGACAGAGAAATTTCCCGCGGCTGAACCCACGTAGCATCATCTGTCCACCTCATCAGTCAAGATAAAATTTTCGAACACCGTCTTATGTTCTTCATTAAGTATAGCCTCCATCAGGGTTGGGTACATGCTTGCTTCTTTGAAGCTGATGACTTGAGAAGGACAACCCGGGAAAAGCAGTGTCTCCCCGACCCAGTAATCCTTCCAAAATCCTATCTCCCCTCTTCCGATAACCCACCGGGTAGATGCATTAAGATTGTCCAGATGCTCAAACAGGTGCAAAGCTAGGCCGGTACAACCTTCTCTTTATCCTTCTCTAAGATCCTGATTATCCCCGTACGTCTCCGTGGAGATAGAATCCCACAACAATCATATGTGATTCTCGCTTGCATTCCATACATGACTTCTCTAAGATCCTGATTATACCATGCCGCCTAGTGTCAATGGCTGGATCTATTAGCGTCCCACAAAAAAGCATTCATCACCTTCTCCAGTCTCGCAATGGTCCCCTGAGGTGGATTGGTAATAGACTGAATGTGCAGCGAGATAGAGGAAAGGATATTATTGACAAGCGTGATGCACCCCACAAAGGAAAAGAATTTTATCTTCCAAATCTGGATCGTCCCCAAAATCCAATTCGTGATGTGTTTAAAATGGATGATTTTAATGTATTCGGTAGAGAGCAGAACCCCAAGATACAACAACGGAAGCTGTCTCCTTTGGCAAACCAATATTCCTTCAAATACCCAAAAGCGGCCTCCCGAGCAGTTGTTCGAAATGAAGACATGGCTCTTCACTGGGTTGATATTCTGGCGGCTTAAATTTCCATACACCAAGAGAATGTTCATGAGGCTGACCAAATAACATGGCCTACCATTCGTGAAAATAAGAATATCTTCCGCGAACGTCATGTAAGAGATAGCCTCCCATCTTCTCCGCCTGAAGAATGGTTACAGACATGCCTTTTCCAAACCAGCGCATCACCTGAATAATAATGCTCTATTCTACCTTTTCAGAAGCCTAATCCATGTCGACTTGGAAGATGAAATTGGATCCGACCACCCTTCAATTAATGTCGCTCACAAATTCATTATCTGTGAAACTATTTTTTTTGGGAAATTACAAGTTTTTTATTCAGTTCCCAATGACAGATCATTCTCCAATTATCTACTTCCCTTATCTATTTATAATTTCCCTTTATTTGATGGATTCATTGTAATAAAAAAGAATTGATTTACCAATGAAATTAGGTCTGTTAGTGATCAAAACCTCCTTGAATGTACGTTTTCTTCATCCTAATCATTAATGTAATATATATTCTGAAAATAATCAATATCGACAAAATAACATTTAGCCTGGAAATTTTATTTATGAATCCATCTTCTATCTCAAATATATAACATCCATTTTGATTTCATGAGTATGAATACCTTTCCCATTAATTGAATTTTTAGGATTATTAGTGATCTCACATATTACCTCAACTTTTAATCTATATAGCACAACTTATGGATGTTTGACTTGATTACTTTTGTTTTCATCTATATCATTATAATAGTTATAATCCTTTTCATTATGATCATAAAAATAACATGAGGGTTGATTCATTAATCCTCCAATAGTGTTATAATCCACACATTATAGGTCATTGAAACAATGACTTTGATCATACTATTTATTGTATTAAAAAACACCAACTAGTTGTACATCATAGTATTAATCAGTTTTTTTATTTTCCATTATTTCAATAATATAATAAACTATTTTGAGAATAAAATCACCTTACATAAAATTAATTGATCCACTTTTGAAATATCATTGTCTTTTCTTACCAGAAAATTCCTATAAAATTTTATTACACTTGTATTTCCATAATTGATATTTCTTCATTAAAAGAATAATTTCATGGATTATAAGAAAATTCTATATCACAATAATCATTTTAAAATATTTTTTGAACATTTAAATATGATTTTCCATACTGTTAAAAAGTGACAAACATAGAATCATTCATTGCCACTCTTAAATGATCATTCCAAAATTTAATGGAAATTATAAGATAAATCATCTTCTTTAATTATAGAATCCTCAATCTAATCCTTTCTTTCCTTCTAAAATCAATATTTTGAAATCTATATTTGTTCCCTTATATTTCATATATGACTTGATTTCTTTATAGATCATCAAGAGATAATTTTTCCATACGTACGCCTTCAATTACTTAAACCTGTATAATTAAATTGGTGATATTACCCAAATGGTATTTTCAATATATTATCACTATTCATTTCATATCTAATTCTATAAATATTATAAAGATCTATTACAATATGGTTGATAAAATGTTCAAAATTTTCATTTGGACCCATATTTATAATATCACATTTGTTACGATGATCCAGAAAATCCATCGATATTAAATTGACATAAACTAAATAATTTTTTAACACACTCTAAAATACCACATTCAATTTCAGAATAAATAATTAATGTATATGTAACACCCCGAGCTTCCACGATACGCCTCTCTTTCAATAATGCAATAGCTTGCATTGTACGCAAGTTCGAGTTCTAACACACCGCAACTAATCAAAGTAGCCGTTATGAATAGTAATAACCACCTTTTAAATTTATAGAAATTTTAAATTTCATAATGGACTTCATTTTTGTATTCATAATATTGAAATTAGCCTATGTTGAATTTTTTGTAATTTTCCGAGAACTTCCAAATTTTTATGAATAGTGAAAAATACTTAAAACAACTTTTTTAATCAAAATAATTTATAGTGATAAGTTATACTATTTAGTGGTTTTAAGGTATAATTAGAATATATTTTTACCATTTTATCCAATGGTGGTCATTAGAATTAATTTAACATTGAAATTGGACATAAACAATTACCAATCTTTTGATATAAATTGTTTCTTAAAAACACGCTATTTGTCGTAACAGCGGGAATTAATTATAAAATTAATTAATGCAACTTATATGTTTGGAATTTTGTAAAATAGACATCATTTTTGAATTCGGAATATCAATTATAGCTTAGGGTGAAATTTTGGCATTGTTCTGAAAAACTTCAATTTTTGATGAATAGTGAAACCACTAAGTGGTAGTTAAATAACTGATTTTTCGTTTAAATGAAATATTACGACTTCTGTGGTTTGATTTTCAAAAATCCGACATACATGATTGTCATTAAGAAGTAAAATGTGGTTCAATGAGATTAAAATAATTTTTTGGTGAATAGTAACTTTTAAGTACTTAATCTCAATTAGAGGTAATTAGTGTAGTTTAAGGTAAAAACAATGTTTTAATAATATGATATGAGCTTGACACTTGTCCTACTCCTATTGGATGAGTCATGGCCGACCAAGACAACCCATGGGTCAACTTGGGGACCCCATGGAGCCACTTTAGTTGGAAAATGACATTAATATATATTTCTGTAATGTGAAAATTAAATTGACACAAAGATGAGTTGTTTTACTAAAACAGTTTTTAAGTGGGGTTACACAAGTCCAAATTTTGATTATAAATATTCATTAGAAATCTAAAAAGATTTCCTACATCATAGTATTTTTTTTATAATTTTTAGACATTAAATAAATTAGATTATTTATAACATCATGATGATGCAGTGATGACCTCATTATTTAACGATTTAAATAAAATGGAAAGATAATGTAAAATCCAAAGAGTACACTTGTCAAAAATCTATTGGATGACTAGATTTAGAACCCTTATCATCTTATCCTCGAATTATATAAGTGTGGGACCTCTAAAATCCGAAACTCATTTTATAATAAAGTGACTTTTCTTTACTTTCCAAGAGTGCCCCTCCTCTCCACTTATAAAAGGCCCCCACCTCTCCCACCTTATTCACACCTTCAAGCCATTTGGATCGGCCAACCTCTGCCCAAATACTCTCCCAACTTCCCCCTCTTACTCCTAGAAGCCTCACTTTGGGCAGAACTCTTCTCAAGGAAGCCTTTGGCTCAAATCAAAAAGAGTTACCCGATTTTGAGGTAATGTCTTCTCTAATGTTGTTTTGTTTTATTTTTCTTATCCAACCCCCTAAAATCTTTTTATTCATTTATTTTGTAACAACAACAGTATCCTCAATATACTAGGATGTTGTTATAAGAAGGATTCTAGCTACACTTACACACACCTACATCTAATGGTTAAAGAACATACGGTTTCTGTGGATGGCGAATTTCTGCCTCACGAAACGATGATTGTTCAATACTCATATAACACCTTCAAAGGTGGCCATTAAGATGTCACTATTTTTATATATGATATATAATATTTTTATGTTTTACTTATGCTTCTGTATTTCTCATTTATGGCATACTTTATGATTTCCATTATGGGTAAAACACGATAATTTCACTTTAGGAAGTGCGGACTACCGCCCTCTCAAAGTGATTTGAATCGTTAATGCCATATGTGAGATGTATAAAGGATGGAGTAAATGGTATTATACACTATATTATACTGGAATTATATTATAAATTTATATCATTATGATTTAGTTCCATTAAATATGAAATTGAAAAGAAAGTAGCGTTCATGCGTACGTACGGCTTACCGTCACCATGAACGGTGCATTTCATTTCTTACCTCTAAATGTTACGTAATATTATAAATGAATGTACATAATGGATATATAAGATATATATGACATCTAAATCATGAATATAATTCTGGATATAATGGATATTCTACCACATGAACAACTTGTAATTATAAGAAGTTTATTGTTGACTCAAGTACCAAAGATCGACAAAACGACCGTTATTAACTTAAATAATTACATAATGTTCATAACATTGTAATAAGGGATATAAAAGGAATAATGAACATGAAAAAGGTTCTTAAGTAAATAGGAATTAACTCTATTTTATTATTCAGGAGGTTAAAGAACGGTCGAGTCAGGAAAGGACGCAAGGTAATGGTTATTTCACAATCTCTTCATTATCCGAGGTTGTTTATACGTAATAATCTTATGGGATCTCTTTATCATCCACATCCATGTTTCTTCAAAATTTATTTCAAAACATTTTTATTATTTACAATAATATGGGTTAAAGTCATTTATACCCTTTTTGACTTTTTATAAGAGGAATCTTTCAGTCATTTTCAAAACAAGGTCCTTTTTAACCTTTTCGATAGAATTAAGGTAAGAATGTTTTTTTAACTTATACGGCGGGTGCGGTTATTTTCCGCCATTATAAAATCTTCAAAGCTTTCCTTACAAGCTTATAAGAATATTTTCAAGAAAATGTTTTGTTTTATATGGCTCTTAAATGATTTCAAAAATAGAAAGAGATATTTCCTTAAAAAGTGTTTTGATTTCATCTATGTCAACATCCTTTGATGGATTTTACTCTTATTTGAAGTTGATTTATTATAATAAAAAACTTCTATATTGTATTGAAGGTTTTGTGGTATGTTTGACTGTGGATGTGCTATTTTTATACCATTCATAGTTTATGGTGAAATTATTGACATTTCGTATGATGGTTTTAATACGAATGTTTATGTTATGTTTAAACCTTTTCATATGGGAATGCATTGGACTTAATATGTGATGGGTGGAGCCCGCTATAGCTCCTCGATGCATCGGCAGGTCTCATGAGACAAACTAGTGTCTTGGCACGAGGCCTTGACAAAATCTTATTTGTGGTGTTGGCACGAGGCCTTGGCTACGTGGTTATGATAGTCTGGCATTATGCATTCCATCATTATGAAAGTGGTTATTGATATTGCATGTGATTATTCGACCAGTAGAATATCCATGTGAATAAGTAATTGGAATTATCTCATTTTACTTTTTCCATATTATGTTGAAGTTCATGTTTAAAAGGCTTTTGTTTTAGTTATACATTGCCTTAAATGTTAATGTTTATTTATGAAAGCTTCCGCAATATTGTTATCCTTACTGAGCATCTGAGCTCACCCCTTTCAATGTTTTAATATTTTCCAGGATGTGAAGAAGTATTTTATGAATGACCTACAGGGATAGTCCGAAGAGGATAGAAGTGTAGACTATGGAGACTATGTTATTATAGTTTTTCACTTTGTGATGTAATGTAACATTTATGAATGTATCTAGTGTTTCCAAGGCTACTAAACTAATCGGTCTTTCGAGACTTGATCTTTTGTGATCATGCCAATGTTACGAAGTAATGCACCGGCTCTGGGTAGCTGGGGTCGGGGCGTTACAGTTGGTATCAAAGGCAGTTTAGTACTAACCTTGGAAGCTAGATTTAGATAAACTCTGATTAGAGCACATAACCCGAAGATAGACTTTGAGGATTAGTATAGAAGAACTTCCTAGAATTTTGGTATTATAGAGATGTTATGAGTTTTCTGAGCAATACATCCCTGTCTGGATACGAGCAGGTAGAGGCGGCTCTGGCACAGATGTACCTAGGGGTAAAACCCGAAAACACCGCTTTGAGCTAGACTCGAACGGTAACTGGTGCACGACAACGGGCCTTGCTGCACTCTTGGTTACGACACTCCCGGGGGATATGCTTAGGATAATTCTCATTTTCTTTACAAACCACTATGAAGGGTTATGAGTATATACTTCCTCAAAGGAAACATTTCTTTTTATGATTATGGATTATATCCAAAAATAGTTCAATTTATGTAAAGTATTTTACAAATATGGAATTATGTATTTTGATTCATAAACCAATCTAGTTTATGCCATTGTTTAGAAATGGCGCCTAGTGGAAGGAATGGAAACCGTATCAATGCACGAACTCCGTGTAGGGATTGCCCTCCTGCTCAAGATAATTATTGTGGATCTGGAGATACAACTGGTGCTAATCAACTTATTACCATACTGGGACAACTCACTCAGGTTATGAATAATAACCTTACTCGTATGGAGCACCCTGATCCGCAACGTGGAGGATCAATGTTAGACCGCTTCATGAGGCAATAACCACCAACCTTCAATGGGAGTACAAATCCTATAGTAGCTGAGCAATGGATAAATTCCTTAGAAAAAATATTCCATGCCTTGGGGAGTAGTGAAAAGGAGAAGGTTGTCATGGCAGTTTACCGCCTCACTGGAGATGCCGATCAGTGGTGGTCGCTGATTCAAAACACAAAGGAAGATGATGACGTATCGAATATGGAATGGAGAGAGTTCTAAGAGCTTTTCTTAGAAAAATACTTTCCTCATGACCATCGAGCAGATATGGAAAGGCAATTTCTGAGTCTGAGGCAGAAGGAGGATGAGAATGTCGCAAAGTATGAGGCTAACTTTACAAGGATAGCGAGACATGCTTCCGATTAGGTTGTAGAATCATTTGGAATATATCATCCCATCAACTTCCATAAAGTATTCCTCCTATATCATTTCATTATACTATTTATTTTTTTTTGAAAATTATTGAGTATGGAGATCATTTTCTAGGGAAAATTAAGTAATGATTATGGGTTTATGGTCTTTAAATTTTTTGGATTCCATGTATAAATGACTCAAACAAATTTGGGGGTTCTCTCCATGTTCTGAATCAGTTTGACATGTAGAAATGGTCAAACATCAAAAAAGGTTATATGAGGTGTTGTACTTTTCGGAGTATCAAAACAATTGTGTTTTTAAAACCACCAATGGAATTCATGGAGTACATTTTTTTATTTGTGATGAAATCTATAGTCAATGTCTTATTAAAATTTCATTTAGGTGTATCCATCTCTCTCAAGACCTAGGAGCTCTACCAGGTGATTTTGGGGATCTCCAAACCTACCAAATCATCCATTTAGTGACTGTTCTTCTTGGTTTCTAACATGCATATCATCGATTTAGATAAACTTATGCTTGTTCAATTCCATTGGTATATGTATCAATATATCTCTATGTTATTGGATCTACTGATCTATGAAGCTAATATTCGAGATCTTTTCTAGAACTATTTTGGGAAAATCTTTGAGAGGACGACCATTTAATTGGTTGTTGTTCAGAATGCATGTTTTTTAGTTATATATTGTGTTGTATTCTTCACCAACTTCTTTTCATGTTTAACTAATTATGGGGTGTATGTATATATTCAATGCCTCTATTATTTTCCTTTATTTCAACCTTTTTAGTGGATCCCTTTGTGGATGTGTGCCTTACGAGTTTTAGTTACTTTGTTCCCTCTCTAGCCTATGTTGGATGAAGTTTATTTCAATAATTTTTATAAATAATTTTTAAAATAAATTATCATGATTGAATTGTTGGTGTTTAGATAGGGTTTTTAGAAAATAGTGTTTCCCCAATGTTTTGGAAAAAGAAAAGTTATTTTCAAATAATTTTTAAATGTATTTATGAAATGGTTTCAAATAATGGATTTGAAAAATGGGTTGGGAAATGTATCACATGTGATTTTTTAGTACTTTGGTGGATGGTGTAAAAATTGGCCTCATCTATTAAAAACGTTTTGGGGTTCACTCATGGGGTCTTCATCTTATCCCTATTCATGTTTTTATAGGTACTTGTTAGAAAATATTTTTAGGTACACATTATTGGGAGTTACTTGGCTATGAGGATTTGATACTTATATCACGAGACTTCATGCATGAGATTATCTATGTCTAGTGTATCATTGTTCTAGAAATCCTGATCATTAAAGGTACTTTGCATGATTTTTGTCATGAGTTACTTGTATTGGAATTGATATGACATAAGATATAAGAATTTATTACTATGCTTATATATGTGTGATATTATTTGAACTATATTACATAGCTTATTTTAGAACATTGGAAATAAAAGAACTATTTTACCGTGTCTCTAATATATAAAATTATTAACTATTATTGACACATTTTTATCATTAATGTGTAGTATGTTACGATTATTGTATATAGATTTGTTATGTAAAACATGGGAGGGATCATACTATGACCAGTTTTCTCACAGCATGTGCATCACTTCAGTAGTTCCTAGACTATGTAATGTATTTTGATGTAGGGAAAGTTAAGGCAACACAAAGATTCATTCATGTTTATATTAGCTATGTTGGGTATCCTTTTGTGATATTGTTATATTTTTTCAAGAAAACCACAGGGAGTAAATTTTTCTATTTTATTATTCCTTTTCTATTTGTCTTGTACATTATAGATTGATTAGTTGAAATTAGGTTTCACTTCTTGTTTTGTTTCCCTTAGATATGAAATATATGGCTTGTTTACTCTTTTATTTTTTATTCATATCTTCAAAATATTTTCCATTTTCTATTAAAAAATGGTTTTTAGAAATCATTCCATCTTTTTTATATTGATGCATCAGTTTTAGTTTCCCATCCTTGGGGATCCAAAAAAACCATTAGACATGGGATAGTTCTTATTGTTTAATGGATTGAAAGAGTATTTTAGTAGTTTTTGTTACATCTTAGTATCAAAGTATATTGACCTTAGAATTATAATTTTGGTAGAATATAAATAGGATTTTTGGGACTATATGGGAGTGTTTTGGTGAGTATTAGGAAATCAATTTCTATTACGAGAACCGAGTTACCATTGTTTAATGGGTGTGTGTCCCCTATAGAGTGTTCTTAATCTTAAAAAAATTCTTATGGTTTTTTGATATGAAATGATATTATCTTATTTCATGACCATTTCTACTGTTTTGGTTTGTAGTAGTATTCCTATAACACTACTTCCATTGGTTCTGTAGGAGGGTGCATTGGATTATCTATAAGCGAATCAGCTTATTGATATGAATCTTATTGATGATATCATAATAGAAAATCATGTTTTCAAAAAATATTCAGTGCAATTCAAGAAAATTTAAAATGTGGTATATCAATGAGCTAGAAGATAAACTGATTTATCACACGAGTTATTATTTGAGATGTCAACATCCTTTAAGTTAATAATTATTCTTATGGGGAATATGACTAACTAAAAAATAACTATCATATCATTTACTTCATGAATACATTTGATAATTCCAAGGTGACACGTGAAGGGTTCTGACTTGAGAGTCCTTGAATTAGATGGTTGGATTCCGTGGTATAGGTCGATAGACCCATGATCTTGGAATGGAAGGGTTTCAAGACCCTTATTTTTTTACAAAGTTATTGATAATGAATAATTCTCTATAGTTTCTATCCATATATCAGGAGAGAATTCTATGTTGGCATAAAATAGGTGTTTCATAGAGTTAGTTTGATTTTTTATTATGGCTTTAAAGAATGACCAACTAACAGATCAAAAATAGCAAGGGGGTTTGTGACTAAATATGAGATCACATGTATTTATGATGAATATTTTTACACATGTGGAGATATTAAATATGGTAATGATGGTAGATATGGATATAGAAGGAATGATTGGTTATTCTTCCCCTTCATTTTCACCCAGTGGCTATTTCATTGAACGTTGGGAAAAAATATAAAGTTTCATGATCATTATATGTGTGATGGGGGTGGTTTTCAGAATCATGATTAGTCTTCACCATTATTATATCTAGCAGTGTTAAACTTATTTTTTATTAGTTTTCAATAGTCGGACACACCTGGTACTTTTATTCCACACATGTGAAGATGAGTAATGGTTGTGAATTCTATTTAAATCTATGGGGTTACTATGAGACAATGTCTATGCCCCATCATGTTTAATGATCATAAACCCTCAAGGCTACTATGGTGAACATAGAATCATAGTGGACTATAAAAATATTGACACATGAATCAATATTGACACACATTCACACAAAATATGAGATTCTATCAAAGGTAAATATAGTTCCAGTGAAAATAAGAGGTACTATTTATATTGTTTTTTTGTGGAGACTGTATTATTAGAGAATGGTTTCTCCCAATAACTTATATCTTATTGTTTTGTTGAAATAAATATACTTCCAATGGATCTCATACCATTGGTTATGGGTTTATAGAAACTTCTTTGAAATATGATTGGAAATGTGTTTCAGTTTCCTTCATTTTTTTCATAATAGTTAGTAGAGAGATTGTCTGGGATTTCCTCATTCTTGATATATATCTATTTGAAGTCATCATCTCGATGGATTAGATTATTTATCATCAAGAAAATTTTGAGTATTATCATCGTAATATCTCATTTAATGCCACCAATGGTAAAACTTTTGTGGCTTAGGGATAGTGCGATCTAGGGTCTTATCATGAATAAAATTACATCTCCAATATCTAGTGTTTTTTTGTCACTAAAAGGAGTTGAACAGGATGTTGTTTATTAAGTATTTTTTCATCATGAAATATTTTGTGACATTCATGATGGTTTTTCCTAAGTATTCTCTGGTCTTCCTCTAATAAGGGAGGTATAGTTATAAAAAAGACATGTTGCTAGGTAAACATCTCAATATTGATAAACACATATCATATAGAGCCAGAAAAGCGTAAATTTGGCCAGGACTAATTTGGATAATCTATTATTGAATTTTATCTATAGTGTTTCTCCTTCTAGAGCCCATGTCATCTTTTCCTATAAGGAAGATGTATCACTCACATGCTTTGAATATTATCAGATTTTTAACCATGTGATGGTTAGGTATTATTATCATTTTTAGGGATTGAATAATTGTTTTTCTAGTTTATGGGGATGTTGTTTTCAAATATCAATTTTTTTTAGAGGTATCATCTTAATTTTATATGTAATTTGATATAGAGAAGATTAATTTTAGGATATGGTTTGGTTATTATGAATACCTTAGGATTCTATTTGGTCTCATTATGTGTCTTATTGGTTTCATGGATTTGATGAATCTGATATTCCATGAGTATATTGAAACTTTTATCAATTAATTCATGGTTGATATTTTGGTTTATTTTATATTCTAGTGAAATAACATGCACCACTTCAGTTTAGTTATGATTATTTGGAAGATCCACAATTTTTATGGAATTATTATGAAATTTTGGTCCTAGAATCATTAATTGATTTTCTTGGGGAATGTTATTTATGAGCATGGTTTATTAGTATATCTTTGGTAAGTGAATGTTTTATTGTCTTGGAAAAATGCGTTGAATATCTTTTATAATTGGGGCATCCTTGGTCTTTCTCAATATGAAAAAATGTTTCATCATGGATTTCTAAATTTTCCCATCAAAATTGATTGATTTTACCAATAAATGTGTGAAATTCATATTGAATGCATCATTTCATTATTATTTTGGTTAGTTAAAATAACATCTAAAATAACCTATTATTTGGATGATATATATTCCTCATAAGGGTTATGTTGGTTTTTTTGATTCATCTGGTTCTAATTTGGGTTGAATACTTATGAATGATGATCGTGTAGTGTTATAAAACACTCACTATATTTGACCACATGATATGAGCTACGACTCACACGATTTAGAGTTTTCTATTGTAATGAATGTTCTTAAATTTTGGTGGAACTATAATTTTGGGGAGAATATCATGGTCTTTTCTGACGATATGAGTTTGAGTTATATATTTTCTTAAATGAATTCAATATCAGATAGAGAACATGGGTGGAATACATTCATTCATGTGAATTTGACTTCCCCTAAATGCCTAGGAATGGGAATGTCATTTCATATACTCTCCATAATAATGTTCCATCATCAGATATTCTGGATTTGAAGAAAAAGTGGAACCTTATGGGAATCTTTTCTCAATTTAACTTGTATTTTCCAGGGGATGATTCATGTATGGTTTTAACTACAGTTTAGTTATCAGCATATCTAATTTAGTGTATTATGTTGGGCTAAAAAGTAGATGACTAGTTCAAGGGAAATCATGAAACCCTATATGGTGTGGAGAAGTTTTTGGGTTGGTGTCTTGCTTTAGATGGTATTCTATATTTCAAGGATCAATTTATAATTTCATTATCAATTATGAGCTCATTTTCATTTGACTATAACAAATTCTTGTTGTACCTTAACTCATGAACTTTGAAGTCATATTTTGATATGAGATGATTATTCTAGTTGTTGTTTTTGAATCATGACATTTTTGATAATGTTTCCCACTATTACACTAGACAACAGATAACGGATGGAAATCTAAAAGATTTTGGTATACCATGATCTCTGTCAAAGGAGTTTTCGAAATAGGATTAGATTCCCCTGAATTTTTATTGTATTACAATAAAATCCATGAAGAGAAATGTCTACATAGTTTGTGATAGAACATTTATAAATCCCACCCCACTTCATTCTGACAATAGAAACCACTAATGTTGATGATATGTGTAATTTATATGTGTTGTAGATCATGATGTTACATGGGGTTTGTCACGACCCGCCCTCGGGGCCCGTGCCGTGACTACCCCAAGCCCGCCTTCCATAGGCCAGGGGCTGGCGACTAGCACCAAGGCGTAAAATCCCAGTAAAAAGGGAAGGCATTGCCTTAATAAAGTAAACAAGCACCTCAGAGTAACAAGCGGAAGAAAAGCAGTACACAAAACTAGAACAATTGTGCTGAAGAAAAGGGGCCGGAAATACAAGCCCAACTGTAAAGTAAAGTACAACTCGAAAGGGAAAAACAAAAACTGAAAGTACAAGCGGCTCCTGGAACGTCCTCCTCGATTCCTACCTGAAGGGTAGGTACAGATGGCTCAGCTCCTGGATCGTCCACCACAGATCCTACCTGAAGGGTAGGTACAGATAGCTCCACAACTCCTCGGTCCAACTGTCCGCTCCGAGCACGTCCCGCTCATTGGTCCTCCTCCGAGTACCGACCTACTCCGTAAGCCTCAACCGCAGTCAGCGCTGTCCGTCGTCTGCAACCAACACAACGAAGTGCGGGCATAGCCCGTGCAGGGGTGAGTATAAGATACTCAGTAGGGACCCCGAGACCCTCGAAGGTCTCCCGAAATCCACAAGGATAAACCACATGAAGGATACAATCACGAAGTAACATCCAGAATTGATTAGGTATATGCCCATACATATACCTATTTCACCAATTTCCGTTCGGCTCCAACACGAGCCCAAGAAGATCCCAATCCACAAAGAAGAGTAAACAGTAAAATCCACATAGGATAACAGTACAAGTCCACACGGTTTATAACAAGTTTATGAAATCAACGGATAACCATTACCCAGGTATATGCCCATACATATACCTAAGTTATCAAGCGACCCATCTCAATCATGAGGAAACACAAAGATCATTGACTCAGCTCAAACCAGGATTTTCATTATCGAAACCGTAAATGTTGAAGAGCCCCAACTCTGAAGTGTACAGTGGTCCTGTCACGACTCCGAGGTACTGCTCACTAACCTAAGACTGCTGAAGTACTCCTCCTGTCGAGTACCGCGGGTCTGCTGCCAACTACCGGGCGCTCCGTCCGCTGAGGGTCTGCTGCCAAATACCGGGCGCTCACCCAGATAGCCTACTGAGGTACTCCTCCTGTCGAGTACCGCGGGTTTGCTGCCAACTACCAGGCGCTCCGTCCGCCGTGGGTCTGCTGCCAACTACTGGGCGCTCCATCCACTGGGCTAGTCGACTCACTCCAAGTCGAGTCGGTCAAGCAGTCGTCAGGTCTCAGTCATCTACACGGTCTCCGTACTCCGCACGCACGCCTCCACCGTCGCGGGTCTGTCGCTACAACCAAGCGCACACACTCCGTAGAGTATCGCGGGTCCGCCGCTACAACCAAGCGCTCCACCGCCAAGGGTCTGCTGCTACATCCAAGCGCACCACCACTGTCAAGTACCACGGGTCCGCCGCTACACCCAAGCGCTCCACCGCCCAAGGTAAACAGAAGATTCAGCTCACACAGGTTCGGTAGCACTGTTCCACATAGGATCGCTGAGTGCTGTAGTCGTCGTCGTCGAATCCACACAGGATCTCTGTACTGTCGTCGTCGCAGTCACAGTAGCTGTCGTAGCAGTAGTAGTAGCAGTCAGTCGCAGCCAGCACTAGGGTTCCCGCACACAGCAAGCTCGTTCAGAGGGTCCGCTCCACGAGCCGAGAGGCTGATACATCAACTGTCACAAGGTCCAGAGTTGATATATCCAAAAGTTCCGTATCGTCAACAGGAACTCAACGCAACAGACGGCGCGTCGATCGGACGCCCGGTCTGAGAGTTATTGGCATTTTCGTCTCCGGGGCCCGGTTGGTTTTTAAGGAAAAACCAACCCGACCGTACTCCACCTGCGTCCAAACCTCGGGCGGAGTATGCCAAAAGATCTGTCTCACTAAGAGGAACACAACGCGACTGACGGCGCGTCAATCGGACGTTCGTGGCTCAAGATACGAGCGTTTCTGCTCCGAAGGCCCGGTTGGTTTCGTGAACGAACCAACCCGGCCGAACTCAAAGTAATCAGAAACCTTGAGTGCGATATACCGAAACGACCGTCTCGATCCAAGGATCGCGTTTCCGCAGACGGTTCTTCATTCGGAGGTCCGAGGCTCAAGTTATGGCCAAAAGACCGAAACAGGTTCAAAACGGGGGGTCCGGGTCCGGGCCGACCCGGCCTGACCCCCCCCCGGGGAGGCGCGGTGGACGGCGGCGGCGGCCGGCAGTGGCGCGGCGGCCGGCGGTGGCGCGACGGCGCGCGGAGGCGGCGCGGGGAGCCGCGGCGGCTTGTCGCCGCGAGGAGGCCGCACGCGGGGGCTAAGCCCCCGCTGATTGATAAGGCGGCGCGGCCTTGTGCCGCGCCAATTGCAAGAAACGGCCCCCACGTGGGGGCCGGTTTAATTAAAAGAACCGGGGGGGCTGCTGCCCCCCTTTCATGGAACCGCCCCCCTCTTAAAGAGGGGGGTTTTACATGCTGGCCGGGGGATTAATTCCCCCGGTTTAACTCCATCCGGCCGGCCAGTTGGCCGGCCGGTTTTCTCCAACGGGACTGGAAATTCCGGTCCCCCCCTTCGGCTTCCGACGCCGGCGGCCCGGCCGCCGGTCTTCTCTTCCGCCGCGGCCCGGAACCGGCCGCGGTCTCCTCGTCCCGCTGCGGCCCGGAACCGGCCGCGGTGTTCGTCATCCGGCGCGGTGCGACGGCACCGCGCCCGTTCGCCGTGCTTTGATATTCATTCAACGCGGCGCGACGGCGTCGCGTTCTTGTTGTTTCTTCCATGGTGCGTGGGCGACGACATCGCGTAAGTTAAACGTACAATTATCCGCGTGGTGCGACGGCACCACGCCACCTTGCTTCCGCCCGCAAGAATAAACAACATGAACGATGGAGGGGGGTTCGGCCGTGTTAATGCGGTCCGGCCCCCCCCCCTCACGTTAAACAATAACACTTATATAAAATATTCAAAAGCCTCACGTAGAAATGCGATCCACGAGCAAGAAATGGAATAAATTAACAATATTCAACAACCCCTACCTCGGGTAAAAGATCGAAGATTTGACAACGTCCCGCGGAAGACAACGTCGCGGTGGTCGGGCGTCGCGGTCGTCGTTCGTCAAATCCGTTGACGAAGAGATACGCCCGAAGAGATACGTCGTTGGCGAATCTTCGTATGCCGACGAAGAAGGTCCGAGGAGGAAGTGGCGTTCCCTCTCGTTGACACGGAGGACGAAGAAGAGAGGCGTCGTTCTTCGTCGGAGCTTGAGCGTTCTTCGTGTTCTTCGTCAGAGCTTGAAGATGAAGAAGAAGCTCTCAAAAGCTCTCAAGGTGGCCAAAGCGTTCTAACCCAACAAAAGAGAGAAGAGATTAATTTAATCAAAAACTTAACAAAGAATTTCAAAGGTTTGAAATTCAAAATGGATAACTCCAAAATTAACTCACTTATTTAATATACATGAGTTGTATAATTAAATAGAAGTTAAGATGTCAAGCCATTAAGAGGGAGAGAGGGGAGTTAGGGAACTTGAAAAGGTGGGGGGTTCGTGTGGGCCCCACCTCCCTCATAACCACACATGGGAAGTTGGGTGGTTGTGGGCCCCACCAACAACTTCCCATGAGAGAGTCTAACCACCTCGAATAAAATAAAATTCACACACAATTTTATTTTACTTATCTTTTAATCCCGAAAACTAACTTTCAACCCGCAAAAAACGCAACTCCCGAAAAGGTCTCTTTAAGAGAATATCGGCGCTGCGAGTTCATCGGTGCCCTCAGATTTCAATTCCGAGCACCGGATCAAAAGTTAGGAATTTCCGCTCGTTCGTTCACTGAACGTACCCGAGCCAAACTTCGGAAATTAATTCCGGGCACTCCGGGCCTCGGAATCAGGTGCCGTCTGAAACCGCGCTCTTGTAAAATTCTAAAGAAAATTAAGAAAAAAATTTCCCTTGAATTTTACGGGTCTTTACATTACTCCCACCTCAGGGCTTTACGTCCCCATAAAGCTACATCAAAAACTAGGGAAACAAATGAGGGTATTGAGCACGCATCTGAGCCTCCCGCTCCCATGTGCTCTCCTGGAGATTCCCGTGCTGCCATCTGATGTGCACGAGAGGAATCGATCGCCCACGCAAGACCCGCTCCTGTCGATCCTCTATCTCCACCGGGAACTCCGTAAAAGTCTCCCCATCGGCAACGTCAAGCTCCCCATGGTCAATGATGTGCGTCGGGTCGTGCACGTATCTCCTCAGCTGAGACACGTGGAAGACGTCGTGCACCCGGTGCAACTGAGGTGGTAGAGCCAGGCGATAAGCCACCTCGCCAATCCTGCTGAGAATCTGGAAGGGTCCGATGAAGCGCGGAGATAACTTGCCGCCTCGGCCAAATCTCCGAATACCACGTCGAGGTGAGACCCACAAGAAGACGTGGTCGCCATCCTCAAACTCCAGTGGCCTCCGCCTCCTGTCAGCATATGACTTCTGCCGGCTCTGTGCTGTCCTCATCCGCTCCTAGATGACCTGGACCTTCTCTGTCGTGGCCTGGACCATCTCCGGTCCCACCAGAGCTGCAAGATTTCTTCATTGCCGAAAAGAGAAATCTGGTCTCATCCCCTGGATGAACCACATTCTTTGCCTAAAACAGTCAATCCTAACATGGATGATACTAATCCATACCAAGGATGACGTCGTAAGGCCTCGACGCTACTACTAAGAGATTCAACCGTTACTCTCGCCTCTAAGGGTTGAGTCACACTGTCGGCATCAGTGTGTGGTAACTGGGTCTCCTCCAGTAGATGTCTCACAAGTGAGGGTCAAGTCAACAGCCAAAACTGGAACCTCTTAGTAACATCACGAAAGAGGACAGGAACGAAAATATCACAAAGGTATGCGTCTTTTATTATTGCAGCTCATAATACAAGACGCTACACAAATGCAACAAGGAACCAGAAGTACAAAGGATGTATCCACTAGTTCAGCTCCTGTCCATCGGCTCCCAGAGCTCCATGATCGAAGGCCTCGGCTGCCTGAAGTTGAGATCTCGCATGTTCACCTACTCCCTGTGGTCGGGGTGGACCTCCTGGTGATGGTGGTGGAAGAGCCTCAAAGCGTCGCCCACCACCGGCTGCTCGTCCAGCTCCTCTGCCTCGTCCGCCTCCTCCCTGCGGACCGCCACGGTCGAACCTCTTCCTCTGCCTGGGAGGTTCTTCACTTAACTGTTGATCATCAGCATGGCGGGTCGGACAGTCACGAGCCATGTGACCAATCCCGCCACAGGAGTAACACTGCCCACTCTCGGCACGCCTGGCTCTGACTCCACCCCGGCTTCCCCGTACAACTGAGCCTGAGTCGTGCAGTCGGCCACCGGTAGGTCTGGTCTGCCTGGAACCCTGAGTCATCCGTCGGCTACCTGCTGCAGATGACTCTGCCACGTGCCGCCCTGCGGTGAGTTTCTGTGTTGGTGTAGACTCAGCAAGGAAACTCTCGATCAGAAGTGCCCGCTCCAGTACTCCTGTCTGAGTCGGTATGCTGAGGGAGATCAGCGATGCCCTGATCTCGTGTCTCAAACCCTGCTCGAAGGTCCGGGCCCGGAAGAAGGGGTCCCGTACCATGTCTGTCGAGTACCGAGAAAGGTCGGTGAACCTCGCCGCATACTGAGCGACCGTCATGCTGCCCTGCCGCAGCTGTAGAAGCTCCTGAATACGCACCGCACGAAGGGTGGCTGGGACGAACTCCGAGCGGAAGATGCTCTCAAAGTCCGTCCAAAGTAGAGATGCCTCATCGTGCACCTGGAGCATCAAGCTCCACCATCGTCCTGCTGCTGCGTGTAGTAGGCTCGCAGCGAGGATCACCATGAGGTCTGCTGGTTTCCTCACTAGCCTAAACACTCGTACCACTGCCTCCAGCCAGTCCTCTGCTGCCTGGGGATCCGTCTCCCCGCGAAACCTGGGCGGTTGCTGGCGCTGAAACTCATGCAGTGCGCTGAGGCGACGTGCATCGTCAGCGGCTGCTGCTGGAAGCATCGGGGGCTCGGCGGGTAAAGCTACCGCCGGTGCCACTACTGGAAAAGGGCCCTGCACCGAGGCCTCATCGCTCGGTGGGCTGTCGTCTCGCTCGACTCTCAGAACCCTAGCTGGCTGCCATCGTGGGGCCATCCTGAAAGGAAACAGGTGCGCCACGGTCAAACAGTATACCTGGTGAGCTGACACAAAGAAATCACAAAGAAAACTTTGAAATACACACGCAATCAATGTTTTCGTGCATTAAGTCTGAAATCAGAAGTCAGGGTCCTGGTGTACGGATACGTCGGCCGCCGCACCAACACTCGACTCCCTGGACTGATAACCACACTCAATACGCTAAACATTATTGCTTCACATAGAAAAGATCAGAGTTTGCGGTAGAACCGAACTCCTTTGATACCAATTTGTCACGACCTGCCCTCAGGGCCCGTGCCGTGACTACCCCAAGCCCGCCTTCCATAGGCCAGGGGCTGGCGACTAGCACCAAGGCGTAAAATCCCAGTAAAAAGGGAAGGCATTGCCTTAATAAAGTAAACAAGCACCTCAGAGTAACAAGCGGAAGAAAAGCAGTACACAAAACTAGAACAACTGTGCTGAAGAAAAGGGGCCGGAAATACAAGCCCAACTGTAAAGTAAAGTACAACTCGAAAGGGAAAAACAACAACTGAAAGTACAAGCGGCTCCTGGAACGTCCTCCTCGATTCCTACCTGAAGGGTAGGTACAGATGGCTCAGCTCCTGGATCGTCCACCACGGATCCTACCTGAAGGGTAGGTACAGATAGCTCCACAACTCCTCGGTCCAACTGTCCGCTCCGAGCACGTCCCGCTCAGTGGTCCTCCTCCGAGTACCGAACTACTCCGTAAGCCTCAACCGCAGTCAGCGCTGTCCGTCGTCTGCAACCAACACAACGAAGTGCGGGCATAGCCCGTGCAGGGGTGAGTATAAGATACTCAGTAGGGACCCCGAGACCCTCGAAGGTCTCCCGAAATCCACAAGGATAAACCACATGAAGGATACAATCACGAAGTAACATCTAGAATTGATTAGGTATATGCCCATACATATACCTATGTCACCAATTTCCGTTCGGCTCCAACACGAGCCCAAGAAGATCCCAATCCACAAAGAAGAGTAAACAGTAAAATCCACATAGGATAACAGTACAAGTCCACACGGTTTATAACAAGTTTATGAAATCAACGGATAACCATTACCCAGGTATATGCCCATACATATACCTAAGTTATCAAGCGACCCATCTCAATCATGAGGAAACACAAAGATCATTGACTCAGCTCAAACCAGGATTTTCATTATCGATACCGTAAATGTTGAAGAGCCCCAACTCTGAAGTGTACATTGGTCCTGTCACGACTCCGAGGTACTGCTCACTAACCTAAGACTGCTGAAGTACTCCTCCTGTCGAGTACCGCGGGTCTGCTGCCAACTACCGGGCGCTCCGTCCGCTGAGGGTCTGCTGCCAAATACCGGGCGCTCACCCAGATAGCCTACTGAGGTACTCCTCCTGTCGAGTACCGCGGGTTTTCTGCCAACTACCAGGCGCTCCGTCCGCCGTGGGTCTGCTGCCAACTACTGGGCGCTCCGTCCACTGGGCTAGTCGACTCACTCCAAGTCGAGTCGGTCAAGCAGTCGTCAGGTCTCAGTCATCTACACGGTCTCCGTACTCCGCACGCACGCCTCCACCGTCGCGGGTCTGTCGCTACAACCAAGCGCACACACTCCGTAGAGTATCACGGGTCCGCCGCTACAACCAAGCGCTCCACCGCCAAGGGTCTGCTGCTGCATCCAAGCGCACCACCACTGTCAAGTACCACGGGTCCGCCGCTACACCCAAGCGCTCCACCGCCCAAGGTAAACAGAAGATTCAGCTCACACAGGTTCGGTAGCACTGTTCCACGTAGGATCGCTGAGTGCTGTAGTCGTCGTCGTCGAATCCACACAGGATCTCTGTACTGTCGTCGTCGCAGTCACAGTAGCTGTCGTAGCAGTAGTAGTAGCAGTCAGTCGCAGCCAGCACTAGGGTTCCCGCACACAGCAAGCTCGTTCAGAGGGTCCGCTCCACGAGCCGAGAGGCTGATACATCAACTGTCACAAGGTCCAGAGTTGATGTATCCAAAAGTTCCGTATCATCAACAGGAACTCAACGCAACAGACGGCGCGTCGATCGGACGCCCGGTCTGAGAGTTATTGGCATTTTCGTCTCCGGGGCCCGGTTGGTTTTTAAGGAAAAACCAACCCGACCGTACTCCACCTGCGTCCAAACTTCGGGCGGAGTATGCCAAAAGATCCGTCTCACTAAGAGGAACACAACGCGACTGACGGCGCGTCAATCGGACGTTCGTGGCTCAAGATATGAGCGTTTCTGCTCCGAAGGCCCGGTTGGTTTCGTGAACGAACCAACCCGGCCGAACTCAAAGTAATCCGAAACCTTGAGTGCGATATACCGAAACGACCGTCTCGATCCAAGGATCGCGTTGCCGTAGACAGTTCGTCATTCGGAGGTCCGAGGCTCATGTTATGGCCAAAAGACCGAAACAGGTTCAAAACGGGGGGGTCCGGGTCCGGGCCGACCCGGCCCGACCCCCCCCCCCCCCCCCCGGGGCGGCGCGGTGGACGGCGGCGGCGGCCGGCGGCGCGCGAAGGCGGCGCGGCGGCGCGCGGCGGTGCGGCGGCGCGGGGAGCCGCGGCGGCTTGTCGCCGCGAGGAGGCCGCACGCGGGGGCTAAGCCCCCGCTGATTGATAAGGCGGCGCGGCCTTGTGCCGCGCCATTTGCAAGAAACGGCCCCCACGTGGGGGCCGGTTTAATTAAAAGAACCGGGGGGGCTGCTGCCCCCCTTTCATGGAACCGCCCCCCTCTTAAAGAGGGGGGTTTTACATGCTGGCCGGGGGATTAATTCCCCCGGTTTAACTCCATCCGGACGGGCAGTTGGCCGGCCGGTTTTCTCCAACGAGACTGGAAATTCCGGTCCCCCCCTTCGGCTTCCGACGCCGGCGGCCCGGCCGCCGGTCTTCTCTTCCGCCGCGGCCCGGAACGGGCCGCGGTCTCCTCGTCCCGCCGCGGCCCGGAACCGGCCGCGGTGTTCGTCGTCCGGCGCGGTGCGACGACATCGTGCCCCTTCGCCGTGCTTTGATATTCATTCAACGCGGCGCAACGGCGTCGCGTTCTTGTTGTTTCTTCCATGGTGCACGCGCGACGGCATCGCGTAAGTTAAACTTACAATTATCCGCGTGGTGCGACGGCACCACGCCACCTTGCTTGCGCCCGCAAGAATAAACAACATGAACGATGGAGGGGGGTTCGGCCGTGTTAATGCGGTCCGGCCCCCCCTCACGTTAAACAATAACACTTATATAAAATATTCAAAAGCCTCACGTAGACATGCGATCCACGAGCAAGAAATGGAATAAATTAACAATATTCAACAACCCCTACCTCGGGTAAAAGATCGAAGATTTGACAACGTCCCGCGGAAGACAACGTCGCGGTGGTCGGGCGTCGCGGTCGTCGTTCGTCAAATCCGTTGACGAAGAGATACGCCCGAAGAGATACGTCGTTGGCGAATCTTCGTATGCCGACGAAGAAGGTCCGAGGAGGAAGCGGCGTTCCCTCTCGTTGACACGGAGGACGAAGAAGAGAGGCGTCGTTCTTCGTCGGAGCTTGAGCGTTCTTCGTGTTCTTCGTCAGAGCTTGAAGATGAAGAAGAAGCTCTCAAAAGCTCTCAAGGTGGCCAAAGCGTTCTAACCCAACAAAAGAGAGAAGAGCTTAATTTAATCAAAAACTTAACAAAGAATTTCAAAGGTTTGAAATTCAAAATGGATAACTCCAAAATTAACTCACTTATTTAATATACATGAGTTGTATAATTAAATAGAAGTTAAGATGTCAAGCCATTAAGAGGGAGAGAGGGGAGTTAGGGAACTTGAAAAGGTGGGGGGTTCGTGTGGGCCCCACCTCCCTCATAACCACACATGGGAAGTTGGGTGGTTGTGGGCCCCACCAACAACTTCCCATGAGAGAGTCTAACCACCTCGAATAAAATAAAATTCACACACAATTTTATTTTACTTATCTTTTAATCCCCAAAACTAACTTTCAACCCGCAACAAACGCAACTCCCGAAAAGGTCTCTTTAAGCGAATATCGGCGCTGCGAGTTCATCGGTGCCCTCAGATTTCAATTCCGAGCACCGGATCAAAAGTTAGGAATTTCCGCTCGTTCGTTCACTGAACGTACCCGAGCCAAACTTCGGAAATTAATTCCGGGCACTCCGGGCCTCGGAATCAGGTGCCGTCTGAAACCGCGCTCTTGTAAAATTCTAAAGAAAATTAAGAAAAAAATTTCCCTTGAATTTTACGGGTCTTTACAGGGTTCCTTCTTATATTGTTTCATACTTGGATCCTTGTTTTACATATATTTTGTGGCAGAGCCTCTAAGAGGTGATGGGAACTCAGGTCATGTTGAGTATATCATACCATAAAAAAATCATATAGAATATGATATTCAAAATATGTGTGATATGGACTATGATTTTGTCTTGTATTTTGGTGGATCATGGGATGTCCATATGAGACTAGATGTGTTTTCTTGTTATTAAAATTATCTATCATTCATCATAATGGATCATTTTTACGATTTTCATGGATTCAAATAAAGGGAATTTATTTGTAGGTTAGAGGTGGGAGAGGTGTCTCTTTTTAAACTAGGTCTCGTTCAGGATAATTTAGTGATGATTCAGGTTATACATTATCTTTTGTTAACCAATAATATTTGGTAGAAATTTTATGTTGACCATCTACCTTATCCAATGGATTTTTACATCGATGCCCTAGTTTTGGTTGTTTTTATCCTCGGTTGGGTATTATATGGATTGGGAAAAATGGAATTTTTTTGGAAGATATGTTAGATTGTTTGAAGTATTCAAGTGGCATGGCCATGTTGTTTATCAGTTGTAATAGTTTGTTTAGTTGATGCGTATTCCTGATTTTTTACAAATATTTAATCCCAGGAATTACCATTATGATACCTCTCATTTTATTAGTGGACATGATTTTGAGTTTAATAACACATTTTTTATAGTAGAGAAACAGGTGGAGATCATTGAATCTTTGGTGATTGTCTTGTGTGGGCTATTAATTTGGTTTCATAGATTGTTGTGGTAGCACATAGAATAAATTAAGGACTAATTAGTGTAAGATCCATTGATAATAGTGAATTAGCCTTACCATATTATAGAAACCATTCTTTTACCCAATATCTTGAGGATATAAAGTCTTATGGTGAAGAGTTTCTAACACCATGTTATATTCATTGATTTAATCCTCTTATCTCTCTTTTTATTTCCTTCATTTTTGGGTGTGTTTTAAAATCCCAAGGACAAGGAGACTCTATTGGGGAAAAGTACGTAATATTTGGGGATATTTGATTTATTATATTATTGGAGTTAGAGTATAAATGTTTCAATGGATTTGTGAGCATGTCCGAGATTTCAAAAAACACAAGAGATATATTAGATTCGTGGATTATTTCATTAATTAGGTTAATGATTTAATGGTTTACACATCAGTAATTTATTTCTTGGTTTAAATTGGTTGATGTCAGAATTTTTAAATCGAGTCAAGGCTTTTCATGGTGTATCATAAATATCAAAGAATTTATGTTGTGAAAGGGATTAATGCTATAAAATATTCTTTACTTTTTGTTCCAACCATTTAACATACCTAATTAAATATCCATTGGGTTTTATCCTTCTCACTCAAGACCTATGGTCCATCCTATTTGATTTTGGGAATCTATGCACCTAGAACATTCATTATGTGAATCATCTTTGTGGTTACAATGGTTCGCATTTTTGGTAACAGATCCTTCTCATTATTTTTTATATTGATTACGGTAGAACCCATGTTATATATTTATTGATATAAAATATGTGATTATAATATACTTCCCCCTAAGTAGACCCATTCTATAATATTAATCTGATGCTAGAAATTTTTGTTGGTTGTGGTGTATACTGTATGTTTCATGAGGTAAGAGTTGTATTATCTTCTACAATGCAAAAATTTCATATTGAATTGATTCTAAGATATAATGATTGATTCTAGGTGAAATTTTTCCTTGTTATATTCGATCTTGATGGATCCCAATGTAGGCATGTGTGACATGAGTTTGAGGTAGGTGGTTCCATCTAAAGACTATGTTTTATGAACTTTATATCTATAATTTCTGTAAATTTTTATGTAAATGAATTTTCATTTTTGAGTTGTGTCTTTAGAAATGTATTTTTTTGAAAATGTAAGTTTCTACTTATTTTAATAAATGAAATGGTATTTGCAATAAATTTTGAACTGAATCTATAAAATAGTTTCAAATCATGGTTTTGATGAAATGGATTGGAATATGTAGCCCATGGGAAGTATTGGGAACATAAGTGTAAGGTGTACCAAAATGCCTCATCTATTGATAGTGTTATGGGTTAAATCATGGGGTGTTCATCTTATTACAAGGTCTACTATTCTATATATGTTTTAGACACTATTGGGAGGTTCACATTCATGGGTGCTCCTCTACTCTCTATATTTGATGCTTATGATGAGTGACATGATGCACACAATTGTTTATATATGTGGTAAATGTTATCAAGATGTCATGATCCCTAGTGATCCTTTACATGATGTTACTTATTCCCGTCTACTATTTTATTTGATATGATATGTGATACATTCTTTAGATTTACTTCTTTGATAAATATGGTTTTCTTTGAACTATTTTACTTGGATTATTTTGGAAATGCGGAAAATGTTGAAATGATCTATTGTGATTTTGATATAAAAACAAATTCAATGTTTATCTGGAAATTGTTTCTTTATATTTTATCAGGTTATGGTATTTTTACATATACTTGTTATGTAACACAAAGGTTTTAAACTACTACGACTATTTCATCTCAAACTCTTTACAATCCTTCAGTGATGTATCGAACTTATTATGTCATTCGATGCAAGTAATGTAAAGGATCTACGATGAAGTGGTGATTATTCTATTAGCTATGTCTAGGAATATTGTGGTTAGATGGACATTATTTTCCCATTGCATCACATGGAAAAGTTGTTTCAGTTTTAGTTGACTTTCCTGATATTCATGAACTAGGGGTATTGTTTAGTTTATGTTTGGTTGTTTCTCTTCTATTATTTCTTTTTTTGTATGACATATATGTCTTTAATATTATTAATTAATTTCTTCCCATAAAGGTTAAATAATTTGTGTTGGTAAAAATCATTCATTCTAGTTGTTTCTAATCCCTTGGTTCTACACAAAAAACTGCTAGGGTTGAGAACATCATTTGGGTATGTTTTTTTCATGTCAGGTACTTATCGGAGAGGGAATATAGTCTCAGCTTATTACATGGATGCTAAATGGATTCCATTACAATGGTGAGACATTTCTATGAGGGATAATAGAATTATGAGGTATCCAAATGAGAATTTTTATATTGACTACTACGGTTCAATTCTAACATGTTATTCTTAAAGGATTATCAATATACAATATGTGTAGTATCATAATGTATTATTTCGTATTAAGGTGCCTCGAAACAAATGAAGAGGAGAAACAACTATAAACCTTATAAACCATCAAAATGATGTAAATGAAAGATAAAAATTTCATATTGATATAAAAATCAGTAAAATTGTGAAAGTAATTGTCTGATTTGAAGATGATGTTTGGAGAGGAATTATGTGAGAAAAATATAGAATTACTTGACTTATTGTTTTTTAGATATGAATGATGATGTGTAAAACCAACCAATAATATTAATAAAGAGAAATATATATGATTCATTATAGGAAATGATATATAGGGGGATGAGTTTTGAAATTTTTTTATCATCTATAGATGCATCACATTTTTTCCTTAGATAACTATTCATTAGGTAGTTACCTCTTATGAAATGTCTTGTGATCATTTCTGTCACTAGATATATGGATTACTCAAGGTTTATAATACCATTAATTCATTAATCAATTGGAATAGAGATTTCATGGGTCTCAACTTGTATTTCTTATTCCTATATTGAACTAACAAAGAAATATGTTCACAGAATCTCCAATCTGATAGAGGAAACCCTTTGGAACATTGATGAAGGACAATATATGTTCTATGAGAGAGATACACCAGCTGAATGTGTGAATAAATATCATACATTTGGTGATTATCTATGTGAATAATTTATTATTAATGTCAAAATTCATTTTCAGGATTCTTTAAAATGATTAGTGGCTTACGAGCTAATCCATGGGGAAATTTCCATGGTAAATACCTAGTATATTAGCTGTAATATAAAATTTTTTAATTGAGAATGAGGTAAAATATATAGATTTATCTTACATTGGATAACCCTTTTCCCAAATTAATTTTCACACCAATCCATGTGTTTATTAATCCCTATGATCAAATTTTCCTTCCTTTTAATAAATATCTCATATCATCTAGAAAACGAATGTGTGAAAAAAAGGGAGCTATACCACATATTTTAGTGTAAAATAGGTCATAATAAATCTACCTGAGACGTAGTCCTATTGACAGAATCATTAACCATTATATATAATTGGAGAAAAATTGGATCTCCCTAACATAGGCCTATGGTATATCTTTATTAATGAAATTATTTCCCATTAATGAAATAATAAACTAGAAGGTCAAATACATATAAAATTATGGATAATAGAATCACTATAAAAAATGTTGATGGCATGTTATCTGGATAATTGAACTCACCTGAATGATATCATATTCAATATCAATATCAACCTTATCATTGACGATAGATCCAATCTATAATTTTTGAGGTTATGGATCATTTATTATGTGAAATTGATAATAACTTGGATATTATTATTTTTAATAAATACATATTACCCTTTTGAAATTTTCTATGGGATGAAGACAGATATCCTATCATCAATGTACATGGGAAAAATATAATTGAATAATTTTATATAATGACCAATCAAAATGTATACAATTTTGTGTGCTATTTCTATTCGGAAATTTGGAATAGGGAGGTGCCATTAATTTCTCATGTCAAGTACCCACATGAGAAGTAGTATTGTATATATTTAATAAGGACTTATTTGACGATCTACATGGTTTCCACATATAAGAATCTAATAAATCAATATTGCATTAGATAAGTACCCATATTTATGTTTCTAATGGTTTGTTGAATATATAGTGTGTTATGATGGGGTTCAAAAAAATGATTAATATTATCATTGATAGATGATGAATTTTTTTGTAAGATTATACTATTGATTTCCACTATTGAATAAACATTATAAACAAGTGTCCAAACCTCTGAATAAAAATTAGGGAAGTAGTCAACAACCATTAGAACATATATATTGATGTATTTTTTTAAGGTTTCATCCACTATTTGAAAATTTTAATTCACAAATAACCTCTTTCAATTTACAATGTTATGAAAAAAGATGATTTATTATACCCATCATTGTACGAAATCATTTTATGTGTTTCCTAATAATTTATTTCCTCATACAATTGTAGTTTTAAATAGGGTGATATGTTTATCTGAGAGGGGGATATAGTTTTTTCCATTCCAAAAATATTCATGTTACTCTACATATGTAATATATTATTTTCAAATTAATGAATTCATGGGGTATTATTGTGATGAAAATATTCCTACTTCATGAGATTGATTTTATATTGCTTGATAATTATGTGAATGATAATCTGGAGATGAATTTATTTGGTCCCATATCGTGATATATTCACTACAAATATAAATCCCCTCGGGAAATTTATATTTTGGATATAGATTCCCTCCACGAATTATAGTCATCCATTCTTATTGATATAATTTGAGGAGTGTTTTTAGAATGGTATCTTACTAATTATGTGACTACTAAGTTTGGGAGGTATGAAATCCCATGGATTTTTCCAAAAACATATAAAGGCATGTATAGATCAATAAATTACTTTTATTTTTGGATAAATGGGTGAATTAATCTCTAAACAATCCCAATTTTGTATGAATTTAGAAATATAATAAATTATTTAATTTATTCATTAAATTCATAAAGTAGGAGAATCCTCTTTTTTTCTTAGAGGTATCATGAATAGAGTTGAGGTCCCCTATAAATAATGAAGTAAGTGGGCCACGTACTACTCATTTAAGGTAATCCCATATGGATTTTTAGTACCGAATATCAAATTTGGAATAAAAACATTTAAATACCAATGAACCAATGAATGTATACAATATGAAAAATATATATTTAGAAGAGGAGATGACCAGATCCCTGGTGATATTGTTTTATCAAGAATATCAATATATTTTCACTCATATGGGTATATTTTTAGGCTATTTTTAAATATAGTTTCCATGAAAGGTAATTAATAAGCCTTTCATTCTTCATTACATCTAGAGTAACCATAACGAAAAAATTATAGGATTTTAATTCCATTTTTTATGTACTCAAATTTAGATAGATATCTTGAATTCCTTATATTATAAATGATAAAATATGGTATATAAATATCTTATGGATGTCCCAAGGGACATAATATACAGATGACATGGTGGAATGTTTTTTTCTAACTGTGAAGGATTTGGTTGTGATCCTATTTTTGACCCTAGGGGAAAATGTGATGACTGATAAATTTAATCGTATTTAGATCCTATGAGGGGAAGTATCAGGGGGAGTACCCAATAAAGAATACATTATTTCGACCAGGTTGTGATTTTCATTTGTTATTATTCCAGAGGAAGGTAGTTTATGAACTAATGGAGGGACCTCAAGTAGATGGATGATAGGCTCCAAAGATAGGAAAAAATAAAATGAATTACGACCCACTACATATGAATAATATAAATAATGGTACATAAGGGATAAAAATATTATATCAAAGACCAAGGATAAGAATACACCATAATGAAATATGTTTAATGACACAATGGGATAAATACGGGTATATTTGTTTATGGATACCAGTGGAGATCCAGTCTATTAGAAGGGAACAACGTTCAAAATGTGGTTTTAAATAATAACCTCTAACGAATCATCATGATATAGTTCCTGATCATCAATGAAAAAACAAAAGAGGTGGAAAAGGCCATTATCTGGATAAAATAAAAAACCTAGACAAATTATTTATGAAGACAACATTCAAGAAACAAAGAGTTATCATGTGATCAATTAATGTGTTAGACAATATAACAATATCTTGAATTAGATGGTTATTATGAAAATATATGATGTCCATATATTTTTGGTGATTATTATTAAATTAAATAATTTTATAAAACATAAAAAGACACATATGGAGCACTCAACTATTTTAAAAGAGGACAAAATTGGATTATTTTTTAATTCCAAAACAACAATTCCCTTTTTCAATATCATCTGATTCATTAATCATATAAATATATATATAATTCCCTTGAGAATGTAGTATATATTTTTTAATTCCATTGTAATGATTATTTTATTTCATAAAATTATAGTATAGAGGACAAATCTTAGTAGTAGTGTACATTGATAAAAAAATTAATGCCTTTAAATGACATTAGGTTAATGAAATAGTAAAAATTTATGGACAGATATTTCGATAATTATTTCCCTATTAGTATCCGTATACAAAAAGTTAAGCAATTTGTTATGAATAATAAAAAGTAATAATAAAAAATTATTTTATATGAATAAAAAATTAGGATACTTTTAAATAATTCCATTGTATTTTTCATGAACACATAAAGTGTGTTTTAACCAATATCTAGTTTTTTAATACGTAGTTTTCAAAATAAATTATATGTTTCAGTGTATGAGATCTTTATAATTTTTTTGGATTTAATCTTAAGGTGGAAGGATATTTTAGTTAATTTTATATCTCTCTAGATATTAGAGATGATAAAATAATTTTTTTTCAATTCTCTGTGTTCAGTTGGTATGTTTATAGGAAGGAAATAGATTCAATTTTCAATAAGGAAAAACTATTAGAAGAACCATACTAGGACATCATACAATGAATAGGAAAATTTATCAAGTATTAAAAAATATGGAATCTATGTAATGAATCCCATTATGACATTAACAACCCAATTAGTAAGAAAAATGAATGGAAGGTTCACCATATCAAATCCACATGGTCCAATGCTTCAATAGAGATAAATATGGAAACTAAATAAGTTGATTTTCATTATAATGTATACTTGAGGATAATTGATGAAAATATTCTAAAATTAAAAGTTGATATGTTATGATAATATTATACATATCATCAAGGTGGGCTATGAAAATTAAGTAATGAAATTAAAACATTTTATTTATTCATGAATATAGATTAAACATTTTGATTGATATTATACTAACTCTTTCATATAATTCAATGTTTGTAGAATAATTCTTACAACACCATTAGATATACTGTCATAGTTATTATAGAAACCAATGATTAGCATAACAGGTTTTATCTCACCTATATAATTCTTCTATAATTTATATTTTTGGTGGGGATCATCTTATAAATTTAATTATCCTCCCTTTATAATAATTTACTCCTATAATAGTAATTGATTCATTATACATATATAGTGAGTGAATTAGCATATATATGTTGAAAATATATTTATTTTTATTAAAAACACATCCAATTTATCAATAATACATGGGGAATTGTGATCCAACATTTAAAAATCATTCATATTTAAGGAAATTATTTTATCTGGGAACTCATCTCAGTTAAATAATCTTGATTACCAAATGTATATTCCTTAAAAATAATCCCCTTATATGAGAGTATAATAATATATTTCAATAAGTGTTTCTTAGACTACCACAAGATTAAGAGGTTATGTTTTCTATATACAATATACAAAGAGATCCGACCGTATGAAAAATTGCATACTAAATGACCCTTAATGAACTAGTTTAATTACTAGAAAATATTTAATAATGGATTAATAAGGGATTTATATTCCATGAAAAATACATTTTCATTTAAATGTATTTATTACCAATAAATAATATATAAAAGTTTAAAATAAATATAATTATATACGTCAAAATATAATTAAAAAACTAGTATCCTTCAACATGAATAAATATTTGATTTCATCAAATTAAACAGACATAGTAATTTGAAATATTTTATATTCAGTTATGATATCATACATTAAAGGAGATAAAAATATACATTAAAATCTTCTATTTTATTAAATATATGAACTCTAAAAGTCAACAAATACACATTTTATGATGAATAATTATTTATAAATTTTTCTATTTCTGGTTAAATAATTCTTTTATAAATCACCTTTCAAAATTTATGGTGGAAATTATAGATGATATAATCTTGTATTATGGAATTGAGGGGAAAATATAGATCATTTAAATATTTTATAAATAAATTTTAATCGATATGTTGTTTGTCTTGTATAAAAAATATGGATTTATGATGGATCATATCGCATTCATGGGATATGAAATGAAAAGAAGGGAATATATGTGGATCTGTGAGAGAATAGTTTCCCCTACCAATATGAGTGGCAGGTATATATAATTTCCACATACTAGATTTATAATATTGATCATATAAGAGTAATTTCTCATAAATTTAACCCATTAACCAACACTTGTTTGATGTGAATACTTTTTTTGGAAAATTTAATGTGAAGATAGGCATAATGAGTTAATTAAGTGGATAGTAATATGTCCTTTAATCACTCTAACATCCAGTGGGAAAGGGTTTATAAAATATAATAATAGTTTAAGGGAGTTATTTAGTTATATTGTAAATTAACTAAACTCCGAGCCACTAGATTGGTGCTCCGAGCCGTGTGGTTACATGACCTTAAGCATGCCTCCCTATATGCCAAGGGCTTCCGAATAGCAGTGAGGGACAAAATAATCCTTTGGGTAGACTATACCCCATTTTTATTAGAGTAAGACACAACAGAAGATAAAAAATAGCAGAATAACAACCAATAATACCAGAGTATTCATAAACAACCATTCCCCAAAGGGGGTATAACCATGCCCAACAGTAAATATGCCATGCCTTGTTACAAGTGAAAAAGTGAACAAAACCCAAAATGAAGGAAAATTGAAAAATCCCCAAAATCGCCACAACACCAAGTCAGGGTCCTCCTCCATGCACACCCACACCAACCCAAATTCCTTGAAATAGAATTTTTCCTTATCCTAACCTGCAAACATGAAGTTTTCTCGGGTACCCCACAGTGGACTAAGAAGGGTGTGTGTACAACTCTATAGGCCCCCACCAATGGTGTCTACAAAATATCTATAATATGTAACTGTTCATGTAAAAGGGAAATTAATAATAAATTACATGGAAATGATTAAGTGATCTTATCAAGTTTACGTCCATAACCAACATTTATTACCATTTCTATATCTTACAATTTCATCCCATTTTTCATTACATACCATTTCCACCATAGTTATAATTGTCTCATCAACACAACATTATTCACAGACATATCATACACAATCACATACATGAGAAAAAACATAATGTTGTCCAATCACATGAGGACCAACTTCATCATGTCATCCATATCCTCACCTCAATGCCTTAGTCCTAGTGGATGCAGCTGATAGGGAAACATTGCATCAGTTCTATCTCTACCTAGTGCATTAGTAGTGGAGTTTAGAGCCATAGTACAACTCGACCCGTGGGTTTAGAACCTTAGTCAATACCTCTCACTACCAATCTATGTGCACATTCCATACATATAGGTATACATATATCAATCAAACCACATCACATCCATTTTCCAAGGTAAACATAAACCATAACAGTAACATGTGAGTTAACGCCATGCCATAACGCATTAACACATGTACCACATTTCCCATTATTTATCCATTTAGCCTAATTCCATTTTTATTATTCTTATCTCAATAAGTGTTCATTCATTTTTCCTATCTCAGTAGGCTTTGTTCGTTATGCTAAATTCATTAGGCTTCATTTTCATGCTCATAATCCATTCAATTATGGTCTTCACTCATTTAAAAATATTAACACAATATCCCTTAGGTTATTATCAATCCTAGGTGCACCACCTAGCTTCTAACCCGACACAAAGAGTCACATAAACATGTTTATTAAGGGCTCTACGTCATTATACAACAATCACACTTGTTATTCACAAATCCCTAGGTTTGGGAAAGTCGGAACACCCCATGGGTGGCCCTATATAAGTGTCATTACCCTCGATACATCCCATGTAGAATATAAGGGTCTCCATTTTCCTTTTTAATAACCATTTTACAAAAACATGTCAAGTGTGATCAAAACATACTTAGAGACACCCAACAACAAAACCACACATGCACAAATCCTCTAATAAACAATGGGACATAACTTGTAGACCACCTAACTGAATTCCATGGGAAAATTCACTCTCAATAGATCCCTTAGATTTCTTTTAAACCAACCCTTAATTATTCAACCCAGATCTCACCCAAAGAGTAGGGTTTAAAAGCTTTGGAAGGAGAGGAGAAGAAGATACAAACTCTAAAATCAATATAGAATCAAGGATAGGATTAGCCTTACTTGGATCATTGATCAGCAACCAATGACACAAAAAATTCCTTATAAAATAGGTTGATTGATATCTTGGAGCTCTTGGGATATTTGGTCCGTCTCTAGGTTGAAGAGGGGTGAATGGGGAGGAAAACCCGAGTGGGGTATTAAAATTCTGGAGTGAAAAAATTGTAATTTTTTTTAATGTTTCTGGGATACATGAATTATCCGCACAGTTTTACAAACCATGCATGAACTGTGTGGAGGCCGCTATCCAAATTCCCTCCTCCTGCACAGTTTCTTGGGCTATCGGCAGGGATAGTACTAACTGTGTGCAGACCGTGTAGCCAACAATAAAAAACAATTTTCACCATTTTGATTCCTCGAACACTCAGAACACCTATAAGCCTCTTCAAAGATTTGGTAAAGCACTTAATTAACCATTATTAGGGATTAAATCCAATATCTAAATGGGAGAATACCATTCCAAGATCCAGGATCTTACAACCTCCCATCCTTATAATGGCTCGCCTTTGAGCCGAATTCCAAATATTTATTGCCCGTCTAAGGGAAAGAGATTGGGCCACTGAGCCTGCATATCTAATTCCCACTCCCAAGTTTCTTCCTGAAAATTCACATGCTACCACAATACTCGCACTAATGTCACAACCTTACCTAACAAGTATTTCTCACTATGTTTCATGACACGAACAAGATTCTCCTCGAAGGACACATCAGCCTCAAGCGCAACATCCTCAACATCCACCAGGTGAGTTGGGTCAGGGTGATACCTCCAAAGCAGCGACACCTGAAAAACATCACGCATCCCACTATACCACTATGTATGATCCAATCAGTACACCACCAGCTTGATCCTCTCCGCAATCTCAAATGACCCCACATACCTGGGTGCCAACTTTCCACGCATTCGAATCCATTGGTGACCCAACCTTGGAGACACCTTAAATAACACACTATCACCCACCCTAAACAAAAGGGGTATACGCTTCCGATTTTCATATGACTTCTACCTACTATGAGTCTTTTCAATCCATTTCTGAATCAATAAAACTTTCTCAGAAGTCTCCTTCATGAGACTCAGTCCCAATAACCCAAATTCACCAGCCTCCTTCCAAAACAATGGAGATCTACACGACCTCCCAAAGAGAGCCTCAAATTGTTCCATCTGAACCATAGCCTGAAAAATGTTATTGTAGGAAAATTCAACAAGTGACATGGGCTTCTCCCATGAACCACCAAAATCCGACACACAAGCCCTCAACATGTCATCCAACACTTGGATTGTATGCTCCAACTGCTCATCCTTCTGTGGGTAAAAAACCTTCCTCAAAAGCACCTAAGTAACAATTTCCTTGGTCAAACCTTTATAGAAGCATGATGTGAAATGAGAATCACAATATGGTACTATAGTCTATGGTACACCCTGCAACCATAGTATTACCCAAACATAAAACTCACCCAACTGGTCAACTATGTTAGTCTCCGGAATCAGTATGAAATGATCCAGATTTGTTATTTGATCCACAACCTCCAATCTTGCATCATTATTACGAGTCGTCCTCAGAAGACCCACCGAAAATCTAATCATCAAATCATCCCACTTCCATTACGGAATAGGAAATGGATGCAACAAACCACCTGGGCATTGATGCATGGCCTTCACCGACCAAGAGGTAAGGCATCGTGCCACAAAGCCTGTAACATCCTTTTTCATTCCCATCCACCAAAACTATCTACAGATATCATGATACATCTTGGTCAAACAAGGATGCACTTCCCATTTGATGAATGGGAGTCAAACATCAAATCTTCCAACATGAAAACAGGCACAACCAGACGATCATGCACACAAACAACCCCGTAAATAAGGCCGACTCAACCCGAAGGTGGAACCCCACCTTTATGTCCCTCCATCATGGAAAATCAATCAGGATCATCAAGCTGAATAACCCTAAATGAACTCAAATGCGTCGACTCAACAATCACAGAATCAAGAGTCACGAAACCGTTTTCCTACCAGACCTCCAAGTTCATCTTCGAGAATAAGGCCATCACCTTCCACATAGTGTTGGATTCTTGAACTACCTAGTTCTGATCCTTCCAGTTCAAAGCATTAGCAGTAATGTTTCCATTTATCGGTGTGTATACCATCTCAATGTCGAAATACTAAATATACTCAACCCTTCTTCATTGTTGACGATTGAAATCCCTATGTGAAAAGATATACTTTAGACTCTTGTGATCAGTATACACCGTGAACCATTCCCCCAAGAAGTAGTGCCTCAATCACATTATGGAATACACTACTGTAGCCAACTGAAGATCATGTGTTGGATAATTACACTCATGGGGTCTAAATTACCTCGAACCATAAGCCATAACCTGCTCAACATGCATCAACAGAACCCCAAGCCCGATACCAGACACATCACAAAATAGGACATACTTCTTACCTGGATTATGTAAGATCAAGATCAGTATGGTTGTCAATCACTTCTTCAGCTCTTGATGTGAATTCTCACAAGCCTCAGACCACTCAAACTTGATTCCCTTCTTTGTCATGCCTGACAGTGGGGATAGAGAACAAGAGAAATCCTGGAAGAACCACTAGTAATATCCATCCAAACCAAGAAAACTCCAAACAACAGAAACACTATTGGGATGATCCCAAGACACAAAGACCTTCACTTTCTCTTGATCAACTGACAAAATAGCCTCAGAGATGACGTGAACTAGAAAAGGCACTTCACCAATCTAGAACTGACACTTTAACAGCTTGGCATAAAGCAAATGTTCTCTTGCTGTACTCTAGACGATGATAAGATGTTGGGCATGATCATCATGAGTTTCTGAGTACACGAAGATGTCCTCAACAATGAAAACAAAAAACTGATCTAGATATGGATAAAATATACGGTTCATCAAATCCATGAACACCTCTGGTGTATTCATCAATCCAAAAGGCATCACCACAAACTCAAACAACCTGTACCGACTCCTGAAATCTATCAACAGTACGTAATAAGGCCTCACCTTAAACTTGTGATAACCCGATCTCAATTATATCTTAGAAAACACCCATTCATCACTTAAATGGTCAGATAGGTCATCAATTCTAGGAAGAGGGTTCAAATTTTTCACTTTCCTCTGATTTAACTTCTGATAATCAACACACAGCCTTAAGGACCAATCATCATTGTTTTAAAAAAGCATAGGAGATCCACATGAATACATACTAGAGAATATAAACCCATTATGCTCGAACTCCTCAAGATAAACCATTCACTCCTGGATTAATGCAGGTTCCATTTGTTATAGAAGAATATAAATTGGCTCTGCACCTTGTAGAAAATCAATTGTGAACACAATATCCCTCTTCAGTGGAAAACCCAAGAAATCATCAAGAGAAACATATTGAAACTGATCCACTACTAGAAGAAAGATAGATTGTTCCCTTCCTTCATCATCAAGCACAAGACAAGCTACTTGATCCGTGAGCCTGCACAACTACTGAAAAAATGGTCCCACATGACCTACTCAAACATCCCATTCTCTACGATGAAGGTAAGAGTTACCATCATGTAACCCGAATGATACCCTTCAATGATAGCAGTCCAATTGTGCCTGATCCAACATCAACCAGTCCATACCCAAGATCCGATCAAATCCCAACATCTCCAGAATAAACAAGTCCCATTGGAATAAATAACCACAGACATCCAAAGTTCATCCCTTACACTACATGATATCTTTCGTTCGCACCCCCAACATAGTGTTAATAGACATAATCTTTCACACACTCTCCACATGAAAACCAAATTCTACAAAAAACTAAGCAGAAACTAAAGAGTGTGTTTCACCAGTATCTAACAATACACTAAAAAGAAAAGAATATTCAAGTATCGTACCTCTGACAGTTAATGGCCCATATTTACCATCACAATGTGAAAACTGAACTACATGAAGCTGACCTGCCCTTCTACAAGGGGTTCTAACATATATGCCCTACACTGCATTGCCCTGCGGACGTGGGTGATCCTTACCTAGAGTTCTACGTCCACCTCCACTACCAGAATGACCTGTGGAGCTAAAATTCCCTCCTAAAATGGTGAAACATATCCCTTGCTTCCACTTAGAATCTATCTGTCACCAACATTCATACTCTCTGGTTGAGGGTTCTTACAGAACCTCTGCATGTATCCTAATCTGCCACACGACCGATGCTCAATTAGAGGTCGAGGACAGTGGCCACGAATGTGCCCTAGCTTGCCACACAGATAGAAGGACACCCAATCCCCACCCTGAGAGGCTGACCTCTATTCTTACCACCTTGCACACTTACTACATCCTAAAAACTTCCAATACGATGCTTCCAGCCCTTGGATGCTTCACCGCTTGTCTGCCCAGTTGGCACGATAATACCACTATCTGAAGCTCCCTTGAGGTTCTCTTTTGAGATCAACGCTTGATCCACAACCTCTGTAAACTTCTTCATGAAAAATATTTTCACCTAGGACGTAATCTCGTGTCCCATCCCATTCTAGATATTCCTTGTAACTATTTCCTCATGATCTTCCAACTATGGAACAACGTTTCACATGTCAATTTAGCGGCCAACGTATTCCATCACCAACATTGATCCCTCATTTAGGCTCATGAACTCTGCAAACCACTCATTCTTTAGTGTCTTGGGATAAAAATTCTCTAGAAACTTTTCCTATAAATTCTATCAAAATATCCCATCATCATTCTCAGTTTAATCTAGGATGTCCCAAAAACGCTTTTCCTGGCCCCACAACATATAAGCTGCCAACTTGACTCACTTACCAAATGGAGTCTTTATATGATCCTATATCATCTGGACATACTCTATCCAGAACTCAACTACCTCTGGCCCACACTCTCTGGTAATGGACAGAGGGTACTACAAATGAAACTCTCTAGTCAGCTGAACCATACTCAGTGAAACCCGCCCTAGTTCCCAATCCATCATTTGCATAAAACGATCCAAGTTCTCTCTAAAACCTGTCTTCCCCACTTTCCTAGATCACCACATTCTTTTTATCCTCTACTAGAAGAGTGTTATCAGCAACAACCTCCAGTTTCCAAACTAGCACTCGATGTGGTGGTGTCATTTCCCTATATTTCCAAACACGAGGTTTAAAACACATACTATAAACTCTCACAAATTCATAACAAGAAGGAACATCACCGGCCACAACAACCCTTAACATTCCCAAAAAGTCCACCGCAACCATCCATAACGCGGGCCATGGTCCACTAGGTAAACAACCATAAACCACCCTAAGGGTCACAAAAAATGTTACAAAAAACATTTTTCAACATTAAAAACCATTAATTACACATATTTTATTAATAATCACATTTCATTCTTTTATCTTCACCCCGTTTCATTATTTCCTTTACAACATTTTCCATTTTCCATTATCAAGATGTAAGGCTCATTATATCTTTCATGCCTCACAAACCCATCCTTTGGGTGCCTATCATGATGTATTCCATATATCTCTCTAAGTGACTACAATGATGCATGAATGAGAATCCTTGTTCCATTTCTGAAATGATCTGAATATCCTAATACAATCACATAACACAACATTTGAAACCCCCAATAGTGAAAAATCATCAACTGTAACATCACAAAATCAAGAACAACAATTCCCACTCTGGGAAACTTGGGGTTTCCCTCATACATGGGTTTGCTACTCCCAAGCATGAGCACATTACCAAGTCCCAAAACATCATAACTCCTTTCTACCAACCCAAATTACAAGATTCCAGAGAAGGATAATAAAACCTGCCTTTGATACCACTTTGTAATGTCCCCAGCTAGTGAGCCACTAAATCGGTGCACCGAGATGGGTGGTTACATAACCTTATGTGAGCCTCCTCATACACACAAGGTTGCCGACTTGTAGAGGGGGTTTAAATAGTGAAATGGAGATACTAGACCCCCTTTTATTAGCATAAGTCACAACAGAAGATAACCAAAATAGGTGTGTTGGGTCGGAGAAAAAGCGAGGAAAAGATGGCAAGAGGGGGGGTGAATTGCCTTTTAAAAAAATTGATTAACAAATTAAAAATCAAAGTAAAGTGCAGCAGAAATAAAGAGGCAATCACACAAGAAATTGATAACGGAGTTCGGCCAAAAACCCGGCCTACGTCTCCGTTATCAATTTCTTGTGTGATTGCCTCTTTATTTCCGCTGCACTTTACTTTGATTTTTAAATTGTTATTCATTTTTTAAAAGGAAATTCACCCCCCCTCTTGCCATCTTTTCCTCGTTTGTTCCGACCCAACAATTGGTATCAAAGGGACGTATTTGAATAATTCCCTAACCGGTTTCAAATTAAAGATCCTTTTTGATGGCTTCTACCGCTTCAACCTCTTACGCCCCCGAAGGCTTTTCTTTGGATCGTGCTCCATTTTTTGATGGGACCGACTATAATTATTGGAAAACCCGCATGACTACCTTTCTTAAAAGCATTAGCTATCCTATTTTTAAAATTGTCATGCATGGTTATTCTCTCTCTTGTAAAGATGAATCTCAATGGACCCCCGTAGACATTGTAAATTTCGAGCTTGATGGCAAAGCCATGAATGCTCTTCATTGCGGGTTAGATAGAAATGTTTTTGATCATATTTCTTCTTGCACATCTTCACATGATATTTGGAAATGTTTAGAGCTAACCCATGAAGGTACTAGCATGGCTCAAAAGCAAGAACCCGCTCGAAAGCAAGAACCCGAGGCAAAATCCGTACCCGCTTGCCCACTTCACAAGAAAAGGGCCAAGAAGAAGAAGAAGAAGGCTTTAAAGAAAACTTGGAGTGATAGCTCCACCTCTTCATTCTCCTCCTTCTCCTCGAGCGACCAAGGTAAAAAATGCCTAATGGCAAATCATGAGGTATCATCTTCCGACTCTTCTTCCTCATCTTCTAGTTCTTCAAATTCTTTCAATCATTTGTCATATGAAGAACTCCAACACGTTAGAGATCAATTAGAAAAAGGTTTTCATGAGCTTTCTTCAAAATTTGTTGCTTTAAAAAAGTCTTTCAAAAAACTCTCCTCCGAAAAAGAACAACTTCTCAAAGAGAAGGAGGAGATGTCTCTTAAAATCCAAAATTTTCCAAATGTTGATTCCATGGAATCAACCATCAAAGACCTAAGGGAGACCCTAGCAAAGTTCACCCAAGGGGAACAAAATTTGAACAATTTGCTTGGTTCCCAACGTATATCTAGAACCACCCAAGGGCTAGGATATACCAATATAGCTTCCTCCTCCCATGCTCCAACTGTTTTTGTAAGGGGGAGCTCTAGTTATAAATTTTGTAACTATTGTAAAAAACCCGGGCACCTTATTTATGAATGTAATTGTAGAAACGCCCGGTACGGCCAACCCAAATCTATTTTCTTTTCGGACGAATTCTATAGGAGAAGACCCGCTATGAGACAAGTTTGGATTGAAAAATCCCTTCTTGCAAGTCTCTCCGGGCCAAAATTTATTTCCTATCCCCGGTGATTTATTGTTTTTATTTAGGGGGAGTTAGGTTCTTTTAAGCCTTTTTGTGAATTAAAAATTTTCATTCAAAATTATCATTTTAAAATTTTCATTCAAAATTTTCGATTCAAACTTTCAATTTCAACTCTTGGTTTCAAAATTTTCAATTCAAAATTTTCTATTCAATTTTTGATTCAAAACTTTCAATTCAAACTGTTATTCAATTTTCATTTCAAAATTTTCAACAATTGGTATTATTTTCAATTGGTTTAAAATCTTGATTTTCAAATTTTCCCTCAATCAAGTTTTATGCCCCACGCTATTTTGATAATCACAAAGGGGGAGAAATTTCTTGATTGATTGGGGGATAATCTTTTCTCTCATGCTTAGTATTTATTTTCAATTTATCATTTAGGCATGCCTTTCATTTAAGTTTTTACATTGCTTTGATAAGTGATTGTGATCATCAAAATAGGGGGAGATTGTTGTACCCCACACTCTTTGATTTTCATGATCACAATCACTTTCATATGTGTTTAACTTTGTTTTTAAGTGTTGTGGATGATAGGCAAAAGATTGCCAAAGGATTGGCCCAAGAATGGACAAGAAGTGGACTGAAATTCAGTCCACCGGCCAATCGGTGTGATAGCACCGGCCAGCCGGTGGAACTGGCAGAGGCATTGCCCACTGCCAGGTTCCACCGGTCGACCGGTGGCTCTGTCACCGGTCGACCTGTGGCATCCAGCCCAAATAGTGTTTGCTACTGTCTTGCCACCGGCCAGCCGGTGGCTCCTCCACCGGTCAGCCGGTGACACCTGCATAGAGTGGCAAGCTACTGTCTTGCCACCGGCCAGCCGGTGGCTCTGGCACCGGTCAGCCGGTGGCCCCTGGACAAGAATCCTATGCCTTTTTGCACACACCGGCCAGCCGGTGGGACTGTACCGGCCAGCCGGTGGAGCCAGTCAAACTAGCCGTTGCAGTTTGACCAGGCTGGCCCACTTGGCTCCCAACGGCTCTTTTAGCCTCTCCAACGGCTCCGAAGCCTCCCCAAGGGTTCCATGCCTATAAATAAAGGCCAAGGAAGCCCCGAACACCAACCGGAACTATAAGGAAGCCCACGGACATATTTTGCATCAATTGGCCAACCTCCGACGACTTCCTCCAAGGGAACCCCAATAGCTCCAAACTACCAAGATATATAAACATGATATACATATATGTATCCATCAACCATTCACACAAAATCACATCCATTTACCAAGGAAAACATAATAATAACATGAGAGTTAACACCATTCCAAAACCCATTAACACATTTACCTCATTTCAGATTATTTATCAAATTTTCCCAATTCCCTTTTTATTACATATATCTCACAAAGCATTCTTTCATTGTACCTATCTCACTAGTCTTTTTTCGTTATTCCTAACTCACTAGACTTCACTACCATGCTCATAATCCATTCCATTATGGTTTTTAGTCAATTCTACATATTAACCCAATATCCGTTCAGTTATTATCATGACTAGCTGCACCAGCTAGCTTCTATCCCAACACAAATAGTCATATCAACATGTTTATCAAGGGTACATCATGATTACACACCATTCTCACTTGTTCTTTACAAATCTCTAGTTCTATGAAAGTCGGTACACCCTATTGGTGGCCATAGATTAGTGACATTACCTTTGTCGCATCCCATGTGGATCGTGAGGGTCCCCATTTACCATTTTAATAACCATTTTACTTAAAATTGTCATGGGTGATCAAAACATACCAAGATACTCACATGAACAAAACCAAACATGAAAAAACCTCAAATAAACCATGTGATATAATTTTTGTACCACCTACATTTATTCCATGGGAAAGCAAACTCTTAATTGAGACCTAAGATTATGATTCAACCAACCCTGGAAGCATCAACCTCGATCTCAACCAAAGTGTAGGGATTTAGAGAATCTAATGGAGAGGATAAGAATAGAAAAATCCTAAACTCAAAAGTGATCCTAGATGGGATAATCCATTCCCAGATCTTCAATCCACAACCAACAACACCAAAAATTCCTTAGAAATGTGGGAGATTGATATCTTCGAGATATTGGGAGACTTGGTTTGCCCATAGGGAGAAGAGGGGTGAATGGGGAGGAAAACCAAAGTTGGGTATTAAAATTCTAGAGTTGAGAAATTGGATTTTTTTAAAAATATTCAGGGCCACATGGTTTACCAACATGGTTTTCCAAACCATGTAGAGGCCACTATCCAAAGTCCCACATTCTACATGGTTTCTTAGGCTGTCCGCATGCTTTGCACTAACTGTGCGCCGAACTTGTAGCCTACCTAGAAAACCCCCTTTTCTACAATTTTATGTGTCGAAACCGTCACAACACCCCCGAGCCTCCTCAAGGACTTGATTTAGATCTTAATTAACCAACACAAGTATTTCAAACCAAACCATAAATGAGAACATACATTTCCATGATCCGGGATCTTACACATGTATTCATTTTGAATGTAAAACAATAAATCTTAATCTATACGAAAGTTAAATTTTTATTGGGAAATTAACTGATGCAAGATCAATAAAAGCAATTTCAAATTTTATACTTATTCATTTAAATGATTTTTCTCTATTGTATGAATTTCCATATACGTACTAATATAAAAAAATTTATGTATACATTAATATAGATGTGGATGAACATTCGATAATGAATATAGTTAAATTTGATTCATTTATATTAATACAAAATTAATTTCCATCCTAGAAATTACTAAAAACTGGAAGACACTTGTATATGTAAGGATACATAGACATTATCCCTTTCGAGGATTAAATTGGATCAATTATTACAGGATATGAAATGCCTGGATATGGGAATCATAAATAATGGGAAATTGTCCAATGTTTTATAAATAATTTCATAAAAATATATATTATAGAGAATTAATACGGGATAAATAGATGATGCGGAGTTAACAAATATAATGGAATCTATATTTATGGTGAAATTTATAGATTTAAACATAGATAAATATATTTAAATTTGATAGGGATATGATAATTAGTACCATAAAAACCAAAAATGGTATTGGGCTCTCAAGGGACTTCTCATGGGGGATGAGGAAATTATGATTGAAAATAAAAATATTATTAAAATTCATTTAAATCTATCAATTTTAAAATATCCACAATAAAGAAGAAAAAATTGATAAATAATTTGATGATTTAGAATAGATTCTAAAAGAATTTCAGAACCCCATTAACATCCTTCGAATGAATTTTAAATCTTGAAAAAAATACTAAACCATATAATGTATATCATATATAGAAAATAACTATCATAAATATCCTATGAATAATATTATTTTGAATAAAATCAATTAAAAACATAATAAAATTTCAATGAATAAAAATAAATTTCAAATTGAGTTTCAAAAGAATGATAAATATGCAGTGGAAGAAAAAAGTACAGAAATTCCATAATGGAACTTATTTCACTCAAATAGATAGTTAATAGCCACTAATAACATTTATTAATAATAAAACTGATCCAAAATTCCGATTTAGTTTTAAAAATAGAACTACCCAATCGGTTTTCAAGATATATAACCATAGATCTCATAAGGTATCTAGGGGAGTATAGATGTAAAAAAAGATATAAAAAACAAGTACTCATGAAATCATAATAAGAGAATTTATTGATAGATACAAAAAACAATATCACAAAAACCCAAATTTAAATAGAAACATAGGGAGAGAAAAGGTGTAATTATGATTATTGTAGATCTATGTATAATTGGGTTTTACTGATCAGTAAATTTATATTCTCTTGAGAATACTCATTTAATTATCATTTAAGAAGATGAATTCAGATATTAACCCTAAATGAAGAGAATAATAGTATATTTGATTGAGAGAGTCATGTAGAATGATAGAAAGAATAATAGGCACTGATACTCACTTAATTCATAAGATAATGTCATCATCTTAAAGAACATCCTTCTCTAAATAGAAATTTCAAAATAATTATAATCATGTCTTAGAACATATTGCTCTAATATGGTAATCTTAAATACTCCAACTCTTGTTCACATCTCAAAGATATAGCTACTAGAATATATTAAATTTTTAAATATTTTAATTTGACATAGTTAATATATGTTTTTATATAGACTTGGTAACTTGATATTTCATGGTTAGTAAGATAAATAGTCATTTAGTGACTTGATTCTAGTATAGTTTTAATCATCATTCATGTGGTTACATTGTATCCTTTTGAGGTCATGTTATTCCTTTATTTGGTTAGTTAAAGTACCCATGAGGTAGTATAATGTCTACCCATAGTGAGTTTAATACATCATGTGGTCTATAGAATCCTTCATATAGTCATTTGAACCTTTTTATGGTCAGTTGAGAAAATTATTAATATTATTTCATGATATATGGAATGATTCATGCAATCTCTTGAACAATTTATACACTATTTCCCATACATTTTTAGTTATTAGAGTACCAAGAGAGGTTTCACATATCATGAGACAAACTCACTTGTTTCTTCATAGAGTCAGGTTAATTTATTCTTGTGACTAATTAAAAATTGTTTGTTTTCTGACATGGTCAGTTGAATTTTATTATCTGGAATGTTTTTTCAGGATTTATGTGAAATAAATAACGATTTATTATATTTTTTGGTTGATTTTTTTTCTCAATAATAAAATAGAAATATATAATAACATAATATATAGGATTTGTGATAATTAATTTAAGGAATTTATGGGCTAAGTGAACATGGATTCTAATTAATGAAAGGAATTCCTCTTTTACTTTCTACTTATGATGTAATTTTATATACATATATATATATATAATAAATCCATTGATATGATTCTATGAATCAAATATTTTTTAAATATACCTCAATAGTGTTATTATTCTATGAGGATAATGAATAATGATAAAAAATAAAGTGGATAATTTAGCCATTACCCATAAAAGTATATAAATTAGATAACCTTACTGTAGATTATTTCCTAGTTATTCTAAATATATCTAAAATAAGCTAGCTGATATTGTTTTCCTGGGTTATTTTTTGTCAATACTACTCACATCATCATCATTTATGAAGACTTATTTCTTAATATATTATCTATTATATTTATTAGAAACTTGTAAACACAACATGAAATACAAAAATTATATACTATTGGATAAAGATCCAAGTTTTAACTCATAATTATATTAGATTATATAAAGTTCTTTTGTCATATAGTTTAATTTTTATGTATTATCATCTTTAGATAGATAATTAATATAAATGGGCTATTTAGGAAATGGTTATATCATGATCTAAGAATTTCAATGAAGGTTGGGATCAATATCATCCAATGATGAAGTTCTAATTCAATAGAATATTTCACTAAATCATTATTATGGCCCCATAAGAAACAATTTATCAGATAAAATATAAATAATCAATATTATTTGATAAATTGGTTTAAAAGAAAACATTTGGAAATGTTTTGAAGAAAATTGTTTAATTAGTGGGTTAATTAAATACTAGGTTGTAAAATAAACCTTAATCACATGTAAATTTTATTTCTAGAAGAGATTTATAAATTTCCATGAACAACAATAAAATTTTTGAAATTTTATTTCTACTTGACATGAATATCATATCTACTATTTTTAATTAATTTATGTTACTCCAAAAATTTCCTTTCCCCCAACTATAAAAGGGAACAATATAATCATCATTATTCTAATTTTATGAGGATCATATAATCTACATTAGAAACCAAAATACCATCATTTCTTCCTTTCCAATGTATTAGATCTTCATAGACTTTTAATATACCAACAATTCCATCCATAATGTTCTATTCTAAGGTGGGATCTTTATGATGATTTTAAACTCTTAACAAGGTAATTTCAATTCTAATGATTATTATAACTCGTATAAATATATGTTATCTAATAAATACTAAATATTTTTACTATAATATTAATTAATTATTATGATGATTATGGAATATCGTTTTTCTTTTATTCTCAATCATATAGAAAAATAAAACATCACATTTGCGTATGTGTGGAATACCACCTCTATAAAGGGATGTGTTTTATTTTTATAAATAAATTAATATGATTGTTATAATGATGGATTTAATAAATAGATATGATATTATTTGTATAATTATTATTCATTATTGGTTAATTTCTAATTACTCCCCTTACATTCCAACCATAAAAAAATTGAAACGCCACTCACACATATTAACAAACTACCATCTCCATAAAGTGATGAAATTCATTTTTCATCACTAACTTATACTAATTGTACTAAAATTTTATATAATGATGAAATATTATACTAATTAAATGATTAAAATTCTGATTTTTTAATAATGATAAAATTATGAGGACTGAGACTGCTATAATAAGACATGCATGAAAAACAAAGCAGTTACCACCTAGAAAATGAATTTTAATTGATAATTATGAATAATATGTTGATATGATGTTATTAATAAATCATATATTGTCTATAAAATAATATTATTTCTTTTGAATATATCTATAATTATTATACAAGTGGTTTAAACTTGTATGGAGAAAAATGATACTTGAGGTAACAATTTCTCAAATAACATTTATTTATGTAAAATATATGTTGTATCAAGTATTTATTTCTTTTGTGTGGTGAATATAACACCCATGAATGACCTATTTTATGATTAACTTGAACAGTAATGTAATTTTTATATTCATCTATGTTTTTTTATTTCATGAGGTTATGAATATGAAATTTCAAAAGATGGAAGAGGTAATGTTGTAATATCATTTAGTTTTCAGATTAACTATTTAAAATTAACATTAAGGTATATTTTATGGATATTATACTTTAACCACCATATATTCCATATTTCCCTATTTATTCTGTTAATTTTCACATATTAGTTCCATTTTTATCTCATTGGTATATAATGCGATTAATCATTTATTTGTAAATAAAATTAGACAATATTTATTATTAGGTAGAAAAACATTTGATTATATGTATATAATATTACAAATTGTTATATTAATGTTTTTTAATATATGTGAATTGTTTTTAAATGTGTCTATTTTATATCCCTTTAATTACCACATTTTCAAAATTACTCTTTATAAATGTTATAAAAAATGTTTTTGAGTTATAATATAAATATGAAATAAATATTTTTTCAAGAATATATGACATTAATTGATTTTACAAACATTATCAATATTCATTTATATTATTATTCAATTAAAAGTTTCAATTTTTTTTAAATTTAATTGATTTTCTAAATAATATAAGACTTTTTCAAAAAATGTTTTCAATGGAAAAGATTATTTTCACATATTTTCAAAGAAATATTCAAATTAACTTTTAAGGGAATTTATAATCTCTATAATAATCAATTAAGTATTTATTCGATTACAATGGGTTACATTATTTTTATTGAATATACATTTTTATTAATGAATATTATGATTATTAATCATTGAAACCTTATATTTCTGATGAGGTAATTATTTTTATATGAGATCTTAATAAAAATAATTTTATTCCCTTAAATTAATTAAGAAATGATGAGATTTTATGAATCATATTTCCACCCCACGAGTTAATTACATTATGATGAAATATTTTTTATTATTTTTTTTTCAAAAAGGTTAATTATGTTATCATTATATCTTTATGAAGCTAATTTCATTTCCATGGGTTTTGATACATTGAGGTCGTATGGTTTATAATATTTTTGGTAAATATATGTATGGTTTTCATTATGAGATGGGTGTGTCTGTTATATCCCACCATAAAATTGGATCAAGAATTATATCACAAGGAATAATTATGGTAAAAAAGTTGATTTCCTCGATCCATTATGGTATATAAGTTTGATTTCATGACCCATTATTTAATTGTAAATGTGTGGTGATGCCCGATCCATTGTGATATAAGATACATGTATTTATTCTTGAAACACTATTATTTGATGGTATCATTATTTATAAAAGACATATGATATCATTTTTATTATTATGATTCCTCCACAATTATATAACATGTTATTATTGTTTTAATTTGAACTCTTGGATCATGATTTAGTTTTGATTATTCCCACATATTTTGGCATGCTAGAGTTATATTCCATAACTTAGGATTATTATCTGTGAATTAGTTTGCATTATTTATACTAGTTAACCAATATTCCCCTAAACTAACTAAGAATATTCATTAAAATACTCACTGATTTATATCCCCCATGTACACCCTTATTGTGTATCTGAGCTCGCCTGTTATTATGTTTTAATTTTTACACGAGTAATTATGATGGTAACTATGTATAGTGAGTCTATAAGGGTAGATTATTTAATTTACGATGATATAAATGATCAATAATTTATTTAAATAATATTTTAACACAATTTTTCATCATTTACAAGAAACGTTTATATTTATCATATTAGATTATTTGGGATATAAATTGATTATTCATTGAAAATATGTAATATATTTTTTATGAATGTTTCAAAATATTTGGCATCTATGTAGGGTTAAATTAATTAGGTATATTACTAAAATATATCTTTTTGAATACCTTGTTAATAATTCTAGATATATTATTATATCAAATTTTTTTGGTAAAATTGATATTGTGACATTTTCACTAGAAATTACATCTCTATTTGGATAATTAAATGTGGATAACGATATATAACATATGCATCAAGGAGTGAAAAATATAAAAGGGGAATATTTGGTATTAATACAATTTTCATTGGTGTTTGATGCGTTGGCCTAAAACATCATGCCTATCTAGAAACTCATAAGTGATATATACTTTTTTATTTCAAATTTTCGTTATTAACAATTATAGAGGATATAGAGAGATGATTACCCTAAATGAAATTAGTTACATATAAGGTTTTTTATTGAAAATTAGTTTTTATGATTATGAAATCTTAAAAATTATTTTTAATAGTGGTATTATTTAACATTGTGGTTATTATTTATCATGTTATGTTTTTTGGTTTGAGTTAATGGAATAAATGAGGATCAATAGTTTAACACAAAATATGATAGATAACAGAATGTTATTTATCATGAGAAACCAATTAAATGAGAACTAGAAATTAAAACATGATGGTTATTACTATTTATCTATCTCATTATATGATTAACAACCACATATTGGGTGTGTTTCAAATCACAACTAATATGTTAAAATAGAGTTTGAAGTAAAGTTATTTGATAAAGTACATATATGGAAAAAGATTCATATTTATATAAGTCAGGTATATTTGATGAAGAACTAGGGGAAATGACACATATGATAACTCAAATTTTTTATAGGTGGAATTAATGGGCCGTGAGAAATTATTTATGAATGAAGAACTATAAATTTGATGGATTGAAAATAATTTCATTATAAGGTACCAATTTCATTTAAATATCTTATATGTCTGAAACATGGGTGTTATCAAGGTCAATAACCTAATCCAATGGTTAACACCTAGAACATTAAAGGACATATTTTATTAAAATAAGTTAATTGGAATGGTTGAAGTATTTATTTTCTCAAATTTTAGATTTATATTGTATAAGTTTTCTATTAATGATATTTTGGTTACACGAATCTTAAAATGAATAAGGGTTATTTTGAAGTTGGTTTTAATTAAAAATATGTAATAATATGTTTAATGGTATTAATATACTAGAATAGTGATTTAGTGGTATGTTTATATTTTTTGAAAACACATTATTTAGATATATATAACCCATATTATGTTTTTGATGTTGAGATAAAAATGTTAACATATGATAACTAGATTATTGATATTAATATTATAAATGTTATATTTTATTTATTACAAAATACTTGTAAGAATATATTATTTTATTATTTAGTTATGGTGATATTTTACATTTATGGATATATATACCATAATTTGGGGAGTATCTAATAAGGGTATAAGAAATTCTATTATATTACATTATGAGAGACTGATATTGTTTGATGATAATTATCATGATGATCCTGGAATGATATTTTCTAAAATCATTTTAATAAATTGGTATAAATAATTGTGAATAATACTTTTTTGAATTTTTTACGTTATTAGAAATTTTATTGTTATAATTGAGAATTTGGAAATTAGTCTAAGAATATTTATTTATACTTGATAACATGTGGTAACAATTTCTGTTTTAGTAAATATCAAAATAAAATATGAATGTAATTATATTATGGATATTATGATAAATTATAAGATATTTATATTGTTCCTAGAATAAAAAATAATCATGAATATTCATTTATTGGGGTATTAGAGGAGATAAAATTTGAAGTTGATCAAAACACAACATATTGATGGAACTTTTCTTATGGAATAGAAATAAATCATGTTTGTATATTTTATTTTATACTATATATTTATAGTATAAAAAATACATATCACAAGAAATGGATATTTAATAAAATATTACTTTCCTTTTAACTTTATTAATGATAAATTGATTGTCCACATTATCATTTAAATAATTATCAGTTTATTCAGAAACATTATTTTAGTTATGAATTATGTCACCCACTTTCCCTTTTCAAGGGATGTTCTATTATAATTTTGAATGATGTTTGTCTAAAAAATATATTTAAATATGTCGAACCTTCGATTAACTAGAAAAAATTTCTTTTGGAAGTACTTATTTTTTGTCTAATAAAATTACACCATAAAAAGTGTTTATAATAATACTATGCTCGATAGCTTCTTTAAAAAAATACTAAAAACTATGGGAAGTATCATACACAATGAAAATATTATTAATTAAAAATAATAATTATAACATTGAAATTAAATTTTAATGTTTGAATAGTAATAAAAAATAAAAAATAAATTTATCAATCATTTTAAAAATTCAAATTTATTTATTAATACATAATTAATTTGTACATTTTTTACAGAATTATGTTATTCAAAAAATATTTTTTTCCAAAAATGGTTTTTATTTAAAATTGTGTGTGAAAAATGTAATCAATTAATAAATATTTAATAAATAATATTTTAGTAGAATAATATAAAATTTTGATTGAATTTTTCATGATTATCTTATTTTTTATTGGATTACTGAAATGATTTGTTTTTCAATGAGTAAGGAGAAATGCTTGTTTTTAAAAATCAATCATTTATTTTCATTATATAAAGTAATTTAAAACACTCATTATATTTCTAGTTTGATTTTAATGTGAAATATCACTCCTATAGGTAAATATAATCTAATAAAATGCATTGTAATTAGAAATATAATTAATATTAGTGTATGTATATTTTAAGTCTAAAAATAGTTTTTTTTGAAAAACAATTTCATTGGATTTTATATAATTAAATTTAAATTAATTCCTTAAAGTAATAGAAATTAAAATTTTAACATTGGATTAAATTTTTTAATCATTTTTTTTAGATTTTGTAAACAAGCCCCTTTTTTATTCACTATTAATTTTTACCATGGTAAAAATTATTCACCTCATTGTGGGTAAAATTGGTTAGATGGGTTTGTTTTTTTGATAATGATATAATATGACTAAAACAATTTACTTTATCTTATTTGATAAGTTTATTACTACTATGATATTATAATATTTGGAAATATGGAATCTTCATGCCATTTTTCGTTGATTATAACCTTTATATTATTACAAGAAAAGGATAAATTAAACATATCTTTCTCTTGATATTTATTAGTATTATATGATTTAAAATTGAAAAGAAGGAAATTATGAAAGGATTTATAATATCATTTATATGATAATAACTATATTTTTCTTGTAATATATTTATATTTAATTTTTAGTGAGTATAAAACTACCTTAAATTCATAAGAATCACTGATATAGTGTAAGTGAATGAAATATAAAAATCACGTAAAATTATTTTGAAATACTAAAATTAACATATTTTGGATGAATTTTGATATTATATTAATTTAATAGGTAACTATAGAGTATTATTTGTGGAATATGTGTTTATATGACAATTTTATTTCATTATATATTCCCTTGAGGCCAAATTTAATGAATAGACCCATGAAATGAATTTAATTGTATTTTATGCAAAGTAATATTTTATTAAATGATTTAAAAATTAATCAAGTCATGAATGAGGATAATTGCAACTGGTAATTGTATAAATAATTATCCATTTTATATTGCATTTCAAAATGGAATCATATATTTAAATTTATGACTCATAGTAGCATGAAATTATTTTACCATCATAGTGGTTAAAGTTGATAGTAATTTGTTTAAAAGAAAATATGACATTCAAAATGTTTTGTAATCATTTTTAAATTTTATTATGTTATTTGATTTAGATCATATCATGTTCTACCTTATGAATTATATTCATTTTATTCAATATATGTTAGTTTTTATATACATTATATTCAAATAAATTTATAGATCCCTGGTGTATCCTTTCAATAAATTATAAAAAAGCACCTACACTGAATCATTATTCACTATAGTTTAGCCATATATATTTACCATGAACTATAATAATACCATAAAACTTTCTATACCCATATTAAAGATATTATTTTTATTCCAAACTAGCTTTTTTTGGGCATATGTGTAATCTAAAGGTGGGTTGTCAATGAAAAGGTAAAACTCTAGACCATGTATTCCTAATTTTATTTTTCCTTATGAATCCTATAAAATAGAATTATCAGTAATATAATAATTAATTAATAATTATAAATATCATTTTTTAATATGATATTTTAATAACCATTATCCTCCGTCTTTATATCTGAATAGAAAATAAAACACACCACATATGTACGCGGAGACTACCAACTTGAAAAAGTGATGCCTTTAATTTTTCATCAATGATTCACATTAGTGGTCATAATTATGGATAATGAAGGTATAGAAATTTAGGTTATTTTTATTTTTATTTAATGGGGATTTAATATTTAATTTTTATTCATTCCATCCATCAAATTGTGGAATCATCATACATTCATTTGTATATAATATTATGAACCCGAAGTGATGTAATTCATTTGGCATCACTAAATTATATAAATAGTTATATACTTATAAAATAATTATTACACATTAATATAATCATTGTATACAAAATATGGATATTATGGAACCATTTTCGGTGTATAAGGGTCGAGAATTCCAAACCACAACATACATTAAAATCATAGTAGTTACCATCCAAAATAGTTGTTTTAATAAATAATATATTCATAGATGGGTGATAAGCTGTTATTAGTAAATAAAATATGGTAAAAGAGAAATACTTATTGTTATGGAATATATGTATAATATATTTATATTTATTATATAAGAGCTTCAAAAAATTATGGAATAAGATAATACTAGAGGTATGGATTTTTCGTCTCACTTTCATTTATGTGACACATATTCCATATTCACCACTTATTATTTTTTGGGGTTTATATAAATCTAATGAATTTATTTTATGGTTATTATAAATATTTTATTTTCATTTTAAAATATCTCATTGTTTTTATATTTCATGATGTTTTTATATGGGTACTAGTAACGCGGTAAGGGATTCAGTTAATATCAGATTTCCTTTCAGGATAATCTATTGAAAATTCCCATTACCTAAAATTTTATAGATATTATCTTTTATACCCTTTCCGTTTTATTATATTATATTTATTCATATAGTTTTCATGTATTTGCTCCATTTTTCACTAATTATTAATTTAAATTATTTATAATTTTTTTCATTGAATGTTTCCCATATTTCTTCTTTGGTAAAGTACATCCTATTAAACATTATTTTATAATTGTCCATAAACATACATTAAATATATTTAGAAGGTAATTTTAAATATCCATTCTCAAATATATTGATTTTTGAATAGAATATATCTTAATTATATTCAAATATGTCATTTTAAATATTTTCCAAATGTGTGGATGAAATACTTTTATTTAAATTACACAACATGAATATATATTCCCACAATAGTGACTATTAAATTCATGGAATCATCCATTATAGTTTTACATTTTTATTTACAAATAAAACATTTACCATTATATTTAGGTAATTTTTAGTTTATTTTTATAATGGGAAAAAAATCATTTTCTAATAATTTAAAAGAACTATTTGAATGATGTTTCAAAGGATTTTTTCATCTCTTCCATCATCCATTATGTATTTTTGTGCAACTTTAATATTATGATACTATGATACAGAAAAATATATTTTATGGATTATTATTATAATGAATCAATAAAACCTATCCCTTTCTTATAACTTAATTACGTTATCATGAGATCTTTAGAAAAAATCCCTCTTTCACTCAGTTTAATTAATTAATGGTGAAATATTTATGAATCATGTTTCTTTAAAATATGGTAATTATATATTAATTATATCATTATGAAAAAAATTAAATTTCTAAATTTCCATTATTTAATGATGATAAAATTCTGAAAATCATTTATATATTCATTAGTTATGATATATCTACAAGTTGAATGGTTTATGATCTGTTGGAACACATATCTATGTATTTTTATTATGTGATAGGTGGGTCTATTATATCCCTATAATGAATTGTGTATGTCCTTATATCTTATGAAATAATTATGGTAAATTAGTTTATATTAATAATTTATTATTGAAAATATGTTGGGATTCCCGATCCACTATGCCATGGGAAACATGTGGCCATGCCATATCTATTATAAAATATGAATATATACTGATTCATATTCTGATATGAAATGATGATCTCATTTTTTTATCATTGATGTATTTTATGGTCTATAGTCCAATGATTAATCCATGGTCTTATGAAATATAGTTATACATATTATTTGAAAAAATGGGTCATAATATCTTTTAAAATTATCCAATTTTCTTATATGATTGTGTTTATAAAACGACTCAGGGTTGTGATCATGGAATTTTTTGGTATGATTATATATTTGTAATCAAATATTAATAGACCCTTATTCCTATGACATGATATCATTAATTAATTAATTTATACATCATAATTTTATCCTTATTGAGCATCTAATCTCATCTCTTATTATGTTTTTTATTTTACATGGGTTATGATAATGTGTAATATGTTTGAAGAGACTCTATGTATACCTTATGTAAATGAATATAGTATATATTCTAATTAGTATACTTAAATAATATATTTATTTATCTTGTCTAGAATGAAACTAATACTTTATGGTTCTCCCACATGTTTATTTGTTGATATATATAGATTATTCATAAAAATTATTAAAACATTTAAGTAATGGTTGTGTCGATGTAGTTTCCATTAGAGTGGAGTTTGGTTATTTTGATTATTAAAATTTTAGTGAATATGTGAAACCCCTAGGTACATTTCAATGGACAAGCCTCTATCTTAATTTTTTAATAAATTTTATATTGTGAGGTTTCTCTTTGCAATTGCATCCATATAGTGATACTATAATGTGGATAAAACTATTGCATAGAAACTAATGATGTTGAAAACTATAAAAGTTGTATATTGGGTAATAATTAATTCACCACTAGTTCATAATGAGTATTCCAATGACTATAAAAAATTAATGAAAAACTAAAGGTATATGATTGTGTTAATTTAAATTTTATTTTAGACTATTATAAATGAAAATTTTACCACAAAATATATCTCTAAATCGTAATGTGGTAATAATTGGAAATGAAAGTGTTATGATTTTGAAATCCAATAAATAATTTTTTATTACTATATGATTTATTACTATGATTATTTCTTATCAGAATAATTTTTTGGTTTTTATTCAATGTATAGATCGATGGGAATTAATTTTAACGTTGAATGAGAGGAACAATATAATGATTTTCACTATGAGAAAACAAATTCAACAAGAAATAAAATGAGGGACCTGGGTGTTATTACAAATTATATATCCAAAATAATAATAATAAATAATGACATGGGTCTATTTTCTATAACATTAAATAAAAGATAATTGTAAATTTATGGGTTTTTAGATGATGAAGACCAATTATGGAAGAATATTTAGTGCTCCATATGTCATGTCTATGGGAATAATCACCCATGGAAATATCTAAAATGAAATAGAATATGTTTATGTGGTAATATAAGGGAATGTATAATTTAATGAAGATTAACAATAAACTCTTTGACAGATATAAATTTAGTTCATCCATAGGAACCATTTATAGTTCAATGAATTATGAGTGTGAAATATGGGTATTAACTGAGTAAATTCACTAATCCAAGAGTTATCTCAAAGATCATGGAAGAGAAAATGTTATGAATATCAGTTACATGAAATGATTGAGTTTTTATGTATTTTTATTTGATAATTATGTTTTATATGAGTTATATACATGATATTATTTTTATAAGAATCTTAAAATGTGTAGGAATAATATATAGTATATTTAATTTAATTAGTTTCATTTATATATTGACTCATACTAGTAATGATGTTATGTGATTTTGTATAAAACTAGAATTTTATGTAAAAGATTCGATTGAGTGGGGGAATACCAAAAATATTTTCATGTTCTTGAGATAATAATATTTATTTTGGCTAAACTGATAATAGATAATTATAAGTAATTTGGATAGTTTGTATATATTTAATTTATAAAATAATATATGATGTTATTATTCCATTATAGAGATTTAAGATATTTATGGAAATAAATATCTTATTTTAGGGGTACATGAACAGGGTATATGACTTTCTATATCACTTTATATGAAACTGATATTAGTTAGATATAATTATTATATTGATCACATATGTATATTTTCTCAAATAATTATAATATATGGGTGTTAATTTCCATTAGTATTATTTTGAAGAGTTTTAAGCTCAATTAATCATTGGTTGTTGTTATAAAGATTTAGGATATTAGTTTATGGTGATTTATTTATATTTGATTACTTATTCTAACAAATTTTTTTAATATCTAAACACATGTCTTATGAAATTATATTTCTTATCTAATGATACATTAAAAGATATATTTAGTTCTTTAGATATGAAAAATATTTATCTTGAATATTCATTTCTCGGGGAAACAATGAGATATAAGTTGAAAATGATAGCAGAACAACGAACCAATAGAATTGTATTTATACAATTTAGTGGATGAAAGATATTTTCTTATATTATACACTATATTTTTATTAATAAATTATATCAAATAATGCAAAATGATTGGGAAATTAAATTATTAACCTTTTACATTTAGTTCCAAAGAAAGCCTTATATATCCCATAGTAATTTACGGGTTTTTAGTAATTTATATTATCTATCATTCTATATAAATCCTATGATATTATTTAAATCACCCATGTACTTATTTTTATATACCTATAATTTAATAGTTATTTAGAAACAAAATTATATTTCAATTTATATTTAATTTAGGTGACACACATTCCCTATTCCCAAGATTATTTATTATCACTATCTGCAATGTGGGTTTTCAATAGAGGTATTTCAAAATATTTATTCTTTTATTATTGTAATAAAACATTCATGTGATAAATTTATTTATTTGGGATGAGGTTTTTAAAATCTAAAAATTTAGTAATAAATACTATTATACATGGTAGTTTTCTTAGCACACAACAAAATGTTTTTTTAAACAATGATATAATATAAAAGTATTAATAATTATATGTCACAATTATTACATTTCCATTAATTTTTCATGAATTAATATAAATTTCCAAATTTTGAAAAGTATTTATAAAGTTCAAAAAAAAATTCAAATTTAATTATTAATGTGTAATTAGTAAGAACACATTTTTTAGCAATGTAATTTTATGCTTCAAAAATATATTTTGTAAAACATTGGATTTTTGCCTCATTTTAAGGTAAAATTATGGTAAATGTGATATAATTTAAGGAATAATGTTTTGGGATGTTAATAAAATATTTTAAATCATTGTGACAACATTAGCTTAGGGTTAAATATTGGGATTTTTATAAAAATTATTTTAGTTTATAATGAAATATGGAATTGTTTTTCAAACTATCATTTCATTAAATTTAATCAAATAATATAAAATTAAAACTATGAATAGAATTTATTATTAACTTAACATAATCTCCTATAATTTTATTTGATAAAATTAATTACATAGTATTTGTATTTATTCTTAATTATTTCATACGTATGTTTTGTGGATCACTTTTCTTCTTCTAAGTTTTTTTCCTTTTGTTTTATGAATATATTGTTTTTTATATTTCCTATCCATCAAACAATTTAATCATAACATTTGAATACATATATGGAATAATGATTTTTTTGAAACAGTTCCTTTTTATTTTTTGTCATAATTAAATGTAAGAATGATAAATAATTGCATCACTCGTACGGTTAAAAAATGTAAAATAGGGTAAACACAATGGGATAAGGCATTAAATTTTATTAAAATTTACATTTATTATCTTGTATGATTGTTTCATGGAAATTACAATCTATATTTTTATAAAATATTACAACATGAATCCATTTTTCTATTAACATAGTCATAAAAATAGGTTAGAAATTAATATAGAATAGTATTTTAAAAATAAGTATTTTATTTTTATAGAAGTAATTTTATATATACAGTGGTGATATAATAACCATAAATCATACAAAAATATAATAAATTTCTTCTAAAAAAATAAAAAATAAAGATAAATGATTAATTTTTTTTTGGGATGATTGATTTAATTCAACTAATATAATTGATATTATTAAATATAGATTTCTTTAATTGTGTTTAAATTCAAATTAAATTTTATTCTAGAAGTATTTAAAATAATGTAAATATAACAGTTTCAATAATAACGAAAATTATATTTCATGTAAACTATTTTATTATTTAAGTATTTAATAATATAAAAAATATATAAAGAGGTGGGGGTGTGATGGAAAACGGTTTAAAATTCTATCCATTGACCATTTTTGTGACACATGTCACCATATATGTAAATTTATAATCCACAATGTCTTATAATGGTTTCCTATGATTAATGTTGAACATGGATAGTGATGGAATTAAAGGAAATTATAATTTTAAAAATGAAGTTTAACTTGTTTAAATATTATTTTATAAAGGAATTAAGAACTTATAAAATCTTGAAATCAAATTCATTATAATTTTTACCACTTAAAATGATCAATAGATATGTAATATTTATATATTTTATATAATTCTATGTATGTTGTTACCCTTTGATATAAAATATCACCTAATCTTTTTCATTGTTCAAAATGTTTTACCCTTATATCTCACCAAATTGCTACCCTAATAACATTTCTATTTCCCCTAACAGACCCTAGATATTCTGTTCTATCCAAAATACCATCCTTTAAAGGCTTAATGTTTAATCCAAATGTTTTCTCTAAATGAGGAAGTATAAATCTCAACTGAGTACTTTTAATTTTATTTCTTGTATGACTTTATCCAAATTTGTGGTATATAATATAGAGTAACGATGTCTATATACTCAATAAAATTTTTAATTTATATTAATGATCAAATAATCATTATCCACATCTATTCCGCATGATGATAAAATAAAACATTTTTCACGAGAACGTCTTGACTACCACCCCCATGAAGAGACAGGTTTAAATTTTTATCATCACTACACATTAATGGTAATAATTTTTTTATTTCCAAATTATATTTGATTTTGTGTTATATTTTAGTTATATAAAGGTGGTTGATTATTATTTTTAACCTTGTAATAGTGGAAACACATCTCATTCACATATATGGACTACCATACACATTTATTGATATAATTCATTTTTTATAACTAAATTATATTAATATTTAATAAAATTATATAATTATTACATATTATACTCATGTGAACTTTAATATTGTGGAGATGATGAAACGAATACCATATTTTGAGGACTAAATACAAATCATTTCACACCAACAGTAGTGATTTGAATAACTAATTGATGAAAAACTATAGATAAAATGATATAAGTAAATCTTAAATGGTTTAATATATATTTTTATATTTCAGTTGTATATGTATTATAAATTTATATATATTATAGAGGCTTTTCAATCATTTATGATGTTAGAAGAGACTAGAGGTATAGTGTAAAGACCAAAAACATTTATTAATAGAATTTAACCCTTCTTATAATAGTATCATATAATATTAATCACATAAAATAACCTAGAGAACACAATAAAAACATTATAAATGTTTAATGAATGAAATAATAAGTATTTCTAGAAATTAGAGAACCCATACCGATGGAATATTATCATGACCTTTGGATTAGTAACATAAACCTTAAGAATAGTAATCCTTCTAATAGAATAGTAACTTAACCTTAGAAAGTATAATTTTTTTATCATATAAATTTTAATATAATATATTTATTTCATTGAATATTAAATAAATGTTGTAAAAATGATAAATTAAGTGTTGGTATTTATATAAGTCATAAATATTTAATAATTTTTTTTATAAATAATTTAATAATTTAAAATAAGATGTATATTTATAAATTTTGTTCATTAGTTAATATTTTTTTCTATTGTTATTATAAATAAATTTTATGAGACCTTCATTATTTTTTGGATGTGTTAGAATGTCATTTTTAAATTTTAAAATATGTATTCTTTGTAAAAATTATTATTTTATTTTTAAATTATTTTTCTATAATTATAAAAATTATTTTCATAAATTGTAGATCATTTTTTAATTATACACATAGAAAAATGTTTAGGGTGAATTATTTTGTATTTTTCTTAAATACATGAATTTGGATGAATAGTGAAAGATTGTAATTTATGGTATATATACATTTGAAGATAAATATACTTTTTCTTGAGTCCACAACCACAAAACTGGACAAGGCAGGCACCTGCCTTTATCAGCGCTAACGGAAAAGTGCTGATAAATGGTACATTTATCAATGTTTTAAATATCTCTTTACCAACGCTTTTCTTAGTGCTGATAAAGGTTACATTTATCAACGCTTTTCTTTGTTCGGATAATATTTATCGTATACATTAAATAAAAAAAACACATGTTATAACTAAATATAAATATAAATATATATATATATATATATAATTAAAAAATAATAATATTATTAATAAATATATTTATTAGATTTATTTATTCATTATCTTTATTACATTTATTAACTCATTATATTTAATATATATATTTATTATATTTGTTTATATTTAATGTAATTTTTTTATTTATAAATAAATAATACTTTTTAATATATATTTATAATTAAAATTATTGAATATATATGTGTTTTCCATAGAATTGGGGTTAATGAATATATCATACAGGCGTATATATATGTGCATGAATAATTTTCATTTACAGATTATAATTACATATCAAATTGATGTGTTATTGATTTATAATTCATTATGTAACCCATATAATATATATGTTCTAAAAAATGTACACTTATAATTAAAATTAAATTATATTTAAATAATAAATATATATTTAATTATATATGCAATGATATATATATAAATATAACTTTCAAATATTTTTATAAGTATAAATAAATATATATTTATTTAGATTTATAATTATTAATATATATATATATATCATAAATATCATTTTAAATAAATATATAATAATATAAACAAATTATTAAATTTATACATTTATCAGTGCTTTTATTAGCGCTGATAATGTGTGTCTTTATCAGCGCTAAAATGAAAAGCGCTGATAAAGTCACTCTTAATCAGCGCTAGAAACACGCTGATAAAGTCCAACCTTTATCAGCGCTAAAAAAGAACTGATAAATGGGGTCTTTATCAGCGCTTTTCATTTTATCACTAATAAAGACTCCCTTAATCAGCGATTTTTACTAGAGCTGATAAAGGTCCACACAGGATTTATAAAATTCACCGGGTCCTCCTCCTCCTTCCCGCAACATGTCAAGCTTTCGCGGAAGCCCTACCCTGCGACGCTGCCTCCTCTCCGCCGTGGCTGCCGTGGCCTTCTCCTCCTCCTACACCACAGCCACCACCACCACCACCACCACCTCCTCCACCGCTTCTCCTTCTCTTCCTCTCCCCCCTCCACTGCGGCCTCCTCCTGCTCCTACACCCGCGCATCCTCCTCCTCCTCCTCCGTCTACTTCGCTGCCTCTGCTGCCTCCGAGTTGCTTCTGCTGTCTCTGCGCTACCTATGCATTGCCTCCGCGCTACCTCCACGATGCCTCTGCGCTGCCTCCGCACTGCCTCCACTCCCTCCGCTGCCTCTGTTGTGTCCGCTGTCAATGCCTCCTCCTCCTCCACCACCGGGTCCTCCTACTTAATGGGAGTAAAAATGAATTTGCATGATTTAATTATGTTTTCATTTGTTATCAATATTGAGATTAATTATTATTTGGCGTGATTCCTATTCCTGATGCTTGTGTTTGTGACTATTCATCGGGATATGGTGTGTAAACCATATGACTATTACCTTTATAGAATCCTGAATGAGTAGTGTAATTAGATTCCTTGGATAGAACAAATGTGAGGAAATATTTATGGAATCTTATAGAGGATGACATACTATGTGGTATAATGTTTTTAATGGATCATGTCAGTATAAGTTGTTGCAGTTGGTATGTTTTTAACCATTTATAACCTTGGAGTAAGGGGTGAATTTATATTTTATATATGGATTTGATTACTACAACCTAAAATAACATATCTAGGTGTTTGGTTGGTTAATGATAAAAAATAGTTCCGCCTCATGGGTTTTATTAATGGATGAGTAAAAGTATATGGTTCAAGAGATAGAGGATCCATTTAGAGGTACATCCTATTATCCAAAAGAAATAGGACCTAAGTGAATGACTTATATAGGTCAGTTGAGGGTCCATTGGGATATTTAAGTGCCCTAGATGGTTTGGGGCAATTTATGATTTTTGTGGTTTGACGAAGCCCCTCAATAAGTGAATTGAAAATGGTGATATGCAATTTGATCTTAGAAAAGTCATGATCATGTAGAATTTTTATTACACTATGAGTAGTAGTATTCCCACCAACCATTCTTCAATTTGGTATGGTGAGTAGATGGAGTAAAAATTGGAATCATATTATTACTATCTTCAAATGGAAATTTAGTCATGGGTTTTAGATGTATTTTTCCTATATATTTATTGAAAACATTATCATATATGAGTTAGAGGATCATTAAAAGTGATAATATATGAAAAATTTATGTTTTTTGTGGATAACAACTATCCCAGAACAAAGAGGATGTGATTACACTTTTATGCGAGTGTTCCAAATGATGATGTTCACTCTAGTGTAAGATATCACACTATAGTAGGGCTAGTGTAACTATTAAGGGTTTGAGATGTAGGAGAGACATATTTTAATATGGAACAATTAACAATAATGGATGTCTCTAAGGGAATATGAAGAGATAATTTCATTGGGATACCTAGCTCATGAAAATAAATGTTGCACCGGTTTGGTGGTCCAATGGTATCCTTATGTAATGAAAAGGCTCACGCTATAATAATATTATTTCATAATAGAGTATATTATTCATTATTAATTGGTGTTTCTTTGTTTAAACGGACATTTCAGACCCTACCACAACTATAAGGGTCACACCATGAATGGTATTCTATATTTAGTGGGAAATATAAACAGACATGAATCCCATTTCATGATATGTTATTTTAGGCCATAAAGGTGGTGAAAGATCTTTGGGATTTAGTTTCTAAGTCATTTGGAATTAGGATTCATTCCCTATGGAAATAATTCACATAAAAGAATATTTAGTATCTATAAATATAGTGTTACATGACCCTAATCAATGACTTGGTTTTAATGAAGAATCCTTCAGTTACACAACCATTCAACCCATGGATTGTTCCAATGATGGTTTAGTTAACATTTGAGGAGAATAATAGGGGTGCACACATAATCCAAATTCTATAGGCACTTGTGTTCAACGGAGGGGAAATATATGAACTTATAGATTTATATCATTACATCTCATACATGTGACTATATGGTTATATCCTTACTCTGTTTATTATTCTTATTGACAATAAACCATGAACAAGATTCATGATATCATGAACACTAAGGATAAGAAAATTTATAACAAGAGATTGTGAACCATGTATTTATCCCTTGATCAATGTGTGTTATTTTATTGAATTACTATCATAATTTTACCATCAATATCAATATCCTTTTTTCACTAATCAGTATTTAAAAATGAGTTTATATTATGAGTTTTTCGTAACCATTGATTCACCCCCACCTTTAAGTTGTTTTGTACTATCACCTGGTTTTTTCTCTTGTACGCGTGGGTAACTATCCTTCCTAGCTATAGTTGGGTGGTTTGAATTATGATGTGTTTAACATTATGACTTCTTCATGATTAGTTTGTGAAATGGTCATAGGGTATAATGTCCATAATAAAAGTGATAATATTTAGAAGGTGGAATTAGAATTGTTGTATTGAGAGCGAATCAGGTAAAGCTTATGGGATATGAGATTATAAAATATATGATGGATATGGGTGGAAATCCAAATGTAAAAACACAATAGATTTTCTAGGGAAGAATGTGGAATTCAATCCCATTAATGTGATAAGATTTATGACCATTTCAGTTTAACAAGTTTGTTTGTTTGTTTTTTAGTGGAGATGGAATATATGGATTAGTAAGTGCTCGGTTGTGTTTAATATATAAAGTTATATTTCAGGAGTGACTATATTATAGTGTATGGGTCTAAAAATAATAAAAGAAAGATTACAAAATTCTAGTTGAGATCTAGGAAAGGGTTTGGGTACGTCTTATAAGTGTGATGGTTTTTCATCAGGCCATGATGATACAACATGCTTATAAGGTGATGTTTCTCTATTTATGTGGGTTCATATTCAAGGGGATAATCATGATCTATGTTCCCCTTATATGTACACTACGGCCATAGATTATACCAATGGTGACCATTATATTAGTATATCATGGGTATAGACTTGATTCATAGTGACAATGATATTCGTATGTTTGAGTCACAAACTATATCCATGGTTCCCAATGTTGTGGTATGTTAGGAGATAATAAAGGATCCAAGGTGATTGAGGTGTCTGGATTTTAGGTGTCTACATAAGATCCATGGTCATCAAGGTATGGGTTTTTAGATTCCTAAATAGGATCCATGGTTCATGTGTATCAGTTTCTTATCAGCCTGTATGAGATTCATAGTTCCCAAGGTTTGGGTATGTTTGGGTTTCAGAAAATATCTATGATGTATGTGGTATGGTTTTATTAAGAGATAAGATTATTTTTGGAACCCATGGTTTAATGTATTGATTCTAACTAAATATAGTGTTATTTGTTTTTATTAGTTACCAAACAACAATCGTACATTATTTATTTCATAATGTGTGTTGTTTATTCATTTGCATTCATATAGATAAACCTAGTATATTTTGATTTATAATAGGTTCCCCATTATTGGATTCCTACTAATATTTTATCATTCAACCTACACAAGATCATTAGTGTATGTATGGACCTTATATAATATTAATGATTCATACCACATATTATATGTGATCATACTAGAGTAGGTTGATGGTATTATGTATAAAATGACTAGGTGGGCCTTGGATACCCTATGCTAAGTTATACAAACTATTACTATGACCCTCACTTATATCATATCTCCCCTTGGAGATCTCTTAATCCAATTATAAGGAGGAAATCCTCTATTTCACACTTCACCAATCCCTATGTGGAATATCCTACTCAACACACACACCATGCCACTAATATATTCTTAAGAGGGTGTTCCCCATCATACGTGACATATAAAACTATATTATCCATCTTCATTAGGACTAAGACTCTAATACCTACTCAAATAGCCTTAGAAAACCTAACTAGGCTGTACTCATCCTCAACCAAGACTATTAATGAGAACGGCCCCACCATTTTTGAAGTATCTAGTTTTTTATTTAAATTATACTCATATTCTTTCTACCCTAACCTATATACTCATCCTTTTGATTTTAAATCGGATGAATATAAATAAATAATGGATGAATTCCAATTGGTTGACAAAAGAGTATGAAGAAGGCGTGAAAGAGATTATCATGTTTTCAAAAGATCATGAATATGACCCTTCTCAAATCCTTTGTCCATGTTTACGCTATTTTTATTCAAAAAAAAAATTATTCTAGAGGAGGTGGAAGAACAATTGATGTGTCATGGAATAGATTAGAGTTATACATGTTGGAATAAAAAGGGGGAAACAATGAATATAGGTAGTGGCTGTGATAACACTATGTTTTTTGGATCATCTAATATGATTACAAGTATGAACAATAAAGATGACCGTATGGAGGATGTGATTACATATGTGAATGATGATGAAGATCATATTGATTAAATGATAAGGACCATCAAAGATGAACTTCATGATTTTCCAAAATTGTTTGAGAAGTTAAAAAGTTGTGAAAAGACGCTATTATATGTTGGTTTCACTAAATATACTACACTGTCAGCCATACTGAAGCTGTATAATTTGAAAACAGACAACGGGTGGAGTGATGCCGGTTTTATGGAACTACTTGATCTCCTGAATGACATGCTCCTAGAAGATAATGAGCTCCCGATCTGAACATACGACGAGAAACGAATGCAACGCTCGATTGGTATGATCTCTAAAAGAATACACTCCTGCCCGAATGACTATATACTATTTCACAAGGACCAAAAATCACTTAAAAAATGCCCAAAGTGTGTTTCTTATCGATACAAGAAAGATGAATCCAGTCCAACTAAAGGTGTATGGTGCCTACCGATCATTCCAAGGTTTAGGCACCTATATAGAAGTGATGAGCCTACTGGACAATTGAAATGGAATGCAAATACAAGAATTAAATATTGGATACTACGTCACCCGGTAGACTATCCTCAGTGGAAGAGAATTGATCATGAGTATCCTGAATTTGGAAGCGATTCGAGAAACCTTTTTCTTGCGTTATCTACAGAAGGAGTGAATCCTTTTGGTTTTCAAAGAAATTGTAATAGTATATGGCCGGTTATGTTGGTAAATTATAACCTACCATTGTGGTTATGAATGAAAATAAAATACATCATGTTATCTATGTTTATATCAGGACCAAATCAACTTGGTAATGATATTGATGTTTATTTAGCTCCATTGATCGAAGATTTGAAATTATTGTGGAATTCAGGTGTTGAATTGTATAATGCTTACAAAAAGGAAGATGTCACTTTGAGAGCCATGTTGTACGAGATGATATATGACTTCCCTGCATATGGAAATTTTTCAGGATATAGCATTAAAGGAACTCAAGGTTGTCCCATTTGCGAATAAGACACACAATCAATTAGGTTGAAACATTCATCAAAAACTGTGTTTCTAGGATATCCCAGATTTATACCCTAATGACATAAGTACTAATCTAGGACGACATCATTCGATGGATGTTCAGAAGAACTTACAACACCATCTCCACTAACAGGCGATCAATTGTTTGATAAAGTTAAAAATTTGAACACTACTTTTGGTAAACCAGCTTCAAAAAACCTTACTAAAATCTGTTGGAAAAAGATATATATTTTTTAATTACTATACTGGAATGGACTGTATGTCAGACATTTTCTTGATGTTATGCATGTAGAAAAAATGCATTTGATAGTGTCATCGGCACGTTGCTAAATACACCTAGAAAAACAAAAGATGGAATTAAGGCTAGGTTGGACATGATTGAGATGAGAATACGAGAAGAGTTAGCACCAGTGAAGGGTGAAAAATGAACATTTCTTCCTCCTGCTTCTTACACTCTTTCCAGGAAGGAGAGATATCAGTTTTGCAGCTTTTTGAATAATGTAAAGGTTCTAGAGGGGTATTCGTCAAATATCAGGAACCTAGTATCAATGAACGATTTGAAGTTAAAAGGTATGAAATCACATGACTGCCATATTTTGATGAAAGATCTCATTCCTATTTATTTACGTTGCATTTTCCCAAGAATTTCTGCCATACAATAAAAAAACTATCTTTCTTCTTCAAAGCTATAAGCAACAAAGTTATAGACCCGACAAAATTTCTAACTATGGAAAGAGAAATTGTCGTCATATTATGTGAATTAGAAATGTTCTTCCCGCCTTCATTTTTTGATATAATGGTTCATTTGATTGACCAATTAGTGAGAGGAATTCAACTATGTGGTCCTGTACATTACAGATGGATGTACCCCATTGAACGGTATATGATGATTTTGAAAGTGTATATCAAAAATCGAAGTCGGACAGAGGGTTGTTTTGTGGAGCGTTATATTGTTGAAGAAGCCTTTGAATTCTTTACCGAATACCTATCTAGTGTGGAAATCATTGGCCTACAAAAATCTCTTCACATTGGGCGGCTTAAGGGTGAATGAATTTTTGGAAGATAGGTTGTCATAATCAATATTACAGATCAGGAGCAGGCCCACCTTTAGGTTTTACATAAAAATTTCGACTTTGACCCATATGTTGAAACCCACAAAGAAATTATTAGACATTTGAATCCATATTGGGCTGAAAAATGGATATCAAATACACTAAATCGAGAGTTTATAGGATGGTTTCGGTACCATATTTTAAAGAAGTCAAATGAAAATCTAGAGTCAATTTCAGACCGACTTTGATGGCTTGCCGGAGGACCAGGTGTGTATGTATTATCATACAATGCTTATGTAGTTAATGGTTATACATTTTATACTAATGAACATGATGAAGACTGTACCATAAAGAATAGTGGGGTTACACTTTTGGCTGAAGTGATGCATGTTTCCGGTGTTAAGGACAGAAATACAATTTATGTGAATATGTCATACTTTTCCATCCTCAAACAAATATGGGAGTTGGATTATATGGAATTCCAAGTTCCAATTTTTAAATGCAAGTGGGTTAATAATAGGAGTGCTATTAAAATAGATAAATTGGGATTTGTGAATGTTGATTTGAGTAAGGAAGGGGAGAAAGTTGAACTGTTTATAATGGCATCACAGGCAGTGCAAGTATTTTATATTCCAGTTCCCGCAAACTAAAACTGGTCAATTGTTCTGTTATCGACCAAAAAAACTAAAGGGTCAGATGATAATTGAATGGAGAATGACCCTTTAATTGGTACATCGCAATACTTTTCCAGTGTTCCCAATGTATACGACGTTTTGTATGTCAGAGGAGACCACAATGAAGGGATATGGATAGTAGATAGAGGGGTCAAATCCATTCAGCCTTTAAAAAAGGGAGTTCAATAATCAGGTTATTTTTTATTGTATTATAGATTGTGTTACATTATATTATTATCGGTTCACTACTGATTTTATGTGATCTAAATTAAATGTTAAACCACTTCTGCAGATAAGGACTTCTGCACCTGCTGATGCACCCAATCCTAAGACACAATAGGTTTCTCAACCTGTTGCAGCTGGTCCCACTACTGAGGTACAACAGTTCTCTCAACCTGTTTCTACTGGTCCCACTGCTGAGGTACAACATGTTTCTCAACCTGTTGTTGCGGGTCCTAGTGCCGATGACATCGCTTTAGTGGAACATAATGATGATGCAGAAACCGAGGAAATGGTATGCAATGAAACCCCGACGACACAAAAAAACCGGCGTGCCATAGATTGAGAATTTTAGCCAAAATCCTTAAGGCAACAGCAAATGGAATCAAATATGAGGTGGGATAGAATAAGCGAGGCCATCATGTAAACCCCAACATATACATGTTTAGTAGCTATATTGGAATCATCACTCGGCAACACGTGCTGATTGATATAGAGTCATGGAACCATGTTGTCAGCGGGCTGAAAACATTAATGTGGGAAGAGATTATGGGAACATTACGTTATCATTTATTTAATTTATTAAAATAAACCAAAATAAAATACTGAAATGTTGACTAACTCTACATCATATCTTGCAGATTGAATTTATAGTAGATGTCTCGCACAAAGAATATGTATTAAGACTGAAAGGAAGGGTTCATAGAGGCTTTCACACCATTTTAAAGAAATGTCATATGAATGATGATGAATGGAAAATCAAGCCACACCCACATCCACTTTATGAACACTTGATATCTGAGGGAGCGTGGGATGCGTTTTGCTACCGTCGTGCAGAGCAGAATCTTTAGGTACATTGTGTTTGGAAACACATTTTTTAACATTTCTTGTATTCATCACTTTGAATGACAGTTTTTTATTTATGAAATAGAAACTGAGTGCTGAAAATAATGAACGGGCAACAAAAATAGCGTACCCCAACCGTAAAGCAAGGCTATGGTATGCTTCAATTGAAAAATAATTGGTACGTATTTTAAAAGTACTGTAATACTTTTATGTGACCTAAAACAACACTGTAACCATGTTTCTCTTTTTATATGAAGATTGGTGAATCTAAATCCCAAGCCACTTCTATCCCACTCCATGTGCTATGGAAGGAGGCTCGTGATAATAAATAAGGGAAACAGGTAGATGAAAACACACAAAAAGTGTGGGAAACATGTGTAAGTATGACATAATATATTTTTTTTTCATTAAATCACTATTACATCACGATGATTACTTATTTTCCTATATTTTCTATTTGACATAGTCATAGGAATCAACAACACCTGCACAGATGCAGACATACTTTCAGCGACCTTGAAACAGCCAGAATAGTATGGCTGCATCAGAGGTGTGGGTTTTGGGTTGAGAACTCGGGCTTATTTTCAAAAAAAAAATCAAGAGGAGGAACAAACTAAAGAAATGAAAATGATAAGAGTTATACTAACTACCCTTGATGAGAAACTCCAAAGTCAGGGAGAGTTGCTAGAAACAATGATGGGGGGAGAGGCGGAGAGAAGAAACAACTCAAGAACCACCCGCCCCACCCCCACCAGCTTTAAGGCGATCCATTCCCCTCAAAGACCTAACTTAACCGAGGTAATTAATGTTCTAATATTTGTTTCATTGAAATTTCAATCACATAGACACTGATACCTTTCTTGTAATGATATTCTACAGGGTGAAAATGAATGTGATTTATATCTTTCAACTCCCACCCATCGCCTTGTAGTGAGGGCTACAGTGTTCAATATACAGAATGACAGGCTACACTACAGATCAATTCCAACCGGACTTGTCAATGTTTTGATTAATGTAGCTCATGAGCCGAGCGCCGAGCTACCCGTGCCAAATGACGATGAAGACATTCATACGGTGGAAAAAGATATTGGAACATTCATTGCATGGCCGTCAAATCTTGTAAAAAATCATGTCGAACTGGAGGTATTCATTTCCAATTAATTTTTCTAGCAGAAACTTTAACATTTAATTCCAAAAGGGCTGAACCGCTTAATGTTATTATATAAGGACAAATGGAATGATATAAAACGAAATAAAGGCTAAAAAAGATCAACCAAATGATCAAAACAATCTACTGAGGGCACCTTCCCCCCGCCCGTTCTATATTCACATTTAATATCATTGAAATATCATATGGATAAGAAAATGAAAGACGACAATGATCACACAATTGTTTGTGAAAACGATATGTACGGAGTGGACACATTAGAATTCGTTAGTGCTGACGCTATAGCTGAAATGATCACATAAGACTGGCTCGACGCCTCAATTATATATGTATACATGAGGTATGTTTTCAGGATTTTATTTTACAAAAGCTGATATACTATGATAAGTATGGCTAAATACATTTCATATTTTTTGTTGGCTAATATATGATAAAAAATTGAAGGAATTTTCCCATGAGTAAAAATTTGGACTCATTAGTCCTCACACCTTGTCTACACATAAAAAAGAAATTGATTCCAATTTTCAGGATGAATTAATGTCAAACCTACTCAAAAAATTTCAATGAAAAATTACCACTAACAGGATCTTTTTAATACCAACTTTACAGGGTTAAAACTCTACATTTTAATCATATCATTTATATTTTCATTTCTATCATTACTTATTCCTTTTTGTGTTTTTAAGCAGCATTAGATGCTCATTGCAGTCAATTTGGATACTTCAATGATTTATTTTCTGGATTCACTACATGGATACCCAAAAAAACGACCACACATGATGGAGATTTCCAATTTATAATACACTAGATCCAACATTTTACAACTATATATCTAGTTATATAATTTATATTATCTTTTAATGAGGATTCTGTTATTATAGGGAAGTGTATGAATATCATCTAAAGGATGGAATGAATCCAGGGTCTAAGGATGACAAGGTGCATGAGATCTACAAATGGAAAAGTATCAAGATATATATAATTATACCACACTATCCAAATACATATCAAAACAGATTACTTATTTTTCTCGATGTCTCTATAGTGTCCGAAACAAACAAACGAAAAGGATTGTGTTTATTATGTTTGAAAATTTATGAAAGAGATAATATTTCATTAAAAAACTAGAATCCCTAAAGCGGTATTTTTGAAAATAATTACTAGTTCATTTAAAATATTTATTAATCCTTTGTGTATTTATATTTTTTAGTACTACTACGACTGTCGCAAAAACTCTTGTTCACAAGATGATATAGATGTGTTTAGAAATGAAAGGGCTGTGCATCTGATGGGAGAATGTAAACAAATAGGACAATGAAGGTGAATTACTACTACTTATGTTATCTTTAAATGATTATTGATATCTCTCTTTTTTACAACTATTGAGATTCTATGATCACCCTTTATTATGTTTTATATCCTTAGATTATGAGAAATGGTTATAGAAATGATTTGAGTTTCTAGTAAATAATAACTTAATGAGAGAATATTATGAACTACTGACATACAGAAAACCAAGAAAACATGTTCGGATTGTTTTGTTACTTTATGACAACAATCCATGAGTCATTTTCAGGTGTACGAATCGACCGCATCTCAATCTAGTGCACGGTATGACCGGTATGGCTAAAAGTGTTTGATATCATTTTGAAATTGATATTAACTTTAAAAAACAACAAAAGTGACATATGAAATACCAATAAAATGCTTTTGGATTGTTTTGATACTTTTGGAAAACTATCCATGAGTCATTTGTGACATGTATGAATTGACAACACCTCAATCCGACGCACGGTGTGACCGGTATGGATAAAAGTGACTGATACCAGTTTCAAATTGACATAAACATTAGAAAATAACAATACTGACATATGGAATACCATGAAAACGTGTTCAGATTAATTTTATACTTTAGGAAAATGATAAATGAGTCATTTTTGACATGTAAGAATCAACCATACCTCAATCCGACGCACGGTGCGACCAGTATGGCTAAAAGTTTCTGATATCAGTTTGAAATTGACATTAACTTTAGAAAACAACACAAGTGACATTTTGAATACTGATAAAACACATTCGTATTGTTTTGATACTTCAGGACAACGATACATGAGTCATTTTTGACATGTACGAATTGACCGTACCTCAATATGATGCACGGTGTGACCGGTATGGCTAAAGGTGTCTGATATTAGTTTCAAATTGACATAAACATTAGAAAACAACAATACTAACATACATAAAACTTAGAAAAATCATTCATATTATTTTGATACTTTAGGAAAACGATCCACGAGTCATTTTTGAGGTGTAAAAATAAAACTCACATCAATTCGACGCATGATGTGACCGGTATGGATAATAGTGTCTGATATCAGTTGGAAATTGACATTAAATTTAGAAAACAACACTATTGACATACAAAATACCGAGAAAACAGATTCATATTTTTTTGATACTTTAGGAAAATGATCCATGAGTCGTTTATGATGTGTATGAATCAACCACACCTCAATCCGATTCATGGTGTGACCAGTATAGCTAAAAGTGTCTGATATCAGTTTCAAATTGAAATAATCTTTAGAAAATAATACTACTGACATAAGGAATACTGAGAAAATGCATTCGGATTGTTTTGATAATTTAGGAAAATAAAAAATGAGTCATTTTTGACGTTTACGAATTAACCACACCTTAATATGATGCACGATGTGATCGGTATGGCTAAAAGTGTCTGATATCAGTTTGAAATTGACATTAACTTTAGAAAACAACACAACTGACATATGGAATACTGAGAAAATGTGTTCAGATTGTTTTGATACTTTAGGAAAACAATCCATGAGTCATTTTTGACTTGAATGAATTGACCACACCTCAATCTGATGCACGATGTGACCGGTATGGCTATTAGTGTCTGATATCTGTTTTAAATAGACATTAACTTTAGAAAACAACAAAAATGACATATGGAAAACTGAGAAAATGCATTATGATTACTTTGATACTTTAGGAAAATGATACATGAATCATTTGTAATGTGTAAAAATCGACCACACCTCAATCTGATGCACAATGTGGCTGGGATGGCTATGAGTGTCTGATATCAGTTTGAAAATGACATTAACGTTAGAAAACAACACAAGTGACATATGGAAATCTGAGGAAATTCGTTCATATTGTTTTAAAACATTAGGAAAACGATCCATGAGTCATTTGAGACGTGTATAAATTGACCGTACCTCAATCTGACGCACAGTGTGACCGTTATGTCTAAAAGTGTCTGATATCAGTTTAAAATTAACATAAACATTAGAAAACCACACTACTGTCATAAATAATACCAAGAAAATGCATTCGGATTGTTTTGATACTTTTGGAAAATTATATATGAGTCATTTGTGACGTGTACGAATCAACCACACTTCAATCCGATGCATGATGTGACAGGTATGGTTAAAAGTGTGTGATATCAGTTTTAAATTGATATTAACTTTAGAAAACAACACAAGTGACATACGGAATACTGAGCAAACACGTTCGGATTGTTTTGATACTTTAGGAAAATGATCCATGAGTCATTTGTGACGTGTACCAACTGACCGCACCTCATTCGGGCGCACGGTGTGACCGGTAAATCTTTTCATTAGATAAAGAATCAGTATTTATTAAATGAGATAAATCATCCAAAAACATATTGATTTTACATTATTCCCTTTCATTGTTATCAGAATGAAAACATTTTAGTTTATCACATCCATATTTTAGTTTCACATTTTCATTTTAATGTATTCTGTCATATTAATGTTTGAATTTATTTCATTATTGTATTACTAAAATAATAGTTTTTTTTCTTATATAGGTGGATTTTTTTCCTTGAGTTCAGATGATTTGTTTGGCAACAAATACCATGGACGACAATTTTTGAGAGCGGAACATGGATATCAATGGATGAAACATTAATGTTTATAACTGTTGTTGGATAATTGCAATTGTAACCATGTTAAAAAATATTTGAAATGTATATAACAGTGTTTTTTTGCATACATGATGTTAAGTAAATGTATATAGAAATGTTTGTCAAAATATTTTGTGCGGGTGCTATTTTGTGCAGGTTTTTAGTTGCTATTTTATTCAGGTGTGCTGATTTTTGTAGGTGTGCAGGTGTGCAGGTGATGGTTCTATAGGTGCATGGGAAGGTGCCTTTATCCCCGTTTTTTGAGTGCTGATAAAGGACACCTTTAACAGCGCAAAAAGAGCGCTGATAAAGGGACATATTATCAGCGCTCAAGGTAGTGCTGATAAAGGCACCCCTTTATGTGCACTAGAAAAGCGTTGTTAATGCCCTCATAGATAAAGGGGGATCCCTTTTATCAGCGCTTTGAAAAGATCTGATAAAGGACCACCTTTTCCAGCACTCTTTTTAGTGCTAATAAAGGTCGTGTTTATCATCTCTTTTCAGAGCACTGATAAAGGTGACCCCCTTTATCTATGCCGACATTAACAGCGCTTTTCTAGCAATGTTAATGCCGGTTTTTAGCACTGATAAAATGAAAAGTTGTAGTAGTGGTCATTGATTATTTAAGAACCAGAATCTATAATTATCATTTAACAATTTCTATATTTAGTCATGTAATCATCCATATTTTTTTTATTGTGGAAAATATTAATGTAATTTAAAAAATATTGAGTAAACACCCATCTCCTCAACTATAGATACCACCCTCACCCCCACTTTTCCTCACAACTCTCAATATATGATACATGTACAAATTCTACTCAGGTATCATCCCAAGCCCATACCCAACGTCCATGACCCCTTAGTCTATTCAAAGGATAAAATCATATTCCCTAAGGAGGTTCTCATGTAGGAGAGATTTAAGAAAACAAAAAACCTCTCCCTTTTTCTTTTAATTTCTTTTAATTTTTTTATTATCTCATAAACTTATTTATAAAAATTTCCATGATAACACCAATATCTTATATATTCTTTAGTTCTATCATGTTAATTGATGATCAACCATAAAATTCCTTTCTATCTATATTTCATTCTAAAAATGTTATCCCCACCCGTGATGTGTCAATTTACCAACATCATGGATAATGCATTTTAATTTTCTTGTTACACAATAATTTAAGTTCATTAAACAAAGATAATGGTTTAAAATACTATAAAATAAATTTGATAACCATTTTTAAGTATTGGAACTAAAATATTAATGTAATAATAAAAGATAAAACAAATTGGGTTTTTTGTTATCAAAAACCAAATAAATTAACCCAAATGATTATTATTAACTATTTGTCTAATTATTAATCCATATTCCATTAAACTAAATGATATATATAAACACTTAAAAAGAATTAAGGTCATTAATAACATATTTTTTCAATTCTGGTGAATTATACCCATGCTACATAAACATGAAAACTTATATTCATGTAAACCGATCATGGAAAGAAAGAAAATGAACACTACTAAATGATAAAATTGATCTTTATAACTCATAAAAAATCCCAAAAATGATCATTACAAATCTATAATTAATATAAATATTTTATAAAATTTTATAGTTTATTTAATTATTTTATAAAATTTCATTATCCAGCATATTAAATAGAAGTGATCATTCTGACATAAGGTTAGGGTATTCTCAAGCCCAACTCTCTTTCATTGGGGTTTCCCTCTTTCACTCCATCTTCAGTATGAATGATCATTTTTTTCCTAAAATAATATTTATTTATCCATCCCTTTTATTTTCTGGATATAAGCACACCCAATATGATTTAGTGAAAAAAAATATTTTTCCCAAATAATTCTTTCTTTTAAAAACACATGTCTTACTTCTCATAGTTGTGTTTCTTCTGCACTCAATATAGATGATTCTTATAACATTTATCTTATTCCATTTTATTTTCAGAAACGAATGATTTATCATTTAATGTATGATTTATGAGACCCATTTTTTCATGGGTTATTTTATATACACGATTAATATACATTCCATATGGAACACATTACAATGTAAATGTTATTATGTGATTGGTGAATACTGAATTATATAGTGAAAATAAATTTTTATGATGTGACTGCTATGTCTGTAATTGTTTATAACTCCAATACATTGGGTAATGCAAATAATATCAAGATATAAAGTGAACTAATATTGAACAAGATGATAACATTGTTCAAAACTATGTATGGTAACTGAAAATTAAGACATGGTTTCTCATTTTTATGCATAGCCACATTACATTTATTTATCTAATAATTCCTCTCATAATTATGATGATGTTGTTATGATGATGATTATTCTCACCCAATGTTTTATTGATTCATGCTCTTATCTATCCTCTTACAAGGATTTTGCTCACCAAATTCATTAATTTATATCCTTAGATGATTAGTTTTACAAATGTTAATTTGATGGAGAATGAGATGTTTTAGAAGATGGAATTAAATAAATTATTATGTTTTATTTTTTAAATGTTAGGAATAGTTCTGATTATCCCTATAGAATACAAATTTTGAACATGAGTGTATAGTAATTTTATGTTTTGTCATTAAAATGATGTAATATGTTATTAATGAAAAGTAATCTATCTATATTTGTATTTATATAATGGTTTAGTTAATTTGGGAATTTAAAATAGGGAACCTTAATGTCATCTTTTAGTATAAGACTAATCAAATTAAATGTTTTATAAAAAAAATTATTGATGGGTACCCCCAAAAGATATTTCTTTAGATTTAATTTCACAATGAAATAAATTATTCATGAATTGTTGTATTATTTCTTGTTCTTACATTTTATGTTTTATAAATCGGTGATAACTATGAGATATTATGAAATCAACCCATGCAAGGTACAATACAACGATTTCACGTATGACATCCCCAATTCCTTGGGAGTTGGACTGAAAAAATTTATGGATATTCGTTCCATGATATATCAAGATATGGAAAATATCTTGAACATTGTGGAACGTGCTATTTTTCATAAGTGGGACCCACTTCATATCGAGTCCTCTATTCATCAATGACCACCGATATTATGTGGATATTATGATCCACTAGTCATGTAATAGTGGGTCAACTCAATGGATAATATTTTTTCTTTGATTCACTATTTTGGCATAGAGAAGGTGACTCTTGACTTGTATCACCTAGATGGAGAGTTTAAACAATGGAAGACGTTGAATATCAACACAAAACCAAATGATTAAATTGAAGAGATAAAGGGGGATTATTTAAAAAAATTTTGTTTTAACAAGTATTTCCCTCAAACTCTTCATACAAATATAGAAATAGAATTCATATAGTTGAAGAAAAAATAAGGATTATCTGTCATGGTATATGAAAACAATTTCAAAATGATTTCATGTTACACTTAGGGATATATTAAAAATAGTGATAATGAAATTTATAGATTCTTTAGTAGTTTAAAACTACAACTTCAGAAGGATCTTGTAATTGAAGTCATTGTGAATTATAAAGATGTTTTTTGGTTCTCTCAATTTGGATATGGAGTTTGGGGAATTTTAACATGGTTATGGTGATATGAAACAAAATACAGAGTTTCAATATAGATAATGTCATGAAACATTTATGAAGAAATATCAACCACTCACATGTCAAAAATGTGAGAGGAATCATCAAGGGAAATACCTCAAAGGGATGAGTAAATCCAATAATTCTAGGGGATATGGACTAAAAGCTAAAGAATTTTTAAGTGACATTAAGAATATGGCTAATAAAATTTTAAAAAGGAAAGAACCACCCATGGTCTAATGCTAAAATAGTTGTGAGAAAAGAACTAATGCAACATATTGGACATAATGTTTAGTCCTTGAGGATAAAAAGTTTCATCCTCCACTAAAAGAAAATGAAAAAATGAATGTATTATTCCATCATTTTTGTTAAAGTGTAGCTAAAAAATTATGTTGTAAAGGGTATAGATGCAACTCACTAATCAATGGATAAAGTATTATTTTATTATATTTCAATGAATTATTTTATATCTTGCAAGTTTTCTAGAACTATTGAATCAAATACTCAAAATCTTGATGTATAAATATCTATTAAAATAGAAACTAGTGTAATCGTTTCAACCCATGTGTTGGGATCTTCAACTATTGGTAGATGTTGGAATATTCGCCTAAAAAATATCATGATACTTCCCATTGTAGAATTCGATGATATTATGTGTTTATATCTTCCCTATATGTATTGATAACACATCAAAAATTTGGAAAATGTAATTTATTTTCATATTCTGAACCATCCAATGATCCTCTAAAAATTAAAGGAAGATCATGTATCTTCTTTAGAAAATACTCAAAAGTTGTAGGTGGTGATTACATGAAAAGAAGTATAACTCTATAAAATGGTTGATCTAGGGGAAGCCATCAACCATGGGGAAATTCACATTTTTAGGGATTATAGTTATATATTTACAATAGTGTTACTCATACTTCCACCAAATCATGTGGCTGAGCTCTGAATAGAACTCATAACAGGAGCTACTCCTATCTCAAAATTGACATACCGGATGGCCCGATCAAATTAAAAGATTTAAATAAGCATCTTCAAGAGGATTTTGAGAAAGGGTTCATATTCCCTAATGAATATACTTACGGTGATATGGTTCACATAGTAAATAAATTGGTTGGATCTATTTGTCTATATATCTACTATATAGATCTAAAATAGATCATCATAAATATCACGCATCATCTTAAAATGGTTTATGAGTTGATACATCAACTATGAGGATATCAATACTTCTAAATGGTGGATCAATATTCTAGTTATTATTAATTATAGGTTAAGGGAAAATATATTCAAAATACTTATTTGCATTCAATTTATGTTCACAATGTGTTTCTAGTAATGCACTCTGAACATACTAATCCCCATTAAATCTTCATGGTTTTAATGAATAAGGTCTTTAGACATTACCCTAAAAAATTTATGGTAGTGTTTGTTGATGATATTCTCATCTACATGATGATAATGAAGGATCATTATGATTATATAAGTCTTGTGTTGAATAAATTAAGGAAGGATAATTTGTGCATCCAGTTCAAAAAATGTGAATTTTTCATGTAGAAATTCACATTCTTGGGATGCTTGATCAAAAGTAATGGAATTTCTGTGGTACCTTTAAAAACAAAGGCAATTGAGTAATGTCCGAGACCCTCAACTTTCATGGTAATCTGTATTTTTTATATCATAGTAGGGTAATATTGAGGTATTTTGGGAAATTTATCATGATTACCGAGACCACTATCATAGTCCAAAAGGAAAGGGTTAAAGTATGTCTACGTTGAACCATGTGGGGAGAGCTTTAGGGAGACAAATAGAAGGCTGATGAATGCACTTGTACTCACATTACCAATATGTGGAGAATGTTTTTTTATATACAACTATCCATCAAATAATGGATTTGGTTGTCTAGTCATTCAAAATGATAAATTGATAGAATACACCTCACTGCAATGTAATATCCATAACCATAATTGAACGATGTATGATATGGAGCTAGAAGATTTTTATTTTTTCCTATAATTTTTAGTGTACTACATTTATGTAGATAAGTATGAAATATATTCAGATCAAAAGATCCTATTGTATATATTTACGCAAAATTAACTAAACATGAATCCAATGTAATGACCTGAAATTTTTAATGCCTTTTTGTTTCCTAAATTTGTGTGTTATTTTAGTTTATACTAAAAAAAACAATATTCTTTAATTATTGATGTGAGTATAATTAAAATGAGACCATTGGGTTTTGACTATTATATGATCATTGGTCAATATGACCGTTGGAAACTAAATGTTGTGGTTGTTGTCTCTAAATACATGTGATCTTGGATAATTAATAAAGAAAGTATATTCGATGGCCTCACCCAGTAGTCTCGGTCTGATCAAAGACCATCTGATGAAACACGGGAAGGAGGTAGCACCATTGGTCTTTGCTCTGGACCAAACCCAAGCCGAACGTCATCGTGTGAAGCTGGATTGAAATCGCCTTCAGGAGAAGTTCAATATTATAGAAATCATTACTCTGGCAATGTTTTCCGAGCCACCCTCGGATTCTCTCACCTTAGAACATCTTACAATTAGGTCCTATTTGGGGTTATAAGGGGCTATGTAATGAGACCGTAGCTACTTTGTGCAATCCTATGAGATAAATAAATTTTTTATTCCATCCTATAGTGAAGTTTGTGTTTTTTTCAGATGTTCGAATAAATATAGGATGTATATTGAATAATTTTGGAGAAAGGGGATATTTTAAAATATTTATGTAAACCATAATTAATTAATGATGTGTAATGATTTTCGAAAAATGGTCTTATGAAAATGTTTTCAGTATGAAATCTAGAATCTAATAAGATCAACATAGATTTTTGTTAATAGTAAATTATGAATAGTTATTTTAAGCTTAGGATTAGTAATGTGACAAAATGTTTTAGTAATCTCACTCAATGAAAGTATTCATATAATTTAGGCACCTTGATTACGTAATCTGATTCAATAAAATAGGTAAATAAAAATTTTAAAAATTATTAGTGAAGAATTAGTTTTTTCATGTGAATATTGTTTTTAATTAATAATTAAAATAAAAATATTTGGAAAATTATTTTTTATAAAATGGAGTTCATTTTTGAATTCAGTGCATCGATATTAGTTTATGGTGATTTTTGGGGATATTTCTGAAAAAAATGAATTTTCAGTGAATATTGAAAATACAGTTTTTAGTTTTGAGTGTTTAATGACATAATTAATGATGTAATTATTATGTAATAATTTTTTTTGACTTATTAAAATTAAAATAAGGTATGAGGTGTCCCATGTGTCCAATACCATGGGAAAATACCATGGGCAAGCCCATGGTTTTTCCAATACCACTGATGAGGTGTCCCTTGGCCATTAATGACTTGTCCCCTCACCTCTTCTATAAATACCAAGCCTTTCCCTAATTCCTTTCACTTACAAGTCCCCCTCAACGAAGTTATGGTCTCCTTACCTCCCATGGAGTCCTCCATAGGTTCCCTCAAGCTTCCCAAGGTCCCGACCATCAAGAGTTCGAAGCTACTCATCAAGGTGAGGGATTCTTTCACCCTGATCTTTTAAGTCATGACTTCCTTTATGTTGTGTCTTATATTTTCCATCTCATAATGTTGAGGGTATGTTCTTATCTGTTCTTATTACTGCCCATTTCATTTCCAAATAATGAGACACCCTTACTTCTCTCATCAATTTGTTTCTGAATTTTTTAGTGACGTCGTTAGGCTGTTGAATTTCTCGTAAAAGAAATCAAATCTTCTTTTTTATTTAATGTTTCCTTTTCATGTGGTATGTCATTAAAATATCTATACCATGATTATATTTAGTACCCATACTGTATTATGAATTATTAATGAGTTGGTGACCCTTTTCCCCTCTCTTTTCAATGTTTTCTAAAACCATGTTATATAGCCATTAGGCTGTAGAAATTTCGTCTCAAAATTTATATCTCTTTCTCTCAAGAATTACCCTTGTTTATTTATGTGAATACCCTGACCTATTTCATTAAAATGGTTGTTCATAAATATATAAAGATGATATATTTGATTCTGGAATTGACATACATATAACCCTCGCTCCCTTCCCATGGGTTATAAATGAAATAATGATCTTATTTTTAAGAGATTTTAAAACATCACGACTATAAAATGAAACCCATTACTTTTATTCTCTATGGGTTATTTATGAAATGTTTGATTATGATCTAGGTTGAACACATATAAGTAAAGACATATTAAGGGTTCACCCTGATAGCACTCCAATTCATTGGGTATAGATTTAACCTATAGATATGACAAGTTTCACGTTACCTTGGTGAATAACATTGGTAATTTTTATGACACCTTGGGGATGGACCTTGGTGATATGTTCATAAAAGTATAAATGAAATGTTGTAGCCACATATTCAGGTAATGTTTCAAGTTCTTTTCATTATGATATTCTTATAATTCTATTTCTCATATCTTTATGTTGTTATTCATGTTCTTATTGATATCATAAGTACACTGATTCCCTTGTTTACACTTACTGGGCATTCTTCTCACCCTTTCCATTGATGTATGTCTCCAGGATATGAAATTCAGAAATTTTACATAGTATGATCTTATGATAAATCCTTACAAGTGGATTAGAAGAATATTTTATGTTGTATTCATGTTTTATTGTTCCTTATTTCCATGAAACTATACATTAAAGATCCTCTCTATGTAAAATGTAATGAAAAGTTATGTATTAAAAAGGCGGGATGCCACGGTTGGTATCAAAGGATAGTTTAGTTATTTATGGATATTAGGATATGGAAACATTAGGAAGAACCCTATAAAAAAGTTTAAATATAGGGAAATTATCCTCATATTTTGGTGAGTATTGATTAATTAGTTTATCAAGCAAATATATCTCTGTCTGGATACGAGCAGGTAGAGGAGGCTCTAGCACAGATGTAAATAGGGGTAAGACTCGAAAAAACCACTTTGAGATAGACTCGAATGGTAACTGGTGCACGAAAACGGGCCTTTCTGCACTCTTGGTTATGACACTCCTGAGGGATATTTTTGGTTAATCGCAAGCTTTTTACGAATCATCATGAAGGAATTATAGAGTTATATAATTTTTTAAGTAGGATGTTTTAAGACATAGAATCCTTTATAGTTAAAATATTCATAAATGAAACAAGTTTCTCACTAAGATTTTATTCTTTTAGAAAATTGTGGGCAATATGAGGAACCGTACAAATGGTGACCCCAATGGACTATGCGGAGACGACCTTCCGATGGAAGCCGAAATGGAAACATTCATGCGAATGATGAACCAACTGACTCAAGTTTTGAGTAATAACTTGAATCAATATGAGAGGACGATCTCTCCACGAAGGGAACAACATTATGTTGAGTCCTTTATGCACCAAAGACCACAAACCTTCAGTGGATCGACTGACCCAATGATTGCAGAGCAATGGACAAGCTCTATAGAGAAGAACATTTCTGTGCTACATTGTTCAGAGGAAGAGAAGGTCACCCTGACTATCTATTGCTTAGAGGGAGAAGTTGATCAGTGGTGGGAACTGATCAAAAATAGGAGGAGAGGTGTGGAATTTGAAGCTATAGAGTGGGAAGAGTTCAGAGGGATATTTTTCTGTAATTATTTCCCTAGTTCCATGAGAACAAGAATAGAGAAGGAGTTTCTCAAGCTGAAGATGAAGGAGAATGAATCTGTAGGAGGCTACAAGATGAACTTCACAAGGCTTTCACAATATACCTCTAGAATTGTCATGGATCCAAATGGTTAGTTTGATAGATTCATCGGTGGACTGAAACCTCATATGCAGAAGAATATAGCGAACCTAGATTATGATATCTACGAGGATATCGTGGAGAGTGCGATGAAAGAAGAGCTAGAGTTTGGTGAGATGCAGTGGTCTCATAAATCCAATGACAAGAAGAGATCGATGGAGCCCACCTTAGAGAGGAATTTTGATCAGGGAAGATGAAGAAATAAAGTGCATCATTCCACGTGCAATAAATGTGGGATGAAGCATTTGGGAACTTCCTGATTGGGAGTGGTAAGTGCTTCAAGTGTGGCAGAGATGGTCACATTGCGAGGAATTTTTGATGGTGAGGTGAAACATCAACTTCCAAACACAAACGACAAGGGGAAGATGGTGCAGGCCCTACTTGATGTCCAGTACATCATGTGTGGACAACATGGGCACTTTTCCAATCAGTGTCCAAATCTGAGGGTAGTGGAGGTGAACCACCATCGGCCTCAACAAAGGCCAAGGGATCAAGGCCATAGTTTTTCTATCGTGACAACTGAAGTAGATGCTTCGAAGGATATGGTAGTAAGTACTCTTGTTGTCCTCTAAATAATAGAAAGTACATTGTTTTATTCCAGTTCTACGCATTCCATTATTTCTTCCATGTTTGCAAGGAAGTTAGAGTCAACCCCCAAATTTCTAAAAGTAGAGTTGTCAATCAAGAATCTAGGTGGGACTATCCAAGAATCATTAGTGTTTAGAAAATCTAGTATTTACATTAGTGAGAAAAATCTAATCTCAAATCTAGTAGTCATCCCCATGCTGGAATTCGTCATTATACTAGGGATGGATGGGATCTCAAAGTATAATGTTCATATCAATAATAGATGCAAGGAAATATCAGTAGTCTTGAATGGGAACCCTAGAGTTTTCTTCCAAGGAGATATATCTCAAAATCTTCTTTGTCTAAAAGAACCCCCTATATCCTTCTTTGTGGAGATGATCGGTCAAGAAGTAGAATGAGATGAGAGTTTGATGATAAAAAATGTCCCCATCATCAAGGAATACGTTGAAGTATTTCTAGAGGAGTTGCCTGGACCTCCCCCAGAAAGAGAGGTAGTGTTCTCCATCGAACTCACACCTGGATCTCATCTGATATCAAAGACCCCATTTAAGATGGAAAATGTGGAGCTGTAGGAATTAAAGAAACAACTCAAGATCTTTTGGAGAAGGCGTTTATCCGACAAAGTGTGTCTCCTTTGGGAGAACCTATTGTCTTTTTGAAAAAGAAGGATGGATCGATGCGACTATGCATTGATTATAGACAACTGAATGGGATCACAGTGAAGAAAAAATACCCTCTTACAAGATTTTACCACTTATTTGACCAACTTCTTGGGGCTCAATTTTTCTCTAAGATTGATCGTCGATCTGGTTATCATCAATTGAGGGTGAAGAAAGAAGATATTCCAAAAACTGCCATCTGATCAAGATATGGGCATTATGAGTTTGTTGTTATTCCCTTCGGACTGACTAATGCACCTGCTATTTCTATGGATTTTAGGAATAGAGTCTTTAAAGACTACCTTGATAACTTTTTGGTAGTTTTAATTGATGATATTATGATATATTCCAAAAGCCGGGAGGAGCATGAAGGCCATCTAAGAGTTATTTTGCAAACACTGTGGAAGGAGAGGCTTTTTTGAAAGTTCAATAATGTGATTTCTAGTTACAACAAGTCGCTTTATTAGGTCACATTGTAACCAATGAAGGAATCATGATTGACCCTGCAAAGAAAAAAGTTGTAGAGAAGTGCCCTTAAACTACAATAATAACTGAGATTTATAGTTTTGTTGGATTGACATGATATTATAGGAGGTTTTTGAAAAACATTTCATGACGTACTAATCCATTAAACAAGTTAACTCGAAAAGGGGTCAAGTTCATCTGGACAAAGGAGTGTGAGGAAAGTTTCTAAGAGTAGAAGAAGAGATTGGTTACTGAATTTGTGTTAAATGTTAACTCAAGTGGAGAAGGTTTCATTATTTTTAGTGATGCATATCTAAAAGGGCCTGGGTGAATCCTTATGAAAAATGACAAGGTCATTGCTTATGCATCTCGACAGTTGAAGATCCATGAGCAAAATTATCCTACGCATGATCTGGAGATGGTTGTAGTCATTTTTTTCTCTGAATATATGGAGGCACTATCTTTATGGGGAGAAATATGATATATACACGGACCATCAAAGTTTGAAGTATATTTTCACACAAAAGGAATTGAACATGAGAAAAAGGAGATGGTTTGAACTTATTAAAGAATATGATTGTTCAATTCATTATCACCCTGGAAGAGCAAACAAAGTTGCTGATTCATTTAGCAGGAAATACCCAGTTATTATTTCCATGATGAGGATTCAAAAAGATTTCTTGATCAATGACCTTGTAAAGCTGGACATGGGAATTATAAACAATGGGACATAATTAACCCTAACCCAAATGATTTACCAATAATCATTACTAGAGAAGATCAAGAAGGCTCATAAAGAATATCCTTTGTTACAGGAGAAGTTTGAGGCTGTAAGTGATGGAAATTTTCCTGCATTCAATATTGATCAAGAAGGTGTACTGAGATTTTGTACAAGACTATGTGTTCCATCTATTATAGAAATTAAGAAGGAGCTGAAGGATGAAGCTCATATATCTAATTTCCCTATAAATCCTGGAAGAAAAAAATGTATAGGGACCTTCGTGATCATTATTGGTGGGATATTATAAAATGGGAGATTGTTGACTACACTTAAAGGTGCATAGTATGTCAGCAAGTGAAGGCAGAGAAAAAAATCCTAAAGGGGTATTGTAACCACTACCCATACCAGCATGGAAGTGGGACAATATCACTATGGACTTCATCACTGGTCTTCTGAGAACTTCTAAATGAATAAATGCAATATGGATTAATGTGATCCGTCTCACCAAGACTGCCAATTTTATCTCTATCCGGGATGATTTCCCTCTTGATCAACTTGCTAGGATTTATGTGAAGTAAGTGGTAAGGCTTCTTGGAGTTCCACTTTCTATCGTATTTGATTATGATCCAAGGTTCACATCAAAATTCTGAAGAAGTCTTCAACAAGCTCTGAGCACTGAATTGAATTTCTGTACAACCTCTGCCCCCCAAACTAATGGCCCATTTGAAAGGACTATTAAAACACTCTAGGAAATACTGAGAACGTGCTCAATGTAATTTAAGTTTGGATGTGATCAACATCTCCCTTTAGTTGAGTTCTCTTACAACAATAGCTTCCACTCGAGCATTCAAATGGAACCCTATAAAGCTCTTTATAGGAAGCGGTGTAGAACACCTACTTCTTGGGATGAATCTGGTGAGAGAAGGCTTCTTGGGCCTTATCTTGTGAAAGAGATGATGAAAAAAGTCTTTTCCATCCAACAACACATTAAGTATTCTTAGAGTCGACAATAGAGATATGCCGACAACCGTCTAAGGGACTTGAAGTTTGATGTCGGTGACAAGGTCTTTCTTCAAATTTCACTATAGAAGAGATTCATGGTGTTTGGGAAGAATGGGAAGCCTAACCCTAGGTACATTGGCCCCTATGAAATCCTTGATCGCATGGGAGCAATGTCCTATTGACTTCCACTTCATCTAAATCTTTCACAAGTTCATGATTTCTTCCACATATACCTCTTGAGGAAGTAAATACCTGACCCTTCACATGTACTAACCCCATAGGTGGTACAACTGGAACATGACCTCTATTATGAAGAGTAGTTAGTGGAGATCTTGTATAGTAGAGACAAGGTTATATGAAACAAGACTACCCACCTTGTTACGGTGTTGTGGAGAAACCACCAATATGAAGAGGCCACATGGGAACCAGAGGCGTCTATGAGGCAGTAGTACCCACAACTTTTCTTTTATGAGGATATGAGTTAAAATTTCGAGGTTGAAATTTATTAAGGGTAAGAATGTAACGACTCAAAATTTTGAATTAATTTTTGTTTCCTAATTTTGTGTGTTATTTTGGTTTATACACAACAAAACTATATTCTTCAATTAATGATGTCAGTATAATTAAAATGTGACTCTTGTGTTTCAACTGTTATATGACCATTGGTCAATATGACCGTTGGAAACTAAATGTTGTGATTGTTGTCTATAAATACATGTGATATTGGTTAATTAATACAGAAAGAAGATTCGATGGCCTAATCTAGTAGTCTCGGGTCGATCAAAGCCCATCTGTAAAAACTTGGGAAGGAGGTATCACCACTGGTCTTTTCTCTGGACTAATCCCAAGCCGAACATCATCGTGTGAAGCTGGAGCGGAATCACATTCGATAGAAGTTCAAGCTTATAGAAATCACTACTCGAGCAATGTTTCCCTAGAAACCCTCGGATTATCCCACCTTAGCACACCTTACACTTAGGTCCTATTCTTGGGTTATATGGGGCTATGTAACGAGACCATAGCTACTTTTTGTAATCCTTTGAGATAATTAATATTGTGATTTCATCCTAATGTGAAGTTTGTGTTTTTTAGATGTTCAAATAAATATAGAATTTATATTGATAAATTTTGAAAAAAGGGGATATTTTAAAATATTTATGTAAACCTTAAATAATTAATGATATGTAATGATTTTCAAAAAATGGTCTTCTGGAAATGTATTCAGTAAGAAATTTATAATCTAATAAGATCAACTTAAATTTTTGTGAATAGTAAATTGTGAATAGTGATTTTATGCTTTAGATTAATAATGTGACCAAATGGATTAGTAATATTACTTAAAGAAAGTATTAATATAATTTAGTCACCTTGATTAAGTAATGTGATTCAATAAAATAGATAAATAGCTATTGTAGAAATTATTAGACAAGTATTATTTTTTTCGGGTGAATAAATTTTTTAATTAAAAATTAAATTAAAAATAATTATAAATTTATTTCTATAAAATGGATATCATTTATGTATCCAGAGCATCTATATAAGGTTAAGGTGATTTTTGGGCATTTTTCAAAAAAAAAAATGAATTATCGGTGAATAATGAAAATACAGTTTTTAGTTTCCGGTGTTTAATGGCATCATTAAGGATGTAATAATTATTTAATCATTCTTTTAGACTTATGAAGAGTAATATAAGGTATGAGGTGTCCCAAGTGGCCAATACCATGGTCAAATACCATGGGAAAGCCCATGGTTTTGCCAATACCATCGATGAGGTGTCCCTTGGCCATTAATGACTTGTCCCCTCACATCATCTCTAATTACCTAGCCATTTACTCATTATTGTCATTTCCAAATCCTCCTCAATGAAGTTATGGTCTCCTTACCCTTGATGGAGTCCTCCCAAGGTTCCCTCAAGCCTCCGAAGGTCCCGACCTTCAAGCTTTTGAAGTTACTCTTCAAGGTAAGGGATTCATTCATCCTCCTCTTTTAAGTCATGGATTCCTTTATGTTGTGTCTTATATTTTCCATCTATTTATGTAGAGGGTATGTTATTATATGTTATTATTACTACCCATTTCATGTCCAAATTATGATAGACTCTTTCTTCTCTCATCAATTTGTTTCTGAATTTTTATGTGACATCGTTACGCTGCTGAATTTCTCGTAAAAGTAGTTGTGTCTTCTCTTTTCTTTCATCTTTCCTTTTCATGTGGTATGTCATTAAAATATCAATACCATGATCTTATTCAGTGCCCATACTTTATTATGAATTATTTATGAGTGGGTGGTCCTTTTCCCCACTCTTTTCAATGTTTTCTAAAACCATGTTATATATCTGTTAGGCTGCATAAATATCATCTCAAAATTTCTATCTCTTTCTCTCAACAAATCCCCTTGTTTATTTATGTGAATACCCAGACCTATCTAATTTATATGGGTGTTCATAAATATATTAATATGATATATTTTATTCTGGAATTGACATACATATAATCCTCACTCCCTCTCCATGGGTTATAAAGGATATAATGATCTTATTTTTAAGAGCTTTTAAAACATCAAAACTTTGAAATGAAACCCATTACTTTTATATTCTATGAGTTATTTATGAAATATTTGATTATGATCTATGTGGATCACATGTAAGTAAAAACATATTAAGGGTGTGCCATGATAGCGCTCCAATGCATTGGGTAAGGATTTAATCTATAGATATGACAAGTTTCATGATACCTTGGTAAATAACCATGGTAATTTTTATGACACCTTGGGGATGGACCTTGGTAATATGTTCATGAATGTCTAAATGAAATGTTGTACCCACATATTCATGTTATGTTTCAAGTTCTATTCATTATGATATGCCTATACTTATATGGATCATATGTTTATGTGGTTATTTATGTTCTTATTGATATCACAAGTACACCGATTACCTTGTTTACCCTTACTGGGCCTTCTTCTCACCCTTTAATTTGATTTACGTCTCCAGGATATGAAATTCAGTAATTGTACATAGGATGATCTTATGATGAAGCCTTACAAGTGGATTATAAGAATGTTTTATATTGTATTCAAGTTTTATTGTTCCTGATTTCCAAGACACTAGACCTTAAAGATCCTTTGTATGTAAAATGTAAAGAAAAGTTATGTATTAAAAAGGAGGGATGCCACAACCAATTATATGCTTATAGTTAATCAAGGACCACGATTTTTCTATACACTAACATATTAGGTAGCCAAACAAGGTAGATATAGCTCTTAAGAAAAAAATAATATACTACTATCTCCATGATGGGGATTCAGAAATTTTCTATCTTCTAGGATATTCAAAGTATGAATTTTTAAAACATAACTACATGGAATATACACTATATTGCAAAAATTATTTCCCAACCATCTCTCCACTAGAAAATCAAGGAGGCACAATGGGATGATCTAGAGCATCAAAAGAAGGCAAATTTAGTAAAGGAAGGGAAGCTTCAAAATTCGTTATCGATGATGATAGCATGATTCCGTCTAGAACAATTATTTGTTTTCTTTAATTAACTAAGACAATGAAGTAGATATTACATAATAAACATAGCTCAACTTTATATATCAATCTTGGTAGCACCATGATGTACTATTATCTCCAAGAAAACATTCGGTGGAAAAACATGAAGGAAGAAATAGTGAAATATATATCAATGTGATTGATATTTAATCAGGTTAAATTATATACAAATAATAAAAAATGGTTAATAAAACAATTTCCTATACCCATGTGGAAATGGGAGAATGTATCTATAGACTTTTTCATTGGTCTCCCAAAGACATTGAATGGGAACAATGTGTTATAGGTTGTTGTGGAGCAACTCACCAAGAATGACAACTTTACCATCACATGGAATATATATCACTTGGAAAAAATTATGTGATATATGTGATGTATGTTGTAAGACGAAATGGGGTTCCACTCTCAATAATCATTGATCAGGAACCGAGGTTCACATCAATTCTCTAGAGGAGTCTTCAGCATGATTTGGCTACTGAATTGAATTTCAGCAAAAACTGTCACCCGTAAAATGATGGACATTCTGAATGGAATATTTATAAACTCGAATAAATTATAATATCTTGATCATTGGAAATAATAGGTTGATGGGGTCATCATATACCATAGGATGATTTCCTATACAACAACAACATCCACTCATGTATCTAGATGGATCTACATGACTATCTTTTTAGAAAGCGATATAAAACTCCAACCCTTTGTGATGAAGTCAGAAAAAGAAAGATACGTGGACATGATCTTGTGTAATAGATGATAGATACGTTTCAAGATACTAAAAAACATATATAGATCTTATTATATTCATAAAAATATCTCTTCTAATAACTATTTATTAGACATCGAGTTGGACGCGGAAGATAATGTATTCCTTCAAATATAAATTTGGAAGAGATTCATGTGGTACAAAAAGCAATGGTTACATATCACAAGGTACATTATCCCCTTTGAGATCATTAATCTCACAGGATAAGTGTCCTATCAGCTTAAACATCCCCCAAGTATAGCTCAAATTCATGAAATGTTCAGGAATCTCTCTTGAAAAAGTACATGCCAGATTCCTCGCATTTACTAAACTCAAATGCGGTACAACTCGAAGATGATATATCTTTAGATGTGAAGTTGTTAAAGATTATAGATTGGAGATATTGGGTTATATGAAACAATAAAATCCACCTATTCATTGTGTTTTGGAGGAACCATAAGTATAAATAAATGACTTGGGAACTAGAGGAGGCGATGAAGGAGAAGTGCCGTCACATGTTTATGTAAAATGAAATTTAAAGGGTGAAATTTTAAAATTGGGGAATAATGTAACTACCCAAACATTTATCAATGGAATTTCGCCATTTTTATAATAATTTCATATAGTTTATATCACATAAAATCACACAGATAACATAATAAAAGCATTATAAATGAAGAAAGAATGAAATAAGATATATTTCTGGAAATCAACGGTCCTATAATAATGGAATAGTAAATTTCACATTGGAATAGAAACATTTCACCCAGGACTAGTAATCCATATAATAGAATAGTAACTTAACTTCTGAAATTACCAATAAAATATAAATATCTTATGTGTGAAAATATGATATATTTAATTCATGGAATAAGTAAATAAATGTTTAAAATTGATAAATTAAGTGTTGGTATTTTCTAAGACATAAATAGTTAATTAAAATAATATAATTTATCTAATACATTAAAAGAAAATATATTTTCATAAAAATTACTCGAAAATAATATTTTTTTCATATTATAAAATTATTTTACGAGGCCTTAATTAATTTTTCAACATGATAAAAAATCAGATTTAATTTAAAAATATGAATTTTCTAGGTACCTGATGATTTTAAATAGAAATTAAATTAATCATATTTAGATAATAAGTTTCCTAAAATTTATTTCATTACTAAATTCATAACCTAAAAAAATTATGGTATTAATTTTTGATCTTTTTCTGAAATACAAGATTTTTTGTGAATAGTAAAACACAAAATATTATGATATATATATATATATTATATTTTAAATACAGTATTACTTGACTGATAGAGGATAAAAGAACCATAATATCTAATTATCATTCAATATTTACTATATTTATTCATTTAATCATCAATATTTATTTTCTAGTGAAAAATTAATAAACTAATAAATAAAATAAAGAAAAAACACCCATCTCCTCCACTATAAATACAACATCTCCCCACCTGTTTTCCTCATACCATTAATGCTATGAGATATGACTAAATCTTATTTATGTATCTTAACAATACCATTACCCACGTATAAAATACCTTTTTCTCATGAAAGGACAAAAACCATTTCCCTATGGTGGTTCTCAAAGAGGAGAGATATAAGAGGTAAAATAAGATTCCTTTTTCTTTTAATTTGGATTATTTTCTTTTTAATTTCTGATTATATCATCACCAAATCTATAGAAATTTTAATTATAGCAATATTATAATTTATATAAATAATTAAATAATTTCAATCTAATATACATCATCAAACTCATTTTCCCTCTCTTTTATTCTAAAATTTTAATCATCACCCATGATGTGTCAATTTATCGACTTCATGGATGATGTATTTTCATTTTCTTTTAACACACATAATTCGATTTATAAAACCAATATAATAATCGATAAATAATTTAAAATTTATTTTATATCCTTTTTTATTCTCTAGAACAAAATATTTACGTAATATTAATGATAAAAAAAATCGATTTTTGTTTTGATCGAAAACCAAAAAAAGTAACCCAAACTATTATCATTAATTATTTATATAATGATTCATCTTAATGAAATTTATAAAAATGAAATACATAACAATTTAAACCTTTTTCTCTTCATTAATAACGTATATAATTTATACTATATAATTGCACGTATTCTACAAAAACATCCATAATCGTATTCAGGTAAACCAATCATTAAAACCAAGAAAACAAACACTCTCAAACAATGAAATGAAACTATATAACTCATCAAATAAGTCAAAAATTAACATAATGAAACGATAATGAATAAAATTAAATTTTAAATGGTTAGATATGTGTTAATTAATTAATAAATTTTATTAAATATTTTATTAAAGGGAAGTGAATGTTCAGACATAAGGTAAGGGGATTCTTAACCCCCACTCACTTTCTTTGGGTTTTCAACATTTAAATTCATTTTCAGTACTAATGTTTCACTATTATTCCATAAATATCATTTCAATATCCTTCCATTTTATTTTTTTGGATATATATTATTCCAATTTTATGTTTGGACAATGAAATATTTTTCCAACAGAACATATGACAACCCTTCTTTTATTACAAACTTAAACATGATTTATTACATAAAACATCACTTGATACAACAAATAAGATCGATAGGATTGGTGTATTTTGGGATTATGATCATTACATAAAAACTTAAAACATGAAATACAACATCTTTATTGAAAATATCCTTTATATGACCACTACATTCCCTCGCACTTAGCATTGCATGGGATAACCTGAGGATATGCATAAGAAAAGGGTGAGCTATAAAGCCCAGTAAGGGAGTACACATAGAATAACATGAAGAGTACAATACATGTTAGAAAATAGGCACATAAATAGAGCATAAAAGAAACATGAACATAAAGGCATGATAACACATGATAATCATAACATGGAAATGTGGCAACAACACTTATCATGGAATTAGAATGAGCCAAGGCTCGTTGCACATGGAGCATGAGTAGATCCTCATTGCACATAAAGAACGATTAAACCATTTTTGCACTTGAATTATCATGATTCAACACTCATCTCACATGACATATCATGATACTATACTTTACCCAATGTATTTCAGCGCTATAAGGGCACACCCTTCTTAAACATTTCATTTCATGCAAAAGTGTGCCACATGGATCATAAAACAGGGATTCATAAAACATAATCATTTATTCCATGATAAAGGAATGTGGAATTAATACATCAAACTTTATAATCAATAAGTAAATGTGCATAAAGTTGAATACCCTTGATGGCGAAATGGGCATGGTATCCACTACACAATGGCATTGGCTTACAAAATCGGTGCGATTTCGGCAGCGTAACCGCATGACATAAGAATTCATAAAAATGGTTTATGAGAGAGAAAGGGGATACTAATAATATTTACATGTAATGTAATGTAAGGAGGTCATATATATACATGTCCCGACAATTGTAATGGAATTTAGGTTCATGAAACAAAAGTATTGCTTGAATGTAAAAGAGGAGAGATAAGTTCCTTTCGGAATTTCGGCATAGTAACGGGTGTACATGAGAGGCATTTAATGAGAGAAAAAGGTGTCTCCCATCATTCAAAAATAAATAGGGAAGTATGAGGGATGTGATAAACCATACCACAACATTCATAATTGAAATTAAAGGGAAAACATCTTAATGAAAATTGGACAAAAATGAGAAAGGACAAAAAAACCCTTACATTGAAGTGTGCTTCCAAAGGCTTGAGAGAGGCTTGTGAGAGGATTCTGTGGAGATTGGGGCACCTTGGGAGGATTATAGAGAGAGTTGGGAAGAGTTTGGACGAACTCCAAAGGCTTTGAGTGAGGAGAAAGTGGGAGCTTGGGTGGGTTTATATATGAAAGGTGAGAGAATTCTTTATTATTTAGGTTTGGGACGCCTTATATTAAATTAATACAAACCACAAACCATCCCAAGGTTTTTTCCCATGGTTTTTGGAAAATTGAAGAGGAAACAAATATTTTATAAGTCCAAAGTCCGAACTTCTTAAAATATTAGGGTTTCTTATGTGGAGGTGATCACACTCCCATGGAAATTAATTTAAAAAGACAAGGTGTTTAAAAAGTATTGAGGGGTCCATTAATGCTTTTAAAAGTAACTCAAACAAACCCAAAATCACATTATTTTAATGGTAAAAAATATATTCGCCGAAAACTAAGATTATAGTATTTTATTACATCACTATTGGGTCATTATGATGTCATAAAACACATTATATATTTAAACGGTACAAAATTTTTACCAAAAAATTTGACTGTATCAGAAAATTATGAAAAACTCACCATTGGATAATTTTGATGTCCTGATTGCATAAATAACATTTATTTTATCTAAATAATTTTCAAAATATGTTAATTTTCACTTTGAAAATAAAAACTGACATTTATAAAAAATTCACGGGTTTTGACAAAAATGGATTTCAAACCTTAATAAAAATGATAATTGCTTTCATAAAATTATAAGATCATTTTTATTTAATAAAAATAATTTAATATTAATAATAATATTTTATTAAAATATTATTCAATCAAAAAATCACTTAATTTAATAAAATATAATTCTTAATTAAATAATAAATAAAAACACTATTTGTACTTTAAAAACTATTTACAATGTATCAAAAATGACTAGAAATTATATTCATTATTATATACAAAAATAATTTAAATGAACATAGTACTACTTATTTTTTACAAAACCCCTTAAAACAGTCGTATAAGACCTACATCTAAGTTGCACGATGGTGACAAACTCTTGGGGTGGCTCGAATAACATCGCTCGAGTGGTAATTTCTATCAATTTCCACTTCTCCCATAAACGGTCCCGTTCGAGCTTGAAATGATGAAGATCAGCTTGGGCTTGGTCAAGGGCGAAGCCAAAAGATGCCACCTCTTTTCTGAGCTCTGACAAATGGGCTTCGTATGAGGAAATTCTACTGGATGAGGCCATCGCTTCCTTTGTCTGATTAAATTGGATTTGTTAAAGTCCTATATTTATACTAATCATGTGATCACTATTCAACATCTATATTAGCAACGGTCAAAATTCATAACATAAAACCAAAGAAGTTGACATTTTATATAAAAATAAAGAAACATTTAATTAGGTCAAGAGGGATTTCCATTAATGATACTTTGTATTGTTACAGAACACTTCCTTCTAAAAACACATGTTTCACTTATCTTGATTTTGATTCTCCATTACTCAAGATGGATGATTCTTATTCCTAGTATGTTATTCCATTTCTAATTTTGTATCTTAATTGTTTATCCATGGAATTATTCTTTATGATGCCCCCTTCCATTACATGGTTTATTTTATGTAAAATATTGATATACATTCAATGTGTCATACCAGCTAATGTAAATGTTATTATGTGATGGGTACGCCCAGAATTATATATCACAATTTTACTATTATGATGTGACAGGTGAACCCTGAAATATATAGTGCTCCAATTAATTGGGTAATGTTAATAATATCATGAGAAAAATTGAGATATGTGTCAACATGATTGGATCTTTGTTCACAACTATGTCTGGTAGTTGGCTACTAAGACATGATGTTTCATTTTAGGCGTTTCCTTATTCCATTCCTTTATTTAATACTTCCTCACCTAATTATTCTTATAATTTTATGATGATTATTATACTCATAAAAATTACATTGATTCATATTTTTATTTATCCTCTTATTGATCTTTTAGTACACAACTTTATTTTATTTAGACCCTCAGGGGATTACTTTTATTAAGAATAATATATGTGCTAATAATAATCAAGATAAGAATGAATTAAATAATAATAATTATTTAGTAAATGTTATGTATTGTATTAATTTTACAAAGATACCGATCCTTTGGATCATGGATTTCTAATTCTTTAAGGTTCTTATTCTTTGAAATTATGTAATAAATTATGTCTGAAATGTTGGGTTTCTATATAGGGGATCTCATCTCACCTTTATTTAACTGGCACATTTCCATAATCTCAAATTTTTCCCCTTTTGTAGTTTATATACATCCCATGAAATAAATTTATGATTATTATCATGAAAAATATATTATTTTCAAAATCTATATATATTTCTCTCTTTCATGATACTTTGATTTAAAAATTAAAAATGTGGTTAGGGTTTATATCACAATCTCAATTATTTTAAAAATTAAATATTTTTATTATTGTAAGGGAAATCATATAGATATTTTTCATTAAGAAAATATATTCTCTTGTCCACTAATTATTACAAAAAAATTGTATTCATAGTTTCATTTTCAACTCTTTGGTAATTAAACTAATGAATATTATTTTTAATTAGTAGCCATAAATAATTTCAATTTGGTCAACTAAAATTTTCATCAATATTCATTATTCTAAATTTTTTATGATTGTTCATTCATATAAATGAAATATACCAAATTTCATTTTAACTACACCTTATTTTTTCATAAATGATTAAAATAAAATGATTTTAAAAGTAATCCAACCAAGTCACTTTTTTCATTTCGAAAATGTGTGAATGGAATATTTTCTTTTAACATATAAAACATTACCTTATTTTATATCTATCATTTATGTTCATTAATTTGACGATTAATTTAAATGTGTCCATAGTTATTTTCAATGATAATTATTTACGAAAAAAATTCATAATTTTAGTAAAAATGTTATCAAAAGAGAAATATTGTTGCTGATTTTTTCACTCAAAAGTATGAATGATATTTTAAGGGAATCTATTATCAATGTTATCATCATTTATTGAATGTTATAGTTTATTGGTTTTAATATCTTATGACAAAATCCACATTAATCTCATTTGTTTTGATAATTATCATTTTTTGAAACTTTATTCTTTCTCTAATGTAAATTTTGTTAGGATGATATTTTATGAAACTAATATCTTCTGCATAGGGTTAATTATGTTTTGATAAAAAATTTATGAAATTCATTTCATTCTTATAGGTTAATAATGTTATGATGATATCTTTATGAAACACATTACATTTCAATGGTTCATGATATATTAAAGTGATGATTGTACTATGGTCTTGTAGAACACATATTTATGTTTTTTATTTTATGATAAATTGGTATATTATATCACTATAATTAGTGGGATACATCCTTAAATACCATGATATTATTATTTTAAATGAGTTTATGTTCTTGATTTATTATAAGATATAGTTAAGAATTCATGATTCACCATGACATGGGAAACATGTTTTAATGTTTTATTCACTATGATATAGGAAATATATAATTATACAAAATCCACTATGATATCATTGTATCTGTTTTTAACCATGTCATATGATTTTTTTTCTATACCAATGATGGTCTTGTACCCCAATGACATTGTTCAAGCTACATGAGAAATTAACAAAAAAAATTGTGAAGAAGAACTCCAGATATTTCATATCCCAAATCATGGTTCAAAGTGTACAAAGGAAAATCAATAATAATTTTAGAGAGATTTACGATGGGATAGAATCGTAGGCCTACATGTCAGATCTGCGTAGCTGACCTATACAGTTGACCTACATAACAAATATCCACACCTGAAGATGTTTTGTGCACCTATTCGGAACACCAGTGCGGTGGATCTGCACGATGTACCTGCACGAGCAACATTTCTTCGACCATGTCTCATCAGTTGTAACGCCCCGACCCCAGTTACCCAGAGTCGGTGAATTACTTTGTAACATTGACATGATCATAAAAGATCAAGTCTCGAAAGACCTATTAGTTTAATAGCCTTGGAAACACTAGATACATTCATAAATGTTACATTATATCATAAAGTGAAAAACTACAATCACATAGTATCCATTTTCCACACTCATATCCCCTTCAGACTATCCCTGCAGGACATTCCTAAAATACTTCTTCACATCTTGGAAAAATTAAAACATTGAAAGGGGTGAGCTCAGATGCTCAGTAAGGATAACAATATAGCAGAAGCTTTCATAAAAAAACATTAACATTTAAGGAAATGTATAACTAAAACAAAAGCCTTTTAAACTTGAACTTTAGCATAATATGGGAAAAGTAAAATGAAATAATGCCATTTAATTATTCACATGGATATTCTACTGGTCGAATAATCACATGCAATATCAATAACCACTTCCATAATGATGGAATGCATAATGCTAGACTATCATAACCACGTATCCAAGGCCTCGTGCGAAGACTACAAATAATATTTTGTCAAGGCCTCATGCCAAGACACAAGTTTTTCTCATGAGACCTACCGATGCATCGAGGAGCTATAGAGGGCTCCACCCGTCACTTATTAAGTCCAATGCATTCCTCATATGAACAGGTTTAAACATATCATAAACCATAACATAATCGTATCACATAAAACATTCATAAAGGAAACATAACATTTCCACATTTCAATAACAAGATATCAATAAAACACATTAATATAATAAAAATGATTTCAAAACCATTTTCAATACCAAAATAGAAGAAAGTTAAAACTTTATATTTATTTTTCATTAAAAAAAAGTGATGGCTTGTAGAGGAAGCCGAAACTCAAATAATGGTCACGGCGTCGGAGAAGTCGTTGTCGCCGCATATGTACGGAAAGAAAAACATTCCCTTTTTTCATTTAGTAAAACGATTCGTATAAAAAAGATTCCTTTTGAATAAACGTAAAAGTTAAAGGGGTTTATACACCGTATAAAAGAATGTTGTGTATAAAACCAAATATGTCTCAATGAAAGGAGATTGAGATGAAGTCCTTAAAAAGATCATTTTTAAAATAAAATAGATCTATTATGTGTGTTCACTATAAGTACACATAAAGAATGTACAAATACAGGATAGGACATAATAAAATCATGACATAATTTGGAAGTAGGAGATCAACCCAAAGAATGGAAATTGGGTTAAGAAATTCCCTTACCTTGCGTCCTATCTTGACTCGACCATACTTTAACCTCCTGAATAATAAACTAGAGTTAATTTATAGTTTATTAAGAACCTTTTCAAGCTTCTTATTCCTTTAATATCACTTATAACCTTATTATGAACATTATGTAATTATTTAAGTTAATAATGGTTGTTTTGTCGATCTTTGGTACTTGAGTCAAAAATAGACTTCTTATAATTACAAGTTGTTCATGTGGTGAAATATCCTTTATATCCATAATTGTATTCATGATATAGATATCATATATCTCATATGTATCCAGTATATACATTCATTCATAATATTACATGACATTTAGAGGTAAGAAATGAAATGCACCGTTCATGGAGATGGTAAGTCGTACGTACGCATGAACGCTACTTTCATTTCTATTTCATATTTAATGGAATGAAATAATAATGATATAAATGTATAATATAATTCCAGTATAATATAGATTATAATACCATTTAATCCATCCTTTATACATCCCACATATGTTATTCACGATTCAAATCACTTTGAGGGGGCGGTAGTCCACACTTCCTAAAATGAAATTATCGCGTTTACCCATAATGGAAATCATAAAGGTATGACATAAATTAAAAGTACATAAGATTAAGTAAAAAATAAACATATTATATATCATATATAAATATATTTACATCTTAATGGCCACCTTTGAAGGTGTTATATGAGTGTTGAACAATCATCGTTTCGTGAGGCAGAAATTCGCCATCCACAGAAACTGTATGTTCTTTACCCATTATATGTAGGTGTGCATAAGTGTAGCTCAAATACTCATTATAACAACATCCTAGTATATTGAGGATACTGGTGTTGTTACAAAATAAAGTAATAAAAAGAGTTTAAGGGGTTGGAGAAGCAAAATAAAACAAAACAACATTAGAGAAGACATTACCTTAAAATCGGGTAACTGTTTTGATTTGAGCCAAAGGCTTCCATAGAAAGAATTATGCCTAATGTGAGGCTTCTAGGAGTAAGGTAGGGAAGTTGGGAGAGTATTTGGGCAGAGGTTGGCCGAGCCAAAAGGCTTTGAAGGTGTGAATAAGGTGGTAGAGATGGGGGCCTTTTATAAGAGGAGAGGAGGGGCACTCTTGGAAAGTAAGGAAAGTTTACATTATTATACAATGATATTCGGATTATAAAGGTCCCAAACTTATATAATTCGAGGCTAAGGTGATAAGGGTTCGAAATATACCCATCCAATAGTCTTTGGATAAGTGTATTCCTTGGATTGTACATTATCTTTTCATTTTATTAAAATGGTTAATTAACGAGGTAATCGCTGCATCATCATGGTGTCATAAATAATTTAATTTATTTAATGTATAAAAATTAAAAAAAAACTATCATTATGTAGGAAATCTTTTTATCTTTCTAATTAATATTTATAGTTAAAAATATGACTTGTATAACCCCATTTACAAATTGTTTTAGTAAAACAACTCTTGTTTGTGACCTTTTTATTTTAAGATTAAATAAAAAGTTATTTATGTCCTTTTCCTACCAAAGTGGCTCCATGGGGTCCCCAAGTTGACCCATGCATTTTCTTGGTCGTAAATGACACATGCAATAGGTGTAGGACAAGTGTAAAGGTATTTCCATATTTTTATAATATCATTTTTACCTTAAATTTCACTAATTACCTTTAATCACGATTAATTAAACTGAAAAGTTACTATTCACAAAAAAATTATTTTAATCCCATTGAACCATATTTTACTTCCTAATGAAAACCATGAATGTCGGATTTTTGAAAATCAAATCACAGAAGTGGTAATGTTTCATTTAAACGAAAAACCAGTTTTTTAAATACCACTTAGTGGTTTCACTATTCATCAAAAATTGAAGTTTTTCAGAACAATGCCAAAATTTCACCCTAAGCTAAAATTGATATTCCGAATCCAAAAATGATGTCTATTTTAAAAAATTCCAAACATATAAGTTGCATTAATTAATTTTATAATTAATTCCCGCTGTCACATCAAATAACGTGTTTTTAAGAAACAATATATATCAAAAGATAGACAATTGTTTATGTCCAATTTCAGAGTGAAATTAATTTTAATGACCACCATTGGATAAAATAGTAAAAATATATTCTAATTATACTTTAAAACAACTCAATAGTATAAGTTATTACTATAAATTATTTTTATTAAAAAAGTTGTTTTTAAGTATTTTTCACTATTCATAAAAAATGGAAGTTCTCAGAAAATTACAAAAAATTCAACTTAGGATAATTTCGATATTACGAATACAAAAATGAAGTCCATTTTTAAATATAAAATTTCTATAATTTTAAAAAGTGGGTATTACTTTTCATAACGGCTACTTTGATTAGTCGCGGTGTGTTAGAACTCGATGTTGCGTATAATGCAAGATATTGCATTATTGAATGAGAAGCGTATCATGGAAGCTCGGGGTGTTACATTCTCCCCTCCTTCAATAAATTGGGTCCTCACAATTTGAAATTTTTCTTTGAAAATAAAAGGTTGAAAATAGAAAATACCTTTGTGGAAAACCCACACAGGAAATAAAAATATAACATTAAAAGAAAGAAAGATAAGTACAAAGGTCACTCGAGATAGCCCATACTAGGATTATATGAAAATATGGATATGGAGGAGAAACAAACCATCAAGGTCTGATGGAGAGTTTTAGAAATTAGGATTAGGAGAAAGTTAACCATAAGAAAATCACAAACTTGTGATTGGTTAAACAGTCATTGAATCCCCAGTTAGAAAAGTTAACCGGAAACTTTTTTGTTTTAAGTTACCTTTTATAAACTTAAGGAATTTATTTCGGAGATTTACTAAGAACTTAAGTGAATATACATTCTTGTCATGTAGACTTTCATTCTTTAATAAATTATTACCACAAACCCATATTTCACTCTCTAAAAGGTAATAGAAGTCAAAAATATTCTATTTATCCTAATTGTATAAGGTTCCAAATATTAACACATACCATTTAGATTAGTAAAACTATTTTGTAATAACCATGGACTTCATGTAGGCTAGTTGTAGGTAATAAAGGCTTGTTGCACTATGGTTGTGGGTTCGATTCCTGCAGCTTTGTCCGACGCGACGGGTTATGCCCCACCCTACAGGTTTTCCTTTTCCTAAAACTATAGTATTATAATATTCCAAAAATAATCTTCAGAAATTTTTTAACAATACTATCCAAAGATCAACTTAATCCATTCCAACCTTTATAGTTATCCAAAATACCTCCGTCTAGACTTTCTCTAAAATGTCCTTAAATTCCAAAATCAATTGCAACATTAGATTCCCCAAACAAAGTAAGGTTTTCCTTATTGTCACATACTGAAAATATGATTACCTTCATCATATTAAAACCTCAATGAAAAGAACACGTACTGCAGTACAATCCTTATATATATCACATTATTCTTATAACCAGAATATAATCATTGAGTCCAAAAGCACCAATACATTAATTATTCCACTTCAACTCTAGTAACAGCATAAGATTGTCCTTGATCCCTTGGCCTTTTTTCAGGTAAGTTTACCTGACACTTAGGAAATTCATTTTCATAATGACCCATTTCTCTACAATTGTAGAATTCAACATTGATAGCCTCTTTCTTTCCCTTGCAGTCACGCGCCTGATGACCTTTTTCTCCACATTTATAACAAACTCCCATTCCTTTTAGGCAAGTACCAAGGTGATTCTTTCCACAATTATCGCATAATGGAAAATCCTTCTTTCCCTTTTTTCCTTTATCTATCTCTTGTTCCACAGTTCTCTTCTTCTATTGCTTTACTTTATTGTCATAAGATTTAGAGAATTCCTTTTCTGTCTTGATAGCACATGAGACAATGTCTTCATACGAAGAGAAGGTTTGTGAGACTAAAGCTCGATGGAGAAATGGTTTTAACCTATCAAAGAAATGATCAATCTTACTTCTTGGGTTACGTATATAATCTGTAGCATGCCTCGATAAACTTGTAAAGTTAGCCTCATACTTTGCGACATTCTCATCCTCCTTATGCCTCAGACTCAGAAATTGCCTTTCCATATCTGCTCGATGGTCGTGCGGAAAGTATTTTTCTAAGAAAATTTCCTTAAACTCCCTCCACTCCATACTTGATACTTATTCATCTTCCTTTGTGTTTTGAATCAGCGTCCACCATTGATCGGTATCTCCAGTGAGGCGGTAGACTGCCATGACAACCTTCTCCCTTTCGCTACTCCCCAAGGCATGGAATATTTTCTCTAAGGAGTTTATCCATTGCTCAGCTACTAATGGATTTGTACCACCATTATATGTTGGTGGTTGTTTCCTCATGAAGCAGTCTAACATTGATCCTCCACGCTGCAGATCATGGTGGTCCATACGAGTAAGGTTATTATTCATAACCTGAGTGAGTTGTCCCAGTATGGTAATAAGTTGATCATCACCAGTTGTATCTCCATATCCAAAATAATTATCTTGAGTAGGAGGGCAATCCCTACATGGAGTGCATGCATTGATACGGTTTCTATTCCTTCCACTAGGCGCCAATTCTAAACAATGGCATAAACTAGATTAGTTTATGAATCAAAATACATAATTCCATACTTGTAAAACACTTAACAATAATTGAACTATTTATGGATATAATACATAATCATAAAAAAAATTTCTTTGAGGAAGTATATAATCATAACCCTTCATAGTGGGCTGTAAAGAAAATGAGAATTATCCTAAGAATATCCCCCAGGAGTGTGGTAACCAAGAGTGCAGCAAGGCCCGTTGTCATGCACCAGTTCCCGTTCGAGTCTAGCTCAAAGCGGTGTTTTCGGGTTTTACCTCTAGGTACATCTGTTCTAGAGCCGCCTCTACCTGCTCGTATCCGGACAAGGATGTATTACTCGGAAAACTCACAACATCTCTATAATACCAAAATTCTAGGGAGTCATTCTATACTAATCCTCAAAGTCTATCTTTGGGCTATGTGCTCTAATCAGAGTTTATCTAAATCTAGCTTCCAAGGTTAGTACTAAACTGCCTCTGATACCAACTGTAACTCCCTAACCCTAGTTACCTTGATTCGGTGCATTACTTCATAACATTGGCATGATCACAAAAGATCAAGTCTCGAAAGACCGATTAGTTTAGTAGCCTTCGAAACACTAGATACATTCATAAATGTTACATTACATCATAAAGTGAAAAACTACAATAACATAGTATCCATTTTCCACACTCATATCCCCTTCAGACTATCCCTGCAGGTCATTCCTAAAATACTTCTTCACATCCTAGAAAAATTAAAACATTGAAAGGGGTGAGCTCATATGCTCAGTAAGGATAACAATATAGCTGAAGAATTCATAAAAAAACATTAACATTTAAGGCAATGTATAACTAAAACAAAAGCCTTTTAATCTTGAACTTTAGCATAATATGGAAAAAGTAAAATGAAATAATGCCATTTACTTATTCACACGGATATTCTACTGGTCGAATAATCACATGCAATATCAATAACCACTTTCATAATGATGGAATGCATAGTGCCAGACTATCATAACCACGTAGCCAAGACCTCATGCCATGAATACAAATAATATTTTGTCAAGGCCTAGTGCCAAGAAACTAGTTTGTCTCATGAGACCTACCGATGCATTGAGGAGCTATAGCGGGCTCCACCCGTCACTTATTATGTCCAATGCATTCCTCATATGAACAGGTTTAAACATATCATAAACCATAACATAATCGTATCACATAAAACATGCATAAAGGAAACATAACATTTCCACATTTCAATAAAAAGATATCAATACAACACATTTATATAATAAAGACGCTTTCAAAACCATTTTCAATACCAAAATAGATTAAAGTTAAAACTTTGTATTTATTTTTCATTAAAAAAAAGTGATGGCTTGTAGAGGAAGCCGAAACTCAAATAATGGTCACGGCGGCAGAGAAGTCCTTGTCGCCGCATATGTACGGAAAGAAAAACATTCCATTTTTTTCATTTAGTAAAACACTTCGTATAAAAAATATTCCTTTTGAATAAACATAAAAGTCAAAGGGGTTTATACACCGTATAAAAGAAAGTTGTGTATAAAACCAAATATGCCTCAATGAAAGGAGACTGAGACGAAGTCCTTAAAAAGATCATTTTTAAAATAAAATAGATCTATTATGTGTGTTCACTATAAGTACACATAAATAATGTACAAATACAGGATAGGAAATAATAATATCATGACATAATTTGAAAGTAGGAGATTAACCCAAAGAATGGAAATTGGGTTAAGAAATTCCCATACCTTGCGTCCTGTCTTGACTCGACCGTTCTTTAACCTCCTGAATAATAAACTAGAGTTAATTTATAGTTTCTTAAGAAACTTTTCATGTTTCTTATTCCTTTAATATCACATATAACCATGTTATGAAAATTATGTAATTATTTAAGTTAATAACGGTCGTTTTGTCGATCTTTGGTACTTGAGTCAAAAATAGACTTCTTATAATTACAAGTTGTTCATGTGGTGAAATATCAATTATATCAAGAATTATATTCATGATATAGATATCATATATCTCATATATTTCCAGTATATACATTCATTATTAATATTACATGACATTTAGAGGTAAGAAATGAAATGCACCGTTCATGGAAACGGTAAGTCGTACGTACGCATGAACGCTACTTTCATTTCTATTTCGTATTTAATGGAATGAAATAATAATGATATAAATGTAAAATATAATTCCAGTATAATATAGCGTATAATACCATTTACTCTATCCATTATACATCCCACATATGGTATTAACGATTCAAATAACTTTGAGGGGGCGGTAGTCCGCACTTCCAAAAATGAAATTATCGCGTTTACCCATAATGGAAATCATAAAGGTATGCCATAAATGAAAAATACATAAGCTTAAGTAAAACATAAAAATATTATATATCATATATAAATATAGTGACATCTTAATGGCCACCTTTGAAGGTGTTATATTAGTGTTGAACAATCATCGTTTCGTGAGGCAGAAATTCGCCATCCACAGAAACCGTATATTCTTTAACCATTAGATGTAGGTGTGTGTAAGTGTAGCTAGAATAATAATTATAACAACATCCTAGTATATTGGGGATACTGGTGTTGTTACAAAATAAAGTAATAAAAAGAGTTTAAGGGGTTGGAGAAGCAAAATAAAACAAAACAACATTAGAGAAGACATTACCTTAAAATCGGGTAACTCTTTTGATTTGAGCCAAAGGCTTCCTTAGAAAGAATTCTACCCAAAGTGAGGCTTCTATGAGTAAGGGAGGGAAGTTCGGAGAGTATTTGGGCAGAGGTTGGCTGAGCCAAAAGGCTTTGATGGTGTGAATAAGGTGGTAGAGGTGGGGGCCTTTTATAAGAGGAGAGGAGGGGCACTCTTGGAAAGTAAAGAAATTTTACATTATTATACAATGCTTTTCGGATTCTAAAGGTCCCACACTTATATAATTCGAGTATAAGGTGATACGGGTTCGAAATATACCCATCAAATTGTCTTTGGAGAAGTTTATTCCTTGTATTTTACATTATCTTTTCATTTTATTAAAATCGTTAATTAATGAGGTAATCACTGCATCATCATGTTGTCATTATTAATTTAATTTATTTAATGTCTAAAAATTATGAAAAAAATATCCTGATGTAGGAAATAATTTTATCTTTCTAATTAATATTTATTGTCAAAAATATGACTTGTATATCCCCATTTAAAAATTGTTTTAGTAAAACAACTCTTATTTGTGTCCTTTTTATTTTAACATTAAATAAAAAGTTATTTATGTCCTTTTCCTACCAAAGTGGCTCCATGGGGCCCCCCAAGTTGACCCATGGATTGTATTGGTCGGCCAGGACACATCCAATAGGGGTAGGACAAGTGTAAAGGTATTTCCCTATTTTTATAATATCATTTTTACCTTAAATTTCACTAATTACCTTTAATCGCGATTAATTAAACTTAAAAGTTACTATTCACCAAAAAATTATTTTAATCCCATTTAACCAAATTTTACTTCCTAATGACAACCATGAATGTTAGATTTTTTAAAATCAAGTCACAGAAGTGGTAATGTTTCATTTAAATGAAAAATCATTTTTTTAACTACCACTTAGTGGTTTCACTATTCATAAAAAATTAACGTTTTTCAGAACAATGCCAAAATTTCACCCTAAGATATAATTGATATTCCGAATCCAAAAATGATGTCTATTTTACAAAATTACAAACATATAAGTTTCATTAATTAATTTTATAATTAATTCCCACTGTCACAACAAATAGCGTGTTTTTAAGAAACAATATATATCAAAAGATTGACAATTGTTTATGTCCAATTTCAAAGTGAAATTAATTATAATGACCACCATTGGATAAAATAGTAAAAATATATTCTAATTATACTTTAAAACCTCTCAATAGTATAAGTTATCACAATAAATTATTTTGATTAAAAAAGTTGTTTTTAAGTATTTTTCACTATTCATAAAAAAATGGAAGTTCTCAAAAAATTCCAAAAAATTCAACTTAAGATAATTTCGATATTACGAATATAAAAATGAAGTCCATTTTGAAATATAAAATTTCTATAATTTTAAAAAGTGGGTATTACTATTCATAACGGCTACTTTGATTAGTCGTGGTGTGTTAGAACTTGAAGCTGCGTACAATGCAAGCTATTGCATTATTGAATGAGAAGCGTATCGTGGAAGCTTGGGGAGTTACATCAGTGCCTATAAATAGAGCCCTTGGGCTCCCCATTTGAGAACTGAGAAAAAGTGAAAGACTCTATGAAGCTCCCATTGTGTAACTCTCTCATCTAGATCCCTCAAATTGTCTCATGTAGCTCTCTAGACCATGATAGAAGTAATAACTAAATGGGATAAACATGTTTTGAAGTTCTTCCCATTCTTTAGTCATCATTTAGACCTGTGTGGCATACGTGCGAATCATATTTGAATGTCAGAACTGTGTGACATATCTGCGTGATCTACCTATGTGGTATATCAATGTGGTGTATCTATGAAACATACTTGAGTGAGGTACCTACGTGATCAACTCAAGTACCATTTTTAAAATCCATTCGTGGAAGGGCATCTCCTTCCTTTGTTCCCTTATCTGAAAGGGACTAAGTTGAAGCCCCACCAAAACCACATGACTCTTCAAACATTTGGGAAAGGAACATATGTATGTCTTCTATTTGGGTTTGTTTTTCTGTTGTCAAAGGTTTCCCACATTTGTTTTACAATCGGGTTAGGATTCATGAAATGTCAGTGGGTTTGTATATCTATAGTCTCATGGACTATTCTCCCAGAAATAATGTTGGGAAGTTCCCGTTTTGGAGGAGGGTTGGGTCCTGGCCTCTCATTTCTAAAAAAGTTGACCCAGAACCTAATGTCTCTAGTAAGGAAGCTATATTTTACACTTACTTTTCAGCACAAGAAAATAAAAAGTATCCCATTCCTACCAAGAATAATTTTAGGGCAACCATCCTAGTGTAAACCCCTCACCTTCATCCATTCCTCCTTACATTGTACCCTAGTCAAATATAAATAAAATAGAGGGAAGAATAATCTCCTATCCCTCTTCCACGGTCGACACACCCACTTCCATCAATGGAAGTGGAAAAGTGTGAAGTGTCATTGTTCAATATTTCACTTCCTCTTGTTTCTTAAATAGAGCATAACTCACGTGGTCTTAGAGATACATGATGGTTACAACATGTGCACAGACACACATTGAAAGGAACTATGAGAACTCTAATTCATGTTCAGGATACATAGGATGTCGTATCATGGATCAAGCTCACTGGGCATCCTCCTTAGGAAATAAGCCCCAAATTTAATGTTCAAATCATCATGTAATCCCAAACCTATATTTCTCAGAGGAACATACTCTCCTATGATATTTATCAAACTACATGGGATTTGATTCCCATTAATATGGGATATGTAAGAAGCCTCCTTGGGGTTCAAATCCAACCCTTCAAATCAACCCTATTCTCTGTGGGCCATATTACCAATAGGGACTGATCCGATTTGGAAATCTATATCCTTTCCAAAGTTCCTCAAGCTGCTTCAGAGTAAGTCCCACACTACGTTTTGACTAATAAAATTTTGTTTAGAGGTCCTTATCCCATGAACTTAAAAAGGTATGATGTGTTCTATTAAGCGACACTGATCTATGAGGGTTCTAATTCCATTCACATGGATACACAGGTAGCCTATTTTACAAGCCTGATCATAAGATCAAAACAAACCTTCGTCTCCCTAGATGACAATAAATTCCAGAGTTCCCCACTGAGAGGCCTAAAACTAGTATAATCACATTGATGATTAAAAGAATATCTAATAGGTATATTACATGATACCAAGGATGGAAAACCTCTAATACATTCAAACGTTTCCGTTGATGAAGAACCTTGAGTGCATACAGATGATTCTAAATTTTAGACATGTTAATAAGTGATTGTAAATTCAAAGGGATACTTATGATATACATGGTGAATTAATAAGGATTCCTGAAAACATCTTAAATTTACAAAGAGTGTCCCAGAGTAGCCAATAATTTCCCCCAAAAGGGTGTGATGAGTCTGACCTCCCGTCCTCTCGACCAATGCACATTATTAAGTATAGTATTGTTCAAACAAAACAAATTCCTACCATTAGAAAGTAGGTTCCCTTTGGATAATGAACTATTGGAATTTTCCAGTTCCATGAATAAATCCAATGGTAACAACCTGGAAATAGTGATCCTTAAAACTAGAACACATATTTCAAGGAACAATGAAACAAAAATGGTTAAACCAAAATGAATTCTTAACCAAGATAATAATGTTAACCACATGTTAGACCCCTATCAATTGATAATGTAAGGTCAAACAAAGGAATTAATCATGCATGTAATAATCTAAAAAAATATATTGTTTTAATAGATATTGTTGTTGTACTAAGTTTTCCATAGAACTCCTTTCAATACAATGAATGGATTTCTCCAAGACAACATCTATGATCTTCCCGACTGCTGCTCAAGATGGACATTCATCCATTGGAAGGATGTCATAACCAACCCATAATCATCCAAGATGGGTCTCTAATGTTCTGGTGATGGAATATCTCCAACACGGTACAATCTTGACTTTGGAGGCTACTCGATAGGCCCCCCAGGTCAACAACAATCCTCGATCATCTGGCCAAAGACGACCAATGATCGCAAAACAAACGATTCCAACCACCGTATCCAACCGTTTCAGATATTTATCCCCGGAATTAAATAATAAATCCCTCTCATACTATAGGGAGGTGGATGAAGAGGTCACTCAAGGCCTCAAATAAAGAATAAAGGAGTCCTTCCTGAGGACACCCACGAGCAATCTCCGCCACAATCATGCGGTAGTGAACCCCCAACATGGTGGGGGTGTTGCCTCTAGACGTTTGGCCCAGGTATCTCAGACTCAGGCATGTAAGTTGAACCACCAGGGACAACGTCCGGTCAACAGAGAGTAGGATCTTACCCTTACTACTTCTAGATAAGTCCGTTGACCTAACTTGATGGAAAACAATGAGCGGGTACATACACTCATCCATCCTAATTTTGTTGCTTGGTAGGCTCGTCTGATAGAAACTCCCAAATCCAAACAGAAAAACCTAGTAGGGTATTGTGAAAATTCACATACACCTGCTTACTAGTTATCAGCTAGTCAGTAGGCTCATCTAACTGCATATAAAGAGGCACGCCAATTTATTGTGGTGGCAACAGGTGAATAGGCACATACACCTGTTTACAATCACCAATTTTGTTATCAGTCTCATCTTCTTGTATTTAAAGAATTTGGTCAGCCGTACTTGAAGGAAAATAGCCAATAGAAATATACACATGCCAAAATTCATCAACCCTGCCAGTAGTCTCGTTTTGTAGAACCTGGAGAAGTCTGTCGGAAAGCTCCGATGACAAATTTGGGGCAGACCCAACTCTATTCCCCCATGCGTGAGTACTGTCAATATATATTGAAATGAAAAGGAGGACATGAGAAGGAATATACACCAACTCTAGATACGGAATGGATGTATTTTCCAATTCTGGCCGCTGAATTCACCAAACACGAATTATCAATGGTGAAAGGGTATACACACATCCCTGCCCATATTTTGGAAGCATCCCAGGATACTTTAACAACTACTTCAGCTGTATTAGGGGAACATACACATAAATCTGGCCCCACACATGGGATGACACATCATCATTCCATCCCAGAACAGATACACACCTCTGTTCTAGTCCAGGAGGGTCATGGGGAATATTCCCCCATATCATACGGACAACAGGATCATGAACATACTCCCTTTCCAATTGGAGTTAATCAGTCCGTTCTGGTAACTACTCCAAGGAATGCACATACACATGCCCATTATAACTACTTTATCCTACAGTGGCCCCAACTAAGCATAAGAGAACATCCAAAAAGATGTCTTACCAAACACAGTTGCAAAACCAAGAGTCAAGATGTTATTTAGCTCCTCTAGAAGCTGGAGTTCTTAAATCCATCATACATTTATCTATTGTAGCTCAATATCTTAACCTATCATTATTAAATTTTGGGAGTGGTAGTTGTAATTCTGATGTTTTTCATCAGACACTTTATAATGAAGGCTTGATTTATTAATATTGGTCAATCTAGAGTGTCTATCTCCATATGAGTGCCATAGAAACCCTCTATGTGGATAAAATACTACGGAGAATGATGATTTATCCCTTGCTATAATCCACTATGGTGATCCTCCCCATGATGGAATTCACTGCAAAATCCCACTCTGTAGTGGTATTTCACATTGTCAAGACTATTCCATAATTGACAATGTAGTGATTAGGAAGCCTTCCTATCTTTAGAAACATTAAAACAAAAGTCCAGCCATGTCTGATGACTTGTCATTGACAGGAGAATCACTTTCTCAACTAGAAGATGTCTTAAGGGAACGATCATTCTTAGAACCTCCTTTAGGTCATTTATCTTTTAATTCAAAGCATCAACTCTAGCCAGATCATGTGTAGAAACATATGGTGAAATATGAAGAAGATGTGTTAAACAGGTGGAAAAAATTAGCTAATGGTGAAATAACAGTCATATTATGGCCTTTGGAAAAAAATTTGTATGATATTTTAGAATTGATAATAGAATATTTCATTCATGAAATTCGTCTCAACTTATGGGAAACTCTTCATCATTTGAAAACTTAAGTCTTACCATATTATGAATATCAAAATCATGTAAAGGTAATTGAAGGGTTACATTGCAAAAATTGACTTGGCATCTCTTTTAGTTTTCCAATATCCAATGATTGAAAACAGAAGATAAACCTTTAGCGTGCATGTCTCAATGCACTAAAAAGGCTACACTAGTTAATTACTGATTCCCCTTCTAGTGTTCACATCAGATAATGGGGTGCATATAGAGCATTGCATTTCACTGCACTCCAAAATTAGAAAAGTCTGCCAAAAGTGGTCTCCTACAACGTTTTCGCCCAGGGTAAGCCATAATCATTATGTTTAGTATGTAATCAAATGTACACACAAGAACATGCCTCAACTAGTTTTTATCAGAATCAGGCCCAAAAAAAGAAGTTGTTGAGTTACTTTTACATCAAGATGTTGTGAATCTTGAGAAGGTTTCCCGTTTAGAGGATGTCAGGCGTCAGAGGATGAAAGTGTCTGAAATGCCATATCTATCTTCTGAAAGGGATGATTTGAGTGATTTTTGGATATAGCACCTAGTAAATGTTCGAAGAAAAATCCACTAAATCAGAAGAGAAGTTACACAAATTTTTGATGTAAAAGTTCTATAATCACCCCAGATTTCCAGGATGAGGGATCATTTAATTCATCCTTCAAATTCATTAAGCAATGTTCAATTATTTAAAGAAGAATAATAGGATCAACCCCCACCTGCAAGGCTGGGGGATTTTTCACATCTACAATTCCCTCCTCAAAGGAAGTCAGTTTTCTCCCGATTAGGGAAGAAGTCACAAGGAAAGTGTAAAACTGAACTATACAATGATTCCATTCATTTAACTATCTATCAATCAGTTCCATGGAATTATTCATATAGGATAATGGAGTCTCATGAAAGACAAAAAGCGAGACAATCTATATGAAACAATGACAGAATTCCATCAATGCATTATGAGTTAGTGAATGTGATGAAAAACATTGTAGAAGATCCTCTAGAAATAAGTATAGTTCATGGGAATCAGAAGATGATGTTCATGTACATCATATGGTACCCACCAAGTTAAATGAATAAGGTGTTCAATCACGAAATCGGAGTCTTACCCAGAATTTACGCATGCCTTAAAATAACCAACCCCCTTTCTAAAATGAATATTACAAGGGGAAAGGGAAAAAGTCAGATTGCATCTCACTTTTCCACTAGAGATGGTCAATCTATTTCACATGAAGAGTGATTTGAATAGTAAGAAGAGGAAATTAAAGAGTTGAAAAGACTCAATACAGAGTTACTTCCAGACATAATTTCCAATAGACATCCTCCCTAGGAAATTCCTCAACTTGAAAATCATATAGGATCTCTTCATCAAATGGGATTTCTAGTAACTACACAATATAGATAATGAATTCCCTCCCTAGGGTGAAAAATCTAGGAAAGAACATATACGTCCTAAAATACATATTCCTGTGGTTTATCCAAGACAGATATTAGCTCCACCGTCAGTGGTCTTACCAGTCATTGCATAAGCTCAAATTCCAGCTTCTATACCTGCACATAATCCAGTTAATCTAGATGTTCCACAAATTCTTAAGAACACAATAGAGGCATTAACGACTCGATTGGAAGCTATGGAGGAATTAAATTCACTAGTTCAGCTAGAAGAGAGATATTACCCTGAATGGGTGGATACAATTCCTCCCCCACCAAATTTTTGGAATACCACATTCCCAATCATTAATGGTTCGAGAGATCTGAAACAATGCTAAACACATTTTCTTTCTCATTGTGATCCTATGAAGGGAACTTCTAAACAAAAAGAACCAGTTAATCTTAGGTGTTTTGTGAAGTCATTAAAAGGACCATCTTTTTTCTGGTATACATTTTTCAATCTTGATCAATTACTGGGTGGGAGATCTTCGTCAAAAATTTCTTCTTCATTTTATCTCAACACTACAAAAGATTACAATTATTTATATACCAATTGTAAAAAAATGTAGAATTAAAGAGTTTCAGATTTAATTGATTTATGTTAGGGATTACCATATTATTTTTGTTTAGCACTCCCTCAAGAAGAGTTGCCGCCAATCTGTGTGGATAATTTGAGTGATGAATTACGCACACCATTGATCCCTATGAAATGAAAAAGAGGGTTTTGAGACCTTACTTTAATCACTAAACAGATAGAAGAATCTATTATAGAAACTAAGGCTAAAACTCATGTAATTACATCCACTCTAGGATGTAGGATAGGAAAGGCAGAAGCTGCTACAATCACACTGAAATAGACACCTGTACCTGCTTCTATTTCAAGACGTTCATCATACCGAAGGGCTCCGCCTCCTGAGCATCGACAACAATGACAGTCTCCTCAAGATAATCAAAGAGATGAAAGGTGGAAATAGTTTGAATAATTATAGAATAATATTTATTCTTTCAGAAATGAACTAGTTCCTGGTTACTTCATCTAATCCTTAGAAAACAATTTTGTTCAGTTTCTAAGGCCAAAGAAGCAAAATAAATTTGTAGATGAAGATTGACCAAATTATTTTCCCTTTCATCAGATGTTGGGACACCCCATTCAGGAGTTCATTGGTTTCAATGACCTTCTGGAAAAGATGGTAGACTCTGGAAAAGTGAAATTGAAAAGATCATTAGCTCAAGTAGCATGTGTTACTACTACCAATCCAGAGGAAGAGGGAGAATAGAATGAGGTTAAAAGTAAAAGTGTTCAAAAATATAATGATAATATGATCAGAAAAACGATCAAACAGAATCATGTTATTTTATGAACATAGTTTAAACAACCAATTTTTTCTTCTACATCTCATGCCACATCAAAACCATCTTCATTAAAAGTCCATTCCACAAATAAGAAATTTCATTATAAAGATAAAGAGCAACCAGAAAAAGAAAAGATTGTGTCAATTCCAAAGTTGTCATTAAACCTAGAAGATTTTATTCCATCTATTTCAAAATAATAGGAATTACCTCACCAAATGATACAACCAGAACTAACCTGTCAATAAGAATCTTCGTCAGATGAAGAATTAATCTCTGGTTCTGTTAATGTTATCCATTTTACGAATCCGTATGCTAATGGTGTTACTGATTGTATTGAGACATAATTCCTTGTGCCTAATTGGGGAATAAGAAGAAGGGTCCAAGGTTGAGGATACATGGGAAGACGTGGGATTCATGAAATCACCATTTTAATTCTATGCCTCCTCAAACCATATATGTGGCAGAAACTCGTGGAAGATCACTTTTACGGGTTCAACATGAACAAAGAGTTTCTTCCATGAGAAACAAGTCTAGTTCTGGCACAATTATTTTGATAGACCAATTAGATGTAACACCATCATCCTCTTAGAAAGTTAATAGAACTAGTCAGTCTAATATTCCAAAGTCAAGAATATATCCCGCATCTGCAGCAACACAGAATAAGACTACATCAGATGCATGAACTTCGAAAGCACCTCCAAAACAGCTTCTCAGTGATGGGAAACATAGACCTTTGGACCAAAAGTTTGACATTTTTTAATAATTGGCTTATATACCATCCATGTTTTCAATTATGGATGCTTTGAATCTATCAAAAGATATTCAAGAAGCACTCATTGTGTATTTTTCAAGTCCTTGAGAGTTTGAAACTGAAGTTGCTACTACCGAGGTTTACCATATAGAGAATGATTCTGTAAGATGTCATGCGGTCATATATTTTACAGATGAAGATGAAGACCATGTGGTACATGGGCATATCATTCCATTTTATCTATCTGGAAGGTCAATGACATAGATATCCGATGAGCCTTCATTGATAATTGCTCTGGGGTAAACCTCATTCTCGTTCGTACACTTCATCGATTGGGCCTGACTGAATCTGAATTATCTACTTAGACTTTAATTTTTAAAGGATATGAAAATAATAAACAAGAAACTCTAAGTGAGATTAAACTCTGAACTCACTTTTTAGATCTTGTTCCTAATTCAGATTTCATGGTTGTTTGTCAGGACAGAACCTTCAATATTCGGCTTGGAAGGCCTCAGTTTCATCAACATGAAACCATACCTTCATCATATTATCAATGTCTGAAATATTGTTTCAGTGGTCAAATTGGGACATTGTATGGTGATAATGCTCCATTCAAAACATGTGAGTCTCAATATAGTGAGGCGTAATTTTATTACAAAAAAGGAACAAAGTCCATGATGAAAGAAATAACCAGAGTTAATGATCTAAATGAATTGGAAAAGATTATAGAAAATAAATTCATGCATTTTTGTACAGATTATGTGCTACCCATCAATCAAATTGAAAGTGTAAAACCAAATCCATACACATATTTAGTAATTTCCATAATGTCAAATGTGGCAATTAAACCTGACCACATGGGAGAAATTATTGATACACCAAGAAATAATGGAATCATGAATGGAGATGTTTTCATTTCTTCTAATGAACTACAACAGTCCTATACATCGCTAATCAGAGTAAAATTAATTATATTAATTCTAGGGAAAGACAATGGTATTGATTATCAATCCATCGATTTCTCTTTATTACCACAGGAAGACCCTTCATCATCAGTAGGGTATGATATGATGGCCTCTTCTTCGAAATGTTCAAATACTGACTCCTCCACTAACTATGAGAGTTTTTCATTGTCATCTACCGTGAGAATAGAAAACTAATAGGTAACAAATATTTAATAATAAGATGAAGATCTTGGGGATGATCCTACAAAATTTGAAGAAACTATCTCTACCACCGTGGATGAACTCAGAAAAATAAATCTGGGTGAAGATGAAGATCCATGGACACTCTAGTTAGTGTGGCCATGTCCTCTGAAGAGAAAGAGGTGTATACATCCATTCTAAAGGAACATCGAGATATGTTTTCTTGAAATTATACTGAAATTAGTGGTCTTAATAATGATGTAGCCACCCATCATTTGGGTTTTCCAGAAGAACATCATGGATTCAAGCAAGCAACAAGAAGGACACACCCAACTCATTCCTCTAATATTAAAGATGAAGTTGATAAGCTTATAAAGTCTAAATTTTTCAGGGAAGTTCGGTATCCAAAATGGCTGGCCAATATTTTCCCATTGAAATAGAGGAATGGGAAAATTAGAGTCTGCATTGATTTTAGAGATCGTAACTAGCATTGTCTAAAAGATGATTTTCCATTCCCGATTATAGAACATCTAATCGATGAAACGGCTGGCTAGGAAGCTATTTAATTTATGGATTGTTAGTTTGGGTATAATCAAATCAGAATGGCCCCTGGGATGAAGAAAATAATGCATTTAGATCCCCTCATGGTGTTTTTTGAAATCGGTTAATGCCATTTGGTTGAAATAATGCCGGCACAACATACAAACCTGACATGCACCATATATTCAAACCCTACATAAAGAAATTTTTTTAATGTTGTGTGGATAATTTTATAGTTAATTATAGACAATGTTACAATAATTTAGATGATTTGGAAACAATATTCAAAAAATATCAGCAACACAGTTTGATGATGAACCCCCTGAAATGTACTTTTGGGGTAACCATGGGAAAATTCATTTTCATCATTGTACGCCATCGTGGTATTGATGCTGATCATAAGAAAACAAAATAAATCCTTGGTATGTCACCTCCTCAAAATTTAAAAGAATTAAGAGGACTCTAAGTAAACTTGGCCAACATTCGCTGCTTTATCACCAATTTCACATGCATGTGTTTACCCTTCACCAGATTAATGAAGAAGGGAGTCACTTACCAATGGAATGATTATTTCCATGATGAATTTAATACCCTCAAAAAATATATCTTATGTCCACCAGTATTGAGTCCAACTATTGATGGAAGACCACTTATTATATATGTGACATCCTTCGAGAGATCACTAGGTGCCTTTCTCGAAAAAAAAGAATGATGATGGGAATGAAAACAACCTTTAATACCTTATTTGAATTACTATTGATGCGGAAACTTAGTATTTAAGTATTGAAAAGTTCTTCTAGGAATTAATCCTTGCAGTTCAGAAATTGAGGCTCTACTTGCAACATCATGAGGTCCAATTATTATCTCGGAATAACCCGCCCAAATTTATCCTCAGTTACCCTAATCTTACTAGACGTCTAGAATGGTGGTCAATTATTTTGCAATACTTTGATATGCAGTTTATGCTTCAAAAGCCAGTAAAGGGCCATGATCTGGCTCATTTCTTTTCTGAGAACCCATCTTCAGATGATTAATCATTTAATACTGAACTTTCTGATGAAGAAGTATTCATTATTCCAGTTAGTTTCCAAACAAGAAAAATGTATTTTTAGAGTGGTTCAAGAATTCCAATAGGGAGGAGACAGGAAAACACTAAACTCAACAAGGTTGGATTAAGAATTGTCCTTATTTCCGCAAAAAAGGAAGTATTTCCATATTATTTCCTATTATCAGAAGGTGGTACAAACAATGAAGCAGAATACAAAGCTCTCATCGCATGTTTGGAATTGGCCCCTCAGGTGAAAATCGATCATTTGAAGGTAAATATGATTCAGAATTGGTAATAAAATACATCAATGGGGGAATATTATATCATGAAAGAAGATTTAATCCATTTGTGTGATTACTTCAGAGGGTTAATGACTAAATTTCCCTTAGAGATGACATTGTCTTATATCCTGTGATCAGACAATGCTCAAGCAGATGCAATGGCTAATACAGCTACAACCTTTGCAGATCTATATTGGGATTAGACAGTTACAAGCATAACCAACCGCTCTGTGGTCTCACCTTTTTCTCAAACTAGAAGGGAATAAATTAATGAAACTAGCCTCATTTCTGAACCGTATAGTCATACCATTGGATGAATGACATCAATCATGGAATATTTTTAAAATGGGATACTTCCACCAGGCAAGATTGAGAAAGAATAGATCCGGCAATGAATGAACAATTTTACTCTTTATGATAGTCCAGTCCACCAAAATATTCTTTACAAGTAAGGCTTTGATGGAATTCTCTTCAGATGTATTGATGGAGAAGAGACCACATTTTTCATGAAAGAAGTACATTTAGGATCTTGTGGTGCCCATCAATTTGTGGAAAGATGCTCCGATTAGATCCGAAGGCTTGAATACATTTTTCCTTCAATGACACAAGATTGTATAGATTTCATTAAAAAATGTCATCCCTATCATGTGCATGAAAAATTCATTCATAAACCTCCAGAGTTCCTATATACATCTAAATACTCTTGGCCATTTTCCACATGGGGAATGGATGTAGTAGGGCCTTGTCCTCCAGCCATAGTAACAAGTTCAAATATATTCTCACTACTACTGATTTATTCTAAAAATGGGTTGAGGCAATACCTTTCAAGGAAGTCAGAGTCAAAATCCATGTTAGTTTTTTCAAAACTAATTTCATCACTAGATTTGGCATCCCTCATACTATTTTGATGGAAAATTGCACAAATTGTTGTTCTTCTGAAGTAAAAATGTTGTATCGGGGACATAATATCATGTCCAACCACTCATCTCACTATCATACGGTGGACAATGGACAAATAAAGGATATTAATAAGACCGTATAAAAAATACTATAGAAGATGGTGGATAAGGATAAGAAATCATGGCCTGATTAACTTTTGGATGCATTATGGGCTTATCGAACAACTACCCGTACTGCAACCCAAGAAGCTTTTTATTCATTGGTATATGGAAGTGAATATGTTTTGCAAATTGAAATGCAATTTCCTTTTATAGAGTTTCAATCTGTGATCAATTGTCTATAGATGAGATTTCTTATATATAGTTCAATGAGTTGGAAATATTAGATGGGAAAAGACTGTATAATTTTCATTATTTATAAGTCTATCATAAGAGAAGAGTGCAAACTTTTAATAATAAAGTTCTCTTTCATTAATTCCTTCAATGAGAAATTGTATTGGTCCATAATACTCCAATTATACCATGAAAGAATCCTCCAAAACCTGAATGAAAATCGGAAGGAACTTATTTCATATATAAGGTCTATTAAAATAGAGCCTATGCTTTAATCTAAATGGATGGAAAACTCATTATAACTCTAACCAATGAGAGATTCTTTAATAGATACTTTGTGTAATTATACATATTATGTTTTTGCTGCAATACTTAAAACTGCATAGTCCTCATGTATAAGGCCCCATACTTAAACTTTACTTAATATTGAGTTATTACAAGATTACACATGGAGGATCTTTTCAGGTTTAGAGTTTTAGAGAAATAGATGATAAAACATGCATTACATTGCACATTTAAACAAAGTGGTTACAATAAAAGATAGTATTCATTTTTTTTACCATCAACGGAAACATATTTAAAATAAAACATGGATTCTTTCTTGACACTTCCTTAACACTATCATCATATCATGTACCCATCCCTTGACCTATGAAAAACATTTCAAAAACCTGGGATGAGCATAAAAAGCTTAGTAAGGGATATAAAAATATGGAAAGGAATCATGAGTACATATATACATAAGAATGAAATCATAATTTACCCATAAAACATAAGCACTTTAACATACATCATCAAATCATGAATAAATCATAGAAATCATAAGACATAAAGGTAACTTGAGGCATTCATAACATTCTAACGTAGGGAGTAACCCTCTTGGTTACGTTTGGAATACCCATCACAGTATATACCTAAATCTCTTCGGAGAAAACTCAATGTTTAACCCCTTCGCATTACACAATGCATTGGAGAGCTATATCGGGCTCACCGTCCATTAGTTTATCACGGAACCACCCATCTTTATAAACAATGCCCAAGAACCATAACATAATTGTATCATATAAAAAATGCATAAAGGAAACATAAAATTTGCACATTTCAATCACAAGATATCAATACAACACATTGATTTAATAAAAACATTATGAAAACAATTTTCAATACCAAAATAAAAGAAAATTAAAACAGGGTATTTATTTTTCTTTTAAAAAAAAGTTATGGATCGTAGAGGAAGCTGAAACTCAAATAATGGTCACGGCGGCAGAGAAGTCATTGTCACCGCATATGTATGACAAAAACATTCCCTTTTGTCGTTTAGTAAAACGCTTCGTATAAAAAATATTCCTTTTGGATAAACGTAAAAGTCAAAGGGGTTTATACACCGTATAAAAGAAGGTTGTGTATAAAACAAAATATGCCTCAATGAATGGAGATTGAGACGAAGTCCCATACAAAGATCATTTTTTAAATAAATTAGATCTATTATGTGTATTCACTATAATTACACATAAATAAACTATAAATACATGATAGGACATTATAATCTCATGACAAAAGTTGAAAGTAGGAGATTAACCCAAATAATGGAAATTGGGTTAAGAAGTTCCCTTACCTCAGGTCCGACTTGAATTGATCTTTCTTTAATCTCCTAAATAATAAACTTCAGTTAATTTCTACTTGCTTAATAACCTTTTTCAAGTTAATTATTCCTTTTATATCATTTATTACCATGTCATGAACATTATGTTATTATTTAAATTTATAACGGTTGTTTTAACGATCATTGGTACTTGAGTCAAAAATGAACTTCTTATATTTACAAGTTGTTCACGTAGTCAAATATCCATTATCTCAAGAATGATATTAATGATTTAGATTCCATATATATCATATATATCCAGTATATAAATGCATTTATAATATTCCATAATAATTAGAGGTAAGAAATGAAATGCACAGTTCATGGAGACGGTAAGTCGTACGTACGCATGAACACTACTTCCATTTATATTTCATATTTAATGGAATTAAAAAATAAAGATACATGATAGTATTATAATTACAGTATTTTATCATATATAATATCATTCAATCTATCCTTTATACGTACCACATATGGTATTAACGAATCAAATCACTTTGAGGGGGCGGTAGTCCGCATTTCCTAAAATGAAGATATCGCATTTACCCATAATGGAAACCCTAAAGGTATGCCATAAATGAAAAATACAGAAGCTGAAGTATAAAATAAACATATTATATATCATATATAAATATAGTGACATCTTAATGGCCACCTTTGAAGGTGTTATATTAGTGTTGAACAATCATCGTTTCGTGAGGCAGAAATTCGCCATCCACAGAAACAATATGTTCTATAACCATTAGATGTAGGTGTGTGTATGTGTAGAACGAATCATTCATATAAAAACATCCTAGTATATATATTATACTGTTTTTGTTACAAAATAAAGGATTAAAAAGAGTTTAGAGGGTTGGAGAAGCAAAATAAAACATAAGAGCACAAGAGAAAACACTACCTTTAAAACAGGTTACTCTTTTGGATTTGAGCTCAAAGGCTTTATTGGGAAGACGTCTGCCCAAAGTGAGGCTTCAAGGAGTAAGAGTGGGATGTGGAGAGACAAAATGAGTTGTGGTTGGCTGAGACAAAGTCTTGAGAGGTGTGTTTAATGAGGTAGAGGTGGGGACCTTTTATAAGAGGAGAGGAGGCACTACTACAAACACAGCCTTTATCAGTGCTAGAAAAGCACTGATAAAGCCAGCATAGATAAAGGGGGCGTACCCTTTATCAGCACTCCGAAAAGCGCTGATATAGGACCTCTTTATCAGTTCTAAAAAAAGTGCTGATAAAAGGGGTCTTTTATCAGGGCTAAAACAAAGCGCTGATAAAAGTACCCCGTTATCAACGCTTTTTTTAGCACTGATAAAGGGGTCCTATATCAGCGCTTCCTTTATCAGCGCTCTCGTTTTAGCGCTGATAAATGACCATTTTATCAGCTCTTTTAAAAAAGCGATGATAAAAGTAAACAAAAATTAAAAAAATGTAAAAAAAATTAAAAAAATTTAAAAACATTTAAAAAAATCTAAAAAATACTGCCAATTGGGGGGGGGATTTATAGTGCTTGAACTGCCCCTTTTACAGTGCTTTTCGGCCCCTATACAACACCCCACTCACCCCATGCACCCCCCTCCACCCTTTAACATCGCTTGCTCCAATATTCCCCATGCGCGCGCACCCCTGCCTCCACCAGGATTTGAACTCGAGACCTCCCCCCTGCGCGCCTAAGCCCTTACCACTACTCTATTTTGATTTGCTTTCCAATTCATGATATCTCGATATATATATATTTATATATTTAGTTATATTTATTCTTATAGTAATATATATTTATATTAATATATATATAGTTATATTATAATATATATATATAGTTGTATTATAATATATATAGTAATATTAATATATATATAGTGGTATTAATATATATCTATATATATATATATAGTTATATTTATTCGTATAGTAATATATATTTATATTAATATATATATATATAGTTATATTAACATATATATAGTTATATTAACATATATGTAGTTATATTAACATATATATAGTTATATGAATATATATTTATATAGTTATATTAATATATATATAGTGATATTAATATATATATTTATGGTGATATTAATATATATATTTATAGTAATACTAATATATATATATGTAGTTATATTAATATATATATAGTTATTAGATTAATATATATATAGTTAGATTAATATATAGGTATATAAATTTTCATATATTGGTATTTCAAATAAAATGGATATTAGTTATTATTTAGATAAAGCTAATATATTTTATATGTAAATATGTTTAATTATTTATTTAAAAAATTTAATTTCTAGGTGCGAATATATAAAAAATATGTACATATAGTTATATATTTGATTATAAATAGCAGTTCATTATAAAAAAGGATGAAATTTCAGACACAATATCAATATGAATGTAATACCTTGGAATAAATTTATTCCCCACCAAGAAAAGCCAATAATACCCCCTTAAACGAGTTTGAAAATCCACAAAATGTTAAACAATCTGGGTACCCCGACAAAAAACTCAGTTTTGGAGGCCTTCTGAGCCTCTTTTGGCCTCGAAAAACGCTTGACTGCCCCCCCCCCGAGTCAAAGCGACGTAGAGCTCGTCGCAGGCTTCGATTTGATATGTGGTAGAGCTCAAACGGATACCCGGATCAAAAGTTATGGCCGTTTGAAGTTTGAGTTGCGTTTTCAACATATTTTGGATCTTTTTTTAATTTTTTTAATTTTTTTAGTCCTCAAATTGTTATTAAATGACTATTAGTCCATAATTATTATCAAAATATTAATTAAAAATATTTTTTTTAATTTTTTAAGAATTCATTTTCACTAAATATCTTAAATATTAAGTATAATAAGTGTAAATGTACATTTATACTTATCTAAAATATATTTAAAAATTATATATTATATTTGTATAACAATATAACTATATTTATATATTAATATATTTTTAATTTTTTTGAAGCCGACCCTTTATCAGCGCTGATAAAGGGGGGCCCTTTATCAGTGCTAACAAAAGCGTTAATAAAGTGGGGTCCCTTTATCAGTGCTTTTTTGAGCTCTGATAAAGGGACCCCCCTTTATCAGCACTTTTTCGTTAGCGCTGATAAAGTGGGGCGCTGCGAAAAACTGTTTTTGTGGTAGTGAGAGGCAGTATTGGAAAGCTATAAAAGGTTACTTTATTTTCAAATGAGTTTCTGATTTTAAAGGTCCCACATTGATGTATTTAGAGGATAAGGTGATAAGGGTTCGAAATATACTCATCCAATAGGTCTTTGACAAGTGTATGTTTTAGTTTTAACATTATCGTTTCATTTTATTTAAATCCTTTATTAATGAGGTAATCGCTGCATCATCATGATGTCATAAATAATTTAATTTATTTAATGTATTAAAATTATAAAACAAATATCATGATGTAGGAAATATATTTATCTTTCAAATTAATATTTATAGTCCAAAATATAATTTATGGAGAAAAAATTAAAAATGTTTTTCTCAGATGATACATTCTTTGTTATATTTAACTTTGTTTAAAAATAAAAAGATAAAAAGTCACTTTCACACAAAAGTGATTCCATGGGGTCCCCAAGATTGGGACAAGGCATCCCATGGTCGGAAATAAGACAACCAGTAGCATTAGGACACATTTTTGTGTTTTGTTTATTATTATGATATTATTTTATTATCCTTAGCTACCGATTACTCATTAATCAAGATAATTAAAGATAATTACCATTATTACTATTCATAATGTCCAAAATCAAAAGAGTCTTAATTACATAATTTGGAACATCTGATTCAATATATGGAATCCATTTTACCAAATTCCAAACATATAAATTGCAATAATTAATTAAAAAATAATTCCCGTTGTCAAAAGAAATAGCGGGTTTTTTTGAAACAATATCTATGAAACGTTTGGCACTTGTTTATGCCCAATTCCAAAGTGAAATTAATTATAATGACCACCATTGGATTAAATGGTAAAAATATATTCAGATTACAATTTAAGACCAATTAAAAAGATATTGTAACCAAATAATTAAATTAGATGAAAAAGTAGTTTTGATGTAAAATGCAGTATTTTTCACTATTCATTAAAAAATGAACATTGTCAGAAAAATACCAAAAAATTATTCATTGTAAATTTAAATGACCCAATAATAAATAATAAGTTTATTTTGACAAATAGAGCTTATAAAATTTTAAAACATTTGATTTAAAAATGGTTTTCCATCAAAAGGAAGTAAAAAAATCTTTTGAGAATATTAGTGTATTCCATGCTTATGATTGGATTTATTCTCATTTTAAGCCTCTAGAACACTATCTAATTCATAAATAGACATAGATAAGAATATCTATTATTCATTACTTACATGGGATGTTACATCCTTTCCCGTTTAGAAAATTGCATCCCCGCAATTTATTTACTTATCGAATAAGTGGGGGTATTTATCCCTCATTGCATTTTCAGATTCCCATGTTGCCTTTTCAATCATGTGGGTTTTCCAAAAAACCTTTACCTGATGAATCATCTTATTCCGTAATACTTGCTCCCTGTGGTCAAGAATCTGGACCAGTTGTTCCTCATAAGATATGATCTTTTCCAGTTGAACTACCTCTGGACTCAAAATATGAGATGGATCTGGCATGTACTTCCTTAACATTCAAACATGAAAAACATTGTGTACCTGAGATAAACTCGGAGGTAATTCCACTCGGTAAGCAACTGATCCAACTCTCTCCAAAATTTCATATGGTCCAATGAACCTTAGACTCAGCTTTCATTTCTTTCCAAATCGCATCACACTTTTCCATGGTGAGACTTTGATAAAAACATGATCACCTACCTCCAAAGAGAGATCCTTCATCCTGTTGTCTGCATAACTCTTCTTCCTTCTCTGAGCTGTTCTTATGTGTTTCTGTATCAGCTGAACTTTTTCTACCAACTCTTCTACCAATTCTAGTCCCATCAGCCTCCTTTCACCCACTTCATCCCAGAAAGATGGGGTTTGACACCACTTCCCATATAACACCTCAAATGGTGCCATTTGTATACTGGAATGAAAATTGTTATTATAAGAAAACTCAACCAAAGAAAGATATTGGTCCCAACTTCCCTGATAATCCATCGAAAAAGCACATATCATATCTTCCAAAGTCTGAATTGTTCATTTTGACTGCCCATCTGATTGGGGATGAAAAGCTATACTAATATTTAATTCAGTACCCAACGACTTCTGAAGGCCTTTCTAAAAGTTAAAAGTGAACCTGGGATCACGGTCAGATACAATGGATAGAGTAACTCCATGTAACCTGACTATCTCTTTAAGATACAAACGAGAAAGTTGATTTTGAGAAAAAGTATCCCGTATAGCTAGGAAATGAGCAGATTTAGTCAAGCGATCAACAATAAACCAGATTGCATTATTACCTCGAGGTGTCTTCGGCAATCCCACAACGAATTCCATGGATATATTTTCTCATTTCCATTTTGGTACTGGTAAAGGCTGAATCATCCCTTTCGGTAACTTCCACTCTTCTTTAACCTATTGATAAGACAAACACTTTAGTAATATCTCTTTTCATTCCATCCCACCAGTAATACTCCCGCATATCTCTGTACATCTTATTATTTCCAGGATGAACTGAAAACAGAGAACTATGAGCCTCACATAACAACTCATTCTTCAACTGTGAATCATCAGGCACACATAATCTCTTCCCAAACCTCAAAACAAAGTCAATTTCAATGTTGAATTCAGGAAACTTACCCTTCTGAACCCGCTCTACCTTTTTCTGCAACTCCCTATCTTGGTTTTGTGCTTGCTTAATTCTGTCTGATAGAGATTATTTCATTGATAACTGAAAAAAAACAGAAGAACATCCTACACCAACAACTTCTATGCCAAAGTTCATCAAATCCTTAACCAAAGGAGCACGTTCCAAATGCAACATCATTAATGAAGCATTACTTTTTCGACTCAAAGCATCAGCCACTTTATTTTCTTTTCCCGGATGGTAATGAATTGTACAATCATAATCCTTGATTAATTCTAGCCATCTCCTCTGTCTCATTTTCAATTCTTTCTGAGTGAATATATACTTTAAACATTTTTGATCGGTATATATTTCACACTTTACTCCATACAAATGATGCCTCCAAATTTTTAAAGCAAAAACAAACAACAGCTAATTCCAAATCATGTGTAGGGAAATTTACCTCATGAGTTTTCAACTGTCGTGAAGCATAATCAATTATCTGATCATTCTGCATTAGGACACAACCAAGTCCTTTCAATGAAGCATCACTGTATATAAAAAACTCACCATTCCTGGAAGGTAATGCCAAAACTGGAGCATTCACCAATCTTCTTTTCAATTCCTGAAAACAATCATCACATTCTTTTGTCAACATAAACTTAACACCCATCCGAGTTTTCTTAGTCATTGGACTAGATAACTGTGAAAAAATTCTAACAAACATTGGGTAATAGCCCGCCAAACCAAGGTAGCTACAAATCTCAATTACAATTGTGGGTCTTGGCCATTCTTCAAAAACCTTTGTTTTTGCAGGATCAACATTTATCCCATCTTTAGAAACAATGTGACCAAGGAAAGAAATTTGTTGCAACCAAAACTCACACTTCCTAAATTTACCATACAATTTATTTTCTTTTAAGGTTTGAAAAATAACCGTTAAATGAATTTCATGCTCCTATTTACTTTTAGAAAACACCAAAATATCATCAATAAATACAACCAACATTTTTCACCTGAGTCAACTGAGCCATCACTGCAAAAAACTGTTTAGTTCTGATTCTGACCATCTCAGAATACTAATTTGAAAGGTTATTATACTCTGTATGCCTTCCTAGAAAAGCTTCTCTGTTTCCTCTATGGAAAACCATTCTTATCACAGAAATATCTTAGTCGAAGAAACATGGTAATATTTAAATTCTATATCATTTCAATCATACCACAAATTAATTTGAAATTTAACAATTTACTAACTCCTAAAGTTGTCTAAACCGACCTTTGATACAAACTATAAGGCCCGAGCCATAAACCTTACTTAATATTGAGTTATTACAAGATTACACATTGAGGATCTTTTTAGGTTTAGAGTTTTAGATAATTAGATTATAAAACATGAATTACATTGCACATTTAAACAAAGTGGTTATAATACAAGATAGTATTCATTTTTTCCCATCAATGGACAAGTATTTAAAATAAAACATGGATTCTTTCTTGACACTTCCTTGACACTATAATCATATCATGTACACTTCCCTTGACCTGTGAAAAACATTTCAGAAACAAAGGATGAGCATAAAAAGCTCAGTAAGGGATATAAAAATATGGAAAGGAAACATGAGTACATATATACAAAAGAATGAAATCATAATTTACCCATAAAACATAAGAACTTTAACATACCTCATAAAATCATGAATAAATCATAGAAATCATAAGACATAAATGTAACTTGAGGCATTCATAACATTCTTACATAAGGAGTAACCTTCTTGGTTACGTTTGGAATACCCATCACAGTATATTCCCTAAATGGCTTCAGAAAAACCTCAATGTTTAATCCCTTCGCGTTACCCAATGCATTGGAGAGCTATATCGGGCTCACCCACCCTTAGTTTATCACGGAACCACCCGTCTTCATAAATAATGCCCAATAACCATAGCATAATCGTATCACATAAAACATGCATAAAGGAAACATAACATTTCCACATTTCAATCACAAGATATCAATAAAACACATTGATATAATAAAAACATCATGAAAACCATTTTCAATACCAAAATAAAAGAAAAGTAAAATAAGGTATTTATTTTTCTTTTAAAAAAAAGGTACTTCTTGTAGAGGAAGTCGAAACTCAAATAATGGTCACGGAGGCAGAGAAGTCGTTGTCGCCACATACGTACGACAAAAACATTCCCTTTTGTCATTTAGTAAAACGATTCATATAAAAAATATTCCTTTTGCATAAACGTAAAAGTCAAAGGGGTTTATACACCGTATAAAAGAAGGTTGTGTATAAAACAAAATATGCCTCAATGAATGTAGATTGAGACGAAGTCCCATAAAAAGATCATTTTTTTAAATAAAGTAGATCTATTATGAGTATTCACTATAAGTACACATAAATAAAGTACAAATACAAGATAGGACATTATAATCTCATGACATAATTTGAAAGTAGGAGATTAACCCAAAGAATGGAAATTGGGTTAAGAAGTTCCCTTACCTCGGGTCCGACTTGACTTGATCGTTCTTTAATCTCCTGAATAATAAACTTGAGTTAATTTATACTTTCTTAAGAACCTTTTTCAAGTTCATTATTCCTTTTATACCATTTATTACCATGTCATGAACACTATGTTATTATTTAAGTTTATAATGGTCGTTTTAACGATCATTGGTACTTGAGTCCAAAATGAACTTCTTATATTTACAAGTTGTTCACATAGTCAAATATCCATTATCTCAAGAATTATATTAATGATTTAGATTCCATATATATCATATATATCCAGTATATACATTCATTTATAATATTACAAAATAATTAGAGGTAATAAATGAAATGCACCGTTCATGGAGACGGTAAGCCGTACGTACGCATGAACACTACGTCCATTTCTATTTCATATTTAATGGAATTAAAACATAATAATACATGATAGTATTATAATTCAAGTATTTTATAATATATAATATCATTCAATCTATCCTTTATATGTACCACATATGGTATTAACGAATCAAATCACCTTGAGGGGGCGGTAGTCCGCACTTCCTAAAATGAAGATATCGCGTTTACCCAAAATGGAAACCCTAAAGGTATGCCATAAATGAAAAATACAGAAGCATACGTAGAACATAAAAATATTATATATCATATATAAATATAGTGACATCTTAATGTCCACCATTGAAGGTGTTATATGAGTGTTGAACAATCATCATTTCGTGAGGCAGAAATTCTCCATCCACAGAAACAGTATGTTCTTTAACCATTGGATGTAGGTGTGTGTAAGTGTAGCTTGAATACTTCTTATAACAACATCCTAGTATATTTATGATACTGGTTCTGTTACAAAATAAAGGAATAAAAATAGTTTAGAGGGTTGGAGAAGTAAAATAAAACATAAGAGCACAAGAGAAAACACCACCTTTAAAACGGGTTACTCTTTTTGATTCGAGCTCAATGGCTTCCTTGGGAAGACTTCTGCCCAAATTGAGGCTTCAAGGAGTAATATAGGGATATGGAGAGACAAAATGAACTGGGGTTGGCTGAGCCAAAGGCTTGAGAGGTGTGGGCAAGGAGGTAGAGTTGGGGGCCTTTTATAAGAGGATAGGAGGGGCACTCTTGGAAATTTATAAAAGGTTACTTTATTTTCAAATGCATTTCGGATTTTAAAGGTCCCACATTGATGTATTTCTAGGATAAGGTGATAAGGGTTCGAAATATACTCATCCAATAGGTCTTTTACATGTTTATGTAATAGTTTTAACACTATCTTTTCATTTTAATTAAATCCGTTATTAATGAGGTAATCGCTGCATCATCATGATGCCATAAATAATTTAATTTATTTAATGTCTAAAAATTATAAAACAAATATCATGATCTAGGAAATCATTTTAGATTTCCAGTGAATATTTATAGTCCAAAATATCATTTACGTGGACAAAATTAAAAATGTTTTACTCAGGTGATACATTCTTTGTTATATTTAACTTTCTTAAAAAAAAGATAAAAAGTCACTTTCACACAAAAGTGATTCCATGGGGTCCCTAAGTTTGGCACAAGGCATCCCATGGTCGACCATGAGACAACCAGTAGCATTAGGACACATATTGGTGTCTTTTATTATTGTTATGATATAATTTTATTATCCTTAACAACCTGATTACTCATTAATCAAGATAATTAAAGATAATTACCGTTGTTACTATTCATAATGTACAAAAACAAGAGTATTAATTACATAATTTGGACTTTATTATTCCAAATATGGAATCCATTTTACCAAATTACACACATATAAATTGCAATAATTAATTTAAAAATAATTCCCCTTGTCAAAACAAATAACGGGTTTTTTTGAAACAATATCTATGAAATGTTTGGCACTTGTTTATGCCCAATTCCAAAGTGAAATTAATTATAATGACCACCATTGGATTAAATGGTAAAAATATATTCATATTACACTTTAATACCGGTTAAAAAGGTATTCTATCCATATAATTAAATTAGAAGAAAAAGATGTTTTGATGTAAAATGCAGTATTTTTCATTATTCATTAAAAAATGAACATTGTCAGAAAAATAACAAAAAATTATCCATTGTAAATTTCAGTTTCCCAATAATAAATAATATATTTATTTTGACAAATAGATCTTATAAAATTGTCAAAAGTTTTATTTAAATATGGTTTTCCATCAAAAAGGCAGTAAAACAATCTTTTAAGAATATTAGTGTATTCCATGCTTAAGATTGGATTTATTCTAATTTTAAGCCTCTAGAACAATATCTAATTCATAAATAGACATAGATAAGAATATCTATTATTCATTACTTACTTTGATGTTAAATTATGTCTTTGCTACAAGAATTAAAATTGTACAACCCCTATGTCCTTACTGCAAGACCTAAAACTGCACAGGCCCCATGTCCTTGCTACAAGACTTAAAATTGCATAGACCCCATGTCCTTGCAGGAAGACTTAAAACTGCACAGCACCATGTTCTTGTTGCAAGAAAATAAACTGTATAACAATTATACCTTTCCATGCTGCATGAAGTTAAAGTGCATAGAATCTTCTTCCTTGTATCATGTCATTAAACTACATGACAACATTTGTACAACTATAATTTTCTCTACAAGATGTTTGAAGTTTCCATACGAAAAAGTCATTGACGTCATAAATACTCCTTAGTATTACATGAGTCCCTCTCTTTCTTATGTCAGAGTCAGATCTTCATAGAGACCATGTTTCAAGAACTATATATGGACTGCTTATCATTTTCAATGAGATATGTAGAGACGCCTAAATATCCAATTTTGAGCCCAACCACATCACAAAATCTTCTTATTTACTTTTCTCCGCATGTATATGAATCATATATATACACATTGTATTCTTATGATAAATGATTTGGTCTTTATACCATTTTATGTCTTAATGATTTACCATTCTTTCAAAATGTGTTAAAAGCCCCCATTTTTCATTTCAAAAATATCATAAAGAATGATTGTTTAATGAACTACACACGACTTGATTCTCATTTATTTTGAGTTACGTAGAGATTCCTAGATCTCAAATCTTGGGCCTTACTATGAAAAACACCTATTTATTTCTGGTATAAGAATCAAATCTGTATAGGAAATATATTAAGAATTATGTATGACTTGATCCTTTCCCACCAAGATATATAGTGACAGTTGGGTGTCATCCCTTAACCTAGTTATAATATGTATTTTCCTTTCACATCAGTCCATCTTCGTCCTTACCACATGATGTTAAACTGTATGGAAATATAATACCCATATTCATCATTTTCATCAACTTTGCATTATAAAAGAAATTCTTACACCTCCTTGTTTCTCACACCGATCAATGCTCATGTGAGCTTAGAAATTAGGTAAATGGATTCTTTATATATGGTGTTTTAATTTCTTATGGGGTTAATAATTTCCACACTGAATGACTTCATACAACATTGTATAATTTCCTCATTGCATTAATTAAAACTGCAACGCACCATATTCATTCAAATGAAACAAAGAAAGTCTTTATTTTATATATGAGTCAGATCTATGTAAAGTACATCCAACTCATGGTTAATATTGATTCAAATATTTCCCATTAACATTGAACAAAAACCCTCATCCATATTTCACACTCTTAGTCTTGAATATTTCTAGATCACCATAATCTTTCTTATATTTTCTTTTGATAGTATTTCAAATACCTGAGAGTAGTTTTTCCTGACTATGCAGCATGTGCCCTTATGTGGCCTAGAATAAGTTTCCTATATAATAGGCATGTCAACCAAAATATGCCATTATTTGACTATGTAGCATATTCCCTAGCCGTATCTACATAATACAAACCCCATAACATGTTTGTCAAGTAATGGTAACTTCGTTCCTTGTTATAGTATCTTTATCCCGTTTAATATTTGATGACAATATACATGAATTTGTATGTTAAAATAGTCAATCAAGTATATTTTTCCCATTATCATTCTCACAATCTGATAATATTCAAGACCATGTTTTACAAATTTCAGTCACTATGTGTTTGATGAACTAGGGAATAACCCTGAAATCACTTGGCCACATGTTATATATTATTTCTATTTCTGGTCCCAGTTGAATGACCTAAAACTACAGACACCATATCTTTTACGTTTGGGTCAGACCTTCGTAAAAGTAACATTCTTCCGATTATTTGGATATCTTGATTGGAAATACCCTTTCTATATTCAGGTACCTTTCCTTAGAAACCAAATTATATGCTTTGGAAAATATGAATATCTATAAACATTCTTCTACTTTTATCAATATAATGTCAAACTTCTGAGAGCTCTTTTGCCCGACTATGAAGCACATGCCCTTAGGAGGCCTTGCATAAGTTTCCTACACAACATTCCTGTCAGTTAAAAGATCCACTATTTGGCTATGAAAAATATTCCCCCGTAGGCCCTGCAAAATACAACCCCCATAACGGGTTTGGAAAGTAATGGTAACTTCATTCTTAGAAATGACTTCCTCTAATGATTTTTTCCCTTTTCCTATATCATTCATCGATTCCAAAAATTACTAAATCCTAGTTTACAGTTTATCCTTCCATACCTGAATAGGATAGTACGTTTCCGAGCAAATTATCAAGAAATTGGGAGAGTTTTCTCATTCCTTTGGTTAAAGATAAAGACATTAAATTAAATCCCCTCTATGTCCTCACTGCATGACATAGAACTGCATTGTACCAAAATCCTCACTGCATAAATTAAAACAAAACAATACCAACATCCTCACTACATGACAAAAAAATGCACTGTACCAATGTGCTAACTGCATGACTTAAAAGTGTAGAGTACCAATGTACTCACTGCATGACATAAAAATGCACAGTACCAATGTCCTTACTACATGACTTAAAACTGCACATTACGATATCAGAAATCTCCCCTTTTCTGATTTTTTTCTATTTCTCGTTAAACAAATTTGTATAGAAAGGGGTTTCCTATTCATGACATATGTCACTATAAAATAGCTCTTTTACTCGTGGTCTTGGGTCAGCCAAATCTTATTTCCCCTATCTATCCACAACATTACATTAAATTCCTAACGAAATGTTTTACTTGAATATGAAGCATGTGCCCTTAGGTGGCCATGCATAAGTTTCCTACATAATAGGCCTGTCGGTCAAAAGATTCCACTATTTTTCTATGTAACATATGCCCCAGTTAGCCCTTCATAATACAACCACCATAATGGGTTTATCAAATAATGGTAACTTCGTTCCTGGAAAAGACACCCATTATATTGATACATGCTTTAAATTTTGTATCCATAAAAAAATCAGGGCCTCATATTCCCATTGGAAATGTTTAATGAATATTAATGAAATTATTACCCACAATGTTTTTTTGGGATTCAATTCAAAGTTTACGTTCAAAGATATTTCAACCCTAAATATTAGCCTTTCATAGTCTAACATGCATGAATCTAAACTAACAAACCATAAAAGACATGGTACTCATTAGATTGAGAACCTCTGAATGACACTCTGAATGAAAGTTGAGTCCTATCTCACAAAACATACATTTTTTGTATGATTTATGTAATATTGAGTTATAAAAAAAGAGGTAAAAATATAAAAAATTTGTGGGGTTATCCATATAACCCTAGAAAAAATAAAATCATGCTCATTATTTCCCTAGCATTAAAAATTTTTTTTTTATCACTTTATTCTTGTAATTATAATAATGTTTATTTAGTATAAAGGAATAAATATAATCATTTACTTTTCATATTGGAATCATGAAAAACAGGAATAATGATTTATATGATTAAAAAAAATTTCATTCATTCATATAAAAATAGAGGGCCATCCACAAAATGGAACCTTTCTATCATGATTTATATTAAATTCTCAACATGAATTTTCACATGTTGGACCACTTCTTAAGCCCTATCACCTACTTGTTGAAGTTGAGACAATTGTGCAACTCCAACCTCATCATCCGAACGAAGTGCTTCCTTAGAATTTTAAATGGAAGTTATCCCCTCTAATTGGGTTTATTCTAATGTATTATCCAACTTCTCAAGCTTGTTATGAACAACATCCTATTTCTATTGATGATATAACAACTCCTTCGTTGTTTCTTTGATTTGTTTTCTAATTTCGAATGATTTATTGTTATGATTAGCCTCCTCCACAGCTACTGTAGCTTGAAAGCCCTCAATATTGATGATTTGTTTAGCCTCTTCAAAATCTTGTCACAGATTATTCTCTTGCTCCCATCAGTGAATATTCTCTCTCATGACATCATAAAAATTCTGATAATTAAATCCACCAAATCCCAATATGCGGAATAATACTGAGAGTTTTGAAAAATGGGAAAAATATTCATCTAAAGGCATTTTATCAATTATGCACCAAATATTCCGCCATGTCTTCTTACATGACATTCCAAGAGAATATTGCATTTTTATGTCTGAATCTGAGTGACTATGATGAGGTAAAATGCACTCTAGAAACAAGTCACTTAAATAGATGCTTTGTTCTTCTTCTCTTGGGACACTAGAAGCTTCACCTTCAGATTTAGGAGATGATAACCCTAAATGATAAATTAATGTCATTATTAGTTTAAAATGGACAATAAAAAGATTCAAATAGCTGATTTTATTTACCCAATAATAAGTCAACTTCATGATTGGATTCATTACCCGTATTCTCAGCCGTAGTGTTTTGAGAAAATGTTTCTTGTGAAGGGTAATTTCCATGAATTTTCTCAATTATGACATTTAAAGGATCTAGAACATCTCTTGATGAAGTATCCTTAATAGGTATTTCCTATTCCCCAATGGATGGATTAAGTGGAACACCCTGTTCTTGACGATCCTGTATGACATTTTCGGCAGATAATGCTTCATAAGGTGAACATTGATGTAAAGAATCAAGTTGAAGAAAATATTATGTACAGAAAATTCCCGAATAGGAAATATTCCCTTCCATTTCCTCCTGAAAATCCACAAACTTCTTTGTAGAACCTAGAATATAAATATTTTGATTATGGGTGTCAATCATTTCAGTGTATACAACTATAAATGTTATAATATCATCACCATTTAAGGTATCCAACAAACATTGGTTGATCCCCAAATTGGCTCTGCTGACATTTTGTTCTGTTGGCTTTTTAATTGGTACGACATCATTAGGTCTTTACATGTTTCGGATAACATAAATATTTTCTTAGATTGCTCTGGAACTTCATTCATTTCTTCTAGAGAAATAAGAATATCAGTGCTAATTATTTTAGGATCCTTTGTCAAAAGAAACTAAGGAATATATTTAATCTTAACATAGATTTCCTCTCTCTCCACATGGCCATGAGCAGGTATAACTGAATCTTATGACATTTTATTTACTAAAATTGCAGATTCGTCAGTATGAACTTGGGTTCCCCGTGATGTTTCATTTTATGGTCTTGATGAATCATCTCATAATCCATTGAGAAAGGAGAGAGATAGAGATCTAATAAGAGGATAAAACATCTTTATCAGAGTATATTGAGTGAGTTATATAGCCTAAGGAGAGTATAAATACTTAATCCTTTGGTGAAAACTTCAGATCAATATCATTTCTCTCTTGTGTTTTTGTTCAAAAGCTTGGGGAGAGATTGAAACACTCATTTTATCAGGAAAAACATCAGTTAATGGTTGAGGATTATCTTTGGCCATTACCCCAGCCATGATTCATTCTCCTAGAGAAAGTTTTGTTGACCTGGTAGGATCATTCATTGCATTAATAGGAGAGCCTATAAGACCATACTTAGGTGATGCGATAATTGGTCAGGATCTTCCTTCTCTACATTCAAGCCACACAAATATCTTTTCATCAAGATTTATGATCATAAATAGTAAAGCAGAGTTGTGAAAAAAGAAAAAGGTAATTACAATCTCAGTTTTAACATAAATATTCCACTCCCATTCAAAGAGGATAATTACCCCTTTGCGGACTTCTATGTCCATCATATGAGTTACTTGTTTAGAGGCTGGGATTTTTTCATCAGTGGAATATATAAAAACCTCATGCTCCTCAATATACATCTATAACTCAGCCATTTTGTTGTATGGATTGCTGTCAAAAGGTTCCTTGATGTCACCAATATCTGGTATTGTAATTCCATGACAGAGAAATGCCCATTCATCCCTAAGAGAACAGGTTACACTCTGCCAATGATGAATGGATGAAGGTCGCACATAATTCAATCATGGTATGGTTGACTGTGGAGGAGATTCAACACCTTTTTATTGTGTAAATTCATTAGGCATCCTTTCTTCAAAAAGTTCAACAGATAGAAAAGGAATCTCAATTTGATGGCGGTGACGGGATCACCTTGGCATTGGAGGTATTTCTTCTCTAGCGCTGGTCTTCCTGGTATACCTCATACGAAGGCATTTTGAGGGCTATGTAACCTCAGAAACTTCTGTACCATCTCTAGCTTTGGACTTCTTACCAAAATTTCCATGTTCAATAGTCATTTTAGCCGCCTCCCAATATTTTCCTTTAATCAAAGACCATTGATGATCGGAAGAGGCCCAAGCATTGGCATACCCAGCTTTCAATCCAATCGATCCATCTGGTGGAGGTAGCACAATTGAAAATTCATATGCCTCTAAAGCTGTTAGGATCCATAATTTTCATGCTACCATTGGGTGTTTCTCCTATCTAACATACGTAGTTAGAAAAGTGTTTGATAGTTAAAGGCATCTAAAATGACGAGAAAACCTAGAGGGGACATAAGACTTGCAGATAATTTCACCATCAATCCTGGTTGATAATACTCCATCCCTGAATTCCATCATATAAGTTCTCAGTTTCTAATTCTTTTATTTACCATCATTAATAAATGCACTAACTAGTGGGTTACCAAAAGGAAGGAAGCTGAATTCGCAAGTTACATTCAATGCCTTTAGCACCACATCAGGTCTCAATCTTGAAGGCTGAATAGTAGAAGCTTTCTATAAAAATGGGGTGAATTAACCATTGGGAACTCTACCTGAATAAAATACTGAGTATGAAGAGAAATGCACTACAATACAGCCCTACAACACTTGGAATGGAACTGTAATTCTAAATGGATCCTTTCCATTATATAAATGCAGTATAAGATGGTAAATTCTTTCCAATATAAGGGTTTCTAACAAAATATACTTCCCTTCTACCAATTTAGCTGCAATGATAAATGTACCAGATCTTACACCACCCCTAGATTCCCAAAGTCGAAGAAAAAAATTGCTTTTCCACATAGAAAGGAAGGAAATTAAGGGAACCTTTTCATTTATACTGGGTTTCACTATATAGCCTCAGTGCTTATAGTCACCCATTTCTAGTGTAGGAAAATATGTGCCTAAAATGCCCTAGTTATCTGCAAAATTAAAAACAGTAGGACATCTACAAGTTGGACCTTTCGTTGTTGTTGGTTCAAAGAAGGCTTCCATCCTCACATTGGAATGGATATCTTTATTTTCTTTTGGTAAATTCTTTGATATATTAAATAATTCATAGGCCAGCTGTGGTGTTCTAGTAGAATCATCCCATGTTGTAGTAGATGGAATTAATTAATCACACATTTCCCCAAGAATGGGAATCCCAGCTATTTGGTAAATATACAAGAGACTAATACCAACATCACCATACATCAAATGAAAGGAATTTGTCTGTGGACTCCAACAGCTCTGTAATTAAACAATCAAATCGTTTTAATAAACATAAGTTTTCCCTATCTAGATTGCTTCGTAGATATGAATGTCTGATAACTGTTTCTTGAATTCTTCACAAGTTTAACATACCCAGAAGGCCCACATCCACTCAGGTTTGAAACATCCTCCATAATGGAGATCCCAGTCATCCTTCCAACCATTAGATTTATCTATTTGAGAATCCCGAAATGTTGAATCAATGCAATGTGGTCCTGGATCTACAACATGATCTTCATATCAGGAGTGAAGCCACTATGATGAAGGATGCAACTAATAGGGATAGTTCCTTCATGAACCAGAACCCCCTTGCACAAATATTCATGTATTTATAGTTGGAGTATTGAAGAAACCAATTCTTTGGAAGGTAATTGTAACAGATGTAACATGGGAATCTTGAAAAAGACCATGCTCTTACAAGTGTAAGTAAGGACTTTGTGGATAATCATGGTGCTATGGAAGTAATAATTTACACAACCCCGAAAGATTACTTTCAATAATGTCATAATATTCTAGTCTGACGATCTTCATAATTTCATTTTGGTTAGCCTTAGAAATTTCATTATAGGTCATCAAATGAGTCATTATTTCCTGCAAAGGAATTACCAAATATCCAGGTCAGAATTTTAAAGAAGAAATCTAAAAATTTGGCAAAGGACACTTTTTACGTAGGTCCATCGAGGAGGCCTATCGCATAGATTATTTAATGAGCTATGTCGTGTAGGTCCGTCGCCAAGGATACTAGCACATCTTCATCAGTGAAGTCCTTTGGTGTAGCTCCATCACAAAAATGATTTTACCTTAAATAAATTTCAAAGAAATTACATGAGAGCACAACATGATGATGTTAAGAGAACGAGCTACACAATGAGAGTCGAAAACATTTTGGAGAAATCACAGGTGAAGAAATCGTGATGCTTGAGACCTATTTATAGGAAACTGAAGACCAACGCGTCAGGACTGCACATAACCACTCTGTGTCGTACACCCACAAAGCACCTGCGCAGAAATCATGTGTTGTTCAGCAATCCATCCATGATCTTTTTTCCCATAATTTTCACCTCAGGACTCGACAGCCTTTGGATTTTTCAGAAGAAATCCCCAGGGGGAGGGGGTTGTTGATGCTACATTAGAATGTAACCAAAATGATTATGAATAAAAAAACCAGATATTTCATATCCCAAAGCATGGTTCAATGAGTATAGAGGAAAATCAATAATACTCGCAGAGAGCATCGTGATGATGTAGCTTCATAGGCCTATGTGATGGATCTATGCTGCTGACCTACGTGGTTGACCTACGCCGCAGATCTCCATTCCTAAAGAGGTTTTGTGCACCTATGTAGAGCTCCTGTGTAGTGGAGCTACTTGAAGTACCTGTGTGAGCAACATTTCTTCGGCCAGGTCTCATATGTACCTATAAATTGATCCCTTGGACTCCACATTGAAGAAATGAAAAAAATTGAAAGACTCTCTGATGATCCCATTGCATAGCTCTTTCTCCTAGATTCCACAAATTTTCTCAGTTAGCTCTCTAGACCAAGAGACAATAGATAATTAAATGGGATTATCTTGTTTTGAAGGTCTTCACATTATTCAGTCATCATTTATACCTACGCGGCATACTTGCATATCATACATGCACGTTAGATCTGCGCGGCATACCTCTGTGGTCTACTTGTGCGGTATATCAACACAGGGCATCTTTGCGGCATTAATGTGTGACGTACCTACGCGACCAACTCAAGTACCCTTTTTAAAGGCAATTTATGGTAGGGTATGTCCTTCCTTGGTTCCCCTATCTGAAAGGGACTGTGTTGAAGCCTCCACCGAAACCTCCTGACTTATCAATATTTTGGGAAAGGCACATCAGTGTGTGTCCAATTTGGGTTTGTATTTCTAGTTTCATATGTTTCCCACATATGTTTCACAATGGAGTTAGAATTCTTGAAATTTCTGTGAATTTGTATATCTGCTATCACATGGAATTTTTTCCCATAAAAGTGTTGGGAAGTTCCCGGTTTGGAGGAGGGTTGGTTCATGGCTTCTGTTTTCTCAGATAGGTGATACAGAACCTCAGGTCTCCGAAAAGAAAGGTATAGTTAAGACTTAATTTTCTGCACAATAAAAGAAAACATCTCCCTTTCCTACTAGGATCAATTTCAGGGAAAGCATCCTGGTGTAAGCCTCTCAGCTTCATCAATTCATCCTTAAATTGGACCCTTGTCCAATGTAAATAAAATAGAGGGAATTCTCATCACCTCACCCTCTTCCACGATCGATTAACCCTCTTTCATTAGTGGAAGAGGAAAAATATAAAGTGTCAATGTTGAATCTTTCGCATCCTCTTGTTTATCACACCGAGCATGACTCACGTGGGATTATAGATATGTGGCTGTTACAACATGTTCACAAACACTCATTAAAAGGAACTATGAGAACTCTGATTCAAGATCATGATAAGTAAGAAGGTGTCTTAAGGCCTGAGATCACAGGGCATCCTCCTTAAGAAATAATCCCTAGATTTAATATTCAAATCATCATGTAAGCCCAAACTCATCTTTCTCAGAGGGCTATACTCTCATATGAGATTTATCGAACAATGTGGGCTTTGATTCCCATTAATATGGGATACATAGGAATCCTCCTTGAGGTTCAAACCCAAAAGATAAAATCAATCATGTTCCCCTTGGACCATATTCCCAATAGGATCTGATCCTACTTGGAAACCAATATCGTTTCCATAGTTCCTCAAGCTGCTTCAGCGTTAGTCCCACACTATGTTTTGACTAAGCACATTTTGCACAAAGGTCCTTATCACATGACCTTAAAAATGTATGATGTGTCCTATTAAGTGACACCGAACTATGAGGGCCATGATTCCTTTCACATGAATACGTAGGTAGCCCATTTCACGAGCACAATCCCAAGATCAAAACAAACCACCATCTCTGGAGATGCCAATAAATTCCAGAGTGCCCCACCGAGTGGCTTGAAAACTAGTATCATCTGAATGATGATTAAAAGAATCTCTAATCTATATATTAGAGGATACCATTGATGTAAAACCTCAAATACATACAAATGTTTCCAATGAACAAGAACTTTGAATGCATACTGATGATTCTAAATTTTACACATTTTAATAAGTGATTGTAAATTACAAGGGATACTTCAGATATACATGGTGAATTATTAAGTATTCATGAAAATATCGTAAATTAAAAAAGAGAGTCCTAGAGTAGAGAATAATTCACCCCAAAAGAGTGTGATGAGTCCGACCTCCCATCCTCTTAAAAAATGCACGTTCTTAAGTATCGTAAAGTTCAAACATAACAAACTCCTACCTTTAGAAAGTAGGCCCCCTTTAGATAAAGAAATTTGGGATGTTTCGCGTTCTATGAATAAATCCAATGGAACCACCACGAAATAGTGATTCTTAAAACTAGAACACATATCTCAAAGAACTACGAAACAAACATGTTACTGTAAAAAATATTTAAACTCTTCGATGATAATTTATTTTTATGATTTTTATTCTATTGAAATTATAATTAATTATGTCTTTATTTATTATTATGATATATGAATTACTTGGAAGTATTTTATATTGATAATAACATGTCAAACACACCTATGAACATTATATTCCTTTATATTATTCTTGATTGATATCTTTATATTTTACAAATACTGATAATCTAAAAACACCACTTTTTATGCCTTATTTTTTCCCAAATTATGAAGAATTGTAATGAGAATAATACGACTACAAGGGTTACTTTTGTAATGAATGATAACAGACTTTATTCATAAATTAGATAAATACTATGTTTTATATATCAACCCTCTATGTGCACCATGCCATTATGATTCTCATTCATGTTTATTTTAGAGATGTATTATATTTTTATATAAAATTATAATTTATATTTATGTTTGGTGTGGGTAATAATATGTATTCCTTTAATAATTGACATGTAAAGGAGAAATGTGTAAATGAAAGTGGGAAATATATTACCTTGGAACATCTATACCTTGGATTTTTTTAATCACATATGATGTATCAACTATCAAAAAATAACATCCTATAAAACAATATTATTTAGATAATTTGGTCCACTTTTCTACTTTGATGAGTTAAAATATTTGACATATACATTGACTGGTGATTTTGTGAAATTAGAGCTTCATAGTTATAATGACGATTATACAATGGTGGTCATATATAATGGAGATATTTTTTTATAAAAAATACAACACCTTGTGTTAATGAACTATAAAAAAATTATATGAATGAAGGGTAATCTTGGAATGTTAATGATGTAATGAATCAATATAGACTGAATTTAATTCATACATGGGGTAAGGATTAAAATATAGTGGATGAAAATATCTGAAAAGGTATAATGTATCTTCTTAAGTCTTCATATGGACATTTTTCACAAAAGATACCATTTTTTATTCATTGAAATAATATATTATATTATGGTACACAAAAAGTAACTGTAAAAACCCTTTATTTTTATTGTGTGTTATATTTTATATCACTATATCATATGTTTTCTTGATCCAAAGTTTTATTTGGGTTAGTCATTGGATTTTTATAAGATATTTTTTTATGGTTTAGGTTTCATTTAAAGGGTAAAAAACTGGGTCATTAATAATGTAAAAAATATTTAGTTTCCGAAGAAACAAATTGTAAATTTGAGGAGTCGTAAGTGGAAATTCATAGTTGGGGCATGATTATATGAAACTATGTAACATTACCCATGAATTTATGTGATTGGGGATAATGCTGTCAAAATGGTTGGAACACAGTTTGAAAAACCATTTGGCCTATCCATAAATGTGTGAGGTTTGAGTATTTACACCACATAGTCGGTGCACTATCTATTATATTATGTATAAATCCTTTTAGTTATGATTATTTAATCATAAAATTAGATGTTTTCCCGAAATACTATCTAAAACCACTCATTCATCTCCAATTTATGATTTTTATCAAACTAGGTGACTCCTTTTTTGGTATCTTAGTGATTCGGTACCATCTGTAATGTGTTTTGGTCAAATCTCAGTGCATTAGAATATAAAATTAGAGTTATAACTACATTATATACTTCATCATCCGAATTTTATAATCTAATCTCATATGTGGACATAGAAATACACTATTATAAATATATATATGAGAAACATAAAATAATCTAATAAGTGTTCCTCTAAAAATCTATAGAATGAAACAATGATTCATATTATTTCTTCTATACTCTTACCCGATTGTGACATATTTATTATGAATGTAAATTTTAGGAATTAAACACATGGGGTCCATTTATAATGGTGATTCATAGATATATGAAACGAATAATTCTTATGTCAATGGTCCATACCATGTTATGTGTGTTAAAAAAGGTTATACGAATTAATAGTACAGTGTTTTCATGTGTTTCTCAGGATAAATTCACAAGTGTGATTGTTTGGAATAAAATTGAATGTATAACTATATTTACATTTCTTGTGATATATATTTTAAAATTAAAGAATATAAAGCCATGTGAAGTATTTTTATATGATACCAAGGTATGTGTGTGCGTGTGTATCCCCTGAGAAGTTTCATGTGATATAAAAGATACCATGTCAATCCATGTTGTCATTGTGATTATCGTGATTTTATGTGATAAGGGTAATGAGTAAATTGAAGTGATAATGTTAATGATTTAATTTTATGTTGAAGGTTATTTATTGAGTATAGAATTTAATTATAATGCTTTAGTGGAATTGAGTTTTCTAAATACACAAAGAAGATAGAAACAAACTTATTAGAGTTACTCAGTTGAGTTGTTTGGGCCCTAAATTGTTGGGATACTGTTAGGAATTAAATTCTCAATGTGTTAGTATTATCATATTATTTTTTAAACCTCGGTCAAGTTATACACTGTTCTAACATGAAATGTATTCTATAATGGGTCAATATCAGTGAGACTAGAGCTCATGGATACATAGCCAGAAAATGATGACCTAGATTATTTATTTCATTAATAATTTAAGTACATCTTATTTATTCATAAAAATTATATATACATGTTATGCTTATATTAAGGACATTTTATTGGGGTCCTATTTGGGTTTTAATCACATCATGGATATGTATCTCACAGTGCATGATAAATTAATAAGATTGGACCAATTTAAGGACAATAATCATTTGTTTGGAAATTTCTTAGGGAATATTGGTGGATGAGACAAGGAAATGTCATGAAGTACTCTAGAATATTAGACTCATGCATCAATTTTTATGGAATTTATTTTTTTGGGTGTATTGGAGAACCTCAAGTTGGGATTTTTTATATTTTATATTAACACATGTATATAATTGTGTCAAAACATTAATAGTATTTATTTATTAGTTTTTCTATTACATTTGATTTTTTTTTAATATTTAGTCTACATCCTTGATTTATGTTATTCTGTACTCAGATTGTTATATATACATGGAGAAACGTATCCCCAAGTTATAATTTTTTTCCATTACTACTAGTCATAAATCTATTGAATATTTGGAGACATTCATGAGGTCATGTGACCCACCGAATGTGATGAGGGGATTCCAATATTAGAGCCACATATTAGTATTTATGATACATAATTTTTTTCTATATGATTTGGGAACATGTATAATGGATATAATATTTTTGGTTCTTGTGTATAAAAATAATGATTGTTCATATCTATGACTTTTTACTAGTCCTCTAAGATACAATTAGAGAATGATTTCTATTACTAGTTGTGATATTATATTATTATGTTGTAATGGGAGTATTGATGTTTTCTTATAATGTTTATGATATTAAATATTGGATTATTGGAATAACTGGGTGAGGGTATATATAATTTTGAGTACATAGGTTCCTATTTTATGGATGGTTTTCTAATTAATGATGTTACATGATCATGTGATAAATAGTAACATGTGTGATTGTTACTAATGTTATTATACAATGACTAGTATATAACACTTATAACTATATATGAATTTTTGGGATACAAAGGGTATACATTTAAGGTAATTTCCTAGAGTAGAATGCCCATATTAATTGATTATATAAATTTTATTGTTTATGATATTAATGGTGGTTAATAATTTTCTTATGGATTTTTAGAAACAGAGATTCAATGATGTAATACCAAGGGGAATAAGTCCCAAGGTTCCTATGGATTGAGAAACTACTTTTGTGACATAAGATGTATATAATTTCTTAGATAGTAATGCCTATGTTGTTTCCCCTACTATATAGGAATCATAGCGACACTTGTCATGTGTATTTTGATTAATACCGATCCAAGGAGGAAGATTCTATAATGTGGGTACAAGGATGATTTAATCCACACAAGAAATTTATGTTAAATAATAACAAACCATTTTAATGCATGGGAGGTCCTAAATAGATAAATGTTTTTATAGATATTATTTAATGGAAATTAATCTAGTTGAATATCATTCGGATAAAAAGGTAATTTTAGAATCCTTTATTTATTAAAGAATAACTAGGAGGTAGTGTAATAATATATTATAGGAAATCTTGAATGATGGAACCACATTGGAGGCCTATAATAAACTATTCATTAAGGAGTTTATTCCTAAAAAATTGTGTTTTTATTGATCCCAAGAGTTTATGTATATTTAGTGGGGAATGTTTTTGGTAACATATTATAGGGATCATTTTATGGAGTTACTTTGTTTTTAACCTTTGTTGGATAATAATTTGGTACAAATTACTTATAAACAAAAATATGTATATGACCTGAGGTGAGGAGTTAGGTGGGGAATATTGACATGATAATATACCTATATGTTCATTTTAATATTCTTACTATTAACAATGATATAAAGGAAGATAATGTAGAATGAATTATTACAATTCTCAATATACCAATGAGTGGTCTTTCATAAGTTTCCATAGAGGCCCCATATTAGGGTATGAAGAGGTGGAATAAAGAGTTGTTCCAAGGTGGAAGGAGGTAGTCATAGTAGTGTTGGGGATTTCAAATTCCTACTTAAATGGATAACTTTCATAGTTTTTCAATAATGGGAATAGTTGGAATCACTAAAATTCCTATCATATTGCACATAGAGGGTTCCATAAAAATGGTAATATGGGAATCCAATAATGGATTTCATCATAGATTCATTGGGTGGTTTATTAGGATACATCAGACATACACTGAAATTAAGGGATCCATCAAGTTATCTTCAAATTGAAATCCTTGATATGATATGAAGTTATATCTTTTGAGAGGTTTAGTCATAATATAAACAGATACATACTCTTACAGATTCTGAGAACTAGATAATTTTGGGATGTTTGGGTAAAGGCCATGAGTCGTATATTGGTATCTTTTTTGATATTTATTTTACTTTGGATGATTTACGATAAGTATCTTAAAGGTTATATGTATGGTTCTCATCATTTAGACACTTTTAACTAAATTATTTAACACATGATCTTCTCACTCATTTGTTTCTTCTCATATTTTTTTATAGATTATAGTTTTAATTATGTTTTTTCCCAAGGATTATTTACTATTAAACATCCAATTTTAAATAAGGTAAAACATACCAAGATATGCCTAGAGTTCCCTATGATGGTTACATGTTATGACCATCAATGGGATATTTTGGTTGTCTAAATAGAGTGAAAGAATGTTATATTCTATATAGATTTGTTTATGTGATTCCAATATTTCACTAACTACGACAATAGGTCACCATCCATTATGTACTCTAAGGGGAAGTACTACATTCTCACTAGATAATTATATTTAAAATAGAAATAATGGTAATATAAATTGGTTAGAATAGAAATAATATTGAGTGGAAAGAAAATACCATAATTATCAAAGATCACATAACTATTCCATCGAATCTCCCAATGGGGTGGATCATTACCTTGATATCATTTGATAATTTTTTATACCACATATAAAAAATTGAGAAATGGATATTGAAATTGTAATTATTCATTTTTTTATCTAATATTGATTACACTTTAATTTAAAGAACTATTTTAGTTGATTGGGTTAAAAGTTAAGTTAAAAAATTATGAAGTTAAGAAATTTATACAACAAAACACTTCAAATGGGGTTCTCATTTCATTTTTTAAACGAATGGAAAAGGATACCTTTAGTTTATTTTTGATTCATAAAAGATGAACCAGGATAATGTAAAAAAAACATTCCATTACCATGGATAGATATATATTGTGTTCTTCTATGGATATCCTAATCATTTATAGGATAGTCTTATGGAATTGATACTATAAAAATTATTCTAGGGAGAATGATTTATATACAAAACAAATAGTGGAAGTTATTCCTTTTTAGTTTTACCAATACTAAACATACATGAATAATACTTTAATCACTATGATTAATTATTACATCTCAAGAATAGCCATATAGATCAAGGAATGATATATTTAATTCCATGGTGATTTAAAAAATAAACATCTTGTTTTACTAAACATGCCAAAATTTCGCAATAGTTATTCCATTTTGGAAAATTTTCAATATATCTCACATGATATATTAAGTATTATATTTTGGTTATCATAATTAATAGAAATTAGAATATTCAAATGCTCAATATGAAATAAATAACATATATACTAATTGATCCAAAACATGAAGGTGATCATTATAAAGATATAAATATAATAATACATTTTCAATATAACATAAATTATAAAACTAAAACATGTTACATTAACGTATGATCATTATGGAAGTATAAAATAAATGAAATTTCCTAGAATTATCTCAGTAATCATACAACTTGTGAGAATGATCTAATAGTACAAAATATATTAAAAATAATGAATAATCAATAAAAATGAATTTCATGGAAATGAAATACATATTAAATATTTAACATAATTTTATGAACAACATGAAATTATGGAAAAATGATAACAAAAGGTAAATTATAATGAAAGAAATCATTCTACCTTCCTGGGTTTGGGATTATCCTTCCATGTACCCATGTGATTTGGATAAAACCAAATGTGTACACCATTGTGCTTAGAATAAATCCTCTATAATACCCTTTAAATTTGGATATATTCTCTTTTTTTAATCATTAGAGTATAATTAATCCCCTTTTTACCGTTTGACTTCATATATATCATCCCATGTACCTCACTGTCTTGGAAGAAATCCTCTTATAAGAAGTAGTAGCTTTGGAAAAATCCTCATGTGTTACTTTTAGAATGTGATTAATCCTCCCATAAAAATTTTGGGGATCATGAGATATATTAATAATAAATCTAATTAATTGTTGAAATAGGCTCCCACCTGTCATCGTCCATAAATACAAGTTCTACATAAAATCAATCATAAACATATTTTAATGTACCAATATGTGTGAATGATATTCTTAAACAATAAAAAAAATGAAAACAAATGGAAAATATTAGAATATATAAAAAATAAAATTTTAAAAATAAAAATATTTCATAATAAATTATTGAAGATGGTATAAATATTACTTCATGAGAGATTACCAATGGTGAAAAAAATAAAAATGAAAAAATAAATGATCACACAAAAAATCATAACCATTAAATGAATGATGAGGTGGAAATCAACCCCACAAATATCTCTATGAAGGTAATTAATTTTTTTAAATATTTTAATTAAATAATCAGTATAAATGATATTTTAAGAGTTGTAAATTTTATCAAAAAATGTGTAGTTGAAGATAAATCATTTCTGTTTTAAAATGTGGAATACCATTTGATTATTTTGAAATAACTTTATTGAAAAATACATAACATTATAAGAATCATAATTTTTTTTTCTAAATAAATAAAGTGGAATATTAGGATTATTTGAGATAAAAAACTAATGATTCAAATTGGGAAATTTGATTTTTATCATAATTAGAAACATGGATATGGAAGAGGAAAACCTGAAAATGATTAATACAAGTTTTTAACATAACTATTATTTTCAAAATCAAACGAAATGTGATGGAATAATACAATGGTTTCAAACATTATTTCCTTCAACTAGAACGTGGAAATATTACACATAATCATCTAATGTTATAATATTTCATCATATAATGGTTTTAGAAAATGAGGAGTGATTATGACATGATAAAGGATTTGGGTCATCAAAACCTCTTACATCATGAAGTTTATTTAAATCAAATCACTGTGAAAGATAGGGATTCAAATTAAACATGAATTATAATTAATAAAATGTTAAAAAAGATATAATATCTCAAATACGAATAATATACAATTAGAAATTGAATTAGGTACAAAATAAGGAACATTTTTCATAGAGACAGTTTTATGATAAAAATCCTTAATCCATTAGTAATTAATGAATCTAGAGTAATTGGAATCTGGAAAAAAATATTACTCATTAAATATTATGAATTAAATCATAAAATATGATTTAATACTTGTTTGTTTAGTATATAAAGAACATGAATAATTAATTAGTGTGTAACATTAAAACTTGTCTCAATGAAGAGAAATTGATATGAAACCCGTACGACCTGTGTAATAAATCAATAACTATATTTTAAAAGGGATGGAATGGAATTGAAATTTTAAAAAATATGAATAAAATAAAATTTATGAAATTGTATATCAATTTGGAAGTATACACAACATTTAATAATCATTATTTCATTACTATAAACTGTAACTCAATGAATGTTAGTTTAGATAAAATTCCTTAACTTATTTGAGATTCCCACTTTTCACATTATTAACCTCATGAATAACCAATCTATGATTATTAGATGAATTTTTATATAGCCTATCTTCATGTTTGCATGAAAATTCAACCATTCTTGGCTTATTTTGGTAATCATAGGCAAAAAATGTTACATTAATACCGATTTAAATATATTATAAAATATGAAATAAAACATATAATAATCATGAAATTTTTATCACATTTTAAAAATATGTGTTTATGTGTCCATATTCGTCCATAATTTTATTTTAAGGTATTGTCCATGAAGGTTGTTAAGTCTACCCAAACATAAACAAGAATTAACTCAAATCCAGTGTATGGTTTTACAATTTCTTCGTTTCACATAAATTAATTATAACATTAGTATAAGGATACTAGTTTGATTTATTTTTTATGTTGAAATAGATTTGATCGCTTTTAGATAATGTATCGTAATCTAAATGAAAAATAAAAAATCTCTCATAATAGAGGTGAGCACCCCCATGTTTGCATTTTTAAAATCACCATTTCTTAATTATTGATAGGGGTGAAAGAAGATATTAAATTGAAATTTTATAATCATAATTACATGATATATATCATAATTATTCAACATTTCCACCGTCAATACAATCCATGATTGGTGGTAATGAATAATACAATGATGTCACTTCATAGAGGTGATCGTCCATACAAATAACAAATTATGTTATTATCCTTTTCTAATTGGATATAAATGAATAAAAATGGGTTGTAACATTAATATTATAACATATATGATTAATAATGATACTGATGTCATCATATTATTATGTGTTTGATTGTTGTGTTTATGATGGATATAAGAGGGTTTTGAATTTTCATTAAAAAATAAAACATAAAAAATTATCAACACCTTTATTGTAGTTTCTTAGACTCTGTTATTATAATTTTAACATAGTAACTAAATGAAACATTGGGGTCATTAGAAAATCTGAGTATGGAAAAGATTAAAACTTTGAACATTCTACGTGAAATCACAACAAAAATATAATCACATGTAAAAACAACTAAAATCAAGGATTAATCTTAAAATTAGAATGACATAAAAAAGGATTTATTAATTTTTTTCTACTCTTTAACATTAGGATTAAAGTATGTAACAAATAATGACATTGAGTATCAATAATTTTAAACGCAACAATATCGTATGTCATTTAATAGTAGGTGAGACATTCATCCAAAAGACCGAGATAAGCTCTTTCTTCCTATCCCTAAAGCCCTCAATCACCCTCATCAGAACCAATAGTCTCCCTATCTCTATAATACCTTATCTAAACCCATATTATATATATAAAATATAATATTAAGATGTTCTATGGAAATTAAAATCGTCAATTAGATTCCATAAAGCGAAAAACTATCTAATAGACAATGATAAATATATAATGATAGGTTATAGTGTTGAAAACCTTAGATGTGTTGAGTCACAAAATAAATATCTCCTATCTTCACAATTCCACCACTATTTATAGATACACCTAAAGTGGTAAAATTTCATGCCTCATGAAGGTTGTTTAAATTGACATGAATAATATCTATCTTAACAAAATTTCAAGTACATCTATATCTGTTGTTTTTTAGGAGACCCATTATAATTCATTAACATGTATTCATTATAATGTTCATAATACGATCAAAACAATATATTAATTTTTCAAATAGATGAAATTGTTTATAGTACAATAAACCAAAAACAATTAGTTTGATAAAACAGTCTTGGTTATTCTGATGAACTAAACTAATTCTGTAAGATTAACTAAAATCAGTTATTCCAATAGACTTAACCCAAAAAGTATTATGGGATATACATATATCATTCCAAAAGAATAAAGAATTTCCATCTAATAGACCATACATTACTCATTTCTACAAACTAAACCTTGTGTGTATTTTTTATATTCAATAATTTAAATATATTTTTGCAACTAGAATAATAAATAGTTTTCTTCAAAAAAAATCTAAAGGAATAGTAAAAAATGGATAGTAAATTATGTTTTTTATGATTGTGTGATGTGATATTAGAAACGAAGGACAAATTTTTTATAAATTAATTGATTCAACTCAATATTCACCCAATTCTTGAAAATCACAAAACAAAAAAATTAAAGAAAGAATTAATAACATTGAAAAATATACAAACCCAATAAAAATTTAAGAATACTTCTCCCATACCCTTCTTCTAACCATATTTCTTAATAACTCCCAATTATTTTTAATAAAATCTATCTTAAAGAATAATATAATTTTATGAACTCTAAATTAAATATCAGGAAAAGAAGATTTCAATTATTTATTATCATCATACAAGTTCTCCGTCAATAACTTCTACCCCAATAAATTTTTCCAAAATAAAATCTTGAAATCTATAAATTTCAAAATGATTATGCTATGTAGGAAGAACATGAAATTTTGTAAACATAGTACTAGAATTTTTTTTAAAGGGCCATTTATCCAACAATATAGAAATAAAAATTGACAAGATATTATAAGAAAGACACTAAAATGGAATACGTGGAAAATATTCATTAGCATATATATTCATACATGGTTTTAGTTTTTATATAAAAAATTCAGAAAAAAAATTATATTTCTATTGAAACAAATTGATATTTACCATTTTTAGAAAATTCTTTTTATTATTCTTATTCTTTTCTATCATTGAATCTATCATGGAACCTATTTCTCCAAAACATTAAACCATATAACCTCATGATTCAATATTTCAAAATCATTTTCATGAGTCTGGATATTTATATTCTCGAATTTCCACTTTAAGACTTATTATTTGAGAGATATATCTATTTTCAATAACTAAAAAATTTCATAATCCTGAGATGCTAATAAAATATTTAATTGAGTATCTAGTTTGAACAATTAACAAACATTAGAAAAAATTTCTAAAAGGAATCTCGAATAAAAAAATATTATTTCTAAATTATTTCAAAATAATCATATGGAAACCTGAATACTTTTTTCATTCATTTATACATCTAATTATTTTCATAACATTTCTCATATCTTCTTTAGAATCTTCATTAATAAAACAAAAATATGCTTTATTCTGAAAAACAAAATCTAATAAATGATTCGAACTTGTGGAATGTTCTAAAACATTTTGTATCCTATGAATATTCATTACCATTGAATAAATAATTAGGATAAACCAAATATAATGGAAAATGTTATCAGATATCATTAATATATGTCGATCATAATTACATTCATTGATCAGATTGAGTGGGTTGAGAATTAGGTGAATCTAATGAGACATCAGAAAAATGTCTTCATGAAGGGATAATAGCTAATTTCTCCTTTTGTTTCTCTTAATAATTTATAGTTTCTAAAACAAGAATTATATCAAAATTATTATCAGAATCAGCATTCTATGGTTATTTTTTATCAGATAGATGATTTAATTTTTTTTTCTAAACAATTTTATTTTTTTGAAACTACCAACTCAGTGTCTTCTACATATGATGTTCTGAAAGACGAGAGCACTGAATTATATTCTTCTTCTTCTTATTCCTATTATCTACTGTAATTTTCTTCTTTTTATAATTATTCTTCTTATATGAGTTAATATTTTCCATGATAACATTCTAACATCTCAAATTTTCAAAAAATAATCTTTCCAAACTTCTTGAAAGATAACTCAAACTTGAGAACTTATCCTGAAACATCTTTACCTTTTCCAATATAGAATTTTAAAGAAAATCAAGACTTCCAATTATATTTGGTTCTTAAAAACAGGATTAGGAAACATCGGGAAACAAATGATTAATTGTTTGGACAATTGATAAATGATAAATAGAAATAAATCCTTTTTCCTTCCAGATCAACTATTCGAAAATATCAATTAGCATGTTCCAATCTGTTCATTTGGATTGAAATTATTTTTACATCCTAAAATATTTTTTATCATTCCTTATTTTTTTCATCATCTAAAACATCATCAGTTATCACTTTTAAATTCAAGGCCTCAATATTATCTAGTCTGAACTAAGGGTCCCCATGATTCATTTTCACCATTATGTTTCATCAACTATTACTATTCATAGTCAAAAGTTTTTCTTACCTTCGTTATTTAACTTCGATGTGATGATCAAACATTCCTATATTCATTATCATTCATATTTAAATGTTCAACATTTTTATCAAACATTTATTTTTATAATTTTTTCAAAGGAATATTTAGTTATGAACAAAAATTAACACTATTCAATTGTTTTTGTTCACATATAAAAAAATTACTCTCATTGAAACTACAGATTATTTATTTTAATTACTATTATAAAGTTTAAAACTATTTTTTTGATAAAACAAGGAGACGAAATAATTATTTACATTATTAATATTTTCATATCAATATTTAATGAAATGAAAACAAAATACACAATTTGATTTTTGACATATTAATTAGGATATCCAACACAACAATATCTAACACCTTTAATATATCTTGATATAATTTTATAAGAACGAGTTATACTTTATAACACAATGAAACAAATATAAAATTAAGTTTCAGAAGACAAACAATCCATTCAATCTCATATATTTAAAATAAAGATGTTTCATCCTATGATTTTTCTAATAATGAAATATTTTCTCAAAGAATATATATATATAATGGATTATCTATGCATAGTAAGTTATAATAAATATGATTTTTTTTGAATATTCTGGTGGTATAAATAATAAAAAACACTAAATTTTATTACCTAATTATTATATAATATACTAAAAAACCTTGATGAATAGATATCATTAACTATTTTAGGATAATAAAGATCAAAATCTTTATTTTATACAGAATATTTCTTCTAAAAAACAGAATTTGATAAATTATCTCATTATAGTTCAAGATTTATTAATCAACTAATCTTTTATCAATATCACATTCATGTCTAACATTCTATAAATTTACCCAAACATAGTCTTTTTGATAATTTTGATCATATTGGGAAGATCTGATCATATAATATAATACTATTATAAGAAGAATATAAAAATATCAGATGATTAGAGAATTTTATGGCCAAGAGTCGACATCAATATGAGAGTTTTATGTGGGATGATGTGATCCAATCCCATATTTATAGGATTAGGGGAGACGTTTTGACTTCCATAAGTATGAATGATCAAATTAAATCCCAGAACTAATCAGATAAATAAAATATATCATTCATATATTTAAATTATATTTCCAAAATATTAATGGTTTTTAAGAACATTTAATTGATCAAAATTATTGTTCAGATAAATTTTTAATAATGATTATATAATTATAAATTTGTAAAAAATATGTGAAACATAATAGAGAAAAAAATAATGATTTCAAATTACCATATTATATAAAAATATAATATTTTTATGGGAAAATATGACAGATATTCATTCTACTTAGTTTTACGAGAAACTAATTATTCTAAAAACAATAAAAAATTAAAACAATATATATACACACCATATTAACCATCCAGTTCATTAATATTTTGATATTGGCAATGAAAATATATATAAATGATCACATAGTATTGATCATTCCATGATTCTTTTTATTATAATCAAATATTTTTGAACTAATGGGTTTAGTAAAAATAAAATCATGTTTTTTATCCATTCCAATGAATTTGTAAAACATATATCTTTTTTTGTTTCTTCCCAAAGAAACGAGTGTAATATATCTATATTTGTTTCTCATGAGTGATGTTCAAGGTTTTTAAATTATTATATGGTACTAGTGTTATCACATAATGTTTTATTTTAACAAATACTTAGGATAAAATTAGTGAATGTGAGTTTCATCGACAACACTTGTTTATAACAACTTCTAAATACAATATATTGATCTTCAGAAGTGGAAAGTTCAAATAAGGGTTGTTGTTTTAAAAAAAGAACTAATGATTTTCTTATGAGTGGATATATTCTATAATTATATTTATTATCGAATATACATCCAAGGAAGTCGGAATCTAATCAACTTGTGAGTTCAAAATATTATCATGAAGAATAATATAAGACAAAATCCATAGTTCCCTTAAGATAATGAAAATTTGGTTTTACTACCTAATTACGGGAACATTTTTTATTATATTGATATCAAGAACTCAATAATTCAAAAATCATTAAAAATATATAACGTGTTATATGGTTTATTAAACTATTAACCATTCCTCTAATTTGTTTGATTAAATGGTTTACTATACTCATTAATATATAAATTAATTCTATATCAAATATAAGTAAAAATAATATAACTTTGTTTAGATCCAAATTACCTAAAATTTTAATTTATATTCTTATTTTATGTTTTTAATATTCTATTATTTTTTTGTGATATTCTAAAACATAGAAAATAAATATTTTTCCAATCATACTCATTTAAAAATAAAATTTCAAAATATCTACAACTGAATCAATAGGTTATATTTGCGTTGATCCAAATATAATACCATCATCAAAAATATGGAAAATAATGATTTATTTAAAATCATTTATAAAAAGTAGCATTAGATATATTTCTCTCTGAATAATTGTTTTACCAAATTCCAGTTAATATTTCATACTAGGGCCCATGGGACTGTTTATGTCCATAATTCTTCTTTATAAGTCTAAATACATGTCCTGGAGGATTTTTATTTCCAAACAGGGGGATTTTCAAAATTAGAATCCTCCTATAAATATCAATTACAAAAAAACATTATATCCATTTGAAAATGTTTTGATTTAATATAAAATGCATTTGAAATAAGAATATGAAATGCTTCAAATATAAATACTAGAGTATTTGATTCTTCACAATCCATTCCAACTTGTGGATTATAAACTTTTTCAACTAGAATATCATTATTTCTTACTATATATCAATTTTAATAACACTGATTATAGAAACTAATTTTACACTAATTACAGAATTATTATAAGATCATTTAACTAGGGTTCAAAATTTATTCCATTTTATGTATTTGAGTTCATCCTGTATTGTATTTTCCCAATTTCAAACCAATAAATATTTATCAGTAGCTTTAGCTTAAAACTATGATCAAACCGCACACTACTGAAAATTATTTATTTAGGTGATTTTAGTTATAATAGGCTTATCTACATCAGTAATGATATATTCAGTAGGATGATTCTTAAGAATCAACTGATTCCATGCATTAATAAAAACATTTTTATTCACTAATAGATTAATCTATTTATTAAGGTCAATCATCAAAAAATATTCATCAGTTTAACTATTATAAAATGAACAATCCATCATCATTTGAAAATAATTTTTTGAAATAAATTACAATTATTTGGATAGAAGAGGTTTGTAAAAAGGGTTTATATTATTAAATTTATGATATACTATTTCATCAAAACTATGTGTATATTTATAAAAAACGCTATAAATCATTCTAGTTTTAGAATATCATATAATTATTCCATCATTGGATTTTGGAGGAAGTTTATGTAAATTATCTTCAGTAATCAAAATGATCAATTTTAATCCTAAAACATTAAAGTAGTAACATTTTAGATTTATTTTGGACCTCATTTCCTATGGTGTTTTAGTGATTGTAATTATCTTATTAAAACTAAATTTATAGTATAATAGGAAGTAAAAAATTATATAACCCAAAAACCATATATGAACTGAGTATTCAATCAATATGGTTCTTGTAATTTTTACAATATTTCTAGTTCTTCATTCAACTACACCTTTTTTAGAGTTATAGGTGCATTAATGATATGTATTATACACTTTTTCAAAAAAAAATATATATTCAAAATATGGATTTAAAAATTCTTCACCTGGATATCTATGAATAGTTATCAATGATATAATTTTAATATTTTTAACTCAAGATACATAATTTTTTAAAGAAAAAAAGTCTTTAGACTTATTTTCTTGAATTTAGACCCATGTATATCTAGTTTAATTATAAAATAAAAAATATAAATAATATTTTCCAATGATAATTATAGATTTTCTAAAAACAAATAAATCAACATGTTCTAACTATAAATCATTATATGTTGAGACTTTCCAAATATATTTATACCTTGAATTACGATACTGTTCAAATTCACATAGATGATAAAAATTAATAGAATAAAACTTGTTTTTGATAGATCTCTAACTAATCCTTTATTAGATAGTTTATCTAAATTTATAAAATTATATCATCATAATAATGTATTCTAAAATCAATATTGGTCTTCCATTTTACTATGATAATGTAGATCTTGGAGTATAAGGTAATCTATATTTTGTTTATAAACATTCTCATTATGATATTTAGATAAAATGAATTCATATATTGAAATATAAATAGTACATTTATTATTTCTCAATATGACCTGCTTTCCCTCATAAAAAATCAAATTACACTAATATGTTTTTTCTTATTAAATATAAAAAAATATCATTTTATATTAAATCTTTAATAAGATGAATAATATTTCCTCTTCCGAAAATATCTCTTTGATCATTATCCCAAAATGTAACCTTCTGAAATTTAATTTTTTATATACTATTATTGACATATTTTTTCATAGTTATACATCTAGAACAACCACTATCGATGCATCATGTGTTGTTAATTTTATAAATTATAATTTCTATAAAATAAAAAGATTAGTATTTTGGAACCCAATCATGCATTGATCAAGCCTTATTTTTAAAAAATAAAATTGGATTCCACATTTGCACTAATTTTCAATATTAAGAAGTTGTAAATTATTTGGAAGCAAAATATTTACGAAAAAATAATTATTCTACTTTATTTATGAAACATCTATTCTTCAAATTTCAAAAAAATACTAGTTTATAAAAAATGAGGAATGTTTTAGAATAAATTATTTTCTATGAAAAATAGTAGTTTTACTATTATAACTCATTATGAGTAAATTCTTATATGGTTTTATTTATATAAAAATTGTATTAAAACATTCATTCATATTAGTTAAAATTTGTTATATATTTTACATATTTTTTTTTAAAAATTCATTTTTACAACGAAAATTGTTTCAATAATGAAAATTATACTAAATTATGTTCTTAAAATTCTTTGGAATGATTATTATTTTTGGGATTTGATTTATCTAACTCCTTTTAAGGATTAGTTTTCTCAAAATTATTTACCTCTAAATATTTTTATAGATTTCAAATCTCAATTGTAAGTATAGTTAATCATGATTTTTAATTATCTAATCTTCCTCAGTAGTATCATGATTTTTAGAATCCATGTAATTTTGGCGTTCGAAAGGTTTTCAAATATATAAAGTTCCTTATAACAATTAATTCATTTTTTTTCTTAAAATTAATTATATTTATAATAATATGAAGTATATTTATTTAAATTATTAATCTTGGGATAATTATAATTTAATTTATGCTTATTTACGTTCAATTTAAATACGTTGTCTAGAATGATATTTTAATTCTTTGACATTTTATTATAGAAACTATTAATTTTTTATTCTTTAATTTCATTATATATATAATTTTCGGCTGAACCATCACTTCAACTTGTGCTTCATGTGTCAGATTCGTTCTGATTGTTTGTAATCTTATGTCTATTTGATTTATTATATCTTTATTCTGAATTTTAATCCTCCTATAATTTCTTCTAGTTTTTCAGATAAACCAATCTTGTATGAACAACCTTCTTTCACCAAAAAAATTACATTAGATGAGTTTTACATATTACTTATTTCCTTAAGACATTACCTATAATTTTAAAATAAATCATTACTCCCAACTATTTTATCCATCATCTTTTCTGAATGAAAAAAATTCATTCTGACTTTATTCATATGAACTAATTTATTTCTCAACTACAAGTCTCCTTTTCATAAAATGAGGAGAACCTTTGTAAGCTCATTTTATTTTTTAAAAACAACTAATCATGGACAAAATTAAACTCCTCAAGTACTCTTTTTCATTTTCTCATCATCAATCATCAACCTAACCTATAATTTCAAGAGGGTAAAAATAAAATCATGATTTCAAATTTTTTATTCTCTTCTTATCATCTAGGGAATTCATTTTAGATTCCCAATCTCTAGACACGATTTCTGTAATTATATCAACTAAAATCTCATATACAAGATATATATCTATGTGGTATTGTAAAATTCATAATATGATCCTAAATGTCTGATTCAACTTTGTAATAAATTCACTAAGTAGAAAATCGAAATCATGATAGTATACAAGATGAATGGATCTTATCATTTTAATTACATTAGAACATCCAAAATGTGCAATTTCCAGCATCATATAATTACTATTTGTATCTTGAAATGATGTTTCGTGACACAATATTTTTATATTTATAATATAATTAAATGTAATCGAAACATATAATTTACCCCATATTCTAATTTATATTTATTGGTAAAATAAGAAAAAACCTTTTTAGAAATATTACGATTTTTGGTCAACATTAATAAGTCATCATCTATGGTGATAATAAAATTATCCATTCTATTTTTCAAATACATATAGACATTATCATAAAATATTGTTTTTGTCTATGAATTAAATTGCAATGCGTAAAAACAAGAAATGATCATTTTTATAAAAGAATTTTTTTACAAAACAAAAATTAGTGTAATAATAGTACAAAAAATGCAAACACGGAAGATTTATTAATATAGAAAAAATTGGTAAAAATAATATTTATGAAGTATAACCATCTACGATACTAATTGAAGGACTATTGAATTTATAACAACAATAAGAGCATGGTGGTGGATAAAATCAATTTATAAAATGTTCAATAATTAAAATCATAGCCATAATTATTATAGTTTATCTGAAAAAATTATTTATCAGAGTTAAGAATAATTAAAATAGAAACATAGATTATATAGAAAATAATAATTTAGTAATGGTTAATAATACAAAAAATTTATATTAATAAATAAAATAAATATATTATCTTATAGAAACATGTAAAAGAAAATCATAAATAATACAAATAATTACATGATAATTATAATAAAAATTTTATTATTCCTTAATCATAATTTTGATGGACATAAAAAACTATGACATTGAGTATCCATTATTTTCCACTAAACTTTATTTTCTGTATTTCTAAAGTAAAAAATCCCTTGATCTAAAATATTGAAATAATCACTTTCTTCCTCTCCATATAAGACCTTGATCTACCTGATCTGAAGCAGCAGTCTTTCCACCACTAGTATGCCTCGATCTATAACCAGTTTGAAAACCATGAATAAAATTAAAGAATTTTTAATGGAATTTAAAATCATAAGTTTAATTCCATAGAATGAAAAACTCTTTGAATGTCTACAAAGAGAAACCAATGTGAGGTTGCAATAGAAAAAACTATACAAGGGTTGAGTCACAAAATAATCAAGTCCCAACTCCTAGAATCCATATATATTAATTGGAACATATATAATGGTCACATTATATGATTCTTTGAGTTGGTTTCTATATCCATAGTTGAGATCTAACTTAACAGTTCATCAAGTACATCTCCATCTAATTCCATTTTAAAAAGACCGTTATAATGTTGTAAAATGTTTTCAATCCAATATAAATAATTATAATAATATAATTATAAACATTATTTGAATGGAATAATTTTTTTTCAAGTGAATAAAAAATATCCCAGTCTAATGAATCAGACATAGTTAGTCCGATATACTAAACTATTTCATTCAGACTAACTATAATAAGTCTATCTGAATGCCTAAACTCTGTAAGTCCAATAAATTAAGTGTTGTTATTCTAATAGACTAGACGTAGTTAGTCCGACAGATCATACATTAGTAATTCTAACTGACTAAAATTCATTAGGGAATTTATATTCACTAGTTTATAATTATTTTTATAACCAGTAAAATAAATATTTTTCTTACAAAACATTTTTATTAAATGGGAAATATTAATATAGAAAAATATGGTATTTAATAAAATGTGTTGTGATTATAATAAAAAAAAAGATAAAACTTTAGAATATAAAAATTTTGATTCAACATTTTTATAATTAGATATTTGAAAGAGTATTATTAAAAATAAAATCATATGAATGAAACCATATATACATTTGAGAGTTTATTTTTTCTTTGAAGTTATCTTGGAATTGATGTGATTATTCTAACAATGACTGGATATAGGAATATTTTTTGGAAAGGGTTCTAGAGTGAGTAAATGGAATAAAAATTAATGGTTAAATCTAATTGTAAGGGCATCATTTAATGGGGTATGTGAGACACTTCAATAAGAGTCGAAAATGGGATCTTATTTGGAAATTCTCATCATTTTGTGATAATTTCCTGAGACAATTCAAGTGTAAACGTATCCAAATGTGAAGAGTAAAGTGTTTAGAAGAAAAGGATAAAACTACTTATATCCATTCATTTTTATACAATGTAATTGTGATTTAATTCGTTTATTTTTTTTTCAATTAAATTTTTTGAAAAATTTACAATTACCCAAATAATTAATTTATAACCTAAGTAGTACCCATTAAAAAAGAAACATTTGATTATATCCTTTTAAATAAATTATTATTTTTAATTTAAAAATTTAAATTCATTTTTAAATGTAACATATATTTGTTTTAATCGTTAATTGTAAAATAAATATAATAAATCATATCAAAACTGCATTTAGTAAAACAAATTAATCTTTAAATATATATATATATATATATGATATATTCACCAAGGATACTTCATTTGACGACTTTATTCTATATATTATAGAAAAATAAAAAAATTTAGGCCTTATAGAAAATAAAAAACCAAATTTTAACATCGAAGAACTTAAATATAGAAAAAGAACAAAATAAATTTTTAAAATTAAGCAACACTTGAATTTATTTATAAACATTATAGGTTATAAAATTATTACTTCATATTATATTTTAACAAAAAAATTTTAATTCTATATATATATATATTATTACTAAAATTGGGTTAAAATTTTCTATGATAAACCTAAATTAATATAAAATCAGAATAGTATAATATTGGTAAAAACTATATTTTTCCACTGAAAATCAACTTTTTAATAAAAAAATACTAAACCATACTAATTAAATTTTTATAATAGTAATTCAGTAAATTATTATTTTATAAAATATTTATTAAACATGTTTTAAATATTATATTTAATAGAAAAAACATAATATAATGAAAATTTATTGTATTGAGAATAAAATTATTCAATATTAACCCATTTTAGTAATTAACTTTCTTAATATATTAGAGCCTAATATGAATGAATTTATTATCAATCTATAAATAATTTATATATAGTTTATATATTTTTTAAATTTGGTTTATTGTTTGACATAGGTTATAGAAAAAAGTTTGTATTTGAGAGGTTTCAAAATCTATGGCCTTTACATCCACTCATACACCAATTATTTTTTTCATTAGAAATTTATTTATAACATTATAACAATGATAGATAAGGGTTTTCATAATATTTAAATGACTAGAGATTTAATTTATAATGTAGTATCAACCATATTAATTTAAATGATATTATGAACCTCATTTTTTCAATCCTAATATGGATACGAAAATATTACATTTCTTTAAAACAATATGAGTTTAACATCATTCATGAGTTGGTATCGTAATTCCTCTAGTGGGATGATTTTTTATAATGGCTCATAGCCTTCCACGTAATAATAGATATATATTAGTTTATTTGAAGTATGCATTTTAGGTCCTTATTCTCACAATACATGTGGACTCCATGATAGGAGATTTATTTAATGAAAAAATAAAGGTAAATTCCCATCAAAGATGAATTAATAAGATTAAAATGAATAATATTCCAATAATCATCATAAAGGGATACAATTATAATAAATGAGTACATCAAATCATTAGGGTGTTGATTTTATTCTCTAGGAAAATATCATAGGCCTATAAGAGTGGTGAAACTATATTTTAATTGGATATTTTATAATCATGAGTGGAGTCTGAGTGTATCATTTTCAGTTATTTTTCATGACTAACATCATGTGGTATGGATAACATAGGACGTACATTTTCACATGTCTTAGGTGGTTTCATTGATTTTTATCCTCACTTTCTATTGGGTTAGGAGATTATATCTCATTATACCAAAACACTATAAAATCGAGAAAATGAGTATTATTTTCCACTATTTAATTAATATAAATAATTTTCCTATCTAAAAAATCATGGATGTGATGGACAATCCTTAAACATGTGAAACAATTTCACCTTCCTTTGACACCATCCATTGGATTATTTTTCCCAATTGTTTTTAATATATTATATAGAATATTTTGTTTCTTTATTATCTCAAACACCAAATCTACTATAAACTCTATCCATCACTTATTTTGTTAGTATAGATGTTTGTAAATACATGAGATATTAATAATAACTCCTGATAGTTAGGTGAGAAAAGCCACATGGTTTTGTTTGCGAGCTTCTATCCCTCTATTTTCACAATACAATATTTCCCACCATATCCATTATTACAATCATACTAACTTTTTATGTCTATTATCCATTTTTGTATTTTATAAATAAAATTTTAATAATTAATATCAGAATTGGTATTTCAAACTTTTATAAACAAATTTCAAATAATATATTTTATTTATTTAATATTTTATTTTTTATAATTTATGATTTCTAAAATTTTCATTATTTATTATACTATCATGTTTTCACAATTTCAGAAACCCATATTTAAAATATTAATCATATTTATAATTCAAAAAATATTATTATATCATTATTATAAAATATGAATTTTTTTAGGATAAATATTATTTTTCTAAAAAAAATAATCAAATTGGTATATATATATATTAAAGTATATATAGTAATTTATTAATATATAAAAAATATATTTCCAAAAATATAATTAAATACTTTTTTTAAATGAAAAACATATTTTTAATTTACAAAATATTTATAAATGTTTTTAATAAATAAATTATTAACTATATTTTTTTTATAAATAAATTATTAAATAAATACTTAATTAATACAAAAAAATTTATTGGGATGTTAAATATTATTGATAATTATAGAACCCATTATAATACCCAACCTTAAATGTTTCTAGTGGAAAATGAGTTGTATCAGGATGTGAAGATAATATGTTTTTTGTATGCATGTCTACCGATTTGATTGGAATGATGGTTTATAATAGTATTTTAATAATCATAACAACATTTTAGTATATTTTCGATACATAAGATATTATTTTATAAAGAATATTAAATATTTTTATGAGGTTAATGAAAAATTAAAAATTTTATGACTACATAAGAGGATTAACACTTATTTGAAACAAATCCATTAGATCTCCTTTAATGGGATATTGGGTTGGTGTTTTGGAATACAAAAATCTATAATTTGTTAGTAGTTAACTTTTTCAAAGAAATTGAATGATTTTTGACAATATATATGGATTAATGTTGTGTGATGAGGATAAATAAGTGTTCCCTTTTATAATTGATGCGATGTGCACTCTTATATGGTTTAAATATTAAATAAATATTTGATAATGTCGATGTCCAAATGGCACCAAACTGATAATATTGGAACAAAAAATGTTTATGAGTTGACATTACCATATAAACTAAAATTTGAAAAGTTTTGAATCTCATCTATAATATTATAATATTTAACTCCAAATTAATCTTGCTGACAATTACTATAATATTAAAATATTATACCATTGAATGGTTAATAATGTTACTATAAAATTACAAACAATGTTTAAATGTACCATCGATATTGAATTAAACAATATTAAATTCCATTGGTATTATTTAATATTTTTTCTGATGTCTGTATCATTTAATAAAATATTATTTAATATAAAATATCATTTGTGAATTTTTAAGTATAGTCATTTATTTTCCATTATATATATTAATAAATAAATTTGGATAATTTGAATTCTATGATTTTAAAAACCCAATATTCCATATTGATCTTGAAAATTATTATGTCGCAATATATCATTAAAGTTACATCGCATTTAATATTTTTATAGATTTACTATATTTTTTATTTAATGGAAAAATAATGCATCAAAACAGTATAAGATATTTGAGTTATTATATAACTAAAAAATTGATTAATAATTTTGTATTATGAAAAAAATTACCTTGCGGTAAATTTTCATTCATAACATTAATTTTCCAATATATATAAACAAAAGTTATTTTAAAAATAAATAGAGTGGCATTACGTAATGTTAATTGATTTAAATAATATATTTTGCATTTATAAGGAAATGTTTACCTTAAACTTATCCATTTTATTCCTACGATGATAAGGTTATTAATAAAATCTGACAATAAATTTTATGATGTAATTTTTTTCACTTCCACTTACTATTAACATAGATTATCCTAGTTTAAACTTTATCTAGGTGATATATTTTATCGCATTTACTATTTTTATTGAACATTAATAAAATTTTAAAATCTAAAAAATTTTAAAATCCTTATTGTAAAAAATTAATTAAATTTAGAAAATCCAATAACTATAACTAAAGGAAATTTATTTTAATGAAAATTGAAAAAATGTGAGTAAAAAAACATTTTAGAAAAGTATATTTTCATGCATTACACTAGAATTATTATTGCCAAATGTATAATAAAAAAATCGGGTGAATGTTAAAAAAATTTATTTAGTGTATAATAAATACATTTCATTAAAATTAATCACCAATATTAAATTATTTAATGATATTATAAAAATATTTTTGAAGAATAAATATTGTCTTTCATAAAAACATATCCTTTATTTTCAAATTATTTATATTTTCATATTTAAATCATTGTAAAAAAAATTAATTTTACACATGTGTAAAACATAAAATTTCATAAATTATATAGTCTTATCCAAACCCTAATATCCAATGGTTAGGTTCTGATAATATTATAATAATATGTTGTGGTTTTTATAAATTCATTATTTTAAGTAACACATACAGTCAAGGAAAATTAATTTAACTAGAAAATATATATTTTTTAAATATCAGTGTGTCACATTATAAAAACCATCAAATAATTTCTCCATAAAAATTACATCATAAAGATAATAAATATTCAGGGTACTAATTCTTCATCTTATAATTTTATTCATAATAAGCTTCCTCGAAATGGTAGTTTCTACACAAAAAAATCATCTATATGAGTGTTCTAGTTTCATAGAACATAATATCTAGGATGAAGATTTTCTACTAGAAGTTCCTAATAATAAATTTCATTTACATGTGGTATGACCTTTGAGATTATTAAAGTTTCATGAAAGGGTATGTACTTCCATATGATAGATATATGAAACATATATTTATTTTAAGAGATATTTGGTTGGAGGAACAGTTGATAAGATACAATTCCAATATAATAAATAATTTAATGATGATTGATATACCTAAGGTGTAATAATCCATTATTTAAAAATAAATTCTCCCCCTTCTAGGGAGGTATTCAAAGAAATAAAATGGAACAAATGTCAAAATCTAGATCATTCCAATGATTTTTTTCATGAACATTCATGTCAAATATTATATGATCCTATGTGCTATTGTGGGGATCCAAACATGTCTAACATTAAATAATATATACTATTTCCCAACTGATATCATTCCCTAAATCCATACTAACACATTGGAGTTATCCACTTCCTACCATATTTGGGTTTGTGAATATCCATATGAATGATATAGTGAAAGATATTACTTCAAGAGACTATCACCAAATGATTTCTTTAATGAAAAAAAACATTTAAATTCTTATAGAATGTTATCATCATATATTTCAGATATTTTGACATCCTCTCAGAAATCCCATCAATATTAGGATGATAAGTATCACTGAAACATAACTCTACACCCAAAACACATTGATGACTTCCACCTAACTTCATGTTACACCTAGGATACTGATCAGATACAAATGATAGTAGTACAATAATAAATATTACCAAATCCATAATGAATAAATATTATATTATCAAGATGGAAATATTCTATAATATTGATAATGTGTGCCTACATAATATGAAAATCGATAAGAAATAGTAATGAATTATACCCTTTAGATTTTTTGTGGTTTCTGATGAAAAAATTAATAGTGATGTTTTCCAATTTCCATTCTTGTGTAGGTAGTGGTTGTAAAATCCCTATATATTATTTATAACCCACCATATTTTCTCAAATACCAAGCACTGAGAAACATACTATGCAATATCTCTCTTTATGCCACCCTGTAACATCGAAATATATTTTGAATAATTTTTTATAAATAATTTAATATGTGTGATATTATTAAATTCACTCGATAGTAAAAATATTTTATTTTATAAAAATAACTATTTATTCGTTCATTATACATATCACCATGTTAATCATTTCTTACACTCAAAAGTGATATGTTTTACATTTCACTCAACAATAAGTTTCTATAAGACAATATTTTATAATTATTTAAAAAATATAGTTATAAACTATCCATTTAACATAGTAATATGAATTGTAATACCTAATTTAAAAATATTATTTATAATTTATTTATATAAATTATACAAATTTTTAATTAAAAGTAATTTTCTTGGTAAAGTCGTTATAAATTTTACAATACTATTTTCTCAAATGAACCATAGTTTATGTTCTTATATGAACAAATTAAAATAAAATTTAGTCACATTTAGAAATTTAATTTTATTAAATAAACATAATTTTTGAATTTAGAATATCATAATTATGTTACGGTATGTTTTTATATATTTCTGAGAAACAATAATTTTTAAAGAATAATGAAAAATTTTGAATTTAAATTCAAAATTTCATTTTCATATAATATATATATATATATTGATATATTATAAATTAATTTGGTTTTAAAGTAATATTATAAAAATTATTTATGAAATAACCCAATTTATTTAAATGGAATAAATTTCACATTAAAATTAAGTATAAATGAATTTCAATCTTTTGAATGTTTTTTATTTTAGAAACCCACATTGAAATCCAATCCATGGTAGTAATTTTAAATTAAATTCTCAAACTTATGTAATTGGAATATGGAAAAATGAATTTTATATTTTCTGTCAGAATAATATATATTTTCTAATACGATCAACTTCGTTTTTGACCAAAAATGATAGAGTAATGGATTTAAATTAATGTAAAAGATTATATTGATATTAAACATAATATGGGAATAAACCATGTAATGAAGTGACCAAATGACATATAAACATTCCGAATAGCATTTTAGGTTCATGATTATTCCATTAAACTTCCATTATTGTGTTTTGTGTTTATTTGGATGACTTTTTTAGATAAAAACATGGGTACACTGAACCTGTTTTCCAAAATACCATGTGTGTCATTTCCGTCACCTATAAAGGCCACCACATCTCCCACTTCATCAAACCACTAAAACCTTCTAGGTTTGGCCAATATCTTCCTAATAAAATTTAATAAATCCCTATATTATTCCATTATGCCTCCATTTAGTATGAAATCAATCTAAATAATCCCATTCGATATAACCAAAATGTGTTTCCCAGAGAAAGGGTAATGTCCTTCCTCGGGCACCTTTATCTTATTTTCATTATCCATCCCTAAAATCTAATTATAGAATGATAATTTAAAGACACCAGTATACTCAACATACTAATATTTTTTTATGATAATGGTTCTACATACACTTACACACACTTCCATCTAATTGGTAATATACATACTGTTTATATAAACGACGAACTATCGCCTCACGAAATGAAGTATGATTGCTTTTCCTTTACCACCTTTCATTGATTGGTATTATGATGTACAAAATATTTATATATTATATATATGATACATATTATTTCTTTAGTCTTATTTAATTCTATTAAAATACATATGTTTTATACTTCACATTTTGTGTAAATACGATAATTTTGTTTGAGAAAGTGTGGACTACCGCCCCTCAAAGTGATAATATCCATTCACACACAACATGGAAGGTATTAATAATGTTTTTAGTAAACACATCTGAGATATATAAAATAATAATGCAAATTTAATTATCTTATATACTTATTTATAGATATATATATATATATATTTATCTCATTTACTTTCATTATTTCAATACAACAACAAAATGTAAACAACGTTCATGCATATGTATAGCCTTCCATATACATGAATAGTTAAATTCATTTCATAATAATATATTATATATATTATTATAATATACATATAATGAATATAAATTATTTTTATATAATGGTTAACATTCAGTATAAGGACAAAAGTTATAAAAAATTATGACATATGTTAAAACTATATCGATTATTACCTGAATCATAACATTATCATGAAATTGTTAATAAGAGGGTAATATAAAGTGATAATAAAAACATATATTCTACTATATATAATAATTTTTTTTGGAAATATATGTATAAAAAACATATATTTATTATAAATGTAGTTTTTATGAGTATAACGAGATTTAAGACACAAGGTAAGGAAATTTTATCAAACATTTTATTTCATTGAGATACATGAATTATTCACAACCCATTCATTCTATGTGGAATGTATAATTCCCATTAATTAGTTATATTTTTATTATATTTAAATTTAGGCATATATATTTTAAATTTATTGATCATTCCTTCATGGGGTTTATGTTTCAATGGTAACCAAATTGGTAAAGTAATTTTGTTTCCAATTTCCATCTTTGAGATACATGACATGTTATGCTGAAATATTTTCCCATGTGATGAATATAATTACAATAAAATTTTATATAATTAATATATTTATTTTAAATATATTTTAATCGTTATTTTATTTAATTTTTTAAATGGAGGGTATGGTTTAATGTTACCAAGTGGTAAGAGTTTATTAAAATAATATCATCACTATTCGAGATTGTTTATATTTATAATACCTCTGATAAAATATGATTATTAATATCCCAGGAAAAATAATAAATTTTATCATCATATGGTTATTCATGATATATTGGTACCATTGTTCATATCATTGGTACACAAGATAGTCCATAAAGTTTTTTTAAGATATATTGACTTTACCCTCTCTTTAGTAAAAAATATGTATTCATTTAATCCATGATTAAAACAAATCTAAAATATATTATAATATTCTCCTATGATTGTTAAAATACATTTAAACTAGTATTTTACCTTTTATAAATTTTAAGTTAATCTTCTTATAATTTTCTAGTGAAGGAATTATTCAAACAATTTTCAAAACAAAATTATTTTATAATATATATGGATTTACCCACCATCCTGACCATCATTACCTTGAATCATCCTTTACAAGATTAAAAAGATATTGTTTATAGAATAGTGGTTTTTCCTAAAATTATGGAAAATCAATTCTTTAATGTGATTTTCAATAGAAATGGTTTTAAAAAATGTATAATGCCTAAACACTATTTTAAATTATTTCCAATGATTCATTTAAAACATATCCACGTGTTTTTAAAAAATCGTTTTGAAAATGTTTTAAATATGTATTTATATTTTTCTATGGTTTTTTAAATGGAAGAGGTTTTATTTTACTTTTAAATAATCCTTTGTAAATTTTCATTTTTATTTTAATTAAAATGTTTTCTATATGTTTTTAAAATTTATAACTAATTTTCAAAAGAAGAAAAATAAATTACCCATAATGCCTTAAAAAATATACATAAAAATTATTTTCCATATATGATGGAATACATTTTTGTTACCTATGTATTTATATTAAATTTACATAGGTTACATTTAGATAATTTATTTAGAATGGTTTATATTTTGATGGAATTATTTTTATGTAAAAAAGTTTCACTTTCATGAGTTATCTGTTTATGAAACATGTTCCTCTCCGATAGGTTATATTATTATAAAACTTATATAACTTCAACAGGTTAATATTTGATAAATGATTATGAAACCCACTTCCTTTCACTGGTTATTTTTTGTATTAAATTAATATAAAACCTATATATTTTTCATTGGTTATTTTATGATTAAATTTTGAGGATATCCATTTCATTTCAATGGTTATGAAATGATATTTATAAAATCTATAACTTTTTATGGGTTTGGGTATGATGAATGTTTTATTATCCAATGGAAAAAGTATGTATTATTTTATCATGTGATATGTGGGACCTATATGTCCCTCAAATTAATAAAGTAATGAAAAATTGTTTATGAGTTGAAAAGGTTACACAGGAGTGAATACAAATCACGAAACTAAAGGTTAAACTGTAGCGAATACCATGCCTAAAAACAAGATAGAAACAAAAGCCTGAAATAATAGTCTATACATGTGGGCATCTAAATCCCAAAACAAGAGGTTACATAGATGGGAATCCCAATACCGATGTAAGTACGTAGGTGATTATTCCAATCCTATCTGGTTACAAAGATCTTAGTAGGAATCATTGAAATTGGATTTCTATAATCTTATATGTATGCCACAATTTTATAAGTTATTACTATGTTTTTCTTGAATGGATTCTGTTGTTTTTTCCTTATGATATATATACTATGAACTTCAAATAAATATTACATTACTCATGATTATGATCTTTGATATTCAGGGTATGAAATTTCAATGATCATGATCACATTCTCATACCCTTATCATCATGAATATATTTATATATCTCTATTTTTTTTCTCATACCTAGAATCTACACTCAACCATTTTTTGTGTTCCCCTCCCCAGGATATGAAGATATATATCATGTAAAATATTTCTAAAATGTTTAAAGTCTTGGAGAACCTATTGGGATATAAGGTAGATCACTTATCTAATAGTTTTTAGATTTCAATTTTTCCATAGGCATAAAATTAACACAGTTATATATAATCAATTTATGTGATGTTTTAGGTATTATAAAAAAGTTATTTAATGTATATATATGTAAACAATCTATTTTTATTGTTGATGTCAAAGTGAATGTTTAGTCAACCATATGATACTATAATGATAATAATTTAGTGATATCCCTAGGTATATTTCTAAAGATATCTATAGGGTTGTATCTAAAGATAAGGATAATGAAAAGATACCATTTAAGAAAATATCATGGAATTTTGATAAAGGATAGAGTAAGTGGTATCCTAGAAATATATCCTTATCTTGATACTATAACTCAGTGTGGTTAGGGAACATATGTTTCTCTTTATGATAACTATGTCTTACTATAAACTTTTAGTTTTACTCTATGGCTGGAACCTGAAGGAATAATTTTAATGATCATTGAAATGGAAAATGTAATGATTCTACTCCTCAAAAACAAAATTTTATGGGATATGGAAAGAAAAATCTCATTGTTATTGTCTCCAAAATTTCCTAGGTTATAAACCATTTTGGACCCCCAAATACGAAATAGAGAGAACAATAGTTTTCTGAGTCCTTCAAGAGGAAATGCTTTCCTTCTTTCATAAGATCTTCTGATGCCCATGTTTTTTAACAATAAATTAGTACCATTAAAAAAAATATTCTCCTTTCTCTGATTTTTATAACCTGATAAAGATATTATATATTTTTATCAATTAGAAGATGAAGAAGATCAGTGGTGGAATCTAATAAAAAATACAACGCAGAAATATGAAATTGAATCCGTAGATTGTGATGACTTCAAGAAAATATATTTCAATAATAACATTGATTGATTTCATAAGAATAATATTGAAAAGGGAATCCTAGAGATTAAGAAGAAGGCTACTGAATCTGTTAATGATTATGATGAAACTTTTACAAGGCTTGTAGTGTACTCTTTAGGTATTATCATCCAACCCAAAAGAAAAATTGATCAATTATTTGATGGCCAAAATCATATTCTTCAAAAGGCCACTCCTATAAGATACTTTATCAATAATTAATAATTTTTTAGATTTTTTATAAATGTGGAAATAGAGGTTATAGTTGTGTATCAATATTATGTATTTGATAAGAAAATGAATATGGAGTTCAATGGGAAATAAAACTACCATAGAGAAAAGAAAATATTAGAACAATTATGCACAAACTATGGGATGAAACATTGAAGGAATTGTCAAAAGGGGACAACTAAATGTTTTATTTTTGGAAGAGATGGTCATCGAGTGGAAGCATTTTGATTAGATGAGAGGAAGTTAGCTAATGGTTCAAATATTGAGAAGTTCATACAAAATTCACCTCCCACACTTCACTATTTAAATTTGACAATGAAATTTTATGTAAACACTTTTATAATTTTTGAAATTTTTTTACATTAAACCCCAGATTTTAGTCTAATATAAGGGATTAATTGAAAATTAATTTCATCCACATATTTGATTAATTTTTTTTAAATATTATTCATGTTTTTAATGTTTATAATTAACAATTCCTAATAATTTTAACTTATTTTTTTTACCATAAATATAATTGAAATTAATTTTGTTAATTATAATCATTAAAACTAAATTATGATTAATAATGGAATAAACCATAATATTAAGGTCCAAAATGACATATCCAGTTGTCGCATACTCATTTTATGGGCATTAATAATCCATGAACATTGAATTGTTGATTTTTTTTGGTTTGTTATGACTTTATTTAGCTATAAACGTTTTTACTCCAAACTTGATTTAAAAAATACCATGTAATTCCTTTTCATCCCCTATAGCAGGACACCACCTCTCCCACTAACTCACACATATCAAACCACATAAGTTTAGCGAATAAATTCCCAATAAACTTACCAAAAATTCCTCCCTTTCACAATTCATCATCCATCTTCGCATAAAAAATCCAAAAAAAATCCCATTTGTGAAAACCAATTTGAGTTACTAAAATAAGTGGTAATATCCTTCCTCAAAATCATTTATCTTATTTTCATTCCCCATCCATACACTCTCCATATTACATGATTTTATAAAAACACCAATAACATAAATATTTTAATATTTTTTATGAAAATAGTTCTACAAAAACTTATATACTCTTCGATATAATGGGTAATGAACATATTGTTTATGTGTATGACTAACTATCACCACACGAAACAATGATCCTATGTTTTTTTCTTTAACACCTTTCATGGTTTGGTATTATGATATAAAATATGTTTATATAAGATATATATGATAAATATTATATATTTAATCTTATTTAATTATTTTACAATACATATCTTTATACTTTCCATTATGTGTAAATATGATAATTTCATTTGAGTAAGTGTGGACTACCACCCCTAGAAGAAATGTTACTCATTCACACACTACTTATAATGTATTAAGAATGTTTTTAGTGAAATTATATGATATATATGAAATAATAATCATTATTTAATGATATCATATTCATATATACATGTAATCAATTTTTTATTTTCTTTAAATACGATAATAAAATGGAAACTGTGTTTATTCTTACTTACGGCCTAACGTCTCCATGAACGGTATATTCCATTTCATAATTCTATATTCTATTGATTATTTTAATAAAAATCAACATAATATAAATAAAATTCATATCATGTTTTACATTACAGAAATCATGAATATCTATAAGGACCAACTATATAACAAATTAATACACATAAGAAAATCCAAACAAATATTACTGGAAGAATAACCTTAACATGGAATTGTTAAAAAGAGGGAAATATAGTGTTGTAATAGAACCATAAATTTTAGAATATATAATAATATGGTTCTGTGATATATGTTTAATAAACATATATTTATAATGCTTAAATTTTCATTGTGTATGATAGGAGTAAGGACACACGGTAAGGGAATTTCAGCCCAATTTTTATTTTTGGCGAGATAAATTCTTTTTTTACAACCCATTCCTTTTGTGTGGTTTGTATATTGACCATGTTTGAATTATATGAATCTTATATATATTTATATCTATGTATGTGTATTTACATATCTATTTGGAGATCTTACTTTCATGGGTTTTATTTTAAAAAATGTATAGAATCAATAAAGTAATTTTTTTCGCAATTTTCCCTCATTGAGACACATGCCATGTTATGCTCATATATTTCTCCATGAGTTATATGTACAACACTAGAAATGTCATACCATTAATCCCATTATTTTAAAGATATTTTAATCTTTATTTAATTTCATTTTCATAAACGGGTATTATGGTTCCATGTTATAAAATGGTGAGAGTTTATTGAAACAATGTTATCAATTTTTAACTTTGTTTATGTTTATGCTTCCCTTGATGAGATATTATGATACACATCTCTTTAATAGTCATGAATTATCATCTCATATTGTTATTCATGATATATTTGGACCATTTATCAACTCTTTGTTACATAATATAGTTATAAAATTGTTTTTAAGGGAGAACGACTTTACCCTCTATTTGGTCTAAAATTTGTGTTCCTTAAAACCCTGATTTCCAAAAACAATGTTCTCAAAAAAAGTAAAATATTATCCCATGAAAATAATTTTCTACTAAATAATATTCTTTTGCAGTAAATGGTTTATGAAAATAAATAGTCTTTTCATTTTATGGTTGAGTAACCTTCCTAAATATTTTATAGTATAAATGGAATGTCTGGAATGTACCGATTTACCAATACCAATTACTATCATTACCTTAAAGAATCCATTATAAGATTATAAATTTATTTATAAAAAGTAATTTTTTTTTCAAATATTCTATAAATTCTCTATTTAAGTGATTTTCAATGAATTGTTTTTAACATTATTTACGTAAATATTTTTTAATGATTTTCAAATATTCTTTTATAAGTTATCAAAGTATTTTCATAGAAATGGTTTCAAAATCAATTCATGATTTAATTATATCTTTTAAATTATTTTTCAAATAATGATGTATTAAAAAAAATATCAAAAAATATTTATATGTTTTCATCTTTATTTTCATGAAAATGGTTTTTAAAAGGCTTTGTGTTTGAAAATTTATTTTACAAATTAAAAAATATATTTTCATGAAGCAAGGTTTTTAATAGATAATTAAATATTATTTTCCATCAAATATGAAATCAATTTGGGTTAGTCATTCTGTTCTAGTAAAAGAACCAAAGGTTTCATTGATATTAGTTCTCTGAATGGTTTATTTTTTATGTCATTACATGTATAACCAACATTATCTTACATTAGTTATATATGTATGTAGCCCATTCATCATCTATGGGTTACGTTCTTACAAAACTCATTTCAACTCAATGGGTTAATCGATGATAATTTATTATAAAACCCACTTATTATAACACATTATTCTAGGGTAAAATTATTATGAAAACTATATATTTTACATAGGTTATGATATGATTAAAATTTAAGATAAACTCATTTCAACAGTTATGATTTTATGTTTATAAAGTTCATCTTATTTTATATGTCATGTTATGATTCATGTTTTATGATCTTGTGGAATCTGTATGTAAGATTCTGTAATGTAAAATGTGTGACATATATCTCCCTCAAATTCATTGGGAAATGATAAATGTATTATGATCTCAAGAGGGTAAACATGAGGGAATTTGAAGCATGAAACAAGAGGGATCACGAGAGGGCATACCAAGCCCAAAAAATAAGAGGGAATATTATATCAAAAAGAAGAGGATACACTGATTTACATCCCAAGCACAAAACATTGGGTATGTGGGATGGAATACCAATCCCTGTGTAGGTACATGGTTTATTATCCCAAGCCTAAAATGTTTTGATGTTTAGGTTAGACATCATTAACATAGGGTTTTTATAAGAATATATGTATGCCATAAATTCTATGTCTTATTCATATGTTACACTCTCATAAATTATGTTATTTTTATCTTATTATTCATGTCTTATGAATATATAATACATATTCTATGATTCATTGTTATGATATTTCATTTTGAGGGTATGATCTTCTAATGATCAAGATCATGTTCTCATATCCATATGTTCCTGATTATGTTTACATATTTCTCGTGCTTACACTAAATGGGAAACTGAGCTTAACACTTTTAATGTTTCCTTCCCTAGTTAATGAACTTATATTTCATGTACAATTTGACTGAAACTGGTTCTAGTCATGGAAAACCTAGTATGACATAATGTATCACACTTTTGTACCATTGTTTATATTTCCATGATTCCATATGCACTAAAATAACATTTTTTTGGGAATCTGTTTGTGTAATGTTTTATATATTCGGAAATGTTATATAAGTTACATGTATTTTAATACTAGGTTTTTATTATATCCACCAAAAATATAATTTTAAATAACATTACATCTTTATACATCAGGGATGAATAGAGAATTAATAACAATTAGATTCTTCCAACATCTCCTTCTTCAAATATATTACTGTAGGGAAACATAGCAGGATCCTAAAACATCTTTTTACATCATCATTATAGTTGAGAATAGGAACATTTCACATCCTATTTTTCATATACACATTTTCCTTCTATGCCAAATTAATGCCCACATAGTTAGATCATTAAATACTCACTTGAGGAATATAATATTTCTCCCCTTATTTTAATAGTTTATGATCAACCAATTCCATTTTTATAAATATTTGATCATTGTTTCACTCATCAATGATAAGGTATAATGATCCTTTTTAATTAGAGCATATTTCACATTGTTCACTTTCATAAGATGGGAATGTATTAGGGTTTTATAATAATTATTAATTCCTATACATTTTATTTGATACATGTTCAACAATTGTTTGAGAGAAAATATAAAATTATCTTTTGTATCAATATATATGTCACATATTTCTTTATATAGATAATTCTTCAATATAAGTAATGTAATAATTTATGTATCTAACTCTAAATCATGAGATGGGGTAATATTTCTCATGGGATGTAATAGGCAAAGGACTTGAAAATAAATTTAATGAAATGAACGAAACATTGAGTCTTTTTATAATGAATCTTTTTCTATGGAGATATTTTCAAACTAGCCGTTAATCACAATTTTTCCACTTCTATGATTTGTATTTCAAAAAAAATTCATATATGGTTGTGATCAGTATATTATTTAGAGTCCGATAGAACCAAATTCTAATTTTTTTGAATTGTAACATACCCTTATGAAAATTAATATAGATTGTAATATAACCATTATTAATACTAAACCATATTTTTATTTTAATTTTTTAAGTTTATAAGATAATGAGATCTTGATTAATTTTTCATGCTGACATAAAAGGAGTTATAGTTTTAAAATTGTTATTTTTCTAATAAATTATGATTTTATTTAAAAATTTCATTAATAATATTAATAAAATTAAATTAAGAAATTGGATTTATATTTTTAATTATATGAATCATAAATTTTTTAGGGTGATTTTTTTTATTTTTTAAAAATACATGAATTTTTTGTGATTATTTAAATTCGATAATTTACGAATAATGAAATATAAATGAATTTATGTATCATGCTTGAGTCAATGAAAATGTACATGTCCCGTTTTTATAAATCACATTCCATTATTATTATTTTTGGTCAAATTAATCATTAATATTCATAGTCTTGTGAAAAAATATTAAACTAATTATAAAAATAATGTAATACCCCACCTCTTATCCACCGTATATACCACCCTCACCCCTATTTCTCATACACCACTCAAGATTTGTACATTGTCTATGTTCTATGAAATACCCTTTCCAATCGCCTAATTCAGATCCAAAAACTTTTGGTCTCACAAAAGGGCCAAATGAAAAGGCCTTAAGGATGATCTAAAGGATAAGAGATCAACAAGTGAAGATCCTCATTATTGTTGTTTTTGCGTTTTCTTCTCAATTATTTTATTTTGTTATACTATATGCCTATCCTCTTATCCAATTGGAATGAAATATCTATTATTATTTAGTTTATTTATTTTTATATTTTTATGGAAAAATTCTTCAATTTTATTATTCATCTCATCCTCTTATTCTAAAAATAAAAACATTATCTATGATTTGTCAATTTACCGACATCATGGATGATGTGTCTTAAATATCCTTTTATTCCTTAAAAATTAGTTATAAAACAATTTTAATGGTTGAAACAGATTTTAATGTGTATCATATATCCTCTTTCATTTTTTTGTTAACATATATACAAAATATTATTTTATATAATGAAACAAGATTGTGATTACCAATGAATTGTAAAAATGATCTAAAAGGATATCACAAGTAATTTATGTATTGATTCATCCTCATAACATATAACCAAAATGATTTATGGAATCATTTAATAGTCTGAAAAAATATTATTACAATTTCAATCAACTTTTTTAATTTAATTTCTATATGATTATATAATAAAATAAAAACCAGCAATGGAAATCATGTAAAGAACGCACCTGAAACAATTGGAGGAACAAAATAAAAAAAATTAAACGGGAAAATGATGTTATGAAATGATCATATAATGTTTTATAAACATGAATATGTTTCTATAAAATAATAATAACACAGTTTTAACCGTTATATATGAGTATTAAACATGTTATATGTAAGATGAACCTTAGGTAAGGGAATTCTTAACGCAATTTCCATTATTTGGGTTAACCGTATACTCCATTAGTTATATGGTTTCAAAATTGTTTGTGTGATATATTGTGTTTATATTGTGTTTAATTATGTGTGTTTATAGCTTATATACATATTCCATACACTATATTATATCTCACTTCAATTATATGATATTTGTAAGGGCCTTTTTTTTAAAATCCTCTCATAAAATTATGTTTTATAAAATTAAAAAGAAATGTTTTTATGAATTTATTCATGTTGTATGACTATATTTTGGTTCTTCAGATTTTTTTATGATGAAGGGTTGGACCTATATCTCCATCAAATTCATTGGGTATGTTTACATTGGAGTTTGGTCGTATGGTTACTCCATGTGTAACTGTGATGGTTAAATAATAAGGTAGTTAAGGGGGTTTCATTGTATGGTTACTGTGAGGGTTAAAAATCACAAGTTTTCATGATGGTTACAATATTATGTATTTAAATACCCAATAAACCGTTATGGTTCTATTTATGTTCTTCATGTTTTTTTAAATCTCGTGGACATCTCATGTTTCACATAGTAAGCATTTATGTGTAACAAGTATGTATTTTTGAAAATGATTGCATACGTTTATAGGTATTCAGGGACTACTATTTTTTCCTTATTCATATATCCATTAATGAGTTTTTTTCACATAATATGTTTTTATATGATATTAATGGTTTATAAGGATGTGTAATACATATAACTAATCTATGTTAATTATTATAATGATTTTTCAATGAAATCATGTTTCATTTGAAAAGTTTTATATTTTGGATAAAATGTATACTATTTTTATGGTATGCACTTTGTATAAATGTGGAATATTATATATTTATTATATCAAAATTCTCTATGATACTAAACTTGAAAAGATACTCATTGTTAAAGGAAGTGAGTTCTAGACCAAAATTCATGATTATTGATTGTAATAAGGTCGGGTCCTTGTAGATGGTATCCTTGGGTGTTTTAGATGACATTAGAGGTTTTAATGAGGTTAAAATAATACCATAAATTATTTTTACACTCGTTTTAATTTAAAATGTAATTGAATTTAAAGATTACCATGTTGCTTTGACTAAGAACTATTAGTACCAAATGGTTTTCCATAGAATAAACATGGAATATGAACTAGAAAGGCACCGACAGAATGACATCCTTTTGAATCTACCACCTTGAATGATAGGGAATAGAACCGAGAAGTTTGTAACAGTAATGTCTCAGCTGAACATGGTAATAAATTGTGGTGGAATCCATGAAAGATAATAAATATAAATATCACAAATGAACATGATGATAGTTGAACATTTTATGAGGAAACACCTTCCTCATTTCTATAGTACTTCTGACCTAGCAGCGGCAGAAGGATGGATTTGATACATTGAAATTATATATGATATTATGGGATATTTATTTAATCAAAATTTAAGTCTTTCCATGTATCTTTTTGAAGATGAAGCTGATTAGTGGTGGTCTATGGTTAAGAATATCAGGGATTTAGAGGAGAATAGATTCTTAGAGTGGGATTAATATAAAAGTCTGTTCCTTGAAAAATATTCTCCGAATGTAGTTTGACATAGGATGTAGAATAAATAACATTAACTAAATAATATGGGGGATGATTCAGTTTTTATGTATGAAGAGAACTCCACCCCATAGGTGATGTGTGCTCCAAATAATATTCTATATCTTGGTAGCAATGTCAATCATTTTTAATAAATATTGAATAATTATATCAAAGGGAATTGGCTTCCCCTGAGTTCAAAAGATATTTGAAAATTTTATGATGTGATGAGTGGTTAGAAATAGGATTTTTAAATGATGACGTACACTTTTAAAACAAGGATAAGAAGAGGCCCATTTGGAAAGCAATGGGTAAGAATCATTTAATGAAATCTAATGGTACGAAAGTCTAATATCCTGTTTGTAAAAAGAGTGGTAAAAAGCAACTAGGGGAATTCCTTACCAAAATTAGGAAGTCATTGAGATGTCGTATGTTTGGACATATGGCCTAAGAAGTTTATGAAAATGATCTTATGATTAATCCTGAAATGTAAACTGTAATGTGTTTTAAATGTGGTGACATGGGTCATTATGAAAATGCCTTCCCAAAGAGAGATTTGAATGATGAAATGAATCAAGACTACATAAAGAAAGGTGTAGTGAGATCATTTGCGAATACGCTTGTAGACATAGGGATATTCAATAATGTTTTATTAGGTACGTTGTTTTTTACTCGAAATTTTCTAATGTTTTTTTATATGGTGTCTACACATTCCTTTAATTTTAATGAATTTTATGGTATATTAAAAATATCACCTCAGCAAATATAAATAGAATTTATTGTAAAAACACAACATGGGAATATTATAGAAAACAGGAATTAATAGAATCATTCTTTTTTGTTCTACAAAATGGCTTTACCTACAAATCATTTTCCTTTTTTCATATTAGATTTTTATGTCATTCTATGTATTGATTGTCATTCTGGTTATCATGCAATGATTGATTTTAGAGATAAAGAAGTTGTTTTTAAAGAGTTTATCTTTTTATAAAATAATTAATCCATAAAATTGATAATATATTAATAATCTAAAAAACTATTGAAAGATGTAAAGGAATGTTATCTTGCTCATATTGTTGAAAATAAGAGAATTGTTTAGATTATGGATGTTCCAGTGGTAAAAGAATATCTTGATGTTTTTCTGATGAGTTACTCAATGTTGTACCTAATAATGAATTTCAATTCATAGTTGACTTAGTTAATGATGTTAATTCATTGTCAAAACCCCCTTAACAAGCTGCTAAAATGGTACTTATTGAGTTGAAAATTTTATTACAAGAGTTTCTTTATAAAGGATTCATTCATCGTAACATGTCACCATGGGGTGCCCATGTTTTGTTCATCAAAAAGAAATATGGTTCCATGAAACTTTTAATTGATTATTGAGTCTGGAACAACATCACTACTAAAAATATGTATCTTTAGCCTCATATCGATGATTTATTTGATCAGTTATGGGAAGCACACTATTTTTTTAATTTTGACCTGAGTTCGGGGTACCATCAGTTGAATGTAAAGGAAGCAGACATCCTGAAGACTGCATTCCATACTATATAGGGACATTATGAATTGATTATTATGTTGTATGGGTAAACTATTTCACCAGATATATTCATGGATATTATGAATATAATATTTCAAGAGTTTTTGGATTAGTTTTTTTTGTCTATTGAAGTCATTATGGTATTTTTAAAAGTAAAGATGAGTCTGGAAAATATCTAATGATTATTTTTCAAACCATAAAGGGAAATAAATAGTATGGAAAATTAACAAAGTGCCATTTATTATTGCAATAAATTTCTCTTCTTGGTAACATTGTAAATAAGGATTGGATAAAAGTTAGTACTACCAAATCAAAAGTGGGTTTTGAATGGAAAAGACATAAAAATTTTACATAAATTGGTAGTTTTCTTAGAATAATATGTTTTTATAGATGATTAGTTAAAGGTTTTTCTTGGTTACCTATCCGAATAACTATGTTAACAAGAAAATGGGATAAATTTTTTTCGATAGAAGAATGTGATGTTCGTTTACAGTAACATAAGAAGAGATAGGTAAATGCACTAGTTTTGGTCATGAATTATAGAAATGGTGAGTATGTCATCTATAATGATGATTCATTGATGGGAATTGGTTCTATTATAATGAAAACTGATCTGGTAATATCTTATTCTTTATGAGAACTAATACTTCATTTGTAAAATTATCCCACACATGATTTTGATTTATCAGCTGTGGTGTTTCTATTAAAATTTGTAGGCATCATATAAACGAATCAAACTGTCAAATATATACTGACCATAAAATTATGAAGTATATTATCACTAAAAATAAATTAATCAAGAGGAAAGGAATAAGTATTGAACCGATAATGGATTATGACTGCATAATAAAATACTATCCAAGAAAAGAAAACATATTGGTGGAAGCCTTGAGTTGAAAACCACATGCATCATTAACAATTTTATTTTTGGAATATGAACCATTGATATATGATTTGATGATTTTTGGTTTAAATGTTTTTGGTATAAGAAATGCCTTTTTTTGTTTGAGGGTTTAGTGCAGTCGCTGTTATCAATCATAATTAAGTGACCATAGAAGGAAGACTGGGAGCTACTGAAAAAGGTATATTTGGTTAAACTGGGTAAGTTTCACAATTTAACATTGATAAATATTATCATTTATGATTTTGAAAAATATTTTGTGTTCCTTGTGATTTCAAGTAGAAGAGTGATTTATTATATGAGATTATATTTTTCCATTTTCAATTCGTATTGGTAGTACTAACAAGTACAAAAACATTGGAGGGTTTTATTGTTAAGCTGGAATGAAAAGAGATGTTGTATATTTTACCATGAAATGTTTGACATATCAACAGGTTAAAGAAACACAGTAGTTACCCAAGATAATGCTTAATCTAGTTCTACTGCCATTGGGGAAATGGAAAAATGTATCCATGGACTTCGTGATGGGACTACCAAATATTTCTAGAGTTAACAATTCATTTTAGGTTATTATTGATCGACTGACTAAACATGCACATATAATTACAATTCAAGATACAATGTATTTTGATCAGGATTCTTGACTGAACCTCAAATATATTGTCATGTCACATGGAGTTACTCTTTCCTTTTTATCTCAGCAGGATCCTAGGTTCACTTCTAATTTTTTAAATGGCCTTTAGAAGTCATTGGGAACCGAATTAAATTTCAGTACAACTTTTCATCCTCAATCAGATGGGTAGTCAGAATAAAAGATTTATACTTTCATGGATATTTTTTGATCTTTTTCAATAGAATAATAAGGGATTTTTTAAAATCATCTATATTTATTTGAGTTTTTCTAGAATAATAGTTTTAATTATAGTATACTAAAGGCACCTTTTGAGGAAATATATGAGAGGTGGTGTCAAACTCCAACTTTTTTGGGATGACGGCAGGCAAAGGATGGTTAAGGGAACATAATTTGTAGAGGAAGTGGATGGGAATGTGAATATGATCCAACAACACATGTGATCATCTCAGATTTGGAAGAAATTTATTGCAAATAATTTAAGGAAAGACTTTTCTTTATTGGGTCGATGATCATATTTTTCTTAATATCTCTCCATGGAAAAGTGTTTTATGTTTTGGTATGAAATGAAAGCTTATCCCACAGATCATTGGACCATATAAAATCCTAGAGAATGTTTCACTAATCACAAATTGATTATATTTGCATTTAATTTTATCTCATGTACACAATGTATTTCATGCTTTGATTTTGAGAATGTAGGTGCTAGATTCATCAAATGTGTTGATCCCAACACTAGTTCAGCTGGAAGAGAACCATTTTTATAAATAGGAAACTATTCAGATTCTTGAGTGTAGATAGAACATATTGTAGAATAAGGTAATCTATCAGGTGATGTATTTTTAGAGAAACCAGATGGTTGATGAATAATCAAGGTAATCTAAAAATTATATTAGGGAAAGCTACCCTCCTTTTTTTAATAAGTAAATAAAAAATAATAAGGACACAATTTCTAGAATGTGGGGATAATATAACACCCCAAGATTTTAATAATAAATTTAATGAAATGCATGAAACACTGAGTCTCGTAATAATGAATCCTTTTTATGGAGATAGTTAAAAGCATTCCATTAAACACAATTTTTCCTCTCTTATGACTTGAATTTCAAAACATATCCATCTACAGTTGTGATCAGTAAGTAATTTGGAGTCTCATAGAATCAAATTATTTTTATTATGAATAGTAACATACCCTTATAAATAGTAAAATGAATCGTATGAATAGTATGTCATATTAATATTTCATTTTATTATGTTTATAAGATACTGAGATCTTGATTAATTTTCTATGGTGATAAAAATGAGTTACTGTTTTATATATTTTATATTTTGAATAAATTTTAACATAATTTAAAAAAAAAATTATTCATATTTTGAAAATTATATTAAATAAATGGAATTCATTTTGGAATTATATATGTCGAAAAATTGTCATGGTGAGGTTTTGGTATTTTTATGAAATAAATAAATTATTGGTGAAAATTAAATTCCATTTTTTACAAAAAATGATAAATAAATGAATTTATACATCATTTTTGAGTCATAAATGATTTAAATTTCCAATGGTAAGATCTCACATGCACTAATAACTATTTTTGTTCACATAAATCAATACTATTTATAGTATTTATGAAAAATATTAAACTAATGATCAAAATAATGTAAACCCTCTCCTCTTATCCACGATATATACCACCATCACTCCCTCTTCTTCTCACACTAATAGAGCCTTGATACTTGTCTATATTCTACCAAATTCTCTTACCAAAACCCTACCTCAATTCCAATACCATCTACTCACACCAAAATTCGAAGACCAAAGTCTTTAAGGAGGATCTCAAAGAGAAGAGATCAAGAGGTAACGATCCTCTTTCTTATTCTTTTGTTTTCTTCTCAATTCATTTTTTCTTATTCTCTCTGCCACCCTTATCCAAGAGTCCTGAAATATAAATTATTATATATATTATTTATTGATATAATTTTTATTGAAATATTAACCATCATTATTCCCCTTCTCGTCCTCTTATTTTAAAAATAAAATCATCATCTATGATGTGTTGATTTACGGACATCATGGATGATATGTCTTCAATTTCCATTAATTCATTCAAAAGTGGTCATAAAACCATTTTAATATTTTAAATATATTTTATTTATTTTTATATATCCTCATTAATGTTCTATAGTTAACATATATACATATAATTATGATATATAATGAATCTAGTTCGTTATTATCAGTGAACTGGAAAAATGACCTAAAGAGATATCACTAATGATTTATCTAACGAATCATCCTCACACGATGTAAGAAAAATAATTTATGGAATCATTTAATATTATAAAAAAATATGAAAAAATTTTCATTCAAATTCTACAATTTCATTTCAATATGACATGAAAATAAAATACAAATCAGCCATGGAAATCATGTAAATAACATAACTGAAACAATAAAAGATACAAAATACTAATAATTAAAGTGTTAAATGAAGTTATTAAATGATAAGATAACGTGTTATAAACATGAATATTTTTATTTAAGATATTAAAAACACTCTATTAAATATTATAATGTATGTTTAAAGACATTTTTTGTAAGATGAATCCGAGTTAATGGAATTCTTACCCCAATTTCTATTCTTTGGGTAATCCTTCTACTTCACTAATTATATGGTATTACATTATTTTATGTAATGAATTTTTTTATTACCTTTAATTATGTATGGTTACAGTATATGTACATATTCCATCTACTCTTTTAACGCTAACATCAATTATATGATATTTGTAATGGGTATTTCATTTAAAATATTCTTTTAAAATTTTATTTTACAATATTCAAATGAAATGATTTTATAGAATTATACAGGTTTTATGATTATTTTATGATTATTGGGATTCCATTATGATGAATAGTGGGAACTAAACCCCCCCCCTAATTCATTGGGTATTTCTCTGTTGTATTTTTTCTGTATGGTTACTCCAAATGTATCTTTGATGGTTACATAATAAGGTAGTTGTGATGGTTAGATTGTAAAACATCCATGAGGATTAAAAATAATAAGGTAGATGAGAGGGTTAAAATATTTTGTAATTAATTCCAATAGATACATTTAAGGTTATATTTATGTTCTTTTTGATTTGTGGAAATCTTGAGGAAATCTCATGTTTCACAATGTAAGTATATATGGGTGAGAAGAGTGGGTTTTTGAAAATGATTCCATATGATTATAAGTATTCATGGATTAATACTTTATTTACATATTTTAATATCCCTTAATATGATTTTTTTTATCATATCATGATTTTAAATTATTTTCAATGTTTATAAGATTGTGTAAGACAAATAACAAATCTAAGTTAAATGTTAGGATGATTTTTCAAAGAAAACATGTTTTATTTGAAAAGTTTTATATTTTGGAAGAAATGGATACTATTTTTGTGGTATCCACTATTTATAAATTATTTATTTGATGTATGTATTATATCCCAGTTCTATAAAACCCTAAACATTAAAATAACCATAATATGAAATGAAGTGATTTCATCACTAAATTCATTATTATGTAATTTAAAAAAGCCGAGTCCTTATATGGGACATCAATATTCATGAGGACAAATCTATAAGTATATTTATCATTATTAGGATATATCGTAGTCCCTTCATTAATAAAAGACTATTTATTATAAACCCCTATCAGCTATATTATAGTGTATCAAAATATGTGGTTACTATCATTCTATTTATTTCCTTAAAACATTCCTTAAATTCATCTATTAAAAGAAACGTGGATATTTTCAAAGTTGCTAAGGTGAGTGGATTTTAATTCCTTGATGGATTCTCCATAAATAACTGATAAAATTCTTCCAAACTAAGAAAATATACTTTTTTGTCATAGTGGTTATTATAGTGTAATGATAAACAAAATATATCATTGGATGGTCTATAAATATACCCTCATAGGTTATTATATAACCTATTAATGAAATATTACAATTAAAAAATTAACACGTGGAAACTTTTTTATATTGCATTTCCTTCATTATGGTATTCAACACAGTTCTTCAGGGATCTTCATTCTCTTCTGTTCTCTTTTAATATTTATCATTACATCAAAAATAATAATGATATTCTCTAAATTATTATTTTCATAAAATCTATGAAGATATTTTGGTTCATTAGAAAGAAAAAATGGAATCCCTATGAATTCATAGTTTCCATACCTCATATGGAATTGTGTATTTTTAATATCTTAATTATTAAACATAAATTTATGATATTCAAAATGAGATCTATATTGAAAATGTATTGTGATCCATGTATTGATCAAATAAGTCATCAATATAGGTTATAACATAACATTAATTAATAGTGATAATGTTATGTTCTCATTAATAATTACAAAGTCACGTTTATCCATATCTCTTCTTAACCAAAACTAGCACACCCTATTGTGGTGAAAATGGAAGACTTTATCACTTTTTAAGATTCTCCTGGAGTTTCTTATTCAATTAGTGAAACTCAATCGAGGTCATTGTATATCGAGTCATGGAAAAAAGTACATAACTACGTATGAATTATATTGAAAACTCAACATCACAATTTTGTTGAAGGCTAGGAAATGTTTTTGAATGTATTTCACTAAACTCCCTAAAAATAGTCATATATTCAATGTAGAATTTTTCCCAAACAATATAAGATAAATATATATTTGGAATGTAAATCATCACTCATGTTATAGGTTTATTTTACATCAGAAGTTAATTTTTGTAATATCACCAATAGTCGACCATAGGTTGGATCATAATATTTAAAAAAACTACACATCCGAATAAATTTAATTGGTATTTAACTTTATAAATACACTCAATTCCAAAAATAACATCAAATTGAACAAGTGTAATAATGATAATATTCAAGGGAAAGGAACTATCATAAATATAAATAGGATAATAATCATATAGTTAGAATTCGATAATCATACAATTATTGGTATTTACTAACTCAAAATCTGTTTTTTGAGGTGGTACTATGATTAAATTTGAAATTAATTTAGATAAATATGACATTAATAATTCAAGAGTGGATTATATGTGTACATTTAACGATGCATCTATTATATCCATATTTATAAATATTCATCACATGGGATTTCCCTTTGATGTTATCCTTAATAGGTTGTTGATGTTGATCTGATTCATTAACCATTAGATTTGAAAATAGGATAGAATAATTATCATAATTCATGAATTTATAATAATATAGTGTGGGTGGGGAATTATATGGTGCTCTCTCTATTTTTCACAATTACTAAACTATTTTCATTATATTTGAATTTGATTTCATGATGATATTCATATAAAAAAATTACATAATTACAAGTTATCGTATTAAAATTTCACCATGAGTCCTTCCACATTTATATATCAAATTAAATCACATAATCTTTTAACCAAGGTTATTTTGGAATTATATTATAATTCATTTTTCTTCTTGTAGAAATAGTGAGACTTATGGGTAACTGAAATAACCATCTCCAATATGATAGCACATAAAAAAAATTTATTTATAACTATTAGATTCCATTTTATAAATATCACTTTGAGTAAAAGTTATTAATCCACTGAATAATTAATCAAATAGACTTTCATGTAGTTGATAATTCTAAATTGATACATCATATATCATTTAAAATTTTTATCATAGGCACCAAAAAATTCATCATACTTATTTTAAAATCATGTAATTACTTCATCAATTTTCTACTAATATTATTGGGAAAATAATTATCATGAAATAATAACAAAAACTCATCAGTCTCTATAAATTAAATTTATTCTTATTTATTTAGGTTTTTTATCAGATTCAAAAATTTATATTATGTTCCATAAAAGGATAAACATATTAGTAAAATTATCATGTTTAGATTATTAGATACTTGAAAATATATTTTCAATAGAATTGATCCCTTTCTATGTTTCTATTAGATCATTGGACCAACTAAAATAATATAGATGTTCCTCCCAGACGTAAAAAATATATCATTTTTCCTAATTTTATTACATGGATGCTTTGAGTGATTTAATTCTTGAGAAATTTGTGTGATCATAACAACAAGGTTTTCATTCTATCTCCAATAATAATTGGTTTCTTCAGAGTATAATCATTTCAATACCCATTACATTTATAATTAAATCGATTTCTTCAGGTTACAACCATTTAATAAACACAAAAATATTGTGGGAATCAATAATTATAGTGGGAAATCCAATAATCATGAAAAATAATAAATATGACATCTAAACTGCGACACCTTCTTCTTTGAAAACTTATGTTTATCATAGATCATTATTGACCATTACTATAAAATTATGATTTTATCCTATACATGAATGTATCCCCAGGTTTATCACCAATATATTTCTCAACCTCTTTTCCAAATATTATCTTAACCTTTCTCTAATACTAGATAAAAAACTAGAAAATATCATACTTAGATATTACATATATCTAGAAGAATAATCTTTACAAAATAAAATAGTCTATTCCAGAATCATCGAGGTCTAGTATCATTGGATTCATAGAAAAATAAAAAAAACATTCATAATTGTTCTACATGATCCCACTATAATATCATCATAACTATCACACATCATATACATATAATATAAAAATATTTATTCCTTACCTTTATAAGGAATTATAAGAAATAATCATCTCTGATTCTTAGTAGGGGTAATCAAGTAAGGTAATAAGGATTATATAAGAATATCATGATAAAATTGTTTGGGAACATGTAATTAAAATTTTAAAACCATACCCTAAATAACCTATTTGATAATTATTACCCGTGGCCTAAATTAGGGTAGGTTATGATACCTGATTCAAATAGGAGTCCAAGAAAAATAGAGATGAGATCACAAAATTAGAATAAAATAGGGAAATTTTGAATACACATAAGCATAAAAACTCATTTCCTATGTTGTAAATACTCATTTCCAAGACTATTATAGTGTAATGGATTCACCCCCCAAACCACAACAATAGTGAACGTTTTCTCAAAATACTATAATAGTTGACAAATTCCATTACTAATTAAATTTTAACCCCATTACATTATTTTTTATCTAATCATATATCAATCCATAAACAATACGTTGGAGGGAGATATAGGTCCTACAAATCATATAACGATAATCAATATGTGTGACATACACTATATTAATCCATTTGTCATTTCATAACCCACAAAATGATATGGGGTTTATAAAAAACATCATTTTAGAAAATCCCTTGGAAAAGAATGGGTTTTATATACCTAATTAAATCTTATACATTAAAAAATATTTATAATCAATAAATACAGTATCCTTGAATCATATTCCATATAAATAATAATTAATATTGAATGTCATTTCCTTTGATGAATCAAAATATTATTAAACAATTATTGTGCAGAATAACTTTTCTATTGTAAAAGAACTAATTCAAACAGAAAAAATTATTGAAAATTTCATTGAGAATATTTTCTTTGAATATAAAAAATGGGAAATTTTAGTGGAATATTCAAAACATTGGTTGTTTATGATGTCATAAAATTAAATTCATTTATTATATGTTACCAAAATATTCTATCCATATTTTTTTCAAAGATGTCACCAACTACCTCATTTGGTGGAAGAATATGATTCCATTCCAACCATTTTGTTAAAATTAAAATCATAGGTAAAAATTACATAAATCAATATATTATAATATAAAAAACATACATTAATATTTTTTTAAAATAAATTTTTTGAAGGAATATTATTTTTGACGAAATAGAGAGATGGATTTGATTTTCCTTAAAAACATATTTTTTGTCTCTTAAGAACATAAGGTAAGTAAAATAAATCTAAAAATTGTATTTTTATGAAATAAACTCATGAGAGTAAAATAATTTAGTTTCTTGAGAGTTTTATCACGCACTTTCATCATTAGAACATAATTATAAACGATCATAATAAACAATAAAATTCTAACATTAAACATATTACCTCAGGTTCAACTTCCTTCATACATTTTTTAACCTCCTATATAATAAATATATTTTTCTTATACATCAAATCCTATAACCATAATATTATTTATCAAATAATATATGATTTACTTTTAACCTGTTATCAATCATTTGTAAATAATTCCAATTGAATATCATTATTCTGTGTAATAATTGATTTATTTTTCATATACATTTTTTTATTTTCTATATCCTTGTACATTGATCATATATCCATAGGAAATAAAATTATAGTCATCGTTTGATTAAAATTTATATTAATTAATTAATTATATATATATATATATATATTAATCTAGTAATTTTAGGGATAGAGAAATTAATTTAACAGTACCTGGAGACGGTAATCCGTACGTATGCATGAATATTGTTTTCCTTTTTCAAGGGATGGAATGAAAGAAAGGAAAATATATGTAGTCCATTAAAGGTGATTTTAATATCATATATCTAATATATAATAATAAAATTCGTTCTCATTACCTATTATATAAAATATAATTGAAAAAAACTAACATCGCTGTGTAGAGGTGGTAGTCCATATGTAAGAACAAGCGACATGATTGTTTCAAAATGGATATTAGGGTAATAAGGTGGACATAATGTTATGATTACATAATAAAAAATTTCATAAATATTTTATATAAAAATTAATCCCATCAGAGTATCCATATATAAATTATTGAGACAAAAAATAAATTTTATTGCTACATGGAAATGGTAAGAGGTCAGTACACTTGAGTGATACATTCATAAACAACATGATGAACTATATGGTATATAATTATTTTCTCATTACTATAACCACATTTATGTATATATATTATACTGAATTTATTATTTTTTGAATAATTTTAGAGGTTTAATAGAGTGAAATGGAACGATGGAAAGTAACTAATATGTATAAGTGATTACCTAATATTTGAAATGACTATTTTATACCTTTGATAAAGTGCTCTAGGGTTGGAATATTAGGAGGGATAAAACATCTAGTTTTTATCTAGGTAGGGGGAGAAGGTACACACTAAACCATTCAAATTATACCATGTTTAATATTTTTAAAATAATATTTTTCATATTTTTTATTAAATGGAAAAATATTTATTTGGGGTCTATTCAGAAAATATTTTTCTTATATAAATTATAAAAATAAAAAAGAAATTTATATCTTGAAATATTTTATTAATATAAAAATAGGCACATAGATTCATTCGTATCTTTATTTTTTTCCTATGTAGTAACAAGACTGATATATAAATAACATATGTGAAATTTTTTTATATTATTTAATTTTAATATTATATTCATCATTTTCATAGAAATGTTCCCTTTAATAAAATCTATTTTGATAGTAAGGTGTTTTGGGTAAAATTACGTTCAGTAAATAAGAATATTAATGTAACCATATGGTATTACTAATTAGTTTAAAAATAAAAACATGATTTAACCATTATAGAAGTGATATATTTTACCAAGATTTATATTTATATTGACACAAAAATGGAACTTTTTACAAAATTTGAATACATATATAGTAAATATTTATATCATTTTACCTATTTTAATATGTATTAATTTTTTAAATAAATTATAAATTATATGTGAAAATGTTGCTAACCATTTTTTGAAAAATATAGTTTTAAGAATATGACATGATTTTTTATTTTCTAATAAGGAATTTAAATATTAAATAAATTATAAATATTATATTGAATATGTAATATATAAATTTTATTTTAATCATTCACTAATCCAGATGAATTAATTTTTTTTGGAAAAATAGATTGTTCACCTAAAAACTATTTTTCATAAAAACATCTCTTTTATTTAGAGATGTTTTTTATTTTAATTTACTATTAATTTGTAACTAATGAACACATTATATGTGTTTTTAAAACAGATATTTTTGTTATTTATTTATTACAATTTATACCTCCCAATCCATCTTCTAGGATATAATAATATTTCAATAATATTTCAGAATTCAACAAAACTATTAGTTGGGTGTAACACTAGCTATCAAAAAATTATTTTTATTTGGAAAAATGATATCTTAAACTCTCAGTATGTTAGACACATCCCAATACAAATACTAATATTTCTCCAATATAGCCTAAAGGGAATTCATGATCCCCATTGTTTGGCAGCTGGAACCAGGAATACTAAAAGATCATTATGGGATTGAATTTTCCACAAATCAGAAGAACATAGAAGATAAAAGTTAGCTTTCTCAACATGCCAATTTGGGAAATTATTAGAAACAAACAAGTAAAATTGTACCCATAAATAATCATAATTATCTCATAAGAAAATATCACAAACAATTGAAAAATGCCTGAAAAACACAAATGTGACAAGTGTCAAATGGCTCCACTGGTCACGAACACGCCTCAATGGACCAAATGATCAAGAAATTTCACCACATCCACGTGATATATTTATAATAATCAATCCATGATTCAAGAATTCTACAAAAACTCAATGAAAAGTATAGGGTGTGAGGTGTATATCCTAAAAGGTTCTCACCATGTGCTCCATAATAAATTCCATCACTGTAAATCCATTTTTGCTTCATTTTAATTTAAAAATTTATAATATGTCACTCACATATATTAATAAAAAACATTATTTCACAGAAAAGAGATAGAATATATAAAAAAATTTAATAAATGATAATTTTATATAAAACATCTATAAAAATTTGATAGCATGAATAAAATTATGCAATAATAAATTTCCTATATATCCAGTTCAAGAAACCATAGAACCATGTACAAATGCACTAAGTAATGTTAGTTCCGTTAATAGGACCCTCACACATCATAATAATGACAATATATCATGATATTTGTGAACATTCAAATCATTCTACACCCTATGCACATAACCCTTATTCGCGATTTACACCCCAAGTGGAGAACCCTCTTGAGCATTAATGCATTAATCATTTAGTAATCATAATGACCATGAATCCACTGCAAGGGGCTCAATTTCCTAGCTTGCTTGTCCATGTTACCACTAATTACCCATTCAAACATGTAATTTAAATAAAAAATTAATCACAATCGAAAAATTCAATCATTTCATATCTATTAAAGTTACAATTATCATGTTTTTTAGTTCTATATATACATTTCTTATTTAAAAACCAACAAAGTGGTTTTCCTCATTCCATCTATTTCAAATCATGTATAAAATTAATTTATTTTCCCTAAGGATTAATGAAAAATAAATATATTTGATCAATTCCACAATCAAGCCATCATTTTCCCAACCCCCCATCATAACTCCATTAAGATGGGTTTCTTCATTGATTTCATGCCATTTCAAACTACATATCAAATCCATTCAAATAATGGTAATTAAATCAAAAAAAATTCAATTCAACCATAAATTATAAGGTTCCAATAAAAGGTAATTAATCCCTAAATATCGTAACATTAATTACATGATCAATGACAACTCATACATCGGGTTCTTTAATGATGGATAAGGAGAATGATATTAGACAATTCAACAGAGAACCATTAACCAACAAAAAATAATTTAGATCTCTTATTAAAATGATGACCTATTATACTCTATAGGGAAAAGAAATTTATATCATAATAATAAACACATGAAGAAATATACTTACCTTGTGGATATAAAAGGATATCAGTGAGGCAGTAGTCATCATGAAATGGGGTTTCAGGAGCCAAAATCATCTCTTGGGAGCCTTTATAGACCAAGGCATCTAGTTCTGGTCAATATAGGGTCATTATGGGTCAAGTAAAAGGATTTATAGATTCTAATATAAACATTTTGGTGTAATAAAATCAATTAATGTATTATGCCTGGTAGGTAATCATTTTTAGACAATCTAGGAACCCAAACCTTGTATCCATGCTCATAGGGTGTACATTTTCTCAAATTATGGTGTGCAATTTAAAATAATGTGAGCCAATTTGGATTAATATCTCTGTTTGAGGTGTAAAATTTTTTAGGGGTTATCCCTAAGGTTTGGAAAAACCATTATCCACTTCTTATAACTCAAATTAGGGGTAATTGTTTTCCTAGACAAATGACATTAATTTCGCTATCTATGATTGAACCATGCAAATCAACTTCAGTTCACCCTTTCTTTCAAATTTCTCAAAAAACACAGAAAATAATGACAATGAAATTGAGATCAACATAGGTTCGTTAAATATATAAAATAAGCTAATGGGATGATATAAAATCTATATATTAAAAACATAATTTCTCTCTAATTATTGTGAAGAAATATCATTATCAAAGATGTGAGACAACTACAATATCACCAATATCTCACACTAACACATCTCATGTGAATTAAAAAAAATCCATAGCCTGTAGACTAATTGTATTGTCCTCCCATGATGTACCTTTTTCTCAGAATAAATGATCCTAATTATGTTCACATTCAGGGATAAATCACTCTCAACATTGAGATCACACTATCTTAAGACATGAGTTGAGTCAAAAAGATATATCCATTGTACAGACACATGTAACACACTATGTATCGACAAAACTATGGTGTATGGTTTAAATTTTATGTATCATTCACCATATTTTCAAGAACTAGAAAATGTCCCACAAATATTGGTGCAAAATTATGTTGTTTTCCAAGACATCAATGACCCGAATGAGATTCAAATATCAAAAACACATTGCAGCTAGTTGATAAATCCACTAGTCTCCTATTATGTTCAGAATAAGATTTATAATGGATGTGTTCTTTCAACATCCTTTTGTGGATCAATTGAATCTTCAAATTCAATTCATGACCAAAATTAGATCCTACCTATGAAAATTCATCAATCTACATCCAACCCAAAGATGATTTAAAAGGTTTACCATTAAATTATTTACAGAGGAATTATGAATAATATACTTGTAATAGTTATTATAAGAAAAATCAACCAGTCCTAAATGGATTTCTTAAGCACCATCAAAATATACACCACAATAACATAAAATATACTCATGAATATGAATGGAAAATTTTGTCTAGCCATCTGTATATGGATGATATGTTGTACTCAAACATAGCTAAGATCCCAATTCCTTGTGAAGACCTATCGAAATGTGAGATATAAAGTATGAATCACTATTAGAGTCTATAGTAGAAGGGACACCATGATATATTACAATTGCCATCACATAGATGAATCATTTGTTTTCCTCATTCATTTTCACATCAATGGTAAGAAATTAAGACAATTGTTTCATATAATCGTTCCAACCCAATATATCATTATTATTCTGAGGGATATAGGTAAACCTAAAAAAATTACATTGGAATCTCATCCCATATCTACAGAAGCATTATTAGTGAATTAAGTGAAACTACCTATTTTTAGTTCTCATTATTGATATAAAAATATGTATAATAATGAGAATCAAATACATTGATGTGTCATACCGTAGCATACCACTATATTCAACATAACACATCATAGAACATCTTTTTGGATCATGGGTGTATTTCAACTGCGAACTATGACATTCTCGAATCTTATTATTTCTTATAGATTGAAGAAAAACATATTATTTCTAAAAATATATAATTATTTTCAATAAAAATGTCAATTTAGAAACTATCTCCCATTATTGAGAGAGTATCTAATTCTATGAAATGGATCAAATTATTGTTCCAGGAGAATCATCTATAGAAGAATAGAGGTGAACTAAACACTTTTGCATATAATATTTCCCCTTCCTCCTAGATTCCCAAATTAAAGATATAAAATAGATCCATTATTTTACACTCTATTGACACTTCTTTCATGATGTGGGTTAGAAGATTCTGCATCAAGGAATTAGTAATTCCGTTACACTCCCCCAGGGAGTAAATAACGTCGTAATCAAATGACTATAATTACTCCACCCAATTACTCTAATAGATGTTCAATTATTTTTGAGAGAAGATATAACTAAAGATATTTTTGATATAATAAATGTTAAATATTTCTTGAAAATGGTAATATTACCAATTAATAAGAACATTAATCAGAAAACTGAGTTTAAGATCATGGGAGGGATATTTCTTCTCTTGTGGACTATGCTATTTATAGTAATATAGTACAACATGATCACTGTGCGTTATAAAATTTCCATAACCTTAAACTTATGAACTATATAAGACCACATATCACAAAACAAATTTTAGAAGATTCAATACTAGATTATAATTTTTCACACCCCATCAATTTTAATTATTTTATTTAATTCTTTTATTGTATTTTGGTATTTTCGGTTGAGGATTGGGTCACCCCCAGTTTAAATATTGAATTTTGGAATGATTGGGTGAGTTATTGGCATATGAACAACTATTGAATGGTTAAGGGAAACTATTTTGATACTCATAAGAAACCATACATCTCTTTGTTTGAGCTATAGTATACGGCACAAGTGTTATACACAATTTGGAAAATAGTACATTAACCATGTGATTAGGCTTTATAACCAGAAATAGGAATTCAACATGGCTGGTTTATGGTTTTGAAATAGTGCATTTAGGCTATGCAGTGTGCCCCTCTATTCTAGTTTAATTTGCACAGTTTTTACACAGGTTGGTAAATTGTGTGTCCAAACTATGTGATTTGTGTCATCATTAAAAAAATTTAATTACCTCTTTTTGATCCATTATTTTAAATGGAAATTTGTGTTTTCCACCCTACTCTAACTTAGACACACTATGGAGCTTATCCAAACCCCTTTCTCATTCTCTTCTTCCACCTTTTAAGGTCATTATAGGTTCTTTAGGTATTCCATCAGTTTTTAGTTGATTTACCACTTCCATATCTCTTCTCTCTGATGTAAATGGAGTTTCCTTGTGGGTTTTCCTCTTGGATAAAACTTATGAGTAATTGTTTTCCTGTGAATCAATTTAATCTTGATCTATGGTGTGTAGATTGTTCCTTAGGGCATATACTTCCTTCTTTGGGAGTTTCATTGTGTTCAAAAGCCATTGAGTAAGCTATTTCCATTATTTTACTTTTCAACTCATTCTATCTATTATTGGGTATTTTTAAATATTTTTCATCTATTTTGGCATGATTTTGTTTTATTTTTTTGGAATTGTATGGGGTTTTTATATTGGAAAACATTAATGTATTAGGGTTTTAAGGAGGTCTATTCACTTATGTTAAATAGTTATGCACACTACATGTTTTTTTAAATTTCAAATAAAAATTGTAAATATAGTTTTGTGTTTTTAATGTTGTTAAACCTCAGTTATGTTAGGATATCAACATTGGATTATGGACATTGAATTGTTTGTCTAAAATGGTGATTTGTACAATATGAATCATACCTGTGGTTTCTTGTGTTTGTTTGAAAAATGTTCTGTTTCATTAAAATTGACATTGGGTGACATCATGGTTTCTTGTGTTGAACCATTCGTTGTGGTCACATTGATATTTTCTTAGGATGTACACTTGTTTGGGAAAAAACTATAATGTTCCTAGATAAATTTTTTCAACAAGAAAACCAGGATTTCCAAACATCAATCCCTCCCCCTCCATTCCTCCTTCAAACATTATATACATTATAATTGATTCCTTTTTTTATGTTAATAAAATGTGAATTCAAATGTCATCTTGAAACATATCATGTTTGGTTTCTAAATAGTACATCTTATGGAACGTTTTACATAATTTATTTCTTGGCACATCCAATGCACTTGGTAACTAAAATGATATATAAGATCATGTGGAATTTTTTTAAGTATCATGATTTCAAAAATATTTAAAGGACCTTTTGGAATTTTTTATATGAAAAAGATGTTTTATATTTATTTTAAAAATATATTTTTAAATATATTTGTAAATATATTTTGGTTTTATAAATTTTAGGCTCATTTGGAACATGAGACACATTGATCATTTTGTTTTAAAACATTTATGATACGAAGTCAGTTAGAATTTTTAATTTTATGTGAAATTGTTTAAAAGAATGTGTGCTGTGATGAACCATTTGAAAATCATAAATGTATTTTGATATGATTGGAACCCCTCTAGAGGATTTCCCCTTTGGGTTATTATGTGGTAAGTGTTAATGTTCGGGGGAAGAATAGTGTGGTGATAGAAAGTAATCTAAGTCGCATGTGTGAGGGAATCCTATATAAATAATAAACTATTACAATGGGTTTCCTAAGAGTATTTTAGAGTGTCAAGTTATAGTTACATATCAACCTTGGTTAGATGGGTTGGTACCTCCATAACTTGATAGGCCTTACTGGGATATTCCACTGTATTTGACAGTTTAGGTCATCTTGTTTGTTATAGATTATGGATATGCACCATATCCCTGTAGGTTAGTCTATCATAGGTACATATAGGGACCACTCTAGGGATGTTTAAAAAATATACATGGTTACTAAACATATTTAATTGTTTATCTTTCTATTGCATGATTAATATTAGACATTCCTGTTTTATCTTTTTGTATTTCTTCCCTTAATCTTATGAAAATCTTTGTTTTCAGTACTTGGATTTCTTGGTTGTTGGGTTTGATTTTAATGAAAAAGGGGTTTGGAAAGTGCAAAAAAAAACTTTTAATGAGGAAAAAAAATTCTGTGGCTTTTAAAATGTGACCGTCTATAAAGATTTTTATGTTTTTATAAAATGGATTAAATGCATTTTTTATAGAGGTATTTCAAACTAGCATTTATTGACTTATCAAGTAAAGGAAATGTATGGATTTCTTGGTGGTTGACTAATTAGCATTAATCTCACACCATACATGTACCATTTGGTGTTGTTATACATGAGTTATTTTGTAGTTTCTGGTTTCTAGTTCATGTTATAGACTTTTTGTCATTTTGGTCATGTGGTCGGAGGTGACTGAGAGGTTACATAGAGACTATTTTGGTGTGTTTTTTCACCATCAATATTATGTTTCTATTTTATTTATAATTTTATGTATCTCTATTAGTTTGTTTATTTACTGATTTTTAGCTTTTTTGGTGCTTTTTCTTGTTCTATATATGCATTTGATCCTCATTTATTTGGAATAAATCATTCACATTGTGTTTTCATTGATGCCTATAACTAGTTTATAGCCCATGGGGATCGGGAACAACCTTCGAGTGAAGTCTTGTACTGGGTTGGGTGTTGGTTTGGATGGAATTTCAGTATGGTTCATGAAAAAAAAGGTGCCATTGGAGGCTCATTATTGTTTAGAATGTCATGTATATTTGAGATTACTGTTGTTGGAACTTATGAGGTAGGTACAGGAAGAGTGTTGGTAACTCTTTGTTGTTCAAATCCTTCAGTCATAAGGGATAGTATGGGATTTGAGTCTTTTTCCTCTGTTTTGGATTGAGGGATATCAATGGAGGCATTCTAGTTTCATGCTATGAGATTACATTGATTATTGAATGTTGTGATGTTTATGTGCATGGTTGAAGGAACATTTAGTTTCTATATCTTACATGGGTCATGGACCATTACAATGTCACCAAGAAGGGAAGGGCTAAAAGGTCGTTATTCCATTAGTTTTTGTATGATTTATGTATTGCATCTATCTTGGTTTATGTGAATAATATTTTTAAATTAAACTATATTTTGAAGTGGAAATAATTTATTTTATAATGGTTTGGACTGTAAAATGGGTTTTAAATAATAATGTTTTTTGTTTAAAAATTTTGTACATTGTTGAAATTGAGTAGGAGGTCCCATGGCTGAGACTATTCGTGTTCTTCATGGACATTCACAAATGTGAAGGTATGTGTGAAATGTGAATGTTGGAATGTGTGGAAGGAAATTGATGAACAAATATGTGATGGTTCATAGGATTCAACTTTTGTGTATCTTAAATCAAAGGCATGGCCTGGATTTTCTAAAATGGATTTGAATGTTGAAATGGTTTTGGAAACTAGTTCATGTATAAATAGTGGGTTTCACTATTTTGAAAGTGTCCTTTAAATAATTAAATTTTAATTCTTAAATAGAAGTGGGATTTTGAAATAATTAATTTTTTTGAATTTTTTTTTGGAATGTGAGCATATTTTTTTTGGAGTATGTGGTTCTTTTTTATTGTGTTTAAATTTGATGTTTTCTTTTGCTTTTGTTTTCTTTGTCTTATTCAATATATGATGCACAAAATTGTCCCAAAGGATTCCAATGAGTCATTCACAGTTTCTGGTTCTTCATGAGTGTTGCATGTATATCGTGGGGATTTAGGTCTTTTTGAGTCATTTGAGTGGCTTAAAGAAGTAGAGAGTGTCTTCAGATTTATGGGATCTCCTAAAGTTGTCAGAGTATGTAATTTTATGGAATTGTTTTGTGGACTAGCCTTAGATGAATGGGAGATGTTTTCTCCAAAATTGATTCATTTTTTAATATTGTGGGATGTTTTCAATTCCATCTTAGTTTTATGTTTTATACATGAGGAGGTGAAAATGAAGTAAATGTAAGAGCTCATCATTATTCAACAAGCCAGGTTTATTGTGAAGGAATGTGTTGAACATTTTGAGAATGTCCCCTATTCTCAAAAGGTGTCATTATAAGATCTATTGAATGTTTCTTTCTTCATGTGGGGTATTTCATCAAGGAAAAAGTAGAGATCCCTCTACTCCAAGAATCATTATTTTGAGAAGTTGGTGCATGAATATTTTTTTGAAGAGCTGGTTTCTGAAGTGAAGGTAGTTAGACATATAGTGTCTATTGTTTCTCCTGAAGGTTCCCTTTATCATAAAGAATTCATTACAAATGAATCTCTCATTTAGGATCCTCCATCATTGGTTTTAACATCCAGTTTATTGGAGAGTACTATTATGTTTCACTAGTTTGGTCAGTTCAAGAATATGGTGTTGTCATGATGTAATCCTTCAAAACCATGCCATCATTTCTACTATTTTGGACATAAAAAAAGTCATATAGAATGATTTAATTAAATAATAAGACTCAATTAGTATATTTTAATGCCTTACTATGAGGAAGAATATGATTCTATCATTAGGGATCCTACCACATGCCTCATAGTGATGTCCATGCACAGTTATAAATTGTCAGGGCCGCAGAAAGTGTTGACCCTGCTTTTTCCTCCTCTGTAGATGTGGAGACATCTGGGATTTCCTTGATTTAATTTGTTTTTTGTTTTATGTATCTATATTCATTTTAAATGATCTATGAACTCATAATTTTATGATTTATACGTCATTTTTATCTGAATGTTTCTCTTGAATTGTTTTTCTTCTCTGGGTGTGCTTATCCCTTATATCGATGGTTTACAGTTTTATCAGTTCTCTATTTGAGATATTTGAGTTTTATAGAATTGATAGATGGTTTTTTTTATTTCACCTTAATATTTATGTTCATTTAAGGATTTTCACTTATGATAGTGATTATTGGGTTTGTGTGAGATGTTTCAAGTCCCTGTTGGGATTTCCCTTTTTCCGGCATTAGATGGACCATGATAGAGTTGTTAAAGATCACATTTTCTTGTATTTCAATTTTCGTCTTAAATATCTATCATGTAAGTTGTGTTCTTATGGTGGGAAGAACCCTGTCATGTTATACCCTAATTCATGTGATGTTGTGTCATCATGATCATTTTGGTGTCACTTGTGGAGTTGAAGGTCACCCCAATGTTTTTGACCTATTGGGATTTTGATCAGGCTTGGATTTAAGTTTAGGTTATTTTTTTAATGGGTGATTTTTTTGGCAGAATGTGATTTTGTTGGGGATAATTTTCACACCCAAATATTTAGAATTCATTTATTTTTAGACTATTCATAGCATTGTAACTTTTTGTATGAGTTTTGTGTTGAGCCCCATTATAATTTTGGAATTTTGGAATTTTGGAATACTTCGGCGAGTCTTTGTCTTGCACATGGGTAGCTCATGGTTAAGGGAAACTGTGAGGCTTCTCCCATGTAACTGTTTATCTCACGGTCTGAGGCTCGGACAAGGAACTTGAGTTGCACACATTTTGTGAATCCGTGTAGTAACTGTATGGTTTGGTTCTGTAACTAGAAAATGCATTCAACATAGTTGGCCAATAGTTTGGAAACCTAGAGGCAATTCTATGCATGGTTACCCTCCTTGACAATAGCCCACACATGGTCAGAGCACATTTTATCAATCTATGCTGCCAAACCATGCATGTTTTCCAATCATTAAAAGGTGTAAATTACCTCTTTTCACCTCCATTATTTTAAACCAAATTCAGGTTTCTCCTCCCACCTCTGACCAAGGTCCACCAGGGGGATTCTCCAAAACCCTCTCTCTTTCAATCCTTCCACCATTTAATCTATTTTATAGTTCCTAATGTACGTTCCTTTGGTTTTTATTTGATTTCACATACCCTCTCCTTTCTCCCTAAGGATCACGATGTTTTCTTATGGGGATTACCTTAGGGCCAAACCCTAAGGGTTAGGGTTTGTGTGTGACTATATTTTCTCTTAATATATGGTTTGTGGACCATTCATTGGGGCCAATCCTTCCAATTTCAGTAGTTTTAGCAGATTCTCACACCATTTTGGTAGGTGTTTTAATTATTTTCCTTTTCAACTCATTCCATTTATGATTTTTTATTTTTATATAATTTAAAAAATTCATTTCACATGATTGTGGTTTGGTTTTTTAGATTTTAATGTGGCGTTTATGTTAGTTAAAATAAGTGGAAGTGGTTTTTAAATAGGTTTCTTCACATATGTTAATTAATTATGCCCACTAAGTGTTTTTTAAATTGTCAATTCCACTTTCAAATTATATAGGGCTTTTTTAATGGTGTTTCACCTTGATCAGGTTATGATATCATCGTTTGATTGAAAACATATCGTTGTGTGTGGGAACTACTGATTTTTAACACATGAAACATATGTGTGGTCGGTTGGGTTGGTTTGAAAACATGTGGTGTTTCTTTAAAAACCTAATTAGGGTAACTTCATGGTTTCTTGTGTTGAACCATTACTATGGACTGATCCATGAGTGCATAGGATGAAAAAATTGATGGGAACAAAAAGTATAATGGTCTAAGATAAATTTTCTCAACATTGAAACCCATATTTCAAAACAAAAATCTCTAATCATTTTCTCCTTCAAACACATGATGATTTACAAACGATTACTCACTTTTAATTGACTCAAATGAGATTTAAAATGTTCTTTTGAAAATTATACCATTTGAAATCTAAATGGTATGTCTTGATGAATGTTGAATCAATGTCCTTCTTGTATCTTCAAATAATCATCATAACTAAAAAGATAGAGGAAAACATGTGGAATTTTTTAATATAGCTTGATTATCAATATTTTTAAAAGAATTTTTTGAATTGTGTATGTGGAAGTGTTGAATTATATTGCTTTGGAAAATGATAAGAAAACAGTTGTGTAAATGTATCTTGGTTTTAGAAATGTATATCTCGTTTGGAACTAGAGATACATCAGGTGTCTTGTTTTAGTAATTGAATGATTTGAAGCTGATTTTCATTTTAATTTTTTTCAATTGGTTGGAAATATAGTTTGGTGTGATGGCCCGATTGGAAATTAAAAATGGTTTATTATATAATGGGAACCCCTATTAAGGATTTTCCCTTATGGATTATTGTGAGGATGACATTGGTGTTTGGGGTAGGAAAGTGTGGTGATGGGAGGTTAGGCAAGTCAGACATTGAGGGACTCCTCCATATATATTATACTATTACCATGGGTTAATTGGGAACCTCTTAAAGGGTCATGTAATGGTTTCTTATCAAATATGATTATATGGGTTATTACCCCTTGACATGATAGGTATTGGTGAGATATTCCAATGTACTGTTTAGTCTATGGTAGTAAATTATTTATAGACTATGGAGCTACACCATATTCTAGCAGCTGAGTCAATCTCAAGTGAATCTAGGGATTTATTTGGTGGTTTTTATGAAATTTCCATGGTTACTACCTATATTAGTTTGTTTATTTTTTACTATACGATCTATATTAGTCTTTATAATTTTATTTAATTATATTGTTTCCCATTTTCTTCTACAATTTTGTTATTTTGGTTACATGAATGTATTTAATGGTGAGGTATTTTTTTAAATAAAAAATGTTTTACAATGTGAAAATAACTTTTAAAGAGGATAGCTGCCCATGTTGTTTCAAAAAATGGGATGCTATGGAAATATGTTTCTATTTTCTTCAAATGAACTAAAGGAATATTTTATACATGTAATTAAAACTAGTGTCTAGGGACTATTTGAAGAAACAAAATGTATAGAATATGTGATGGTTATCTCCAAAATTATTAATCCAACACCCTACTTACACCATTCATTATCAGTATACATGATATATTTTGTAGTTTAAGGTTTCTGGTTCATGTTCTCTTCCTTAGAGTATTCTGGTCTTGTGGATGGAGGTGACATAAATTTTACATATAGGTTATATTGGTGTGTTTAGTCTCAGTTTATAATTAGTGTTTATATTTTTCTGTTGTTGTTTCTCAATTAGTTTTGTATATTTTTTAACGTTCAATTTTTATTTTTTCTTCCTCTTGTTATTTTTATTCAATTGATCCTCATTAATTAATATAAAATAATTCCATTAGAGATTCCCATAATGTATAAAACTAGTTTCAAGACCGCATTGATTGGGAAAGCCTTTATTCTCAATCTCTCAGATTGGAACATGTGTTCGGTGAGATGGATCATCAGTCTGGTTGAAAAAAAATTGAAAATTGGTTTCAACTCAATAAATGAACTCTAACATTTTTTTCTAAAAAGAACATTATTCCCTTTAGAGTGATGGAAGAAATTGGAGTTTCTTTATTAGAAAAATATTTAAAAAAACAAAGTTAATCCCCCACCAAGACTGAAAAGAAACATATCTAAAAGACATTACATGGTTTATCGTAGGTAATAGAAGCCTTCAGTTTCTCAGGAATGATCGAGATACCATATTTTGACACTACTTTTACCAAAAACATCACTTCCCAAAACCAAATATTATTTTTAAATTCCTCCTTCAATGTTTTTGATATCAAATTATTCCTAGGACTAATCTCAAATCATTTACATGATCATCCTCGGTTTTAAAATGAACCAACATGTCAACCAAAAAGAATAATATAAAGAACTAAATTTATAAATGGATAATCTTGTTCATTACATCCATAAAAACATTAGGAGGATTGGTTAGACTAAATGAAATGGTAAGATGCACATAATTTCTATTCCAACTAATGAAGGTGTACTTTTTAATGACAGATTCATTTGTTTGGAATAGGTGAAAACCAGGTCGATGATCATTCTTTGAGAACAAATTTTCCTCTTTCAAGTGGTATCAAATGTCATAAACCCATGGCAATAGATACTTTTTCATTACAATGTCATGGTTTAGTTTTTGGAAATTCATACAGTGGAGAAGTGTTCATTAATAATCCTTTATAAAGAGAACATTAACCCCAATGGTGAAACACTCGATAATATGATTATCACAACCTATCCTCAGGTACCGTGACATGACTACCCCAAGCCCGCCTTCTATAGGCTAGGGGATGGCGACTAGAACCAAAGGCGTAAATACCTAAGCCGGGAAGACATTGCCTTTATAAAAGTAAACAAGCACAACAGAGTACGTAACATGAAGTACATACTAAGTAAAACTGAAACAAAAAGAGTGTGCTGGAAAGTAAATGGGCCAGTATACAAACCCAACTGAACAACATGTACAAGTAAAAAGAGACAGACATTTGAAAGTAAATAGCAGCTCCTGGATCGTCCTTTGGGGATTCATACCTAAAGGGTAGGTATAAATGTCCACCTCAGAACTCACGTCTGTCAGTCTCCTTTGTGTGTTGACTCGTCCCAAGGTCCACCTCCGGGTACCATCCAGTCGTGGTGCTCTCGACCTCCGTCAGCATTGTCCGTCATCTACATCCAACACAAGGAGGTGCGAGCATAGCCCGTGTAGGGGTGAGTATTACGATACTCAGTAGCGACCCCGAGACCTACAAGGTCTCACAATATCCACTAAAGATAAACAAAAGAATAATGTTACAATCACGATGTATCAAACAACCCTACATAGGTATATTCCCATACATAAACCTAAGTTACCAATCTCAGTCTGGATTCAACTCTTGAGCACAAGCACAAACCAAATCCACAAATGAGGTAAAGTAAATCACCGCGATGATAATGGTTGAAAGATATGACTCAACTCACATAGGTATACAACACACGAAGAGGGGTAGAGATGAATAGATGTAGCCATGGAAAAATATCCTCTGTTGAACCCACATAGGATCTTGGAACAATATTAGCGTTGTCGATCCCACGTAGGATCGTGGTACATAAGTCATAACAGTCGAACCCATATAGGATTATGGTATAGTATTAATCACTATCAAACCCATGTAGGATCCTGGTATAGAAGTCACTACTGTCGAACCCACAGATGATCCTATACATTAGTCGTCACTGTTGAACCCACCTAGGATTCTGGTACAGTAGTCATCACTGTCAAACCCACGTAGGATCCTGGTATAGAAGACACTACCGTCGAACCCACGGAGGATCATAGTACATAAGTCATCACTGTTGAACCCAGATAGGATTCCGGTACAGTAGTCAACGCTGTCAAACCCACGTTGGATCATGGTACATGAGTCATCCAGTCACAGCCAGCCCTATGGTTCCCGCACACAACATGCTTGATTACGGGAGGGTCCGCTCCTTGAGCAAAGGGGTCGATAAATCAACTATCATGAAGTTCTGAGTAGATGTTTCCCTTAGTTCCGTCTCACTATAAGGTACCCAACGTGACAGACGGTGCGTCAATCGGACGCCCGGTCTGTGAGTTATTAGCATTTCTGTTCTAGGGACCCTATTGGTTTTTAGTCTCAAACCAACACAACCGTACTCCAACTACATCTGAACCTCATGTATAGTATTCTAAAAGAAGCTTCTCATGAAAATTCATCTAAAGTAGTTTATGGCACGTCAATCAGACGTTCATTCCTTAATTCATATGCGTTTCCGCTCCGAGGGCCTAGTTGGTTTCAGGTTCGAACCAACCCGTCAATACCCAAACATCGCCAAAACATTATGTTTAGTATACCAAAATGGACGTCCTAATCCAAGGAATCCTATTCAACTTACGGTGCGTCGATCGGAGGTCCGTAGATCACGTTATGGGAGAAAATTCAAAAGTGGTCCGAAAAGTGGGGTATGGGCCCGGTCCGACCTGGTCCAACCCACCCTGGGTCGGACCTAAATGGGTCGACCCGATCCAGATCCGGTTTCGGCCCGGTGGGGTGTGGCCCAGCCCGGCAGCTGTGGCCCGGCCCGCATGAGGGCGGCTTGGCTTGCGCAACAGGCGGCCCGACCGGGGCTCGGCCAGCAGGTCGAGCGCGGAGTGGGGGTGGGGGGGGGAGTCCCCCAGTTTTTAGAATGGCAGCTCCATCTAGCGCCGCCCATTTTCTGAAAACCCGCGAGATGGGTTCCGTTCCACCGCCGCGACGGCCTTCCGCCAGCGGCGCGTGGGGGGTACCGCTTCCCCTAGGTAGCTGGCCGGTGCCGGCCGCTACCTCCTGTCGCTAGTGTTGCCACTCTTCTCCGCCTGCCACTAGAGTTGTTTTGGTGATCTGTTTTGCCTCCCGGTTGCTCCTACGGCCTCCTAGGGTCCGGTTCTTCACTAATATGGCCTCAATTCATGGTTTCCCTTCCATTCATCTATCACCCAAAAAACCGAGCATCATGAACGAAAAGGCGGAGGATCCGGACATGTTCGTTAGCCCATTCCCTCCACGTTAGAGGCTCGAATGATTATCCAACATACAGCCTCCCAAGTATGAGGGTATAAGTCACATGTTTAAAAAAATCCAGAATCCTCCCAACCTCATATTTGAAGTTTCACGTTGACGAGCCACAGAAGACGATGTCGTGGAAGATGGACGTTGTTCCGTCAACGTTGGGGGAAAGTAGTTGTCGTAGGCGGCATCCTTTGCGGGCTGCTTCTTCTCCCTTGATGTGGAGGAAGAGGAAGGAAGATGGCGTTCCTTGTGGGAATCATCTCATGTTCTTTCCCTGACTGAAGAAGGTAGAAGGGTATGTCCTTCTTCGAGAGGAAAATATCATTCTTTGTTGAATATGTTCTTCATGGAGAGGAAAAATTTCCTTCTAATTCTCCAGAGCCTCCCCAACAAAATATTTTCCAACGCAAATAAAATAAAAGGCTTCCAAATTTAATAATTAAATGCATTTAAATTCAAATCAAATTATTCAATTAATTGGGGGAGCTTAATTTATTTATTTTACGGCGTTGGCACATTAATGATAGAATGTGGGAGGTGGAGAGTTTAACCCTCATCAATGGGGGGTTCCAAGGGCTTCAATGGGAAGTCGAAGAGTTGATGTTTGTGTGGGCCCCACAACAAATTATCCTCCCATGGGAGCTTATGTGGGGGGGGGGGGTGGCCCCAATCTAACTTCTTTTTGGATATAAAAACCACGAACTTAATAAAAATGGGTCACACACACATTTTTATTAAATCCTTAATTTTTAATTCGAAACCCCAAATTTTAAATACAACATCCGATAAAACACAACTGTGGTAAAGGTCTCCTTAAGCGAATACCGATGTTGTGAATTCATTTGTGTACTCAGATTTCAATTTCAAGCACCTGTTCAAACGATAGAAAAACATGCACGTACGTTTACTGAACGTACCCGAACAAAACTTCTGAAATTTATTCAGTGCAGACCGGGACTTGGAATCAGGCGCCGTCAGAAACTGTGGACTCAAAAAATTCCCTAGAAATTTTGAAAAAAAATTCCTTCAAAATTCGGGGTCTTTAAATTACCCACACCTTAGGGATTTACTTCCCCATAAAGTAGAAACACACACTAGGGAAACAAAAGTGGGTACTGAGCATGTATATGAGCCTCCCGCTCCCATGTGCTCTCTTGGAGGTTCCCATGATGTCAGCGAACGGACACTAGAGGAATCAACCTTCCAAAAAAGACCCACTCCTGTCAATCCTCTCTCTCCACTTGAACCTCTATGAATGTCACCCTATCATCGATGTCCAGCTCCCCGTGGTCGATGATGTGGGATGGGTCGTGCAAGTATCTTCTTAGCTAAGTTATGAGGAAGACGTCATGCACCTGATGAAACTAATGTGAAAGGGCCAGGCGGTAATCAACCTCTCCTTCTCTTTTGAGGACCTGGAAAGGTCTGATGAAACACGGAGATAACTTGCAACCTCGGCCAAATCTCCATAGACCTCATCGAGGTGAGACCCATAGGAAGATGCGGTCGCCATTCTCAAACTCTAGTGGTCTCGGTCTCCTATCAGCATAGGACTTATCTCATCTCTGTACAGTCTTTATCCACTCATAGATGACCTTCCCCTGCTCCGTGATAGTTCTTACTATAAGGCCCCAGCCTTAAACCTTACTTAATCTTTAGTTATTACAAGATTACACATTGAGGATCTTTTTAGGTTTAGAGTTTTAGAGAATTAGATCATGAAACTTGCATTACATTCCACATTTAAACAAAGTGGTTACATAAAAGATAGTATTCATTTTTCCCATCAACGGAAACATATTTATAATATGACATGGATTCTTTCTTGAAACATCCTTGACACTATCATCAAATCATGTACCTTTCCCTTGACCTGTGAAAAAAGTTTCAAAAACTTGGGATGAGCATAAAAAGCTCATTAAGAGTTATAAAAATATGGAAAGGAAACATGAGTTCATATATACATTAGAATGAAATCACACTTTACCCATAAAACATAGGCATATCAAATCATGAATAAATCATAGAAAACATAAGACATAAAGGTAACATGAGGCATTCATAACAGTCTTACGTAGGGAGTAACACTCTTGGTTAAGTTTGGAATACCCATCACAGTATATTCCCTAAATCTCTTTGGAGAAACCTTAACGTTTCACTCCTTCGCGTTACCCAATGCATTGGAGAGCTATATCGGGCTCACCCGCCCTTAGTTTATCATGGAACCACCCATTTTCATAACAATTCCCAAGAACCATAACATAAACGTATCACATAAAACATGCATAAAGGAAACATAACATTTCCACATTTCAATCACAATATAACATTTTAGTATATTGAAATAATGAATCCATTCAAAAAGAAACCATTTCCAAAACCATTTAAAACATTTAATAAAGAGATTTTTGAATCAAAGTGTCCCATACCACCTTGAAGCTTAAAATTTTGAACCATTAATATCCATATAAATAAATCCTTAAAACCATTTTGAAAACATGGATATTAATAAGGACAAATAATTAAAACATTTAAAGCGATATTTTGGTTAAAGGGGTTTTACCAAAATTAGAGACACTTGAATACAATAATTGAGGAATAAAATTTAGTCAGAACTTTATAATATCATGAGAATAAATGGATTCATGATATAATACTCCAAAGGACAGTATATACACCATATAAGAGTGAATTGGTGCATAACAACAATGAACCCTCAATAGAAATGTCAAATGTTATGAAATCCCTTATAAAGAAGGTATCCTTAAATTAAGGACAAATCAATCTCAAAAATATGTGTGACAAATATAAGTACACCCAATATAAGTGGATATTAAGTGTAAAAAAATAAAAGGTCATTCACACATATTCAGTGGATGACATATTCAATGACCACATGTTGAACCCAAAGAAATCGAAATTGGGTTAAAAATTTCTATTTACAGCCTAACGGCATCACATCAAAATGAGTTGATGAGAGATAAAAAGTGTATCTCATCACTTGGACATAAAATTTACATCAATAAGGATATATGAGAACATATCCCAACATAACAATATGTAAATTAAAAGACCCAACAAAAGAAGTCTTTTAAAAAAGAGGAGGGTGAAAGGTTCCCTTACCGACTTGGGTATCTTTCAAAACATACACCCCATGAAAGAAGGACAATAGATAATTGATGTAAATACTCATAAACGAAATTATATTTCACAAAGAGTAGAATAATGGGCAGTAAATACACCACTAAATGGAATTTGTGGCAAATGTAGCATAAATCTCACAGAAATAAAAGTGAGATAAAAAATCCCTTACGAAAACTCGGCAGCCTAACGGTGCCACATAAAACATCCGAATATGGATTGATGAGATCAAATAGGGTATCTCATCACATTAAAATAAAATGTACAGAAAGAGGAATATAAAAGAACATCCCCCAACATTACAAATAGGAGCTTAAAAGAAGTGACATATAGGAGAGTACTTAAGAAAGAGAGAGGTTAGATCTCTTACAAAAGTTCAGTAGCCTAACGACGCCACTCAAAACTCCCAAAATGGATTGATGAGAGATAATAGGGTCTCTAATAACATGAACATAAAAATTACAGTAAGTGTAATATAAAATAACATCCCAATAACAATAAAGATGAGCTTTAAAAGGAATGACATAAAAGAGTGTACTTAAAAAGAAAGAGAGGAGTAGGATCCCTTACCTCGGGTCCGACTTGACTCGATCGTTCTTTAATATCCTGAATAATAAACTTGAGTTAATTTATACTTCCTTAAGAACCTTTTTCAAGTTCATTATTCCTTTTATATCACTTATTACCATGTTATAATCATTATGTAATCATTTAAGTTAATAATATTTGTTTTGCCGATATTTGGTTCTTAAGTCGAAAGTGGATTTCTTACAATTACATGTTGTTCGTGTGGCCAAATGTTTATTATATCCAGAATTGTATTCATGATGTAGATATCATATATGTCATATATATCCAGTACATGCATGCATTTATAACATTACATAATCATTTAGAAGTAAGAAATGAAATGCACCGTTCATGGAGACGGTAAGCCGTACGTACGCATGAACGCTACTTTCATTTATATTTCGTATTTTATAGAATGGAATAATACTGATATAAAGGTATATTATAATTCCAGTATAATATCATATATAATATCATAGTTCCATCCTTTATATGTCCCACATATGGTATTTAACGAATCAAATCACTTTGAGGGGGCGGTAGTCCGCACTTCCTTAAATGAAGATATCGCGTTTACCCATAATGGAAACCATAAAGGTATGACCAAAATGAAAAAAACAGAATCTTAAGGAAAAAATAAACATATTATATATCATAAAATAGTTACATCATAATGGCCACCTTTGAATGTGTTAAATGAGTATTGAACAATCATCGTTTCGGGAGGCAGAATTTCGCCATCCACGGAAACCGTATGTTCTTTAACCATTTGATGTAGTTCTATGAGATTTTATCTCGAATAAATCTTATAACAACATCCTAGTATATTGAAGATACTGGTGTTGTTACAAAAGAAGAAAATAAAAAGAGTTTATGGGGTTGTAGAAGCAAAATAAAACAAATGAACATGAGAGAATGAATTACCTTTAAAAGTGTAACTCCTTTTGATTTGAGCCTAAAGGATTCCTTTGAAAGGATTATGCCCAAAGGAAATCCTCTAGGATTAGGAGAGGTATGTGGAGAGAGTAAATGGTCAGGGTTTGGCCGAGACAAAGACTTGAGTAGTGTGTGTAATGAGGTAGAGGTGGGGGCCTTTTATAAGAGGAGAGGAGGGTCACTTTTGGAAATTAAGAAATATTACTTTATTTGAAAATGTTTTTCGGTTTTAAAAGGTCCCACATTGATATAATTCGTGGATAAGGTGATAAGGGTTCGAAATCCACCCATACAATAAGTTTTGGACATGTTTAGTTCATAGATTTTACATTATCTTTCCATTTTATTTAAATCGTCAAATAATGATGTCATCGTTGTATCATTATTATGTCATAAATAATTTAATTTATTTAATGTCTAAAAATTATAAGACAATTACTATGATGTAGGAAATCTTTTTATCTTTCCAATGACTCTTTATAATCAAAAATATGATCTTTATAACCCCATGAAATAATTGTTTTAGTATATCATATCATGTTTGTGTCATTTTTGCTTTTACATTAAATAAAAAGTTATTTATGTCATTTCCCAACCAAAGTGGCTCCATGGGGTCCCCAAGTTGACCCATGGATTGTATCTGTCGGCCATTACACATCCAATGAGGTTAGGACATGTTTCAAGTTCATTTCATATTATTAAAACATTATTTTTACCTTAAACTACACTAATTACCTCTAATCGCGATTAAAAACTTAATAAGTTACTATTCACCAAAAAATTATTTTTATCCCATTGAACCACATTTTACTTCTTAATGAAAACCATGTATGTCGGATTTTTGAAATTCAAAACACAAAGATGGCAAAATTTCCTTTAAACGGAAAAATCAGTTTTTATAAGTACCACTTAGTGGTGTCATTATTCATCAAAAATTGATGTTTTTCAGAAAAATCCCAAAAATTCACCTGAAGCTATATTTGATATTCCAAATTCAAAAATGAAGTCTATTTTAAAAAATTCAAAACATATAAGCCACATTAATTAATTTAATAATTAATTCCCGCTGTCAAAGAAAATAGCGTGTTTTTATGAAACAATAAGTATCAAAAGATTGACACTAGTTTAAGTCTAATTTCAAAGTGAAATTAATTCCAACGACCACTATTGGATTTAATGGTAAAAATAAATTCTAATTTCACTTTAAAACAAATTCAAAAGATAATATAATCATATAAATAAATTAGATTAAAAAGAGGATTTGAATTAAAATACAACATTTTACACTATTCATTAAAAAAATGAACTTTATCGGAAAGATACCAAAAATTTACACAAAGTAAATTTTGATGTCCCGATTCTTAATAAGAGTTTTATTTGGTCCAAAAGAATGTTTAATAGTGAACAAAACTATATTTAATGATGGTTCAACATCAAAAGTTATAAGTGAACCTTTAGTGAAAACTAGGGCATATACGCCTAAAATTGAATTCTTTCTGTATTTTAAGCCTTTAGATTTTATTGGATAAATGTAAAAACATTAAAAAAACATATATAATCATATTTTAGTTATTTCTATCCATTACCACCAATACAACGGCTACATGTTAACTACCATTTGAAATAATATTATTTTATTATTAGAGTGCAACGTAAGATTTCCAAGAAACTCGTTGTTGCGTGTTGGGTATGCCATCGAGCATAGCGTCCCCTTTAAAGTCATATCAATATTTTATTCACAAATATGGATAAATATGAAAATTTCATATTCTTTATTTACATGGGGTGTTACATCCTTCCCCCCTTTTGGGAATTGCGTCCTCACAATTTTTAAAATTGAGCTTGGAAACATCCTTGAAAGTCCCACATCGGAACAAGAGTCGGTAAAACAATCACTTTAAAAGAAAGAAAGATAAGTACAAAGGTCACCCGAGTTAACCCATACTAGGATTCCATGTAGAAAAATATGGACATGGAGGAGAAAACATAGGGTCATGTTCTGATTTAGAGTGATAGAAAACATGTTTAGGAGAAAGTTAACAATAATAAAATCACAAACTTGTGATGGGTTAAACGGTATTCGATTCCCCAGTAGGAAAAGTTAATAGACAACATTTTTTTAAGATACTTTTTATTGAGGAATTTACTCATAAGGAAACATAATCACTTATCATGTTGACTTTCAACTTTTACTAGTTTCCTTAATCAAACTCATATTTTTTCCAAAAGACGAGTATTTAGGGAGACTTGTTCTCATTAAGAGTACTATAATCAACTTCTAGAGAATCACCTAATCCAAAAAAGAGAACTATATACATCCCATGTCTTTAGGCTTTAACCAAAACCAAAACCAAAAAGGTTATTAGAAGGTCAGATAATCCAGAGAAGGATAACCCATTAAAAAGAAAATCCATGCTTAATCTCCAAAATTTGTCCAAGAAAACACAAAGTTCAACGAGGACCATCCGATAAACAATTTGTCTATAAAATTCTTCAAAGTAAACCAATATAAGATTGAAACCCAAATATTTGAAGGATTTAGTCACATAGTCTTCCAAGTTAAATCGTAACATTTATCTCCAAACAACATCAGTTGCTCCTAAAGTCTCGTATTGAAAAGTAATTAACTTAATCACATATCCTCCATGATAGGTTAATAATTTTCATAAATAACCCAAAATCAACATACTCATAATTCATAAAATCATATAACTAAAAATAATCAGTCAAACTAACCAGGGACTTCACGTAGTCCAGTGGTAGGTGATTAATACCAGTCGCACTTTCGTTGTGGGTTCGATTCCCGCAGCTTTGTCCGACGCGACGGGTAGTCACACGGTCTGTGTGTTGTCCTTTTTCCAAAACTATATAATTCCTAAAACATTCCCCAAAATGAGATAAAATCTTCAAAGTTGATCATAACATATTTTATCCTCAAGTTTATCTCATGCCTTTCATTTTCCATCATAACATATAATAACCCATAATTACCTCAAAAGTAAGGATCATATAAACCCTAATGGTTACCTTAATAATTATTACCTGAATTTCCACATCGAGTTGTCCATCTCGTACATGATGCATTAGAGAACTCACCAAGGTTTAATTGGTTGATCATGAATCCTTGATAGTTGGTTTAGAACAACCAGGAGATTCCTCATTGAATCCCCCATCTCATCCAGTCTCTTAATCAGAGAACCACCATAGTTTCCTTCAAACCCATTGTCACTATGATGCCTGCTAGATCCAGCCATTTACTAAAAACAGAAAGGTCAGTGTGAGTATATCAACATAACCATCATGTACTAATGAGGAAGATAAACACTAAGATATACTTACTCATTCAATTTATCTAAAACTAGGACTCTTTCTGAAATCCTAACCATTATGGTAATGTCACTTATGCTTAGAGAATACCCTAACCTCTAAAGTTATCTAAACCGACCTTTGATACCAACTATAAGGCCCCAGCCTTAAACCTTAATTAATCTTGAGTTATTACAAGATTACACATTGAGGATATTTTTAGGTTTAGAGTTTTAGAGAATTAGATCATGAAACTTTCATTACATTCCACATTTAAACAAAGTGGTTACATAAAAGATAGTATTCATTTTTCCCATCAACGGAAACATATTTAAAATATAACACGGATTCTTTCTTGAAACATCCTTGACACTATCATAAAATCATGTACCTTTCCCTTGACCTATGAAAAACATTTCAAAAACTTGGGATGAGCATAAAAAGCTCAGTAAGAGTTATAAAAATATGGAAAGGAAACATGAGTTCATATATACATTAGAATGAAATCACACTTTACCCATAAAACATAGGCATATCAAATCATGAATAAATCATAGAAAAAGACATAAAGGTAACTTGAGGCATTCATAACATTCTTACATAGGGAGTAACCCTCTTGGTTACGTTTGGAATACCCATCACAGTATATTCCCTAAATCTCTTCGGAGAAACCTTAACATTTCACTCCTTTGCGTTACCCAATGTATTAGAGAGCTATATCGGGCTCACCCGCCCTTAGTTTATCACGGAACCACCCGTTTTCATAAAAATGACCAAGAACCATAACATAAACGTATCACATAAAACATGCATAAAGGAAACATAACATTTCCACATTTCAATCACAATATAACATTTTAGTATATTGAAATATTGAATCCATTCAAAAAGAAACCATTTCCAAAACCATTTAAAACATTTAATAAAGAGATTTTTGAATCAAAGTGTCCCATACCACCTTGAAGCTTAAAATTTTGAACCATTAATATCCATATAAATAAATCCTTAAAACCATTTTGAAAACATGGATATTAATAATATCAAAAAATTAAAACATTTAAAGCGATATTTTGGTTAAAGGGGTTTTACCAAAATTAGAGACACTTTAATACAATAATTGAGGAATAACATTTAGTAAGAACTTTATAATATCACGAGAATAAATGGATTCATGATATAATACTCCAAAGGATAGTATATACACCATATAAGAGTGAATTGGTGCATAACAACAATGAACCCTCAATAGAAATGTCAAATGTGATGAAATCCCTTATAAAGAAGGTATCCTTAAATTAAGGAAAAATAAATCTCAAAAATATGTGTGACAAATATAAGTACACCCAATATAAGTGGATGTTATGTGTAAAACAATAAAATTTCATTCACACATATTCAATGGATGACATATTCAATGACTACATGTTGAACCCAAAGAAATCGAAATTGGGTTAAAAAGTCCTCTTGATAGCCTAACGGCATCACATCAAAATGAGTTGATGAGAGATAAAAAGTGTATATCATCACGTGGACATAAAATTTACATCAATAAGGATATATGATAACATATCCCAACATAACAATATGTAAATTAAAAGACCCAACAAAATAAGTCTTAAAAAAGAGGAGGGTGAAAGGTTCCCTTACCGACTTGGGTATCTTTCAAAACATACACCCCATTAAAGAAGGACAATAGATAATTGTTGTAAATACTCATAAACGAAATTATATTACACAAAGAGTAGAATAATGGGCAGTACATACACCACTAAATGGAATTTGTGGCAAATGTAGCATAAATCTCACGGGAATAAAGTGAGATGAAAAATCCCTTATGAAAACTCGGCAACCTAACGGCACCACATAAAACTTACAAATATAGATTGATGAGATCAAATAGGGAATCTCATCACAATACAATAAAATGTACAGAAAGAGGAATATAAAATAACATCCCCCAACATTACAAAGAGGATCTTAAAAGAAGTGACATATAGGAGAGTACTTAAGAAAGAGAGTTGTTAGATCTCTTACGAAAGTTCGGTAGCCTAACAGCGCCACTCAAAACTCCCAAAATGGATTGATGAGAGAGAATAGGGTCTCTCATCACATGAAAATAAAAATTACAGTAAGTGTAATATAAAATAACTTCCCAATAACAAAAATTATGAGCTTTAAAAGGAATGACATAAAAGAGTGTACTTAAAAAGAAAGAGAGGAGTAGGATCCCTTACCTCGGGTCTGACTTGACTCGATCGTTCTTTAATCTCCTGAATAATAAACATGAGTGAATTTATACTTCCTTAAGAACCATTTTCAAGTTCATTATTCCTTTTATATCACTTATTACCATGTCATAAACATTATGTAATCATTTAAGTTAATAATATTTGTTTTGCCGATATTTGGTTCTTAAGTCGAAAGTGGACTTCTTACAATTACATGTTGTTCGTGTGGCCAAATTTTTATTATATCCAGAATTGTATTCATGATGTAGATATCATATATGTCATATATATCCAGTACATTCATTCATTTATAACATTACATAATCATTTAGAGGTAAGAAATGAAATGCATCGTTCATGGAGACGGTAAGCCGTACGTACGCATGAACGCTACTTTCATTTCTATTTCGTATTTTATAGAATGGAATAATACTGCTATAAAGGTATATTATAATTCCAGTATAATATCATATATAATATCATAGTTCCATCCTTTATATGTCCCACATATGGTATTTAACGAATCAAATCACTTTGAGGGGGCGGTAGTCCGCACTTCCTTAAATGAAGATATCGTGTTTACTCATAATGGAAACCATAAAGGTATGCCCAAAATGAAAAAAACAGAATCTTAAGGAAACAATAAAAATATTATATATCATATATAAAAATAGTTACATCATAATGTCCACCTTTGAAGGTGTTAAATGAGTATTGAACAATCATCGTTTCGGGAGGCAGAATTTCGCCATCCACGGAAACCGTATGTTCTTTAACCATTTGATGTAGTTGTGTGAGAGTTTAGCTCGAATAAATCTTATAACAACATCCTAGTATATTTAAGATACTGGTTTTGTTACAAAATAAGTAAATAAAAAGAGTTAGGGGGTTGGAGAAGAAAAATAAAACAAATGAACATGAGAGAATGAATTACCTTTAAAAGTGTAACTCCTTTTGATTTGAGCCTAAAGGCTTCCTTTGAAAGGATTCTGGCCAAAGGGAATCCTCTTATATTAGGATAGGTATGTGGAGAGAGTAAATGGTCAGGGGTTGGCCGAGACAAAGACTTGAGGAGTGTGTGTAATGAGGTAGAGGTGGGGGCCTTTTATAAGAGGAGAGGAGGGACACTTTTGGAAATTAAGAAATATTACTTTATTTGAAAATGTTTTTCGGTTTTAAAAGGTCCCACATTGATATAATTAGTGGATAAGGTGATAGGGGTTCGAAATCCACCCATCCAATAAGTTTTTGACATGTGTAGTTCATAGATTTTACATTATCTTTCCATTTTATTTAAATTGTCAAATAATGATGTCATCGTTGTATCATTATTATGTCATAAATAATTTAATTTATTTAATGTCTAAAAATTATAAAAAAATTACTATGATGTAGGAAATCGTTTTATATTTCCAATGACTATTTATAATAAAAAATCTGATCTTTATAACCCCATGAAAGAATTGTTTTAGTAAATCATATCATGTTTGTGTCATTTTTACTTTTACATTAAATAAAACGTTATTTATGTCATTTCTCAACCAAAGTGGCTCCATGGGGTCCCCAAGTTGACCCATGGCTTGTCTTTGTCGGCCATTACACATCCAATGAGGTTATGACATGTGTCAAGTTCATTTCATATTATTAAAACATTATTTTTACCTTAAACTACACAAATTACCTCTAATCGCGATTAAAAACTTAATAAGTTACTATTCACCAAAAAATTATTTTTATCCCATTGAACCACATTTTACTTCTTAATGAAAACAATGTATGTCAGATTTTTGAAATTAAAAACACAAAGATGGAAAAATTTCATTTAAACGGAAAGATCAGTTTTTATAAGTACCACTTAGTGGTGTCATTATTCATCAAAAATTGATGTTTTTCAGAAAAATCCCAAAAATTCACCTTAAGCTATATTTGATATTCCGAATTCAAAAATTAAGTCTATTTTACAAAATTCAAAACATATAAGTCACATTAATTAATTTAATAATTAATTCCCGCTGTCAAAGCAAATAGCGTGTTTTTATGAAATAATAAGTATCAAAAGATTGACAATAGTTTAAGTCTGATTTCAGAGTGAAATTAATTCAACGACCACTATTGGATTTAATGGTAAAAATATATTATAATTTTACTTTAAAACAAATTCAAAAGATAATCTAATCATATAAATAAATTAGATTAAAACAAGGTTTTGAATTAAAATACAACATTTTACACTATTCATTAAAAAAAATGAACTTTATCGGAAAGATACCAAAAATTTACACAAAGTAAATTTTGATGAGCCGATTCTTAATAAGAGTTTTATTTTGTCCAAAATAATGTTTAAGAGTGAACAAAACTATATTTAATGATGGTTCAACATCAAAAGTTATAAGTGAACCTTTAGTGAAAACTAGGGCATATATGCCTAAAATTGAATTCTTTCTGTATTTTAAGCCTTTAGCTTTTATTGGATAAATGTAAAAACATTAAAAAAACATATATAATCATATTTTAGTTATTTCTATCCATTACCGCCAATACAACGGCTACATGTTAACTACTATTTGAAATAATATTATTTTATTACTAGAGTGCAACGTAAGATTCCCTAGAAACTCATTGTTGCGTGTTGGGTACGCCATCGAGCATAGCATCCCCTTTAAAGTCATATCAATATTTTATTCACAAATATGGATTAATATGAAAATTTCATATTCTTTATTTACATGGGGTGTTACACTTACACTCTCTGGTCAGTAGGATGTTGGCCGACTTGGTATGTTGGTCGTCGATCACCCAAATCAAGTCATGTCCCCTAGACGTACATGGAAGACCTGTCACAATGTCCATGGATATCTCATCTCTCCTACACTTTGGGACCTCCAAAGGATGAACCAAGCCCGCTGATACCTGATGCTCCGCCTTCAGTTGCTGGCAAGTGAGTCATCGAGAGACAAACTTCGCTACTTCCTTCTTCAGACCTGGCCACCATTGCTAACATCGAAGGTCCTAGTACATCATTACCACTCATGGATGTACTGCTAAAGGGAATGTATGGAACTCCCGCAACACTTCCTCCCGAAGTGCAACTGGTACCATGGTACGTCGCCTAAAAGGAAAGACATTATCCCCAACTCCATAAAATCATTCGGGTGCCTGCCCTAAAGATATCTGAGCAAGTCGTGTCTCGCAGTCAACGTCCGCATGCTACACCTCCCTGACTCACTGAAGAAGTGGGGAAGTGACTGTGAGAGACTGTTGAAAGGATACTCCATCTCTATCCACAAAGGATTTCTCCAATGCGGCCAGATGTTCCATTGCTTCTCCTAGTAATTGAATTTGCAATATTTTGATGAGAGAATATTCTATAACGTTCCCCATTCCATGAGAATAGACTATCTTGAAGTCATATTCCTGGAGGATCTCGAGCCATCGTCATTGTCTCAGGTTCATGTCCTTCTGTGAGAACATGTACCTGAGACTCTAGTGGTCAGAGTAGACTGTAAATCGTTCTCCCAAAGAACTATGGGTGAGACTATCCAATTTAAAAGGACTCAGCTACACCCTTCTTCACCTACGTCCTACAAAAGCTGTTATGATTTATTATTTGCCGAAAAGAGAAATCCGGTCTCATCCCCTAGAAGAACCATGCCCTTTTCCTAATATAGTCAATACTAACATGAACGGTACAATTTCGTGTCATGTACGATGTCATAAGGCCTCAACACCACTACCAAGAGATCCAACTGTTACTATCACCTCCTAGGGTCGAGTCACACTATCGGTAGTAGTGTGTGGTCTCTAGGTCTCCTTCAGTAGAAATCTCAAATGTGAGGGTCAAGTCAATGATTTTTACTGGAACCTCTTAGTATCAACCACACCTAAAAGGTAGGAAAGAAAATGTCACATGGAAATGTGTCTTTTATTATTGCAGCTCCAAGTACAAAGTCACTATTAAATTACAAATAATGACATCAACGAAGCTAGAAGCATCTTGAAAAAAGATCTATATGCCTGGAGCTAGTCCCGCTCCTATCCACCTGCTCCTGGAGAATTATGGTCATAGGCCTTAGCAGCCTGAAGCTGACCTCTCCCCTATCCACCCATTCCCTGTAGTCGGGGAGGACCTCCTGGTGGTGGTGGCGGTAGGGCCTCAAAACGTCATCCACCACCTTCTGCTCGGCCAGCTCCTCTACCACGTCTGCCTGCTCCTGGTGGACTACCATGGTCGAACCTCTATCTCTGCATGGGAGGTCCCTCTACTACCTACTGCTCATCTACAGGGTGGGTCGGGTAGTCTCGAGCCAGGTGATCCATCCTTCCACATGCATATCACTGCCTAATCCTTGTATGGATAGTTGTGTCTTGTGTGCCTAGCACAACCTAACCTAAGTCATGCAATCGACCACCTTTGGGTCTGGTCCTCTTGGACCCCTACATCATCTGTCTACTTCCAACTGCAGAATACTCTGGTGTGGGTCAACTAGTGGTGGGTCTCGTTGCTGGAGACCACTCATCAAGGAAACTCTCCATTATGAGGGATTTCTCCATTACCCATGTGTGCGTCATTATGTTGAGGGAGATCATCGAAGCCCTGATATCATGCCTGAGTCCCTACTCAAATGTCATGGCCCTGAAGAATGGGTCTCGTACCATATTCGTGGAGTAGCACGAGAGGTCAGTGAATCTCGCTGAGTACTGAGCTACTGTCCTGCTGCCCTACTACAGATGATGTAACTCATAAATATGCACATCACGAAGGGTGGTTGGACAAACTCTGCCCAGAACAGGCTCTCGAAGACTTTCCAAAGTAGTGATTCCTCATCATACACCTAAAGCATAAGGCTCCACCATCTGCCAGCTGCTAACTATGGGAGACTCGTGGCAAGGATCACCATGAGGTCGGCTAGTGTCCTTACAAATATGAAAACTCTCATAATATCCTCCATCCAATCCTCATCTTCATGTGGGTCCATCTATCCCCCGAACCAGGGTGGCCTCTGGCCTTGGAACTCGTGCAATACACTTCGGCGACGTGCACTCTCTACTACTGGATATGGTGGTACCGGTGGACCAGCAGGTAGTGGTACCACTGGTGCCTCTGCTGTGATGGGGCCCTGCACCGAATCCTCGTCTCTCAGTGGGATACCATCTCGTATGAAACTAGGAACCCTAGATGGCTACCTTCGTGGGGCCATCCTGAAAAGAAAAAGGTGTTCCATGGGCAAAACAGTATTACTGGTGAGCTGAAAAAAAGTAATCACAAAGAAATCCTTTTCAAAGGAAACACACACATAATCAGTGTTTTCATGCACTGATTCAGAGACCAGAAGTCAAAGTCACAGTGTATGGATACGTCGGCCGCCACACCATTACCAGTTTCTCAAAACTGATAAGCACTCCCAAAACACATAACATTATTTCCATTAAATGAAACAGTGTCTATGTTATGTGGTAGAACTGGCCATCCTCTGATACCAATTTGTCACGATCTTTCCACAGGGCCGATGGTGTGACTACCCCAAGCCCACCTTCCATAGGCCAGGGGTAGGAGACTAGCACCAAAGGCATAAATCCCTAAGATGGGAAGGCATTGACTTTATAAAATTAAACAAACACAATAGAGTACGCAAGAAAAAGTAAATACTAAGTAAAACTGAAAACAAAAGAGTTTGCTGGAAAGTAAATGAGCCAGTATACAAACCCAACTGAACAACAAGTACAACTAAAAAGGGACAAACAACTAAAAGTAAATATTAGCACTTGGATCATCCTCCGGGGATTCCTACATAAAGGGTAGGTACAGATTTCCACCTTAGCACTCATGCCCGTTAGTCTCCTCCGTGTACCGACTCATCACAAGGTCCACCTCTGGGTATTGTCCAGTCGTGGCGATCTCGGCCTCCGTCAGTGCTGTCCGTCATCTGCATCCAACACAATGAGGTGCGAGCATAGTCTATGTAGGGGTTGAGTACAACGATACTCAGTAGGGACCCCGAGACTCTCAGGGTCTCACAATATACACTATAGAGAAACAAAATAAGATAGATACAATGACGATGTATCAACCAACCTTACATAGGTATATGCCCATACATATACCTAATTTACTAATCTCAATCCGGCTCTAACTCTCGAGCCCATGAACAATCCAAATCTACAAAAGAAGTAAAGTCAATAACCACGATGATAGTGGTTGAAAGTCATGAATCATCTCACAAGTTATACAACTCGCAAAGAGGGGTAGAGAAGATTAGATATAGCCTTTGAATCGTCTCCTCAGTCGAACCCATTTAGGATCCTGGATAATTATCAGCGTTGTCAAACCCACGTAGGATCCTAGAACAGAATTCATCATTGTATAACCCACATAGGATTTTGGTATAGTAGTCATCGCTGTCAAACCCACGTAGGATCATGATACAGAAGTCACTGCTCTCGAACCCACGGAGGATCCTGGTACAGAAGTCGTCACTGTTGAACCCACATAGGATTCCGATACAGTAGTCATCGTTGTCGAACCTATGTAGGATCCTGGTACCGAAGTCACTGTTGTCGAACCCATGGAGGATCCTGGAACAGACGTCATCACTTTCGAACCAACATAGGTTTCCAGTATAGTAGTCATCACTGTCAAACACACGAAGGATCCTGGTACAGAAGTCATCATAGTCGCAGCGAGCCCTAGGGTTCCCGCACACAGCACGCTCTATCCCAGGAGGGTCCGCTCCTCGAGCAAAGGGGTATATACATCAAATATTGCGATTTCTGGAGTTTATGCATCCAGTAGTTTCATCTCATCATAAATAACCCAACGTGACAGACGGTGCGTCAATTGGATGCCCGGTCTATGAGTTATTAGCATTTCCGTTCCTAGGGCCATGTTGGTTTGTAAGCTCAAACCAACCCGACCATACTCCAACTGCATCCAAACCTCACTTATAGTATGCCAATAGAACCACCTCATAAAAAGTAATCCAATTTATTTTATTTCACATAAATCAGACGTTTTATCCTTAAGTCATAAGTGTTTCAGCTCTGAGGGATCAGTTGGATTTGGGTACGAACCAACCCCGCCATACCCAAACATTGCCAAAACCTTGAGTGTAATATACCAAAACGGCCATCTCAATTTAAATAATCCTATGCAACTGATGGTGCATTGATCAGAGGCCCGTAGCCCATTTTATGGGAGCAAAATAAAAAGTGGCCCGAAGAGGGGGGTCTTGGCCCGGTCCGACCCAGTCCAACCCACCCTGTGTCGGCCTAGACCTGGTCGACCCGATACAGATTTGGGTCTGGCCCGGAGGCTGTGGCCCAGCCTGTGTAAAAGCATCCTGGCCCGCATGGCAGGTGGCCCAACCTGATGTCCAGCTGCGGCTCGTCCAGCTGGACAAGCGCGGAGCGGGGGGGGGGGGGGTCGTAACGGTGGCGCCAACTGGCGCCACCCATTTATCTCAGAACCCATGAGGTGGGTTATGCTCTACCGTCGTAGATGATGCCATGGAAGCCTTTCACCGATAGCACGCGAGGGGTGCCGCTTCCACCAGGCGCCCGATCAGTGACACTGCTACCTCCGATCGCCCGCGCTTCCGATCCAGCAACCCGCACCACCTCGCTTTTCTGCAGGACACTAAAGTCATTTCGGTGGTCTGTTTTGCCTCCCACTTGCAACTATGGCCTCCTCGGGTCCTTCTCTTCACTACAACGAACTCAATTCATGGTTTCCCTTCCGTTCATCTATCACCCAAAAAACCACGCATCACGAACAAAAAGGCGTAGGGTCTGGACTAGTTCGTCAGCATGTGCCCTCCGTGTTAGAGGCTCAACCAATTATCCAAAATACAATTGCCCAAGTATGAGGGTATAAATAAAATGTTTTAAAAAATATCCATAATCCTCCCTACCTTGTATTTGGCATTGCACGTTGACGAGCTGCAGAACACGGCGTTGTGGAAGATGGACGTTGTTCCGTCAAAGTCGGGGGAAAGTCATTGTCGTAGGCCGTGTCCTTTTCAGGAGGCTTCTTCTCCTTTGATGCAGAGGAAGAGGAAGAAAGATTACTTTCCTCGTGGTCATCGCCTCACATTCTTTCCCCGACTAAAGAAGGTATAAGGGGATGTCCTTTGTCGAGAGGAAGATATCGTTCTTCGTTGAAGATGTTCTTCATGGAGAGGAACACTTTCCTTCTAATTCTCCAGATCCTCCCCAACAAAATATTAGCCAACACAAACAAAATAAAAATCTTCCCAATTTAGTAATTCCATTCATTTGAATTCAAATAAAATTAATTAATTAATTGAGGGAGAGAAATTAATTAATATGATGGCGTTGTCACATTAATGAGAGAAGGTGGGATGTGGAGAGTTTAACCCTCATCAATGGGGGAGGGGGTTCCTAGTGTTTTAAGCGGAAGTTAAAGAGTTGAAGTTTGTGTGGGTCCCACAACACATTATCCTCTCATGGGAGCTTATGTGTGGGGGGGGGGGTATCCCCACACCAACTTTTATTTGGAGATTAAAACCACCAACTCAATAAAAATGTGTTACACACACATTTTTATTTAATCATTAATTCTTCATTTGAAACCCCAAATTTTAACTACAATATCCGATAAAATGCAACTGTGGTAATGGTCACCTTAAGGAATACTGACGATGTGATTTCATCGGCGTCCTCAAATTTCAATTCAATGTACTGGTTCAAAAGATAGAAAAATCTGCATGTACGTTTACTAAACGTACCTGAACAAAACTTCTGAAAATGATTCCAGGCACACCGGGCCTCGAAATCAGGCACCGTCAGAAACTGCGGGCTCTTAAAATTTCAACGAATTTTTTAAAACAATTTCCTTAAAATTTCCGGATCATTAAATTACCCCAAACTCAGGGATTTACATCTTCGTAAAGATACAACACAGACTAGGTAAACAAAAGTTGGTACTGAGCACACATCTAAACCTCCCGCTCACATGTGCTCTCCTAGAGGTTCATGTGCTACCAGAGAATGTGCACTAGAGGAATCAACCGTCCATGTAGGACCCGCTCCTATCAATCCCTTATCTCCCCTAGAATCTTGGTGAATGTCGCCCCATCACCGATGTCCAGCTCCCCGTGGTCGATGATGTGGGACGAGTCGTGCACATATCTCCTCAGCTAAGATATGTGGAAGACGTCCTTCACCCGATGCAAGTAAGGTGGAAGGGCCAGGAGGTAAGCCACCTCGCCTACTCTGCTGAGGACCTGGAAAGGTCTAATGAAACACAATGATAACATGTCGCCTCTGTTAAATCTCCATATACCTCATCGAGGTGAGACCTTTATGAAGACACGATTGCCATTCTCGAACTCCAGTGGTCTCCGTATCCTATCAGCATAGGACTACTGTCAGCTCTATATAGTCTTTATCGACTCATGGATGACCTTCCCCTCTTCCATGATCATTCTTACCATATCTGGTCAGTAGGATGATGGCCGACATGGTTAGTCGGTCATCGATCACCAAAATCGAGTCGTGTCCCCTAGACGTACGTGGAAGACCCGTCACGAAGTCCATAGATATATCATCCCTACTCCACTTTGGGACATCCAAAGGATGAACCAAGCCTACTGATACCTAATTCCCCGCCTACAGTTGATGACAAGTGAGGCATCGAGAGACAAAATCTGCTACTATCTTCTTCATACCTGGCCACTAGTGCTGTCATCGAAGGTCCTAGTACATCTTCACCACAATTGGATGTTCTGCTAAAGGGAATGTATGGAACTCCCACAACACTTCCACCCGAACTGCAACTGGTACCATGGTATTTCCCTTGAAAAGAAAGACATGCTCCCAACCTTATGAAAATCTTTTTGGTGCCTTCCCTGAGGATATCTGAGAACCTCATGTCTCGTAGTTAGCATCCCAATTCTGCGCCTCCCTGACTCGTTGAAGAAGTAGGAATGTTACTGTGAGAGACTCTTGAAAGGAAACTCCATCTCTATCCACAAAGGATTTCTACAATGCGTCCAGCTAGTCTGTTTCCACTCCTAGTAGCTGAATGCCCGATTTCCTGTTGTGAGCATCTGCTATAAAGATCCCCTTCCCAGGAGTATAGACTATCTCGATGTCATAGTCCTGGAGGAACTCACACCCTCACCGCTGTCTCAGGTTCATGTCCTTATTTGAGAAGATGTTCCTGAGACTCTGGTGGTCAAAGTAGACTACAAAGCGTTCACCCAATGAACTATGGGTGAGACTAGCCAATTTAAAAGACCTCATATACACCCTTCTTCACCAACATCATATAAGCGCTGTTAAGATTTCTCATTTTACAAAAATATAAATCCCGTATCATCCCCTCTAAGAACCACGTCCTTTGCCTAATACAGTAAATCCTAACATGAAAAGTACTATTAAATTCCATGAATGACGTCGTAAGGCCTCGAAGACACTACCAAGAGATCCAACAGTTACTATCACCTCCAAGGGTCGAGCCACACTTTCGACAGTAGTGTGTGTTCACTGGGTCTCCTTTAGTAGGAATATCAAATGTGGGGGTCAAGTCAATGGTTCTTACTGGAACCTCTCAGTATCAACCACACCTAAAAGGTAGGAAATCAAATGTCACATGGAAAAGTGTCTTTTATTACGGCAGGTCAAAATACAAAGACACTAAGCAATCACAAATAACAACATCAATGAATCTAGAAGAATCTTGAACAAAGGTCTCTATGCCTGGTGCTAGTCCAGCTCCTGTCCACCTGCTCCCGGAGAACTATGGTCATAGGCCTCAACTGCATGATGCTGACCTCTCCCTTGTCCACCAGTTCCCTGTGGTCGGGGTGGAACTCCTGGTGGTCTTGGTGGTAGGGCCTCAAAACGTCGTCCACCACCTTCTGCTCGGCCAGCTCATCTGCCTGCTCCCGGCGGTCCACCATGATCAAACCTCAATCTCTGCCTGGGACGTCACTCTACTGCCTGCTTCTCATCTGCAGGGTGGGTCGGGCGGTCTCGAGCGATGTGACCCTTCCTGGAACATGCATAGCCCTGCCTGATCCTTGTATGGATAGATCTATCTAGTGTGCCCAGCACAACCGAACCTGAGACGTGCAGTCGACCACTGGTGGGTCTCGGCCTCTTGGACCCCTGTGTCATCTATCTACTACCAGCTGCAGAAGAATCTGGTGTGTGTCGACTAGTGGTGGGTCTCGTTGCTGGAGACCGCTCAGCAAAGGAACTCTCCACTATGAGGGCTCGCTCCAATACCCTCATGTGCGTCAGGATGTTTAGGGAGATCATAGAAGATCTGATCTCATGCCTAAGTCCCTGGTTAAAGGTCGGGGCCCTGAATAATGGGTCCCATACCATATCCGTGGAGTAGCACGAGAGGTTAGTGAACCTCACTGAGTACTGAGCTACTGTCCTACTGCCTTGCTGCAGATGAAGTTACTCCTAAATCTGCACCTATCGAAGGATGGTTGGTACAAAATCTACCCATAAAAGGCTCTCAAAGTCTATAAAAAGTAGTGATTCTTCATCATGAACCTGAAGAATTAGGCTCCACCATATCCCAGCTACTACCTAAAGGAGACTCGCGACAAGGATCACCTTGAGGTCGGCTTGTGTCCCTACCAATATGAAAACTGTCACAACAGCCTCCATCTAATCCTCAGCTGTGTGTGGGTCTATCTCTCCCCAGAACATGAGAGACCACTAGTGTTGGAACTCATGCAATTCACTCAGGAGGCACGCACTCCCTGCTGTTAGAGATGGTGGTATCGGTGGCCCAGCGGGTAGTGGTACTGCTGGTGCCTCTGCTGTGATGGGGCCCTGCACTGAAGCCTTGTCGCTCGGTGGGATACCATCTCAAACGAAACTCAGAACCCTAGATGGATGCCTTCATGGGGCCATCCTGAAAAGAAGCAGGTGTGTCATGGTCAAAACAGTATACCTAGTGAGCTAACTCAAAGTAATCATGAAGAATGATTTTTTAAAGGAAACACACACACAATTAGAGTTTTCATGCACTGAACTGGAGTCCAGATGTCAAAGTACTAGTGTATGGATACGTCGGCTGCCACACCAACACCAGTTTCCCTAAACTTATAACCACACCCAAAACACTTAAAACTATTGCCGTTAAAAGAAACAGGGTCTAAGTTATATGGTAGAACCGACCATCCTCTGATACCAATTTGTGATGACACTCCTCAGGGCCCATGATGTGACTACCCCAAGCCCACCTTCCATAGGCCAGGGGCTGTCAACTAGCACCAAAGGTGTAAATCCCTAGGCTGGGAAGGCATTTCCTTTATTAAATTAGACAAACACAACAGAGTACGCAACAGGAAGTAAATACTAAGTAAAACTGAAAACAAAAGATTATGCTGGAAAGAAAATGGGCCAGTATACAAACCCAACTGAACAACAAGTACAACTGAAAATGAACAAACAACTAAAAGTTAAGAGAAACACCTGGATCGTCCTCTGAGGACTCCTACCTAAAGGGTAGGTACATATGGCCACCTCAGCACTCACATCCATCAGCCTCCTCATGTTCCTACTTGTCGCAAGGTCCACCTACAAGTATCGTCTAGTCGTGGTGCTCTCGGCCTCTGTCAACGCTGTCTGTCATCTGCATCCAACACAATGAGGTGCAGGTATCGCCCATGCTGGGGTGAGTATAATGATACTCAGTAGGGACCCCGAGACCCATATGGTCTCACAATGTCCACTAAGGATAATCAAAAGAAGAAATATACAATCACGATGTACCAAACAACCCTACATAGGTATATTCCCATACATATACCTAATTTACTAATCTCAGTCCGGCTCCAACTCTCGAGACCATGCAGAAACCAAATCCACAAAGGAAGTAAAGTCAATCACCATGATGATAATGGTTGAAAGACATGACTCAACTCATACAGGTATAAAACTCACAAAGAGGGGTAGAGATGATTAGATGTAGCCTCTGAATCATCTCCTCAATCGAACCCATGTAGTATGCTGGATCAACATCAGCGCTGTCGAACTCACATAGGATCCTAGCACAGAATTCATCATTGTCAAACCCATGTAGGATTCCGGTACAATAGTCATCGTTGTCGAACCCACATAGGATCCGGGTATATAAGTCACTACTATCAAACCCACGGAGGTTCCTGGTATTGAAGTCATCACAATCGAACCCATGTAGGATTCCTGTACAGTATTCATCGCTGTCGAACCCACATAGGAACCTTGTACAGAATTCACTGCTGTCAAACCCATGGAGGATCCTTATACAGAAGTCATCACTATTGAACCCACATAGGAATCCGGTATAGTTGTCATCGCTGTCGAACACACATATGATCCTGGTACAGAAGTCATTGCAGTCATAGCCAGTCCTGGGGTTCCCACACACAACAAGCTCAATTCCATGAGGGTCTGCTCCTCTAGCAAAGGGGTCTATACATCAACAATAACAAAGTCATGAGATGATGTATCCAGTAGTTTTTTCTCATCATAAGGAACCCAACAAGACAGATTGTGCGTCAATTGGATGCCCGATCTAAGAGTTATTGGCATTTCCATTCCTGGGGCACTGTTGTTTTTTAAGCTCAAACCAACCCGACCGTACTCCGATTGTGTCCGAACATCATGTAGAGTATGCCAAAAGAACTGTCTCATCAAAATGAATCCAACATATTTGACGGCCCGCCAATCGGACATCCGGTCCTTATGTCATAAGTGTTTCTGCTCTGAGGGACCGGTCAATTTCGGTTTCGAACCAACCCGACCTTACCAATCCAAATAATCCAATGAAACTGATGGTTTTTTGATTAGAGGTCTGTAGCTCATGTTATGGGAGAAAAACCAAAAGTGGTTCGAAGAGGGGGGGTCTTGGCCTGGTCTGACCTGGTCCAACCCACCCTGGGTCGGCCCAAACCGGGTCGACCCGATCCGGATCGGGGTCTGGCCCGGTAGGGCGTATCCTAGCTCAGCAGCTATGTCTTGGCTCGCGCGAGGGCATCATGGCCCCTGTGGCAGGCGGCCCATCCTGATGGCCGGCCGCGGCTCAGCCAGCTGGCTCAGCACGGAGTAGGGGGTGGGGGGGGGGGCTGGTTTTCGTAACGGCGGCCCCAGCTGGCACCGCCCATTTCATCTGAATCCCATGAGGCGGGTTCTACTCCACCACCATGGCTAATGCCATGGAGGCCTTCTATCGGGGGCGCGCAAGGGGTGCTGCTACCCACAGGCGGCCGGCCGGTGACAACCGCCGCCTCCATTCGCCCGTGCCGCCGTGCCAGTGACCAGTGCCTCCACCCTTTTCCGCGGGCAACTGGAGTCATTTCAGTGGTCCGTTTGCCACCCTCTTGGGCCTAAGGACTCCTCAGGTCCTTCTCTTCCCTGTTACAGCCTCAATTCATGGTTTACCTTCCATTCATCCATTTCCCAACAAACCGCACATCATGAACGAAAAGGCGGAGGGTCCGAACTTATTCGTTAGCCCGTGCCCTCCGCATTAGAGGCTCGAACAATTATCCAACATACAATCGCCCAAGTACGAGGGAATAAATCACATGTTTAAAAAAAACCCATAATCATCCCTACCTCATATTTGACGTTGCACGTTGGCGAGCCGTGGAAGACGGTGTCGTGGAAGATGGATGTTGTTCCGTCAACGTCGGGGGAAAGTCGTCGTCATAGGCAGCATCCTTTGTGGGCGGCTTCTTCTCCATTGACACGGAGGAAGAGGAAGGAATACGGTGTTCCTTGTGGGTGTTGCCTCACGTTCTTTCCCCAGTTAAAGAAGGTAGAAGGGGATGTCCTTCGTCGAGAGGAAGATGTCGTTATTCGTTGAAGATGTTCTTCGTGGAGAGGAACACTTTTCTTCTAATTCTCCAGAGCCTCCCCAAAAAAATATTTTCCAACAAAAATAAAATAAAAGGCTTACCAATTTAATAATTCCATGCATTTCAATTCAAATCAAATTAATCAATTAATTGAGGGAGCTTAATTAATTAATTTGATGGCGTTGGCACATTAATGAGAGAAGGTGGGAGGTGGAGAGTTTAACCCTCATCAATGGGGGGTTCTAAGGGTTTCAAGGGGAAGTTGAAGAGTTGTAAGTTTCATGGGACCCACAACACATTATCCTCCCATGGGAGGTTATTTGGGGGGGGGATGGACCCACTCGAACTTCATTTTGGAGATAAAAACCACCAACTAAATAAAAATGTGTTACACACACATTTTTATTTAATCTTTAATTTTTAATTAGAAACCAAAACTTTTAATTACCACATCTAATAAAATTCAACTACGGTAAAGGTCCCCTTAAGATAATACTATTACTAAAAGTTCATCAGTGTCCTCATATTTCAATTCTGAGCACCAGTTCAAAAGATAGAAAAACCCGCACGTACGTTTACTGAACGTACCCGAACAAACCATTATATATTGATTTCGGGCACACCGAGCCTCGGAATCAGGCACCGTCAGAAAATGCAGACTCTTAAAATTCTAAAGAATTTAGGGATAAAATTTTCTTGAAATTTACAGGGCTTTACAATGATGCCTTTACCTCACAAGTCAACCAATAGAGTTACTAACTACTTCAAATTTTTTGGTTCCATACGGTAAGATCAAATATATAATGTTTGGGTTCTTGTTACTAAATAAATACATTACTGTATATTTCTTATCAATGAAAAACTACTGAAATTGGAAGTAAACACGTTTTGGAACTCAATGATGGAAATGGGAGATAATCAATCAAATATTCACACTCAATGTGAGAAATAAAACACCACTATTACCCTAAATAACCTTGAAAAATATGATCTTTCTCAAGTTGAAATCAGTTGCCATTCTCCGTGGATGAGATAAAACTACCATTTCATTATAGTTGAGGATACCCATCATGGTTTATAGTGAATTTGTAATTTTTTTTATCAATTATCTAATCATCCACAAGGATAAATTCAAGGGGATTTATGTTGAGAACCAAAAAATTATATGTACGTTCAATATCCCATAAATAGAAATCAAATCAGGGAAATGGAGACCCTTCTACCTATTGGTTCTATGGGGTGTACTAATATCTTATACACCATAAAAATAATTGTATATTGATTTTGAAGGTTCACAATATGAGTTGATATAAACTATTAAGAAAGATAAGTAAAAAAATAAAGTAGTCACTAAAGATGAAGCTATTAAAATGGTTTATCTAATATTGTCATGACCTATATCATCTTCCTCCTAAGACACTTCCACTATATGAAGAATCATGATTCTAAATAATTGTGGTTGGAAACCTTAAGATCAAGAAGCATCTAATTGAACCAAAGTTATTTTTTAGATGATATGTTATTTCCATCTGATGTAGTTACAAATAATTTATATAAACTGTTTAGTTATAATGAGAGATAATATGAAATTGATATTTTGTTTTCCTTAGTAGAAACACATCTTCAATTCCCAACCATTCCACATTAATATAATGTTAATGGACCTCTTCCAGTTAATGCAACAGGTACATAAAATTCATTGTATCAATAATAACCATGACCCACATCATGCATCATTTTAATTTAGAAAAACTCCTAGAACTACCAATGTTAGAAAAGGAACCACTCATCAACCCTACATTCCAGCATGTTCAATCTAAAATATTTACATCATACCTATATGATCTATATATGAGGAAAACATCAGCAAGAAAACCTATGATCTGATGTCAGATGAAATACCACACTCAAATATTAATGTCTTAATCTTATCATTAATTACCAACTCTACAGATAATTAAATAGGTTCAGGAAATAGTTTTTTTAATGAGGAACAATCATTTAGCTGTTATGGATATAGTGAAACTCTATTGATTCAAAAAAGTCCAAATATGATTAAAATAATTTATTGGTAAAATTAACATTATATTATTTCCTTTCCAAACCCTCATATTTTTTCACAGTCTCCATCAAATCCCACAATCCCCAACTAGGCCCTTCCAACATTATGGAATACCATTTTATCTTTATGTATTTAGGTATTTCCAAGAATAAAAAATGAAGCTATATTCTTTTCATCCAGTCCTAAAACCCTAATATATTACTTGATCCATGGAATTTATTTTCCCTATATAGAAGAAAATCATTATGAAAATCAAGAGATTAATTCTTCAAATGTCCCACTATCAAATGTTTTATAGGAATGAGTGAGGTACACGTACTAGTGCATGGAATTCTCAAAAAAATATCTTTAAATATTTTGATAAAATGGTGGATTTTTCTAAAGTGGTTTACTAGAAACATCCTCATGAGTTATATTCAAATGTATTCTCTATGGAAGGATTATACACAACATAAATAGACAATACCAAATACATCCTAATGGATACATTGATCAAAAAATTACAAAAGGTTATAGGAATATAAATTCCATAGATACGAAATTTAATATTGGGATTTAAATAAACTCGTATAAAAGGTAGGGAAAAAGAAGGAATCGTTTAAAAAAATTACGCAAAGATAGAATTCCAAAACACCAATGGTGACCTAAGGCTCGCAATAGGGAGAGATGGATAGTAAATAACATAAAACTAAATCAAGTCCCATGAAGATATATGAATCCTCATACATTCATCATGGAAATATTCTTGACATTAAACTTGGAAAAAAATTAATCTTAAACTTACAATTATACCCTTAAACTCTGATACCTAATCTTTCTCTGACATAGCTCGCAGGGCCTTCCTGATCCCCACGGGTCACCAATAAGAAATTAGATTAATGAAATATCAATGACGACATGATTTTACCAAAGAAATTAGTAGATAAAAGATTCATATCAGCCAACTCGAAACTCAAAATAGAGAATTTAAACAAACAAAATATGTAAAACAATTAGATGGAAGATAGATAAATATCCCACAAGAAAAAATCATGACATAAAGATTATAATCTCCAAAAATCCTACGTAAAGTGGCTAATGGATCTTCTACTCACCGTCACCTTTCCATGCCCCAGATATCAGAAATAACCACTACCTCCAAGTTGATATTACCCTTTTCATAGACCTAGCATATGAATATATATATATATATATATATATATATATATATATATATATAAACAAAATGGTTTGGTGTGTGCTATAAATCCAATTAGGTTATCACTATGTGTTCCATAATGGATTTGAAAATAATTAAACCAGTTATTCACCATTCTAATTAAATAAGGATGAGTATAACATTGAAATATTTTATACTAAATCAAGAGTTCACATGAAAATAGATAAACGAAATAACCAAAAATAATTCAATGATCATTTTTTATAAAAACACATATAAAGGGGTTTCAATGATTAATTTTTTTTAATTGACAATGTAATATAAATCCAATTCCATAAATCAATGAACAATGGTCAAACATACCATGGTATATTAATTATGGTAATAGGATACATATACATCTAATTAGTGAACTCAACTCAAGATAAGAGTGCACAATTATAACATTTTCACCACATTCATTGAACCCTTATGGGCTATCTGCAACCCCAAATGGGAATCAACATGGGTGTTTATACTATAATTGTTTGCAAACATTTTTCATCATCAATAAATTTCTGATAGTCATTTTCCTAAAATGATATTCAATATTAAGAATAACTACAAAGGAATACCTGGCCTTTTAAAAATAAATCCTTTAAAAATAGGCCATTCAAACAATTAAATTAATTCAAGTATTGCTATCCCGGTATAAATTTTTCAGCACAAATTTCTCATTTAAAAACTAAAAAACGTTCTCTCATAAATTCATTCCTTTTCGAAACCACATTCACAATTTTCCAATTTTTCAAGGTTCAATAGTAAGTAAATTTATAAAATCAATATCATAATCAATAGATTTGTTTCTCTAAACCCTCCCATCATTTAAATTTCATTAATATTAGGTTTTCTCCATATTTATATTCCATTCTAAATTACACATAAAATTATTTAAGATAATGGTTTCTAAATCCAATAAAATAGAATTTCAATTAATAAAATAATTATAAGGATTAAATCATAGTTATTGGAATCACGAAACCTCCTACAATTAATAAAATGATTAAAGATAACACTTATAATGATAATTCCATCGGTGAATTAAGAGTTTGGGATCATGAATGAAAACCAAGAACAATGATCCAAACAAATAGATGATAGATCGATCAATAACATGACTATGTATTAAAATCTAATGAGGAGATATTGGAAGAAAATACCAGATAGAATTTCCTCATATATAGAGGAGATCAATCATGATCAATGATGCTTTTATTCTCCATGAAAATGTGAATGATGAGAAAATATAACCACTTTCGAGACTTCAAGGATAAAGGATTGATGTCAGGGTCAAAATATAGTGTCTAGTGGTTAAAACATAGATTTTATAGATTTTAATAAATCCTTCCATGGAATTAAAACCCCTTTTTATGGTTTTCTACCTCAGGACACACGGTTATGAAAACAACATTCCATAACCATGGTCTCATGCGGGTAGGGTTCATAGTTTCTCCTACGATGGAAAATGATTTTTCAAGCCCTCACTAATTGATGTTGCACAGTTTGGAGTGGGTGGAAACATGGAATGGATAAATCATGCACCCCAATAATTGTCTCATATAATGTCACACAGTTTTTTGTTCAAATAGAATGGTTTTACATAACATATATACAATTAGGAAAAGACCATTAGGTTTCCAAAATTTCTACCCAAATAAACTGATATTAGAACCAACCAAATTGAAATCAAACAAGGTCCATATAAAACCTTAAAGAATATAGTGGTATATTATGCTCAACAAGTAATATAATCAAACCCACTATTGGGGTGGTTCTGGTTGAAGACATAAACCACCATCCATGAATAAATGTTTCTTTGGGATTCTAAATATGGACCAAGGGATCAATTATATTAATTTCATATTATAGGGGAAACACATTTTAATTCCATCATTTAGTTATAATATATAAATTTATAAATGAAATATTCATAAATAAAAAAACTATATCACTTATATCATGCTTTGGATGAATGACTCATTCATTATTGGGATTTTGTTTGACCTGAAATAAAAGAATTAAAAAGAATAGACAATTTCCCTAAAAATAAGGAATATTAGCTAAAATTTAATGACTGTTAGATAATTATATATAAAATGAGAATGTAAGAATGATGACTCTTATAGATACACAGGGGCCTTCAAGACATCTAATGGTTATAAATTTTGAATCTAAATGATGGAGAACCATGGAAGCATAAGAGATTAAGAATGGGGAGATTGAGTGAGTTCATGGAACTGTAGAAATTGGGGAATGATTAGTGGATGAAGAGATATGGGATGGAGGGGAAAAATAGTAATACATATACATTTAAATAGATCCATGGTTTGCCCAAAAATATTGTAAAATCATACACTAATCATGATGTTACTCTATTTAATGTGGCAACCCCTTAGAAAATTTTAGTACACATTTTGAATAGAATCTACTAACATTTAGGTCACTATGTTCACATGCTCCAAATAATGTAGCTTCCCCTTGAGGGACACATTATTTGATAAAACCATTTAGCTATTGAAATTTGGACACGTGGGTTATGGATAAGAGTTAGTATTAACCATGTTTGAATCATCCAACCCTGTATACATCTCCCAAAATTGAGTTTCTAAAGACACATTATTCCAAACCTCTTAAAAACTCTCGAGACAAATTGTATGATATAAATATCATCCAAAAAACAAAAAAAATTATTCCCAATTCCAATAATCACATTTCGATGAATATTTTTCTATTTTTTTAGTCCACCCAATAGAAAATTCAAATTATCCTAAAAATAACTACAATTACAAATCTAGGGACTTTAAAAATCCTAACTGTTGAAATTACTATCTGCAAAAGGCTAGTGTACAAATGAAAAATCAACACAGATATCATCTTTTGGAATTTCTGCTCACATTACCTTGTTCTGTTTCCTAGTTCCCATGCCACCTCCCATGGTCAGTTTAATCAAATGATACATAAGATATTAAATAATGATCCCACACTTATATCCAAAGACATTATTTAGAAAAAAATTACATGATACATTAAAACATGAAAAATAATTATGGAATCATATCATTAATAAGTCATCCTATAACGCTCCCCGCCATTGGGTCCCAATTTAAAAGACCGGTTCTGAGTCATGGGGCTCCCTATATTGAATGTTCTTACTGGAGAAAGAATTCAGAAGCATATAGATAGTCACATAAAAATTAGAAGAATTAAAATTATGATAGTACCATCATTCCTAGATTTTATCGGAATGATCTAAATCATATTAACCAAGAACAGTTACCCATTTCATCTTTTCCATGAAAATTAATGAGTGACATTTAAATTTTTTCTTTCTAATTAAAATATTTTCCCGGATGAGGTTCCTCACGAACCACAATGATAATATTCAAATAAACTCAACCATACGACCACTAGATGTCTAAAATTGAAATATTCTCCTCTAAAATAGTTGATGAATCCCCAAAACCATATTCCAATGCCTTTATCCAAAGGTGCACTAAGATCATACCAAACATGATATCTGGATCCTATTTCAAACATTTTATTACATCATCTGGAAGAACCATCCCTTAGTAGAAACCATTTCCAATATGAAACACATTAAATGTATCATCAATGATTTAATATCCATATATTGTCATAAGCATCTCTATGTTGAACACCCAAACTTAGAGCCCACCAATCCTATACATGAACATGAAATATGATTTCCCTATGAAATCTAGATATGATGTTTTTTATATATCAAATATAATATGAGTGCCAAAAAACTATTAAATGACAAATTTTAAGGTACCTCAACCATTATCAAAAGAGGGATCCCTCCAACAACCAATTTCCCACTCCCAAAATTAGGAGAATCCATACCATCATGGGAATGGAACAAATTTTTAGTTACCACAATAGATGATTCATCCCACCCTATAAGTAACATGTTTATTGGGTAAGAAAAAAATCATTGATGAACAATAATTTAGACATTATCCGTCACCCAATATAATTTCTCAATAATGGCTACCAATCTATTTGGATGGTTTCAATACATAACATAGGTCACCACCCTAAAATATACCATTACACACTACACACCTCTGGTATTGTTTTAAATCAAAAACATGATAATTAATCCCATGGTGTGTCTATATGAAACCATTAAATATAGAGAGGAATATTAGTGTATTTTTGATACTCACTCAGCCTACTGAAGAAAATGTCAAAATACTGGGCATGGTCACCTCTAAAAAAATGAGTGTACTGATATTCTATCATTATGTGTGTACCAGTATTCTGATCCATGCTCATAAAAAAATAGTATATATATATATATATATATTTCTTTATCCAACTCATGACCCCATATCTCCCAAAAAATTGATTCCAGTTCCAATCATAATCTATCACCCCAAAGAAGAAAGTTTATTTCCTAAATATCCCTCATCACTGGGAAGATTCTATAAATTAACCAATGATCTAGGGAAAAACACCCAAAATCACTACCTCTATAAATCCATCAGTCCTTGGGCTACTTATGGGAACTCAGTAGCACCATATATTAAATATTTCAAATGCGCAACTGAAATTAACTAAAAATTCCAAACACAAATCTTTTAAATCCCATGCCACTGTATTCAAGACCCAACACATGTTCCTCAAGTCATATTTCTATGAGTTCATGAAAACCATACTACACAGAAACTCATTAAAACTAATCTATATGTTCCCTTCTATAATCCTTTTCAAAATGATGCACCTTCATGTATTATGATTTGTCAAATTACATCCCATATAATCGTTTCATTTCATTAATAAATGCGGCCACCACATCAAAAAACGGTGAACTGGACTAGATACCAAAATAGTCCATCCCATCAACTAATTAATTGATAAATTGGCCACTTAGTTCTTAATTAAAATCAGTAGGAATCACCATTCCAGTATTGAAAACCATGAACACCTTCAATTCATTGGGTTCTAAATGAACATATAACCAATATCATATCTAAACAGGGGAACATTAAAACTTGGGAAAACCTATATCATAGGTTATATCAATCAAAAGAAAATATGCTAACCGAATATTGTCTATATCAAAATAAGGGCTTTGTGGAATACAACCTAGTCCTACTGATTAGGTAAAAAACAAGGCCACTAGGTCAATCCACCATCATGTAAGGTCTCACACACGAGAACCATGTACCACATAACAGCCTCTGTTAAATAGTATCTTAGATTCCTATATCCTATCACTAATATAGGTAAACTAATGCATGTCAAGAAATCATTTACCTATGAAGGTTAAACCTCTCAAAATAGGCATAACAATATCACCTTATAAGCATTATCCCACTAGGAACTAATCCAATTCAAGAATCTAAATAGAATAATTCTCAATGGATGGTTACAAAATGAATGTAAAGGATCAAAAAAATACACATACCATGTATATTAATATGGTAATAACCCCATGAGGTCATACTTACTAGAAAACAACCCTTTACCAGGTGGTGGAATTTCATTAACTGAGATGCCTACATGTAAAAAAGTTTCAATATAATATCACATACTATTCCAAGGAACACAGTTCAAAGGTCTATTGTTTTCCATCTCTAAGGGTGACAAAACAACGGGATAACCTCTCCAGTTTGAAATAAGGAATTTTATATTAATCAAGAGTAACTAATAAATGATATTTATTCTCTTCAACCTATCCTTATGGTCGAATGAAATTAATGGAAATGAATCCAACTAAAACCAATGGGAAACTCACACATTCTTATCTCAATAACCTCTCAAGGAAGTCCAAAATAACACCATACACGAGGGGTCTTAGTTATAAACATAACCAAATTGTTTTAATTTATAATATTTTATAATTTGTTTTTTTGTATCCTCTAATGAGGAGTATAAAAAAAATATCATCTAATAGTAATAACAGAAATCATTTTAAAACATTACTTTTCACATTATTTTTTTGAAGCAATGCATTATGGTCGAAAAAATATGTCATAATTTAATTTTAATTTATTATTTATCAAAATCATCTCATAATTTCAATAGGTTAATGAAAACATCAATTTCAAGATATAGCATAAAACCCACATTATGTTATATTTTAAATTTTAACTAACAGATACCTCCAAATTATAAAAAAACAAGAAGATAAATATGTTTTTATCAATATATGGTGACTAGTCTAGTGATATTTATTCGTAAAATTATATATAACACTATATTTGTGGATACTAAAAGATTTAATAACCTTTCCTTTTAGAATTATAATTCCTCCATGGGGTTAATTACTAAGGTATTGAAGAATAATTGTGACCTATGAGGGGATGTACTATAAACAGTGGTCAATGTTTTTGGATAGGCATTTCCATTATATGGATTAAATGTTATAAAAATTACATTTTAGGTCTAATTTTAATTTTACACATATATATATTCAATTTATATGTTATTTAAATATACCATCAAGAGGGAATGACTTAATGAATAATGGGAATATTTTAAATCAAATCCAACAACATGAAATTTATATATTACATTGACCATTAACAATTTACCAATCATACCATTTGATTATGAATTATATTTAACAAATAAATTTTGACTAATGGTCATGTTATACTAGTTACCATTCCCAAGTAATAAATAAACAATACATTAAATTTTAGAATTGAAATTCAGGTAACTAAAAACTAGTTCGTACGTACAAATTCATATGGAAGCCCACACATATATAGTTGCTCAATTATATTGATCACCATTTCAAATTTATTAAGGTTTACATAATTTATAAATTTAAATTTTGTACCCACATAATTGAAACCACTAAGGTTTATTCCCTAGAAACTTATTGTAAAATTATCAAACATCTTGTGATTCATTCATTATGTTTCCACTACCAATATATATAGGAAATAAACATTTAGGGTTATAAAGTCATTATAACAAACAAATATATATCATAACTACAAAATGTAATGTCTTCAAGGAGAGATTAATATAGGTATATATGGATGTAAACATGAAATATTTATATATAATAATCACGGTGAATAACTATAATAGCATGAAATACAAATGATACATATGAACAACTAATCCCATGATGTATTATGACAAGAAGTAAATAACATAAATAAATAACTATTGGAATTACATCAATCACTCATGTTGAAATAAACATCAACTATAATAATGAGCATTATGAAAAAAGTATAATCCTTTGAAATATGATCTTTCTCTCGGATCACGGGTTAGATATAATCCTACTTGACCTCCTTACCATGTGCTGAAATATTAATTATATCATGTCAATCAACCCAAAATTATATGTAAAATAAAACATAATTCCTTGATAACACATTGTAAGGTCCCAACTCCGGATTTACAAAGTTTTTTTCCATGATTTGGTACAATACGAAGCCTCAAGAATATCTCCCCATATTCTAGAGGCACTATACTATTTGGGAGGGTCAAATTGTTGTATAATAGAGATAATATGACCTTTAAAGTAGTTATAAATAGTATAGGATATAAGGGTTATTTTAAGCAATCAATAATAATGATATAATAAATAGATAATAATTTAAAATAATCTGAAAAAATTTAAATAACATTCTATGTTTGAAAATGTTGATTCATAAATAAGATTTCATAATTAATAAGATATTAAAATGATCAAGGGTATATTAATAATGATATAAATAAATATAATACCCTACTATAGTAGGGATCCTGAGTATATTCTTATCCTAAAACAATATATAAAAGAAACAATAAAGGATAACAATCAATGACCATCCCAACAGTTGTGAGATCTTCTCAGGTACTAATTTGAAGTATGAAGAGGGTTTGACATAAACTCATTTGGCCAGAAACAATGATATCTAATGGAATAGTGTCTGTAATTATAAAATTTATAATTTGTGAGTACGTAAATTATTAAATCAATGTTTTAATGTAAATGAAATATGAGAAAATATAGGGATTAGGTTTACTGCATGACACATATCAAAATGACCTAGGATCGAATCCGGGTAGGGAGTAATTTCCACTGTAATGTAGCAGTACTGTAGAAGGACACCATAACAGTACTGTATAAGTGGTTGAACTTTATTAGTGGTGAAACTATAGTGGCAGAGGCACTGTAGTATGAACTTTAGCAGTTTCTGTACTGTTGCAGGTAATGTAGCAGCCTAAAGAACTGTAGGTATACAATTCACTGATGGATCTTTTGGACCAAAAAAATTGGCATTGAAGCCTTTTATTCAGACCAATGGGCCTTGGGCCTTTGGGCTATGTAATGGGTGTCTCTCTACCCATATTAAAAAAGATGACTTTTCTTTAATAATAAAATGAGGCTTCAGCCCAAAACATTAAAAAACATATCAAACCACCCCTGATTTAGTCTATAATAAACCATAATTGAACATAACACAAGGAAACGTATAAATAAGACCCATGTTTGTATCCCCCGACATCCATGTGTTACATTGATGATGTGCAACATAGGTAGTAACAAAGGAATCCAATGAAATAATAATCATATGTGGTAAAATGAAATTCATGACATTATGATTTATTTGATAAGGTATTGATATTTTCAAACATGCATAATACGGTTTCATTGAACCTTATAGCCCATCCAAGGCATTCCATATTGTAATCCAAGTATCACGAAAGACAAAATATAATTCGGTCAACCTCTAAGACCTTATAGCGAATTAAATGTAAGGTGTTTGGGTATCTATCATTGTGTAATATCAATTCATTAAAACATTGTTCCCATCCAAGGAATTCCATATCAAGAATCCATGTATCACTGAAGGCATATCATAATTTCATTGATCTTTTAAGCGTATCAATGGATGTCTATATCAAGAATCCGATTACAACTTATGAAGTATGTCACGACCCGTCCTCGGGGCCCGTGCCGTGACTACCCCAAGCCCGCCTTCCATAGGCCAGGGGCTGGCGACCAGCACCAAGGCGTAAATCCCAACAAAAAGGGAAGGAATTGCCTTTGAAAAGTAAACAAGCACCACAGAGTAAGCAAGCAGAAAAGTAAACACTAAGTAAAAACTGTACAAGCTGTGCTGAAAGTAAAAGGGGTCGGAAATAGAAGCCCAACTGTAAAGTACAACTGAAAGGAAAAACATCAACTAAAAGGAAAAACTGCAGCGTCGAGCCGTCCTCTGGAAGTCCCACCTGAAGGGTGGGTACAGATAGCCTCCACTGCTCCTCGGGTCCACCTGACCGCTCTGAGTACGTCCCGCCCAGTGGTCCACCTCCAGGTACTGTCCTGCTCCGCACGCCTCCTCCACGATCAGCGTTGTCCGTCGTCTGCAACCAACACCACGAAGTGCGGGCATAGCCCGTGCATGGGTGAGTATAAGCTACTCAGTAGGGACCCCGAGACCCCCGAAGGTCTCCCGAAATCCACAAAGGATAATCCACAAAGGAAAGATACAATCACGAAGTAATATCTGACACGGCTTAGGTATATGCCCACACATATACTGTAACACCCGAGACTTTTATGTTATATAAATCATCAAAGGAATCTTTTTCTACACAACACTTGCTTGGCTTGCTTTACACGCAATCGCGACCTTCCTCGATAGCTTGCGTCGTACGCAATACCGAGTTTCACTAAACAACAATATGCTATTAAAACTAGCCGTTATGAATAGTAATAACCACTTTTTGAAATTTTATAAATTTTATTTTTCAAAATGGACTTCATTTTTGGACTCAGAATATCGAAATTAGCCTAGGGTGAAATTTTGGTATTTTTCTGAAAACTTTCAATTTTTGATGAATAGTGAAACCACTAAGTGGTAGGTTAAAAACTGAATTTTGCATAAAACTTAATTTTACCGCTTCTGTGAATGGAATTTCAAAAATCCGAGAGACACGGTTAATATCAAGGACTAAAATGTGGTTCAATGAGATGAAAATAATTTTTTGGTGAATAGTAACTTTTTACTATTTTTACCGCGGTTAATAGTAAATAGGGTAACTAAGGGTAATTATGATATTAATATTACCCTAACACATGTACTAATTCTATTGGACAAGTGTAATTCGACCAAAAACAAACTTAGGAATAAAATATGACCATTTAGGCCCACTTGGATTAGATTAGGACATTTATTATTAATTTATTTAAAGAAGGGTTTAAATAGTTAAAATCAATGTTTAATAAGTAAATCATTTTTAATATAGGGTTATACATAAGATAAATTCAATTGTAAATATTCATTAGAAAGCTAAAAAGATTTCCTACATGATGGTATTTTATTTGTAATTTTTAGACATCAAATAATTTAATTTATTTATGACACAAAGATGATGCAGTAATTATCTTATTAATGAAATATTGACAAAATTGATAATATAAATACCAAAATAAATGTAATTTGAGACTTTTTATGAATTCCACTAATTTTCTAGGTTACTATGATATATTAGTATTGATTTAATCAACTTGGTTCGAACATATAATTCTGTTATGACTTTGACAAAAATCATATATCAAATAGTGTCAAAATTGACACAAAATAGTTTTTAAATCAAATATTATATTATTAATTGTTATTTTATTCCTAAAAATCTAAGGTTCGGCCAAATGACTTAGATAAGGATATATATTTTAATAATAAACAATTTGGGGTTCGTTTGTCATGTTATAGTAAGTGTATTAACCATATAGTGAAAGAAAACAAAAAGACACGGTAAAAGTTAAATTAATTAACTTAGAGTTAAATCTAATTGATAAGGTTAAAATAATACCCTAAAGTTGTCTAAATCCTATTGGTTGATAGGATTGCGACCCTTCCCCACTTTATCTTCGAAATAAGACCCTTTGGAACCATTATAAACCGATTTTGACTTTAATATAAAATAATATTTTGAGATATTCCTAAGGTGCCCCTCTCCTCCCTTATAAAAGGGCACCTCCTCCCCCTCCTCCTCACACCAATTCGAGCACTCAAGCTCGGCCAAACCCTGCCATTTTCCCTTCTCCACTTCCCTAGAATAATACTAGAGGTCCTGGTCTTCTCCAAAGACCAATCTTAGTTCCTTAAGTGGAGGATTCAAAAAGGCGTTCCAAAGAAGAGGTAATATCCATTACCGATCTTTTCAATTTCTTTCTTCTTCAACTTCTTCTTCTTTAGTTGTTTCATGATAAAGTAATAACATCAGTATTACTTACATACTGATATGTTATTATAAATATGAAACAACCCTAATTCACCTTCTATCCATCCTACGGAAAAATGAAATCACCGCGCGTGCGTACGTACGGAATACCGTCTCCACGCCGTGGTGTAATCTATTTTCCACCATCACCTTACAAGGATGGGTATAATGGTGTAATCAGTAACTATATATGATTATTATTAAGTAATATTGATACTGAAATAATATATATATATACTCCAATACAACTCCACGATCATAGGAACGATATCATCACTCGTGCGTACGTACGGAATACCGTCTCCACGATGTGATGCGACTCGTTCTACATGATCTTCATTTCATAATGATTATATAAATGAATTGAATGAATGAATATGGTATATACTACACTAATACCATTCTGGAAATGAATTATCTATAACCTAAAGATAAGAATAAGAATTTATTCGAGAAAACACGCATAAGAACAAAAAGTTATAAAGACCCGAGTAACAAGTAACAATGAAATATTACTAACAAGAAGCTAATAATATGACCATATATGATCTCATATCAATATGTATGATTCTGGAATAAGTCAATAACATTATTTAAACCATTATACAGGAGCTTCGGACACGAACAAAGCAAATCGGACCTAAGGTAAGGGAGATATCACAATCTCATTTTTATCCGAGATTGTTTATTCGTAAGTATTTACTGGGGTGTATTTTATCATCCACATCCATGTTTCATCAATATGTAATATTATTTACATCCACCTACAATTGGTTAAAATCCATTTTTACCCTTCGGTGAGTTTTTAGTAATATGTATGAAAGGAATCTTTTGTCATTTTTTTTGTACGAGGTACTTTTTGAATTTTCCGACAAAAGTACGAAGAATGTTTTTTTTAACTTATACGGCATGAATGGATTTTTAAAACATTATTTCCAAGAAGCTTCCTTTACAAGTTTTCAAGTTTATTTTTAATCAAATTCTTTTAGTTTAAAGTTGTATGACATGTTAAGAAAGGAAAAATGTTTTTTGAAGTAGAAAGGATATTTTCCTCAAGAATAAAGTTCAAGTGTTTTATCAAAATTATTTTCCATCTAAGATAATAAAAGGGTTCTGTTTTTATCCCTATTATTACATTGATTTGATCATGTTGTGATGGAATTATTTTTATGAATTCCATTATCTTATATGAATTTATTTATGATGTCATGATGTTTCAAGAATCCCATTTTTGTTACATGTGTTATGCGATGATGTATGTTTTATGATTATGTGGCACACATAAGAAAGGATTCATTATAAGATGGGTGGGACCTATATCTCCCTCCAATGCATTGGGTAAAGATTTTATATCTCATGAGATAGACATGGCTGGAACGGAAGGTTATTTCGGTTCAGTGATACAGGACTGAAACGAGGAGTGAACTCGGTTCAGAAAGGGACTTTGTCCACTAAGATAGTCTTGGCAATGAGTCATGACTAACAAGAAATGATTTTCCATGATTATGTGTGCATGCCACAAAGTTTCAAGTTTTATGTTATGATTATGGGGATCTCATTTTCACTTCTATGATTTATTCCATGTTAAGATATTATGATCTCTTTTGCAGGTTTTGATTTTCATAAAGATATGATATGATTTTTATTTCCTTTATTTGCCCTTGCTGAGCATTTGAGCTCACCCTTTTATGTTTTCTTTTCCCCAGGTCAGGAAGATGGATATTAAGTAGAATATGCTAAAAGGGACCCTAGATATGATGAAATAAATGGGAGACACTGTAGAAGATTTATGAACCAGTTGTTTATGTTTCCCCAGTTTCTAAAGACACTATACCTATACGGTCCTTTGTGGTTTTGTCATATGTTGTAATAAGTGTGATTCAATTTTGAAGTATTAACAATGTATGTAAAGTGTGGGTCGTTATAGTTGGTATCAGAGGAAAGGTATAGTCAACCTTTGGAAACTAGGATGTGAAAGCCTTAGTAAGAACCCTAAGGATAAGTCTAAGCATAGAACACAATCTTAGAAACGGCCATGAATAACCTAGGATAAGACCATAAGCATGAAAATTTTATTCTTGAATTATGTGGTTTCCTATTATAATTAGTGTTGCTCACACTATTCTTCTTGGTTTTAGTCAATGGCTGGAACCCGAAGGAACCGTGTTAATGCGGAATGCGATGGGTAATGCAATGATTGTCCCCCTGAGCAACCAAACGATATGGGAGCTGGAATGCAAAATCTTGTAGCCATGCTCACACAACTTTCTCAAGCTATGAATCATGCAGGATTTCCAAACGAACAAAAGAGGGAGCAACATTCTGTTGAATCCTTCATGAGGCATCGTCCACCATCTTTCAGCGGGTCTACTGATCCATTAGTTGCTGAACAATGGATTAGTACTACGGAAAAGATATTTTCAGTTCTTCAATGTTCTGAGCATGATAAAGTCATCCTAGCAGTGTACCATTTGGAAGGAGATGCGGATCAATGGTGGAATCTTGTTAAGAATACGAGGAAAAGGGATGAAATTGAGTCTATGGAATGGGACGAGTTCAAGAACTTATTTTTCAATAAGTACTTCCCTCGTATTCTCCGAACAAAGATGGAGAAAGAGTTCCTTGAACTGAAGCAAAGGGATGATGAATCTGTTAGTACCTATGAAGCAAATTTTACAAGACTTGCAAGGTACGCTTCTGGTATTATTATCCAACCTGAGAGTAAGATCGATCGATTCTTTAGTGGCTTAAAACCAAGTCTTCGAAGGGCGTTAGCCATAAGGGACTTCAATAGCTACGAAGAAATCGTTCGATGTGCTCTCAAAGTCGAGATGGAGATTGGAGTAACCCATCAGTCATATGGGTTTGATAAGAAGAGGAAGATGGAATTCAAAGAAAAATCTAAAGAGCACACGGAAAAGAAGATGAACTTTCCCTTATGCTCAAAGTGTGGAAAGAAACATGGAGGGAGTTGTCTTAAAGGGAAAAGTAAATGTTTTAAATGTGGAAAGGAAGGTCATCGGGCATTTGAATGCCGTGATAATGGGAAGAAGATGTCTAATGATGCAAACAAAGGAAGGGATACACAGAATGAACCTGCTACACTTCAATGTTTCAAGTGCAAGGAGATGGGGCATTATGCCAATTAATGCCCAAATCCAAGGGTTGATGATGATGGTCGACGTCAACAAACTCTTAAGGCTAAAGAAAAAGGAAAGTCACATGCAATTTCTATCAGCGATGTGGAGTACGATAACGATGTGGTGAAAGGTACACTTACCATCCACTCTAAAGTAGCAAATGTTTTATTTGATTCTGGATCCACCCACTCTTTTATTTCTGAAAAATTTTCTAAGGGTATCACCTTATTACCTCAACAATTAGATGTTGAGTTAGCTGTGACAACACCTAATGGCACATCAATCGCATCAAAAGTTTATAATTCTTCTCCGATCGAAGTTTGTGGGAAAGTGCTTCCTGCAAATCTTGTGATCCTTCCTTTAGTGGAATTTGATGTGATTCTTGGCATGGATTGGCTTTCTCTACATGGAGCTCATATCAATTGCCAAATAAGGGAAGTCACATTTCATATTCCAGATCAACCTACGATCGTCTATCAATGCAAGGATGAACATAACCTTCCAGTGGAAATTTCTTCCATCTTATGGGTATTGATTCCACTAAATGAAGGTTATTTATCTCAAATGGTTGGTGAGAAACTCACGATTAAGAATATGCCCATTGTACGGGAGTTTGATGATGTCTTTCCGGAGGAATTGCCGGGTCTTCCACCAAATCGTGAAGTTGAGTTTTCAATAGAACTCGTACCGGGTGCTTTGCCTATTTCAAAGACACCTTATAGAATGGCCCCAATTGAGTTGCAGGAATTGAAGAAGCAACTCCAAGAGAATCTTGATAAGGGATTCATACGCCCTAGTGCGTCACCTTGGGGAGCACCTGTTCTATTTGTTAAGAAGAAAGATGGATCAATGAGACTCTGCATTGATTATCGAGAACTTAACAAGATCACTATCAAGAACAAATATCCTCTCCCACGCATTGATGACTTATTTGACCAACTACGCGGAGCTCAATACTTTTCCAAGATTGATCTTCGTTCAGGGTATCATCAATTAAGGGTCAAAAGGGAGGATATACCAAAGACGGCTTTCCGTACAAGGTATGGACACTATGAATTTATAGTGATGCCATTTGGTCTTACTAATGCCCCTGCTATCTTCATGGATCTAATGAATAGAGTCTTTAGAGACTATCTTGATCAATTTGTGGTAGTCTTTATAGACGATATTCTTGTCTATTCAAAGATAAAGGAAGAGCATGAAGATCACTTGAGAATTATATTGAAGACCCTGAGAAAAGAGATGCTTTATGCCAAATTTACCAAGTGTGAATTTTGGCTTCAAAAAGTTGCATTTTTGGGTCATATAATCTCAAAAGAGGGGATATCTGTGGATCCAGCAAAAACAGAGGTTATCGAAAGATGGTCAAGACCAACAACAGTAACTGAGATCCGAAGTTTTCTTGGTTTGGCTGGTTATTATCGACGTTTTGTAAAAGATTTTTCACGATTATCTAATCCACTCACCAAGTTGACTCGGAAAGGAGTTAAGTTTGTCTGGACAGAGGAATGTGAAGAGAATTTCAAGGAGTTGAAAAGAAGGTTATCCAGTGCACCTGTTCTCACACTACCTTGTAGTGGAGAAAGGTTTGTGATCTATAGTGATGCATCCAAGAAGGGATTGGGGTGTGTTCTTATGCAAAATGATATGGTGATAGCTTATGCCTCACGACAGTTGAAAATCCATGAGCAAAATTACCCAACACATGATTTGGAGTTGGCTGCGGTAATCTTTGCATTAAAGATTTGGAGGCATTACCTTTATGGTGAAAGGTGTGATATTTATACTGATCATAAAAGTTTAAAGTATATTTTCACACAAAAGGAGCTGAATATGCACCAAAGAAGATGGTTGGAGCTGATTAAGGATTATGACTGCTCAATCCATTACCACCCTGGGAAAGCAAACAAGGTGGCAGATGCATTAAGTCGACAAGACCATGCTAGTTTTTCCATGATGAGGATCACAAAAGATCCAATATTTATGGATTTACAAAGGATGGATCTTGGAATTATAATGGAAGGGGAAAAATCTTATCTTTCTCAAATGAATGTTCAACCATCTATACATGTGAAGATTAAAGAGGCACAGAAAGAAGATGTCGAGTTACAAAAGAAGGTGAGAAATGTTCCTGAATTCAACCTTGATTGTGATGGGATAATAAAGTTCAGGAATCAGGTTTGTGTTCCTCCCATCCCCGAATTAAAGAAAGAGCTGCTGGATGAGGCTCATAGTTCTTCATTCTCTATTCATCCTGGAAGCACGAAGATGTATAGGGACCTGAAAGAGTACTTCTGGTGGGATGGCATGAAAAGAGATGTTGCTGAATATGTCTCTCGATGCTTGGTTTGTCAACAAGTTAAAGCTGAGAGACAGAAGTCTAAGGGGATGTTACAACCATTACCCATACCCGAATGGAAATGGGAAAACATCACTATGGACTTTGTCACAGGACTTCCTAAAACATCCAAAGGCAATAATGCTATCTGGGTCATAGTTGATCGTCTTACAAAGTCTGCACACTTCATTGCTATTAGAGAGGATTTCTCTCTAGATCAGCTTGCCAAGATATATGTAAAGGAAGTGGTAAGATTGCATGGAGTACCACTTTCTATTATATCTGATCGAGATCCGAGATTTACCTCGAAGTTCTGGCGAAGTCTTCAGCATACTCTGGATACAGAGTTGAGTTTCAGCACTGCTTATCATCCCCAGACAGACGGTCAGTCTGAGAGAACAATTCAAACCCTAGAAGATATGTTGAGAGCTTGCTCTATGGATTTCAAAGGAGGTTGGGATCAACACCTACCTTTGGTAGAATTTTCTTATAATAATAGCTTTCACTCCAGTATTCAGATGGCTCCTTATGAAGCTCTCTATGGAATGAAATGCAGGACTCCAACTTGCTGGGATGAAGTTGGGGAAAGAAAGCTATTAGGACCTGATCTCGTTGATGAAATGGCAGAAAAGGTCAGATCTATTCAACAACACATAAGAGCAGCTCAGAGTCGACAGAAAAGTTATGCCGACAACCGAAGAAAAGACCTAGAGTTTGAAGTGGGTGATAAAGTGTTCTTACGAATATCTCCCTGGAAGAGGGTTATGAGATTTGGAAAGAAGGGGAAGTTGAGCCCTAGATATATCGGTCCTTTTGAAATACTGTATCGTGTTGGGAAGGTAGCTTACCGATTGGCGCTTCCACCGAATCTCTCTCAAGTTCACGATGTGTTCCATGTATCTCTCCTGAGAAAGTACATACCAGATCCTTCACATGTACTCAGCTCAGAAGTTGTACCGCTGGAGCAAGATCTTTCTTGTGAAGAACAGCCGATAGAGATTCTGGATCGTAGCGAAAAAGTCCTACGAAACAAGACCACTCGCTTGGTGAAAGTTTTATGGAGAAACCACCAACTTGAAGAAGCTACATGGGAGCTTGAGGATATGATGAGGGAGAAGTATCCTCATTTGTTTGTTGCAAAGTGACGAATTTCGAGGGCGAAATTCTTTTTAAGGGGGGTAGAATGTAACACCCGAGACTTTTATGTTATATAAATCATCAAAGGAATCTTTTTCTACACAACACTTGCTTGGCTTGCTTTACACGCAATCGCGACCTTCCTCGATAGCTTGCGTCGTACGCAATACCGAGTTTCACTAAACAACAATATGCTATTAAAACTAGCCGTTATGAATAGTAATAACCACTTTTTGAAATTTTATAAATTTTATTTTTCAAAATGGACTTCATTTTTGGACTCAGAATATCGAAATTAGCCTAGGGTGAAATTTTGGTATTTTTCTGAAAACTTTCAATTTTTGATGAATAGTGAAACCACTAAGTGGTAGGTTAAAAACTGAATTTTGCATAAAACTTAATTTTACCGCTTCTATGAATGGAATTTCAAAAATCCGAGAGACACGGTTAATATCAAGGACTAAAATGTGGTTCAATGAGATGAATATAATTTTTTGGTGAATAGTAACTTTTTACTATTTTTACCGCGGTTAATAGTAAATAGGGTAACTAAGGGTAATTATGATATTAATATTACCCTAACACATGTCCTAATTCTATTGGACAAGTGTAATTCGACCAAAAACAAACTTAGGAATAAAATATGACCATTTAGGCCCACTTGGATTAGATTAGGACATTTATTATTAATTTATTTAAAGAAGGGTTTAAATAGTTAAAATCAAAGTTTAATAAGTAAATCATTTTTAATATAGGGTTATACATAAGATAAATTCAATTGTAAATATTAATTAGAAAGCTAAAAAGATTTCCTACATGATGGTATTTTATTTGTAATTTTTAGACATCAAATAATTTAATTTATTTATGACACAAAGATGATGCAGTAATTATCTTATTAATGAAATATTGACAAAATTGATAATATAAATACCAAAATAAATGTAATTTGAGACTTTTTATGAATTTCACTAATTTTCTAGGTTACTATGATATATTAGTATTGATATAATCAACTTGGTTCGAACATATAATTCTGTTATGACTTTGACAAAAATCATATATCAAATAGTATCAAAATTGACACAAAATAGTTTTTAAATCAAATATTATATTATTAATTGTTATTTTATTCCTAAAAATCTAAGGTTCGGCCAAATGACTTAGATAAGGATATATATTTTAATAATAAACAATTTGGGGTTCGTTTGTCATGTTATAGTAAGTGTATTAACCATATAGTGAAAGAAAACAAAAAGACACGGTAAAAGTTAAATTAATTAACTTAGAGTTAAATCTAATTGATAAGGTTAAAATAATACACTAAACTTGTCTAAATCCTATTGGTTGATAGGATTTCGACCCTTCCCCACTTTATCTTCGAAATAAGACCCTTTGGAACCATTATAAACCGATTTTGACTTTAATATAAAATAATATTTTGAGATATTCCTAAGGTGCCCCTCTCCTCCCTTATAAAAGGGAACCTCCTCCCCCTCCTCCTCACACCAATTTGAGCACTCAAGCTCGGCCAACCCCTGCCATTTTCCCTTCTCCGCTTCCCTAGAATAATCCTAGAGGTCCTGGTCTTCTCCAAAGACCAATCGTAGTTCCTTAAGTGGAGGATTCAAAAAGGCGTTCCAAAGAAGAGGTAATATCCATTACCGATCTTTTCAATTTCTTTCTTCTTCAACTTCTTCTTCTTTAGTTGTTTCATGATAAAGTAATAACATCAGTATTACTTACATACTGATATGTTATTATAAATATGAAACAACCCTAATTCACCTTCTATCCATCCTACGGAAAAATGAAATCACCGCGCGTGCGTACGTACGGAATACCGTCTCCACGCCGTGGTGTAATCTATTTTCCACCATCACCTTACAAGGATGGGTATAATGGTGTAATAAGTAACTATATATGATTATTATTAAGTAATATTGATACTGAAATAATATATATATATACTCCAATACAACTCCACGATCATAGGAACGATATCATCACTCGTGCGTACGTACGGAATACCGTCTCCACGATGTGATGCGACTCGTTCTACATGATCTTCATTTCATAATGATTATATAAATGAATTGAATGATTGAATATGGTATATACTACACTAATACCATTCTGGAAATGAATTATCTATAACCTAAAGATAAGAATAAGAATTTATTCGAGAAAACACGCATAAGAACAAAAAGTTATAAAGACCCGAGTAACAAGTAACAATGAAATATTACTAACAAGAAGCTAATAATATGACCATATATGATCTCATATCAATATGTATGATTCTGGAATAAGTCAATAACATTATTTAAACCATTATACAGGAGCTTCGGACACGAACAAAGCAAATCGGACCTAAGGTAAGGGAGATATCACAATCTCATTTTTATCCGAGATTGTTTATTCGTAAGTATTTACTGGGGTGTATTTTATCATCCACATCCATGTTTCATCAATATGTAATATTATTTACATCCACCTACAATTGGTTAAAATCCATTTTTACCCTTCGGTGAGTTTTTAGTAATATGTATGAAAGGAATCTTTTGTCATTTTTTTTGTACGAGGTACTTTTTGAATTTTCCGACAAAAGTACGAAGAATGTTTTTTTTTAACTTATACGGCATGAATGGATTTTTAAGACATTATTTCCAAGAAGCTTCCTTTACAAGTTTTCAAGTTTATTTTTAATCAAATTCTTTTAGTTTAAAGTTGTATGACATGTTAAGAAAGGAAAAATGTTTTTGAAGTAGAAAGGATATTTTCCTCAAGAATAAAGTTCAAGTGTTTTATCAAAATTATTTTCCATCTAAGATAATAAAAGGGTTCTTTTTTTATCCCTATTATTACATTGATTTGATCATGTTGTGATGGAATTATTTTTATGAATTCCATTATCTTATATGAATTTATTTATGATGTCATGATGTTTCAAGAATCCCATTTTTGTTACATGTGTTATGCGATGATGTATGTTTTATGATTATGTGGCACACATAAGAAAGGATTCATTTTAAGATGGGTGGGACCTATATCTCCCTCCAATGCATTGGGTAAAGATTTTATATCTCATGAGATAGACATGGCTGGAACGGAAGGTTATTTCGGTTCAGTGATACAGGACTGAAACGAGGAGTGAACTCGGTTCAGAAAGGGACTTTGTCCACTAAGATAGTCTTGGCAATGAGTCATGACTAACAAGAAATGATTTTCCATGATTATGTGTGCATGCCACAAAGTTTCAAGTTTTATGTTATGATTATGGGGATCTCATTTTCACTTCTATGATTTATTCCATGTTAAGATATTATGATCTCTTTTGCAGGTTTTGATTTTCATAAAGATATGATATGATTTTTATTTCCTTTATTTGCCCTTGCTGAGCATTTGAGCTCACCCTTTTATGTTTTCTTTTCCCCAGGTCAGGAAGATGGATATTAAGTAGAATATGCTAAAAGGGACCCTAGATATGATGAAATAAATGGGAGACACTGTAGAAGATTTATGAACCAGTTGTTTATGTTTCCCCAGTTTCTAAAGACACTATACCTATACGGTCCTTTGTGGTTTTGTCATATGTTGTAATAAGTGTGATTCAATTTTGAAGTATTAACAATGTATGTAAAGTGTGGGTCGTTATATATACCTAAGTCATCAATTCCCCGATCGGCTCCAACGTCCGAGCCCTAGCACAACCCAGTCCACACAGGAAAGCAAAACGCATACCCACGCAGGATAGAACAACACAATCCACAAAGGAGAGTAAATAGTAAATCCACACAGGATAGCTCAACACAATCCACAAAGGAGAGAAACTCAAGATTCAGCTCACACAGGTATACTTCTTCGGATGACGACAAAGATGATCACTGAATCATCTAAATCGTCGGACCCACGAAGGATCGATAGGTACTAACCCCGCAGTGACCCACACAGGATCGGGCCCACACAGGATCGGGCCCACACAGGACTGGGCCCACACAGGACCTGTAGGCGCTGGCTCACACAGAACCGCTGAGCGCTGACCCACGCAGGATCGGACCCACACAGGATCGGACCCACACAGGACCGATAGCACTGATCCACGGAGGATCGCTGAGTGCAGTAGTCGTCACAGTCCACTGAGGATCTCTGCACAATCGTCGCCGGAGTCCACGGAGGATCTCTGCACGGTTGTCGCCACAGTCCACAGAGGATCTCTGCACGGTCGTCGCCGCAGTCCACGGAGGATCTCTGCACGGTCGTCGTCGTAGTCCACGGAGGATCTATGCACGGTCGTCGCTGTCGAAGTAGCAGTCGCAGCCAGCCTAGGGTTCCCGCACACAGCAAGCTCGTTCGGGAGGGTCCGCTCCACGAGCCGAGAGGCTGATACATCAACTGTCACGAAGTCCGAAGTTGATGTATCCAAAAGTTCCGTATCGTCAACAGGAACTCAACGTCGCAGACGTCGCGTCAATCGGACGCTCGGTCTGAGAGTTATTGGCATTTTCGTCCCAGGGGCCCGGTTGGTTTTTAAGGCAAAACCAACCCGACCGCACTCCACCTGCGTCCAAACCTCGGGCGGAGTATGCCAAAAGATCCATCTCACTTAGAGGAATTCAACAATGCTGACGACACGTCAATCGGACGTCCGTAGCTCAAGATATGAGTGTTTCCGCTCTGAGGGCCCGGTTGGTTTCGTGTACGAACCAACCCGGCCAAACTCAAAGTATTCCGAAACCTTTAGTGCGATAAACCTCTGGCGGAGTTTGCCAAAAGATCTGTCTCACTTAGAGGAATTCAACGAAACAGACGGCGCGTCAATCGGACGCCCGGTCTGTTATTTATTGGCCTTTCCGTCTCACACCCACCCTGGGAAACTTCCCAGGAGGTCACCCATCCTTATCACTGCTCTAGGCCAAGCACGCTTAACTACGGAGTTTTAACTACGTAGGCTCCCGAAAAGGAAGGTGCACCTAGAGTATATTATACCGAAACGACCGTCTCGATCCAAGGATCGCGTTGCCGCTGACGGCGCGTCGTTCGAAGGCCCGTAGCTCAAGTTACATGGGGTTTGAACGAAAACTGTCCGAAGACGGGGGTCCGGGCCCGGGCCGACCCGGCCCGACCCCCCCTGGGAGTCGGCCGAACCGGGTCGACCCGATCCGGTCCGGTCCGGCCAGGGCGCGGCCCAGCCGGTCGAACCGGCCTGGTCCGGTTCGGCCGAGCGGCCGAACGGCCTGGCGCCGCGGGGCGCTGCCCCCGCGGCCTGGTGGTGCCGCGACCCCCTCGCGTGGGGCCGCGCTGAGTCGGGACGCGACTTCAGCCGCGTCAGAGGGCACCAGACCCGCGCGGTCGCGGGTCCGCGGGTGCCGCCGCCGCCGCGCTGAGTCGCGGCGGCCTGTCCGGCGGCGCGCCGGGGCGCCGCCGCTCCCGGCTGCCGGCGCCGCCTCGCCGGCGGCCCGCGCCACCGGCGAGTTCCGCGGGCCACCGGGATCGCTCCGGTGGTCTGATTCTCTTCCCGTCTGCACCATTGCTCCTCCCGGGACTTGTTCTTCACTGCAGGATCGTCAAACATCCGTTGTGGCACGTTCCGTCGTCGCCCGTCAAATCCGCACAAAATGAAGAACGGTGGAGGGTCATCGGGCCATGTTCGTTGGCCCGCACCCTCCGCGTTAGAGATAAACAATGGGAGGAAAATAAGTTCAACACATGAACGCATATCCGAAACAATTCTTGAAGAAATAAAATTGTTTCATAAACGGGAAAAAAATTGTTCAACACATGAACCGACAATTTTAAAAAAATAAAATTGTTCATTTGAAACCGGCTCTTTAATTTTCAAAGAACGTTCACGGGAATATAAGAGGGGTATTCCGAAATTATAAAATCCCTATCTCTTTGATCGTCGCGCGCGGGCGTTCTTCGCGGAAAAGCTCGTCGCGGAAGAGAGGGATCGTCGCGTCGTCGCGGGGAGACGTCGCGTCGTCGCGGAATCCGGCGTTGAGTCGGTGAGCTCAACGGACCAAGAACAACAGATTTAAATTATAAATAATTAAATCTGTGTTTAAAACCAAAAAGGAAGGAACCTTGTGAGGAAACCCGAAATCACTCACCTCAACGGTCGGTGATTGGAGATCGGGGCGGAGAAGGACATCTCGGACGGAAGCGTCGTCGATTTCCGGGTTCGGCGTTCTTCGCGTTCTTCGCGTTCTTCGCGTTCTTCGTGTTCTTCGCGAGGGAGAAGAAGAAACAAGGATCCTCTCAAATCTTCTCAAAAGTTTTTGGGTTGGTCTTATTTTATTAATATGCCAACACACGAAAACAAGTTAAAAAACGATTGAATTAATTCGTTGAATTAATTCAACGAAAGAAACAGGTCATTTAATTCACGAAAGAAACAGCCCATTTAATTCACGAAATAAACCTCCCAATTAAATGGTCTGTTAAGAATTTAGAAAACGCATCAGTTGACTTTCATTAAGACGGGTTTTCACGGGTGCGTTTCTTGCGGAAAGAAACGGCGGGGCTCGTGCGGGCCCCACCTCACAAATATCCTACCAAGGGGGTAGGATATTTCTGGATAGCATCCTATCCAGTTCAACTCAGTTCAAGCTGTCTTTAAGTGGCTTCAAGTGGCTTCCAAGTGGCTTAAGTGAAATAAAATAAAGTTGTCGCAAAATTATTTTATTTCTTAACTTTAAGCCCGAAAATTAAAAACCACACCCGAGAAAACACAACTCCGGAAGAGGCGTTTCTAAGTGAAAACCGGCGCTGTGATTTCATTGGTGCCCTCAGAATTCGATTCCGGGCACCGGTTCAAAAGTTAGAAAAACTTGCTCGCCCGTTCCCTGAACGTACCCGAGCCAATCTTCAGAAAATGATTCCGGGCACACCGGGCCTCGGAATTAGGTGCCGTCAGAAACTGCGCTCTTGTAAAATTCCAAAGAAAATTAAGAAAAAAATTTCCTAGAAATTTAAGGGTCTTTACATTACTCCCACCTCAGGACTTTACGTCCCCGTAAAGATACATCAAAAAACTAGGGAAACAAATGTGGGTACTGAGCACGCATATGAGCCTCCCGCTCCCAAGTGCTCTCCTGGAGGTTCCCGTGCTGCCATCGGATGTGAAAAAGAGGAATCGATCGCCCACGAAGGACCTGCTCCTGTCGATCCTCTATCTCCACTGGGACCTCCGCAAAAGTCGCCCCATCATCCACGTCTAGCTCCCCATAGTCAATGATGTGCGTCGGGTCGTGCACGTATCTCCTCAGCTGGGATACGTGGAAGACGTCGTGCACCCGGTGCAACTGAGGTGGCAGAGCAGGGTGATAAGCCACCTCGCCAATACTGCTGAGGACCTGGAAAGGCCCGATGAAGCGTGGAGACAACTTGCCGCCTCGGCCAAATCTCTGCAAACCACGTCGAGGTGAGACACGCAAGAAGACGTGGTCGCCATCCTCGAACTCTAGTGGCCTCCGCCTCCTGTCAGAATATGACTTCTTCCGGCTCTGTGCTGTCCTCATCCACTCCTGGATGACCTGGACCTTCTCTGTCGTGGTCCGGACCATCTCTGGTCCCACAAGTGCTGACTCTCCAGGGTCTGTCCAGCACAAAGGAGATCGGCAAGGCCTGCCGTACAACGCCTCGATCTTCGCGGGATCCACTGCAACTCCCGCCTCAGAAATGACGTGCCCCAAGAAGTGGATCTCACGTAACCAGAACTGACACTTCGAGAGCTTTCCATAAAGCTGGTGCTCTCGGAGTGTGTCTAGCACAACACGCAGGTGGTAGGCGTGCTCCTCCTCCGTCGTCGAGTACACCAAAATGTCGTCGATGAAGACTTCGATAAATCGATCGAGGTATGGCTGGATGATCCTGTTCATGAGGCTCATGAACACTGCTGGAGCGTTGGTCACGCCGAAAGGCATAACCAAGAACTCATAGTGGCCATACCGACACCTGAAGACCGTCTTCTGCACATCCTCGTCTCGAACTCTAAGCTGATGATAGCCTGACCCGAGGTCTATCTTCGAGAACCACCGTGCTCCCTTGAGCTGGTCGAAGAGGTCATAAATCCTGGGTATCAGATACTTGTTCCTCACTGTCACCTGGTTCAGGCGATGATAATCGACACACAGTCGCAAGCTCCCGTCCACCTTCTTGGCGAACAAAATCGGGGAATCCCAGGGTGAAACACTGGGTCGGATGAACCCCTTGCCCTGCAAGTCCTCCAACTGTACCTGCAGCTCTCGAAGCTCAGTGGGGGCCACCCGATATGCTGGGGTGGATATCGGGGCTGTCCCGGGGTACAGGTCAAAAATAAAAGTCTACCTCTCTGCGAGGAGGTAGTCCTGGAACGTCGTCGGGAAAGACGTCCGCGTACTGATCCACCACTGCAGGAAAACTGGGACTCCGCACGTCAACTGCTCCCAGGATGAGGCTAGCCAACTAATGAGTGATGGGCTGACCTCTCCTCTGTGTGAGTCCATCCTGTGCTGCTAAGGCTCCCTTCTCGTCGGTGAAGGTGAACCTGCTCCCGTCGGTGCGCACACATCGCACCTTGCGCCTAATGCAGTCAATCTGAGCCTGGACCGTAGATAACCAATCCATGCCCAAGATGACGTCGTAAGGCCTCGACACTGCTACAAGAAGATCCCAGCCGAAGCTCTCGCCTCCTAGAGTAAGCTCACACTGCCGGCACCAGTGTGTAATCGTCGTGTCTGCTCCCGTAGGAGTCTCTAGCCGTAAGGATCGAGCCAACGGCTCTGTCGGAATCTCTGAGCTCCGAACAAGGGCAGTGGCTATGAAAGAGTGACTCACTCCTGTGTCTATCAGAACTGCAGCAAGGGTGGAATAGACACAGATCGTACCTCGAATCATCTCTTGCGCGCCGTGGTCGTAGGCCTCCGCTTCCTGGAGCTGAGCCTGTCTCTGCCCGCTAGCTCCCTGTGGTCGGGGCGGGCCTCCTGGTGGTGGTGGTGGCAGAGCCTCAAAGTGTCGCCCACCACCTGCTGCTCGGCCAGCTCCTCTGCCTCGTCCGCCTCCTCCCTGCGGACCGCCACAGTCGACCCTCTGCCTCTTCCTGGGTGGTCCCTCCACCGTCTGCTGCCCCTCGGTACGACGGGTCGGGCAGTCACGAGCCATGTGGCCCTGCCCGCCGCACTCGTAACACTGTCTGCCTCTCGGAAGGCTGTCTCCGCGCTGTGTGCCCCGTACCGCTGAGCCAGTGTCCCGGGGTCGTCTGCCTGAAGGCCTGGTCTGCCTGGAACCCTGAGTCATTCGTCGCCTACCTGCTTCCGAAGACTCCGCTATCTGCCGCCCTGCGGTAGGTCTCGCTGTGGACTCAGCCAGGAAGCTCTCGATCAGGAGGGCTCGCTCCAGTACTCCTGCCTGGGTCGGGATGCTGAGGGAGATCAGCAATGCCCTGATCTCGTGTCTCAATCCCTGCTCGAAGGTCCGGGCCCGTAAGAAGGGGTCCCGTACCATGTCTGTCGAGTAGCGAGATAGGTCGGTGAACCTCACCGCGTACTGAGCGACCGTCAAGTTGCCCTGCCGCAGCTGAAGAAGCTCCTGAATGCACACCGCACGGAGGGTGGCCGGGACGAACTCTGAGCGGAAGAGGCTCTCGAAGTCTGTCTAGATGTGGGTGGACTCATCGTGTACCTGGAGCATCAGGCTCCACCATCGCCCTGCTGCTGCGTGCAGTAGGCTCGCCGCGAGGATCACCATGAGGTCTGCTGGTGTCCTCACTAGCCTGAAAACTCAGACGACCGCCTCCAGCCAGTCCTCGGCTGCCTGGGGGTCCGACTCCCCACGGAACCTGGGTGGTCGCTGGCGCTGGAACTCGTGCAGAGCTCCGAGGCGTCGTGCGTCGTCAGATTCCAGTGCTGGAAGCATCGGGGGCTCGGCGGGTAAAGGTACCGCCGGTGCCTCTGCTGTCAACGGGCCCTGTACCGAGGCCTCGTCGCTCGGCGGGCTGTCGTCGCGCTCTACTATAGGAACCCTAGATGGCTGCTGTCGTCATGCCATCCCGAAAAGGAAACAAGTGTGCCATGGTCAGAACAGTATACCTGGTGAACTGACACAAGTAATCACAAAGAAAACTCGAAACACACATGCAATCAATGTTTTCGTGCATTAAGTCGGAAACCAGAAGTCAGGGTCCTGGTGTATGGATACGTCGGCCGCCGCACCAACACTGGACTCCCTGGACTGATAACCACACTTAATATGCTAAACACTATTGCTTCACATAGAAGAAAGATCAGAGTCTGCAGTAGAACTGACCGCCTCTGATACCAATTTGTCACGACCCATCCTCGGGGCCCGTGCAGTGACTACACCAAGCCCGCCTTCCATAGGCCAGGGGCTGGCGACCAGCACCAAGGCGTAAATCCCAACAAAAAGGGAAGGCATTGCCTTTGAAAAGTAAACAAGCACCACAGAGTAAGAATGCGGAAAAGTAAACACTAAGTAAAAACTGTACAAGCTGTGCTGAAAGTAAAAGGGGCCGGAAATACAAGCCCAACTGTAAAGTACAACTGAAAGGAAAAACAGCAACTAAAAGGAAAAACTGCAGCGTCGAGCCGTCCTCTGGAAGTCCCACCTGAAGGGTGGGTACAGATAGCCTCCACTGCTCCTCGGGTCCACCTGACCGCTCTGAGTACGTCCCGCCCAGTGGTGCACCTCCAGGTACTGTCCTGCTCCACACGCCTCCTCCACGATCAGCGTTGTCCGTCGTCTGCAACCAACACCACGAAGTGCGGGCATAGCCCGTGCAGGGGTGAGTATAAGCTACTCAGTAGGGACCCCGAGACACCCGAAGGTCTCCCGAAATCCACAAAGGATAATCCACAAAGGAAAGATACAATCACAAAGTAATATCTGACACGGCTTAGGTATATGCCCACACATATACCTAAGTCATCAATTCCCCGATCGGCTCCAACGTCCGAGCCCTAGCACAACCCAGTCCACACAGGAAAGCAAAACGCATACCCACGCAGGATAGAACAACACAATCCATAAAGGAGAGTAAACAGTAAATCCACACAGGATAGCTCAACACAATCCACAAAGGAGAGAAACTCAAGATTCATCTCACACAGGTATACTTCTTCGGATGACGACAAAGATGATCACTGAATCATCTAAATCGTCGGACCCACGAAGGATCGATAAAAACTAACCCCGCAGTGACCCACACAGGATCGGACCCACACAGGATCGGGCCCACACAGGACCGGGCCCACACAGGACCTGTAGGCGCTGGCTCACACAGAACCGCTGAGCGCTGACCCACGCAGGATCGGACCCACACAGGATCGGCCCCACACAGGACCGGTAGCACTGATCCACGAAGGATCGCTGAGTGCAGTAGTCGTCACAGTCCACTGAGGATCTCTGCACAGTCGTCGTCGCTGTCCACGGAGGATCTCTGCACGGTCGTCGCCGCAGTCCACGGAGGATCTCTGCACGGTCGTCGCCGCAGTCCACAGAGGATCTCTGCACGGTCGTCGTCGGAGTCCACAGAGGATCTCTGCACGGTCGTCGCTGTCGAAATAGCAGTCGCAACCATCCTAGGGTTCCCGCACACAGCAAGCTCGTTCGGGAGGGTCCGCTCCACGAGCCGAGAGGCTGATACATCAACTGTCACGAAGTCCGAAGTTGATGTATCCAAAAGTTCCATATCGTCAATAGGAACTCAACGTCGCAGACGGCGCGTCAATCGGATGCTCGGTCTGAGAGTTATTGGCATTTTCGTCCCAGGGGCCCGGTTGGTTTTTAAGGCAAAACCAACCCGACCGCACTCCACCTGCGTCCAAACCTCGGGCGGAGTATGCCAAAAGATCCGTCTCACTTAGAGGAATTCAACAAAGCTGACGACACGTCAATCGGGCGTCCGTAGCTCAAGATATGAGCGTTTCCGCTCTGAGGGCCCGGTTGGTTTCGTGTACGAACCAACCCGGCCGAACTCAAAGTATTCCGAAACCTTTAGTGCGATAAACCTCGGGCGGAGTATGCCAAATGATCTGTCTCACTTAGAGGAATTCAACGAAACAGACGGCGCGCCAATCGGACGCCCGGTCTGTTATTTATTGGCCTTTCCGTCTCACACCCACCCTGGGAAACATCCCAGGAGGTCACCCATCCTTATAACTGCTCTAGGACAAGCACGCTTAACTACGGAGTTTTAACTACGTAGGCTCCCGAAAAGGAAGGTGCACCTAGAGTATAGTATACCGAAACGATCGTCTCGATCCAAGGATCGCGTTGCCGCTGACGGCGCGTCGTTCGGAGGCCCGTAGCTCAAGTTACGGGGGTTTGAACGAAAACCGTCCGAAGACGGGGGTCCGGGCCCGGGCCGACCCGGCCCGACCCCCCCCGGGAGTCGGCCGAACCGGGTCGACCCGACCCGGTCCGGTCCGGCCAGGGCGCGACCCAGCCGGTCGGACCGGCCTGGTCCGGTTCGGCCGAGCGGCCGAACGGCCTGGCGCCGCGGGGCGCTGCCCCCGCTGCCTGGTGGTGCCGCGGCCCCCCCGCGTGGGGCCGCGCTGAGTCGGGACGCGGCTTCAGCCGCGTCCGAGGGGACCAGACCCGCGCGGCCGCGGGTCCGCGGGTGCCGCCGCCGCCGCGCTGAGTCGCGGCGGCCTGTCCGGCGGCGCGCCGGGGCGCCGCCGCTCCCGGCTGCCAGCGCCGCCGCGCCGGCGGCCCGCGCCCCCGGCGAGTTCCGCGGGCCACCGGGATCGCTCCGGTGGTCCGATTCTCTTCCCATCTGCACCATTGCTCCTCCCGGGACTTGTTCTTTACTGCAGGATCGTCAAACATCCGTTGTGTCACGTTCCGTCGTCGCCCGTCAAATCCGCACAAAATGAAGAACGGCGGAGGGTCGTCGGGCCATGTTCGTTGGCCCGCACCCTCCGCATTAGAGATAAACAATGGGGGGAAAATATGTTCAACACATGAACGCATATCCGAAACAATTCTTGAAGAAATAAAATTGTTTCATAAACGGGAAAAAAAATTGTTCAACACATGAACCGACAATTTTAAAAAAATAAAATTGTTCATTTGAAACCGGCTCTTTAATTTTCAAAGAACGTTCACGGGAATATAAGAGGGGTATTCCAAAATTATAAAATCCCTACCTCGTTGATCGTCGCGCGCGGGCGTTCTTCGCGGAAAAGCTCGTCGCGGAAGAGAGGTATCGTCGTGTCGTCGCGGGGAGACGTCGCGTCGTCGCGGAATCCGTCGTTGAGTCGGTGAGCTCAACAGACCAAGAACAACAGATTTAAATTATAAATAATTAAATCTGTGTTTAAAACCAAAAAGGAAGGAACCTTGTGAGGAAACCCGAAATCACTCACCTCAACGGTCGGTGATTAGAGATCGGGGCGGAGAAGGACATCTCGGACGGAAGCGTCGTCGATTTCCGGGTTCGGCGTTCTTCGCGTTCTTCGCGTTCTTCGCGAGGGAGAAGAAGAAACAAGGATCCTCTCAAATCTTCTCAAAAGATTTTGGGTTGGTCTTATTTTATTAATATGCCAACACACGAAAACAAGTTAAGAAACGATTGAATTAATTCGTTGAATTAATTCAACGAAAGAAACAGGTCATTTAATTCACGAAAGAAACAACCCATTTAATTCACGAAATAAACCTCCCAATTAAATGGTCTGTTAAGAATTTAGAAAACGCGTCAGTTGACTTTCATTAAGACGGGTTTTCACGGGTGCGTTTCTTGCGGAAAGAAACGGCGGGGCTCGTGCGGGCCCCACCTCACAAATATCCTACAAGGGGGTAGGATATTTCTGGATAGCATCCTATCCAGTTCAACTCAGTTCAAGCTGTCTTTAAGTGGCTTCAAGTGGCTTCCAAGTGGCTTAAGTGAAATAAAATAAAGTTGTCACAAAATTATTTTATTTCTTAACTTTAAGCCCGAAAATTAAAAACCACACCCGAGCAAACGCAACTCCGGAAGAGGCGTTTCTAAGTGAAAACCGGCGCTGTGATTTTTCTTGGTGCCCTCAGAATTCGATTCCGGGCACCGGTTCAAAAGTTAGAAAAACTTGCTCACCCGTTCCCTGAACGTACCCGAGCCAATCTTCAGAAAATGATTCCGGGCACACCGGGCCTCGGAATTAGGTGCCGTCAGAAACTGCGCTCTTGTAAAATTCCAAAGAAAATTAAGAAAAAAATTTCCTAGAAATTTAAGGGACTTTACAAAGTAACAGAATTATTTTTAACTATTGAACACATACATTTAATTCTATATCTGGAACCCAAGTATCTATTAAGGGATAACAACATTCATATTACCTATAATTCAATCCAATTAATTCTATATAAGTAACCCTAGTGTATCTCAATGTGTAATATTATAAATATGAATGTTTAATTTAATAATTAACATCCACCATTGTAAAATATCCATTCAAAATAGTATATTAAACATATATTTATTTATTTCATTTATAGGTGCCCAAATGTCAAATTTTGTGTTCATATAATTAAAAATTCATTAATTATTATTTACTCATAGAATAATTAATAATCTAACAAGGTTTAAAAGATATAGATAGATCATTTACATCCCTATCCAAATTATTTTCACATTTTATTTAATTCATAAATTACATATATCAAATTATTAAATAAATGGTCTATGTTGAACCGAATTTCAATTTCCAAATTCAATTAAGCATAATACCATTAACATTTATTATTTATAACTAGTCTAGTAGTCCATTTAATATCCATACCTCATGAAAATTCATTAATTCCATTTTAATGATTAACACTCTAGTGATTAAGAGGGGGTAATTTTTTCAAAATATGAAATATTAAATTTGTTTAAGTTCAATAAAATCATTTTCCCTTTAATTAAAAAAGATAATCCACACAAACTTTACATGTGATTTTTTAATAAAGAGTGATTTCAATAAAGTCAATTGATCAAACCCACCCATGGGGTGGTTTAGTTTGAGGTTTTTAATCTCCAAACATGCACCACGGTGTATTTCCATGTCTAGAATGTTATTGGAAACCAGTTAAAACCATTTCATATTTTAGGATCAATGACATGGATGTATAGTGTTTGAAATGATGACATAAATTTATAAAATAATTTGATTTAAGGGAAAAAATAGACCACCTAACTCATTTTTTCTACACTTAATTCATCTATAGTGATTATTTTTTTAATATAAAATGAGATAAATTAGATTAATTAATAAACCCAATAAAAATATGGAATATTTTCTTTCTTGTAAATAGTATCTGATAGAGAAAGATAAATATATACAGGAAAAATGATGAATCGTAGAGATACCAAGGGGTATTCAACACAATATAAAGAGGTAAATTCTATGTCAGAATAAAGGATGGCAATGGAATCCTTGAGGAGGAGGGGTGGGGATATCAAATGAATTCTTAGAAAGGGATAAATTAGGGAATTAATGGTGGAAGAGATAACAAGGTAAGGATGAGAAATTTGGAATTTTCATATAATTTATAAGAATCATGGTTTGGATATATAGTTTGAAAAACCATTTACCGACAATGTGGTGCCACATTCCAAAGGGTAACCCCCTACACAACTATAATGAAATATTTAAAAAACTAGGTGCTAACTATAAAAGTCACTTTGTACAGTAAATCGAAAGCATGTGGATTCCCTTTTAGGGTCAAACAGTTTCTAAAAACCATACACCATTATAAATAATGATGAAATCTTTGAGATTCATGTTAAGTAATAACCATGTGCCTATTATTTCTTCCACCAAATTTTTTTCCAGTACCTCATGCTTATAAACATCTTCTGAACTCTCGAGAAACCTTCTTGGATATAAAACTCCCCCTATGGAAACTTATTCAGGTGTTCAAAATCCCCAAACCACATTCAAAATCATGTATTTAAATTATGAACATTCACTAAATGTAAATTTCTAATTCATTTAGAAGACATTATCATATAAAAAAAAATTCTTTTACCTTTATACCCCCCATAAAAAAATTCTGTATAAAATTATTCATGACTAAAATAGAGAAATTTGAGATGAAAATCCGTACAGGTTTGGTAATCATTGAATCCATAGTAATTGGAATAATAAAAATCATATGTTTTGATAAATATCATTGATTACATTATAGAATATAAGAAAGTAACTTTTTTTGGAAGTATACACAACATATATATAATAAATTATTTTAAAACAATAAAATATATTTCAATAAAGATTAATTTATATGAAACCATTATAAATATAGTAAATATTCAATAAAAACACCAAAAATGGGGGATAATATAATTACACTAAAAATATGAAGAAGAATAGATAATATATGAACATATATAGTAATGAAAAAATATACATACCACCATAATAATAATTGGTAAATAAATATGAACTATGTCTCAATAAAGGTGAATTGATGTGATATTTTTTACATCGTTGTCGATCGATTATACACATATGAAAAATGTCATGAGTAAAAATATTAAGAATAATATTTAGGGAACTCATAAATAGAAATAGGGTAATAGAGTAGTGGATCCCCATGCTTCCTAGTCCGATCAAGTTCCCAAAGTAACCTCTTTCCCCAACATATCTTACTATAGACCTAATTTGGTGAATCTGATATCAGGGTATGTCCTTGGACTATACTACATGCCTCCTTATGTATGGGGGCTCTACATGGCATGTAATCATTTCTCAAATAATAATTATAATGATGATGATGATGTTTCCCAATTATTATCAAAATCTATTTATTTATTATATATATAATACTTTTTTGTGTAAAAATTTAATCGGCCTCTGATACTGTTGGTAATCTATGCGAATGAAAGTGATACATTATTAATAAATAAAACACATAATATATTATTTCTAGAACCATATTAGAATGGTGATTTCAAGAACCATATGAGAATGAAAGTGATACATTAATATCTAATAAAATACATAATCTAATATTTCTAGAACCATATTAAAATGATGATTTTGTTAATATATTATAATAAATTTATTTCTCATGTTTCCATAGTCTACCATAATTTTATTAAAATAATTTTTCATGTTGGAGGTTGAATCATCATATACATGAATATGCATAAACAAGATGGGTGAGAATCGTTAAAATGGTTGTTCGGTTGAAATAATACCATTTTCACTAACATGAAATGACATTATATATTCGTATATATCATTTTGAACTAGGTTTTAATATTTTCAGATAATTAAATAATTTATAAATGAATAATTAAATTGATTAATTGGCGAGGTAGTGGCCTCACTTATGATTGTTTATCATTCCCATTTCCAAAAAATTGGGAGGGGAAAAGTGGATATTAAAATTGAATTGAAATATCAATAACTTCCAAATATATATCATATTTATTTTTTACTACTTCTATTATTATCATTTCTGATGTGGGGTAATGAAATATAATAGATGACATTGTTATGTGGAGGCATTAGCTTCTATAACACACTATCAATGTTAATTGGTTTTACTATGTGGGTAGAAATGAATTAATAAGGGGTGAATAATTAATATATAAATAAATAAATATAATAATTTTAAATAATTAACCATATAATAAGGGTTATATGAAATTATCTCCAGTGTAATTTAAATAAAAATCATAAGAATGAAATTATACTTCTACTAGAGACTTGATCATTCTATGGATGATTCCTTGAAATAAATGTTCTTATGAATAATATGTGTTGCAAGGGGATTTTTTTTGTGATGGGGTTATACTAAGAGTAGTTTAGATGAATTTAATGGATTACATCTATAATTATGTACATCTTTGAATAGTTAAGTGGTTCCCTTTTATAAATTAAAAAAATCACCACTTTTGGAAACACTCATCAGTTTTCAATCATGTAATGAAATTATTTGAGGTATAATGAAAAATATTATAAAGAAGGGTTGTGGGATAATGTATGGGATAAAACCACCTCACATATTAATTTCGAGAAAAATTATGAGTGATTTATAAATGTGACTTTTTTATTTTAAAATTATACCATTATTAATAGTAAAGATTGTAATATAATTTCATCCTCGATAAAAAACATTAATGAAAAAATTAAGAATATATTATTTAAATAATTTTGATATAATGATTTTAAATTTTATAATCGTTTTAAACACATGATTTTTTAGGGGTGTAAAAAGTATTTTTTAAAATAAACACACATAATCATGTAAAATTTTTTTTTAGAAAAATAACACATTATGTTATAAATTTATTTTTAAGATTTAATTATCATAGATAATGATTTTATAGAAATAAATGGAAATAAAATAAATAAATAAATTTAATCTTGATTTCATGGAAAAGAAAAATATAATTTCACCCTAAAAAATCTTTAATTAGTGGAAATGATAGAAAATAAGTTTTTATTAAATTATCATTTAATTTAGTTTTAATAAATTTAGTATATTAAATAAATATGTAAGATATGTTTAAAAAAAATTAAAAATGTAAATCTACAAATTAATATTATACTATGTTATTTTTTTTTTAAAATTCGTAGAATAATATTACATATTTATAAAATCATAATAAATTATTATATTCACAGAAACTATATTTTTCAACTAGAAATCTTCCTTTTGAGAAAAAAAATATTTTATACGATAATTTATATTTGAGGAAGTATATAACTCATTTAATTTTATGAAATTTAAAATATAAAAATATGAAATTTTTATTTTAAAAGAATGTAAATTGCACTAGCAAAACTGATTTCAATGAAAATTACCTTTTCCAGTATTCCCTCATAATAATTATTTAACTTCTAAATATTTAATTGTCTACCATCATAGTATTTATTTTATATTTATTAGTAAATTTATCTTATTTTTATATGGTTTTATGTATTTAGGTGTGACATGTCACAAATTTTATATAACATATTATGTATTTTAATGGATAAGAAATCATTGGATGCCACAATATAAGAATATATTATGATACCATTCAATTTAAAAAAATGCACATTGAATTTTTTTGGATCTATTGAATAATTTTTTCAGCCTTAAATAAGATAATTTTTTATTAATTGAAAATCTAATGTTATACTAACATACCGAAAAAAACCTAGACTAGTATCTGTAGATTATATTTAGCACCCATCGTGTCAATCGACATTGCTGGAAATATTTGATTTTTCTTTTATGCATTCAAGAGTTGTAATTTCTTAGTATTGTGATAACTGAAGATAGTATATCAGTAAGAATATATATCATGTTTTTTTGGATTTTATTGGGATGATATAAGAAGAAATTTTAATTTGGATCTATATGTGTTAGGATTTTTATTTTAGAGGAATCAATTAGGATTTCCATTATCCATCAGTACGGATGACTGACAAGACAAAGAAGCGGATAAAGGCAACCTGGATGAGACAATATGAAGTTTATTTCACATTATTGAATAGTTTTTCTAAATATAATTATTTTATAATTCCTCCAAAACATGCAATTTGGTATACATTAAAATTTTATTTATAATGTGTAGGATGCATTATTTATGAATGTAGGAAGAGTTATTATTTTCTCGTGTTTTTTAATACTTATGACCCCCAAAAAGGAAGTATTAAATAAATTACGAAGAGTATAATTATACATTTTAGCCCTTTATTTATTCCATAAAAAATTCATCAAATGAAAATATTTTTCTCTATAAGGATTAGAAATAATAAAGCTGCTTCTTTTCCCAGTGAGAGTTGAACCTCTAGAAAAGAAGATGGGTGGGGTATCACAGATATTCTATTCAATGATAGTGAATTCTTAAATTATGGGGGAATTATTCATCGATACTATCAAAATAAAATTATATAAGTTGAGGAAACATATATCAATATTATATTTGATGATGATGGCTCTTCCAGCAAGATCAAAGATATTTGAATTTTAAGGTCGAGGTGTGGAAACCTATTCAACATTAGTAAATACATTGGCAATGCTGGTTCAAGTGAAGCCTAGTTTTGGTTATGATTTAGGTAGTTAGTATATTCAAAAATTATTTATTTACTATGAAAATATCAATTAATTCCCCAAATGTAGGAAATTTAACCTCAAAACATATGTTATCAGAGTTTGGATACAGTGTTGGTTTAATTTAATTCTATCCAAGTAAACACCACTATCCCCAATCATATGGTTTTATGGGAAACTATTTATGGATTCATTATACCATGTGCTAAACATGAACATCTTATTAGACATTGAGAACATTCAAGATGGTTTCCAATTAAACTATGAAAGGATTACATGATCCATGTTCCAATTATGCAATGGCCCAGACCTCCCATGTAAATTCCTTTGCTAAAATCTATTGTTTCAGATTTTTTGGGATGTGAAGGTGACTTTTTTCCCAACAGTTTTCAAAATTTCTAGTTATATGAACTTTTTCTCCATTTATGTGAATAATGCCATCAGTGCTTAACCTATTAGTGAGGCATATGTCAGTGAGTTATCTACTGGTAAGTCACCTTTTATTGAGTCATATGTAGGTGAGTCATATGACACTGAGTCATATGTTAGTGAGTCATCTGTCAATGAGTCATATGTAGTTGAGTCATCTCCATATGTCGGTGAGTCATCATTCGGTAATTCGTATTTTTGTGAGTCATCTATCAGTGAGTCAAATTTCAGTGAGTCATCTATTGGCGAGTCATCTATCTGTGAGTCCTATATCAATTAGTCATCTATATGTGAGTCATATATCAGTGAATCATCATTTTATGAATCATTTTATGGTGAGTCATCTTTAAATTTCTATGACTTATTTTTCAGCAATTTATAAGTTGGTGAGTCATTTATTGGAGAGTCATCTTATTTTTTTAGTGAGTCATATGCTGGTGAGTCATCTATCGGGGAGTCAAATGTTATTTAGTTATTTTTCAGTTAGTCATCTATCCTTGAGTCATCTAGAAGTGATTCATCTTTCAGTGAGTTATCTTTCAGTGTGTCATCTGTTGGTGAGTCATCTGTCAATGAATCATCTATCAGTATGACCTATAGTGCTTTCAGATCACCCGATGAACATTATTTCAAGATTCCTACTATTTACACCATTTTATGTGTTATTCAAAATAAAATGTATTCAAATACTCATTTTAGGTTATTTATTGATGATTCAATTCCCATAACTCATATCAATAAATCCTTAAGTTTTATAAGGTTTTTACTGGTTCAAAACATAGGGGTAATCGAGATCCATGTTTAATGGAAATCCAACTTTTCCATGTTCCATGACTCTCATATATGAACATTCAATGCTGGAAGCCTTACATTTGTTTTTTTACTCACCTTCCAATTGGTACAAGGTTAGTATAACCATTCATTCCCAAGGATATGTGAGACTATGGTGTGGACCATAGATCATGTTTTCTCTTTTGTTTTCCTGTTGCATCTGCACCCCTGTCTTGGTGCAACGAGGAAGTGTTGATCATTCTTCGATATAGGGTATGTTGTGCCTCTATTCTTCTAGTTTCCTTGATCTATTTCCTCCGATTATTCTATTCATGTTATGAAATGTGATCTACATGTTTCTAATAGACCTTTCAGTGGGTTTGTTGCTGTGGTTGTATCTTAACATCCTTGTGTGGTTGCAGTCATTACAGGAGTGGTGATCGTGATCCATTGTTTTGGACCATTATCATGAAAAGAATGTTGGAAATAATTTTAGTTAGGGGATTAATGGCTTCTGTATTCTTTTTCACATGCAGTTTTATAGTTTTATGATTTATCCACTAGCCCAAAATGAAATTCAAATAATAAATATTGAAGTAGAGTAATGAATTAGTATCGATCATATATTGTAACTTTATACCATGATAATAGTATACCACTTGATTTTATTAATAGAATGATATCTATTCCATTATTATTTATCATTAAATTCTTGATGGGAATTGGAAAATAATATAATGAAGCAATTAATTGTAAATTTATTTGGACAAAGATAAAGAGGAATGTTAACAAATCTGGTTGTTTATATGTTCTTGGTTATAAATCTAATGGATGAAATTATTCATGTTAAAGTGAATAGTTTAATTCAATATGGAATTAAGGACCAGTTTTGAGATAAGGATAATTAAATGAGGGGTTTTGAGTTACCCTATTGCATTGAAATACCATCCACCTTATTATTTGGAGATTCTAGTTATCATTGGGTGTAAAGGCTGAATTCTTTGTTTAGGGCCATGATGCCAGTTTTTATGTTATTTTTTTCCTACTTCTTGTATTTTTTTATGTTTGGTTAGGGAGGCCCAGTGGTTATGGTGGTATTATTTTATGCTTAGAGTAGTGAGACAAATCATTTTTTTCTTGAGGGGGTTGAGGAGGACACCCAAGATAATAAAATAGGTTGGATGTGAATGTTGGATGCTTATTGAATCTTATTATTATTTTATCTAGTTTACCTTATCCACTTCACAAGGAATATGGTATTTTATACCATCCTTCCAAAAGAGTATAATACTCAAGGGGTAATACATGTTCATTCCATGTTTAGATTTTCTATGGTTGATTTTCTTACATTGAAACTATAGCTAAAAAATACTCGTTGGTTAGTTAATCTACTCACCGTGATGATCCCCATTTGTTTAGAATATTAGAATGATTTTATATAATACCTATAATTATGGAAAAATTATAATTTTGTTAATAAATTATTTATTAAATAATTTTAACTCATGGGTTTGGAGCTTGCTAGGATGCAATGATGAGTTTGCAATTTAACGGAACTGTGGGCATTGTTTTGTTATGAATGAAGGGCATGGAACATTGTTGTGATGATAATGAAATGTTTTATGGAAATGATAATTGTTAATTAATGGATCAATAATTCGTTAACATAATTTGAAACTAATAAAAAGTGATAATGTAATATAATGTACCTATTTAAATGGTTGTTCCCATATATCATACATAGTCTTAGCAATGGAATTCGAGAGTTTGAGAGGTGTTAGCTGTAGTTGAGTCTAAGACTAGGTTATTCCAACAGTATGGATGGAATCTATAGTATATTTTGTACTTTTTATGTTTCTATAAGATTATCCACCTTATTGGTTTGGGTGACTGAAACCCTGGGGATTATCATCCCTAGGGGTGTTTTCCCAATAATCATGATGTGAGGACGGATAGAAAACTACCGACTACTGCCCCACTCTTCACTCATGGTACATACTTGTGCTGGAAGGAACGATGGTTGTTTTTCACTATATATGAGTGTAGAGGGATTTAATTTCTTTTTGTTACTCACACAAATATATTCTGAATATAGTTTCCCATGGACTACTATTAGTGTATCATGTGTAGGTTGTGATGGATTGATGTTCCTTACTATGTGTAGGATCTGTAATGTCTTGAGATATAATACCCATTATATGATACACCTCATTCTATATGTAGAGGCTCATAGAAACTGCAATTTTACCTTGGTTATGTGGAGGTGGTGGTTTTTTTATGAGCTTCATGTTGTGGTTCTTATCCCATGTTTCTCTAAGGAGAGACTATTTAAAGAGAGACGTATTGGATGTGAAAAATTGGGGAAAAGTGGAAGACTAGTGGGGAAGTGGTACTAGGGTACTCTAGATATTCATTATTATATTATGTACTATTGTATGTAATACATGGAGAGATTTGTAATGGTGAGGCTAGGAATATTGTAAACTTGATTAGGTGACGAGTTAGTCTCAATTTTTGTTCTCTATGGTTTAGCATGCTTTCATAACATTTTCACAAGAGGATATAGGGAATATGCTTCTGTTAATACTGTTATAATCACCATACATATATATAAACTATTTTTAGGTCACTTGAGAAGGTTTTATATTAGGATAGTTACTACATGCATGGGGTTTCCGGAGATATTTGGGCATAGTGGTCATTTCTGTTTTACATTATTTTTGTACATGGAGTTTTTCATTTCAGTTATTGTAGTTTTTTATGACATTAAATCAATGTACTTGGTATTTCATTAATAATGTAGTCCGAATAGGAGCTGGTTGGTGTCTATCATATCTCTATCTTTCTTATGTGTTCACGTAGTGGAAAATTCCTCCCATTTGTGGGTTTACTATACCCTCAATGCATGTCTCCAAACTGAGGTCTAGTGGAGACGAGAATCGGTTGTCACTATCTCTCTACTCTCATTTCTGTCCTAGGAGGGGTACACTTTGGGGGGAGGGGCTCAGGAAAGAGTGGTATCAAAGCTCTAGTTGTGGGATAAGTTGGAGTTTGGAGTTAGTAATAGATGAGTTTTCATGGATAGGTAGGTAAAAAATGTCAGCTATTTTTATAATGAACTACAAACACACCCCTGTGATCGAATGAAAGGACCTTTATGTTTACAGTTGCTACTAAAATAGTAGATACTTGTTTCATGGTAGATACCTAGGAAATCATCATGCATAATTTTTCTCTGAGCATGTGTTTGAATGGGTATACTATGGGATATGTTAACCTATAATGTCTAAAACAAATAAATTAATTAATTAATGTTGAGACTTCCATACTGTTGTTTTATGTGCTTTAACTATTGGTGATTTTTTGGTTATGGAACTAGGTTGAAGTCCTCATTAGGTTTATGTAGAAGATGTTCAAAAGTTTGTTCCAACTGATCACCATAGAATATATGTGGACAAAGATGACACATGGATGAGGACACTCCAAGAGTTATAGTTCCAGTGTCTGCATAAGTACGAGGGCTCCATTTCAGATGTGGTCATCAAGGACTATTTGGATGAGTTTGAGATATATTTCATATTGATCTATGATCAAAAGCAGTACTTCATGTTGTTGGTTGTGACAATGCTGCCTGGGGAAGAGAGGTAGTGGTGGTTCTTATTCCTCAGGGATCACAAGGAATCGACAGTCTCATGGGAGGAGTTTCAAGATATGTTTAGAGTTGAGTTTCATTATTCAACTATGATTTCTTCTAGTCTCTAGGTGCATCTTACCCATCAATACGGGAGCTCTAGTGTGAGAGTTTTTTGAAACCGTTTTAGTTACATTTTAATATATTCTTTGGAATTTTTTCCAAATTATTATACCAAGGTTAAGAATTTCAAGGAGGTTTTTCATCCAGAGAACTAACACCATGTCACCCCGTTTTTTCTAAAGACAAATCTTGAGGTAAAGGTGAGGGAATAGGTCATCGAGAGAAGTTTATCTAGAACTAGATCATCAAGAGAGGGGATTTATCTGTATTCCTATTGAATTAGAGATATGGTTCGACGTTCCCAGTATTCAGGGAAGAAGAGTTTCTATTCGGTCGGGGGTAGGTGTCATCCTTTAGTATCTCTTTTCTCTAGAGGCAGTAGATCTCATGACTATGCTGAGGGATCATGTACTTTTTTTTATTATGGATGATGAGGTCCTTAGTAGTTATATTACTAGTCCTTTCTGAGCATTCACTATGCACCAGGTGTTCAACTTCAACTTCCTCCATTGAGGTATTTTCAGCCGAGGCAGCAAAATAAGGTTACAGTAACATTGTAATAGAAGAGTGAATATGGGGAAGGAATTGAAAAACGTTGATATGCTTCAAATCCTTATAGAGAAGAGTGCAACCATGGTGGTGGTCATTAGCATGGTCTGTGTGGTCATGGAGCAAGTCATGGCTAGCATAATTCTTTAGTGTTTGCACCACTGGGCGATCTAGAAATCGTTCACAGTACACTTTTCTTGTTTCTACATTGGTGTAAGCCTTATTTGAATTAGTATAAAAAAATTACTTTATTTCATGTTACCTTTTCCATGCTATGGGACATGAGGTAGATATGCTTCTAGTGCCCTTGGCAGTGACCATGCCAGTTGGGGGTCGAGATGACTTGTTTGAATATGTTGATATTATAAGCTAAATCTTTTGTAGCACTGCTATTGGGGATATTTCATATGTTTATGTATAAAACCATATGATCTCATCCTTTTAATGGATTTTTTGTATTCATTGTATATTATCTGGGATTTATTTAAGATGAATGTAGTGTTATTTGATGTTGATAGAGAGCTAGTGGTCTTTTTTGGCAAGTGAGACCCTTTGATGGGTCAGACACATGTTTCGTCCTTGACATCCTAGATAGATTAGCTGATTCATTGTTTTTCGGAGGGTCAACATTTGGTTTTTCCTAGGGTTTTGGAAGAGTACACTGATATATTTATCGATGATGTTGTAGTGTTACCCCCTCAACGAGAGATCAAGATTGGCATCGAGATACAGCTATGAGCGTCTCCTATATTGATGTATCCATAAAGGATGTCTCCTTATGAATTGTGGGAGATGAATTTGTAGCTCGATGGTCTATTAAAATGCAGTTTTTTTATCTGAGTGAGTCACTATGGGGGGATACCATTTTCCATGTTATGAAGGAAGGAAAATGTTTTTGGTTGTGTATTGATTATCCCCATTAGAACAAAGTGACAGTGAAGAATCACCAACCTCATCCATGGATTGATGATTTATTCTATAAATTTAAGGTTTCATGTAATTTCTCAATGATCCAATTGCATTATGGATATTATCAGATACATGTGAAGGATGAGGATATCCCACATACAAATTTTTGCTATCTTCATGGGCATGATGTGTTTTTGTGATGACTTTTGGTGTGACGAATTCTCTATATAGGTTAATGAGGTTGATGAATGTTGTGTTTTTTTAGTTCATGGATATGTTCGTTGTGGTCTTAATAAATGAAATCTTTGTGTACTCCACATCTAATGTGGATAATGCAGAGTATCTGTATTTCATTTTGGGGGTTCTTCATGGAAAAAAACAATGTGGTAAGTTGTCGAAGTGTGATTTTTGGGATCGATAAGTCTATTTCATGACGTATGTGGTATCTATGTAGGCAGTAGTTATGGATCTGTAGAATATAGAAGAAAATGTGTATTTTGAATCACCCAATATAGTGAAGGTGGTGAAAAGTTCCTTTGTCCATGCATGCTATTATAGGATGTTCGTAGAAGATTTCTCTTGAGCTGAAAATCATTTAATAACATTGATAAGAATGGATCAGACATTCTTATGGACTAATCAGTTTCAAGAATATTTTGAGTATCTAACGGATAAGTTGGTTACAGCTCCAATTATTTATCTTCTAGTAAAAAGTGTTCAATTTGACATTTTCCAAGATGCTTCAAGCCTAAGGTTAGGATGTGTTTTGAAGAAGTGGAGATAGGCCGTTTCTTATGGGTCATGGAAGTTATGTCCCTAGGAGAATAACTCTTCCACCCTTGATTTAGATTTTCCAATAGTGGGTTTTCTCTGATGATATGGAGGAATCATCTCATTAGAGATCACTTTTCAGTCTTCACCGATCATAAAAGCTTGAGGTATGTTTTCTCCCAACATTACCTGAATTTGTGACAGCGTAAGTGGATGGAGTTCCTATAGGATTACATCTTTTAAATATCGTATACACCTAGTAAGGTTTATTTTGTAGCTGATGTATTGAGAACGAAGTGGCATAATTATGTAGTGTGTGAATCAATTGATTACTAGAGAGTAATGGAAGATCATTCTATATTACAAGACAATATTGGCCAAGTTGGGGGGGGTTTCTATTTCAGTTCATGATGTTGTCTTCTTTGTGGATGCAGGTGGAAGATTTCCACTTGGGGGATCATGAGTTTGGGGCCTGGAGGGACCGAGTTGTTTGTGGAGAGTCTCCTGATGGATGGTTTGAGGTTGAAAAACACTTACTATTGTTTTAGGGAAGGATTTTCATTCCATTTATGATGGGTGATATAGTTCTAAAAGAGATCAATAGTTTACCCTTAGCGGTACATCCCAACATTACAAAGACGTATCGATATTTTATTAGTCGGTTTTGGAGGCCTTGTTTGAAGCATGAAATTATGAAGATTGTGTCTCGATGTTTCATATTCCAGATGGTCAAGTCCATGAACCATGTTCCCGGTGGGTTTCTGCATCCATTAGATGTTCCTCAGTGGAAGTTAGAGGGAATCTCAATGTAATTTGTTAAAACTTTACCTCAAGAAAAGGAAGGATATGAAGATATATGGGTAATTATGGATCATTTTATGAAATCATCCAATTTATATCAATCATTGAGTTGAGCACAGTTGATGTTTTATCTAGGTAATATATGGAGGAGTTGGCGATACTCCATGTGGTCCCTAAGATGATCATTTATGACTGAGATCCTCAATTTACCTCTGTGGTGTGGAGAGGTATCCATCATTATTTTGGTTCTCACCCAATCCATAACACTACTTTTCATCTACAGGTGGATGATCAGAGAGATCATACCATCTAGGCTCATGAACACATATCACACTCTCGTGTCAGGGATTTTGGAGGTTCATTGATGAGGCACATACCCTTGGTAGATTTGTCCTACAACAAAATTTTCCTCTCATCCATTGATATTGTATAACTTGATGCTTTGTATGGATGACCTTTCCATTCGTTGTTGTGTTGGACTGGGTTTGGATAGTATGTAATTCTGGGGCCGGAAGTAGTACAAAACATGATATAAATGGTTCAGGTGATTCATGATAGGATGAAGGTAACACAAGATCATCATAAATATTAGGCTGATTATATTAGAAAACCTTTGAATTTTGATGTTGGGCTCATGTTTTTCTGAATGTGACTTTATGTCATGGGCAGTGATGGTTTGGTCATGGGAGTAAGCTTTATCAATGGATTTTGGGCTTTTTCAGGTGTTGTCTCATGTTAAAGAAATGGAATATCAGGTAACACATCCCTAGTAGATGCGGATGATACTTAATGTTATTTCATGTGTCATGGCTCTTTCGTTATCTTGATGAAAACTCTCACATCATCGATTGGGGAAAGATCTATATTGACGATGATTATTCCATAGTGGTGCCACCTTTCAAGATCAAGGACTACAAGGAGATAGTGTTTATTGACATTCTATCCCCTTGGTTATTGTCTTGTGGAAGCAGGGTGGATTGGTGGAGAGTACTTGGGAACATGATTCACTGATATGTTCTCAGTTCCCTGAGTATTTTAATGGTTATCTCCTTTCTTGTAATGATTTAGGTCTTGTTGTTGTACACCTTCATATTTATGATATGTCTTCTATTATTTATTTTTATGGAAAGCTCTATTTTGAGTGTTATCTCCCCCCTTAGAGTAGTTAGGATTGGGTTTTAGTTTTTGAAAGGTTTTACATTGTTTCTTTGTGGAAGTGATTTTTCTCATTTGGGGGCGAGACCCTTGAGAAGCATTTCAAAGGGTGGTTTATAGACCATTTTTCAGTTTTATCTCTTGGTTAGTTTTGGATTCTGGAGGACGATGATGTTTTGAGAGGTATCTGATGTAATGGTTGGGACCTATCTAGTCTATTAATTTCTAAAATTTGGTGTATGAGGTCTTTCGAGATGTCAAGGTAAATTATTCCCAACACTTTTCCAAATTTCTTGTTCTGTGAATTGTGATTCCAGTTTTATGAATAGTTCCATCAGTGGTTCATCTGTCAGTGAGTTATCTATTGGTGAGTCATGTGTCAGAGATTCATCTATTGAAAAGTCATCTATCCGTGAGTCGTCTATCGATGATTCTTCTTTTGGTGAGTCATCTATTGGTGAGTCATTTGTTGGTGAGTCATCTATCGGTGAGTCATATGTTAGTGATTCATCTTCATTTGTCAGTGAGTCATCTTTTGTTGATTCGTCTATTGGTGAGTAATATTTTGGTGATCCATCTATAACTGAGTCATCTATTCTCGAGTCATATGTCACTGACTCATCTGTCGATCAATAATCTATCAGTGAGTCATGTTCACCTATCAATGAGACATCTATCAGTGAGTTATCAGTCAGTGAGTCATCTGTCAACGAGTTATATGTCGATGAGTCTTATGTTGGAAATTCATCCTCATCTATGAATGAGCCATCTTTCGGTGAGTCATTTATATGTGAGACATATATCAGTGAGTCGAATTTCATTGATTCATTTATCGATGATTCATCTATCAGTGAGTCATCTATCAGAGAATCATTAGTGTGTAGGAGTTATAGTGTTTCCATAACATCCAGTGAACAATGTATCCAGATTCTTCTAGTTTTCCATATTTGATGTTTTCTTTGATGTAAAGTGCATTCAATGTGTTTTTAAGTGATTTACGGATGATACAAAGAGAAAAACATTTATCATTAAATCTCTAAGGTTCATATGGATTTTACTTGGTCAAACAATGGGGTTTATTGTTATCCGACTTTGACGGGAATTCAACATATTTATGTTCTAGGAGTCTCAGATCTAATCCTTATATGCTTGGGGCCTTCTATTCATTAATTTATTCTACTTCCTCTTAGAATGAGATAACTAGAACCATTCTCTATCAAAGAGATGTGGGATTGTGGTGTGGAACATTGATCATGTTTTCTTTTGAGTTCTTCATTCTAAATGCACAAACTTTGTCTTAGTACAATAAAGAAGTGTCGATCCATCTTTAATATAAGCTATGTAATAACTTTTTTCTTCTGGGTTCTTTGATATGTTTCATCCCATTATCATTTAAATGTTATTTCATGTGATATCCATGATCCAAATTGGCCTTTCTTGGGTGTTGGTTTATGGGGTTGTGTCATAGAGTCCTTGGTTGAATGCATTCATTATGAGAGAGGTGATCATGATCTATTGTGTTGACCCATTCTCATCGAAATAATGCCAGAATCCTTTTGAGATAGGGAATTCATGGGTTCTATATTATTTTTTACTTACAATCATATAGTAATTATTATTTAGCCACTGGACCACAATGAAATTGACATAATAAATATTGAACCAGAGTAAATAATTCGTATTGATAGTATATTTTTTGCATTATTCTATGAAAAAACTTTCCCTCTTGATTTTCTAGATATCATCATATCTATGCGTTGATTTTATAGCATGTAATTCTTGTTGGAAATTGATAAATAAAATAAATTAGAGATTAATTGAAAATTTATTTAGCCACAGATAATGAAAAAATTTAGTGAATCTAGATGTCATTTTTGTGCTCCTTTATAAATAAAATGGAAGAAGTTATGCATGTTTAATAGAATATATTAATTAAATATGTAAGAAATGACTAATTGTGAAATAATGATAATTCCTTGATATTTTTGATTTACCATCTTTCTTATCAAGGCCAAGCGCCTTATTCTTTAGAGATGTGACTTCTCATTTTGTGTGAAGTTTGAATGCCTTCTTTAGGGACAAGATCCTAGTGGTTATGTTGTTTGTTTCTTACTTCTTGTGTTGTTTTATATGGGGGAAGGGAGTCCCAGTGTTTTTGTTATTGGAACATGACCCCTAGAGCATAGATATGCATCATTTTATGCATGTGGGTGTTATGGTTGACATCAAGGTTAATGAATCAATTTGGTTGTGATCCTTGTATGCATCTTTAATCTTGTTGTTTGTTTATCTACTTAAATTTCCACACTTCTTGAGACATATGGTCTTTCATACCCTCCTTCCAAAAAAGGAAAACCTACACTGATAAATCTATGTATTTTATTATTTATATTCTTTAGTATTGATAATCATACACTTCACCTATAGGTGGGAAGGACTCAATGGGTATTTCATCTACTCACTGTGTTGAGCCCCTTGTGTTTGGGAGAAAAAAATGGTTCCCTATAATACATAAAATTATATAGAAGTTATAATTATGTTATTAAATGATTTAATAAATTATGTCAATCCCGGTGGTTGGTGCTATTTGGATGTAAGGATGATGATGAAATTTAAAAGAACTCTGAACTTGGATTGATTATGCCTGGATGGCATGGAACATTTGTGTGATGCTAGTGAAATGTAATACGGAAATTATAAAGTATAATTAATGGTTAAATAATTAGTTTACATAATGGGAAACTAATGAAAAGGGATAATGTAACAAAATATATCTCGTTAATTTGTTTTTGTTCTAATAAGATACCTAGTCTTAGCAGTGGTAGTCGGGAGTCCGGGAGACGTTAGATGTAGTTGATCTTAAGACTAGCATATTTCCATAGAGTGGTTGCGATCTATATAATATACTATATTTTTTTTGTTTCTATACCCTACTCCACCTTTTCTATTAGGGTGACTGACACACTAGGGATTCTAATCCCTAGGGGTGTTTTCTGCAATATCCTAGTTGGAGGATGGATGGCTGACTACCCCTTTAGCCATGGTCTCTTATATTGGTAGTTACATTAGCTAGCAGACACATTGGTTATATTTACCCATATTTGTGTGTAGAGGGATGAAATGGATTGTTGTTATTCACACACTTATATTTTTTATATAGCTTCTTATGGACTACTATAGGTGTAATGTGTATAGGATGTGATTTCTTGAGGATACTTACTCAATGTATGAGCTATAATGGCTTGAGGTATAATACCCAATGTATTATAAAACTTTTGTGAGTTCTGGTGGATCCTATAAACAGATTTGTTACCACGGTTATGGGGATGTGGTGGTTGTTTAACACAAGGTGCATGTTGTGGTGCTTTAACCAGGTGTCTGCGGGAAAGCCTCTTTAGAGAGAAATGCTTAGGACATGCGACATTGGGGAAAAGTGGAAAACTAGGGGAAACGGAAGTAGAGTACCCTTTATATTCATTATTATATTTTATACTCCTGTATAATATACTTAGTTAGGGTATCCATGGTGTGGTTGGGAACGCAGTATAGCTGTTTAGATGATAAGTTAGTTTCACTTGTTGTTCACTGTGCTTTAGCATGCTTTCCTTAATTTTTCATGTGATGCTCCGAGGAGGATCCTACTAGGTATACTTTTACACTGACCCAATAGATATATAAATTATATTCATGTTACTTGGAGAAGAATGGGGATTAGTTTGGTTACTACTAGATTTGGGTGTTAGGATCTATTCATGATTCATGTTCACTATCATTTTATAATATTTTGTTATTTATATTTTTCCATTTTAGTTGTAGTATATTTTTCATGACATTAGATATGTCTAATTGGTTTTAAATTTATATTGTATTCTGGGAAAGAATAGGTTGGTGAATATCTTTTCTTGTTCATTTACATGTGTTCTTTTAATGGGTAATTCCCCCCATTTAGGTTCTTACTATACCCTCTTTTCTAGTCGACAACATTGGGACTTCACGAGGTGGTAATTGGGTGTCACTATCTTCATCATCTCATTTCCAACCTATTAGGGGAACACATTGAGGGAAGGGGTCATGAAAAATATTCCCTCTTATAAATTTATTCTAAAAAATCAAAAAAATTATAAATTTATTGAGGAAATTCATCAAAAAACCATAATTCATGAATTAATAAAATATAGTGATGATATACTATAATAAACCTTGAATGTGAGAATACAATTACAAAAATTTTGGCCTTGATGATATAATTTATTTGTATAATTGATTGAAAAGAAAAAAAAAATTCTTACTATATCTATTCTCTTAACTAATTCAAGCCACTTTTATAACTTCTATTAACATTGAGGATTTGATATGTAGGGTATGATTCATGTGTTTTATATTGATATTATTCATCAATTAATTTTATTTTTGGTGTACTTACCATGATACAATCATTATATGATGATGTAATATTTTATTCCGTATGTGGCCCTATGTATCCCATGATAAATTGTTTTTTTTTCTATGATATTTTTGACCTATATGGGCATGCATTGACATGGGAAAAATTATCACATGAGTGTTTATCATATTAACATGTGTACAGGTGTGATAATGTTTCACATGTTATATGATTGTATATGGGTGTATATATATAGCATGTTAAAACATTTCCTGTGATAATAACGATGCCATGTGAATAAATATTGTCGTAGTAAATCACTTGAGTTGATATGAGAAGGATAACACATGAATAGAATAGAGAAGGCTATGTCTCAACTATAAGAGAAAATATAAATTCTTAAAGAATAAATAATATAATTTTCTTGAGTAAGCTATATTATTATAGCTTGGAAGATAATTGGTCTATATTGTTGGTCACTCAGGTATAGGCCCCCTGTTAGAGCTACCATGCTTTGAGATAATGGGTTGAATGATCATTTAAGACACGTTATTCATTTTTTGAAGTGGGATGGAATGAAACTCCTTATGGAATGGGATGATGTATGCAAGAACATAGTTTACTAAATCTTGGTCAGTGCATTTTGACTTCAGTGGTTTTCATGTATATTTATGTCATTGCATATAGTATATTCATATAATTTATATATATATTATTCACATAATTTAGGGACTCGTTGATGGCTCCATACTAGTTTTTTAGGCACACATTTCATGGGTCTCTAAGTGTTCATGAAAACATTCTTGTATATGATCTTATGATGGTAAGGGACCTATAGAGTCTAATTGAGAAGTCTCTAGGGGGAGGCGGCGATGAGATGTAATCAAGAATCATAGTTATCATACCTCATATTTTTTTTGTCTTCATTGAGTTTGTATATTGGTCCACCAAATGTGTGGATTCAATACACTAGGTGTTGACACATATATTTCATTTTATTACTATATAGATGATATTAATTTATGGATTTTTTACAATTTTTAGTATATGTTATGACACCAAATGATATTATTATTCTTATCGGTAGTACTATGGGGTCATAAATCCATACTAGGGTAACAGTATCTCCATGTTTCAATTTAGGCCCTCACCATAGGTTGATATCCACTTAAATTCCATGGTGGGTGTTACATGAGGTAATGTGACCCCCCCTCAGACTAGGTTATTCTGATCACGGTGTTAAAGTAACAATATATATTCCATATGGTCAAAAAATAATACAAATAGTGAATAAATACATTTCATATCATCTATAAATGTATAATAAAATAATCATAACTAATAGATATGAGGTATTGATAAGATTATTAGAGGATTATATTATAGTTTGAAAAATAATTAACATTTGAAATATTAAATTAATTTTAAGATAACAACCAAAACATTGAGAGTGGAGAATTTTATAAAAAATAAATTTTAAAATGAATAATATAATTCAATATAAATATTATAATACAAGAATATGATATAATGAAATAAGTAAATTAAATTATTTTTTACTGTTATTGTATTAAAAATATTTGTAATCCAATTTTTTAAACAATAATTTATATGATAGAAAAAAAATATTTTCATATTTATTTTGAAATATAATTTTTAGAAATGGTTAAATAATTATTAATATGAATAATTTTTTTTGGTATTGTTGGTTTTTTTCAATTATACAGAACAAATAAATTTTCATTGCTTTGTAAAAATTATAATCTTTGGAACAATAAGATTTATCCCATTATATTTAATTATTTATAATTCATATTATTACTAAATCATTTTCCTTAAAAATGATCAAAAATATTAAGAAAACATTTATATGAAAATATTAATTTGAAGTTAAAAACCAATCAAGAAACTTTATTTCCCTAAAATAACGTTTATTACTATTAAAAAATATTTTATATTCAATTCATTAAATTAAACAATTCATTGATTATATTAGGGGTTGGTTATTTTTTAATATCATGAACCAACATATGTTATGGTAAAATATTATTAATAGTTAGACGAAATTGTGTAATTTGGATTTTTTATTGAAAATAATATATTATTCTATGGTTTTGTCAATAAAATTCTCCCATTTTCATTAAAAACCCCCTCATCCAATAAATTATATTTATATACAAACACCATCAATTTTTATTTCTATTCAAAATTTACTCCCAAAAAAAATTATAGCATTTTAGAATCAATTTTCAGGCCGAAAGTGTTTTCTTAAAAGCCTTAAGGTGTAGTCCCAAGGTTGTATCTCTAAGAGGATAAATAATATCTCTATTAAAAACATAAATAATTTATTACTTTTCCAATCAAAACTCATTAAAATTTAAAAACATTCCTATGTAATAAAAATTGAATCATATAATTGAATTATAATTTGAGTTTCATTGTCATTAAATCAATTAAATATATTTTTCATTTATTTTAATAAATTTTCAAATCACGGTTTTGGTAAATAACTATTAATTATTATTAATTGAATAAAATATCATCAATATGGATGAATTATATTTGAAACTATTACTTTAATTAATAAGATATTAAGGTTATTTTAATTATTTTAATGAAAAATATCCATAATAACAATGATATTAAAAATATGAAATCATTGTAATTTTAATTTCCAAAGAAAACCACAAGGAGGAAATATTCATTAATTGAAACAATTAATATAATATCTACATAAAATTAATCATTCAAACTATTTGAATTAAATATAAACCAATGAAATTAACTTATTTGAAATTATTGTACCATTTCCTTAGTCCATAAAATATTATAGTCATACTGGAAACATTTGGAAAACATAAACAGTATAATCTATACATTTTGGATTCAAGAAAATAAAATATCTAGTAAATAAATATTATGTGTTTTTAGACATGAATTAAACATTTATTAGTTTCTAAAATATTCCAATAATATTTTTATTTTAGTAATTCAAGTGTTTCTTGAGGATTTCATTGTATGGAGTTGTAGAATAGGATCTTTTCCAATCTTGTTGATCATTTTGGTGACACTATCTATCTCTGTATCCATCAACCTCAGTATTTTTTTTATCAAATATAATATTTTTATTTATATCTTAGTATCCAATATTGACATCGAGATATTCTGGTAAATAATTATCATTTCATATTTTTTTATAATAAACATTAGTATCTTTATATGTTAATATTTCTATTTTCTAGTTTCCACTCATAAATATTTATTTTCTCTATTATTCCATATTATTATCACATCAACACCTAGAAAAATTTATTATTTATTGAATATGACCATTTAATAACCATTATTATATATTCAATTCATATTTTTTATCATAAAATAATCATCACTGGATTTTTCTTTAGTATAACATTGTGAAACTCATTCAAATCCAATGTGTATATCTCATTTTTTATTGGGAATATGGTTATTTTATATTTGGAATTCATAATAATTAAATATTTTGAATCACTTACAGGGTCATTAATTATAAATCCCCCAATTCAATTGTTTAATGTTTAAATCTCAAGAGACACTACATATTTTGTGAGGTTTGTTTTCCAAATACATTATGATCAATTTTCTTGGTAGTGATCCTCAAATGTTGTTTATGATGAAAATATTTTTGTTATATTTTAATTTTTATACTAATAATAATGACCACCATTCCATGATATCGTTATAGTAATACATTTTTATTTTTTATTTTTTATGATCTATTTCATTATATTATGTGTTTTATTATTATTAACAATTATAATATATCAAAATTATATTTTAACATATTAATCTCCATGTTTATCATTTAGTTTTTTCATTTATTTAATTGTGTATACATGGAATCAAACGGATTGATTTGGTTATGATGAGATATTTAATAATTTTATTAATATTGAAATAAATGATAATAATATTTTTTTTAAAAAAATATAGTTTTTGTTGTAAATATATTAAATACACTAGACCATTGGGTATTATTGGTTTTATTCTTATATCCTTTTATATGAAAAGTGTAGTATATTACTGTGTATGAGATATAATTTATAATTCAATGTTAAAATTATACATCCTCAAGGTAAAAACACAAAAAATTATCTTATCATTCTAAAAGAAGATATGCAATGAAATATAGTGATGTTTACATCCTTTCCACCTTTACAAAATTTGAATTTGAAAATAATTCTAGAAAATTTGAATGAAAAATAAACAAAATAATATGATAAACAAGGAAAAAAATCTTATTAACCTTCAAAAAAGAAAAACCGTAAGGATCATACCAACAATACAGTGGTTATACATGGAAATGATAAAATAACTTAGAACACATTACACTCATCTAGGAATCACTTTCATTGTTACCGTACTCTATTATACCAATAATCTAAATAATCCACAATAAAGAAATGAATTTACCTTAACAACCATTCATCTTATATTTATGTGAGTTTATTCAGTGACAAATAAATATATGTTTTATCCTCTTTATATAATTGAAATCACTATATCCCGTATATTTTATCAATAATATACTTTTAATGTTGTGACATAAGTTTAGAATCTTTCTCATCATCCATTTAGAAATAAATAAATAATTAGAAAGACATGTGATAAAGAAGATGAAATATCAGAATGATTAAAACATCACATAAAGTAGTGTTATATTGCATGACTAGAATATTCATTTAATAATAGATTAATTCCAACCCAAAAATCACTATATTTGATACCATTAGAGAATATATATGATACCAATTTTTTTAAAAACCATTCATCAACATCACCTATAAAATTTCCATATATATAAAACCCCTCTAACATTACAGACATAAAATTTAACATCATGACATGTAGAATAATATGATATGTATTTATGATATCAAAATATTATTAGTGGTACACATGATATAACATCTTGAAAATTACTTCTTTGATTAATTTTTTTTAAATAAATAATATTCTATTTTATTCATAATAGATTTTCATAGCATCACTATTAAAAATAAAATATTATATTTCAATAAAAAAAATACTATATATAAGACATTATTATATATATAAAACCAATAAGTATTATACATGTATTATTATATTTCATATAATCCTTATATTCTAAGTAGATTACCATTTCCACAAAAAAATTTAGATAAAAAGTTAATGTAAGGAACATTATTGACAAAATAAAAGGAATTAAAATGAATTTTTGGAAAGAAGTAGATGTTGTTGTTTAGAAGTATATATATATATTAATAAAATATGTTACAATTAGTACATTATTGATACATTACCATTACGTGACCATATATTTATACGACCACTAGGCATTATAGTTATACATACTGTCTATGTTATCAAGTGATCATTAGGGCTATTGTATATAAATGTTAGTGATATGAGTTAATAGATTTAATAAGGATGAGACGATGTTCTAAACATGAATAATCATCCATTATGAAGAATATTTTCTGGAGTTTGGGTGGTTGGTGACATCATTGAGGTTTTCTCTTGATCAATCCCAATTGATTAATCAACAAGTGAGGTGTGAACATAATCACCAATGATAGATGTTCCAAGTAAGGAGGTCAGCTCTAGATCAATTTTTTTGAACCACCTTATAAGACACCCACCATCATAAATTGTACCATTAAAAACTAGGTAAGTTTTATAAGGGGTTATTTACCCATGTCCTAGTATTATTGAGGTGTAGTTATTTTATAAATTAATAAATATATAATGTCTCTACATTATTTTTTAATATTAAAACCTGAAAAAAAAATATTATTATATAATATAACAAGATATATTTTAATACAATAAAACATTGATTTCGTATATTTATAAATTATATATATTTATTTCAATTAATTTTTTTTAAAAAAAGTCATGGTTTATATTAGGATTAAGTCAAAAAAATTTATTTATAAAATATAATAATTAAATTATATATAGTTATTGTAACACATACAATTTTGACATCATAACAAAAAATCATGGTTATCTATTATTGTTTTCCTTAATTAGGTAATTTATAATATTAGAAAACTTTTCCTAATTAAAAAATTATATTTCTTAGATTAGAAAGTGAAAATTAGCCAACATTAACCATTGCATAAATTTCTAAGATAGAAAAATGTTTTTGTAAAACATAAAATATGAAATGATATAAAGTATGAATTATGTCATCATACATATATAAAAGTGATGTAATAATTATGTGAAATTATTTATCATTGAAAAATAGGTTTTTTAATATTTTTTATTTTAATGGATTTAAATAACTATCCAAATAATAAATGACATTCCAAAATCTAAAATGGAAATTACGTTTCTACAAATTATAATTTGGGTAAAATTTTCATGCTCTTTTCCAATTTAATATTTGAAAACTACATTTCACTTCAAATAAATTTAAATGTTATAATACATGACTTAATTTTCTAAACCCTTGAGAAAAAAGGAAAGATCAATGGTTTTTATTATCCACAAACTATAATTCCATGACAAATATTTTGGAATAATTAAAAATTATTCATCTTTTAATATAAATAACCACACATGTTTTTATTCCTGTCAACTAAAAATACTATATGCATTAAATTCAAATCATTTCCCTTGTATAAAATACATCAATGTATTCCCCATGGTCACACTATTTTCATCTCTATGCTTTTTAATGTTACATACCATGGTAAGGAAATTACCTTCCACTCTCCACAATTACTCAAGAAGATACTTTATAGTAATGTATCTTAATAATATTATTAATTAATTAATTTTATTTATTTATTTACATTCAACATTAACATTTTATAATTATTTGTATTACTACCATTTCATTAATCCAATTCAATATTCCATTTTTGTGTACCTATTATGGTAATGAAATGATTCAATTAATTTTATTTCATTTCAAAGTGATATTATTATTTTGTGAAAACCCAAAATTTTTATATATTTATGGGTTTTCACCTTGATATAACCATGACTCAGTTGATGGGGAATTTCATATATGAAATCTATATTCCTTAGTTATGTGTTATAAATATTATAACGATCATGTCTTTAATCAATAATATATTTAATTACATTTAATTGAAAATCATTAATTATTTCAAATGGGTTAGTAAAAAAGATTTTTATTATGATTATCATGGATCTAACGAATTGGAAAATTTAATGGGTGCACCATGATAGTGCTCTAATTAATTTGGTAAATAATTAATCACAAGAGATGAGATGTATTATGATTCCTTTGTGAATATACATGGTAATTTTGTACTATGACACCTTGGAGATATCTCTCAACGATGAACATTTGAATGTATCATTTTTATATTAATTCAGGAATACCTTGTCATGCTTTATGAAAATTCAGTTACGATATAAATCATGTTCTAATAGTCATTTCATAATGTTATGCTTCATTATCATGATTTAATTTTTGTATTATCTTTATTGAATTCATGCTCCCCCTTTCTTTTGATATATATCCCTATGATATGAGTTTTAGAATATGTAATATAGGTAGAATATATAATGAATACAATGATAAGGAAATGAAGATTTTTTTTAATTTCAAGATTTCAACAAAAAAATCATAAAAAATCCCTTTTATTGAACAATGATGTCCTAGATAATGAAAGTTATTCATATTATCTTCAGGATTCCATTAATTGTATCAAAGAAATGTTTATTTATTTTTGGAAATAAGACTATAAAAAATTAGTAAGAATAATATCAATAACTCTGAACATAAGAACACTTCCTAAGATTTTAGAGTATTATAAATTAATTGGTTCACATGTAGTAAAATTCCTATCCTAATATTAAAAGTGGATACAGCTCTTGAAATGTTTTACATGCATATTATAACCCAAAAAGGGGAATATTTGGTATAACCCATTCATCACCTGGTGTAAGGAAGTGATACATTGTTTCACAAATAGACTAAAAATATTGGGGGATAATCCATAGTTAGTAAAATTATTTATATGAACCATTATGAAGGATATATAGAAATATAATTATGTTTAAAATATATTAATGAATAATTTCCATCCATAAAAATGATTAAAAATATATTTATTCAGGGAATAAAATCCCTCTAGTGATATAGGATTCCTAAATTCTACCAGTTTCTCAATATTATTTTCTTCTTTTAAAAAATTTTAAAATAATAGGGTGATCACATATTTTATAATTTCATTAGAAGATACACTCAAAGCCTTTATAACATGATGGATGTTGGAATAAAAATTATTATGGGTATGACGATTCAACTATATCTGGTTATTAAAAATGAAATTAATCATGTTGAATATGAATAATCACATTGAAGGTAACAACATGTTTAGAGGGATTCATATGTTCAAAACCACCTTCATTAATAGGGTATTTTGATCCATTAATTATAGGAATATAGATTACCTATATTGGAATGATATATAATCTACATCATTTTTCAAATACAACTTAATTTACCTTAGAATAATATCATTATGGGAAGAAGTTATGTATAGTTTTATCTTTCCATATTTATAATAATTCCATGAATATGAAATTAATATTTAAATATACTTACCAATATATTTTATCTATGTGATATGGTTATAAAAACCAAAACACATCAGTTCAAGAATGTGGTAGACCACACAAACGCAGGAATACCATTCTCATTTTTCTGTAAAATGAATTTAATTTAATTAAATGATATATTATATTTTCCTAATTATAAATAAATCATGAATATAATATATAAACATTAATTCGATTCCATTATCCTTTACTTAGATGTGGTGATGAAAAAAAATTACACTGAATTTCTTTACTGTAGTCCATCGTACACACTAACGATGAATTATTTTACCATTTTATGGGATAAGAGATGTATAAATGTCATTTAACTAACATAGTGACATATAACTATATATTGGATAATATAGTTATTATTTTATCGTGTTTTAAGAGTTTTCTAGGGATATGGAAGAAGAAATACTACTATGACATTTTGATAAAAACTATACATCTTCTTTGGAAATCCTCTATTTCCAACCACCTAAAGTCCAATGGTATTTTTATTCTTCCTAAAATAAGGACTCTAGAATAATGAAAAGGGTTTATTAAGGGTTTTCATAAGGTATGGGATGAAAATTGGCTTTTATGTGCGAGTAAATTAACTAAATATGTGTTGTTTTATAAGAAATGGGAAGGGAGGTCATGGAAACATAAAACTGTTAATATTCAATAAGATTATTCCTAGTCCAAATGGTGAAAAATTGAAAATAAATTCATAGGGTATGTAATTGTAAACACTATAATGTTCAATTTATAATAATTTATTTTTTTATTAATTTTTAATAACTTAATAAAATATTAAACCCATAAAATTCCATTATTTTCAAGTTTGGTACTATTCATTATAGTGACTCTAAAAACATCAACAAAAATAAGTAAAAAAATAAAAAAATATTTAATTATATCCTAAAACATTCATAACAATATATATAATTAAATTATTACCTTGAATATCTGAAACTATATTTATGTTAATATTTTTATTGTCATTTATTACATTTTTCATAAATTAAATATTTACTGCATTGGTATTTAATGAGAATTGTAGGTAATTATCCTTTTTGAAAAAAAATTAAAATAAATGTATGATGATGGATAAATATTTTAATATTTTATAAGAATATTTCTATTCAAACAAATTATTTTTATGATAAAAAATTAAAAATATTACAATTTAAAAAATAATGGTTTGACATATATGACATTTTTTTAAATAAAATACAATGATAGATATAATATTATCCATCTGGCCCCAAAAATTCATAAATTAGACATTTCGTTTATTATGGTAATCATAAAATAATCTACTAATATTTTTTATGGTTTTGGGTTATTTAATAGTTCTCATCATTTTTTTGACATAAATTTACTTATTTAAACTTTACTTAGGTAATAAAAATTACTAATGTGATTATTCATTTTTTCCAAAAAGTCAATTATTTACTAAATATTTACCCACACATTAAAAATATTGAATTAATATTTTAAAATAGAAATAAAAAAATTATTTGTATTTAGTATAAAAAATAAATCTAAAAATAGAAATGTAAAAATGAGTTTTTTTGGAAAAATGACCTTTTATAATGTAAAATGTTGTTAATACAAAATGAAAATGTAAAATCTATTTTAGAAACAATAATTGTATTATTTTAAATCAAAAGAAACTAATGAAAATATAAAAATAATAAAAATAATAATGTGACATAATAAATACATGAAAAAAAATGAAGTTCAAAAAATATTTATTTTTTAATATTCTTTGAAAAATAATTATTTTTTTAAAATACTAAAATAATAATTCTAATATAAAATTGAAAATTGATTTTAAAAATTAAATTTCGTTTCATAAATTTTAAATAAAAATTTTTCATAAGTAATATATTTAAAAAATATTTTATGACATGAGTTTAATAAAATAATTTCTTATTTCTTAATATGAATTACTCAATTTGTTTATAATTAACATGACTACATAATTCAAAAAATAAAAATAAAAATTTTAATTATTTATTATACAATTTTAGGGTTCATTAAAAAATTCCCCCATTTTGGCAATTCATTCCTCGAAATATGCACTCAGACATGGTAGAAAAGTGTTTTACTTTCCAAAATATCTTTTTTGAAATCCCACATCATAAAAAGGGATTAAAAATGATTCCACTCGAATAGAGACAAATTTTATGTACATTGGTTTTCAAGAGTGAAGAGTTCTGGGTTTACAACTACCATAACATAAGTGGGAATTTTAACATTGATATGGAAGATAATCATAACTCCTAATGACTCATATAGATTGATATATAACATGGTTATTAGATAGTTAACCATCACCAAATAGTAAATCTATGATGGGTCAAAAGGGAATCTATTTACCTGTATTAAAATTAAATGAATTTTATATTTGATTGAATTATTTTTTCTAAAAACTTCCTAATTATTTTTCTAATAAGTCTATGAATATAAGGAACAATAATTTCTTGATAGTTAAAATTTAATCCATCAATCACAATCCCGCACAATCAAACCACTTTCTCCAAATGATGAGTATTCTCGATGAGTTTTTCATGTTTAAAATATTATAATCGAATATATGAATAATAAAAACATTAAATTAATTAATATATATTAGTCTTGTATTTAGTCATTAACCCAAACTAGAATTGTTATCACAAGAATGATTAATTATCCAACAAGAATAAATCATCCTGTAAAGAAAAATATATTAATCTAAAAAATAAAATAGTAATTCTAAAAGTTGAGCATAGAACATGAAATAAATAATTATACTTCATATCCCCAAAAAATTGTATAGTAATATTAAAACCCATATATCAGAGGGATTTGATTACATAGTATTCACTGAAATATATTTTCATTTATCTCCAAATAATTTAAATTACTCATAATGTCTCTTACCAAATATTTAACTACCAAAATCATGTAATATAAGTGACATGATAAACATATAGATAAACAAAATTAATCACAATATGTAGTAAATAAAATTATATTTTCTTAAAATATATAACTCAACCATTAATCCTCAAATAAAATCCCACAATAATTTTTTACCTTAATTATATAAATTTTATAAAATAGTGAACGCCATCTGAAATAAGTCTAATCACATTAAAATTTAATAGTTTTCCAATAAATATGATTATATATACTATAAAACATATGTTATGAAAATAACCTTTACATTTTTGTAATACCAACTGTGAAATTAATTGGTCTCCCAATTCATGCCCCAATGATGAAGGGTGGTTGTTGTGGCCTAGGTGTGTGTTTGCCAGATGTGTCATGTGGTGATTCACCCTTGTCGCCATTCAGTTGTGTGATCAATCCCCATGAACTTTTAAGACATGATGTATTGTAATCCATCATTAAGGTTTACCTTTAACTAAAACAATATTAATATAATGCATAAAAATTTATAGAATCATGGGAATTTCCTCAAACAACACTAATATTTTCAACATTAACGAAATAGGTTATCCTCTATGGCTATCTCATAACCTTTATTTTCCATCTCGAAATTAAAAATTCATAATTACCCCATAATGAAATATGATAGAAACATTTAAGTCTACAAATAACTTTAAACATATTTTCACCGAAATTATACGAATTATTCATCAATTATCATTTTAAATTAAACCTGTACTAATCGTATTGGTTGAATTAAAATAAATTTCCCTGAAAACACTCATTGACATCATATTCTTCCAAATCCTAAAACCTAAAAGGATTGTTATTTCATATTGAATAATTTACACATTGAAATTTTAAATCAATGAGGTTATCTATAAAACTTTAGAGTGCCACACATGAAAACATACTAATATATAATGTTATATAAAGCCTCTTTTGGAACAACTATATTTTCCAACCACAAGAATGACATAATATAGTGTATTTGAGTTAGAATTAACATTATTAGAGTTCTATGGATGTTTTCAGTTTTTTATTTAATAGAAGTCGGTAGAACTACTAAATAGTAAACACCTACTTTATAATTGGGAACTTATACTCAGAATACATTTTTTCCACAAAAACAAAACTGTTACAAATAAATTATAGATCATTATCATGATAAATCTACTCAATTTTAATCATGAACTCATCCTTGTCCATATAGTTCCTTAATCCTAAAGACAAAATATTTTAAATACATTCAATGATGACAAAAACTTCATTAAGGGATATAAAAATGAAAAAATATTTTTTTGTATTAAGGAACATGAAAAACCATTAAATTATTCAACATATCTCAACATTAATTATGAAAATAAAATAAAAAAAATATAGATGAAAATAACACACTTATTTCTCAAATAAAATCACAAAACTTATTACAGGGAAATAAAATTCCTTTTTGAAATAGAAATGATCATATTCAAAACCCATTTTAAAACATTGGTTAAAATAACTGGAGCCCACCTAAATCCATAAGATTAAATCATCATTAACTCCATACTTATTTCCCCCAAATACAAGATGAATTTTCCCTCATATTGGATCACAATTTCATCACTCCTAATGAAATGATAGGTCCACCTGATGTTATCTAGGTGAACCCAACATATAATGTGTATCAGTCTAACTCGTGAGCTATAATGGGTATCAAACATTTATATAATATTTTTAATTCCCACTTATTTGACATATAAATCCCATGTAAATTATAAAACTGTTTATTCTAACACCTTTCATCATAAAACTATTTACTATTAATTATAACCAATTTGAAAACACATTTAAAGTTTATAATAACTTTTAATGAAATATTTTAACACATCACATATAATAATGAAAAAAATTATATCTAAAAATAAACATGTAAATTTCCAAATGAATCCTCCAAACATTAATAAATAATGAAATCAAGAAAATCTTATTCATCTATATACTACTTAAACCCATTCCTTCTGTAGTTTTGTCAAAATAGTCACCCAGTTCCTCATTTGGGAAAAATAATTCCATTCAAAAAATTTTTTAAAAATTAAAATATTAGTAAACATGACATTAAAAATAATTAAGAAAATATTAAAAAAATAACTAAAACATTTTTAGAAAATATGGATATGGAAAAAAATACATTTCTAAAAGAATCATTAAAATTATATTTAAAAAAATTCATTAATCATCAGTACAACTCATCCTGTATGTTCATTGTATTCATGGATAATAAATTTAGGCTATCTTTTTACTGGTATAAGAACCCTTTTATGATCAATAATTTCTTTTATATCAATTATTTACATCTTATGGACAATTACATAATCATTTATATTCATGCAGAATGTTTTTTTTCGAATTCGTTACTTTTGGTAAAAATGAATCTTGTTGGTTCACTAAGGTCAAAGTGGCCGTAATTACAAAATTTCAATAATATTATTCATAGAATAACTATAATTTTCATAAATTAATTATACATTTTAATACATCTTTAACTTTTTAATGTAAAATGATATACATTACAATCATGGAGACAATCAGTCATCAGTATTCATGTGTAACATTTCTATTTTTCAATGATCATTTAAAATAAGGAAATTATTACTTTATGTTACCATAATGATAATTAAATTGAATATATAAGATTAATTATTTAATTTTATTTACATATATCATCCTTGTTATATACTGATGAAGAATGAATTAGATCACATTGTGGTGGTAGTAGACCACACATATAAACGTACAACATTATCATCTTTCGGTGCATCAACATGTCAAAATTTAAAGGATATGTTATCTTTTAATAAGTTTAAATATTAAATTATACAATATATAAACCCTAATTCACTCAATTTGACCTAGCACAATACAAGGTGTTGGAATAAAAATTACATCAGTTTGTGAGTCTGTAGTATGTCGTACAAACAGACAAAAATTCTTTTCTCGTTTGAGGAATATGAGATGTATATAAGTCCTTAATCTAATATAATATCATATAGTAATATGGATTATACATTAGATATTATTTAATTGTAGTTTTAGATGGGTTTAATGTTGGGTAATATGAAACATAAATATGGCATATAGATAAAAACAATACATCTTAATTGGAAAACCTTAATTCCTTAACAAGGTAAGACCACTATTATTGGTGGTTTTACTACGAATAAATCTATAATAATGTAAGTTTTTATATTAAATGTAATATATAGGATTAGAATATCCAAATGGGATTTTCTGTGTGAATATGGTGTAATGAAGTGGTGCCCCGATATAAGATATAATAGGGGTACTCTTGGAATTTCTCAAAATATTAAAATATGTTAAGAAAAGTATAGATATAAATTCTTCCAAATGAACAATAAGTGAATATTTGATGTTCTTTTTAAAAAAAAATTATCCAATTTTTACATATATAATATTATTATGATTTTTAAATTTATCAATTTATAAATCCAAAAAAATCATTATATTCAATATTTATACTTTTTATTCGTTTAAATATAAAAACATAAATACATAAACTAAAAATTGAAAAAACTATTTTATTTCATGATAAAATATTCATGGTCACATTTGAATTCATATATCATGTTTAATATATGAAATAATATTTATTTTAATATGTAAAATATCATTTTTTTAATTTTCTTATTAAATAAACAATTACTATAGTAGTGTTGTACATTAATTTAAGGAACTTATTTGATCATGAAATTAAAAAATAAATTATCATGTAAAAGATATATATTTCATATTTTAGTAGAACATTTATTTTCAGGAATATCATCTTTACAACAAAAAGTTTAAAATAATATATATATTAAAAATAAGAGTGTAATACGTTTAACATTTCAATAAATAATGTACTATAGAGGTTATATTCTCTTCCATGTAGACTAAAAGAACATATAATCTATAATAGGATAGTTATGGGCAAGATATAATCATCCAATAATATTAAGGTAGGTTTTGGGTCATTTAATGGATCTGATCATTTTATTTTTATCCTAAATTACTCAACATACCAATTACTGTGCTAATAATAATTAACAAGATGTGTAATCTTATTTTCCCAAAATATAAGAGATATATTTATTAAATGTAGACACACATATTTAAAATATAGAATTCAGCTTTCAAAATTCCGAACATGAAAATTTCATATTTAAATTTAAAATTAAAATTGAAAACCTCCAAAGAAAAACAAATTTTTATTGATTTGACTTTTTAAGATATAAAATATTATTATAACAACAGCAGGTATGATGTATATCTCAAAACACATAGATGTATTATTTTTAACAAAAAAAATATTTAAAAAAATTTAACTCGAAAATACATGAAAATAAAATATTGTTTTCATAATATTCAGTTGTTTTATAAATATCAAAAAATTAATAATTGTACAAAAATCAAAAAAATATATCATAAGATAATTTTTACATATTAAAATAAAAATTAAATTCCTTTAAAAATTAAATTTCTATAATTTGAAAATTAATCTTTTATATAAAAACCTATAAGATATGAGCTTCATAACATTGTTTCCTTTTGAACTTTATGAATTTCTGAATATATTATTAATGAAAAAAATACATAATATTAGAATAATATGAAACATTAAAAAAATTCTATCATTACATAGGTTGTTTCATTAATTCACATATTATAATGGTATCCAATCAATAATTTGAATTGAATCATTTGAATCCCTCTATAGAAAAATAGATTAAAACACCAATATTATGGGACAATGTTAGAAAAGGTGGACTGTTAGGACTAGAAAATATAACATAGACTGCTAGAAAAGATAAATGTGATTCAAAAATACATAAAGGTCACTGAATATCAATATAGATGTTATTAGAAAGAAAATAATTATAGATGTAGAATATCATTTTTGGGATCCTTTATTTCTCAATATAACACTATGGAATGGTGTTAAAAGATTAGGATATAATTAGAAATTATGTTCAATATACATTAAAGTATTTGAAATTATAGATCAAGTTGGATAATTTAATTATTGATTAACACTACCTAAAAATATATCAAATGTCTATAATGTTTTCTAGGTTCCACTACATGGAAAGAACAATTCTTATCCTATACATATACATGATTATAATGATGTTAAAGTAGAAGTAGACATGTGCTATGAAGAGGAACCAATCTAGATTCCTGATAGATGGGAACATCTGTTGAGGAATAGGAATGAATTACTAGTGATTGTCCATTGGAGATATTACATTTTTGAATAAGATACTTGGGAACATGAAGAAGAAATTAAGGGTAAATTTAACCATGTATGTTCTATCAAATGTCACATTTTTTGGGGATAATTTTTTATTAGGTTGACAATAGGACATACTAAAAATTAATTCTCTGATTAGTAAAAGATATAAATTTTCATAAGTATTATTTTATTATATTTAATAATTGATGTACATAGAAATACATAGAAAACTAATATCATATTCCTTGTAATAATATTTATTTCTTAGATAACACTAGTATTTGTATATAAAAAGAAAACAAAACTACCAAATAATAGTACACATCATATAATCATAGACAACTATGAATATTAATCATTCCATAAAAACTATAAAATTAAAAATAAATTCATGGAAGTTAATAAACATTATGTAATGTATATTAAATCAAATTGGGATTGAAGTAGAAAGTATTGAAATTTTATTGGTATATAAATAAGTTGCAATTGTATATTTGACCATTATGAAAAGACCATTGCATTTCCATGGCTAGATCATTGGTAATTATGGATATTGGTAATATATCCAATATAATGTGACTGTTATTTTTAATTTATGTTATAGTTTACGATAAGAGTTATTTTATTATAGAAGGATGAAAATTTGGCCTTAACCACCACAATCATGTTTTATGAAGGTCAATTTCTTGATATAGAGACACTAGTATAATTATAACCATTTTGCCTTTATCATGCCCATACAAATCATCAATAAGTATGTTTTGAATGAAATCTCATATAAGAGAGGTTTTAGGTACTGGTGATCACTAATAGACCAATGTTACTCGAACAACATTATGAGACTACCACCACTGCACACATTACCCTCATAGCCTATGTCGTTATAATAACGAATTACATGTCTAGGACCTAGTAGTATAAAGGAGTAATTGTTTTAGAATTGAATATTCCTTTTTATAAATTTTAAAATCATATATTGTGTTTCTCCCTTATATAAAATGAATATTATTAGATAATATGTGAAATGGTATCTTCATATAATGAAACTATGATTCTAACTTTTTTAAAGTTTATATATTTTTGTTCAATTAAGAAAGTTTTTCTTTCCAATAATATAATGTTCAGAACAGTTTGAAAACAAAAATATGAATTATAAAAATAAATTATTCAATGTTATATAGTTTTCTTATGGAATAATAATTTTCTTGTAGGATAAAAATTTGTGGAATCAATATATTGATAATTAATATTTAAATATTAAATATTTTGTATACTGAAAGGACTGTATATAAAATGGATTCCATTTTTTGAAACAACATGGTAAAAATTAGTGAATGTTGAATTTATTATAATTTCCCAAGATTGTCATATATTTGGTTGAATTATAAATTACAGTTTAAAAATGGCATGTATTATGAAATCAAAAATATAGAAATGGAATGTAATAATTAAGATAAAGTATTTCACTATAAAAAATATATATTATGATCATAATATATTGTATAGTATTGTAATTAAATAAATTTATAAACCTATAAATTAATTTAAAATCTATAAAAGGGAAATAATGATATAAAATTTTTTATAAATCATTTTGAAAATTTAATTTTACATATTGAATTTGATATAATTAAATTTTCCTATGTACTAATAAATTAAAATATTAAAAAATTATAAAAATGTCTAAATCATTGAGAAATACAGCTTTATTCCATTTATCATTTTTTCCCACAATATATATTTCCAGGATTTTTTTTAGAAATTATTAAACACTTCTTCATATTTTAATTTAAAAAGCAACACATCCACTAATTCCAAAAAAAATTAAATCCCTTTAGAATAAAATTATACTAATTTACCCTCTCTAAAAATCCTCTAATGTGTCTTTAAGGTCCTATGGTATCCCAATCCAAAAGTTAGAAAGTCACATCACAGTGAAAGGAATCTATATTCTACAATCCTCCATTACATTCATATAGTTACCATATATTAATGTATTTTCTTCATATTAATATTCAATGAATATAAATGATTATATTCTGATAAAAATTATTTTCTTTTTAATAGATACTTCACTATCCTCTCATTATTCATATTCAATAATCCTTTTCTGCACCTTTTATGTTTCTAAGAATATTATTTAATTTTCATTCATTAAAATTAAATAACATTATCTTATGAATTTCGATGACATTTCTGTATTCATGGAAATCTACATATACATTACCATGAATCTATTACTTGTTACTTGTAATTATGAAAATACCATTACGTTATCATGGGTTAAAATTGATTTATTGATCATATCATTAATCATTTTCAATTTTGATGACTTTTACATGAACCATATTATTTAAATCCCATAATTTATTAATGTATTTTTTTTAAATTGAACGGTTTTATCGTATAGAAATAAATTGAATTAGGTTATGGATAAATATGGGATAATTAAAAATTTTATGATTCCATGAGCAATAACCATGGTAAAAAATTTTATAATACAATTGTTATAATTCATAATTATTTTCTAACAAACATATCATTTTTTATCTTCTATCCAAATTTTCATGTTATGCTTTATGATCATTCTATTATGATATATCCCATTTATTTTGTATGTATTTGAATAAATTTTATTATTTTATAATTTTTACATTTCTAATATCAATGAAAAGTCCAATAATATATATTTTATATTGTCAAATTTTGAGGCAAGTTTTTGTTTTTATTATAAAGGTGGGATTCCATACATGAGTGATATATAATTAAAATCATAAGAGTGCATAAGATAAAAATATATTTTAAAAATATATTTTTTTATATGATCAGTGTATATATAATAATACCTTATTAAAAATAGACCATAAATAGTTAATCATGAAATAATGATTTTAACATAAAATAATAATAGAGCCATGGGGAGTGGAAACATATTTCAATAAGAATGATAAATCATGAGATAGTTATGGTGAATGACACAAAAATATTGAAAAAAGTTATAAAACCCCTTGAATATAACATGGAAACCAATAATTTATTATTATTATAACATAATATTCTAAGAACCTACCCATTACCATGATTAAATAGGATAATAACCTATATCCTACAACATATCAGGGTTCTAATTACCTTTATTATCCCACCCATATCTCTTATTTTATATAACTTATCCTTATACAATGGAGGGTTATATTGGAAACACCCCTAACATAAAGAAAACCCATACATATGTATCAATTTAGATGTGAAATAATTTATTAATCTATCAAGGATTTATTTCTAAATGAGAATGAAATAGTTTTCAGGAAGGGTTCCATAAAAAATGATCATGTTCCATATAATTAAATAATATGTATATTATCATTAAATCATATGACTAGTGATTTATAAGATATAATAAATGATCTTTATAAATTTAAAAAATCATATATTATAGATTCATAATATAGATTCTAAAAATATAGGGAAATATCATTTATATTAGAAAACATATATTTAGAGGGAAATAATATATTAAAAAATAAATACATGAATTAAAATGTTAAAAATGATAAATTCTAATAGAAGATTAATTTTTTAAATGAATACAGCTATAACGAAATTATTTCTCTACTTAAAACATAAAAAAGAATATTCTTTTAAAATATCTGTAAATATTGACACAAGTCAATTGAAATGATTTCTATTGAAAAATTATAATGATTAATCTAATTACTATTAAATAAATTTACATTCAAATTATATTTACCTTTATAAATAATTTATATCTGTAGATGTAAATTTTCTAGATATAAAAATAACATGAACATTGGGTAAAATGATTATTAATCGAAGGTAAGTGATAATGAATTCTCCCCCTAGAAGATTTTTTTTTATTTGTTAAATAAATGTGGAAGAAATTGTAAGAATAATTATAGAATAGGAGATTAGGTACACGAGAGGAAAATAAATAGAGTTTCATAGATAATGATAATAATGTTTAACATAATAGGATTTTATACATATACAATATCAATTGGACATGTGAAAATGAAAAAAAATCATTTAATTCATTCTGAAAAACATATTCATTACCCTCTTAGATAATATATTTAAATCAATAATCCATATATATCATTAGAATTTTTATATTTATTTGAATCTCCATTTATTTATAATTTCTAATTACTTATATGTTAATCGTACATTTCTAAAGTCTACTTTAATGCTATAATTATGATTTTTTTGATTGTTTGAATTTATAGTTATAGTAATTTGTATTGGATCGCGAGATAACATATTAAATAATGTTCTGAAAATTTAGTTTATTATCTTAATTTTTTTCTTGAGTCTAATGTTAATTATTCTTATCTTATAATGATTGATAAAATTCGACACTTTGGAAGAAAATTTTATAATGATATAGTGAATATGAATATCGTCTCATATATTAATAATATTACATTTCTAGAAGATATTATATATAATTTTTTTAATTAATTTCAATATTTAATATTTCATATGAGGTGGATGATGAATACATAAAATAATTAGCATAGAAAAGATAGAACATATATTAAGCACCTAAATCATCTCTTAGAGAGCCTATATGAAATGTGGGATTTATGAATCCTCATCTTAATAAGATATTGAACAATGAAAACAGTAAATTTTAAGGGATAGTTCATTGGAATGATTTCATGTTAAATTGTATATAATGGTGTAGGTTTTTGTTAGTAGATAATATATCCTTTTAAAGGAGAGAGGGGTGGTTTTTGTTTTTGTAAATAATCAATAATTAAGATAAAAAACCATTTCCAAAATTAGCTTCACCAAATTTGAAAAATAATAAAAATAGTAGATCTATAATTTCCAAATCTACAAATATATATATAATTTTTTTAATGTTTTATTATTTTAAATAATGATTTATCATTACTAAATTATTTGATAATTTTCCAAGTGGAATAACATTTACTTTTTTAACTTATATTTATGACTAGAAATGAAATCGATAATATTAAAAAAAACTAGATTCCTTGATTCTAAATGTGATATTTATTTTATTTGATTTATTTTCTAAATTTAATAAAATTACGTTTAAATCATAAAATGTTTACTATATTGATAAGGGTTTTGATTAAATATATTTATAATCCCAAAACTATGCATATTTCTATTCTATACGTAATCATTAGAATTTAGTGAATGAATTGAATAATTGTATTTACAAATAAAAAATTACATTAAACCATTTATTTAAATGTGATAACTTTAATTAATTAATAATAATATGAAATTTAATGAATATGAATCAATAAAAACAAAAACATATATTCAATTTTTTATATAAAATCATTTCAAGAAATTATTATATTTCAAATTTTTTTAGATTTATTTATTATTTATGAAATACATTATATAAATTTTTAACAACAAATTAAAAAACATATATACCCATTGTATAATAGTATATTCAATGACCATATTTCCATTCATAATATTTCCAACCACCATATACCAAAATACCATGTGTTCCAAGAGTATATATCTTTGGTGGTCATATTACTTTCATATATATGACTTACATGCTTCAATATAATTAAATAATAATATTTTTTACACCTTCCCCAATATTTCAATTATATTCCCAATTTTATCAATCGTTCCATAGTTGTAATTAAGGTTAGGGTTTTCATGGAAAACCATGAGAATAAATAATTAATATTCAATGTATTTTAATTATCGTGTGGTTTTAATACTATTTAATTTTTGTTAATGATGTTTCTTTTTTTATTTTTACAATGAATTAATGTTTCCCTCAATAAAATGCATCTGTATAGGTTTTAGGACATCATTTCATGGGAAAAAGCTATCTATTAGAAAACAATATTTATATATGTATATATACAAAAATAAATAGTCATATCATTTTTCCATTAAAAATAATTATATTTCAAATAATCATTACTCTAAATGAAATACATTATAAAATATATATATCATTACTTCTTGAGTTACCCACAAGGCCTACAAAAACATGTGATTTCTTGAAAGTATATCAACTAGGTGGGTGGTCTTGTTTTGTTTTACATTATCTCTATGAGAAAATATTTCTTAATGTTTTTCAATTTATTAGAGATAATCATCCAACCATTATATGCTAAGATTTCATTTAATATAATGGATAAAGAATTTCTTCTGAAAACCTAAATCATGGAATACATCGTGAACATAGTATAGATAGCTGGAAGTGAGAGATGATAAGCTACTACCATCACATGCCCATTTAATTTGAAAGGGTTAATGTCTCTAGGTATCAAAATTACCTACATAAAAAATATCAAAAATCTATATCTCCTTAATGATTATATGATTATCTTTTATTCACATTATTAATTTTAATGTGTGTTGAATGGTTTGAATCTTCCCTAACATCTCCATATTATGTTCTTGACAAAGAATCTAACAAAATTTTACAATAATAAAACATGTTGGAGTTATTCACCTCTTCCCATACAATTCCTCATATGGTTCTATTTGTATGGATGAATTGAAACTATTATTATATAGAAACTCCACTAAGGGAAATTATTTATGTCAAAAATATTTGAAATCAATTTAATTAGATAATAAAATATCATTTATAGTATTATTGTTCTTTTAATTTTAATTATTTTAAATGGTATGATACGTAGTAATAAACATTAACAATGAATATAGTGATTGTTGGAGAAATGTATTTATCATTAGGGTAATCCGTATATCTTAATATAACATAATGTAATGTGATACTGAGTAAACCTTTACCACATATTCAACTAATATCATGTATTGTTCTTCCAGTCTAAAATCATTTTGAATAGAAATGAAACTAGTATACTTTTTAAGGGGATCAAATATAAGCCAAATCACATTATGTATTTTATAAGCCTTTAGACATCGTATATTAAAATACATGGGTTTTTTATAATTTCCTTGTCTGTATTGATAATGGGTATATCATCCCTTTATAGTTCTAATGTTTAACCTTAAAATTATCATATACCATAAAATACTATTCAAACGTCAAAATATACCTCTATATGTTTTCCAATATTAACATCTATTTTTGATCTCTGTATATCATCTTATTTAGAGGATAGATATGAAATTATAATCTTTGTGAATCATCAATGTTGTACTTTTTCAAATCTATTTTAAAAATTACTCATATTAATTTTTGGAATATCACATTTAATTAATTGTTAATATTGTCCAATAAATTATTTCAGACATTAATCCTTAACACTATATTCCCCATTTATTAATCTTTGATCCTCAGAAGAATGGATAATTGAGAATTTTCATGAAAACATATAATACCCAATTTCCTAATGATTTCAAATTTATTCATTATAAATTATTCATTATTAGTTCCCATTAAATATCAATCATATATAATGTTTCATGACTCTTCTCTCTCATAACATCAAAAACCATATTTTATTTACCTAAATCATGATGTATTGATAAGTCAAAGACTATGATCAATGAAAACTATCTCCTTTTGGTCATTCACAATAGAATTAACCAAATAATTTATTTTAATAATTATATATCACAATATATTCACCCTAATTATAATGACACCATATATTTAATAGATTTATTATTGTGAGTGATGGTATAATGACCATGTTTCTCCAAGACTCCATGAAATTCTAATCCAATTACTCATTCCGAAGGAACGATAATCTGTTCCAATTTTACATGGTTATTGATTTGATAAATCTAGATAAAATTGTCACAATGATTCCATATTATCCACCCCAACCATGAAAAATATAGATATAAGTTATATTGGTTGACCTGGTATATTTTACATATATATAAAATTTTGAATTATTTATAGTTATTCCATCATATGGGATTATATAAACAATAGTTGATAATTTTGATAGCTAGAAATCACATTTTTTGAATTTATCATATAATTTTTTGACTTTGTTGGTATTAAAAAAAATCCTCAAATGGAACATATTTTGTTACATTCTAATGGAATGTCATCAAATATTATCAACTCAAACTATCCTAAATAAATAATTTAAATCTATGATGACACTATTTATAGTATCCAAGATATTAGAATTAGAATTTTTTATATTCATAAGGAAACACTAATAATTAATAGTGTATATTTATCATACATAAGGTCTCCATATTTATATACTTCTATTTATCAATTAATTGGTAGTATAAATATTAATGGTTAATTATTAAGAAGTATTGATCACTCACTGTTCTTCTAATAAGATAACATTAATTGTTATATGATACTTCTTATTGATCATGATCATGTTTTGATCATTACAAACTATATTATGATGTAGTTAGAGAAAAATATTCTAAAAATTTAATAAGATCAACCCATGATATTATACATGGAATTATAAAACTGATATAAAAAATCTTTTGAATTTTCTTGATCAATTCCTTTATTTTAAACTAGGATATTTTATAATAAATATTTTTTGTAGTCCGAACAAAAGTACTGGGATCGATGGAAATGTAAAACTTGTGATCTTGGGGAAATCTTGAATATTCCTTATAGAATAAATTGACATATATCTGTATAATAATCATATATTTAATATTTAGTTTCTACCAAACCATTAGAAGAGAATTTCCCACTTGATTATGTATTATAAACCTTATAATGGATGTAATTTCTATTACATGTTTATAGTCAATCATTCATATATTATTATTTTTGTATTTATATTGGATGTCAAATGTTATGTTGTGATACAGAAAATTGATTTTCCATTTATATAGAGAGATTCAATCAATTCAAAAAATCACATCAAATTTTTAAAAACATATAATAATAATAATGTCAACAAACACTTTTCTACAACAACATATTGTATTTTTTACTAAATATGGGATGCAATAATCATAATACGTGATGGGACCCCGCAGATCTTGAGTTGCATGATGGGATCCCGCAGCTCTCAGTCTCGGCCCGATAGTTCACTGATGCCTCTTCCCTATTGAATCTAACTTTGATAGCCCGCTTCAAGCAACGATGCCCGCCAGTGGATCGTTTTGACCGCTTCATCTTTGGATCGTGGAATCTGCAGGAACGCACCACTGTGGGTCTCCTGGATGTGAAGCACATAATGATACGTTTTGGTTCAGAAGAAGATCTGATTTTGGCATGGTCCTCTGCCCCACGTACCTATGATGGCTCTCATTTTTCTCTCTTCTGATGGTCCTATGACTATCATATCAAGCGTGATTCATCGACCATGGCAATTTAGGTAAGACTTCCGGAACATCCACTTCCATTTCAGAATCCTTCTATCATTCGCATAATAGGGAATTTAGTTGGTCGCTATTTGTGTTCGGACAGTAGAACTAGGGCTGTATTCCACCCAGTTTCTCCTAGAATCTGTGTTGAAGTTGATTTATCTAAACCGCCAATCAAGTCGTTTTTCATTGCTGTGAGTGAGGAGTTTAGATATAAACTGTCGGTCGTTTTTGAATCTTGGTTTGACTACTGCTCTCGATGCTTCAATGTTGGGCATCGGCTGGATGAATGCAGTGGTGGACGGGTGATTCCGCAGGCGGTTTTGGCTCCTCAGGCTGCAGTTATGGCAGATTTTAACTCGCAGCATAGAGAGCAGAATCTTGGTACTGGAGTGTGGAGGAGGCCTCATCTTGAAAATAATAGTTCAGTGAATGGCTCACATTTGGGGGCAGCAAATAAGTCTATGAATTCGGGTGTGGATGCGGTGTTTGGAAGGCTGTGGAGGGATCTTAGGGTTCCTCTTTCAGGAAGTATGGAGCAGCAAAAATCTCTTCTCGATGGGGTGTCCAGTGGGAATCAGGATGTGGTTCCTTTGGTGGGGGGGAAGGAGGATTTGGATGGAAATTTTCAGGCAGGAGGAGCCTTAGCTGAAATGGATGGCTGGGTGAGGGCCTCATCTGGGCTGAAGGTACTTCCTGCATATCAAGCGAGGAACATTGAGGTTAGAAATTGTTTTGATGGTATGGTTAATGAGGAACTGGAAGCGGGGTTGGATCAAGTTGACCCTGATTTTTCTCCTGGATGGGGGTCTGCTGAAGCTGCTGCACTGAATGTTAGTGGGGGTGATGGTCCGACAATAATTTGTGTGAATATTGGAAACCTTTATGAGAAGGTGCATGGGTAGGGCTCATGTCATCATGAAAAAGACTTGAATCATGGGGGAATCTCGATTCATGAGCTGGAACTCCCTAGGAGTGTAGGTGGAAACATGCAGGCTAGTTTGTGTGTGAAGGATGCTGCATCAGGTGGAGGTCCTATTCAGAAGGGGGCGCTGGAAGGCCCTGATCTTATAGCACAACCTCAGTGTCTCGCACTGGTTGATCCAAACAATCTTGTTGAGCAGGGGCATGGAGTTAATGACTGCTATCAGGTGATGAATATCCCTCAGAAATGGGGGGATATAACTGATACTGATGAAGAGAATGATGGTGGTCGAGCTCGAATCTCCTATAGTGATGTTGTTCAGCGTGGAAGGAAGGAGGTGGTTTGGAAAGAGGGAGCTATGACAGCACCACTGAGAAGAAGGCAGCAGAAAGATTATTCCTCCCTACCGAAGCTGATGCCTACAAGATCTTCTATCAGCAAAGTAAATGGGATGAACTCTTCTGAGGAGTTTTTGTACTTGGAGAAGATGAATCTCATACATAAGTATGCGAAGGTCTTGAAGCAGTAGGATAGCTCGGAATGGGAATCTGTTACTTCAGATGAAGCAATTACTCTTGGATATGGCGACGACTATGGTGACAGGTATGGATTTTATGACATGTAGTTGTCTGTGTTGGTTTGTAATGCTTGTTCTTTGCACTTTTCCTTCATTTTAATAAATGGTCAGAGACTTTGTCTCTGGCTAAGCTTCCTTGGTATAACTAATTAAATATAACATCAAAATATATGATATTTCTAGTACTTGAGTGGATGATTTTTTAAAATTTACAAAAATATTTTATGTGAATTTATTTTTTAGATGTAATTTCATAAAACATTGGTTTATCCAATGGATTATGATATTAATAAAATTTATTTTCATCATTAAACATAATATTTCTGTATATACAATCTAAATTTCTATTCTCCTTACAATTGAAAATTATATTGTTGGTGTTGATGTTTTTTATGCATTTCTCATAAATTTCATTTTTATATCATATTTATTAGGTAATCATATGATTTATAAAATTATCTTCCAAAAAATATTGAATTTAGTTTTTATATTAATATTTTTTCATTTTATCCATTCAATATTTTATAATAAAATGAATTAATGTTTTCATTACTATATGTTTTTTATCACATTGGTGCGTGAAAATGTATATTCGCTATTATTAACTCCAAAACATAGAGGATAAATGGATTATTTGGTTCTTATTTATATCATGAGACCACATCAAACACTTTCATCACATCTAAAAATTCATTAATGTAGAATACATTTTTGGGAATCTATTATAAAACACTAAAGAAATGATACATTTTGATTTTAGGCTCAGTAAAAACATGTAGAATTCTTGAATAACCTTTGTAATTTATCATTATTGGTAATAATGGGTTCGTCCTTGTTTTATTTCAACTAAAATTATTCAATAATGATTTTATATCAATTAATTAGAGGAAAATCCCTTTGAAAAATATAATCTTAAACAACTCCATTTTAGAAGAGTTGGTTTGTCCCTCTTAGATTAAATAAGTAATTAGGGATTTTATTTGGCTAACACTTCTTCTAAATGAAGAATAACTAAAAAAGTATTTTTATTATCTGAGTGTAGAATACATATTTACATTAATTATTGATCATTTTTTCCTCAATTAAGATATTTTATAATTCAATAATGTATAGAGTATATTACTTCATAATACGAATTGTGAATTGTTACCACGATACTATTTATTTTTTGGAGTTCAATTAGGTTGAAGTTGTTTTTTATAGCTTGAGATAGTTGGTCTAAAAAATACTCTTGATTTTTTAATCAATCTTTCAATCTAGTTTACTTCTTTTTCGGTTAATAATTATATATTCCGTAAAGAATTTGTAAAAAAATATCCACTTAGTTCATAAAATTATATTAAACCAAAATGGTTAGTGTGTGTGTCTAGAAATAATAATCATAGTATGTAAACAAATAATAAGTAGAATCAAACATAATATTACATAAAATAAGACACCTTCTTGTCACCATGTGAAATTTTAAGTTCATACTACATTAATATTTTATCATAGTTTGATTTATATTCAATCAACTTTTTCACTACATTATCATAAAAATTAATTGATATACCCATCTAAGATATCAACTAAGTTGATACAATAGTAATATATATACATGTTACATCACTTATAAAATATATTAATTACATCACAAAAATAAATCACCACATGATACCTATAGGTTTTTCAATTGTATTATATGTTCATAATCAAATTAAATCACAAATACTAAACAATGTTACGAAAAAAATATTCTTTAAAAGTGAAACACTTCTAGAATATGTTAATGAAATATTCCCCATCATAAATTATGAATGGTAAAGGAATGAAAGTATGAAATAATATAATTTTTTAATTAAAAAACAAGAGATAAAAATAAATGACCATAAGAGGGAAAAAGTTAAATTTATGGGTCTTGGAAAATAATTAGTCTATATAAATTGATAATTAGTAAATAATATACAATTAAACATGATAATAAATAATCTATAAAAATGTGAGGTTTTGAACATAAAATAAATCATAATCCATAGTTGTTTGGGATCATAAACTAATATGAATTGATCTATTAAAAAATATATATTCTTATTGAGATAATAATAATTCACAAGCATCTACATCAAAATCATATCACATAACATGAAATAACACCAAAACACTTATATTGTAATTTTATGGCCGACACACCATCCCATAACATTATAGATATGGGATAACCACTAAAAAAACATAGTGTAACTATGATAACAAGACATTTATCTTCCTAATATTATATGTAATAACAAATTATGAGACATTTTGGTGGGATATATGATAAATAAACAATCATATAAAGACAAAATAAATATACGTTCTCCATAATAACCTAAATAATCTCATTATTCTACTAAACTATAATTAAATCTTCCGAAAGAAAAGGGTATCACAAAAATTTATAAATAACAAGGCCACAATCCTTCAAATTAAATGTTATTTTTTGAATCATCATATCATTTCAATATTTTCTCATTTGATATAGTAAATGGTGTTTTAAAAAATGAAAAATAAATTATATAAGTGTTAAAACATATATTTAGAATAAATAAATATTCTTTAATTTTAAAATTTAATATAATTTTAATATAAAATAATGAGAATTTGCATAAATATTTTTCGAATTGTGAAATCATGGATTAAAATCTATATGTTGAAAATGGATATGAATTTTGGTAGATAATTTGTTTTGTTAAAATTTAAAGAACAATAGTGTTTCAAAATTTTATAATGATAGACAAATTACAATTGACATAACCTCTATAGAAGAAATTTGGAAAATAAACCATTAAATATATTTTAAATGAAGTAAAATAACATATAAAATGACTAGAAAAATTATAATTCTATTGACAATGAATTTTAAAATATAAAAAATATAGAATATTGACACATAATAAAAAGATTCCATAATAAAAGCAATATATAAAGTCTTGTACACTTATAAAAAACATTTTCTTTCTGACCAAAGGGATATAAAATGATTATAAGACATATAAGTGGAATTAATAACCTGTTTATATGAATATTTTTTTTTAGAAAAATGATTTATAATTTTTCCAATCATTAGTTTGGACATGAAAAATCGCGCTTTTAAAACATATATTTTCAAATAAATTATTACATTGGATTCAAGATCATTGTGACATGATTGAATATTTTATATTATTAATTTATAATTATTATATATTAATATTATAACTATATAATTTTTTTATGTTATAACCTTTTATTAATAATTTCTATTTACACATTAATTAATTATTATATGCTAAAATGTAAATTAATGTACTTTTTTTGATTAACTATCCCAAAATTTTCTCTGTGGTCATAATTTCCTCAAATAAAAAATGATATAAAATATTTATAATTTTTTTTCATTTTTTTTATTTTATTGACATTTGATTGAAATATTAAGGATCTTTATGTGGAACTCTATATAATGTTTTTTATATTTTTCAAAAATTAAATTGTATTTATTTATTATAATACAAATGTATATTATAATTGAATAATTATAAAAATGTATTTATTTATTCATTCTTTAATTATAGTATAATAATATATGATATCTATATCATTTGTGATGTAAAAATCAAAGCATCTTTCATTTAGGAAACAAATAAATCATCTACATGAACATGTTATGATTAATGAATAAGTACGAATATCACAAAATATAGTTATAATATTACAATTATAGATGATTAAGGATTTCAATAAAATATTATTGTAGTGACAAATTATATTTACAAAGGTGGGGTTGAGAAATCTATATAGAAGTGATTAAATAAAATACAACCTTAGCATTAAAAACATGAATATTATCATTGAAACCCACACTGAAAAAATAGATTTCAGAATCCTTATAATCCAAGGTTCCCAGAATTGAGAAAATATTTTTTGAAATTATACTTGAATAGGTTTTGAAGTTAAATTTTAAGGATCTATTTTGGATTTGATGGTTACTTGATGGTTCATTTTATAAGTGAGGGTGATTTATTTCTTTAAATACACATTACATTATATAAATAGAGTTCCATTTTTAGTGAATATAGATCTAAAATAGAAAAATAATCGAGATATGATAAGGGATTGTAGATTATTAAATCAATCACATACTTACAGATATTGAGGTACTATATATTGTTACATTATCATATTATTTATCACTTTTAATTTATTTTATCCCTTAAAAAGGTGATTAACTTTTAAATTTTTATAATTTATTATTATTATAAATCATAGTGACATTATTACATAATGCGAATGTGAAAATTACATATAATAAATTAATATTTTTTATGAAAATTTAAAAATTTATTGAAATTAATTTTCTACTACTACATTTTTCAAAAACAATTACTACATTTTTAAATACATTCTTTTAGGACAACATGCAACATAATAAAGAATCAATAAAAAATAATAATCATTAGATGGAGGATGATATTTTTATTTCTAAAAATAATAAATTTCTTTAAAAACATTCTATAAATGTTATCAATTTTATTTATTAAAAAAGTACACAAAAAAATGTCTAAAAACATTGTTATTTAACCCATTTTAACATGTAATAAATTTTATTATATCATATAAGTTATTTATAAACAATTAACTTTTTATAAGAAATTTTAAGTATAATAAAATAATTTTTTAAATGTAATAATAATAAAAAAATAATAAAACTATTAAGTTATTATAATAACTTATATTAAATATTAAATATATATTTTATTACATAAAAATATTATTTTCATTTAATTGTATTATTATTAATTTTTTGACATCAATTTCAAAAATATAAAAGTATTGGATACTAGTATATCGGAAATGAAAACACCCATGGGACATATGTTTAATAACTATATATCCAATGACCATATATATAATTTTCATTATAAATTACAATATATATACATAAATGGTTCTGTAAAATTATTTCGTTATATTATTATCAATATTCCAATACATGTATAACATGATTAAAATGTTTTTCATTCTCCCAATAGTTTCAATATTAGACAATATCTTGATTTAAAACAACGACGATAAATATTTCATGTTCATGTTGAATTTATTTTCTAGTGGTTTTATTCCTTTAGTTATTTTCCTAATGAAATTTAATATTTAATTATTATAATGTATTAATATCTGTTCATAAAACAATATACATTAGATCATCTCGGATTATTGTTTCATGTCAACAGATGTATTAGTGAAAAAAAAATTTCTTAAAGAGGAATATATTATAAATTCATGGGGTGTCATATGTTTCTAAATCAAATAAATGAACCCTAGAGATAAAATCCACCCTTTACCAAAAATTATGATTCTTAGGCTATATATAATGTCACGTAATGACATGGTCATTGGAAAATAAATTATTTTGACTATTACAACCATTATATTATTATCAACTACATATAGTGATTATTATCAAAAAAATAAAATATATGATATTAGTTATTTTTCAACCAATTCATGATTGAGATTTTAATATTTACATTATTTACCAAATATAGTGAGGTGTGAAATGTTTATATTTTAATTTAACTATAAAACTTTTTCATGATAGAAAATTTTTAGATAATATCGAATTAGAATTCATATTTTAGAAGGATTTCATCCCATTCACTATAAAAATATAAAATCTTCTTCACATCATATAAATTTTTTTAACGATCTTATATATCTACATAAAAACCCATAGATAAATTCCGGTAATTGATAAAAATATAGTGTAATTGGAAAATAATAATTTATCTATAAACTAGAAATAAACCATGTTTTTTAATATAAAACTATTATATAAGGAATTACCTAATATTTTAATACAATTGTTGATAAAAGAATCTATAATTATCTTTTAGAAATTATTTTAGATATAATAAAATGAACGAGAGACTTTTTTAATTTTATAATTACTTAAAATACTTCAATACAAATTATTTTTTAAAAACAATTGTTTTCTATTTAAGGGATTAAAGGAAATTATTTATTAAAATGGAAGAAATTTATTAGTGTAGCATTGTTCTCACATTATGTTGTTTCCCTTAGGGATCTATTTTTGGTATTCTATTTAAAATTAATTATTTTCTTATATATTGAATTATTATAAAAAGATGTTTCTAAAAGTTATTAATGTTTTTCTTCATTGTATATGATTATTAGTTTAAATATATTAATAATATTATACCATATATTATTTCCACAGAAGTGATACATGAGGAAGTCAGTGTTATTAAAAAATAGATTTATTTTTATGTGTTTGGTGGTAACGTAATTTTGAATAATATTAATATTGGGTATATGAAATACTAGTAAAAAATGATACATTCTATTGTTTGTATAATAGGGAAAAAATAAATGATTTCAATGGGGTTTTATTTTCATTTTTTAAGAATTACCACTAATTTAGAATTTAAATATTTTTGTTAATTTTAATTAAAGAGGGATTATTATTAGAGAAAAAATTAATTATTTATGTTTTTTTTAAATAAGTGTACAAGAAACCATTTTCTCATTAGAAATAAAAACACTGCTTCTCCTCTACAATAGTATTCATTTTGATCTTTATGTGATGTTGAGGTTATGAAAAATTATATAATATAAGAAATGAATATTAATAAATGGTTTTGGATTCATTATGGATTTTATGGTATGTTCCTCTATGTGTTTAATTAATTAATATCTATAACAAATTAATAATAATTATTAAATGATTAAATTTAATTCAAAATAAATTATATGAACAAAAATCTATACAAATTCGATTTTTGTCTAATTTGATGGTGTAAAATTATATATGTTTTGGATATTGTTCATCATCCAATTTAATTTTGTTTTCAAATTATCTATTTCCTACTGAATTTTTTAATGATTGGATTCAAATAGATTTTTATATATAGGCATATATGAAATATATAAAAAATATTAATATTTCATTTCACTACTGTGAGGTAGGGTCGAGGATCATGTAAAACCTAATATGAGGGTTACTTTAAATAAGAACAAAAATAACAAGATTGAAAACCATGATAATAAAAAAAATGAAAATATTGGGTTTGTACATAAAGTGGGACTAATTAATGAAATAAGGATTTACTCAAAAAAACTATATTAAAAATCAGTTATTCATTTATTTATTTTAATTATTGATATATTTTCATTTATAAAAACATTAGTTGTTTGATTAAATTGGGTCCAAAATTTTATTAGTGGTAAATCTTATTGTTGTTTAATATGTGTTGATTAATGTTGAGGAAATATAAATTTTTTATTTTTATTATGTTTAGATATTGCATTTATTTTTTAAAATTGTAATATTAATAAAATAAAAATAGATTTAAAATTGAATATATAAAGTGCTTGGGGTATTTGACATGTAATAATTAAAATTGACTCAACATCAATAATGTGGAGATTATGTAAGACTCTATAAATAATGGTATGTGTTTAATAATTATTATAGAATTGTTTTATGCGTTATAAAATATTTAAAAATATTAAATATAGAAATTTTAGGATATATAATTTTTTGGAATTATATGAATATAATTTTTTTATTATTAATGGGGATCATATTTATATTTATGTATTTTAAAATTTTAATGCATTTATATTGGGAGAATATTGTAGTCAATAATTGAGATCCATTTGGGATCTTATAAGTTTAAATAACGATTGTATAATATTAATATTACTTTAAGATAGAGTTTTTGATATTATTTCGTGGTTACGTTTTTAGATTTATTTATAATTTAATGGAGTTATAGTCTATTTCTAATGAATTTTTAATATGGAAAACACATGTTATAAATAAATATTACATATTATTAGAAAAATATTCATTACATAACATAATTATCCACACTATAATTTTTTAGCTCTAGTTCGTTTGAAAACATCGATAGGTGAAATGTTTTTTCATTTTGGTCATACATAATCTCCCATAATGTTCATTATCACTACTATCATTTATTTATGTAACATAGAATATGTCTATCATCATAGGTTGTAGAAATGAAAATAATAAAGGGTCAGATTAGATGCTCACTAAGGTTAATTAATGGAGATATCAACATAAAGTGAGAATAAGGATATGAGAATATGAGAATAAAATTTGAAATCCTTGACCTCTGTATCAAAGATCATAATGATGAGTGATGTAATAAACAATGGAAGTTCATAAGTGATGAATAATAATGGAATCAAATAATATGATCTATGTGGGAAAAATTGGCATAATACATATATTTATGGAATAGACATAATCATCAGAATTATTTCGTCAGATGTCCAGGATCATTTTGAAAACGATCAATTTTGAATGTTTTTACTACCCAAACCATCATTGTAGACATGATTCACTCCCAAGATTATCATAGTATAAAAATTATATTACGTAACATGGTTAACTACCCATGCATGTCATGTTTATATAATGAGATGTAAATATTTAACCAATATATTGGAGGGGCATTTATGATCCACCTATCACATTATTAATGAAAATAATATATAATATGTCTACTAGATCATAAAAAATCATCATATCATAAACCATTAAATTGGAATGAGACTTATAAATATTTTAGCTTCACATAACCCATGGAAAAGTAATGAGTATCATAAACATTTCAACATTTCCAGAAATCATAACACATGGAAAAAAAGAACATCATTCAAAAAAATATTCATCAGAAAAATAAACCATCCAAATAAATGAAAGCTATGGTTTCGTTGGATTGAACCTTGAGTAATGATAAGGTAATATAAAAATATTTCATCTTATATGTAAAGTTATTTTGAAAGATAACTTGTAACATTTATCTTGGAAAATTAATATTCTATTTTTAAATCATTTATTTAAATTAGATTTTATTGATATTTTAAGGAAATAATATTCATTCAAAATAAATAAATTAGTCTTGTAAAATAAGCTTATAATTATTGAGTGGTCAAGATGATGAAAATTTATTTTCATGCATGGCTTGTTGAAATAAATATTCCTTTCACATTTTCGGAAAAAATCTAGAATTAACATGTTTTGAAAAATATTAAATATTCGATGAAAAACATTTTATTAAAAAGTAAAAATAGGGTAAAATGTGATTAAAAATTATTAGATAGTAATAAATAATTTCTCTAATATATTTTTAGAATACATTTAAGTAAATGAAATAGGGTTTTCGACCAAAATAATGAAGAGAAGGACATTTTTTTATGAGCTCGAGTGGTAGAGACCATAAAGGAAAGAAGGATTGATTTCCATAATGTCATAAATATGGAAAAAGACACTATGGTTACTGTTTGAATACAATGGTAAAATACATTATGTGTGTAATGTAAGGGAATAATTCGATAAATCTATAATGAAAATTTATTGGAATGATGAATGTAATTAAATTTCATCCTAAAGATCCAATAGTTGTTTGTTCTCTTAAATGCAGGGAACATGGGAATTATTCATATCATTTCACTCTTCTAAATGTTAAAACCTTGAACAAGGAAGGATATATGATGAAATAATTACATGTATTTATATGTTTATTCCATAATTACATTATATAATTATTTTTACCAATGGTATTTTGGTTATAAGACTCCTAAAACACCTAATAGTTGTGTTTAATTTGGATGCATATTTTCATTATTCACATAACATTTAATTATAGAATCATGGATCTATGAATTTAAGAATGAACATAATCTCAAATTCATAAACACACATTTGTATATTTCAATTGATGGGAGTCTAATAATAAAATGTTTATTTTTGTAAATCATTTAAGGGAATAAAACCCATTGTATAGTTATATGTTTTAATGAAAATATTATTTAAGGAAGAATTACATTACATTTTTAGAATATGTTTTAATTTATTAGTAATCTATAGGGTTTACCATATCTTTTTTGTTGAGGTAATTATGTGTTATTTCAATATGGGAATGTTTTAGGAATTATAAAATTATTGTTTTGTAAAAATGATTTTTTCTGCATCCAGGGAAGGCCCCATATCTTAAACCCACAACCAATGCTCAATAAAGGTTTTGCACCAACCATTGTCAAATGAGATGTTCTAGTTAATGTGAAATATTGGATAAATTATTTTATAATTTAATTTTAATGATGAGCCAATGGTGTTATTATTGAGGTATACATAATAATGTATTATATCAGATACCTTTGTCTAACCATATTGATTTTGTAGATTCCTAAGAGACATATGGAAAGGCTTGTAATACTCATTAGGGTTATTATGATACAGTAATATTAAATCTTAGTTATTTAGGCATATAAAATTCATTTTTTGATATTTATATCAACGAGTAATGGAGGAATTGGAAATTGTTCAATGCACACCCATTGGATGAAATTATTCTTATGAAATTGGAAGGTATCATGTATGCATATTTCATTATATTCATAAATAGTAAAATAATTCCTAAACATTAAGAAAATGATCTAGAAACAAAAACATTATCTATTTACCTTCAAATTATTTGAATCAAATGGTCCATTCAATCATCATAGATTTATTGTTATGGGGTCCTTAACATTCCATTAATCATTCAATTCCAAATGATCAATGACCCCTCTAATTAACTATAATTATTTATGCTTTTTTACCAATCACCATATCATAAAATTCCTAAAATATTAGCATACTTAGAAATCTAGTTATGTGTTATTAGGTATTTTCATTTTCTACTTCCCTTTATCTAAAATTTAGAGGATTTTTTGTCAACCCTTTTTATGAGGTCGGTTTTCAATAGGGGAATTTTGAAATATAAAACCCTTAATTTCAAACCCATGATCAAATTGTGAGGATAATATTTTTTTTATATGGGGTGAATGTAACAGCTTGAAATTCTAATTTAATAACATTTTATTTTATATAGTATGTTACACATAACAACGTTCCATAATATCATATGAAATATTTTTCAATAAATTTAATCTCTTCGATAGCTTGTAGAACCCGTGACCCCAAATCTAGAATTATCACGATACAATATATAATTGTAACTAAGCCATGATATTGGAAAGTATTAAAAGTAAAAAATAAATTATGAAAATTGTAGGGTTTAAACTTGTAAAAAATTAACTTTATGTTAACTAATTATTAAATGTATAAGAATTATTTAAATGGAAGATAAACAACTTATGAAAAACTATGATTTTTCAAAAATATGATTTAGTCATGGTTTTCACAATTTTATGAAAAAAAAATTTATCGGAAATTTTTTTTGATAAAATGAACATCATTTTATATCATAAAATCCATATTATCTAATCGTGTATTTCTGAGTTTTTTATGAAATATCTCATTTCTCCATGATTAGTTAAAAATACTTATTTTGTTTTGAAATATGTCATTTAATTTAAATTATTTGAATTTATATATTATATATTATATTTATTTTAAAGTAAAATTAGATCAATAGTATTTTAATAAATATAGCTTCGGTAATTTTTTAAAATTTCATATTAAATTTTTATTATAAAATGTTTCATATTATTTATAATTTTCTTTTCTAAAACACCATTTCTCATCGCATATGTGGGTATAATATTAAATTAGATTCTTAAACTGTTGTGAGCTATATATTGAAAAATCGATTACATATATAGGAAAAACTATAATTTATATTTTATAATATGTTAAAAATATTGTTTCCAAAAAAAGGTTTTTGTGAATAGAAAAACATACTTACTATGGTAAAGGAAAAGTGGATTTACTAGGGAATAAACTAAAAAGATAAGGGTTGAAATGACTTAATAATAACTAATGACTTATTGGATTAACATATTAACATTTTATATTATACCTAATTTGAAGATAATGTTATTTTGATGCTTTTTTCTTGCGAATGAATTTACTATTTTCGATTCTTTTAGGATATTTATATGTAATTTCTAAGAGGGTTCCCTTTCTTGACACAAAAAAAATATAAATCACACCCTTAACATATCCACTCAAGGAAATGAATTTTTATGGAACAATACACGAATAAATTATGCTTAAAATACTTATACACAATTTTGAACATCTGGCCTTCTAAAAAATGAAACCCCTATGGTCTTAATGAGGCGATCAAAAGAGGGTTGCCTTTTATAAGGTTATTTTCTTAAAAATTATCTTTCGTATTCATTATTATATTTCTAATAGTTATTATTTATTGAAACATCCAATAAAATAACACCATTAAATACCATATAATGATCAGCTATTATGTTGATGAAATAATATTTATTCATCTCATCCTACACCAAATTGGGAATAAAATCATTGACCGTTTTATGGAGGACTACCATCTTAGGATCAGATGCAATTCATTTTCTATTACCACCATTAATGGATGGATATAATGGTGAATTTAAAAAGGTTCAATTATATTGAGGATATTATTTAACTTACGGAATTATAATATCCCATAATAATTCTTACATTCAATTCATTTTAAAATTAGATAATATCATTCGTATGTATTTTGGAATACAACCTCACGTAGCGATGTGATTCAATTTTCATGTATTCTTTGAATGGAATGTAATAAGTGTACATTTAATTAATAAATTTTATATATATGAGGTGTGATTTATTATTTATTATAAAAATATCACCATCATCCTAACCCTTTCATACATTAATGAAATGGTAACATTTCTCATGCATATGTACGTCATACTATCTCCAAAAATCGATGTGGTCCTTTCTCATTTTACAAATATCAGTAAAAATTCTATGAATATATCTAAAAAATAAATTATATTTAAACTATTAATATAAATATAGATATTATGGGTCTCTAAAATATGTGAAATAACCAGATCTTTTAGGATAAACCATACATTAGAAAACAAGGCAATTAATACCCAATACAAAAAAATTAATGAAATGTTATTATCAAATGGGTGGAAAATATTATAAGAGGACAACATATAGTAATATAAATATATATTTGGTTCTTGAATAAATTAATGAGATTCATAAAACTATTATAAATTATGTTTTACCTGTTAAACGAAAATGAATCTTGTGTTAAGAAACATTATCCCAATTTTCCATCATCAAGGAATATTTTATTATTGAGAACGTTATTTATTTTATATAGTATCATGAACCATATCTAGGGAACGTCCTATGACTAGCACAATCCCTCCATCCATAGGCTCAGGCATGAAACTAGAACCAAATTCGAATATCCAAAAAATGCAAGGCATTTTCTTTTAAACCTATAGACACAGACAAATCACAAACTGTAGAAAGGTAAACACTAAGTAAACCAAAACTATCACAAGAAAACTACTGAATGTATAGTACAACTGAAAACTATAAGGTTCTAGAGTAAAATCCCAAATATAGAAGAAAATTTACAGCTTCCATGGACATCGGCTCAAGACCTATCTAGAAGTTAGGTGGAGGATAGTCACCGATAGCTGTAGAATTACATCTTTTCCCACCCGTCACACTGAGCGCCACTTGGACCCAGTCCACCAATGTCTCTATCGAAGTGTCAATCACCTTCACAAGACATGAAACATGTGGTCGATGCTCGTATATGGGTGACTAACACAGTACTTAGTAGGGACCCCAAAACACAAAGGAAAGATAGCAAATCCAGACCACAATGAAAGATCAAAAACAAAGATAGATCACACTAGGTATAACTGAAATTATGAAAGAAATACTATCAGTCATTATAATGGTGAATTTGAAAAGCTGATGTAACTATCCTTGATGTGTACTATGGGTCTTCTAGGTCACACAGAGCCACTTCCCAATGTCGTTTTTCCAAGTCACAAAGAGCTTCTCCCCACAAAGGCCATCATAGATGGTCCACACAGGGTCTCTTATAGGTGGTCCACATAGGGCCTCTTATATCGGGTACACACATCACCTATTGTAGATTTTTTTACACAGATCCACTTTTATATAGTCCATATAGGACCTCTTATCATCTATGCCTACAGGGTCACTTAGTCCCGATCATGAGTAGTCTTCAGGTCGTAGCCAATAGCCGCATTCCCGCAAAAAGTTTGTTTGATTCTGGGATAATTCAGTCCTCATCCCATTCTTCAAATATCATCTTCAATATAAATATTCTTCTAACATTCCAAAAAACCTCCTCATCAACAGGGTTATAATGATGAAAACTTCTCGTCGATCAGGCGTATGGTTTGAAAGTTATGACCATTTTTCCGGAAAATGGGTCAGTTGGGTTTGGGTTTGATCTGACCCAACTGGAACATCTCGACACGAGTGTGGTTCCATTTTTCAGCTGACCAGATGGAAGGATTATTTTGGGTTGTGATCTATCTTTGAGGATTCAAGATCAATTCAAATATGTTGGTGTTCATCAATCTGTGGTCACAAATCCATTTTTCATTCTTGACATGTTTCCCAGAGTCTCTTTTAATTCTTAAATGGTTTTAAGAAGGTATGTTTGTCATTATTCATTCATCATCACTACCCACCAATGAATAAAATTAATTCCATGATTGTGCCAAAAATCATGCATTTCTTGTTAGGATATTAGCTAATGAATGTGAATTATCATTTCTGTTACACTGAGTTGCATCATCGTTACACTGAATCATTAATGAGGATTATTAATTTGATTTATCATCACTGTTGCGCTTCCCTAGATTGATAACATGCCACTTCTCATCAGTGAAGAAAAAAATAAAATAAAAATTTAAGTTATTTTATTTTTCATCCAAAATCTCTAAAAAATAACTTTTTCCCTCAACTCGAGACAGTCAAGGTTAAGTCCTTCATAAGAATAACATCTCACTTTGAACCCAATGGTGGTATTATATTTATAATCCATGTTAATATATGTAATTTATGAGGATTAAAAAAATATTTACTAAAATTATTTATTTACAGTTACCTCAAAAAAACCAACTCTCACAGCCAGCTCGCACCAGCCGATATTTGGCTTCGCCTAAGGGAAACATACACTAAAAAACACAGTGGTACCATTAGATATCCAATCCCTGATACAGTTTATGAGTTATATGATTTTTAAAATAAAATAACTTCATTCAATTATATTATTTATGGAAAAAAACTACTTTCCAAAATTGATCCATGTCAGCCAATGTTAGGATCTTCCAAAGGAAAACATATCCTCATGAGCTCATCTGAGTCTTAGATTGTCAATCTGAGTCACAATTCGTGAGTTATATGGATTTGAAATGTAAATTAATTTTACTTAATAATTTAATTTACTCTTATACCAAATTCTTCTTTCACACAGGAGGCTCGCATCGACTAAAAATAAGTTGCGACTAGGATAAAATCACCATCCTGAATGAAACAGTGGCTTCTGAATTCTTATCCAAGCACCATTTTTAATAGTTAATTATCTTTTTCACAAAAACTTCTCTTGCATGAAATTTTGAACTTAGCATTTATCGATAGATCATTCTGGGCATTTTGGGCCTCAGAATCACATGTCGTCTCAGTGCATGGTCTCAATATAATCCCATTTAATTAATAAAAACATTGAATTCCATGGTAATACATTACTCCACCCATTTATGGATTTACCTCCTCATAAACCCAAACAAGTGATAATAGAAAATAGTGGGTTGTGTGAAAAAATATAAGGCTCCCGCTCCCACGTTCTCTCTTGGAGGTTCTCGTGCTACCAACGGACACTCACCCAGGTAATCAATCATCCCAGAATGATCCTCTCCTATGGATCCTCTATCTCCACCAGTTACCCCCTAAATGTTTCCCCATTTTCAACCTCAATATCTCTGTGGTTGATGATGTGAGATGAATCATGCACTTATTTTCTCATCTGGGATGCGTGGAAGATGTCATACACCCTCTCTAACCGCGAAAGTAGAGCCAAGCAATTTTCCACCTCTCCCATTCTTTGTAGTATCTGGAAAGGACTGATGGTCCTTAGAGATAACTTTCCACCCCTTCCAAATCTATGTATTTCTCATCATGGAGAGACCCATAAGAATATGTTGTCCCCCTCTTCGAACACCAATGTTCCTTTTCACCTTTCCTCATATGAATCTTATCAGCTCTGTGTATTCTTCATACATCCTCAGATGACCTGAACCTTCTTAGAAGTAGCCTATACCATCTTCGGACCCATGAGTGCTGAATCCCCTAGGTTTGTATAGTATATCAGTGAATATCATGGTCGCCTATATAGTACCTTGAATGGATCAATACTGATGATGATGTTCTATCTTTTGTAGTACACAAAATCCACCAGTGGTAAGTGGCCCTCAAAAATGTGACAAAAATCAAGAATTCAACCATGAATCATTTCTTCCAAGGTATATATGGTCTACTCTGTAAGACGATCATTATATGACTGAAAGGCTGTTCTCATATGTAACTGAGTCCCAAAATAGTCAATCAATCCCTACCAAAATAGATATGTAAGTCATGTGTCATGATCTGAGACTATTATTGATGGGACTCCATTGAGTCGAACTATCTCCTTAACATAGAGGTGTCCCAAGATCTCTATTGAACCTTGCTCTCATGTGGGTAAAAGGTGGGTGAACATGATGAGTATGTATACAATAATCTAGATGCTATTGTTACCCCTAGGTGTACTTAGTAATCCCAGCACAAAGAACATTGTTATCTCATCCAACTTCCAATCGGGTACCTTGTGTGGTTGTATCAATAGTATGGAAACCTTGTAATCAACCTTCACTTGCTGGAATGTGAGGCTTCTATAGACAAAATAAACTATGGAATTATTCATCACTGGCCACCAGTACTGATTTTAGTGGTCTTGGTACTTCTTCTCCACACTTGGATGTACCGCTAAAGGAGATGTATGGAAATACCTCAATAGTTCCTCACGTTACACCACTGGTACAACAGTGTGTCCTATGAAAATGTTGATGTGTTCCCCACAATTCAAATATCCATTAGGGGATTTATTTATGGAAATCTAGGATTGTATAGTCTCACAGCTAGAATCTATGAGTTGTGCCTTCCTGAATAGATGTAATAGTGGACGAGAAACTATCATCGACTGATGAAAAGTTGCACGATCTCTATCCAAAAAGGATACTTGAAAAATGGAAAAATACTATGAGGCCTCGTTAAGTAGTTGCAGACTAGATCTTTTACTGAGGACATCTTCTACCACATTCAACATCCCATTTGTATAGAATATCTTGAAGTCATTGTCCTGGATGAACTCTAGCCAATGTCGTTGTCTCATATTCTGATCCTTTTGAGAAATGATAAACATGAGACTCTTGTCGTCAGAGTAGTTAATGAATCATTCACCCTTATGGTAGTGTAACCACATCTTCAGTATAAAGACTACTATTTCCCACTTAAAGTCATAATTTACAATGTTATACTTATGCGGTATCAACTGTCATGAGCTATAAGAAATCATTGCATTCCCCTACATTAGGACACAACCATGCTTAGTTCTTGATGAGTCACATTTCACCACATAGTCAAATCCCTCATCTAGAAATTTCAATATAGGTGGAATTTTAAACATATGCCTCATGTTCATAAAGCTCTATTGGAATCCTTCTATCCACACAAATGGTTTTTCCTTCTTCATCAATGCCATCATGGGTGTTTCCACTATTGAGAAGCCATGTATGAACCTTTGATATTACCCATCCAAGCCAAGGAAACTCTGCGCCTTGGTAACAGTCTTGCGTGGCTCCCAAGAAAGAACTTCCTTGATCTTCACTAGATCCACCACAAATCTAACCTATTAGATTACATGTCCCAATAAATCAAACTTTCGTACCCAGAACTCACCCTTCAAGAGAATTCTATAAATATGGTGCTCTTAGAGTGCCCTCAGAACCATCCCCAGGTGTATCGCATGCTCATCCTCAAATGATGAATACACCAAGATGTCATAAATTAAGACCACTACAAACTGGTCTATCTATATCTATAAGATCATGTTCATGAGTCTCATGAAAATTGATTGGGAATTAGTCACAACAAACAACTTCTCTAAATACTCATAGTGGTCATAGCGACATCTGAAATTTATCATCAAGATTTCCTTAGCTCGTACTCAAAGCTGTTGATAGCCTGATCTGAGGTCTATCTTCAAGATCCATCTTGCTCAATTCAGCTAATCAAAGGGTTCATCAATCCTCAGTAGAAGATACTCGTTCTTCATAGTCACCTAGTTTATGCATTATAAATCCACACATATCCTATATCTTATATCTTCCTAATTGGAAAAAAACACTAGGGATGTCCATGGTGAAACATTAGGCTTTACGATCCCCTTCCACTATAAATCATCCAACTGTACCCTCAGCACCTAGAGCTCTAAAAGACCCAATCGATATGCAGGTGTCGATATTCGAGTCTTCCCAGGGTATAGATCAATGCACATGTCTACCCCTCTGTCAGGAGGTAGTCCTGGAACATTCTATGAAAAGTCTTCCTCATACTCTTCCACCACTTAAGGGAACTGAAAACTCAAAACATCAGCTGCTACGCAGGTAATGATTGTTGCATGATGAAAAAAAATCCCCGGTCCTCTAGCTCCATGTGCCTAGTGTAGGCCACAATGGGGTGGTGTAACATGTCGAAATGTAAAACACCTAATACTACTATTCGAGCTCCTCTGCCACATCTACTACCCTATAGTAGGATCGTAGATAGAATATCCATCTGGTCATGTGGAGTCATCACTAAGCGGTAGACTAGCATCCCTGCCTCCAACCAATCCTTAGAAACCATAGGATATATCTCTACAATTAACATGAAAGGTCCCTCTCACTAGAACTTATGTTAGGAAATAATACTACAAGCTTCCTCTACTAGTATTGTTGTGAGTAACTATTATCTAACGGGTTGTTGTATCACTGGGACACCACATGAATGTTTAATCTCGGCCCAGAGTCCCTATGCTGAATCCTTGTCACTCTGTGGTCCATCCTTATTATCACGCATTTGAATCCTAGTTGTAAGTCTACATGGAGGCATCTTGAAAGAAAGTCAAGATGAAAGAAGGTTAATATATTATACCTGGTGAGCTAACTCTGACTGAGAAAGATCACGGGAAAATATTCTAAGATGCATGAAACCAATGTTTTCATGTACCATGTTAGAAAGCAGAATTCAGGGTCCTGGTGAATGGACATGTCGGTCTTCACACCAATACTCGACTCCATGGAATGAAAATAGAGCTAAAAATAGTTAACACTATTTCCCCATGAAAATTATAGTTTTTTAGTTCTTATAGTAAAACCGACCTAGCCCAGATACAACTTTTTCATGACCTGTCCACCAATGCTCGTGTTGTGACTACCCCAAGCCCACCTTCCATAGGCTAGGGGCAGGTGACTAGAATAAAAATAGGCATATCCCAACAAGGGAAGGAATACGCCTTTAAATCTTTACACACGTACACAAAAAAAAACTACAGAAATGTAAACAAAAAGTAAACCGCAACTCTCACAAGACAACTACTGAATGTACAGTACAACTTAAAAGTAAACTGAGACAGAATACAAGCCTAAATATACATGAAAATGTACATCTGACATGTTCCATCTACTAAAGACCTACCCGGAGGGTATGTGGAGGATAGTTATTGGTATCCATAGAATTATGTCTCGTCCGTCCTATCTCACTAAGTGCGACATTGACCCATTCCACCAAGGTCTCCATAAAAGCATTGACCACCAACACGACATACAAAATGTGCGAGCGAAGCCTATGCACGGTTGAGTAACACAATTCTTAGTAAGGACCCCAAAAAATAAAGGAATGACCACAACGCAAGACCACAAGACAACATTAGAATGAAAAGGCATCTCACACCTGGTATAACTCAATGTATGAAAAAAAGACTATGAGTCGTAACACTGAATACTTAGGGATGAAAAGGTACTCATCCCTGAAAAATACCATGTGTCTATTGGTCCACATAGATCTTCTCCCCACTGTGGGTCTTCTGGGTCACACATAGAGGCTCCCTACATAGGCCACCATAACTGGTCCACATAGGTATTCTTATTGCTAGTCCACACAGGGACGATTATAGCTAGTTCAGACAACGCCGCTTATAGTTAGATCACCCAGAGCTGATTGTAGCTGGGCCACATAGGGCCTCTAATAATTTAGGTCCACAAGGTCAGTTACACCCACTTTTCAGCAGTCTTCAGGTCTCAACCAGCCGTAGGAGTCCCGCAGATAACGTGATTATTCCAAGATAATACACACCTCAATCTATTGTTCTAATTTCAACGTCCATGAAAGCCTTCTTATATCATTCTAAAAGAACCTCCTTTTCATTAGTGTTCCAACAAAGATAACGGCTCATCAATATGGCATACAGTTTGAATGTGATGAGCATTTTTCGAAAAGGGGTTGGTCTAGTCCGGCTCTAATCCAACCCGTCCCGACCCAGGGTTCGGCGAACCGACCTAGTCTGGATCAAAACCAGCCAGTTGCGTTGTGGATTAGGTCGACTAGGTGTTTTGGCCCACGGGGTGGGCCGAATCACCTCTAGCTAGGATGCCATCTACTGTTCGACCTGTGCCACAATGTAGAAGGATGAGGTCGGCCACCCCTATCCAACACATGGTCCCATAGGACTGTGTGCCTATGAAAATCGTGGACCAATCCTACAACATTGAAGGGAGGTTGAGTTAGTCTCCATCAGCTGCTGGCCGGTGTTCTGGAAACCCCTACCATACCACCGCGACCCCAGGTGGCCATGACATCAACCTTGGCATGCCATCATGGTGCGTCGATGGTATCTTCCACAGACCATTGGGTCCACTCCAGTGGTCTGTTTCTCGAACCACATATTCCCTAATACTGCTCAGGTCACCGACTTCCCATATACGACCTTGAGGATATATTTTGGACAATTGAAAAGTGCAGTCATGGAGATTACGAGAATTCCTAAAAATTAAGGAATCCGAGGCCTGTTCGTGTTGGATCAATTCATTCACATTAGAATTTTGAAACAAATGAATAGGATATTTTTATTATATCATTAAATAAACCTAATGAAATCCCAAAGATAAAATGCCCTCCCATAAGAATGAGCGACCCACAGATCAATATGTTCTTTGGTGGATCCATGTTCATTGTTTTAGAAAGAAGAACAGGGAATTCAAATTCTCAAAAAGAAAAACCGCCACCAAGAGAAGCTTCAATTAGAGAGAAGGATCATTGGTGGTGGTGAACTGTACATAGGGAATCACACTTTTTTTTAAGCCATTGATATTCATTGATCTACCATCCCATACCCATTCATCATTCTTGATCTGCAACCCAACATCGCAAGCAATTATTCAAAGTGTAGAAGATGGTGAATTCGTTGATCAACATTCATCCTCAACATCCACCAAATATCTATATAATTCCAGGATTATTCCATCAATCCTGCATTTATTGTTAGGATATTAATTTTCAAATGTGAATCAATATTTCTGTTATGCTGCATTGCCACATCGTTAACTTACACTTTAACATGATTCAATAATGAGATTTATTGTTGCTTCATCACTATGCCATAGTGCTAACACGCCACTACCTAATGATGAAGAAAACAAACAAAATTACCTTTTATTTTAATTTATGATTTTTTTATAATGTCTAAAAAATAACATTTTCCATTGAACTGCATCAGTTGAAGTTAATTCCTACTTAATGAGGACCTCTCATTATGAACTCAAAGGTGGTATCAGATTTTCAATCTGAGTTACCATTTGTAGGTTATGAGGATTAGAATATAAAATAACATTTATTTAAATTATTTTATATACAATTATGTCCCAAAAACAATTATTTGCAAAAAGCTCATGCCATCCGATGTTAGGCTCTACCTAACAAAGTCATAACTTAACAAATTGAATTGTTCTATCGTATTTCCAATCTGATTTACCATTTATGAGTTATAATTATTTGAAAAAATTATAAATTCATTAAATTATTTTATTTACAGCCAAAAACTACATTCCACAGTTGACCTTCTCCAGTCAATGTTAGGATCTACCTAAAAAAAGTATACTCTTGAGAGCTCAACAGTTATCAAAAATTGTCAATCCATGTCACCCTTCGTGAGTTATAAGTATTTAAAAAACAAAATAATTTCATTTAATTATTTCATATATAGTTTTTCCATTTTCTGGATTTCTCAGTAGATTCCCACACTGACTAAACATAAGTCATGCATAGGATAAAACTTCAATCTTTGAGGCAATAGTGCCCTGATATTTTTGATCAGGAAACCCATTTAAGAGTTATTCATTTTTCATAGGAAGACCACTCACACAGACTATTTAAAACATCATATTTTTTAATGGATCATTCCATGATGTTTGGGCATCAGAATCACATTTTATCTCAGTACATAGTCTTGAAATAACCCCATTTAATTTTTAAAAAACTATTCATGAAATTTCTTGGTATTACATTACTATCCCCTTTACCGAATTACATTTTTGTAATCCCAAACAAGGGTTAATCAATAAAAAAGGTACTGAGCATGAATCTGAGCCTCCATCTCCCTGGTAAACTTTGAAGAATTCCCCTGATAATAATGAACAAGAACTAAAGGAATTGATTGTCCATATAGTATCCTTTATTTTTGAACTTCTATCTCTACCAGGTGACCGTCAATGTTACCCCATCAGCAATCTCCATCTCACTATGTTCGATGATGTGAGAAGTGTCATGAACATGTCTCCTTAGCTGGGATATGATGAAGATGTTGTGTACCCTCTCTAACTGTAGTGGTAGATCCAAGCAGTACACCACCTCACTTACCTTACGCAGTATCAGTAAAGGTCTGATAAACCTCATAGATAACTTGTCGACCTGGATAAATCATTGTATCCCTCATCACGGAGAGACCAGAAGGAAAACATGGCCCCCTCTTCAAACTATATGGGTATCTATTTCCAATCATCATGGGGCTCATGTTGGATCTTTCTAGTCTTTGTCTACTCTCTGATTACTTTCATCTTCTTAGTGGTAGCCCGTTCTATCTTTGGACACATGAGTGTTGACTCCCCAGGGTCCGTCTAGCATATCGGTGAATTTCATGGCCATCCGTATAGTTCCTAGAACGATTCCATACTGATGATGGAGTGTTATATATTGTTGTATGATAACTCAATTGGTGCTAGTTAGACCTCCCAATAGAAAGAAAAATCAAGAATTCAAGCATGAATCAAGTCCACCAAGGTCTGTAGAGTCTACTCCATCTGACCATTAGTCAATGGGTGAAATGATGTGATCAAGCATAAACATGTCCCAAAATCCTCTTATAATCCCTACCACATCCAATATTTAAAGAATGTGTCATGTTATGGGACATTGGTAGATGGGTATCTGTAGAGTTGAACTATCTCCTTCACCTAAAGTCCTCCCATTATTTCTACTGAACCCTGCTCTCGAATGGGTAGGAAGTGGACCATCATGGTGAGTTAATCTACGATCGTCCAGATGGTTTTGTTCCACATGAACTTATGTGGTAATCCAATCAAGAAATCTATTGATATTTCATCCCATGTACACTCTTTTACCTCAAGGGTTTCTGTCAAACATGTTGGAACTTGGTCCTTGGCCTTCACTTTGCTGACAAGTGAGGTATCTAGATATAAACTCGGCCACTGACATCTTCATCCATGGAAACCAATACTAATGTCAGATGTCCTGGTACCTCTTCTCAAAACATGTATGTACCACCAAAGGATATGTATGGAATCCTCTCAATACATCTCTAGTAACGCCACTAGTACAACATTGTGTCCTTTGGAAAGAATGACTTTCTCCCCACATTTCTAGAACCCATCAGGGGCACACCGTATAGATGTCCGGGAATGTTTTGTCTAACTAAAAGCATCTTCGAGTTGTGTTTCCTTGACTCACTCTATGATTAGAGGTGAAACAACCATCGACTGAAGAAAATCGACTTCATCTTTATCCAAAAAGGACATCTGAAGTAAGGCCATCTTCTCTGAGGCATTGTTCAATAGCTGTGAACTCGATCACTTGTCGAGAGCATCTTCCACTACATTCCCCTTCCCATGTGTATAGACTATATCGAATTCATAATCCTGAATAAACTCTATCCAACACCGCTGTCATAGATTTAGATAATTTTGATAATATATAACCTTGAGACTCTTTTTGTCATATTATATGATGAATCATTCTCCCCTAAGGCAGTGTCACCAAATCTTCAATGTAAATTCTACTATTTCCAACCCAAGGACATAGATCACGTTTTTATTCTCATGTGGTCTCAACTGTCGTGAGCCATAAGCAATCACTACTTTCCCAAAAATTAGGAAAAAATAAATCATGGTTCGTGATGCATCATAGTACACCACTTAGTCAGAGCCCTCATCTGTAAACCTCAAGATATTTTCACTCATCAAGCTCCTCCTCAACTGCCAAATTCTCTTAAGGAATCCTTCTATCCACAAGATGTTTTTTTCAGCTTCGTCAATGACATCATGAGGGCTTACACTTTAGAGTAGTTTGGTAAAAAAATTTGATAGTACCTAGCCAACCCAAGGAAACACCGCACCTTGGTAACACTCTATGGTAGCTCCCAAGAAACCACCCCCTTATCTTCACTTGATCAAAGACAACACTAGCCCTTGAGATGACATGTACTAGGAAATGGAAATTTTATACCAAGAACACAACCTCCGAGAGATTTCGATAAAGCTGATGCTCTCGGAGTGTATCTAGAACCATACACAAGTGTACCGTGTGCTCCTCATCAAACCCTGAATACACCAAAATGTCATCAATAAAGACCACTACAAACCATTATAAGTACATATAAGAAGATACTTTTCATGTTTCCCTTGAACAATTCTGGGGAATTCGCCATGACAAACGAAATCACTAATTACTTGTAGTGGTTGTAGTGACACATGAAATCCATATTCGAGATGTATTAATATCGTACATGAAGTTGGTGATAACCTGATCTATGGTCTATCTTTGAGAACCATTTCACTACTTTCAGTTGTTCGAAGGGTTCATCAATACTTATTAAGGATCTGTGTTCTTCAAGGTCACCTGGTTTAGAGTTCAAAAGTCCACGCATATCCTCAAGATTCCATCTTCATTTGTAGAGAAAAACACTAGGGTAGTCCTTGGAGAAACACCAGGGCTTACAAACCCCTTCCTCTTCAAATCCTCTAACTATACCCTCAACACCCGAAGCTCTACGAGGGCCATTTGAAATTCAGGTGTAGATATCAGTCCCATATCGGGGTACATATCAATAAAGAAGTCTACCCATATATGAGTTGGATCTCTTGGAAAATCCTCTAAAAATACATCCTCGTACTCATCCAACACTATAGGGAACTAACAACTCAAAACATATACTACTATGTAGGTAAGGATGGATGCATGTTGCTACCCCTTCCCATGTCCTCTAGCTCCCTGAGTCGGGTGTAAAACATATTTGGATGGTGAAACATGTCAAAATGTATACCACCTCATACTTCTCTCCTAAATCCTCTACCACATATTCCTCCTTGTAGATGTCTCTTGGATAGACCTTTCATCTAGTCATGTGGCGTCCTTACTAAGAGGGAGACCTACATCACAACCTCCATCCAATCCTCGGTGACCTGAGGATATTTCTCTCATATGAAAATGGGAGTCCCCTATCACCAGAACACATGTATGGAACTGAGCCTATATAAATTCACTACTGGTAGTGCCGGATGTAATAGTTGACCAATGGTTGGTGTTATTTCTGGGACATTTTCTGAAGTTACCATCTCAGGCAACAATCCCTCTACCGAAAATCCTCAACAATCTACGGACCATGCTTGTGGTCACACACTAGAATCCTAGATGGTTTCCTACAAGAAGAAATATTTAAATAGAATCAAGATGAATCAATGTCAATAGATTATACCTAGTGAAGTGACTCTAACATAGAATGATCTCGAGAAAACAGTCAATAGATGCATGCCACCACTGTTTTCATGTAATGAGTCGGAAAGAATAATCCAGGGTACTAGTGTATGTATACGTTAGCCACCACACCATCACTTGAATCCACGGCCTGAAAACCATACTAAAACACATAACACTATTACCCCCCTAAAATTTATAGACTTTTAGTTATTTTGGTAGAACACAATTTCATCGGATACCAATTTTTCATGACCCGTCCCCAAGGGCTCATTCAGTGACAACCCCAAGCCCAACTTCCATAGTCTAGGGGATGTCGACTAGAACCAAATAGGGATATCACATAAATGGAAGGTAGTTTCCTTTAAACCATTTCACATGCGCACAACACAAAACGTTGGAAGGTAAACTCTTTGTAAAAAAACTGTCACAAGAGAACTACTTAAAGTACAGTATAACTGAAAGGTACAGGGGGCCAGAATACAAGATCAATTCAGAATGAAATGGTATAGTTTCCATGGTCCATCTAGTTAATCCGTTCCTGGAGGGTATGAGGAGGATAACTACCAATAGATGGGGGAAGTATTTCATGTCTATCTCGTCTCAAGAAGCACCACCTGGCCCTGGTCCACCAAGGTCTCAATCAAAGCATTGATCAGTTATATGGGACACAACACATGAAGACAAATCCTGTGTAGGGGTTAGTAATACATTAATTATTAGGGACCCAAAACATAGTGTAATAACCATAGATCAGGACCACACATCAATATCACAAAGCAATGATAGCTCACACCAGGTTTAACAGAATGTATGGTAACCAATACTATCAGTTCTAACAGTGAATTCCATAGACTATGGAGGTACTCATACATTCTTAGTATAGTGGGTCTTCTAGGTCACACAGAGCTTCTCACCAACAAGGTAATTCGGGGTCACACAGTGTCACTCCCCACTTTGACCATCAGAGCTGGTCCACATAGGGCTGCTTGTAGCTTGTCCACAGAGGGCCGCTTATAGCTGGTCCACATAGGGATGCTTATAGCTAGTTTACACAGATCCAATTGTAGATGGTTCACACAGAGAAGGTTGTACCTATTCCACAATATCTCTCTTATAATCTATGTCATCAGGGCCATGTAGTCCCTCTCGTCATCAGGATTTTAGTCTCATCCAACCGCAGGATTCTCAAACGTAGTGCACTTGATTCTGAGATAATACTCACCTCAATCCATTAATCTAATTTTAAAATCCATTAAATACTTTTTTGAGTATTCCAAAATAATCTCCTTGTTTTGAGGGATAGAATTCCTCAAACGGATCGTTAATCAGGTATACAATTTGAATGTTATGATCATTTTCGAAAAAGGGGTTGGCGGGGTCTGCGTACGGTCCGACCAAGGAAGACCAAACCAACCCAATCTTCCACATTTCCAACAAACCGACTACGTCGGACATGGTCTAGATTTGAACCAGCCCATGGGCTTATGAGTCCCGCCTTCAATGCAGGCCGACGAACCTCATACCACCATGCTCTACTGGATTACTATCCCCCAACCTATATTCTATGAGGCGTGGCATCTGGCTTGTCCCACCACGTGGAGGGATGAGGTTGACTACCCCTTATCCCACATGTGGTAACCACTTACCATGAGACAATTCTTATTTTGGGCCTCTCATCTAGCTTGGTCGGGTGGCTGTGTCTGTCTACCCTAGCTACTGGAAAACATTCAAGAGGCCCCTGCCGCACTGTTGTGGCCCCAGATTTTTAGGGACTCTTCCTTGGAGTGACATCATGGGGAACTACCACCCACCCACAGCTTCCGCCGGTCACCAAACCGTAGATAGTATCTTCTGGGGACCAATGCGTTTGCTCAATTGGACTGTTTCTCGAACCATTTGTGCCCCTAGAATTATCGAGTATCAGCCTTCCTTGATATGACTATGAGGTTTCCCTACCTTTGATTCCAAGGTGCAGAAACAATGATCAGAGGAGTGCCAAATGATGGAGGAATCAAGTCCTTTTTCATGATTTCCTGATTCCTCTATGTTTCAGTTTTTGAAACATGAAAATCGGAGATCACGGTTCCGTCAACAAATGACTCCAATGCAATCCATGATATAAAAAACCCTCCTATAAGAACGAGCAACCCATATGTCAAAATGTTTGTGGGTTTATCTGTATTCATTGTTTTAGAAATATGAATGGGGAATTAAAATTACCAAAAATATAATCCCCTACCTAGTGTATCTCTAATGGAAGGGAAGGCTTGTTGCTAGTGGTGATTCATCCAATGGTATTCACTACCCATTCAAAGTTGTTGGTGTTCACCGATCTCCGGTCCCCAATCCATTCTTCATTCTTGATCTGCATCCCACCATCGATAGAAATTCATTGAAGGGTGGAAGAAGGTGAGTTTGACATTCTTCTTCGCCACCCATCGAAGTCTCAGAGCAATTCCAAGATTGTGCCAACAATCCTTCATTTCTTATTAGGCTATTTATTTATGAACACGAACTAGTGTTTATATTACACTACATTGCAGCTTCATTATGTTGACTCATTAATGAGGTAAATTAATGATATTCATCATTTTTTATCGCTACCTCATAGCGCTGACATTCCACTTCTCAAGGATAATGAAAAAAAAAACTTTTTATGTTATTTTACTTTTTCAAAAAATTTTGAAAAATAAATTTTTACCTTAACTCACCTCGATCAAATTTAAGTCCATTAAAAGAATAAAAGCTCATTAAGAACACAACGATTGTCTGAAATTTTTAATAATAATTACCGTTTGAGAGTAATAATGATTTTAAAAATAAAATCACTTTTTTTTAAATTTTTTTATTTATGGTTACGTTCCAAAAGCCAACATGCACAACCTATTGACATAAAAATAACTTTTCATGTTAAATAAATTTATTTTATTGAGTAATAAGGATTTGAAAATAAAATGAAATTACTCAATTGTTTTATTTACAGCCAAAAACTACATTCCATTTTTGATATGCACCGGTTGATATTAAGCATTATCTACGGAAATAATACCCTCATGAGTTCAATGATAGTATAATATTTTCAATCCGAGTATCCGTTCGTGAGTTATAATGATTTGAAAAATAAAATAATTTTATTTAATAATTTTATTTACGATTATGTCATTTTTGGGTTTTCTCATTAGGGGCCTATTCCGAATAACTTAAGTGGAACCTATGGTAAACATGCCAACCTGAACGTAATGGGGCCATCATTTTTTGATCTAGGGACCCATTTAATGGTTATTCAAATGTTTTAATAATTCCACTCACACGCGCTATTCAAAACATAACATTTTTTACGGATTATTCCAGGCACTCTGGGACTCAAAATCACAAGTTGTCCCAGTACCTAGTCTCAAAATAATCCCATTTAATTTTCAAAAATATATATCTAATTCTGGGTTATTACATATTTCTTACATAATACCCATTTTACATATAATCTCATGAATCCCTCAAATATCATGGTATCTGATTTTATAATTTGAATTAGTTCATCGTAATGTATTTTACAAATATGTTACCAACTTTCAAGATACATCATATCATTTTCTTCTCATTGAGGGATATTGTAATGTTATACACTTAATTTCTCTCATATAGTGTAAATATTATCCTTTTTTATATGAAATAATGAATCCATCATACATATGTTTATTTTAATTTTCAATTTTTATTATTTCATCAATACTTATGTTACATGTAAGTTACCATGTGGTATTGGACTTCATCTAAATTTCTCACCATTAAGTAACTTTATAATGTAATTCCCCTAATATTTTTTGTATGTGCTTATTATAATACATTGAAATTTAATATTCTTATTACATTATAATTACAGGAATTTTATGTTTCAATTTGATTTATATATTTTGATGTTATTTGAATTGAAAATTACCATGTAGTGATGAATTTTATAACACAATTTCATTTCATTGGGTTATATTAAATCTCCATGGTCTTTTTAATTCTTCGATTATGTTTTTAAATACTTATTACTATATTTTTATTAATTTTTATGTGGTTTTTCATTTGATACTCATAATTGATTCATCGATTATTTTACTCTCAATGTTATGATCTTTTTATGGTGTTATTTCACAATCCCATTTTAAACAAGATTGTTTATAATTGAATTTCATCCTTAAGAAATTATTTGATATTTTTGAAATAAACCCATTAGATTTTATTCTCATATATTTAATAATGATTTTTAAATGTAACATGTACCATTTTAGACTCTTTTATAATAAAAAATTCATCTAAAATATTTTCTATAAAAGTTTACATCATTTATATCTTCAGTAGAAAATAATTTTTATTTAAAAACTAGTTTTTCTAATAATTTTTAGAAAAAATCTTTAAAAATCCATATGATTTATTTAGAAACATGAAACCATGAAATAATATTTATAAAAAAATGAAATTAATTTTCCTGTTTTTTCCATACAAGTCCATGTCTTTATTTATTGAAAATGTAGAATGAATATATTTTATCTTATATATAATATAGGGTATTTCCAAATTTTTCAAACACTCCACATTTTAAAACATAATATATATGTTTATAATGTAATTTTTCTAGAAATATAATTTAGAAATTAGTTGTGATCAAATTCTATAAATATAGATATTTTCAATATGATGCATATATTTTCATTAAGAATAGTTTTGATGATATTTTAGGGTATTTTTATTCAACAGCTATAAACAATATTATCTAACTACAATATATTGAGTATATATATTATTAATACCAATCCTATTTATCATATGGATGTTATATTATTATTTAGACTAAGGATTGTATTGACATACACACCATTGATTCATTTTTTAAGACATTTAATATCCCTTATATTTTTCACTTTCTAATAATCATTGGAAATAAAATATACCCTAAATATCTATAATATTTACCATGGATAATATTATTTCAAAAACTATATCTCATTCCTAGATATGTTTTTTACACTGAAATCGATCTGAATGATTGGAGAAATATTGATAAATCTATATTAATAACTCAGTAAAGATATTTTTGGACAAGTCATATATTTCATAAATTAAATCAATTACATAATTTGTGGGGAATTATTTGAATATATAGATATATGTAGGTCTTATATATTTATTTCACCTCGATGCATCTACAGTCTCACGAGGAAAATTAGTATGGTAGAATTAAATAGGATTCTACCTATTTCTTTATATAGTCTTATGAAATGTCTTGATTGAAGATCTATAATGTCTGTAATAACACATCCTACAATGATTATATATTTACTTGATTTTGTGTTAATATAGTATTATGCATGATATATTGGTAATGATTTTATCTCTAGATGCATTTAATTACCTGTTTCTGATTAAATGGAATGTTTTTTCTATTATTTACCCTGATGTATTTATTATTCTTCATATAATAAGGATAATCAAGTTTTTGATTCTATATAATGTCTGATTTAATATTTACATATCCATATAGATTATTCGATAGTTATTTTTCTCAAATTATAAATGAAAAATCTATCTTTATGTTAACCTAACTGAGAATTTTAGTTCACACTTGTGTTCTTCCCAGTCCCAAGAATCAAGGAATTATACTAATAATGACATGAAACGATATTCTAAATGGAATAATTATATTCATGAAAATTAATTATATCAAAATTTCTATATTCAAATGTTATATGAGAATCATTTATGCATCTAGTATTCAAAGAATACAAACCAATTCAATCCTTCGGGATTTTATTCCTCATATCATATGTATTTTGATAAAGTATAAACCATATTCGTGTTTCTAGTGTTGCAGTCCTTACAAACACAGTTCCATAACATTATTAATCCTTCATTATTAATATTTATGTCACGAAAATCTCTAGAATTATTATATATCTCTAAATAATACTTTTTCCCATATTTAATATTCAAATTGTTATATTTTTTAATAATAATTTATTAGAGACAATATTTCTCCCTTCCATCAATATTTCTAGATCCATCCATTTAAAACCATGAAATATTGGATTTGTTGTGATTATCAAAATGGGTAATCTAGAATGATTGTTTTGACTCAAAAAATCAGCCACCTTATTTTATCCCTTAGGGTGATGATTTATTTAGTATTCAAAATATTTAACATGATCTAAAAATATTCTCTGGAACGTGTTTATCAATTTTTCTTTGAATATATATTTTAAACATTTCTGATAAGTGTCGATTTAAAATTTTAATCCGTAATGATAATTCCACCATATCTAATGTGAGAAAATAAATAAATAAAACTCCAAATCCTAATTCAGGTAATTTAAATCATTGTAATTGAATTATTTGGAATCATAATCAATAACCATGTCATTATATAGTAGATTGAATCACAATAAATTCATGTTTTCATCAGTATATTTTCAATAGGAGTCTCTACTATGGAGTAATGAATTCATAGGTGTATTAACTAATCTAATCTTCACATCCATGAAATTTTATTCACATTCATACATCAAAAGGAACATGCATCCCTTCCATGTCACCTTGAATAGTTGATATGATATTCTTGAGGAATAATGCACAAATCATTAATAATATCTTTCCAAACAAATAAATATTCAAATATCAGCTACTGTGATTGGCATAAGAAGAATTTAAGCAACCTATGTCTATGATGGATCTATCTATAAATGATCACATGCATTATCTATCACATAAATGAAACATATTCTATAATTACTTTAGATATTGTAAAATTTTTCTTTATTTCTTAATTTCTTTGGATAATCAGTATAGTTATCAAGTGATCTTTATGATAAGTTTTCAATAATATATAATAATATAATTTATAAATACTACAAAATCTATATCATGGTAATCACTAAATTCCATATTTTATAAATCTATGATGATTTTGTTGGAATTAGTAAGTCCAAATGGAAGAACGATATACTGATAGTGTCCATGCCTTATATAAAATGTGGTCATGGGAATATCCCCCATCTTAATACACAATTGGTGATATCTAAAACAATGGTCAAACATGGACTGTATTGAGAGCCACATATTTGGTCAAAAAACTTCTATACATTACCAATAATATTTGTTTTCATTTTTAATATTGTATAATTCATGGTAATCAATTAAGAGAATCACTTATCCACAATTATTGAAAAAAATAGAATAGGTTCACCCATAGGAGACACACGTGTCCATATGAATCCATTTTATGGTTTTTCCTAGAGTTTCTTCTTAAACTATTGAATCTCATTGTGGATCATTCTAGAAGAATTATTTAAAATTAGTATGGAACTATGTATGTTTTATATTGAAATATCCACTTCACATTTTAGAAGAAAACACCAATACTCTTCTACATTGTCATAGAAAAACTCTATTATAATATTCATGTAATCAGTTTTGAGTTTCCCACTAACCATATCTGACAAACAACCCCTTTAGAAATGGAATCAAGGCTCATAAAATGGATGTGATATCCATTGTAAGTTAATATATATCACCACATTGATAATAAAATACATGGTAATTTGTAATATAAAATGATACTTCCCTTAATAGATAATTTATGTTTATCTAATGTAGGAAATTACAGTACATTCATAAGATAACATCATATTCAACCACAAGGAGAATAACAAGGTATGTAGGAATACCATTACTACAAAATTCAATCAGAGAAGAATTATAAAATTGATATATTATAATTAATAAATTATGGGACTTCAACAATAATTCATAATCATATCATTGGGGATATGAATTAACATTACTAAATAATTTTCACGATAAATTGTAATTTATATAACTTTCCTAAAATAAGATACTTTTACATTTGAATATACCTATATCCACCCCAACTATATTTTTCTATCTTTAAACCCTTAGTAAAACAAAAAATTTCAATATAAAAATATAACATATCATATTAGAGTAACAAATCATTCATTGTGTATCTAAATCATTACAAATTATTATCAATCTATGACATCATAGGATAACTATTGGTTATTCATAGTCATTATTCAAATCGATATGGATTCTTTTCTAATAGATTATAAATTCCAAAAGGATGTCACATCAGACATTTAAACATGGAATGGAATAAGTCCTATTATTGTGGAGTTGGTGATGATCAATTCCAGTTCATTTACCCCTTTGCATATTTATTACCCAATGTTAAAACTATTTTAGAGAAACATCCACTTATAATATCCATAATATAAGGTAAATAAATTTATTTCTCTTTCTAAATCCTTCACAAAAAATCCACGATATATTACCATAATTAGAATTATCCTTATGATTCTCACAAGAGTCTTATTATCATTTCATACAAAGGATTAAATAAAATATTCTCTCATGAAAACTATAATGACACCCAATTCTCAAGCATGACTATTACATCTTATTAGATGAATATTTATTATGTAATATATTAATTAACACTAGAATAATTTCAGTGTACTTATTTTGAAAACATGTACACCTAAACCACTCATTAATTGTTGAGGTACATCATATCCCACTATTTTTATGATAAATAGAACCATTAATATCTATATAATAATAAATTAATTACATAAAATTACTGCAAAAATCAACACAAGTAACATTGATCTAGGATTACCATTAATTGTAAAAAGTCTATATATCAATATAACATGGTTAAGATGTTATGAGAACAAGATAAAACTATTTTAAAACCATATCCTACCTATCATAGAATAAAAACATGAGTGAAAATAAAATTATCATTATTTCATAAGGAATTAATAATTATATAATAAAATTACATGATTATCGAGTATATAAAATTGGCATAAGAAATAGATTTGTGGTATTCATGTAAAATACATAACACCATCTCATTGGTAGTCAAAGGTCATTTACAACACTAGAATAGTGTAATGGGGTCACCCCAAAATCCATTGAAATAGTAATTGTTCACTCCAATAAATATCATAGTGGACTGTATCCCTTACTTGACATGGTTCTCCACTAATCTAGTCCTCTTTATCTCATAAGATGACAATATTTACCCAATGTGTTGGAGTGAGATATTGGTCAAAAAAATAAAATAATGAAAATAATATATATTTATGCGATAAGATATTAAAATAATCACAATATTATAACCTATAAAAAGTAATGGGGTACATAAACATGTCATTATATCATTTCCCTTGGAATGGAGTAAGGTTTCATAAACATTTCATCAATTTATAAAATAAAAATTAATGAAAAATTTAATGGCTCTATTAAAAATCTTTTCATTTTAAACATAACCCATCTATAGAATAAATAAGGATATTATCACAATATTATATCTATAATAAAACATAAGTAACATAAAATTAATAATCATATATACAAAATTATTTTGAAATATCACCTGCTATATTTATTGAAAACAATATACTCTCGATATTAAAATCACATAATTAACAACATAAAATTTCTGAAATTTTAAATAAAAATTATCATAAAAAATAACCTTTTAACCATGTAATTGATGATTCATATAATGTAATTTTCATGATAGTTGAAAATACTATTCATTCCATGTATGTTAAAAAAGTATTTCTTTCAACTTTTTAGTTAAAAGTAATACAAACTCATTCAGCAAATGAATATCATATTCCATTAAAACAATTTTCTCAAAACTTACGAAATGTTAAAACGTTCTTTAAATTTTAATTATTAATAATAAATAATTATCAAAACATTCTTATATAATATATACATGATAGAAATTTGATTTTTGAGTGAAGATAGAAATATTTTTTATTTTTCCTAAAAATGTAAATAGAAAATATCAATTACATAAAAAATAGAGATTAATGGAGAACATTTATATTCCTGATATAACCATTTTAGATAAAAATTAACGAGTTTATTGATTTATAGCTTATATTATTTTATAATATGAAACTTATTTATAAATAATCTCGACAAACAATGAGATTGTAACATAAATGTTTTACCACATTGGTATCTTCTAAACTATAATCCAAATGAAATATAGAAGATTATATGGATATTCGGATCCACTAATTTCATCACAATAATCATAAAATAAATTTATTATTATTATAATCACCACACAAAATAACTACGTAGTGAATATGGAATGTTTCCCTTGTAAATACAAGTGAGATCGAAATAACTTACCAATTAGGAAAATATTTAATAATAATAAAAATTATATAATGACATAAATCTAAGTATTAAATATCATTTAATAAAGGATATTATTTATATAAAATTTCAATGGGTCATAATACACACCACACACAGAAAACAAGTTTTGAATACTTAATATATCTCCTATAAATAATATAGAGAGATGAAATCTATTACTTCGTGCCTCAACTTCATTCCTACATGAAAAAAAATATGATAAATATAATATAATTGATCATATATTGTAGAACCATATTCATGTTTCGTATTTTATATATCATTATGAACATTTATTACTCGTGGGTTAACAATTCCTTTTGAAAATATGGTTTCATGTAATAACTATGTCATTCATCATGCAATATTTGGTTGGGTTTTAATTTTTCCTTTTAAAATGGTCATGGATTCATAATTTCATGAATTTTAACCATGAAATAAATATAATATACAGAATTTTTATTTCATTATATTAATTCATTAATGATATATATAGAGAATTAATTACCCCATTTAAGGATAAATATGGGCATACATATGCAGGAGCACTATTTCAAATTTATCAATGGATGCAAATAACTAATGGTATATATTATATTAACATTTAATATTAATTTTATTTCATATATATCACATATTTATAATAAAACTATCCTCATTACCATCCACATAATGTTTAATTGAAAATTGAATGATATCGCCTCACGAGAAGGTAGTCGCCCATACACCCAAGGAACATTATCATTTTCACCAGGAATGGAATATATGAAGGTATATGTTATATTATAAATATATAAGTATAATTATGTCATAAATATAATATATATATTTAAAATTAATCATTATATCTATCCATACAAGTTTAATGTGAAACTGACTATATCTCTATTTGAGGTGATAGAATTTCATAGACATTATCGACAGTTTCATTTCCCATGTGATGGAAGAGGATTTGGATATATATATTAAAATTATAAAAAATGTATTATTATATGAGAAATATTTATTCTATAGTATCATCATGGTTATAGAATAATTATTTCTTTTTTGGATAAAATAAAATGATAACCCATGATTGAATATTATTTTAATTATTTGGAGAACCCAATATGGTTTTCTACAATATAATTAATTCTATGGATTAATAATATAAATTCAGATTATAGTATATGGGGATGGAGGTATGGTAAATATTTGTGTGGGGATTTTCAAAAAAATATATTTTTATGGGTTAGTAGGGGTGGATGGGGGTTCTCTAATATTAGCTTCAGAGAGGACATAATTGAAATATTAAAAATGAAAAAAATATTATCAATATTTGAAAAATTTAGAAAGGATAAAAAATGTATAAATTTCAAACATTATATGATATAAGGTACAAATTTTACCATAAAATGTTATTCGTAACTGTTTTTTGGTCATTTAAAACTTTATCTTTTAATTTTAAACCTTGATAATGTTATTTAAATCTCAATCACCGTAACTGAGTTTTACAATTTTTACCCTAATTTGTTTTTGAAAAAGTTGACCATATTATATAATATAAATTAAGAATATTTGAAATATGGAATTCATATTTCTAAATTCCATTACCATATGTGGAAAAGAATAATAAAAACTAAACCCATAGATGCGATGACAATGTGGTTATCCAAAGAAATACAATTCATAAATATAGAATTTTTTAGTTCAAAATTTAATAATGAATTGTTTAAATAAAGACCTTAATTGGACTAATATTAACATAATTGAACTGATGTTATATTTAAATTATTTTTAAACAAGTTTTACAATGATAAATGAACTAAATAAAAAGAAATTTTTTAATATTAATTAGTATATTTCATTATTCATTGAAAATTTATTCTTTTATAAAATTATAAAAAATTCACCCTATTATAATTTTAAAATTTTGATTCCAATAGTGAATTTGATATTTTAAAATAAATATTTTTAATGGGTCATGTATTTTTAGCATCAAATGAATCATTTTTTAGAATGAAGTATTTTTTATGAATATAATTTCATTACTAAAAATTCTGCATCTACTTATGAATTTATTTTACTTATCAAATATATTTATTCATAATTTTAAAAACATTTTTATTTCTATTCATACCACTTTATTCAACTCTTATATATAACTGGCCTTATTAGAAAATTATTATTAATAGTATATTATTGTTTGATTAAACTCATTATTTAGTATAACATATGATATCAAAGAAATAAAATTTATTTTAGAGTGTTATTTATTGATTGTGTTTTTTTTGAAATTGTGAAACAGATGGTTTGTTTCATTATCTATTATGTGTCCTTTATAAGATCATAAAATATCATATAATTATTTTATGTTTGACTTATTTCTCTACACACTCCATTGTGATATGAATATCATCTGTTTTATGATGGTGTATTTTTGGAAATATGTTTTATTAGATAAATTTGGTTCAATATAGTATCAATAATCATTTAATGTGTGGAAAATTAGTGAAATGTCAGTTAATGGTTGTCTTCAACAGCATAGTTATTATATTAGTGCACATGATAAAATATATATTTTTACCTATTGGGTTTAGGATAGGCTTGTATTATGACATATGGAGGAAAATATGATAGACCAATCATTGGTTTGTTTGACATCATATTTAATGTAATCATTAATATATGTGTTAATATATATTTATCAAATAAAAAGTTGAGGGTTTTGAGAAAAAAAATAATAAAAAAATTTATATTCAAACCTAATTCATATAAAACAGTTAAAAATTTATAGGACTATGTTTAAGGAGTATTCTTTTAAAATGTTATCATGAATAGTATTTATTTCTAAAATGGTTTTGAATTTGGGCAATGAAACGTTGTTATATATTTTAATGATAGTTCATGTAAAATGTTATCATGAATAATATTTATTTCTAGAATTGTTTTGTACTTGGAAAATTCATATTTGTTATATATTTTATTAAATTGATCACTTGTTTATAACTGTTATTTAACTTATATCTTATCATATGTTATTCACAAATAAAATAATAAATAATTAATGTTATTTATTGATGGAATAACCTATGATTAGAATTTGGGATTTTATTTTTTTCAAATAGTGTTTTAGTGATTTAATTAAGAGGCTTTTTTCTATTTTATATGTTTATATACATGGTGGAACTAATCAAACAATTTTTATTAGACTCAATTTTTACTAACTTGGATCGATGAATCAAAACTCAATACATACATTGGATCAATCCTATTCTCCTTTAAATTCCACAAATGACAAAAGATATCAACTAGTACCATCGTAAACCATATAATCCACGAGTGAATGGTTTACCATCATAATATATAAATAAAATAAAATATATTGGGAATTAAACTCCCTAAATCCACACTCATAAATCTTGTGCTAAGACACATAAATTAATTAATTACATTTATACTATGTGAGACTATCAAAAGTATACATTTATATATTTTACAATGACTTCATAATTTCAATATTGTATCTCATAAATAATTGATCAACTATTGAAACTGAAGTTATTGTGTCAATATAGACTACCCATATGAAAATATTATTTCACTTAATTGATTCAACATTTCACCAAAATATCTCTAGATAATTTACCTTCAATACACAAACCTTCATATAATTCTATGGACTAAATGGAAATGCAGTAACTTTTATCTCATTAGAGAGACTAAGATAAGAATTAAGGTATGAGTACATAATCCTGGATCGGGAGGACAACACATGGTAATAATTCCTAATACCCCAAACACCCACGATACACTTGTCTTTGAATAATATAGTAGTGTGTGTTGTACGCAAATTCGAGTTCTAACACACCACAACCAATAAAACTAGCCATTATGAAAAATAATACCCACTTTTTAAAATTTTGTAAATTTTATCTTTCAAAATGGACTTCAGTTTTGGATTCGGAATATCAAAATTATATTAGGGTGAATTTTTGGTATTTTTATGAAAATTTTCAATTTTAGATGAATTGTGAAAAACACTGAGTTATAGTTTAAAACATAATTTTTATTTAAATAATTATTTATTTTATTTAAATTTATTTTAGGTCAAAATAGATACATAATACCTATATAAGTTCAATTTAATTCATTGTAGTTTGTTTATAATAATTTTAGATATATATAAAAATTTTATTGAACTTTTCACAGTCTTTTACCCATTTCCTAGGAGAATTTGAAAATTTTCATAAAACATAATTTTGCTACTTATGTGAGTTGAATTTCAAAAATAATAGAGACACAGTTGATGTCATTAGGTAAAATGTGGTTCAATAAGAAGAAATTAATTTTTGGTGAATAATAACTTCTTACTTTTATTTAACACGGTTAAAAGTAAATAGGGAAATTAAGGGTAAAAATGATATTATTATTACCCTAACACATGTCTGAATTCTATTGGATAAGTATAATTCGACAAAAAAACCCTTATGAATTAAATATGAACCTATTTTTTTCACTTGGATTATATTAGGACATTTATTATAATTTTATTTCAAGTAGAGTAAAAAGAGTCAAAATCAATGTTTAATAACTAAAACATTTTTAATATAGGGCTAAACATAAGATAAATTCAACTATAAATATTTATTAGTAATATAAAATCTTTTTATATATAATGGTATTTTATTTATAGAATTTATAAATTAAATAATTTAATTTATTTATGACACAATGATGATGCTTCTATTACCAAACTAATGAAATATTAAAATAGTTGATATTATAAATATTTGAATAAATGTAACATGAGACATTTTATAAATTACACTAATTTTATAGGTTATTATAACATATTATAGTTGTATATTTTAATTTTTTTCTATGAAATAATGTTTTTATGAATTTAGAAGAAAAAAATACCAAATAGCGTCAAAATTGACATAAAAGAGTTTTTTTAAAAATATTATATTATTAATTAATATTCTATTTCTAATAATCTATGGATCTACCAAAAGACTTATATATTGATATTTGTATCATTAAAGAACCTTTTGGGTTTTGATTAGAAGTATATAATATGTTTATTAACCATATAATATAAACATACAAAGAGACATGGTAAATGTCAAAACTATTTAATTAAGAGTTAAATCTAACAGATAAAGTTAATATAGTGACCCAAACCTGTCTAAAACCGATTGGTTGAGTGGTTTTCAACCCATAACCACGTTATACTTTAAATAATCTATTTTGGACCATTAGAAACCTAAATTTATATTATTATAAAACAATATTTCTAGATTTTCCTAAGGTTCCCTAACACCTCTTATAAAAGGGCACTCCCCGTTATCTCTAATTCTAACCATAAAAGCAATTTGGATCAAGATATATCTACCCAAATAACCACTAAACTGTCCTCTATTCATCCTAGAGGCTTTTCTTTAGTCATAAATCCACCCTAAGGAGACCTTTGATCAAATCAAAAGGAAGAACCCGAAGAAGAGGTAAATATCTCACCACCTCTTTCATGTTTCTTTCTTCTTCCACTTCCTTTTTTCTTTTATGTTTATATTCTAAAATAATAACTCCATCATCTTCTATATACTGTGATGTAACACCCCGAGCTTCCACGATACGCTTCTCATTCAATAATGCAATAGCTTGCATTATACGCAACTTCGAGTTCTAAAACACCGCGACTAATCAAAGTAGCCGTTATGAATAGTAATAACCACTTTTTTAAATTATAGAAATTTTATATTTCAAAATGTACTTCATTTTTGGATTCGGAATATCGAAATTATCCTATGTTGAATTTTTGGTATTTTTCTGAGATCTTCTAATTTTTTATGAATAGTGAAAAATACTTAAAAACAACTTTTTTAATAAAAATAATTTATAGTGATAAATTATACTATTTAGTGGTTTTAAAGTATAATTAGAATATATTTTTACGATTTTATGCAATGGTGTTCATTATAATTAATTTCACATTGAAATTGGACATAAACAATTGCCAATCTTTTGATATAAATTGTTTCTTAAAAACACGCTATTTGTTGTGACAGTGGGAATTAATTATAAAAAAAATTAATGCAACTTCTGTTTTTGTAATTTTGTAAAATAGACATCATTTTTGAAATCGGAATATCAATTATAGCTTAGGGTGAAATTTTGGCATTGTTCTGAAAAACTTCAATTTTTGATGAATAGTGAAACCACTAAGTGGTAGTTAAATAATTGATTTTTTCGTTTAAATGAAATATTACCACCTCTGTGATTTGATTTTTAAAAATCCGACATACATGGTTGTCATTAAGAAGTAAAATGTGGTTCAATGAGATTAAAATAATTTTTGGAGAATAGTAACTTTTAAGTTCTTAATCGCGATTAGAGGTAATTAGTGTAGTTTAAGGTAAAAATAATGTTTTAATAATATGAGATGAGCTTTACACATGTCCTACCCTCATTGGATGTGCCATGGCCGACCAAGACAATCCATGGGTCAACTTGGGGACCCCATGGAGCCACTTTAGTTGGAAAATGACATAAATACCTTTTATTTAATGTTAAAGTAAAAAAATGACACAAACATGAAATGTTTTACAAAAACAAATTTTAAATGGGGTTATACAAGTCATAATTTTGACTATAAATAGTCATTTGAAATCCAAAAAGATTCCCTACATCATAGTATTTTTTGTATAATTTTTAGACATTAAATAAATTAAATTATTTATGACATCATTATGATGTAGCGATGACCTCATTATTTAACGATTTTAATAAAATGAAAAGATAATGAACAATACAAGGCATACACTTGTCCAAAGACTATTGTATGGGTATATTTAGAACCCTTATCACCTTATCCACGAATTATATAAGTGGGGGACCTTTAGAATCCGAAAAGAATTGTATAATATTGTAACATTTCAATCTTTCCAAAAGAGCCCCTCCTCTCCTCGTATAAAAGGCCCCCACCTATACCACCTTATTCACACTATCAAGCCATTTGGCTCGGCCAACCTCTGCCCAAATACTCTCCCAACTTCCCTCCCTTACTCCTAGAATCCTCACTTTAGGCAGAACTTTTCCCAAGGAAGCCTTTGGCTCAAATCAAAATGAGTTACTCGATTTCGAGGTAATGTCTTCTCGAATGTTGTTTTGTTTTTTTTCTCCAACCCCCTAAACTATTTTTATCATTTCTTTTGTAACAACACCAGTATCCTCAATATACTAGGATGTTTTTATAAGAAGTATTCGAGCTACACTTACACACACATACATCTAATGGTTAAATAACACACGGTTTCTATGGATGGCGAATTTCTGCCTCACGAAATGATGATTGTTCAACACTCATATAACACCTTCAATGGTTTCCATTAAGATGTCACTATATTTATATATGATATATAATATGTTTATGTTTTACTTATTCTTCTGTATTTCTCATTTATGTAAGACTTTATGATTTCCATTATGGGTAAACGCGATAATTTTATTTTAGGAAGTGCAGACTACCACCCCCTCAAAGTGATGTGAATCGTTAATGCCATATGTGGGATGTATAAATGATGGAGTAAATGATATTATATAGTATATTATACTGGAATTATATTATACATTTATATCATTATGATTTAATTCCATTAAATATGAAATAGAAATGAAATTAGCGTTCATGCGTACGTACGACTTACCGTCTCCATGAACGGTGCATTTCATTTCTTACATCTAAATGTTACGTAATATTATGAATAAATGTATATACGGGATATATATGATATATATAATAACTACATCATGAATATAATTCTGGATATAATGGATATTTCACCACATGAACAACTTGTAATTATAATATGTTTATTATTGACTCAAGTACCAAAGATCGACAAAACGACCGTTATTAACTTAAATAATTACATAATGATCATAACATTGTAATAAGTGATATAAAAAGGATAATGAAATTGAAAATGGTTCTTAATAAGGTAGATATTAACTATAGTTTATTATTCAGGAGGTTAAAGAACGGTTGAGTCAAGTCGGACACGAGATAAGGGAACTTCTTAACCCAACATCCATTCTTTGGGTTAATCTCCTACTTTCAAATTATGTCATGATATTATTATGTATTATTTTGTATTTTTACTTTCTTTATGTGTACCTATAGTGAATACACATAATAGATCTATTTTATTTTAAAAATGATCTTTTTAAGGACTTCGTCTCAATCTCCTTTCATTGAGGCATATTTGGTTATATACACAGCTTTCTTTTATACGGTGTATAAACCCCTTTGACTTTTACATTTATTCAAAAGGAATCTTTTTTATACGAAGTGCTTTACTAAACGACAAAAAGGGAATGTTTTTCTTTCCGTACTTATGCGGCGACAACGACTTCTCCACCGCCGTGACTATTATTTTAGTTTCGGCTTCCTCTACAAGCCATCATTTTTTTAATGAAAAATAAATACAAAGTTTTAACTTTCTTTTATTTTGGTATTGAAAATGGTTTTGAAAGAGTTTTTATTATATCAATGTTCTGTATTGATATCTTGTGATTGAAATGTGGAAATGTTATGTTTCCTTTATGCATGATTTATGTGATACGATTATGTTATGGTTTATGATATGTTTAAATCTATTCATATGAGGAATGACTTGGACTTAATAAGTGACGGGTGGAGCCCGCTATAGCTCCTCGATGCATCGGTAGGTCTCATGAGACAACTAGACATGGAATTGGCCGAGGCCCTTTCCCAATTTGATTTGTGATTTTGGTCGAGGCCTTAATCATTTTAGATGTCTTGGTCGTGGCCTTGAAAAAATGTTTCAGAATGCCTGCATTATCCATTCCATCATTATGAAAGTGGTTATTGATATTGCATGTTATTATTTGACCAGTAGAATATCCATGTGAATAAGTAAATGGAATTATCTCATTTTACTTTTGCCATATTATGTTGAAGTTCATGTTTTAAAGGGTTTTGTTTTAGTTATACATTGCCTTAAATGTTGATGTTTATTTATGAAAGCTTCCGCAATATTGTTATCCTTACTGAGCATCTGAGCTCACCCCTTTCAATATTTTAATATTTTTCCAGGATGTGAAGAAGTATTTTATGAATGACTTGCAGGGATAGTAAGAAAGGGATATGAGTGTGGACTATGAAGACCATGTTATTGTAGTTTGTTTACTTTTTGATGTAATGAAAGACTTATGAATGTATCTAGTGTTTCCAAGGCTACTAAACTAATCAGTCTTTCGAGACTTGATCTTTTGTGATCATGCCAATGTTACGAAGTAATGCACCGACTCTGGTTAGCTGGGGTCGGGGTGTTACAGTTGGTATCAGAGGCAGTTTAGTACAAACCTTGGAAGCTAGATTTAGATAAACTCTGATTAGAGCACATAGCCCAAAGATAGACTTTGAGGATTAGTATAGAAGAACATCCTAGAATTTTATTATTGTAGAGATTTTGTGAGTTTTCCGAGCTATACATCCCTATCTGGATACGAGCAGGGAGAGGCGGCTTCGGCACAGAAGTACCTAGGGGTAAAACCCGAAAACACCGCTTTGAGCTAGACTCGAACGAGAACTGGTGCACGACAACGGGCCTTGCTGCACTCTTGGTTACGACACTCCCGGGGGATATGCTTAGGATAATTCTCGTTTTCTTTACAAACCACTATGAACGGTTATGAGTATATACTTCCTCAAAGAAAACCTTTTTATGATTATGGATTATATCCATAAATAGTTCAATTTATGTTAAGTATTTTATAAGTACGGAATTATGTATTTTGATTCATAATCTAATATAGTTTATGCCATTGTTTATAAATGGCGCCTAGTGAAAGGAATGGAAACCGTATCAATGCACGCACTCCGTGTAGGGATTTCCCTCCTGATCAAGATAATTATTGTGGATATGGAGATACAACTGGTGCTGATCAACTAATTACCATACTGGGAAAACTCACTCAGGTTATGAATAATAACCTTACTCGTATGGATCACCCTGATCCACAACGTGGAGGATCAATGTTAGACCGCTTCATGAGGCAACAACCACCGACATTTAATGGGGGTACAAATCCATTAGTAGCTGATAAATGGATAAACACCTTAGAAAAAATAATCCACATCTTGGGAAGTAGCGAAAGGGAGAGGGTTATCATGGCAGTTTACCACCTCACTGGAGATGCCGATCAATGGTGGTCATTGATTCAAAATACAAAGGATGATGATGACGTTTCGAATATGGAATGGAGGGATTTAAAAGGGCTTTTATTAGAAAAATACTTTCCTCATGACCATCGAGTAGATATGGAAAGACAATTTTTGAGTCTGAGACAAAAGGAGGATGAGAATGTCGCAAAGTATGAGGCCAACTTTACAAGGTTGGCGAGGTATGATGCAGATTATATACGTAACCCAAGAGGTAAGATTGATCGTTTCTTTGATGGGTTAAAACCATTTCTCCGTCAAGCTTTAGTATCACAATAGTTCTCAACATACGAAGATATTGTCTCATGTGATATCAAGACAAAAAAGGAATTCTCTAAGTTTTATGACAACAAAGTAATGCAAGAGAAGAAGAGAACGGTGGAACAAGAGACAGATAAAGGGAAAAAGGGAAAGAAGGATTTTCCATTATGTGATAATTGTGGGAAGAATCCCCCTGGTACTTGCCTAAAAGGAATGGGAGTTTGTTATAAATGTGGAAAAAAGGTCACCAGGTGCGTGATTTCAAGGGAAAGAAAGTGACTATCAATGTTTAATGCTACAATTGTAGGGAAATGGGGAATTATGAAAATGAATGTCCGAAGCGTCAGGGAAACTTACCTTAGAAAAGGCCAAGGGATCAAGGACAATCTTATGTTGTTACTACAGTTGAAGCGGAATATTTAATGTATTGATAATTTTGGACTCATGGATTATATTATGGCTATTAGAATAATGTGATATATATATAAGTATTGTACTGCAGTACTTGTTTATTTCAGTAAGGTTTTAATATGATGAAGGTAATTATATTTTTAGTATCTGACAATAAGAGAAACTTTACTTTGTTTGGGGAATCTGATAAATTGATTTTGGAATTTAGTGACCTTTTAGAGAAAGTCTGTACAGAGGTATTTTGGATAACTATAAAGGTTGGTGTGGATTAAGGTGATCTTTGGATAGTATTGTTTAAGGTTAAAAAAAATTATGAAGATTATTTTTGAATATTATAATACTATAGTATTAGGAAAAGGACAACCTGCAGGGTGGGGCATAACCCGTCGCGTCGGACAAAGCTGCAGGAATTGAACCCACAATCATAGTGCGATAGGCCTTTATTTCCTACCACTAGCCTACCGGAAGTCCCTGGTTATTACAAAATAATTTTACTAATCTAAATTGTATGTGTTAACATTTGTAACCTTATACAATTAGGATAAGTATAATATTTTTGAGTTCTATTATCTTTTTGAGTGAAAGATGAGTTGAAGGTTGAAACTCTAATTGTCAAGAATAAATATATATATACTTATCTCTTATTTAATGAATAAATTAATTATTAAACTGTAGTAAAGGGATATTAAAACAAAAAATGTGTTATCCTAATACCTTATGTCTTGTTGAACTGATGATATTTTAAAACGACATAGATTGAAGGCTTTGAGGCCCTCTATTTGACAGTTGATTGTAATTGATGACCTCAATCACTCCCTACAAATATTTACGTTTTCCCTCCAATTATATGTCTGTAATTGCCACCAATGTTCTCCTAATCGAGATCATAATTGGGTGGTGACTTTTTCATTTCCCTTTCCCTCTTATTAATGCTAAATTTCATTAATCTTATTTCCGATGTGGGTTTTCCACAAAGGTATTTTCTCTTTTCAACCTATTATTTTCAAAGAAAAATTTCAAATTGAGAGGACACAATTTATTGAAGGAGGGGAGAATGTAACACCCCGAGCTTCCACGATACGTTTCTCATTCAATAATGCAATAGCTTGCATTGTACGCAACTTCGAGTTCTAAAACACCGCGACTAATCAAAGTAGCTGTTATGAATATTAATAACCACTTTTGAAAATTATAGAAATTTTATATTTCAAAATGGACTTCATTTTTGGATTCGGAATATCGAAATTATCCTATGTTGAATTTTTGGTATTTTTCTGAGAACTTCTAATTTTTTATGAATAGTGAAAAATACTTAAAAACAACTTTTTTAATCAAAATAATTTATAGTGATAAATTAAACTATTTAGTGGTTTTAAAGTATAATTAGAATATATTTTTACCATTTTATCCAATGGTGTTCATTATAAATAATTTCACATTGAAATTGTACATAAACAATTGCCAATCTTTTGATATAAATTTTTTCTTAAAAACACGCTATTTGTTGTGACAGCGGGGATTAATTATAAAATAAATTAATGCAACTTATATTTTTTGAATTTTGAAAAATAGACATCATTTTTTAAATCGGAATATCAATTATATCTTAGGGTGAAATTTTGGCATTGTTCTGAAAAACTTCAATTTTTGATGAATAGTGAAACCACTAAGTGGTAGTTAAATAACTGATTTTTCATTTAAATGAAATATTACCACCTCTATGATTTGATTTTTAAAAATCCGACATACATGGTTTTCATTAAGAAGTAAAATGTGGTTCAATGAGATTAAAATAATTTTTGGTGAATAGTAGCTTTTATGTTCTTAATCGCGATTAGAGGTAATTAGTGTAGTTTAAGGTAAAAATAATGTTTTAATAATATGAGATGAGATTGACACATGTCCTACCCTCATTGTATGTGCCATGGCCAACCAATAAAATCCATGGGTCAACATGGGGACCCCATGGAGCCACTTTAGTTGGAAAATGACATAAATACCTTTTATTTAATGTTAAAGTAAAAAAATGACACAAACATGAAATGTTTTACTAAAACAATTTTTACATGGGGTTATACAAGTCATAATTTTGACAATAAATAGTCATTGGAAAGATAAAAATATTTTCTACATCATAGTATTTTTTTTATAATTTTTAAACATTAAATAAATTAAATTATTTATGACATCATTATGATGCAGTGATGACCTCATTTTTTAACGAATTTAATAAAATGAAACGATAATGTACAATACAAGGCTTAAACTTGACCAAAGACTATTGGATGGGTATATTTCGAACCCTTATCACCTTATACTAGAATTATATATGTGTGTGACCTTTATAATCCGAAAAGCATTGTATAATAATGTAACATTTCAATCTTTCCAAAAGAGCCCCTCCTCTCCTCTTATAAAAGGCCCCCAACTCTACCACCTTATTCAAACATTAAAGCCATTTGGCTCAGACAACCTCTGCCGAAATACTCTCCCAACTTCCCTCCCTTACTCCTAGAAGCCTCACTTTGGGCAGAACTCTTCCCAAGGAAGCCATTGGCTCAAATCAAAAGGAGTTACCCGATTTTGAGATAATGTCTTCTCTAATGTTGTTTTGTATTTTTTTTCTTCTCCAACCCCCTAAACTCTTTTTATTCATTTCTTTTGTAAAAACACAAGTATCCTCAATATAATAGGATGTGTTTATAAGAATTATTCGAGCTATACTTACACACACCTATATCTAATGGTTAAAGAACATACGGTTTCTGTGGATGGAGAATTTCTGCCTCACGAAATGATGATTGTTCAACACTCATATAACACCTTCAAAGGTGGCCATTAAGATGTCTCTATATTTATATATGATATATAATATTTTTATGTTTTACTTATTCTTCTGTATTTCTCATTTATGGCATACTTTATGATTTCCATTATTGGTAAACGCGATAATTTCATTTTAGGAAGTGCGGACTACCGACCCCTCAAAGTGATGTGAATCGTTAATTCCATATGTGGGATGTATAAAGGATGGATTAAATGATATTATATGATATATTATACTGGAATTATATTATACATTTATATCATTATGATTTCATTCCATTAAATAGGAAATAGAAATGAAATTAGCGTTCATGTGTACGTACGACTTACCGTCTCCATGAACGGTGCATTTCATTTATTACCTCTAAATGTTACGTAATATTATGAATAAATGTATATACCGGATATATATGATATATATGATAACTAAATCATGAATATAATTATGGATATAATGGATATTTCACCACATGAACAACTTGTAATTATAATATGTTTATTATTGACTCAAGTACCAAAGATCGACAAAACGACCATTATTAACTTAAATAATTACATAATGTTCATAACATTGTAATAAGTGATATAAAAAGGATAATGAAATTGAAAAGGGTTCTTAATAAGGTAGATATTAACTCTAGTTTATTATTCAGGAGGTTAAAGAATGGTTGTGTCAAGTCGGACACGAGGTAAGGGAACTTCTTAACCCAACTTCCATTCTTTGGGTTAATCTCCTACTTCCAAATTATGTCATGATATTATTATGTATTATTTTTTATTTTTACTTTCTTTATGTGTACCTATAGTGAATACACATAATAGATCTATTTTATTTTAAAAATGATCTTTTTAAGGACTTCGTCTCAATCTCCTTTCATTGAGGCATATTTGGTTTTATACACAACTTTCTTTTATACGGTGTATAAACCCCTTTGACTTTTACGTTTATTCAAAAGGAATCTTTTTTATACGAAGCGTTTTACTAAATGACAAAAAGGGAATGTTTTCCTTTCCGTACTTATGCGGCGACAATGACTTCTCCACTACCGTGACTATTATTTGAGTTTCGGCTTCCTCTACAAGCCATCATTTTTTTAATGAAAAATAAATACAAAGTTTTAACTTTCTTTTATTTTGGTATTGAAAATGGTTTTGAAAGCGTTTTTATTATATCAATGTTCTGTATTGATATCTTGTTATTGAAATGTGGAAATTTTATGTTTCCTTTATGCATGTTTTATTTGATACGATTATGTTATGGTTTATGATATGTTTAAAACTATTCATATGAGGAATGCATTGGACTTAATAAGTGACGGGTGGAGCCCGCTATAGATCCTCGATGAATCAGTAGGTCTCATGAGACAACTAGACGTGGAATTTGCTGAGGCCCTTTCTCAATTTGATTTGTGATTTTGGCCGAGGCCTTAATCATTTTAGACTTCTTGGCCGAGGCCTTGACAAAATGTTTCAGAATGTCTGGCATTATACATTCCATCATTATGAAAGTGGTTATTGATATTGGATGTGCTTTTTTGACCAGTAGAATATCCATGTGAATAAGTGAATGGCATTATCTCATTTTACTTTTTCCATATTATGTTGAAGTTCATGTTTTAAAGGCTTTTGTTTTAGTTATACATTGCCTTAAATGTTAATGTTTATTTAGGAAATCTTTCGCAATATTGTTATCCTTACTGAGCATCTGAGCTCACCCCTTTCAATGTTTTAATATTTTTCCAAGAAGTGAAGAATAATTTTATGAATGACCTGTAGGGATAGTCAGAAAGGGATATGTGTGTGGAATATGAAGACCATGTTATTGTAGTTTGTTTACTTTTTGATGTAATGAAAGACTTGTGAATGTATCTAGTGTTTCCAAGGATACTAAACTAATTGGTCTTTCGAGACTTGATCTTTTGTGATCATTCCAATGTTACGAAATAATGCACCGACTCTGGGTAGATGGGGTTGGGGAGTTACAGTGATGTTATTAAAAATATGGTACAACTGAATTCATTATTCTATCCATCCTTTTAATGACATGTCACCATACATGCATACGTACGACTTACTATCTCCACGTCGTGGTGTAATTGTTATTCAATAAATTATTATTTGGATGGGTATAATAATGATGTGTAATTGTTGTAAATAATAAATATAACATGATAATGATTCTGTATATATGATATAACCTCTAATTATATATTATTTTAATATCAACTGAATGATATTGTCACTCGTGCATACGTACGGATTACCGTCTCCCCATTGCGATGAGATTCATTCCCCATCATATCCATTCAAGGATAATATTCATTTGATGATTAATAATAATGTTTAATGACTTGATATCATTATGTATATGAATAATATAAATCCCATCCATAACAAATATTCCTCACATAACAAAGAATATAAACGAAAACGAATCTGTTCACACCTGAAACAATGATAATACTAAGATATTATTGACAAAGCAATGTTAAAAGATCATATATGATATCATATTAATGTATATGATTCTTGTATAATTTAATAACAATTATTTCACCATTATATAGGAGGTTAACCTACCCTCGACAAAGGAAAATTAAAAGGTAAGGGTTAATTTCACAATCTCTTCATTATCCGAGTTTGTTTATACGTAATTATCTAATGAGACCTATTTATCATCCTCATCCATGATTCTTAAAAATGGATTCCAAATCATTTTTACTATTTAATAGACTATGGGTTAAAGTAATTTATATCCTTGTTTTACATTTTATAAAATGGTTTGAACTGAATCTTTCTGTCATTTTCCAAACAAGGTACTATTAGCCTTTTTGACAAAATTGACGTAAGAATGTTTATTTAACTTATACGGCATGTGTGGCTATTTTACACCGTTATAAAATTTTCGAAGCTTCCATTACAAGCTTATAAAAATATTTTCAATGTAAATGTTTTATTTTATAAATATGTGACTTTTAAATGATTTCAAAAAAGAGATATTTCTCTCAAATAGTTTTGGTTTCATCTATGTCAACATCCTTTGATGGATTTTAAGCATATTTGAAGATGATTTATTATGATAAAAAACATTCATATTGTAATGATGGTTTTTTTATGTTTAACTGTGTATGTGTTATTTTTATACCATTCATGGTTTATGGATAAATTATTTACATTTTCTGTGCTAGTTTTAATATGAATGTTTATGTTATGTTTAAACTGGTTCATATGATAAATGCATTAGACTTATTAAGTGACGGGTGAAACCCACTATAGCTACTCGATGCATTGGTAGGTATCATGAGACAAAATAGTGTCTTGGCACAAGGCCTTGACGAAATATTATTTTTAGTCTTGGTATAAGGCCTTGACTATGTGGTTATGAAAGTCTGGTATTATGCATTCAATCCTTATGAAAGTGGTTATTGATATTTCATATGATTATTCGACTAGTATAATATCCATGTGAATAATTAAATGGCATTATTTCATTTTATTTTTTCCATATTATTCTTAAGTTCATGTTTAAAAGGATTTTGTTTCAGTTATACATAGACTTAAATGTTCATGCCTATTTATGAAAGTTACTGCAATATTGTTATCCTTACTAAGCATCTGAGCTCTCCCCTTTCTATGTTTCATTTTTCCCAGGAAGGTAAAAATTATTTTATGACAGACCTGTTGGAATTTTCTAAGAGGATATGAGTGTGGACAATGGAGACTATGTTGTTGTATTTTTTCACATTATCAGGTAATGTAGGGATTATGAATGTATCTAGTGTTTCCATGGATACTAAACTAATTAGTCTTTCGAGACATGATATTTTCTATGCATGATAATGTTGTGTAATAAGGCATCGAATCTGGGTAATTGGGGTCAGGGAATTATAGTTGGTATCATAGGAAGTTCAATACAAACAATGTAAGCTAGGTTTAGAAAAACTCTGATTAGAGTATGTAGCCCTAAGATAGACTTTTAAGATTAGTATAGAAGAACTTTCTAGAATTTTGGTATTGTATTGATTTTGTGAATTTTCCAAGAAATACATCCCTGTCTCGATACATGTAGGTAGATGCGGATCTAGCACAGATGTACCTAGGGGTAAAACCCGAAAACACCGCTTTGAGCTAAACTCGAACGGGAACTGGTGCACGACAACAGGCCTTGCTGTACTCTTGGTTACGACACTCCCGGGGGATATGCTTAGGATAATTATAATTTTATTTAGAAAAAATTATTAAGGGGTTATGAGAATATAATTTCTCAAAGGAAACATTTTTTTATTATAATGGATTATATCCATAAACTGTTCAATTTATGTTAAGTGTTTTAAAAAGTTGGAATTGTGTATTTTGATTCATAAACTAATCTAGTTTTTGCAATTGTTTAGAAATGGTGCCTAGTGGAAGGAATGGAAACTGTATCAATGAATGCACTCCATGTAGGGATTTCACTCCTTCTCATGATAATTATAGTGGACCATGTGATACAACTGGTGATGATCAGCATATCACTATACTGGGAAAACTCACACGATATATGAAAAATAACCTTACCCGTATGGAGCACCCTGATCCACAGCATGGAGGATAAATGATAGACTGTTTCATGACGAAAAAACCACCAACATTCAATGGCAGTACAAATCCATTAGTATCTGGGAAATGGATAAATTCCATAGAGAAAATATTCCATGCCTTGGGTAGTAGTGAAAGGGAAAACATTATCATGGCAGTTTACTGCCTCACTGGAGATTCTGATCAATGATGGTCATTGAATCAAGACACAAAGAATGATGATGAAGTATTAAATCTAGAATGGAGTGATATTAAATATATTTTCTTAGAAAAATAATTTCCTCATGACCATCCAGCAGATATGGAAAGGAAATTTCTAAGTCTAAGGAAAAAAGAGGATGAGAATGACGAAAAATATGAGGATAACTTTACACGGATATTGTGGATTTCTACGGATTATATAAGTAACCCAAAAGGTAATATTTATCATTTCATTGATGAGTTAAAATTGTTTCTCCATTGAGCATTAGTCTCACAATACTTCTCGTTATATGAAGATATTGTCACATGTGCTATCAAGAAAGAAAAATAATTCACTATGTCTTATGAATTTAGAGAAAAACTAGAGAAGAAAAGATCTACCGATCAGTTTGGAAATGGAAATAAGGGGAAGAAGGGAAAAGTTGAATATCCATCCTATAGTAAATGTGGGAAGAAACACCCTGGTACTTTCTTGAAGGTAATGAGAGTCTATTTATAAGTGTGGTGAAAAGGGAAAACAAAATCATGATTGCAAGGGAAATAAAGAAGCTACTGATGTTCAATGCTATAATTGTAGGGAGAAGGTAAATTATCCAAATGAATTTCCTATGCTTTAGGGGAACTTACCTCAGAAATGTCCAAGGGATCAAGTCCAAGCTTATGCTATCACTACTGTTGAGGTAAAAGCTCTGAAGGATGTGGTGACAGGTAATTTAATGGTTTCCTCAAGTTTAACAAATGATTTATTTGATTCTGGACCATCTCATTGTTTCATATCTTCCTGGTTTGCGTTGAAAATTATATATTTCTAATTTCATTTAACAAGAGAGTTTTCAGTTAAATCTCTTAATGGATGTATCATCGCAACAATGTTTTGTGAATCTGTTCCCATTAGAGCATATAAATGTTCATTATATGTTGATCTCATCATCATACCTATGATTTAATATCATATAATCCTCAGTATGGATTGGCTTTCGGACCATGATTCGAAGATTTATTATAAGAAGAAAGAGGATACAATTTTTGATGATGATGACAAAGAACACCTTTTCATTAGAGTAGAAGCGTCACCACCTATTTGGTATCAATATCCACCCCCAGTAGCTCAACTAAATTAAATTGTTGGGGAGTAATAGAATTAAATATCTATGGGTGAGTAAAGGAATGTTCAAATAGAGGATGCACCTATTGTGATAGAATATGTTGATGTTTATCTAGAATATTTAACTGAACATCCACCAGAACAAGAAATTGAGTTTTCCATTGATTTAATTCCTGGATCAAGGCCCATATCAAAGACCCCTTATAGAATGGAAACTGTGGAATTAGTGGAACTAATGAAACAACTAGAGTAATTGAGTAATAAGGGATTTATTTTCCCTATTGTTTCTCCATGGGGAGCCCCTGTCCTTTTTATTAATAAGAAAGATGGATCTATGAGGTTATGTATCGAATACAGGGAGATAAATGCTATAACAATAACGAAAAATTGTCCCATACCTCACATTGATGATTTATTTGACCAAATTCCTGGAGCTCAATAAGTTTCAAAGATTGATGTTCGATCTGGATACCATCTGTTGTGTGTGAAGAAGGAAGACATTCCGAAAACAACATTTTGAACTAGGTACGTGCATTAAGAGTTTACAGTAATGCCATTTGGATGGACTAATACACCCTCTATCTTCATGTATATAATGAATATAGTTTTCAAGAAATATCTTGATGACTTTGTAGTGGTAATTATTAATGAGATATTGGTGTACTCCAAAAGCTACGAAAATCATGGTAATCACTTGCACATTATCGTGAAGAATCTTAAAAGAAATGAATAAAATGGGAAGTTTAGCATGTGTGAATTTTGGATTCAAGAGATTTCTTTTTTTGGACATATTGACTCTAAGGATGGAATTTATATTGATACATTAAAGACCAAGGAAATCCAATAATTTCCATGAATGAAAAGTATAACTAAGGTACACAGTTTTATTGGTTTAACAGGTTATTATCGACGTGTCATCCAGAATTTTGCCCAGTTTCCTAACCCATAAACAAATCTCACACGTACATGGGTTAAATATGATTGAAAAAAAGAGTGTGAATAATTTTTTGATGAACTGTAGAGAATATTAGTCAATTCTTTTATCTTGACTATACTATCAGAGAATGATGGGTTTTTTATTTATAGTGATGCATTGAGGAAAGGGCTTGGGTGTGTCCCTATGCAGAATGATAGAGTTATTGACTATTCATAAATAAAAAAAAAATTCATTAGAAAAACTATCCTACTCATGATCTTGAGTTAGCAGCTGTAATATTTTCTTTGAAGATTTGGAGACAATGTCTCTATGGTGAAAATTGTGAGATTTATACTGATCACAAGTGTTTGAAGTATATTTTCTCACAAAAAAAAACTCCACATGAGGAAAAGGATATGTGTTTAATTACTCAAGGATTAGGATTTCATGACCCACTACCACCTGGGGAAGGTAAATAAGGGGGAAGATGATTTTATTGTAAAGGATCATGGAGTTTTGTACAAGATGAGAGTTGAAAGGGATCCTATTTTCATGGATCTAGTAAAGATGGATATAGGAATCACTATGGAAGGTGAAACATCAATAGCTTCTCAAATGGTTGCCAAAACATCTTTACTAGTAAGGATAAAGAGTTCTCATACCAATGATGAAGAGTTTCAAAAGAAGATTAATGATGTGAATGATGGGTGATTGGGTGACTTTGTGTATGATGATGGAATTTTAAAATTTGGGAAGAGACTTTGTGTTCCCAAAATACCTGATCTTACAAAAGAATTGTTGGATGATGCTCAAAGTTCCAATTTCTCTATACCCCCTGGGAGAACCAAAATGTATAGTGATTTGAAGGATCATTTTTGGTGGGACAACATGAAGAGATATATTGTTGATTTTGTGTCCAGATGTATGGTTTTTAAACAAGTGAAAGCAGGAAGGCAATATCCTGGAAGAGTCATGGAACCTCTTCCCATACTGGAGTGGAAATGGGATAATATTACGATTGACTTTGTCATTGGACAACCAAATACTCCTAGAAGGAATAATTCAATATGGGTCATTTTTGATCATCCTACCAAGTCAGTACATTTTCTTGCAATAAGAGAAGAGTTACCACTTGCACATCTAGCAAGACTATATATTAATGAAGATGTAAGATTTCATGGAGTAAACCTGTCGATTGTTTCTAATCGAGATCCATGTATTATTTTAATATTCTAGAATAGTATTCAGAACACCCAGGATGCTGAGCTTCGTTTAAGCACTGCCTACCACCCCCAAACTGATGGACAATCAGAATGGAAAATTAAAACCTTAGAGGACATGTTGAGATCATGCACACTTGACTTTAAAGGTATGTGGGATCAATATTTACCTATGGTATAATTTTCCTATAATAATAGAATCCATTAAAGTATTCAGATGGCACCATATGAAGCGTTATAAGAAAAGAGATGTTTCACACCAACCAGTTGGAATGATGTTGGTGAAAGAAAACTCGTATGTCTAGAACTTGTGGAGGAAACAATGGAAGAAGTGAAGGTAATCCAAACCAACATCAAAATAGCTCAAATTAGGTAGAAGAGCTCTGCTAACAACCGAAGGAAGAATTTCGAATTTTTGGTAGAAGATCACGTTTTCTAGAATGTATCTCCATGGAAGGGTGTTATACATTTTGGTAAGAAAGGAAAATTGAATCCTAAGTACATCAGACCTTTCGAAATTCTATAATGAATTGGGGTTGTATCTTACCGATTGGAAATGCCGCCACGTCTTTCCAATGTTTATGATGTGTTCCACAAATCACTATTGAGAAAATACATGCCTGACCCAACGCATGTAATCACCAATGAGGAAGTAGAACTAGAACCCGATATCTCTTATTAAGAAGAGCCCATCAGGATTCTTGATACCAGAGAACAAGTGATGAGAAACCGGATGACTCATCTGGTAAAAGTTCTTTGGAGAAACCATAAGATGGAAGAGGCATAGTGGGAACCTGAGGAACTAATGATGAAGAACCACATGTGATTTTTTATGCTGTAATATTCTAGAAATTTTGAGGAAAAAATTATTTGAATGAGTGGAGATTTTAACACCCCAAGCTTCCACTGTACGTTTCTCTTTGAATAATATAGTAGCGTGTGTTGATCGCAATTTCGAGTTTTAACACACCACAACCAATCAAAGTGGTCGTCATGAATTGTAATACCCACTTTTTCAAATTATATAAATTTTATAATCCAAAATGGACTTCATTTTTGGATTCAGAATATATAAATTAACTTGGGGATAAGTTTTGGTATTTTTTTGGAAAATTTTCAATTTTAGATGAATAGTGAAAAAAACTGAGTTTTAGTTTAAAAATCTATTTTTATTTAAATATTTATTTATTTTATTTAAATTTATTTATTAAAAATATATACATAATACCTTTACTTGTACAATTTAATTTATTGGAGTTAGTTTATAATAATTTTATATATATATAAAAATTTGATTGAAATTTTCACCGTCATTTACCCACCTCTTGGAGAATTTGAAAATTCACATAAAAATTAATTTTACCGCTTATGGGAGTGGAATTTAAAAAATCCTAGTGACACGGTAGATATCAGTAAGTAAAATATCATTCAATAAGATGAAAATTATTTTTGGGGAATATCAACTTTTTACTTTTATTTACCACGATTAAAAGAAAATAGGGTAATTAAGGGTAAAAATGATATTAATATTACCGTAACACATGTCCTAATTCTTTTGGATAAGTATAATTCAACCAAAAACATCCTTAGGAATTAAATAGGTACCTATTTGTACCACATAGATTATATTATGACATTTATTATTATTTTATTTAAAGAAGAGTTAAAAGAGTTAAAATCAATGATTAATAACTAAAAAAATTTTAATATAGGGATAAACACAAGATAAATTTGACTATAAATATTAATTATAAATATAAAAGGATTTCCTAGATAATGGTATTTTATTTATATTTTTTAGACATTAAATAATTTAATTTATTTATGCTACAATATTGATGCAGTAATTGCCTAATTAATGAAATATTAAAATAATTGATATTATAAATATCTAAATAAATGTAATTTGAGACTTTTTATAAACTTTAATACTTTTATTGGTTAATATGACATATTAGGGTTGGTTAGATGAATTTTTTTTGAAGCAATAACGATGTTATAAATTTATCAAAAAATTACCAAATATTGTAAAAATTGACATAATAGAGTTTTCAAAACAAATATTATATTATTAATTGATATTCTATTACTAAAAATCTAATTTTCTGCCAGAAGGCTTATATAATGATAGGTGTATCATTAATGAAACATTTGGGGATTTCTTGGAAGTATATAGTATGTTTATTGACCATATAATATAAAAATACAAAGAGACATGGTAAATGTCAAACTATTTAACAATGAGTTAAATCTAAACGATAAAGATAACATAGTGACCCAAACCTATCTAAAACCTATTAGTTGAGTGGTTTTCTACCGATAAAAAAACTTATCTTTTAAATAATACATTTTTGAGCCATTATAAACAGAAATTGATTTTAATATAAAATAACATTTCTAGCTTTTCCTAAGGTTCCCCTCACCTCTCTTATAAAAGGAAACTCCCCCCTTCTATATAATTCACACCTTCAATGACATTTGGGTCGGCCAAAATCTTCCATATACCCTATAAACGGTCTTCCGTTCATCCAAGAGGTCTTAATTTAGTCGGAATTCCAATCTATGAGTCCATTTTGATCAAATCAAAAGGAAGAACTCGAAGAAGCGGTAAATATCTCACCACCTCTTTCCAGTTCCTTTTTTCTTCCACTTCCATTTTCATTGTTGTCTCCATTATAAAATTATAACTCCAGTAACTTCAATATACTATGTATTTATTATAAACATTGTACAACCAAATTCATTATTCTATCCATCCTTTGAATAACATGTCACCATACGTTTGTACGTAAGGCTTACCATCTCCACGTCGTGGTGTAATTGTTATTCAATACCTTATAATATGGATGGGTATAATAATGATTTATAATTGATTCAAATAATAAATATAATATGTTAATGATAATTTATATATGATATACCATCAAATTATATTTTATTTTAATATGAATAAATGATATTGTCACTCGTGCGTGCGTACGGATTACCGTCTCCAAATAGCGATGAGATTCATTCCCCATCGTATCAATTCAACACTAATTTTCATTTGAAAATTAAAAATAATGTTTAAATACATGATATAATTATGTATATTAATATGATACATCCCATACATAACAAATATTACTCACATAACATAGAATATAAAGGAAAACGAATCTGTTAACATCTGAAACAAAGATAATACTAAGATATTATTAACAAAGCAATGTAGAAAGATAATATATGATATCATATTAATGTATATGGTTCATTTATAATTTAATAACAATTATTTCACCATTATACAGGAGGTTAACTTACCGTATACCAAAAAAAATTACAAGGTAAGGGTTAATTTCACAATCTCTTCATTATCCAATGTTGTGTATACATAATTATCTACTGGGACCTCTTTATCATCCCCATCCAGTTTTCTTACAAATTTATTACAAATCATTTTTACTATTAACTAGACTATGGGTTAAAGTCATTTATACCCTTTTTTTAATTTTTATAAAATGTTTTGAATGGAATCTTTCTGTCGTTTTCCAAACAAGGTACTTTTATCCTTTTCGACAAAATTAAGGTAAGAATGTTTTTTTATCTAATACGGCGAGTGTGGCTATTTTCCACCATAATAAAATCGTCGAAGATTCCCTTAAAAGATTATAAGAATATTTTCAATGTAAATTTTGTATTTTATAATTATGTGACTTTTAAATGATTTGAGAAAATATATATTTCTCTCAAATAGTTTTGGTTTAATCTCTATTGACATCCTTTGATGGATTTTAAGATTATTTGAAGTTGATTTGTTATGAAAAAAAAATCTATATTGTATTGAAGGTTTTGTGATATGTTTGACAATGGATGTGTTATTTTTATACCATTCATGGTTTGTGGATAATGTATTGACATTTCGTGTGCTAGTTTTAATACGAATTTTATGTTATGTTTAAACACGTTCATATGAGGAATTAATTGGACTTATTAAGTGATTGGAGGAGCCTACTATATCTCCTCGACACATTGGTAGGTCTCATGAGTCAAACTAGCGTCTTCACACAAGGCCATGAAAAGATCGTATTTGTAGTCTTTGTAAAAGGCCTTGACTATGTGGTTATGAGAGTCTGTCATTATGCATTCCATCATTATAAAAGTGGTTATTGATATTGAATGTGATTATTCGACAAGTAGAATATCCATGTGAATAAGTAAACGACATTATTTCATTTTATTTTTTCCATATTATGTTGATGTTCATGTTTAAAAGGCTTTTTTAGTTATACATTTCCTTAAATGTTTATGCTTATTTATCAATGTTTCTGCTATATTGTTATCCTTACTGAGCATCTAAGCTCACCCCTTTCTATGTTTTATTTTTCCCAGGATGTGAAGAAGTATTTTATGACATACCTGTAGGGATAGTCTGAGGGGATATGAGTGTGGACTATAGAGACTATGTTGTGGTAGTTTTTCACATTATCATGTAAAGTAAGACTTATGAATGTATCTAGTGTTTCTAAGGCTACTAAACTAATCGGTCTTTCGAGACATGGTCTTTTGTGATAATGCCAATGTTATGTAATATTGCACCAACTCTATGTTACTAGCGTTAGGGTGTTACATTTCCCATTATTAAATAAATTTTAAAAAATATAATCATGGGTAAAATATATAATAATAAAGAACAATTAAATATTTGATTTGTCCATAATATTTGATAATAGGAAACCTACCCCAAAATTTTTAAACTACTAATGGAATTAAAAAGCATAAACATGAATTAATAATCACAACCCAATACATATAATTTATGCATTAAAACATAAAAATATTCCATAATCATAACCTTATAAATAATAAAATTGTGAACATATCTACCTTTTGATTTTTACACACATTCTTATTAATATAGATAAAAATAATAATTCCCACACTCCATCATATGAATATAACTAGCCACAGTAATTTCCTTACACATTTTTCACATATCATGGGATATAATACATTACTCGATCAAATAAAGTGCGATAAGAAACCCACCGATATCATAATTATAAGGAATATATACATGTGACACTTGAACACAATCATTTGGTGAAAAATCCTTGAAATGATATGGGTTTTGTAACATTTCATAAGGGTACAATAAAATATAACCTTAATAATTAGATTATTTTATAACAAAAATTCAAGATCTCAAATTTTGAATTTAATATGATAATTTAGATGGTGATTAATGGAGAAAAATATTTTTGGTTTTAAATAATTTAAAGATAGATTGTAAAATGGATGTGGAACTGTGACACATAGATTTTTTATTAACTTTATTTTAAAATAATAAAATTTCATTTATTTGTTATGTTATAAGATCAACCCTTTTATGATTTCACTACATGCAAAATCATCTTAACATTTGTTAAAAACAACTGAGAGTTTCAACAAAAAATATTTTATTATTGTAATTAATTAAATATGATATTTATAAAAATTTCAATCAATTGAACTGTATGAATATTATTATCTAAATTAGAAAACTATGGTTCACACACACAAAGACATATGTTATTAACTCATTTTTGACCAATTAATTATAGAGAAATGTGAATCCATTTTGAATTTAAATGGATACTTTTTCAAAAAATTATTTAACAATGAAAAATCTAAAAAAACTGTTTTCGGGACTATATTAATTTTATATATATTATTAAATACACTATTTAATAATCATCTTATGTGTTTTATATAAATAATATAAGAACAACTATATTTATACTCATAAAAATGTATTTTTATGAATAGATATTTTCCATTAAATTTGGTGGAACCTCTATTTTCAATATAGATTTGAACGTTTTCAAAATTATATATGATAAAAAAATTAATTCATTAAAATCAAAAAAAATAATATTATAATTATTTGAATTTTTGGAATTTTTATGATAAGATTAATTCTTTGATGATTAGTCAAAAAATACTGCATTTTAACTGAAAATTAAATTTTGAACTAAATATTATATCATGATATATTTGAATTTAAATTTGATTTCAAGTAAAATTAAATCCCTAATATATTTGTAATATAATTATATTTATTTTAATATCTTCTAATTTGAACATGGATATAAAAAATCTTCATTATTTTAAACATTTTCACATTAAAAACTCATTTTCTCATTCCATCAATGATATGAATTTAAATTTATATTTGGAAAATTATTTATTTTGATTTTTTAAAAATACATTCCATCTTTTAAATAGTAATATAAAATTTTATGGAATAGGTTCTTTTTATTAATGGAATATATATAGAGAGTAACTTTAGAAATTTTTATCACTAAGGTTTTGGGTAAATCAGATAATTAAGATTCACAAAATATTACAAATATTAAAAAAAATACCATAAAAATTAATAAAATGTTATTATATTAATTTAATTTAAAAAATAAGAGCAATTGATAAAATGTACATTTTCTAATGGATAATTTTTCCTGAAAATGACTTAGATATTTTTAAAATAAGAGAGACTAACAAAATGTCACACTCATACTTTAAATAAGAATAATATTTTCACTATAGTGATAAATGTAATATATACAAGACAATAAATTTAATGAGGATATATAAATTTTAATTATACATCATGTAAATTTAGTTTTAATTTTTTTAAGAAATATTTATTATATATTATTACACATTGATAACCCAATAATTATTCATTTGATGATAATCAAAATTATGTGATATTAAAAATATTAAAAATTTATAACATTGAATTAATTAAGGTGATATATGAATTATTTAGTTAGTATAACAATTTAATAATGTATTAAATTATTTTTTTCTGAAGATATATTTCAGTATTTATTTTCTTAATGTCAACATAATGAATAGTTTGAAAATATATTGGAATGATAATTTGTGAAAAACCCATTTTATGAAATTATTAAAATTTAAAAAAAAAATAATAATTTTAAACAAATGGGATATATTATGGTCTAAAATATAATTAATGTACCATTAATTCTTTCACTAATGCCTCATAAGTATAAAATATCAATCATTTATTATTGAAAATGGTGTTACCATAGTAAAAATTATAATAGGTTAACATAGGGTTTATCCAAATGATAATGTTTAATATTACTCAAAACATGTTTAAAATATATTATATGATATTATTACGACCCTATTCCATATTATAATGGAATAACATTCCATTTTGTGGTATTTAGATTGATATTACATTTAATATAATTTAATTTTTTGAGAAATTCCAAAAAGGCCCCTCACATTCATTATAAAATGGACACCACCTCCCTAATCTCATTACACTAAATTGATTATTAAATATCAAATTTAGTATGAAAAATATATATTATACACTTCCCAATCCACATTAAAGTTGTTCTAGACTTCCCAAAATTCCATCTCTAGAGTCCTTTAGAGGATATCTAAAAGAGCTTTTTCGACGAAGTATTAATCGCTCTACCAGATCAATCTAATTTTATAACATTATATACCTCATATTAATGTATGATATATTAAATTAAATAATAACTTAATAATACTAAATATTCACAAATTTTATTTTGATTATGAAAACACCATTATACAAGCCATTTTCCATCGAAAAAAGATGTGAAAGTATCACTCATGTGTATGCACAGCTTCCCGTCACCATGTAGCGACCTAATTCATTTTCAATAACCACAACATATGATTGGGAATTATAATGGTTCTAATATTTATATAGTGTATTTATGAAATAATTATAATTCTGTAATTATAATATCATATCTACCTTTTTATAACACAATTTTCAGATAATGATAATGCTTCCCATGCGTAAGTATGGCTCACTATGTTCAAGAGGATATGCAATTCATTTTTCATATATAATTGAAATGGTGGTTAATAAATATGAAATTAATGAATATATATGATATATAGAGTTTAATTATTATACTATAAATTATGACACCATGATCAATGTATAAGAATTGGGACATCCGAACCAAAACATGCTTAGAAAATGAAGCAAATATCACCTAGAACACTGAGTTTAAATTTTATTAAACATTTGATAATATGTTATAAAATATCATAAAAATTATGAATTTTATATGAATATGGTATAAATTTATAGGAAATCTATATTTATTATATATAATTTATTAATGTGAACAAGGAAAGGAGAGACTTGAGGTATGAGATTTTTTCTCACTTTTATTTCTATGGGACACATGATTTATACACTAATTTTTTCTTCCATGTGGTGTATATACTGAAAATAATGTATTTTATGAGTCTTATCATGATGATTATTTTATTTTCATGTCTATATGACGTCATTTGTTGTAAATGGAATATGATTCAACTAATAATAAACTGATAAGGAGTTATTTCATTATATCATCAATATTTGAGATTGTTTCATTTTTAATATATATTGGGGAATAGTTACCCATAAAATAAATGTTTTATAAATATGTTTTATAAAAAGGTTATACTATTATAATATTAATATTTAATATAATTTTTACCTATTCTTGACATAATATGAAATTTTGTGGAAATAATATTTTTTTCATTTTGTAATCAATTATCTATGTGACATTATCGATAAAAATATACAATGTAATAATTTTTTAACTTATAAGAAATGAAAAAAATCCACTATCTAGGAACCAAAATTATTTAAGGATTAATTTACAAGAATATAATGTTTTTTTAAATGAATATTTTTTCCTTTATAATTTTTTGACCCTTGAAAAAATTTATTTCATAAGGGACATGAGATTTTCATTAAGAATTATCTTATATGATCTTTCAAAAAGATTATTTCCATATATGATTGAATTGGTTGATTTAAATTATTATTTAATGCGGAAATTACCAATATATAAAATTAATATTATTTCTCTAAATGTTTTATTTTTTTATGGCGTGATATTTATTAAACCAATTTATTTTTCATGAGATATGTTTTGATAAAGTATTTATGAAACTTATTTCGTTACATGAGATATAATGTGATGAATAATATATGGTACTATGGAATAAATATTTGTAGTTTTAATCATGTGAAATTTGGTCCCTATTTATCATTCCAATTCATTAGGCAGTGAATGTTATATCATGAGACAACAATTGGAATCATGTCGATGTTCTTGAGATGTGATTGGAAACAAGGTGCAATTCTTGATCAATCCAGATAATTAGTTGTTAAGGCCTTATCCAAGAGTCATTATATTTTTCCATTAATATGAAATATTTTTATATAATTCTACATATTCCATACAAATTTATGATTTTGATCTTATTTTTCAAGAATGATTTGTTATGATGTTTATTTCATATGGTTCATGTTAATTTTTAATGCGATGAATCTTTTATGAACCATGATAGTGTGGGTATGCACATTTATGGTATGCACTTCATAAGAAACCCATATTTCTTATATTAGTATTTTATAATATAACAAATTTATAACTTCCTTGTTTAATCTTACTGAGAATTTGATCAAACCTTTTTTATGATTCCATTCATATGAAATGAAGAAAGGTCTTAACAGTGATCTGTTAAAAGCTATCAAATTATGATGAAATAAGTTGGAGAAGATGTTGATATTTAGTGAACTCGTTATTTATGACACCATTTTTACCAAGGTAGGTTATCTTTATGATTCCTAGGGATAAATTTTAATGATAACATGAATGTTCCTCCAAAATATGTAAAATTGATTTAAGAAAAAACATGGGTTGTAATAGTCAATAGTAGAGGAATTACTTAGTTAACCATTACAAACATGGATGAGAAAATAATAGTAAGAACTCAAAGTGTTAGTCTATATATAAGATAAAACCATATTGTTTTTGTAATTATTATTAATGATATATGTTAGATATATGGTTTTAAAGATGTTTTCATGATTTAAGACATTTTATTAATATTTTTTCTTGATTCCACAATATGATTATAATTAATTATAATATTTTTTTTGTAATAGTTAGAACCTAAATTAATAATATTAATGAATAATTTTATTGAAAATTATATGAATTCCAACATTAACAACCAAATTTTAAGGGAGTTACAATATAGAACCATTTTGTCAGGCTAACACAACATTCTTAGGATATGAATTGTACCGATTTTCAAAATGATCATTTAAGGGAAAAACATAGAGTTGAATATTTCTTGAGGTAACAACCACATTAAATTTTTTGATATTTCATCTAAATAGTGGTTAAAAGCTGGATCAAAATTCATGAGAAAATATTTTGTGTTCTTTAATTCTTTTAACTTGAAAAATACTTCCTAGATGATTACCATTTGGAAGGGAATGGAGATCAATGGTAGATTATTATCAATAATATATGCCAAGAAAATGAAATTGAATTCATTGAATAGGATGAGATCAGGAATATATTTTTCAATAAAAACATTCCATGTATCATTCTTTTCGATATGGGAAATGATTTCCTTGAGCTATTGAAAAAGGATGATGAATTTGTTTGTACATAAGAGGAAAATTTTGCAAGACATGCGAAGTATGCTTATCCTATAATTATTCAACCTGAAATTAAAATTAACTGATTCTTCATTGTAGTAAAACTATTTATCCATTAGGGGTGTTACCCATAGAAGATATCATTAGATAGGATTAATGTTTTTTATGATATATTAATAATTATATGTAAATTATAAATACTCATAATTCATATGGTTTTGGTAAGAAAAGAAAGATTGAGTCTCATGAAAACTCGAATAAATCACATGGTAGAGATAAATTTCTCCCATATTTATTCCATAAATGTGGGAAGATACATAAATTAAATTTTTAAATAGAAATATTTGGTTCTCAAAATGGTGAATGGTGGGTCATAAATCCAATGAAGTTTAAAGGCAATTGAAAGGTCAGTTAATTAAATGTTGGAAAATAAAACTCCATCTGATTCACCACCCATGATACAATGATATAAATACATGGGTTATAGAAATAATTCCAATATCTCAATGAATAAGACCGTTTTTTGATGATTAAGTACAACATCCACTATATCCCAAAGACAAATGTGAACCACTTGCGATCAAAACATCAAAATTGTGTTATGAGAACAACATGGTGAAAGGTATACTTATCATCCACTCTAAAATAGCTAATTCGTTTTTTGAATCTGGATTGTTACACTATTTTATTTAAAAATAATTTTCTATGTGTATCACAGTACCACAATATCAATTAGATTTTCATTTATCATTGAATTCAACAAATGGATCAAACATTTCATATCACGGTTGTATTACTTCATTGATTGATGTTTGTGGGAAATCACATCCTCTGTATTTCCTAATTCTCCATATAGTTCAATAAAATGTGATTCTTGGCATGTATTGGATTTCACTACATTGATCTCATATTAATTTCATTTCTAGAGAAGTCACATTCTATATTCTGAGTGAATTTATAATCATTTATTGATGAATGAATAAATATGAGCATCCAATGTAAGTTGGTTCCGTCATGTGGGTCTTAATTCAAGTACATGAAACTTATTAATCTCATCTAAATTTAGAGAAACTAAACATTAAGTATACAACTATTGTTCATGAGATTTTCGATGTTTTTCTAGATGAGTTTCATGGTCTTCCACCAAATCGTAAATTAGATATTTTAATAGAACTCTTACATGGATCTATGACTATTTTGAATAGTCATTTTAGAATGGACCCAAATGAGTTAAAAGTATTAAAGAACAATTTTTGGAGAATCTTAATAATGGTTTATACGCCCTACTATGTCACCATTGGGTTAACCCATTCTACTGGTTGAGAAGAATTATGGTTTGATGTGTCGATGCTTTGATTATTATGAGCTTAATAAAAATTAAAATCTTGAAGAAGTATCATCATTCTTGCATCAATGATTTATGAGATAAACTATATCGAGATTAGTACTATTTTAAAATTTACCTTGATTCTTGATATTATCAATTGTGTTTCAAGAATGTGGATATACCAATTAGGAAATTATAGACAAGGTTTGGAAACTATGAATTTATAGTGATCCATTCAGGCTTACTAATTCTCTCATTAAATTCAAGGACTTGATGAATATAGTCCTTAGAGACTATCTTGACTTGTTTTTGGAGGTATATAATGAAAATATTATCATATATTCATAAATATCGGAATAAAATTAGGATCACCAAAGGATTGTTAAGATGACACTATGAAAAGAGAATATTTATGAAAAATATACCAATTGTGAATTTTGGCATCCAAAATTTCCATTTCTGGAACATATGATCTCAAGTGATGGTATATACTTAAATCCTTCAAATACAGATGTTATTAAGGAATTTCCTATAACAACCCTTGTAATTGGAACTAATATTTCTCTTGTTTTGATGGATACCATCGATTCCTTGTGAAGATTTTCTCTCAACAATCCAATTCACACAAAATGTTAACTCGAAAGCATTCAATGATCCACTAGATGAATGAATGTGAAGACACTTTTAAGGAAATAATGAAAATATTTATTAGTGACTCCATGAATACATCACAATATAGATGATATGGGTATATAAATATAGTGATTCATCCAATAAGGGATTGGAATGCGTTCCTATAAAAAAGTAACAGTTATAGATTATGCCTCACAACAACCAATAGTCCTTATGAAAAATTGAAATACTTCTGATTTGGGATTATGTATGATAATCATTTCATTAATGATATGGATGTTTTTTATGAGATTATTCATATCAATACTAATAAAAAAATCATAAAGAACGTATTCATATATGAGTTGAATATATGACAAATAATAAGTTTGGTACTAAATATGTATTATAATTTCTCAATACATTTCCACCAGGGGAATGATAAAATGGAGGTAGATTATTTGAGTAGAAGACTGCATTCTTTTTATCTATGATGAGGCTGAAAAGAGAATCAATATTTCAATATTTTTAATGGATGGATCTCTAAATCATAATATAAATTGAAAAATATGATCTTTACCAAGTGAATGTTCAACCATTTATCAATATCATGATTAAGGAGGTACATAAGGAACATGTGGAGCTGAAAAAGAAGGTGAAAAAATTATTCTAAGATCAACCAAGATTATTATGGAATAATAAGGTCAAGGAACCATGTATGTGTTCCTTCTAAATAATATTTGAAGGAACAACTGCTGGATTAGGCTAATAGTTCATCATTATCTATTCATCTATGATGTAAAAAAGATATATAAATACCTGAGAGAATATTTCATGTGGGATGGGAAGAAGAGGGATATTGCAATGTATATTTCCAGGTACCTGGTTTGTCGAAAAGTTAAGGCTGAGAGAGAGAAATACAATGGTATGTTTCAACCATTAACAATATCCAAATTGAAAATGAAAAACATCATCATGGATTTGTTCAATGGACTTCCCAAAACGTAAAAAGGCCATACTGTTAAATGAGTTAAATTTGATCGCCTTACAAATTAAACATACATAATTTATACTAGAGAAAATTTATATGTTCATCCACATTCCATCATATATATTAATTAATTTTAATTATTTGAGTGAGTACGACATTGTTTTTATTTTTTTGGGATCTGAGATTCACCACCATGTTCTGGTGAAGCCTTCAGCAAACTCTAGATAAAGAGTTTTTATAGAACTACATATCATCCTCCAATTGATGGTCAATATATGAGTTATAATTAAAACTCTAGAAGAATTTTTTTAGAGATTTATATATAGATTTCCAAGGAGGCTTGTATTAGAAACATCCTTTAGTATAATTTTCCAATATCAATAGTTTTCTTTCCATTATTCTGAAGGCTCCTTATGTATCCTTCTATGGTAAGAAGAGAAAAATTCTAATGTTCTAGAAAGTGTTTGGGCAAAGAAAGTTATTGTGTCCTGATTATAGAAAGGAAATGGATGAAAATTATAGATCCATTCAACAACACATAAGTGAATCTTTAAATACGAAAACAAATTTATGTTGAATATATTTGGAATGGTATGGATTTTGATGTGAGTGATAATGTAAATATATTAATACCTCCATAGAGGAGAGTAATGATATTATGAATGGTGAGAAATTTTTTCCTTTGGTATATAAATAATTTTGAAATTAATGATCATATTGGGATGGTAGATTATCAATTTTCTCTTCCAAAAAATATATATCATGTTCATGATGTGTTCCATGTGTCTCTCCTGATGAAGTACATACTTGATCATTCACATTTACTAAATAAAGATGTACCATTGGAAGAAGATCATTATTATGAGGAACAACCCATAGAGATTTTATATCACATAGATGATGCTCTAAAAAAATTATAGATAATTGTTAACGCATTTTTTGGTGAAACCAAAAATTTCAGGAATCTATATAGTAAGTCGAGGGTGTGATACAATAGTGGTATCCTTATCTATTTGTATCTAAGTCACATATTTCAAGGTAAGAATTCATTTTAAGGGCGTAGAATGTAACACTATGAGTATTTATGAATTTGTTTAGGAATAAATAACATTTATTTTGATGTTTAGTGTTATATTCCACCATATGTTAAGATTTCACTATAAGAATCAATAACTTATCTTGTGTTATATGCAGTACCTGGTTTCTAATAATCATCATTTTATTATTATAAATATTATAACTAGACAATAATAGCATAGTCATTATAATGATGTGTGTGAAAATTATTAACTAAATTATTAAAATATTGATGAAACATGTATATATAATTAATTATTTTTTGTGTAATTAATTATAAATGAAAATAAAAACAATTTCTAAAATAAAAGGAAATATTTATTCTATATAACTATTAAATTTTGTATAAATTTTTTAAACCACATAATAAAAAATTCACTATTTTGGATTAATTAATTATATATATATATATTATATTCAACCAAATTTTTAACATTCATCAAATGTTTTCACAATACAATATATAAGAAAAAAAATCAAAACTTTCTCATAAATGTTGTCATTTTAAAAAAATAGTGAGTTATACCTTTTGATGGAACAATTTCATTAAATATATTTCTTGACACTTCTAAATTAATTTCTAAAAATTAAACATATTATTTGAAATTGGAATATCATAATTTTCTTTTCATTAATTTATGGCATTTTTCACATAATTTCCATTTTTTATGAATTATACAAAAGTACCACATTTATTTGGAAAATCAATTTTCTTCTAAAGAATTTATAATGATAAATTGTATTATAATAATTTAAAAAATATATATAAAAAGATAAATTAATAAAATAAAGGTCATTTTAATCATTTTAACATTTAATTTTTATATAATAACATTTCAACATTTTGATCATTTTCCAATTAAAAAAATCATTTCTCGTTCCATCAATTTGGATTATTTTTAATTTAATTTATCCAATTGTATGTTTTGAATTAAAAAAAATGGAATCAATTTTTTTAATCCCAAATTAAAAATTTATTAAATTATCCCATTTTATTTCGATACCATATGAAATGAAACATTAGTAATTTTTATTACAACGGTTGAAGGTATATCGGGTTATTACGAGTAAATATAAAATTATAAATATTATAAAACTATCCTTACACTATCCCAAATGTTATTGGATGATTTTAATTTGACCCTTATCACCTATGTTTTGAGGTTTAATTTTTTAATCATCAGTTGTCTATGAAAACTACAACGATGATATTAAAATCAAAGATAGTGCAAACATTTCATGCTCTTAATTTGAATAACCACAATATTTTTTGTATGGAGAGAAAAATAAGACATTAAGTTCTAGAAATATTATTCTGAAATATAAAACATTATATATTTCATTGATATTTATTTTTAATTTATAGTGAAGAAATAATTATCATAACTAATTACACAATAACGATGAAGTAATTATTCAATTTCTGAAAAAAATAATTAGTTAATATTATAATTATAAAAAAACATTTTTTGAATTACACTAGGTGATATAATTCTTTTTATTGTTACTATGATATATTATATGTGTATTAAGTTAATTGGTTGGAAGTTAGACTTCTTTATTGATTTTTAAAAATTCATTGGAATAAATATGGTCAAAATTGACACAAATAATATTTTATGAGAATGATATATTTTTAAAATTATTTAAAAAGAATAAAATACTAAATAACTACCATGTGGATATATTATTATCTTAAATATCCTATATGGACAATTTATAGTTCAATTGAATCTTTATAAATAAATATACCATCTTTTTATATTTAAAATGCTGTTACCATATTTGAAATTAAAATAGGTTAACTAAGGGTTAATCAAAACAATAAGGTTTAAAATTAAATCAAATCATCTATAAACTTTATTTCTTAATATTATTACTACCATATCGCACATTAACTTTGAATAAAATTCCATTCATATTTTTTTTTGGATTTATATATAATTTATTACAATTTATTCATTTGTGAAATTCTAAAATTTCCCCTCACCATCATTATAAAAGGACACTTTCTCCCTCATATCCATTCACCACATTGATTATTCTAAAATGACCAGAATATTAGAAATAATATTCCCCACATCCATTTCCAAATTCTAGAGGAGGTTTTCATCCCATAGGACCAACTCTAGTGTCCTTTCAAGGATATGTGAATTTTCTATTTCAAAGAAGTGGTAATTATTGTAATAAATCATTTTCTTTTTATACTCTTCTATAACAGCTAAAAATAATTGGTATATATCATAAACTATATACATAAAAATACTAAATATTAAAAAAATTATTTTTATGTGCACACAACTATACATCTCCTTTCCCATCAAACAATAAGTGAAAGTATCCATCAAGAATACATATGGATTACCTTATCTATGTATAGATACAATTTAAATCCATCACCATTTTTATAAGTGACAATTATAGAGGATTTAATATTTATATATGTTATTTATGAAATAAATATACATCTTAAACTATAATATCATATCTCTATTTTTACCACCTAAAATTTTGGGAAATGATAATGTCTCTCATGCGTACTTATGACTTTCCATCTACACAATGCGTTATGATCCATTTTTATCATTCATATATCACATGGGTGGTATTATGGATGATTATTATGATTATATATATTTTATATAACATAATAAATATTTGGAAAATGAAGATACCATGACTAATGTATAATGAATGGGATTGACGAAACAAAATAAGTTTGGAAAATAAAGTATATATCACCAAGAACATTGATTTTAATTATAATTAATTGGTCGATAAGATTTCATAAAAAATTATACATGATATTATTGATTCATTTTTATGAAAAAAAATGTATAATAAATTCATATTTATTAATCATTATCCCATATATGAAATAAAAAATATGAGTCGTGATGTATGGTATTTTCTTCTTACATTTATTTTTATGGGACACATGCCTTATATGCTAGGTGTTTCTTCTTTGTGGTATATATAATACCCATGAATGAATTTTATTTTGTCTTATATTGAATATTATGGTATTTTAATTTCAATATAATTTTCTATATTTCTCAGGTCATATGATTCTTTTTTTAAAAAGTAGTAGGGAATTATTTCAAAATATCTTCAATATTCAAGATTATTTTATTCTAATTCTCCATTGGGGAATTTTTAACTTAAACTTACACATTTTTAAGAATTTGTTTCAAAAATATTTTCATTATTATACTATAAATATTTAAATTAATTTTTACCCATAATTTAATTTCTACAACACTTTTTAAATAGAATACTTTATTTCATTTTATAAACAATGTTCTTTGTGACTTTACCAAAAAAATATAAAGAAAATATTTATTTAAAATTATATTAAATGAACTGAATTTTCTTCCATAATGAAGACTTAATTAATTCATGATTCCATTACATTTATAAAATGATATTTTAAATAAATTTGTTTTTGTTTATAATTTCCTATAAATTTAATGAAAGTATTTCATGATCGAATGGATATTTTAAAAAATAATTTTGTCAATTGATCTTTTAAAAATCGTTTTTGAATATAAAATTACTTTTGTTGATGTGACGTATTCTTTACTGAGGATATTTACCAATTATATCAATCATAATCCATCTCTAAATTGTTTTTTCTAACATTATATTTATGAAACTTAATTCTTTTCTGTGAGTTAGGTTGTGATGAAGTGTTTATGAAACACATTTCTATACAAGATCATCAATTTGATGAATGTTTTATGGTAATGTAGAAACTATATGTATATTTTTAATTATGTAATTGGTGAGACATATATCTCCCTCTAATTCATTGGGTAATGAATTAGAACTCATTATATAGAAAATTTAAAAAATTTAATGTCCTTGAACTGGGCCGGGAAACAAGTCGATGTTCTTGATATGTTAGTGGAACCAAGTGCTAAGGCCTGGTCCAAGATTGTTGGTAGTTAACCTTGACATGTGATATGTTCTTCTATATATATTACTATTACACACACATTTATAAATTTATCATATGGTTTTAGAACAAGATATGTTGACATTTAATTCTTATTGTTCATGTTAATATTTTTGGTTTTGTCTCATGTTTATGATGCCTGAATGGTTGGGTATGAAATTTTCATGTTTTTATATGTATTAAATAAACATATATCATATAATATTCGTTCATAATATAATAAATTGATATCATCCATTTTTACCATTAATTAGCAACCTAGATCATCATTTTTTATTTCATTTCCAGAGGATATGAAGAAAGGTATTACATGTGATATTCTTATAAGGATATAATTTTGGTGAATACATGGGATATGGTGTAAATAATTTATGAACCAATTGTGTATGCTTCCATGTACACAAATACAGTAAACCATTATGACCCTCAAGCATGTATTTGTACAAAATTTTGAATATTCAAATAAAACTTGTAAAATCTATTTATGAAAATCTTTGGTTCTTATAGAAGCCATATAATTTCATTTATGAATAAAATAATAAAAATATTTTAAAAAATATTAAGTTTCATTAATTGTTAAAAAAATACATTATCAAATGAAATTTAATGTTTTTATAAAAAATCTAATTTAATAGATTGCTGAACACTTTATAATTGAAAAGATGTATTATTACATCTATAAAATTTGTAGTGGTTAATAAAATTATTTATATAAAATCAAATTCCACTTTTGTATTAAATAATATGTTTTTGAAAAATAAATATCATTAAAAAGGATAACAAATCATATATTGAAAAGGGTTAAAGATAAACATATAGATAAATTTGACAAAAAAGACGAATGTATTTAAATTCATGTATTGTGAACATTTTTGGACACATAGAATATGGTTAGGGAAGAGAATGAGACAATAAATATCTTGTGAATTATATTAAATAGTTATTAAGTTTTACGAATAATTTATATCATCCCAATGAGTTATCAATGTATAAATACTTCAAAAATAAGATTGTGAAAATTAATTTTAAAACCATATAATATATTTTTAATTTATAAAATAATAAATACGAATAGTGTGAGAACTAAACTTCCATGAATGATATTCATTAATAATTATTATATTTAAAGAAAAAGTGATTTAATTATGATAATCCCTCCCGAAATGATATTGTAGGATGTATGAATCAATCATTTATTTAATGATGAGAAGGAAAATAATATCCATATAAATATATGATGAGTTCATATATAATTGAATCATAAATCCCAATTTTCCTAACCAGTAAAAATGAAGCTCATGATTAATATTCAAAAGACAATGAACCAATATTTTTTAAGGAAACCCCCCATTAATATTATAATCATTAAGGAAATAATAAATTTAGAATGTGATAATAATAAATTAATGTTAATATTATTTAAAAATCAATACATATATTATAATACATTTATATTTTATAATAAAAATAATTGAATAATAGATATGAATTATAATTTTTATAACTCAGTGGATGAATATTTATTGATAAGAACAAGTTATGGATTTGGTTACATTAAAATCCTAGGGCATTGAAGGAGAGAAAACGAAATGAATTTGTAAGAATCACTAATTTGACGTATATTATAATAAAATGCATCATTATTTAATTATTTAAACACAACAAAAGAGATAATGTGTTGAATATAAAATAGGTCTCAATGAAATGAAATTGAGATTACAAACCCCATACCATTACCATCAACATCAATAAAAGAAATTATCCTCTAGTATAATTGATATTAAAATATTTATAAATCATTGGAAAACCTTATTCAGACAAATTAACTTTTATATTCATTATTTTCAATAATTTTTTATACATATTTTCATCCCTAATAATCTATTTATTTCATAAGATGATTATGATTAATGATAAATATATCAAAATTTCTATATTAATTTGGTTTTCGGGATATATGTTTCATAGATATTTATTATGTTTTATGTCCAGTCCATGAGTGTTTTATTTATCATTCATGATTATGAAATCAATGATGATCTTGTTTGGTTATTTCTAATGAAAAAATGAACTATATGAGTTGTAAGATAAAAATTTAATATTAAATTTATTTTCATAAAAATATAATAAAAAAACATGAAATTATTTACACATTCATGTAGAATATTAGTAAAAATTTAATTTCTCTTTTAATATGTGTTGGTAATTTATATAATTTTTCATGTAATTGGTTAAAAATACCTAATGGATAATATCCTATAATTAATGGATAACTATTTTTATGTTCTGATATAGTTATAATATTATCATTAGAAAAATATAATGATCATAAGTGGGTTATAAAAAATTGATAAAAATGAATTTGGGTGTTGTATAATAAGATTATAAATGATAATGTATGCTATGATGATATAAATATTTTCTTCATTGTGTGCTTAATTTAGATGGATAATTTTTAGATGAAAATTTATTATTAATGTTGTTAATATAATGAATAATTTATAAATACAATATAATAATAATTTCCATAATGTAATGTTTATTGATAAAATATATTCTTAGAACCGTCCAATAATAATGGTGAATAAAATTGAAATATTTCATTCAGGGATATGAAAGACCATAGGTAACCCATGATAGATATTAATTTTTCAAATAAAATTAAGGGGAATATATAATGTTCCTTTGAAAGTGCCTATATCCTCTAGTGTCAACCCATTCCATGTTTCTAAAGATTGAAGTGTTCGGAGGTGAATTGGAAGAAGTTTGGAGGATTTTGGTTAAGTAAAAGATGGAAAGAGGGGATTACAGATCGTGTAATAGTATTACATGATGTGAAATCATATTTCATGGGATTTCCTAGATACCCTCATTATGTAAAGACTTTTACATAGTGTGAATGAAGGATTCATGATGTGAAATACATCTTGGTTGGAAAAATAAAAATGAATTTGATAGGTGATGTTTTTTTTCAGCAGAACATAACCATGATGCATTAAAAAATGGGGAAGGGTATTAAATTTCTTTTAATACCACAAATCTATATATTTTATGTATTTTCCATCCACTCTGTTTTTCTAAAAACCTACAGTAGCAGTTTCTCTCCCTTAACCCCTGGCGACCTAACAACCATCTCTTCTGCATTTTGGTGATTTCTCCATCAAGGAAAGATACCTAACTATTTACTTCAATATATAGTTATATTTATTTTATATAAGGTATTATGTACCATAGTTCTTGATGTTTCCTGAATTTTATTCCTCCTGTTTCTCTTTTCCATGTGATGGTGCAAGATATCCATGGTTTTAACGGAGTTTTCTTGGTGGTTGATTGGTGCGGTTGTGCAACAACATCCTCGGTTGGATGCTTTGGTTGTGGGAGAGGTTATTAGGATCTATTTTTTTATCCATTTTCATTTTAATAACCCCATTGACCTTTTGAGGTAGGGGATTTGCTTCATCTATAGTTATTTACATACAATCATAGAGCTAGCACGATTTTTCCCAAGGGATCATACTGAAATTGACCCAATATATATTTTAATTTGATTAATGAATATGTATCGACCACATGGAGATTTTGTTTAATTATATCATGATAAAAGTTTTCCTCTTCCTTTGATTGATAGTGTGATATCTATGCTTTTCATTTTTACAATGTCGTTCTTAATCGCAATTTTTAAGGAATATAAAGAAAGAATTAATTGATAATTAATTTTCTAATCAGGTAAATAGGCATGTTTTTTAAATTTGTTGTTGTTGTTATAATTTAATGTTAATCAAACTGATACAGATATGCATGAATATTGGAATTTGTTAATGAACCCGAATCATGTTGATGCTTATTGATAACGGAATTAATGTCATGATAAATTAATTTTTTAATTAATTTATGATAGCTTGAGAAGATTATTTATTTGGTTGCTCGTAGTTGGATCCGAAAAAATGAATCAGTTAATTCAATATGGTGTAAGAACTAGTTTTGTGATAAATATAATGCCTTTGCTGGGCTTAAGTTTCCCTAATTATTATAAAGGATAAATTCCTTCTATTTTAGATCCATGAGATCCTGTTATGTGTAAAGGATGAATGCCTTGCTTGGGGGTATGAACCTATTTCTATGTTTATTCCTATTACTTGTGATGATCTCTAGATATGAGACCTGTGGTATATGTCACTGGGAGGCCCAGATGTGACATAATCCTATGATGGATATTCCTGATAGGATATTATGGTATGTGGGGTAGGGAGGCACAATTGTGTTGGCTGCAGTTGATACCTGGAGTGGAAAGATGCATCGGTTTATGAATTGGTGTAAGGGAGGACACTAGAGGTGATGGAACTAGTTGAAGTTGTGCTAAACCATTGATATTAAAGTGGTTTATTATTGAATCTTTTTATTTTTCTTCTTTTAATATCCCCATTTCTTAAGGCAGCTAGTTTTTATACTCGCCATCTGAAGGAGGGGAATACATGAATTTTCAACTACGTGCTTTCTATGGTTTGATCATCAAGAATGGATTGTTCTATTCTCCTCCTATTGATTGAAAAGACATGACTGGTAACTCATCAACTCACTATGTTGATCCCCTAATGGTTAGATGCTTCGAATATTTTCTTATAATTAAAAAAAAATATTGAAATATGAAAATATAAAAAGTTGTAATGTAGTTAATAAATTAATTATTGAATGTTTAACCCATTGGGCTTGGATCTTTCTGTGATGCAGTGTTTATGTTATAATTCTGAGAAACTGTGGACTCAGTTTGGTTATTCAATGTGGTCATGGAACATTGTTGTGATTCTAATGAAATATAATTTTGAAACCAATGATGGTTAATTAATGGTTAAGTAATCAATTAATGTAATGTGGAACATATAAAAGTTAGAATGTAACTTAATGTAGCTATTTATATGGTTCTGGGATTATAGGATATCTAGTCTCAGTATTGAATGATGGGAGTCTGAGATACGTTAGCTGTAATTTATTTGACAACTAGTTTATTCCCATGGTTTGGTTGTGAGATATATTATATCCAGTATTTTTTTTGATTCTATGCACTACTTCACTCTGATGGTTAGGGAAAATAACACCCTAGGGAATCTTATCCATAGGGGAGTTTTTTCCAATACCATGATGGGAGGATTAGTGGCTTACTAACCCCATTAGCTCTACTCTCTTCTATTGGTAGTTACCTGTGTTGGTATTCATGGTGGTTAGTTTCCCCCATATATGTGTGCATAGATTTAAAATGTTTATAGGTTATTTCACAGACAAATATTCTAGATATAGTTTCATAAAGACTACTTTAGGTATAATGTGTACAGGATGTGATGGATTGAGGATACTTACTCTGTGTATGGTATGTAATGTCTTGAGGTACAATATATGATGTATTATACATGTTATGTGAGCTTTAGTGGATCCAGTAAACTACCTGGTTACATTGGTTATATGGACATAGTGGTGTGGTGCACTAGGTTCATGTTGTGCTTCTTCACATAGGTGTCCACGGGCTAGCAATTTTTGGTGAGAGATGATTAGGACATGCGACATTGTGGAAAACCATGAAACCAGTGGGGAAGTAGTTGCGGGGTACCCTTGATATTATATTATATATATAATATACTCTTGCATGTGATACATTTTTAGTGTATCTATAGTGAGGTTGGCAACTTAGTATACCTGTTGAGGTGATGAGTTACTTTCAGATATTGTGCACTGTTCACTGATACGTTTTCATTAATTTTTCATGAGAGGCTCTGGGTAGGATCCTAATGAGTATAATATTATACTCACCCTATGTTATATAAATTATATTCCAGGTAAGATGGAGCATTTTTAGATTATGTGGGTTACTACTACTGGGGGTTTTGTGTGAGAATTTGGGGATTATTGGTTACTGTCATTTTATGTTCTTTTGGTACTTGTAGTTTTCCCTATTGTATGTTGTAGTTATTGAATGAAATTAAATATTTTTACCTGGGTATAATTTACATTATGTTCTGTGTTTGAGTTGTTTTTTTCTACTTTATCTCTATCCTTCGCATGTGTTCTCTAAGAGGGTAATGCCTCCCATCATTGTGTTTACTATACCCTTAGTGATAGTTGTCAACCCCCGGCCTACTGAAGTTAGGAATGAAGGGTCACTATCTCACTTCATCCATTTCAGACCAAGGTGGAGTACACTTTGTGGGGAGGAGGTCGTGTAATAGTCGTATCAAAGGTCTAGTTAAGGGATAAGATGAAGTTTGGAGTTAGGAATGGGTGAGGTTTAGTGGGTTGGTAGGGATATGGTTTCATCTGTGTTTAGGAATCACCGTAAACATGGGATACTAGCTGAAAAAATGATTTTTTGGGCCCCTTGTGAACAGATACATAGACTGTTAATCTTATAGTGGCTACTAAATGAAGTGATGTTGGTTGTAGGGTAGATACCTAGGAAAAGAACACGCATCATTCACCTTTTTTTCCTATCTTTAAATGAGTGGAATTTGGGATAGGTTTACCGAATATGAATAAATAGAAAAATTATTTAATGATAATTATTTAATGTTCTTGGTTCAGGATTTCTAATTTCTTTTTATTATATAAGTATGGATATAGGTGGACATCCTCATCAAGTTCGCAGAGAGGATGTTCCGAAGGTTACACCAATCGATCGTATTAGAGTATAGTTTGATGACAATGACACATGCAGGAGAAAACTATGAGAGTATATGAACCATAGTCTATATAAGTACAAGGGAACTGTTTTAGAAGAAATAATAGAAGACTCATTGTAGTTGGTTGAGATAGCCTTCAGTTTGATTAGTACACACAAGGAGAACTAGTTTTCATTGATTGTGATGATACTATGTGGTGCAGTAAAGAAGTGGTGGTTCTTATTCCCTAGAGATCATGAGGAGTCGATAGTATTGTGGAATAATTTCCGAGACTTATTCAGATCCTAGTTTCATTATTTGGCCGCAAAGGCATCCAATACCTAGGAGCTACTTACCCATTGGTTGGGGATCCCAAGTGTGTGAGTGTTTGGAATCTATATTAGCAACCTTCTGTGATATGATTCGGACCTGTTTCTAAATAAGGAGGCCAGAGTTAGGCATTTTGAAGAGGATTTGTGTCTAGAGATTCATTTCCAGGTCACCTAGTTTATACTGAGTATGTTTCTCATTGTTCTAGATAATGAATAGGTCATCGAGCGGTCGTTATCCGAAACAAGATCATCATAAGAGGGGAGAAGTCAGGATTCCTCACGATGCAAATCTATAGCCCAATGTTCCCAATTGTCAGGACATAAGAGATTCCAATCTCTCGGGGGTATCTCCCATGGCATAAATTATCATTCCTATGGGGGATGTGGATCTTTAACCTGTGACAATTGATAAACCACATGCTTTTTTATGGAGGCCAAGTTCATCAACAATAAGAGTCCTCAAGCTTTCAATTCATTTATCATGCACCGATTATTCTACTTTTGGTTCCTCTATTGAGGAAGTTACAGCATAGGTAGCTACAATAGGTTTCTCTTTTTTGGGAGAAATAGATATTAGATGGGGTGGGTAGAGGAAATCCCTAGTATACTTCCCTTATTCAGAGAGTAGATCACATCTGTTGAAGTAGTTAGCATTAGGGTAAGAGAGGGTGTGGAGCAGGTCATGGTCATCTTCACACTTCAGCTATTCAACTTCCCAGAAATCCATATTTCATTCGAGTTACTCTTGGATTGTATTCTAAATGGGTGTGTGTCTTTCTTTATTCAACATAAAAAATTGGTCATATCACCTACCATTTTCGATTCATTTGGACTTCAGTTAGAGAGACTTCCAGTACCCTTTGCATTGACAATGCCTTTTGGATTTCAAGGTTGATTGTTTGAAGTATGTATGGATTGTGATCTAGTGCTGGGGAAACACCACTATTTAAGAGATATCCAGTTTTTTTGGATACACACATTTGATTTCATCCTTGGCAAGGATTGGTTGTATTCGGTGCATGCTATCATGAATTCATTTAGGAGGAAGTTTTGGTTCTTCGATGTAGATGCAAAGACAATAGTGTTCATTGGCAATCAAGGCCCTTAGATGTTTCAAAGGCATGTTATTTCTTTACCATACATGATGGCTAACCTAATGCTGATTTTATCAGAGGTTTAGCAGTTAGTGTTTCCCATGGTCTTAGAAGAGTTCCTTGAAGTCTTTTTAAAGAGGTTGTAGCATTACCCCCTCGATTAGAGATTGAGTTCTATATTGAGCTTCAAATAGGCATGTCTCCGATATTCATTAATCTTTATAGGATAGAGCCTTCTGATTTATTAATGGTGCGTATACAGATCGGTGGTCTATTGAAGTGTAGTTTCATTTGTCCAAGACAACCATTGTGGGGTACACCCATTTTTTCCATGAAGAATGATGATGGAATTTTTTCAGTTGTGTGTTGATTATCATTTCTTGAACCATGTTATAGTAAAGTGCCACTATCATCTTTAAAATATTGATGTTTTATTAGATCAACTGGAGAGTTCATATTGGTTCTAAAAGAAGGATTTGCGATCATGATGTCATTAGATGAATGTAATGTCTGAGGTTATCTCAAAGACTATTTTTCATTATCGTGAAAGGCAATATGTGTTTGTTTTGAATCCATTAGATGTGATGGATTCTCTAACTGTTTTCATGGGGTTAAATAATGCTGTGCTCTTTCAGTTCCTACATAATTATGTTGATGTTTTCCTTAATGACATCCTTATATAATCTACATCTGAAGAGGAACATGCAGAGCATCTATGTTCCCTTTTTCAGATTTCATCATTGATAGAAACTGTTTGGGGGCGTTTTGGAAGTTTGAGTTTTGGAATCAATATGTCCATTTCATTGGGTATGTTGTATCCTAGAAGGGATTAAATTTGGGTCTATTGAAGATAAAATCATTAGTGTCCTGGGTTTCCCCACCGATAGAGGACTAGGTGTGAAGAATCCTTGGTCTTGCAGGCTATTATAGGAGGTTCATATCCAATTTATCTCAGGATGTGACTCCTCTGATAACATTGAATAGAAAGGAATAGTTTTTTTTTGTAAATTAAGCAGTGTCAAGACTCTATTTATTATATGAAGGATATGTTGGTAATGCTTCGGAAATGTTTCTACCATTATAAAGAGTTGAGTTTGGGGTTTCTTGTGATGCTTCTTATCTAGAGATAGGATGTGTTTTGATGAAGTAGTGATTGTTCATTTCATATGGGTCTCGGTAGTTTCATCCCCATGAATGTAACCATTCCACCCATGCTATTGAGTTATCGGCAGTGGAGTTTTATATAATGTTGTGGAAACATTACCTGAATAGAGATTTCTTTGTGGTCATCACAGAATATAAAATTGTGAGGTTATATTTCACCAAGAATGACATGAACTTGCTCCAATGTTAGTGGATAGAGTTGTTACTTAATTAGAACATTTATGTTTGATATACACTTGGAACAATTAATGTTGTTATTGATGCAATGAGAATGAAGTTACATAGTAATTCAGTGTGTGAATCAGGCGATTTTTTGAAGTGTAATGAAAGAAGATTCATCATTGCATCTAGATATGGCATAAGTTGGAGTAGAAGTTTCATTTTTCAATGATGGTGTATTCATATCTACTGTAATATCTATAAGTTCCCCATGTGAGGGATTTTAAGGCGGTGTTCTAGAGGGATGAACTTGTTTGTAGGGAGGCCCTTGATAGTTGGTCTTAGGAAGAACAACATCACGTATTGTTTTAGGGAAGCTTTTTTATTCCCTATGTAAAGCAATAGATGGTTCTCTGAGAGTTCTATAGTTCACCCTTAGTGGTACATTTGAGCATGAGACATTTGTACCAATCATTGAGGAGTCAATTTTGGTGTCCTGGGATGAATCATGCAATTGTAGAGTTTGTGTCTTGATGTTTTGTTTTCCTGAAGGTGAAGGCCGAGCACTATATTCTCGGTTTATTTCTCCAGCCATTAGATGTTCCCTAGTGGATGTGGGTGGACATCTCGATGGTCTTTGTTTCTATTCTTACTTAATATTGTGGATTATATGATGCTATATGGGTGGTATTGGATCGTTTTGAGAAATAAACTCACTTTATAGTGATCAAGGAGTCGAACTCATTGGTGGGTTTTTCATGGAAGTATCTATAGGATGTTTTGAGACTCCAATAAGTCACTAGAATGAGAATTTTTTATTGAGATTGTAGCAAGTATCCATTTACATACAATAATAAGACATAACATTTTTTGAGTACTTAAAAATAATACAAACAGATGCCCAAATACCATAGTGGGTATAGTGCCTCTGGAAACATGGAATCTTTAACACTAGTACATATGTGGGAAACATCATCTCCCACTAGGATTTTCATTACTAGAACCCTTCATAGACACATCAAACAGAGTACATATAATCATAACATGGAGAAAGGAAAAAATAAAATGGATGATCTCAAATTATTAGTATGTGTAAAAAATGGATTCATGTAAGCATAAACATGATAATAAGGGCATGAGAATGTGATATTGAAAATATAAGATCATAACTTTCATATCAATGATCATAACTGGTATTATTTCATAATGTTTGGAACTTCATAAGACATGATACATAAAAGAATAGATATAATACTCCATAAAAGAATAATTTAGGAATAAGACATGGAATTTTGGAAGAAAAAAATCATATAATATTTTTCATTGTATCCAAGGCATGACATAAAAGACCGTCTTAATGGAAAAAGTCCTTTAATAAAGTGGGTAACTCCTATTCCATCCCTATATTGCTGAATTGAGTGATGCTCATTCCTACTCTCTATTACCTAACTGAGTAACCCTCCTACCATCCATGTATTACTGAACTGAGTTATCCCTCATTCCATCCCAATATTACTTAACCGAGTAATCCCTCATTCCATCCATGTCTACCTCATGAGATATAAATCTTTACCTAACCCATTAGAAATAGATATAGGTCCCACACATTACATAATGAAATCATATGTAAATGTTCCATGAGATCATAAATAAACATATCATAACCCATGAAGTGAAGTGGATATCATAAATATGTAAACATATCATAACCTTTGGAAAGTTATAGTTTTTATAATTATTTCATCATAAATATAACTCGTCAAAAAGAAGTGGGTTTCAAAAGCATATCACCCTTGAATGAGAAATGGGTTTCATAAATATATTACCCATAAAGGATATGGGTTTCATAAAGACCATGGAATTATTCTTAACACATTCATATAAAGTATATGAATGGAACTTTTAGATAATTTCGCACAAATTCATGAGTAACATCAATAAATGTCATCTTAGATGGAAAATAATATTGAAATTTACTCTAAAAACATTTCTTGAGGAATGTATCAATTCATGATTAAAAAGGATTTTTAATTCATAAAACCATTTGAAAATCGATTTCTTATAAAATTCCTTTAAAACTAAAAAAGAAGACAAAAAATAATTTTTAAATCAATTTTCCAAGAAAACTTTTAAAATAATCTTCCAAACATTTTAAAAACCTTTTACATTGATAACACTTGAAAATTTTTAATGAAATAATGAAAATTATTTGATACCCATTTCATTAAAAATACATTTAAAACTTATAAATATATCTTGATAATGTATTTAAAACCATATTCATTGAATTATTATAAAATATTCCATAAAATATTTTTAAATTCATTTCATTGAATTCACTTTGAAAATTTGTAAATATGACTGCAAAAAATTTTGAAAATAGTTTTCTATAAAAAAATATAAAAGCTATTAGAAACCATTTTAAAAATAATTTTCCTTGAAAATTAACTTTAATTTTTTTCATAATGATAAAAATTTTTAACAAAGTAAAGGTAGACATGAAGAAATGATGTTGGCTAAATCTGTACTTGTTATTCGAGGTCAAAAGTACATTCCTTTTGCATGGTAAAAATGATAGAAAAGTGCCTTGATCGGAAAGAGACAATAAGATTCCCATTAAGAGATAAGTAAAAGATAAATGGGGAAAATTGTTATTTAATATATTATAGGAAAATGTTACAATATTCATGGAAACCATTTTTAGAAAACATGGATTTTCAACTGATAAAACTGTAAAGTCAGTCTTTCTTAAATTCAATTTCATAACAATATTATGTACCCAAGAGACAAAAAATGGTAGAAATAAATTATTATATCATGAAATAAAATATTAAAAAAAATCATGAATATTGTTTAGATATATATCATAATATCTTATCCAATTAATCATAAACATAAAAAATATCAAAAAGAAATGATATTGTCTCAATAAACTCTTATAACTTAGTATCGTGGGAACAATCTCTCCTAGAATGGAAAGGAAATTACATAAATCCTAGAGTATCAAGATATAATTTATATTCATGATATTTAATGTCAAGTTAATGTATATGAACGTCAAAAAATATTTTAGGTGCATAAAAAAACACGAGTCTCAATGAATGAAAATTGAAACAAAACAATTTTATCAATTTTTTATCTTTTGAAACAAAAACCAAATGAAAAAAGGATCATAAAATGGTCATGTGAATATACATAAATAATAGTACTAGTTACATAGAATAAAATCAATATATGTAAATGCACTATAGGAAATGAAATAGTGGGGAACATAGCCTGCACCTCCCAGAAATTAAACGCGAGATGAAATCCCCTTACCAGGTAACTTGACTATCTCCATACTCATACAAGATTCCTGTATAATAAATTTAAATTTTTTATACATATTTCATTGAATAAATTTATAATATCTATTACCATATAACTTTTTATTATAACATTATATTACTTGACTTTTAATGATCTAATGTTATGGTTTCACATTGGGTAAAATTTACTTTATTCTTCATATGTGTCTTAATTTGTTTCATATTTTGTTCTTATAGTTATATAATGATTCCATAATGTAAACCATGATATAAATATCATGTATATATATTATATTTGTATTATATTAATTTATAACATATAGTATTATCAAATATAAAACATCATTCATAGAGACGGTAAGTCGTACGTACGCATGAATGTTGTTTTAATCTTTATTGTCATTTTGAAATAATACATGTGAATGAAATATATATATATATAAAATTAAAATATAATTACTATATCATATAATTTCATGAAAACAATACTTAATACATTCAATGTGGTGTTCAAATGAATCAGATCGCATTGAGAGGGAGCTAGTCCACACTTCCTCAAATGGGATTATTTTATTAACACTAAATTGAATGCAAAGATATGTCTATTATTAATTGAATTATGAAATATAAAGAAATATTAAATGTAATATATTAAATATAAATTAGTTTATCCATCAAAATTTCCACCATGATTGGTGGTAATAGATAAATGAACAATCATCTCCTCGTGATGCAGCAGTTCATTGTATGTAGAAAAGGTATGTTCAACATCTATTAGATGGAGGTGTGTGTAAGTGTAGGTTAGAAATATTGCATAAAAACAAAATTTTTTATGTAAGAAACTATTTGTTACACAATATTATAATAAATAGTGTTTAGGGGTGGAGAAGTAATATAAATGGTAGGAGTTAGAGAGAAATAATTACCTATAAATCGGGTAAATCCTTTTGGTATATACAAAAAGGCTTCCTTGAGAACCTTTATTCCCTAAGGGGTGAATTAAGTTAAATTTGAGGATATTAATGAGGATAATTGTTCAGATAATTGACTAATATAAAAATTTTGAGAGGTGTGTGGAATGGGTAGAGGTGGTGGCCTTTTATATGGATGGAAATTGACTCACTTGGAATTTTTAGAAATAGGTTATGTGTGCACATGTTATTACATAAAAAAATAAAATCAAAAAAACCAAACATATAAATGGAAGGATTATATTTAATATATGGACATAAAATGCGTATTATATAGGTTTCTAGGTTGTTTGGGAAACAAATTATAATGTTTAATCCCTAATTAACTTAATTTGGACATCACTACTACGGTTAATTTTAATCACTTTTACAAATCATTTTGGTAATCAATTTACATGGTAGTATTAGATTCTAAATAAAATTCTCAAAATAATAGATTATGTTGGATTTTTTAAACTAAAATACTATAAGTGGGAAAATTAATATTAGTGTTAATCAGGTAAATGGGTCAAAATAATGGGGTTTTAATGTCAGAAAATACACCAATGTTTTTTCTGATTTTATATTCAGTTTCAAAGTGAAATTTATAATAATTAAATACATTGTAATGAAAGATGTAATATTTATCTAATGTGACCTTAAAAAATTCGTAATATCATTTATCAATTATAATTAACTAGTCAAACAGGTAGTTTTTAACTAAAAATCAATGTTTTTCACTATTCATCAAAGAGAAGATTCTCATAAATATACAAAACATTCACCCAAGGATAATTTCGATGTTCATAATTCCAAAATGAAATTTATTTTCTAAAATTAAATTATTAAATTTATCTAAAATTACTTTCAATATTAGAAGCGGTTCATTCGATAAAATTATATTTTTAAACATATAAAGACCAAAAAATCATATCTTTCATTATCAATATGTTTTATTTATATAAAACTAAATTAAAAAATATTTGAAAATTATTTATTATTGTTAATATAACATTGTTTAATAGAGTGTTTATAATTACCTCATTTAATTATATATATATGTGTGTGTTTGTGTGTGTGTGTGTAAATTATTTTTATAGAAACTCAGTGTTGCATGCATTGTTCACCAAGTCAATGTTTCATGTAGTGCAAGCAATGATGGTATTGGGTATAGCACAAGATTAGTTGATATTGCGTGTGAATGGAATATTTGACTTATTTTTTAAAATATATATCTATATATCTACATATATATAAATAACTATTTCCATTTTCTTGGGAAATGAAAGATATTGAAAAGATAAGTCAATTCTGAAAGAAATATATCTCAACCTCTCGGGGTGTTACATTCTACCACCCTTAAAATTACTTTCCCCCTCAAAATTTTTCTTGGTTATCAAAAGATTAATACATGAAAGTTTCATTCATAGGTACCCACCTCATAAAAATGGAGACTAAGACTTCCATTAATAAAAGGGATTTTGAACCATAATGGCTTCCCAATGTAACATATAAGTCAGTTTCTCCTGAGGATTACATAGGTTTGGTGAGCATATTGTACATGGAGGAAAAGAATAAATATTTATAAAGATTTATTAAGGTCATCAATCACAATCAATTTAATGATCAAAGTAATTTTGAGGGCCTAAAAGTCATGAATTTAGGATAATTTAAAATTCCATCATCTACTAAAAAATTATGGTATTAGGATAATTTTTTTGACAACATTCAGAACATTGAGTAATTATTTTTAAATTTATATACAAAAAAATATTGGGTTGTTCTTTAAAAAACTCCTAATACATCCATTACCCCATTTAATGAATGTCTAAGAATTAACTTTGAAGAATATAACACTGAAATACGATTTTAATAGAACATAAGGCCCCTAAAAGAATATAAATTCTATCAATTTGTCTCATAAAATAAAAACAAGTATTAATATATAATAATTAAAAGTAAAACTAATAGTTCCTCATAAATATTTGTTCATTACAAATAAAAATACATTAATGGTGACAATGTGTAGACCAGTTGTAACATCCCAGGTAAATAATGAATATATAATTTTTATATTTAATAATATTTGAGAGTTAAATATTAATTTTACTTTAAAGGGGGCTCTATGTTTAATAGCGTACCTGATACGCAGCAATAGGTTTCTTTGAAATCTTACGTTGCACACTAATAATATAATAATTTTATTATAAATGGTAGTGAACACCTATCCATTTTAATGGCTGGAATGAATATAAATAACTAAAAAATGATTATATATGTTTGTTAAATATTTTTACATTTATCTAATAAATTTTAGAGGCCTAAAATGCCAATGAATCCAATTTTAAGCATAAATATTCTAATATTCTTTAAAAGGTCGATTAGCAGCCTTTCGATGGAGAAACCCTTTTAAATCTACTTTTCAACCAATATTATATGTTATATATGAAAAAATAAAATCCTTCTTTAGAATCAGGACATCAAAATTTACTTTGTGTAAATTTTTATTATTTTTCCTATAATGTTCATTTTTTATGAATAGTAAAAAATGTGGTATTTTAATTCAAAACCTCCATTTAATCTAATTTATTTCTATGATTAGATTGCCTTTTTAATTGGTTTTAAAGTATAATTAGAATATATTTTTACCCTTTAATCCTATGGTGGTCATTATAAATAATTTTACTTTGAAAATGGACATAAACAAGTGTCAATCTTTTGATAGATATTGTTTCTAAAAAACAAGGTATTTGTTTTGACAGTGGGAATTACCTATATAATTTTTAATGAAACTTATATGTTTTTAATTTGGTAAAATGGAAATAATTTTTTAATTTTTAATATCAAATATATCTTAGGCTGATTTTTAGGTATTATTCTGATAATGTTCATTTTTTTAATGAATAGTGAAAAGTACAACAATTTAATTCAAAAATGCATTTTCATCAAATTTAATAATATAGTTATATTGTGCTTTTAATTGGTTTTAAAGTTTAATTTAATTATGTTTTTATCACTTAATTAAATGTTTTTAATTGGAAGTAATTTCACTTTTCAGTTGGATGTAAAAACAAGTCAATCTTTTGATAAATTTTACTTCTTAAAAACCCGTCATTGGTTTTGACAACGGGAATTAATTTTAAATTAATTACTTCAATTTTTGTGTTTGTAATTTGGTAAGATTGATTCCATATTTGTACTCATAAGGTAAAAATTATATAATTAAGACTGTTTTGTTTTTGGACATTAGGAATAGTAACGATGTAAATTATCTTTGATTATCGTGATTAATTAGTAATCGGGTAGTCAAGGGTAATAAAATAATATCATAATAATATAAAATGACCCCAAAATGTGTCCAAATTATCTAGTATGAGTCATTTCCAACCATGGGAAGCGTTTTAACAAACGTGATGGCCCATGGAGTCACATGGGTGTGATAGTGACATTTATGCCATTATTTTTAAAAATGAAGAGAAATATTACAATGGTTTGTATATCCTAAGTAAAACAATTTTAATTTTTTTTCACATAAATGATATCTTAGAACATAAATAGTCATTTTAAATGTAAAATTATTTCATACATCATGTATTTTTTATAATTTTTAGACATTAAATAAACGTGTTTATTTTTGACACCATGATGATGCTGTTATTACCTCATTAATGAATGTTTTAAATAAAATTAAAAGATAAGGTAAAATATAAGACATACACTTGTAGAAATCCTATTTTATGGGTGGATTTAGAACCCTTATAACCTTATCCTAAAAATATATCATTGTGGGATCTTTAAAATCCAAAAATCATTTAAAAAAAAGTAACTTTTCAAGACTTTCCGAAAATGACCCTCCTCCCACTTATAAAAGGCCCCCACCTCTACCCCATTACACACACCTCTCATGCCATTAGATTTCCAACCTCTGCTCATATTATCTCTCCACATCACTCTATTAATCATAGAATCCTCACCTTGGTCAGAAGTCTTCCAAGGAATCCTTTGGCTCAAATCAAAAAGAGTTACCCAATTTAGAGGTAATGTCTTCTCTCGAGTTTTTTCTTCTATTTTCCTTCTTCACTCACCACTATATGATTATTATTTTATCCTATAATAACAAAAGTATACTCAATACACTATGATTTTGTTTTCATAAGAAATATACCTACACATACACACACCTCCGTCTAATGGTTAAAGAACCTATTGTTTCTGTGGGTGGCAAATTACTGCCTCATTAAACGATGATTGTTCAATATTCTTTTAACACCTCTCATGGTGGCCATTATTATAGAAATATTTTTATATATGATATATATTATATTTATTTCATATATATGCTTCAATATTTTATATTTAAAACATACCTTTATTCTTTTAATGTTGTGCAAATGTGATAATTTCATATGTGGAATTTTGGACAACTGCCCCCTCAAGTGATGTGACTCATTCATTCCAAACATAGAATTTATAAATAATATAATTAATGAACTTATGTTAACTATATAAAATCTATATTATAATTTAATTATAATATATCTATATGTCATTTAGATTTAAAGTAAATTAATATGATAAAAAATTGAAAGTACCGTTCATGTGTACGTACGGCCTACCGTCTCCGTGAACGGTAAATTTCATTTCTAATCACCAAAAATTGTGGAATATTTTTAAATAAATATATACTAGATATATATGATATTTAAAATCATGAACACTATTCTATAGATGATGTACTTATAACTTCATGGACAATTCTCTTCAAACAAGTTCATTTTTGACTCATGTACCGAACATCGACAAAACATATGATATGAACTAACATAATTAACTAATTATTATAACATGATAATATTTGATATGAATTGATTGATAAACTTTAAATTATGTCCTTAAGAAATTAAAAATTTAACAAGGTTTATTATTCTGGAATATAAAGAAACGAACAAGACATGTCTGACTTGAGGTAAGGGATTTCTTATCTTACTTTTAATTCAATGAGATTTCCATTGTTCACCACTTATTTTTTTCATGTGGTGTATTTTGTACTACCATTTGATATATATTATCATGATTATATTTATATTCATTTTATTATTTGATTAATTTTGTTCTTATTATATTTTGGCCATTCGACTCAATTTATTACTACGAGGTAATGAGTTTTTTATCCCATTTTATACCCATGAGATTCTTGCTACATTAGACACTATTTACTTTTTTTTGTTGTGTGTACTTCCAATGATTGTATTCTTTGTGTAATATACATTAATTTATGGGTATTTTAATCTTCATTGTATGATTCTTCTATCATGGGGTGTACGTTTTGAAAGTTACCCAAATCGGTAAGGGAACCTTTCACCCTTTTATTTTTAAAAGGATTATTTTTTATAGTTATTTTAATTTACATATTTTAATTTTGGGATATGTTATTATATATCATTATTAGTTTAAATTTTATGTCCAAGTGATTATATACCCTTTTTATCTCTCATTAACTCATTTTATGAATTTTAAAGTGACGTCGTTAGGCTTCCAAATTTATGTAAGGGAACTTCTTAAACCAATTTAAATTTTTTGGGTTAAACCTCTACTTCTTCATTAAGTCGTGCTATGAACATGTGTGGATGTCCTCTGATTGTTTTACACTTAATATGCACTTATATTGGTTGAATTTATATTCATCACACATAATTAAGTAATTGATTTATCCTTAATCTAAGGATACCATCTTTGTACGGGACATTGTCTCAATCTCCTTTCATTATGGCATCTTTAAATTTATAAACGACATTATTATATACAGTGAATAAAACCCTTTTTAGTTTTCATTTCATTCATAGATAATATTTTCTCTATGAATCATTTTACTAAATGAAAAAAAAGGAATGTTTCTTTTTTTCACGTAAGCGGTGACAACAACCCTTTTTCCTCCATCGCGAGTATTATTTGATCTATGGATTCCATAATAATCCATAATGTTTTGAAAATAAAAATAAATAACATTTACTCATTCTACTTATTTTGGCATGGAAAATGGTTTTTAGAATGGATTTATTATTTCAATATCATAAAATGTTATATTGTTTTTCAATTTGGGAAAGTTATATTTTATTTATGCATAAGTTATGTGTAATGATTATTTTATGGTTCTTTGCCATTGTTACGTATATAGGTAGCTCCATGATAAACCTAGGGCGAATGAGACCGAGATAGCTCTCAGATGCATTGGCTAAGGTTAAGGAGGTAAACATGAATGTTTCTCCGAAGAGATTTAGGGAAAATACTGTGATGGGTATTCCAAATGTGACTCCCTATTTAGCTGTGATAGCTACAATGTAAGTATGTTATGTATGCCTTAAGTTACTTTTATGAATTGTGAATAGTATGTGTTATTCAAAAATATTATGATTTCAGAAGGTATGTTATGATTGAAAATTTTGGTTTCATTGATTTGTATTTTTTATAGGTTAATGTTTCATTTCATTATGTGATAACCCTTACTGAGCTTTTTTATGCAAATCCCATGTTTTTTAAAAAAAATTCAAAGTTTATAAGGAAGGGTAAGATAAATGAAGTACTCAAGAAGATTTATATCAAGAAAATAACTCTTGTTTTATTTAAGGATTTGAAAAAAATCCTTTATAGTAGAAGTTTCTACTTTGTAATATTCAAGTTGATATGTAATAATTATGTCATAATTCTCTAAAACTCTAAATCTGAAAATATCCTCAATGTGAATTATTCATTTAATTTAAGATTATGTAATGTTTAATGTTTGGGTCCATATAGTTGGTATTAGAGAGAGTTTTAGATAACTTTTTAGGTTAGGGTATTAATTAAGCATAAGTGACATTACCATAATGGTTAGGATTTCAGAAAGAGTCGTCGTTTTTTATATAAAGTGAATGTGTTTAAGATAACATGAATAATTATATCATAGTATTATATGATGATTTTTAATAATATACTAACACTGACCTTTTTTGTTTTAGTTAATGGCTGTATTAAACGGGCACCAAAGTAACAGTGGATATGAGGAAAATTGTGACGGTTTTTTGAATGAGAAACTGAATGATATGAGAGCTGTAATGAGAACTCTTGTGGTTATTGTCAACCAACTATCTGGAATCATGATTGACCACCGGAACCTTAGTTATTTTCACAAGGCATCATACATGCGAGAATCAAATCCCTGCGGATGTTCAGGTAATAATCATAAAGGTAAGTGTGTTCGAAAACTGATGTGTCAAAGATGTTGAAAGAAACACATAGAAAAATGTTTCAAAGGGACAGAAAGATGCAATAGATTTTGAAATGATGGTTATAAATCAAGAACATGCCATAGAAAAATGAAGCATCAATTTGAATCTAGGAAAGGGAAAGAAGTTCTTTCTAAGGAATCAATAGAATGTTTTAAATGTGGTGTGCATGGTCATTATGCGAACACATGTCCTACAACTGTGTTTCGGGAATGGTATCACAAAGATCGTACAAGTATTATGTTACCAATACCTAATGGCAGTCCAATTGAGGATGAAGAAACTGACAATGACCAATGAATGGTAAGGATTATTTCCTACCATATGATTTCCTATTATTGCTTCTTAGGATATGATTCATGATTTTGTTTGTAAGAAATAATTATTTCATAATTAGTTGGAAATGAATGGTTAATGGATCATGAAGAATGTTTAATGAGTAAAAAGTCAACATATAAGGGATTAAATTGTGATGGTAGATGTTAGAATGGTGAAATTATTAAAATTATTAAGGCTCTTTTGATGATGAGATTACATTATAAGTCCTTTTATTGTATGTGTAACCCAGATGTTTGATATATGAAAATTTTATTCATGGAATATTTATCTTTTCTATTGTGGATATAGATATAAAAACCCATTTGGGTTTATATGATCATTGAATTTGAGGCAATTACCGGTTAATACATTTTGGGATGCAAAATAAAAGTTATTAGATATCCTTTGTGGTTAAAATATGTTATGGTCATTTTTGAAGAATTTATCTCTTTTTGGGAATGTAATAAAATTATATAGTTTTTGAAAAATGACAACACACAGACCATGTGACAACCTGTCACGTAGGACGAAGATGTGGGAATCTAACCTACAACCAAAGTGCAACTGGCATTTATCGTCTACCACTGGACTACGTGAAGTCCCTGGTTAGTATGAAAAATTATTTTTAGTTAAATGATTTTATGAATCAGGAATTAGTTGATTTTGGGTTATCTATGAAAATGATTGACCTATCATAGAGGATATGTGATAAGTTTAATTAATATTCAATATGAGACATTAAGAGTAACTGATTTTATTTGGAGATAAATGTTAAGATTTATCTAGGAAAACTATGTGATTAAATCCTTCATAGATTTGGGTTTCAATATTAGTTTGGATTACTTTGAATAATTTTATGGATAACTATTTATTTAATGGTGTTTCTTGACCCATGGGTTCTTTTTGTTGAATTTTTGATATTAATAGTAGTATTTATTTTTATAATGGATTATCCATTTGGGGATTATCTGATCGTTTACAAGCAATTTTGGTTTTGGTTAATGTATAAATACATGGGAATTATATAGTTCATATTTTTTGGGTTAGGTGATTCTCAAGAAGTTGATTCTAGCACTCTTAATGTGAACAAGTCATCCTTTGGTGAAAATATGAGTTTGTGTAAGGAATCTAGTAAGAGATGAAAGACTACATGGAAAGTAAGTATGTTTACTTATGTTTTAGTTAAGCCCCTAAATAAATTCCTCATTGAAATGTAACTTAAAACAAAAACATTTTCTGTTAACTTTTCCTATTGGGGAATAAAATACCGTTTAACCCATCACAAGTTTGTGATTTTCTGGTGGTTAACTTTCTCTTAGACATCTTTTCTATCACTCTCCATCAGAACTTTGTGATTTTCTGGTGGTTAACTTTCTCTTATACATCTTTTCTATCACTCTCCATCAGAACATGACAGTTTGTTTTTTTTTCTTCCATATCTATGTCTTCCCTATATTGAATCCTAATTTGGATTATCATGGGTAAACTTTGTATTTCCTTTCCTTTATTTTAATTTTATAGTTTTATTGACTACTTTTATGATGTATGACTTTCAATGAAGTTTCCGAGCCCAATTTTAAAATTGTGAGGATGCAATTATCAAAAGGGGGGAATGATGTAACATCCCAAGTATATAATGAATATGGAATTTTCATATTTAATAATATTTGAGAATTAAATATTAATTTTACTTTAAATGATATGCTATGTTTGATAGCGTACCTGATATGCAACAACATGTTTCATTGAAATCTTATGTTGCACACTAATAATATAATAATATTATTTTAAATGGTAGTTAATGCCTAACCGTTTTAGTGTAGGGACTGAATATAACTAACTACAAAGTGATTATATATGTTTCTTAAATATTTTAACATTTATCCAATAAATTATAGAGTCCTAAAATGAGAATTAATCTAATTTTAAGCATAAATATTCTAATATTCTTTAAAAGGTCGATTAACCGCCTTTTGATGGAGAACCCCTTCTAAATATAATTTTTGTAACTTTTATATGTTATATTTGACAAAATAAAATTATTCGTTATAATAAAGACATAACAATTTACTTTGTGTAAATTGTTTTCTATTTTTCGATAATCTTCGTTTTTTTATGAATAGTGAAAAAATGTGGTATTTTAATTCAAAACCTCCATTTAATATAATTGATTTATATTATTATATAATCTTTTTAATTGGTTTTAATTTTTAATTACAATATAATTTTACCATTTAATCTAATGGTGGTCATTATAATTATTTTCACTTTGAAAATGGACACAAAAAAGTTTGAATCTTTTGATATATATTGTTTCTAAAAAACACGCTCTTTATTTTTACAGCGTGAATTAACTATATAATTTATTAATGAAACATATATGTTTTGAATTTATATAAATGGAAATAATTTTTTAATTTGGAATAACAAAAATATCTTAGGGTGAATTTTTGTTATTTTTCTGATAATGTTCATTTTTTAATGAATATTGAAAAATAATGCATTTTTTTCAAAATTGCCTTTTCATCCAATTTACTCATATTGTTATATTGTCCTTTAAATTAGTTTTAAAGTGTAATTGAATTATGTTTTAATAACTTAATGCAATGTTGTTCATTGGATGTAATTTCACTTTTCAATTGGATGTAAAAACAAGTTAATCTTTTGATAAATTTTTCTTCTTAAAAACCCGTCTTTGGTTTTGACAATAAGAATTATTTTTAAATTAATTACATCAATTTATGTGTTTCGAATTTGGTAAAATGGATTCCATATTTGAAATCATAAGGTCCAAATTCTGTACTTAAGACTCTTTTGTTTTTTTAAATTATGAATAGTAACGACAACAATTATCATTAATTATCGTGATTAACTAGTAATCGGGTAGTTAAGGGTAATAAAATAATAATTTCATTATAATATAAAATGACCCCAAAATGTGTCCAGATACTATTTTTTGAGTAATTTCCGACCATGGGAATATTTTTACCAAAATTGAGGGCCCATGGAGTCACATGGGCGTGATAGTGATATTTATGAAATTGTTTTTAAAAAATATGTGAAATATAACAATGTTTTGTATATCCTAAGTAAAATAATTTTAATTTTGTTTACATAATTGATATTTTAGAAAATAAATAGTCATTGTAAATCTAAAAATATTTCCTACATCATCGAATTTTCTTTATAATTTTTAGACATTAAATAAATAAATTTATTTATGACACCATGATGATGTAGTGATTACCTCATTAATGAACGATTTAAATAAAATGAAAAGAAAATCTAACATCTATGACATAACCTTGTATAAAAACTATTTGATGTGTTTATTTAGAACCATTATCACCTTATCCTCAAAATATATCATTTTGGGACCTTTAAAATGCTAAAATCATTTTATAATAAAGTAACATTTCAAGAATTTCCAAAAGTGACCCTCCTCCCTCTTATAAAAGGCCCCACCTCTACCCCCTTACCAACACCTCTCAATCCCCTGAGTCATCCAACCTCTGCTCATATTATCTCTCCACATCCCTCTTGTACTCCTATAATACCCACTTTGGGCATAAGTCTTTCCATGGAAGCATTTGGCTCAAATCAAAAAGAGTTACCCAATTTAGAGGTAATGGCTTCTCTCGAGATTCTTTCTTTTATTTTCCTTCTTCACTCACAAATATCTTCATCTTATTTGATCACATAATAACACCAGTATTATCCATATACTAGGATGTTTTTATGATATTTATTCTACCTACACTTACTCACACCTCCGTCTAATGGTTAACGAACATTCTGTTTCTGTGGGTGGCAAATTACTGCCTCACGAAATGATGATTGTTCAATATTCTTTTAACACCTCTCATTGTGGTCATAATTATGGAACTATATATATATATATGATATATATTATATTTATTTCCCCTCTATGCTTCTGTATCATTTATTTAAAACAGAACTTTATGCTTTGAATGTTGTGAAAATGTGATAATTTTCTATGAGGAAGTATGGAAAACCACCCCCTCAAGTAATGTGACTCTTTCATGCCAAACATGGAATTTATAAATAATGAAATTAATGAATTTATGTTACCTATATAAAATATATATTATAATGTAATTATAATATATCTATGTCTCATTTAGTTTTAAAGTCCATTAATATGAAAAAAATGAAAGTAGCGTTCATGCGTACGTACGACCTACCGTCTCTGTAACATCCCAGGTAAATAAAGAATAAATAATTTTCATATTTATTAATATTTATGAATTAAATATTAATTTTAATTAAAAGGGGTTTCTATGTTCGATAGCGTACTCGGTACGCAACGATGCGTTTCTTTGAAAACTTACGTTGCACACAAGTAATAAAATAATATTATTTTAAATGTTAGTTAACGAGTAGTCGTTGTACTGGCAGGAATGGATAGAAATAACTAAAATATGATTATATATGTTTTTAAATGTTTTTACATTTACCCAATAAAATATAAAGGCTTAAAATACGGAAATAGTTCAATTTTAGGCATTTATACCCTAATTTTCACGAAAGGTCCACTTATCACCTTTTGACGGAGAACCGTCATTAAATATAGTTTTGATCGATCTTATAAATTATATTGGACCAAATATAACTCTTCTTTAGAATCGGGACATCAAAATTTACTTTGTGTAAATTTTTGTTACCTTTCTGATAAAGTTCATTTTTTATGAATAGTGTAAAATGTTGTATTTTAATTCAAACCCTCTTTTTAATCTAATTTATTTATATGATTAGATTATATTTTGAATTGGTTTTAAAGTGAAATTAGAAAATATTTTTACCATTAAATCCAATAGTGGGCGTTGGAATTAATTTCACTTTGAAATCGGACTTAAACTAGTGTCAATCTTTTGATACTTATTGTTTCATAAAAACACGCTATTTTCTCTGACAGCGGGAATAAATTATTAAATTAATTAATGTGACTTATATGTTTTGAATTTTGTAAAATAGACTTCATTTTTGAATTCGTAATATCAAATATATCTTAGGGTGAATTTTTGGTAATTTTCTGAAAAACATCAATTTTTGATGAATAGTGAAACCACTAAGTAGTACTTATAAAAACTGATTTTTATGTTGAAATGGAAATTTGCCATCATTGTGTTTTGAATTTCAAAAATCCGACATACATGGTTTTCATTAAGAAGTAAAATGCGGTTCAATGAGATTATATTAATTTTTTGGTGAATAGTAACTTATTAAGTTCTTAATCGCGATTAGTTGTAATTAGTGTAGTTTAAGGTATAAATAATGCTTTAATAATATTAAATTACCTAGACACATGTCCTACACTCATTTTTTGTGTCATGGATGACCAAGACAAGCCATGGGTCAACTTGGGGACCCCATGGAGACACTTTGGTTGGGAAATGACATAAATAACTTTTTATTTAATGTAAAAGTAAAAATGACACAAACATGATATGTTTTACTAAAACAATTTTTAAATGGGGTTATACAAGTCATATTTTTTATTATAAATAATAATTGGAAAGATAAACAGATTTCCTACATCATAGTATTTTTTTTATATAATTTTTAGACATTAAATAAATTAAATTATTTTTGACATAATAATGATGCAGCGATGACATCATTATTTGACGATTTAAATAAAATGGAAAGATAATGTAAAATCTATGAACTACACATGTCCAAAACTTATTGGATGAGTGGATTTCGAAATCTTATCAACTTATCCACGAATTATTTCAATATGGGACCTTTTAAAACAGAAACTCATTTCCAAATAAAGTAATATTTCTTTACTTTCCAAAAGTGCCCCTCCTCTCCTCTTATAAAAGGCCCCCACCTCTACCTCATTTCACACACTCCTCAAGCCTTTGGCTCGGCCAAACCCTGCCCATTTACTCTCTCCACATCCCTCTCCAAATCCTAGAGGATTCCCTTTGGGCAGAAGCCTTTCAAAGGAAGCCTTTAGGCTCAAATCAAAAGGAGTTACACTTTTAAAGGTAATTCATTATCTCTTGTTCATTTGTTTTATTTTGCTTCTCCAACCCTCTAAAATCTTTTTATTTAATTCTTTTGTAACAACACAAGTATCTTCAATATAATAGGATGTTGTTATAAGATTTATTCGAGCTACACTCTCACACAAATACATCAAATGGTTAAAGAACATACGGTTTCCGTGGATGGCGAAATTCTGCCTCCCGAAACGATGATTGTTCAATACTCATTTAACACCTTCAAAGGTGGCCATTATGATGTCACTATTTTTATATATGATATATAATATGTATTTGTTTTCTTTAACCTTCTGTATTTTTGATTTTGGGCATACCTTTATGGTTTCCATTATGGGTAAACACGATATCTTCATTTAAGGAAGTGCGGACTACCGCCCCCTCAAAGTGATGTGATTCGTTAATGCCATATGTTGGATGTGTAAAGGATGGATTTAAAGTCATTATATATGATGTTATACTGGAATTATAATATACCTCTATATCATTATTATTTCATTCCATTAAAGTATGAGATAGAAATGAAAGTAGCGTTCATGCGTACGTACGGCTTACCGTCTCCATGAACGGTGCATTTCATTTCTTATCCCCAAATGTAATGTACTATTAAAAGTACATGTATTTAATGGATATATATAATTAATGATATATCTAAATGATGAATATAATTCTGGAATTAAAATATACATACCTCTCATTTAGTTTTAATTCCATTAATATGACAAAGAAATGAAAGTAGCGTTCATGCGTACGTACGACTTACCATCTCCATGAACGGTGCATTTCATTTCTTACCTTTAAATGATTATGTAATATTATAAATACATGTATATGATGGATATATATGATATATATGATATCCAAATCAGGAATTTCATTCTTGATATAAAGAACCTTTGACCACACGAACAACATATAATTGTAAGAAGTCCACTTTCGACTTAAGAACCAAATATCGACAAAAGAATCATTATTAACATAAATGGTTACATAATGTTTATAACATGGCAATAAGCGATATAAAATGAATAATGACCTTTAAAAAGGTTCTTAATCAAATATAAATTAACTCAAGTTTATTATTCAGGACGTTAAAGAACGATCGAGTCAAGTCGGACCCGATGTAAGGGACTTCGTCTCAATCTCCTTTCATTGAGGCATATTTCGTTTTATACACAACTTTATTTTATACGGTGTACAAAACCCTTTGACTTTTAATTTTATACAAAAGGAATCTTTTTCTACGAAGCGTTTTACTAAACGACAAAAAGGAATGCTTTTTTAACGTAAGCGGTGACAACGACTTTTTCCGCCGCCGCGAGTATTATTTGTTCTTTGGCTTTCTCAACAAGCCGTAATGTTTTCAGAATAAAATAAATACCATATACTCTTTTATGTATTTTGGTATTGAAAATGGTTTTGAAAAAGGATTCTATTATGTCAATATATTTATAATATATTGTGATTGAAATGTGGAAATGTTATCATTCATTTATATTGGTTTTATGTTTTATGATTTTATACTGGTACTTGGACATTTTAACGGGTGGTTACATTATAAACCATATGACGGGTGGTGCCGTGAATACCAGGATGGGTGGTTACGTTATAACCTCCAATGCATTGGGTATGGAAGTCGGTCATATGGCTATTCCATTAAGTATGTATGGAAATTGGCCGTATGGCTATTCCATTAAGTGATATGTGTGGAAGTAGACCGTATGGTTATTCCACTTAAGTATGTTTATGTCCCAAGTTACCATTATAAATGTTATGTGTTCTTTTTATGGATTTTATTGTAATAAATTGGTTACAAAAAGGTAAGTAATGATACTTTATTCAGTGAGGAGTTTTTACAACTTCATGAAGGTGATGGTATTACTTTGATAGAGTATACATGGTTTACTTGATTTTGAAAAACTAACAGTTTTCATTCTTTGTGTATCCCTTACTGAGCTTTTTGTGCTCACCCCAAGTTTTTTTGAAATGTTTTTCACAGGACTTAATGTGGAATAAGGTCAGGATGGGATCAAGGAAATGTCATGCTATATAAAACATAGAACTAGACATGTTTCTTTTAAGAGTTTTTTATTTATTTATGGAAACTTAGTAGAAGTGACTACTTTGTAATCTTTTGAGATGTAATAGTTATGTTCTAATTCTCTAAAACTCTAAACCTGAAAAGATCCTCAACATAAATTATTCATTTAATTCAATATTAAGTATGGTTTAAGGCTGGGGCCTTATAGTTGGTATCAGAGGTCGGTTTAGACAACTTTAGGAGTTAGAAAAGTGTTAAATTATAATATGATTGAAATGATATAGCATTTACGGATTACCATGTTGCTTTGCCTAAGATATTTCTGTGTTCAGAATGGTTTTCCGCAGAGGAAACAAAGCAGCTATGTTGGGACGACATCAGGAGGAAGATAACCTTCCAAATCAGAAACCTAAGATGGTCAGAATCAGAACTGAACAGTTTGTTACAGTGATGGCACAGTTGAATCAGGCTATAAATGGTGGTGGTATCCATGCACGAGATCAGCCAGATCAACCGCAGAGGAACCTGTCAGTGGTGGAACATTTCATGAGGCAACATCCCCCATCATTCAGAGGATCATCTGACCCTGTGCTAGATGAAGGGTGGATTAAAGCACTGGAGAAGATTTTTGATGTCATGGGGTGTTCAGAACATCAAAAGGTTAGTCTTGCTGTTTACCATTTTGAAGGTGAAGCTGATCAGTGGTGGTCGATGGTGAAAATATAAGGGATAGTGATGAGATTGATGATCTTCACTGGGACGAATTCAAAGGTATGTTTCCTGAGAAATATTTTCCTAAGGTGGTTCGTCTTAGGATGGAAAAACAGTTCCTAGAATTGAGGCACGAGGATGATTCAGTGGCTGCTTATAATGAAAAGTTCACTCGATTGGCAAGGTATGCTCCAAACTTCATACGTGATCTTGATAGTAAAATAAACCGTTTTTACTCAGGGTTAAAGCCAATGTATCGAAGGGCTTTAGCTTCCCGTGAGTTCAAAAGTTATGAAAAACTTGTTCGATGTGCGGAGAAGGTGGAAATGGAGTTTGCTGATGATCAGGTGTTCTATGACAAACAACAGAATAAGAGGTTTAGTTGACAGGCAAAGGGGAAGAATTCATCAAAGAAGCAATGTGGTAAGAAAACCAAATATCCATCCTGTGAGAAGTGTGGTAAAATGCATCCTGGAGAATTTTTATCCAAGTCTGGTAAGTTCTTTCGGTGTGGTAAGTCTGGTCATTTTTCTCGTAACTGTAAGGAAGATGATCAAGAAGGAAATGAAAAGCCAATGGTAAGATGTTTTAAGTGTAATGAAAAGGGTCATTATGCAAACGAGTGTCCAACGAAGAACTCAACTGGGGGAATGCAGCCAGACTACAAGCAGAAAGGGGTGGTGAAATCCTTTGCAACTACTTCAGCAGATGTCGGTCCATCAAATAGAGATTCGTAGTTTCCTTGGATTGGCAGGCTATTACCGAAGGTTTGTTAGAAATTTTTCACGGTTATCTAGTCCAATGACTAAGCTAACTCGTAATGGTGTTATGTTTATCTGGACAAAAGAATGTGATGATTGTTTTCAGGAATTGAAAAGAAGATTGGTGAATGCTCCATTTTTGGCACTACCTTCCAGGAATGGTGAGTTTGTTATATACAGTGATGCTTCCTTGAAAGGACTTGGTTGCGTCCTAATGCTGAATGATCAGGTAATTTCATATGCTTCACGACAGTTGAAAACTCATGAGGTAAATTACCCTACACATGATTTGGAATTAGCTGCGGTTGTTTTTTCTTTAAAAATTTGGAGGCATCATTTGTATGGAGTAAAGTGTGAAATATATACCGATCACAAAAGTGTAAAGTATATATTCACTCAGAAAGAGTTAAACATGAGACAGAGGAGATGTCTAGAATTAATAAAGGATTATGATTGTATAATTCATTACCATCTGGGAAAAGAAAATAAAGTGGCTGATGATTTGAGTCGAAAAATTAATGCTTCATTAACAATGTTGTGTTTGGAACGTGATCCTTTGGTTAAGGATTTGATGAACATTGTCATAGAAGTTGTTGGTGCAGGAAGTTCTTCTGTTTTGTTTCAGGTATCAGTGAGATCATCTCTATCAGATAGAATCAAGCAAGCACAAAAGCAAGACAGTGAGTTGCAGAAAAAGGTAGAGATGGTTTAGAAAGGTAAGTTGTCTGAATTCAACATTGATAATGATTGTGTTTTGAGATTTGGGAAGAGATTGTGTGTGCCTTATGATTCACAGTTGAAGAATGAGTTGTTATGTGAGGCTCATAGTTCCCCATTTTCAGTTCATCCTGGCAGTACTAAGATGTACAGAGATCTGTGGGAGTATTACTGGTGGGATGGAATGAAAAGAGACATTGCTGATTTTACTGTAAAGTGTTTGACATGTCAACAGGTTAAAGTAGAGCGGTAGTTACCGAAAGGGATGCTTCAGCCTTTACCAGTGCCATAGTTGGAAATGAGAGAATATATCCATGGACTTTGTTGTTGGATTACCGAGGACATCTCGAGGTAATAATGCAATCTGGGTTATTGTTGATCGCTTGACCAAATCTGTTCATTTCCTTTCTATAAGAGATACTTTCTCTCTTGATCAACTTTCCCATTTGTATCTTAAATAGATAGTCAGGTTACATGGAGTTCCTCTCTCCATTGTATCGGATCGTGATCCCAGGTTTACTTGTAACTTTTGGAAAGGCCTTCAGAAGTCGTTGGGTACTGAATTAAATTTTAGTACAGCTTTTCATCCTCAATCAGATGGGCAGTCAGAACGAAAAATTTATACCTTGGAGGATATGCTACAAGCTTGTTCGATGGATTATCATGGAAGTTGGGACCACCATCTCTCTTTGGTTGAGTTTTCTTATAATAACAGTTTTCATTCCAGTATACAGATGTCACCATTTGAGGCATTATATGGGAAGCGGTGTCGAACTCCTGCTTTCTGGAATGAAGTGGGTGAAAAGAAGTCGATGGGACCAGAATTGGTAGAAGAGATGGCAGAAAAAGTTCAGTTGATTCAGAAGCACATGAGAACAGCTCAGATAAGGCAGAAGAGTTATGCGGATAACCGTAGGAAGGATCTATCTTTCGAGGTAGGTGATCATGTTTTTCTCAAGGTTTCTCCTTGGAAAAGTGTGATGAGATTTGGTTAGAAAGGAAAGTTGAGTCCAAGGTTCATTGGACCATACAAAATTCTGGAGAGAGTTGGATCAGTTTCATACCGGGTGGATTTACCTCCGAGTTTATCTCAGGTACACAATGTTTTTCACGTTTCGATGTCGAGAATGTATATGCCAGATCCATCTCATGTTTTGAGTCCAGAGGTAGTTCAGCTGGAAGAGAATATATCTTATGAGGAACAACCGGTCCAGATTCTTGACCACAGGGAGCAGGTGTAACGGAATAAGGTGATTCATCAGGTAAAGGTTTTGTGGAAAAACCATGTGATTGAAGAGGCAACGTGGGAATCTGAAAATGCTATGAGGGATAAATACCCCCACTTATTTTGATAAGTGAATAAAATTATGAGGATGCAATTCCCAAAAGGGGGGAAGGATGTAACATCCCAGGTAAATAAAGAATAAAGAATTTTCATATTTATTAATATTTACGAATTAAATATTAATTGTAATTAAAATTGGTTTCTACGTTCGATAGCGTACTCGGTACGCAACGATGAGTTTCTTTGAAAACATACGTTGCACACAAGTAATAAAATAATATTATTTTAAATGTTAGTTAACGAGTAGCCATTGTACTGGAGGGAATCGATAGAAATAACTAAAATATGATAATATATGTTTTTAAATGTTTTTACATTTACCCAATAAAAGATAAAGGCTTAAAATACGGAAAGAGTTCAATTTTAGGCATTTATACCCTAATTTTCACGAAAGGTCCACTTATCACCTTTTGATGGAGAACCGTCATTAAATATAGTTCTGATCTATCTTATAAATTCTATTGGACCAAATATAAATCTTCTTTAGAATCGGAACATCAAAATTTACTTTGTGTAAATTTTGGGTACCTTTCTGATAAAGTTAATTTTTTATGAATAGTGTAAAATGTTGTATTTTAATTCAAACCCTCTTTTTAATCTAATTTGTTTATATGATTAGATTATATTCTGAATTGGTTTTAAAGTTAAATTAGAAAATATTTTTACCATTAAATCCAATAGTGGTTGTTGGAATTAATTTCACTTTGAAATCGGACTTAAACTAGTGTCAATCTTTTGATACTTATTGTTTCATAAAAACACGCTATTTGCTCTGACAGCGGGAATAAATTATTAAATTAATTAATGTGACTGATATGTTTTGAATTTTGTAAAATAGACTTCATTTTTGAATTCTTAATATCAAATATAGCTTAGGGTGAATTTTTGGTAATTTTCTGAAAAACATCTATTTTTGATGAATATTGAAACCACTAAGTAGTACTTATAAAAACTGATTTTTCTGTTTAAATGGAATTTTGCAATCATTGTGTTTTGAATTTCAAAAATCCGACATACATGGTTGTCATTAAGAAGTAAAATTCGGTTCAATGAGATTATAATAATTTTTTGGTGAATAGTAACTTATTAAGTTCTTAATCGCGATTAGTGGTAATTAGTGTAGTTTAAGGTATAAATAATGCTTTAATAATATGAAATGTCCTAGACACATGTCCTACCCTCATTGGTTGTGTCATGGCCGACCAAGACAAGCCATGGGTCAACTTGGGGACCCCATGGAGACACTTTGGTTGAGAAATGACATAAATAACTTTTTATTTAATGTAAAAGTAAAAATGACACAAACATGATATGTTTTACTAAAACAATTTTTAAATGGGGTTATAAAAGTAAGATTTTTGATTATGAATAGTCATTGGAAATCTAAAACGATTTCCTACATCATAGTATTTTGTTTCATAATTTTTAGACATTAAATAAATTAAATTATTTATGACATAATAATGATGCAGCGATGACATCATTATTTGACGATTTAAATAAAATGGAAAGATAATGTAAAATCTATGAACTACACATGTCCAAAACTTATTGGATGAGTGGATTTCGAAACCTTATCACCTTATCCACGAATTATTTCAATGTGGTACCTTTTAAAACCGAAACACAATTTCAAATAAAGTAATATTTCTTTACTTTCCAAAAGTTCCCCTCCTCTCCTCTTATAAAAGGCCCCCACCTCTACCTAATTTCACACACTCCTCAAGCCTTTGGCTCGGCTAACCCCTGCCCATTTACTCTCTCCACATCCCTCTCCTCATCCTAGAGGATTCCCTTTGGGAAAAATATTTTCAAAGGAATCCTTTAGGCTCAAATCAAAAGGAGTTACACTTTTAAAGGTAATTCATTCTCTCTTGTTCATTTGTTTTATTTTGCTTCTCCAACCCTCTAAACTCTTTTTATTTACTTCTTTTGTAACACCACCAGTATCTTCAATATACTAGGATGTTTTTATAAGATTTATTCGAGCTACACTCTCACACAACTACATCAAATGGTTAAAGAACATACGGTTTCCGTGGATGGTGAAATTCTGCCTCCCGAAATGATGATTGTTCAATACTCATTTACCACCTTCAAAGGTGGCCATAATGATGTAACTATTTTTATATATGATATATAATATGTTTATTTTTTCTTTAATCTTCTTTATTTTTCATTTTGGGCATACCTTTATGGTTTCCATTATGGGTAAACACGATATCTTCATTTAAGGAAGTGCGGACTACCGCCCCCTCAAAGTGATGTGATTCGTTAATGCCATATGTGGGACGTGTAAAGGATGGATTTAAAGTTATTTTATATGATGCTATACTGGAATTATAATATACCACTATATCGTTATTATTTCTTCCCATTAAAGTATGAGATAGAAATGAAAGTAGCGTTCATGCGTACGTACGGCTTACCGTCTCCATAAACGGTGCATTTCATTTCTTATCCCCAAATGTAATGTACTATTAAAAGTACATGTATATAATGGATATATATAATTAATGATATATCTAAATGATGAATATAATTATGGAATTAAAATATACATACCTCTCATTTAGTTTTAATTCCATTAATATGACAAAGAAATGAAAGTAGCGTTCATGCGTACGTACGGCTTACCGTCTCCATGAATGGTGCATTTCATTTCTTACCTCTAAATGATTATGTAATATTATAAATACATGTATATGCTGGATATATATGATATATATGATATCCAAATCAGGAATTTCATTCTGGATATAAAGTTCCTTTGACCACACGAACAACATGTAATTGTAAGAAGTCCACTTTTGACTTAAGAACCAAATATCGACAAAACAAACATTATTAACTTAAATGGTTACATAATGTTTATAACATGGAAATAAGCGATATAAAAGGAATTATGAACATTAAAAAGGTTCTTAATCAAGTATAAATTAACTCAGGTTTATTATTCAGGATGTTAAAGAACGATCGAGTCAAGTCGGACCCGAGGTAAGGGACTTCGTCTCAATCTTCTTTCATTGAGGCATATTTCGTTTTATACACAACTTTCTTTTATAAGGTGTATAAACCCCTTTGACTTTTAATTTTATACAAAAGGAATCTTTTTCTATGAAGCGTTTTAGTAAACGACAAAAAGGAATGTTTTTTTAACGTACGCGGTGACAACGACTTTTTCCGCCGCCGCGAGTATTATTTGGTCTTTGTCTCTCTCAACAAGCCGTAATGTTTTTAGAATAAAATAAATACCATATACTCTTTTATGTATTTTGGTATTGAAAATGGTTTTGAAAAAGGATTCTATTATTTCAATATATTTATGATATATTGTGATTGAAATGTGGAAATGTTATCATTCCTTTATATTGGTTTTATGTTTTATGATTTTATACTGGTACTTGGACATTTTAACAGGTGGTTACGTTATAAACCATATGAAGGTGGTGCCGTGAATACCAGGACGGGTGGTTACGTTATAACCTCCAATGCATTGGGTATGGAAGTCGGCCGTATGGCTACTCCATTAAGTATGTATGGAAATTGGCCGTATGGCTATTCCATTAAGTGATATGTGTGGAAGTAGACCGTATGGTTATTCCACTTAAGTATGTTTATGTCCCAAGTTACCTTTATAAATGTTATGTGTTCTTTTTATGGATTTTATGGTAATCCTTTGGTTACAAAAAGGTAAGTAATGATACTTTATTCAGTGAAGAGTTTTTACAACTTCATGAAGGTGAAGGTATTACTTTGATAGAGTATACATGGTTTACTTGATTTTGAAAAACTAACAGTTTTCATTCTTTGTGTATCCCTTACTGAGCTTTTTATGCTCACCCCAAGTTTTTTTGAAATGTTTTTCATAGGACTTAATGTGGAATAAGGTCAAGGATGGGATCAAGGGAATGTCATGCTATATAAAACATGGAACTAGAAATGTTTCTTTTAAGAGTTTTTTATTTATTTATGGAAACTTAGGAGAAGTGACTACTTTGTAATCTTTTGAGATGTAATAGTTATGTTCTAATTCTCTAAAACTCTAAACCTGAAAAGATCCTCAACGTGAATTATTCAGTTAATTCAATATAAAGTAAGGTTTAAGGCTGGGGCCTTATAGTCTCCATGAATGGTGCATTTCATTTCATATCTCTAAACATTATGGAATATTATTAAATACATATTTTCTGGATATATATGATATTTAACATCATCAACACCATTCCGGAGATGATGTACTTATAACTACATGGATAATTCTCTTCAAAGAAGTTCATTTTTGACTCATGTACCAAAAATCGATAAAACATATGGTATGAACTCACATAAATAACTAATTTTTATAGCGTTATAATATGTGATATGAATTGAATAATAAATATTAAAGGAATTAATTAAGAAAATATTAATTGAAAAAGGTTTTGTATTCCGGAATATAAAGAAACGAACAAAACAAGTCGGACTTGAGGTAAGGGATTTCTTATCTCGCTTTTAATTCTGTGATATTTCCATTGTTCACCACTTATTTATTGCATGTGGTGTATTCTGTACTCCCATTTTATATATATTATCTTGATTATAATTATATTCCTGGTATTCTTTGATTCATTTTGTGCTTATTATCTTTTGTTCATACGACTCGATTTATTACTATGAGGTAAGGTGTTTTTTATCCCACTTTTATTCCCGTGAGATTCGTTGTACATTTTCAACTATTTCCTTTTGTGTGGTGTGTTTACATCACAATATTGTATTATTTTTGTACTATAATTTTATTTAGGGGTATTCACATCGTCATTGTATGATTGTTCTGTCATGGGGTGTACGTTTCGAAAGTTACCCAAATCGGTAAGGGAACCTTTCACCCACCTATTTTTAAAAGACTTATTTTTGTTAGGTCTTTTAATTTACATCTCTTTTTTTGGGATATGTTCTTATATATCCTTATTACAGTAAATTTTATGTCCATGTGATGACATAACCTTTTTATCTCTCATCAACTCATTTTCTGAATTTTAAAGTTACGTCGTTAGGCTATCAAATTTTTGTAAGGGATCTTCTTAACCCAATTTCAATTATTTGGGTTAAACCTATAATTCTTGATTATGTCGTTCTATCAACATGTGTCGATGAGCTATGACTATTTTACACTTAATATCCACTTATATTGGGTGTATTTATATTTGTCACACATAATTATGCAATTTATTTATCCTTAATATAAGGATACCACCTTTGTACGGGACTTCATCTCAATCTCCTTTCATTGAGGCATCTTTTAATTTCTACACGACATTATTTTATACGATGTATAAAAACCATTTTGATTTTCATTTCATTCAAAGGGAATCTTTTCTCTGTGAAGCGTTTTACTAAATGACAAAAAGGAATGTTTATTTTTTAACGTAAGAGGTGACAATGACACTTTTTCTACCGCCATGACTATTATTTGATCTATGGATTCCATAACATGTCGTAATGTTTTCAAAAGAAAAATAAATACCATATAATCTTTCTACATATTTTGGTATGGAAAATGATTTTTAGAATGGATTTATTATTTCAATATCTTAAAATGTTATATTGTTATTTCAATGTGTGAATGTTATCTTTCCTCTATGCTTAAGTTATGTGTTATGATTATGTTATGGTTCTTGGCCATAGTTACATATACGGGAGGTTCAATGATAAACCTAGGGTGGGTGAGCCCAAGATAGCTATCCAATTCATCGGGTAACATGAAGGAGGTAAACGTGAATGTTTCTCCAATTTGATTTAGAGAATATACTATGATGTGTATTTCAAATGTGACTCCCTATGTAGTTGTGATAGCTACAGTAAAATTATGTCATGTATGCCTTAAGTTACCTTTATAAATTATGATTACTATGTGTTATTCATAAATTTTAGGATTTCAGAAGGTATGTTATGATTGAAAATTTTGGTTTCATTGATCTGAATTTTTTATGGGTTGATGTTTCCTTTCATTATTTCATAACCCTTATTGAGCTTTTTATGATCATCCCATGTTTTTGAAATGTTTTTCATAGGTTAAAAGGAAGGTTAAGAGAAAGGAATTATTCAAGAAAATTTATATCACGAAAAGAATGATTTTTTTATTTATGGATTTGAAAAAAATTGGTTATAGTAGAGGTGTCTACTTTGAAATATTCATATTGATATGTAATATTTATGTCATAATTCTCTAAAAATATAAACCCGAAAAGCCCCTCAATGTTAATTATTCATTTAATTAAATATTATGTAATGTTTAAAGGATAGGTCCTTATAGTTGGTATCAGAGGGAGGTTTAGATAACTATAGAGGTTAGGGTATTCATTAAGCATAAGTGACATTACCATAATGGTTAGGATTTTAGAAAGAGTCATAGTTTTATATATAATGTGAATGAGTTTAATATAACATGAATAATTATTTCATAGTATTATATGATTATTTTACCGATATACTCACACTGACCTTTTTGGTTTTCGTAAATGGCTTGATCTAGCAGGCACCAAACTAACAGTGGATGTGAAAAAAACTGTGACAGTTTTCTGAATGAGAAACTGAATGAGATGGGAGCTGCAATGAGAACTCTTGTGGTTATTATAAACCAACTATCTGGAGTCATGATTGACCACCTCAACCTTAGTGATTTTTATAAGTAATAATACATGCGAGAAACATATCCCTACAGAAGATCAGTTAATAATCATAATGGTAAGTTTGTTCGAAAACCTATGTGTCAATGATGTGGAAAGAAACACCTCGGAAAATGTTTCAATGGGACAGAAAGATGGTATAGATGTGGAAATGATGGTCATAAAGAAAGAAAATTCCTAGAAAAAGGAAGTATCTAGTTTACTATAGGAAAAGGAAAGAAGTTCTTTCTGAGGGATCAATTGAATATTTTAAATTTGTTGTGCATGGTCATTATGAAAACACATGTCCTACGAAGATGTTTTGGGAATGAGATCACCAAGATCGTACAAATATTTTTTTACCAATACCTAATGCCATTCCAATTGAGGATTAAGAAAAAGACAATGGCCAAAGAAAGGTATGGATTATTTCTTAACATATGTTTTCCTATTATTGAATATGAGGATATGATTCATGATTTTGTTTTTAACAAAAAATTATTTCAGAATAAGTAGTAAAGGAATGGTTAATGGATCATGATGAATGTTGAATGAGTAAGAAGTCAACATATAATTGATTCAATAGTTATGGTAGATTTTAGGATGGTGAAATTTTTAAAAGTATTAAGGCTCTTTTAATGATGATATTACATTAGAAGGATTTTTATAGTATGTGTAACCTGGATGTTTGATATATGAAAATTTTATTCATGGAATAATTATATTTTCTTTTTTTGACATAGTTATAAAGAACCATTTGGGTTTATATGATCCTTGAATTTGATGCAATTACCAGTTAATAAATTTTGTGATGCAAAATGAAAGTTATTAGATAACCTTTTTGGTTAAAATATGTTATGGTTATTTTTTGATGAATTTATCTCTTTTCTGGAATGTTATAAAATTATATAGTTTTTGAAAAAGGAAAACACGCAGACCATGTGACAACCCATCGCGTCGGACGAAGCTGTGGGAATCGAACCACAACCAAAGTGCAACTGTTATTTATCACCTATCACTGGACTACATGAATTCCCTGGTTAGTATAAAAAATTCTCTTTAGTTAGATTAATTTAGGAATCAAGAATATGTTCATTTTGGGTTATCTATGGAAATTATTGACCTATCATGGAGGATATGTTATTTGGTTAATTGCTTTTCAATATAAAACTTTAAGAGTAACCGATGTTATTTGGAGATAAATGTGAAGATTTATCTTGGAAGACTATGTGATTAAATCCTTTAGATATTGGGGTTTCAATCTTAGTTTGGATTACATTGATGAATTTTATGGATAGATGTTTATTTAATGGTCTTTCTTGAACATTGGGTTCTTTTTTTTGAATTTTATAGATTTAGAGTTGTATTTCTTTTTATAAATGATTATCCTTTTGGGGATTATCTGATGTTGTATTAACAATTTTGGTTTTGGTTAAGGTCTTAATAAAAGGTAAATATATAGATCATTTTTTGTGGGTTATTTGATTCTCAAGAGGTTGATTATAGCACTCTTAATGTGAACTAGTCATCTTAAATACTCATCTTTTGGAGAAAATATGAGTTTCTGTAAGAAATATAGTAAGCGATCAAAGTCTACATGACAAGTAAGTATGTTTCCTTATGTTTTAGTTAATCCCATAATTAAATTCCTCAATGAAATGTAACTTAAAACAAAAAAAATTTCTGTTAAATTTTCATACTGGGGAATCATATACCGTTTAACCCATCACAAGTTTGTGATTTTCTGGTGGTTAACTTTTTCCTAGACATCTTTTCTATCACTCTCCATCAGAACATTACACTTTGTTTTTTTCTTCCATATACATGTTTTCCCTACATGGAATCCTAATTTGGGTTATCATGGGTAACCATTTTAATTCCTTTTCATTCTTTTAAAGTGATAGTTTTATTGACTACTTTTCCAATGTAGGGCTTTCAATGAAGTTCTCGAGCCCAATTTTAAAAATGCGAGGATGAAATTTCCAAAAGGGGGGAAGGATGTAAAATCATAGGTAAATAATGAATATGAAATTTTCATATTTAATAATATTTGAGAATTAAATATTAATTTTACTTTAAATGGGACGCTATGTTTGATAGCGTACATGATACACAGCCATAAGATTCAATGAAATCTTATGTTACACACTAATAATATAATAATATTATTTTAAATGGTAGTAAATGCCAAGACTCTCTAATGGTGGGAATGAATAAAACAAATTATAATGTTAATATATATGTTTGTTAAATATTTTTACATTTAACCAATAAATGTTAGAGGCCTAATATGCGAATGAATCCAATGTTAAGCATAAATATTCTTATATTCTTTAAAATGTCAATTAACCATCTTTTGATGGATAATCCCTTTTAAATATAATTTTTTACAATTGTATATATTATATTTGACAAAATAAAATACTTCTTTATAATCAAGACATCAAAATTTACTTTGTATAAATTTTTGTTATTTTCCTGATAATGTTCATTTTTTATGAATAGTGAGAAAGGCTGTATTTTAATTTAAAACCTCCTTTTAATCTAATTTATTTATATAGTTATATTATATTTTTAATTTGTTTTAAAGTTTAATTAGAAGATATTATTACCATGTGGTCATTATAATTAATTTCACTATGAAATTGGACATAAACAAGTGTCAATCTTTTGATAGATATTGTTTCTAAAAAACAAGCTATTTGTTTTGACAACGGGAATTAGTTATATAATTTATTAATGAAACTCCTATGTTTTGAATTCGGTAAAATTGAAATCATTTTTTAATTTGGAATATCAAATATAGATTCGGGTGATTTATTGGTATTTTTCTGATAAAGTTCATTTTTTAATGAATAGTGAAAAATACAGCATTTTAATTCAAAACTAACCTATCATCCAATTTAGTTATATAGTTAGATTGTCCATTTTAATTTTTTTTATAGTGTAATTTAATTTTGTTTTTATCATTTAATGCAATTTTGTTTATTGGAAGTAATTTTACTTTTCAATTTGTTGTAAAAACAAGTCAATCTTTTGATAAATTTTACTTCTTAAAAACCAGTCTTTGGTTTTGAAAATGGGAATTATTTTTAAATTAATTAATTCAACTTCTGTGTTTAGAATTTGGTAAAATAGATTCCATATTTGGAATCATAATTTCCAAATTATGTAGTTAAGACTCTTTTGTTTTTTGTCATTATGAATAGTAACTATGACAATTATCATTAATTATCGTGATTAATTAGTAATCAGGTAGTTAAGGGTAATAAAATAATATCATAATAATATAAAATGACCCCAACATGTGTCCAAATCCTCTTTTTTGAGTCATGTCTAACCATGCGAAGACGTTTACTAAAATTGAGGGCCAATGGAGTCACATGGGTGGGATAGTGACATTTATGAAATTATTTTTAAGAAAGAAGAGAAATATAAAAAAGGTTTGTATATCCTAAGTAAATTTTGTTTACATAAATAATAACTTGAACTATAAATAGTAATTGGAAAGATAAAAATATTTCCTACATCATGGTAATTGTTTTTATAATTTTTAAACATTAAATAAATAAGTTTATTTATGACACCATGATGATGCATTGATTACCTCATTAATGAATGATTTAAATAAAGTGAAAAGATATGGTAAAATTTAAGACTTACACTTTTCAAAAACCTATTTTATGGATGGATTTAGAACCCTTATCACCTTATCCTAAAAATATATCATTGTGGGACCTTTTAAATCCGAAAATCATTTTATAATAAAGTAACATTTCAATAATTTCCAAAAGTGACCTCCTCCCTCTTATAAAGACCCCCATCTCTACCCCATTACCCACACCTCTCAAGCCCTTGGATCATCCAAAATCTGCTCATATTTTCTCTACACATCCCTCTCATACTCCTAGAATCCCCACTTTGGGCATTATTCTTTCCAAGGAAGCCTTTGCCTTAAATCAAAAAGAGTTACCCAATTTAGAGGTAATGTCTTCTCTCGAGATTCTTTCTTTTATTTTCATTCTTCACTCACCATTATCTTATTATTATTTGATCCCATAATAACACCAGTATCCCTAATATATTAGTATTTTGTTATGATAAATAATATTCCTACACTTACACACTCCTCTGTCTAATGGTTAAAGAACATACTGTTTCTCTAGGTGGTGAATTACTACCTCACGAAACGATGATTGCTCAATCTTCTTATAACACCTCTCATGGTGGCCATTATGATGGAAGTATATTTATATATGATATATAGTATATTTATGTCATCTATATGCTTCTTTATGTTATATTTAGAACATAATTTTATCCTTTTCATGTTGTGAAAATGCGATAATTTCATTTGAGGAAGTGTGGACAACCGCCCCCTCAAGTGATGTGACTCGTTCATTACAAACATGAAATTTATAAATAATGTAATTAATGAAATCATTTTACCTATATAAAATATATATTATAATGGAATTATAATATATCTATGCCTCATTTATTTTTAATATCAATTAATTTGACAAAAAATGAATGTAGCGTTCATGCGTACGTACGGACTACCGTCTCCATGAACTGTACATTTCATTTCTTATCTCCAAACATTATTGAATATTATTAAATACATATATACTGAATATATATGATATTTCAAATCAAGAACAACATTATAGATGTGATGTAATTATAACTACATGGAAAATTCTCTTCAAACAAGTTCATTTTTGATTCATGTACCGAACATCAACAAAACTTATGATATAAACTCACTTAATTAACTAATTATTAAAACATGATAATATGTTATATGAATTGAATAATAATATTTAAAGGATGTCCATATATAATGTCCCATACTTTACATACATTTTCATTACTTCATAATTGAATAATACTTATTATAACATATAACAAAACCATTATAGGACCGTATAGGTATAGTGTCATTAGAAACTGGGAAACATAAACAACTACTTCATAAAACAACTAAATTGTCACCTGTTGATTTCATCATATCTAGATGCTCTTTTAGAATATCCTACTTAATACCCTTCTTCCTATCCTGGGGTAAAGAAAACATACAAAAGGGTGAGATCAAATGCTCAGTAAGGGTAAACGAAGGAGATATCAATCATATCATATTCATAAGAACATAACATTTTGAAAATATTATCCTCCAAAAGCGATCATAATATCATGACATGTGATAAATCATAGTAGTTAAATGTAATGCCAATAATCATTACTTAAAACATTAAACATTGTGGAATACACACATAATCATAGAAAATCATTTCATATTAGTCCTGACTCATTTCCAAGACTATCATAGCGTACAATGTCCATTTCTGAACCGGGTTCACTCCTTGTTCCTATCCTATATCACTGAACCGGATTAACTTTCCATTCCATCCATGTCTATCTCATGAGGTATAAATCTTTACCCAATGCATGGGTGGGAGATATAGGTCCCACCCATCTCAAAATGATACCATTATTATGTGTTCCACAACGTCATAAATCATACATCATAGCAAAACCCATGTAATAAAAATGGTATTCTTAAACATCATGTCATCATAACACAATCCATATAAGATAAAATGACTTTTTAAAAATAATTAAATCATAAAATAGTCAAATTAATGTAATAATAGGGATATAAATATAAACCTATATTATCTTAGAAGGAAAATAATTTTGATAAAACACTTGAACTCCCTTATTGAGAAAAATATCCTTTCCACTTAAACTTTTTTTCACTTCTTAACATTTCATAAAATTTTAAACTAAAAGAAGTTAATTAAAAATAAACTTGAAAACTTGTAATGGATGATTTGTGGAAATAATATTCTATGAAATCATAAAAATCCATTCATGTCGTATAAGTTAAAAAAACATTTTTCTCATACTTTGGCTGAAAAAGTCAAAAAGTATCTCGTACTGAAAATGAAAAAAATTCCTTTCATAACATTTAATAAAAATTCAACAATAGGTAAATTTGGATTTATAAAGTGTTAGGAGGATATAAATAATATTACATATTGTGGAAACATGGATGTGGATGAGAAATATGCCCCAGTAAATTTTTAAGTATAAAAAATATTGGATAAAAATGAGATTGTGAGATTTTCCCTTACCTTAGGTCCGATAAGCTTTGTACATATCCGAAACTCCTATATAATGATTTAAATAATTTCATTGTCTTATTCTATAATCATAGTAATTACTATGATATCATATAAAGTCATATTATTTTCTGGTTGTTAATAATATTTCATTGCTACTTGTTATTCGGGTGTTCATTGGTTTATGTTCTTATCCGTGTTTTGTCAAATAAATTCTTATTCCACTTTATATATTATAGATATATAATTTATAGAATGATATTAGTATAATATATATTATATATATTCATTCAATTCCCTTATATAACCGTTATTCATTGAAGATTATGTAGAACGAGTTGTATCACATCATGGAGACGGTAGGTCTTACGTACGCACGAGCGAAGATATCGTCCACATAATTATATGAATTGAATTTGAGTTGATGATATAATATTTAAGAATCAATATCATGTTATAATAATCATGTATAGTTATTTTTTTACACCATTATACCCATCCAAGTAAGGTGGTGGTGGAAAACAGATTACACCACGACATGGAGACGGTATTCCGTACATATGCACGCGCGGTGATTTTGTTTTACATAGGATGGATAAAAGGTGAAATAGGGTTGTATCATATTTATAATAACATATAAGTATACGAGTGATACTGATGTTGTTACTTTATAATGATACAAATAAATAAGATGAAGTAGAAGAAGAAAGAAACATGTATGAGTCGGATGAAGAGATTACCTCTTCCTTGTCGTGTCTCTTTTAAACATCCTCTTAGGGCACTAGATATGGTATTTTGAGAAGACCATAACCTCTATGTTATATCTAGATTGGCAGGGTTTGGATGAGCATGAAGGCTCATAATTGTGTGAAGTGGAGAGGGAGGAGGTTCTCTTTTATAAGGGAGGAGAGGGGCACCTTTGGAAACCTAAAAATATTAATTTATAATAAATTCATATTCGGTTTATAATGGATCCAAAGTGACTTATTTCCAGGACAGGGTTATAATGTGTCTAAACCCTCTCAACCAATAGGATTTATTCATGTTTAGTTTATCATTTTAACCTTATCATTTATATTTTACTCTAAGTTAAATAATTTAACTTTTACCGTGTCTTCTTGTATTCTTACACTATATGGTTAGTAAACTTACGATAAACTGCAAATTGATTTAAAATTGGTTAATTAATGTCATATATATTATTATATAAGACTTTTGGATGATCCTTATATTTTTAGGAATAGAATATTCGTTAATAATTTAATATTTGTTTTAAAAACTCTTTTATGTCAATTTGGAAACTATTTGGTAATTTGTTTTTGCTAAATTCATAACAGCATTATTACATCAAACAAAATTCATCTAACCAACCCTAATAGTTATATTAACCTAGAAAATTAGTGTAATTAATGAAAAGTCTCAAATTACATTTATTTGGTGATTTATAATATCAATTATGTTAATATTTTATTAATAATGTAATTACAGCATCATCATTGTGTCATAAATAAATTAAATTATTTAACTTCTAAAAAGAATAAATAATATACCATTATATAGAAGATATTTTTAGCATTCTAATTAATATTTATAGTCGATTTTATCTTCTGAATATCTCTATATTGAAAATGTTTTACTTATTACACTTTTATTTTAACCCTTTTAACTTTTCGTTGAATTAAATAATAATAAATGTCCTAATCTAATCCATGTGGACCAAAAGGGTAATATTTTATTCATAAAATTGTTTTTGGTCGATGTACACTGATCCAATAGAATTAGGACATGTCTTAGGGTAATAATAATATCATTTTTACACTTAATTAACCTATTTACTTTTAACCATGGTAAATAAAAGTAAAAAGTTACTACTCATAAATAATTATTTTTATCTTATTGAACCACATTTTTCTTACTAATATTAACCGTGTCTCTCAGATTTTTTAAATTCCACTCACAGAATCGGTAAAATTATGTTTTATGAAAATTTTCAAGGTCTCATAGGAGGTGGGTAAAATATGGTAAAAAGTTCAATAAATTTTTTTTATATATAAAATTATTATAAAATGAATCCAATGAATTTCATTGAAATTTTATAGGTATTATGTATATATTTTGACCTAAAATAAATTTAAATAAAATAAATGATTATTTAAATTAAAATTCAGCTTTAACCAATAACTCAGTGTTTTCACTATTTATCAAAAATTGAATGTTTTCAGAAAAATATAAGTAATTCACCCTAGGATAATTTCGACATTCAAAATCCAAAAATGAAGTCCATTTTGAAATATAAAATTTATAAAATTTAAAAAAGTGTGTATTACTATTCATAACGGCTAGTTTATATAATATTTTAATAACATACTGTTGTTTAGAGAAACTCGGTATTGCGTACAACGCAAGCTATCGAGGAAGGATTCTCTTGCGTGTAATGAAAGGCAAGACAGTGTTGTGTGTAGTGAAATATTACTCTGGTGTTTCGTATTACATAATACCTAAAAAAATATTTCTCATAAAATCTCGGAGTGTTACATTCTACCCCCCTTAAAACGAATTTCTCTCTCAAAATTCGTCACTTTGTAACAAACAGATGAGGATACCTCTCCCTCATCATATCCTCAAGTTCCCATGTAGATTCTTCAAATTGGTGGTTTCTCCATGAAACATTAACCAAGCATGTGGTGTTGTTTCGTTGAACTTTTTCGCTATGATCCAGAATCTCTATCATCTGTTCATCATAAGAATTATCTTTCTTCGATGGTACAGCTTCTGAGCATAGTACATGTGAAGGATCAGGTATGTACATTCTCAAGAGAGATACATGGAACACATCACGAACTTTAGAGAGATTCGGTGGAAGTTCCAATTAGTAAGCTACCTTCCCACCACGATCGATTATTTCAAAAGGACCAATATACCTTGGGATCAACTTCCCCTTCTTTCCAAATCTCATTACTCTCTCCAAAAGAGTTATTCATAATAACACTTTATCACCCACATCAAAATATAGTTCTTCTCTTCGGTTATTGGCATAACGTTTTTGTCGACTCTGAGATACTTTTATGTGTTGTTGAATAGATCGGACCGTTTCTGCCATCTAATCAACAAGATCAGGTCCTAATAGCTTTCGTTCCCCAACATCATCCCATCATGCTGGAGTTCTACATTTCTTTTCATAGAGAGATTCATAAGAAGCAATCTGAATACTGTAGTGAAAGCTATTATTATATGAAAATTCTACCAAAGGTAGGTGTTGATCCCAAACACCTTTGAAATCCATAGAGAAAGCTCTCAGAATGTCTTCTAGAGTTTGAATTGTCCTCTCAGACTGACCGTCTGTCTGAGAATGATTATCAGTTCTTAAACACAACTTTGTATCTAGAGTATGCTGAAGACTTATCCAGATCATCGAGGTAAACCTCAGATCTTGGTCAGATATAATTGAAATTGGTACTTCATGCAATCTTACCACTTCTTTTACATATATCTTGGCATTTTGATCAAGTGAAAAATATTCTCTAATAGCAATGAAGTGTGCTGACTTCGTAAGACGATCAAATATAACCCATATATCATTATTGCCTTTGGATGTTTTAGGAAGTCCATTGGCAAATTCCATAGTGATGTTTTCCCATTTCTTTTCTGGTATGGGTAATGTTTGTAACATCCCCTTAGACTTCTATCTCTTAGAATTAACTTTCTGAAAAACCAAGAATCAAGAGACATATTCAGCAACATCCCTTTTCATGCCATCCCACCAGAAGTACTCGTTCAGGTCCCTATACATCTTCATTATTCCAGGGTGAAAAGATAACGAAAAACTATGAGCCTCATCTAATATTTCATTCTTTAATTCTGGGATGGGAGGAACACAAAACTTATTCCTGCACATTATTATTTCATCACAATCAATGTGGAATTCCGGAACATTTCTCACCATCTTTTGTAAATCTACATATTTTTTCTGTGCCACTTTAATCTTCACATTTATAGATGGTTGAACATTCATTTGAGAAAGATATGATATTCCCCTTGCATTATAATTCCAAGATCCATATTTTGTAAATCCATAAATATTGGATCTTTTGTGATCCTCATCATAGATAAACTAGTTTGGTCTTGTTGACTTAATGCATCTTCCACATTGTTTGCTTTCCTATGAAGGTAATAAATTGAGAAGTCGTAAACCTTAATCAGCTCTAACCATCTTCTTTGGCACATATTCAGCCTCTTTTGTTTGAAAATATACTTCAAACATTGATGATCAGTTAAAATATCACACCTTTCACCATTAAGATAATGCCTCCAAATATTTAATTCAATGATTATCGCAGATAACTCCAAATCATGAGTTGGGTAATTTTGCTCATGGATTTTCAACTATCAGGAGGCATAAGCTATCACCATATCATTTTTCATGTAAACACACCACAATCCCTTCTTGGATGAATCACTGTAGATCACAAACCTTTCTCCACTACATGGAAGTGTGAGCACGAGTGTAATGGATAAACATATTTTTATCTCCTTGAAATTATCTTCACAGTCTTCCGTCCAAAATAACTTAACTCCTTTTCGAGTCAATTTGGTTAGTGGATTAGATAATCGTGAAAATTCTTTCGAAACATGTCGATAATATCTAGTCAAACCATGAAAACATAGGATATCAGTTACTTTTGTTGGTCTTGACCATCATTCGATAACCTCTGATTTTGTTGGAACCACATATATCCCCTCTTTTGAGATTATGTAACCCAAAAATGAAACTTTTTGAAGCCAAAATTCACACTTGGTAAATTTGGCATAAAGCTTCCCCTTTCATAGGGTCTTTAATAAAACTCTCAAGTGATCCTCATGTTCTTCCTTGTTCTTTGAATAAACAAGTATATCGTCTATAAGGACTACCACAAACTAATAAAGATAGTCTCTAAAGACCCTATTCATTAGATCCATGAAGATAGAAGTGGAATTAGTAAGACCAAATTGCATCACTATATTTTCATAGTGTCCATACCTTGTACGGAAAGATTTCTTTGGTATATCCTCCCTTTTGACCCTTAATTGATGATACCCTGAACAAAGATCAATCTTGGAACAGTATTGAGCTCCACATAGTTGGTCAAATAAGTCATCAATGCATGGGAGATGATATTTTTTCTTGATAGTGATCTTGTTAAGTTCTCAATAATCAATACAGAGTCTCATTGATCCATAATTCTCCTTAACAAACAGAACAGGTGCTCCCCAAGGTGATGCACTAGGGCGTATGAATCCCTTATCAAAATTCTCTTAGAGTTGCTTCTTCAATTCCTACAACTCAATTGGGGCCATTCTATAAGGTTTCATTGAAATGGGAAAAGAACCCGATATGAGTTATATTGAAAAATCAACTTAATGATTTGGTGGAAGACCTAGAAATTCCTCTGTAAAGACATCATCAAACTCCAATACAATGGGTGTATTCTTAATCATGAGTTTCTCTCCAACCACATGAGATAAATAACCTTCATTTATTGGAATAAAGACCCATAAGATGGAAGAAATTTCCACTGGAAGGTTATATTCATCCTTGCATTGGTATATAATCGTTGATTAATCTAGAATATGAAATGTGACTTCCATTCTTTGGAAATCGATAAGAGATCTATATAGGGAAATCCAATCCATGCTAAGGATCACATAAAATTCCACTATAAGAAGCTTCACAAGATTTTCAGGAAGCAATTTCCCACAAACGTCAATTGGATAAGATTTATAAACTTTTGATGAAACTGTTGTTCCATTAAGAGTTGTCCCATCTAACTCAAAAACTAATTGTTGAGGTCGTATGATGATACCCTTAGAAAATTATTCAGAAATAAAAGAGTGGGTGGATCCAGAATCAAATAAAACATTTTCTACATTAGAGTGGATGGTAAGTGTACCATTCACCACTTCGTTATTGTACATCACATCGCCAATAGAAATTTCATGTGACTTACCTTTGTCTTTGGCCTTAAGAGTTTGTTGACGTCGATCATCATCAACAACCCATGGATTAGGTCATTGATTATCCTAATGCCCCATTTCATTACACATGTTACATTGAAGTGTATGAGGTGCATTCTTTGTAGGCTATTATTTTATCGCATCAATGGAAATCTGTATCCCATCATTGCAGAATTCAAATTCCCAATGACCTTCTATTGCATATTTTAAACATTTACTTATCCCGTTAAGACAATTACCACTATGTTTCATTCCACACATTGAGAATAAGGGAAAACATATCTTCATTTCTCTGTGGCCTTTAGATTTCCCTTTGAATTACATTTTCCTCTTCTTATCAATCCTATATGACTAATGGGTTACTCCAATTTCCATCTCAACCTTGAGATCACATAAAACAATTTCCTTATAGCTATTGAAGTCCCTTATGGCTAACACCCTTCGAAGACTTGATTTTAAGCCACTAAAGAATCGATCGACTTTACCCCCAGGTTGGATAACAATTCCGGAAGCATACCTTTAAAGTCTTGTAAAATTTGATTCATAGGTAACAACAGATTCATCATCTATTAGCTTTAGATCAAGAAACACCTTCTCCATCTTTGTTCGAATAATACGATGAAAGTACTTATTGAAAAATATGTTCATGAACTAGTATCATTCCATGGACTCAATTTTGTCCCTTTTCATCATATTCTTGATAATATTACACCATTGATCATCTTCACCTTCAAAATTATATACATCTAAGATGAGTTTATCATGTTCAGAACATTTAAGAACTGAAAATATCCTTTCAGTGGTACATATCCATTGTTCAGCCACTAATGGATCAGTAGACCCGCTGAATGAGGGTGGACGCTTCCTCATGAAGGATTCAACAGAATGTTTCTCCTTCCTTTGCTCATTTATAAGTCCTACATGATTCATAGTATGAGAAAGTTGTGTGAGCAGGGCTATAAGATTTTTCATTCTAGCTCCCATAATGTTTGTTTGCTCAGGGGGACAATCATTGCATTTCCCATCGCATTCAGCATTAACACGGTTCCATCGGGTTCCAACCATTGACTAAAACCAATAAGTTTAGTGTGAGAAACAATAATCATAATAGGAAAACCAATAAAGAATAAAATTTCACACTTTAGGTCTTATCATAGCTTATTCACTACCATTTATAAAATACTAATATTGTGTTCTATGAATAGAAATATCCTTAGGGTTCTTACTAAGGCTTTAACATCCTACTTTCCAAAGGTTGACTATAACTTTCCTCTGATACCAACTATAACGACCCATACATTACATACATGTTATTACTTCACAATTGAAGCATACTTATTACAACATATAACAAAACCATGATAGGACCGTATAGGTATAGTGTCTTTAGAAAATGGATACATAAACAACTAGTTCATAAAGCATCTACATTGTCTCCTATTTATTTCATCATATCTGTAGTCCCATTTGGAATATCTTACATAATACTCTTATTCCTGACATGGGGAAAAGAAAACAATCAAAAGGGTGAGATCAAATGCTCAGTAAGGGTAAATTAAAGAGATATCAATCATATCATATTCATAAGAATATACCATTTTGAAAATATTATCCTATAAAAGAGATCATAATATCATGACATAGGATAAATAATTGTAGTGAAATGTAATCCCAATAATCATAACATAATACATTAAACTTTGTGGCATGCACACATAATCATAGAAAATCATTTCATATTAGACAAGACTCATTTTTAAGACTATCATTGCGGAAAAAGTCCATTTCTGAACCGAGTTCACTCCTCGTTCCAGTCCTGTATCACTGAACCGGATTAACTTACTGTTCCTTCCATGTCTATCTCATGATATATAAATCATTACCCAATTAATTGGAGGGAGATATAGGTCCCACCAATATCATAATGATACCATTCTTATGTGTTCCACATAATCATAAATTATACATCATAGAATTACCCATGTAATAGAAATGGGATTCTTAAACATCATGTCATCATAACATAATCCATATAAGATAAAAGGACTTTATAAAAATAATTCCATCATAACATAATCAAGTCAATGTAATTATAGTGATAGAAATAGAACCCTATATTATCTTATATGGAAAATAATTTTGATAAAACACTTGAAATCCATTATTGAGGAAAATATCCTTTCCACTTCAAAAATATTTTTCCTTTCTTAACATTTATTTAAATTTTAAACTAAAAGAAGTTAAGTAAAAATAAACATGAAAACTTGTAAAGTAATATTCAAGGAAAAAATGTTCTATGAAATCATAAAAATTCATTCATGCTATATATGTTAAAAAATTCATTCTTCTTGTACTTTGGCTGAAAAAGTCAAAAAGTTTCTCGTACTGAAAATGACAAAAGATTCCTTTCATAAATTTTACTAAACATTCACCAATAGATAAAATTGTATTTAATAAATTTTAGGAGGATATAAATAATATTAAATATTGGTAAAACATGGATGTGGATGATAAATATGCCCCAGTTAATTTTGATATATAAACAATCTCAGATAAAAATGAAATTGTGAGATTTTCCGTACCTTCGGTCCGATAAGATTTGTACATATCTGAACCTCCTGTATAATTATTTAAATAATTTCATTGAATTATTACAGAATCATAGTAATTATTATGATATCATAAATAGTCATATTATTATATTCTTATTAATAATATGTCATTGCTACTTATTATTTGGGTGTTCATTGCTTTATGTTCTTATGCGTGTTTTGTTGAATAAATTCAAATTCAACTTTTTATATTATAGATATATCATTTACATAATGGTATTAGTATAATATATATCATATATATTCATTCAATTCATTTATATAACCATTATTCAATGAAGATCATGTAGAATGAGTCCCATCACATCGGGGAGACGGTAGGTCGTACGTATGCACGAGCGATGATATCATTCCAATAATTATATGAATGGAATAGGAGTTGATGATTAAATATTTCAGAATCATTATCATGTTATAATAATCATATATAGTTTTTTTAATCCATTATACTGATCCAAGTAAGGTGGTGGTGGAAAACAGATTACACCATGGCGTGGAGATGGTATTCCATATGTACGCACATGGGGTAATTTCGTTTCCCATAGGATGGATAAAAGGTGAAATAGGGTTGTTTAATATTTATAATAACATATCAGTATATGAGTGATAATTATTTTATTACTTTATAATGAGACAAATAAAGAATATGAAGTAGAAGAAGAAAGAAACTTGAAAGAATCGGTAGAAGAGATTACCTCTTCCTTGACGTGTCTCTTTTAATATTTCTCTTAGGAAGCTAGAGTTGGTCTTTTGAGAAGAGAAGAACCCCTATTATATAACTAGATATGTTTAGAAGAGAAATGGTCAGAGGTTTTCAAGGAATTAAGGCTCAAAATTGTGTGAAGAGGAGAGGGAGGAGGTTCTCTTTTATAAGGGAGGAGAGGGGCACCTTTGGAAACCTACACATATTAATTTATAATAAATTCATATTTGGCTTATAATGGATCAAAAGTGACTTATTTCGAGGATAGGGTGGGGATGGTTCTAAACCTATCAACCAATTGGTTTTAGACAAGTCTAGGTTACCATTTTAACCTTATCATTTAGATTTAACTCTACGTTATATAATTTAACTTTTACTGTGTCTTCATGTATTCTTACACTATATGGTTAATAAACATACTATAAACATCCACTAGAACCCAAATTGGTTCATTAATGTCATATATATTATTATATAAGTCTTTTGGACGAACCTTATATTTTTTGGAATAGAATATCAATTAATAATTTAATATTTGTTTTAAAAACTCTTTTATGTAAATTTTAACACTATTTGGTATTTTGTTTTTCCTAAATTCATAAAAACATTATTACATCGAAAACAATTAATATAACCAACCCTAACATGTTATATTAACCCATAAAATTATTGTAATTAATATAAAGTCTCAAATTTCATTTATTTGGTTATTTATAATATCATTTATGTTAATATTTCATTAATAAGTTAATTACTACATCATCATTGTGTCATAAATAAATTAAATTATATAATGTCTAAAAATTATAAATAAAATACCATTATTTAGGAAATATTTTTAGATGTCTAATAAATATTTATATTCTAATTTATGATTTTTATATCCCAATATTGAAATTTTTTACTTATTAAACTTTGATTTTAAGTCTTTTAAATTTTCATTGAATTAAATAATAATAAATGTCCTAATCTAATACAAGTAGACCTAAAGGGTAATATTTTATTCCTAAGGTTATTTGTGTCTAATTATACTTATCCAATATAATTAGGACATGTTTTAGGGTAATAATAATGTCATTTTTACCCTTATTTACCCTATTTACTTTTAACCGTGGTAAATAATAGTAAAAAGTTACTATTCGCCAAAAATTATTTTTATCTTATTGAACCACATTTTACTTACTGATATAAACGGCGTCTCTAAGATATTTTAAAATCCACTCACAGAAGTGGTAAAATTATGTTATATGAAAAAATTTAAATTATCCTATTAGGTGGGTAAAAGACGGTCAAAAGTTCAATAAAATTTTTATTTATCTGAAATTATTATAAAATGACTCAAATGTATTACATATAAATTATATAGGTATTATGTATCTATTTTGACCAAAAACAAATTTAAATAAAATAAATGATTATTTAAATAAAAATCCAGTTTTAACCAATAACTCATTGTTTTCTATATTCATCAAAAATTGAAAGTTTTTAGAAAAATATCAATAATTCACCATAGGCTAATTTCGATAATAAAAATCCAAAAATGAAGTCCATTTTGGAAGATAAAATTTATAAAATTTTAAATATTGGGTATTATTATTTATACCGGCTATTTTATATAATATTTTAATAACATATCGTTGTTTATCGAATCTCGGTATTGCATACAATGCATGATATCGAGGAAGGTTACTCTTGCGTGTAACACAAGCCAAGATAGTGTTGTGTGTAGTGAAAGATTCCTTTGGTGTTGCGTATAACATAATACATAAAATCAAAATATTTCTCATAAAATCTCATGGTGTTACACCTTATGAAATGATAAATTGACCAAGTTTTATTATTCAGAAATATAAAGAAACAAACAAGACAAGTCGGACTTGAGGTAAGGGATTTCTTATCTTTCTTTTAATTCCATGAGATTTCCATTTTTTGCCACTTATTTATTGCATTTGGTGTATTGTGTACTTCCATTTTATATGTATTATCATGATTATATTTATATTCATGGTATTCTTTGATTCATTTTGTGATTATTATCTTTTGGTCACACGACTCGATTTATTACTACGAGGTAAGGGGTTTTTTACCTCACTTTTATTCTCGTGAGATTCATGCTACATTTTCCACAATTTACTTTAGTGTGGTGTGTATACTTCCAATGATTGTATTATTTGTGTGATATACTTTAATTTATGGGTATTTTTATCTTCATTGTATGATTCTTCTGTCATGGGGTGTATGTTTCGAAAGTTACCCAAATCGGTAAGGGGTCCTTTCACCCTCTTCTTTTTAAAAGACTTCTTTTTTTAGGTCTTTTAATTTACATCTTTTTATGTTGGTATATGTTCTTATATATCTTTATTACTGTAAATTGTATGTCCAAGTGATGAGATACCATTTTTAACTATCATCAACTCATTTTATGAATTTTAATGTGACGCTGTTAGGCTGATGAATTTCTGTAAGGGAACATCATAACCCAATTTCAATTCTTTGGGTTCAACCTCCACTTCTTGATTATGTCATGATATGAACATGTTTGGATAACCTCGGATTGTTTTACACTTAATATCCACTTATATTGGCTGTATTTATATTTTTCACAGATAATTATGTAATTAATTTATCCTCAATCTAAGGATACCATCATTGTACGAGACTTCATCTCAGTCTCCTTTAATTGAGGAATCTTTTGATTTCTACCCGACATTATTTTATACGGTGTATAAAACAAATTTGAAATTTCATTTCATTCAATAGGAATCGTTTCTCTATGAAGCATTTTACTATATGACAAAAAGGAATGTTTCTTTTTTTAACGTAAGCGTTGACAATGACCCTTTTTCCGCCGCTGTGAGTATTGTTTGATCTATGGAATCTCTAACAAGTCGTAATGTTGTCAAATGAAAAATAAATACCATATAATCTTTCAACGTATTTTGGTATGGAAAATTGTTTTTAAAATGGATTTATTGTTTCAATATCTTAAAATGTTATATTGTTATTGCAATGTGGGAATTTTTTATTTCCATTATGCTTAAGTTATGTGTTTTGATTATGTTATGGTTCTTGGATATTGTTATGTATACAGGTGGTTCCATGATAAACCTAGGGCGGGTGAGCTTGAGATAGCTCTCCAATGCACTGGGTAACGTGAAAGAGGTAAACGTGAATGTTTCTCCGAACATATTTAGGGAATAAACTGTGATGGGTATTCCAAATGTGACTCCATATGTAGTTTTGATAACTACAATGTAAGTATGTTATGTATGCCTTAAGTAATTGAAAATTTTGGTTTCAGTGATTTGTATTTTTGATGGGATAATGTTTCCTTTCATTACGTTATAACCTTTACTGAGATTTTTATGCTCATCCCATATTTTTGAAATGTTTTTAATAGGTTATAAGGAATGGTAAGAGAATAGAAGTATTCATGAAGATTTATATCATGAAAAGAAACCTTTTTTTATTTATGGATTTAAAAAAATCAGTTATAGTAGAAGTGTCTAATTTGTAATATTCATGTTGACATGTAATATTTATGACCTAATTCTCTAAAACTCTAAACTTGAAAATATCCTCAATGTGATTTATTCATTTAATTCAAGATTATGTAATTTTTAAAGGCCGGGTCCTTATACCAGTGGTAGGCGTCAAACACATATTTCCCATCGGTAATGGTATAAGGACCTGCATCCTTTCCGAACATTATTGGTTGTCACCCAACATACATGATATACTTATTTAAAACAAAACAAATATAAAATATAATATTGTAATCCTTGAAACATTGTTAATCACATATTAGACATTAAACCAAGGGATTCAACCTAAATTCAGTGCACACATACATTCATCGAAGTTTAAATAAAATATTTCATAAATTATTAACAGTATAACCCTTCTAAAATATGATAATTCAAAACGCATAAAAAGAGAGTAATTAAATTATCGTAACATTCATTTATTGGTATAAAAAAATTAGCTCTTTGTTTTCCATTCCAAGCATGTGAATACCCCCATCATATATTCTCTTGAAACATGGTAACAACATGAATTACAATAATTCCTTTTGAAAGAAATCAATTGTTTCTCATTCCAATGTGTATTGGATATATTCCATAAAATTAAAAATGTTGTAAACATCATTAGATTTAGCATAAACCACCTATAATCATTTCCTTAAATAAATTTGAGGTAATCAATAATGTCTGATTGACTGATTCATATCCCATTTAGATTTATCCAAAAATATTATCTTATCATAAAGAACATATTAAGGGTTACCATAACTTGAACAAATATCCCCTTGTCATTAAATAACATCACCATTCCATAGGGAACTTTAACATAAACATATAAATACTGAGAAAAAACATATGTACAATAATCCGTTTATATTTCTTCATTCACAACTTTTCAATCCAAAAACATAAACACTTTGATTACTTCATCCGTAACCCATTAACAATAAAACCTATTTTCTTTCACATTTCATTATTAGTCTCATAATCATAAAAAATTTAACCATTACTCCCACCACCTTGATGATTCCTTGCAGTAACATTCCTCTTGGGAAATTAGGTTTCAAAAAGACCAATTTATCTACACATAAAACACATAACCATTAATGGAGATTTATTGAGGCCAAAATTCTTATCCATTTAGTTAACGAAACACATAATTTGTTCTTTATCATCAATTTATTTTTTTCCTTATTTTCCACAGTCAAAACACCTTCTTGTTCCTATACGACAATCGTATTAGTGATTTATTCCACATTTTTAACATATAGGAAACTAAATTTTTTTCCTTCCTATTCTCCATTACCCAAACTCTCCGTGAACTCCCTATTTATATTCCTTATTGAGTATGAGATTTGGTTAAGGTAAACATTATAAATCATGTTTCGTGAGAACAGATTCAGAATTATCATGAAATATTTTACTATAGTGATTATCTCACTAAAATACTCATTAGAATATATTCCATCACATTAAACATTAATCCAGATCTTTCTAGTTCCCACCATTAACTAAATCTATAAGCATAGTGTGAGCATTACATATCATAGAAAAAAACCAAGTACTCATGAAACGAATTACTTATGGGATGTCTAAATCATGAAACCATTTATAATTTATGAATCCTTAGGTTTATCCTAGGTTATTCATATCTAGATTATATATTATTCTTTATAGATGATATGTGAAGAGTTTGTGAATTACCAATGAAAATCCCCTAGGAGATTCAAACACGAGGTGTGGAAATGCCCATTATCATGTACCATATTACCATAAGATAAGCCTAAAATGATATTTCGAAGTTATTACCCCTAGGTACATCTATTCCAGGGCAACATCAACTTGCAGCATCTAAACGAGGATATATTTCATGGAATCCACTCACTCTATCTTTTACTAAAATTCCGGGACACTTTCCTAAACATTAAATCATCATTATATTTATCCTTAGATACATCCCTATATAGTTACTTAGAAATATAACTAGGGATATCACTATGTTTTTATCATCATAGTTTCCAATGTATAACTATAAATTTTCTCTTCTACAAACTGTAGGGACCCTCTCTATACAAACATTAACATTACATAACATTTTTTGAATATATAAACATTATAAAAATTGGTACCCAAATACTATAGTTGGTATAGTGACTTTAGAAACATGGAAACATAAAAACTGGTACATATGTGAGAGAATTCATCTCCCACTAGGTTATTCAGGACTAGTACCCATGTTTGACATATCAAACATAGTACATATCATCATAACCTATGGGAGAATGGAAACATAAAGGGGTTGATCTCAAATGCTCAGTATGGGTAAATAAGGTATACATATAAGAATAAACATGATCATAATGGTATGAGGATGTGATCATGAAAATAGAAAACCATACCCTACATATCAAATATCAAAATAGATATCATTTCATAATGATTGGTATATTATAAGACATTAATCATATAGAAATAGAGATCATAAGCCATGAAATCATAATATAAAAATCATACATAGAATTTTGGAAACACTTAAGAATATATTTATTTCCATAGTATCCTGGGAATGGCTACCAAGATCATCTTAGTAGACAATGTTTATTGATGTACCAGTTAACCCCCAATCTAGTCCTATATTACCGAACCAAGTGACCGTTATTCCAGCCCTATATTACTAAACTGAGTAACCCTCATTTGGGACCTATTTTATTGAACTATGTTAACCCTCATTCTATACCTATATTACTGAACCAATTAAATCTTTATTTCATCCCTGTCAACATCATGAGATATAAATTTCTACCCAAAGCATTGGAGAGAGAGATATAGGTTCAGCCCATCACATAATGAAATCAGACATACATGTTACACAAGATCATAAATTAACATATCATAACACATGAAATAAACAGGGTATCATAAAAATGTAATCATATCATAACATGTGGAAATAGATAGGTTTCATAATAATTTCATCATAAACAAAACTCTTGAAAATTAGCGGGTTTGAAAAGCATATAACTAGTGAAAGAGAGACATGTTTCATAAAAATAATACCCATTAAGGGGATATGGGTTTTATGAGGACCATGTAGTTATCCATTACTAATTCCATGAATTGATATAAATGGGTGATTTAGATCACTTTCGAGAAATTCATGAGTAACATCACTAAATGTCATCTTTGATGGAAGATAATTTTGATAAATTCTCTAAAAAATTCCAGAGGAAAATAACCTCTCATGTTTGAAAAGGGATTTTTAATATATAGAAAAATTCAAAAATAATTTTAGAAAAATACTTCGAAAATTCATAATGAAGACCTGGAATCAAATGAAATCAATATTCATTGATTTTTTTAAAATAAGTATCATAGCATTTTAAAAGAAATCAGTTAAAACAAATAAAAATATTTAAAGAAATCTTGAAAATATTTTGAACCCCATTTCTATGGAAGTACATTGATAACATATAAATAGATCCTAATTATTTTTTTAAAATTAATTTCATTTAAAAATTATTAAATAAGCCTGAAAACGTTTTGAAATGCATTTATTTGTATGTACATTGATATCTTGTAAATAATACATGAAAATAATTTGATAATAGTTTACCGCAAAAACATATAAATAAAATTTTAAAAAATATTGAAAAAAATCCTTGAAAATTACTTTTTAATAATATTTTAATATATAATATACTTTTTATAAATGAAAAGGGATCTTCTAAGAAATGACATAGGGAAAATCCATACATGTCATACGAGATCAAAATAAAATTCATTTTACACAGTAATGGGGATGGAAAAGTGCCTTGTTAAGAAGGAGACAAAAATATTTACTTAGATATATTGGTAAAAGGGAAAAATAGTAAAAATTTCTTATATATATTATAGGGAAATGGTATAATAATCTTGGAATCCTATTTTTGAAAACATAGATTTTTGACCGAAGAAAGGGTAATATCGGGAATTCCTAAAAGCACATTCTTAACTATTTTATGTACCAAATAGTATAAAATGGTACCAAAACATGAGCATATCGTGAAATAAAAGTTGATAAGGGAACCCATGAATAATATTGAGATAAGGATAACATTATTTCATCAAAGGAAGCATGAACATAAACAATCATGATAAGTAATGAGAGCGTCTCAATAAACTCTTATAACATGATATATTAGGATCATGCTATCCGTGAATGGAATGAAAATTTCATGAAGGGTAGAATATCATGAAAATATTTTTAATCATGATACAAAATTTAAAATGTATGTATATGAACATTGAAAAAGAGTTTATGTGCATAACAAAACATGAGTCTCAATGATGAAAAATTGTGACAAATTTATTTTACCGATTTGGTAACATTTGAAACATAAAAACCTAGATATAAGGATCATAAAATTGGCATGTGAATACAAATAAATTTATGTAAAATATACATAGAAGTTAATTATGAAATTATATAACCTACACAAAATGAAAGAGTGTCGAACATAACTTATTTCTCTCAGAAATTGCTTGTGCGATGAAATCCGATTTTCATGTGTCTTAACTCTTTCAATAAACGTACTAGATTCCTATATAATAAATATAAATTTATTTATAGATATTTACTAAAATAATATTAGTTTATAGATTACCTTATAAGGCTTGATTATAACCTTATTTTACCCCCTTGTTAATGATCCTATGTTAAGGCTTCACTTCAGGTTAATTTCACTTAGTTCTTCATTGTTGTCTTAATTTGTTACATCTATGGTCCATATACATATATAATGATTAAATAAATTAAACCATGATATAAATAACTAGTATATATATTATATTTGTATTATAATAATTAATAAAATATAGCAGTATGAAATGGAATACATTGTTCATGGAGATGGCAAGCTGTATGTTTTTGTGATCATTTTTTCCATCATTATTATAGTATCTAAAAAAGGTTTGTTAGTGATATATATATATATATATATTTATTGATGTATTATTTATATCATATATATCATATATTTTCATTAAAACCATCCTTAATACATTATATGTGGTGCACGAATGAATCAAATCTCTTTGAGAGGCGGTAGTCCAAACTTCCTCAAATGAGATTAATATTGTAACACAAAATGGAATGTAGATAAATTTGTGTATTAAAAGGAATAAAAAAAGATAAATACATAGAAAATATATTATATTACATATATAAATATATTTTCAATCATAATTGACAACATTAAAAGTGGTAAAGGGGAAATGAACACTTATCGATTCGTGAGGCAGTAGTTCGCCATACAGAGAAACAGTATGTTCAACATCCATTAGATTGATGTGTCTAAATGTGTAGGTTATAAAATTATCATAAAAACATCCTTTAATATATATGATACTGGTTTTTTCATAAAATAATGGACTACAAATATTGTAATGGTGGATATAGAAAATAAATGGAATAATCATGGGATAAGACATTACCTCTAAATCGGGTAAATCCTTTTGGTTTGTGCCAAAAGGATTCCTATAGAAACATTATTCCAAAATGGAGGATTAAATGTTAATGGGAAGATTATTTGGAGGATAATTGAGAATATAAAGTATGAACTTAAATGGTTTTGGAGATTTTGGTAATGGTTATAAGTAGGTGTCTTTTACATGGAATGAAAAGGACTCACATGCAATTTCTAGAAACAAGTTAGGTGTGGACATTTTTTTACCTAAAACAATTCATACCAACCCAAAAAAAATAATGGAAGTTTTATAGCCTATATATAGATACAAAATGGGTTTCAGTTTTTTTATAGTTCATTTTGGCCCTAAATTTATAGTTTTAGTCCCTGATAAAGCTTAATTTGGCATAAACTATTTGGAGTAATTATAATGACTTCTACTAAATATTTTAGTAAAACATTAACAAGGATTTATTAGAATCTAAATATTTTACTTAATACAATGTTTTGTTTCAAATTTTTTTAATTCAAATCTCAAAAGTGGAAAAATTGATATTAGTTCTAATCTTGTAGACATGATGAAATAATTGGGTTTTAATACAACAAAAAGATGAAATGTTTCTTTGGATTCTATATTCAGTCATAAGTGAAATTGAATCTAATGAATTAAATTATATTTAATAATGTAACATTAATATAATTTTAAATTAAAACAAATTTATAATTTAATTTAAAGTTAATAATTAATTACTCCAAAATATAGTTTGTAATAAAAAATAATTACTTTTCACTATTCATCAAAAAATGATGTTTCTCAGAAAAATCCCAAAAATTTACCATAGGAAAATTTCTATGTTATTAGATAAAAAATGATTTTTATTTTATCATATTAAATTTCTAAATGTTTCTATAACTACTTTCATTATTTGATGTGGTTCATTCGATAAAATGATATTTTAAAACATAGAATGGCTTCACCAAAACAATATTTCATTCACTATCAATAAATTTTATTTATATAAAAAACTATAAACAATATTTTTAATGTATTTATTACTATTAATATATCTATGTTTAATTATTAGGTTATAATTATATTCTTTAATTAATTATATATATATATATATAATGATGTTTCATAGAAACTTAGTGTTTTGTACATCGTATGGAAAGCCAGTGTTGATTGTAGTCAAATCCAAGTTGGTATTACTCTAGTAAAATCCAAGTTGGTTTTGTGTGATTATGGAATGTTTGACTTATTTTTTTTAATATATATATATATAAATAACAATTTCCATTTTCATGTAAAATAAAAAACATTGAAAAGATAAATTAATTAGAAAAAAAATAATTCATAAATCACGAGGTGTTATAGAGATCACCATTTAACCTATAGGTGGTGGAGAGGTCTCCACCATTATTTTGGTTCTCAGATATATCTTATCATTAAGTTTCTCCCGTAGATGGTTTTTCATAAAGAACAGCCCATCCAAAATATTGAAGACATGTTGCTATCTTGTGTACTGAATTTTGGGGGTTCGGGTATAAGTCACCTACCCTTGGTAGAATTATATTACAACAATAGTTTACACTCAACCATTGGTATGGATCCATTTCAAAACTTCTATAATCAAACATTAATTTCTTGTTGAACCCTATGGGAGAATTATTTGAACACATATTTTGATAATCCCAATTTTGCTCACTCATATTATGCTAATCCCAATTATGCTCACTTATATCATGATAACCCCAATTGTGCTCACTCATTTTATGTTAATCCGAATTATGCTCACTTATATCATGATAATCCCAATTGTGCTCACTCATTTTATACTAATCCCAATTATTCTTACTTATATCATGATAATCCAAATTATTCCCACTCATATTATGCTAATCCCAATTATGGTATGATAATCCCTATATTGATTAATGGTTAATTACTTAATTCAGTATTTCTGTACACCATGAACATATTCATATATTATAATATTTACATGATCTTCATAGAATTCGGTTACTGGATGTATATATATTATAACTTAACCCTTTCTGCCAATAGAATGCTTAAACAGACAAGTGGTCACCGTTAGAGAACAAAGTCACTGATACATCAAGTCTACCATTATACAAGCTCACCCATAAAACAAGTCACTGTTATGAAAGCCTACCGTTACAGACATGTTACCGAAGGAAGTCTACTGATACACCATGGAAGTCTACTGATACACCATGGAAGATACCGATACAACAAGGCTACCGTTACACGAAAGGTCACTGGTACACTAAGTCTAACGCTACCGATCAAGTCTACCGACAGACATGAAGTCAACCGATAGAAAGGCTACCGCTACACAAGAGGTTACTAATACAAAGACATACCGATACACAAGGCTACCGATATCTGAAACTACCATTTCAGAGAATCCGACGCTTCCTTAATTTCTTTATCTTTATTTAATCTAACCAACAGTCATATTAGGTATATTTTAATGCTCTGTTATTTATTTAATAAAGGTTGTTGGATGTCAGGAAACTGTACCTCATACCTGCAAAAAGAAATCATTTCTTTTTCCAGAGCTCGATGTCCCTGCTGCTGAAAAGAGAGACACACATGTGAAAGACAAGTGGAATATACAAGCGCAATACAGAAGTGACCCGCAAGTGAAATACACAGGAAGAGCTCATTTATGCACAACGAAGAGGACATAGAAGCTCATACACACTCATGTTTACTCAAAAAGAGTTCATTACATTCACAAGGACTTTGAAGAACATCATCGACTATATTTTCACTATCTATGAACCTGGATGTCAAGCAGACGACACTCTTTTTTTTTCGAAAAAAACCAGAAGAGGACTTAGAACCATTTCTGATCAAATTCGAAGAAGTCCAGAGCTACACTGTAATCACTAGAGCCATTCTAAACACTATATCTTACTCAATGATTTATTATTTACATTACGAGCAGTGTGTATCATCTGTTTTAACCTACAAACACACTGTCTCCTGAACCTTAACTGGAGGATCTGTAAATCCTCATTCAAGCTACTTACATTTTCTATTTCCCACTGTGGTTAGTGGTAGAGGTCGTGTGTGACCAGGATAGCTGTATTTGCTGTTGTTTTTATTTCTGACGTAGAAATGTGGTAGAGGTATTTAACCTGGACAGTTGTAAACTGTTGTGAACCCCGATCCAGGTTGTAGATCCAATTTATATAAATTGTTAAGAGGAAAATGTATCGGCTTGAGACTGAACCTCTTGGTCATATCTGATGTTCTTTATTTAGTCTTATCTAAAACCTTTTATTCCGTTTCCAAGTGCTTTAAAACCTAAACTATTTTTCAAAGATACTATGATAATTTAATTATCAAGTGTTTGCATTATTTGTAAATCAGTAAGTTATTTTCAAAAGCTAATCTGATCCTATGATTAGATTAACTGGGAATTAATCAATCACTTCAGAACATAGCTGGATGTTTTCTTTAGTCCAAATTCATTATAATTCAATTAGTATTTTAAATTGGGGGAATTTGGTAAAGGATTTTAAAACAGAAATTTTAATTGGAACTCAATTCACCCCCATCTTGAGTATCCACTCTGACCAACATTTGGTATCATAGGTGCTTAAAATATTTTCTGAAGTACTATGTTTTTCAACTGTGATTTTAGAGGTATTTTAATGTTCATAAAATTTCTGTTAATTCTAAATTTTTTATCTCTTTAAATTTATTTTTTTAACCTAGTAAACATGGATAACAGACTTTAAGGTGTTTCTACTAATAGACCACCATTTTTCAATGGAAACAACTACGCTTAGTGGGATATTAAGATGAAAATTCAATTAGAAAGAATGGGTTTTGATATTTGGACTGCCATAGAATCAGAATATAAAATTCCTTCTACTGTTATATCTACTTGGAATGAAGCTACTAAGACATCCTACAATAATAATTTCAAAGCTATGAATGCCCTGTATTGTGATTTAGGAGATGAGGAATTTAATAGAATATTTACTTGTAAGACTGGACATGAAATTTGGGATACATTAAGTATTTGTCATGAAGGAACAACTAAGGTTAAGGAAATGAGATTGAACACCTATAATATTAAATATGATAATTTTAGGATGAATCCTGGTGAACCCATTTCTGATATGTATATCAGGTTTAACGAAATTGTCAACACAATGATCTCACTGGGAAAGGATGTTCCATCAAAGGAGCAGATCATGAGAATTTTGAGATGCCTACAAGAAATATGGAGGGGTACTTCTGTTTCAATCAGAGAATCTTGTGATATTGGTGAACTTCCAGTTAAGTAACATATTGGTAAGTTGATGATGTATAAAGAATATCATAAGGTAAACAAAGAAGAAGAAGATGAACCAAAAAGGAATTCAGTTTCCTTCAAGACATATACTTCAATGAATAAGGATAAAGAGTAACTTGAAGCTGTATGTGATAGCTCAAACATTGAAGAAAGTGAAAGTGCATCTGACAGTGATGCAGAAATGGCTCACATAGCCAGATGATTTAAGAAGTTTTATAGGAAAAAGAATTTTTTCAGAAAATCAAATTACAAAGGTAAGTACGACATCAAGGGACACTGGAAAATGAACTGGAAGAAATCTGAAAAATCTGATGAAGTTGTCTGCTATGAATGCAAAAAAAAAGGAAATATAATATCAAACTGTCCAAAGATGAAATACAAGAATAAGTATGAGTATAAGGAAAATAAGTATAAGAAATCCATGAAGGCTACTTGGAATAGTTTTGAGGATAGCTCCAGTGAATCTGATGGTTCTGAAACTGAAAACAGAAATAAGTAAAACATGTGTTTTATGACAAACACCTCTGAGGTAACACTTGAAACTCCGGCTTTAAATTCTTATTATTCTGGAGATGATTCTGATTCAGAAAATATGTCAAAATCTGAACTATTTGAATACTGTGATATGTTGGAAGAAACCTGTAATGAGATGAAAGAAACATACAAAGGTTTAAGGAAACGGTATGCTTTAACTATTAATCATAAATCTAATCTTGAAATAGAAATGGAAATGAATGCTCGGTAGCTTAAAGAAAACACTGAACTAAAATTATCAAATGAGAAACATAGGATGGATTTAGAAAAGTTCAAAAATGGATAAGATACTCTTACTCAAATGCTAGGTAAGCAGATTGCACCTAAATAGACTACTGGTATAGGATACTAACCTGGACAAAGACAAATTACAAAGAATTGATTTATTCCTAAATCTGGATAGAATACTGCAAGTTCTAGTTCTGGACATTTATATTCTTCAACTAGTTAGTCACTTAGTTATAAATCTAATAAATTTTATCTTTCAAAATATTTGGATTATATAACTTTTACGATACCCATATGAAAAATTTGGGTACCTAATGTTTTATTGGATAACCTGTCTGGACCCAAGAAAATATGGGTTCCAAAATCATTTCATATCTTAATCTGTTTTGTAGGGAACCTGCTTAAAGAGATCCTATAGAAATACTTGGTACTTGGACAGTGGATGTTCAAGACATATGTGAGGAGAATTCTCATTCTTTAAAAGCATAGTCAGAGTTGATGGAGGTTTTGTCACTTTTGGTGATAATTCTAAATGGAAAATCATTGGCTTAGGCCAGATTGGTTTCACAAACTCAGTATTAATTTCTAAAGTTCTATTTGTTGATGGACATAAATATAATTTAATATGTATTTCTTAGTTATGTGATGATGGTTTTAATGTTAAATTTGAAAATGATTCTTGCAATGTTTTTAATTCTAAAAATGATTTAGTATTTTCTGCATTACGAAATGAAAATGTCTATGTTGTTCATTTAAATTCTTTAGCTATGTAAAATATTACTTGTTTAAATGCTTTTCATAACGAGTCATGGCTTTGGCATATAAGATTAGGACAATACAATGTACATTCTCTTAGAAAACATACTAGGAAGAACTTAGTTAGAGACCTACCAAAACATGAATTCCCAACAGATAAAGTTTGTAATCCCTGTCAAAAGGGAAAGAAACAAAAATTTTCTTTCAAATCAAAGAAATAAGTGTCAACTTCTCAACCTCTCGGGTTGGTTCACATGGATTTTTTGGGAAATTATATAGTTTCTAGTTTAAATGGGAAGCACTATGTCTATGTTCTATTAGATGACTATTCAAGGTATACTTGTGTATATTTTCTAGCTTACAAAAGAGAAGCTTGTTATTACTTTGTTAAATACTCCAAATCTATAGAGAACCTTAGTAGAATTAAGATTAAATCATTGAGAAGTGATCATGGTTGTGAGTTTGAGAATCATGAGTTTTAATCCTACTACTCACATAATGGCTATAGTCACAATTTATCTGCCCTTAGGACACCTCATCAAAATTGTGCAGTAGAAAGGAGGAATAGAACCATTCAGGAAATTGCTAGAACCATGATCAATGAGTATGACCTACCTATTTATTTTTGGGTTGAAGCTGTCAATATAGCTTGTTATATTATCAATAGTCTTGACCAGAACAGTTCATAAGAAGACCCCTTATGAGTTATGGAACCATAGGAAACCTAAGGTTAACTACTTTAGAGTTTTTGGTTGCAAAGTCTTTATTCTTAATACCAAAGCTAATCCTGATATGTTTTTATCCTAGAGTGATGAAGGAATTTTCCTAGGTTACTCTATTTCCAGTAAAGCCTATAGAATTTTCAATAAAAGAACCAAATGTGTGGAGGAATCTGTTCACATCAAATATGATGAAACTGATCAACATGAACCTAAGACCTCTCTTGAAAATCTTGAAGATGTTCTCTCTGTTTTGAACCATAATGATAAAGACAGTGGACCTATAGTTAAAACATCCAGTTTTGGAAATTTTCCAGAACCTGCTTCGGTTGACTCCCAACCTATTGATGAACCTAAAATCTCTATCCCTACCATTTTTATACCAGCTAGGATTCTGAAGAACCATACCTTAGATGCTATTGTAGGTAATCTAGATAGAGGAACACTGACTAGAGCTTTTCTAAGAAATCAGGTTGAACATCAATCTTTTCTTTCACAGTTAAAACCTAAAAATATCAATGATGCTATCAATGATGAATTTTGGGTAATGGCTATGCAAGAAGAACTAAATCAATTTGAATGAAATAAATTCTGGGAATTAGTAGAAAGACCTAAAGACACTTTAACCATAGGCACTAAATGGGTGTTTAGAACCAAAGTTGATGATTCTAGAAACATCATTAGAAACAAAGCTAGACTAGTTGCACATGGTTACAATCAAGAAGAAGGAATTGACTATGAGGAATCCATTGCACCTGTATCTAGATTAGAGGCAATTTGGATCTTACTTGCCTTTTCATCACATCTGAATTTCAAGTTATATCAAATGGATGTGAAAAGTGCTTTTTGAAATGGTTTTATTATTGAAGATGTTTTTGTAGAACAGATACCTGGTTTTTCAAAATCCTCACTTTCAAAATCATGTTTTTAAACATTATAAAGATTTATATGGTTTAAAACAAGCTCCTAGAGCTTGGTATGAAAGACATACAAATTTTTATTCTTTAAAAGGATTTACAAAAGGAATTTTTGATCCCACTCTTTTTATAAAAATAATTTCAAAAGATGTTTTAATAGTACAAATATATATTGATGATATTATTTTTGGATCTTCTAAAAATTCATTATGTACTAAATTTTCAAAGGTTATGCAAAATGAGTTTGAAATGAGATTAATGGGAGAGCTTAAGTACTTTCTTGGATTTCAAATCTCTCAAACTAAAGATGGTATTATTTTTAAATCAGAGTAAATATACTGAGGATTTATTAAAACGTTTTGGTTTGGATAGTATTAAGGAAAGTGATACACCTATGAGCACCACTTGTAAATTTTATATTGATGAAACCGGTAAACCAGTAGATCAAACTAATTATAGATATATGATTGGGAGTTTACTTTATCTTACTGCTAGTCGACCTGATATTATGTTTAGTGTTTGTATGTGGGCTAGATTTAAATATAACCTTAAACAGTCACACTTACTTGATGTTAAAAGGATTTTCAAATATCTTAAATACACTGCCAATTTGGGACTGTTTTACCCAAAAGAACAATCATTTGATTTAATTGTTGAGTCAATAAGGTTTTCCTTATGACTTTTCCATTCCTTTTTGTTTTGAAAATCACAAACACCTTATCTTTAAGAAAAAATTGCTTTTATAAGGAAAATTTATTTTATAAGAAAAATTATCCTTATCACATTTTCATTCATATTTTTCTTATATATAAGATTCAGATTCATTTCTATTTTCTCGGAATTGTTTGAAACTTTGATAATGAAGTATTCTGTTTTTAGGATCCGAATTATGGATAAGAACTGTGATAAAGTTTCACTCCGAAATCCAGAATGAGAACTGTGATAAAGTTTCATTACGAATTCCGGATACAGTTTTACTCCAGATTCAGGATACAAATCCTTATGAAGTTTGAAAATGAATTCTCATTACGAATTCTGATGAAGAATTCTCATTACGAATTCTGATGAAGAATTCTCATTAAGAATTCTCATGATGAATTCTCATTACGAATTCTGATGAAGAATTCTCATTATGAATTTTGATGAAGAATTCTCATTACGAATTCTGATGAAGAATTCTCATTATGAATTCTGATGATGAATTCTCATTACAAATTCTGATGAAGAATTCTCGTTACGAATTCTGATGAAGAATTCTCATTACGAATTCTGATGAAGAATTCTCATTACAAATTCCGATGATGAATTCTCATAACGAATTATGATGACGAATTCTCATTCCGAATTCTCATTCTGAATTCACCTATTAAACAGAATCAACTCATCTTTGTTTTATACACTCCAAATTTATTTAGACTCCTAAAATTATCTTTGGTTAGACTCCGAACATTCATCTTACTTATGTTGTTATAATCTGTCTACTCTTTATTATTTTCCTTACACTCCGAACCTTCACTCTGAATTTTTCATTCCGAACTTTTGAGTTATATTTTTAAACGATGTCGTACATTCTGTTTCACTTGTTTTGTTATAAAACGATGTCATCTATTTTGTTATAAACTAACCGTTGTCTAAGTGACACGTGTACAGGTCCCTCCGATCTTTAAGGAAAATATGATCGTTAGAGAATGAGTCGACCTTACCTATAAATAGGAGCTCATTTGAAAGAGCTCAATACAGATGAACAACTTGGTTTTGTGCATACATGTTGTTGATGTGATTTCTAGATAAAGAGGCTCTTATTAACTCTCAATGCTTCGTGCGACTCCGAATGTTGGTGATTACATTCGAGGGCTTCCGGGGATAGGAAGACAGAGGTGCCGACTACCTTGAAGTTCGAGGGCTTCCTATCTGAGGAAGACAGAGGTTCCGACTACCTTGAAGTTGAGGGCTTGCGAGGATAGCAAGAAAGAGACTCTGATCTTCGTATCGTGGGCTTACCCTGGTGTTGGTAAGACATACTTGCTTGAAAGTATAAATCAAGGGACCTTTATCCAAGGTTGTTGGATACCCTTCTCTTTGGGTTAAAAGATTTATATCTTGTTACTTGTAGTTCTACTACATGTTTATATTCCTCTACATATTGCATTGTAAGGAAAGTATAACTTTATTATACTTCCTTACTTGTACTCTCTTTCATTTAGATTCTATACGCTTTAAGGTAGAATCTCATATTGTAATCTTTTATTAAGTTTCAATTTCCGAAACCATATTTCCGGAACCTACTTTCGGAATCTCTTTCCAAGTTTGCATTCGGTATTAGAGGTGTTGTGAATTTTCTTAGTTTAACTTTGTTAAACTTAGTCCTTTCCTTTGCTTAAGGAAAACATAGTTATTCGTAACTAACTTTAAAGGTTCCAAAGGAATTTTTAAAGAATACAATTCACCCCCCCCCCCTCTTGTATATTGAGCATCTATATCACTATTTAGATCCTACAATTGGTATCAGAGCAGGTCTATGAAATACTTATACTCATGGATAAGTTTTTGTTGCTCACTTTATCATTCCGAACTTTTCCATTCTGAACTTTCTTATTCCGAACTTTGATTACAAACTTTTTCTGCAAACAAATTTGTGTGCCAATGGTTATTATAATTACGGAAGGAATTAATGTCGGTTCAATTGATTATCTAAATCCTACAAGACCACCAATCTTTGATGGTAATGACTATGAGTACTGGAGAGATCGAATGAAGACTTTCATTATCAATACTGGAGTGGAAAACTATGTTATGCTTAATGGTGATTATAAAATTCCCGACAAGGAAGGTAGAACTTTTACTAACCAGGAAAAGCAAGAATATCAACTCAACTATAAGGTACACAATACTCTACTGTGTTCAATGACTAGAAATATATATAGCCAAATTTTTTCTTGTGAAGCAGCTAATTGTATCTGGAAGAAGTTAGAAGTTACACACTTTGGAACTTCTAAAGTGATTGAGACTAGGAGAGCAATGCTTAGAGCTGAATATCATGGCTTCAAATTTCCTTATGGTGAACGAGTCTGTAAAGTACTACAGATAATTATGACTATCGTCAAAAGCCTACAGTCTATGGAAGAGAAAGGTTTAGATGATGAAGGTCTTGTTGATAAGATAATTGATATCATGCCAAATGAGTGGGAGTCCAAAAGAACTGCTATAGATGAAAATAGGAAGGTCACTCAGATCTCTCTTGATGAGCATTTTGGAACTCTTCTACCACATGAAACCAGAATGAAGAGAGATGCTGACAACATCAGGAAGAAGAATGGAAATGGTACTGTTGCTTTTACAACAACATCAAATCATATGAAAGCTAAGACTACTGAGAGAGTAACCAGATCTAAGTCTAAGAAGATGGTATTTCGGTCAGATTCTAGTGAGAGTGAAATATCAGAAAATGAATTAGCAAATCTTGCTCGAAGGATGAACAAGATAGCTGGACAGAGAAATTTCCAATACAGGTATAAGAAAAAGGAAAGGAAAGATAAGAATGATGGAGAAGTTACTTGTTATGAATGCAAGAGAGCTGTACATATTAGACAAGATTTCCCTTTGCTTAAAAAGAAAGAAAGGAAAGAAAGGCATTTAGATAGGAACAGAAAGAAATATTATAAAGCCATAGCTATGAATGTTCTGAAAGTTAATGACACCTGGAGTGCCAGTGGTGGTGACTCTTCATATGAATCTTTTGATTATGAATCTTCAGGACATAAGAATCTTGTTCTTATAGCCAGATTACCTATTGATAATCATTGTATTATGGATAAGGTATGAAATGCTGAATCATTGATCAATGTTTCTTTAAATTCTAATGATAGTAAGTATTATAACTATTCAGATGAAGAATCATCTTCTGATAAGGAAAATACATTACCTACTTATGAAGAAGTCTCTAGGTTTGCTGAACTTCTTGAGATTGAGAATTCTAAACTCAATAAAAACATGATAAAGAAAACTCTAGGAATTCTATTCTTACAGAAGAGATTTCAGATCTTTCTAAAGATCTTGATAAGAAAAATTATGATTTTGAAATTATTTCAAAAAATCTTGAGGAAGTAAGTTCTGAGAAGAACAAACTTTCTAAAGAATTAAAAAAAGTAATTTCTAAGAAAAATGTTTTCGAGCCTAGCTCTAGTTCTAAAACTAATGATTTTGAGGATAAAAACTTGGTTATAAAACTCAAGTCCGAAATTTTTTCCTTAAAGAAATGTTTATCAAACTTTACCCATGGTAAGGAAAATTTTGATAAAATGTACTCCCAAATACGACCTTTAAGAAATAAATCTGGATTTGGTTATACCAATGAAAAACCAAATTTTATTAACAATTACTTTGTTCCTCAAAGTGCCCCCTTTTGTACTAAGTGTCAATGTGGTGGTCACTGGGCTATGAATTGTTCCTTAAACAAAATCCAATATTTAGGATTTCACAAAGCTTACTTTTCTAAGAAGATGTGGGTTCCTAATATTTTACTATCTGGAAATCTCGGATCCAAACAAGTTTGGATTCCCAAATTCTAATTTTATTCTTGATTTCAGGAAAATAAAGAGAATACCAGCAACAATACATGGTACATGGATAGTGGATGTTCCCGACACATGACTGGTAACAAAAGCTATTTCGAAAAGATTATCAAAACGAAAGGAGGAAAGGTAACTTTAGGAGATAATGCTAAGGGTGAGATTGTTGGTATTGGTAATATTGTTCTTTTAGGGAAAACCTTGATTTCAAATGTTCTTTTTGTTAAGGGTATTAAGCACAAACTCATTAGCATAAGTCAGTTATGTGATGAAGGTTACCTTGTGAATTTTAGGAATGATAAGTGCTCAGTTCACATTTCCAAGGAAGAATTTATTCTCTCATCCAATAGACAAGATAATGTTTACACATTGAACCTAGAAGACCTCAGGAGTCAAGATTTACCTTGCCTTAGTGCAATGGAAGATCTTTCCTGGTTATGGCATAGAAGACTTGGTCACTGTAACCTTAGAAACTTATGTAAACTCTCTAAGAAGAAACTAGTTAAGGATCTATTGGAGCTTAGATTTGATTCTTCTAAAGTTTGTGATCCTTGTCAATATGGAAAGAAACATAAATCTAGTTTTAAATCAATCGGTGAAGTCTCAAAAACTGATGCACTACAGTTAGTGCACATGGATCTTTTTGGTCCAACACAAACTGGAAGTATTGGAGGCAAATACTATGTGTTTGTTTTAGTTGATGATTACACTAGATTTACATGGGTTTATTTTCTAGCAAAGAAATTTGAAGATTTTTCTTATTTCAAAAATTTTTGAGCTCAAGTTAAAAATGAGAAAAACCTTCCATTGAAAACTATTCATAGTGATCATGGAGGAGAATTTCAAAATTCTGATTTTGAAACTTTTTGTTGTAAAAAATTATATTACTCACAATTTTTAAGCACCTAGAACTCCTCAACAGAATGATGTAATTGAAAGAAGAAATAGAATTCTTCAAGAGATAACTAAAACCATGTTGAGTGAATATTCTATAGCTAGACATTTCTGGGCTGAAGCTGTAAGTACTGCTTGCTATACTATAAATCGAGTTTTGATTAGACCTTTTCTGAAAAAAAAAACTCCTTATGAGTTATGGAATGGTAGAAAACCAATAATATCCTACTTCAAGGTTTTTGGTTGCAAAGTATTCATTTTGAATACTAAAGATAACTTACATAAATTCGCACCAAAATCTGATGAAGGATTTTTCTTAGGTTATTCCACAACATCTAAGGCTTATAGAGTTTTTAATAAAAACACTTGTACTATTGCAGAAACAGTACATGTAAAATTTGATGAGTCAGATCCTTTTGTTTTTAAAAAACCTCATCCTACATCCTCAGATGTGTTTTCAAAACCTTATTGTCAACCTTTGATAGAAGAACCTTCTGATAAGGAAATTGTTCAAGAAGATATTCCTGAAACATTTACCCCAGAAGATTTTCTACCCTATGTTGATGAACAGGCATTTCAAAACCCAAATCAGGTGTTTCTTAAGAATCATCACAGTGATAGTATCATTGGTGATGTAAATCAACCTGTAAGGACTAGAAGTTCCTTATGAAATAAAGTAGAACATCAAGCATTTAATTTCCAATTATAACCTAAAAGCACTGATGATGCTTTAGGTGATGATGATTGGATCAAAGCCATGCAAGATGAACTAAATGAATTCGAATGGAATAAAGTCTGGACCTTGGTTGAAAGACCTAAGGAAACTTCTGTAATTGGAGTCAAATGGGTTTTCAGAAATAAATGTGATGAAAATGGAGTCATAGTAAGAAATAAATCTAGACTTTTTGCTAAAGGCTATAATCAGCAAGAGGGAATAGACTATGAAGAAACCTATGCTCCAGTAGCTAGACTTGAATCTATCCATATTCTACTTTCCTTGCAGCATTCTTCAATTTCAAACTTTTTCAAATGGATGTGAAATGTTATTTTCTTAATGGTTATGTTCAAGAGGAAAATTTTGTTGAAAAACCTCCTGGCTTTGAAGATACAAAACATCCTAATCATGTTTTTAGACTTACCAAAGCTTTGTATGGCCTTAAACAAGCCCCACGAGCATGGTATGATAAACTCACTGGATTTTAGATTCAAAATAACTATGTTAAGGGAAATGCAGATCCATCTCTTTTTATAAAGAAAGATAAGAAAAATGTTTTGATTGTTCAAATTTATGTTGATGACATCATATTTGGTTCAACTCAGCAATCTTTGACCGAATCTTTTGCAAGTCTAATGAAATCTGAGTTTGAAATGAGTATGATGGGTGAGTTAATATTTTTCCTTGGTTTTCAAATTTCTTAAAAACCAGAAGGAACCTATATATCTCAACATAAGTATATTAAATATCATCTTAAAAAGTATGGTTATGACAACAATAAGAGTATAAGTACTCCCATTGATACTTCAATCTCTTTAGATCTTGATGAAGCTGGGAAACCAGTAGATCAAACACCTTTTAGAGGTATGATAGGAAGTCTACTATACTTAACAGCTAGTCGACCAGACTTAATGTTTTCAGTATGCTTATGTGCAAGATATCAATCCAATCCTAAGGAATCTCACCTAACGGAAGTAAAAAAGAATTTTTCACTACCTTAAGGGAACCATGGATCTAGGATTATTTTATACTTCTGGAAATGATTTTGTTCTAAAAATCTTTTCTTATGATAACTTTGGTGGATGTAGAATGGATAGAAAAAGTACATCCGGAACTTGTCATTTCTTAGGAGATTCATTAGTTTCTTAGTCCTGCAAGAAGAAACATTTTGTAGCACTCTCCACTGCTGAAGCTGAATATGTAGCAGTTGGAAGTTGTTGTGCTCAAGTGTTGTGGATGCAACACACACTCACAGACTATGGATTGTGTTTTACTAAAACTCAAATTTTTTGTGATAACACAAGTTCCATTGCCCTCAGTAAGAACCCTGCACATCACTCCCATGAAAAACACATAGATATTAGGCATCAATTTCTTAGGGATCACACACTTAAAGGAGATATCATTCTTCAGTTTATCAGAACACATGATCAACTTGCTGATATTTTCCCAAAATCTTTGCCTTCTGATAGATTTGAATACATTAAATAGAAGTTAGGAATTATAACCGTAAGGTAATCCTCCTAAATTGAATTTTTGTTGAAAAAGTCTCCTTACAGCAATAAACTCCTTTTTATAGGGGGAGTACATCTGATTGTTAGATTAACAAAGTTTTTCAAAATTTGTTTTCAAACTTTTCAGAACTAAAATTCTGGAATGGAATTTCTGGAACTAAAATTTTCCAGAATGGACATTTTCGTACAGATTACTTCTGGAATGGAAGTGTTCGTATTGAAAACATCCGGAATGGCAAATTTCGTACTGGTATCTTCATAACGGGATTTTCGTACCGAATCTTTCTTTAAGAATTTTTCGTTTTCAAATTTTGTAATCAAATATTCGTACTGAGTTTTCTGTACTAAGTCTGTTTTTCGTAGTAATGTTTTTTTGTTGTTTTTGAAAGAATATTAACCATTACGAATAATCTTCCTAAATCAATCCGAAAGGTATGATTTCCATACCTATGTTTTCGTATTCATATTTTACTTGCTGGCATTTTCTTATATTTTGTTTTCGGATTATAGTTTTCTTAATTCTGTGTTATAATAAAAACCTCAAAAGATCGGATTCAAGAGAATTGATTTTCGACCGTCAGATCTAATCTTAGCTTATCGCAACCGTTAGATCAACTGTGGAAGTTTAACTGTCATCTAATTACCTATATAAAGGGGACCCAAATAGTTGTCCCACATCGGTTTTCAAGCTCTCGCGTCCTGAAGCTCTGTCCCTCTATTTTAAGTCCGTTCGGATCCTCAGTTTTTTTTCGGTTCCGAACTTCTCAGAGGTCTTCAGATCCGAATGTCTGTAGAAGCAGCTTCTCAATACATGTCTTCTTCTAAGCCGATTTCAAAGTGGTTAGTATATAGAGAGAGACTAGTTCATCCGGATTTCTTCAACAAGTACGATTCTCTTATTTCCAAGAATATCAAGATAAATGGTTGGGAAGATGTTGCGGTGTCAAAACTCGGGAACCAAGATGAAGTGTATTCAGGCTTACTTGTTGAATTCTAAGAAATAGTTTCATTTATTATGAAGGTGGTAAGGAGAAATTGTCTTTTAAGTCTTATGGTAAGACTTATAAGCTTTCATATGCCAAGGCAGCCAGCTTGGTAGGGCTAAATAATGAAGGTGATGTTGAGTTTATTTCTCATGTGTTTCCGGATTCTAAGGGTAGATTCGACAAGGAAAAAGCCTTAGAAACTCTCGGACTGGAAAATGAAAAGGCTCCGAAGATTGCTAGTTTTTCTACAAATTTCCGGATTCAGGAGTTATGGGTACAAGGTCTTATCGTACCGAGGAAGGGTGACAAAGGCAGCTTAAAGAAGAGTGAGATCTACATCCTAGATTTTTTGATAAATCTGAGGAATTTTAATTTGATGAAGCACATTCTTATCACTCTTGAGAATTTGAAGAAAGGAAATCTGAGAGCTCAGATTATTATGTATCCAGCAATCCTCTCGAAGTTGATAGTTCGTTGCCTTGATTCTTTCAAGGAGGCTTGAATGTCTAAGCCAAGAGTTTGCAAGTTTATGCTAGTGAGTGATGGTACACTCAAAAGAAGGGATGTAGCCTTTGACAAGGAGTCTGGACAGTTTATTGATCTACCTTCTCAAGGAGAAGCCGTTCCGAAAGTTGCTGATCTGGAATCCTCTAAACCAGTAAGGAAGAGAAAGCTGAAAGAAGTGGAAGTAGAAGCAGAGAACCCCAAGTCTAAAGAAGTTCATTCCGAATCTTCAAAACCAAAGAAGAAGAAAGCTTACCCAGATGACGTTGTTGCTAAATGGAGGGAGATAAAAGAGAAGAGAGTGCAAGGGGAGCCTCAGTTTGACTTGGACCCTACAGAGGCTAAGGCCTTGAAGGAGAAAACTGCGGATGAGCTAGAAAGACAAGCAAAAGAAAAGAAGCTTAAGAAGAAGATGTTTGAGGCTGAGGTAGCTTAGCCTTTGTTGAAATTAAATTAGATGGTTTCTGCAAATATTCCTATTCGGAGATCTTTTTCTCTAGCATCTCTACATGAGACTCCAGGAAGAAATTTCGTTGCTCCGGAAGAAGCGGTTTCCAAGACTACTAAGGAAGTAGAGCAAGTTGAGCACGTAGAAGAAGAAGAAGATGTTGCTGAAGGAAGTGGTGAAACCGGAGATGTGTTGAAGCAAGTAGATGATTATAAAGGAACACCTTCAGAACACTTATCGATCCGAACTTCAGAAGCTGAATCTTTGAATCTAGTTACTCCAGCAATGGAAGAAGAGAAAGGAGAAGAAGAACTAGCTTATCATGCAGATGAAGAACAACTTCTCCATGATATTGCTCAGATGGAAAACGTAGAAGTTGGTGCTCAGGAAGTTGCTGATGAGGAAGACAATGGTGTCCAAGTTTCTGATAGTGAAAAGAGAACTCCAGAGTTGGATTCTATTCTGAAAAAAGACAAGGGAAAGAAAATTCTTGTTGATACTCCGAGATCAAAAGTGATGAAGAGAAAGGAAGTTGGTAGTTCTTCAAAGAGAAATCTTGACCTTATTGTAGAAGAAAATTCTCCAAGAAGAGTCTCGGATTCGGAGTCATCTTCGGTGGGACATGATTTTGTTGTTCAGTCCTTAAAAAAGCTAGTAGCATCTATTCCGACCTTCTCAAGCATTGATTCAGGATGCCATATGTTCCAACATGCTTTGAATCAGAAAACATACTCCTTATCTATGGTTATGGACTACTGCGTTGAGATTGAGGCTCAGTTCAAAACTTTTTTTGATGGCTACGAAGCTCATATAAAATCTTGGAAGAGGATGACAAACTGGTCAAGGGAGACTGTAGAAGAGATGAGACTCTTTGATGAATTCCAAGAAAATGTCAAGGATGCTTTTGAGACTAAGGACATGAAGATAAATGAGCTGAATTCTTCCTTTGAAGAGAAGCTGACAGATGAAAAGAACTTCCAGATTCAAGAAGTCAGAGATCTGAATGGGAAGCTGAATTCTGTTTCTCAAAACTGGAAGTTTGAAAGGGATCATCGGATTGAGTTTCAAGAGAAATTGAAGGCTCAGGAAGAAATGATCAAAGCTCAGGAAGAAAAGTTTCAAGCCCAGGAAGAAAAGATTGAAGATCAATCTGCAAGAATAGTGGTCCTAGAGAAGCAAGCTGAAGAAGATCATAAAGACATGAAGAAGATCAAGAATATTCTTAAGAGTCTCATGGCGAAGGAAAAAGATCCAAAATAGACAGATCCGATCTTTTGTTGTATTTTTTGTTGTCGAGATTTCAAACTTAATAAAATTTGTGGTTGTCATTTCTTTTGTTGTTGTAACTAATGTTTCAGGTACTTTGTTATTTTTTTCCATTCCCTCGAATTCATTTTGTAAATCACAAAGGGCAAGAAGGAAAAGATAGTTAAGAAAAAGAACTCTAATAAGAGTTTATCTAAGGGGGAGTTTTTCATTAAAGAAGACTTTCTTTTTCGTAATGAAATGTGACTTCAGAAATCTAGAATACGATCCTTAGAGTTTCAATGCCTAAGGGGGGAGTTAGTCATATTGATAAATATCCTTAAAGAAAAGGGAGATAAGCCTTATTGTTTTTCTTTCTTCTTAGAATTTCTTTTTTGTAAGGATGTTTGTGCATTCCAAAAAGGGGGAGATTGTTGAGTCAATAAGTTTTTCCTTATGAATTTTCCACTCCTTTTTGTTTTGAAAATCAGAAACACCTTATCTTTAAGAAAAATTTCTTTTATAAGAAAATTTTCTTTTATAAGGAAAATTGCTTTTATAAGAAAAATTATCCTTATCACATTTTCATTCATATTTTTCTTAAGTATAAGATTCAGATTCATTTCTATTTTCTCAGAATTTTTTGAAACATTGACAATGAAGTATTCTGTTTTTAGGATCCGAATTCTGGATAAGAACTATGATAAGGTTTCACTCTGAAATCCAGAATGAGAACTGTGATAAAGTTTCATTCTGAATTCCAGATACAGTTTTACTCAAGATTCAGGATACAAATCCTTATAAAGTTCGACAACGAATTCTCATTACAAATTCTGATGAATAATTCTCATTACGAATTCTGATGAAGAATTCTCATTATGAATTCTAATGATGAATTCTCATTAGGAATTATGATGAAGAATTCTCATTACGAATTCTGATGAAGAATTCTCATTACGAATTCTGATGAAGAATTCTCATTACGAATTCTCATTATGAATTCTCATTACGAATTCTGATGAAGAATTCTCATTACGAATTCTGATGAAGAATTCTCATTACGAATTCTGATGAAGAATTCTCATTACGAATTCTGATGATGAATTCTCATAACGAATTCTGATGAAGAATTCTCATTCCGAATTCTCATTCTGAATTCACCTATTAAAAAGAATCAGATCATCTTTGTTTTATACACTCCAAATTTATTTATACTCCGAAAATTATATTTGGTTAGACTCCGAACTTTCATCATACTTACTTTGTTATAATCTGTCTACTCTTTATTATTTTCCTTACACTCCGAACCTTCACTCTGAATTTTTCATTCCAAACTTTTGAGTTAGATTTTAAAACGATGTCGTACATTCTGTTTCACTTGTTTTGTTATAAAATGATGTCGTCTATTTTGTTATAAACTAACCGTTGTCTAAGTGACACGTATATAGGTCCCTCCGATCTTTAAGGAAAATGTGACCATTGGAGAAGGAGCCGACCTTACCTATAAATAGGAGCTTATTTGAAAGAGCTTAATACAGATGAACAACTTGGTTTTGTGCATACATGTTGTTGAAGTGATTTCTAGAGAGAGAGGCTCTTATTAACTCTCAAAGCATCGTGCGACTCTGAATGTTGGTGATTACATTCGAGGGCATCTGGGGATAGGAAGACAGAGGTGCCGACTACCTTGATGTTCGAGGGCTTCCTTGCTGAGGAAGACAGAGGTGCCGACTACCTTGAAGATCGAGGTCTTCTTTGCTGAGGAAGACAAATATTGCCAACTACCTTGAAGTTGAGGTCTTGCGGGGATAGCAAGACAGAGACTCCGATCTTCGTATTGTGGGCTTACCCTAGTGTGGGTATGATAGAATTGCTTGAAAGTATAAATCAAGGGACCTTTATCCAAGGCTGTTGGATACCCTTATCTTTGGGTTAAAATACTTATATCTTATTACTTGTAGTTCTACTACGTTTTTATATTCCACTTCATACTGCATTTTAAGGAAAGTATAACATTCTTATACTTCATTACTTGTACTCTGTTTCATTTAGATTCTATACGCTTTAAGGTAGAATCTCATATTGTAATCTTTTATTAAGTTTCAATTTCCGGAACCATATTTCCGGAACCTACTTTTGGAATCTCTTTCCATGTTTTCATTCGGTATTAGAGGTGTTGTGAATTTTATTAGTTTAACTTTTTAAAACATAGTCCTTTCCTTTGCTTAAGGAAAACATAGATATTCGTAACTAACTTTAATGGTTCCAAAGGAATTTTTAAAGTATACAATTCACCCCCCCCTCTTATATATTGAGAATATAAATCACTATTTCGATCCTACATTAATAAGATATTCTGATGCTGAATTTTCTGGAAGAAATTTAGATAGAAATAGCACATCTGGAACATTTCATTTACTTGGAAATTTTCTATAATCATGGTTTAGTAAGAAACAGAACTCAGTTGTATTATCTACTGCTGAAACATAGTATATAGATGTTGGTAGTTGTTGTGCACAAATTCTGTGGATGAAACACACTTTATTGGACTATGGATTTGAGTTTAAACATGTTTCAATTAACTGTGATAACACAAGTGCAATCAACATCTCAAAGAACCCAGTGTCTCACTCTAGAACTAAACACATTGATGTTAGACACCACTTTCAAAGAGATCATTATCAAAGAGGTGATATAACTCATGAATTTATAGGCACTCAACTCCAATTAGCTGATATTTTCATTAAGCCATTAAATTCACAAAGATTAAGTTTCATTAGGCACGAATTAGGAATGATAACAAACTCTTAAACCGTTAGGATGAACCTCACTGTTAGGATGAACCTCACCATTAGGATGAACCTCACTATTAGGATGAACCTCACCGTTAGGATGAACCTCACCGTTAGGATGAACCTCACCATTAGGATGAACGTCACTGTTAGATAAACCTCACCGTCAGACCTCGCCATTTAAGGACACCTCACCGGTACATCTCTCGCACTGTTTTAAATTTTCGTATTAAGGCTGAGACATTGAATTTATTTTTAATATATGATTTATTTTATATGTGAATCCTAAATGATATTGAACCCGACTCTAGACATCACTCAATCACTGCGAACTCTTCTGTTCAAATCCCTCCTACCTAAACCTCTCAAGCTTTCAAAACCCTAAGCCTCAGAATCTGAAATGGCCCGTGTGAAGCGACCCTCAGTGGATGAAGGGAATGATGCGCTGCAAGATAAGAAGAAGAAAGTAACCAATGCTGGTGCTAGTGGAAGCAGTATAGGTGATGTTCAAAGGAATCCAGTGAATCCGCATTTATCGAAGTGGGAAATTGTAGTGGAAAAGGAAGTATGTGCGGCATGGGTACTCGAAAGCAAGTCCTTTATTCTGATGTTTTTACAAGAAAAGGATGGCTCGAATGCTTCATAAACAATAATGGACCGTATTATTCAACTCTGGTAAAATAGTTTTATGAGTATGTCTGTTTTGAGACATCACAGGAGGAGAATAGGATGATTTCCTTTGTGAATGGTCAAACGTTTTCATTTTCATCAGTTGAATGGGCTGAGAACCTTAAAGTTCCTCATAGTTGTGATTATAGATTTTATTCAAAATCCATACCTAATGCTAGTGAATTTTTCGAATATGAGGATGCCTTGTTGGAATTGATAGGAAATGGAACTCCTAGAAAGGTCATTGCTGTAGAGATAGTAGGGGAGGATAAAGTACTTTTCAAGTTCATTCAGTATGTGATTAGTCCAAGGAGAGGAGATTTTGCTACCCTCAAGTTTCAGGATATTTATTTGTTGTATCTGTTAAAGAATGGAGTAAAGGTGAATTTATGCAGACTGCTAATGATTTAGATTGAGGAGATGACTAGACCGAAGTCTAAGTATAATGCACTTTTCTTTTCTATGTTTAATTCTATTTTGTTGATGGTAAAGGAGGTAGCTGGACCTCAAGATGAAACTATTGTTGTTAAGGATAACTTTTTCCTCACATGGACTGTTTGTAAGTTTATAAAAGTCAGCTGGAACCATTGGAAGAAATCATGGTTTAATGATGGTGGAAAAATATATGACAAATACACTCTTGTGGACCATCCTTCTAGACCAAAGGATGTGAGGGATCCTGGTCTTGGACCAGATGGGCCATAAACGGTCTACAGTGATAATGAAGCTAAAGATGAGGAGGAAGAGACATCAGTTGAGGAAGGAGGAGACCCAGATTTTCCTCCTATTCCTATGCCCCAAAACATTTCATATGGACCAGCTAGTCCTCCAAAAGAACTACCAAGGAGAGAAACTATTCTGAAGGGCAATGACACTGAGACTACATAAGAAGAAGAAGAAGCATATGAGATTGTTGTCAAAGACACCTCTGAAGAGGATGAGGCAACCGAGTCATATCACATTGCTCATGAAGAGAAGGAGGCTTCTGGTGAAGCAGATGATGGGGAAAATGAAGAAGAATAGCTCAGTTTGAGCCCTATGATAGACAGTACAGTCAAGATAGTGCCTGAGCCGGATGAAGAAGTAGCATCTGTTGATGAGAGAGTCTTTGAGCCATCAGAGCAAATGGATATTATATCTGCTGTAGTTGCAGAGGAAGTTAGAGAATTACCTCGAGCAGAACCATTAGAGGAGATTCCTGAGGTGAATGCTCTAAGTGAGGGGGAGCATCTTGGTTCAGTATCAGTGTTGTATGACATTGAAGGTTGGACATCAGATCTAAGATATATGGTTCTTGGACTTAATTATGATGATTATGATGAGGAAGACCATCCCCAAAGAGAATCAGTTATCCTATCTGTTGTGGATGAAAATTTGGCAACCAAGGAGGACCTTGAGTCCTCAAAGGCTGAAATGAAAGAAGAACTGAGAGATTCAGTGACAGATTTGAAGAAAATCCTGGTTGAAGAGATGAGGAGTGTGGAGAAAAACCTGCAGCTATATATTGGATGTGCTGTTTCTAGTCCAGTGAAAGGAATGATGGATGAAGATAAAGTATTCAATACTCAAATTGATAGTTGGAAAGAAGCTATGGTGGCTCTAAGACAATCGATTGCTTCATTGACTTCCATGAACATTTCTCAAACCCAAGTGAATACTGATATCAGATATATCAAAGAAGTAGTCAAGCAGTTTGTGGATGTTTTTGTGGCTTTTAAGACATCAGTCAAAGAACATTTGGATAGTCAAGATGAACTTGTTCAGAAGGTGGTTAGTAATCTGACACAATCTATCAAGGATACAGTAGCTTTCTCAGTTAAACCCCTTCCCTCATCCAGCTCCACTGTGATCCTTGCCCAGATCAGAACTATTATCCAGGAAGAGTTGGCTAAGGTCAGTACTAGTGGCTCCTCAGATACTCAGATCATTGCTACCACTAGGGAAGTTAGTAGTTTTGTTCGTGATCACCTACGGGCAGCTACTTCTTCTCAAGAGGCAATTAAAAATATGGCGGTTGCTTATTTTGAGAAGGTCTATACCAAGCATCAAATGACCAACCATTTCAAGCTCTTGATGGAAAATATGAAGTTACCTCCAGTGACTCAAGATTTCAGAGAACAGGTTTGTAAGCTCAGGGAGCTTGCTTTTTCCTTGGATAAATTCATTGAAAATCCAGATGATTTTGTGTCAGCAATGGAGAGAGGAGGCAGTATTATTATGGATTTCATGAACCTGGTGATACCATTCTAGCATGTGGATGCCAGACCTGTGATTTTACCTCTTGCACTTCCTACCTCTGCCTCTAGGAGTACACCTCAGTTGACTCCAGTTCAGGCTATTTGAATCTTGACACCTATGATCCCACAGAAGAGCACATATTTCAGATCTGGTATAGTTTCAGTGGATGACCCTCCGGTGGTTATTTCATCTATTCCTAATCCATCTACTACATTTGAACCTACACCCTCTTCTGATCCTAAGGGAAAGACTCATGTTCAAGAGGATGATTGAGTGATTCTGGATGTTTTTGATAGGATTCACTTGTATTTTTGTAATCCTGACTTTCTCAGTTTGTAACTTTTGTACCTTAATGGAAATTTACTCTTACATTCTCCACATTACTGTGTTTATGTTTCCTTGCAATCTGTTCTGTTTTTGTCTCTACTTTTCTATGATTCTACCCTTCTTTTTCTTAATCAAAAAGGGGGATAAAATGAAACAAATGAGAACGGGGAGTTCAATTCAAAGGGGGAGCAAAATGAGAACATTGTTAAAATATTTTCTTAGTAAATTTTTCCTCTCACATTATTTTAATTTCATTAATACTTTGGCATAAGTTGTGATTATAAAAAAGGGGGAGATTGTTGAAACCTCTGGGAGAATTAGTTTAACTCATATTTTGATAATACCAATTGTGCTCACTCATATTATGCTAATCCCAATTATTCTGACTTATATCATGATAATCCCAATTGTGCTCACTCATATTATGATAATCCCAATTATGCTCACTTATATCATGATAACCCCAGTTGTGCTCACTCATATTATGCTAATCCCAATTATTCTCACTTATATCATGATAATCCCAATCATGCTCCCTCGTATTATGCTAATCCCAATTATGGTTTGATAATCCCTATATTGATTAATGGTTAATTACTTAATTCAGTATTTCTGTACACCATGCACATATTCATATATTATAATATTTACATGATCTTCAGAGAATTCAGTTACTAGATGGATATATATTCTAACATAACCCTTTCTACCAATTGAATTCTTAAACAGACAAGTGGTCACCGTTAAAGAAAAAATTCACCGATATATCAAGTCTACCGTTATACAAGCTCACCCATACAACAAGTCACTATTATGCAAGCCTACCGTTACAGACAAGTTACCTAAGGAAGTCTACGGATACACCAAGGAAGCCTACCGATACACCAAGTAAGGTTCCGGTACAACAATTCTACTATTACACGAAAGGTCACCGGTACAATAAGTCCTCCACTACTGATCAAGTCTACTGATAGACATGATGTCTACTGATAGAAAGGCTACCGCTACCCAAGAGGTTACCGATACAAAGACTTACCGATACACAAGGCTACCGATATCCAAAACTGCCGTTCCAGAGAATTTGACGCTGCATTAATTTCATTATCTTTATTTAATCTAACAAACGGTCATATCAGTTATATTTTAATGCTCTATAATTTATTTAATAATGGTTTTTGGATGTTAGGAAACCGTACATCATACCTGCAAAAAGAAATCATTTCCTTTTCCAGAGCTTGAAGTCCATGCTACTAAAAAGAGAGACACACATGTGAAAGGCACATGGAATATACAAGCGCAATATGGAAGTGACCCACAAGTGAAATACACAATAAGAGCTCATTCATTCACAACTAAGAAGACACATAAGCTCATACACACTCAAATTTACTCAAGAAGAGTTCGTTACATTCACAAGGACTCTGAAGAACTTCATCGACTACATTTTCACTATCTCTGAACCTGGATGTCAAGCAGATGACACTCTGTTTTTCAGATAAAAACTAGAAGAGGACTCAGAACCATTTCTGATCAAATTCAAAGAAGTCCAGAGCTACACTGCAATCACTAGAGCCATTCTAAACTCTATATCTTACTCAGTGATTTATTATTTACATTACGAGCAGTGTGTATCATCTGTTTTAACCTACACACACACTGACTCCTGAACCTTAACTGGAGGATCTGGAAATCCTCATTCAAACTCCTTAAATTTCCTATTTCCCACTGTGGTTAGTGGTAGAGGTCGTGTGTGACCTGGACAGCTGTATTTTCTGTTGTTTTTGTATCCCACATAGAACTGTGGTAGAGTTCTTTGACTAGGACAGCTGTAAACTGTTGTGAACCCCGATATAGGGTGTGGGTCTAATTTATATAAATTGTTGAGAGGACTATGTATCGGCTTGAGACTGAACCTCTTGGTTATATCTTCTGTTCTTTATTTAGTCTTATCTAAAACCTTTTATTCTCCTACAAAGTGCTTTAAAACCTAAAATGTTTATCAAATCTACTCTCATAATTGAATTAGCAAGTGTTTGCATTATTTGTAAATCAGTAAGTTAGTTTGAAAAGCAAATCTGATCCTCTGATTAGAATAACTGGGAATTAATCAATCCCTTGAGAACCTAGTTGAAAGTTTCCTTTAGTCCAAATTCACTACAATTCAATTAGTATTTTAAATTGGGGGAATTTGGTAAAGGATTATAAAACATAAATTTTAATTGGAACTCAATTAACCCCCCTCTTGAGTATCCAATCTGACCAACAGTTCTCCATTGTGCTAGACTGGGGTCGTAGATTCAGCTAATCTTGGACCAGAACTGGTACAAAATATGAGAGGGATGGTTCAGGTGATTCATGAGCGGTTGAAGGCAGTGATAGATCATCATTAGTCCTACATGATTCATTTGAGGAGACATCTCGAGCTTAGTGTGGGAGATCACATGTTTTTAAATATTAATCCCCATCATGGGAAATGGAGGTGTGGTTATGGGAGTAAGCATTCTCGACAGTTTTTTGGGCCTTTTGGGGTGTTGGCTTGTGTCAGATTAAGGGAATATCAGGTACAAATTCCACTGTAGATGAGCAGGGACTTGAAGTTTTTCACATGTAAAATCTTCGATATTATCTTCATGATGACTCCTGTGTCATATATTTGTGTGATTTCAATGTTGAATATGATCTGACCATCAAGTAGTGGCCTGTAGAGATCTAGGACTGCACGGAGAAGATGTTGTGTGGGAATGTTATCCCCTTAGTTAATGTATTATAGAGGAATGGTGTTAATAGGGGGAGTACCTAAGAGTATGATCTCCAATATGCACTCAGTACCCTAATCTGTTTGATGTTTATCTCTTCAATTGTAACATTGTTCATTTGGTGGTTATAAACCCCATTCCTTTTATGTGATGTCTTTCTCTTATTTCTCGAGCTAGATTTCTATCTAGTGAGAGGTATCTCCCCTAGGAGAGTGTTTCAGTGTTGTTTGTGATAGTTACATTGGTTTTCACTTGTTATTATATTGAGGTGATGATCCCCTGTGGTGGTGAAATATTTGATAGGTATATTCGGAGGTGGCTATTCGAATAACCCCTTTCTATTTCCACACTGGGTTGGTTTTGGATTCTTGAGGATTAGTATGTTTTTAAAGGTATGTGATGTATGGCTCTAGATCCATGAGGATCAACACTTTTTCTTTTTTTTAAAAAATATTGATGTGCTCAGAGGGAGCTAAAAAGATGTTTGGTGGAGCTTAGTTAAGTATATGTTCTAAAGTGGGATTATACATCATGTAACTATATTAAATGATGTGAAATCATGTTTCACAGGTTGTCTGGGAATTCTTCACAATGTGTAGACTTGTACATGGAATGAAATAATTCCTCAATTCATGAAAAAAAATTGTGGATTGAAAAAAAGGGGTGAAGTGTTTTTCAGCAGAACTTGACCTCAAGGAATTACATGGTGTGAAATGGGATTACACGTTACGCAATACCCCGATAATATATTTTTTATGTTTTTTCTATCAAATTTTTTTTCTTTCAAAACCTACAGCTTTAGGGGATATACCTCGACCCCATGCATCCCAAAAACCATATCTTCATCGTTTTTGGTATTCCTTCATCAAAAAAAAATCTCTTGCTACCCCCTTTGATCTATAGAGATCTATCATCAATATGAGGTATGATCTAACTTAGTTCTTTTGGTTTCATTGATCTAGTTCCTATCATTCCTGGTTTCCATGTTATATATCATGATCTCCATGGTTATAAAGGATATTACATAGTTGTTCATTTGTACGGTTTTTCCACAGCGTCCTACGGTAGATGTAGTTGTTGTGGGAGAGGTGATCGTGTTTCATTGATTTTATTTGTTCTCGTGCCAATAAAATCAATGTCCTTTTAGGATTAGGATTAAATAAGTTTCTATTGAATTATGTAAAATGGTTGAGATATCATGATTTACTCCATGGGACTAAAATGAAATTTACCTAATACATATTTGAATAGGATTAATGATTTGGTATATAGTGATAAAAGTTTTCACATTGATTTGATAGATAGTGTAATATCTATTAATGGATTGTTTATCATGACGTTCTTGAAGAAAATTTGTAAGGAACATGTAGATGGAATTAATTGATAATTTATTGGTAAATTGGATAAAAGGCATGTAAAATAAATATAGTTGATGTTGTTATAATTTTATGATAGTCAAATTGATGAAGATATACATTTTTAATGGAATTGGTTCATAAACCTAAATCATTATTATGATTTCAGATAATGGAATTAAAGGAAAGATAAAGTAAATATTTTATTAATTTTTGATATCTTGAAAATACTCTTTCTATGGTTTCCCGTAGTTGGAAGATGAATAATTAATCGGTTAATTAAAATAAGAAATAATTGTGTGATAAAGATAAATCAATTTTATGGCATGATTTTCCAGCTTTCATGTAATGGCCAATACCTTGTGTTTTGGAGCCATGAGAGCTAATTGTGTGTAAATGACGAATGCCCTGATTTGGGGATGAGATCATTTTTCAATGTTTTTTCATGCTACTTGTGAACTTCTCTAGATACATGTCTTATGCTATATCATGTAGGGAGGTCCAATTGTGACATGAGCCTAGGATGTCTGAGATTAGAGGGATTTTTTGGTATGTAGGGTAGGGAGGCCTGGTATTTGTGGTATTATTTGATGTATGATTAGAAAGATGAATCGATTTATTCATGGGTTTTGTGGAGGACTCCATAGGTGATTGAATATGTTGATAGTGGGATTAACCATTGATATAAAAGTAGTTTCTTATTGAATTTTTTGTTTGTTTTTCTACATTAGGTTTCTCTAAGCTTGAGGTAGCTGGTTTTTATTACTCTCCTTATAATAATAGTGAAGGGGCCTGGGTTATACCATGTGATTTCTGTGTTTAGATTTCAAAGTATGGACAAGTATACTATCTTACTATATATGTCAAGGACTCGATGATAGTTTAGATACTTACCATGTTGAGCCCCTTGTATATTGTAGCATAGAAAATTGTCCTATGAATACCATAAAATATGGAAATACAGAAATATTGAATTCGGTAGTGTTGTTAACTAATGAATGAATTCATATTTATCCCATGGGTTTGGAGCTTGTGAGGATGCAGTGAGGTCGTTATATTTTAGGGAAACTGTGGACTTAGTTAGGTTATAATCGGTGGGAATGTTACATCGTTCGGATGCTAATGAAATTTAATTTGGAAATTGAAAATGGGTAATGAATTAATTAACTTAAATTTATACTGATAAAAAGGGAATAAGTAACTAAATGTAGTTCTTTAAATGGTTGTTTGGTTATACAGTATCTTTTCATAGAAGTGGAATTCAGGATTCTGAGAGGTGTTATATGTATGGGATTATAAGACTATATTCTACCCATATTTTGAGTTTGAACTATGTTATATCAGGTACCATATGTGTGTATATACACTACTCCACCCTGTAGGTTAGGGAAACTAACACCTTGAGGATTCTGTGATTGGGGGTGTTTTCCCCCAGAATCATTATTGGAGGATGGATTGCTAACTATCCATGTTGGCTATGGTCTCTTATTTTTGTAGTTACTTGTGTTGGTATGTAGGATAATTAGTTTTCCCCATATTTGTTTGTAAAGTGATGTAATGGATTTAGGTTATTTCACTCACATATATTCTTTATATAGTTTCTTAAGGACTACTATAGTTATAGCATCTACAGGTTCGTATTGATTTAGAATTTTTACTCGGTTTATGGGTTGTGATGTCATGAGGTATAATGAATGACATATGATACACATTATGCTTTCTATGGTGGCTCCATAGAACTAGCTGGTTACTTTGGTTATGTGGATAGGGTGGTGTGTCGCATGGGGTTCATGTTGTGGTGCTTTACCCAGGTATCTGAGGGCTAGCCTTTTAGGAGAGAGATGCGCATGACGTGTGATCTGGGGGAAAATAGGCAAACTAGTGGTGAATTGGTTATGGGGTACCCTTGATATTATTTATAATATAATATGATCTAGTGTGTGATATATGGTGAGAGTAGACATTGTGATGCTTGTAACATAGAATAGTTTTTTGGGGGAGAAGTTAATTTTACTTGTTGGTCACGGTGGTTTAACATGTTTCATTACTTTTGCATGAGAGGCTCTAGAGAGGATCCTAATTAGTATACTATTATACTCTCCCTAAGTAATATAATCTATTTTTAGGTCATTTGGACCAGGTTGTACATCCTTCTTGATACCAAAACAGGGGGTCTCTTAGGAGCTATTTCGGATTTGTATTCACTTATGTTTTACTTTCTTTTTTTACATACAATTTTTCCTTTCGGTTGTAGGACTTCTTACATTATATTACATAAGTGCACTTGGGTTTCATTGGATTTGTGGTCTTAGCAAGAGTTTGACGGAGTATAATCTTATCTAGTTCCTTCACATGTGTTATTTTAGAGGGAAATTCCTCCCATATGTGTTTCTACAATACACTTATTTCTAGTTTCAAACCCAGGGCTTATAGGTGGTAGGTCTCAAGGGTCACCATCTCTCTTCTCCCATTGTCGGCCTAGGAGGAGTACACGTTGGGGGTGGGGGTCACGAAATTATTAACAAAATATAATATAATTTATGAATACTAATAGTACTAATATAATTATATAATTATTATTATTGTTTTGGAGGTGAAATATAGAGATAAAAATGGTCGTAAGTGGATAATAAACTATTTTATAATTTGATTCATTTCTTGAAATACCTCACAGAAATAGAGAGTATTGGGCTTATTATTGGAATGATGGATTCCAAATATTGTAAATAGTTCTATATGATGTAAAAAAAATTATATATTCAATATATTATTTATAGATGTGTTATTCTTGGTGTGTTGGATGTAATATCATTTTATGGGTGAGAATTAGTAAATTCATTTAAGAACTAAATTTAGGAATGGGGTAAAAATTGAATGGAAATAATGTTATTTAAGTTATTGAATAATTTTTTAGATATAAATTTAGTATTAAATTTATAATTTTTAAATGGTCTTATTTATCATGTAAGTATCATGTTAACATGGAAAAAATCATGCAACACTAAATTAACCCACTTAATCCTTCTTAATCATGGTAAAAAAATTCTATTTTAATTTTATTAATTAAAATATTAGAAGGCCATTTAGTTATTTTTTTGTTAATAATAATTTAGTCTAAATAATATATATATATATATATCTGTGTGTGAAAAAATTAACATTAAAAACAAAACACATTATATTTAGAAAATAATTTTTTAATTAACTTTTTATAATTAAGTGAAATAAAAATTATTTAAAATTAATTACTAACTAAAGCAATACTAATAATTTTGATAATAATTTGAAAATATTAATTAGAATAATAATTATATTTTATCAATATAATTTATCAATTAACAACACTAAAATATAATTTTTTGAAAGGACCCTTTTACTTTTAATGTGGAAATTTAATCTAAGATAAGTTACATTGTTTTATTCTTAATAATCAAAATTAAATTTCTACCTAATTTAAGAATTCTTATTCCAGATATATAATACATTTTAACATATTAAATTTCATGTTGTGATTCAATTTATTGTACCTCAAGGGTGCGTAACACTTATAAATCAATTTTTAGAAGAAATTATATCTTTTAAACATAATGTAGATTAATTCATATTACATGTATGTAATAATTATTTGATGAATTATAATTTATTTAATTATATATATTATCAATGAATATCATTAGAATAATTCATTAATAAGGATAAATTTTATTATCATGAAAGTACATAATACATTTAAAAGTATAATTAATTGAAAAAAATATTTATACCATATTCCCCAAATACCATTTAATTATATCTTTATATTTTAACCAGTTAAATTTAAAAATTCATTATTTCTCAAATATATTTTTTAGTATCATATTCATCATTAAATATTTGAAATAATGTAATATGTAATACATAAAAGAAAATTATACATTAATATTTTTATTAAATATATATGTTTCATGTTTTATAATTTTTGAAATGTATTATGTTCAACTTGGATATAATAATAATGAAATAAAAATTTAACTAATGTATTATTATATATCCAATGACCCTATATATATAATAGTCATATTTCAACCATATATAAATCTTCAAACACTTTATCATAATATCTTATATCTTCCTCTATTTAATTTATAATGATGTTTTTATTATTAATAAGATATTTCATTCACTCTAATGTTATTAATGATTGTTTATCTACAATTAATATTAAGATGTGGAAAATTTTAATCTATTACTATTTTTATATGCATTATTCGTTAATTTAATAACATTATATTTTTTAATTATATCATCATGTATATTAAATCATATTATAACATTTAAATTGAATTAAATGAATTGTTGATTATTTTTTTGGATTTTGTTAATAATATAAATCATTAATAAGAATCTATTTATTGGAAAATTTGTGTCAAAAACATGGGTTTTATATTATTATCATTTCATAAATTACATCCAAAAAATTTAATTACTTTTTAACTATTGAGTATTACTAAATGTGTCTATAATATGGACATGAGATGTGATTTAAAATGAGATATTACTATCAAAATCATTTATAAGTCTTTGAATCTCAACTCATCCATTAGAATATAAGGATGGAACCCCTCATGATTGGGAATTTTGAACATTATATTTTTTGTAATTTATATAATTATCATTTTATATATTATTAATAAAGGGTTGATTATTGAAATGAAATGATATATATATATATAGGGAGGTCAACCCATACCTATTATCACTTAAACTTTTCTATGGGAATAATAACATTATTATTATTAGGTATTATACCACAAACATTTGTAAAAGAATATTTATGAAACATAGATAAAATCACAAACTACATTTATTTTTCATTAATAATTTTGAATAAATCCTTTAGAAAGGTGTTTTGATAATATAAAAAATATTTAATGATATTTTGGTGGGCCTAATAGTACAACCAAATAATACATCCATAAATCTAGTCCGAGGAAATGTTTTCATTAATTATCATCAATTAATTTAAAAGATACATTTTATAGTATATTTATTGATCAAAAGGTCTTATATATTGATGATGAATATTTTTTATGATAACCATTTGTTTAGGGAATCAATTTTCAAAATATCTATAATCTCCTCATTTAGAACAATGATTGTTACTGGTACCTTAGAATTCTATTTTTATCCCTTCATAATGTTAAGAAAACCAATATTCCCCTTAATTTTTTTATAATTCTAATTCATTTTCTTCAAAAAAACACATCTTCTATTATAATTGAGACATTTCCCAACATAATGCCTCCAACATTATCCAATGGTTGAAAATTAAATATTCTAACCAATATGGTCATTATACGTATAAAATTTCGGACAAAAAATATTTATAATTATTATTTTTTAATTCAATTGAGTTCATTTTTTAAAAAATGACTCAATAAAGAAGGTTTCGCATAACAATAATATTTATCACTCAATCATTAATAATATTTGGTCACACATTAGTAAAATCAATTCATTATACATAAAACTCAATATTATCTTTGTTTCATCTACCTCTATATATCACATTATCCAAATAAATTAAAGGAATATATTCTATAAATTATTAAATTAATTTACAAAAAACTATGAAAATAGAATAACTAACTCATAAATGGAATGTATATCAAATATAATGATGGTCTGTGATCTTATCATGTTTATACAATTTCATTTTTCAACTATATTCTCTAATCAATGTTCTAAAGTATACAATATCATAAAATCAATTAAATTGGATTATAAATTTTATATGATAAAACCAAAAATATCTCCCTTGAACGTTTTTCAAAGTGTACAGTTAGACCCATATGTTTTATACAGAGTGTATGTCGATTTAATTACCATGTATGATTTTTTAAGTGTATTAAACGTAGGATAATATGTTCTAATTCATATTTCTTGTTTCTTGGTTCGATATAGGGATTACATTAATAGAAAACCACACATAATATTGTTCAATGAATTTTTATGACGTTTCCCTATACATTGATTTATTCATTGGGTTTTTATTAATGTGTTTATAATCCCTATATTAAAATAAATAATCCCACTTAGAGAAAAACATCATATCCCCAGACCCAAAATCCCATACCTAGTTATTTGAACAAATGAAATATATACAATCATGGATACTATGTGAGATTATAAAAAATAAATAATCATGTTGTTTTTATTTATTCCATAATTTGAATGTTAAATGACACATGTTTTCAAAAAACAATGAATCCCAAAGTATTATTGACTATTGAGATTTTCTTACACAATCGTAATATTTTACATGTCTTTGTCAGTTTCTAACAAAAAAGTATCATCATAAGATTCATATCAACATTGAATCTTTTATGTAATTCCTTTGGGTAAATTGGAATCCTAAAAAGGGAGTGTTGAAATGCTCAGTAAGTCCAAAAAGGGACAATTATGTAAATACTAATAGAGAATAATATGAACATGTGTGTATGAGTATACAATCTCTGATCATGTGTATTGCATTATGAAATCATACATAAAAAAATAATATGATAAAATATGATGAAGGTTGAAATATATTATCGAATGTATAATGGAAGAAAAAATGTTATCCATAATGCAAGATGAGAGGAAACATAACCTTAATGGGTCATACATATACTATAGAATATGAATTCTCAAAAAAATGATAAACATGATCCTTATAGCATAAAATAGGAATGAAACTTAGAATTGTATAATAATTACTAGTATGGGGAACAATAAAATTGGGAACAAATATACATGTAATCATTTTCGTGCTCAATATAGTGATCATAACTAACTATGATCATTCCCCTACTCAAATGTATAAAAATATATATCCACAACAATTTAAACACTCATTATCATTTTATCAATGATATAATGTTTTACCCAATGAATTGTAGGGATATAAAATAACCAACAATCTAATAATGATAAATCAAACATATTTTAGCTACATGTCAATAATATTATCCAAAAAACCCCTTAAGATATGATGGTTTTGGTAAAAATTTAATATATTATTAAATAAAATTTAAATTAAAAATAATTTATTGATATCAACAATACATTCATATAAGAATATGATTTCATAAGTAAATGTAGAATCTGATTAGTGACGCATAGCTACATATATAATACATCCACTCGAGAAAAGTTTGAAAATATAATAAAATCCTTACACAGGTGTTTATAATGTTTTTCACTACATTTTCAAAAAAGGACATAGTTAGAAGTCACATCCAAATAAAACGAATTTCAAAAATTTGATATATTGATGTCTTAAAATATCACTTTTAATTGAATTATAAATAAAATATCCTTGACATTATATAATGTTTAGTAGAACCAAGTAGGAATTAAATATTTAAATATGGGAAAAAAATTTATTTCCCTAATTATATTTAAAATTATGTTTATATAAACCGACTTCATTTAAAAGTATTAAAATACATTTATTTACAAAAAGGTAAACTAAAATATGAAGATCACGTAGAAATAAAAAAACATTCATTCAAACATAGATAAAGACTAAATTTTGGAAATAATTAATATTGATATTGAATAAAATGACACATTGATGACATTGTGTAATAATCTTCATTATAATTCATTTTAAAGAAGAATGAATTTCTTGAAGAAGTGGAACAATTGTAAGAATCCTTAAATATAGATTTTAATAAAAATAAATTAAAAATGGAAATAGAATATTCTGGGATTCCAAAACAAAAAAAACTATGGTTCAGGAACCAAAAATATATTATCAATGAAAAATAATAATATGTATAACTCATAGAAATAGGATTGAGTTATAAAAAAACATTAAAAGGCCCATTTTTTATTACAAGAATAAATAAATATGAATATTATGAGTTGAAAGATAAACTATATAGTAACATATTTTGAGTAAAAAATATTTTAATAAATTGGTATAATATAAAAAATTATATAAACAATGTTTATTATGGATGGTCAAAACTCTGTATATGGATATGGTGTTAACAAATATCAATATGAATATCATAATAATTAGGCTAATAATAATTTTGAAAATGGTTATAAGAATATAATCTGAGTCACATAAATTAAATATAAATAATCTAATAATGAATTTAGAATGTATAATATATAAAACTAAAAAAATATAGATTAAAGATGAAGTTTATAACTCAATTGAATAGAATTGTGAACGAAAAAAACTCTACTCCTTGTAATCATTTAAATCAAAATATATTGAAAGAAGGAACGTTAAAATTATTTTTAAAAAAATTATGTATTTAATATTAATATATACAATATCAATATATACATATATAACCGATGAAAATGAAAAATTGTTGAAAATAATATATGTATTAATGAATGGAAATTTAGATGAGAATACTCTTACATTTGTTGTTTAATTTTATGTTTCTGTTTTATAGACATGAGTACTTTAAATGGGAATCTTAATAAATAATTTAATAATGAAATTTTTCTAAATTAAATTTTTACACTTGATTTTAAATTATTTATTTCACAAATATTAGTTAGTTATAGTCTATTATAACAATTATATGTCAACAATTTCAGGAGTTTCATATATTTTTAATAATGTAGATGTTAATTATATTTTATTGATCCATTTTAAATTTATCAAAAATTGTTTTAAGACGTATAATTTAATATCACTATATATTTATAATGTTCTAATATCATTTTCAAGCATTTTGGTTATGATTTATGAAGATGAGATTATTGACGATCTTGTTTTGATGGTTTTTAATGAAATAAACCTATTATATTAATAATGTGTTTAAAAAATATTATTACACTTCTTGTAAAAATATATTCATTATGAATTGATATATAATATTACCAAATTAATTCATTCAGATTTATCCATTATATAAATTTATTTTATCATTCATATATGTTGTTAGACAGAATAAATCCATCACTTGAAATAACCAATGGTAACATATGATTATGAAGTCATATTTTTTTAATATAATTATAAAATATGTATTATGACCTTATAAAGTCGTTTTTAATGTTTTGAAAATAAATTTTAAGAGATAAATGATTAATTTAAATTATAAATGATGATATGAATATATATTTTTATACTCTTTGTATGCATGGTTTTGGTGACTATGTTTCCAATGATCATTTATTGTTAATAATAATAATATTATTTTTAATTAATCACTAGATAATTGTAATATAGTCATAACATTATTTTAATTCTCTTAAAAAATTGATATAACCATCTATATAGGGTGGTGGTGGGAAATTAAACACAATATTTATTGAGGTGGTTGTCCCATCATAACGCAAGTGACATTTTCAATTTTTAATGGATGGGCGGGGAATTGATAATTTTTTATTCCCAAATACAAAAATATTTATATATAATATAAATATAATTTTAATAATGTTAGTATTGTGATTTCCTAATTTATGTTCAATACACCAGTGCCTCGAGCTGGTGGGAAACATAACCAAAGGTGTGCCTCCCTGTACACTATAGGTTATGTGGCCATCCGGCTCAGGGAACCAGTGTGTTTCATTATGGTCATGATGTCACAATTTCTTATTAGAGGAGTTATTTTTTTATTTTTTTATATTAATATTTTTGAATGGTATGAGTGTGAATAAAATGAGTTCGGCCTTGTACATGAGAGTATGCATGAGAGTAACTAATTGATATATGATAGAACGACCAAGTACCTATGGTTGGATTTTTTTATTGATGTCTGTTTTCATAGTTGTTTATTATTTAACTATGATTGAAGCATGTGTTGTGTGATGTGAATAATGATTCTTATATTATCTATGTTTTGACTAATTAACTGATATTTCATGATAGTTCGGTATGCATTAATCATTTTAGGAACTCACTATTATCATGTGACATGAATAAATTTTATATCACTCGAGAGAAAATAGATTATTGTTAAGTTTATGGTTTTAATTTTTTTCCCTTTCTTATGAAACTGATCATGAAATGTGGCGAGTATGATTTTAATAGTGAAATGATGCCAATATATTAAAATGGGTGCGTAATAAGAAACAAGAAATATGATAATGTTTTTAACTATTGTTAACATAGATAGTGGTGAGGGATGGTTAAGGGTAGTAATAGTTCCTTGGTTTTGTCTGTGTGGCACAGTTTTGGTTAATGACTTGTTATGAATTATTTTGAATCCCTCTTATATAAATCTGTTCATTTTTATAATGTGTACAAATATTAGTGTTCAATGAATTATACATATTCATCCATTATGATGTTTGTTGATAGGATTATAAGAGGATATGGTTGTAAATGATCCTACAGTAGTGGAATCTGATATACTAATAGTGCCAGATGAAGGAGCTAGATAGAAGTTCATTGAGAACATTTCTCTCTTCAGAACTTTTATTGATAATGTACTTGGCGGGTTCTGAGTAATATTCACTAACTGACATGAGTGTCCCATTTGGAACACCCTTTGACTATTACTAGAGATTACAGACCAGAGTCTGTTGGGTTCTAGATTGAGTCCATCTAGAATGTACATAAAAACATGGAAACTTCTAATTTGTTATGTAATACTCATAAACATTCCAACAATAGACTCTAGGTTAATGCCTAGTTAATAGATTTCTGACTGAAAATTAACTTTTTAATCATAGAAATAGATTTACGGAAAACGTGAGAATCCAAAAGAAGTTACGCCCAAAAATCATCCACATAGATACCTTCGAAAACATCCTTCTCCATCTTTGATTCGAGAGCTGAATCCTCAGGAACAACACTAGATTGGAGGATAAAAGAGCGAGTGTACATCCTACCCATCTGGCTTGTCACCACCTGTATACCAAAGGCCTTATAAGAAACACCAAGTTTGGACAACTATCTTTCTTGTCCTGGATTTTTTGGATTTTGTATCGGATGAATGTCATCCCCAAGGGAGTCAAGCTGATTATGGGTGACCACAGGTTCATCTAATTCAGCCTGAGTGCCCATGCCACCAGATGTGGATAGGGGCAAAGTGAAAATGGATGCAGCAATTTCCCAAGGCGAAACGATAATAGGAACGACATTCCCTTTCATGGTAGGTTTATCCATCGCACCATGCACAACATTGGAATAGGAAGGTCCATTACCCCCCAAAATAATATTGATGCCCTTACCTTTACTATCACCACTCGGCACCTTCGAAACAAAGGGAGGAGAAAGAGCGGCTGAAACAGGTAGACTAGAAGCTGAGCGGGGTATGACAGGGCTCAATATGGTTGGATCCCGTTGGACGCCGGGGGGAGTGATGACCACCTGGATGTGGACTCATTCAGCCACCAAATGGAGGGGTTCCAACAATCGGTGGGACCGTGGGGGCAAGAGCACCAGTTTATTGGGCCGCTGATCCCTTGTGACCTCTCCTCCCACATTGAGAGAAAAAATATTTATAGTGGCCTTTTAGACAGCAAAACAGACAACATCCAAACGTTTCTTCATAATGAAAGTGATTCCAAAAACCAAACATACCTTCCACTAGGAGACGAAGACGTCTCAAGAGTGGCTCTGATCGGTCCATCTTGACACATAAGCAAGTAAATCCATGTTGCTTTCTACAAAGAGTACGATTTTCAATCTGAAGAAAACAACTGATTCTGTCACCAATACCTTTTAGAACTGATGATTTATGAAAGGGGAGTGGAAGACGTGGAAGTCAAATCCACACCGCCACACACTTACAGTCACATTTGTGATCGAAATAAATTGTCCAACGGATGAAAGAGACATGTCTGTTATCAATGATGTGCGATTTTTAGGACCAAGCACATGGGAATTCCTCATCAGAAAACGGATGAATACTCAGGTGTCGGCGATCTAAGGTCCCAATCACTACTTGGGAACGAAGATGTCATGTTGAGTTGATGAAGCCATAAAACACCTCCGGCAAAGGTCATCCTTCACCAAATCTTGCCACAAGCATCCTTGAATGAAATTCTACAACATTATGATACTCTAAAGAAGAAAGACAATCTTTCGGGGAACCCATAAATGACGATAGTTCCTTCTTAGAAAAAGAAGTCAGGGGAATCGTTGGGAGGACCAGTGGAGAGACTACATTAGAAAAAGTTCATGGTAGATCGGATCCGAATGAAAGTAGGGGAATCGTTAGTCTGACCTCCCCACACTCATTGGATCATCCTCTATTGACGTGATTTTTCAAGTTTCTCTAGTGCCGATGTCCAAAAAAACGCGCGGTAGTGGAGGAAATGTGGTTTTTTCTAGACATCCATGAAATTCGGCTTCAGAGAGCAGGAAATGAAGTTATGAAAATATTGACCATATAATTAGAAAGAATATTGGATATGGGGAAGGATCAGTAACATAAGAATTTACTCTAATAACATGCCACCAGTGTGGTTGGTAGGGCCACATTCCAATATATTTCCCCTAACAACTAGTATAGTTCCAAGCATGTATAATTATATGAAATATATATATGTTACAATGGAATCCACTAAAATTGGGAAATGTGGAGGAAAATTAATAATTAGAGTGATGGTTGGGGATCTTCAACATCGCATATCTCTTGTAGATGGACCTTTACTGGCTAATGTGGTAAAGGCAGTGGAAATGGTTTTTCTGGGAAAGAGTTTCCATATTTGTAGAATAGTGAAACCTATGAGGATCCGACTTCATCAAAAGGAATAGGGGTAACATAGATTTATTGAGTTCATCCTATAGTGTTTGATATATAGGATTAACTATCTATAGTTAAATGCAATATTGTTGTTGACAATGTTTATTCTAGTGACTTATTTGATTATAGTTCCTCTCTTTATTTTAATATCGGTCCATATTTTGAATAGTTTTATCCTTGCAGTGGAGTTTGTGAGTGGGATCATGATGACAGTTACACTTGTGAGATTAAGGTCGAGATATTTCTACTTGTGAAAGCGGTTCTCTCTCGAGGATGGGGAGTATAATTTTTCTCGTGATCACTAAATTTTGAATATTTTATGATTGGACCTAATAATTGTTATGGATTAGTTATTTGAATAATGATAAAACGTATATTTTTATCATTGGATAGTTACTTAGACATCTCTTGAGGGTGATAACTATATTCACCATGAAGAGTGGGATATCCAGGCTGGTAGTGCTTGGCCATTTCATCAACAACTTTGGGTACTCACCTCCCAGGTTGCTAGATTGTTGAATGATGATTCGAGTGAGAAATAGGATGACATTATACCAATATGGTATAAGTTTTTGGGTGTTTCTCTGAAGACTTCATAGGTCTTCCACATTAGAGTTATATAGAATTTTTAATTGATATCATGTTTGGCGATAAGTGAAATTAAATTCCACTATATAGAATAGAACCAATAGATCATAATGATATTTGTTCTCTAATAAAAGAGTTGTTGAAAATGGTGTTTATCAATCCATGTACATCGCCTTGGGGTTATCCAGTTTGTTTTGTAAAGATGGATGACAAGAGTTTCCAATTCTATTTGATTACCAGATGATGAAACGAATGAATTTTTTGTACCATTAACATCTTCTATGTATTTATGAAATAATTGAATAGTTTATGGGATTTTCTATTTTCACTAAGATCTACTTGAGATAGGGGTAACATCTATTGAGTGTTAGTCCTTATGAAAAACCATGGACTATGTTTAGAACTATTTATGGCCTTTATGAGTTCATCTTGAGGTTGTGTATTTCATAAATTCTCTATTAGTCTTCATATCATTGATTAATAGAATATTCCACCCATAACTGGATTAGTATAATAAGGACCCAGACATAAAAAATACATAATACTGAGTCAAATCAAGAGTTCACATTGAGGAACTTTTCAGGTATAGAGATTCATAAAATTACTCCATAACTATTACATAACAACTCAAATAATACTAGGTACACAATTCTATTCAATATCCATTTTTATGTAATCTAAAACATTTCAAAAAAAATAATTATTTATTTTTCATGATTAAAATCATCATAACATTCATCTTGAATTCTTCATTTCTCTTACCCTATAGTATACCCTTTGGAAAATCATTTTATAAAAGTGATATGATAACAAAAAACTTAGTAAGGGATATAAAATTAGAAATGAAACATTTAGTCCATGATTACTTTAAACTCATGAAAACCATTTCACATATCCATATTTTCACCCATAGTACATATATTTTTTAATATACCTCGAGAAGTCATTATATTCATGAAAATCTTCTTAGCAATCATAAATAATAATGACAACTTGTGGAATCCTTATCTCTGTTAAATTGTAACATTCATAGCTACATAGGGGTAACCATCATGGTTAGGTTTGGCATACCCATAAAAGTATATTCCCTAAATCAATTAGGATAAATCATATAATTTAACTATTTATCATTACCTAGTGCATTAGAGAGCTATAATATGCTCACACACACTTGGTTTATCATGGAATCACCCATATATATAAACAACTCTCAAGAACTAGAACATAAAAATAATACATTATTATGAATGAAGGAAAAATAAAAGGTCCACATTTCAAGAAAAAGATATCATTTCAAGATATTCACATAATCACTACATCTTTAAAATCATTTTCAACGCCAAAATATTTTTAAAGGAAATATGGTAGTTAATTTCCTTTTAAAAAAATTAAGCCTTATATCGGAATTCAGATAACAAATAATGGTCATGGTGGAAAAAATTTCATTTACTCCGCATATGTTAAATAAATTCCTTTTCCTATTCAGTAAAATTCTATATAGAGATGATTCCTCTTGAAACCCTTTTATTAAAAATTACATTAAAATGTTTATATTAAACACTATAGAAAAAAATGTGTTGTATATTATCAAATTATGGATCAATTAAACAAGATTGATATGATATCCCATACATTGAGTATGACTTGGCACATACAATATTTATATTCCTGATTAATAAACATACATTAATATCTATTTTACTGAGAACCTTCTTCAAATTTATTATTCCTTTTAAATCCCTTATCACAATATTTTAATAATTACATAATTATTTAAATCCATATCAGATGTTCATATGTTATTTGTACTCTAGACAAAATGAACTTCGCATTATGTCAATAGTCTATGTAGTAATAATTAAATCATCTCTAAAATAACATTCATGACATAATAATAACTTTTATACCTAAATTATTATTTTTAAATAAATCCATCCATTTATGGTATGATAAATGAACAACGTTATAATAATTGAAATGGTAGGACGTACGTATGCATGAGTCACGTTGAAAATTCTCATTGATAATTATAAAAATAAGTCAATTTTTATTTTATCTGTTCATAATAATCATAATAAAATCAAAATCAAAATATTTATTATAATATACTTATATATATTATACATGTGATGTAGTGGAAAAAATGATTCACACCTCTTGGTGGAGGTGATAGTTCACATGTGCACCAGAACAACATTATCATTTCTTATGTGCATAGAATGTACGGACACAATAGATATATTATTATACTATAATGATTAATATCTCATTAATATCACATAAGAACACTAACTACAATATTATAACATGTCATGATTTTTTCTTGAAAAATGAATTAGATTCGTCCGTAGAGGTGACTGTTCAAACGTACACATAAGTAATTAATTCATTTCCCATTTAACCGACATGGAAATGGATTCAGGTTATAATATTGTGATAATAACATGTCATAATATTAAGGAATGTTGATTTATTATTTCATCTTGGAAGAATAAAATTTTAATGATGTGGAATAAGAAATAATATAGAAATACTTAAATAAAACAATATATCTTCTTTGGTTGATGAACTTTGAAGAGCACATTAAGACATATAAGAAGGGTGTCCATCCAAAACTATGTCCTCAAGAATGTGGGTATGAATTATCAAAGGGGTTTTGGGTAGATCTTGGCTGAGATATATGGTTCTCAAATCATGATTATAGAGAGAAATGATTATAGGAGAGTAGAGGGTCACCCATGGAAACCATTAAGAAATTAAATTAATATAAATTAATTTTATAATTTAAATGAACCAAATAATAGATATGTCGAAGATAATGAATAGATATTTTGAAATCCTATTATCAAATATTTTTTAGACATGTAATTTTTTATTTTAAACAATATCCTTTCGGTTTACCCTTAGTTTTTCTCTTTTAATTTTATTTGTGGTAACAAAATTTTCAAATTTTAAGAGGCAATAAACCATACTTATATGGTGTAAATTAAACATAATGGGATAATTTATGGAAATTTAGACCTTATTATAAAAAAATTTGTTATAAAATATTTTTTATGTTTAAAAAAACAAAAAATAAATCTATTTTAAAAATATCAATTATGTTAATTTTGACACGATTCATTTTATGGAATTTGAATAAAATCCAAAATGAGAGATCACACGAAAAAACATATAATTTAATTATAACAATTAATAACAACCTATATAATTTTGGGATTCCATAACATATTTGAAATTATATTTATTTTAATATTATTATTATAATTTATTTGATTTATCTTTTAAATAATCTATTATTGCATCATCATTGTCTCATAATCAAATTTAATTATTTATTTCCTAAAAATTATAATAAAAGTTACCATGATTTATTTAATTTTTTTATATTTATAATGAATATTTATAGTTTAATAGATCAGATATATTACAAAATATTAAAAAAAATAAGTAGATAGAGACATGTTTACGGTATTATTATTTTTCTTTAAATAAGATTATATTAATGTCACAATCACACCCAATTGGCTTTCAAAGGCCACAATTTCTGACAAAGTATTTTCTTGGTTGACCATTACACATCCAATAAGTTTATGACATGTTTTATGGTAGTTTTATGTTCTTATAATATTATTTTTACCCTCATTCACCTGATTTTCCTTTACCCACTGAATATAAAATAATAATGTTACAATTCATCGATAATTATTTTGAATCTTTTGCACCAAATTTTTCATACTACTTAAACCATGTATTTCAATTTCAAAAAAATCAATTCAATTATTTGGTTAAATTACATTAAATGAACCAAATTGGATTAACTGATAAAAAAATAATCTAATGATACGTTAAAACCATGTAAAATGATAATATAAAAATGTAAATAAATTAGAAAAAATGTATTTTTGATTTTAAAAGTTGTATTTTCACTAATCATTAAAAAATGAATATTTTCAAAAAAATTTCCAATAATAAAACCAATATAAAAATTCATGTCATGAATCCAAATTAAAATTTTATTTTTAAAATAGAACATATTAAAGTAAAAAATGCATTTTTAAAAGGGTTTACCATCAAAAGGCAGTAAAAGATCATTTTAAAATTTTAGATTATTTTCTGCTTAGAATTGAATTTATTATCATTTTAAGCCTCTAAAATTTATTAGAATAAAGGAAAAATATTTATTAAACGTGATTAAGCAAAATATTGTTATATATGTTTGTTCCCTCAAATACCAATTTGTTTCTGACGCTTTTGCTAGGGAGCACATTCGTCTATGGAGGACACGTTGCCTGTTGGCCCGCCTTCCTGCTTTCCAATGGGAGGTATCATCCATCACTTATTCAGGGATGTTTTCTCTTTGATCAAAATAGGTTGATGGGATGTGTGTTTTCCCTTCCATGGATTCCTCCTCATAACCTATCACCTAGTTTGGGTCTCCCATAAAAATTAAGTCGTTGTTCATGAAACTCGCTCCTGGTTCCATATCCTTGTGGACATCATTTAATTATGCTGCTTCCATTTAGATACTATAATCTATAATGTATGGGAACCAACCTTTAATCATGGGAGTAGTCACGTTGGACATCCCTGGAGTGTCTAGACGTTGAAACCCTATTACTTCTAGATTTTATCCTCTTGTGATAAGGATTATTGGGGGTACGATGTCCCAAGGAATCCCTCATCAGGTGCAATGAATTATAAGACATAGAAATGTCCCAGAGGTTTTTCCCAGCTTTCTATGTTTTCCACGAGGTATGCTGCAAGTTTGACGTCTATCGTAGATAAATAAAAATAATCAGAACACTGATGGGAGTGGATCAGATGGGTACATTCCAAAGAGGGAGCGCCAAAAGAGGTAACCTGATGAGTTGATCAATACTTCCAATGAATATAGTTTAGATGATGCTTGGGTACCTATTAGAGGGATGCCAAGGTTTACCACTGGATGGGATTTAACCTCAAAATGTTTTTCTATGTACCCTTTCTTGAGATATATTTATCAAAATCGACATATTTCGAAGAGGTGATGAATCCGGGAGTAAAAAAAGGAAGACACCACATAGACATGTTGGGGATTATGCATGGTTAGTGGCCCACCATAGGAGGGACACTCTTGGTTAGATGATTATGGATTAATTGTGGGTTATGCATGGTTATATTCCCAAATGAATGGAAAAATTCGACTGGAACATGGATGCTTTTGTAGGAATCAGGATGGATGGTGGATGGATGAATGAAGTGGATGAGAGGAATGGGATGAAACCGATGTGAAAATGGTGATGTCGGGCATGATCCTCAGGGAGGCTTCCGATGTATCCTTGTGGAAGGTAATAAAAGTCCATGTAATATGGGTGGGTGATGGGACACCTCAATAGGCGGCCCATGAGAAGGGACACATGGATGGGAACCAAAGGAATTAGAACCTCCAAGTTGGGTCATGACCTTACTAAAATGAAATGACTCATGGGAGAGACCAGAATTGGATATGGAAGATGGGCTTGAACCTCTAGAAGGCTTCTTACATATCATCATGGTAGGGAATCAATGTCCAATTTGTTTAGGATGGGACATAGAACCAAGGTCTGCGTAGAGGATAGTGACTCGATGACATGTTTGGGGTTATGCGTGGATAGTGGTTTGAGTGTTGGATGGACACCACTCACTACTAGAAAAACAGGTATTTGCGACGGGTCATTTGCGACGGGATCCCGTCGCAAATGGCTTTTTGCGACGAGGGCCCGTCGCAAATGGATTTTTGCGACGGGGGCCCGTCGCAAATGACCCGTTTCTGAAAACGATGTCGCAATAACAATTTTTTGTGACGGGCCCGTCGCTAAAGCATTTTTCCGCGACGGGGAGAATCCCCGTCGCAACTAATACTCCGTATATTTGTAAAAAACTATTTCTGATGGGGACCGTCGCAAAAACTCGCAACAGGTATTTGCGACGGGGCCCTTCGCAAAATCTCGCAATAGGTATTTGCGACGTGGCCCATCGCAAAAACTATTTTTTAAAAAATAAAAAAAAAATACTATTTACGAAGGGAATAGTATCCTGTCGCAAATACTATAAAAAAATAAAAAAAAATAAATTGTTAATAAATTATTTTAATTAATATAATAATAATCCAATTATAATTCAAAAATAAAAAATAATAAAATATTAATAAATGATTTTAATTAATATAATAATAGAATTATAATTCACAAATAAAAATTAAAAATTATTTTAATTAATATAATAATAATAGAATTATAATTCAAAAATAAAAAATAATAGAATATTAATAAATATTTTATAATGAGACAGAAACTACGAATAGAAAAAAAATCATATTTTGATTTCACAAATTTTATAACATAAATACAAACTCTAATCTGAAGGGGGGGGGGATGGGTGGATCTGCAGATGGTGGTGGAGGAAACTATATCCCTAAAGCATGAGTGAGTCGGCGCATGTACTCTATCTGCTCCTAATGCTGCTGCTGCCACCGACTCGTCTGCTCCTCGTACAGCTGCTGCTGGCGTCGACGCTCCTCCTCATGTTGCTGATGCATCTGCTCCTACTCCTGTCGGAGACTCTCTATCAGTGTAGTCTGAGATCGCAACTGATCCTCATAGTGTGTAGCAGAAGAAGATGCACGAGCTCCTCTCGAGCTGGACGCCGACATCGCAGCACTGCCATAATAATCTTCGGGAGTCAGTCGAGAGCTGATACCAACTACCCGGCCCTTCTCGAAGGCATACTGGGTGGCCTGCATCCATGCAGCCTCATCAAAATGATGGCCAGTGGTCTGATCTGATGACTCGGCCTGACTCTCAGGCCGGGCCTGTGACGCTGCGGCCTCATATGACTCCTGTAGTTGCAATTTAAAATTAAAATTGTGAATATATTATATACAGTTAATTTTTAAACTTGAAAACAAATAATACTAACCATGATGTGATGTTGACGATCACCTCTGAGCTCCCCAGTAGCAGGATCACTATACATCCTCCGATATATGTCGTACTCCATAATATTGGGGTGCTCGACAGCCTATAAGAATAAAAAATAAACTGTTAATATTTATAGTTATACAAAATATTTATAAATAATGTACGTACCAGATGATGTCTATGAGTAATGAAAGAACGAATCTTAGCTCGATAAGTCACCTCCTGTCTCCCCCGATTCTGCCTCCCCACCGATGATCTCCTCTGAAAGGAACCACTCAACCAGTGCGCACATAATCCATCCCATACATGGGATGAAATGTACTCTGGTCGGTGTGCTCTACATGACTCGTCAAAATCTGACACTCCTGCTTTCTTCATTGCAGCTTTTCTTAAATTGTGCAAAAACTGACGAAGGCGATCACGCATGGCCACCTCCCATGCCTCGTGGATGGCGTCACACATGGTATCATCGATCAGATACCATAAACCCTACAAATAAATCAAAATATCATGTTAGAAATGAAATAATTTTCAAAATAAAAATTATTTATTTATGTACATACCAACCAATGGCCGAACATGGCCTGCTGCACATCAATGAGAATCTGCTCCCATGTGGTCTATGGCTGAGAGAAATAGTTATGCAAAATAGCACTGCCCTATTCGACTGCTATATGCGGAAAACTATAAAAATAATAAATATTTATTATGTGAATAGATTAATGAAATCTTAGTCAAATCAACAGGTTATCACACAGGTTATCACACCTCTGTGTGCGTGTATCAAACCCAAGACGTGGACGTCGCTCGGGGACGGGGTCAGGAATCATCAATCGTGCAAGACCGCGCCCCCTCCGCGTACTCCCTAGAGCGCCTGCAGGCTGAGGGTCATCTGGCAGCAACTCATCCGCATCGAAAGTCAGGTCAGCATCCGCCAACTCACGAAATGTGGCGTCATCCATCTGAAACAGAAAATGTTAACGTTGTTAGAAAATAATTGATAATTACTATTATATATACATATACACATATTATGATTGTATAGAAATACCATGGAATTCTATCAGTGTTTATCTTCATCATCATCTTCATATATGTCAATGTCATCTTCATATTCCTCCTCAACATCATCAATATCCATTTGAGTTACAGTTGCTTCATCTCTTACCATTTCAAATTCATATGTGACATCATTAACATCATCGTCATCACCGACTCTTAAATGTGGGGTGTCTTCATCGATACTCATGTATCTTTGTAAAAAAGATTGATTTTGAGTACTCTCTTGAAAAACATCAATTCTTTGCACATCAGTGAAAGCACATTCACTTTGACTAAACTGATTGTCTCGAATTTTTATTTTTATTACACTCCACCAATCAGTCAAGTCTCTTGATGTAGCAAAGTACTTTGCATAATAAACTTGATGTGCCTGTTGAGCCAATAAGAATGGTTCATTTACTGCGAGAACACTTTTACATTTAATATTGATGATTCCATGAGTCAGATGAACACGCACGCCTCTCTCTGTATCCAACCACCGACATTTGAACATGGTTATGTAATGTTGTCCAAGATAACATAGTTCAATGATTTCATCAAGTATGCCATAAAAGTCAACTTCATTTTCTCGATGATGAGATCCTCTCAAGCTAACTCCACTGTTCATTGTTTTTTTCGATTCCCCATATGCTTGTGTGTGAAATCGAAATCCATTCACCACATATGCATTATAAGTTTTAACAAGTTTGGAAGGTGGGTTACTCAATACACACATCCATTTTTCAATTTTATCAGCATGTCGAGACAGCTGAAAATTTGTGAAATAATTATCAATATAGTAAACTATACATTGAATGAGTTGCTAAAAGATGAAGAATTTATGTTACCAGTTTTTGAAACCACTGAGAGAAATTTTTCAGTCGACGTTCTTCGAGAGCAGCTGCTATAATTTGTGGAATTTTTTTCTTGATATGATTATCATACAACCAATAAAAACCAAAGTTATTTACTGTAACATAAATGATAGAATAAGTGATATAAACACTTACTGTACAACTGATGTCATCTCTTCACAGTTGAGCAGAACATACGTATGAGCTCTATGATGTTCATCATCTGAAAGACAGCGTTCATAAACTCCACCAAAACCAAGCTCTGACTGGATGAAAACAGATAATTGATTGTCGATTTCACCAATATTCCTCTCATTCCGTCCCATTCGGTTGTGTTTTTAAGGATACTCAGATTCAAAATAATGGGAGCATAAAAAAGATATTTCCTCTTGCAAATAAGCTTCTGCAATAGATCCTTCAACAGATGCTTTGTTACGTACTTTTCTTTTCAATTTTTTCATGCATCTTCCAAATGGTTATATCCATCGAAACTGTACTGGACCTCCACATTTGGCTTCATATGGAAAATGTAACATCAAATGTTCCATTGAGTCGAAGAAATATGATGGAAATATTTTTTCCATTTTACATATAATTACAACAACATCTTTTTCAAGTTTGCATAGAGCATCATAATCTGCTGTAGCCGCACAAATTTCCCGAAAAAAATGAGACATGTCTATTATGGAATCCCAAATCACAGAATTCAATAGACCTCTTAATCCAGTGGGTAGCAGTATTTCCATTATAACATGACAATCATGACTTTTTAATCTAGTAATATGACCATTCTTTATACATCTACCCAAATTGAAAGCACAGCCATCTGGAAGTCTCAAATCTGAAATCCACTGACAAAATAATAAACAGTTTTCTTTAGACAGTGTATAAGAGGCTTTTGGTTTCAGTAACCTTTCGTTCTGACATTCTCAAATAGTTCCAATTCTGGATGCCTGCAAATTTGTCAAGATCTAAACGTGCATTTACATTGTCTTTACTCTTTCCTGGCGTATCCAAAACTGTATGAAACAAATTATCAAAACAGTTCTTCTCAATATGCATGACATCTAACATGTGTCGGACCAACAAATCAGACCAATATGGAAAATCCCAAAATATGCTACGTTTAATCCAATTGTGTTCTTTCCCAAAACCAGAAATATTCTGTTGGTTTATTGTGGGACCAAAAGTGATGGGAGGTAATGAAAATACAACTGATTTTAACTCCGAACCTGATAGCATTTTTGGAGGTCCTTCCCTTTCAACTGTTCCTTTTCTGAAATGAGATCTGTTTCTGCGAAAAGGATGATCAGCTAGAAGAAACCTGCGATGACAGTCAAAATAACAAGGTTTCTTTCCATGAATGAGCATAAATGCTTTGTTCTCTCCCATACAGTAAGGACATGATTTCTGACCATGTGTACTCTATCCAGATAACATCCCATAAGCCGGGAAGTCACTTCTTGTCCACATCAATGCTGCTCTCAGTATGAAATTCTTTTTCGTTGCAACATCATATATACTGACACCAGTACTCCAAAATAAATTTAATTCATCAATCAATGGTTTCAAATAAACATCAATATTTTTCTTCGGATGTCCTGGAATTAGTAAAGTTAAAAAGATATATGGCTCCTTCATCAACATCCATGGAGGTAAATTGTACGGAGTTAAAAAAACAGGCCAACATGAATATTGACTACCATAAGATCCAAATGGACAGAAACCATCAGTGGAAAGGCCCAGTCAAACATTTCTAGCTTCTAAAGAAAAGGATGGATGCACTCTATCAAAATGTTTCCATGAATCACCATCGGTTGGATGTTTCAAGATTTTATCGGTTTAAATATTCTCTTTATGCCATGACATCATTGTCGCTGTATTCTTAGACATGAATAAATGTTGGAGTCTGGATGTAAGCGGAAAATATCTCAAATATTTTACTGGAATCAAACCAGACTTCCCATGTTGTCCTTCTTTATATCTCAGTTGCCCACATGTGGGACAACTATCCAATGACTCATTTTCCCCAGAATATAAAATGCAGTCATTTAAAAATGCATGAATCTTCTGACAAGTAAGTCCCAAATTTCGAACCAGCCTCTTACTCTCATAGTAATTTGCAGGTAAAACATTTCCTTCAGGTAGCGGTGTTTTAAGAAAAGAAAATATCTGGTCAAAACAGGTGTTTGACATTCCGTTATCTGATTTGATAGCCATAAATTTTGCAACTACTTCTAATTTGCTCATCTTGCATCCAGGATATAATGCATCCTCAGCAGACTTCAACAACTCATAAAATTCAGACAGTTCCAACTCAGGATTTGAAGCTATATCAGCCGAAGTTTCTGTATGTTGAACAGATGAACCTGCAACATCATGTACTAAATCTTGAAACCCGGATGGATCCGGAATCAAGTTGGTATCACCTGCTCTGGAACTGTGTTCATCATGTTGATACCAAAAAACATAATCTGGTTGAAAACCAAAACGCAAGAGATGTTCTCCCACTTTTTCAAACGTGTCAAACGTTCTCAATGCACATTTTCTGCAAGGGCATTTTATTTTGCCTTCTGAAACAAATTCTGGATTTGATGCCGCAAATGATAAAAAAGCCTCCACACCCTCTACATATACTGGATTTAAAGCAGAACCGTTTGGATTTCTACGTTGATTTATCCATATGCGGTCACCTAATAATGATTGTTGACGACCTCGTTCTTCCTTATTTCTCTATAAAATATAAAAGCATTACTGGTTTTGAATAATTTGTTAGAAAAAACACTCAAGCTAGGATAATTATAGAGTTTAAATCATACACGACTGACACAAACTTTTTATTGAGATAGACCTAAAAATTGACCCGTTATGAATTAAATATGTTGAGAATAAAGCAAAACATGTTACAAATATTGATAATTTTAATATTATATAAATTTTTTATTATTTTCTTAGTACTAATATTAATGGTAATTATTACCAATTATTACTAATTATTACTAATTATTGGTAATTATTACTAATTATTACCAATTATTGGTAATTATTACTAATTAATACTAATTATTGGTAATTATTACTAATTATTGGTAATTATTAGTAATTATTGGTAATTATAGGTAATTATTACTAATTATTGGTAATTATTAATAATTATTGATAATTATTACTAATTATTGGTAATTATTACTAATTATTACTAATTATTACTAAATATTTGTAATTATTGGTAATTATTACTAATTATTACTAATTAATACTAATTATTGGTAATTATTACTAATTATTTGTAATAATTATTAATTATTACTAATTATTACTAATTATTACTAATTATTACTAATTATTACTAATTATCATTATTTACCAGTAATTATTCCTAATTATTGGTAAGTATTACTAATTATTATTAAGTATTACTATTTATTGGTAATTATTACTAATTATTGGTAATTATTATTAATTATTACTAATTATAACTAATTATTATTAATTATTACTAGTTATTGGTAATTATTACTAATTATTGGTAATTATTTCTAATTATTACTAATTATTACTAATTATTACTAATTATCGGTAATTATTACTAATTATTACTAATTATTACTAATTATTGGTAATTATTTCTAATTATTACTAATTATTGCTAATTATTGGTAATTATTACTAATTATTGGTAATTATTGGTAATTATTACTAATTATTGGTAATTATAACTAATTATTGTTAATTATTACTAAATAATGGTAATTATTACTAATTATTACTACTTATTACTAATTATTGGTAATTATTACTAATTATTACTAATTATTGGTAATTATTACTAATTATTACCAATTTTGACTAATTATTACTAATTATTGGTAATTATTGGTAATTATTACTAATTATTACTAATTATTACTAATTATTGGTAATTATTGGTAATTATTACTAATTATTGGCAATTAATACTAATTATTGGTAATTATTACTAATTATTGGTAATTATTAATAAATATTGGTAAGTATTACTAATTATTGTTAAGTATTACTAATTATTGGTAATTATTACTAATTATTGGTAATTATTTCTAATTATTACTAATTATTACTAATTATTGTTAATTATTACTAATTATTGGTAATTATTACTAATTATTGGTAATTATTATAAATTATGACTAATTATGACTAATTATTATTAATTATTACTAATTATTGGTAATTATTGCTAATTATTGGTAATTATTAGTAATTATTGGTAATTATTGGTAATTATTACTAATTATTGTTAATTATTACTAATTATTACTAATTATTACTATTTACCGGTAATTATTACTAGTTACCCGTAATTACTACTATTTACCGGTAATTATTACTAATTATTACTAATTATGGATAATTATTACTAATTATTGGTAATTATTACTAATTATTGGTAATTATTACTAATTAGTACTAATTGGTAATAATTAGAATTATTACTAATTATTGATAATTATTACTAATTATTGGTAATTATTACTAATTATTACTAATTATTACTAATTATTACTAATTATTACTAATTATTACTAATTATTGGTAATTAATACTAATTACTGGTAATTATTACTAATTATTGGTAATTATTACTAATTATTGGTAAGTATTACTAATTATTGGTAATTATCGGTAATTATTACTAATTATTGGTAATTATTACTAATTATTGGTAATTATTACTAATTATTACTAATTATTGGTAATTATTACTAATTATTACTAATTATTGGTAATTATTGGTAATTATTACTAATTATTACTAATTATTACTAATTATTGGTAATTATTGGTAATTATTACTAATTATTGGTAATTAATACTAATTATTGGTAATTATTACTAATTATTGGTAATTATTACTAATTATTGGTAAGTATTACTAATTATTGTTAAGTATTACTAATTATTGGTAATTATTACTAATTATTGGTAATTATTTCTAATTATTACTAATTATTACTAATTATTGTTAATTATTACTAATTATTGGTAATTATTACTAATTATTGGTAATTATTACTAATTATTACTATTTATTACTAATTATTATTAATTATTACTAATTATTGTTAATTATTACTAATTATTGGCAATTATTAGGAATTATTAGTAATTATTGGTAACTATTACTAATTATTGGTAACTATTAATAATTATTGGTAATTATTACTAATTATTGGAAATTATTACTAATTATTGGTAATTATTACTAATTATTGGTAATTATTACTAATTATTACTAATTATTACTATTTACCGGTAATTATTACTATTTACCGGTAATTATTACTAATTATTACTAATTATTGGTAATTATTACTAATTAGTACTAATTAGTAATAATTAGAATTATTACTAATTATTGATAATTATTACTAATTATTGATAATTATTACTAATTATTACTAATTATTTCTAATTATTACTAATTATTACTAATTATTACTAATTATTACTAATTATTACTAATTATTGGTAATTAATACTAATTATTGGTAATTATTACTAATTATTGGTAATTATTACTAATTATTGGTAAGTATTACTAATTATTGTTAAGTATTACTAATTATTGGTAATTATTACTAATTATTGGTAATTATTTCTAATTATTACTAATTATTAATAATTATGGGAAATTATTACTAATTATTGGTTATTATTACTAATTATTACTAATTAGTAATAATTTGAATTATTACTAATTATTGATAATTATTACTAATTATTGGTAATTATTACTAATTATTACTAATTATTACTAATTATTACTAATTATTACTAATTATTACTAATTATTGGTAATTATTGGTAATTATTAATAATATTGGTAATTATTACTAATTATTGGTAATTATTACTTATTATTGGTAATTATTACTAATTATTACTAATTATTACTATTTACCGGTAATTATTACTATTTACCGGTAATTATTACTATTTACCGGTAATTATTACTAATTATTACTAATTATGGGTAATTATTACTAATTATTGGTAATTATTACTAATTAGTACTAATTAGTAATAATTAGAATTATTACTAATTATTGATAATTATTAATAATTATTGGTAATTATTACTAATTATTACTAATTATTACTAATTATTACTAATTGTTACTAATTATTACTAATTATTGGTAATTATTGGTAATTATTACTAATTATTGGTAATTATTACTAATTATTGGTAATTATTACTAATTATTGGTAATTATTACTAATTATTGGTAATTATTACTATTTACCGGTAATTATTACTATTTACCGGTATTTATTACTAATTATTACTAATTATGGGTAATTATTACTAATTATTGGTAATTATTACTAATTATTACTAATTAGTACTATTTAGTAATAATTAGAATTATTACTAATTATTGATAATTATTACTAATTATTGGTAATTATTACTAATTATTACTAATTATTACTAATTATTACTAATTATTACTAATTATTACTAATTATTGGTAATTATTGGTAATTATTACTAATTATTGGTAATTATTACTAATTATTGGTAATTATTACTAATTATTGGTAATTATGACTAATTATTACTAATTATTACTATTTACCGGTAATTATTACAATTTACCGGTAATTATTACTATTTACCGGTAATTATTACTAATTATTACTAATTATTGGTAATTATTACTAATTATTGGTAATTTTTACTAATTATTACTAATTATTACTGATTATTACTAATTATTACTGATTATTACTAATTATTACTAATTATTACTAATTATTACTAATTATTACTAATTATTCCTAATTATTGGTAATTATTGGTAATTATTGGTAATTATTGGTAATTATTGGTAATTATTCCTAATTATTACTAATTAGTGGTAATTATTAGTAATTATTACTAATTATTACTAATTATTGATAATTATTAATAATTATTACTAATTATTGATAATTATTAATAATTATTACTAATTATTGGTAATTATTACTAATTATTGGTAAGTATTACTAATTATTGGTAAATATTACTAATTATTGGTAATTATTACTAATTATTGGTAATTATTACTAATTATTGGTAATTGTTACTAATTACTAATAATTATTCCTAATTATTGATAATTATTGGTAATTGTTCCTAATTATGAGTAATTAAATGAATAATTACCAATAATTAGGAATAATTACCAATAATTAGGAATAATAACATTATTAGTATATTTTACTATTAATATTAAAATAATATAATTTTTTAATTTATATACAATTCTCCTTTCATCTGTGTGTTTTCTATCTCCATATACAAATAATACATGTGAAGACAGCAAACACACAGATGAAAAGAGAATTGTATATATATAAAAAATTATATTATTTTAATATTAATAATAAAATATACTAATAATTAAATAATGTTATTATTTCTAATTATTGGTATTTATTACTAATTATTAAGTAATAAAACAATGTAAACATAATTAAATTACAACTAATTAAGAATAATAGAAACTAATAAAACATTAAAAATAAATATTAAATTAAAATAAATATAAATACCTTGAAAATTGATCTGAGGTTGATCTCTAATCGTTCTTCAAAACTTCAATATCAACTCCGGAGGAAAAAATTAAACTTGAGAAAAACTGAACTTTATAAATAAAATTTTGAGAGAAGAAGAAGATGGAATTTGAGAATGATTTGAAAAAAACGAATGGGGGTATTTATAGGTTAGATTATTTGCGACGGGCCCATTTGCGACGGGTACCGTCGCAAATACCTTAGCCATCATTTATTACGGTCAACGGTTAAATAGTTATTTACGACGGGTCCCGTCGCAAATAACCACCTGCCGACATACTATTTGAGACGGGGGAATATTCCCGTCGCAAATACCTTTTACCGCCGCCGATTATTTGCGACGGGAATATTCCCTCGTCGCAAATACCTTTCCCGCGATTTGGCGCGCAAAGCGCGCCAGTCCTTTTGCGACGGGAAAAGCTATCCTGTCGCAAAAGGCTAATTATTTGCGACGGGCAAATACCCACGTCGCAAATAAGTTTTTAACAGGGCTATTTGCGACGGGAATAAATCCCGTCGCAAATAACCCGTCGCAAATACCCATTTTTCCCGTAGTGACTAAAGGGTGGATGAAGGATGTGGGTCTGAGAAAATGGGACACTGATGATTACAATTTTTTTGTTTGAACCTCAAAGAGGCTTTTTACATACCTGATCTATGAGACAAGGATCAAAACCCACGTAGATCGAATGGTTGTAGGATCAGGGTGTGTGTGGTGTACAATAACCTGAAGATGATGATGGGGCTTACACGTGGTTATCAGCCTGAGATAGATCTAACAACTAGGGGTTGAACAAAGAATTGGATACCAACAAAGGGGAATGAAACATGCTACCGTAGATTGGGATTGAACCGTAGGGAGGATTCCTACATACATTATCTATAAGACAGGGATCAAAACACATTTAGTTATAATGGGTATTGTTTAACATCATGAGGGAAGATTGGGGCATATGGTTTAATGTCATGCTGGATGAGGGTGAACTGACTTGAAGTGGTCAAGATCGATCGGTGAAGGGCTTCAACCTCATAGAGGATTCCTACATACCTTTCCTGGAATAGAAAAAGATCAATATCCACATATTTCTGTATAGTTTATCCATGTTTGCTATTGAACGTAATGGAGGCTTCCTATGTATCCTTCATGAGATATAAGTATCAAAACCAACGTAGATCAAAAGCATATAGTTTAACGTCATGCTGCAAGTAGGTGAACCAATGTGAAGTGGTCATGACTGATAGTTGATGGTTTAAAACCTCAGGGGGGGGGGGCTTCCTAAAAACATCTCCTAGAGAGGGAAAGGATCAAAGTCCACATATTTAGTGTTGGAGGGAATGTGGATTACACACTATGGCATCCGCTAGAGGATTTCATAGTCGGTGCTTACTCTATACCCACATGAGTTGTCCTCGATATGAAAAATTAGAGGCACCAAATAATAAATGATCATGTTGTATAAGATGTATCCCTGAGGAATATAGAATTGATTACATGTGGATACTGGCCCAGGGAGACAAAGATTGGGACATACTTCAGGATTGAGGCCCAACATCGATAAAATACAAAGGGAGTGGGATGGAATAACGATGTTCACTCTTCCCATGTATCCTCTAAAATTTTTTCATTAAATAAGAGAGAAGGATCAAGGATACTACCTCTATCAAGAAAGTATAAAGGCTAACACCAATATGGTTTCCCTTCCATATAGACATATGTTGTTCCATGCAAGGAGGATCTCAGTCAATGTGAGGAAAATCTCACTCCCGTGGAGACCAATGGGAATGGAAAATGTCTGAGGCGGAGAACCACGTGTATATTTCACGGGTGAGGGTACAATTTAACATCATGTTCTACGGATGATGGTTCTTAATATTTTAACATCATGCAACTTGGACGATGAGGATTCACTTCTCATCCCTTGGACTTTCATAACTGATACCCACTGACACATGGGGAAGGGCAGGCATCAACAATGTTGTGTGATGGCAGGGTTATGGAGTGATCCATTGAAGGGATCATGTTAGTGTGGCTATATGAGGAAGAAATATATGTTAGTATGCCTATGCGAAGAAGAATAAGGCTAAGCAATTCAATTTGAAACACCTCCTAGGGGACATTGAAATTACTTCATAAAAACTGGTAGGTACTTATGGGAGAGGGATATGTGAAGAAAAAGGGGTCATGAGAAAGGATCACATGAAGCTCTAGTACTCCACAATATGGACAGACTCTATTAACGGGTATTCTTAGCAATGTGTAGTGGCCTATCTAAGGTATGGGGTAAACATGCACATAAAGGGTTCTTCACGAAGTGAAATTTCTTTCATAGAGAAGGACATCACAGAGCATGGGAGACATTAAAATCACAACACTATGATGCGATGTACTTCATGAAGAATAGTGATCCAGTCATACATTGGGGTTCAAATTTATATGGATGGTACTTCACGAAGCATGACTGCTTGATGAAGGCCCAAGAACCCTTATGGAGAACATTCATTTGTGATGGACTGTTTGCTTCTCAAAGGGGATCCCTGATTCGAGTGGGTTTTATTTTAGGCATGGGAAATGTATTAGGAAATTATCAAGTACATTGAAGTGCTTAGTTTTTTCAATACATCACATAACAATAGGTGCTTCATGTGTTTATAGATGAGAAGGTGAAAGGTTGTGGTATCCATCCCTTGGGTCTTAAGGAAGCCTAGTATTTATAGTCAAGAGGCGGCGTGGAGCTCTAACATCACATTATGAAGCCACTTGTTCTTTTCCATCATAAGTGAAATGCTTTATGTTTTTTTGTAACTATGGATTCAACCATTATCACCTACTCATCACAACATACCCCTTACTTCCCTCTATGGAACTTGTAGAGGCTTCATTCAATTTACCAGTGAACTGCTTCATGTTTTTTATCGAAATTATTTTCCATCTAAGATAATATAGGGTTCTGTTTCTATCCCTATTATTACATGGATTTGATTATGTTGTGATGGAAATATTTTTATGAATTCCTTTATCTTATATGAATTTTTTTATGATGTCATGTTGTTTAACAATCCCATTTTTATTACATGGGTTATGCAATGATGTATGATTTATGATTTTGTGGCACACATAAGAATGGTATCATTATGAGATGGCTGGGACCTATATCTCCCTCCAATTCGTTGGGTAAAGATTTTATATCTCATGAGATAGACATGACTGGAATGGTAGGTTATACCGGTTCAGTGAAACAGGACTGAAACGAGGGTGACTTGGTTCAGAAAGGGACTTTGTCCACTAAGATAGTTTTGGCAATCAGTCTTGACTAACAAGAAATTATTCTCTATGATTATGTGTGTATGCCACAAAGTTTAATGTTTTATGTTATGATTATTGTGATTACATTTCACTACCATGAGTTATTCCAGGTTATGAAATTATGATCTCTTTTACAGGTTAAAATTTCCAAAAGTTATGTGCTTATGTATATGATGTGATTGATATTTCTTTTGTTTACCCTTACTGAGCATTTGAGCTCACCCTTTCATGTTTTCTTTTCCCCAGGATATAAGGAAAGGTTTTAGGTATAAAAAAAAAGGAATATTTTTATGGGAGATGTTGAAGATCTTTCACCAGGATTAAGAGATTATATTCCGAGTTTCCAAAGACACTAAACTATTACGATCCTTGTGTGTGTGTTTTTGTTATGTACTAAGTATTCCGAAAATGTAATGTAATTTCAATGTACGTCAAGCTTCGGGTCTCCACAGTTGGTATCAGAGGAAAGGTTTAGTCAACCTTTGGAATCTAGGACGCAAAAACGTTAGTGAGATCCCTAGAGATATTTCTAAGGTATGTCTAGGGATGTCCCTAAGGATAAGTATACATATAGGATATAGTCCTAGCACTACGGTAATGATCATAAAATTAAACCTAAGATGTTAGATATTGAAGTTAATTCCCCTTTATTATGTTGTTTTACCTATCATGATTTTTGTCACTCACACTATTTTTTTTTGGGTTTAGAAAACGACTGGAAACAAGATGATTCACGATAATAGAGGATATGAGGGACAATGGAATGATATTCATCATGAGAAACCAAATGAAATGGGATTTGAAAGTCCAAAAATCATTATTATGCCGAATCAGCAATCTCATAATATGATCAATAAACTCAAATTTGGTAAGTTTCCTAACTCGGCTAATAAGAGAAAGATGGAGTTTCATTATGATCATAGAGGAAAGAAAGTTTAATTTCCCCTATGTAAATCATGTGGGAAGAGGCATCAAGGAGAATGTTTCAAAGGAACTGGAAGATGCTTTGGGTGTGGAAAAGAAGGACACAAAGCCAGTAAGTGAAAAGGAAAAGGTTCAGTTAACACCCGGGATGAGGATAATGGTATTGCTACGACATCAGCAATGGTTAAATGTTTTAAATGTGGAATTTACGGGCATTATGCAAACCAATGCCCTAAGGGAAAGTCTCATTAAGAGAATCAGTATGGTCGTATGGGTAGTATTTATGTTGATGATGATGAAGAGACTACAAATGATATGTGAGATGAAAGAATTGTTAAAGCTCGGTCAATGGTTTAAGAATGTAGTGGAATGATGACATGTTTATCATGTGTAATGTTGTATAAGTAATCTCATGGTACTATGGAATAAAGATACATCTAAGGATTGTTACACTGTTGTCTTTCCTTGAGTTTTGAAAGTGTATGATTAATGGTACCAGTATCCATGAAAGGTTATTCAGATATTTTTGGAATGTAGATGATATGCACATAATGAAGGGATAAGACGATAATGAGATGTTTGATTGTATTCATGATCTCATGATTGATATAAGGACTAAGTGATATAATGGCTTGAGTATAAATAATTTTAAGGATTTTGGTTTATGGAAAGTGTTAACTTTTAACTGCATTCATGTTTTCACTAAGGTTCAATGGGTATTCAAGAGAATACATGATTAAGGCCTTTGAATGTTTGTAATGTGACCAACAAGACATATCTTATGATATATGGGGATCAACGATGGTATTAAATCTCTGGTAATCATTTTCACTATATTATGAGAGTGGACTGCAGTATTATGGAAAAGCCTAAAGATTGGAATGGATTATGTTGGACATATGTTAGTATTGTTTAAGGATAGAACTTTTGATATTATTTATGTGATGTTATAGTAATGTATTTTTAGAAAAAGGACAACCTGTAGGATGGGCGACAGCCCATCGCGTCGGACAAGGCCTTGCGAATCGAACCCACAACCGAAGTACGACTGTCCTTTATCACCTACCACTGGCCTACAGGAAGTCCCTGTTTAGTAGAAACTAGTTTTATTATATTAAGCAGTATGATATATGAAGTATAAGTCCATTTTAGGAACCATATATGATTAATCTCACTATAGAATGACTTATGTATATTTAATAACTTTTGCTAAACTTTTGTTTGAGACAAATGGAATGACTCGTCATTCTATCACGTGATCTGCTAACACTTCATGAATAACAAATTCAACTTCATTTATTTAATAGATGAAGTAGAAATTGGTCAAGGCACGAACAACAGTGAGATTGTACCAAAATAAAGTAAGTATTTATTCTAATTCAAATTCATCAACTTTAGGGAAATGATCTTGAAAACCAAAAATGTTGTCCTAGTGCTCTTATATCTGATTAATCAGATGGTACCTTAGATCGTCACAAATTTATGGATTTGTGATTGTTGGATTTTTCATAGCCATGTTCTCTACCACTCTCCTTCAGAACATGATGGTTATATTTTTCTTCCATATCCATATTTTCACTTATGTGGAAACCCAGTAATTAGTTTATTTGGGTAACCGTTACGTTTCATACTTTTGTTTTTAAAGATTGGATTTGGTATTCCTTTTTACGATGTGGGTTTCTATTAAAGAAACTTTCAATTAGTAAACCATTTATAACCCCAAAGAATTTTGAGGGCGAAATTCATTTTAAGGGGGGTAGAATGTAACACCCCGAGATTTTATGAAAAACATTATTTTAATTTCATTAATGTCTTGTGTTGTATTCTACACCAATATTACCTTGCGCTATACGCAACACCCTATTAGCTTGCAGTATACGCAACACTATTCTTGGACCGTGTTACACACAATTTTGATAATAGTTATTCTACGCAACATTGAGTATATATATATATATATTCAATGTATTAATGAAATATGGTTGGATTCTGTTATACAAAACAACGAAGGATTCTTTCACAACACACAACCCTGACTTGGCTTGCATTACACACAATCACGACCTTCCTCGATAGCGTGTGTTGTACGCAATACCGTGTTTTAATAAACAATGATATATTATTATAATATTGTCATGAACTAGCCGTTACGAATAGTATGAACTAAATTTTGAATTTTATAACATTATTATTTATCTTACACATTTTCTAGAACATGGTATAAGAACAAAATAAATTTTTCGGGTAAAATAAGTATTTTTTCAAAAAAAATGCAGTTTTTCCACCTTTTGATGGCGCACCCACTTTAAATATAGTTTTTGACATGTTTATAAGTTCAATTTGACAAAATAAAATTCTTATTTGGAATCAAGAAATAAAAATTTACTTTGGATAAATTTTTCATATTATTCTGGTAACTTTCACATTTTAATGAATAGTAAAAACACGATATATTTTAATTAAAAACAATTTTTTTCATCATAATATCTTATGTGGTTAAATTATAATATTGAATGGTTTTAAAGTATAAATAGAATATATTTTTACCATTTAATATAATGTATGTCATTAGCATTGATTTTACCTTGAATTCGTAGGTTAAATCAATTCAATCTTTTGCAATGTTTTAAACAAAAACCCGTTTTTTTCGACAACGGGATTAATTTTAATTTAATTTCTGAAACTTATGTGTATTAAATTTTAAAAAATGGATTCCATATTTGTAATCAGTGGGTCCAAATTATTTTAATAGGCTACTTTTTATTTTTGGGAATTATGAATAGTAACTACGGTAAATTTTATTTACCATAGTTAAAGGTAAATCAGGTAATTAAGGGTAAATATAATATTATAAAATTACCCTAACACATGACAAAATTCTATTTTATGGCTAAAAGTAAACCCATATCAACTAAGGGTTGGATTATATTTATATTATGGACTTTTGACCATGAAAATAATTTAATTATTATTAAAACCAAAGAAAGTGACAATATGTCACTTTCTTAAATCTTATAAGTATAATAATTTTAACTTAGTGATAAACATCATAAAACTTCGAACATGAATAGTATCCAGAAAGATAAAAAAATTATCTACATCATGAGAATTTATTTAGAATTTTTTGGGATTATATAGTTATCATTAATTGTGACACAATAGTGATGCAGAAATTATTTATCTAGTGAAAAATCAAGAATACAGTTTTTATTAAAATAATAGTGACCAGAAAAGGCTCATAACCCTAACCAAAACTTATTGGTCATGTAGAGTGAATATATAATCATCCAATGGTCTAATATTTGACCATTTGGAGTCTTATACAAGCAATTATTACAATTATATTATTTTATTTTAAATGATGCCAAAGTTGTCACCTTCATAATTTAATAAATATAACAATTTAAATAATGTGATTTTAAGATGATAAATTCTAGTAAAAGTTTTATTGTGAAAGGTAATATATTTATCTTCATTATAGGATTTTATTTTAAATTTTTATGCAACAAATAAGTATATTAAATAATTATACGAAAATGATGTAGTAATTATTTTATTAAGAGATAAACCAAATAAATGTTTTTAAAAATAAAAAAATAAATATTATATGAACTATTTAATGTGATCCACTAATTTTATAGATACATATGACCTTTTATTAATATAATAGAGCTTTTAGTTTGAACATATCTTCTGTATATATTTTATTTAAATTCAAATAAATGAATAGTGTCAAAATTGACACTATTGTTATTTTATAAAAATAACATATTATAAAATTGCTTAAAACTCACAAATATATTTAAAAATTATAAATTTAAATTTATATGGTCTATAATGTTATAAAGTAAACAATTATGGAAAATTGACAACAAATAAGTAATTATTTGTTATAATTTAAAATTTATAATTTTATTACCACAAATAAACTTAAATAGATTAAATAAGGATAAATCAAAATGATAAGGTTTAAAATAAGATCCAAACATGTCTAAATTTGATTGGTTGATGAGATTACAAACCTATCGCATCTAATATTCGAATATGAGTCATTTTTGGAGGTTTTTAGGTGGGGTTAGATTTATTATAAATTAATATTTTTAAGAATTCCAAAGGTGCCCCTCTCCTCCCTTATAAAAGGACACCTCCTCCCTCTCTTCCTCACACAACTTTGAGCCATAAAGCTCGGCAAGCCCCTGCCAAATTCTCTTCTCCACTTCCCTAGAAACATCCTAGAGGTTCTGGTCTTCTTCAAAGACCAATTTTAGTGCCCTAAGAGGAGGTCTCAAAAAGGCGCTTCAAAGAAGCGGTAATTTCCATTACCGATTCTTTCACCTTTGTTTCTTCTTCCACTTCTTCTTCTTAGTTTGTTTCATTATGAATTAATAACATTAGTATCACTCATATACTTATATGTTATTATAAGTATGAAACAATCCGAATTCACCATCTATCCATCCTACGGAAAACGAAATCACCGCACGTGCGTACGTACGGAATACCGTCTCCACGCCGTGGTGTAATATGTTTTTCCACCAACACCTTACATGGATGGGTATAATGGTGTAAAGAATAACTATACATAGTTATTATAAAATCATACTGATTCTGAATATATTGTATCATCCACTCCAATTCAATTCAATAATCATGAAAATGATATCATCGCTCGTGCGTACGTACGGACTACCGTCTCCACGACGCGATGATATTCATTCTCCACTTTAACCATTCATGAATGATTATAAAGTACATATAATAAGTAACCATGAAATATATCACATAATAATGATACTGGATTTATGTGTATATATATGTATGTCATCTACTTAATTCCATTCAACTCAATAAGGAAACGAAAACAGCGTTCATGCGTACGTACGACCTACCGTCTCCATGAATGGTGTATTTATTTCCATTTACTGATTTATTATATATATGTATATTCTGAATATATATTATATATAAATCATGTTTTATATTCTGGAATTAAGTAATCATGATCTACGTAATCATATGAATAATTACAAGTCAAAACACGACCGAAAAATGAAACGATTTTACCCAAAACGCTCTTTAACATGGAATTTACAAAAGAACGGGTAAAATAATGTCATAAGTGAACCATATATGATATCTTAACAATTAGTATGATTCTGTAATAAGTCAATGACATTATTTAAATCATTATACAGGAGGTTTGAACACTTACGAAGCAAATCGGACCTAAGGTAAGGGAAAATATCACAATCTCATTTTATCCGAGATTGTTTATAATTTGGTATTTGATGGGGTGTATTTTATCATCCACATCCATGTTTCCTCAATATGTAATATTTATATCCTTATAAAATATTTTATATCCAATTTTACCCTTCGGTGAGTTTTTTGTAAATGATAAGAAAGGAATCTTTTGTCGTTTTTCGTACGAGGTACTTTTTTTACTTTTCCGACAAAAGTACGAGAAGAATGTTTTTTAACTTATACGGCATGAATGGATTATTAAAAAATTATTTCCAAGAAGCTTCTTTTACATGTTTTCAAGTTTATTTTTAATCAACTTCTTTTAGTTTAAAATTTTATGACATGTTAAGAAATGAAAAATGTTTTTGAAGTAGAAATGATATTTTCTTCAAGAATATAGTTCAAGTGTTTTATCGAAATTATTTTCCATCTAAGATAATATAGGGTTCTGTTTCTATCCCTATTATTACATGGATTTGATTATGTTGTGATGGAAATATTTTTATGAATTCCTTTATCATATATGAATTGTTTTATGATATCATGTTGTTTAAGAATCCCATTTTTGTTACATGGGTTATGCAATGATGTATGATTTATGATTTTGTGGCACACATAAGAATGGTATCATTATGAGATGGTTGGGACCTATATCTCCCTCCAATGCATTGGGTAAAGATTTTATATCTCATTAGATATACATGGATGGAATGGTAGGTTATACCAGTTCAGTGAAACAGGACTGAAACGAGGGTGACTCGGTTCAGAAAGGGACTTTGTCCACTAAGATAGTCTTGGCAATGAGTCTTGACTAACAAGAAATTATTCTCTATGATTATGTGTGTATGCCACAAAGTATAATGTTTTAAGCTATGATTATTGTGATTACATTTCACTGCCATGAGTTATTCTAGGTTATGAAATTATGATGTCTTTTACAGGTTAAGATTTCCAAAAGTTATGTGCTTATGTATATGATGTGATTGATATTTCTTTTGTTTACCCTTACTGAGCATTTGAGCTCACCCTTTCATGTTTTATTTTCCCCAGGATATAAGGAAAGGTTTTATTTATAAAAAAAGGAAGATATTTATGGGAGATGTTGAAGATCTTTCACCTGGATTATAAGATTATATTCCGAGTTTCCAAAGACACTAAACTATTACGATCCTTGTGTGTGTGTTTTTTTTATGTACTAAGTATTCCGCAAATGTAATGTAATGTCAATGTACGTCAAGATTCGGGTCTCTACAACATATATCTATTCCCAATGCCAACTGGTGCATTCAATAATGAAGGCCAGGGAATGGAGGACCGTCAGTCCAACCTTCGTGACTTTAGGGATGGAGTCCGGGGGCGCGAGTTGACTACAAACCTCTCAGCGAACTGCTCACCCTACACCGCTTCGCAAGGTAGTTACAGTGCATGCAGAGTATAACCCCAATGGTCTACATGGGAGTACACCACAAGGACCATACATCTGTGATGAGGAATATGTGTCTCATGTTCACATGAGTGGATTGGAAGATACAGAATGAACTTCTTCCACAAACAGCTATATAAGGGCTAGTGAAAGAATATGCCAAGAGATAGGAGGAAACTGATCAAGGGGAGATGTTGAAGCATATAACTGTCCACGCCATATACGGGGTACCTCATAAACCCCAAGGTCGGGTTCAGAATGTGGTAAGAACATCTTTTGGTAGTGGGGATAGTGTAACGACAAGGATTGCACCGATCGAGAGGCAGGCGATAGGGGCGACCCCAACAGTCCTAGATGAGAAAAGATAGTAAGAGGGGAGGCCACCTAGGGGGTTCTGTATGATGCCTAATTAGGCTATGGGGATGCGGCTATGGAAAATAGTAATCCATGAGGACGCTATTTTCTCGGAGGCCTTGGACATATGGGATGTAAACAGAAAATTATTCAATCCTTCCCATATGTGGAACCATTTGTACCATCTCAGAATGGATCTTTCGCGGATTGGTCATGCAAGCACCAGATTTTCAGCATCTCAAGTTGAAGGAAATCAATACATCACTCATATGGAGGAATTAGTGCATTATCGAGGTACCCTGCCTCCAATGACAGATTGGGTGAAAGTATTGCTCAATCAAATGGTCCCTACACAATTACCGACCGCTAAACTGAGGGAGAACTTCCCCCTATCAGAAAAATATAAAGGGTCCTCCTGGAGTGGAAGAGGCCAATATAGGGATCCCTTGAGAGGAAGGTGAGGTCAAAAACTTAGAGTTGGAAGATATTGAGGAGGCTCTTTAGGTAATACATAATCCATTTTCCTGTGATCCTTATTTAGGATGGTTAGGCCTTCTTAGCTATCATTTTACCTCTTCAAGAGGACCTCATATGTAAAACCCACTCCAACACAATTGTATATGGTGCTTCGGGTTCTCCACACGTGACAACTGCAATTACCGTTCCTAGTGGGGTCACGACACCCATGTTGGTTCTCCTGGAGTCTTTGGATTTACCAACCACATATTGGGGGGCCATGATTATAGATTCTGGCGACAACAGATTAGGGTCGAGACAGACTATTTGATCTCTCAATGTCTTTTTCACAGAATTTGTAACATTCTTCCATTATAATGGGAAAAATGGAATCTTTGTACTTTCACATACACATTTCATTAAATGGTGTGGGTCGTGTTATCAAGGATGGTCACGGCTCTTCGCGTTGCCATTCCTAAGATAATGTTGATGGTCGTGGAAACAGAAGCTCATACAGACCAAGACACAGTGCTCCCGATCACATGTGGGTCTCTCAGTATGATGGATCATAATTCCATTGAGGTGGAATCCGATGATGGGTATCAATTAGATGACATGAAACCTAACCAAACTAACTAGATGCCAGATTATGATCCTACTAAGGTTTTCCTAGATGCGTTCCCCACATGTGAACCTACCATCCCCAAGGACAGAGATGACATGGGTTTTGATGAAGAGGATTGTAAGGACATCCATCGTCGGTCATGGAATCTGATCAAGCACTTTATTGGGGAGATCCCACAAGCACAATGGATAGATAAGATGGGAAGGTTTATTTCTCTCCTATGAAAAATGTTTCCTAGAGGATTGGATGTCCATCTTCCTCACATACCCAACCCCGACATCATGGAATAGAAAATAAGTGAACATTACCAAGCCCTCATTGTGGGATGGAAGCAGGGGAAGTCTCTAAACATCAAGGGGATCCAAGATAATGAGCATGATATCCAATGGTTGAGGGTGTGGGAGAATGCGTATTTTTCTTTCAATGGAACACAATTGTGGATCATATCATGGATGAAGGCTCAGCTGGAAGAGGATGAAGAACAGATGAGGTGATCCTCTAAAGAGATGTCATTTATCCTAGCTGATGAGGATTAGGACTAGATCAAGGACGATGAAATATTCTCTATTTCCATCGAGGAGGACCAGGAGATCAACATGCAGAAGTGGATCCTAAATGCTACAATAGTGAGTGTTGAAGAGCTGGGACACTCCATTTAAGATGTCAACCCATCTATGGGAGGGGCCTATCCTTGGGTGTTGTAAATTGTGTTAAAACCTAAACATACTTTCATTCTTGGAATATTTATGTTGGTTTCATGAATGTATTACGTTATTTGTTTTGGTTTGTTGTATTTCCATCAGATTTTTGAAATATCTATTGATCAATCCCTAAGATCATTTGGGTTGTTCCCATTGTAAGAAAAAAAGGGATGACAACATCGTTATTTCACTTGAATATGAGAGTGAAATCTTGTATCCCATCATCTGTTGTCTCAACAACCAATCTATACCTCTGGGAAGAATGATGGAGGCCTGACTAGATAATGATGTTCCCAAAGATGTCGAATTTCAATTTTCCCAACATTCTCAAGTTCACGAGTGGGGTAACTCTAGGGGATTTTGAATCAATCCAAATAGTGGGGAGTGGACATTTCGAATCATGATACCCAAAATTCGGAACCATTTAGGGATGGCATGGCAATGCTGGATAAGTGTTTTCCATGTTTAAAACATAGTATCCCTCTTCTGTTAATTTTAAATGGGGATAATAAATGAGGGCTGACCACTAACCATGTTCGAAACATGGATCCTGACTACAAATGTAATCCATTAGTCTTCTATAACATTAGCCTAGGAAAGTAGGAAAGCCATAGTGAAAACATTATTTATGTTAGAGGGTTCCATCCGGTATGAAAAAGTATGGAGATCAAAATAAAAGGCATTAAAAGCGTTGATGGAGGAGTGATGGGTTGTTTGAATGGATTCAATCACTTTTGAAATTATGGCAACGTGATGAAAATAAATTAGGTTAGCACATCAGTATAATTAGGGATCCTACTCATTTCCAAAAAGGATCTCTCTGGTGAGAACCTGGAGTGGAACACAGTTTTACATCATGCTATTAACAACAATAGGCACGATGTTTAACGTCATACAATGAGGATGCTGTGAGGAATAGTTTAATGTCATATGACTTGGATGTCAGATATAGTTTTTAGGTCATAATTCATGAACCAAGGATAAATGTTTAATGTCATGATTCATGGTCTATAGGTCCCCAGTTTAAGGTTATAGATTTTGGACCCTAATAAGGGGTGAGGGGCCCAAAGTGTTAATGACACCCGGGCTGGGCCCAAGGAAAAATGCCTAGGTGTCACTATGTATCCTCTAAAGATCAGAATCAATCTAAATGTAGTTCTTGGGAAAAACGTGGTTAGAACCCAAGTATGGTGGGGGAAATACTCACTGGCGAGGAAGTTCACGCAACCCATAATTATCATGCTGCATCCTAAACATTTTTAGGGTAGGGATACAGTCTAAAGTCATGCATTGATGGCATGGGCATCCCAAAGGAAATGTGTGGGGAAGTAGATATCACGATGTGAATTATGAATGTAAGAGTCCACACCACACCATGTGTTCCTGATGAGATTCTTCAGACCCTAGACTGGTGGTGTCTTAACTTGGGGCTGGACCCGAGGGAAACTGCTTGGGAATTCTAATGTATCAAATGAGGATTGTAATCAAGACATATGTTGTTCAGGGGGATCCATGTAGTTTGTCATCAAATGATATGACGAAGAGTGGGGGGGGGGGAGTACGCGGTGAGGCTGTTATAGACTAGACATGAATGAGGACCAATGAAGTACATACGATGCCATGTATTCCCAATTGGATTCCTTATAAAATAGACAAGTTGTGGCCTAATCATGTGGCTAAACCCGAGGTAAAGTGCTCAAGCATTCCTACCTATCCCCTTAGTATGATAATAAATCCATTCATAGTTATTAGAGTGTAGTTTAACATCATGTGGGATAAATGGCATTTGTGGTTCAGATGCACCAGTACACATCCTACCAAATCCAATAATCCCATGTGAGTCATGATTGATGTGGGAAACAAGGAGTTGTTATGGGATATTCCAAGTATAGGGAGTCACACCGTAGGGGTAATGGGATGCCAGGTGACTGACATACAAATTATATTTACCTTCCTATAAAATGAAAATTGATTCATGATGGGGTAAAACTGAGTGTGCTGGAATTCCACTTAAACATAAAGAAGTGGAATGATGTGAACCATGGCCCCCAAGAACTAGATGACAATGAGGTTGGTCCGGAGATGGAGGATAATTAATTACTATGTTTGAAACACATAATCCATTTTTCATTTTCCTAGCATGGGGAAAGATAAATGAGTGTCGACTGTTAACCATGTTCGAAACATGAGACATGTCGTAAAATGCCTTCTGAGGTCTTATGGGGCGTTGTCCGAAGATAGTAGGTGAACAAATGTGGCATGAGACCAGGATGTAAAGGTTGTCCCTTTAGACATAGAAGAGGATGTAGATCTAAATAAAGGGATCCTGATGTGTGAAAAAAATGAGGAAATGTCCATGTGAAATCTGACACTTCGGGATCTACACCATGGAACATTTAAATAGGCCAATGAGATGTGTCATATAAAGGGAGTCATATCCCATTCAATTGATGAGGGTCTTGGGTGTAAAAAATAATAATATAAGGTCATAATTGGGACCCTTGTGATGTGACTTGGTAGAATGGAATGATTGAATGGTGGTGAACTAGAAAATCCTGATGTTGATAAGGACCAAAAAGGCCATCCATGTTATGAAACATTCCTAGGGCTGGACCGAAAGACTGAATGTGCAAACATTTCAACATATTCCATAATGATGCGAATCATTCCATAAATAGTTTTGTGGGAATATCATAGTTTATAGTTGTAGAACTCGGACCAAGTAACACCGAGACAAATGACACACATCGTATTATTATTGAAAAACACAACATTAACGAGGACCCAAGAGGTCCTCTAAAAACTGCTTTCTACTAATAGAGTTCGAGATGAGAGTTCTGGAAATAATTTAGGATTTGAGATACCTAGGGCCGGATCCAATGAAGAAATGTCTGGGAATTCCTTTGTATCCAATGAGGATGGGAATGAAGACACACATAGCTCTAGAGGTGGCATGGTAAGGTACCGATGCTGTGGGAAATACTATCATGAAGATCTATCCCATGCACCAAAAAAGCGGAATTTGATGGATCTTAATTTTTTATTGTGGATATTATTTTTTGTGAAGAAACAAATGATGGATCGGATCCCTCGGCCCAGCAATATTGTCCGCTCTGGCCCAGTTGCTATCCCAGGCCTCACGGCTTTAAAACGCGTTTCTGAGGGGAAGGTAGGCACGGGAATTTCAAGCACCCACCAATCTCCCTCCACAACCGATGTGGGATTGGTTACCGGGGCACAGGCGCCAACAATCCTGGCGGGGGCCCAACAATCCTGGGCCCAGGACACAACAATCCCGTGCCCAACAATCCTGGGCCCGAGACCAACCACCCTCTGATACCAATTGATGGATCGGATCCCTCGGCCCAGCAATATTGTCCGCTCTGGCCCAGTTGCTATCCCAGGCCTCACGGCTTTAAAACGCGTTGCTGAGGGGAAGGTAGGTACGGGAATTTCAAGCACCCACCAATCTCCCTCCACAACCGATGTGGGATTGGTTACCGGGGCACAGGCGCCAACAATCCTGGTGGGGTCCAACAATCCTGGGCCCAGGACACAACATCCCCCCCCCAAGCCCACACCGGTCCCGAGACCAACCACCCTTTGATACCAATTGATGGATCGGATCCCTCGGCCCAGCAATATTGTCCGCTCTGGCCCAGTTGCTATCCCAGGCCTCACGGCTTTAAAACGCGTTTCTGAGGGGAAGGTAGGCACGGGAATTTCAAGCACCCACCAATCTCCCTCCACAACCGATGTGGGATTGGTTACCGGGGCACAGGCGCCAACAATCCTGGCGGGGGCCCAACAATCCTGGGCCCAGGACACAACAACAAATATAGGATGTGGATTCCAAGCACCACTAAAGGAATCAAGCCATATACATGCCATGAAAAATGGAATGGTGGGAAACCCTTACCATACATGATTTCCCCTATAGTGAGGACACCCCAATTCTGTGTTTTTTTATAGTGTTACTAGGATGATAATGTCACAGTTTAGGGTTTCATGATAGAACCAACCGCTGCATTTTACTGTCGTGAAACTAAGAGGAAATGGTTTAAAGTCATGTGAGACCGGGTAGTGCGGTTTAATGTCATGAAACAAGGATTCATACAGAAGAATGAGGTTTTAGATGGAATACACAAGGAAGGATAAAGCTTACCCAATGTGATTGCGGATAGGGTCACACCACACCGCACACAACTCCAAAAGAGAAAACTCATGAAAAGGGGTATGAAAAGATCATTAGATACGGGGATGGACTGAAATAAGAAATGTCTAGGTGTTCCTATGTATCCCATGAGGATGGGAATCAAGGCATACGTATTTCGAGAATGATTCGTGTAGTTTAACTTCGTGCGATAAGAATGGTGGCTGGAGTGACAAGATCCATGACAGGGGATATACGTAATGTAGAAGTTGAAAATCTGACGCGAATGAGGGAATAAGTCCACATATGCCAAAGAACGCAATCCTATAATAGTAACGACCAAATGTCTGAAACTAAGATATAATCTGTAGATCTTGAGCTGGACCCATGGACAAAATATCTAGGCATTCATATATATCCCATAAGGATGGAATCAAGATGTATATATTTCTAGAATGATATGTGCAGTTTAACGTCATGCGATAAGAATGAGGGAAGATCTTAGTTTATAGACATAGATCTCTAACTGAAACATGTGAGACTCTTATAAGGAGTAAACCATGACCAAATCCAAAATCCAATGTGAGCCATGCTCAATGTGGGAAAAAAGGTAGTAGAAGGTCATCACAACACATGGAATAAAATTAAAGGGGAAATAGAATGGAACCTCGAATGACACCACACTGTGGATACATCTGGTTAACGTGAAAACATCCATTTAGGGATAACACTAAGAGTTTCAAAATTTCACTTGGAAATGATGGAGTGGAAGAGGATATGAATCACACAACAAATATTTAGGGATTAATGGGGGTGGTGTAACATTGTAGGTTAATTTTTTACCTTTTATTAAACACTACATAAATATCATTTGACTTGAATTGTGAAAAAAAGAGGTTCGACCACTGACCATATTCGCAATGGGTTACTTGAGTCCAATTTTTAATTGAAATCCTCGTGGAAATTTTCCCAATATGGTTGGAGGAAATGAGTCCTAGAATCCATTCCTTTACAGGGTCCCTTCAAATGTGAATGATGACGAAATCCCAAATAAATGGAAAACATGAAGCATATAAATGAATTAAATTATGTCTGTGTAGAATCTGACACTCTATCTTCTAAACTAGAGTGCTCCTAGGAACATTGGTGAATTACCAACAAGGGCCAAGGAGCCCAATATGAAAGCATATGACTTTAGAATATAAGCGAGGGATACCAGGATGAAGAGATCTCAAGGAGGAGGTACATGACGTGGCTATTAGAATCCCAATGTGAATGAGGACATAATCCAAGACCAAAAAACTTACTCCATCCCAGAGGACTCATTCCAAGGTGCCAGAATGATGAGGAGGTTCCATTGAAATGGGTTTGGACCCAAAGAAAACATTTCCAGGAATTCCTACATATCCCATGAGAATGGGAATCAAACCATATGTAGTTTTGAAAGGACAATGTATTTTAACATCGTGTCGTGAGGATGGAGGGAACATGCCCTTTTAAGAGGAATTTTCATGGTGTAGAGAATATCCCAACGTGAATGAGGTCATAAGACCACTTAATCCACACCATTCATAATTTCTAGAGGTACCTATAGTAAAGTGGCAAAGAGAAAGAATATATGAACTCATTATGAACTAGAAAATGAAATGCTCGGGCATTTATACGTATCCGATGAGTACGGTAACAAAGCCTTACGTAGTTATTAAAAATTTCATGCAGTTTAACTTAATGAGGCAAGGATGTGATAGACATTACTTTATGGTCCTAGAGCTTAGACCGTAGATGCCCAATTTAATGTCATGTGCAAGAAACAAAAGGGTGTAAAGGGTGAATCATCATGGCTGTCACTTGGGAGACCATAGAATGGAAATAATGAATGAGAAAATTTTCATACATTATTCGAAGCACAATATGCCTATCATGTGTCTAATTAAACGAATAAACAATTGAGCATCGACCACTTACCATATATGAAATGTGGGGCATGTGTCAAATTATCATTCAAAATAATTGGGGATGTTGGCCCGAGATGGTAGGAGAGCACTGAGACCTAGCATCCATGTCATTCAGGGAGTTCATTCATATGTGAAAGACAATGGTAACCCAAATAATGGGACTTGTAAAGCTTTTTAGTACACCTACATTTTAATTTCTTGTATAAATGATGATGGATGAAGGAGGGGCTTTTCAAGGGTATGTTTGTGCTATGTGAAAAAATAACCTGACATGAACGAAGACATGGAGTCCAAACCACACCACACAATCCTAAATGAGAACTTCCTCCAGGTGGCTGGAAAGGTCGAGGGACCTGAGGCAAGGCCATGAATGAAAGGTCGTAGGTAGTTTGTAGTTTATCCTCATGCAGGACGAGTGTTGTGTAGTTTTATATGATTCCTCCCTGATAGATCATATAGTTTAATGTTGTACGGTGAGGAAAGCGGTGGTCTTAGTTTTAGGTCATTGGGCCTGGATGTAATCATGTGACCCTTTATGTGGGTATGGAATTACTAAAGATTCTAAGCCCATGTGAGCAATTCTTGGAGTGGGAAACAAGGAATCAGATTAGTTTCTCCCCAGCAAAAACGGTGAAACAATGAAAGGAAGAGATCAGGTTGGGTCGATCCCAACAAAACTATCATTCATGGTTGAGGCACACTGATGTTCGAAGGGATACCAGGATATAAACAACCAATGCACCCAATATTTGGGACATATAAGTGTTGTGATAAATATGGAGGATGACGATTGAATTTTTTCAACCCACAAAATCCATATCATGTGACCTAGAATTTGAACACTAATTGATGGTCGACTACTAACCATATTCACAATGCAGTAATTACTTCAAATTTTCATCTAAAATCCTTGGGGATGTTGGAACATTAAGGTAGGAGGGCCCTAAGTCCCAACACACATGTTGTTTAGGGGTCCTTTTCGATTTGAATGTTTATAGATACTGAAATAATGGGGATGCGTGAATCGTGAATATGCAATTGTAGTTTAACATCATATGATAATGATGAAGTTGGTGAAGATCTATAATGAGTGGGATACATGGTATGATCATGATAAACCAGATGTTAATAATGGAAAACAAGTCCCACACCACACCCTATGTTTTGAGAAACATCTAGGCTGAGGGGCCGAACCTAAGGGGAGATCATGATGTTTGGTTCTAGGCCTATGGATGAACTTTTCGGGTGTTCCTACGTATCCCATGAGGGTTAGAATTAACCCATACATTGTTCTGAAAGGGCCATGCATTTTAAAATCGGGTGGTGAGGATGTGGGAGGATAGAATAATTAGAGGGGAACATGGTGTTATCATCGTAAACTTAACATAAATGGGGTCCACATAAGTATACACTAAACTATGTATGATCCTCCAAGAAAACTATTCCCATGGGGTAGTCAAAGAGAAGAATTTGGGGGATCGAATCTATAACAACGTTGCATTTATTTCACATGTAAAAATCATTTATAACATAAAACCTTCACATTATAAAACATAGAAGATCGAGAGGTATAGTGTCTTTTTGTATTAGGAACATTACATAAAAACTTAAAATATAATATGAAACATCTTATTGAAAACATCCTTTATAAGACCACTACATTCGCTTGTACATAGCATTGCATTGGATAACCTGAGGACATGCATAAGAAAAAGGTGAGCTATATAGCCCAATAAGGTAATTAACATGGAATAACATGAGGAATAAAATACATGTTAGAAAATAGGAATATCAATGGATCCCAAGAGAAACATGAACATATTGCATGATAAATAATGATAATCATAACATGGAGATGTCACAACAACATTTAACATGATATTAACATGAGCCAAGTCTCATTCCACATGGAGAATGATCAAACCATCATTGCTTGTGAAGCAAGAGTAAACCCTCATTTCACTTTAATTAGAATGGTTCAACACTCATTTCACATGACCTATCATGACACTATACTTTACCCAAAGCATTGGAGCACTATTAGGGTGCACCCTTCATAATCGATTCATTTCATGCATAAGTGTTCCACATAGAACATACGACAAGGATTCGTTAACATCATAATTTATTCCATGAATAAGAGATGTGGAATACATAATTGTGGGTCCTCAATCACCATGTACATGTGTATAAAGGTCAATATCCTTGATATAGAAGTGGGTATGGTATTCACTATACAATGATTTTGGCATGAAAATTTTGGTGTAATTTCGGCAACATAATGATGTCAAATAAAAATTCGTAAAATGGGTTGACGATAGTGAAAGGGGTATTTCATCATTTATAAATTAAATGAATAATAAGGGGTTCATGGGAAAGAATATACCAACATATGGAACGGAATTTATAAGAATAATATAAAATAATTGGAGGAATGTAAATGAAGAGAGAGAAATTCCTAACGGAATTTCGGCATGGTAACAGGTGTAAATGAGAGGCATTAATGAGAGAGAAACGGTATCTCATAATTCAAACATTAAGAGGGCAGTATGGGGGAGGTGTGAAATAATACCCCAACATTTGTAATTGTAAATAAAAGGGCATAACAACAAAATGAAAATTGGATAAGAATGAGAAAAGAATAAATCCATTACTTAGAAGTGTGATCCCAAAGTCTTGGAAGGGGCTTGAGAGAGGCTTCTTGGAATATTCTAGACAGAGGAGGGTAGAGGTTGGTCGATCTCCAAAGGCATTGAGTGAAGGGAAAGTGGGATATTGGGTGGGTTTATACAGGAATGGTGGGGGAATTATTTATTATTTAGGTTTGGGAAACCACAGATTAAACTAATCTAAATCACAAACTAGACCATGGTTATTGCTAATGGTTTTTTCCAAAGGGGAGTGGAAAAAATATTTTATAAGTCCAATGGCCTAACTTCTTAATATAATTGGGTTGCTCATATGGTGGTGGGTCACACTCAAAAGGAAAAAATTTAGAAAGATAAAATGTTTTATAAATCTTGAAGGGTCCACTATGCCTTTGTAAAATAAATAAAACAAAACTAAAATCATATTATTTTAGTGGTAAAACATATATTTTCCAAACAATGTATATTAATACATCACTATTGGTTCATTATGATGTCATAAAACACATTATATATTTAAATGGTATTTATTTTTTATCCAAAAATATATCTTTCTTAGATAATTAAGAAAAATAAACCATTAGATAATTTCAACATCCTGATTTCAAAAATAATATTAATTTTATCCGAATAATTTTCTAAATTTGTAAATTTTCACTTTTAAAATAAAATTGGACATTAATCGAAAATCTGTGGGATTTGATAAAACATCTTTCAAACCATTATAAAAATAACAATTGTATTCATATAAATTATACAATCATTTATACATAATAAAAATTAATTTAAAAATAATATACATTATTGATATATTATTTAAATCAAAAATTCCATTAATTTATTAAAATATATTTCTTAGTTTAATATTAACTAAAAATACTATTTGTGATTTAAAAACTATTTACAAAGTAACAATAATAAAATTAATGTATTTTATTTATTATATAAAAAATAATGCACATAATCATTGTGATAATGTCTTGTTACATAACCCCTTATAACAGTAACATAAGACCAAATTGTAAGGTGTGCGATGATGAGAGACTCTTGGGGTGGCTCAGATAACATTTCTTGAGTGGTAATCTTTATCAACATCCACTTCTCCCATAGGCGGTTCTTCTCAAGCATAACATATTCATGCTCATCTTGGGATTGGTCAAGAGTGAATCAAAATGACTCCACATCCTTTGTGAGCACTGTAAATGAGCATCATATGGGTCAAGCCTATGGACGAGGTTATCACTTCATTTTTTTGAGTTAATTGGATTTGTTAGAGCCCCATATTTATACCAATCATATGATCATTTTTCCACGACTATATTAGCAACAGACACAATTATTATCGATATTTTAAAATCCAATAACATAAAACCAAGGAAGTTCATATGTAATATAACTATATTACATTATAAGATATTTAAATATATTTAAGAGGAATTTTCATTAATAAATGTTTGGGTTATTAGAATCTTCTCCCCATATGAAATTTCCACCTTGAAAATTTCTTTTTCCCACACTAAAACATATTCGGGTAACTCTCCTTCATCACTTCCCTTGATTCATACATTGCTTCTTCAAACTTGTGGTTCACCACAACACCTTGACAAGGGGAATTGTCTTATTTCGTAGATCTTTTTCTATAAAATCAATGATTATAACTGGTTGCTTCTCGTAAAAAAAAAATCCTCTAACTATACTACCCATGAAGAGATTACATGTGAAGGGACTGGTATGTACTTCCTTAATATGTATACATGAATGAAATCATGTAAATTGTCCATGGTAGTTGGAAGTCCTGGTCGATAGGCCACTACCCCGACATGATCTAAAATCTTAATGAGGCTGATGTACCTCAGACTTAACTTCACTTAAATTCCAAATCTCATGACCTTATTCCACAAAAAGATGCATAATATACCACGTATCCAACATTGAAATCAACATCTCCTTGATGGTTATCCGCATAACTCTTCTGTCAAATTTGGGCTGCCTTGATATGCTGCTAAATGGTTTTCACTGTCTCCACCATTTCCTCGACCATTTTAGGTCCTAACAGCTTACGCTCACCAAAATCATCCCTACATGCCGATGTTCTATACCCTTTCCAATAAAAGTCTTCATATGGTTTATTCAAATTCTCTAGGGGAAACTATTATTTTAGGGTAATTCAATCAGTGGAAGATGTTGGTCTTATCCACCTTTAAAATCTATAGAATATGATCTTAACATTTCTTCCAGTGTCTAAATAGTTCTCTCATATTTCTTATATTTTATAAGAGGATTTCCTGTACTGAAGATCTACTAAGTAATTATAGCTTGTAGGATACTTTTTTAGAACATATAGGTGAATCTAAAATCATGATTGGATACAATATATAGTTGTAATCCATGCATTTTTACCACTTATTTGATGTAAACCCATGAAATTTGATCCAATAAGAAGTCATCTCGAATCACATTAAAGAGATATTTCTATATAAGACAATCCACCATGACCCATATAGCATTGTTTCTTCTTGATATCCTTGGAAGTCTAGTGAAAAAGTTCCTGGTAATATTGTACCACTTCTATGATCGCATGGGTAGTTTTTGCATTATCCCCTTAGACGTTTCCTCTTAGACTTCACTTGCTGACATACCAGACACTTTGATTTATATTCAACAATCTCCCTCTTCAAATTGTCCCACCAAAAATATTCTCGGTGATCTTGATACATCTTTCTACTCCCCATGTGAATAGAGAAATTTGAACTCTATTCATCATCAAAATTTTCTTTCTTAAGCTCCAGATAGGATGGAACACATAGTATTTTCCCAAATCACACAATTCCTTCTTCATTGAAAATGAACTCTAAGGATTTCAATTTTCGATAGCTTCCACTTTCTTCAGAATTCCCACATCATCCTTTTGAGAATCAATTATCTTTTCCAAAAGATATTGTTGAGCAATCATTTTTGAATGGGTTGATGATGTTCCCTTATTTATGATTCCCATATACATCTTCATCAAATCGATGAAGATTGGATCCTTTTCAATTCTCATCATTGATGGAATTTCTTGGTCATTTCTACTTAGATCATCTTCCACCATATTTTTCTAACAAGGATGATAGTGTATTGAGAAGTCATAATTCGTGATGAGTTATATCTATCTACATTGGCGCATATTAAGATTTTTTTGTGTGAATATATATTTGAGACTCTTATGACCGGTATATATCTCAAACTTCTCTCAAAAAAGGTAACGCTGCTAAATTCACAACGCAAAGATCACAACTTCCGACTCTAGATCATGCATGAGATAGTTTTGATCATGGATTTTCTGGTGCCTTGAGGCGTAGGCAATCACTTTATTATTTCGCATCAACACACAACCTATACCCTTCTTCAATGTATCACTAAATATCACAAAAAATTATCCACTCGTGGGTAATATGAGCACAGTCACAGTGATATGCCTCCTTTTCAAGTCCACAAGTCATTCTTCTCATTCATCACTCCATGAAAACTTGACTCCCTTCTTAGTTAGCTTGGTATGAGGTTTTGACAATAATGAGAAATTCCTCAATAATCGGTGATAATATCTATCTAACCCCAAGAAGCTATGAATATCTTTTACCGATGTTGGCCTTGGACATTCCTCTATTGCAGCTGTTTTCAAGGGATCCATAGATATTCGATTTCTTGTAATGATATTTCCCATGAATGAGACCTCCTTTAACATGAAATCAAACTTGTTGTACTTTTCATAGAGATTTTCCTTTCACAAGATTTCTTGTAATATTCTTATATTCTCCTCATGATCCTCCTTGGTTTTGAAGTATATTAGAATATAATCTATAAATACTACCATAAATTTGTCATGGTAATCTAAAAAGTCTATATTCATCAAGTCTATGAAGGTTTTTGTATCATTAGTGAGTCCGAAGGTCATTACTATGAATTCATAGTGCATGTATCTTGTAAAAAAATCAATCTTGGGGATATCTTTCTTCTTCTCCCTTACTTGATAATATCCTGACCAAAAATATTCCATAGATATGTATTGTGCTGCACACAGCTTATCGAACAAGTCATTAATTCATGTTAGAGGATACTTGTTTTTTATCGTGATTTTTTAATCTCATGATAATTGATGAAAAGGAATATTGACCCATCATTCTTCTTGATGAAGAGGACTGGTGCACCCCTTGCTGAATCACTTGGGCATATAAACCCTTTACCCAGATTCTCCTGTAGTTTTTTCAGCTCTTTAATCTCTACAATAGATATTATATACGAGTTCTTGGATATTGGCAACAACCCAGGTATAATATCAATTAAGAATTCAACATCACTTCTAAGAGGAAGAACATGCAATTCCTTGGGATTCACTTCTGCGAATTCCCTCACAATAGGCATGTATTCTTGGGATGGTTGCCTCCTTAGACTCAATCATTTGATCCAGATATGCATGCTCATAGGGAAGTAATAATAATTCTTGTGATGATGGTGCTAAAGATGATTTATCTTCTTCCTTGCACTTGTATAGAATCAGGGTCGTTTCTCCAAATGGATTGTCATTTCCCTCTCATGGAAATTTATGTTGGCTCTATATAAGGAAATACATTCCTTGCAGAGAATTGTATCAAATTCCATCAAAGGTAGTATGATGAGGACCTCTGGGAAGTTCAATCCACCGATTATGACAGGGGAGGAGATATATTCATGGGATGTAATCATTTCCCCATTTTCCATACTCACCAACATCTTTTCATCCATGAATTTTAGTTGTGTTGGGATTTTTCTACTAATAATTTGGGATAAAAAATATTGCGTAGAGCCAAAATCAAAAAGTACATTCACTATTTGTGAATGAATGACTAGAGTACCAGTCACCATTTCATTGTCAGGGTTCACTTTGGCAGTAGTGATTGCTAAATCTCACCCTTTCTTCATTGGAGGTTTTTGGTTTCCTCTAAAAATCCTTGGCTTAGGGAACTAACTTACCAGATGCCCTGGTTCTTTTCAGTTGAAGCAATGAACAATGCGCTGAGAGTCAAACAAAGCATTCCTCTCTTCTGTCACAGCCGTGGGATTTTTTATCAGCAGTTAACTGCTATGTTCCCTTCTCTTCGACGCCTAAAGAATTTCCTCATCCCCTCCATGCAATTTACAGGGTGATTATTTCCACACCTTTGGCAAGTGGGGTGCTGTATTTTTAAATCACCGTTGGATTTATCCATCAGACCCCAAGAATTGAATTCCTCCTTATGCTTCGTATCCCCATGATACCCCTGATATTCTTCAATCTCCATTCCATCCTTGGGGGCACATCAGAAAATTTCCTAATAGTTGTTGAAGTCACAGATCGCAATGGCTATCTTCATTATAGGTTTTAGCCCGCCATAAAAGTCATCAACCATGCATTCAGGGGTAACGATAATGCCGAATGTGTATTGTGCGATCCTTGAGATATTTTCCTTATACGCATAAATTGATTTTTCATCATTTTTCATTAGGGAAAGGAAGTCCATTTCTACCATAAGCCACAAGGTGTGAGCAATATATTTATTGAAAAACATTTTCTGGGAAATCTCTCATTACAATGCCTAGATATAGTATTTTTGACTTGTATTTTTTATCGATGTACAATAATTATCAGCTTCACCCTCCAAATGATAAGCATCCAAGAGAACCTTCATTGTTCAGAACATATAAGGATGAAGAAGATATTTTCAATTAAGTTGATCCATTGTTCGGCGATTGAGGGATCATATGATCCATTAAAATTAGGAGGCCTTGGTCTCATGGAGCCCTCAATAGTGACTTTCTCTTTCTTATGGGGTTTGTACATTCCTCTTGACCCATGTTTTTATTCAAATCAGGAGTTTACATGGAGAGTATCATGAAAAAGTTTGTTATTCCTGCTCCGGTCGGATTGGACATCTAACTTGAACTATCATTACATTGATCGTCGCATAGGTTGTTAGCTTGTGTCCTTATATTATTGTCCATTGTATTGAATAAAGGGATGGTTATTTTAACACATAATGGGTAATCCAAGTACAAAAAGCATTACTTATAAATAACCTATATTTTATTAACTTCTGAATATGTAGGCTACAATCTATGTTATCCATGATCTACTTTCCAACAAATATTCTTATGGGTATTTTGTATTCCCTTAATAATAGATCATATTATGTTTATGAATTTACCAAAGCATATCCCCCAGGAGTGTCACAACAAATAATGAAACAAGGCCCGTTGTTGTGTACCAGGATACCCTAGGTCAAGCCTGAAACTCCTTGTTAGAGTTTTCACTCTTATGTATATAAGTTCCAGAGCTGCCACTGCATGCTCGTATCCAGATAGTGTTGTATTTTCTTGATAAACCACTTAATCAATACTCACCAAAATTTAGGCATATTTTTTTACTATACATAGACATTTCCCAATGGCTCCACTATGGTTTTCTTATCCTAATCCCAATAATAACTTAACCTATACTATAATACCAACTACAACATACATGCTTTTATTTAACACATAAATATAAGATATTAAATAAAACCATCACGTGATACAAATTATAAGATCGAGGGGCTTAGTTTCATTAGGTATTAAGAAAATTACATAACAACTTAAAATATAAAACACAACATCTTTTGGAAAACTTTATTTATAGGACAACTACATTCCATCGTACAAAGCATTGTATTGGATAACTTGAGGACATGAATATGAAATGGGTGTGATATATAGCCCAGTAAGGGAATAAAAATTGAATAATATGAGGATTATGATACATGTTAGACAATAGTAATACTAATAGAGCATAATATAAACATGAACATAAAGGCATGATAATGCATGATATTCAGAACATGGATATGTGGCAACAATATCGAACATGATATTAACAAGATCCAAGGCTCATTGCACAAGGAGCATGAGAAGATCCTCAATGCCCATGAAGCATTAGAAAACCCATATTGCACTTGAAATAGAATTATTCAACACTCATTGAACATGACGTATAATTTTACCATACATTACCCAATGCATTGGAGTGCTATTAGGGTGCACCCTTCATAATCATTTCATTTCATGCATAAGTGTGCCACATAGATCGTATAAAATGGATTTATTAACATAATAATTCCTTCCATGACTAAGAGATGTGGAATACATAAATTTTAGTCTTCAATAAACATGTACTTGTTCATAATGGTGAATACCATTGATAGAGGAGTGTGTATGGTATTCACTACACAATGATTTTCGCATGTAAATTTTGGTGTAATTTCAACAGCATAACGATGTCAAATAGAAATTAGTAAATTTTGTTGATGAGAGTGAAAGGAGTATCTCATAATTTATAAATTAAATGGAGGGTAACGGGATTATGGGACATAATATACAAACATATGGAATGGATTTTATTTTCATAATATAAAATAATTTCATGAATGTAAATGAGGAGAGATAAATTCATTAAGAAATTTTGGCATGGTAATGGGTGTAAATGGGAGGTATTAATGAGAGTGAAAAAGGTTCTCTCATCATCCAAACATTAAAAGGTAAATATGGGAGAGGTGAAAAAGCATACACAATCATTTTTAATTGAAAATAAAAGGGGAAAACAACATAATAAAAGTTGGACAAAAATGAGAAAGAATAAATACCTAACATGGAAGTGTGATCCCAAAGGCATGGGTGGGGCTTGAGATAGGCACAGTAGGAGTATTATATAGACAAGAGGTCAGTGGTTGGTGGATATTCAAAAGTCTTTGAGTGAAGGGGAAGTGGGAGCATGGGTGGGTTTGAATAGGAATGGAGAGAAATTCTTTATTATTTAGGTTTGGGACGCCACACATTAAACTAATCAAAACCATAAACCATCCCATGGTCTTTTCAAATTGTTATTTACAAAGGGGAGTGGAAAAAAATATTTTATAAGTAAAATGTCCGAACATCTTAAAATCATATGGTTTTTTTTCTGGAGGTGAGTCACACTCTCATCGAAAACAATTTAAAAAGCTAAAATGATTCATTAGTTTTGAAGGGTCCACTAAGGCTTGGTAAAATAAATCAAAAAAACCTAAAATCAAGTTAATTTAATGGTAAAACATATATTGGCCGAACATAGTATATTATTACATCACTATTGGGTCATTATGATGTCATAAAACACAATATAAATTTAAATGGTATTTAATTTTTACTCAAAAAATCAAATGTCTCAGAATATTATGAAAAATTAATCTCTGGATAATTTTGACATCTTGAACCCAAAAATAATATAAATTTTATCCAAATAATTTTCCAAATGGGCGAATTTTGACTTTTAAAATTAAAACTGAGATTTTTAAAAAAATCATGAGTTTTGACAAAAACAGATTTAAATACTTAATAAAAATTACAATTTTATTCATAAAAATTATACGATCATTTATACATAATAAAAAGAAATATAATATTCATAATAATTTATTAAAATAATATATAATTAAATTAATCCATTAATTTAATTAAAATATAATTCTTAGATGAAGATTAAATGATAATACTCTTTATGCTTTGAAAACTATTTACAAAGAAACAGTTATTATATGAATGTGTATTCATTATTATATACAAAAATATTACAAAAAATCATAGTGATATGTCTTGTTACATAACCCCTTATAACACCCACATTAGACCGAAGGGTAAGGTGTGCGATGGTGACATACTCTTTGGGTGGCTCAGATAAAATCGCTCATGTGGTAATCTCTATAGTCTTCCACTTCTCCCATAGATGGTTCCATTGACGATTAAAAAATTCTTGCTCAGATTGGGCTTGGTCAAGATCAAATCTCAATGATATCACCTCCTTTCCGAGTTCCAACAAATGGGCTACGAATGGGGAAAGTCTACTGGTTGAGGCCGTCACTTCCTTTTTCTGAGTTAATTGAACTTGATAAAGCTCTATATTTATAAATATTATGTGAGCAATATTCAACAACTATATTAGAAATAGTCACAATTCTTATCAGTGTTTTAAAATCCAGAAATATAAAACCAAGAAAGTGCATAGTTTATATAACCATATTATATAATAAGACATTTAATTAGATTATGAAGAATTTTCATTAATAAAATTTTGAGTCATTACAGAATATAAGATGAAGCATTTGAAAGTTCTTGAGAGGCTATGCTGTTTAAATTTATGTGATGAGGATGTAGGTATATCTTAGTTTAAATTTTTAGAGATTGAACCATTTTTAAAAATGAGAAAAGGAAAAATTTCTTATTGAATTATTTGGTTATCTTGTTCTGATCCATCTCTAGGTTGTGCAGTGCATAAAGCCTATTCTCATTTAGTTCATCTAGTTCAGCCAGATGGATTTTGGCTACATTATCCTTTGTCTTTTGATCATAGATAGCTGTGCACAATTAAGTTAACTAAATTATTATGGGAAGGACAATCTTTATTCTATACACCAGGGATTATGGGTCACCTGATTGGAATTAAGAGTCATCGTCTGATAAGCCCAGAGAGGGTTGTGGATTTTATCTGGACAACTCTTCTTATTCTGACCAAACATCTTCTACAAAAATAATATATAGGGTTTTGTTAGATTCCTCAGTTGTCCCATTTTCTTCCACATGATAGTTGGATGTATGGTTAGAAAGGGTATTGTACTTTCCATACAATGTATTCAGTTTAGTTTACCTGGTGTTGGTGCTATTATCAATGAGGATGGCATGAGGGACTCAGAATTGGTTGATTATATTGGAGTTCACAAATTCAATGATAGAACGAGCCTTGACCTCCATGAGATTAAATTACTCCTCCCGCTATGAAATGAAATCCGTAATGGTTAGGATGACCTCAAATTGGTGAGCTGTTGTCGGTGGATAGGGTCCCATGACATAGAGTCCCATGAATGCAAAGGTGCAAGAGTAATTGGAAGTGTAGAGAGGATATGGAAACAAATTCATAAAATTATGATGGATTTGGCATGCATGAAACCTCTTGGAAAAATATATACAGTCAGGGATCATAGAGGGATTGAATTACCCTAACTGATGAATCTAGTGATAAATCATCGATCCTTTCTGATGAGATCAACCCAAACCGACATGAAATTCTTGCATGACATGGGGGACCTCATTCCCTTGAAAAAACCTGAGGAGAATCCCATAAAACCCATTCTTATAGAGAATATTCTCAAGGTTGTGGACACTTTGAAGGGTAAACCTTAATGCATAATGACAGATTCATTCAGGATTAGCTCGATCTATTGGGATGTTCCTGTATTAGAGATACTCGATAAAGGGGATCATTCAGTTAGGAGCCACTTCCAACAACTTGTTAGGTGGACCTGGGGTCCTGACATGGAGGAACCAATGGTAAGGTGGCTTACCTCCAATTTATCATCATCACCTGGAGTAACAGGAGTGATGATTCTACGATGTGCGAAATGAATAATCAAATCATCCTGGTCATCCTCTACAAGAGATGCATCTAGGTTGGCCAAGGAATCAGTTTGAAATTTATGTGAACTAGGGAAATGAGAAACTTCTGGACGAGATGGGAACTGGGCCATCAGTTGGCCGATACATTCTAATAGTTGTACGAGCTCCATCTTCTTGACGATGTAGTGACTGTTGATCTTCTTGATGACTAGCTCAGATTCCTCTTTCACATTAATGTGGGGAACATCGATATTGAGAGCTATCTCGAGAATAATTATGAGAGCATAATATTTTGCCTCATTATTGGTATAGACTTCTGATAATAGGGATGAATATGGAATAAGATCACGCACTGACATGATAAAGATGATACCCAGGCCCACTCTAATGATTCATGGATCATTGAGTCTTCTTCCAGCGAGGCTTTTGGAAGCTCTAAAAAATTAATTCGCCAACATGGAATGGATTGATCTACTGGGATAATTGCCTCATTTGGGAAATCATGATCTAGAGACCAGTCTTCAGGATATGGATGCATAGAAAAGAAGCCTTCCAATGCTTTTCCTTTCACAGCCTTCTGGGGGAAAAACATTATGTCGAACAACAAGAGGATCCCTTCCCATCGAATTAGATGACCTATCAATATGGGGAGATTCAGAATGTACTTCAGTAGATCCACTGTGGACACTAGATATATCTCATGGTGCAACCGGTAGTTTCACAAATTCTAAAATATGAATATTAGTTAAAAGAGATCTCTTTTCTATAAGGGAGTATATGTTCTCTGTATCCGGGATCTTGCAGCTATGATAGTATAAATTTTACTTAGTTCCCTCATTGTTTGTGTGGCTGTGAAGAGCACTAAGATACAATTCCAGAGCAGTCACATAAAGAACCAATGACATTCGAGAAATATGTGGTATCAGAACGAATGGATGTAACATGCACTTATTTATCTCTCCAAAAATTAGTCTAACACTCCTCATCCCACTGATAATTGGCACTTGTATTCATGAGCTGTGAAAAGAGATTACACTAACTAGATAGATTTTTTATGAATCTGCATATATAGGCTAAGTGGCCTTGGATTCCTCAGTGCTCTTGAATGTAGCATGGAGGAGACATCAGACTGTTGTCCTTGATCTTCCCTGCATCAATCTCGATGCCACTATATCTGACAATGAAGCAAAGAAAATTTCTGGAGGTGACCCTGATTACGAATTTCAATAGGTTTATCATCAGATGGCAGGAACGAAGGAATAAAAACACTTTCTCAAGATCATTGATATGAAATTGGTGATTGAAAGATTTAACCACCAGATCATCAATGTCGAATTTCTCCAATGCCCTTAGGATCAGATTAAATATGTGATTCATGGAATAATGAATGTTTGAGACACATTATTTAGGACAAATGGAATAACCTAGTACCATAAATTACCTTTTGGTGCCCTGAAAGTGGTATAATACTCATCCTTAGGGGTCATTCTAATTTGGTTATAACTTGAATACCCATCCATGAAGGAGGGGCCTGGAAACTAGAAGTGGCTGAAATCCATAGTTTCATCCCAGGAATGGGAAATTATCCTTTGGATAGATGATAGTTGATATCCAGGAATTTGATGAAGACTCCGATTTTTCCATTCTTCTTTTTGACTGTTACAATGTTATCTAACAATCTGAGGTACTGTACCTACTTCACAATGTTGGATCTAATGATATTTTCAACCTCAACCTCGACTTTGGCAATGTGATAAGGGTCCATCTATCTTGGAGGTTGTTTAAACCTGTGATGATTTGCTACAACAGAGTGGTGGTGGATGGAGATCTAGTGATCTAGTCATGGAATCCCTTAATAACTTCAAGAAAATACATCAAAATCATGCTTCATGAAATCTATGTATAGGTGTTCCACATTGATAGGTATAGTAGTGCAGATCAATGAGGGTTTCTGGTCCCTCTCTTTAATGAGGTTCACCAGTACCTATTCATCGACCATGGTAGAGACACCCTCTGCGAAAGTTGGATGAGAATAATCTAAATAATATTCAACATCCTCATAGTGGGAATCATTTACAAGGGGATTCTCTTTTGAGTCAACTGATCCTGACAGGACTCTCGTGCTAGCCTGAGCAGTAGTGGATACCTCATTGGGGGGGTTCCTGTCCTGCTGAAACCATAGTGATGAAATCTATCGACCTGATCCCATATCACCTTCTACCCAAGCACACACAGTTGATGATATCAAAGAAATAATGGCGTGTTATCTGGAGCCATTTTATCCCAGCCTTGTAAAATAGACAAGTATGTCATATTTTTGTTTCCATGGGGTGAACATCCTGATAACTTATAGGGCTAAGGGGATTTAGGATCACTCGATCCTGATTTGTATAGGAATACAATGTGATCTTCCATTTCCCCTTAGACCTATGATCATGCATCAAAAACATTACAGAGACAATAATTAATTACCATATGTCTAGTGTGATGAACTACAATTGGTGGATCAAAAAAATGTAGGCATTATATAGGTCTATCCATGGGTCAGTCCCAGTTGTAGTGTGTTCAACCTCGATAGCATGTATCTAATTTTCCTTGCTCTGGTTATTGTCAAGATCTAGGAAGATGGATTCACAAGATGCAAAGGAATACACATCATCTTGGAGTACACCTACTCAACCATTAAGGTATTACTTTAGGCATTGGTGACATGAAGAAGGTACCTCCACGTGGAAGTGGAGCCAAAGCCTACCCATCAATGCATTTTAAGTGGTGTCTTGTGAGACAACCATGAACTCGGTGTAGGAAACTAGGCCACCAAAATGGTTATTTATGTAGATAATTCCAAGTTTTGTATGTTCTGTCCTATCATAACATTGAATTTTCAGGTCAGAGGGAATGATATTAGCCTCAGATAGCCACAACTTTAGGAGTGTCTAGGTTGGGATAAGGTTGATCCTTGACCCTGTGTCAACAAGACAACAGTGAAACTACACTCCATTGAAATGGCCAGTGATGTAAAATTGGAGGATATGAAAATGTATGGGAGAACCTTCATATTCTACAGAGAATGAGATAATTTCCCGACATTCAGCATTGTAGGATTCTTCAACATAGAAGGCTTCTATACCAGCTACCACTATTTCAAACTAAATGGGGATTCATAATGCCATGGAAAGTGATTCACCCATATCTACTGATTGGATAAGAGACACTAGGATATATAGTTTTGTATGAATTATGGAAGGATTCTTAATAATATCATACTTTTATTCCAAATGATCTTACCATGATTCAATGTTTTATTTCACCATTATACATATGTTTTAAACTGGTTTTGTATTGAAAATAACAAGCATAATAACAAATTTCAGTCCATATTTGATTATATAATTTTGTATTTAAAAATTTTTAAAGGTAAATGTTACTTTATTGATAATTATATTGTAGGTGGAGGTGATTTGGAGGGCCCACGATGAAGTCTAAGAAAATTTGGGCCAATCTGCACATGATCCAAGAACAGAAATGAACTAATCCACATACTTCTACTATACTATGTGTCCAAATGGGAAGAAAATTTGTGGTATGATCCAATATATAATGGGATACATTTCATATGAATAATTCCAATCCCCATTAAGACTCTAATAATCCCATCATAACTTATCTTTCCTAGGAATCAAGTCTGCACACAAGGCAAATGTGGGGTTATGTATTTTATTCATATCTCCAGCTATGGTTGTCCAAATGGAGAAAAACATTTAGTGGATATAGTACTGATGTTGGGATACAACTTTATCAATTTTTCAAATTTAATATTCAATGTTCTAGGAGCTGAAAACAATGAGACAATTGGTTTCAGTCAATTAGTGTGCCCAAAACTCCTTTCAATTTGCCTATAAAAACACCATGTGAACCTCATTTAGGATATCGACCAAGAGGCTAGGTGATGCCATTTTGGATTCCCAATGGTGTCTCCACATCATTCCTAAATGTTCCAGAGGCTATGAGATGTTCTACTTCATCATCATCTTCCTCATCCCCTCCCATGGGGTGTTAAACCCCTTGAGATTACCCAGGGTGGAAGGAGATGTAATCCTAAGCTTCAAACATGTATTATTTGGAATGATCTTTTTAATTATAGGTTTTATGTTATTTATATTCATCATATATTTTTATTTAATAGATTTTTTGTAATGGTAAGTTATTCTCAAACTAAAATGATCATTTTTGGGGGTATCCTTTCATGTGACGTTTCACACAACATTCATCCATTTTCCTCCCTCATTCAATTGCGGTGTTGGTGTGGTTTATGTTCGTCAATTGAAATAAAATTTTAAATTTCAAGGAAATTAAATTTATTTCAAGGTATCACAACTAAATAAATTAAAACCTTGACATCACATCGAGTTCTTCATGTGTTTTCTCGGTGAGTTTCAGTAATGAAGTCGAACACAAATCTCCCAATCATCGGCGGTGTATGGTGAATCATTTTGTTCTTCGATTGAACCCCTAGTGGTATCCTAGTATAATCTTATTAACATTATGGTAATTGGTGTTACAAACCAGGTATTAAATTATATATACCCTTTCTCTTGAGGTGATTAAGGATGAGCATCACGATACTCCACTAGGTTGATCATGTTTAATTAATCTTGTTCATTTCTACCTTATTTTATCATTTTAGTTTTTCAATTGTAATTTTTAATTATCAATCCCCATGTTTTATTAAATCACAATACTCTTATATCTTCATAGTAAAACCATTAATTTTAATTAATGATCTATGTATTTTTCGAGTGATGACCTAGGGTTGTTTCAATATTGCAGAAATTCTAGAAAAAACTAAACAACTAATTTGACACGTTCGACAATGAGATCATTTTTTGGCACTATTTCTGGGGATCTAATTTTATATTATCCCTTTATTAACTTTTATTTATTTATTTCTCATATTAATTAATATTCCTTTAAATACCCCACCCCCATTTGATTGTTTTGGATTTGATTTTCTTTTTCTATTTATGGTTGTTTTTGTGTGTTTTCTCTCTCTCTATCTCTGTGTCTCTCTTCTTCTTCTATATCTCTCTCTATATAATTCTGTATTATAACATTATATTCTCCTTTCACCCTTTTTATGTTATTTTATCACTATTAAATCATAAAAAATTTCTTCAAAACTTATTTGCATGACCCGATCAGAAAAAGAAAAACTGCTTGAATTTGACCCTGAAATTGAAAAGACGGTTCACTCACAAATCAGAGAATCTAGGGTAGGTCAATCATGTAACAATGAAGAACCTCTTTTGGAAACACTATTGGTACTAATCCACTCAAAATATCAACCCAATTAAACCCCAGGAATCATGGATTCAAATAACCTAACTTTAAAAGAACTGACCACCCCAGATGTGGAGTACTAACACGCGTACAACCAATATTCTGACGAAGCAGCAAACATTTATTTGAAATTATTCCTCATCAACCTTCTTTCTAAATTCCATGGTATTATCGGTTAGGAACCTCATAAAAAAATTAGGTATTTTCACAAAGTGTGCCCCACCATGAAACCCCAAAATGAGTCTGAGGACCTAATTAAGTTTAGGGCCTTCCCTTTCTACCCTGATGGTGTATCTAAAGATTGGATATACTATTTTACTACCACAATTTGGTACTGTAATGACCTGAAAATACTCTTTTTAGATAATTTCTTCCCTGGCTTCCGAAATTCATCAATTAAAAATGTAATTTGTGGCATTGGGAAATCACAAGGAGCGACCCTTCATGAATACTGGGAGATATTCAGATGACATTGCTCAAGCTACCCCCACCACCAGATTAGTGTAAAACTATTAATACAATATATTATGGGGGAATTATCCCCATGTATCATGGAATGATTGATGAAATAGATGGTGGTGACTTTGGGGATAAAACTCCTTCCACCGCACCAGACATAAAACCCAATATGGCTCAAAATGTACAACAATTTGGTACACATGTTATTGCACCAAACATTGGAGTTCATGAGGTAAGTCATTCATCACTAGAAAAAAATTTATATAGCATGCTTGATGAGATGAATACCCATCTACAACTACTAGCTCGTGAACATGGTAACACACAATCTCCTCCGGTTCTATTACATTATGGTATTTGTTCAGACAATAATACTTATTATGACCAGTGCCCACATCTTCAATATTCATCTGAGTCTTGTGCAGCCATGTTCCCAGGGTTTCCATTCCAACAAGAACCTCCCTTAAAGAATGAACAATTGAGGCTAAATCCAAACCCCGGGTGGAAAGCACAACCCCATTACCGAAAAGAAGGAAACTCCAGCTACCCCAAGTTGAATTGGTATAAAAAAGGCCAAGTTATTCAACGATTTTATCCGTCAAATTTTCAAAACAGTCATCCTCCTCCTCCCAAATCTGAACCAATCCTTGAGTATATTGTGAAACATATGGAAACCCATAACCTCCAATTCCAACAGACCACACAATTGGCAATTCAAGACCTACAAACTCATGTGGGATAGGTGGAGAACATAATCAGTGAGCTTAGGATGCATGGTTCTAGGAAAATACCATCCCTACCCATTTCCAATCCGATGGAAAAAGTTATTTATGTGAAATTACCCATTGTATTGGTAAAGTGGTTCTCCTTATATAGATTCAACGAAACATTTATGTCCCCCTCTTAAAATCACTATTTCTCTACACATAAAAGACTCCAATGAAGAAAAAATAAAAATGTAAATCAAATTATCATTGATGATTCAAATGAACAATTAAGTCCTCTTTCTTTTCCGCAATTCTATCAAAATCTATGAAAAATAATTACAGTGAGATTGATAATGAAATAATGGATACATTTAAAAAAGTTCAACATAATATTCCTTTATTGGATGTTCTCAATCAAATTCTCTGTTATACCAAATTTTATTAAGAACATTTCATCCACAAATGATTGTTGAAGGGGAATGAGAGAGTCAAAATGGAGAGGAATGTCTCGTCCATGATTCGTCTAGAAATTCCAACTATGTAGAAGGATCCAAGCAGATTAAAGATACCTTGTACCATATGGGAGACATTCTTTTCCAATGCTATGTATGATTTTGTTTCTTCCATTAATGTAATGTCTCATTGTGTGTATACATATCTACAAGTTGGAGAGCTTCAACCAATAAGAATTTTTGTGCAACTTGATAATCGGAGTACTATGCATCCAACCTGATTGATTGAAGATTTCCTTGTATGAGTGAATAATCTCATCTTCACCACTGAATTATATATTCATCTGATTAAGGATACCTAAACCCAAGGAAAATCCCCCTTAATTAATGTGACAACACCCTCAAAATAGAAAAGACGATGATCAATGTTCATAGTGGTTCATTGTCCATGGAGTTTAGTGGAGAAAATGTGTGTTTTATCATCCTTGAGGCTATGAAATACTCCATTGAAGAGCACTCCAATCTTCTTGTCTATTCGATTGAAGTGATCTCAAATGATGCACACCCAAACAATTCTCTACCCAAAGCATAATCTGACTCATTTTACTCTTCTTCACCCTAGGATGATTTGTGTTTTGATTCATGTTTTGAGTGTTGTGTGGGTTCCGAAAAGTTTAAATCTTGTGATTTAATTAATGAAAATGTTTTTTCTAAGAGACACATGCCCGTCGATGATTCTGAAAATCTCATTTCAATAGATTCTCTTTCCTTAGTGAATAAATATGAGAAAATAGAGAGTTTCATGGACCTCAATCCCCCTAAACCCTCTCCATCATTCAAAAAACCCCCTAGTGTTGGAATTAAAATTTCTTCTGTCTAATTTAAAATATTCCTATCTCGAAAGTATTGACCAATTACCTTTCATTATTTCCAATAACCTCTCTCAACAGTAGGAATCAAAACAGCTTGATCTTTTGAGAGAGTGTAAAAAGGTGATAAGATTGACATTGCCTGATATTATACGGTTTATCTCATCTATTGGGTTGCACTATATACTTTTGGATTAAGTGGATAAGCTTATAAGACAATCTCAATGCCGGTTGAATCCCACTCTCCCTAAAGTGGTAAAATTGGAAGTCAGTAAATTACATGCAGTGGGGATCATTTATCCAATAAGTGATAGTAAATGGGTTCGCTGAATACAAATTGTTCATAAAAAATAGAAATAAATGTTATGTCAATTGAAAGGATTGAATTGTTTCCAACACATGTGAAAAATAGTTGGCAAGTTTTTACTGGCTAACGTTAACTAAATCAAGTCACACAGAAAGACCACTTTCCTCTCCACCTTTCATTGATAAATTGTTAGAACGATTGGCTGGTAAGTCCCATTATTTTTTCCTTAATGGTTGTTCATATTATTTACAAATCTATATAGCCCTTGAGGATCAAGAAAAGACAACATATACCTGTCCATTTGGTACATCTATATACAGAAGGTTGACTTTTGATCTTTGTAATGCTCCTGGTACTTTTTAGCGTAGAATGTTGAGTATATTTTTAGATTTCCTTGATAATTACAGGAATATTTTGAGGGATGATTTAAGAGTTTATATAAATTCCATTGATGTTTGTTTGGCTCTCCTAGGGTCTATCCTCTGTCGTTTCATAGAAAAAGTTCTGGTTTAAAATTGCATGAAATTCCATTTCATGGTTTAATGTGGGATATTTCTTGGTCATGTTATTTCAAAATATGGAATTCAAATTGATAAATCAAATATTGAATTAATTTCAACCCTTCCATATCCAAAATGTGTTCTTGAGGAGCAATATTTCTTGGGTAATGTTTCTTTTTACCGTTGATTCATTGAAGACTTCAGTAGGATCACACATACCTTATCCCAGTTACTAAAAAATGTGTATGTGTTTTTGGTTGATAAAAATTATGAGGATGCATTCAATTCAACAAAATGGAGTCTCACATCACCTCTAGTTATCCATTCACCAAGGTTGGATCTCCCCATTGAGAGTATGTGTGATGCCTCTAAATTTACAGTTGTTGCGGTTTAATCACAGTGGGATGAGATGCTCCTTATGTCATTGTGTATGCCTCATATACCCTTGAAACTTCCTAATAAAACTACACAACCTCTAAAAAATAATATCATTCTATTGGGTTTTCTATAAAAAAATTCTGTTAATATCATATCGCGTAAAAAATCAGTGTCTTTTCTAATCATGTTGCCATTTTTACCTTCTAAAGAAACCTAATGCTAAGCCCCACCTCATTTGGGGCATGCTCATCCTCTATGGGTTTGACATTGATATTAGAGATACGCGAGGAGTGTAAAATGTGGTATATGACCACATAAATAGGATTTCCCCACCATTGGAAAATCATTTTGAGTCACCCCTCCCTATTAGAGAATTCTTCCCAAATGAAATCCTTTTTAATATTGTGGACCTTACCCCCTTGTAGGTGTACATTGTGTATTTACTAGAAACATCTAGGGTCCCCAATAATTTTAGAACTTCCAAGTCCTAGAAACAAAAGCATGATCCTAGGTGGTAAATTTTAGATTACCCATATTTGTGGATAATTTTTGGTGATCAGGTAGTTCCTCGGTTTTTCCCTGACCATGAGTTCACCTCTGTTTTGTCCTTCTACCACACGTTGGCCAGTGGAGGCCAGTTTGGATCTCAACGTACAGATCGAAACATACCTGACTTAGGAATTTATTTTCCAACATTGTATATGGATTCCCATTGATTTTTGAAGAATTTTAGTCGTTTTTAATTCACAATGAATATCACCAAGTGTAATAAAATGCCCCCAACAACCCATGTTATTATGTGAAATGTTTTATGAATCGGGCATTGACATCATGGGTCCATTTCCAAATATATTTGGATTTTGTTACATATTATTGGATGTTGACTTTATATCTTATTGGGTGGAAGAAAAGGCCACCCGGACCAATGACTCTCGAGTGGTTGTTAACATTTTGAGGTTTTAAATATTTAGTAGGTTTGGTTTACCGAGATTTATCATTAGTGATCTGGGTTCAAATTTTTTTAAACGTAACATGAAACTTTTACTTCGTAAGTATGTGGTTGATCGTAAAGACTCCACTTCATATCACCCACAATCTAATGGACAACCAGAAATCTCATATCGTGAAGTTAATAGATTCCTGAAAAAATGGTACAACCCAATAAGAAATATTGGAGTTTTTTCTTCGATGATGCAATTTGGGCATACCATACATCTTTTACAACCCCAATCGAATTGTCACCATACATGATTGAGTTTGGAAAATATTTTCACCTCCCAATGGATGTAGAACACCATACATATTGGGCTGTTAAGCAATGTAATACGAATCTTTTAGACGCAAGTGAAAATAGGAAGATGCAGATTCAAGAGTTGTAAGAAATTCGACATGACACATATGTGAACTCCCATATCTATAAAGATAAGAAGAAGTCTATCCATGATAGCATGATTCATAAGTGGAAGTTCCATATTATTGAGAAGTTACTCACGAACAATTCAAGGCTACAGCTCCTCCTAGGTAAGATTATTCCTAATGGCTTGATGTTTATATTATTATTGATGTTTACCCTTTTCGTGTTGTACCGGTTTTTGATTAGAAGAGCGGGAAGAGGATTAATGTCAATGGGTAGAGGTTGAAACACTTATATGAGAATTTTCCAAATCATATAGTCAAGGAAATCCAACTGATAGTTTCCACATATTAAACCAATTAGTAGGTTTTCCCTTATCCATACCTTTATTTACTTTTATATTTATTTTAAACACACTCATTGAAGACAATGTAACTTTTAGGTATAGGAGAGGGTGACATGTTATATATTAGATTAGATTAAAAAAACAAGATAAAAAATATGTTTTCATTTTTTATTTATTTTTTCATTATTTTGTGTTCCTGGATAAAAAATGATCTTAAAAAGAATATCCAAAATCGTTTTTCATGATTCAGTTGATTGGGAATAAAATTCAATTGTTTTTGGAAAATTATATTTCAAATGAATGTGGTAATGGAATATTTTTCTAGATTTTCTATTTTAAAATTATTCTTACGTGTTTAATGGATTTTTGAATCCAATTCCTCATTATCACTGACCAATATTTTAAACCCCTAACCGAGAGACATTCTAAGCCATTTATTACTTATTATTAATTATAATCACATTCTTGAGAGTCTCGGTTCCTGTATAGAAACTAGAACTTTTTTTGATTTAGTTTGAAGCCATAAGATTCTAGTATGCTACATTCATGATAGAGGTAATCAGTCATTGAAATTCCAATTAAGTAGCCACATTATAAGAAAATGTATCCCTACTTACCCATATATTTTTTATATTCTTTTCTACTTTCAGTAAGTGTAGGTGAGATGGTGTTTCAATAGGAATTTTTGGAACATAATCATTCTTATGGGTTGATATAATGGGTGCCCACATTTTCCTTGAAAAATGGGTTCATGAGACATATTACATCAGTGTTTTACACGTGTTCCCCCCTATAAATATATATATTAAAAAAATGTTTTGTACATTGAAAAAACAACATACCAAATGAATAAAATTGATAAAATAGGATGTTTACTCATTGTTTATCATTTCATGGTAGTGACCCACACATATAGACAATGAGGATATTGAGATGGAGGTGATACACCTTGTGGGGGTTGAGTGTGTACATTTATTTTGAACACTTATTGAATTTTGAAATGTTTTTTACATAAGTGATTAAACACTCCTCTTATTCCACTTATTTTTAAACATTCAATCCCACTAACCCTTGAACCTCAAAATAACCTGTTGAAATCCACCTTGAGTAGCTAACTAGTTTTTGCTGGTAGAGAAATGATAATATTGGAAAGCATATCAGAATTTCACATGATCCCTAGGAAATGAGGATAAATACACTTTCATATGTTCTTTTAGTGAATAGGAAAAAATGATTATGTGATGTAGGTTGTGACATGTTGCATGTGTGAACAAACGAAGTTGAAAAAAATAGAAAAGTGAGAATTGAAAAATGATAGAAAAATTGATTCCACAAACAATACATGATTAATTTCATTCAAAAATAATCTTGGAAGATTTCACACCTTTGACATATGAATGAGAAATTAATAGGATATTATTATTTTCCCAGGTTTTCAAATGTTTAGGTGTTGGGGTGTGATCGTACCACGATTCACTATTTTATTTCAATCTTATACAAATGTATTAAACTAGTTTGATATTGAAATTTAAAAGGATAATAACAAATTTTACTGCATGGATGATTAAAATATTCTATATTTTGAAAAATAAAAAGGAAAATGCTTCATGTTTTTATAATTATATTGAAGTTGTAGGTGATTTGGAGGTCCCAAGATGATGTCCATGAAATATGGGAAAATCTACACATGATCCACAAACACTAGTGTACTAATCCGCATACTACTACTAAACCGTGCATCCAAATGGGATGATATTTTTTTGTATGATCCATAACATAATGGGATATATTTCATATGAAGGAACCCTACCCCATTATGAATATAAAATTAAAAAAACGAATTGATCTGTCTAGAGAATTAAATACGAATAAGTTAAAAGTGGTATTATGTATTTTTTCAATATATCCGGCTGTGATTTTCAAAATGGTGCCAAAATATTAGTAGAGATAGTCCTAATCGGGGGCTAAAACTGTAAATTTTTATCTAAATGTAGATTCAAATTTCTAGTGGCAGGAAATTAAGAGCCAACTTGTTTTACACAATCTGTGTGCTCAAAACCACCTTCCAATTTTCCTATAAAAGAACACCTTGGGAACCTTAATTATTAGTTAGACTAGGAGGACATGTGCTGCCATTTTGGAGTCTTATATGATTCTCCCCATCATTCCTAAATTTTATGGAGTCAATGGGATGTTCTACTTAAACATCATCTTCTTCTTCCCCTCCCAAGGGTTTCTAAACCCCTTGTGATCAACCTGGGAGGAACATGATGTAATCCCGAGATTCATACATGTATTATTTGTAAAGATATTTTTGATTCCATGTTTTATGATGTTTTTAATCATAAACTCTTTTAATTTAATTGATTTATATGTTGGTATGTTATAATCAATCTCAAATGATCTTGTTTTGGTGTACCCTTTCATGTGATGTTTCACACATTGTTCACCCCATTTCCCTCCCTCATTCAATTGTGGTGTGTGTGTTGTTCATATTGGTCAATTGAACTCAAATATGCACTGTAAATTCAATGTACATTTATGTCATCGTATCAAAATGAAATAACATACAATCATGGAAAAAACATTTAGTTCGTCATGTTTTTCTTGTGGTGAGTTTCAGTTATGAAGTCGAACAATAAACACCCAACCATCGACAATGTCTGATGATTCATTGTGTTTTTTATGCGGGGCCTGAGTTTTGGGTTCTTTGGCATGCAAAACCTAGCTAGAAACATTGACCAATGAATCCCAGCGACTCATATAACACTGTCTATGTCGACGCGGGTGTCATCTTGGGATATTGGGATGATCCATCCGGCACTCTTTGTCTTCACGAACCATATGGGGGTTTACTATATCCACATTATTGTTGAAATCATACCCCTGGTCATCACATGAAGAATCCCCTATCATTGTATGGATTTTGGGGTAATCATAATCTCGAGGTGCATGAAGCCACCAAGTGTATAGGATGATGATCTCAATAGTGGGGAACTTTGTTTTCCCTTGCATCGTCGATGCCTGCCTTTTAGGGAATAAGGAGACTGAGATTCCGACTCAGAAGTGGTGGATGCAGGTGACATGGAGAATTATGATGGATCGAGTTGATTCACATGTGCATGGATAATACCATGTACTTGGGTGAATTCCAAACAATCCATCCAGTAATTATGTTTTTGAGGCCCACGATTGGGAGCCTACTGCCACTCACCTTCTCTGTCTTTGTATCTATCATGTTTTATGAAAAAAACATGCCACATGTGATGAGGGTAGACCTAACCTGAAAATGTTGTTATCAACATGGTCATGAAGATAGTCCTTAATCACATATCACTACTTGAGAGTTTTTTTCCTAATATCCAGTGATATGGGCATCAATTGGGGAGATCAGTGAGCTTTGCCTCTTTAGGCATCCTAAAATCCGACAACCGTAGAATTACCTATTCTATGGAACTTCAGAAATAACTGAGGACTTGAGCGTCAATAAAGGAGTAGGTTCAGTTACTTCCTTCCAGATAGGGGGATCTAGGACATTGGCCTTGATGAGGGGATGCGGGATCTTGTCGATGGGGTGGAACCTAATTATCACATCTAGGTGGTGATGGAATGTTACGTGGGTGTGCATTCCAATTCAGAGGTGGGTTCTGCTGGGCTGGAGGTTTCACGTGAGGTAGTGGGCCTCTGTAAGGCAGTGGAGGTGGATCCACTACTATTAACTCTCGATGCACAAGGGCCTCTACATGTTCCACAACAGCGATCTCGGCCTTAGCGGATCTTCTCATAGAAACTATAGGATGCAATAGATGTGCCTTCTTGGACTGCTGGAAGGTTTCCTGGAGACATTGTGATTTTTCAAAGAAATCTAGAAATCCCCCTATGTTGTTATGTGTGATGAGATTGGGGACTAGTTTGGTTATGAAATTCCCCCATGTATTTTTTTGGTAGATATTCCTAGGTCAATGGTATATCCAAGGAATATGTGGGGCCCTTCAACCAGGGAACAATGTCTACGACACGCTCATTAGGCCTCCGTTTTCACTCGATGTGGTCAGCAATACTCATCTTTCGGGTGGTGGAATGGAACCGGTAGAGAAACATCCTTTGGAGATCCTTCCAAACAACTAATGATTCAATGGATATCTAGTCGCACAAGACAACGCGTGCTCTTCCAATGTTTGTATGAAATAATGGAGTTTAGTGGCCTTCTACTGCATAGGAGTTCCAAACATGGGTCCACACCTTGAGATGAAGATGGAAAGATGTTTCAGTGGATCTCCCATAACATTAAAGGGGGTGAGGGTAGGATATCCAAATATAGGGGGTGCTGGCATGTCATCCAGCCCGGTCGGATATGGCTTTCCATCAGGTTGTAGTTCCGCCTATCTAGTTTCCAAAGCCTCGATGTGAGAAATGAGAGTAGGAATCAGGTCATCTTGGTGGGGATTCCTATACTAACAATGATCGATGACCACCAGTGCATTGGAAAGTTCTTCAACATGATAAGTGGGCCTAGAAGCTCGTGGAGAAGCATGTGGGATGACATGTGGGACCACTGGTGGAACAACCTACAGAGCTCCTGGGGGAACTTGAGCTGGGTCCCGAAAGTTATTTCACATCTCGTGTAGATTTGGTGAAGCAAATCATGCCCTCATTCCAAAATCTCTGACATCTACCCATTCTATATGGGTTGGATGGTCAATGTCACTCAAAGGAAACTCACCAGGGGGAGGGTTTACCTGTCCCTACTGCCCCATTTGTAGATTACCATAGTCTAGTCACTATTCTATAGCTGGTTCGGTTCATCAACCTTCTCTTTATGGTCTGTGAGCTATTGATGAAACACTTCCTTTTGGGGTTATCATTCATCATCTAATTTAATTCAGATGGTTCATTGGGTTTGATGGCCCTAAGATGTTACTTGGTATTTTTGGGATTATGACTGAGGGCTAATGACTCAGTAGGTGCAGGAAGGCACATTTAATTTCTCTTCTCATGAGTAACCCTTCACAATGGATTTAGTAGGTGTGGTACCCCTAGCGGGTTTTTCTTATTCAAGGAGCTCAAGTTTGTTCTCCCCCTATGATAGGTATGCCATGTTAACCGCAACTGTACCTGAAGTGTTGGTACCAATTTGGATATAAGGTTGTATTTGTTTTCAATTGTTGTCAATGAAGATCAAAATGAAGGAGATGAAGAAGATCTCTAATGAAGTAGAGGAATGGTGAGGTATCAACCATCTGAGGAAGATTGAAGAAGAACACAATGAAATTATTTAGGATCTCAAGAGAACCATGAAAGAGCATACTTGAAGATTAGAATCATATGATTTTGATGAAGTAGATAATGATTGTTGAAGAAGAAGAGAGAACATGGAAGGGATTGACTTTCTGATATGGCCATTCATTTCACATTGTATCTAAATCAGACGATTCATTTCTTATTTTTATTTAACAAATATCATAAGTCAAGTGAACTTAAGATGTTGTTGGACGACTGGGAAGCTTTAATACCTTTCATGGAATCTTTGATGATGCTAAATCTAATATATCAATGGATATATATCATGATAGTGGAGTTTGGGATGAAATAATAAGAGTTGTTAATGAATCCAAATGATAGAAAATAAGTATCAAGGTTATGGGAGAAGCATATATTGAATGTGGAACTGTTCTCCAGTGTTTGCCCGATTTTTGGGCCTAAAAATCGAAAGATGAAAGACACTTGTTTTTAGTAGAGAAAGTGGTGTGATAGGATTAATTGGGTCTTTACATGCAATTGATGTTTTGGGATCAAAAATTCAAAATTTGGAAAAGGTATGTATTGTGAAAACAATTGGGCAAAGTGTATGAAAAAGGAAGGTGCACAGAAGATTGGTTTTGTGCACAATATGAATCATTGTTAACAATTTTGGGTGAAATTGGTGTTTTAATATCATCACTTCAATATTTGGAAAAGGAAAGAGGTGTGCAGAAAACAAAAGTTATGCACGAACAAATGGGAATGTGCACAGAAAATGTTGTGTGCGAAATAACTAGTGAATCATTTTGGTGCAATCAGTTCCTCATATCGGAAATACAGAAAACCAGAAAAGGAAAGAGGTGTGTGAAAAATCATATATGTTCCTAAAATGTGCGTAGAACATCAGAATTGTGCACATAAAATTTTTTGTGTAAAAAATGAGGGTATTAGATTTTATGCGCAAGGGGTGCCTTAAGATTAGAATACAAACAATCAACAACAGAATTATTTGTGTGAAATAATCTAGGATGTGCACAAAATTAGAAGTCGGTGCCCAAAATAAAAGATTTATGTTTTAGGCACAAGAGAATCTTGATGTTCTAAAAGATGAAAAATGGAAAAGTCATGAGGTGCATGAAAAATTTTGTTAGTGTGTGAAAATAAAGGAATGTGTGCATAATATAAAGAAGTGAGAGACAGTTTTAGGCACATGAAGGGGTTTTACACGCTGGGTAAAATATTCCTATAAATAGGAGGTGAACCCCTCTATTTTGAGGAGGCTCGACACATAGACAAATCTTGGGCTCTGATGTGTGGAAAATTGAATTATAGATTAGTGCGTGAATGGAATTAGTGTTGCACAAAAAATAATATATTTCGTGAAAAAGGATGATTCTCGGCAACAAAAAAGAGTTACATGAAATCTTTTTTCACACCAAAAGGTGTTATTATGCGCAAGGATTGAATTTTATGAGAAAGAAACCAAAAAGGTGCACGAAAAATTTAGTGGTGTCGTAGGAATTTTACAGGTGCTTAACACTCTCAACGAGGCTTCACAAAGAAGGAAGTGCCACGAGCCATTCGGTTTTATGAAGAAAGTTTGTACCGCACACACATGACTGGTGTTTAACACCATCATTGTGCTTTGGGAAGAGAAGCAGAATGATGCATGAAACTAAACTCAAATCTGCAATAAAATAATGAAGTATATTGATAAACATATGTGTTGGTATTGGGAATTAAAGGAAGAGAATAAGAAGAAGAATAACAGGGTGTGCCTAAATAAATGTTGGTAATTATAGAGGGTAGTACAATTGCAATGATTCTTTGAGTATCTAGTCTATGTGTTCAGTGGTTTCAGGATCATCAATCTTGGACTTCAATGCATTCAATGTATCGTGATGGACTGAGAGGAAGACATAAATGCAAATCTATTGAAGAGACCAACATTTCTCTAAACTGAGTGGGACTTCACCCAAGGGGGTGATGCATGGGGAGTCATCAGGAGTGACTCGAGGGACATATTAATCTATCCTTGAACCTTTGAAATGAAAGTGTACCTAGGATATAGTTATTGTTCTTGATCCATTGTAATCCACAGCTATTGAAGATTTGTGGAATTTGGTAACACTGAAAACTTGTCGGTGTATTCTCCTTGGACATATTCGTTATTGGTTAACTAAGTAAATAGTGTTGTGTTGTCCTTCTGTGTGTGTTAATTACTACACATATCCTTCACACAGTTTTAAATAAGTTCCTACCAATGTGGAAAAAGATCTAGAAAAGAAGAGAAAATGTTGACACCCTGATTCACCCCCCTCTCAATGTGGCCTAGGGTACTTCATGAAGGAATATCCTCAATATCACCAAGAAAGTATGGATGTCATCAGATAGAAATCAAATGAAGGGCTGCATGCTACACCTATCATAGATATGAACATGGTGGGAAGCCTAATTAATAATTCTTCAGATCACTTTAAATCTCTGAATGCATCTTTGTTTTTTGGTCTAATGGGGATCAGGTGACTCAGGGTGCTGGGCCACATGAATTGTAGCCAAATAGACCATGTATCATTGTTGGATAATATCATTGAAGTATTACTAACTCTGGGGGTAAGCCACCCGCTAATAACGAATAAGGACGTATGTCTCAAAGTGGGTTTAGAGAAACCCCACAACCTCATCTTTGGTAAAGATTCCGGAATACTATGTCTCATGGTCACAACTAGCCATAACATATCTAGGAATTGGTATGGTGTAAAGATGTCCCACAAACATCTCATCTCAGACTAAGGATACAGACCCTGGATTCCCCACTCATTGATTGGGAGTAGTTGAGGGACTATTAACATCCTAAATAGGACCGTTGAGATTGTAGATATGTCGGTGGGGAATATGGCAAGAATAATGACAAACTTCCCCATCTTGGGAAATCATCAGAAGAATGCAATGATAGAGCCACCAAATCTTGATAATATAGACAAACCAATAAATCTTCTCGTGAAGGGGCTGCAGTTACCAATGGTGGGTAATGCTATTTCTCTTCCTCTATTGCTTCCCAGAATAATTCCCCATGATCTCTGGTTTAGATAAGGAATGATCATGTTTAATATAGAGAGGATTGTAGGGGAAGGCTCTGGGAAGAGGCCAAATCTTTCTTCTCATATATGTATCTTTGGTGGGAGGTTGGAATCTGGTGGATCACAAATTTCGGAAGGATGAGGCTTATACTCCTTATTCCTACCGCGACCCATGACATAGAGGATTAGGGTGAGGTTTCCATTAAGGAATCACATTATGCCTCAGAATATGAAAAGTAAATGGGTTTAATCGCAGTATGAAACTTCTATGCATTCTTTCGTAGGTGGTGGCGATCGACCCTCCTACCTCAAGCCTTTTTTTCAAGATAGGTAAGGTTTTTTGTATGATGATGTCCTTCGACTGAACTAATACATGGACCAAGTGGAATTCTTCCGAGGTTAGTTGTTGTGGAAGGATCACACAGGTAAATGTCAAAAGGAACCCGGGGAGGACCTCCATATATGCTGTAAGGCTTTCGAGGAGAATCTCGGTGGGATGTATTGGAGATGTAAGGACCTCCATTAGAGTTATTGGTAGCATGGGGAGTCCATCCATGTTTTATTCCCTTAGCACTGGCGGTACAAGGGGGCTTTGTTTTGGTCAAACTGAACATGAGGAAGACCTCTGTGATGGATGCCAATGAAGACGGGAAGACATCTGGTTCTCTGATTTCTTGGACGCGGAGGACATTGGTTGGTTTCAATAAGAACATGGGGATAACCTCCAGGATGATGGTTGAATAGAGATGGAGGATCATTGAATTGGAGATATGCGATAGGAGAAATAACACAATACTTGGGAGCACAGGTGTGAAAGATACCATTGTGTTGGATGTCCATACTGTTAGGAGGGCCTTTTCCTAGACTGAAAGTGGCACGAGGGAGACCTCCACGCTAAACATAGAAGTGGGTAGGAACCACAATCGCATTTGTGGGGGCATGGGGAGGACCTTCGTGTTGGATCTCATCATTTCAGGTTAGCCAACGACGGGTAATACCTCTGCTGGAAACCAAGAGAGTTGTCCGAATTTTCGATGGTGTAGTTGGGGCATTGATCCAGGTCTGGCATATAAGTTCCACTATTCAGTATAAACATGGAATTTTTAGTATGCGTCAGTGGTGGAACAATCCACTATAGTTATTAATGATGATGCCATCTAGAGGGCGTCCTCCTCAGCTTGCACCTGAAGATGGCATCTGGTTAACTGTGATGGGGATGGGTGTAACGATGCATAAAAAACCCGCTCCTCTGGAAATAGGATCGAGTGGTGGTGGTGACAAGGCCTGATGGGGGTCCTCCTTGGCCGCACCTATGATGGGATCACTATTGGGTTGGCCTAGACATCCATCACCTCATTGGCATAAGGGAGAGATTGTTCAAAAAGTTCTTGGAAGAGGCTCTCAAAATGGTTGTAGGTTGGAGTGGGGAGTAGTGGCACCAGGTACGACCAATGGGGGTGGAGGCGATGAGGAGGTGTGAAAGCCTCTACATATTTTTAGTCTATATCCTTAGGTGGAATAATATTTTCTTCATCATACTGTCGAATGAGGTCATTTATCACCCTTCTTTAACGAGTTCAGATGGCGAAATATTGTGTGGGCACCCAAAAACCGTGGATGTGGAGGCTATTGTAGAATAGATGGTTCCACATGGGATTTCCACATTAGTGATTCCCAGACACCTATGTCAGTGTGTGGGTGATAATTTGTTTCTAGACATAGAATCTTGGGTCCTGTAGAGCAGGGAGATTAAACCATTAGCACTTCAAAGAAAAAAGTGGCGACTAGTTCCCCAGAACTATTCTGTCTCCCATCATTTGTATGAAGGATCCATGCTGACAAAGTCGCATACCAGGATGTCAAACATTCAACTACCCCAATCTCTTGTGAGTTTCATGATATTCCCACTATTGTCTTGCTGGGACCTAGCGTGGATAGTTGGATTTGTTGACACGCATATCCCATAATGTCTCGAAAGAAACTAATTTTCACATTGGGGAGAAGACATTCACTTCAGGTTCACTATTTATGTTTTCAATTCATTTGTCATGGTGAAAATCCATCTGTGGAGAATGCACTAGATATTTCCTAACATTCTCACTATCCAATGGTGGGAAGCACCCATCACTTATTAAGGGACGATTACTCCTTAACCAAAACAGGATGATGGGATGCAAGTTTCTACTTCTGTGGATTCTTCCTCAAAACTCATCGACTAGTCTAAGTTTCCAAAAATAATTAAGATGGAGTTCATGATACTCTATCACATTTCCATATCATTTTTTATGTCAGTTAAATACACAGTTTCCTTCAGGACATTACAAGGTGTAAAGTCAGGGATGTAACCTTCAACCGGTGGAGTAGTCATGTTTGAAATCATCAACACGTTTGGATACTGAAACACAGATGCATCTGGATTCCATACCCTTATGATAGGTCTTCTTGAGAAAACAGTATCTCGAGGAATCCCACATCGAGTGCGGGTAATTATATTCCAAAGGCATGTCCCTTCGTTTTTCCTCAGCTTTATATGTTTGACCGAGGTTATGCCACATGATTAACATCTAGTAGAGTCAAATTAGACTAACCAGAACAGTAATGGTAGTAGATTAGATAGATGCATCAACAAAATAGAGCACTAAAGGTGGTTACTGGATGAGTGGATCAAAAAAACCAACAAAGAACGATATGAGGACGCTTGGGTCCCTATTAAAGGGATTCCAGGGTTTATTGTCGGGAGGTATTGAACCACATAGAGGATTTCAATGAACCTTGTCCCATGATATTGGGATCAAAACCCATATAAATCAGGGTGTACACAAAGGATAACAACCCATAGAAATATTGGGGATTACACATGGTTTGGGGCCTTTCTTAAGAGGGACTCTCTTGGTTAGATGATTATGGATTATGTGGGGATTTATTCATGGGTAGATTCCCAAATGAATGGAATGATTCCACCGGGACGTGGTGTTACAGTTTGGAATGATGATGACTGATGGATGGTTGAATGAAGTGGACGAGAGGAATGAGATGAATCCATTGTGAAGATGAAGATGTTGGTCTTGATCCTCGAGAAGGCATACTACATATCCCTGGGTTAGGGAATCAATTTTCCAGTAGTTCAGAGGGGTGAAGAGGCACCAGAAGAGGTGGCCCATGGGAATGGATGAATGGATGGGATCTAGTTGAAGTAGAACCTCTGTGTTGGGGCATGATCTTCCCAAAATGAAATAGTACTAGAGAGATACTGGGATGGGATTTGGATAATGGTATTGATCCTCAGGGAGGATCCCAATGTATCCATATGGTATGAAATAAATGTCCATGTAGTTTATGATGGGGCATAGAATCAGTTTGTCCATATAGGGCAATGACCTGATGAAATGTTGGGGGTTACGGGTGGTTAGAGGCCCGAGAGTTGGTCTAACCCCACTAATCTATGGACCAAGGATGTGGGTCCCATAAAAGTGTAAACCGATGCTTAACAAAATTTCGTGTCAATCATCATGGAGGATTACTACATACCATTTCATAGAGATAAGGATCAAAACCCATGTAGTTAAAATGGCTGAAGAATTGGGGTGTGCGAGGAGGACAACGACGCAAATATGATGATGGGGATTATGTGTGGTTAGAAGCCTGATATTGATCTAAAACTCGGGGGGTGGATAAATGAATTAGATCCCAAAAAATTGGAAGTCAATGGATTAATATAGATTGTAATTGAACCTTAGGGAGGTTTCTGATGTATCCTATTTAGAAGTCAAGGATCAAAACCCATGTAGTTCGAATGTGTATAGTATAACATCATGAGAGACGAATAGTGCATATTGTTTAACATCATGCAAGATGAGGGTCAACTGACATGATGTTGTCAAGGCTGATGGGTGATGGGCTTGAACCCCAGGGTGTCTACTTACATACCTTTCCATGAATAAAAAAGGATTAATGTCCCAATAGTTTGGTAGATTTTACCAATGTTTGGGGTTGAGCCTCATTGAGGCTTCCTACATACCCATCCTAGTAGACAGGGATCAAAACACACATAGTTCGAAAGCATATAGTTTAACATCATGTAGAAGTAATGTGACATGAATTGAAGTGGTTGGGGCCGATATGTGATGGTCTTGAACCTCAGGGAGTCTTCCTAAAAACTTCACCTAGAGAGTTCAACGATCAAAGTCCACATAGTTCAGTGTTGGAGGGGATATAGATTACACACTAAGGAAACCCAAAGATGATGACATGATCGGTGCTTAGTCTAAGCCCACGTGACTTGTTCTTAGTGTGTTAAAGAAGATGTAGCAATGACCTGGCCATCAAGTTGAGAAAGATGCATCTGTGAGGAATAGAGTGAAGATTATGTGTGGTTAGTAGTGTTATGAAATTTGAATTGGGACTTAATATATGATGGGGGCCTAACAGTGATAAATCCCAAAAGGAGAGGGACTGGGTAATGAAGGTCCATATTTTCATATCTCCTGTAACATTTACACACCAAAGATGAGAGTAGGAGAAAGGATGCTACCCCTACAAGAATGTCATGGGGCTTACACCAATATGGTTTCACCTCCCCATGGATAGTTTTCCTTCCATGAATGGAGGATATCATTCCATGCGAGGAATTTATCACTCCTGTGGATACCAATTGGTACGGAAAATAGTTGAGGTAGGGTACCTTATGTATATTGTATGGGATGAGGATATAGTTTAACGTCATCTGTTGGGGATGATAGTTCGTGGAAGTTTAACGTCTGACAACTCAGACGATGAGGATTCACTCTTCACCCCTTCGACTTACATAACTGATACCCACCCACACTTGGGTATGGGATGGAATCCATAATGCTCTGTGAAGGAGGGGTTTTGGAGTGATTCATTGAGGTGCTCACGTTAACATGGCTATGCAATGACACAATATCCATTAGTGTGTCTTTGAAAAAATGCATGAGGCCAAGAAACGCAATATGAATCCCCACCCAAGGGACCTCAAATCAACATCATTCAAACCTGGTGGGCCGTACGGGAGAGGGATTTTTGAAGAAAAATGGGTCCCATGGAAGGACCTCGCAATGTACTAGTGCTCTACAAAGTGGAGAGACTCTGTGAAGGGGTATTCTTTGTAAAGTGGAGTGTCCTAGCCAAGGAATGGGTTATACATGCACAAAAAGGGTGCTTAACAAGGTGAAAGTGCTTTAGTGGAGTAAGACATTATAGAGCATGGGTTCCTTGCAAAGTGAGAAAATGTGATGTGATGTACATCGTGAAGCACAGTGATCATGCCTTAGCATGGGGTTCACATGTATATGGAAGGTAATTCACGATGCATGAGTGCTTGGTGAAGGATCGTGTTCCCTTAGGGAGCTCCTTCCTTTGCGATGGCCTATGGGATTTACGAAGTGCATCCCTTCTTGAAGAGGGGTTGTTTTTGAGCCAAGGGAATGGTATTTATCAATTCTCAAGTAAATTTTTAGATCTCATTTTTCTCAATGATTCTCAATGAAAAGGGTTATTCTTTATTTTAGAGATAAGAAGGAAAAAGGCCTGGGTATCTACATTTTAGGTCCAAGGGAATCATGGTATTTATAGACAAGAGGTGGCAAAGAGCTCTAAAAATGTATTGTGAAGCCACTTGTTATTTTCCATCAGAAGGAGATTTTATCATGATTTTTGAAACTGTGGAGTCGACCGACATCTCCTCCTCTATGCCAAGGCCTCCTTAATTACCTAAGCGGTGCTTCTGGAGGCTTTTGTAAATTTTAAATGGATTTCTATGTCAATTCAGTTACCTATGTGGCATGATGCTTTCCATCAATTAGGTTATAACCACAAAATCATCCACCTATTTACTCTACAACAATCGTAGAGGGTTCCATGAAATTGTGATGGATGTGGTGCTGAGGGGATATGTGAAGGACATAATGATAACGGAATTCGCAATATAGCTTCACAATGTACGACCGTTATCTTTGGTGTTAACTTTCTATATTGGTTTCCTCTGCACACATTTTATAACCAAAAAATGTCTATAAGATAACTACAATTTACATTAATAATATTTATAATGTATTATTTTTCGGTGTATCTCATTCATGTGTGCAACATAAGATTTAGTAGAAATCCATTATTCCATTTATGGAATGCTATTGGAAATAACATCCCTTTTAAAGTAACATAAATATCTAATTCATTAATATTATTAAATTTGAAAAAAATATCTTATTCTCTTGTTACCTGGGATGTTACATCTTACCACTTTTGGAAGTTGCATCGTCACAATTTTATTAATTATTCAAATAAGTTGGGGTATTTCTCCATCATATCATTTTTAGATTCCCTGGTTGCATCTTTAACCAAATGGTTTTTCCAGAATACATTATCCTAATGAATCAACTTATCTCATAACACTAGCTCTTTGTGGTCAATAATCCTGAATGCTTGTTCCTCATAAGAAATATTCTATTCCAACTGAACTATTTTTGGAGTTAGATCATGACATGGATCTAGAATATACTTTCTAATCATTGAAATGGGAAATACATTGTGTACCTAGGATACACATAGAGGTAAATACACATGTTAGGAAACTGATCCTACATTCTATAAGATTTTATAGTCTCCAATGAACCGTGGACTTAGCATCCGCTTCTTAAAAAATTAATCACACCTTCCCATGGTGATACATTGAGAAATACATGATCACATTTCTTGAAAGAGACATACTTCCTCCAGTTATCTGGATACCTTTTCATCCTACTCTGAGATGTCCCCATGTGATTCTAAATCAGTTTAACTATTTCTATTATCTATTCTACCAATTATGGTCCCATAAACATTCTTTCACTTACTACATCCCAAAATTATGGAGTTCGACACCACATTATATATAATTCCTCAAATGGTGAGTTTTGTATACTGGAATGACAGCTGTTATTATAGGAAAACTTGACCAAATAAAGATGTTGGTCACAAATTCCTGAGTAATCAATTGAACAATCACAAAGAATATCCTCTAACAGTGTAATTCTCAATTCTGTCTGCACATCGTATTATGGATGAAAAGTTGAGCTGAAATTTAATTTAGTACCCAATGACTTCATAAGACCTTTCCACAAGGTACAAGTAAATATGGGATCATAGTCAGAAATATTGGTGAGACGAAATCTTTATAACCTAACTATCTCTCTAGGATAACAACAAAAAATTTTATCTAGAGACTGAGTATCATGAATGGGTTGAAAATGAGTAGATTTAGTCAATAGATCAATAATAACACATCTCTTATTGTTACTTTTGGGAAGTATTTTATAATAATACAACAAAATGCATGGATATATTTTTTCCACTCCCACCCTTGCACTAGAAAATGCTGATGAATCACCTTTAGTAACTATCGTTCTGCATTAACCTATTTAAATTTAAACATATCAGAGTAAATTGAACAATTTCACTTTATATTCCATCCAACTAGTAACAAACTCAATGGTCTCTGTACATCTTAGTGCTTCTAGGATGAATCGAAATTGGTTAAATATAGTCATCACATAACAACACTTTATTCAATTGTGAATCAAAAGACACTCATAATATCTTAACAAATAAAAAATAACTTTATCAATATTAAATTCAAGAAAATTTTCATTCTAAACCAATTCATCATTCTTATACAATTCACTATCTTCCTTATATGATTTTTTAATTATGTCTAATAGAGATTATTTCACTGAATCCGGAAATAATACAAATTAAATTTTTACACGATAAAAATACATGCCAAAGTTTATCAAATCATTAACCAACGGATCATGCTTCAAATGTAACATGGTTAGTGAAGCTTTAATTTTCTGACACAATGTATCTATCACCTTATTTTATTTTTAAGGATGGTAATTAATCATGCACTCTTGAACCTAGAATAGTTCCAACAATCTTCTTTATCTCATTTTCAATTCATTCTGAGTGAATATATTATTTAAACTTTTGTGGTCAGTATATATTTAATATTCTAATTCATACAGATTATGCCTCCAAATATTTAAAGAAAAAAAAAGTATCTAATTCCAAATCCTTTGTATGGTAATCTAACTTGTGCAGTTTCAATAGACGTGAAGCAAAATAAATTTCCCGATTATTGTTCGTTAGGACACCACTATGATTTTTTAAATATGAATCATTATAGATAATAAATTTACCATTTATGGAAGGCTATTCCAAAACATCATAATTCACTAATCGTATTTTTAATTCCTAAAAATGATCTTCATATTCTTTTTTTCTTATAAACATAACACCATTTCTAGTTATCATAATCAGTGGTCTATAAAACCATGAAAAAATTTAAACAAACCACAAGTAATAACCTATTAATCCAAAAATATGAATCTCGCTTATAATTGTGGGTCGTGGACATTTTTCAACAAATTTTTTTTATCAGGTTAAACCATTGTGAAATCATCAGAAACAACATGACCAAGGAATTATTTTTTTGTGACCAAAACTCACATATGCTGAATTTACTATACAGTTTATTTACATTTATAGTTTTCAAAAAAAAACACTTTGATGACTTTCATGACACTATTTATTTTTAAAATATATCAAAAATGTCATCAGTAAACAAAACCACACTATTATGCAAGAACTCACAGAATCTCCTCTGCATATGATCCAGGAATACAATAGGTGAGTTTGTTAACACAAATGGAATATCTAAAAATCCATAATGGTCTTATCTAGTAAAAACCATGGTCATTAGAATATATTCTTCATTAACATTCAAATGATGGTACGCCGACCTCAAATCAACATTAAATAGATATTTTTATATCAAGAGTTGATAAAACAAATCATATATATGAGGAAAATTATACTTTTTCTTAACAGTGATGTTATTCAAGGATCTATAATCATACAAAAGTAACATTGAAACATAATTTTTTCTAACAAACAAGACAGGGGCACACCATGGTGATGTGCTCGGATGAATTGGTCCTTTATCTAATAATTCATAAAATTTATTATATATCTCCAAAAGTTCTATTTGATCCCTCTTATAGGGGGTTTTGAAATTTTATTACCATTAGTAACTAAGTCAAAAGAAAATTTAACTTCTTGATTAGGATTAATAAAAGGAAACTCATTAGATTAATCATCAAGACACTCATTTACCACTGGAACATCCTTAATTTAAATAGTTACTTTATTTACAACAATATGTTAATGATGACATTTATTTCCTTATTTCAATAGTTTCTCATGAACCTGATATATTATCAAAGATATGGGTTCGTTATGTTATTGAAATAGAAATCATTCTAAAAATAAACCACATTATATCTATAATCAATCATAGAAAAGTATATAGATAACCAATACATACCAATAATAATAGAAAACTATACTATAGGAAAAATTAAATAGGTTTGGAGGTAAATTGTTTCCATATAAAAGGATATAACGATCCTTACAATTTTTTTGCCTCAATATTTCCCCTTGTAGATTTTACCATAAGTTTTTCATTCATTTCTTGAGGTGGAATTTCTAACATACCAAAAAAGTTGTCATAAATGAAGGAATGTGTAGACCCTGAATCATACAACATGTTGGCATAATCTAAATAAAAAAACATTTTACTTGTTATAACTTCATTATATGGTACAACATTTCTTAAATTATTCGCAAAGGATTTCAGCACACATTCCATATTATAGATTGGCTATTTCCCATCATTTGAATTCATTATTAGAAACATATTTTTATAATGACCAATCTCATTACATTTAAAAAAATTACTAACTATAGATAATAATCTGTATTGCCACTAACATGATCTTTTTCTATGAAATTATGAGCCATTGGTCTCATTTTACCACATCAGAAGCACTTACCAGATTTAAAATGGAATTCTCCACTGTATTTTTTACCAAACTTTTCACAATATTTAATCATAATTTTCATTCCATCATTCTTCATTGAATAATTATTCCCTTTTTCTTTCCACTGATACCACTTATTATGCTATTTTCACATAACACATGAAAATCATTTAACTCCATTTACAGCTTTACTACATATCAAACTTGTTTCTCATAACTTTTGAACACACGAGAATCCAAATCCGTTCAATAAATTAACATTAATCCTATGTAAAAATTACTAATTTTTATATCAAGACCCCATATGAAAATTTAAGCATACCTGGAAAACTGAGGGAAATTTTATTCTTAAGATTACACCTTGTCATCCTCATTCCTTAGTTCGAAGAAATAGTTTTCCATAAAATGTCACACCGCCTTAGGAAAATATTTCTGAATAAATATATTCTTAAATTAAACCCATTCCTTGGCATTAATCTCTTCACTATCTCTGATATTATTATCCATCATGCACCATTGGTTGACATCATCTTCAAAATGGTAAGGAAAGAATAACCTATTTATTGTATGAATACCCCATGACATCAAAAATATTTTCTAGTCATTTAATCAACACTTATAATATAATGAGGTCATATGATCCTTGAGTGATGGGTTATGTTACATCATGAAATGATCCAATACCTACATATTACTTTGTGGTCGATCTGGTTGATCTTTTGTATGTAAACCACCACCATTTAAAGCACGAGTCAATTGTGAAAACACTACAACAAAATGTTCAGTTCTGATTCCATCCGTCTCTAGACGATGATTTGGAAGGTTGTTTTCTTCTTATTGTAATCACAACACATATTCCATTTTTCTTCTGTGGAAGACCAATCAGAAAAAATATATATTATATTATGTAACATGGTAATCTTAAAATTACATATCATTTTTATTTAACCATAATGTAAAAATCATTTATGGATATTTTATTACTAATATATTAACCCCTTAATTTATATAAACCCACCTCTGATACCAAATATAAGGCCCCAACCATAAACATTACATAATCTTGAGTTAAATCAAGAGTTTACTTTAAGGATCTTTTTAGGATTAGAGTTTCACAGAATTTGGCCATACACATTACATAAAAAATACAATATTACAATGTAGACAAGTCTACTCAATATCCATTTTTCATATGGTAATACATTTTAGAATAAATAATTATTTCTTTTTCAAGATAAATTAACTTTATAAAATTAAGCATCACATATTCTATTCTCTTACATATCTTTATTCCATGTGGAAAAACATTTCCAAATCATGAGATGAACACAAAAATATTAGTAAGGGATATGAAATAAGTAATGAAACCGTTAGTCCTTCAATACATTAAAATCATGAAAACATTTTCAAAATAGCATACATTTTACCCATAATATATTAACTATTTAATATACCTTATAATGTATTCAGTTACATGAGAAAAATCATAGAAATCATAAAACAAAAAGGTAACTTGTAGAATCCATTTTAGTATTAAATTTTACCATTCATGAATACATAGGGAGTAAACTTAATGGTTACATTTGGAATTCCCATAACATTTTATTCCATGAATATCTTAGGAGAAACCTCATTATTTTACTCTGTCTCATTACCAAATTCATTGGAGAGCTATCACGAGCTCACCTTCTTAGGATTTATCATGGAACCACCTATATTCAAAAATACCTGACATGAATAATTACATAAACATAACACATTAACAAGAATATAGGAAAAATAACATTTCCATATGTCAATCCCAATATATTATATCAATATATTAACATAATCAGTCGATCATCAAAATAATTTTCAATACTAGAATACATGAATAGGGGATATGGTATTTATTTTCCATTTAAAAACATTATAACTTATAGATAAATCCAAATACCAAATAATGGTCATGGTGGAAAAGAAGTCATTGTCAACATGTACATTAAAAAATTACATTTGTCATTTACAAAAATGTATCGTATAAAAGATTGATTTTAAAAAAAAATTATTGAAATTAAATTTCAAATGGGTTTATTATAAATAATATGAAATATGGTGGTGTATATTATAAATGTATTCCTAAATTAAAGGAGGTTGAGACGAAGTCCCATACAATGAGTACAACGCATAACGTACAAAATTTATATTCATGAATAACAAAAATTAGTTATTTTATAGTTAATTGGGAACCATTTTAATGTAATTATTCCTTTTATATAACATATAACAATGATATAATAATTACATAAATATTTACGTTCATATCGAGCGTTCAATTGATATTCAGTACTTCAGTCGAAAATGAACATGGGTAGATGTCAATAGTCCATATTTTCATAAATTCATCATCTCCTAAATATAATTCATGGAATAATAATAAATTTTATACATCAATTATAATTTTTAATTAAAACCATTCAATTATGTTATGAAAATTAACAAAATTATAATCATGGAGATGGTAGGTCGTACGTACATAGGAATAACGTTTCCATTTTTCATTGATAATTATGATAATATGGAAATTCTTATTTTATCTTTCATGAATTTTATTAAAAATACTAAAATAATAATAATAATTTAAAAATACTTATATATTTGATACATGTGATGTGGTGAATAAAAAATATTCACATCTCTTTGTGGATGTGATAGATCACACATACACATGGATAACATTATCATTTTTATGTGCAAATAAAGTGTGAACATAATTTATTTATTTTTAACTTATAGTGATTAATATATCATGAATATCACATATGAACATTAATTCCATTAATATAACTTGTAATTTATGATTTCTATAAGAAAATAATTACATCTGTTCGTTGAGGTGATAGTTCACATGCATGCACGAGCTTATATTTATTTTCTCATTTAAGGGAAGTGGAGATGGATTTCGGTGATAATATTTATGAAATAAAATCTTAGTTTATTTAAGGTACTAGATTTATTATTTCATCTTAGAAGAAGAATATTTTAAGGAATTGGAAGATGAAATAAAATAGAAATACAGACAGAAAATGATACATATTATTCGATTGATCACTTTTGAAAAATAGATTAACACCCCTAAAAATGGTGTTTTCTTCATATAAGTCTAAAATAATGTATGGATGGATTCTAGTAAGGTGTTTGTGTAGATCATGGAGGTAAAAAATGTTTCAGAAAGTGTGAGTAATAGATAGCAATGATTGATTTTTTATTGGAGAGGGGAGGGGCACCGTTGGAAACTCTTAAAATATTTAATTAATATAAACTACTTCTTACCAAAATGACACTAAATTCAGTTATATATAAGATAACATGAGGATATTTCTAAATCCACTAATCGAATAATTTTCTGACATGTATTGAGTTTATTTTAGTCCTTATCATTTTGGTTTACCCATAAACATTATCTTTTATTTATAATTGTGGTAACATCATTTTAAATATTAATAGGAAATATATTTTACACATATTGGGTCAATTACATAATATAAAAATAAGTTAACATTCATACATTTTTATATAAATTTTTTCATTTTAAAATACTTATTTTGAATATTTAAATAATTTATGAAATTATTATTTTTTAAATATTAGTTTTTTCAACATAGGAACTATTCATTTTACTGAATTTAAATAAAATCCAAAAGGAGGGATAACATAAAAAAACCATTCAATAGACTTATGACATGTAATTTTCATCTTTAAAATTTGTGGATTCTTTCAAATAATTCAAATTATATTTATTTAATAATACTAGTATCATTTAATTTATTCTTTCTTTAACTAATATATTGTTGGATAATCATTGTATCATAATTAAAATTTATAATTTCATTCATAAAAATTCTAAATAAATTTCCATGATGTATTTTATATTTTTATCTTTATAATTTTTATTTATAGTTGAATATATAACTTATATAACACCATATAATTTTTTTTAGTATTTAGAGACATGTTTATGATATTTTAATTTTACTTTAAATAAAAAGTTGTTAATGTCATAATCCCAGACATGTGGCTTCAAAGGGAAACTATTTTAGCATAAGTATTTTTTTGGTCGGTCATAACTCAACCAATAAGATTAGGAAAAGTGTTAGGATATTTTTATATGCTTATAATATTATTTATACCCTTATTTACCTGATTTACGTTTAACTATACTAAATAAAATATTAATGTTATTATTCACAAAAAAATATTTTAATCCTATTGGATTAAATTTTTCATAATGATTACAACCATGTATGTAAATTAATAAAAATTCATTTCACATAATTGGGTAAATTATGTTTAACACTAATCCTATTGACAAAATGAGAAAATGGGGTTTCTATGTAAAAAATTAAAATGATCACATTGTTTTTTATTTATGAAAAATTTTAAATTTCCTCCAATGACCTAAAATGGAATAAGTGATTATAAATTCATAAAATTATATTATATAACCATGTAAAATAAAATCTATCAATATAAATAATTAATATAAAAAGGCAGTTTTGAATTAAAATGGAGTATTTTTCACTATTCATTAAAAAAGATTATTATTAGAAAATTACAAAAATTCAACCAAAGTAAATAAAAATGCCTCTTTTCAAAATAATAATTTTATATTTTCAAATAGAAAATTTATAATTGAAAAAACATAAATTTAAAAAGTGTTCACCATAAAAAGGAGATAAAAATACTTTATAAAATATTACCGTATTTATGTTAAAAATTAGATTTATACTCATTTTAAGCCTCTAAAATTTAGTATAATAACGTAAAAACATTAATTTAATTTTCATAAAACTAATGTAGTTTGATCTATTCACTCTATCCAGTACAACTAGTTGGCAATAACTATCATTTAAAATAATATTATTAATAATGTTTTATTTTTCATTATATCTAAGTCTTATGTGCAACATATGATTTTGGAGAAACCCATTGTTTCATGTAGAGTAAACTATAAGAAATAGAACCACCATTACTATAAAATTAATATATAACTCATTAATATTAATATATATTCCAATGTTTTATTCAATAATAACATGGGATTTGACATGCATGTTCTAATATTTATCGATGAAATAACTTTATACTAAAATACTGATTGTGATCATTATAAATATATTGAAATATTCCTAAGTGCACTTATATAACATCAACTATAAAAAAATATCAAATTGGAAATTTATGATTGATCAGGTACATTTCTGGGGTTACATAATCTTGGGGGTTGTTTTTTCAATGGACGTAGAAAACAGTACGCTTGTTGTATTGTGGGAGATTCCCATGAAGGTTTGTATACAAAATATTTTTGTGTTTATCAAGACATTTTTAGGATGTTATTGATGGTATTTTATTCTTTGGATGTATCTCTTTTGGGATTTAAAAAATAAGGGGGTCAAAGTTTATACTCTTAGGGAATGTGAGAATGCCTTCCAAGAGTGGATGATGGATTTCAATGTTATACCATTCTTGATCCTGCCAGAGCTAGGTAATAATTATATGTTGTTCTATGAGGATTTTGGTACTGATAATATTTTAGTGTTGGTTCAGGGAGATCATATTCGGTAATATGTGTCATGGAAGTTGATTCAACACAAATGGAACAACCTCATGCTCGACCTCGTGTTAGCTATAGTCATTAATGCCATAAAGTTTTGTTGGAACTATATATTGGAAAAAATAGTACTATATAAACCTGTCTTATGAGCTTAATGTATATCATTTCATAATGAGATTTAAATTTCTATATGCAGTGGTTCATTGAGTATATGAATTTATTTTATTTTTCACTAGAATATAATCCTACAATGGGAAATAGTTTGACTAGTCCTTTAATCATAAAAACTCATTATCAAGAAGTTCAATATTCTATTGATGATTGAAAAATGATGATTTCACTAGATGAGATAAATTTCGGGGATCAGGAAGGCCATAATTAGAATAATCTCATATCGTTTTCTTAGGATTATACACTTTTGAGTCAGATTCGGAAAAAAAAATATCATGATCTGCAGTGTTTGGACTTGAGGGAAAGATATGATGGTGTAGTGTAACCTTATGATTGCACAATTGATGATGTCAGGATCATCTATGCTAGTAATCTAGTAGTTGTGCCTATGTGTATGAGATAATGGGTAATTCCTGAATTTCATTCCTTAAAGTGATTGGTGCATCTAGGTTAGACCAAAATTATAAGTGACCTATGTTAACAGTATTGGATTCTAGACATGAAAATGGAGATTACAGGATTTGTGAAATGGTACTACACCTCTAAATTAGTGAAGTCTGAGTATCAAAAAAATGATGGTTTTCAATTACCATTTACCATTACAAAATGGATGTTGGAGGACATTACCAATGGCATTGTAGTGAGTCTCATTGGGATTCATCTGAATAATGATTCTATTCTAGTGGTTTGGGCTGACTAACGAAGGTAGAACATCTATTGCCTATCTAGGAGACATTCTTAGTGTACTAGTTGGGATAGTTTTATATGGTGGAAATAGTCTTTCGGCATGGGGTTCCATTTAAAATTGTTTGACAGTGATGAATTCTTTACTTCCCAATTATTTCTAGGAATTCAGATGGTTATTGGTATACATGTTTTATTGACTATGAATTTCTACCCATAGATAGAGGGGACATATAATTTCACTATAATTGTATTAGAGGATATTATATGTGTAAATTTTGTTAACATTGATCAGTCCTAGGATACTCATTTAGAAATCATTGAGTTATCTTATAATAATAGTTATTAGGATACTATATAGACGGTACAATATAAGGAACATTATGGTAGGCCATGAATATCTCATATATGTTTCATGGAGGCATGTGAGTTTGAGATTTTGGGACTGAGTCTCATATATAAAAATTCATAGAAGGTTTACCTAATTCAAAAATGGTTGGATATGGTTCAGGGTAGATAAATTTAATATGATGATTAATGTTGACGACTTCTAGGGTGTGTAGTGTGAGATCGTGTGTTACATAGGGTGTTGCCTAGACAGGATCCTGGTAGGATTTTCGGATAGGGAATGATGGTGTGTAAGTTTTTCGGTTCATTTGAGGTTGTGAAGATGACCACGTTGCTGGTTTATCAACTACTTATTCCATAGAGGTTTATAATTATCCATGATTTTTTCTTCTTCGGTCACAAATTTGGAAGTATCACCCTAACTCTACTCATGTGATAGATGTGGATGATGGTGATATAGAGACCAGGGCATCATTTAAGATGAATCTGATGCATATTTTATATCAAATTTATAATGTCTTGAGGGAGAACAACATACCAATAGTTTTTATATTGTGGAAACTTTTCCATGTTATGGAGGAGGATCGGGGGAGAGGAGAAGGTATATTGGATTAATGGCCCAATCTTCTTGAATCAGAATATTGAAATACATGGGTGTAAAACTCGAGGATGAATTGTTATAAGGTGGGGATATTGTAAGATCCAAACCATTTTTGAGATGTCATGATCTTATTTATAGGTACCCCTTTTCATTTTATTTTATATATCTTGTTAGGGATTTATCATTGGTGTATTTGGGTGAACATTTGAAATTTGTAGAGGGGTTTTGGGAAATACATGGGGTTTCAATCTGTGCACACACCTACCGAGAAGAGGCACATGGTTTAGACCCATGGTTTGGCAATATATGTGGTCCATCAATTGAAATTGTATGTGTGGGATTAATTACTCCAAAAAATAGATTAAAAATCATTCATCCCCAAACATCAACAAAAGACAATCCATATCGACCTTTACATGTTCCTCTCATTTTTTTGTCATCTAAATGAATTCCTATTGCTCACAAATATAATTCATGAAAAATTAATGATCTATTAATGGATTTACTCCTCTCCATATTATAGATTCCCCTCCAGTATTGTTTCCTTTACCTATCTTTCAAATATTTCTTTCATCCATTAAAGAGATGTTTTTATATATTGGTAATGGATCTAGATCTAGGTTTTCATGGATTCAATCCATTTGATATTGAATCTATATTTTTCATCTCGATCTAATTCTTAGTCATGATAATAGTTGTTCTTATTTTATTAAGGATTTAGGTTGGAATGAATTCATCATCAATATCAAGGTATTTAGTCTAACTTAAAAATACCATATTCTAAATTTAATTACATATATGTAATTGTGAAATTGAAACATCCATGATTGGACAATTTCATTGATTAATGAACTAATTTAATTTAATTTCCTTGTGATAACGCAATGAGTTAATAGTGGGAACTTATAAATTGTGGAATCCAAATAATTAAATAATCAATTAAATAATATAATATTTTGATAGTGAAATATATGGGTCATTGGGATTGTTTAATTTGCCAAATATTGTTCTTAAGAATAAATGACATTGAGGATTAAGAGTTTTTTGGATTAACATAAATGGTTTAATGGAGAAGTGGTTATATTTTTCCCATTTGATGAGTAAAATGAACCAATATTGAATTGATAATTGAATTTATACCCCCATGATGAGAATGTATGAAAATAAGGTTAATGATTCCTAAATTTCATGTTTATAAAATTTTAATACATGTGATTTTGTGATATATGTGTGTGTGGATATGGGACATCTCTTCAAATGACTAAATGTGATTGATTGATATATGTTTGTGGGATATGGAAGGAAGCATAAATAACCCCTAGAGATAAATGAGTTATTGGACACATACTGATGTTTGAAAAAACTACAGGGTAATATAAATGTCATTATAGGCCTAAAATGTTGTAATTGTACTATGGAATCAATTGTACGAAATATGCATTGATTTGAAATTTTAGTTTATATCTATGTTACTATAATAGGTGAATCCATTAGGGATAGTTCAGGCTCCTACATAGGCTAAATTAGGTATTGTAGGTTTCGGTATCTGTAATGCCCCGACCCCAGTTACCCAGAGTCGGTGCAATATTACGTAACATTGGCATGATCACAAAACATCAAGTCTCAAAAGGCCTATTAGTTTAGTAGCCTTGGAAACACTAGATACATTCATAAATTTTACATTAAATGATAATGTAAAAAATCTACAATAACATTGTCTCCATAGTCCACACTCATATCCCCTTCTGACTATCCCTGTAGTTCATTCATAAAATACTTCTTCACATCCTGAAAAATATTAAAACACTGAAATGCGTGAGCTCAGATTCTCAGTAAGGATAAAAATATAGTGGAAGATTTAATAAATAAACATAAAAATTTAAGTCAATGTATAACTAAAACAAAATCCTTTTAATCTTGAAATTCATCATAATATTTAAAAAGTAAAATGAAATAATTCCATTTACTTGTTCACATGGATATTCTACTAGTCAAATAATCACATGTAAAATCAATAACCAGTTTCATAATGATGGAATGCATAATTCCAAACTATCATAACCATGTATCCAAGGCCTCGTTCCAAGACTACAAATAAGATTTTGTCAAGGCCTCGTGCCAAGACACTAGTTTTTCTCATGATAACTACCGATGCATCGAGGAGCTATAGCGGGCTCCACCCGTCACTTATTAAGTCCAATGCATTTCTCATATGAATAGGTTTAAACATATCATAAACCATAACATAATAATATCACATAAAACATGCATAAAGGAAACATAACATTTCCACATTTCAATCACAACATATCAATACATCACATTGATATAATAAAAACATTATCAAAACCATTTTAGAAGAAAAGTAAAACATGGTATTTTTTTTTAAAAAAAGTTATGGCTTATAGAGGAAGCCGAAACTCAAATAATTGTCACGACAACTGAGAAGTCGTTGTCGCCGCATACTTAAGACAAAACATTCCTTTTTTATTATAGTAAAAATGATTCATATAAAAATATTCTTTTTGAATTAAAGATAAAGTCAAAGGGGTTTATACACCATATAAAAGAAAAGTTGTGTATAAAACAAAATATGCCTCAATGAAAGGGGATTGAGATGAAGTCCCTTACAAAGATCATTTCTTAAATAAATTAGACCTATTATGTGTATTCACTATCATTACACATAATTAATCTACTAATACAATGTAGTACATAATAATATCCTGACATAATTTGAATGTCGGAGATTAACCCAAAGAATGGAAATTGGGTTAAGAAGTTCCCTTAACTCGTGTCCGACTTGACTCAATCGTTCTTTAACCACATGAATAATAAACTAGATTTAATTTCTACTTGCTTAAGATCCTTTTTCTAGTTTACTATACATTTTATATCACTTATTACCATGTTATGAACATTATGTAATTATTTAAGTTAATAACGATCGTTTTGTCGATCTTTAGTACTTGTGTTAAAAATAAACTTCTTATAATTACAAGTTGTTCATGTGGTAAAATATCAATTATATACATAATTATATTCATGATGTAGATATCATATATATCATATATATCAATTATATACATGCATTTATAATATTACATAACATTTAGAGGTAAGAAATGAAATGCACCGTTCATGGAGACGGTAAGCCGTACGTACGCATGAACACTACTTTCATTTATATTTCATATTTAATGGAATGAAATCATAATTATATAAAGTTATATTATAATTCCAGAATAATATAATATATAATATCATTTACTCCATCCTTTATACATCCCACACATGGAATTAACGATTCAAATCACTTTGAGGGGGCGGTAATCCGCATTCCTAAAATGAAATTTTCGCGTTTACCCATAATAGAAATTATAAAGGTATTCCATAAATGATAAATACAGAATCATAATAAAATCATAAAAATAATATATATTATATATAAATGTAGGTACATCTTAATGGACACCATGCGATACGTTAAAAGAATATTCAACAATCACCGTTTCATGAGGCAGAAATTCGCCAACCACAGAAACAGTATGTTCTTTAACCATTAGACAAAGGTGTGTGTAAGTGTAAATAAAATTAGTCTCATAAAAACACCATAGTATATTTAAGATACTGGTTTTGTTACAAAATAAAGTAATAAAAAGAGTTTAAGGGGTTGGAGAAGAAAAATAAAACAAAATAACATAAGAGAAGACATTACCTTAAATTCGGGTAACTTTTTTTTTATTTGAGCCAAAGGCTTCCTTGGGAAGAATTCTGCCCAATGTGAGTCATCTATAAGTAAGATTGGGAAGTTTAGAGAGTATGTGGGTAGAGTTTGGACGATTCAAATGGCTTTGAAGGTGTTAATAAGGTGGTAGAGGTGGGGGCCTTTTATAAGAGCAGTGGAGGGGCAATCTTGGAAAGTAATGAAATGTTACATTATTATGAAGTGCTTTTCGGATTTAAAAGGTCCCACAATTATATATTTCGAGGATAAGGTGATAAGGGTTCTAAATATACCCATCCAATAGGGTTTTGACAAGCGTAAGTCTTATATTTTACATTATCTTTTCATTTTATTTAAATTGTTAATTAATGAGGTAATCGCTGCATCATCATGGTGTCATGAAAAATTTAATTTATTTAATGTCTAAAAATTATATAAAAAATATCATTATGTTGGAAATATATTTATATTTTAAATTAATATTTATAGTCGAAAAGTTAACTTATATAACCCCATGTAATGATTGTTTTATTAAAACAACACATGTTTGTGACAATTTTATTTTTACTTTAAATAAAAAGTTATTAATGTCATTTTCTTACCCAAGTGGCTCCATGGGGTCCCCAAGTTGACACATGGATTCTCATGGTCGGCCATGACTCATCATATTAGGGTATGACAAGTTTCAAGATATTTTCATAGTTTTATAATATCATTTTTACCTTAAATTTTCACTAATTACCTATAATCGTGATTAATAAAACATAAAAATTACTATTCACCCAAAATTATTTTCATCTCATTGAAACAAATTTTTTTTCATAATGACAACCATGTATGTAGGATTTTTTAAATTAAAAATAAAGAAGTGGTAATGCTTTATTTACACGAAAAATTAGTTTTTAAACTACCACTTAGTGGTTTCACTATTCATCAAAAATTGAAGTCTTTTAGAAAAATACCACAAATTTGCCCTATGATATAATTGAAATTCTGAATTCAAGATTTATGTCTATTTTATAAAATTCAAAACATATAAGATACATTAATTAAATTTATAATTAATTCCCATTGTTAAAACAAATAGCGTGTTTTTAAAAAACAATATCAATCAAAAGATTGACAATTGTTGATGTCCAATTTCATAGTGAAATTAATTCTAATAATACACACACTTCTGTATTATTCAAAGAGAATCGTACCATGGAAACTTGGGGTGTCACATTCTCCCCTCCTTCAATAAATTGCGTCCTCGCAATTTGAAAATTTTCTTCGATAATGAAAGGTTGAAAATAGAAAATACCTTCGTGCAAAACCCACATCAAAAATACGATTAAAAAAATATAACTTTAAAAGAAAGAACAAGAAGTACAATGGTAACCTGAGATATCACATACTATATTTATATGAAAATATGGATATGGAGGAGAAAAAAACCATCAAGGTCTAATGGATAGTTACAGAGAACAGGATAAGGAGAAAGTTAACTACAAGAAACTCACAAACTTGTGATTGGTTAAACGGTCATTGATTCCCCAATCAGAAAAGATAACTGAAAACATTTTTGTTTTAAGATACAATTCATAAAGTTGAGGAGTTTATTTAGGAGATTTACTAAGAATGTAAGGAAATATTCTTACTTTTCATGTAGACTTTCATTCTTTAATAAATGTTTACCACAAACCCATCTTTCACTCCAAAAGGTAATAGAACTCAAAAATAATATATTAATCATAATTTTATAAGGTTCCAAATATTAACACATACCATTTAGATTAGGAAAACTATTTTTTAGTAACCAGGGATTTCCTGTAGGCTAGTGGTAGGTAATAAAGGCATGTCGCACTATAGTTTTGGGTTCGATTCCTGCACCTTTTTCCGACGCGATGGTTATCTCCTGACCTGCGGGTTGTCCTTTCCTAAAACTATAGTATCATAATATTCCAAAAATAATCTTCAGAAATGTTTTAACCTTGAAAAATACTATCCAATGTTAAACTTAATCCATTACACCCTTTATATTTATCCAAAATACCTCTGTCCAAACTTTCTCTAAAAGGTCTCTAAATTCCAAAATCAATTGTATCATCAGATTCCTCAAACAAAGTAAAGTTTTTCTTATTGTCACATACAAAAAAATGATTTCATTCATAATATTAAAACCTTAATGAAAAAATAAGTACTGTAGTACAATCCTTATATATATCACATTATTCTTATAACCAAAATATAATCCTTAAGTCCAAAAGCACCAATACATTAATTATTCCACTTCAACTGTAGTAAGAGCATAAGATTGTCCTTGATCCCTTGGCCTTTTCTGAGGTAAGTTTCCCTGACGCTTAGTACATTCATTTGTATAATGCCCAATTTACCTACCATTGTATCATTCAACATTGATAACCTCTTTCTTTCCCTTGCAATCACGAACTGGTGACCTTTTTCTCCATGTTTATAACAAACTCACATTCCTTTTATGGAAGTACCGGGGTGATTCTTCCCATAAATATTGCATTATGGAAGATCGTTATCTCCCATTTTCCATTTATCTGTTTCTTATTCCACCTTTCTCTTCTTCTCTTAATTTACATTATTGTCATAATATTTAGAGAATTACTTTTCTTTCTTGATATCACATGAGACAATGTCTTCGTAGGACAAGATGGTTTGTGAGACTAATGCTCGATGGAGAAATGATTTTAACCCATCAAAGAAACGATCAATCTTTCTTCTCAGGATACTTATATAATCTACTGCATGCCTTGATAACCTTGTAATTTTAGCCTCATAATTTGCGACATTCTCATCCTCCTTTTGTCTCAGACTCAGAAATTGCCTTTCTAAATATTCTCGATGGTCACGAGGGAAATATTTTTCTAAGAGGAGCTCTTTGAACTCCCTCCATTCCATTCTTGATACTTCTTCATCTTCCTTTGTCTTTTGAATCATTGACCACCCTTGATCGGCATCTCCAGTGAGGTGGTAAACTGCTATGACAACCTTCTCGCTTTCGCTACTCCCTAAGTCACGGAATATTAACTCTAGGGAATTTATCCATTTCTCAGCTACTAAGGGTTTTGTACGCCCATTTAATGTTAGTGGTTGTTGCCTCATGAAGTGGTCTAACATTGAACCTCCATGTTGCGGATCAGGGTTCTCCATATGAGTAAGGTTATTATTCATAACTGGAGTGATTTTTCCTAGTATAGTGATAAGTTGATTAGCACTAGTTGTATCAACAACTCCATTATAATTATCTTGAGCAGGAGGGAAATTTCTACATGTAGTGTGTGCATTGATATGGTTTCCATTCCTCCCACTAGGCCCCATTTCTAAACAATTGCATAAACTAGATTAGTTTATGAATCAAAATACATAATTCCATACTTGTAAAACACTTAACATAAATTTAACAGTTTATAGATTTAATCCATAATCATAAAAATGTTTTCTTTGAGTAAGTATATACTCATAAACCCTTCATAATGGTTTGTAAATAAAATGATAATTATCCTAAGAATATCCCCCGGGAGTGTTGTATCCAAAAGTGCAGCAGGGCCCATTGGCTTGAACCAGTTCTCGTTCGAGTCTAGCTCAAAGCAGCGTTTTTGGGATTTACCCCTAAGTACATCTGTGCCAGAGCCGCCTCTACCTGCTCATATCCAGACATGTATGTATTGCTCATAAGACTCACAAAATCTCTATAATACCAATATTCTAGGAAGTTCTTCTATACTAATCCTCAAAGTTTATCTAAGGTCTATGTGCTCTAATGAGATCTTATCTAAATCTAGCTTCCACAATAACTACTAAACTGCCTCAGATACCAACTGTAACGCCCCAACCCCAGTTACCCAGAGTTGGTGCACTATTTCGAAACATTGGCATGATCACAAAAGTTCATGTCTCTAAATACCGATTAGTTTAGTAGCCTTGGAAACACTAGATACATTCATAAATTTTACATTACATCATAAAATGAAAAACTAAAATAACATGGTCTCCATAGTCCACACTCATATCCCCTTCTGAATATCCCTACAGGTCATTCATAAAATACTTCTTCATATCCTGGAAAATATTAAAACATTGAAAGGGGTGAGATCAGATGCTCATTAAGGATAACAATATAGTAGAATCTTTCATAAATAAACACAAACAATTAAGGCAATTTATAACTAAAAAAATCCTTTTAAACTTGAACATCAGAATAATATGGCAAAAGTAAAATGAAATAATTCCATTTACTTCTTCAAATGGATATTATACTAGACAAATAATCACATGTAATATCAATAACCACTTTCATAATGATGGAATGCATAATTCCAAACAATCATAACCACATAGCCAAGGCCTCGCGCCACGACTACAAAGATGATTTTGTCAAGGCCTCGTTCCAAGACAATAGTTTGTCTCATGAGACCTACCGATGCATCGAGGAGCTATAGCGGGCTCCACTCATCAATTATTAAGTCCAATGCATTCCTTATATGAATAGGATTAAACATATCATAAACCATAACATAATCGTATCACATAAAACATGCATAATGGAAACATAAAATTTCAACATTTCAATCACAAGATATCAATACATCACATTGATATAATAAAAACATTATCAAAACCATTTTAAAAAAAGTAAAACTTGGTATTTATTTTTTTAAAAAAGTTATGGCTTGTAGAGGAAGCCTAAACTCAAATAATGGTCACGACGGCTGAGGAGTCATTTTTTACGCATACATAAGACAAAAAATTCCTTTTATCGTTTAGTAAAAACGTTTCGTATAAAAATATTCTTTTTGAATTAAATTAAAAGACAATGGGGTTTATACACCGTTAAAAGAAAATTTGTGTATAAAACAAAATATGCCTCAATGAAAGGGGATTGAGACGAAGTCCCTTAGAAAGATCATTTTTTAAATAAAATATATATATTATGTGTATTCACTATAAGTACAGAAAAAGAATTTACAAATTCAAGATAGTACATAATAATATCATGACATAATTTGAAAGTAGGAGATTAACTCAAAGAACGAAAATTGGGTTAAGAAGTTCCCTTATCTCATGTCCGAATTGACTCGATCGTTCTTTAACCTCCTGAATAAAAGACTATAGTTAATTTATACTTTCTTAAGAAACTTTTTCAGGTTCATTATTCCTTTTATATCCCTTATTACCATGTTATGAACATTATGTAATTATTTAAGTTAATAACGGTCGTTTTGTCGATCTTTGGTACTTGAGTTAAAAATTAACTTCTTATAATTACAAGTTGTTCATGTGTTAAAATATCCATTATATCAAGAATTATATTCATTATTTAGATATCATTTATATCATATATATCCATTATATACATGCATTTATAATATTACATAACATTTAGAGGTAAGAAATGAAATCCACCATTCATGGAGACGGTAAGACGTATGTACAAATGAACGCTACTTTCATTTCTATTTCGTATTTAGTGGAATGAAATCATAATGATATAAAGGTATATTATAATTCCAGTATAATATCATATATAATATCATTTACTAAATCATTTATACATCCCACATATGGCATTAACGATTCAAATCACATTGAGGGGGCGGTAGTCTGCACTTCCTAAAATAAATTATCGTGTTTACCCATAATGGAAATCACAAAGTTATGCCATAAATGAGAAATAAATAAGCATAAGGAAAACATAAACATAACATATATCATATATAAATATAGTGACATCTTAATGGACACCATGAGAGGTGTTAAAATAAGATTGAACAATCACCGTTTCGTGAGGCAGAAATTCACCAACCACAGAAACAGTATGCTCTTTAACCATTAGACGAAGGTGTGTGTAACTGTAAATCAAATCCTTCTCATAAAAACATCCTAGTATATTTAATATACTGTTTTTGTTAAAAAATAAAGTAATAAAAGTAGTTTAAGGGGGTGGAGAGTCTAAATAATACAAAATAACATAAGAGAAGACATTACCTTAAAATCGGGTAACTCTTTTTGATTTGAGACAAAGGCTTCCTTGGGAAGAATTCTGCCCCAAGTGAGGCTTCTAGGAGTAATATAGGGATGTTGAGATAGTATTTGGGAAGATTTTGACCATTCCAAATGGCTTTGATGGTGTGAATAAGGTTGTAGAGGCGGGGGCCTTTTATAAGAGGAGAGGAGGGGCACTCTTGAAAAGAAATAAAATGTTACATTATTATGAAGTGCATTTTTGATTTAAAAGGTCTCAAAATTATATATTTCGATTCTAAGGTGATAAGGTTTCGAAATATACCCATCCAATAGGTTTTTGACATGTGTAAGTCTTAGATTTTACATTATCATTTCATTTTATTTAAATAATTATTTAATGAGGTAATCGCTGCATCATCATGGTGTAATAAAAATTTTAATTTATTTAATGTCTAAAAATTATATAAAAACAATAAAGATTTATTAAATATTTTTATCTTTCTGATGAATATTTATAGTCAAAATTTTAACTTATATAACCCCATTTAATAATTGTTTTAGTAAAACAACACATGTTTGTGACAATTTTATTTTTACTTTAAATAAAATGTTATTAATGTCATTTTCTTACCCAGGTGGCTCCATGGGGTCCCCAAGATGACCCATGGATTTTCATGGTCGTCCAAGACTCATTCAATAATGGTAGAACAAGTTTCATGATATTTTCATATTTTTATAATATCATTCTTATCTTAAATTTCACTAATTACCTTTAATCGCGATTAATAAAACATAACAGTTACTATTCACCAAAAATTATTTTCATCTCTTTGAACAAAATTTTTCTTCCTAATGAAAACCATGTATGTCGTATTTTTGAAATTAAATACATATAAGTGTTAATGTTTCATTTACACGAAAAATTAGTTTTTAAACTACCACTTAGTGATTTCACTATTCATAAAAAATTGAAGTATTTCAGAAAAATACCAAAAATTAACCCTAAGATATAATTGATATTCTGAATTCAAAAATGATGTATATTTTACAAAATTCCAAATATATAAGTTGCATTAAATAATTTTATAATTAATTCCTGTTGTCAAAACGAATAGCGTGTTTTTAAAAAACAATATCAATTAAAAGATTGACAATTGTTTATGTCCAATTTTAAAGTGAATTTAATTATAATGACCACCATTGGATAAAATAGTAATATTATATTCTAATTATACTTTAAAAACACTCAATGGTATAATTTATCACTATTAATTATTTTGATTAAAAAAGTTGTTTTTAATTAAAACCTAGTAATTTTCACTATTCATCAAAATATAAAAGTTATCTAAAAAGTTCCAAAATTTCACCCTAGGCTAAATTCGATATTCTGAATCCAAAAATAAAGTCCATTTTGATTTATAGAATTTATAAAATTTCAAAAATTAGGTATTACTATTCATAACGGCTAGTTTTATTGGTTGTGGTGTGTGTCAGAACCCGATGTTGCGTACAACACATGCTACTGTATTATTCAAATAGAATCATACCATAGAAACATGGGGTGTTACAGTATATTTGTGAACCTATAGACTTATGTGGTTAAATAAATAATAATTAAAAATGAGATAAATTTTTATTTTGAATTTTTCATTAATATTAATATAATTTAATACAGTAATATTTAATATATTTTCATATTGTCATTGTTAGTGGTTTCCAACTAAGTTGTAGTCACACTCATCTCAGGCTGCATATTCGTTACCTGAATAGACATCTTGAATACATTATATGATAATGGTAAGGTCCCTATGAAATATTTATAAGTCGGTATGAAACATGTTTGAGGAAATCATGCATGGTGTTGGGACCCTCTTAGACCCTCACTACTAGTCGACATCCTCTAGTATAAGGGGAGTCGTTCCTGAAGTCATGTGGCCAACCTGCTCCGGGAACCAATGTGTCAATCCTAGGCCAAGATGTCAAAATTATATTTATAATATATTTAGAGGAAAACATAGAGGTGAAAAAGGTGTTTCTTGGACAATACTCACATTGGGTATTTAAATCACCTTTTAATGAACATATAAAATGTGGATTTAGGGATTCTTCATAGGATGTAATTCAATAAATTGATGAATAGGGTTGAATGAAAAATATATTTAGTAGTTATATAAGATAATATTAATTGATTAGTAAAAATTGGTGTAACTGAAGTGATATAATTTCGTTGGTGAAAATGGTGGAAGATTCCATTGAACTATTATTATATGAAGCAAAAAATGGAATCATAAGGGTTGTAGACGTGTTATGTGGGGAAATGTCTTGGATACATGAAGGTAAGTTTTTAAAACCCAAAACATGAATTATATAAGGGCCTAATGAAATTTAACTCTTCATAAATTCAATCCACAACATGCAATCCATGTTTAACCTCATTTTCCTTTTTTGAAATATTTACCTTGGTAATGTTTTTTTACATAAAATTATGTATTCCCTTAAAAAATAATTTTAGTGTTCTAAATATAAATTTAAGTGGAATATAATATAAGTGTCACCACTTGTCCCCCATGGTCCGTCCCCTGACTTCTCCATGCCCACCTTCCATAGACCATGGGCTGTTGACGAGAAACGAGTATGCATTTCCCAAAAATTGATGTCATTTTACATTAAACATGTATAGATGCACAAAGATAAAACTATGGAATGTAACCACAATGTAATCCACAACTGTAACTGAGACAACCACTGAGAGTACAATAAAAACTGAAAGTAAAAGGGGCTAGAATGCAATCCTGAAATCAAAATGGAAAGTACAACTACCATGGTCTGGCCGCTCAAGACCCTACATGAGGGGTATGTGAAAGGTATCATCCTATAGTTGTAAAAGTATGCTCGTCTATCCCGTATCACAGATCATTGCCTTGTCCCAGACCCCCAGGTCTACATAGAAGATTCTATCACCTTCATGAGACACGACACGTGCGGGCGAATCCCATGATGGTGTGAGTAACATAGTACTCAGTAGGGACCCCATTCCACAAAGAAAATACAACAATGATGAAGAAAAAAGAAAATAAAACAAAGAGAAGATAACTCACACTAGGCATAAAAGAATGGAAATATGGTAAGATTGTTACTTGTAGAGATGAATCATCTTATACTTCTGAGGGAATCATCCATGAGGAGTAACTAAGCATCATTCGGCTACCAGACCACTAAGGTCCGCTCAGCTACTGGACCATTGAGTTTTGCATGGATTCTAAACCACTAAGGCCAGATTGGCTCCTGTACCACTGCGGTCTGCTCGAATGCTGGACAACGACGATCCTGTCCATTTCTAAACCAATGCTGTCTATTTGGATCTTGGACTACTAGGATCAGCTCAGCTATGGGAAAACCAATGAGGTCTGCTAGATTGTTGGACCACTAAGGACCCCTTGCCTACGGGTCCAATAAGTTCCCCTCAGCTACTGGACCCCTGAGGTCTTCTCTACTACTAGAAAACACAGGATTTCTAATCTCATACTCCCCCATGGTCCCGCTCATCAAATCCATCATGTCACAACCAATTCTAGGATTCTCTCTCTCTCTATTGTGCTTGTCTCTAGGAGATTCTAGTTCTTAAACCATTGGTCATATGTCTACTACCACGAAAACTCATTTAATGTATACACAAAGGACCATCTAGTCTAAAGGGTCCCAACACCATAGATGGTGCGCCAATCAGGTGCCCAGTCTAAATGGAATTGTCATTTTAGTAAACATGGGGTTAGTTGTGTCTGGGACCAGTTCGACATGGTCAGACCAACTCGACCAACCCAGCCCGGGGGTCACGCATGAACTAGCAAGTTTCAATTGACATGACACGGTCTGTCCTTAGCCTAGTGGCAAGGCCCATTGGGCCTTGTGAGACCCTGCTCTGTTCGGCTGTGGACTCATCCCACCAGGCCACCCAACGACCCAGTGCTTATTCCGTCCGGTCTGACATAGACAGACCGATTCTCACCAGAAGGACTGCCCAGTAGCCACGTTCACCATCTGGCATGACCCATGTTGGTGTGCATGTTCTCCTCCATCCTGGATGTCTTATGACATCTGGTTCATGTAGCAACATGGCATTCTGGTTGTGCCGCCTCCTCGGCAAGCCAATACGCTCATGCAGACCAGATCTTTCATGTGAACCATGTAAATCCATGGGTGTAGATCTTGGTAGTGTTCCACTGACCATGATAATGCACCGTGTGGAGACTGCGACATGGTCGAGTGGATATATCTACTGCTGTTGGCCTTGGTGACAATGACTTCTTCTACCATTATGGCCTAGGTGTCGCGTCCTTCTATTGTTGCCACCATGGCCTTGTTCCAACGCCGTGGCCTTGTACTGTCTCCACATCCTTGTGCACCCGTAATGACTTTGTGATGTCCCCACCCACCGATTCCTCGACCTGCCTAGCCACGACCCTTTTCCCTTGTCGTTTCGGGATGATTCACAATGACGAATGGAATGAATGTAAGAAGAAATGAGGGAAGGAGTTGTAACAAAAGAACACACACAGAGAAATCCATGTCTTTTTTTTTGTGTTGATCCAAATGTTTTTTGTTATCAAGATCAAGATAAACCAAAATGAGTTCAAATAATAACTATGATATAAATCCCATTAATCCCACATCATTAACCATCCCACATCAATGATCATACCATTGATCAACCTGTTCATGGGATGGTCTGCATTCATCGATAATCATTATGAATGGGGAAATAAAATGACATATAAAAACCCCAATGTGGGAATGGATATTTATCTAGAATGATTGTTCCTCGTTGTACATCGATATCTATCCCCCAATCCCCTCTATAAGGGTGTCATCTCCATCGCCCAATTTTCTAGAATTCGTCGTTGGAGAGGCTTCCATTGTCATATATCAGAGAAAATTAAAGTATTGTTCATCAACCATGAATTCTATAATTAATTAATTATTGAATATGTGTGTGTGTTACAACATCACTACGCTGATTCATTAATGAGGTTTATTAATGGGATTCCACGTCACTGTGTCGCTTCACCACAGTGAAAACGAGTCACTGTGTAATGAAGAATAAAATAAAATATTATAAATTTTTACGTTATTTTATTTTTCATCCGAAATGTATGATGTCTATCTCTTTCGGTCAACCAGTGTTAGTTATTTTTATTCCCTTCATAGTAAAATCCCAACTCTCTCAGTTCAACGGTGCCCTCGTATATTGGATCCAGGCACCAGTTTTAATGTTTGAAAAAACCACTTTCACATTTATTTAATAAACATTAAAAAAAGTTTGAAAAAAATTCCAAACAATGAAGGACTCATAATCACTTGTTGTCTGATATCCTGGTCATGATATAATCATAAATTAATTTTCAGAAAGATGACAAGGTATTATGGGACATTAAATCTCTCCCAGCTATAGAGATTTACATCTTAATTTGAAAAAAACAATGGAAAATGAATCCTATAGAGGTACTGAAATGGAATATGATCATCCTTCATTGACGTGCTCTCCTAGAGAATCTCATGTTTCTAATGATCATGAACGAGATAAATCAACCATTAATGAAATATTTTATCCGATCGATCCATTATCTCTACCAGGTACTCCTTGAATGTCAACCCATTTTCAATTTCAAGTTTGTCGTGGTCGATGATGGGATAAGTGTTGTGCATGTATCTCCTCAGATATGATACATGGAATACATCATTAACCCTCTCCAATAGAAGTATTAGAACCTTGTTTTATGCCACCTAGCCCACTCTATGCAGTATTTGTAAAGGTCCAATGAACTTCGAAGAAATATTTTCGCACCAGAGAAATCTACATATCCCTCATTGAGGAGAGGTTCATGGGAATTTGTTGTCCCCATACTCAAACTCCTTGTGTCTCCATTACCTATATTCCAAGGACTTTTGTTAGATCTGGGTAGTCTTCATCCACTCTATGATGACCTAAACATTCATAGTGGTTTCTGGTTCTATATTTGGACCCATGAGTGATGACTCCCCAAGGTCATTCTAGAATAATTCTAACATACATGGTCATCCTTACAGTTCCTCGAACGGTTCCATACCAATGGTGTAATGGTATCTTTATTTGTAAAGAAGTTTTTATAGTGGTAGGTGTTCTTTCCAACTACGACCAAAATCAATAATTCATGAATAAAGAATGTCCTCCTGGATTTGTATGGTCCACTCCATCTAACCATCTATATTTTTGTAAAAGAATGTACTCATACGTTTCTAAGTCCCAAATTCTTATTATAATATTTTCCACAACTAGGATGTAATGTGTGAATCATGATCTGAGACTATTGTAGATCAGACTCCAGGGAGTCAAAATATCTCCTGAATGTAGAGGTATCCCAAGCTCCCAACTGAACCCTATTCTAAAGTGGGTAGGAAGTGGGTAGATAGGGTGAGTCGGTCTAAGATCCCCCAGATGGTATCTTTCCCCTTGGACGTATGTGGTTATCCTATCATGAATTCCATAAATATTCCATTGAATTTTCACTATAGTTCCATGAGGGGTTTTTTCAAACCTATTGGAACCTGGTGATCAAGCTTCACTTTCTAATAAGTGTTGCATCTCGAGACAAACTCTACAACGACCTTATTCATCCCTAACCACGAGTACTAACGTTGGGGATCCTAGTACATCTTCTCCACACTAGGATGAACTTCCAAAGAGGAAGTATCAAACTCCCCCAAAACCTCCTTCCACAACTCCATTGTTACTATGTTAAATCCTCTAAAAATAATGATGGGCTCTACACTATTAGAATAACCCTTAGAAGCATGCCCTATAAAAATCTGGGAAGGTGTAGACTCATAGTTGTCATCTCTGAGTTGTGCCTCCTTGACTCAATATATGTGTTGAGGGTAAAAACCATTAAATAAAAAAGGTCGTCTCCTATCTATCCATGATGTATATTTGAAGCAAGGCCAACTAATCTGATTCCTCTTTCAGTAGTCATGAAATAAATATTATACTGATAGAATATTCAACCACATTTTTCATTCCAAGATTATAGAGTATCTCAAAGTCAATGTCCTTGAAGAACTCTATACATCATCACGATCTCATATTCAGATCCTTCTAAGAACAGATAAACACGAGACAATTTTGGTCAGATTAGAAGATGAATCGTTCTCCCATAAGATAGTGTCTACAAATTTTTAGTGAGGAGACTACCACATCCAACTCAAGATCATGATCCACATAGTTATACTCTTGAGATTTAAATTTTCTTGAGTCATAAGAAATCACTACTAGTCCCTACTTCAGTGCACAACCAATCCTAGTTCATGATGCATCACATAACACAATTTAGTCATTTCCATCCTCAAAAAGCCTCAAGATAGGATCCCTCATCAATATCTTCCACAACAACTAAAATCACTGATGTAATATTTTTGTCCATAAGAAGGTTTTTAATTATTCATAAAAACTATCAAATGTTCTTTTACTCTATAGAAAATGGGTACAAACTTCTGATAGTACATAGAAAACCCAAGGAAACTATGCACCTCAGTAATGCTCTTGGTTTGTTCCCAAGAAATCCATGACTTCATATTCACGTGATCCACCAAAAAAACATCATCTGAGATGACATGTCATAGTAAAACAAAATTTATTTTATAGAACTCACACTTGGAGAGATTTTCATAACAACGGTGCTCTAGGAGTGTGTCTAGAACCATCCTTAGGTGTATTAAATGATTCTCCTCAGACACAGAATACATTACGACATCATCAATAAAGACCACTAAAAACTTGTCTATGTACGGTGAGAATATCCTGTTCTTGAGTCCCATAAACACTACTGGTGAATTCATCATGCCAAACGACATCGCTAAGTACTTTTAGGGGCCATAGAAACATCTTAAATATTTCATTGATATGTCCTCATGTTGTTCTAAAATCCTGTGATAAAATAATATGATATATATCTTTGAGAACCATCTCTCTCCCTTCACCTGATCAATGTGTTCAACAATCCTCAGAAGTGGATAATTATTATTAATGATTACCTGGATCAGGTGCATAAAGTCCACTCATAACTTCAAGAATCCATGTTCCTTCAGGGTAATAAAATCTATGGTGGCCCATGGTGAAATATAGTGCCTTACAAACCCTTTTTTTCAAGTCCTCCAACTATACCCTAAGCTCCCAGAGCTCTACGGAAGCCATCTGATATGTATGTCTAGATATATATTCAATACCGGGGTAGAGATCAATGTAGAAGTCTACCTCTCTCTGAGGAGGTAGTGCAAGAACATCCTATGGAATGGCTTCCTCGTACTCATTCACCACTTTTGAAAACTATGGACTCATCTCATCCACTGCACTGAGGGTCATGCTTTCCAATTGATGAGTTATTGTATGCACCCTTTTATCTAAAATCCAACCCACATTGCCAGAGCTCCTTTCACACCGGTGAAGGGAAATCTTTTCCAACCATCATGGACACACCACACTCTACACCTAAAATAGTCAATCTCAGCATTGATTGTGAATAACAAGTTCATACCCATAATTATGTAAAAAGGCCTCGACACTGCTTCTAGGAGATCCCAGCTATTGCTCTTGCATTCAATTGTATGATCACACTACCGAAACAAGTGTGTGATCCTCAATTACAATCTTATTGGAGTATCTAATAATATTGATTGATCTGATGGTGTGATCAGAATCTATGAGCTTTAAATAGGGTATGTGGCAAAGAAAGAGTGACTAGAATCTATGACTATATGAACTGAAATAGAATTGGAGAAGACATTGATCATACATCGTATCATCTCTCTGAAATTATGATTGTATGCCTCTATTTCATGAAGGTGAGATCAACCATGTACACTATCCCCTAGATCATATGGTGGAACACCTAGGGGTTGCGGTGGTTGTACCTCATACCAATTACCTACTCCTTCCACTCTTCCCACTCCACATTCATGTCTACCACCCAAATACCTCCCAATTATTTTCTATACGGCTTCCTTTGTGGTTCATTGACCATCTGTCGGTCCTCTATGTAGTGAGATTAGAAATAATGGTCCATGTGTCCCTTTCTACCCCACATGTTGCATACTCTTCTCATCTGATGAGTCCCTCTACCTTGGGAGCCACATACTGTTGACCCTATGTCCAAGAGTCAACCCTCAAATGATCTTTCCCATTGGTGTTTGCTATGAAAGAAATCTCACTACTAGTAGAGCACAATCAATCACCCCATCCTATTTATGGATTCTGGGGGAAATAATCGATTCCCTGATCTCCCTTAAGAGTCCCCAATAAATGGTTTAGGCCTTGAGGAAAGGGTCTCATACCATATCCATAGAGTAATGGGAGAATTCTATGATCCTCATAGAGTACTCATCCATAGTCAGTCTTCCTTAACATAGGTGAAGTCGCATAAAAATGTGAACAGAGTGCAATGTCGTGGGGAATAAATCATCCCAAAGAAAGTCACTCATAGAAAGACCAAGTGAGGGTCACCTCCTCATGAGTTTGTATGGTCAATGAACATAATCTCCCCGTGGAACCCGGTATAAGGCTCACAGCTAGAACCACCATCTGGTCATGTTTCATCCACACAAAGTGGAATACTCAAGTCACCACCTATATCAAATCCTCTATGACCTAAGAATATTTCACTCCCATGAACTTGGGAGGTCTCTACCTCTAGAACTCATCCATGGAAATGATCTTATGAGTGTCCTCTATAAATAGTGTCAGTAGTAACTGCTGACCAATAAGTGGTTGTATCACTAGGACACTTCCTAAAGGTACCATCTTTGGAAACAATACCTATACAAAATCCTCGTCACTCTATGTGCCATCCTCACAGTCACCCAATAGAATCATGGCTGGATATCTATGTGGAGGCATCCTGAAAGAGATCATGATGATTCACAATTAATATATTATACCTAGTGATCTAACTATAACTCAGAAAGATATTGATAAAAATTTCAAAGATGCATGGAACATGTGGCTTCATGCACTATGTTTGAATGAAGAATTTAGTGTCCTGCTATATGGATATGTTAGCCGCCACACCAACACTAGATTCCCTGGCCTAAAATATGAACTCAATAAACATAAAACGATTTCTGCATATGTTTTTCTTATTGAACCGACCTTCTCTGACAACACTTCCTCAAGACTGATCCCCTAGGCCTCGTGACGTGAATGAAAAAAAGCCTACCATCCATAGGGCATGGGATTAAAACTAGCACCAAGATGGATTATCACAAAAATTAAGGCATTATCTTCTAAACCGATACATATGTACAAAGCTCGAACTGTGATAAGTGAAGAGAAGATAGACCACCACTTTAAATGATACAAAAACTGAGTGTATAGTATAAACCGAAAGTAAAAGGGGTCTAAATATTATCCCAAAACCACAAAGTATGGTATAAATTCTAGGGTCTATCAATTCGAGACCCTACCTGAAGGGTAGATGAAAGGTTAATACTTGTAGATGTAGAAGTATGCATGTATGTCATGTCCCACTGAGCACTGCCTTGTCCCGGACTACACAGGTCCCTATCTAAGAATCAATCACCTCCACAAGAAATGACATGTATGGCTGAATCCCATGTAGGGTTGGGTTACAAAATATTATGTATGGAGCCCAATCCACAAATGAAAGACCACAAAACAAGAGCACAAATAAAATACCACAAAGAAAGAAAAACATGAAATAGGTATAACTCAATCTATAGAAGGTAATATTATTTGTCATAAAGTTGAATCAAATTATATTATTGAGGGAATCATCCCTAAAGTGTCACTGAGGTCCGTTCGACTACTGGACCACTGAGATCTACTCGGCTATTGGAGCAATGAGCTCTGCTTGGATGTTGGACAACTGAGGTCCGCTCGGCTACTGGACCACTGAGGCCAGATCTGTAGTTGGGCCGCTGAGGTCCAATCAGTTACAGGAGCATTGAGTTTTTCTCTAGTCATGGAATATTGAGGTCCACTCAGCTGCTATACCACTGAGTTTTTCAAGAATAATGGACCACTGAGGTCCCCTCGACTCCGGGTTCACTAAGGTTCACTATGCAGGTGGACCACTTAGGTATGGTCCGCTACTGGACCACTAAGGTCGGCTAGGCTACTGACCCACTAAGCTATGATTAGTTTCAAAACCACTGATTTCATCTCAACTCCAGTTCCACCGAGGTCCCAATCATCATATCCTTCATGTCACAGCCTATTATAGGTTTATTTCCCTATAGTGTGCATGAATTCGATAGATTATATTCCATAAACCATCATTCATATCTCCAAATACACTAAAGTGAAATAGTTTATACCCATTAGAACATCTCATCACAATAGTCCCAATTGCACAGACAACGTATCAATCAGACACCATGTCTGAAAGATATTCACATTTATGTAAAAGGGACCAGTTGCGTTTAGGCCCGACCCAACTTGGTCGGACTGACCCGACAAACCTGGCCTGGGGGTCCTGTAGAACTGACCAATTTTGAGGAACCCCACCAGAACCAGTTCAATATGGGCTGACACGGCCTAGCTGAGAGTAGTTTCTAGGACAAAAGTGCATTGCTAGACCCAACCCTGTTTGGCCATGGGACCAACGAGCTAGGTCACCCATCGACCTGGTTCTCATATGTTCCTGTACGACTTAGTTATAATGAATCTAACCTCCTAAGTGGAAAGACATGTACAAGATCACTGTCTTAGTCCACCAACCATGGATTTTCACCATGTATCACCACATGGTGTCGTAGTCCGCCAACCGCCAGTCTTGGTGTCGGTAGCTCCTGCTGCCACCGTGGCCTGGGAGCTACAGCCTGGTGTCGCAGCCGTGGATTCCTACCACCTATGCGCCCTTGTGTTGTAGCCTCTCACTGTTGCCACATCCAGCCTAGCAATGACCCTTCCCACATGGCACTATGGGCCGATATGTTTTGAAGAATGGAAATAACGCAATATGAAATTTTGGGAGGAGTCGAAACAGAAGAATACCCAATGAACGATACATGTCTTTGTTAATTTTGACACGGATGTGTTTTTGTTAGAACATCACAAAGAACCAAAATAAGATGGAATAATCACTAATATAGATATACACTTTATCACGCATAATTAACTATCTTGCATGAAAAATTGTACCATGTATCATCCTTTTAGTGGTCTAGTCCTCATTCGTTGTTAAATATTAAGAATGTGGAATGGATAATTACTCAGAAAAACCCCCTACATGGGAAAGGATATTGCTCAAGGGTTATTGTTCATCAATGAAAATAAATCTAAGTCCCAATTCCACTCAATATGGGTGTTATTGTCAACATCATATTCATCGACATTAGTCATTGGAGAGGTTTTTTTTTGTTGTTCATCAGAGGAAATTCCACGGTTTTTCTTCATCCTAAAATTCCTCATTTAATTAAAGGAGGAATACACTTTCATATAGCCGCTTCTCAATAATGATTCATTAATGTTGTTAATTAATGGGATTCAGGGTCTCCTCATCTCTACACCATATCACTGATGAGTCATAGAACAATGAAGAAAAAAATGTAATAAAATTACTTTTTGTGTATTTTTACATTTCTCATGAAATGTCTCAAAAACTATCTTTTTCGGTTGACCATTACCGATAGATGTTAGGCCCTTCCAAGGTGAATCTCAGCACCTTGAGTTCAATGGTTCTATCATATTTTTGATTTGATCACTGGTTTGAATGTTAGAAAAACCTAATCATAAGTTTATTCAATAAATTTTGAAAATAGTTTGACAATACATTCCAGCCACTCCAGACCTCATAATCACATGTCGTATTAGAGGATGGTCTCGAAATAATCCCATTTTATTTTCAAATAAAATTATATGGAATTCTAGGATATTATAATAATTCAAATTATAAATTTGAAAAAAAATTCAATTTTTTTTAAACATAATATATACAAAAAACCTTTTTAATAAAAATTAATTTTTAGAGAAGATTTATTCTTAATATAATATAATTTTACTTAATATTAGAATCGTTGTTCATATATTTGTTATTCATTGACGATTTTCATTATATTCTTAATTATGTATAAATATATTTAATTTAATAATTCAAAACTCTAACAAAACTAATTCATTGAAATAACCACTTTTTCTTTATTATGTAAATTAACATTTTCCTCGAAAACATTATTTTATAACCAAAAATGAAAATTCCATTATTAGGTAATTTGAAGAAGACGATTCAAAATATGAGAACCAATTTGAGTAATTTAATTTTTAGTGGATATAAAACCTTAATTTAATATAATTATGTATATAGAATACCAATCATTTTTTTAGACAAACAAATACTTCAGAAAAAATGTATTTAATCTTACTATGTGATGGGTAATAAATATTGGAATAATTGAAACAAATTTTCTATTATTATTAAAAAAAATGATTAAAATCATTCTTTTGTTTTATTTAATATTATGAATATTATAATAATGAATAACTTTCTGATTATTGTTTTTTTTGAAAATATAACTTTTAATTAATCTGCACCAAATCAAACTAGATATAATTTTTATATTCAAATAATTTAATTTTGTTATACTATAAATATAAAAACCTCTCTTTTATTTTTATAAATTCATGATATAATTCATTTAAAAAAATAATATATTACACATAAGAAATAAATTTGAAAATATATATTTTTTCAATTTTTTAATTTTTTATTTTGTAAAATTTATATTATTTTAAATTTGATTTTTATAATTATAAAGCATATATAGACTAATTTTATTATTATATATCCAATAACCACATAAACACACAAAAAGACACAGACACTCACTCACACACACACATATCAGATTTCATTCCTATAAATTACCCCACATATGTTGTCCTAATTTCCAATCTAATTGTCAAATTTAAATTAAAATTCATATTTTGTATTTATATATTTTGTCATTATCTCTATTCATTTTATTTATTGTTTTACCTATAAGGCAATGTTTTATAATGAATATTTACATCTTATTTAATTTTTATACCCGAATAGCTTCATTCCTTCTATGATTGTGCTTATTATATTGTCTTTACTTATCATAATGTAACTCATTTTTTATTATAATATTAAATTTTGTTAAAATAAAAAACAGTTTGTTTTAGTTTAGTCTCTCATGTGAAACGTAATATAATTTACATCAAATTTAATTAATGAAAAATGATTTTTAATATCTTGGGATGATATAATAAAATTTAATTTTCAAAAAAAATATTTATATTAAACATGTATAATGAAATCAAGTTCTAATAATGAATCTATGAAATATTTAATATTCCTGAAAAAATGGAGGACAACAACTACCTTCAACCTATTTCAGATCAAGAACTCCTCCAAAAACACATTGAAAAATATAATCACTTCCCACCAAGAATTTTTTCCTACAATATATCTTTAATTAAAAAAATATCCTCTCATCCCACTATATCATGTAAGAAACCATAAGTCCCACACTGAGATGTGTGCGTAGGGATGATTCATAGATTACTAGGTATTATTTCACCAAATGAAAACCATGAAATACCCTCTATGATCTCTTCAAACCATGTAACCAATATTATGAATATATTTAAATAAAAGAGTATATTTTTATCAATTTCTTTAATCCTTAAATAATTTATAAATATTTATTCAAGGATTCAAATAAATATTATATCCAACACACCAAGTTCATATTTTTTACAAAATAATCCATATTCCCAAAACGAAAGGAATTACGAACAAAAAAAATTTACATAATATTTTTCCATGATCTAACTAATGTAAATAAAATTTTAATGTACATTTAATTAATCATTACACATAATGGTGTGGATATACAGCTTTTTTGACACTATTCACATCTATATCCTTCCACAAAACTTGGTAATTTCCATCCATCGAACATTGTAATATTTTATTACCCTCTGTTTCTTGTACATAACCCTTACATGATTATTTTTAAAGTTATAATGTGTAAGGGTGAAGGATGGGAGAGTTGGGTGAACATTACATACTTTTTGGGGGATAAAGGAGATATTCATGGGCTGCACATGGTTTGTCTAACCCATGAATTTATAGTAGGAGAAACCATGTGCAAAAATAGATTTGAGGAAGATAGCATCAGGACAATGAGAACACGGTTAATGAGACCACACGATGAGGCCATGAAAGGGTCTGTATAGATAGTTTCCAAACCAAGATTATCACATGTGTTGTCTAACCTTGTGAACTAACTGTGCACATGACTTTTTTAGTACTTTGGAAAGTGTGTTCTAGTGAAGAATCAATGCTTCCAGTTAGTATGCATTGGATTTATTTATGGGGATGAAAAAATCCAACAGTTCTTTATCCAAAAGTGGCATGCATTCCAATGATATGCAATCGTTGAGTTCGAGAAAAAGATACTTTATAACATCCCTTGGTCGAGAGGATCGAAGGTCAGACACATCTCACCCTTTGGGGGGAATTATTGTCTACATCAGAACTCCTTTAACGATTTGAAATATTTTCATGAAACCTTATTAATTCACCAAGTATAGAATAGGTTTCCCTTAGAACATTATTCAATTATTTGCATGTGTGAATTTTTGAATCATATGTTTGTATTTGAGGTTCTTCATTAATTGAGACATCTGTTTGTATTTGGGATTCTCCATCAATGGTATCCTCTCAAATACTATTTAGAGATTCTTTTAACCATCATTATGATGACACTGGTTTTTAAGCCAATCAGTGGGGATCTCTGGAATATTTTGTCTTATAGGAAGATGAAGGCTTGTTTTGATGTAGGAATCATACCGATAATTGGGATAAATATGCATACTTATTAAAGTAATCATAACCCTTGTAGTTCAGTGCCATTTAATGGGACACGACGTTTAATTTATGGTCATCGGATAATGACCTAGTTGTACAGTTTAATGTCATGTGGTAAGGTCATATATGGGAATGGTGTTTAATCAAGGTTTAGCGTGGAACTTATTCCTACAATACCAAGGATAATGGAATGAATATGTGTTTCCAAGGTAGATTTTACCCTTTATGGAATATTTCCCATGAAGTACATGGTTTATTTGAAGTGTTGGATTTTTATCATAGAGAGGATTCCTACATATCCCATTTTGATTAGAATCAATGCCCACATTGTGTAGTTAGTCTCATATGAGAGTATAATAATTTGGGAGAAATTAATTTGGGCTTACTTCCTCAAAATGAATCCTTTTTATGGATGAAATGAGATGGAGATCCGGCCTTAGGATGGATTATCAGTTATCCCAATTATGGTGGGAATCAGAATTCACATTTTTTAAAGAGTTTAGGGGGGGATTAATTTTAGGTATTACTGTAACATCCCAAGGTTTTCTAAAAATAAATTGAAAATGCTTGAATTTTTTTTAAGGTATGTATTTTTATGTATCCTTTAAACATAATTTTATTTCTTCTATGATTTGAATTTCAAGAAACTATCATCTACAATTGTGTTCATTATGTTATTTATAGTCTGATGAAACAAACTTGTTTTTTTGGTGAATAGTAACATGCCCTTATGAATATTAATATGAATAGTAATATGACCTCATGAATAGTAAATAATAATATTAATTTATTTTCCCAAGGAAATAGGATAATGGGATCTTAATTAATTTTCCAATGTCAGATAAAACTAATTGCACTTTAATATTGTTATTTTTCGAATTAATTGTGACCTTATTTAAAAATTAAATTAATAATATCTAGAAAATTATTTTTGAAAAATGGAGTTCATTTTTTAATTCTCCACGTCGAAAAATGGTTGGGGTAAATTTTTGGTATTTTTCTGAAACTCTTGATTTTTCGGTGAATAGTGAAATACGATAAAATACTGTATAATCAATTTATCAGTAAAAATGCACTATTTATGACATCATAAGTGATGCAAGGCCACTTTCATCGAACTCACATGATAATTTCACAATTTAGGGCCACTGTATTTGAGATTATTCATAGTCTTGATAAAAATATTATAATAATAATTAAAATAATCTAAAATACCTCCCCTCATCCACTATAAATATCACCCTCACTCCCCTCTTCCTCCCACACATATCAAGCCTTGAGAATTGTCTAATTTATGAAAAATTCCCTCCCCAATATTCTTCCCCACGTTCTAGAGCTGCTGGTCTCACCAAAAGACCAAAATCAAAGCCCTTAAGAAGGATCTCAAGGAGAAGTGATCAAGAGGTTAACAACCTCTTTTATTTTCTTTCTTTTCATTCATTTTTTGTTATTCTCTTCCATTCCCTTTGTCTTGTGTTTGGATATTTCATTAAATATTTTCCCATTACTATCCACATCGGGTATGAATGATGATATATTCCATTCCTCTCATCAATCTTCTTTTTATGAAATTTAAAGAGATGCCATTAGGCTGTCGAATTTTCGTGAGAAATTTATGATGATTTTCTTTTATTTCATGATTCGTTTTTATTCATTCCTCGCTACCTCTTATCGAAGAGGCATGAAAACTCCAGAATCATGTATATTAATTATTTTCTCATGATTATGGAAAATTCCTCATCATTATTCTTCTCCTCTTCCACTTATTTAAAGAATCAAAAAACATTGTCCATTTGTGTCGAATTACCGATATCGTGGACGATGTATTTTCAATTTCCATTAATTCTTTCACGTCTGGTCATGAAACCATTTATATGGTTGAACTAGGTTATAATATATGTTTTATGACTCATATAAGGTTCTTGAATTCTTTTGTACTCATGGTTCTAATTTAATAGACAAAATGATGTTGCTATTATCAAAGAACCACTTAAATGATCTAAACGAACGTCATTAATATTTTATCTAATGAATCATCCTCATATATAGAAATCAAAGTGATAAATGGTGTAATTTATGGTACTGGAAATATGTTAATACTAATCCATTCCAACTCTAGAGTTTCACTTCCAATCAACAAGAACGATTCATCATGAACCAATCGTGAAAATCACAAAAGAACCCACCTAAAATAATGCAAGGAACAAAATACTAACAATTTAGCGGTGAAATGAGGTTATGAAATGACCATATAAGATGTTATAAACATGAAAATGTTTCTGTAAAATACTAATAACACTTTTTTAACCATTATACAGGGGGTTTAAACAATTTTTATGTAATACAAGCCTAAGGTAAGGGAATACATAACCCGATTTCCATTCTTTGGGTTAACCGTCTACTTTATTATTTATGTGCTATTTAAATTGTTTGTCTGATGGGTTATGTTTATATTAAGTTTCATTATGTGTGTTTACATAGTATATACAGATTACATCCACTCTATTAAGTCTCGCTTCAAGTATATGATGTTTATAAGGGACTTTTCTTATAAAATCCTCTTTTAAAATTATGTTTTACAATATTCAATAGCAATGTTTTTATGCTATTATTTATGTTGTATGATTATGTTTTGGTTGTTGGGAATTTTTTATGATGAAGGGTGGGACCTATATTTCCCTCCAATGAATTGGTTATGAGTATGTTTGAGGTCGGACTTATGGTTACACCAAGTGTAACTGTGATTGTTACACAAAGTATGGTAGCCGTGAGGGTTACAAATTTTAAGGTTGCCAAGATGGTTACAAGATTATGTAAGTAATGCCCCAAGATACCTCTATTATTATATTTATGTTTGTGTGGATATTTTCTAAATCTCATGTTACACAAAGTAAGTATTTATGGGTGGAAATCATGTCTTTTGAAAATGTTTTCATACGTCATTTGTATTCGTGGACAAATGTGATTTTCCTTCATTTTCATACCTTACTGTGATTTTGTGCTCATCCCATGTTTTTAAATGATTTTTCACAGGTTCATGGATGATTAATACAAGGAATTAAGACATGTTAAATGTTGACGAATTGTCAAGGAGTCTTATTTTAAGTTTTAATGTTTTATATTCTGAGGAAAATGGACACTGATTTTATGGTATCCACTATGTAACAATGTGTAATGTTATGAATTTTTTGTCTTAATTATCTAAAGATCTAAACATGAAAAGATACTCAATTTAAAAGGAAGTGTTTTCCAGAATAAATTCAAGATTATGTATAAAATAAGTGCGGGTCTTTATAGTTGGTATCAGAGGATGGTTTATATAACTTTAAGGGTTAGTGTGATGCTAATAGAATACCATAAATTATTTTCACTCTATTTTTAATTTTTTATTGCATTTAAAGATTACCATGTTGCTTCATCTATGAAATGTTTGTTTAGAATGGTTGTCTGCATAAGTAACCTGGATGCTGAAGAGCAGAGGCACCGATAGAATGACATCCTTCCTGATCTATAGCCCAGAATGGTAGGGATTGGAACAGAGCAGTTTGTGATAGAAATGGCTCCGCTAACGCAGGCTATAAATGGTGGTGGCATCCATGCAAGAGAACCAATAGATTCACCCCAACAGAACATGGCATTGGTGGAACATTTTATGAGACAACATACTCTTGAATTCAATGGATCTTCTGACCCAGTGGAAACGGAAGGATGGATTAAAGCCCTTGAAAAGATATTTGATGTTATGGGATGTTCAGACAATCAAAAGGTATGTCTTTCCATTTATCATTTTGAAGGTGAATCTGATCAGTGGTGGTCAATGGTAAGTAATATCAGGGGTAGAGAGGATTTTTATGCCTTAGTGTGGGATGAATTTAAAAGTCTTTTTCATGAAAAATATTTTCCTAAGGTGGTGCGACTTAGAATGGAGAAGAAATTCCTTGAATTGAATCATAAGGAGGAAGATTCAGTGGCTGTGTATAAAGAGAACATCACCCGACTGGCGAGGTATGCTCCAAATCTTATTCGGGATCTCGATAGAAAATTAAACCGCTTTTACTCAGGATTGAATCCAAGGTTTCGAAGAGCGTTGGCCTCCAGTGAATTCAAAAGTTATGGGAAACTTGTCCGATGTGCTGAGAGGGTAGAGATGGAATTTTCTGACGATCACATGCATTTTGGAAACAAAGAGAAGAAGAGGTCCCATTGTCAAGAAATGGGTAAGAATCAACCAAATAAATCTGATGGTAAGAAAATCCAATTTCCAGTTTGTGAAAAGTGTGGCAAGAAGCACCCTGGGGAATGTCTTATAAAAACTGGGAAGTGTTTTAAATGTGGTAAGTTTGGACATATGGCCCGAGATTTCAATGAAAATGATCCAAAGACTAATCTTGATAAGAAAATTGTAATGTGTTTTAAATGTGGTGAGATTGTTCACTCTTCAAATGCCTATTCAAAGAGGGATCCAAATGATGCAAAGAATCCAGACTACAAGCAAAAAGGTGCAGTGAGATCCTTTGCGACTACGTCAGCAGGTGTTGGGCCATCAAATGAAGTTGTATTAGGTACTTTGTTTGTTCACTCAAATTTTGCATAAGTTTTTTTTGATATGGGGTCTACACATTCCTTCATCTCTGAGAAATTTTCTGGTTGTTTGGAAATATCACCTCAACAAATGAGACCTGAACTTGTTGTTAAAACACCAGAGGGAAATATTATAGAAAAGAGGAATTATAAGAATATTTCTATTGTGGTATGTCGAAAGACTTTACCTGAAAACCTTGTTTTTATACCCTTAGTCGAGTTTGATGTTATTCTGGGGATGGACTGGCTTTCTGATTATCATGCTAATATTGACTAAAGAGCTAAAGAAGTTGTTTTTCAAAAAGAGTTTCAGTTTGTATACAAGAATGAACCCATAAAATTTATAACATATCAGGAAGCTGAGAAACTACTGAAAAATGGAAGTGAAAGTTTTCTTGCTCATATTGTTGAAAACAAGGGAACTATTCAAATTAATGATGTGCTAGTGGTAAATAAATAACTTGATGTTTTTCCTGAGGATTTAACCAGTTTCATACCTGAATGAGAATTCTAATTCACAATTGATTTAGTTCCTGATGCTGAGCCAATTTTAAAACCCTAATATCGTATTGCTCCAATAGAACTTCTTGAATTGAAAAATCAGTTGCAGGATTTGCTTGTCAAGGGCTTCATTCGTCATAGCACTTCACCATGGGGAGCCCCTGTTTTGTTTTTCAAAATGAAAGATGGTTCCATGAGACTTTGCATTGATTATAGAGCTTTGAATAACATCACTATTAAAAACAAGTATCCTTTGACTCATATTGATGACTTGTTTGATTAGCTCTAGGGAGCTCAGTACTTTTCCAATATTTACTTGAGATCCGGATACCATAAACTGAAGGTGAAGGAGGATGACATCCCGAAAACAGCCTTTCGTACTAGATATGGGCATTATGATTTTGTTGTTATGCCATTTGGGTTAACTAATGCACTTTCTGTATTCATGAATCTTATGAATAGAGTATTTCATGAGTTCTTGGATAAGTTTTTGGTTGTATTTATTGATGTCATTCTGGTTTTTTCTAAAAATAAAAAGGAGCATGAAAAACATCTAAGGGTTGTTTTACAAACATTAAAAATAAAAGAAACTATATGGAAAATTCAACAAGTGTGATTTTTGGTTGCAACAAATTTCTTTTCTTGGGAGCTTTGTAAATAAGGATGGAATAACAGTTGATCCTTCCAAAATAAAAGTAGTTGATGAATGGCCAAGACCCACAAATGTTATAGAGATTCATGGTTTTCTGGGCTTAGAAAGTTATTACCGACGGTTTGTTAAGAACTTTGCGCGGTAATCTAGACCAATAACTGTGTTAACACGGAAAGGGGTAACATTTGTTTGGACAAATGAATGTGATGTTTTTTTTCAGGAACTAAAGAAGAGATTGGAGAATGCTCCAGTTTTGGCCTTACCTTCCCAGAATGGTGAGTTTTTCATCTATAGTGATGCTTCTTTGAAGGGACTTGGTTGTGTTTTGATGCAGAATGATCAGGTAATTGCCTATGCTTTGAGACAACTTAAACCTCATGAGATAAATTATCCCACACATGATTTCGACTTAGAAGCTATGGTTTTTGATTTCAAAATATGGAGACATCATCAATACGGACCAAATTCCAAATATATACTAACCATAAAAGTCTTAAGTATATATTCACTCAGAAAGAATTAAATATGAGGCAGAGAAAATGGCTAGAACTGATAAAGGATTCTGACTGCACGATCAATTACCATCCTGGAAAAGCAAACAAAGTGGCGGATGCCTTAAGTCAAAAAAATCATGCATCATTAACCATACTACGTTTGGAACATGATCCCTTGATTAATGATTTGATGAATTTTGACTTAGAAGTTGTTGGTACAAGGAATATATCTATTTTGTTTCAAGTTTCAGTGCAGTCTTCGTTATCATATAGAATTATGAAAGAGCAGAGGGAAGACCGTGAGCTATAGAAAAAGGTATAATTGGTTAAAATTGGTAAGTTTCCAGAATTTAATCTTGATAAAGATTGTGTTATAAGGTTTGGAAAAAGATTGTGTGTGCCTTGTGATTCCCAGCTGAAGAATGAATTGTTGTGTGAAGCTCATAGTTCTCGATTTTCTGTTCATCCTGGAAGTACTGAGATGTACAGAGACCTTCGAGAGTATTATTGGTGGAATGGGATGAAAAGAGATATTGTTGATTTTACAATTAAATGTTCGACATGTCAGCAGGTTAAAGCAGAGCAGCAATTACCGAAGGGGATGCTTCAGCCTTTTCCAGTGCCAAAATGGAAATCGGTGAATATATCCATGGATTTTGTGGTGGGACTACCAAAGACTTCTCTAGGTAACAACGCGATATGGGTTATTGTTGATCGGCTAACAAAGTCTACTCATTATCTTTCTATTCGAGATACAATGTTATTAGATCAGCTTTCTCGATTGTACCTCAAGGAGATTGTCAGGTTACATGGAGTTCCTCTTTCCATTGTGTCTGACCGAGATCCCAGGTTCACTTCTAAATTTTTGAAGGGACTTCAGATGTCTTTGGGCACATAGTTGAATTTCAGTACAAATTTTCATCCTCAATCAGATGGGCAGTCAGAACGAACGATTCAAACTTTGTAGGATGTGATTCGAGCTTGTTCAATGGACTATCAGGGAAGTTGGGATCATCATCTTTCATTAGTTGAGTTTTCTTATAATAAGAATTTCCATTCCAGTATTCAGATGGCACCTTTTGAGGCCTCGAATGGAATGCGGTTTCGGACACCTGCATTTTGGGATGAAGACGGTGAAGGAATGTTGATGGGGACAAAATTAGTAGAAGAAGCGGCAGAGAAAGTGAGGATGATCCAGCAACACATGGGGAAATCTTAGAGCAGGCTGAAAAGTTATACAGATAACAGAAGGAAGGACTTCTCTTTCGAGGTAGGTGACCATGTTTTCCATAAAATCTCTCCTTGGAAATGTGTGATGTGTTTCGGTAAGAAAGGGAAACTAAGTCCACGGTTCATCAGGCCTTTTGAAATCTTGGATAAAGTTGGAACAGTTGCATACCGCGTAGCTTTGCCTCCGAGCTTATTTCAGGTACACAATGTTTTTCATGTTTCGATGTTGAGAAAGTATGTTCTAGATTCATCACATGTCTTGATGCCGGAAGTAGTTCAGCTAGCAGATAACCTTTCTTATGAAGAAAAACCAGTTCAGATTCTTGATCGAAGAGAACATGTATTGTGGAATAAGGTAATCCACTAGGTAATGGTTTTGTGGAGAAACCACATGGTTGAATAAGCAACATGGGAGCGTGGAAATTCTATGAGGTAAAAATACCCTCAGTTGTTTAATAAGTAAATAAAATTGTGAGGACGCAATTTCAAGAAGGTGGGGATAAGGTAACATCCCAAGGTTTTCTAAAAATAAATTGAAAATGCTTGAAATATTTTTAAGTTATATATTTATAAGTATCCTTTAAACATAATTTTATTTCTTCTATGTTTTGAATTTCAAGAAATTGTCATCTACAATTGTGTTCAGTATGTTATTTAGAGTCTGATGAAACAAACTTGTTCTTTTGGTGAATAGTAACATGCCTTTATGAATTGTAATATGAATAGTAATATGACCTCATGAATCTTAAATAATAATATTATTTTATTTTCCCAAGGCAATAGGATAATGGGATCTTAATTAATTTTCCAATGTCACATAAAACTAATTGCACTTCAATATTGTTATTTTTAGAATTAACTGTGACCTTATTTAAAAATTAAATTAATAATATTTAGATAATTATTTTTGAAAAATAAAGTTCATTTTTGAATTCTACACGTCGAAAAATGGTTGGGGAAATTTTTTGGTATTTTTCTATAACTCTTGAATTTTCGGTAAATAGTGAAATATGATAAAATACCGTATAATCAATTTATCAGTAAAAATGAACTATTTATGACATCATAAGTGATGCAAGGCCACTTACTTCAAACTCACATGATATTTTTACTATTTAGGGCAACTTTATTTGAGATTATTCATAGTCTTGATAAAAATATTCTAATAATAATTAAAATAATCTAAAATACCTCCCCTCCTCCACTATAAATATCACCCTCACCCCCCTCTTCCTCCCACACCTATAAAGCCTTGAGAATTTTCTAATTTCTACCAATTTCCCTCCCATATCTTCTTCCCCACGTCCTAGAGCTACTGGTCTCACCAAAATACCAAAATCAAAGCCCATAAGAAGGATCTCAAGGAGAAGAGATCAAGAGGTAAACAACCTCTTTTATTTTATTTCTTTTCTTTCATTTTTTGTTATTATCTTCCATTCCCTTTGTCTTTTGTTGGGATATTTCATTAAATATTTCCCCCCTTACTATCCATATCTTGTATGAATGATGATATATTCCATTCCTCTCATCAATCTTGTTTTTTTGAAATTTTAAGAGACGTCGTTAGGGTACCGAATTTGCGTGAGAAATTTCTCAAGATTTTATTTTATTTCATGATTCGTTTTTCTTCTTTACTCACTCCCTCTTATCCAAGAGGCATGAAATCTCCATAATCATGTATATTCATTATGTTCTCATGATTATGGAAAATTCCTCACCAGTATTCTTCTCCTCTTCCACTTATTTAAAGAATCAAAAAACATTGTCCATTTGTGTCGAATTACCGATATCGTGGACGATGTATTTTCAATTTCCATTAATTCTTTCAAGTATGGCCATGAAACCATTTATACAGTCGAACCAGGTTATAATATAGGTTTTATGACTCATATAGGGTCTGTAATTCTTTTTTACTCAAGGTTCTAATTTAAAAGACAAAATGACATTGTTATTATAAAAGAACCACTTAAATGATCAAAAGGAACATCATTAATGTTTTATCTAATGAATCATCCTCATATAAAGAAATAAAAGTGATAAATGGTGTAATTTATGGTACTATAAATATGTAAATACTAATCCATTCCAATTCTAGAGTTTCACTTCCAATCAACAAGAATGATTCATCATGAACCGATCGTGAAAATCACAAAAGAACTCACCCAAAATAATGAAAGGAACAAAATACTTACAATTAAGGGGTAAAATGAGGTTATGATATGACCATATAAGATGTTATAAACATGAACATGTTTCTGTAAAATAATAATAACACTCTTTTAACCATTATACAAGAGGTTTAAACAATTTTTAAGTATGACAAGCCTGTGGTACGGGAATTCATAATCCGATTTCCATTCTTTGGGTTAACCGTCTACTTTATTATTTATGTGCTATTTAAATTGTTTGTGTGATGGGTTATGTTTATATATTGTTTAATTATGTGTGTTTACAGAGTATATACGTATTCCATCCACTCTATTAATTCTCACTTCAAGTATATGATGTTTATAAGGGACTTTTCATCTAAAATCCCCTTTTAAAATTCTGTTTTACAATATTCAAAATAAATGTTTTTATGCTATTATTTATGTTGTATGATTATGTTGTGGTTATTGGGCATTGTTTATGATGAAGGGTGGGACCTATATTTCTCTCCAATGCATTGGGTATGAGTAAGTTGGAGGTCAGCCGTATGGTTACTCCAAGTGTAACTGTGATGGTTACACAAAGTAAGGTGGCCATGAGGGTTACAAATTTTAAGGTAGCCAAGATGGTTACAAGATTATGTAAGTAATACCCCAAGATATCTATATGATTATATTTATGTTTGTGTGGATCTTGTGTAAATTTCATGTTACACAAAGTAAGTATTTATGGGTGAAAATCATGTCTTTTGAAAATGTTTTCATACGTCATGCGTATTCATGGACTAATGTGATTTTTCCTTATTTTTCATACCTTACTGAGATTTTGTGCTCATCCCAAGATTTGAAATGATTTTTCACAGGTTAATGGATGATTAATACAAGGAAGGAAGACATGTTAAATGTTGAAGAATTTTCAAGGAGTCTTGTTTTATGTTTTAATGTTTTATATTCTGAGGAAAATGGAAACTGATTTTATGGTATCCACTATGTAACAATGTGTAATGTTATGAATGTTTTGTCTTAATTATCTAAAGCTCTAAACTTTAAAATATCCTCAATGTAAAAGGAAGTGTTTTCTTGAATAAATTCGAGATTATGTATGAAATAAGTGCGGGTCTTTATAATTACTCCTAAGGAGGATTCTTGAATTATGAAAATAAGGGTTATATTTTTGAAGATGATATCTAGTGAGGTCAAGCCATGATGAAGGATTCCTACATATCCCAATAATGGTGGGAATTAGAATTCTCGTTGTTCATTAATTTAGGATAATGTGTGGTTGTTGTGATCATAACGAATATCCAATCCCACATGATTGATGATCGGGGTGTGAAACTAGATGATGTGTAAGATTCCAAAAATTTATTCACACTTTTTCTGCTCCACTAGTGGGGGTGGTACATGCCTACTGCAATAACAGTGGAAAAGGATGACATAACTAGGGAAGAGGGAGAGGTGAAGAGGCTTCCCTATATTCTATTTACATTGGAAAATTATTCAATGTAATGGAGGAGTGATGGTAAAGGATTTATATATGATATAGTATGAAACCTCATACTTGAAAGGTTAGGGTCATACACTAGGATTGATTCCCTAAGATTGGTCCTAGTTTGGGAGGGAGACTTATCATTTTCATGAATCTAAAAGAAAGTGCAAAAAATAACTTCCATATAAGAGACATAATGTTCCAGGTTTAAGAGATGAAAAGGGGAGGACAAAACCCGAATGCAAATCCTCCAAACAGGGATGATCTCAAAACTATTCTAGGTAGAATGTTATATGTGACTATGGATATACAAACCCACATACTCTACATGAATCCCAACCACATTGAAAGACAAATGTGGGAAACATATGAAACCCCGAGGTCATTCTAGAATAACAGTGACCTACATGGTCATTCTTACAGTGCCTCGAATGGTTCCATACCAATGGTGTAATGGTAACTATATTTGTAATGAATTTTTTATTGTGGTAGGTGTTCCTTCCAACTACGACCAAAATCTATAATTCATGAATAAATCTTGTCTTCCTGGATTTGTATGGTCCACTCCATCTAAACATCTATATTTTGGTAAAATAACGTACTCATACGTATCTAATTCCCAAATTCCTATTATAATATTTCCCACAACTAGGATGTAATGAGTGAATATTAATCTGAGACTGTTGTAGATCATACCCCATGGAGTCAAAATATCTTTTTCATGTAGAGGTATCCCAAGCTCTCAACTAAACCCGATTATAAAGTGGGTAGGAAGTGGGCAGACAAGGTGAGTCGGTCTAAGATCACCCAGATGGTATATTTCCCCTTGGACGTATGTGGTTATCCTATCATGAATTCCATAAATATTCCATTTCATTTTCACAGTAGTTCCTTGAGGGGTTTTGTCAAACCTATTGGAACTTGGTGCTCAACCATAACTTTCTGACAGGCGTGGCATCACGAGACAAACTCTACAACTGCCTTATTAATCCCTAACCACCAGTACTAACGTTGGGGATCCTAGTAAATCTTCTCCACACCGGGATGTACTTCCAAAGAGGAAGTATCAAACTCCCCCAAAACGTCATTCCACAACCCCATTGTTACTATGTTAAATCCTCTAAAAAGAATGATGGGCTCCACAATATTAGAATAACCCTCAGAAGCATGCCCTATAGAAATCTGGGAAGTGGTAGACTCATAGCTGTCATCTCTGAGTTGTGCCTCCTCGACTCAATATAAGTGTTGAGGGTAAAAACTATCAAATAAGAAAGGTTTTCTCCTCTCTATCCATGAAGTATATCTAAAGCAAGCACAACTACTCCGAGTCCTCTTTCAGTATTCATGAAATCAATATTATACTGAGAGAATATTCAACCACCATTTTCATTCCAAGAGTATAGACTATCTCAAAGCCAATGTCCTAGAAGAACACTATGCAACATCCCAATCTCATATTCAGATCCTTCTAAGAACAGATATACATGAGACTCTTTTGGTCAGATTAGAAGATGAATCGTTCTCCCATAAGATAGTGTCTACAATTTTTAGTGAGAAGACTACCACATCTAACTAAAGATCATGTGACACATAGTTATACTCTTGAGATATCAATTTTCGTGAGTCATAAGCAATCACTACTAGTCCCTACTTCAGTACACAACAAATCCTATTTCCTGATGCATCACAGAACACAATTTAGTCATTTCCATCCTCACAAAGCCTCAAGATAGGACCCCTCATCAATATCTTCCACAACAACTAAAATCATTGATGGAATATTTTTGTCCATAATATGGGTTTTAATTATTCATAAATACTATCAAATGTTCTTTTACTCTATAGAAAACGGGTAAAAACATCTGATAGTACCTAGAAAACCCAAGGAAACTATGCACCTCGGTAATGCTCTTGGGTTGTTCCCAGGAAAGCAATGACTTGATCTTCATGTGATCCACAAAAAAAAACATCATCTTAGATGACATGTCCCAGTAAAACAAAATTTATTTTCTAGAACTCACACTTCGAGAAATTTTCATAACGATGGTGCTCTAGGAGTGTGTCTAGAACCATCCATAGGTGTATTAAATGCTTCTCCTCAGACACAGAATACATTACGACATCATCAATAATGACCACTAAAAAATGGTCTGTGTACGACAGGAATGTCCTGTTCCTGTGTCCCATAAACACTACTGGTGCATTTATCATCCCAAACGACATCAATAAGTAATTTTAGTGGACATAGAAACATCTTAAATCTTTCTTTGATATGTCCTCATCTTGTTATAAAATCATGTTCTAACATAATATGATGTCTATCTTTGAGAACCATCTATCTCCCTTCACCTGATTAGTGAGTTCGTCAATCCTCAGAAGTGGATACTTATTATTAATGATTACCTGGCTCAGGTGCATAAATTCCACTCATAAATTCAAGCATCCATGTTCCTTTATGGAAATAAAGTCTGTGGTGGCCCATGGTGAAATATAGAGCCTTACGAACCCTTTTTTTCAAGTCCTCCAACTATACCCTGAGCTCTTGGAGCTCTATGGAAGCCATCTGATATGCATGTATAGATATATATTCAATACCGGTGTTGAGATCAATGTATAAGTCTACCTATCTCTGAGGAGGTAGTTCAAGAACATCCTATGGAAAGGATTCCTCGTACTCATCCACCACTTTTGAAAACTATGGACTCTTCTCATCCATTTCACTGAGGGTCATGCTTTCCAACTGATGAGATATTGGATGCACCCTTTTATCTACAAATCCATCCCACACTTCCAGAGCACCTTTCACACCGGTGAAGGGAACTCTTGTCCAACCTTGATGGACACACCACACTCTACACCTAAAATAGTCAATCTCAGCATTGAGTGTGGATAACAAGTTCATAACCATAATTATGTCAAAAGGCCTCGACACTGCTTCTAGGAGATCCCAGCTATTTCTCTTCCATCCAATAGTATGATCACACTACCGACACAAGTGTGTGATCCTCAATTCCAATATTATAAGAGTATCTAATAATATTGATTGATCCTATGGTGCGATCAAAATCTATGAGCTTTAAATAGGGTATGTGGCAATGAAAGAGTGACTAGAATCAATGACTATATGAACTGAAATAGAATAGGAGAAGACATTGATCATACATCGTATTATCTCTCTAAAATTAAGATTGTATGCCTCCATTTCATTATGTTGATCTCACCCATGTACACCAGCACCTAGATAATGTGGTGGAACACCTAGGGGTGGCGGTGGTAGTACCTCATACCAATTAAAAACTCCTTCCACTCTTTCCACTCCACTTTCATGTCTACCACCCGAAAGACCGCCCAATTCTTTTCTATTCGGCTGCCTTTGTGGTTCATTGACCATCTGTCGGTCCTCTATGTAGTGAGTTGAGAAATACTGATCCATGTGACCCTTTCTACCCCGCACGTTGCGTACTGTTCTCATCTGATGAGTCCTTCTACCGTGGGAACCACATACTGCTGACCATGTGTCCTAGAGTCAACCCTCAAATGATCGTTCCCATTGGTGTAAGCTATGCAAGAAATCTCTCTTCTAGTAGAGAACAAACAATCACCACATCCTATTTATGGATTCTGGGGGGATATAATCGATTCCATGATCTCCCTTAAGAGTCCCCAATAAATGGTATAGGCCTTGAGGAAAGGGTCTCATACCATATCCATAGAGTAATGGGAGAATTATTTGATCCTCATAGAGTACTCATCCATAGTCAGTCTTCCTTAATGTAGGTGAAGTCGTTTCTGAATGTGCACATTGTGCAATGTCGTGGGGAATAAATCATCCCAAAAAAAGTCACTCATAGAAAGACCATATGAGGGTCACCTCCTCATTAGTCTGTATGGCCAATGGACATCATCTCCCCATGGAACCTGGTATAAGGCTCACAGCTAGAACCACCATCTGGTCATGTTTCATTCTCACTAAGTGGAATACTCATGTCACCGCCTATATCAAATCCTCTATGACCTAAGGATATTTCACTCCCATGAACCTGGGAGGTCTCTACCTCTAGAACTCATCCATGTAAATGATCTTATGAGTGTCCTCTACAGATAGTGTCAGTAGTAACTGCTGACCAATACATGGTTGTATCACTAGGACACTACCTAAAGGTACCATCTTTGGAAACAATACCTATACCAAATCCTCATCACTCTATGTGCCATCCTCATGGTCACCCAATAGAATCATGTCTGGATATATATGTGGAGGCATCCTGAAAGAGATCATGATGATTCACAATTAATATATTATACCTAGTGAGCATACTCTAACTCAAGAAGTTAATGATAAAAATTTCAAAGATGAATGAAACATGTGGATTCATGTACTATGTTTTAATGAAGAATTTAGTGTCCTGGTATACGGATATGTTGGCCCCCACACAAACACTAGACTCCCTGGCCTAAAATATGAACTCAAAACACATAAAACTTTTTCTGTATATGTTTTTCTTGATGAACCGACCTTCTCTGACAACACTTCCTCAAGACCGATCCCCTAGGCCTCGTGACGTGAATAAACAAAAGCCTTCCATCCATAGGACATGGGCGGACAACTATAACCAAGATTGATTATCACAAAAATTAAGGCATTATCCTTTAAACATATACAGATGTACAAAGCTCGAACTGTGAAAAGTGAAGACAAGGTAGACCACCACTTTAATTGATACAACAACTGAGTGTATAGAACAGACTGAAAGTAAAAGGGGTCGAAATATTATCCCAAAACCACAATGTACGGTATAAATTATAGGGTCTATCAATTCGAGACCCTACTTGAAGGTTATATTAAAGGTTAATACTTGTAGATGTAGAAGTATGCATGTATGTCATGTCCCACTGAGCACTGCCTTGTCCCAAACTACACAGGTCCCTATCTAAGAATCAATCACCTCCACATGAAATGACATGTGCGGACGAATCCCATGTAGTGTTGGGTAACAAAATATTATGTATGGAGCGTAATCCACAAATGAAAGACCACAAAAACAAGATCACAAATAAAATACCACAAAGAAAATAAAACATGAAATAGGTATAACTCAATGTATAGAAGGTAATATTATTTGACATAAAGTTGAATCATATTATATTATTGAGGGACTCTTACCTAAAGTGTCACTGAGGTCCGTTCGACTACTGGACCACTAAGATCTTCTCGGATATTGGAGCAATGAGCTCTACTTGGATGTTGGACCACTAAGGTCCACTCGACTACTGGACCACTGAGGTCAGATCTGTAGTTGGGCCACTGAGGTCCAATCAGTTATAGGACCATTGAGTTTTTCTCTAGTCATGGACCATTGAGGTCCACTCAGCTACTAGACCACTGAGTTTTTCAAGACTAATGGACCACTGAGGTACCCTCGACTCCAGGTTCACTAAGGTTCACTCTACAGGTGGACCACTTAGGTCTGGTCCGCTACTGGAAAAATAAGGTCGGCTAGCCTACTGACCCACTAAGCTATGCTTTGTTTCAAAACCACTGATTTCGTCTCAACTCCAATTCCACCGAGGTCCCACTCATCATATCCTTCATATCGCAGCCAATTATAGGTTCCTTTCCCTATAGTGTGCATGATTTCGGTAGATTCTATTCCATAAACCATCATTAATACCTCCAAATCCACTAAAACTGACAATTTTTATACCCAGTAGAACATCTCATCACAATGGTCTCAATGCCACAGACAATGTATCAATCAAACACCTTGTCTGAAAGATATTCACTTTTATGTAAAAGGGACCAGTTGCGTTCAGGCCCGACCCAACTAGGTCGGACTGACCCGACGAACCTGGCCTGGGGGTCCTGTAGAACATACCAATTTTGAGGAACCCGACCAGAACCAGTTCAATATGGGCTGACATGGCCTAGCTGAGACTAGTGTATAGGAAAAAAGGTCCTTGCTAGACCCAACCCCATTCGGCCATGGGACCAACACACTAGGTCACCCCTCGAACTAGTTCTCATATGTTCCTGTACGACTTAGTTATAATGATTCTAACCTGCTAGGTGGAATATCGGCCTAGTTCCTCATATTTCCTAGACCATATCGGTGGACCAGTTCTCATCCAACTGGGACGTGGGGTGGCATCTGGTTTTCGTAGCCACATAGTGCTAGGGTGGCGCCGCCTCCTCGGCCAGTCGGTCTGCTCACACAGATCACGTCTTCCGTGTGCCCCGTGGCAATCCATGGAAAATATCACTTTTTTAGTCCACCAACCATGGATTTGCACCATGTATCACCACATGGTGTCGTAGTCCGCCAGTCGTCAGCCTTGGTGTCGGCAGCTCCTGCTGCCACCCTGTCCTGGGAGCTACATCTTGGTGTCGCAGCCGTGGATTCCTACCACCTATGTGCCCTTGGGTCATAGCCTCTCACTGATGCCACATCCTTCCTTGCCATGACACTTCCCACCAGGCACTATAGGCCGATATGTTTTGAAGAACGGAAAGAATGCAATATGAAATTTTGGGAGGAGTCGAAATAGACGAACACCCAATGAATGATACATGTCTTTGTTAATTTTCACACGGATGTGTTTTTGTTAGAAGATCACAAAGAACCAAAATAAGATGGAATAATCACTAATATAGATATCCCCTTTATCACGCATCATTAAATATCTTGCATGAACAATTGTACCATTTATCGTCCTTTTAGTGGGCTACTCCTCGTTCTTTGTTAAATATTAAGAATGTGGAATGGATAATTACTCAGAAAAACCCCCTACATGGGAAAGGATATTTCTCAAGGGCTATTGTTCATCAATGAACATCAATCTCCAGTCCCAATTCCACTCTATATGGGTTTCATTTTCCACATCATATTCATCGACATTAGTCATTGGAGAGGTTTTTTTTGTGGTTCGTCAGAGGAAATTCCAGGGTTTTTATTCAACCTAAAATTCCACATTTAATTAAAGAAGGAATAGACTTTCATATAGCCGCTTCTCAACAATGATTAATTAATGTTGTTAATTAATGGGATTTAGGGTCTCCTCATCTCTACACCGTATCATTGATGAGTCATTGAACAATGAAGAATAAAATGTAATAAAATTACTTTTTCTGTATTTTTACATTTCTCCTGAAATTTCTCAAAAACTATCTTTTTCAGTTGACCATTACTGATGGATGTTATGCCCTTCCTAGGTGAATCTCGGTGCTTCGAGTTCAATTGTTCTCTCATATTTTTGATCCGATCACTGTTTTGAATGTTAGAAAAACCTACTCATAAGTTTATTCAATAAACATTGAAAATAGTTTGAAAATACATTCCAGCCACTCCAGACCTCATAATCACATGTCATCTAAGTGGCTGGTCTCAAAATAATCCCATTTTATTTTCAAATAAAATTATATGGAATTATAGGATATTATAATAATTCAATTTATAAATTTGATAAAATTTTCATTTTTTTTAAAACATAATATATACAAAAAACATTTTTGGTAAAAATTAATTTTTAGAGAAGATATATTCTTAATATAATATAATTTTACTTAATATTAGAATCGGTGTTCATATATTTGTTATTCATTTATGATTTTAATTATATTCATAATTTTGTATAAATATATTTAATTTAATATTTCAAAACTCTAACAAAACTAATTCATTGAAATGACCACTTTTTCGTTATTATGTTTCTTTCACACGGATTTCGGGGATGACCTCCTGGACGGGAGATTAAAACGTTCCGATCGGTTTCTAGCGGGTTTGTTCGTAGAACTAGAAACATCCAATGATTCCACATCCGTTTGGACCTACTTTCCAAAGGTAGGCGCTCATTAACTTGTGTACTGATGAGGCTTAGGAATTTTCATTGGTCGAGAGGATGGGAGGTCGGACTCATCACACCTTTTTGAGGGGAATTATTATCTACTTCGGGACTCTCTTTATAGATTTAAGTTATGTTCATGAATCCTTATTACATTACCAAGTATAAAATGTTCTTTCCTTTAGTTTTAACAATCAATGATTAAATATGCATGAAATTTAGATAATCTTTTATATGTATTCGAGGTTCTTCAACAATAGAGAATCATCTATATCTGTTTAGAGATTCTTGGTCAATGGTATCCTTCAAAACATTTATATAAAAGTCTCTTGGTCATTATGATGACCAGGCTGGTTTTAAAGCCACTCAGTGGGGCACTTGAAGTTTATCGTCATTCAGAAGGACATGGATTATTTTAAAGTTGGGATCGAACCCAAAAAATGGGCTATCTACGTATCCTATGTTTTGGATAAGGAATCAGAACCAACGTAGTTCGAGTAATGGAGTATGATGTTTATGATTGATGGCTCAAAGAAGAATGTCATAATTACTTTTACACTCTAAGCTCACGTGAGTCATGCTCGGTGTGAGAAACAAGAGGTATTGGTAAAAAATTAGACAATTGTGCCATGAAAGATGCAATCATAAGAAATTGTTTGGGGCTTATGTATGTATGACTGCCCAAATAGATGAAGGTTTAGGATTTACTTTTAGGGAGAAAATCCAGGAACATGGTCCATAAAGGTATATGTGCTTTATGGATATTTGAATACTCTAACATGGGACTTATTCCTGAGAAGGAAACCCAAATTAGGAGAGGATTGATAATTGGGTTTTACTCCTGAGAAGGAACCCCATATCAAACGTAATTTAGGACTGGTTAAGAGAAATTAAGGGACTTGGGGTTCACTCCTGAAGAGGATTCCCAAGATTATGACTGGGACTTACTCCTAAAAAAGGAGGCCCAGGTTAGGGGACTTGGGGCTTACTCCTAAAAAAGGAAGCCCAAGATTATGACTGGGACTTGCTCCTAAAAAGGATGCCCATATTTGAGGTTGGGGCTTACTCCTGAGGAGGATGCCCAAGTTAAAGGATTATGATTGGGGCTTACTCCTGATGAGGATGCCCAAGTTTAAGGAATTAAGGTTTGGGGCTTACTCCTGAGGAGGATGCCCAGATTAAAGGATTTATAACTGGGGATTATTCCTGATAAGGAGACCCAGGTTAAGGATTCTCTCATCTTAAAGGATGAGGTTTAATGAACAAACTCTCAATCTTTGGTGACATAAAGATGTATAAATCACTAGGTTTTGAGAGATATTCCACCGAATTCCTTTCAGATAAGGAAGTCAAATCATGAAATCATGCCATAAATGGCTTTGAAGAGTATCTTGAAGACTGAATCTTGAATAGGAAATGTGAAATGGCTTAAGAGGGGTAAAAATGGGCAAGATGGGCACCCAAAAAGGTAGGGGCGCGCAAGTCTTGAAAGGAGCGCAAGTCTTGTGTAACGCCCCGACCCCAGCTACCCAGAGTCGGTGCATTACTTCGTAACATTGGCATGATCACAAAAGATCAAGTCTCGAAAGACCGATTATTTTAGTAGCCTTGGAAACACTAGATACATTCATAAGTCTTTCATTACATCAAAAAGTAAACAAACTACAATAACATGGTCTTCATAGTCCACACTCATATCCTCACTGACTATTCTTGCAAGTCAGTCATAATACACTTCTTCACATCCTGGAAAATATTAAAACATTGAAAGGGGTGAGCTCAGATGCTCAATAAGGATAACAATATTGCGGAAGCTTTCATAAATAAACTTAATAATTTAAGGCAATGTATAATTAAAACAAAAGCCTTTTCAACTTGAACATCAACATAATATGGAAAAAGTAAAATGAGATAATGCCATTCACTTCCTCAAATGGATATTCTACTGGTCGAATAATCACATGCAATATTAATAACCACTTTCATAATGAGGGAATGTATAATGCCAGACATTCTGAAACACATTGTCAAGGCCTCGGACAAGACATCTAAAATGATTAAGGCCTCGGCCAAAACCATAAATCAAATTGGGAAAGGGCCTCGGCCAATTCCACATCTAGTTGTCTAATGAGACCTACCGATGCATCGAGGAGATATAGAGGGCTCCACCTGTCACTTATTAAGTCCAATGCATTCCTTATATTAATAGGTTTAAACATATCATAAACCATAACATAATCGTATCACATAAAACATGCATAAAGGAAACATAACATTTCCACATTTCAATAAAAAGATATCAATACAACACATTGATATAATAAAAATGCTTTCAAAACCATTTTCAATACCAAAATAAAATAAATGTATAACATGGTATTTATTTTTCGTTAAAAAAAGTATGGCTTGTAGAGGAAGCCGAAACTCAAATAATGGTCACGGCGGCGGAGAGGTCGTTGTCACCGCCTATGTACGGAAAGAAAAACATTCCCTTTTTGTCATTTAGTAAAACACTTCGTTTAAAAAAGATTACTTTTGAATAAACATAAAAGTCAAAGGGGATTATACACCGTATAAAAGAAATTTGTGTATAAAACCAAATATGCCTCAATGAAAGAAGATTGAGACGAAGTCATTACAAAGATCATTTTTAAAATAAAAGAGATATATTATGTGTATTCACTATAGGTACACATAATGAAACTAAAAATACAAAATAAGACATAATAATATCATTACATAATTTTAAAGTAGGAGAATAACCCAAAGAATGGAAGTTGGGTTAAGAAATTCCCTTACCTTGCGTCCTTTCCTGACTCGACCGTTCTTTAACCTCCTCAAAATCGGGTAACTCTTTTTGATTTGAGACAAGGGATTCCTTGAGAAGAGTTCTTCCCAAAGTGAGGCTTCTAGGAGTAATAGGGGAATGTTGGGAGAGTATTTGGGCAGATGTTGGCCGAGCCAAATGGCTTGAAAGTGTGAATAAGGTGGGAGAGGTGGGGGACTTTTATAAGTGGAGAGGAGGGGCTCTTTTGGAAAGATTGAAATGTTACATTATTACACAATGATTTTAGGATTCTAAGGGACCCAAACTTATATAATTAATGGATAAGGTGATAAGGGTTAGAAATATACCCATCCCATAGTCTTTGTACAAGTGTAAGCCTTGGATTTTGCATTATCTTTTCATTTTATTAAAATCGGTAAATAATGAGGTCATCGCTGCATCATAATGATGTCATAAATAATTTAATTTATTTAATGTCTAAAAATTATAAAAACATACTATGATGTAGTAAATCTTTTTAGCTTTTTAATGAATATTTATAGTCAAAATTTGGACTTGTGTAACCCCATTTAAAAATTGTTTTAGTAAAATAACTCATGTTTGTGTCAATTTAATTTTAACATTAAATAAATATATATTAATGTCATTTTCCAACTAAAGTGGCTCCATTGGGTCCCCAAGTTGACCCATGGGTTGTCTTGGTCGGCCATGACTCATCCAATATGAGTAGGACAAGTGTCATGCTCATCTCATATTATTAAAACATTATTTGTACCTTAAAGTACACTAATTACCTCTAATCGCGATTAAGAACTTAAAAGTTACAATTCACCAAAAAATTATTTTAATCTCATTGAACCACATTTTACTGCTTAATGACAATAATTTATGTCAGATTTTTGAAAATAAAATCACAGAAGTGGTAATATTTCATTTTAATGAAAAAATTCAGTTTTTAACAACCACTTAGTGGTTTCACTATTCATCAAAAATTGATGTTTTTCAGAATAAGGCCAAAATTTCACCCGAAGCTATAATTGATATTACGAATTCAAAAATGATGACTATTTTACAAAATTCCAAACATATAAGTTTCATTAATTAATTTTATAATTAATTCCCGCTGTTACGACAAATAGCGTGTTTTTAAGAAACAATTTATATCAAATGATTGGCAATTGTTTATGTCCAATTTCAATGTTAAATTAATTATAATGACCACAATTGGATAAAATGGTAAAAATATATTCTAATTATACCTTAAAACCACTAAATAGTATAATTTATAACAATAAATTATTTTGATTAAAAATTTGTTTTAAGTATTTTTCACTATTCATAAAAAATTAGAATTTCTCAGAAAAATACCAAAAATTCAACATAGGCTAATTTCGATATTCCGAATCCAAAAATGAAGTCCATTTTGAAATATAAAATTTCTATAATTTTAAAAAGTGGTTATTACTATTCATAACGGCTACTTTGATTAGTCGCGGTGTTTTAGAACTCGAAGTTGCATACAATGCAAGATATTGCATTATTGAATGAGAAGCGTATCGTGGAAGCTCAGGGTGTTACATTCTCCCCTCCTTCAATAAATTGCGTCCTCGCAATTTGAAATTTTTCTTTGAAAATAAAAGGTTGAAAAGAGAAAATAGCTTTGAGGAAAACCCACATCGAAAATAAGGTTAAAAAATATATAAATTTAAAAGAAAGCAAGCTAAGTACAAAGGTCACCCGATATAGCCCATTCAAGGATTCTATGAAAATATGGATATGGAGGAGAATAAAACCATCAAGGTCTGATGGAGAGTTATAGAAAACAGGATTAGGAGAATGTTTAACCACAAGAAAATCACAAACTTGTGATTGGTTAAACGGTCATTGAATCCCCAGTTGGAAAAGTTAACCGACAACATTTTTGTTTTAAGTTACCTTTTATAATGTTGAGGAATTTATTTAGGAGATTTACTAAGAACGTAAGGGAATATACATACTTGTTATGTATACTTTCATTCGTTAATAAATTTTTACCACAAACCCAACTTTTACTCCAAATGGTAACAGAACTCAAAAATATTCTATTTATCCTAATTATATAAGGTTCCAAATGTTAACACATACCATTTAGATTAGTAAAACTATTTTGTAATAACCAGGGACTTCCTGTAGGCTAGTGGTAGGAAATAAAGGCTTGTCGCACTGTGGTTGTGGGTTTGATTCCTGCAGCTTTGTCCGACGCGACGGGTTATGCCCCACCCTGCAGGTTGTCCTTTTCCTAAAACTATAGTATCATAATATTCCAAAAATATTCTTCATAAATTTTTTAACCATAAACAATACTATCCATGGTTCAGCTTAATCCATTCCAACCTTAATAGTTATCCAAAATACCTCCGTCCAGACTTTCTCTAAAAGGTCTCTAAATTCCAAAATCAATTGTAACATCAGATTCCCCAAACAAAGAAATGTTTCTCTTATTGTCACATACTAAAAATATGATTACCTTCATCATATTAAAACCTTACTAAAATAAAAAAGTACTGCAGTACAATCTTTATATATATCACATTATTCTTATAACCAGAATATAATCCTTGAGTCCAAAAGCACTAATACATTAATTATTCTGCTTCAACTGTAGTAACAGCATAAGATTGTCCTTGATCCCTTAGCCTTTTCTGAGGTAAGTTTCCTTGATGCTTAGGACATTCATTTGCATAATGCCCCATTTCCCTACAATTGTAGCATTCAACTTTGACAGCCTCTTTCTTTCCCTAGCAATCACGAGCCTGGTGACCCTTTTCTCCACATTTATAACAAACTCCCATTCCTTTTAGGCACGTACCAGGGTGATTCTTCCCACAATTATCACATAATGGAAAATCCTTCATTCCCTTTTTCCCTTTATCTGTCTCTTGTTCTACCGTTCTCTTCTTCTCTTGCTTTACTTTGTTGTCATAAGACTTAGAGAATTCCTTTTCTGTCTTGATAGCACATGAGACAATATCTTTGTATGTTGAGAACGATTGTGATACTAAAGCTCGACGGAGAAATGGTTTTAACCCATAAAAGAAATGATCAATCTTACCTCTTGGGTTACGTATATAATCTGCAGCATACCTCGCTAACCTTGTAAAGTTGGCCTCATACTTTGCGACATTCTCATCCACCTTTTGTCTCAGACTCAAAAATTGCCTTTCCATATCTGCTCGATGGTCGCGAGGAAAGTATTTTTCTAAAAACAGATCTTTGAACTCCCTCCATTCCATATTTGATACTTCATCATCTTCCTTCATGTTTTGAATCAATGACCACCATTGATCAGCATCTCCAGTGAGGCGGTAAACTGCCATTATAACTTTTTCCCTTTCACTGCTCCCCAAAGCCTGAAATATTTTCTCTAGGGAATTTATCCATTGCTCGGATACTAAGGGATTTGTACTCCCATTTAACATTGGTGGTTGTTGCCTCATGAATCGATCTAACATTGATCCTCCACGCTGTGGATCAGGGTTCTCCATACGGGTAAGGTTATTATTCATAACCTGAGTAAGTTTTCCCAGTATGGGGATTATCTGATCGGCACCGGTTGCATCACCAGCTCCACTATAATTATCTTGAGCAGGAGGGCAATCCCTACATGGAGTGCGTGCATTGATACAGTTTCCATTTCTTCCACGATGCGCCATTTCTAAATAATGGCATAAACTAGATTAGTTCATGAATCAAAATACATAATCCCATACTTATAAAACACTTAACATAAATTGAACTATTTATGGATATAATCCATAATCATAAAAATGTTTTCTTTGAGGAAGTATATACTCATAAACCCTTCATAATGATTTTTAAAGAAAATGAGAGTTATCCTAAGCATATCCCCCGGGAGTGTCGTAACCAAGAGTGCAGAAAGGCCCGTTGTCGTGCACCAGTTCCCGTTCGAGTCTAGCTCAAAGAGGTGTTTTCGGGTTTTACCCCAAGGTACATCTGTGCCAGAGCCGCCTCTACCTGCTCGTATCCAGACAGGGATGTATTGCTCGGAAAACTCACAAAATCTCTACAATACCATAATTATAGGAAGTTCTTCTATACTAATCCTCAAAGTTCATCTTAGGTCTTCGTGCTCTAATCAGAGTTTATCTAAATCTAGCTTCCAAGGTTTGTACTAAACTTCCTCTGATACCAACTGTAACGCCCCGACCCCAGCTACCCAGAGTCGGTGCATTACTTCGTAACATTGGCATGATCACAAAAGATCAAGTCTCGGAAGACCGATTAGTTTAGTAGCCTTGGAAACACTAGATACATTAATAATTCTTTCATTACATCAAAAATTAAACAAACTACAATAACATGGTCTTCATAGTCCACACTCATATCCTCACTGACTATTCATGCAAGTCAGTCATAATACACTTCTTCACATCCTGGAAAATATTAAAACATTGAAAGAGGTGAGCTCAGATGCTCAGTAAGGATAACAATATTGTGGAAGCTTTCATAAATAAACTTAAGAATTTAAGGCAATGTATAATTAAAACAAAAGCCTTTTCAACTTGAACATCAACATAATATGGAAAAAGTAAAATGAGATAATGCCATTCACTTCCTCACATGGATATTCTACTGGTCGAATAATCACATGCAATATCAATAACCACTTTCATAATGAGGGAATGTATAATGCCAGACATTCTGAAACACATTGTCAAGGCCTCGGCCAAGACATCTAAAATGATTAAGGCCTCGGCCAAAACCATAAATAAAATTGGGAAAGGGCCTCGGCCAATTCCACGTCTAGTTGTCTCATGAGACCTACCGATGCATCGAGGAGCTATAGCGGGCTCCACCCGTCACTTATTAAGTCCAATGCATTCCTCATATGAATAGGTTTAAACATATCATAAACCATAACATAATCTTATCACAAAAAACATGCATGAAGGAAACATAACATTTCCACATTTTAATCAAAAGATATCAATACAACACATTGATATAATAAAAACGCTTTCAAAACCATTTTCAATACCAAAATAAAAGAAAAGTATAACATGGTATTTATTTTTCATTAAAAAAAAGTATGGCTTGTAGAGGAAGCCGAAACTCAAATAATGGTCACGGCGGCGGAGAGGTCGTTGTCACCACATATGTACGGAAAGAAAAACATTCCCTTTTTTTCGTTTAGTAAAACACTTCGTATAAAAAATATTCCTTTTCAATAAACTTAAAAGTCAAAGGGGTTTATACACCGTATAAAAGAAATTTTTGTATAAAACCAAATATTTCTCAATGAAAGGAGATTGAGACGAAGTCCTTACAAAGATCATTTTTAAAATAAAATAGATATATTATGTGTATTCACTATAGGTACACATAAAGAAAGTAAAAATACAAAATAAGACAGAATAATATCATGACATAATTTGAAAGTAGGAGATTAACCCAAAGAATGGAAGTTTGGTTAAGAAATTCCCTTACCTTGCGTCCTGTCCTGACTCGACCATTCTTTAACCTCCTCAAAATCGGGTAACTCTATTTGATTTGATCCAAAGGCTTCCTTGAGAAGAGTTCTGCCCAAAGTGAGGCTTCTAGGAGTAAGAGGGGGAAGTTGGGAGAGTATTTGGGAAGAGTTTGGCCGAGCCAAATGGCTTCAATGTGTGAATAAGGTGGGAGAGGTGGGGGCCTTTTATAAGTGGAGAGGAGGGGCTCTTTTGGAAAGATTGAAATGTTACATTATTACACAATGATTTTAGGATTCTAAGGGTCCCACACTTATATAATTAGTGGATAAGGTGATAAGGGTTCTAAATCTACCCATCCAATATTTTTTGGACAAGTGTATGCCTTGGATTTTGCATTATCTTTTCATTTTATCAAAATCGTTAAATAATGAGGTCATCGCTGCATCATAATGATGTCATCAATAATTTAATTTATATAATGTCTAAAAATTATAAAAAAAATACTATGATGTAGGAAATCTTTTTATCTTTCTAATTAATATTTATAGTCAAAATGTGGACTTGTGTAACCCCACTTAAAAACTGTTTTAGTCAAATAACTCATGTTTTTGTCAATTTAATTTTAACATTAAATAAATATATATTAATGTCATTTTCCAACTAAAGTGGCTCCATGGGGTCCCCAAGTTGACCCATGGGTTGTCTTTGTCGGCCATGACTCATCCAATAGGAGTAGTACAAGTGTCATGCTCATCTCATATTATTAAAACATTATTTGTACCTTAAACTACAATAATTACCTCTAATCGCGATTAAGAACTTAAAAGTTACTATTCACCAAAAATTATTTTAATCTCATTGAACCACATTTTACTTCTTAATGAAAATCATCTATGTCGGATTTTTGAAAATCAAATCACAGAAGTGGTAATATTTCATTTTAACGAAAAAAATCAGTTTTTAACAACCACTTAGTGGTTTCACTATTCATCAAAAATTGAAGTTTTTCAGAATAAGGCCAAAATTTCACCCTAAGCTATAATTGATATTCCGAATTCAAAAATGATGTCTATTTTACAAAATTACAAACATATAAGTTGCATTAATTAATTTTATAATTAATTCCCGCTGTTACGACAAATAGCGTGTTTTTAAGAAACAATTTATATCAAAAGATTGGCAATTGTTTATGTCCAATTTCAATGTTAAATTAATTCTAATGACCACCATTGGATAAAATGGTAAAAATATACTCTAATTATACCTTAAAACCACTAAATAGTATTATTTATCACAATAAATTATTTTGATTAAAAAGTTGTTTTAAGTATTTTTCACTATTCATAAAAAATTAGAAGTTCTCAGAAAAATACCAAAAATTCAACATAGGATAATTTCGATATTCCGAATCCAAAAATGAAGTCCATTTTGAAATATAAAATTTCTATAATTTTAAAAATTGGTTATTACTATTCATAACGGCTACTTTGATTAGTCGCGGTGTTTTAAAACTCGATGTTTCATACAATGCAAGATATTGCATTATTGAATGAGAAGCGTATCGTGGAAGCTCAGGGTGTTACATCTTGCGTGGGCGCGCAATTATTGGTCGCGCAGGTATACCTTGCGCGACACATGGTGTACTTGCGCTATTTTCAATCGGAATTGAAATACTTGAGCGACTCCTTTTTAAACCCCTTATAATCCCCTTGAGGTTCTTCCAGAAAAGGGACGCGCAAATTCTATTGAAGGAATAAGGCGGCGCACAAGTATGACCAGTTACCTTAAGGGCTGGCCATTCAGGCGCGCAAGTGTTGATGAGTTTCAACACTTAGGCCTTCCTCCCTCTCTTTAAATCTTCCGTTCTAGGTAAGAAATTACCTTAGAAGTGTTCCGGAAGCTTTGAGAAGAGACTTGGGCGTCGGGAGCTTCAATCCGAGTTTCTGGAAAAATATCCTCTCGAATGGGGGGCCCACAGGGTCTATTTATAGGCAGGAGAAGACCCCTTGCGGTTACCGGGCGGTTACCACTTAGGTCGCTCAAGTGAATTGCGCGACCGAGGGCGTCACGCAAGTGTACTTGCGCGACAGTGAGATAACTTGCGCGGTGTAGTTACTGTTGATCCTTTCTTCCTTCCTTTGTCAATTTTTGATGTTTTCTTCAAAGAATGAATCACTTTGAGCTCAGATATTCCCTTTTCTGATCATTAGATTCTGTGACGAAAGGAGCGTCAACAAAAGTCCCCCCTCAGTGTTGGATCCGGAGAGAGAAATGAGGATTTGACTCTGAGGAAATCGAATCCATCCAAAGGAAAAGGGGGGGGGGGGGGCGCAAGTCTTCAGTGCACAGAGGCCGGCGCGCAAGTTTGCGTCGCGCAGGCCTTAAGCGCTCTGGGTACGGCGCGCAGATTGGCTTCCTGGCCTATAAATACATGGCCTCACCTCCGTAAAAGCATCCGGATTTCTGGACTTCATACCTTCTCGATCTCTCATCGCGCAGGTCGCCTTAGCCGCGCTGGTTGCTCTGTTTTCTAGTGTTTTCCTTGATGTCGCGCTACTGTAAAGGTATTTGTACTTGCGCGGTTTATACTTGCGCGTCAAAAACTAGCGCGGAACACAGATACTTGCGCGCCATGTTTAGACTTGCGCGATTTAATGCCTTTGCCATTTTTTCAAATTTCTTTACAAATTTTATGAAAAAATAAACCCATTTAATAGTTAGTTTATTCATCTTTTGTGAAGATTCAGTGGTTCCCAAGGGAATTGGAATGGTTGATGAACTGGCTAGCAAGAGGATTGATGACATGATAAACATTATTGGCCATGATTACTGTGATATCTTCAACATCACTCTCCCAGATTTGGCTACGTACTTGAAGAAATATCATCCTAATTTTCCACAGAGCATCCATCTCCCTTTGTGTGGTCATGGTCATCTGCAAGGAGTCAATGTTCCAAATGAAAACAATTATACACCTGAGATGCTGCTGCACTGCTACTCCTCTATTTCGGTTATGCTGTGCATTAAGAGCAACAACAATGGTGTGAACTTTCAAATTCTTCCTCCATGTCATTTCCTTGCAGATATGAAAATGGGAAACCCATGGGCTGAAATGTTTTCCACTAATGGTTGGTGGAGAGAAGAAAAACATGGTTTTAGAGCAATATCTGAAAAGAGTACTCTCTCCAAATGGATCTTTACTTCCAATGCTCCATTCTCAAATCCATGTATCCATCTTCCAAGTCTCTTGGACAGAAACAGAGTCACTGTTTGATCAGCAGAAAATTTTCTCAAACCGCACTCAAGAACATCCTTTTACAATTGTTCCAAGAAGAGCTGGTATCACTGCATCTCTTATTGTATCCAGTTGAATGAATGAATTCCAGGTGGTTGCTGATGAAGCTCGGGATGTAGTAAATCAAATGAAGTGTTATGTTGAAAGACTCTTTTAATTCTTGAAAAAAGAGAAGAGACTCCAGTCTGTGGATGTCCTTCTAACTCTTGTGTATCAATGAAAAATCACTTTCATCTTCAATCATTTGAACCTGCATTCTTTCATTACCTGCTTCAAATTTACTTAAGCCAATGGGCCTAGTAAGCATAGTTTGATTTTTACTAGGATTATTACAAATAATCCTACAAACTTTGAACCTTTTAATTGCTCAATATTACCTAAATCATACATAAATGTATATTTAGTGAGCTGGAACTTGACTTTTATTCAGAGTTCCTTTGTCTTTTGTAGGCTGTTTAAAGTCACGCATGCCGGACATAAAGGGGCTAATGTTTAAGGTCGAAATGGATTTGACCAAAATAGATTAAAATTGATTCAATTTCTTGACAATTTTTATGAAAACATATTACCATACTCAAGTATGAGATAAAAAATGTAAACTATGGCTTAAGAATATTTGAATCTGAGGAATGATATGAAAAAGAGCTAAAAGGAATTAGAATAAGTAGTTTCTAATAATGAAGTTACTATTATTTAACAAAACCCGTTAGGGGGTTGAAATATGCAGGGCCACCTATGGGAATTGGCTGCATGGTCAAATAAATAGCATCTTTCAGCTGACAAGTCTGTTATGTGGACTGTTTATGCAAGGCCACCTATGGGCACGTACTGCATAGTCAGGCAAAAGAACTCCCAGAAATTTACTTTCCTAGTGCTAAAAGCCAGTGAAAGTTTATGGAGATTCAAATTTTCTAAATTTTAGAGTTTGTTGTATGGAAAGACTTACTTGAATATGGAGAAGATATTTCCGAACAAGAATATCGAAGAACTGGATGAATATCACTCCTACGAAGGTCTGACCCAAACGTAGGGAAGAAGAATAAACCATAGACTTGAATATTTTCAGATCATGAAAAAGGATATGGGACAAATATGTTAAGGATGGCTATTTTTTTTGCGGATCCCTACATACTGTCGTTTAAGACAAATAAGGACAAAAGAGGCATTCTTCCCATGAATGAAGTTACCATTATTTAACAAACCTGTTAGGGGGTTGAAATATGCAGGGCCACCTAAGGTAATTGGCTGCATGGTCAAATAAATAGCATCTTTCGGCTGACAAGTCTGTTATGTAGACTATTTATGCAAGTCCACCTATGGGCACGTGCTGCATAGTCAGACAAAAGAATTCTCCGAAGTTTGACATTTTTGTGTTTAGAAGTCATGAAAAGGGTTATGAAGATCTGAAAATATTTAAGGTTAGGATTATAACACATAAATATGGTTATTGTCCAATGTATATAGAGATACATAGGTCAATGATAACCATAATCACGTTGTGGCTGGGTCCTGAATTGAAATTTTGGACTTCACTACGTATCTCATAAGAATGAGAATCAAGCCATACCTAGTTCTTGAAATGCAGTTTGACGTCGTGCAGGATGAAAGTATGAGTGATCTTAGTTTAGGGTCATAGAATTCAGACCATAATAATGAATACACAGTGTGTGTTTTCATGAGGACTTTTCATCCAAGGGACTGAAAGTGAAATTTGGGGTTAGGTCCAAAAGACTTGGGACTGGATTCGAGGGATACTCGAATGTTCCTACGTATCCCATAGGGATGGGAATCAAGTCCACGTAGTTCTAGAACTACCCTTTGTACAAATTTTGTTCATACATGTGAAGGGTGAAAGGGGACTTTAGTGCAATGATGGTTTAACCTAAGATAAAAATTTTAGGCATTACCATGTATGCACGTAGTCTTTTGAAAATGAAAACCATGATTAAAAATCAATCTCAATTATAGTTCTCTCTCAAATGAGGAAATCAAAGAATATTTTAGTTTATTGTCATACTGGAAAAAAGTGTTGCATAGTTTAACTTCATATAATAAGGACGAAAGTGAATCAATGTAAATATATTGATTCTAGGTGCGGTTTCACGAATCAACATCATATGAGATGGTGGTGAACCGATGTGAAGAGATTGTTTTTGGGCTTGAACCCTGGGAGGCTGCCTGCATACCCATCCTGGAGGGCAAGGATCAAAGTCCGTGTAGTTCAATTAACGAATGAATTAATGATCAAGTTGTTCTTGGGGACAATGATCTAACTAAAATGTTGTTGGGACTTACACATGGTTAGTGGCCCAAAGGGAGTGTTATGGTTGATGTTCTCTCTAAGCTCACGTGAGTCATAATCGGTGTGAGAAACAAGATGTAACAATAACCTTAACGATGCAAAGTTTAATGTCATGTGGGACATATAAAGGGACTATGCAGTTTAAAGTCTTGCAGTAAGGACTATTGGTGCTGCACAGTTTAGTGTCATGTAGCAGGGACAAAATATAGTTTAATGTCATTGTAGGACATATCAAGGATTTTCTGTATAGTTTAGCGTCATGTAGTTAGGATGATGGGGATAAAATAGTTTAACGTCATATTAGACGAAAGGGGGACTGTGCAGTTTAATGTCATGCAGTAAGGACAAAATAACACACCATTTATGTCATGTTGGACGAAAGTGCGAATAGTTTAAGGTCATATGCATGGACCGTGGATGGTGCAGTTTAATGTCATGTTGGACCTTTGATGATTATATAGTTTAACGTCTTTCCGGACATGAGGGACTTTTATATAGTTTAGCGTCATGTAGTTAGGACGTCACAGTTTAACGTCTTGCTGGACATAAGAGATTTGAAAATAGTTTATGGTCATATACATGGACCAGGGATGATTCAGTTTAGGGTCATGCTGGGCGGTTTCGGGAAAACTTTTTTCTCACAGTTTAATGTCGCGTGGGACAACGTTGTATTTTAAAGTCATACTGGACCGTTTATGTATAGTTTAACGTCATATATCAAGGACGAACTGGTGTTGTACAGTTTAAAGTCATGTAGCTAGGACTAAGGTGAACCAATATGAGGATATCAGTTCTGGGGACTTTTTACAGTTTATCGTCATGCTGGATGCTGGAAGTGCCACACAGTTTAATGTCATGTTGCTAGGACATAATATATTTAAACACAATACAGTTTAGTGTCATGTAGGACATACTAGTAATCAATGTGACAGTTTAACTTCATGTTGGATGATAAGGGAACTGACACAGTTTAATGTCATGCTGGACGATGAAAGTGCCACATAGTTTAATGTCATGTTGCTAGGACACAATATAGTTTAATGTCATCTTGGACAAATAAGGAACTTCTGTACAGTTTAATGTCATGTAGATAGGACATAATATAGTTTAATGTCATCTCGGACATATAAGGAACTTCTATACAGTTTAATGTCATGTAGATAGGACATAATATAGTTTAATGTCATCTCGGACATATAAGGAACTTCAATATAGTTTATTGTCATGTAGATAGGACATAATATGGTTTAATTTCATCTCGGACATTAAGGAACTTCTATATAGTTTAATGTCATGTAGATAGGACATAATATAGTTTAATGTCATCTCGGACATAATATGGAACTTCTATAGAGTTAATGTCATGTAGATAGGACATAATATAGTTTAATGTCATCTCGGACATATAAGGAACTTCTGTACAGTTTAATGTCATGTAGATAAGACATAATATAGTTTAATGTCATCTCAGACATAATATGAACCAATGTGACTATTTTGGCTCTGGGAACAATATTTTGTGTTTATACAAAATACTTCTTCAGAAATATGGCATTAGTTGGAGTCGTGATGTGTTCTCCATCTATTGAGATTAGAGAATACGCTCCATTGGAGTAGAACTTATGTATTGAATAAGGTCCTTCCCATTTTGGTTCAAGCTTGGGAGGCTTCTTTCCTGGTATGATTGGTGCTCTGAGAACCAATACCAATTCTCCCTGAATGAATGAACGAAGATGAACTTTTTTGTTAAAAGATCATGCTATTCGATTCTGATAGATTTCCAAGTGGTGCAAAGTGCACAATCTTTTCTCATCTAACTGTTCCAATTCATTCAACCGCTTTTGGGATTGCTCATCTGTAGATAACTGATCACAAATGGCTATTCTGAGTGAGGGAAATTGAACTTCAAGTGGCAAGACTGCTTCTATTCCATATACCAATGAATATGGAGTTGACTGCGTTTCATTGCGAGTGGCAGTCCGATAAGCCCATAAAGCATGAAAGAGTTTATCAGGCCATGACCTCTTATCTTTATCCACCATCTTTTGCAGTATATTTGAAAGAGTCTTGTTGAAGGCTTCTATCTGGCCGTTAGCCGCCGCATAATATCGAGATGAATGGTTGGACTTAATGTTGTATTCTTGATACAATTTCATTACCTCTGAAGAATAGAAGTTGGTGCTGTTGTCCGTCAATATGGTATGAGGGACACGAAATCTAGTAATGATGTTAAACTTGATGAAGCTAACAATGCATTTAGAACTAACTTCTTTGAGAGGTACTGCCTCTGCCCATTTGGAACAGAAATTTGTAGCAGTAAGAATGTACTTAAACTGCTTGGCCATAGCTGAAGGGTAAGGTCCCACCACATCCATTCCCCATGTGGAAAATGGCCATGAGTATTTAGCTGTATGAAGCAACTCTGGAGGTTGATGAATGAAGTTGGCATATACTTGGCATGAATGACACTTCTTTGTGAAATTAACACAATCTTATATCATTGAATGCCAAAAGTATCCAAGCCTTCTAATTTGATCAGTTAGTCTATGTCCAGACTGGTGGGCACCACAGACTCCTACATGCACTTCTTTCATGACAGCCATTGTCTCTTAACCATCAATGCATCTGAAGAGAACTCCATCAAAACCACGTTTGTAGAGAATTTTCTCAAGGTGGTTTGGGCTATCATAAAGAGTAAAATTGACCACATGTCGCCAGATTTGTTCTTTTTCGGCTCTATCAGGTGGAAGTGTTCCATTTTGAAGGTATTCCCTGATAGGTGACATCCATCCTGTAGTATGACCATATGGTTCAGGAATGGGACTAATTTCATTAATTTCCTCTGTTCTGACTTGAACATAAGGTGAAATTGCACGACGGTGGGCAATACAGATGGTTGTCTCGTCCTGATTTGGATCTGCTAAAGCTGTGGCTATATTAACCAGTGCATCAGCTTGAGCATTTTGTGATCTTCGGACATAAGAAAATGTCAGTTATGAAGGGAATTCCAACATTAACTCTCTAACGTAATCATACAAAGGGATTAATTCTTCTTTTCTGATGGCATAATCCCCATTGACTTGTTTGATTACCAGGTCTGAATCACCTTTCACCTTTAAGTGATTCACTTGTGCTTGAAGCGCTAACTCCAAGCCTGTAATGAGAGCTTGGTATTCAGCTTCATTATTGGTATCACATTCCCACAACAAAAAGAAATAAGGTAACACTGCCTTATCTGGAGAAATGAGCACAATTCCTAAACCAACTTTGTTGAATTTAGGATTTTCTATATTCTTCCCTGTTGGACTTCTAGAAGCACCATCAAAATACATTTCCCGTGTTTGAGGACTCTCTTGAATAGAGAAAACTTCCTCATCAGGGAGTTTGATATCTGAATACGTGTCTTCCATTGAAGGATGTTCAGCCAGGAAATCAGCCAGAGCTTGGCCCTTAATTGCCTTTTGAGACACATACTGAATGTCGAACTGCTGTAGAATAACCGCCCACCTTGCCAGACGTGCTGTAAGCATTGGACGACTAAGGATGAATTTGAGCGGATTATTACGAGATACCAATTGGACCTCGTGATGTTGCAGGTAGTGTCTCAGTTTCTGAACTGCAAAGATTAATGCTAGGAAGCACGTTTCAATACTTGAATACCGGGTTTCTGCTTCAAGCATAGTTCTACTGAGATAGTAGATACTATTTTCATTCCCAGCATCATTCTTTTGAGCGAGAAAGGCACCCAATGATCGCTCTAAAGCTGTCACATAGAGGATAACCAGTCTACCCTCAACAGGTGGCATGAGTACTAGTGGACTCAAGAGGTATTTCTTGAGAATATCAAATGCTTTTTGACATTCTTCAGTCCACTGTTAAGTGACTCCTTTCTTCAATAATTTGGTAAAGGGTAAACTTTTGCCTGCCAAAATGGCGATGAAACGCCGAATATAGGCTAAGTGACCTTGAAGTCCTCTTAATTCTTTCAAATTATGAGGATGTGACATACCAAGGATTTATTTGGTCTTCTTAGGATCGACTTCAATACCACGATGGCGTACAACAATGCCGAGGAATTTTCCTGAGGTTACCCCAAAAGCACATTTTAAGGGGTTCAACTTCAAATTATGTTGTCGAAGCTTGTGGAATATGACTTCCAAATCAGCCAAGTGATTAGAACGTTGTTTGGATTTAACCACCAAATCATCTACATAGCATTCAACAAACTTCCCTAAAAGAGGTTTTAAGATACGATGCATGGCGCGTTGATATGTTGCACCTGCATTCATTAAACCAAAGGGCATCACCCGGTAACAAAACACACCTTGAGGAGCTCTGAAGGCCTTATATTCCTCATCTTCTGGTGCCATTCAGATCTGATTATATCCGGAATATCCATACATTAAAGAAAGTACTTCATATCCAGCCGTCGCATCAATTAAGAGTTCTGTAATCGGAACTGGGAAATCATCTTTAGGACAATACCGATTAAGATCTCTAAAATCGATGCAAACCCTAATTTGTCCATTCTTCTTCTTTACAGGGACAATATTAGCCAACCACTTGGGATATTGAACTTCTCTGACAAAGTTGGCTTTGATCAGCTTATCCACTTCAGCTTCAATTTTGGAAGCATAGGTTGGGTGTGTTCTTCTCGCGGCTTGCTTAAAACGTCGATGTTCTTTTGGTAAACCCAAATGATGAGTAGCAATATCAGGATCAATCCCAGGCATTTCTGTATAATTCCAAGAAAAAATATCTTTATTTTGATTTAGAAAAGAAATATACATCTCTTTCTCTTCAAGGGTCATGGCCGCACTAATTAAAGTGGGGCGTGGTTCTTTCTCTGTACCCAGATTTACTTCTCTGAGTTCATCCACAGTGGTAGAGATACTCTCTTCAAATGCTGGAGGGGCATCTCTAAGATCTTCCTATTCCTCTTCATCATGTGTTATTTCTTCCGTTTCTACTTGCAAATTAGATAAAAAAACGAAATTCTCATGATCATAAGAGATGTCAAAATTTTCACATTTTGAAGAAGAAGCTTCCATTTCCGACCCTATTGATGATAAAGGGTCTTCTTTGGGAAATAAAGAGGAGATGATGGATTGAGAATCGACATCATTATTCACCTATGGTGTTGCTATAACTTCTTCTGGCCTGATTAGCGAAGTATAGACTTGTTGGACTTCAGCAGATGAAATGAAAACGTCACCACTTATGCTTTCATCACTACTTGGTAGGTTACCAATTTCTCCCATGTTGTCTGGCTCGATCGCCGTAATTGACATTATAGATCTTTCCATAAGAGTATTTTTATTTGGGCCTATTTTTTCAATTCGAATGATAGGTAACACATAATCTGTACTCACATGTGAAAATGGATTTATTGGAATTTTCTCCAAACCATATGGAGCATTATCTTTGGTAATTTCCGTCATTGTAGATTTTTCTTTTCCCTTCATGTGATAAAATTCCGCCTCAATGTATTGAGACTCACATGTCTTGAACGAGGACTTATCACCATACAATGTTCCAACTTGACCATCGAAACAGTATTTGAGACATTGATGGTATGATGAAGGAATAGCTGCATGCTGAGGTAGCCAGGGTCTTCCAAGCAAGATATTGAAAGCTGAGTCTTGATCAACAATCATGAAATCAAAATTGGATACAAGATATCCAAACTGAGTTCTGAGTGTAACTTCTCCCAGTGGTTCTTGTTCATTTTTATCATATCCTTGTAACATCATGGTAGAAGGAGATAAATCAGATTCCGTGAGGCCCAATCGACGAAGTGTACGAATGGGCATGAGGTTGACTCCTGAACCATTGTCAATAAAAGCTCTTCGAACATCTACACCATTGACTTTGGCAGATAAGTAAAAAGGTTTTATGTGCCCATGCACAACATCATCTTCATCTTTATTAGTAAAAGATATCACTGCATGGTATTCTGCAGGATTAGTCTCTATGTGATAGATTTCAGCTGCAGCAATTTCAGTTTCAAACTCCTGAGGACTTGACAAAACTTCTATGAGTGCTTCCCGAAGATCTTTTGACAGATTCAAATCATCCAAAATTGATAACTTGGCTGGTACTTGGGCCAAGTGTTTCAATATATCATACTTTTGATCTAGAGGTCTGCATTTCCCAATAGGAATATGCGGTTTAGCAGGTACTTTGGAAGCTGATGCTTTTGAAGCTGATGCATCTTGTATTGAAGTTGGAAACATCCTTGGTTTTGGAAGATTAGACCGATTAGATCCATTTACATGTTGATATAAAGAAGATGGAACCTTTAATCGGTCTTCCAAAATAACTGTGCCAAAACTGAGTTGGCCTTTCATAGAAGAACTTTCTTGTTCTTTTTGAGATCGCTAAAGGGCTCTACCATGAGTTTCTGCTGCATATACAGTGCTAGCAGGGGTAAAATTAGAGTAGTGGCTTCTGAAATATCCACGTCTTCCCCTATATCCTGAACCACTAGAACCTCCTCGGATTTCTAAATTTGATACAGGGAATTCAGGCTCATCAAGACTGGAATATGGATCTGTTAATTGAATCATATTAACAGAACCAAAGATTAACTCTTTGTCTGATAAAGACTCTGCCTGGTCAGCCTGTTTAGGCTGTGCCGTTTGATGGGGCGGTGCCCGTGGCTTGAAGTAGATGACATGAAATCTGCCATAGTCAAAGACAATTTAGGCTTTGATACATACTCATCTTCTCCTGATTCCTCTTTCTTCTTTGAATTGCGCTGCCCTTTTGAGGATTTGTCTTTTGATAGAGGCTTTACTGCAGCTTTTGTAGGAGACACAATTGGATTCTTCAATTGTGTTCGCAAAATGGAATGGGTCCGATTCATTGTCTTTCTGACCATCCAATCATCATATTTTTTCGCAGTTTTTCTTTTGACTTCCTGCCACTCGCCTCTTTCCTCTGGATATGTAGTGGTAAAACACGCTACATGAGCTGAAGAACCCTTCAATTTGACTTGTCCCAAGTCGACCATCTTTTGCAGGAGGTCTTTAAAGGCAAAACACTCCTAGATGGGATGCCCCAACATTTGATGAATGGAACAATAATTGGGAAGGTCTTCATCTCCTTCCTTTTTTGGCCTCTTGGGCACTGGTAATTGAACCAAATTATTTTCCAGAGCTGAAATGAAGTAACCAGGAACTTGCTCACTTCGGAAAGAGAATGTTTTACTCTTCAAATCCTCAAATTGTTTTCTTCGTTGATCTTTTTGATCATTTGGACGAAAAAGCCTTTGTTGTTGGCGTTCAGGAGGTGGAGCCCTTCGAGAAGATGAAGGTTTTGAAGTAGAAATAGGTACAGGTGCTTGTTTATGCATAACTGTAGCAGTTTCCTCTTTACCCATTCTCCTTCCTGGAGCTGATGAAATTATATGAGATTTAACCTTAACCTGTATAAGGGAATCTTCAATCTATTGAGCGATTGAAGTAAGGTCTCGAAACCCTCCTGTGTCTTTCACAGGGATCAATGGCGTGCGTAATTCGTCACGCAAATTTGCCACACAGATTGGCAACAGTTCCTCCTGAGGGAGTGCTAAACTCAAGGAATACGTTAATCCCTTCCAACGAGCAATGAAATCAGAGACTCTTTCATTCTCCCTTTTCTTGCAGTTTGTAAGATCGAAAACTGTCGTTTTTGGCAAAGTTGAGCTGAACTGAAGAAGGAATTTTTGACGAAGATCCTCCCATCCGATGATTGACCGGGATTGCAAGCTTGTATACCAGACAAAAGCTGGTCCTTGCAAGGTTCGCACGAAGCATCTGAGTTTCACTGCTTCTTGCTTCTCTGGAGTTCCCATCATAGTATCACAACAAGACACGTAATGCGTCAAATGTTGTTCGGGGTCGCCTGATCCATTGAAAGTAGGGAAAACAGGGTTTCCAAAACTGGATGGAGGAGAAATTGAATCTACCCATTCAGGGTAAACTTTATTTTCAGGTTGAACTTGCGCCTGTTTCCCTTCCATAGTTTCTAACTGAGCTGTTAATGACTCAATAGTAGTTATTAACTTTTGAGAAACATCAGGTTGAACTTGGTTTTGGGTAGGTGCAATGAATGAAGCTTGGACAGACGTGGTGGTTGGTGCTGCAACTGATGGTAGTGCAGCCAATCGTTGTTTTGTTTGACCCGTAGGATTAGACCTCTGAGGGTGTACTGATAAAGGAGGATATTCCTGATCCATCTCAGTAGTTACAACAAATTCCTTTGGCTGTCGGATTTCATCATTCTTAAGAAGAAGACTACTCTGAAGTAGTTCTGCATTCAACCTTCTTAATTCTTTCATTTATTCCTCCTGTTGTGCAAACCTTTGCACTAATGAGAGAGATTGACCTCCTTCAGAGGAAGGGTGAGAAGTAACCTGATTCTTTCCTTTCCCCTTATTGGATCCTTTTCGGAGAGGGGGAAGTGGGTTACTTGAAGGAATACCCATATTTTGGGTAATCCTTTGATTACGTGTGCACAAACCTTCTTCATTTAGGTCTGTGTGCGCAACTTCTTGAGCAGGAATCTCTTCAACTAATCCCTCCGATTGAGCCTCATCTGGTGAATCAGCAGCAACATCATTGATGACATTAATGGATGCATATTGCATGGAATCCTTTCTATCATCATTTCTGTGATATTGTCTTCTTCCATGTCCATTATGAGACATGGCATTCCGTTGACTTGATCCCTCAGGAATTTCTTGGAGAACCGTCACTTGGAGAGAATCTCCTGATATCTTGGCTCTTCGTTCCTCTTGAGGCTTATTCCCTAATCGAGAGAATACTGACTTTCTCTAAGGGAGGGATTGAGGATTTGAAAAAGTCCCCAGTCCGGTGGAATGGGGATGTTCCTACTGCTTCCGCTCAACTCCTCGAATCCAATTTGTTGACTCTGAGGGTTGGTTTAGAGAAGTCCCCAGTCTGACAAGCTGGGGTGTCTCTTGACATGCTATGTCTAAGATCTTCTTAAAATCTCTCTTGATCTTACGATTCTTAGTTCAGAAATTAGCTGGATGCATTAACCTGTATCCACTTTTATCACCTGGTTCAACAGACCGTTGGATGATTTCCGAAACTTCTGTCATTTGATGACGTGTTTGCTCCAGACGAGAGGCTTGCACAATATTATCTCCGGCTTGATATAGGAGCAATTCAACAACTTGTTCTCTATATACTTGATTTTGAGAGGAACTAGTTGAAGCCTGTTCTTGAGCAAGCTTTTGATTATGAACAAAGCCCATTGACTGTGGCCAGCCATGGGAAATAACATTGCATGAAACCATTTTCGGCAGGCTTTGCTGACTGGAAAGCACTATGAAATGTAGTGCTCCGTGAACACCCCATCCTCTGATATGAACACCAGATGGAGCATTGACAATTAACTGACGCAATTTTCTTAATGCGCCAAGGCATGAACGTTGAAGGGTTCTCTGTTGCTTTTCAGCCTTCGGATACCGAGAGACTGATAGAGATGCCAAATCAATCTGACGCTGTAGCCCTTCTATTATCTTAAGATTATTTTCATATTCATGATAAGATAATACCTTCTTCTATAATTGACAAAGAGTTTTCCACAAGTTGAGATGAACATCATGGATTCCATCATCCGTCAACATCTTTGGAATGTCGTACTGGGAGTCAGCCAAAGGCCAAAACATGACTGGTATTTCACCTTTTGGCTGTTTTTTTCTCATGTTCAACATTTCCTCTTTATCATTAAATGAAGATTCTTCTACCTGTTTTGACCAGAGTTGGTGTTTCCTTGTTGCTTCATCGGATTCAACAAGATTGGTAGAGAGATCATGGATCAAACTAGAAGATGCATGACTTAGGGGTGGTTCGGAGAATGACCTACACCCTGGGCTATCTTCTGATTGAGAAAGTATTTCACTTGTTAGCGATAAAGCATGAGACATGACTGGTTTCGCATTTGAAAGTGCCTCAAGATAAGAGGGCTTTCTCGGCACTACATTATCCACTGGATTATTTTCCAGGCAATGTGAATCACTACTGCGGAGAGGACTTTCGCAGTGAAGTTCATCATCATGGGGAGGACCACCATAATGGGTTACAGAAAAAGATGAGATCTCTTGCTCCTTGGTCTTCTGACCACACAGAGGGTTCCTGTGGCTCTCATCAAAAGAAGAAACTTCAAGATTGACCGAACTTTCATGAAGCAAGCCTTCATGAAGAAGTGTCTGTTGAAGACCTTCAAAATTAATGTTCCCGTTATTGGGAACTGAGGGAGTAGAATCTTGAATTACGACAGATAAATGTATGAGGGCTTCAAGAACTCCAGCATCGATCAAGGACTGGTTGCATATTGGCCTTTGATCTCCTGACTGTGCTGGGTGGATCTTTTTCTTAGATGCCTTCTTACTCACTTTAGAAACCACTTGTTGACGAAAGTGGTTACTCTGAGCAGGTGTATGTGCCTGATCAAGAAAGATGGTCAGGTTAGGCTGACGATCTCCACTCAAATCAGGTGTATGTGCCTGACTTGGTTGTCCGAATGATATGGTGGAGTATGCCCCATAACCCTCTTGGACTGGAACAAATGTGTGTGTCTGTTCCGGAGTGAATCGTTGATGTGTCACTCCACTGCTAGGGATAGATTTATGTGTCTATCCCTGAGATGATGCTGAAGTTGTTATGATATCCTGGAAAGCATCCAGAATATGAGCAGGAATTTGCTTCTTCTCTTTCACCATTGATAAAATATGATTTGTGACTTCAGCCGCCGGAACGGGAATATACGTCCATTCCGGGTTTGGAGTAGGTGTATGTGCCCGCTCCTGTCCTCCTTTTCCTATCAGTGAATCCTGACAGTACTCAGGTATGGAGGCAGAGAGTTGAGTCTGCCTCCTGTTTGTCATCGGGGCTTTCCGACTGACTTCTCCGTGCGCTACCAAGTGAGAATGTTGGTAGGCTTGATTAGTAATAGCAGGTGTATGTGCCTGCTGATTACACTTTGCCAAACGCGGTTGACGAGATCCATCATATGTAGTCAGACAAGCCTGCTGACTAACTGGTGATGCATAAGCAGGTGCATGTTCCTGCCTATAGTACTCCGCCGGAATTGCCTGGCGGGATTGGCTTGATGCTGCCAGACGAGTCTGCTGGACAACGAAATTAAAACGGGCAGGTGTGTGTGCCTACTCATTGTTTGCCACCAAGTTAGGTTGGTGGACTTCTCCGGAGATGGCAGGGATGAAAACCTGCCCATTGTTAACCAGATTCCGTCTCTGGCGGTTCATCTTGCCTGCTCAGGTTCGAGGAACCTGAGCTGAATGCCTGGAGTCGGTACCCTCATCATGTTGAGGGCGCACTACCACACGAGTCTGGCAGCGATTGTCGATGGGAGCCTTTGAGAAGGACTCCTGTATTTTTGAATTAAGGTCCTGCGGGACCTGCTCATTCACTTCCTCAGAGTAAGGGAGTGAATGGAAATTGCGTTCTGGGGATAACGACCCGAAACGGTTGGAGACGGTAGTCAGCACCGCCTGCTTCTTGATCGCTGGTCGCCGTTGTCCGGACGACCAGGTAGAGTTGTTAACTTGGAGGGCTTGACGAGCAGCCTCCAGAGTTGGGATAGTACCGTTGCGACGGTATTCCTTAACCAGTGCATTAGAAACCCAGCGTTGAAGACGCTGAGTTGGTGATGTCATCCTTAGAGCGGACGACGTTCCAGTAGGAGTAGCATCATTGGTTTTCACAGCAGTAGACCTCACAGTAGAGGTGTTCACAGCAGTAGTATTCATAGGGGTGAATTTAAGAAAAGCCATTTTGCAGAAGATCTTGAGAAAAGAGTGCCTGTTCCATATAATAGACATAATCAAGATGAATCTGGACACTGCATCTTTTGGACGAGCACATGTCAATGATTGATTTGTTGGCCCAAGGGGCCTAACAAATAAGAAGAACATCACTTTAACATGGTTAAGGATTCACGTCAGGTTCACCATTTTTTGTTTCGCACGGATTTCGGGGATGACCTCTTAGACGGGAGATTCAAACGTTTTGATCAGTTTCTAGAGGGTTTGTTCGTAGAACCAGAAACATCCAATGATTCCAGATCCGTTTGGACCTACTTTCCAAAGGTAGGCGCTCATTAGCTTGTGGACTGATGAGGCTTAGAATTTTCATCGGTCGAGAGGATGGGAGGTCGGACTCATCACACCTTTTTGAGGGGAATTATTGTCTACTCCGGGACTCTCTTTATAGATTTAAGTTATGTTCATGAATCCTTATTACATTACCAAGTATAAAATGAGTTTTCCTTTAGTTTTAACAATCAATGATTAAATATGCATGAAATTTAGAGAATCTTTTATATGTATTCGAGGTTCTTCGTCAATAGAGAATCATCTATATCTGTTTAGAGATTCTTTGTCAATGGTATCCTTCAAAACATTTATATAAAAGTCTCTTGGTCATTATGATGACCAGGCTGGTTTTAATGCCACTCAGTGGGGCACTTGAAGTTTATCGTCATTCAGAAGGATAGGGATTATTTCAAAGTTGGGATCGAACCCAAAAAATGGGCTACCTACGTATCCTTTGTTTTGGAAAAGGAATCAGAACCCACGTAGTTCGAGTAATGAAGTATGATGTTTATGATTGATGGCTCAAAGAAGAATGTCATAATTACTTTTACACTCTAAGCTCATGTGAGTCATGCTCGGTGTGAGAAACAAGAGGTATTGGTAAACAATTAGACAATTGTGCCATGAAAGATGCAATCATAAGAAATTGTTTGGGGCTTATGTATGTATGAATGCCCAAATAGATGAAGGTTTAGGATTTACTTTTAGGGAAAAAATCTAGGAACAGGGTCCATAAAGGTATATGTGCTTTATGGAGATTTGAATACTCTAACTTGGGACTTATTCCTGAGAAGGAAACCCAAATTAGGAGAGGATTGATAATTGGGTTTTACTCCTGAGAAGGAACCCCATATCAAACGTAATTTAGGACTGGTTAAGAGAAATTAAGGGACTTGGGGTTCACTCTTGAAGAGGATGCCCAAGATTATGACTGGGACTTACTCCTAAAAAAGGAGGCCTAGGTTAGGGGACTTGGGGCTTACTCCTAAAAAAGGAAGCCCAAGATTTTGACTGGGACTTGCTCCTAAAAAGGATGCCCACATTTGAGATTGGGGCTTACTCCTGAGGAGGATTCCCAAGTTAAAGGATTATGATTGGGGATTACTCCAGAGGAGGATGCCCAAGTTTAAGGAATTAAGGTTTGGGGCTTACTCCTGAGGAGGATGCCCAGATTAAAGGATTTATAACTGGGGATTATTCCTGAAAAGGAGACCCAGTTTAAGGATTCTCTCATCTTAAAGGATGAGGTTGAATGAACGAACTCTCAATCTTTGGTGACATAAAGATGTATAAATAACTAGGTTTTGAGAGATATTCCACCGAATTCCTTTAAGATAAGGAAGTCAAATCAAGAAATCATGCCATAAATGTCTTTGAAGAGTATCTTGAAGACTGAATCTTGAATAGGAAATGTGAAATGGATTAAGAGGGGTAAAAATGGGCAAGATGGGCACCTAGAAAGGCAGGGGCGCGCAAGTCTTGAAAGGCGTGCAAGTCTTGCATGGGCGCGCAATTATTAGTCGCGCAGGTATACCTTGCGCGACACATGGTGTACTTCCACTATTTTCAATCGGAATTGAAATACTTGAGCGACTCCTTTTTAAACCCCTTATAATCCCCCTGAGGTTCTTCCAGAAAAGGGACGCGCAAAATCTATTGAAGGAATAAGGCGGCGCGCAAGTATGACCAGTTCCCTTAAGGGATGGCCATTCAGGCGCGCAAGTGTTGATGAGTTTCAACACTTAGGCCTTCCTCCATCTCTTTAAATATTCCGTTATAGGTAAGAAAGTACCTTAGAAGTGTTCCGGAAGCTTTGAGAAGAGACTTGGGCGTCGGGAGCTTCAATCCGAGTTTTTGGAAAAAGATCCTCTCGAATGGGGGGCCCACAGGGTCTATTTATAGTCAAGAGAAGACCCCGGGCGGTAACCGGGCGGTTACCACTTAGGTTGCGCAAGTGACTTGCGCAACCGAGGGCGTTGTGCATGTGTACTTGGGCGACAGTGAGATAACTTGCGCGGTGTAGTTGTTTTTGATCCTTTCTTCCTGCCTTTGTCAATTTTTGATGTTTTCTTCAAAGGATGAATCACTTTGAGCTCAGATATTCCCTTTTCTGATCTTTAGATTCTGTGACGAAAGGAGCGTCAACAATGTTAATTAACATTTTCCTCGATAAAATTATTTTATAACCAAAAATGAAAATTCCATTATTAGGTAATTTGAAGAAGAAGATTAAAAATATGAGAACCATTTTGAGTAATTTAATTTTTAGTGGATATAAAACCATAATTTAATATAATTACGTATATAGAATACCAGTCATTTTTTAGAAAAAACAAATACTTCGGAAAAAATATATTTATTCTTACTATGTGATGGGTAATAAATATTGGAATAATTGAAATATACTTTCTATTATTATTTAAACAAATTATTAAAATCATTCTTTTGTGGTATTTAATATTATGAATATTATAATAATGAATAATTTTTTGATTATAGTTTATTTAGAAAATATAACTTTTAATTAATCTGCACCAATTCAAACTAGATATATTTTTTATATTAAAATAATTTAATTTCGTTATTCTATAAATATAAAATCCTCTCTTTGAATTTGATAAATTCTTGATATTATTCATTTAAAAAAATAATATATTACACATAAGAAATAAATATGAAAATCTATATTTCTTCAATTTTTTTAAATTTTTTATTTTTTAAAATTTATAGTATTTTAAATTTGATTTTTATAATTATAAAACATATATAGAGCAATTTTATTATTATATATCCAACAACCACATAAACACACAAAAATACACAGACACTCACTCACACGCACACACATATGAGATTTCATTCCTATAAATTACCCCACATAGGTTGTCCTAATTTCCCATCTCATTGTCAAATTTAAATTAAAATTAATATTTTTTATTTATATATTTTGGCATTGTCTCTATACATTTTATTTATTGTTTTCCCTATAAGGCAATGTTTTATAATGAATATTTACATCTTATTGAATTTTTATACACGAATAGATTCATTCCTTCTATGATTGTGCTTATTCTATTGTCTTTACTTATATCATAATGTATCTCATTTTTTATTATAATATTCAATTTTGTTAAAATAAAAAATAGTTTTTTAGGTTAGTGTCTTATGTGTAACGTAATATAAATTACAACAAATTTAATTAATGAAAAATGCTAGTTAATATCTTGGGATGATAGAATAAAATTTAATTTTAAAAAAATAATTATATTAAACACATATAATGAAATAAAGTTCTAATAATGAATATATGAAATATTTAATATCCCTAAACAAATGGAAGACAACAACTGCCTTCAACCTATTTCAGATCAAGAACTCCTCCAAGAACACATTGAAAAATATAATCACTTCCCACCAAGAATTTTTTCCTACAATATATCTTTAATTAAAACAAATATCCTCTCATCCCTCTATATCATGTATGAAACCATAAGTCCCACACTGAGATGTGTGCATAGGGATGATTCATAGATTACTAGGTATCATTTCACCAAATGAAAACTATGAAATACCCTCTATGATCTCTTCAAAACCATGTAACCAATAATATGAATATATTTAAATAAAAGAGTATATTTTTATCAATTTCTTAATTCGTAAATAATTTGTAAATATTTATTCAAGGATTCGAAAAGATAGTATATCCAACACACTAACTGCTTTTTTGTTACAAAATAATCCATATTCCCAAAAATAAAGGAATTACGAACAAAAAGAATTTACATAATATTTTTGCATGATCTAACTAATGTAAATAAAATTTTAATGTACATTTAATTAATCATTACACATAATGGTGTGGATATATAGTTTTTTTGACCTTGTTCACATCTATATCCATCCAAAAAACATGGTAATTTCCATCCATGGAAAACTGTAATATTTTATTACCCTCTGTTTCTTGTACATAACCCTTACATGATGATTTTTGAAGTTATAACGTGTATGGGTGAAGGATGGGAGAGTTGGGTGAACATTAAATACTTTTTTGGGGATAAAGGGGATGTTCATGGGATGCACATGGTTTGTCTAACCCATGCAGTTATAGTAGGAGAAACCATGTGCAAAAATAGATTTGAGGAAGATAGCATCAGGACAATGAGCACACGGTTAATGAGACCACACGATGAGGCCATGAAAGGGTCTGTCTGGATTGTTTCCAACCCAAGATTAACGCATGGTTTCTCTAACCTTGTGAACTGACTGTGCACAGGTCTTTTTTAGTAACATAAAAAGTGTGTTCTGGTGATGAATCAATGCTTCCTGTTAGTATGCATTGGATTTATTTATGGGGATGAAAAAATCCAATAGTTCATTATCCAAAAGTGGCATGAATTCCAATGATATACATTCATTGAGTTTGAGAAAACGATACTTTAGAAAATCCCATGGTCGAGAGGATCGAAGGTTAAACACATCTCACCCTTTTGGGGGAATTATTGTCTACTTCAAAACTACCTTAATGATTTGGAATATTTTCATGAATCCTTATTAATTCACCAAGTATAGAATATGATTCCCTTAGAACATTTTTCAATTATTTGCATGTGTGAATTTTTGAATCATGTTTTTTTATTTGAGGTTCTTCATTAATTGAGACATCTGTTTATATTTGGGATTCTCCATCAATGGTATCCTCTCATATACAATTTAGAGATTCTATTAACCATCATTATGATGACCTTGGTTTTTAAGCCAATCAGTGGGGATATCTGGAATATTTTGTCTTATATAAAGATGAAGGCTTGTTTTGATGGTGGAATCATACCGATAATTGGGATAAATATGAAAACTTATGAATGTAATCAGAACCCTTGATGTTCAGTGCCATTTAATGGGACACATCATATATTTTATGGTCCTCAGATAATGACCTAGTCTTACATTTTAATGTCATGTGGTATGGTCATATATGTGAATGGTGTTTAATCAAGGTTTAGGGTGGAACTTATTCCTAACAATCCCAAGGATGATGGAATGAATATGTGTTTCCAAGGTAGATTTTACCCTTTATGGAATATTGCCCAAGAAGTACATGGTTTATTTGAAGTGTTGGATTCTAATCATAGAGAGGATTCCTACATATCCCATTTTGATTAGAATCAATGCCCACATAGTGCAGTTAGTCTCATATGAGAGTATAATAATTTGGGAGAAATTAATTTGGGCTTACATCCTCAAAATGAAGCCTTTTATGGATGAAATGAGATGGAGAACAGGCCTTAGGATGGCTTATTAGTTATCCCAATTATGGTGGGAATCAGAGTACACGTTTTTTTAAAGAGTTTAGGAGGGATTAATTCAGGGATTACTATTAAGGAGGATTGCTGAATTAAGAAAATAAGGGTTAGATTTTTGAAGACGATATCCAGTGAGGTCAGGTCATGATGAAGGCTTCCTACATATCCCAATAATGGTGGGAATTAGAGTTCTCTTTGTTCATTCATTTAGGATAATTTGTGGTTGTTGTGATCATAACAAATCTCCAATCCCACTTGAGTGATTATTGGGGTGTGAAACTAAATTATTTGTAAGATTCAAAAAAATTATTCAAACTTTTTTTGCTCCACTGGTGGAGGTGGGACATGCCTATTGCAACAACAGTGGAAAAGGCTGACAGAACTAGGGAAGAGGGAGAGGTGACGAGGCTTCCCTCATTTCTATTTACATTGGAAAATGCTTTAATGTAATGGAGGAGTGATGATGAAGGATTTATATATGATATAGTATGAAACCTCCTACTTGAACGGTTAGGGTCATACACTAGGATTGATTCCCTAAGATTGGTCCAAGTTGGGTAGGGAGACTTATCATTTTCATGAATGGAAAAGAAAGTGCGAAAAATAACTTCCATACTAGCGACATAATGTTCATGGTTTAAGAGATGAAAAGTGGAGGACAGAACCCGAATGAAAATCCTCCAAACAGGGATGATATCAAAAATATTCTAGGTAGAAAGTTCCATGGGACTATGGATATACAAACCATCATACTATAAATGAATCCTAACCCCATTGAAATAAAAATTTGGGAAACATATGAATGTGGATATATAAACCAAATAGGAGACACGCTGAGGTGCCTTTCCTAATTATTTCAATGAGTCATGAGATTTTTCTAGAGGGTTAAACATAATCCTTTTAGAAAAGGGATAAATAATTAAAATTCCTTTCCATGAATAAAATTGAAGATGGATTGATGGATTGATGACTGAAGAGATTAGGTGAATTAAATAAGGGAACCCAAGTATGTATCTGGTGCACAAGTAGACATGGGAGACCCGATGTTCACATAAGTGAAGAATAACCAAGATGTTAATACATGGGAAAGCCTTGACTAAAGCCTTTAAGAGAATTTATAGGTATTCCTAGAACTGGGGTGCTCAAGAACCTTTTGGATAAATGGCTGTCACATAAGTTTTATTGATTCATAGAGGATGGGTACTTTAGGCATACACATGTTATCGATTTCAAACACTAAATGGTCTTTTGTACTATGATCCTCCTTCAATTCCTCTTATATAGGTGTTAAAGAAATGCATTTAAGGTATTAGAAGACTTTGGTGAAGCACTAGGGGAACCAAATCATCAATTAGGAATTGTGGAAATTATAATATTTAAATGATATCCCCATGGGTATGTTTATAGGAAAATAAATAACCTTGGAATAAATGGTGGTTGGGCGCAAAAGTGGTTCAAGCGCTGACAGCTCCTCAGATTGACAAGGGTGATCTAATATTCATACATTTGAATATCTTGATTTTCTTCATTTCTTTTCTCCACTTTTTTATAAGTCATTTCCATTTTTACTTTTTAGACTCTATGACGGAATAGAGTGTCAACAAACCCACTCATAATTAGATTTGTAATGAAAAGAGGATCATATACTTAGGTAATGTTATGAAAAGGGGATAAAATAGGTAGAGGTGTCCAGCATGTGGTAGATCATGAGGAAACTAGTGTGCAAGGTGCTGGAACATAGGGTAATGTACATCACTTATATACAGTTGCTTCACTTCGGTGAAATTTACAAAGAATTCTAGAAATCCAACTCTCGGCGTGCATATATTTTTTCTTAGACGCTCATGTTCTTCATGCTTATTCTTTATTTTTTTCATTTGCATGACAAAACAAGGTTTACACACTTGTGCATAGGATTTATACTTTCACTCTATGTTCACACATGCAAGCATTAATGCGTTTTTCAATTTTTCAAAATTCCATTGTAAAAAACATCCAAAATGAGATTACTTTTAAAGATGAATTTTGATATCTTTTTCATGTTCAATGGCACTTAATAGAATTGAATATGCTTATGAATTTTCTAGTAAGAGAATTGAGGATCTGATGAATATTTTAGGCCATGAATACATTGATGTCTGCGACACCGCACTCCCAATCATTGCTTGTTATTTGTGGAAATAACACATCAATTTTCATTGATGTACTTATTTTCCCTTGAATAGTTATAGCCATTTGTAGGATTTTTACATACCATACCCAATGAATTATATTCCACATTCTTGGTTTCTAGACTATACCAATTTCTCATCATCCAATATTACTATTGTGGGTACATTAATCTATGACGGGACAACATATATCGCTCAATTCACACATCACATCCCGTGTGCTCCATATTTGAAAGCACATGCACCCTATATACAACCACACTATTATTCATCCATATTTTTAGATTATTATACTATTCAATCAAAATAGTCAAAGTAATGTTGGGATTTCCACCCAGGGTTGGGTGTTAAACCTGCTTGGATGTTGGCGTATTGTGTGAACAAGTCATTTTTGAAGTTTATGGACGACTTAAATGGTGTTGAGATTTACAAGGCAGTATGGGTCAGGTAAACCTATGAATATTAGAATGAAAATTTTCTTCCATAGATACTATTATTATGGAGTCTAGAATGAAAATACATCCATTTGACACATGGATAAGTAGGCATCAGTTTGTGGGATGTCTATAAGATCTCATGAGCTCCAATCCTTGGAGATATATACTATGATTTTATTTCTCCCAAGGTGACATGGAATTTTTTAGAAAATACTCCATCCTTGGTTCTTGAGTTGATGAAAATATTTTATAAAATCATGAATACAAAAAAAATGATGTCCCACACAAGAAGAGAAATTAACCAAGAGGGGGCGATGGAAATATTCCTGGTAAAGAAGAAGGAGAAGGGTCCAACATGAACTCATCCAACAAGCTACCCAAAGGAAGAAAAGAGAGGTACAACTGACAATTTTTGGTCATCATTAAAGAAAATATTGTTTGAAAAGAGGGGGTATAAATTAAACTAAAATATTATAGCAAGGATTCATCTTTCAGGTTTTCTATCCATGTGGATCAGCATTTATCTATTACCAATTCGAGATTCGAAGGCAGGTGTAAAGCCAGAAACTTTTGTTATCGCAGCCCAGCCAGACGATAAGAGGATGGTTGGGTTGGCTACCAATATTATAGAAAGGATTCATAGAATATTAATATTTATTTATAAAGGGAAGTCTCCTTTCAGAATAGCAGTACCATTCTAGGTGTTATGGGGGTGGATCACCACTCATTTTATAACTTATGTTGTGTAATGTGGGGGTACATGTCATCTAGAGATCGTATTTATAATCTATTCAGGATTTCATCGTTATTTCACCATTATCTCAATACTCCTATGATATCATGGATAGGATATGTATGTACAAGTAATTTTATCTTTTTCCTTATGGAAAAACGCCTATGGGGATATTTTTTGCTGATGTGATGGCTAACATAGGGCTAAAGGCATATATGTCAGCAAAAGGGAAGGCGTATTGGCCACTAGGATTGATAGGTAAATCATAATAAAGGCTTATTATTGTCATATATTACCACATAAATTCAATTTTCAGCAAAACATTACCATATCCCCTCTCATGCTATTCAAATTAGAGAAACACTTGATAGTAACCCTCCAAAAATGGTTGCTGATGACTATGGAGAAAACTGGGGAGATATTTAATTTACCTGCCACCATGAAATATATAGATTGACTATATGGTATGGTGATAATAGGGTCGCATCTAAACCTGAAGGGTTATTAAACCATGTTGTCCCCCGAGTGGGTAAAACGAGAGGCATTATGAAGGAACCCTTTCATTCATATGGTAAATCTTCATCATCAGTGGATGATTAATGGGATACGGAGGGTGGAGGTGACAAGGCCTCACGCTCACTGACGCAACCTCATGAAATATATATTCCATCTGTTTGATTTAAAGGATCCACAACATAAATATCTACCCAAGCTGTAACATGGTTTTCTAGTCTCCATCATTCTGAACTGCAACATTTCCCATTTTCTCATTCCCCATCTTTGATTACAGGAATTAGGAAGAAACTCAAATCCAAAACAACGTGATCATTTTCACAACCCTCTAGAATATACTCCAAATATATATAAATAGAGGTTTCTCAAAAAAAAATAAAGGCTTTCATTGTGATTTTGAAACCATGTGGATTGACTTATGTGAAGGGTTGCATATTCCGGGATAGGGGATCTACAACCCTCTTCTAATATTCTCTTTGTGAACAAACATGATGAATTTAGAACTTATATCTATGAACTGGAAATGATCATATAAGTGACCAATGGATCAATCACCACTAAAAATTGGGTGAATGAAATTATAGATCACAATGCCACTAAATGTATTGACCATTCATTAGATGAAGAATGGTGTTGTTTTGTTGATCCTGAAAAAGTATGTTTCCTTTATCACCCACTATTTTTTATACTTTTCAATTTGAATATAGTCAAAACATTTTTACATAGGGTAAATATCATTTTAATTTAAATCTTATGAAATATAAATCAGGTAATGTTCAATCACCACAATATAACCCTAGTGGTATTGCTGGTGGAGCTATTGGGTCACCACGTGAATCGGGAGAGATAACTCTTGGCCAACGGGCCGTAGGGGATGAGAAAGAAAGTGTCATGCGGTCTCCAATAACTATTTTTAGAGATGATGATGCATTCCATCCCATTAAATAGAATAAAAAAATCATCGAAAAAATAAAATCACAGTTAAACATTTTCTTAGTAGTGGTAAGCATTCCGGGAAACATGAATTTTAGCCTTATTAATAGAAAGTGTTAAATCCTTTTGGAAGTGCAAGATATTATTATGGTTATTATCTTAAATAAATAACTGATAAGCTTTAAGAAGATATGGAGGATGTTACTTAATAGGAACATATTCTTGCTGACCTAGTGATTCATGGAAAACCATTTAGGGGCATAGAACCGACATACGTTCCTAGCATTGCTCATATTCCTGATATCAGGAAAGAGGAGACCTATGGTAAATTAATAGTTCTTTATTAGAAAAAAATGTAACAATAACTAAATTTCATCTTGTGACACTTTAGGTTAAGCTCATGCAACAGAAAATCCTACAATAATTGTTGTTGATCCCACAACTATTTCTAAGGAAGCCGTTTGGGGTCAAAGGTTGTCAGAGGACAGCTTTGAAACAAACAGTATAAGTTTTTCCACAGGTGATACTAACATGTGATCTAGGATATGAAGGGATTATTTGATGAATCTTGGCATGTCTTTTGAAGAATTATTATAACACGTTAATATACCAATATATTTTAAAACTTTTAGAGTTCCTTGTATAGAACCAACTAGACGTGAGTTTTCATTGTTCATCCAATTAATCATCTTATGATTAATTTTATAACCATGATTGGTTGAAATATGAAGTTCCATATAAAGTGGATGATGTAGCAGTGATGCTTATTGGAATCCTCAACATCCCTGTCAGTCATATCATTTTTGATACATTGTCTCGGGTGAATATTTAAATTGAAAATATTCTTGAGGTTCATTCATAGGATCCTGAGATAATTAATGAAATCATTATCTACCCAGAAACATCATCCAAGACTATTGAAGCATGGAATATTTGAGAAGAGTATTCTCAAACTGCTAACCTATTTTTAGGTAAGGGATGTCGATATTGTGATTTTGATCACACTTGTTATCCCTTGAAAATAACCACATCCATTATTTTCAATTCACTATATAAGTTTATCAACTTCAATGGCTAAATAAAGAGGTGAATCCTCTACATTAGCTCCAATATTATTAGGAATTGAATCAAAAATTATCAATGAATTGGTAGAACATGGCACTTCTTTACATGAATCAATCACAGAATACATTCTTCCTTATGACAGTTATTCTAAATCAGACCTGAAACTACAAAAGGATCTTCATCTAGCATAACACAATGAATGGAGAACTATTTTTATGATAATATCAGAAATTTATCTTGAGGAACATCCCTCACAAATTCCATAACATTAAAGTATGTTCATTATGCTGGGATTTATAGGTTTTGAATACTATAAAATTCATACTGCACTAATAGAGATTATTCGAAAAAAGGAGAAGTAGAAGTGTCTTCGGTAAGATCTGATAAAAACATAACAGTGGATCAACACATATGAATTCCTAGAAGCGCTATCCCAAGATGAGGAAAATCATATTTCAATGTTGAAATAACTGAAATAGAAAATTAATAAAATGATTGTTCTGTAGCTACATCTTCAAAAAGAGTTAGACATTGTTATAGGGGAGCTTTACCAACTACATGTATAAATATGAGAAGTCTAGAAGGATGATAAAAAATCCATTTCAGATGCTAAGAAAGCAATTTGTCAGGATAAAGAGAATTAAAACGATCAGATAACTTAACATCAAAGGCATTTTATAGGGATCAAGAGACCATTAATCAAATGAGTTGTTTTGTTGAAAATATCTTTTGATTTATGACAGCAACAATCTTGTTTTGGGATTCTCCTCTATGGATTTTTTCAGAAAAATGAAAATAACTTTTTCAGTAATCATTCATGTCTTCATCATTTATTTTATTACTTAAGAAAATGGTCCTAGTAAGCATAGATTGGTTTTTTCTAGGGTTATACAGACATCCTAACAAACTTTTACTCTTTTCGATTTTTATTTCACAATATATCCTAGAAGCTATAAAATTTATGTCTAGCAATTTAAGACTTCAAATTTTGTACAGAGTTCTAATTTTTGGTTTTCAATCTAGGGAGTAATTTTTGTCTCGGTTATCACCATTTTAGAGTTATGCATGTCGAAATAAAAAGGTGTGCGTTTCTGGTCAAATAGTTTTGAGAAGAAATTATTGAAATTAGATCTCAAACAATTCTCAATGGATAGGTATTTCTATAAAATTCATTAAATACCTCCAAGGGGAATCATGAGTCATGATTTTTATGATCTTCAAATCTAAAACTAGTAAAAACTTAAATATTCTACTTTCTATGTATGAGGTGACCATTTTTTGATTTACCTGTTATGGGTGTTGTAGTATGCAGGTCCAGCTAGGGCATAAGATACATAGCCAAATAGTGGCATCTTTTGATTGATAGGACCATTACATGGGTAACTTATGAAAGGGAATGTAAGGGAATATACATCATATTCAAGCAGAATAATTCATTGGAATTTAACATTTTATTGTAGATAATCTATGGAAAATAATATTTGGGTGACTAAAGACTATAATTGGTGGGTTTTCCAAGGAATGGAATTTTAAGAATAAAGGACAATCTATTCCAACATAGGTAATGGATGGGGAAACCACATCTACACATATTTGATGTATGAGTAGTGGTTATAATATGTTATAAAGGGTCTTTTAACATCATGTTTTGTAGTTTTAGGTCATGCACTACAGACATTGTACTATGTAGTTTTAAGTCTTGTAGTGGAGACATTATACTATGTAGTTTAATGTCATGTCGTGTGGACAACGGGTGGATATAATTGAAGTTCATTAGCTCTAACCAAAATGTTTAAGACTTTCCAAAATGTTGATAATTATTTTGGAAGCATACTACCGTGTTCATGTATGGAAGGGATGAATTGTAAACTGTGATTTGGGATTTTCTATATATGAATAATGATATGGGACAAAGGATAAAATGCATTATGGTAAGTCTTTATTAAGAACAAAATTACCATTATTTAATGAAACCATAATGGGGGTTGTATTATATAGGGACAATTAGGGAATATTTTGTATAGCCAATTAGTGGAACCTTTTGTCTGACTGGACTGTTATGCAAGAAACATATGCATGGCCTCCAAGGGGCACATACTACATAGTCAAGAAAAACCATCTTTCTAATGTTTGACATTCTATTGATAAAAGTCGTAGGATTTTTATAGAGATTTAGATTTTTCACATCATAGATTTCATTTTATGGGTGAAGGTACTGAAATACATAGATAGTATTAGCAATCATGATTTAAAACCAATTAGAGGAATCAGATTTCTATAATGGTCTGACCAAAACGTAGGAAGTATGATGTCTGTAGTTTTAGGTCGTATGACTAGGACCAAAATGGATGTAGTAAATGATATGTGGTAAATTGATCCAAGGTTATTTCATATTACATTGAACACATTGAGAGGTAAATGTGTAATACATGGTCTTTAAAACATTTATATCGTCTGAAAGGCAGTGAGAGAAATATACAAGGGTGACGACATTAAGCTACATATTATTGAATATGGTCCTAAATTTTTTGAAAGAGGAAGAAGATTCTATTACCAATAATGAAGTTACCATTTTTTGAAAAACCTAATATGGGGTTGTATTATGCATGGTTGACTGTGGCGTATTCTACATAGCCAAACAAGGGAATATTTTGACAGACATACCTGTTATGTAGGAAACTTATGCATGGACACCTAGGGGCATGTACTGCATAGTCAAGAAAAATAGTTCTCTGATATCATAAATTCTGTCACCAAAAACAATTATAAAATTTTGAAGATATGTATATATTCATGGTTATGTGTGTCAAATACCAAAGGTTGAACTTCTCAATGCACAAAAGAAATATTTGAATCAATATTGGTTAGCATTTTGGAGTCCCTTACCTAGATTTGACTCATACTAAAAAGGGGGGCATTTCATTTTTCTTTGTTGGTATCTCTATGGAGAGACACCAAAATGAAGAGTCCCACATATATTGTTAATTATATGTGGAAGAGAAAAAAATATCCCACGGCTGGGACTAGGAGTTAAAGCCTTGCATTCTCTATGTATCTAAATCTGATGAGAATCATGTAATACATAGTTCATTGGGTACTTTGAAATTTAATGTCATAAAGATGGATATTATGTTGTGAAATGTAGATTAATATAGTGAGGATATATAGTGATTCTTAGATAAAAATGGAATATTGTGGATAGACTAGAGGACAGAACCTAAGTGTCACTACGTATCTCAAATTAATGATAATCAAGCCACATATAGGTCTTTAAACACATCATATATAGGTTTCATTCATACACATGGAATAAAGGGTTTGTTTTTTCATGGTGGTGTCTGGACCCAAGATTTGAGATCTAGGAGTATCTATGTATCCCATTGAAAATTAGAACCAAGCCAGAAGTAGTTCTTGTAATAATCATTTCCCACACCGATTGAGATGATGTGAGAGACATGGTATTTTATCACATTCTGAATGAATGGTTAATCTTAAGATACAAAATAGAATGATGGTTAAACCATATATCTTGAAAGGGTAATCATTATATATCTGATTCATATACATTAGAAGGAATGGTAAATAAATTGTTTTGTAGTTGTGGATGGTCCATAGATGGAAATCCCGACATCTATAGATATCATATTGAAAATGAAAATAAAGCCACACATAGTTAATGAAATGATATCCCTTTGCAGATCTGATTTAGACATAGATAGAAATGGAACTCACGTGCCACTAAGTAGTTGCAATGATTTCAATGATGCTTGCATATGGAAGCCCATAATGTCAAATAGAGAAGTCATTAATCGTACAGTTTATTATTGTGTAACGAGGAAAAATGAAGTCATATAGTTTAACGTCATGGGACAAGGAAAAAGATGCTACACATTTTATCATAGTTCATCATAGACTCTTATGGTTGTTATTCAGTTTAATGTTTAACAACTATGAAGTTGTGTTTTTTGGTTTAGAGTCATGCAGTGAGGACATGATGTTGATGTGAGGTTACACAAAGTACTTCATCAATAATATCGCATTGGTTGGAGTGGTAATAAGTTATCCATCCATTGAGATTATGGAATATGCTCCATTTGAGAAGACCTTATGTATTTAATAAGGGCCTTCCCTCTTTGGATCATGTTTTGGAAGCTTCTTTCTAGTTATCATTGCAGTCCTGAGGACCAATACCAATTCTCCTTGAATAAATGAGTGAAGTAAAAAAAATCTATTAAAATCTCATGCTATTCTGTACTGACAAACATCTAAATGATGAATAGTATGAAATATCTTTTCACTTACTAATTCCATATCATCAAATAACTTTTGAGAGTTTTCATTTGTAGATAACTGATCACAAATTGAATCCTAGAGTGAAGGAAATTGAATCTCAATTGGCCAAACTGCTAATGTGTCGTATACAAATGAATAAGGTGATTCTTGACTGGTATTATGTTTAGTAGTCCGATAATCCCATAAATCATTCAAAATTTCATCTGTCCAATATTTCATATCTTTATCAAACATCATCTAGAGTATGTTTGATAGGGTCTTATTTAAATCCTCTATTTGTCTATTGTCCGATGCATGATAGCGAGATGAATGATGGGATTTGATATTGTTCTCTTGATATAACTTCATTACCTGAACATAATAGAAATTGGTGTTCTTATATGTCAATATATTATGAGGGACACTAAATCTTGTATTGATATTAGTCTTGAGAAATCTGAACTTGATTTTCGCACTGACTATGTTGAAAGGTACTGCCTCAGCCCATCTAGAGAAGAAATCAGTAGCGATAATAATATACTTGAACTGGTTAGCCTTAGGTGGAGGATAGAGTCCTACTACAACCATTCCCCATGTAGAAAATGGATAGAATTATTTAGCTATATGTAAAAAATCTGGGGGTTGATGAATGAAGTTGGCATGTACTTGGTAGGGATTCCATTTCTTGGAGAAATTTATGAAATCATCTGTTATTTATGGTCAGAGGTATCCAATAATTTGGATTTGATCAGAAAGAATATTCTCAGACTGATGAGCACCACAACCTCTTGCATGTACTTCTTTCACTACAGCTGAAGTTTCTCTTCCATAAATTCATCAGAAGAGGACTCCCTTGAAGACTTATTTGTAGAGGATCTTTGGGGGATCTGGACTATCATAAAGAGTGAAATTAGCCACCCGTCATCTGATCTGTTAATTTTCAAATCTATTTAGTGGAAGTACTCCATTTTGAAGGTATTCTGTTATGTGTGTCATCCATCACTTATTATGACCATACAGATCATAAATAGGGCTGATTTAAATAATTTTATGTATTTTATTTTCTATGAAATGTAAAACCATATAAAAATGTGTAATACTGATGATTGTTTCATCCCAGTTTGGGTCATCCAAGGTTGTGGCTCCATTATCCAATGCATCAGCTTAGGCATTATGTGATCGTGAGACATAAGACAATGTTGGGTCAGAGGTAAATTTAACCATTAACCCTATGAAATAAACACACTAAGTGATTAACCTTTTTTTTGATAGTATAATCAATATTGATTTGTTTGATTACCAACATTGAATATTCTTTCACTTTTAGATCGTTCACTTGTACCTGGAGTGCCAATTATCGGCCTACAATGAGAGATTCATATTGTACCTCATTATCGATACTACCTTTTGATAACAGGAAGGAATATTGTAAAAATTTCATTTCTAGAGATATAAACACAACTCCTTAGCCTTTATTCTAGAGTTTTGGGATCTCCATTATCTTCCAGGTAGGACTTCTAGAAGCACCATCAAATTATATTTCCCATGTCTGTGGATTGGATTTAATAGAGAAGACATCTTCTTCGTGATTTTCAATATTGAACGATGTATCTTCTATAGACATTTGTTATGTATCGAAATCATTCAAGGAATGTACTTATATTCCTTTATGAGGAACATAATGGATATAAAATTGTTGATAAATATCTTCTAACCATTCCAACATCCTATAAGCAAATGAAGATTGAAGAGAAATTAGAATAGGTTATTGTGAGATACCAATTGGAACTCGTGATGTTGTAGGTGGTGCAACATTTTATGTACTGAAAATATTAATGCTATGTAGCACTTCACTACATTTTAATATCGATTATTTATGTCATGTATAGTTTTACTATGATAGTAACTACTATTTTCATTCCCAGAATCATTTTTTGGGCAAGGAAGACACCCATAGATCACTCTAATGATGTCACATAGGTAATATGTGGATTTTCTTCAATAGGTGGAATCAATACCGGTGGACTGAAGGGATATTTTTTTGGGTATAAAATGCATCTTTGTAGTCTTCAGTCCCTTGATAGGTGACTCATGACTTCATTAATATGGTGAAGGGTAAACATATGCTTGTAAAATTGGAGATAAAGCATAGAATATAAGCCTAGTGTCCTCAAAGTACTATTAATTATTTCAATTTTTGAGTAGCTGACATGCCATGGATTTTTTTGGCTTCTCAGGATCAACATTGATGCTACAATGGTGTACAATGGAACTGAGGAATTTTCACGAGGTTAACCTATAGAATCCTTACCTTTTTTTGACTTTACTATTACTTCATTTTAAAGATAAACAACATAATAGAATTACATATTGAGGATTCAGAGGATTAGTGTCTTGGTCAAACTAGGACCATGCATAACAAATACAACATCAAGCATAAACATTCATTTAATTTCTACTTCTATATCTTCTTATTGGAACTTGTCCTCTCCTTAGTACATGTAGACACCTGAGGATATACATAAAAAGGGGTGATATAAAATCCCAGTAAGAGGATAGATAAGAACAAAATATCATGGGGTGAGCATAATCATAACATGGGCACATGATCATGAACATGAGAGGAGCATAAATAATAGACTTCAAATGTGGCAATGCATAAAAATGAAACATCATGTCTTAGTGGTTAACTACCACAAATACTAATGAACCAAGATAACATCTTGTTTACACATCATTTCACATTTACTCATGAGATTCATCACTTTACCCATTTCATTGGAGCACTGTATTATTCCGGGCGCACCCGTCACATTTAAACATTCATATTGCGCTATATAATTCCGGGCGCACCTGTCACATCATAACATTATCATTTATCATTCATGACAAAATGTACATACAAAATAAATTAACATAATGAACCCATGAAAAGGAATGGGTTTCATCTCATTATAACACATTCATAAACTTTGGGTTCCCAAAAGAAATAGGGAATAACATACATGTTAGAAGAACCGTTCACTTTGAGTGAGAAGTAAAAGGGGTGTTCTTAAAAGAAGAGTTCTTTTGGAAAAAATTTTGTTGGACATAAAAACCAATGAATAAAATGTATATCCCAGAAAAGAAAAGGCAATGAAGAACAAATGATCTTTGAGGAGTAACCATATCAAAAATGGAGTGAAAGAGGGAGAACTCGAAGGAAGAAAATTGGGTTCGAGAATTCCCCTTACATTGTACCTGAAGGCTTCCTTATCTTCAATGTCTTGTATAATGACATTATATTCATCAATTATAAATATAAAACCATGTGTACGTTAATAGGGTTCATTATGGTTTCATTATGTCATATTATGTTCCTTTGGATTACTTATACTGTTTAAAAACATTGTTCGGGGATGTTCGTTTTTATGGTTTTTCTTGGGTGGTTCACTTGTATTCTTAAATTGAAGCTTGGGTAGAACATGAGAAGACATCCAGAACTGATATTACATGTTATTAATGATATTAAATGATTTTTATTGATCTTATAATATATCAAATTATATCCATGTGGATGAATCATTAGATTAGAATCAAACGAAGATTGTGTGGGTTAATTTGAGCGGTTTTTCTATCACAACAGACTTGTTTTAACTTTTCACTTAGTAATATGGACATAGGTTATTTACAGAACATAAAATAGAACATAATACATATAACGTATTCTGGTTCATCCATAAAAATGGTTTCATGACCAGATCTGAAGGTAGAAATGGAAGAAGAGAGCATGTCGTTTTGGAAGGTGATAAATTAACACCTCATGAACAACGTTCTCTTTAATAAAATAAAATGGAAGAGGGAAATGGTGTGGGGTGATATAATATCCCATTAGAATCATAAAATTACAGTATATGTATCATAATGGAGTTAAAAAACAATTTGGATGAATATAGGTGGGGAGAGATCATGAAATGAACTTGAACTTGAAAGGGAATTATAGGAGAAGATGGAAGGAAATTACCTCTTAAATCTTCCTCCTCACATCCTCATTAAGGAAGCTAAGATTGGTCTTTTGATGAGACCAGCAGATTTTTAACTTGGTGAGGGGATAGGGAAGGTGTTTGGGTAGTGTTTAGAAAAGGCTTGGAGCTTGAGAGGGACTGAAGGGTGGCTTTTATAGTGGAGGGGAGAGAGGTTTCCTTAATATAAAATTCATTAGTTTATTATTTCCCCACAAGACAAGGAATTGTGAGTCTTGAACGACCAATAATAGTAATTTTATAATTTTATCCCGAACCAAGTGGGCTTACATCAACATAACATCATCGATGACTCAATTAATACGTTATTTAGAATTTATTGTGAATTATCAGATTCTACTATTAATAAAAATTTCACGTATCTCAGAAAAATCCCAAAATTTTACCCCAACCATTTTTCGACATGTAGAATCAAAAAATAAAGTCCATTTTTCAAAAATAATTTTCAAAATATTATTAATTTAATATTTAATTAAAATCATAATTTACAAAAAAAAACAGTTTTTAAGATTAAAACTGATTTTATAGATTTTTCAAAAATTACGTAGGGACATATAAAATTATCTAAAAACAATTATAAATTTATTCAATAATTTATTAATACATTTCATGGAAATATATATTCTTTTAAATTAATTAATTAATTATAATTAATTATTTATGACTTATAAAATACCCAAAATGTTTACTAAGGTCAAATTGTCACTTTCTAAGATTTATAAATTTTATTTTACTGTCACTCTTATGTTGGATGATTTACTATTCATAAGGGTCAAATTACTATTCATAACGGTATGTTACTATTCATAATGGTAGGTCACTATTCACCAAAAATTATTTTTGTTTCATTAGACACCAAAAATCATCTTGAACAAGACCATGTATGTCGGATTTTCAAAATTCCAATCATAGGAGTGAAAAACTTTTGTTTAAAGGTCACTTATCACTTAGTAGTTATTTATTTTGTGTTTTCATGTTATTTTATGACATAAATATAGGAAGGGAATTTTCCGTTGAAAAACTTTGGGTCGTTACATTCTTCCCCCCTTAAGAAATTTCGCCCTCGAAATTTCACTTTACACAAATAGGTGAGGGTACTTCTCCTTCATTTCCTCTTCTGGTTCCCATGTTGCTTCCTCAAACTTATGGTTACTCCAAAACACATTGAAAAGATGGATTGTCTTGTTACGTAGAACCTTATCACTTTGGTCCAAAATATTTACTGGCTGCTCCTCATAGGAGAGATCATCTTCTAGCTGCACCACCTCTGAGTTTAGTACAAGTGAGGGGTCTGGTATGTACATTCTCAGTAGTGATACATGAAACAAATCATAAACATGAGCCATATTTGGAGGAAGTACAAGATGATAGGCCATGGCTCCTATGTGGTCAAGGATTTCAAAGGGGCCAATATACCTTGGGCTTAACTTCCCTTTCTTCCTGAATCGCATGACTCTATTCCATTGAGATATTCGAAGGAAGGCTTTATCACCATTGTCAAACTCCAAGTCCCTTCTATGGTTGTCAGCATAGATCTTTTTCCGACATTGAGCACCATTGACGTGTTTCTGGATGACTTGAACCTTCTCTATCATCTCTTGAACAAGATTGGGACCAAGTAGCTTTTTTCTCCAAATTCATCCCAACAGGTTGGAGTTCTACATTGCTTCCGATAAAGAGCATCATACGGAGCCATCTGAATACCAGAGTGGAAGCTATTGTTGTATGATAACTCAACCATTGTGAGAAGCTGATCCCAAACACCTTTGAATTCAAAAGAGAAGGCTCTTAGCATATCTTCATGTGTATGAATAGTCCTTTTAGACTGGCCATTAGTTTCGGGGTGATAGGTCATGCTGAAATTTAATTCAGTACTCAAAGCATGTTGAAGGCTCCTCTAGAATTTAGATGTGAACCTTGGATCACGGTCAGAGACAATTGAGAGTGGAACACCGTGCAATCTCACAAATTCCTTCATATATAACTTTTCACATTGATCAAGAGAGAGATCTTTTCGAATAGATATAAAATGGGCAGTCTTGGTGAGTCGGTCAACCACAACCCATATCGCATTATTTCCCTTTGACAACTTCGGGAGACCCGTGACAAAGTCCATAGTAACATTTTCCCATTTCCACATGGGTATAGGAAATGGCTGCATCATACATTTGGACTTTTTCCACTCAGCTTTAACTTCCTGACATACCAAGCACCTTGGTATATATTCTGCAATCTCCTTCTTCATGTTGTCCCACCAGAAGTGTTATCGGAGATCACGATACATCTCGGTACTCCCAGGATGGATAGAGAATGTTGATCTATGTGCATTATCCAATAGATCCTTCTTTATACTGGGTGATGAAGACACACAAATACGCCTTCCAAACCGAATCACACCATCATCGTCGATATGGATCTCTTGCAGCTTCCCTTCCTTTACTGCATTCACCCTCTTTTGTATCTCCACATCATCCCTTTGTGCTTATTTAATCTTCTCTAGGGTGGATGGTTGTGAAATCATTTTTCCAAGGTAGGATGTATCCCCTTCCCTTATGATTTCCAAATACATCCTTTGCATATCCAAGAAGATTGGGTATTTCTCAATCCACAACATGGATAGAGTAGTAGGTCCTTTCCTGCTTAGAGCATCAGCTACCTTGTTCGCCTTTCTAGGATGATAGTGAATTGAGCAATCTTATTCCTTGATTAGATCTAACCATCTCCTTTGACGCATATTGAGCTCCTTTTGTGTGAATATATATTTGAGGCTCTTGTGATCGGTGTACATGTCACACTTCTCGCCATAAAGGTAGTGCTGCCAGATTTTAAAGGCAAAAATCACGGCTTCCACCTCTAGATCATGCGTCAGGTACTTCTTCTTATGGATCTTCAACTGTCGTGAGACATAGGCTATCACATTATCATTTTTTATGAGTACAAAACCCAAGCCTTTCGTTTAAGCATCAATGTATATCACAAAACATTCTCAACTTTTTGGTAGTGTGAGTATAAGTGCAGTGATTAGCCTTCTCTTTAGCTCCTTGAAGCTTCCCTCACATTCTTCTGTCTAGACATACTTTACCCCTTTCCTTGTTAACATAGATAGAGGGCTTGACAATCATGAAAAGTTTCTCACAAAACGTCGGTAGTACCCAGCTAATCCAAGAAAACAACGGTATTCTGTGACACTAGACGGCCTGGGCCATTCCTCAATCACCTTTTTTTGAAGGATCCATAGGAATTCCTTCACTTGTGATCACATGTCCCAAGAACGTGGCTTGATTCATCCAAAAGTCACATTTGATGAACTTGGCGTACAAATTCTCCTTTCTCAATGTCACCAACACAAGTCTTAGATGTTCTTCAGGTTCCTCCTTTCTCTTGGAGTAGATGAGAATATCATCGATAAACAGTACCACAAATTTGTCGAGGTAATGTATGAAGACTCTATTCATCAAATCCCTGAATATTTTCAGGGGAATTAGTAATTTTGAAGGGCATCACCAAAAACTCATAGTGCCCATACCTTATTCGGAAGGCAGTCTTCGAAATATCTTCCATCTACACCTTTACCTGATGATATCCATAGCGAATATCCACCTTTGAGAAGTATTGTGCTCCTCTTAACTGATAGAATAGGTCCTCATTCATTGGGAGAGGATACTTTTTCATTATGGTGATCTTGTTGAGTTCTCGATAATCGATACATAGAAGCATTGTTCCATCCTTCTTCTTCACAGAGAGCACTGACGCACCCCAAGGTGATGCACTAGGTTGTATGAACCCTTTGTCCAGATGCTATTGCAGCTGCTTCTTTAACTCCTCCAGTTTGATAGGAGCCATCCTATAGGGGCACTTTGAGATAGTAGTAGCTCCAGGTATGAGTTCAATTGAGAACTCTACCTCACGATCAGGGGGAATTCCGGGTAATTAATCAGGAAATACATCACCGTATTCTCTCACGATGGGAATTTATTCAAGGTTGGAACTTTCCTTCAACTCAACCATTTGGGTGAGGTATTCTTCTTCATAGGGAATCAACACCCACACAATTTAAGGATTTTTGAAAGGAGATTCATGATCTTCCTTGAATTTTTAGAGGAGCATGGGATGGTTTGGAATTTGAAAAGATATTTACTTTTCCCGACATTTGATATTCTCTCTATATAAAGAGAGCCATTCCATTCCCATTATAGAGTCGAATTCTCCCAAGTGAAGTATTACGAGATTTTCTGAAAGAATCATCCCACATATGCCAACAGGAGAAGATTCAAACACTTGGGTTTCAATGATTGCACCACTTGGTGTTTTTTCAGATATCTCTACTGTAATGTTTCGGGGCTTCGATTCTATAGTTCTATCAAACGTGTGAGATATAAAAAAATGCGTACATCCAGAATCAAATAAGACTTTTTCTATTATTGAGTGAATAGTAAGAGTGCCTTGTACAACATCATTATCATGATCCATATCCGCAGTAGTGATGGCATAAGCCTTCCCTTGTTCCTTTGGATTTGTTTGTTGCTGACGCTGATTACCATCGAGAGCTTGAGGTTTAGTGCACTAGTTTTCATAGTGCCCTAGCTCCCTATAGTTGTATCATTGAACCACGAGTGGTTCACTCCTTTCATCAGCTACATTATCCTTCCTTTTCATTTCTTTTCGACACTCTTGACCATGGTGTCCTTATTTCCCACACATGAAGCATTTCCCTATCCCTTTGAGGCAGTTCTCATGATGAAACTTTCCACATTTTTGGCATGTGGGTTATTGATTTTTCTTCCCACCTTTGTCAGTAGATCCAACAGCTTGAAACTCCATCTTTCTTTTCATATCCCCATATCCATGGCACCATTATCCAAAATCCATATCCACTTTGAGAGCACACCAAATAAATTCTTCATAACTCCCAAAGTCTCGAATTGCGAGATCCTTTTGAAGGTGTGGTTTTAATCCACTAAAGAATCTATCAAATTTTGTATCATTGTTGATAACAAAACCCGAAGCATACCTTGAAAGCTATGTGAAATTAGATTCATAGGTTGTGATAGATTCTCCTTCATTTTGGTTGAGCTCTATAAATTTCCTCTCCATCTTCGTGCGAAGAGTTCGTGGGAAGTACTTATTAAGAATCATTATCTTAAATTCTTCCCCTTCCATCTCTTCAATTTCCTCTCATGGCTTGGAGTTCTTAATCAAAGCCCACCATTGATCAGATTCTCCATCCAGATGATATATGGATAGAGTCGCCTTCTCCGTCTCAGAACAGTGAAGCACAAAAAATATATTCTCCTTTGAGTTAACCCACTGTTCCGCAACTAGTGGATCAGAAGATCCACAAAAGGTCGGTGGTCATTGCCGCATAAAACATTCGATAGCTATTTTCTCCCTATTTGGTGAAGGAGGACATTCCCCATTATTATGGTTATTATTCATAACTGGAGATAATTGGGTAAGCATCACCCTGATGTTTTTAACTCCACCTCCCATATCATTGGGGATGACTTTCGGGCAATCATTGCATTGTCCCTCACATGAGTTGTTGGCATGATTTCTCCTGGTTCCCACCATTTTCTAAAATAGAAAAGGCTAGAACAAAACATAAGTAAAAAATTCATTAATAACTTATTCATTTAAACAGTTATACCAAAAACATAAAATATGGGATCCCTAGGTAAATATTCTTGTGTGCATTTTTGTACATAGTCTCATGCTATATGTTTTCTTTAGGGATCACAAATCCTAATTCCAAAATTAACTAAACCCTTCCTATGATAGCAACTATAGAATCTCGGCCTTTTCTTACTTTACTATTACTTCATTTTAAAGATAAACAACATAATAGCATTACACATAGAGGATCCATAGGTTTAGTGTCTTGGTCAAACTAGGTCAATTCATAACAAATACAACATCAAGAATAAACATTCATTTAATTTCTTCTTTTATAGCTTCTTATTGGAACTTGTCCTCTCCTTAGCACATGTAGCCACCTGAGGATATACATCAAAAGGGGTAAGATAAAATCCCAGTAAGAGAATAGATACGAACAATATATCATGGGGTGAGAATAATCATAACATAGTAAAAAGATCATGAACATGAGAGGAGCATAAATAATAGACTTGAAATGTGGCAATGCATAAAAATGAAACATCATGTCTTAGGGGTCAACTACCACAAATACTCGTGAACCATGCTAGAATCTTTTTCACACATCATTTCACATTTACTCATGACATTCATCAATTTACCCAATGCATTGGAGCACTCTATAATTCTGGGTGCACCCGTCACATTTAAACATTCATATTGCACTATATAATTCCGGGTGCACCCGTAACATCATAAAATTTTCATTTATCATGCATGACACAATGAACATACAACATAAATTAACAAAATTAACCCATGAAAAGGAATGGGTTTCATCTCCTAATAACATATTCATAAACTTTGGGTTCCCAAAAGAAATAGGGAATAACATACATGTTAGAAGAACCGTTCACTTTGAGTGAGAAGTAAAAGGGGTGTTCTTAAAAGAAGAGTTATTTTGGAAAACATTTTGTTGGACATAAAAACGAGTGAAAAACATGTATATCCCTGAAATTAAAGGAAATGATGAAAAAATGATCTTTGAGGAGTAACCATTTCAAAAATTGAGTGAAAGAGGGAGAACCCCAAGGAAGAAAATTGCATTCGAGATTTCCCCTTACCTTGTACCCGAATGCTTCCTTCTCTTAAATGTCTTGTATAATGAAACTATATTCATTAATTAGAAATCCAGAACCATGTGTACGTTAATAGGGTTCATTCTGGCTTCATTATGTCCTATTATGTTCCTTTGTATGACTTATAGAGTTTAAAAAACATTATTCGGGGATGTTCATTTTTATGGTTTTTCTTGGTGGTTCACTTGTATTCTTAAATTGAAGTTTGGGTAGAACATGAGTAGACATCCAGAACTGATATTACATGTAATTAATGAGATTAAAAGAGTTTTAATGATCTTATAATGAATCACATTATATCCATGTAAATTAATCATTATATAAGAATCAAACGAAGATTGTGTTGGTTAATTTTAGCGGTTTTTCGATCACAACGGACATGTTTCAACTTTTCACATAGTAATATGGACATAGGATATTTCCAGAACATAAAATAGAACATAATACATATAAAATATTCTGGTTAAACCATAAAAATGGTTTCATGACATGATCTGAAGGTAGAAATGGAAGAAGAGAGCATGTCGTTTTTGAAGGTGATAAATTAACACCTCATGAACAACGTTCTCTTTAAAAAAATAAAAAGGAAGAGGGAAAGGGTGTGGGGTGATATAATATCCCATTAGAATCATAAAATTACAATATAAATATAATAATGGAGTTACAAAACAATTTTTATGAATATAGGGGGGAGATATCAAGAAAGGAACTTGAACTTGAAAAGGAATTAAAGGAGAAGAGGGAAAGAAATTACCTCTTAAATCTTTCTCTGAGACCCTCTTTAAGGAAGCTAAGATTGGACTTTTGATGAGACCAGATGATTTTGGACGTGGGGGAGGAGCTAGGGAAGGTATTTGGGAAGAGTTTAGAGTAGGCTTGGAGCTTTAGAGGTGTGAGGAAAAGAGGGAGTGAAGGGTGGCTTCTATAGTGGAGGGGAGAGGGGTTTCCTTAATATAAAATTCATTAGTTTATTATTTCCCCACAAGACAAGGAATAGTGACTCTTGAACGACCAAGAATAGTAATGTTATAATGTAATCCCGAACCAAGTGGGCTTACATCAGCAGAACATCATCGATGACACAATTAATACATTATTTAGAATTTATAGTGAATTATCGGATTCTACTATTAATAAAAAAGTCAAGTATCTAAAAAAAATGCAAATATTTACCACAACCATTTTTTGACGTGTAGAATCACAAAATGAAGTTCATTTTTTAAAATTAATTTTCAAAATATTATTAATTTAATATTTAATTCAAATTATAATTTACTTAAAAAAACAGTTTTTATGATTAAAACTGATTTAATTGTATTTTCAAAAATTACGTAGGGTCTTATAAAATTACCTAAAAACAAATTGAAATTGATTCAATAATTTATGAATACATTTCGTGGATATATATTTTTTAAATTAATTAATTAATTATAATTAATTATTAATGAACTATAAAATACCCAAAATGTTTACTAAGGTCAAATTGTCACTTTCTAAGATGTCTAAATTTTATTTTATTGTTACTATTATTTTGGATGATTTACTATTCATAAGGGTCATATTACTGTTCACAAGTGTATGTTACTATTTATATGGGTAGGTAAATATTCACCAAAAATTATTTTTCTTTTCATTAGACTCCAAAAATCTTCTTGAACACGACCGTGTATGTCGTATTTTAAAAATTCCAAACATAGGAGTGACAAACTTATGCTTAAAGGTCACTTAGCACTTAGTAGTTCATTATTTTGTGTTTTCATGTTATTTTATGACATATATATAAAAAGGCAATTTTCCATTGAAAATATTTGGGTTGTTACATAACCTGAGATCATATTTCAATGAATTCATATTCAAATTATGATTTTGGTGTTTACTGAATATAATATCTAGATCCGCCATTTGATCAGGACATTGTATTGATTTTACTACCAGATCATTCACATAACATTTGAAAAATTTTCCTAAAACGTATTTGAAGATATAGATCATGGAATATAGATACAATGCACCAGCATTACTTAAGGCGAAGGGAATTACATGATAAAAAAACACACATTGAGGGGCTCTAAAGGCTATGGTCTCCACATCCTCTAGGTCCATTGAAATTTGATTGTATGCATAGTATCCATCCATGAAAGAGAGATCATCATAGCTCGCCATTGCCTCAATTAAATGTTCTGTGATCAGAACTGGAAAGTCTCCTTTGGGGAAATGCTGGTTAAGGTCTCTGAAATCAATGTAAAATCTAATTTTCCCAATTTTATTTTTCACTAGGACAATGTTCTACTACCATTTGTGATATTTCATCTCCCTCAAAATGATATCCTGTATAATCTTATCGAATTCAACTTCAATTTTAAAGGCATGAGTTGGGTGTGTCCTTCTTGCTGCCTAATTGAATTATTATTCCCCGACCCCAGTTACCCAAAATCGGTACATTATTACAAAACATTGGAATGATACAAGGAATCATGTCCCGAAATACCGATCAATTTAGTATCCCTTGATGTACTAGATAAATACATATGTTTTACATTACATCATGAAATAAAAAACTACATTGTGTCCCCTTTGAACACTCTTATATCACGTAGCATATTAATACAGGTTAATTTTAACATACTTATTTGAATCCTTGGAAAAATAAAACATAATAAAGGGGAGAGCTCATATGCTCAGTAACGATAAAAATATATCAGAAACTGTCATAAATTAGAATAAACATTTAAGGTAATGAATAAGACTAGAACATGATCATTTTAAACATAAACTTTAGCACAATATATCAAAGATAAATTAGATAATTCCATTTATGTATTCACAAGGATATTCTACAAGTAAAATAATCACATGTAATATCAATAGACAATTTCACAATGATTGAATACATAATTACAGACTTCATAACCACATAGTCAGGGTATTTTGCCAAGACTACAAATAAGATTTTGTTAAGGCCTTGTGCCACGACACAAGTTTGTATCAGGAGACCTACAGATGCATCGAGGAACTATATCATGCTCCACCCTTCTCTTAATAAGTCCAATTCATTCCTCAAATGAAAAAGTTCAAATATAGTCAAAACATTCGAATTAAAACTAACCTACCAAATGTCAATATTTTAACCACAAACCATGAATGGAATAAAAATAACACATCCACAGTCAATCACAACTCATTGAATATAATATTGATGATTGAATTATAATAAATAAAAATAAATCAAGAAAATAATTAACTGAAGTATATTTAAATTGAAGAAAATAGTCAATAAAACTATTTGAGATAAATATATCCTTTTTCTTGAAAACATTTAAATGTCGCATTATTTATCAAAGAAGTCAATTAAAAGAGATTTTTGAATCAATGTGTCCTATAACACTTTGAAAATTTTAGAAGGAATTTTTATTTCAAAACATTCATGTCCATATAAATAAATACATAAAATTATTTTTAAAACATGGAAATTAATGAGAATGATTTAGAAGAATAAATATTTAAAACAATTAAAAAAATATTTTAGTTAAAGAGTCCCTAAAAAAATAATAGATGCATGAATAAAAGTAATTGATGAATAAAAATAATAAAAACATTATAATATCTTGAAAATAAATGGATTCATGATATAATATGTCAAAGGATATTGTATACACCATATAAAAGTGAATTGGTTCATAATGACCAAGAGGTCTCCATTAAATGTAAATTGAGATAAAATACCATATAAAGACTGTATCCATAGATTAAGGATAAATAAATGAAATAATTATGTGTGACAAATATAAATACACTCAATATAATTGGATATTCAGTGAAAATCAATCAGGTTACTTTCATACATATTCTTTTAAAAATGAATCCACTGACTTTGACATTTAACTCAATAAATAGAAATTGAGTTAAGATTACCATTAAAAGTTTCATATCAATGGAATGTGAATTTATCAATGGAATTATTATGTGTATAAAAGGTATATCCAAATAAATTTGAGAGGATATTATGACATAAATAATAAATAGTGATTCCACACATAATCTTGGAGTAAAATAATCAATGATGTTTATGTAAAGCCGAATGAGTGGAAATTGAAATTTGAAATTCCATTACCGATTTGGTAACGTACGAAATATACACACCATGAAAGAAGTATCATACAATAAATATTTAAATACACATAAATTAATGTATATTACACAAATAATACAATCATGGGCAGTACATACACTACACAAAAGTAAATAGTGGAAATATAGCATGGATCTCACAGAAATAAGAAGTTAAATGAAATCCCCTTAACTTGTACTTTTCCTTAGTATAGGGTAGGTTAACCTCATGTAAAATGTTGAAATCATTGATATTAAATTATAAAATATCCAAATACAAAAATATGATATCATATATGATCTTCTAATATTGGTTTGTTAATGATATTTCTGCAGTATCATTATTTTGGTTGTTGACTGATTCATTTCACTTTATATGTTTTGTTACGTAAGTCATGTTTTTTATGTATAGAATGTATATGATTCATATCCATAATTATATTAAGATCAAGAATATTATTTTTTATAATAATTTAAAAATTATTCTTGAATTATTACGACGGGGAATGAATCTCATCGAGTTCATGGGGACGGTAAGCAGTACGTACACACGAGTGACAATATCATTATATTGATGGTGAAATTATACGTAATTGGATGGTATATCATATATACATAATCATAAAAATGTTATATTTATTATTTACATCAGTTATTCTCATTGTTATACACGTCAAAATAAATAATTGTTTGAATAAAAAACTACACCACCACGTGGAGATGATAAGTCGTACGTACGCACATATGGGGACATTATCATTTATATGATGGATAGAATGAGGAATATGGTTGTACCATATTTATAATAACAAAAAATTATTTATAAGGTACTTTATTTATTATTTTGGTATGGAAACCAAAATGAAAGAGGATTTGGATGAAGAAAATAACTTGAATGAGGGTGGTGAAATTATTACCTCTTGTTCAGGTGTTTCCTTTTGAGTTTATCAAAAGGGCTACATTGGATGGATTTATGACCAAATTAAGGCCTCTAGGTTGAATATAAAGAATTTGGGAAGATATTTGGGAAGGGTATGGTCGAGCCAAATGGTTTTGGAGGTCTGAAATTAATAGAAGGGGAAATACCCTTTTATAAGAGTTGAGGGTCATTTTAGGAAAAGATTGAAATATTATTTTATAATAAAATCAGTTTTTGTTTCTATTGGATCAAAAATATTTTATTTCTATGTTATGGTGGGTTTGGGTCGAAATAATTTCAACCAATTGGTTTTAGAAAAGTTTAGGTTTCCATTTTAACTTTATCTTTGTGATTTAACTCTTAGAAAAATAGTTTAACTTTTACCATGTATTCTTGTATTCTTACACTATATGGTTAATAAAATTAAATTAAACATCCAAGAGAAGCTAAAGTGGCCAATTAAAGACATTTATAATATTATTTAATCCCTTTTTCCAATCCTTATATTTTTAGGAATATTATATCAACAAATAATATAGTATTTGTTTTGAAAACAAATTTATGTCATTTTTGACAGAACTTGGTATTCTATGTTAGTGAAAGTCATAAAAACCTTATCACTTAAAAAAAATATAATCAACCCTAATATGTCTTATAAACCTAAAAAATTAGTTTAATTAAATATATTTCCAAAATTACATTTATTTAGATATTCGTAATATAAATTATTTTAATCTTTCATTAATTAGTTTATTAATGCATCATCATTGTGTCATAAATAAATTTAATTATTTAATGTATAAAAGTTATAAATAAAATACCATTATGTAGGAAATCATTTTATTTTTTATGTAATATTTATATATTAATTTGTCTTATGTATAATCCTATATTAAAAATGGTTTAGTTGTTAAAAAATTGAATTTAATACTTTCAACTATTATTCAATAAAATAATAATTAAGGTCATAATACAATCCATGTGGACCGAAAGGATCAAATTTTATTCCTAAAGAGTTTTTTGGTCGAATTAAAATTATCCAATAGAATTGGGACCTTTGTTACGGTAATTAGAAAATCATTTTTACCACAAATTACCCTATTTACTTTTAACCGTGGAAAATAAAAGTCAAAATATACTATTAACCAAAAATTATTTTTATCATATTGAATGAAATTTTACATACTGATATTATCCAAATATCATGAATTTCTGAAATTCAATTCACAGAAGCGGTAAAATTATGTTTTATGAAAATTTTCAAATACTCCTAAAAGGTGGTTGAAAGACGATAAAAAGTTCAACAAAATCTTATACGTATAATTTTATTATAAATGACTTAAATTAATTACATTGAACATATATAAGTATTATATATCTATTTTGAATTAAAATAAATTTAAATAAATAAATTATTATTTAAATAAAAAGTCAGTTTTAAACTATAGCGCATTGATTTTCACTATTCATAAAAATTTAACGTTTTTAAAAAAATACCAAAACCTTTCCCTTAGCTAATTTTGATATTCTAAATTAAAAATGAATTATATTTTTTGAAATTAAAAATATTTAAGTTTCATTAATTAATTTAAAATTATTTCATGTTTTCAAAACCGAAAATCGGGTTTTAAAAAAATTAAAAACTATCAAAAGATTGACATGTGTTTCTAAAAAATTTAAATGTAAATTACTTATAATGACATAAATTTTATTATATGATAAAACTATAATCTAAATATACTTAAATTCATTCAAATTCAAAATTTAACACTATATATTATTTGGGTTAAAAAGTTATTTTCAATTATAATTTAGTATTTTTCAGTATTTATCGAAATATTAAAGTTATCAGAAAAGCACCAAAATTTTTTCCATAATAAATTTTTTATGTCCCTATTAAAAATATTAATTTAATTTATTTAAATTTATTTTTTAAATGTGTATAATATTTGTTTTAAAAAGGGTTTTCCATTAAAATGTTGTAAAATTTCATATTTCAAAAAATGCCTCTTTTATGTGAAAAAATTGAATTTGTTCTTATATTGTGTCTAATAAACACATAATATTGATTAAAAAATTATATGAAGTATATAAAATTTAAAATTTTGTTAATACTATTTATAACTGCATTTTTAATGGCTAGTTTGGTATGTCGTGGAGCGCTTAAACTCAGTGTTGCGTGTAACACAAGATATTGAATTACGTTAAAGAAAATAACTTATTATGAAATTTAGGGTGTTACATTCTTCCCTACATTTGGTAATTTCTTCCTCACAATTTTAAAAATGGGCTTGGGAACATCATTGAATGTCCCACATCGGAAAAATAGTCAATAAAACTATCACTTTTAAATAAAGAAAGAGATGTACAAAGGTCACCTGATAGAACCCATACTAGGATTCAATGTATGAAAATACGGATATGGACGATAATCTAAGGGTCATGTTCTGATGGAGAGTGATATAAAACCCAATGAGGATAATGTTAACAATAAGAAAACAAAAAACTTGTGATGGGATAAACAGTCATTAGTTTCCTAGTAGGAAAATTAAATGAACAATGTTATTTGTTTTAAGTTTCATTTCATAAAGTTGAGAAATTTATTTATGAGATTGACAAAGAACCAAAAAAGACTTAAATACTTTTTGTGTAGATTTTTATCATTTAAAAAACTTCTACCACTAACTCATATTTTTTTTTTAAAATGATGAGTATTAAAGATGACTTAGTCACACATGAAGCCCTAGAATGAACTTCTAGATAATCACATGATCGAAAATGTATAAACTATATATTTACCTATTATTTAGAGATTAACCAAAACCAAAATGGTTAGTACAAGATATGATGATCCCCAAAAAGGATAATCCTTTAGAGAAATAAATAACAATATTAATTTCTAAAATTAAACCAATGATACCCAAAGTTTAATAAATACTATTCAAAAAAACTTATCCTTAAAATACTAAAATATAATCCAAACAAATATTGAAACCCAAAGCAAAGAAAAACATGATTACGTTCTCTTCCAGGTTAAATTTTACCTCCAACTAACATCAACTACTCTTAGAGTCACGTACTTAAAAGAAATTGATCTAATCTTATATTCTCTATGGTAGTTTAAAAATTTCCATAAATACCCCAAATAAATATATATCCACAATAAAAAAATATATAAAAATCCACAATTAATCTTCAAATGAACTCCCATAGTATTCTGTTTTCCTTAATCATATATTGTTCCCAACCGAGTGAACGACTTCCAAAATATCATTTATCACATAATCACCAAATCATTTTCCTATACTAAGGATGTATATTTGATAAGACCTAATATTTCAAATCAATTTATTATTGATTAATAATATCAATAAGCTAAATATAATTAGTCACACTAACCAAGGACTTCATGTAGTCTAGTGGTAGGTGATAAATCCCCATCAAACTCTGGTTATGGGTTTGATTCCCACAACTTTTTCCAACGGGATGGGTTTTCACACGGTCAACATGTTGTCCTTTTTAAAAAAACTATATTTTATAACATTATCAAAATGATATAAATTCTTCAAAACAACCATAACATAATTTCACCACAAATGAGATCCCAAACCTCCAATTTTCATCCCAAAATTTAATAACTGGTAATTACCTCAAATCGAAGAATCATATAAACCCAAATGGTTATTTATATCAATATCAACAATATAAAAGATAATTCTTCTTAAAATAGAATTTTCAAATAACAAATTGCAGAGATACACATACAAGTGTTATGTATTCCAATGTAATCCCATAAAAAAGAGCACTAATACTTTTAAACATTTCTCCTTGCATTTATTTCCACATAGGTTCATCCTTGACTAAAATGATATCTTATAGAATAGGAAATTTGCTCTGGTAATGCCTAGATCCCCTAAATTTATGAAAAATTACTGTAAATGGATTCCTGGGATCATTTTTATCTCCTTTCATAATACCCTTCATTTTTCCTCACCAATTCGTTACTTTATGTCCTTCTTTCCAACACATAAAGCATTTCATTGTTCCATTGAGACACTTTCCTAGGTGTCTCCTTCCACATTTCCTGCATAATAGAAATTGATCATTATTTTCCCCATGGTCTCCCCTACTAGAGCTCATATCATTCACTACCATTCTCTTCTTTTTTCAGTCCGGGAGTTGGTTAATATATATATTTTTTATCATATTTTTGGAAAACTGATTCGGCATGAACATGATATATTTTACTTCTTAAAAAATTCCATTTTGGAGCTCATTTCCACCACCATGTACAACTTTTAAATAATGATCAATGTTTCTATGACCTCCTTGGAATCCAGCCATTGACCAACATAAGAAAGCATTGTGTGAGTCATAAAATCATTTAGAGAATATCATAGCTTATTTTTTTCAATCTAAAACACCTTAGGATTAACCAAGGTTATTTATTCTCATATTGTATTAAAATCCTTCAAATTAGTAGGTAAAGAAAATTTGAATTATCCTATGCATATCCATAGGAATTCCGTAACCCAGAGTGTAGAAAGCCCCATTGTCGTGTTCTAGGATACCCTGGGACAAACCCAAAAAACTTTGTCGGAATTTCAACTCTTAGGTACGTATGTTCCAGAGCCACCTCTACTTGCTCGTATCCAGACGTGGATGTATTTCATGGAAAACCCACTTTATATTTACGTTACCAAAATTTTTGGATGTTCTTCTACACTAATCCTCAATGTCTATCTTAGGGTAGTGTTTCCAAATAAGAATTTTTTCTAAATCTAGCTTCCATGGATTGAAATAAACTTCCTCTAGTACCAACAGTTTTCCCCAACCCCTATTACCTAGAATGGGTGAATTATTACATCAAATTGGCATGATTCAAAGAATCATGTCTCAGAAGACCGATCATGTTAGTAGCCTTGAAAGTACTATATACATACATAAGTTTTACCTTACATCATGAAATACAAAAACAACATTGTGTCACCTTTTAACACTCTTATATCCATTATGCTATTTCTGAAGGTTAATTGTAATATACTTCATTGCATACTAGAAAAAAACATAAGAAAGGATTGAGCTCATATGCAAAGTAAGGATAACAATATAGCAGAAATAGTCATAAATAAGAATAAACATTTAAGACAATGTATAAGAATAGAACACAAGCCTTTTAAACATAAGCATTAGCGTAATATGGAAAAGATAAATTATATAATTCGATTCACTTATTCACATGGATATTATACTTGTTTAATAATCACATGTAATATCAATTTCCAATTTCAAAATGATTGAATTCATAATTCTAGACTTTATAACCACATAGTCAAGGCCTTGTGTGAAGACTACAAATAAGATTTTGTCAAGGCCTAGTGTCAGGACACTAGTTTGTCTCATGAGACCTACCGATGCCTTGATGAGATATAGAGGGCTCCAACCATCCCTTACTAAGTCCAATTTATTCCTTATATTAATACGATGAAACATAATCTAAACATTCGTTTTAAAACTAGCTTACTAAATGTAAATATTTTAACCACAAACCATGAATGGCATAAAAAAGCACATCCACAGTCAAGCATAACTCATTTAATTCAATATGGATGATTGTATTATTATAAATACACCTCAATAAAGAATAAAATACACTAAAGGATCTTGACATAGATGAAAATAGTCTTTAAAACCATTTGAGAGAAATATCCCATTTTTCTTGAAAACATTTAAATGTCGCATTATTTATCAAAGAAGTCGTTTAAACGATATTTTTGAATCAATGTGTCGCATTTCACATTGAAACTTTTAAAAGTAATTTTGATTCGAAAACATTCAATTATATATAAATAAATACTTAAAACCATTTTTAAAACATGGACATTAATGAGAAATATTTATAAGAATAAAAATTTAAAACATTTATACAATATTTTAGTTAAAGTGTTCCTAACCAAATAAGAGACAATTGAATACAAGTTATTGAGGATTAAAATTAATTTATATATTATAATATACTATGAATAAAGGGATTCATGATATAATAGGTAAAAGGAAAGTATATACACCATATAAATGTGAAATGGTAAATAATGACAAAGAGTTCTCAAAGGAATGTAAATTAAGACGAAATGAAAAAAAGACAATATCCTTAGATTAAGGATAAATAAATAAAATAATTATGTTTGAAAAATATAAATACACTGAATATAATTTTTTGTTTAGTGTAAATAAATCAGGTTACATTAACACATATTCTTGTAAAAACAAAACCAATGACTTGGATGTTTAACTCAATGAATGGAAATTGAGTTAATATTACCCTTAGATATTTCATATCAATGGAGTGATTATTTGTATCAAAGTTATATCCATAGAAAGGAGCTTGGATATTACTATGTAAATAATATATAGTGATTCCACACATAATCTTGTAGTAAAATAATCAATAAAGTATGCGTAAAGACCAATGAGTTGAAATTGAAATTTGAAATTCCCTTACTGATTTGGTAAGTTATGAAACATACACCCCATGAAATAAGTATAATACATTGAAGATGTAAATACCCATAAAATAAATTATATTACACAAATAAAACAATCATGGGCAGTACATACACCATATAAAAGAAAATAGTGGCAGTATAGCATGAATCTCACGGGAATAAGAAGTGAGATGAAAACTCATTACCATGTACTTTTCCAAAGTATATGGTAGGTTAACCTCATTTATAATGGTGAAATAATTGTTATTAAATTATAAAATAACCAAATACAAAAATATGATATCATATATGATCTTCTAATATTTCTTTGTTAATGATATTTTTGTAGTATCATTAATTTGGTAGTTAACTGATTTGATTTCCTTTACATGTTTTGTTACGTAAGTCATGTTTGTTATGTATAGGCTGTATTTGATTCATATCCAGAATGATATTATGTTCAAAAACATTATTATCAATCATAAAATGTAAACCATTTTTCAATGATTACGATGGGGAATGAATCTAATCACGTTAGTGGGACCTGTAAGCCACACATATGCACGAAAGACAATATCATAATATTGATGGTGAAATCGTATGTAATTGGATAGATTATCATATATATATAGAATAATTAACATGTTTTATTTATTATTTATATCAGTTATACTCATTATTATACCGATACAAATAATGATGTGTTTGAGTAATAAACTACACCACGGCGTGGAGACGGTAAGCCGTACATACACAAGTATGGTGATGTTTTTCATTTATGGGATGGATATAACAAATAATATGGTTTTACAATATTTATAACAACAAAAAAGTATGTAGAAGGCACTGGATTTATTATTTTGGTATGGAATCCAAAAAGAAAATGGATGTTGAAGAATAAAATAACTTGAAAGAGGGTGGTGAAATTATTACCTCTTCTTCGGTTGTTTCCTTTTGTGTTGATCAAAAGGGTGCCTTAGGTTGGATTTATGATCAAAGTAAGGCCACTAGGTTTAAGTGTGGGAAGTTGGTAAGATATTTCAGAAGGGTTGTTCTAAGGAAAATGGCTAAGGAGGTGTGAAATAAAGAGAAGGGTAAGTACCCTTTTATAAGAGAGGTGAGGTTCTCTTTACGAAAAGTATGAAATATTATTTTCAAATAAAATAAGTTTCGGTTAAAAATGTCACCAAAATGATTTATTTCTATGAAAAGGTAGGGATGAGTCAAAATCCTTTCAACTAATAGGTTTCATACATGTTTTGGTTACCATTTTAACCTTATCATTTAGATTTAACTAATAGTTAAATAGTTGAACTTTTACTGTGTTTTCTTGTATTCTTACACTATATGGTTAATAAACTTACTCTAAACATTTAGAGAATCTAAAGTGGTTTATTAATTACTTATATAATTTTATTTAACACTTTTTTACAAACCTCATATTTTTAGAAATATTATATCATCCAATAAAATATTATTTGTTTTAAAAACAAATTTATGTCAATTTTAATACTATTTGGTATTTAGTTTTTGTGAAAGTCATAACAACCTTATCACTTTGAAAACAATTATCTAATCAACCCCAAACTGTCATATAATTGTATAAAATTACTAAAATTCATCAAAAGACTCAAATTAGATTTATTTGGATATTTATAATATCAATTATTTTATTCTTTCATAGATAAGTTAATTAATGCATCGTTATTGTGTCATAAATGAATTTAATTATTTGATGTCTAAAAATTATAAATAAAATACCATCATAGAGGAAATAGTTTTATATTGATAATTAATATTTATAGGGGAATTTATCTTATGTATAACACTATATTAAACTTTTTTTCGTTATTAAACATTGAATTTTACACTTTTAACTCTTCTTTAAATAAAATAATAATAAATTTAATAATCTAATCCTAGTGGACCTAAAAGATGTTATTTTTTTGGATTGGGTTTTTTTTGTCAAATTACACTTATCCAATTGAATTAGGACATGTTTTAGGGTAATTATGATATAATTTTTACCTTTAATTACCCTATTTACTTTTAATCGTGGTAAATAAAAGTCAAAAGTTACTCTTCAACAAAAATTATTTTCATTTTATTGAACCAAATTTTACATACTAATATTAATTTTTTCTATTAGATTTTTGAAATTCAATTCATAGAAGTGGCAAAATTATGTATTATGGAAATTTGAAAATGTTTGTAGAAGGTTGGTAAAAGACTGAAAAAAGTTCAATAAAATTTTAGACATCTAATATTATTATAAAATGAATCCAATGAATTAACATGAAATTATATAGGTATTATATATCTATTTATACTTAAAATTAATTGAAATAAAATAAATAATTATTTAAATAAAAAGACGACTTTAAACTATAACACAATGTTTTTAACATTCTATGAAAAATTGATAGTGTTCAGAAAAATTCCAAAACTTTACACTAAGATAATTTTGATATTAAAAATTCAAAAATGAATTCTATTTTACAAAATTATAAACTTATTAGTTTCATTAATTAATTTTAAATTAATTCTCATTGTCAAAATTGAAAATTAGGTTTTTAAAAATTAAAAACTATCAAAAGATTGATATGTGTTTATGTCAAATTTAAATGTTAAATTACATATAATGACTTAAATTATATTAAATGATAAATATAAAATATAATTATACTTCCAAACCATTCAAATTCATACTTTAATGCTATAAATTATTTTGATTAAAAAAGTTGTTTTCAATTAAAATTTAGTATTTTATAGTATTCATCAAAATACGAAAGATATCACAGAATTTCGAAAAATTTGCCCAAAATAAATTTTTATGTCTTTATTATAAATAATAATTTAGTTACATTAAATTTAATATATAAAAGTGTCAAATATTGGTTTATAAACGGTTTTCCATTGAAATGTGTTAAAATTGCATTTTTTATAAATACTTCTTTTATCTAAAAAAATGAATTTTTTCTTATGTTATGTATAAGAAATACATATTGTGGATTATTAAAGTATATGGAGAATATAAAAGTCAAAATTCAGTTAAAAATATTCACATCCTATTTCGGAACGGCTATTTTGGTTAGTCATGGCGTGCTCGAACTCAATATTGTGTGTAGCGCAAGCAATTGAATTACATTAAAGAAAACAACGTACTATGAAATATCTTGGTGTTACCTAAACCCTTCATGCGATTATGGAAAGCCCAAGTGATGTGTTCCTATATAAGAGTCATGTCCTGGAATTTCTATATAGTTTCCTACAAATATATCTTGATGTTACATTAGAAATGATGCATACATCTTTTTTTATTCATGTGTTATGGTCGTAAAAATTATAGTGGTGTGTGGATATTCTTCTATACCCAGATTTATTTCTTTGATCTCATACATAGTAGTGTATATTCCTTCCCAAAATTCTATAGGGTCATCCCTAAGATCATATTCTTCTTCTTCCAGACATGTCACTTCTTCTATTTCTTATTGCATAGTATGTGGTGAAAAAAAAAACAGTTAGAGCTTGGGGGAGTCATTAGTTGAACATCCTAAAAAAAAGGAAACCATTTTTGAACCTACTGATGATATTGGGTCTTCCTAGATTATTGATAGAGGATATTATGGTTTTCTAATCAACATCTATTTCTTCTTCTAGTATTGTGGAAACATCTTATAGCCTTATTGATGAACTAGATACTTGAAGAAACTATGTGTCTGTAATAAAGGCATCTCTATTTAAGATTTTAGCACTCCATGGTAAATAAGTAATTTCCCCCCTGCAGTCATGGTCAATTTCTTCAATTGACATTATGAAAATCACTAGTTGAGTTCTTGTATTTGGTTCTTTCATTTAAATTTCATTTTTAGGAACAACATAATCAACACTCAGATGTTTGAATTTGTTAGCTGGGATCTTTACTAGGCCATTCAGTGCATTGATTTGTGTGACCTCTTTTGTCAAGGACCTCGTTCCTTTTGCATGATATAATTTTTCATCAATATACTAATATTAACATGTTTGGAATGAAGCCTTGTCCCCATAAAATGCCAAAATTTTACCATTGATATAGTACATGAGACATTGGTGATATGATGATGGAATGGACTCATGTTGATGTAGCAATGGCCTTCTATGTAAAATGTTCATGGCTATGTCCTAATAGACATATGTGAAATCTTAATTATACACAAGATCCCCAAACTGATTTTTCAGTGTAATATTTCCTAAAAGCTCTTGTTCATTCTAGTTATTACAATGAAATATAAAAGTGGAAGGAGATATGTTAGATTCAGTAAAACACAATTGACAAAGTGTACAGATGTGAATGAGGTAACTCCTGACCCATTATCAATTAAATCCCATCAAATGTCTATATAATTAAACTATTTAGATTGATACAAGGGCGTAATATGTCCATGTACAACATCTTCTTAATATATATTTTTAAATGATATAATTGTATGACATTCATCTATATCATTCTCTATACGATAAACTTAATGAACTTCAACATCAGTTTCAAACACTTGAGGACATAACAAAGCATTAATAAGTGTTTGTCGAAGATATTTTGAAAGATTCAAGGCATCCAAAATTTACAACATGACCGAAACATGTGTTATCTATTTCAAAACATCTTATTTTTTTTCAGAGGTCTGCATTTTCATGAATCGAGATGCAGTTTGGAAGGTTCATTGGATGTTGATTCTCTTGATGTAGATGCACATTATGTCAGGGAAGAAGATAAAAATACATATTATTTGGGTAGATTAGACTAACAAGGTCTATCATCATCATATTTTTTGTTTCTTTGACCTTGGTAACTGAAAAAAATTGATTTACAAAGAAGAAATAAAGTAACCGAGAACTTGTTCATTCTGAAATGAATAATCATTTTTCTTTAACCCTTAAAACTAAATTTTCATTTGATCTTTTGTATCATCCTGGAAAGGAAGTAATTGTTGTTAATATTCTGGAGGTGGATCCCTTTATTATGATTAGGGTTTTGAATAATAATTAGGTAATGGTACTGGTTTGAGTGTGACTGTATAATCATCTTCATTCCCTATTCTGATTCACAGAGAAGATGGAATTACAAATATATATCATTAGTTTTTATAATGGAGTCCTACGCCTATTTTTTGATTGAAGAAAGGTCTCAAAACCCATCTGTGTATACCAGTAGTGTGTGCAACTCATCACACCTATATTCCACACAAATAGGTAGCAACTCTTCTTGAGGGAGTTCTATATTTATAGAATATTTTAATACTTCCCATAGATAAATTAAATCGGAATCTCTTTTATTTTTTTTCTTAAATTTGCACGAAAAAACTGTTGTCCTCAATAGTGTTGAGATGAATTGATGAATAAATTTTTGATGTAGATCTTCCAATATAGTAATTGATCAAGATTGAAAACTTCTATACCTGACAAAGTTATCCCCTATAATTATTGAACAACGAATCTAATCTTTATTTATTCTAGTTGTTGAGGAGTCCTCGTCATGGGATCACAATGAGAAACAAAATTCATTAAGTTTTGTTCTAGATCTCCTGAAACATTAATGATTAGAAATCCAATATTCATAATTTTTGGTGGGGGATGGATCAGATCCACCAATTCGGGGTAAGCATTCTTTTCTAGATGTACTAGCACACTCTGTTCTTCCATAGCTTCCAATCGATTTTTTAATACCTCGATTGAATTAATAAGCATTTGGGAAATATCTGGATTATTTGGGACCTTTACAGGTACAACAACTGGAGCTTGAACTAGTGAAATGGCCAGAAAACCATTTGCGGTGGTGTTGCTGGTATTTTTCATAGATAACCCATGTGGACATGCCTATTGTGATGTGTTTTCTCCTACCCTTGATGTGTACCCAATGGATGGAATTCATTATTTGTATCATTAGTTGCATCAAATCCACTTTACTAAGGATTTACTACCAGACGTGAAAGTTGATGATATTCATGAGAAGTATGTTTGGAAGAAATTCTATTTCGATATAACTCTGTATTGAGTCTTTTCAACTCATTCATCTTCTCTTACTAAAGGGAAAATCATTCTTCAACCAATATAGACTATCCTTATCTATTATAAAATTGAGTTGTGATTTGTGTTTTACATTTCCCATTATTAAATGTCTTCATAAAGGGTGGGTGTTTTTTTATTGAGTTAATACCTTGATTCTGTGTAAGCCTGTAGTTTCAGGTATACTCACCTTGTTTATTTTTTTCAGTGTTTATTGTATTATATATAAGAACATCATCTTTTGACTCCCCTAAATTAGACTCATTTTCTAGAAAATCTTCTGAAATGTTATTAATGAAATTTACTAAAACATAATGCATTGGTGAAATTATGTCAGTATCTTTGTATGATTGTATCCTTCTATATCCTCCCGGAGACTCTATTATACATTACTCTATGTTTCTGGGAACTCTTTGATAGACTATAACCTGAAGGAAATCCATAGATAGTTCAGTTGTGTGTTTACTTTGTGTATTCTTCCCTAATCGGGTGAAAATTTCTTTTTTTGAGTAAGGGATTGTATATGTGAAAAAATCACCAACCCTATAGGCTGGTGTCGTTCATTTTCTTCATCATGAAACCATTGAAATTTGTTTATTTAATTCAAAGGATGAATTGAACAAGACCCTATCCCTGAAGGTTGGGGTGCCTTTTGAACTACTATATATGAGATTCACGTAGCTGCTCTTCTGATTTTGTGACTTTTTTTCCGAACATCAGTTGGGATCATTATCTAACAACCAATTAAATCACATCTTTCATATGACTGTAGTACTATTGCATACATTTTCACCATCTAATGACTGACATCCTCTAAGAGGAAGGCCTTTTTAATGTTTGTATATTATTTATGCAATATTATCAAAATATATTGCTCTCTAATGGATTTAATATTATGAGTTCTAATCAAGGCATGTTCTTTAGCGTATCTTTGATTACACACAAAATATGTTCCTTGTATCTGGCTATGGGAAATAACATTGAATGAGACCACATTTGGAGGGATTTTCTGATTATGAAACATAGTTAAATGAAATTATCCATGTAAACTCCATCCTATAATTTTATCACTCTATTGGGTATTAGATATTAACAAGTGCAACCTCTTTAGTTCATCAATGCATGCATGTTGATGGGTTTTCTGCTGCTGTTCACCCACTGGATGTTAGGAAACTGTGAGAGATGCCAAGTCAATTTGGCATTTCAACCATTCTATTACCTATAAATGACATTGATATTTATCATACTGTAATACTTTTTCATTCAAATGAATAGGATTATTCCATATATTTAGGCGGATATCATGAATTTTATCTTCCACCTCAATTATGGAATGTTGTATTGATATTTTTCAAAAGGCCATGACAAGACTGGTACTTAACATTTAGCTAATTGTTTTCTCAGGTTAAAAATATCTTCATCATCTTTTTCTATAGGTTTCTCCCCCTGATACGATAAGATTGGATGCTTCTTGATTGTTTTATAACAATAAATGACATCAATAACTTTTTTCCCAGCTACAATAGAAGGGAAATGGCACATTTGAGGTTCGAAGAATGACCGTCACATAAGGATGTCTTCTAGTTGAGAATGTATTTCACCTATTAGTTATAAGGCATCATACATGATGGTACATATGTTGTAAAGTGACACAATTTAAGAGGTATTCATCATTACTACACTGTCAATTATATAATTATATTGACAATATGATACACTACTGTGGAGACAACTTTCAATGAAAATGAAAACATGGAGAGGGCCACTATAGTGAATTACAGTTAGGGATAAATCATCGTTCTCCATGGTCTTCCAGCCACACATAGGGTTTTAATGGATCCCATTTGAAGATAGTCTCTCTATATTGGCTGAATATTCATGAAGTAAGACTTCAAGATGTACTATCTTGTTGGGAACATTATAATTACTACTAATACTCCCAAAAATTGTTAATGGGAAGTTAGTATCATGATTTGAAATAAATAAATGCCTATGGGATTCATGAAACCCGTCTTTAGGAGGATCTAGATCAAAGATTGCCTCTTGATTTTCAAATTGTGTTTGACGATACTTATTCTTAGATACTCTTTTACACACAGATGGGGCCACTTTCTAGGATATGTGGCTTTCATGGGAAGGTATTTGTTCTTACCTTAGAGTGGTCATCCATATGGGCCGATTATCTCAAATTGGAAAGAGTGTATGTTCATGATATGGTTGTCTGTATGATATGGGGGAGTATGCCCAATTACCCTCATATACTAGAACAGAGGTATTTATCTACTCTGGGATGGAACGACGATGTGTCATCCTAGTTTTAGGGATACAGTTATGCATCAATTCACCTATTACCACTGATGATGTTGTTATGATATTCTGTCTTGCTTCTAGATTATGGGAAGAAAAAATTTTCTTCCCTATCACCATTGCAAAGATATGTTTGGCGACTTCCGTGGCCCAAAAATTAATATAGGTTCATTCTATATATGGAGTATGTGTCTCTTCCTTCTATTATTCTCATTTTCCTATCTGTGGATACTGTCAGTACTCATGTATGGGGTTAGAGATTTGAGTCTGCCTTAGGTTTGTCATCAGAGCTTTCCAAATGAGTTCTTCAGGTTCATGCAGACAAGACTATTGGTAGGCTTGATTAATTCCTTATAGAGTATGTTCTGCCTGGCTATTTCTCACCAATAATGATCGAATGATTTTTCTCAATGCTGATAGAGGATACTGCTTGCATAATTGGTGAGTGGAAGCAGGTGTATATTCCTGTTTAGTAGTTTCCACTCTATTTGATTGGGGGGATTCCTTGAATGTAGTATGATGAGATAGCTAATGGGATGATAGTTTTTAAGTAGTTGTATGTGCCTGTTCACAGAACACCACTGGATTTAACTAGAGGAATTGGCCTGTCACTTCCAGACAATTATACTGGAAAACAGAATTGGGATAGAGGGGTGTATGTGCCAGTTCATTTTATTCCATAAAGTTATGTTGATGGGAATATATGGAGGGGGGAAAGGTAAGAACCTATTAGATGTTGGATGGGAATTTTCCCTGGTGGTTCATGTTTCATTTTTGTATTCGAGGGACCTCAGCCGAACAACTGATGGTAACCCCACGATCATTTTGGGGGTTCATAGCTGTGAGATTATGCTAACAACGATTATTGGTGGGAGTCCTTAGGAAGGACCCCTGCATCATAGAATTATGGCCAAGAGTGACCACTTGATCCATTTCCCTATAGAATGAGAGGGAATAGTATTTGTATTCTAGGGATAAGGACCTGAAATAGTTGAAGACATTTGTTGGAACTGTCTACTTAATGAACATATGTCATTGCTGACCAAATGATCAAGGGTTGTTGTAAACTTGGAGAGCCTGTCAGATAGCCTCCAGGGTTGGGATATAACCATGTTGATGATATTCCCATACCAGTACATTTGAACCAAAATTTAAAGATGCTGAGTTGGTGATGAAGTCCTTCTGCAGATGAGGATACATTTTGAGAAACGATAGATTCATTAACGGGTGTAAATTTGAAGTAATACATTTATAGTGGAGGATGTTCGGATAAAAAATAACAAAAACAATAAACTTCATTAAAGTATCATCTTTTATATGGATTCATGAATGATTTATTACTTAGTATGGCCTTAATTTACAAATTGATAGGGGACTGACAGATGGTTATCCCTATCAACATTGTTAAGGGTTCACATTGGGTTCACCATTTTTGTTTCCTAGGTCCATAGAACTTGTGTTCTGGTTAGGAATCACTACATATAGGTGGTTTAGAATAGATTTAATTATGAAACTGGAAACATCCCATATTTATTTTTCCAAAAGGGACATGATTTCAAAAAGATGGAATTTATTTAGATTAATCATACGATACTTAAGAACATGCATCAGTCAAGAGGATTGGAGGTCGGACACATCAAACCCTTTTTGTGGGAATTATTTTCTACTATAAGACTCTCTTATAGATTTATGATATATTCATCAATACTAATGAAATCACATTGTATAACATATGTCTACATTTTATTTTTCAATAAATTATTATCTTGTGTGTTTATTTGAATCATTCATACGTATTTGAGGATCTAAATTAATGGAGACATCCATATGTTCTCTAGTTTCTCCATCAATTGAATCCTCTCATCTACTATTTAGAATTTTTTTCACCACTGTTATAACAATACTTGTTTTTAAGCCACACTGTAGGGAACTCTAAATTTTTTTGTCATCCTAGGAGAAGATGGTTTTTTATGTTGGGATCATACCCATAAATGGGATACATATGTATCCTTGTTAATGGAATCAAAAATATCATACTTCAGTGCAGTATACTGGGAAACATCATACCTTTTAATGTCATGTGATAAGGACAAAGCCATATAGTTTATTATCATGTGGTAAGGACATCCAATCGAATGGTTCTTAATGTAGGATTGTTGTCTGACATATGCCTATGTTCCCAAAGGATCATGGAAATCATATAGGTTTCCATGTTGGATTGGAAACTGTTGGGAATATATACTTGGAAGAACATGGTTGATTGGATGTGTTGAATTTGAATCTCAAATAGTCTTTCTACATATCCCATTTGGATGGTAATTGAAGCCCACATAGTTCGGTGAGTCTCATTGGATAGTATAATAATTTGGGAGAAATGAGATTGGGATTACTTCATGAAAATGATGACTTTTATGGAAGAAATGAGATGGAGATCATGGTATAGGAATGCTTCCAACATATCAAAATTATGGTGGGAATCAAAGATCCCATTTTTTGTTCAAGGGATTTCGGGGGATTAATTCAGGGCTAACTCATAAAGAGGATTCCCATATTATGTAAAATAGTGTTGGATTAGTGAAGTGGATATTCAGTGATCTCAGGCCCCAATAAAGGCTTCCTACATATCATAATTATAGTTGGGATTAGAGTTGCCATAGCTCATTCGTTTAGGATATTGTGCGGATGTTGTGATCATCCTGAATCTCTATGACCATGTGAGTCATTCCTAGTGTGATAGATAAGAGGATGCAAAATGTTCAGTAAAGCTTCCCACACTTTTCCTTCTCCACTAGTGGAGGAGGACATGCCTACGATGACGATGGTTGAAGTGGCAGAGGTGGTTAGGGAAGAGGGTGAGGTGATGAGACATCACTCTATTCTCATTACATTTTCCAAGTGTCCAATTTAAGAAAAGTTTGAAGGTATTATAAGTATATGGGAGAAATAAATCAACCTCCTACTTTAATGGTTAGGGGATTACACTAGGATAGATTCCCTAAGATAGGTCTTGGTGGGGTAGGGAGACTTCTCATTTTCTCAAATGGAAAAGCATGTTTGACCTGTACCTTCCCTAATATAGACCTGAGGTTCTAGGTTCTAGAGGAGAAAAAAAGAGGATAGAACAAAAACCCTAAACCTCCAAACTGAGAACCTCCCAACACCATTCCTAGGAGAAAGGTCCATGTTACTATATATATATATATATGATCCCATAGACAATTCATGAATCCAAACCCCATTGCGAAAAAATGTGTGAAACCAATGAATGTGAATATGTAGACCCAAATAAGAGACACACTAATGTGACTTTCCCAATGGTTTGATGAGTCAGGACGTTTTGGTGGGGGTTTAAACATAATCCCTTTTAGAAAAAGGTGTCAATGAATAAAAATTCGTTCCATGAATGGCTTTGAAGAAGATTTGATGGCTTGTAGACATAAGAGATTATGTGAATCAAAGAAGGGAACCCAAGTAAGTATCTAGTGTTCAATAATGGGTGCACAAGTCGACTTGAGAGACATGATGTTAACTAATGTGATGAACAACATAGATGTTAATACATGGGAGATACATAACTAAAGCCTTTAGAAATATTTGCAGGTAATACTAGAAGTGGGGTGCTAATATACCTCTGAGATGAATGAGTGGCGCATGAACGTTACCAATTTAGGGTGGTCGGGAGCTTTAGGCATGCAGGTGTTATGGATTTCAAACACTAATGAGACTCATCTCCCTTGATCTTCTTTCAATTCCTTCACTCTTGGTGTTAAATAACTACCATAACGGTTTTGAAAGACTTGAGTGAAGCACATGGGTGACCGATGTAGCAATTAGGGTTCATAGAAATTTGTCTATCCAAATGAAGGAACCAGGGGTCTATTTGTTGGAAAATAAGTGACCTTGGCATAAATGTTGGTGAGGTGTATAAATGGGTTGCATGCTAGAACTGGGTGCAAAAGTACATTGGGCGCCGACAGCTCCCCACCTTGACTTGAGCGGTCTAATTTTCATTCCTTTGAAAATATTTATTTTTATCATGTGCTTTCCCTATTTTTTATAATGAATTTCCATTTTTCACGTTTAGAATCTATGATGGAATATTGTGTCAACAACATGGTTTATGCAAGATCCAAAAAAAGTGTAGCTTAAACATTTTTTCCTCTAAAAATCTTGTTTTTTCTTCTATGTGGTCCTTACTCGGGATTTCCCTTCCTTGAAGGTTAGAGAACCTCATCTAGGAATTTATGAATCAATTTGGAGAACTTCCTTTCCAATTTCATACCCAATTCTCATGGTAAGTGTCATTCTTCACTGTTCTTGTATTGTTTTCTTTGATCTACATAGATCTATGTCTCCTCTATTCTTGGTTTCTCTAATCTATTCCTGTTATGGGTATATCTATAAAATTGGATTTCAAATAAGTGTAGATTTGGTATTGATCTTTCTAGGAGAATACATATAAGGTTGTTCTTTCTGAGAATCCACCCGGTTTCTAGAGTATTCTTCTTCCATTGTTAGGTTTCAAGAAAACCATTAAGGTAGGTGGCTTCACTCTAGACTCCAGTGGATAAAAATGTTTTTAATACTTTAAAATTGATTTTCATGTGATAAATTTATCATGAATTGAATGTTTATGAATTTTTTGAAAACTTCTTTAGTTATGTTTTGGTAAATTTCGGAAATCTAGAATATTTGGTGTTTTGAAAAATGTGCAATTGTTCTTGTTTTTTATGTATGGATTTCAAAATAGGGATTTTCATGAACTATGGAAGAACAATTAGATTAGATGTTTTAATGAAAAGGGAATTTTTAAGGAAATGAAGTCATTGTTTGGAAATTTTTTAGTTCATTGGTTTTCAATAAAATAACAATTTTATTGAAATGGTGTGGATTGGTTTATTTGAATGCTTTTGATACTATCGGTGTGTGAGATAATATTTCATTTCTGGGGAAAGGATGGAATTTGACCTAGTGCTCACTGCCAAATTACAAAAGGGGTATGGGATATAATTACCTTGTAAACACTTTGTATATTGATGAGAAACCACTATTGAGTATTTGATCTAGCATAACAATGCATGCATGGTTGGTAGTATGGATATGTCGACTAGTTTTAGAATTTTAATATAATAATGAGAAATAATTTTATTTATTTATTTATTTATTTTTCTCAAAAAATAACTTATTGAAAAATTAGTTTCAATTTTATCTATTTACATTGGGTTACAAATTTTTTGGAAGATGTATATATTTAGTTACAAATGGTTTTCTGAAATTTTTTTAAATAAACTATTTTATATAAATAATTCAAACTCTTATATACTAGTGGAGTTAGTAGGGAATTCAATGGGTAAGGCCTACCTTGTTTTATACTCACCTACTTCTGGATAGTTTTGTGGTTTTGTAGATTCTATCTTCCAGGATAGGGGCACAGTTATCATATCAAATGTTTTTAGAACCACATCATGATACAAGGGCTGTTTGGTGATCTTGGAGCATATAAATCTGGAAAAATCTTGTCTTACGGTCTTCTTCGAGTCTTTCGTTGTTTTTTTATGTTCACATTTATTTGTTCTTCGTATCATGTTGTAGAACACATTAGTGTGGTTTTGAAATAAATTAATTTGTATTTTTTTCATTCATTTATTCACGCATCATATGGTGAGTTGTTTGGTAATGGTTTTTTGATTTGATTTTTTATCATAATGGGTAAGCCATCCACCACTTCAATTTGAAACCCTTTGACATTTATTGCCAGCATTTAGTGTCTTGGGGATGCCACATATGGAAAATTAATGAATCATTCTACTCACAATCCAATGATAATTAGCAGTTCATTACAAATGGTATCAACTTGTTTGGTCCATGACTAAGAAGTACTTTTTAGTTTCTTGGTCGTGGTGTTGAATTTTTTCATGTCAATTCCATGGTTTGTGATGTAATAATGGAGTAGGATTGTCGGTACATGAAATTTTTAGCATTATAATACATAACTATCCGTTTTTTAACTTCATGTTACACGGGAGTTGGGTACGTAATTGTTTTCGAGAAAATTATAGGATTTTGGAATCCCATTTCCATGGGATTAGAAAATGAGATGAGAATGAATTGAATTATGGAGGAATGACTATCCACTAGGATTAAATAATTCATTTGGATAAATTATTTATGATTATGTTCAAGTTGCAACTTTTTGGAAAATGAAAATTTTTGATTTTAAAAGAATGGTTATAAAAAAGAATGATATATGTATTTTGAAAATGGTTTGATTTTAAAAAGTGAAAAAGATGATTTTTTATAAAATTGATGAATTGGGAAATGGTTTTTATTAGAAAACATTCTTTTTGATAGTTGATATGATAGAATTTGAAAAGAAAATCCAATCATTTTATAGGGAGTGTGACATACCGAGTCTGTTATTGATTGGAAAATGGAGCCCGAAAGGTGTCATTGATTCCAACCAGAAGAAGTTACGAATAATGTTGTTTTCACCTAAAAAAATGTGAATCAGGATCTGGTCAAAGTATAATCCATGAATTTCTAGCTGTGGTTATGGAGAACTGGAGGGATGATCCATGACAAGTTGATCATTACATTCAGTTCGTAAAGTAGACTCAACCCATCTACCATAGTGATTCAAAACCTAAAAAGGAAAATGTGTGGATTACTAGGATGAATCAAATATCTAATTTCATATTCACACCATCAGATCATATATTCATGATTTCCACATACATGCATGGGGACCCATCATGACAATGGAGGGAACTTGTTCTGTATGATAAAGAAGATCAAGACCTTACATGGGTGGATTTTGAGGAATTTTTTACGAAATAATTATACCCTCATACATTCAATATCTATAGTACAAAAAAATTCATTATGTTGATGTATAAGGATGTCACATTCACGAAATATACAGCTCAATTCATGAATTTAGAGGGCTTCATACCAGAAGTTATGACAAGTGATTCCTTGATGTCACACATCGTTAAGGACTAAGGAATGAAATTCAATTGAAGATTGTGGTGCTCTACATTACAGACTATACTGAGTTATTGAACAGAATGAATGTGGATGAGCGAGACATATCAAAAGATATGGGTGGAGGAATGATGATGATCCCTATAAAAAATGGTTGAAACTTGAAAGCTGGGAGAAAGCAATGGATGCACACACATTTCTAGTGCGGGAGAAAGAATCATAATTAGACAGATGAATTAGTAAACATTCATCTATTTCAAGAGAGCTAATATGTGTGCAACCAATGTTGTTCCTTTGAAAAAATGAATCTAAAATGTAAAAACACACAAATATCGTGCCATAATTAAAAAAATGGGAATCATTAAGAACATTAGTTATAGTGATTTGAGGTTGGGTGCTCAAGACATATCTCAGGTGTTGCAACCGTTTTATGATTTGATAGGGTTAGGAATATAGAACCGTACTCATCAATATAGAAAAGCATGCAATGGAGATTTTTCAGAATACAATGCCAAAATTATAAAGGAAATCACAACATGGGAATAAAGAGTTTAGTGCAGTGACGTAGAAATTTTATGGAGATAAGAAGTAGATTTTTGATGATTATGATGGAAAGACTATAGTAATAAGAATGTTTAATTTGAATTTTACCTTTTTAGAAAAAAAAATTGATTCTAGTGCATCTTACTCATTCGTTTCTTCTCATGCTGTTGACCATCAATGTTTAAAATAAGTAATGATGCCTTTTGTATGAAAACTACAATCTCCTCTCAGAAAAAAGGGAATTTGAAGCCCTTTTATGTAGAGAATATAATATAGATATTGATAGAGCTAGTATCAAATGGAAATTCTCGATGTTGGGGATGGACGAATATTATATAATTATAGGTATGAATTGGTAGAAAATGTGCAAGTCTTACATTAACTTGTATAGTAAAACTGTTAGTTTCACAATTGAGGATGGTGTCAAGAAAATATTCATAGTATAGAAGGTTGTGATGGTATGCGAAACATGCTTGTTGGCACCAGTAGTGGGAATAATCCCTTATAAGTTGAAAGCATTGACATTTGAATCAATGGAAGAGATTAAGGAAGATATTTTTCTATTATTTTGGGATCCATTTCCATATGTCTTTCTACGGAACATCTTATGCTTACAACCTATAAGGGAAGTGGGGTATATGATTGATCTCTATTAAGAGACCATTCATATTTACCATCCATCTAATGGGATGAAACCAATAGAGTAATGGTAATTTAAATTGTAGTTGACGGAGATAGAAAAGAAGGGTTTCATTCACATAAACATGTCTTTGTGGGAAGCAACACTTTTTTCCTCAAGGATGAGGATGGAACTCATCAGTTGGGAACATCGTATGATCAAAAATGTAAAAATAAAAAACATGTATCTAGTTACATGCATTGATGACGTGTTTGATAAATTTCATGGAGCCCAGTGGTTATGCAAAACTGATTTATAATAAAGAAATTACCAATTGCATGTTTGGAAAGATGTTATTATGAAGATAACCATCAGAAGTAGATATGTTTTCTATAATTATTTATTCATTCCTTTTATTCTAACGAATGAACCAGTGGTCTTATTGACTTTGATTATTCAGATATTTATATGATACCTAGATTCCATTTCTATGGTGTTTTTGGATGAAATTTTTGTTTATTCATAGACAAGGGGTGACCATGGGTAGCATAAGGAAACCATGTTTTGAATCTTGAGAGATAAAAATATTATGCCAAATAATCAATGTGCGATTTTTGGATACAAGAGGTATGCATTTTATCCATTTGTTTGCTGAAAAATATTATTTAGTGGATCCTAAAAATATAGATATTGTCATGCCATTGAAGCCACTAAAGAATGTATTTGAGATATAATGTTTTAATGGTCTAACGGACTACTACCAACACTTTGTGAATGAATTCTATCGACTAGCCTCACCCATTAAAGATCTGAAAAAGAATAATGCTCCGTTCATATATATTGAAGAATGCCATAATTATTTTCCATAGAAGAAATTTCATCTTACATTGGAACCTATCTTGATTTTTCTAGAATTAGTATTAGTAAATGAGGTGTACTGTGATACTTTGAGATCTCTGTAGGTATGTGTTCTGTTTCCAGGGGAACATGCAGTTCCTTATGGTTCTAGGGAGTTGAATGTGAATGAGAATAATTAAACAAAAATTGATTTGGAGTTAACTATGCTCATCCATGCTTTGATGAAATGAATTAATTATACATGTGGTGATAAATTTACTATTTTTAAGGACCACGTAAAAATTGAAACACATTTTCTCATAGTGGGATTTTAATCTGAGGAAAATGAAATTGATGGAGTATCACCAACTATTTTACATTGAAATAATGTATATAGTATGTAAAGTAAATACAGCAGAAGACACATTATGCATAATGTCATATGATCCATTGAAAAAATACGACTCAGATGAGTGGTAGTTGATGTCGATCATAGTCAATATGAATGTGGAATGTGAAGATTGATGTGATTTTGTGGTTTTATTCTAGTTTCAGTGGTTCATAAATTGGTAAATATGGTTAAAGAAGGAAAAACGTCAATTGTTGAAAGCTTATTATTGAGTTCAAATATCAATGGTGGGGAGACCATTGGGGATGGAAACTATATGAGAGTTTAGTTTGGTGGTTTAGAAATAATATGGATGTACCTCTAGATTTTCAATAACAACATCTTCATGTTTACCAACATTCTAGATGGTCTATACATCTAAGAATACAAAAGATGGGTATGGAATTGAAGGATCATTTTTGGTGGCATGACATGAAATGGAAGGTGGTTGAGTGCATCTAACAGTGCTTAACCTGTCAGCAAGTTAAAGAAAATCACTAGATACCAGTGGTATTTTTGTTGTCTTTACATTTTCAAGTTTGGAAATGGCAGCAGATAACAATGGATTTTGTTATAGGTCTCCCAAGAATAGAATGAAAACAATATTCCATATGGATGACATTGGACTAGTTAAAAAAATCATTTTATTTAATCCTTATTAGTGAAACTGATACAATTGAGGATCTATAAAAAATATATATCCTTGAAATGTTAAGGATACATTAAATACCTATTTTGATCATGTTAGACAGATATCTGAGGTTTACCTATTGTTACTGAAAATCCTAATAAAATTCCCTTGGAACCCATTTAACTATGAGTAAAGTCAATCATCCTAAGACCAATGGAATATCCAAATATATGATACAAAAATTATAATACATGATGTGGGATTTTATAATGTATTTTCGTTTCTCTTGATAAGATAATATACCCTTAGTGGATTTGTCATATAATAATAGCTACCAGGCGGCAATACATATAGATCTGAATGAAGCATTGTATGGGAATCCCTGTAGTTCTCCACTATACTCAGTGAAAATAGGGGAAGATTCAGTAGTTGGGCATAGTCTTGTCTATAAAACAAAGTTGAAGATTCAGTTGAACAGAAAGGGGATGGAGATTGATCTAAGTCATCAAAAATCATATGCACATTACATCGATGACTGTTGTGAATTCTCGTGAGTGATGATGTTTTATTGGCGATATCTCTAAGGCAAAGACATCAACATTTCAGGAAGAATGACATGTTAACTCCTATGTACATTGTATCTTTCAAGATACTGTAAAGGGTTCACGAGGTGGCATACCAGTTGGCATTTCTATGAAGGTTCAGTTCGGTGCACAATGTGTTTTCACTTATATCAGCAAAAAAGTATCAAACTGATCCTAACCATGAGATCATATGGGATAAAATTAACCTTGAGTCGGATGCTTCATTGGTATATATTCCATGGTTGAATGGGGTTAGGAAAGATAATTTCTTTCAAAAAAATAATCAGTCTCATGTGGTTTATATGGAAACATGGTATGATTTCGGAAGTGACTTGGGAACATTAGAAGGAAATGAAAGGGCAATGGCTGGAACACTTTCAGTATGAGGATGGTTTTCTACTTTTTGGGGATGGAGAAAACAATCGTGGGGATAATATTTTACCCCTGGATTCTATTATTTAACCCTTACATAATGATTTATAGGGTTATAAATTGTAAGGATGTAGGATGGTAGAGTTAGGTGAATATTAAATAAATTTTTTGGGGATAAATTTGATACCCACAGTTTGTCTATACCATGTAGTTATAACAAGAACAACCATTCGCATTATTAGGTTTGAGGTTGAGATATTTGACATGGTGTGTGCACAGTTTTGTAGACTATGTGAGGTCATGTGAGGGTCTGTAAAGGTGTTATCTAGCACACAGTTAGTGTATGGTTTTTCAAACCGTCCACATTATTAACGTGAGATCCAAAAGGTGAATATAAAAATATTTTCATCAAGAATACTCGTTTTTTCTCCTAATCAACACTAACATGGTATTTCTCTTCCTTGATGGCTAGAGAACTTCTACCAAGCATTTTGGATTCTATCTGAAGCCTTCCCTTGGTGTTTTCCAACCTAATTCTCGTGGTAAGTGTTGTTATTTACTATTATTGTCACATATTCTTAGATCTATACAGATCTACTTGTATTATCTTATTTTTTTATTAGATATATGCATGTGATGGGTCGATCTATGAATATGGATGCCAAATATGTTCAAATTCGGTCTTGATCATTCTAGGATAAGTTATCTGAGACGTTTTTTTGTCGATAATCAACCCGATTTCTAGAGATTTCTTTATCTGTTGTCGTTTTTCATCAAAATAATCAAGATAGGTGGCTTCAATCACAAATCCTATTATATGAAATTTTCATAATACTTTAAAATTGATTTCATTGTGATAAATTGATCCTGAATTTTTTGTTTATGAATTGATGAAAACCTTATTTTGTGATGGTTTGGTAAACTGTGGAAATTTGTAAAATAGGTTGTTTTGAATCAAGTGGTTTTGTTCTTGGTTTTAAAATATGGATTTTAAAATTTGGATTAGCTGGAATTGTGGCCCATGGATTTTATTATAATTTGTCAATAAAAGGCTATTTTTTGCTGAAAGAGAATAGTTGTTTTGAAATTGGTTTGTCCTTTGATTTTTAATAAAAGTTTTGTTTTATAGAAATGGGTTGAATAGATTTATTGGAATGGTTTTGGGAATATTTTTGTGTGATTTCATTTTGAATTTATATGGATTTTTTTAAATATAAAATTTTTCTATTTTCAAAATTACATATGGAACATTTGTTATAATTACATTTGAATGACTTGGTAGATCAACGAGAAACAACTCATGAGTATGGAACTGTCATAATGAAGCATGCATGGTTGGTAGCATGGATATGTGGAATGACATGGGTATACCAAAGGAATATATAGAAATTATTTTAATGAGTTTTTACTTATTTTTATAAAAAATAGCTTAGGAAAAAATTGGGTTCAATTCGACATGTTTACTTTTGGTTACAAATGAGTTTGGAACATAATTATATTTAGTTAAAATAGTTTTGGGAAATTATTTTCTATGAACTATTTCATATAAATGATTCTAAATCTTCTTTCCTAGTACCATGACTAGGGAAGTCATTGTGGAAAGCCTAATAAATTTTATACTCACATCTCCTTTGGCACTTTGGTGTTTTGTTGATGCTATCTTCGGGGAATGGGAAAAACGTGATGTATCACCCATTTTTAGCTCCACATCTAGATATGTGGTTTGTTTGGTGATCTTAGATCAGGGAGCTCGGGGATAATTGATTCTTATAGTCTTCATGGTGTGTTTTGTTTTTTATACTATATTTAATTTGATAGTTTCATTGTCTTCCTCTTTGGTATATTTTAGTGTGGCTTTGAAATAAATTATGTGGTTTTGTTGACTTCTATTTATTCATGAATCATATAGTGTGTTTTTTTGGATACAGTTTGTTGGGTTAATGGATTTTTTCATAAATGGAAAACCATCCCCCACCTGTATTAGAAATCCTTCAGCATTTATTTATAACCTTTGGTATCTTAGGGATGTCACCCAGTGTAATTAAATGACTCATTGTACTCTCAATCCAATGAGAATTAACGAGTCATTACAAATATCTCACCATTAAATATTTATTTCTTACGTTATTTATAATGTTTTTGATAAAAAATATTTCCTTTCAAATAATATTTTACATTTATTAATTATACTTATAACCAATACACCATAAATACTTGAAAAATATATAATAATTGTTTTTCAAAAAAAAATATTGATTTTAATAATAAAATATTTAAAAATTTACATGAAAGTAAAAGTATTCAATTTTAAATAAATAAATATTTACAAAAATTTTACCAAAACAGTTTAATATAAATTACCTGGTAAATTACCACATTACATTAATAAAAATAACTTCAATCTATATTAGTGGGCCCATAATATACCATGGAATAGATAGAAGAATCACACCATAGATCGATTCTATAAAATCATCCCAAGACTTTGAATTTATAATCATTTGGATGAAAAAAACTATGATCTATCATTAAAATTTAGTAGGGATTTATGTTCTTAAACACAATCTTGTAGACTATATATTTATTATTTAGTGGTGAGACTTGTACAAATTTACCCTAGAACTATGGAGAAATAACAAGATCCCCTAGGTGACTCTTAGGTTTAGAGGTCATGTTCTTTATTAATAGACATAGACCATGTTCCCTATTGGAAGTACCCATATAGCTCACAATCTATGTGTATTATAAAAATATGGGTTATAGGAAATGGAAAATAGAGTGGAATGTTATCCAAGGCAATTGACTTGATCAAAAGATAAATATTACCATTACATTATTAACACCTTTTATATTGATTAGAATTTAAAATAAAGTAATTTCATCATATGAGGTATTATCTAAAAATTATTCAATATTATTAACACTTATCTATTTTAAGAACCTACCATAGTAATTTTTTACAATCTATCATAAACATTGTCCCCTAATCATCCATATTTATGATTTCACAACCATTAAAAGATAAATATATTAGAATTTAGATTAGATATTAGGCCAGGTAATATTCCTATTAATATAATATATTTCCAATACATACCATAATAAATCATCTATTAATAAATCCCACTAATAAAAGAGTCAATAATCTCATTTTATCTCAATATTAAACCATCCCTTTTTCTGCACTAAAATATCACGGTCAAAACACAATATATTATTTCAAATTTCATTATAATAACCCCTTAGTAAAAAATTATTAATAATTCATCATAATTTAATAGTCCTCCCCCAATTAAATCATTAATTAATGTTAATTTAATCATATTAATTTAATTAACAACACTTAATGTTATATTAAAATAATAAAATTTGAAAGTGTTATTTAATTTTCAAAAAATAATCTATCCTAATTTATAATCTATAATCCCAAAAAATATCCATTTTGAAATACTATTAAAAATTAATCTAATTTAATATAAACGAAAAACATAAATCCCATGTAAATTATTACAACTTCACTAGTATATTAACCAAAAATATATTAATAATTCTGAATTGTTATCCTTGTCGTTCAAGTTAAATGAAAGAAATCGAATTAGATGTCTTTGTGCTACATCAATATTATTTCACCCCCTAAAATATTTTATCATCTAACAATAAATTACTCATATCACATTAATACCAAATTTTATACAAAAAAATATTATAAAATTAATATCCCAAATGTAACCAATTTAATCCATGTATATTCTTTTTGTTGGGATAAATATATTTCCACTGAATAGACACCACCAAAACCCAATTTATAAATAAATATGTAATCATGAGGATAATCATAAAGTAAAAAACCAATCTCATCTTCCACATATTTTTATATATTTTTGAAAAAATATATCAAATAATTTAATGACAAAAAATATTTATAATGTTATCATTAATTTTATTAACACATAAAACATTATCAATAAATAAAGTCAGTAATATTTATAAATCATTGTAAGTTCAATAAAAAGTCAATAGGGTGTGAATTCCTTATACTATGGGGAATAACATCCCATTCTGGTATTAATATTTTTATTCATATATAATTCAATAAAATTTTATAAAACAAAAAATGAATTGAATCATTTTAAAATTAGAAAACAACTTCTCTTTTCAGATTACCAATTAAAAGAATAGGTTCATGGATACTAATTTTTTTAAATAAAAAAAAATTATCAAACAGTATTAATGGTATTATAACCCACTAATGGTTATTCAATGCCTCTTGTAACAGTATTTTAATTATATTAAATTATTTACCACAGAATTATTTTTTTATTGTCCAAATTAACCAATATATTAATCATTACTAGGAAAAAATATATATCAATTTTTAAAATGATTCAATCCAATTACTAAAAGTATCATGTATATTAAACAACATAGACAAAACATCATGTATTTAAATTGATCACGTTATATCTCTAATACAAGGTTAATATGATCAATATTATATAAATTTGACCCCTAATATAATATAATATCATCAATTAAAATAAATCATATTTCTCATATATATATATATACACATAGAATATCTAATATATTAACTTTATAAATTCAACTAGCTTATTTTTCTATCTGAATGGCGCTACCATAAATATAAAATATATTTAATAATTTTATCTTTTAATATTTATGATGTCCATTTCTTGGACCCTCCTATAATGAATCATACTTCCCATGTAAATCTCAAAAGACTATCTAACAACTGAAAAATGCGTGAATAAATAATTAATTTCCCTAAAATGGTATATGAGTTTTTCTAAATGTCAAAATACAAAAACTGATGGAAAATGAAATGTTATTATCAATATATATATAGAAAAATAATATTTTCTCTCAGGGTGATGGTGTAAAAAGATTATATTCACTATATAAATGATTTTCCTCCTAATAGATTAAAATAATAAAATGAAAAAATTGATTTAAGACCAATGTTATCAAATATTTTAATATATACAACAACAATTTGAAATCTATAGACTACAATTTTTTTAGATATAAATATATTTTTAAAAAATATGAAAACACTAAAATCAATTTAGTATATTATCTACCCCAATCATTTTCATAAAAATATATAATATCATCTAAATATTGATTGGATAAAATAACCCCATGTGATGCTATTATCTTGTAGATACCATATTATATTCATATAGACCTCTACATATCACTCTATAAAAAAATCATTATCCTTGTATAAATCCAAATATAATATTCATTATTTAGATTAGATCCACTTATGAATGGCCATTCCATGATATGATTTTACAACCAAGGAAAAGGTTAATTACAATATAATGACTTTGAATATGTATAATTAAGTAAAATAATCAATGAATCCTATAATTATAAATAAAAAACCAGAAAAAAATATAATATATAAAATAAAATTTCATTAATATATGATATAATATTAGAATATTGCATTTAATAAAAATATTAAACATCTATTGGCACTTTTTCCTACTACTGATTAATTTTTTATACCTAATACTCATTACTTATCACCATAATTCCTACTAATTTAATTATAATCATCATTCCATAATCATTATAGTTGAATGAAGTTAATATTCATCCGTATTATATGATATTTCAAAATTGAAATTTTAAAAAACCAATACATCTTATACAGTTATGGTTGTTGTTGTATAATGTTTAACAAGTAATGGGGTTGGTAAAAGTATCATGAAATTTTTTTATCATCCATTGTATCTCATGATATAATATAAATATCAATTTTTTCTTTTCATATAAACCATATTAATTAAGCACTAATTAATTATATATAACAAATGGTTATCAATTGATAACATAAATAGACATTGAAAACTACAACAAAAATTTCATTATAAAATAACAACATCCTAGAAAAAAAATACTAGACTCCAAATCATATATCTCCCCAAAATGTGTCACCAATATAGTCTTTTTTGATGTTAAAAAAACATTTCTAGATACTACATTATATTTTCGCCTTTCTTAGTAGCCACATAGTTTGTTCCCAAATACCATGTAGATAGATAATAATTAATCCCATATTGTGGTGACAATATAAAGTTTATCAATTGTAATATCCCATGCATTGTAATGTTTAGAATATATATCACTACGAACATTAAAGGCATAGTAAAATTATTATCACTAAATTCTCAATAATTTATGAATATCAAAATTTTAAAATTTATTTGATTGAGTGTTACCAAAAAGTGTTATCTCTTTGGTTAGTGTTTGAATATAGTTTTCTTTTATATTGAATTATTATCAAATTCCATTAAAAAATTACACAACACCATGGTTCCCCTATGTAATTTTTTAATAAATAAATATGATAATTTCACTCTTTATAAACCATAATAAACACTATTTTTATTTATCTATGTAGGTGATCATTCATCTATTCAAATAAACTACATAACATCTCAAAATAAAATTTTATAATTTTTTAGATATGTATTCTAGGACTTATATGTCATATATATCCCAATCCCCATTAAATATCTATAATCCATGTGTAAATTTCCAATTAATTTTCCACATTTAGCATTGATCATTTAAAATTACTTGATAATGATATGATATTATGAATAATATATTTCTTTAAAATCATTCATATATATAAATATATGAAATCACATATAATTAAATCTCCTTTTCTACTATATGATAACGTGAATTATATAATTGTGACATTGTAAAATATGGGGATATATGAAAATAACTAATACGTAGTGAATTTACAATTTTAGAATATTCTATTATATATTTTACTTTTTCTAGTTATATAATATTTTATTCTTTATATTTATTATATTGGTGAAGTTTGTAAAAATTTAAAATTTTAGTCTTTGAATTATTTTTTGGATATTATTTATAATCATGTTTATTTTGTTTTAGTTATCATAATTTCACATTAATAATTATTTTTATTGAATTTTTAATGATTCTATTTCTAAATAAAAATATCAAAAAAATTGATTTAATTTAATTATATTAATTTATTTTAATAAATTATATTTTCTTAGAATGTAATTATTGATGAATAATTGAGAAACATTGTACACTTTATGTCATATTATCAATATATTAACATAATTATAAATAAAAAATATTATGATAGAGATAATGAGAAGTGATAGTGGTAATCATTTGTCACATTTGATATAATTCTAACAAATATTTGATTACATGTCAATGTAAGAAGTATCTATCATTATCATTGAATAAAAAGGATACCAATATATTATAAATTGAATCGAACATATCAATAAACTGTATTTATAAGATTCATCACCAATATGGGTTACATTATCCTTATTATGACTAAGAAAACCGGGTATTAAATAAATAAATTAATATGATAAAATGTATTAAAATAATATTCCGAAAGGTATCATACATGAAAGATGTTATATTATTCTAACTAAACCTATTGTAAAATTATGTTTTTTCAATGTTTCCTATATATGATTATAGTTTGTTATTATTATAAAAACATTATTTAGGGTTTAATTTTATTATATTTTACATCATGGATACATTAATGTTAAGAATTATTAAAATATGAAACATATTGTAATGTGTGATAAGTCATGATTTCATTTTATTTTTCATCCATAATGTATTGAATCATTATATAATTCCAATGAATTATTAAGAGCATTGTGTTTAAAATATTTTCATTCCCTTATTATAAATGATGCAACCATATTCTAATCTAAATAAACCCATTAAAAATTCAAATATAAAATAGTAATAAAAAAGGATACTAGTATATATCATTACTAACCATAAATATCTATATCCAAATTTATTTTACCAATTATTTATGGATGTACTATAAATCTAATAACAGTAATTTTCAATGAAAATATGTCTATAAAATACCACATTTTAGATTCTAGGGAGCACATTATTATTTTATCCCTATACACACAATTTCATGACAAGGCCATTAGAAAATATGATTCATTGGAAATTATAACGAATTAAGAAATGAAACATCATACGCCAGACTAGTGTACGTGTTTTACATTTGTTTTATCACCATGTATACATCCTCATCTTGAATATTATTAGATCCATTTACCCTTAACACAATAACCTCTTAATAATTTTATATATTTAATAATTACATAAAGTTTTATTATCCATGCTAGTTCCCCTCTATTATCTATTCTATGTATCTTCTGATTAATTAATAACTATCCTGTAATTTTTTTAATTATTCCCTCTACATAAATTTTGAAACTTCTATATCACAATTTAGTTCCTCTTTTTTTTCAAAATAATCAATCATACAATATTTAAATTTGTAACACCCCAACATATTTATAGAGGAACAACAGGTCATGTACAATATATGAAACACAACACTATAATTTAACAAAAATATATAAATTCAATAACTATTATATATTTATTTTAAAATAAAATCAATCTTATTTTTAGCTTATGATGTACACAATACCAATGTTTAAACACAACATGGTACTATATTAGAATATTATAATCTAATTATGACTATTGGAAGACAGATGTGAAATTGGAATATATTAATAAGAATAAATAAATTATGTAACATTTTTTAGTAACATATATATTAAATTAAATGTTAATTTATTTATTAGAAATAAAATAATTATTTCTTAAAAGAGAAAGAAATTGTTTGTTAAAATCATTATTTTTCAAATAGGTGGATCAATAAATTTTCATTTTACATAATTTTAAGTTATTTATTTACAAATTTTATAGACATTAATCGAATAAATAAATTTTTTTTATGAATCTAAATATCAAAATTATCATTTTGCTAATTTTTTAGAATTTTTATAGAAGATTTATTTTTTGGAGGAATAGTAAAAAAATTAAATTTTATTGTTGAATTCATCTATTTTGTTCAAATTATTTAAAAAGATAAATTATATTTTAAATTTATGTTAATTTAAAATTATATAAAATATTTTATAATTTAATTAATATATGTCCTTTTAATTAATTTAATAGTGAATAATGATATAAAAAAATTTAAAATTTAGAATGTTTTCTTTGGATAAACCATTTTGTTGACACTTATTCATACTTAATTTTATGTAATATTATACCTGATATGGGATTTGATATTTTTAAAATAGATTACCTATATTTAAATATATTAATTTATTGTATTTAAAAACATCAAATTAATTTTTGATCAAAAAGAATGGTAAAAATATTAAAATTTATTTATTAATGTTAATGTAAAACCAATATAACTGGGGTTTAACATAAGAGATTCAGATAAAAAATGACCAAAAAATTCGATATTTCTTATTGAATGGTAATATTTTGACCTTATTTCATCCCACGATATATAACGTTATACATTAGTTCCTTTATTTTTGTGAAAAATATTGTCGGAAATCCTTTTTTTAATTCAAAATTTTCCCTCTCCAAAACATATAAAAGGACACCTCCAACCCTCTCTTATTCAAACATATAAAAAACTTATATGAATAAGTGAACAGATAACATATTTAATTTCATTACCTATTCCTATAATCCTTTTATTGTCATAAATAAATCCTATGATATATTTTTTGGTGGACACCAAAAGATATTGTCTCAAGAAGAGGCAGTGTCATTTACTGATCATTAGATTTTACTTTTTTCCTCCTCCTTCTCAAAATCATATTAAAATATAATGATACAATAAAATTAGTGTATAAAATATAATGATATTTTTATGTTATTTTTATTACCCAAAACTATTTCCTCTTACTATAAAAGGGAATCAAATATTTTAATCGGGTGATTGATGTACTACTGCCTCATAAAAAATCAAAATTCATTTTCCTTCACTAATTCTAGATGCTTGAAATAATGATGTGTAAAATTATTATATTATCTATTTATTATATAATTATACATATGTAATTATAATAAAATATATACCTTCTTAATTTCCACTCCCTAGCGAATATGAAATTGTCACTCGTGTGCATAATAGACTACTACCTCCCGAAGCGATGTGTGTCAATTCTCAATAACTATTTGAAAGGAAGATAAAAGTGGATAAAATTAAATAGTTTATTATATATATAAATATATTTTATTTATTATTTATTATATATATTAAATATTCAATCCACTTAGTTAAAATTTTATACATTAAAGACCTGAAAATATCCCTTGTTTGTATATATGACCAACCATCTTCTTAAAACGATGTGATTAATTATTCAGGTTAAGAATTAAATAATGTTTGTAAATACACATATAATGGAAAAAATTATATTTATTATATAGACCATGACTTTTCATACATTACGATTACATCATTATAAATAAAAAATAATAATAGTTTTATACATCGTGGATACAACAGTTTAGTGTCTTGGGAAAACTAGGCCCAAACATTACATTTACAAGACCAAGCACAGACATTTATTTAATTCCTTATTCTCTAGAATCTTATTAGCTCTTGGTCCCTCCTTAGTACAAGTAGTCACCTGAAGATATTCATAAAAAGGGGTGAGATAAAATCACAATAAGAGGGTAAATAAGAACAATATAACAATGGGTGAGAAAAATAATAACATAGGCAAAGCATTATGAACATGAGAGGAGTCATTAATAAAATACTTGAAATGTGAAAATTCATAAAATGAAAGACCATATCCAGTAGTTAACTACCACACATTGTTGTGAAGAATACTATCATCGTGTTCACACGTCATTTCCCTTTTACTCATGATATATATTAATTTACTCAATGCATTAAATTGCAGTATAATTCTCGGTGAACCCATCACATAAAAACATTCTTATTGCACAATATAATTTCAGGTGCACCCGTCAAGTCATAATATTTCCATTATAATTCATGCCACATTGAATATATGTCAAAATTAAACATAAAATGACCCACGGAATGAAATGGGTTTCACATAAGAAATCATAAATTCATAAAATTTTGTCTCTATAATAATGTGGGATTATAATTCTTGACATTGAACCACTATCCCTAAGTGAAGAGTGAAAGAATATTCAAGAAGTAAAAAGGGATTGATTATTTGAACAAAGTGTTCTTTTTGAAAATATTTGGTTCATCATAAAATCAATTAGAGAACATTTATATCCTATAAAAGGTCAATATAATTAATAATAAAAAAAATTTTTGGAGTACCCATACTGAACATCGATTGGAAGAGGGAGAACCTGATGAAAGAAAGTTGGGTTCAAGAATTTCCCATTCCCATGTATCTGAATGCTTTCTTCATTTTAATTTATATTATAATGACATTATATTCATTTATTAAAAGTTAAATTACATTTAATACAGTTATATGTTTTAATATGGTTTCATTATGTTCTTTTATGGTATTTTGAATCAGTTATAGATCATAAATTCATTGTTCAAAAGTGATAATTTTCATAGCTTTTATGTACAGTTCACTTGTATTAATGATCGAATGTTCCTTTTAAATTTGGTTGATCATATAAAATTCTTAATATATATAATTTTTCAAATACTAGAAGTACAAATAATCTTATAATGATTTTTTATGTACCATGATGATGAATCATTAGATAAAATTTAATGATGATCATTTTTGGTTAATTTGGGTGTTTTTTGATCACAATGAATTAGTTATATTTTATTACTTATTATCATGTAATTTGGTTTGTTCCAGAAATAAAATGGGATAAAACATACAATTTAGAATCTTGTTTTAGAATTTTTATTATTTTATTGGTATCCTTTAATTATTTTAAGGAAAAATGAATTCTATCGCCCATGATTTAGGTATATTAACACATTATGGACAATAATTTCATTTTATTAAAATAGAGAGGGAGGGAGGAGTAAAATGAATAATCGTAAATTATCATGATATTATACCATTATATCAATAATACTATAGTTTTCATGATATTTGGATAAGATAATTTGAGGATAAGTGAAGAAGAGAAAAGAAATTTTAATGGAAAAAAGAAAGAAAAGAGGGAGGAATTACCTCCTGAATCCTCCTCTTAAGATGATCCATAATGAATCCGGGATCGGTCTTTTGATGAGACCATAAAATCTCAGACATGGGTGTGGGGATAAGGAATATGTTTTGATAAGATTTTAGACATGTATTGAAGCTTGATAGGTGTGAGTAAATGAGGCTATGAATGGTATTATTTATATTGGAGGGGAGAGGGGTTTTTTCAATATAAAATTCATTAATTTAATAATTCTCGAATAGAAAAGTAATAGTGAGTCTTTCATGACTAATTATAGTAATTTTATCATTCGAAAATGGACAAATTGTCATTACCTTAGCATAACATCATATATTACTCTATAACTAGTGAACTTAGCTTATTTTTTAAATTATTGTATTTCACTATTCATAAAAAATTCATGTCTTTCAAAAAAATCCCAAAAATTCAACTTATAAATTTTTCAACAAGTAGAATCCAAAAATGAAATATTTTTTTTAAAAATTATATTATAAATATGATGAAATTATTTTTTAATTTAAATCGTAATTTACATGAAAAATACAGTTTTATAAAATTTATTGACTTATTCCAAAACATAGGTATATCATGATTTCAAAGAAAAAATATATATATATATATACTATCATAGGTGAGTTTACTATTCATTATAGTATCATTAATATTCATAAGGGTAAGTCACTATTCAACACAAAATATGCTTTCTCTATCGGACTCAAAACATCTTACTGATCTTAATCGTGTATGGCATATTTTTAAAATTAAAAACATAGAAGTGAAGAAATTATGTTTAATGGTCACATACTATTTAGTATTCTGATATTCCATTGTTCTGAATTATGTGATTATACTATATAGAATAATTTTAAGAAGGGATTTCCATTGAAGAAACCTCGTGTCATTACATTCTTCCCCAATTATAAAATTTCATCCCTGAAATTTCATTTTACATAATAAAGTGTTGGTACTTCTCCTTCATCTCCTCCTCTGTTTCCCATGTTTATTTTTCAAACATATGGTTCCCCCACAACTATTTTACAACGTTCTTTTTTGGGTTGGGTGAAATATTATTTGTATAGTCTATAATCATCACTGGATTCTCCTCATAAGAGAAATCATATTCTTGTTGTACCACCTCTGAGTTCAGTACATGTGATTGGACTGGTATGTACGTTCTCATGAGTGATACATGAAACACATCATGAACATGGGCCAAATTTGGTGGAAGTGAAAGTTGATAGGCCATGACACTTATGGGGTCAATGATCTCAAAGGGGACGATGTACCTTGGGCTTTTCATCCCTTTCATTCCAAACCGCATGACTCTATACCATGGTGATATTCGAAAGAAGACATTACCTCCATTGTCAAACTCCAAGTCCCTTCGACAGTTGTCTGTGTATCTCATATGCCGACTCTTTGAAGATTTGATTTGTTTCTAGATGACTTGAACCTTCTCTATCATCTCATTCATGACATATGGTCCATGTAAATTTCATTCTGCAACATAATCCTTATAGGATGGTGTTCTACGTAGATTTCCATATAGAGCATCATATAGATCCATCTGAATACTCGAGGAGATTCTATAGTTGTATGAGAACTCAACCAATGGGAGATGCTGATCACATCCACCTTTGAATTCTAGAGAGCATACTCTTAGAATGTATTCATATGTTTGAATATTCTGTTTATATTCTCTATGAGTTTGGTTCTTATAGGCCATGCTAAAATATAATTTAGTTATCAAATAATGTTGAATACTTCACCAGAATTTAGATGTGAACCTTAGATCATGGTCAAATACAATTCATAGTGGAACACTATGAATTCTAACCACTTTTTTCACATACATCATTGCAATCTATTCAAGCAAGAGGTCTTCTTGAATAGTGATAAAATGGGAAGACTTGGTGATTCAGTCAACCACAACCAATATAAAATTATTTCACATTGACATCTTCGGGAGACCCATGAAAAAGTCCATAGTAACATTCTCCATTTTCCACATTGGTATTGGAAATGGCTGCATCATCCCATAGGTCTTTTGTCTATCTGATTTAACATGTTGTCATACCATGAAACTTGATATATATTCTTCAATATCCTTTTTCATGTTATCCCACTAGATGTGTTCTTGGAGATCATGATATATATTGGTAATCCTAGGATTTATGGAGAATGTTGAGCTATGTACATTTTCCATTATCTCCTTATTTATCCCTGGAGATGAAGGAACACAAATCCGCATTCCAAAGCAAATCACATCATCGTCAGTGATATGGAACGTGTAAAGATTCCCTTCATTTACTATATTCACTTTCTTTTGTAACTCCAAATCATCCTTTTATGCCTTCTTAATTATCTATTGGATTTATGGTTTCACAGTCATTTGGACTTGGTAGTGTGTATCCCTTTACCATATGATTTCCAAATCCATCCATTGCATAAACAATAAGATAGGGTATTTCTAAATCTGTATCATGGATAGAGTATAAGGTTATTTTCTTTCTAGTGCACTATATACATTATTCAACATTCCCGGAAGATAGTGAATAGATCAATCGTAATCCTTGATTAGTTCTAACAATCTACATTGAATTACGTTGATATCCTTTATTTTTAATATTTACTTTATGCTCATGTGGTCATTGTCAATGTCACACTTCTCACCATAAATGTAGTGCCTCTATATTTACAACTAAAAAATCATGGTTACAATCTCTAGATCATGTATCAGGTAGTAATTCTCATGGATCTTACAATACCAAGAATCATTGCCAAGGACACAATGATTTCTCATCTGTACACAACCAAATCATTTTTTAAAACATTGTTGTATATCACAACACATTTTCCACTTTTTTGGTAATATGAGTACATGAGAAGCTACTAGCCTTCTCTTTATCTCCTTGAAGCATTCCTCATATTCTTCCGTACATAAAACCTTTAACCCTTTCCTTGTTAACATAGTTAGACAACATGATAATTGTGAGAAATGTCTCACAAAATTTCAGCAGTACCCAGCTAATTCAAACAAAATTATATATTTCTATGACACTAGTGGGTATGACCCATTCTCTAATTGCCATTGTTTTTTAAGGGTCTAATTAAATTCCCTCACTTGTGATCACATGTACTAATAACGTGACTTGCTTCATCCAAAGGAACATTTTATGAACTTGGCATACAAATTTTACTTTCTCAATGTTGCCAACAAAATTCTTAAATGATCTTTGTGTTCCTCCTAGATCATGGAGTAGACGAGAATATCATCAATAGAAACTAGAAAAACATTTTCTCAAGGCAATTCTTGAAGACTCTATTCTTCAAGTACTTGAATATTTTTGGGGAATTTGTAAGACCAAAGGTCATCACCAAGAACCCCTAGTGCCCAAAGATTTTATGGAAGGTGGTCTTTTAAATATCATCCTTCTCTACCTTCAGCTGATGATATCTTGGACAATGATCCAGCTTTTAGAAGTATTAATCTCCTCTTAACTGATCAAATGATTCCTTAATCCTTGGAAGGGGATAACGTTTCTTTATGGTGATCTTGTTGAGATCCTAATAATCCATACACAACCACATTGTTCTATCCTTTTTCTTTACAAAGAGCACTGGTGCACCCTAGTTGATGCACTAGGGAGTATGAACCATTTATCCAGAAGCTATTTTAGCTACTTATTTAACTCCACCAGTTTGATAGGAGCCATACTATATGGACACATTGAGATATAGGTGGCTTCGGATAAGAGTGCTATTAAGAACTATACATCATGATCTGATGGAATTTTGAGTAACTCTTCATGAAATATGTCATTGTATTCACCCATGATGGGAATTTTTGCAAGGTTGGCAATTTAATTTGACTCAACCATTTAGGAGAGTCATGATTCTTTATAGGGAATCAACACCCACACCAGTGATGGATTTTTCAATAGAGATTCATGATCTTCCTTTAATTTTTAGAAAATCATGGGATGGTTCAGAATATGAAATGATATATCCTATTCCCATTAGATGATATGTGTTCTATATAATTAGAGACAATCCATTCTCATTATATCATTGAATTAAATCAAGGGATGTAATACACGATTCGATGGAAAAATCATCCCACATACCCCAACAAGAGAAGAATCAAACACTTGGGTTGAAAATATTTCACCACATTGTCTTTTTATAGATATCATTACATCAAGGTTTTGGGGTATCTATTCTATAGTTCAAGAAGACTTTCATGATATAATGGAATGCATAAAATTATAGTGAAATAAGCCTTCTTTCATTCATGAGTGAATAGTATGTGTACCTTATACAACGTCATTTTTATCTATTCTTCTGTAGTAGTAATTCCATAATCCTTCCCTTGTTCCTTTGGATTTGGTGGTTTCTGATGCTTATTACCCATGAGGAATCGAGGTTTAGTTCACTAGTGTGCATAGTTATTTTTCTCCCTACTATTGTAGCATTGAACCATGGGTGGTTCTCTCATTTATTTCACCATATTCTCCTTCCTTCTCAAGTATTTTCCACACTCTTGAGAATTGTGTTCTTCTTTCCCACACATTATGAATATTACCATCCCCTTGAAGTAGTTATCATGATGCAAATGCCCACATTTTTGGAATCTGGGCTATTGAGTTTTCTTTCCTACCATTATTATTAGATCCACCATCTTAAAACTCCATCTTTCTCTTCATATCACAATATCTATGGTACCATTATCAAAACTCAATCTACACATTGAGTTCACATCAAACCACTTCTTAATAACTCCTAATGTCTTGAATTTGAAGGTTAATTCTACAGTGTGGCTTTAATCAACTAATGAATCTATCAATTTGGATATCATTGTTGATAACAAAACCCTAAGCGTACCTTTCAATCCTTGGAATCTTCTTTTCGTAGGTCCTAATAGATTCTCCATTCCTTTTTGTGAGATCTTTGTATTATCTCTCTATCTTTCTGTGAAGCATTCATGGTAAATATGTATTATGAAACAAGATCTTAATGTCTTTACATTCCATCTCTTCAATTTCATCTCTTGGATTTTTGTTCTAAATAAAATCCCACCGTTGATTGACCTCTCCATCTTGACAATAAATGGACTGTTTCACCTTCTCCATCTTAGAACTATGAAGCATATAAAAGATCTTCTCCATGGACTTGACCCATTTTTCCACAACTAGTATATCGAAAGATCCACTAAATATCGATGGTCATTTCTACATAAAACATTCGATAGCTAGTTTCTCCATCTTTTTTGAAGGTTGAAGTTCCCCGTTATACTATTTATCATTCATAAACTAAGATAGCTGGTTATGAATCGCCACGATGTTTTGAGCTTCACCTCTCACAAAATATAGGACGTTATTCGGGAAATCGGTGCATTATTACTCGCAAAAATTGTTGGCATTATTTCTCCCAGTTCCTACCATTTCTAAAATAGAAATTTTTTGAACAAAACATAACTCACCAAGTCATGATTAAATAAAGTATTCATTTATACAATTTTAAATAAAGTAATAACATATGGGATCCCTATATTATGTTTCATGTGTGCATTTTTTACTTAGTCCCATTCAAGTGGTTTTCTCTAGGTTTCAATAATCATAATTCCAAAATTATCTAAACATTGTCTTTGATACCAAATACATTGACACAACCTTTTCTTACATTAATATTACATCATTATAAAGATAAAATGAATAATATTATTACATGTCGAGGATCCAAAGGATTAGTGTCTTGGGAAAATTAAGACACAACATAACAATAGCAATAGAAATATTAAATATTTATTTAATTTCGTCTTATCTAGCTTCTTATTCTATCTTGGCCTCTCCTTATAACAAGTAGTCACCTGAGGATATATTTCAAAAAGGGGTGAGAAAAATCCCAAAAAGTGGGTAGATAAGAACAATATAATAATGGGTGATCATAATAATAATATAGGAAAAGCATCATGAACATTAGAGGAGTCATTAATAAAAGACAAGAAATATGGAAGTGCATAAAATGAAATATCATGTCTTCTGGTTTACTACCACACATAGTTTTGAATAGTTCTAGGACCATGTTCACACATAATTTCCATTTTACTAATGATATTCATCACCGTAACTAATTAATTGGCGAACTTTATAATTCCTGGTGCACTCGTCACATTCAAACATTCATATTGAACTATATTATTCTGGGTGCTCCAGTCACATCATAATATTTACATTATCAGGCATGCAACAATGAAAATATGTCAAACTTGGACATAAAATAAAAAATGGAAAGAAAAAGGTTTCACATAATAAATCATAAATTCATAAGAATTTTTCTCCAAAATAAAATGGTAATATCATTAATGACATAGAACCGTTATCCAGGAGTTAAGAGTGAAATAACATTCAAAAAGTAAAAAGGGTGTGCTTATTTGAAGGAAGTTTACTTTTGTAAAACATTAGGTTTTTCACAATATCAATTAGAGAAAATGAATATCCTAGAAAATGGTATGATGATAATGAAAAAACAAATTATGGAGTACACATACCAAACATGGATTGAACGATGGAGAACCTGAAGAAAGAAAGGTTGGTTCAAGAACTTCCACTTATGTTATTTCAAAAAGCATTATTCAAGTTAATGTCATGTATGATGGAATTATATTAATTAATTATAAATTACAGAAAATTTTATACATGAATTTTGATTAATATGGTTTCATTATGTTCTTTTATGATCATTTTGATGACTTTTGGAACATAATTTCATTGTTTGGGAGTGTTAATTTTCATAGATTTTATGAACAGTCCACTAGTATTCATGATCAGATGTTCATTTGAAATGGGGATAAAAATAAAGAATTGTTAATATATATTTTTAGTGAAATAATAGAGATATATATGATCTTATCAAGAATTATATTATATATCATGAGGGCGAATAATTAGATAAACATTAATGATGATCATTTTTGGTTAATTTGGGTGGTTTTTTATCATAATGAACTTGTATTATCTTATTACCTACTGAAATTTTAATAATTTAGTTACATAACATAAAGGGGATAATACTTACACATTAAAATATATTTTTACCCATTTTATTTTTTTTATCGGAAGCCTTGAAAGATTTTTTTTGAAAAAGGAAGTGCATCGCCCCTGATTTAGGTAAATTGACTCATCATGGACAACAATTTCATTTTAATAACAAAGAGAGGGAGGGAGGAGTATAATTTTTAATATTCCAATAACATGATATCATTACAGCTTATCAAGCATAATAGAGTTTTCATGAAATGTAGATATGTGATGTTGAGGATAAGAGAAGAAATGAAATGAAATTTGAAAGGAATATGAAAGAAAATGGAAAGAAAAATTACCTCTCGAATCCTCCTTTTGAGATCCTCATTAAGGATGCTAGGCGTGGTATTTTGATGAGTCCAGAATCTCATTGATGTGGGGTAGGGTCTAGGAATATTTTTTGGTATGTGATTAGAAAAGGCTTGAATCTTGAGAGGTGTGAGAAAAGGTGGGTGTGAAGGGTGATATTTATGGTAAAAGGAAGAGGAAATTTCTCAATATAATTTTCATTATTTTATTCTTTATCTTAAAAAAAAGTAGTAGTGAGAATTCCATGACTAAATAATATAATTTTATAATGTGAATCCAAAGAAATTGATCTTTCATCTACATAACATCTTACATGACTCTATAATTAGTGTAGTTAGTTTATTTTTTAAATTATGATATTTCACTATTCGTAAAAAATTCACATATTTCATAAAAATCCCAAAAATTCACCCCAAATATTTGTGGACATGTAAAATCAAAATGATAATTCAATTATTCAAAAATAATTTTGAAAATATGAAGAATTAATTTTTTTTTATTAAATTTATAATTTAATTAAAAACATTGTATTTATAACATTTATTTACTAATTGAGAAACATTGGTACATAATTCTTTCAAAAAAATCCTATATATATATATACTATCATAGGATCTATTAATATTAATAAGGCGATATCATTATTCATAAGGGTAACATTAATATTCATAAGGGTAAGTAACAATTCTCCAAGAAAATAGGTTTTTCCTATCAGACTCCAAACATCTTACTGATCGCTACCGTGTACGTCCAATTTTTGAAATTCAGAACATAGAATTGGAAAAATTAGGTTTAATTGTCACAGATAATTTAGTATCATGATATTTAATTTTAATTCTTAATGTGATTTTACTATAGGGAATAATTATGATAAGGTAATTCTATTGATAAATCATTAGTTTGTTACATTGATAACATTAATATAATTAAGGAATTGATTTATCTATGATTGATGTTTATGATACATAACATTCATGTCAAAATATGTACATGAAAACATGAAAATTAACACGTGATATAATAATGATACTGAAATATTATTAATTAATGAGTAATAATATGATATAAAAGTATCATATTTGATATTATAAATAGTAATATTATTATGTTATAAATTAATAACATGTTTAGTATCCCAATACCAGATATTATTAAATACTCAACAAAATGGAAGACTAAGGTAAGGGGTTTCCTAAATCAATTTCCATTCATTGAGTCACATGACTCCTTTATTTATTATACTATGTCCTAATAATTTGGTAAATGAATATTTATTACATTTTTACTTATTAAATGTTTTTTTAGGATCTATAATTTTTAAATATAACTACAACATTAATTAACACACAAATAAATGATATGAATTTTGTAGCGGTTTAATCTCAGTGATCCATATTTAGGAAACATGTTCTTTTATTTGCAAAATTTCATTTTATTGGTGTATATAATGACTCATTATAATATATATCAAGAATCCTTAATAAATATTGTGATTTTAAGTTACAATTAATCTAATTCACTCTACGAATGTTATGATTTAGAATTTAAAAAAATGTTAAGTGTTTATATTTTAATATCTTTTCAATTTGGATTTTATTATGATTGAATTTACATTGAACGAAATTAGATGATCATTGTCTATTATACCCCTATCATTTTCATCCACTGTAATTATTTATGAATTTTCCAGTAATTTCACTATTTTCTTCACTTTTGTAATTAAAATCACTGAGAAAATGATTTTAAGAAAATATTAAATAAATTTTCCCTATTCAAAAATCAATCCTCTTGTAAGTTAATGTTTTCAAAAAAATATTTCAGAAATTTTTTACAATTAATTTTAAAACATTTTTATAATTAATTTTTTTTATTTTAATAACAATATTACTATCAGTTTCAAAAAAATGTACTTTTTGAAATTTCATAAAATTTTTGGTTGGATAAATTTTTAATATATTCATTAGAATATAAATTTTTCACCATAATGACTTGTGAGTGATTAAATGAATAAAATTTAATATTAAAATGATATTTTTTTTAAATTATCGATTTCAGATTGTTTTATATTATAAATAATGTTTTTGTCAAAACTAAATGTATATTTTCCTCAAGAATAATTTAAATTGTTATTTGAAAATAAATTTAAATATAATAAGACATCATTTTATGTAAGTCTAAGTGAAATTCTTATTTTTATTATGATTTTTTATAATTTAGTTTTATCATGTACAAAAATATTTTCCTTTTTGGACTGATTTAAAATTATCGATTTATGTTCCTCAAAATTTCCCCTAGTTTATTTTCCCTTCCAATGACAGGGTAATACATTCCTTATTATCATTTATCAAATTTAATCACAATGAAATTTTGTTCAAATTGGGTAATGTATCAATGTCACAATATGCCATGTTTGGGATTTGGGAGTGAACTTAATCCATTATGATTATATGTCAACCATGTCTTGTTAACATAGAAGTTTTATATTACATATTATTATATCATTTTTTGTATTCCTAAAACTTTTCCAATGATTTTATGATAATTTGATACCATTTTATTTATGTTATGCTTCCATGAGATTACTCATGTTACTTATCTTGTTTGAAATAATGTTACACATTAGACATATATGATTATTTTATTTATATAGTTCATTCCATTAATAGTATTTCTACTCCACGAAATTATTTATATATTCTCTATGTTATGCTGTGAAGATGTAGGAGGTCGAATAGAATTTAGGATCTTATTATTGGATTTAAAATACAGATTCTATGTTCTTTTATAAATATTTTCTTCCAAAGACACTATGACTTTATGATTATTAAGTTGTATTTATAGATATTGATGTTTAAGAATCATATAATAATAATTATAAAAGTATTGGTCAAAATAAAATCACATATCATATGTTTCAAGACCACGTATATAAAAATGAAAAAAACTATGAAATTCATAGCTTGATCTCAAAATCCTTAATTGCGTGTCAAAAACCAGGAAGAAATATTTTTTGTTAATATTTTTTCATGTGAAATTTTTTATAAAATATTCATATATATTAGTTTTGTCCAAAATTATATACATTAATGTAAACATTTTATTATATCTTTGTTGTTGACACATATATATTGTTGTGATGTTTTATTCTAATATATGCAATTGCTATATGTTTCTCCCATCAATAAAATGCTTATAACAATGTAAAAACCTGAGAATGATTCCATATTTTGAATAAATCATATGTCAATATATTTATATGAATCCTTCATAATCCATTTCAAATATTTATTCATAAAATAATAATATTATACTTCAATAAGAGATATATCATGATTTATTAAACAACTAAAAATTAATTACACTCACACATGAACAACTATAATTACATGAAATGAAATATTAACCATATTATATCTAGAGATTAGTCAAACAAGATTCATAAAAAAATAAAAGAATAATAATTGTGGTTTGAGAAATCATTAATGATTTATTGAACAATGTTATTTTTTTCTTCTCATTCTCTATATAAAAAATTATTTTATTTTCCAAAATATTTCTTAATACTATTATTATCCCCACGCTATCATCTATGACATAGTTTTTTTTTCATTCTTCGTTAATTGTTTAACATTTTTAAATATACCATCGATATTCTTAAAAATTATGTTATAGTCCGATGTTTAATGTGAGACCAATTGATCATAAACATTACCCTTTTAAAACATAACCATTTAATATTATCTATTAATTAATAAAAGATAAAAAATTCAACAATTTTTATGTGTGTGAAATTACAATATTAATTAAAAAATTTCCTATTATTAAAAATATTTATTTATCAGTACTTATAATCCTTTATAACTAAACATAATAGAAAATATCATTAATAATTCAATTTCATTGATGAATATATGGTTTATTGAAAACCAGTAAGATTACACTTTGTTATTGTATAGAAAAAACATTATTCCATTTTATGACATGATACTAGCATTACTAGCATGGTGTTTATAATAAATGTCCCATTCGATTATAAATCTTTCTTACATCATGTCTCTTATTTTTAAAAATATACTCTATCTAAACAGTTCATTTCAAACCCTTTTTCTATATAAAATGTGGCACAGTGAAATATTTTTCTACTATTTAATATTAAAATTAATTAAAGACTTTTTAAAATATTTATACATCTATGAAAATAATCATTATGTTATAATACTATACAAATATTATTAAAAAATTGATATGTTAAGAAATATGATGATATGGGAGGAGGGATTTCTACAATACTTTATATGATTTTGGAGGTGGTTGTATGATCATGACCATTATGGATATACCTCAAGGACGTGTTCATGTACTCTTTTACCTTGTATTATTCATGTATTGGTTATGTATACATTTAGGATTTTTTTGGTGAATTTTGATTATTTTGGATTCCAAAGGGTCTATGAATAGTTTCCCCATGGTATGGGAAAAAATTCCAGTTTGGACAAGGAAACCATAAACACTCTTTTGGAGATATCGTCGGTGCTGCACGGTTTGTCCAGACCCTGCAGCCACCCTCACCAAACCGTGAAACCCATGAAATAGGGGATTTGAATGGTTGTTGAATGGTATCGCACACCATGGACCCAATTATGAGAAAACATAAATCCCTACAATTAGTATAATTGGTAAAGAGCATATTTTATAAAAATGTGCACCTTAGCACAAAAATCCATGCGTAGGGGATTTTAATTCCCCAAAAATTTACTTTTTGATTCCTAAACCATAGGTTATTATACCTATATACCCCAACTTTAACCTATATAAATTAATATGTTTTTTGAAGCTCCTACGAGGATTCCAAGGCTCCTATAACCCCATTATTGTCGAATCAAAGATTAAATTGATGTTTCATCATCTCTGTTGGTATATAATATTATATTATTTGAATTCTAATACATCCCTCTCCCATCATCTTGACATTTTTAAGGATGAATTTCTCTATTGGAAATGGGGTTTGTTCTTGATTTTGAATTCTATGTTCTTTTGGGTATTAATTTTAGGCTTTACTCCTGGATCATATACATCAGTGTGGTTTTGATCGTTCTAAATCAATTTTGGGGTTTTTAATAATCGAACGTCTATCAACAACCATAAGTTAGGTGGAATAAATGATAAATCACAAATTATTGTTTATAATTTCATTTATGTGATTGGGATATATCAATTTAAATTTTGGGAAATTTCATTCCAAAATAAAAATATTTGTTTTTTTGATTTTCCCATGTGATAATGAATTTTTTTTATTATGTGACATTGAAATTGGTGAATAATATTATTATTCAATTTAAAAATTAATGTTTTTGAAACTGATAATGAGCCATGGGTTTGTCAATATAATTGAAATTGATATCAACCCTTGAGGAGTGGCGAAATAATTTAAATGATGAATTATAATTTATTCTTGGTTGACAAACAAAATTTTTAAATGGGATGAATAATAAATCATGATAATGTAGGATAAATGGATCGAAATATTAGAACCATGGAATGTAATGATTAAAAACATGTTTTGGGAAATAGACAATAACTCTAATTACCTATAGGGTTCTAGAGTACAACTCTAGGCCCCCAATATATATATGAATACATGTAATCACTATGTTTGAAGATTGGGATTGTAAATTAAAATTCATATATGGTGTCAAACTGCTGCTATAGGCACTCATTATACGAATGAAAAATTGAGATAATTTTGTTATTTAAAACCTATGATGGAATATATTTTGATATACCTATGGGTATGATTCAGTCTCCAAAACATTCTGAAGCAGGTTATGTTGTCAATCTGATCCTAGGATATTTGAGATTAAATAAAAAATAATTTTGTTTGAAAATGATTAGTTTATTATTTAATTATATCCTATATGTGATTTCATACAATTTTTTTAAACATGATGTTATTTTATAATCCCTTGGTATTGGACTACTAATTTGTACAAAAAACTAAATTAGGCTACATGATTGGTAATCATATAGAATTCACGTTTGTGGGACATGACAAGGAAAAGAATCTTGTATTATATAGATTTGATTCGGATAGATCATGGTTGAGGGAACCATACATGATATAGAGACATGATTTGGTGTTTTTGATATCATTATATTAGTTTTTTTATTTGACACACAACACATATATTTCATGTCATATCAATTTAATTTTGTTTGTTTATTTAGTTTTCATATTTTTTTAAATCTTGTCATATTGGTATGTATTGGTTATAATAATATCCAGGTTATTGGTTCTCATCAGTTTTATATTTTTTTATTAATTTTCGTTAATCAACTACTTTTATAAAGTGGGTATATTGGAACCCTCATATCTTTATAATAACCTCACCAATAGTGGGTACGCTTCAGCAAACAGGGATGAACTTTTGTGGACATGTGACCAACCAACTTGAGGGACAGGCATGTGGCACCTGAATCGACACATCAAAAATATATATCGAAGTAGTTTTGTATTATATTAATTTGAAATACAATTTTGTAATGATATATAAGATTCTATTAGGTGTTGGGAGTTGGTTGTTAGATCTTCAATATGAGTAACTAAACTATTTCTGGTGGATAACCTAGGTATCCATGGTGGGAATGTTTTTGTTCCTTTTATTTTTTATTGTTGAATGATATTTAACATCAATTGATTCACTTTTTTTGTGGTGTTATTATATGAGAATGACTTTTCTTCATGGCCTAGTGTGGAATAATATTTGGTTATTCATAAATCAATCAAAAAATTATGGATTTATGGTGACAGAAATTATTTTACACTTGATCAGAAAATTTGTTTTATGTGTTTTTTTAAAAGAAAATGTTTTCCATTGTTTGGGTAATTTTACAAAAAAAATTACTAATTTGAAATTGGAAATTTCAGATGGTCTTAATTTTGGAAATTGAAATGGATGAATTTGTGTGTATTGAGATACAATGTCATATAAAAATTATTTACACCATGTTATTCATAACCTAGTTGATGGATGGATTTGTGTAGTGTTAATGAATTTGTTTTGACCATGTATAGGGGTATTGGGATGAATTTTTATGTCATTATATGAGCTCTTATTCAATAAATTTGTTAATTTTTAGCTATGTAACATAATACCTTGTTTTGGAATTACAGAGATATTCCTCCATGATGAAGATTAATTATAGGATGAAATGATGACATAATGATAAATGTACACCAGTAGTTGATCTGAAGGATCTAATAATTTAGGGTGAGGGAGTCAGATAGAAGTTACAAGAGAATATTTCTCTATTTGTGAAATTTTTGGAATGATACCAAGTGCTGGATGCGTAGAATATTCAAAGCATATCATGTGTGTTTTAGTTGAAAACCCCTCCAGAATTCTCCTTAGTGGATAGTCCCATGGTATCATACATCTTTATTGACTTTATCAAGATGATCTATGATAATTTATAGACTCTATCTAAGATGGGAGTCGATCACATAACATATATGATACATTGTCAAGTGAATAATGGGTTAAAATCCAAGATATGGACGGAAATATAGAGAATATGATGTTGAATGAGTTCTAGGAGATATTCTTTGAGAACATTTACCCTGATTCGCTCATGTAAGAGAGATAAACATAGTTTATTTGAATTGAGGGAGTATATCCATGATGGAATATTATAATAACTTTATTAATTTGTGGTTATTTTATTTATATTTTGATGGATGTGAGGATACTGTAGTGATGAGTTTTCAATATGGGATTAAAAGTTAAATAATGTTCTAGTTTTTCATATCGTTATTGAATATTTTCTCATATGTATAGAATAATGATATCATATATTATGGGAATAAAAGGGAAGATTATATTGTAATGAATGTGGTTCCTGATTGATGAACATGAGTTATGTCTTCCGAGAGTATGAATCATCGTTATGAAAACACAAAAAAATGAGATGGAAAAAAATCTATGGCCTAAGGGAAAGTCAGTTACCCAGAATGGTATCGAAATATACTAAAACTATTGCGATAGGTCAGGAAACATTTTCAGATAGTTTGCATAACCACTAGGGTTCATAACGCTTCATGAGGAGGTACTCTGTCATGCACACAAGAAATGTTATCGTATTCCCAAACAAAATAATGAATTATGGTATGTGTGATATAAAAATTATTGAAGAAATATAGTATCATCAATATCATATATAAATATTAAAGTCATCATTAAATCCTTCCATGGGTTGTGGTGATGAAAATATGACGATATTGGTTCATGAGCGTGTAGTCCTCCGTACACATGAACGATGATTTCATAAACTATTTAGAAGTAGAGGTGCTTAGAGATCATTACCATGGCATTAAAAATAATATGTATAATCAAGATACATATAATATTATATAATAATGTTAGAATAATAATTAACAAGGGAAGATAAGTAAATAAAAACGAAACGTTAGTTGATTAACAAAACCTATTATTCTTGTATCTTCCTTGGGTTTGAATTAAAGTCCTTCTTATGATGGTTTTACAACAAAGATAATTATTCTATGATTAGAGAAGGAATTTTTTGAAGGGATTTAGTTTTGGAATTTACAAACCAATAGGGTTTGATGGTTTGAATAAGAGGTGATAGGGTAGCCTTTTATATGCCGTGTAGGGGACATATTTAGAATGTTTGAAATAAATTGATATCTCTAATGTCTTTCATATTTCATAAGGGTCTAATATGGAGAATTATATAAACTAAAAGTTTAATTAAATAAATATTTCTATAAAATAGTTTTTAAATAGGATTGTATGTTATTTTTACATTATATTTTTAGTAAAATCCACTAGAAAAAAGCAATTTTACATTAATTGTAGTAAATAATTTTACTAAATTCATTTTTAATTATAGCTAATTTATTTAAATATAAGATAATATCAATTTATTTTATTCAAAATATGGAATCCATTTTTCTAAATTCCATTATTATAATTAGTGAACATTATTATATAACTAATTCTACAGACACGGAAAAAGATCGACTTTTTAATGAGAAAAATTAAAATTTTTACAATGGTTTTATATTAAAATTAGGAATAGTACTGATTCAAATGAACGATATTGTATTAATTTCATTATAAGTGATCTAATTTCCCTTTCAAAAGAATTTCAAATACTATTTACCTAAATAAATAAATTAAATAAAAAGGGATTTTTTAGTTAAATTTCAATATTTTTCACTATTCATCAAAAACATTAAACGTTCATAAAAATATAGAAAAATTAACTATAATATATTTATTAAATTATTATTTCCAAATTTTATATAATTTCAGTAATTATAATTTCTAAATCTACTATTTTTTTAATGATTTTTTTTCAAAGGTGAAATTTTTTTTAAATGAAAATAGTTTTAAAAATAAAATTGGATTTATTCTTATCACATTCTTAGAAAACAGAAAAGATGAATGTTAAATATTTTAATGAATATAAAATATGTAAATTTATTTAAAATAATTATCCAAAATCTTGTTTCTTATTTTATTGAGGTATAACACATTTTTTCGTAAAATATTTCAGAAAAATATTTCCATTAATTTCAAATAATTTTTATTTCCATTTCTAATTAGATGGTTTCCAAAAAAAATCATTATATATACCTAAAAACCATATTTACAATATTTATATAATTTTATTTGTATGTTTTATTCCAATGGATAGATGATAACTATCATATTTAGAACAAATATTATAAGTCTATGTCATGTTTTGTTCAAATATATAGTTTCATGAAAAAAAATCTAAAATTAGTTTTTAATGTAATTAAAAATATAAAAAAGAGTAAATTCATTTGAAAAATATTCCCAAAATCTCATTGTGTAACATTATTTTCCATTAAAGTGATTTGTTCACTCAAAAGTCATCTCTTTCATTAGAGGTTTATCTGTTGAGAAAATTTCTTCATAGAAACCCACATCATAAAAATAAATAATAAAATTATATTTAAAAAGAGAATGTTAGAAAAAAAATGATTACATATTGAAAATCATAACTAAGTTTTCAAATATGAGAAAACATGTAGTAAATGATTATTTTGACATGGATGAAATGTGTAAATTCTTATAAACAATGTGAAATATTACTAATCATAAGAACATGGGTGATCCATAGAATATAAACAACCGAAAAAACATAAACAAAAGAGGTATGAAATAAGTTATTGATTCCTAAAAAAAATTATAACATGAATTTGGTTTCTTGATAAATTTCATAATACTGAGTAATTTTCATGAGAAGATATATTTCATTTATTTCATTCTATTTTATAAGAATAATCTCATCTATCGGTTCTCCCTTGTTCAATATCCACATTAGCACTTACTCGATGAAATAAAGATAATTTTTTGGTGCCTAAAGTATGAAAACAAATCATAAGGTTAATATAATATATTTATAAGTAAGTATGGGTATATTTAGTTATCGTCAAAAAAAAATATTTTTACATGTTATCCCATATCCATAAATCATTATATGTTGAAGTAATATATTAATCTCTAAAACATTAACCAGTGTTAAACATAAAAAAATCCATTAATATTTAACCATATAACCATTTTAAAATATAAAACATATAAATATTTAACTTATTTTTTAAAAATAAACTTAACATTAATCGCCCAAAAATAATTAATTTCACATTTGTTTATCTCATTTCAATCATGTGAATAATGTCATCACATATTATCTTCATACATGGTAATAATCTAAATTAATATAGAAACTCAAGGAAAAAATTGACTTTTCCTCATTTTATGAATAAAAAAACATATTATTTAATATATTCCATATATCAAATAAAATTTCCATCTCCATAAATAATAACAAAATAAACGTTGTTATAAAATCTTATTTGGAGGTCATCAATTCTATCTAATTTAATTTATCTGTATCAACCATCTATTCATCCCAACATCATTATCACAACATATCGAACATATTAATGGTTATATTTCCCTTAATCACGTTTTTACAAGAATCTGAAAATACCCTTAAATAATATTTCTTGGTCACCATCGCCATTCAAAATATTCCTTCAAATATATAATGATATACTAATATTGAACCATTATATAATATTTCACAATACATATGCCAGAATCTGTTATTCAAAATATATATATACATAATTTATTCCACATAAATTATTGACATTTAATATGTCCTTAGAATAAAATCTAATTTTTCAGTTAGGGATCTGAGTAGGGTAATAAACATGCTCCCTATGCATAATAAATTGAACTCATTGAATTTTTTCTACTCTATTAACTTCTTCTCTATATAGATAACATCTTCCCATTCATTCTAGATATTCTTCCGTGTTATTCTCCCATCCTTCATTACATTTAAAAAGTAAAATATTATTTCCTCAATCTTAATTAACACAAAACATTCATAATATTTCACAATCCTATTATTTAAAGCTTTTGGAATCACACTGATTTTCTCATTATTAGTCATAAATCCTGAGAAACAATTAAATAGAATGTCACTATCTATTTCTCTAGTCATCATCCACGTTGTTTTCTCACAATCATGAAATTTTCCATCATATTCAGTGTTCAAATGATTCCTTATTCTTCCTTCATAGTATTATAACAAATTAGAATAGATTGAGAAAAGATATTCATAATGGAAAACCAATGAATCCAGAAAATCACTTATAGGATATCATAATATTGACAACATCTTTTATATTAATTTCACTGAGATTTATACTAGTCCATTAAATGTAATCATAATTTTCCACCGTTCATGAAGATTTATACATATTTGTAGAATTTATAAATCATATCACACGAGAGTTTCAATAATAGATTTCATCAAGAAAGGTTTTCATGCACCAATTCCCAATTGATTGTAGCTCAAAATCTTGTTTTTTAGGTTTTTTCGCATTAGGTAAATATATTCTAGTAACTCATAAATTAGTAGTATCCATACATGGGTTTAATTGGATTTGAAGAACCTTCTATATCCTTTAACAAATATCCATGACATTTTCCCATACTTTGGTCAAACATTATTCTTAATATTAGCAACATCTACATAAATATAATAATAACTAAACCAAGGGATATCAAAAATGTTTTTATATCCCAGTCTCTAAAGGATAGTAAACCATTCATCTAATAAAAATAGTATGGACCCTGGTTTCCCAGACATGGATATTACATCTTTTTGGATAAATATTTATTAAACTAAAAAAATACACACTTAGGGACTATGACAGTTTTGGGAATTTGGAAACAGGAAACATTATATTCTAATATATTTAATGATATTAAATTTTTTCCACAATGATTTTCCAATTTAGAACTCTTCATAGGAAAACCCTATTTAAAAACATTGATCAAAATCAGTGAAAGGAAAAATAACAAAATGTTAACTCAGAAACATGATAACATTAAATAGCTATTGCCAAATCTGTAATAATATGATTGAATAAAATATGAATTATGTTATGTGATTAGGTTTATAACATATTTTGTTAATACCCAACCATTCATATATAATAAACATGATTTATGGAATAAAACATTATCATTTTCAAAAAAATGGATCATAATATTAAATAATCATTAATCAATCATGAATGATAATCTCATCTCATAAAATAATTGAACTATAATAAATATTGAAAACCATTACATATATTATGGTTAACTACAAATACCATCAATATTGTGGATCAAGGATCATCTCAAGGTTTCTAGTATAGATCCAAACAAACATTTTTCTTATAGTAGAGTTAGTTATATAGGTTTCCCATAGTGTATAAGGTCACACTTGTTTCCCATCATGGATCTGGGGAAACCACTTTCCCGGAGTGGAAAATGGAAGATATATTTCCTATAGCGGATCAATCATATATAATTATTTCCCGTTTTTATGTCAAGTGATATTAATATTTCAAAAATGTATTGGATATTGATATAATTCTCACCCACCACATAATGAAACTAATTCACATATATTATAAAAGAAAATAAAACATTCACAATATCATAACCCCTAAAATGAAATGGGGATCATAAACATCTCATCATAGCATAATGTATAGAAAAGAGACAGGTTCAATAATTATTTAATTATTTCACCAAAGCATAACGTATGAAAATAAGAAGGTATCATAATAATTATTTCACAGAATAACCCATGGAAGAGTGAAGTCTTACAAAATAAACATTCATTCTAAAAAATTCCAATTAATACTAAGAATGGGATATGTAGTTTATATACCCTATAAAGTATATGTAATAATATAAAATGAAATTATTGATGGAAAATTATTTTAAATGATTTCTTTTCACATTTCATAAGGACTGTATATTATATTGGAAAATAATCTTTTAAAACAAACAATTTTTTTAATCATTTTTGTTGAAAATATACAAAAATAATTTTATAGGATTATTTATAATCATATGAAACATACCTTGTGAAAAATATCATTTCCCCTTTGAAAAATGCTTTTTAAAACATTAATCATTTAAAAAAATTAATTTAGAATAATGATCAATACTTATAACGGAATATTTAATTTTTTTAAAAACATTTCTTGATAAAAATATCAATTCCTCATTGGAAATCTTATTTCAAATAGAAAGATATAATTAAAATAGTTTTGATTTAAAAAATATTTGAAATCTTATAAATGAATATTTAAAATAATATAAAACTTATATTTAGAAAAATATTCTTTTCAATTTGGAAGTAACATTTTAAATCTATATTTTTAAAAATTATTTCATTAAAAATAAATATAAAAAATATAATATAATTTTCAAATAAATCACTGGTCAAGGATTTGCGAAATTCCATTCACATTTTACATGTAAAAAGATCATTATATTGATTTTTTTTTAATAAAACCCAATTTGGGATTATTTTGAAAATGACATAATGATTCCAACAAAAACATTTTCAAAAATTCATAAATGTTAAATATTTCAATAATAAATCATTTTTAAAATATAAAAAAATGAAAACATTTTTGGAAAACATAGTTCTAGATGAATAATGATTTCTCAATAAATAGACAAATTAAGAGAAATTTTCTACAAACAATTCTCAATTTTTTTACAAAACATATAGTTTTAAAATGGTAATATTACGATAAAATTTCATTAAAAACAAGAGGAGAATAAATTTCATTTGAAATATTGAGTGGTTAATCATGAGTTTTCAATATTTTTTAATTAATCATAAATAATTTTAATAAATAATGAGATTATAACATAATATCCTAACCACTTTTGTTAACCTTGAATAATAATCCCAATGAATAATTTACATAAAAAAGAAATTAAAATTTCATGAATATAAATAAATTCATGATTATAAATGACATAATGGTTATAAAATATCGATTTTTAAAAGAAAACACTATGTTAAATAGCATACATAATACAACACATCAATTACAAAATGAACAACTAAATATAATTATTTAAATGATATCATGATACAAAATTCATTATAACGGAGAGAATGAATCCTATTAATTGAATTTTAAAAATAAATTTTACAAAATTCAATGAAGTTACTTTTTAGTGACTAATTATTTATAAATTAACATAAAACCTTTATGATATGAAATGTAAATATTTTTCTAAAAACTATTTAAATGCACACATGTGAGATTTATAATAATAAAATTACAAATTAATTTTTATATTAATGAAATGTATATATAATACAATCAATATAATGTATAACATTCTTACTAATTGTTTTCTTGAAATTATATTATAATCATTCTAGTTTTATACTGAAAAATAATATTTTTCTAAAATGCACTTTTACAATATTTTGATGGGGCAGTTGTTTTAAATATTTTTTACACATGAATAAAAATTTATTTTACAAAATTAAATTCTGATTTTACAAATTAATATCAATGATTTTTTGGACGATTACTTTGTATTTTTCATACCAGTTTTATGTTTTTATGAATACTCTAAAAATTGAATTTTAATAGAAAATAGTTTCTTGTAAAAATAAATTTTATTGATAAATTTAATTTTTTATTTGTTTTATATTTTAATTTTGAAAATATTTATAAATACAATTTATTTCATTAGAATCAATTTCACATTGTATTTGGATATAAAAAAATTTCTATCATTTGAACATTTTTGACATTAATAAGATATCTTCATGTTCTATCATTGCGATAAAATTTAAATCAATTTTAGCCAATTATTTGTTTTGGATTTTGAAAAATTGATTCAATAATTGTAAACATCATTTCGAAATTTAGTAAATAGGCCCTTTTTTAATATATAAACAGTAACATCAAATATTTTTTATACTATAATTAAAGGAAAATTTGGTAATTAACGGTGAAAATAATATAATAAATATTAGAAAAATCCCCTAAAACATGATCAAATTTCATTTTAGGTGTAAATTTAGACCAAAACAATTCATGTGATGATTTTATAACCACTTGAATCCACGTGGATGACTTTATGCACATTATATTGTTTTATTTTAATGAAAAGACAAAGATGTCAGACTAATGTTTTAATAACTATAATTTTTTTTTATATATGGTATTTAGAAGTTATCTTCGGATATGAAAAGTAATCCTAAATCACTGAAAATTGTCTATATCATGAAAATATATTTAAAATATTTATTTGAGAAAAATTACTTTAATTGCTGATACAACGATAATGAAGTAATTGTTTAATTAATGGAAATATCAAATATGAAATATTGAAATTACTAAATTAAATATAATTTTATGTATTAAATGTTATAAAATAATTATATAAATTAATTTGGTAATTAACTGATGTGTTATAATTATTGGTTATAGTTTATCTTATTGTTACAATGTTTTTAAAAATTTATGTAATAAATAGTATCAAAATTGACATTGATGATATTTTAAAATAAATAATATTTTTTGAGGATATTATCCATAAAAAAACATATAATTATGTTAATTATTTTAAGAAGGCTTAAAATATTATACATGACTCATTTATGGATCATTTATAATTTAATAGTAACTATATTAACATACTACGAGTAAAAAGATGTGTTGTCACGATAAGAGTTAAAGGGTTTAGTGCAAAATATTACGATTAAAAATTAATAATATAATGTTTACAATAGATTAGATGAATTTAAATATACCCTTGTAAATACTATATTCTAAAAAAATATTTTTAGAGCCATTTTAAAAATAAAATTAATTTATATTAATTTAATATTATGGGAAATTACCAAAGTACCCCTCCCCTCTATTATAAAAGAGAACATCTTGTTATTTTCCATTCACACATAAAAACCTATATAGTTCGAAAATGTTATACCCAAATACCATAAAATATTCCCTACCATATTATTCATCTCTTATTGTATACAGAACACCATATTTAGCGATCTTAATGTGTTACGCAATGAATGATTTTTTTTAAAAAATGTATCATTTTTAATTAAGTTTTTTTTGTATGGACTCGTTTTCCACATCTATAAAATATTATTCAATAATTAATAAATATTAAAAAATAATAATACATATAATGACATGTTATTATGTTAATTTAAGAACAAAATCCATATCCAATTCCATGAAATGAGAAAATAATTAATCGTCCGTCTATATGGCAGACTACCGCCTCGTGAAATGATTCATTTTCCTTCATATCTATCCAGACTAGTTATTATGATGGAATTAATGTATATATATGATATTCAGAAAATATTATTTATTTTAATGATATAATATCTCATTTTTTATCTTACCATTCTATATACAAAAAAATGATAACGTTGTTCATCCACACATGTGAATTATCACATATATGAAGTGATGAGATTTTTTTTTCATCAGTACATCACAATGATGATAAATAAAATTATAATTCAATGATTAATATTATATTAATTATATCATGATAAATACAGAAACAAAAAAATTTACTTACCACCTTTCAATTATTATAGGTAAAAAATTGGATTGTTACTCATGCACACATACAACCAACCATCTCCATGTTCTTATAATTGGATTTTTATTGTTAACCATAATCAGTGATAGAATTTAAAGGAATAATCTATGTATAAAAATTATTATTTTATTTAAATTATTATTCAGTATATTACGTAATATTGGAAACTTTGACAATATACATTTTACCAACGTAATTTTGGACTCAAGTACCAAATATCATAAAAACATTCAAGGTGAATAGAAATATTTAATTAAATCATATATCATGATTATAAGTTATATATTAGTAATTATAAGCTTTTTAATGGTTCTCAATACTATAAATAATTGTGCTATATTTATTATTCAAGATGATAAAGATTTCACGCTACAAGTCAGACTCAATGTAAGGGACTCCATCTAAATTTTATTTCAATGAAGAATATTTTGATATAATGAACCTATTTAATATTCTAAGGTGATTATAATTATCCATTTTCATGTTATATCATTAATATATATATTCTCTTGATATTTAATTTTTTGATAAATGTAACACTTTCTTGTGTCATATTATTCAACAGATTACAATGTTGTAATGGATTACATAACAATATTTATATTCATTGGGTTAAGCTTCTACTTCATTGTCAATTTCTTGCAATTATTAGGTGTGAAAATATTTTTTATTGTATTATTTTGTATATGCTATTATTTATTATTGTTTTGTATAATCCTAATCGATACATTTGATAAATGTTATCATAAATGATATGATCTTCTTATGGGACTCATTAATGAAACAACCCATATTATAAATGTTTTATATGTATTTTTTCAAAACAATATCTAATTATTTTAAATATTTTCATAAATTATTTTATAAATTTAGTTATATATAAATATTTTTTTAAGAAATAATTTTTTTTAAATTCGATATTATGTTCAAAAAGAGATAATTTTTATGGTTTTATTTGAAGGATATTATTTAAAAAAATTATTTTAATGTTTCCCATTTATTTCTTTCTGCAGAGGTCAAAAGATATTTCTCTAATATAAAATGAATGATTGTAATTTACTACATTCATGTCACTTTAATGTTTCAACGAATCCATTACGTTAATAAAATTTAATTTTCAAAGAAAAATTCAATCAATTTTATGTGCATGGTTATTATATTCTGGAAGCTATTTTTATAGTTAACAGATATTATGAAATAATAAAGCCATTATTTAATTGGCATAAAAGAGTTTTTAGTAGTTTTATTGATGAAAAATTCCAGGGAAATTGTTTATCCTGTCTTGATCCCTTCATTATTTCACAAGACATGATGAGTGATCCCCATTATAGATCTCCAATTAATTGGGTACTTTTGTAATGGATGTAGAAAACATGATTAATCCATGTGTAAGGGTGAATGCAATATTGATATTTTAGTGATGTCCCAATGAACCTAAGTAATTTTTCTATGGTTTCTAATGTGTTTTCATGAAAAAGGGTTTTATGGGATTTCATGTTTTTCACATAATTACTGGTTTATTTTCTTTATTTCCATTACTGATCTTTTTTAGACTCATCTCTAGATTTATATTTTCATTCACTGGGAATAAGTAAGTGTGTGGACAATAATAATTTTAAGAAAATTACATTGAATATTTTTCATAAAAAGATATCTGGTATTATTTTTTAATGGTTTCCTTTGGTGAAACTATTGATACTATGTATTAGTGTCCACCTATAATGTATGGGTTTAAATAATAAGAATTTTTTTGTTCTCTAAATTTCATATTGAAAATGATCCTCAAATGTGAATTCATGTTCAAAAACCCTAGAATATGTAATGTTCAAGGTTGGTTTCTTATAGTTTGTATCAAAGGAAAATTTATAAAACCTTTGAGATTATTATTTTTCATATGAAATATAGATATCAACATGGGTTTATAAATTTTTGTTTGATCAGAAGTTCTGTGACTTAGAAACCACACTTGGGGATTCATGTTTTGAAGTTATAATGTGACTGACAGTATTTTGGGATTCATTTTTATTTGAATTAAATTATGGAAAATACATTTTGGGATGAAAAATAAATGGTTTGAGATAACATTTGAAGATAAAATATTCTATTTAAACATGAATATATTATTTTAAAAATATTATATTAATTTTATAGTTTTAGAAAAATGGACAACCCGTATAATGGGTGACAACCTGTCAAGCCCGTAAAGGCTATATGAATCAAACCCATAACTAAATGGTGACAATGGTTTATCACATATCACATGACATTGTGATTCCCCAAATAATATGAATTTGTTTAGTAACAAGATTTTATGGATGAAGAATAATTCAATTTTTGGAAGATATGTTTTATCAAATATATAACTTTGGTATTGGAAAATTATTCAGTGATTAAGAGATAAATATTATTTCAAATGTCATTCACTATATTAGGAATCCCATAAGATTAAGGTAAATATAATTCAAAGGGATTCTATTTTAGGAATAATGGAAAAAAATATATTTTTTAAAAATATATAATTTAATTTTTGATTTCAGGTGGCTAAGATTATTTATGGTATTGGTTAGCATATCTTGAAATTTTTTATGAAATTTAATTTTTGGTATATGACATAATGATTAATTTTTGTTATTTGGAGATAATTCTTAAAATTTATCTTGGAAGACAATGTGAATAAAGGATTCTTGATCTTGTTTCATAATCATAATTAAAATTATTATGGGGAATTTTAAGAATTTTTTTTATCAAATGTTATATATTGACCGTGGATAATTTCTATTGAAATTTAGAGATTAAATTAGCATTGATTCACAAAAAATGATTATTATTTTTAATGAATTATCTTATCCAATAAAACTAAACATGGTTCTGGTTAAATTATCGTGACTGGAGAAATAGTAACTTAATCATTTATTGATTATGTGAGTCTCTAGATATTGATTCTAGTGTTTTATGTGTGAAAAATTCATCTATAATTATAATTATTTTTTAAAAAATTTGATTTTGTGACTGCAATTGTTTAATGGGTGAAAAAATAATTATATTGTAAGTATGGTTTCTTATTTTATTAGTCCTAGATGCAATTAATTTCCTTAAATATATGAAAAAAATCATAAAAAAGTTTTTTTCTTAATAATAAATTGATATCCTTTTAACCCATTATTGATTTATAGTTTTGTGGATGTTAACATTATAATGAAAATGTTCTCTATCACTATCCATTAGAACATGATTGTTTGTTTTCTATTCCATTTCCTAATTTTCCTATATGGAATTCCACTTATGTGTTAATCCAGATGACCTTCACACTTCCATTTAATTCATTCAATATAGATGTTTTATTAATCATTTTTAATATTGGATTTATATAAAAGGTACATTGAAATGTAAAAGCCTAGATACAAATCCATATTTCAAATTGAATGTATAAACTTTTTTAGGGCAAGGGCAATTTAATATCCTTTTTTTAAATGGAAAAACTATGTTCAATAACATATATAATATGATACGTCAAGCTGAAATGAACAATTAAATATTATTATTTAAATTTTACCACTATAAAATATTCATTAGTACAGTAGGAAGGAGCACAATTAACTAAATTATGGAAATATGGGTTACATATATAAACAGAATGAATTATTAGGTTACAATTATTTATAAATTAAAATAAAATCCTTTTCAAAATAAATGAATTTTGTTTTCTAATAAACTATTTAAATGCACACAAGTATGATTTATACAAATAAAATAAACAAATAAAACTTTCTGGATTATATTAATGACATATATATAATATTAAAACTAATGTTTAACATTCGTCTTAAGTGTTTTCAACACATGATATAATAAAAAATCTTGTTTTACACTTAAAAAATCGTTATTTAAATAGTTTGACCACCTTTTGATGGTGCATTTTTCTGAAATGTAGTTTTTTAAAATTTTATGATATATATTTTACTAAAATAAATTATTATTTTAAATATAAATATGAATATTTAATTTTTTAGTTTTTTTTATTTTTCTAATAATTTTTATGATTCGATGAATAGTGAAAATACTGAATTTTATTTGAAGAAAACTTATTCATCTAAGAATTTATAGTGTGAAATTAATTTATTCTAGTGTTTTAATTTTTAATTAGACATATTTAATATCATTTAATAAAATTTCTATCATTTTAATCAATTTAAAATTGATTTTGGATATAAAATATTTTCGATCTTTTGAATGTTTTCACATTAATAACACATATTTCCATTCTATAAATATGATTAATTTGAAATAAATTTTATCCAATTATGTGTTTATAATATTGATAAATGGTTTAAACACATTTATTAATATGTTCAATCATTCTAATATAGAACATTTTTATTTTTGAACAATATTAATTGTAACATTTGAAATAATTAATACCATGATTAAGGATAAATCAAGTAATTAAGGGTAAAAATAATAATATAGATATTTTAAAATTTCAATAAATATTTAAATAATTTTATTATAATTATTATTGTGACTAAAATAATCATTAAACCAATTTTATGGCCTCATGTAGCCACATTGATTTCTTTAGGCCCTTTATAATATTTTATTTCATCAAAATGTTTATGATATCATACTTATGTTTTAATAGTAATAAAATTATTAATATAGGGTTGTTTAAAATATATCATCAACTATAAACTGTCAAATAAAATTTAAAAGATTTATTTACGTCATGTTAATTTATTTATTATTTTTTATGTAATAAAATAATTATCTTAAATGATAGTATATTACTGATGCAGTGATTATTTTATTAATGTAAATATTAATGAAATTATATAAAAAATTTGAAAATAAATGTATATTCAAATAATTATTGTCATAAAAGAGATTTATATATTATTTTTTCATGTTATTGATTTTTTAGTAATTTTTCTTCAAATTTATCTTATTTTAATGGGATTTCTTAAAAGTCAAGTAATGAATAGGGTAAAAAATGACATTAATGATATTTTAATGTAAATAAAATTTTATTAAATAATATAATGTTTATAAAAACAGAAAATACCCAAAAAAAATTTAAGGTATAAAATATCATCAGTGAATTATTTATGGTTTTTTTGGGATTTTAAAACATCCATATTAACTTTTAACGAGTAAAAAAACTTTTTTCAAAGAAATAGTTAATAAGGTAAAACAAAGTTAATGAAAAAAAGATATGTATAAAAATAATAATAAAATCAAGAATAAATTTAATTTAATTTATTTATTTGGATCCATAATAATGCTAAATTATAAATAATTTGTTTTGGAACTATTTTAAATAGATAATAAATTTATATTATTATACTATTTTAAGAAATTCAAATAGTGCCCCTCCATTTTCTTATAAAACATTACCTTCTATTATATTTTAGTCAATCATCCAAAAAATATTTTATTTTGACATTATATTCACAAATAAATTTTTACAATTCCTACCAACATTCTTGAGCTCTTACTTTCTGAATAACAATATTTTTATTAGTCTTAATGTGTTATGAAATAAATGATTTCTAAAGAAGTAGTATTGTTCTTAATTTTTTTTATTTTAATTACTATTCCACCACTATGAAATCATAATAGACTATGATTAAATTATAATTATTGAATAATACATATAATGATATGTATTTATGTTACTATCATTTCAAAAATCCATCTAAAATTTCATCAGTTGGGAAAAGAATTTATAATTTTTTTCTGTGAATGACTATCACCTCACAAATGATTTTTTCTTCTTTATTTATATATATTATTTATATAGATGTAATATATATTTATATATGTTATTAATGACATGTTTATCATTATTAAGATATTATATATCATTTTTATATTACCTTTCATTGAACAGAAAAATGATAATGTCGTGCATGTGTGCGTATAAGTTATAACCTCCACGAACCGATGTGATTCGTTTTCCATTGCCACAACACATGGATTACATATATATGTATAACATGATCATTATTATAGTATTTATTTTATTATTATAATTATTTAAGGATATGATCTTACTTATTTCATTTCCATAATTATCATTGAAAAATGAAAATGTTACTCATGCGTACGTACGACCTACCATCTCCATGATCATTACATTGGTTCATTTTTCATAATCATATTCCATGAAAGGTTTTAAATGAACTAATGATGTAATAAAATTTAATTATTTCATGACTATTTTTTCTGGAGATAATGGACTAATTACCACATTGACAATATACATCCTAACAAATTTATTTAGGACTCATGTAATGAATGTTTTCAAAACATCTTACGTGAACATAAATAATTATGTAATTGTTATAACATGATAATAAGTGATATAAATGAAATTATAAATTTTTAAATGGTTATTATAAATTTAAATCATTAATATATTTTTATTATTCTTGAAAATAATGATTTTATGTGACAAGTCTGACTCTAGGTAAGGGAATTCATTGCAATATTCATTCGTAGAGGACTTTTTTCATGTTATAGACCTATTTTATTTTTCGGGGTATATATATCTATTTATTTAAATGTTATATAATAAATTTAATTATTATCATTATATTTATCTTTTTGATAAATTTTTATCTTTCATGTTTCATATTACTTCCATGATTATAGAGTAGTAAGGGATTTCATAACTCAATTTAAATTCATTGGGTTAAATGTATACAACATTGATTATGTCATGATATTATTATGTTTAAAGACTTTTGATTATCTTAGGTTTTATTTACACTTTTTTATGTGGATTTGTTATAGATACCCATAATAAATTCATTTTAGTAATGTTAAATTATGTGACATGATCTTAATAATGGACTCTTTAACTAAAAAAACATCATTAGAAATGATTGAAAATTTTATTTTATAAATTTTTATCTCTTATGTCCATGTTTTATAAATTTTTTTATTAATTAATGTATATGGAAATAAATTATATAGAATAAAAATATTCTAATTTATGTTAAATTTTTCCAAAAAATATATTTTTTTAGGTTTTATGTAATGAAAAATATTTTTAAAATACTCTATAAAATTTTCTCTTTCATTACTTTTGAAAAAAGGTGAAACAAATTTTTTTACATATAAATCATGAACATAATTTAATGTTTTCAATTATATTTAAAATTATGAATCTTATCTATCAATTTCAAAATTTAATTTTAAAATAATGGGGATTCATTTTTATTTGTATGTTTCTATATTTTAAAAGCTATTATTGATATAAATTGGTATTTTGATATCTAAAAACGTTTTTATCAGGCATTTAATTTTTATTCATGTGTTTTATTCATGATAAGTTTTTTGGGAATTATTTATTGTTGTTTGTGCCCATAATAATTCAATATTATATAAGTTGATGTGTATTTTAGACCCCAAAATAACGAGTGGGCCCCATTGTAGATCACCAATGCATTGAGTACTTCGAAGATGGATGTCGAATGTTTGGATATTCTATTTGTAAGGATGAATGTACGAGTGATATGGTAAAAACTTTTCATGGAAAATATTTGAATTTTTATTCTTTCAATTATGTTTTTAATAAAATAATCTTAATGGTTTTTCAAAGAGTTTACTAGACTAACGATTGACATTCATCATGTACAACAAAGATCTTTTTGTGAAAATCCAATGATTTAAAAAACATTTCATAGGGTTTTAGAAAGATAAATGAAAATGACATGATTAATTTTATAGTTTTGAATATTAATCAGAAATATAAGTCTGGTTTATTTTATATGGGTTTCCTTCGGAGAAAAAAATGGATATTGGGTATTAGTGTCCACATTTAATGTATGTGTTTAATTTGTTAGAGTTTGTTCTAATTATCTACATCTAAAAAATGAAAAGAACCTCAAATGTAGATTCTAGTTGAAAATAAATATATTTTGTAACAATTAATGTTTGGTCCTTATATGGTCTGTATGTGAACCTTATGAACTAATATATGTTCCTAACATATATTCTAATCAAAGAATAAATATTGAGACTAAAATCCCTTAATGAATTGGAATATTTTTTACCATAAAAACTATGAAGAGTATAGTGATAATATAAATAATTGTTTTTCAAATAATAATAATAAACATTCATCAGAGTTATATACACAACATAAAAATAATCTGAGGATAATATGGATTCTTCCTCATAATAAAATAAGAGTGATAGAAACCCCTTTCCTAATGACATTAATTTCATCATAGCACTAAAAAAGTAATAAATAATAAATATAAGTCCATTTTTAATAAATTATTGAACCATATTCATATTTATAATACCATTTATTAAATTTTTATGACATTTTTTACTCGTTAATTAACAATTATTTGATAATGTTATGTTTCATGTAATAAATATTTTTTTCCTATATGTTTTGATTTGATATATTTTTCTTCCACAAACATTGATCATGGTTATATAATATTAATAATTATAAAAATTATATAAATATAAATCATATTAATTATATTTGTATCCATAGTAATCCAAATAATTTCATTCTAGAAAATGAAATAAACCATTGTTGGAGATGATTGGTCACACAAACACGTAGTAGCTATCTCCATTTTCATGTCAGATTAAAAAAAGTGAATTTATCATTATTAAATTATTTTAATTTCATATGTATCACATATTTTCACTAATCCTATCATTAATGAATTCAATGTAATGGGTGAATGAATGAATTCACTTCGTTAGGCTATAGTCCAATGTACATATGAGTGATATTTTCATGTTCCAAAAAAATGGAAATCATGATTTAATATGTTATATATGATTAATTAAAATTTATAATTTCATAAATATAATATATAATCAAAAAATTTATCATTAAAACCATCCTTGTATGTTGTTACTGGAAAAAAATTGATATTAGTTCGCAAGGTGGTAGTTTTCTATAAAAATTAATGTTGATTTATATCCCATTTAATGCAGCTGGATATGGTAAGGGATGATTAAACTAACATAAAAAATCAAATATATGAAATATAATATAGTTATTATATAATCATTTAATAAAATTAATTAAATATGGTTGGATTATGGATCAAAACAAAAACGTTCTTTGATATACATTACCACTTCTTCGGGTATGTTCATTAGTTTTTCAAGAAAAGAATTCCTATGATGGATTCTCCCAAAAATGAGCATTATATGAAGATTTTTGGGAATTTATTCCATTATTTTTTATGTTATTGGGTGAAAAAAATGGTTTTATGGTGTTAATAAGAGTGGAGAGGACATGCCTTTTATAATTGGGGGAGATAACATACTTAGTATTTTTTTTAAAGAAATGAGTACTATCAGGATCTTATTATGTCATAAGTATCTCAAATGATTCATTATAGAACATTATATGTTTAATATATAAATGGGACCATCAAAAATTTGTTATATATGTCCATATGTTATTTTTACCTTTATATCTTTAGTTCATCCCCTTGGTAAACCTATTTTTTACCATATCTATTGTAATTTATTTTTACAACATTTACTATTCACATAAGCCAATAAATATGTTTAATTTATTATATAATATATATTATGAATTTTTAAAATATTAAATCCAATTTTCAAAAATTATATTCATATAAATGGAAAATTCTAATTTAAAATTTATCATGCGAACACGACTATAATACGAGTTTTAAAATAAATGATTCAATGATTAATAAGATTTTATATCCAATTTATAAATGCTATTGAATATAATGAACTAGATTTTATTACGTGGTGTATAATTGGTCAAATCACAATTTAAAAACAATTATAAATATAATGTATATTTATAAATAAATTAAATGAAAATGATGTTTTTAAATTAAAATTTCGTATTTTCAATATTCAATATAAAATGGAACTTTTCATACAAATAAAAAAGAATAACCCTAAGATATTTTTTCCACATTAATTTTTAAAAATAAAGTATATATTAACTAATTAAATTTATAATATTCGAAAATATATTTTACTATAATTACGAAAAAGGAGAATAATTTGTTTTGATTTTATTTTCTCTTTTTTTAAAATAATGAAAATGTTTTATATGTAAAATTTGATTTATTTAAATCACTTTTCTAGGAAACTTATAATATGACTGTAATTTTTTTTACTGAATATAGAATATATAAATTTCATTAAATTCATTCACCAATAGTGTTTATATAATTTTATCGAGGTTTAACATATTTGTTTTCATTAAAATTTTTTTTCAGAAAAACATATTTCATTTATTTTAAAAAATATTTTATTTTCATTTAGTTATTAATTTTATACCATATAATTTATTATATAAAAATATTTAAACAATATTTTAATAATTGTTTTCCCATTCATACCCACCATTCTAATAACTATATGATAAATATCATATTAAATATAAAATTTTTATTGTATGTCATATTTCTTCAAAACAATGGTTTTTGTGTAAGAAAACATAAAACCAGTAATGTGTGTAACATAAATATAGAAAATATTAAATTTATTTGAAGAAGAAACTTATGTACTTCATGTGTTATAATCTGAACTAACTACTATCTCTTTTATTTGTCTCTTAAACCATACTCTTCTCATCAACAGTGGGAATAATCATATTTATCCAATACAACACGGAGAAAAATGAACAAACATAAAGATCCTTATATTGTCCCATATGAATCAAATCTAGATAGTTAATATTCCAATATAAATGAATGATAATATTTAAGAGCATCCCATGCTCCATCAATGCCTTAGAAGAATGACCGAATTATTTCCTCCATGCTCTACATATTCATCACTATCCTTCCATCAACCTGAATATGATACACCATTCACAACATTGGCTGATTTATCAAAGACTTGTCCAATATGTTAAAAATATATAAAACAATTATTTCCCTTTCTAATATGATATTTGAAAGAACATTTTGAGGTAATATAATCCCTCAGGAATTTATCCTTCATAATTATCAAATGATTATTTATATGAAAAATATAATGAAGTAAAGATAGAATCACTAATAAAATTGATCATGGGATGTAGATATAAACTATAATCTTTGCACTAGGTTGTTCAACACATTTTTTATAACCAATGTATCCCCCGAATATTTTATGAAATGTATTATGGGTTTTTCAAGATTATAATTGTAGATGATGAATTAATTTTTTAGGATAAAATGGATTCCATTCCCTATTAATAATTTTTCATTGTCCCTGATGTTTATATAATATGAATAGAAAACTACATCTTAACCACTCATATTGATGAATATTGTTATTTTGTCATAGTTTTAGTTTGTCCATTTCTTTTTTTCATAGTCCATTCAATTGTGGGATACATTGTGACATATCCTAATATAATTTGCTGTTATGGTTATTTTTTCAAGACTGTATACAAATTCTTAAGTACCATAAAAATCCATATTTCAACCAAAACTATTCAACTATGGGACGCTCTAGGAATTATTCAAGATGTCCAGCTTCCCCTGACTTGATGGTTATTTTTCTAATTTTTAATGATCAACCCTTATCAATTATAGATGACTAAAACCAAGTTATTCTTGGATAATATTTTTTATCATGTGATGAACCAAATATATATGGTTATAATTCCATATCCTCTAGGGATTTTCATATTGAATTTATTTTGTGATAAATTTGGATTTCTTCTTAAAATCATTTTATATAGGATTTAAATATCTGCACATGAGAATTATATAGGCATGAACACATTGAAAATATTTACATTGATGTTGATGTTATTGAGAGATGAATAAACTTATGATATATATTCCATTTATAGGAATATTAACATGATATAGTGGAATTTGTTTCTATGCATTATGATAAATGATTGATTGTAATCACTAGTGGGGTTGTGTGTATCCCATGAGAACCATTATGGATGTTGATTTCTTTTATGTGCATTTAATATGTGTAAATCCCTATTTTTATGGATATATGTCCTTTGGAAAATTACCTATGGTTGAAAATGATTTTATAATATCATAGATTTTCTATCGATAGGTGAGAGAATTTGGAACATTTTATAGTGACATTGATGGAATGAGAAATTGTTTTGGGTATTGTAGACATTTTTCCTAAACTAAGACTATAATATGATAAGATGGACATGTTTCCAAACCTGATGTGGAGGAATGATAATAATTCATTTTGAACTATCATTTGATAGAGATGAATGTCAGCATGCTCATAGATTAAACCAATGATCATTATCCTTGTCAATGTTTATATATATATATATATGATGTGGCCTTACAACTAACCCTAGTTCATTAATTTAATTATGATTTTCTATATATCATTTAGCTGAAGTAGGTATGACCATGGTTCAGGATGAACTGGTTACCATAGATACACTTGAAACCTTATTGATTTTTGTTTGATTGTGAAATTATATATAATCATGGATTATATGTCCAATGAATATACAAATATGATACAAAAACATTGGTTATATTCTACATGTTGTATACATACACCCTTCATGGGAAACTCATTATGTCTGTTGAGACAGTTATCATAGATCCAGTATTGGAAATAGTCCAAATGTCATGGAGATTAGAAAACAAATCATGGATTTAAATTTAAATACCAAGATGTACTCCAAAAAATTTTCATATTGAATTTAATTATTTTCATATTATTATTTTACACTTGTTGACTTTCCATTTTTAGGGACCTTTTTTTATTATTCAAATGTCTTTAAATAACATCAGTTAGAAATATATTGTAATATTTTCATTCAAAATGACGTTGATTTAACTATTTATATTGGTTTAATGATTAGTTTATGGATCATATTAATCAGGTAATAGTCTCCCTGCATTATCTTTAGACCCTCCCTACCTGCCGAAAACCTCTTTTGTACAAGAAGGAAAGAAAGACTTCATGTCAAACCTTGGTTCCATATCACTATCTAGAATATAGGGAGTGGATTTGTTATGATCCTTGCAATATTCTGTGTATTATACAACTAACATACTTGTGATGGTATTATTAATATTGTTTAATGGGTTATCTATGAATATATGCATTGTTAATTATCATGTAGGAGAAAACATCATATATTTATATACATATATTCTATTTGTGTGCAATATAATAGAAATTAATTAAATTAATTTTTTTGTTAATTAATATGGTGATATGACTATTTTATATTATTTTTTTATATATCATTACTTGAATTTGATAGATTATATTTATAATTTTTTAATGTTATATATATATAGTCATAAAAAATGAAGATATAGAGGACTATTCTTTATCACTTAGATAATCCATTAGGGTTATACATTTTTTGTGGTTATATTACATCGTTAGTATTTTTATTAATATCTAAAAAATTCTTTATTACAACATATTTTATTCTCATAAATATTTTTATATAGGAAATATAAAAATTTATTTATAATTTTCGGAATATGAACCATTGTAGATTAAAAACATCTACAATAAGAGCTGATGTTCCTGTTCGAACACATACAATGATAGAAGATACACATCATCATCCTCTCGAACCTGTTCTGGTGGATATGAAAGTAATACTGAACAGACCAAGATTATTCCTATTTCTCCATCCCATGAACGAGAGCTGTAGGGGTCATTGGTTTATTATTCCTGATATGTTCATCACAATTATACACATGAATTTCTACCATCATGTTGTCTTCATGATGTTAATCATAAGAAACAAATATTCAAGGAAATAATGGACCTATTGGAGACTCTAGTGGACTACATGGTTATTTTTGAAGAATTTTTTATTTAGGGACCATCCAAGAGGTGGGAGGTCTTATTGGATAGTAAGTCATGCCCGACGGTCTTACTTTGGTTTCATTCAAGAAAAAATTTTGATATTTCTTTTTCCTAACATATGATAGTTCGACCAAGCATGGTATTTTAAAATTTATTATTACGAGATGATTTCTTTTTATGATAATTAGTATTATTTGAAATGTTTCTAATCTTATCTCATCTTTTTGATGCTAGTATAGAAAATAAGGGGTTGAATAACATGATTGGATTTTATTTATAACATAGACATCACATATGGGTATTTGACATGAAGAAATATGTTAATGTGTTTTTCAAGGCCTTGATTATTGAGAATGGGATAAGTGAAGGCATGCATAAATTATTTCTAGTTTTTTATAGAGAACTCATAACTGGTATTCCTAGTTCATTATATAGTTAATCATTAGGTTGTAAAAACATGAAGGATTTGTATGTTTATGAGGGAGTAATACACGAGATAAGAGTAATAGTTACTATACTCTGTCAACGAAAGGTGATTGTTCCCTATGTTTAAACTATAGATATACTAGGAATTGTCATAAATCTATCCCTTTACCCAATATTAATTGTCCTTTATATTGAAAAAAGGGACATCATCCATAGTTCTATTCAAAATTTATATACAATGAAATTTCAACGATTTAGGGTAGAATAAATCAATAGCCTAGTGTTCTATAATGGTTCCCCAGTTGCCAAACTGTTCACTAACGCATATAATGACTATGAAAATTTATTCTTCTAAGTGGTAGTCCCATAGTTTTGAGGTTGGAAGATCGTATATAGTGGACATGGTTATGGGTATAATGAAGAGGAAACATCAAATTATACCGGTATTTTTTATTACGTATTTGCTATCTACTACATTATTGGTTATAATATTATCATATTCTTTCATATATTCGCAACATGTAATAATAATAGTCATACCATTGATGATATCTAATTGGTTTATTTATCAAGAAACACTTATCGTAATTATTGTATAGCTTCTTGAGAAATTTCAGAAGTGTCGTATAGTTTTTTCCTTTTATTGAAATCATTATGACTTTATGATATTAGATACCACAACATATAATGTGATATTTTCAATGTAATGGTTACCTGTTGTTATGTTCATATCGAGTGTTACAAAAAACATGCATCTTTAAAAAAAATAAGGTCGTTTTTCACATTGAAAATTGATGGAGACACTAGATTCAAGCTATTATGGTTCATGAAGATGTACAAAATAATCTATTAGATTCAGCAGTTTTTCTTCTATCTTCCAACATGTGGTGGTTCATTATCATGATGTTTTTATAGATGACCTCTCAGGACATCATATTGATTGAGTAATAAAATCTGTGTTTGATCATAATAATGTATTGTAACTTCAAAAAATATATCTTTATCTAATGATACGGGTAGCATTGAGAGAGATAATGGTGTTAGTATCAGATTTAGAGGTGGCATGCTTTATTCAATTAAGCACATCTCATGGGGGAGCTCCATTGTTGTTTTCCATGAAAGTGGATGGTACTTTATGAATTTATGTGTACTATTGGAAACTAAACTATGTAATAGTTAATAACATTTTACCTTTACTAGGGATTACTGATTTTTTTGATAAATATTCGTTATCTAATGGGTTTTCTAAAATTGACCTTCATTTAGGAAACCATTAGTTGCAGCTTAAATGAGACATCAGTCCCAAGATAGAGTTTATACGTTGGTATGTACTATATGAGTAAATAGTAATTCCTTTTACTATAACAAATGATCTATTTATGTTCATGGATATCATGAATATTATTTTAAATCTATTTATTTATTCCTTTTTCATTTTATTCAAGGATGGTATACAAATATATTAAATAACTTCAAACACGCAAGTTAGTAACCTTTAGACTATATTATGTTCACATTGACCACATATTATTTATGTGAAATAGAAAAAGTTCAATTTTGTATTCATGATTCTTAGTTTCATTGGAATGTAATTTTCAAGGATGAAATATATATTAACTAAGAGATGGTAGACATCCTGATGTCTTGGACATGAATGAGGAGCATGTTTGATATCAAAGTTCACATAGTCTTATGGAGTACTATCAACATGTTATCTAGGACATGTTTCATTTTAAAACACATTTTATTGAACTAAAAAAGTTGTTTTTGTTTTAGTGAGATTTATAGTGTTAAGAGACATTTGGAGGACATAAAATGATATTTACGTTAACTATATTTTGTATAATTAAACTGGATGAAATTGGATTCACATTGTATTATTACGCCTTAGGTGGTTGGTTCAGAGTTGTTTTAATGAAGGGGGATGATGTTACTGCTTATGGGAAACTAATGTTTTGACCCCTTGATTGAACAAACGTTTCTCATGACTTATTGTTGGCATTTTAGGTCTCAGATCTGATTTTTGGTCAACGTTATTTATATGGTCGATGTTCTATCATATAAAAAACCCATTATATATTGTGATACATAATATATCAGATAAATTCAAATTAGATTCATAGGATTTGTGAGGTGTATATCTACGAATTTGAAATGAGATAACTTATGGTATGTGGAAGGTTATTGTCATTGTAGATGCTCATAGAAGAAAATCATTTGAGATTCTGTAACATAAGGATAATAATTTACATGATTAATGATGTATGATGTATTTTTATTATTTAGTAGTTCATGGATTCATTTTTGGGCCATGTATATATATAGTGCTTGAATGTTTTATAAAAATTTCATTAGTAAACTATGTAACGTCTAACTTGGACTAAGATTTTGAGAGTAGTGATGTAGGATCACTTGGTAGGCGATGACTCGATTCTTGCATGGTCCATTGATTATGATGACATGAGTTCTATATATGAAAGGGTAGTAGTTACATCTTACATAACGGCGGAACTAATGATAGATATTTATTATTTAATTTATGTAGTTAAATTAGGGTCAACAATGATATATCCGGATATACAGTATTTCTCTTGTTGTCTTGCATTGTAAAGTGAAATCCCTACATTTATAACATGATGAATTACCTAACAGATGGAACTTTTTATGAACTGGTTTCCTTTTTTATTCCATTAATAACATATTGTTCCTATTAGGATGTGGTAAAACACGCTGATGTATATTATAAAGAGGATACATATGACCTGAAAGAGTTTTTCTTGTGTTTTTGTAGAAGTATATCATCTATATAATGTGTCTCATTATTTACTAAATCAAGATACCATTTTTGGATGAGTTATGGAAACTACATTTACATGATATTATATACCTAAAAAAATATTAATTGATCATTAGATCAGTTATAGATTTTTTACATCACAATTTTTACATGTCTAAAAGATTACTATTGGTATCTAGATTAAACAATGTAATATATATCATCCAATGACTGGTAGATAGTATGAGTGAACTATACATATTTTGGAGAACATATTGAGGAACTATTTCATATACATTTTTGGATCATCTGATTATCATATAATATTGCAAATGTTTTCATACCAAAGAATATATGTTTCGATAATGATGTAAAATGTTTAGGATTATTATGGTCGGTCGTGTCTCTTTCCACTATATTTGAATGAGGTTGTTGATTTAATTGTTTTTATCCAATAACACTTAAAAATACTACTGGGAGAGAGAATTTTATCTAAAATATATTATTCACTTTATAGAGATGATAATGATCATATGTAAATTAGATGAGCTGAAAATTTGAGTTTACTATAGGTGAGATTGTTTTCTTATTGGCGCCTCCATGATTAGGTGACCAATTATTGTATAAATACAGGATGCTATATTTATAAATTTATAAAATATGTTATATTACTAATATTTTTGAGAAAGTGGACATTTATTTAGATCATCCTCCATCGTATCAAGGTATGAAAGAAGTGTTCATTTTCCATCAACATTGTAGTTACATTCCTGAACATGAACATGTGATCAAATATGAGGTTTTTGATATAGTCCAAGGAAAATTATCTTATGAAGCGTAAATGTGTCTAAAATAATGTTGGTACAACATAGATTCCAATGTAGGTATGAATGGATCCAATAGTATATTTTGATTAGAAGTCTATGATTAGGCCTAATGGTAGATGCTATTTGAGAACAAATCATAAAGGGACTTCCTGAGGATGGGAAGTAACTAGTTGGGGGGGATAATAACACCTTAAAATTTTATGAAATGGAATATGGTCTCTTCCAGAGATGAATGGGGTATGTTGAATATTTTTACTCACATGGAAGTTAATTCTACAATATTGTACTTATTTTATGATATAGGATTTTGGATTATCATGGTTAGGGAAATGTAATAGACCATCTAGTTTTTAGGGATCTATTTATTTTTATCATGGCTACATTTTTTTCATCTCTTTTTCCACATATTCATTATTTTACGGGAACTATTACGAAGTATCACTATATGAAATTACATGATTTCTATAATTCAATACTTCATAATAATTCTCAAGGATTCCAAATCCAATCCCTCTATTATCTTTAAATATCAATCTATGGGTTAATATTACACTTTTTTAACTCCTCTTCCATCCCCGAAACTCTTGGATTCTTTTCCATATAGGGAGGTTTAACGTTGGGAAATTTTTGGTTATTTCCTCTCTCGTACTTCATGGTTTTATAACATTAATTTTCCAAAATTGAATACATATTCCTATGAGAACATCTCCATCCTAAATATTGATCTATGATATCATATGGTAATGTTTATGATTGGTTTTAAGGATACTCTGCATGTAGAAGTTTTCCAATTGGTGTGCATGAATTATTTGTGTTCCAAATCATGGAAAATTTTGATGTTGATGTATATGTGCTTGAGTAGTGATGATTATTACTATATATAGATCATCAATTTGAATTATTTATTGACATTGTGGTATTTATATGTGAACTTTATGACCCATCATCTTTTTATCATATATGTCTGGGTTTATATCCCATGTGACCAATTTTGTATATCAATCACATGTGTTTATAAATCTTGAGAAGAACATGTTTTATTATGATCACATATATGTCTGTTTTTATTGAATACAATTATTTATTTCATAATTTTACTATATTTTTTATTCTATATTGTATATGGATTTATATTCTTAGGATAATTTATTCTGAAACAAAATAATAGGTGGATCTTCATGGATTGGTTATCTGATACAAAGTACCTTATACAACATGATACGATGGTGACGATAGAAACAAGAAAAGATTTAGGGTTATAATATCCTTGATCCCCGACCTATGGTGGTGTTCAGATCAAATATTAATATTTTATAAAATGATGTAGGGGATGAGTAGAAGGATTTTGAAGCCTGAGTATGATAGATATGTGGATTGGTTCTATTATGATATGACATAATTCTATTTCTCATTGTGGGTAATTAGAGTAATGTGATGTGACCTTGTGGATGACTCTTTTTGAAGGCATAACTTATTCTTTTTGTTTTAGAATGGAGTCAATGTAGATTTAAATATAGTTTATGAAAGCCTATCTATCATATGACTTCTTATACATGACTGATTATTTTTAGAATTTAAAATTCATTGTAATCATATAATACACCACTTATACAATTGAAATTATTCTATGGATGTTTTGGTGATTTATTATTTGTTTTATAATGAAACCTTGAATGTGAATCTCAATTTGGATATTGTCATTGTAATCATTTATCTATGAAAGGGAAGGGGTATAGAGATAGAAATCAGTGGAGATGCATCTTGGAGTTCATTAGTGGATTTGGGATGGACAATAGTGTGTTTCTTAAGTGACTTAATTTAAATTTATTTGTTATTAATAATGAATAACATTAAATTAGGTGGTATTGGTAAGTTATTTATATGACCCCAGACGGAATATATTAACAAAACATATTTTTTTCTCCATCTATGATGTTGAGTAAGTTATTTATACTTTTTGGTATTCTGGTGTATGATTTTGATTACCATGCTTCTAGTCTCATCATGTTACATTCAAAACCAAACTTATTTTCAGAATCCTATTTATAATGGATAAGAATACATTGGAAAATATGTTACACCATCTCAAAAAAGGTAATTATGGTAACACTGTTATAGTAAGAGCCACCCATAAGATACTATTTGACCCATATATATTAGAAGAACCCCTACTCATAAACCTGAGGTGTCATAGAGAAATATGTATCCAATAAAACATTCTAGAATGTTAAATTTGTATCATTTTTCAATCATCTAATTAGTATTAGAAATTCGGCCTAAATTTCTTCATGGAATTCAAACATTTCCCCAACATGGTAAGATGAGTCATAAGTAATACCAAATGGGAGATGTCATGTATAAATTATCTATATTATCTTTCCAACCAATGGAAACTCTTGATCATAAAAATATCTATAGGACATAAAAAATACATAAAAACAACTATCTTTTTTAGTTGTACAACAATACCAACCCTTGAGATCATATATTCATCAATGGGTTCCTATTGTATCCATAACTGATACATAAAGGGCTTTGTATAGATCCAATGTTCTAAAAGTGTACACCTAAAACACCCTAACCATTTTATAGAGATGTATAGATCAATTTACGGGGTACTAAATTTCATAAATTATAGTATATGTTTTTTGGGTTTTATATTGAGTATTTTTGGGGTGAAATTTTATAATTTTTAAAAGATGAGGGGAAGTGCACAGTTGTTGCAAGGTCTATCCAAATAGTGTGCCTAGTCTAGATAAAAGTTAAAACCAAATCAAAATGAATTCACATGTTTAGTGCATTATTTTTTAACCTAGAACCATCCTAGTAGTAAATGTGAGACCACCTGGGATGAGACACATAGTTAAGGAAAATTTTGAACACCATATAGGAAACCACACATGTGGGAATTTAAAAACCGAAAAAATAAATAAATAACACATGAAAAATCGTTTTAAATCTAAAAACACCCTGGATTGACTATTACTAGTTTTTAACTTTTTTGGAGGCTCTTAACAATATTCTTAGGTCTTCAAAACTCTATTCATCACAAATCAATGATATGTTTTATAGATCGTCAACTATAATGATAAGAGATCACATCCTGATTGGTTTCCTCCCACTAAACAATATTTTTATAATATTTTAAAGGGGTTTTTTCTTCGATTGGTGGTGGGTATAGATAATGGATTCTTTTATAAAATCATTATTATTTTGGATCAAGTTTTTGGATATATAAATTTCATTCCCCATTGTGCAATTAAATTATATTCTACAATTTTTGGATTTCAAATAGAGGAAATCAGTCCATGATCATGAGGTTTGTGGACTTAATTGAAAATTCCGTAGTCATGACATAATTAAGTGTGTGTAATTGTGAAATTACAATTTTGATGATTTGGAAATTTCATTTTAAATTTAATTATATTAAATGTGATTTTCATGTGGAAATTTAGTTGCTTTGATTGGGGGAATTTATAAATTGGTTTAATTATATTAATTTATTGGTTAATTATTTATGAAATGATGTGATGATGGAAATGATGTGATATTATAATTTTTGATTTATTCAATTAAATGGGATTGTGTAATTGGATTATTTTATAGATATGTAATTGATTAATAATGGTTTTAATGGGATGGTTGTATTAGCATTGAATGGATGATGAGTTATGTAAATAAATTTTAATTAATGGTTTAGTAGGTAATTTTACATAATATTAAATGTGTTTAATGCATTGATCCATGGTATTTATTAATAATTTAATTGATATTCCCTGATATGAAATTCTGTAAAGTGGTTTAATGATGATTTTCATTGAGAATTGTGATTTATGTGAATCATGTGATTTTTTTATAAATGAGTGTGGGAAATAGAATGTTGCTTAAAAAAATATTTGTAATAATTTGAAAAATGGGGTTTTTATCATAGAGTGATGTTTCAAATACCCCATGGGTGCATAACATGGTGTTCTAGACCCAAATAGATTCATGTGATAATGAGTGTTGTACATAGGAGAATGCTTTAAAACCCCAATTGTATGATTGATTGATACTGAGTGTGGGATGTTAAATTATTATTTAAAATCCAACATTTTTTTGATTAACAGGTAGAGTGAAATGGATAAATTCTTCAAAAAAATGAAATGTCTTGTCCCTAACATTCTAGGGAACAAATCATTGAATTTAACTCTTGTTCCAATTAGAAGTGATAGGAATTTAAATAAAATGTATAATGTATGTCCACATCATAATGAATTTTAATTCCCTATGGGATATGGTTTAGACTCTATCATGGGCGGAACCAGGTATTGATAGTTTTTGTGTCATCATGAAACTATTAAAAATTATGGTTAATTAATGAATAATGAAAATTGATATCTATTTACATTAGGCATTACAATTTATTCATTATAAAACAACACAAATTTTTATTTTCTAGATATAGTTTTAGACACATTTGGTGGGGGACTACTGAATTTTAATCACACCTACTCAGGATTCGAGATTGATAATCTTGAAGAATTCATGTTTTTAGGTAAGGATAATATAAAGAGACCTATATGAGATGGATGAGTTGGGACATATAATGGTAGAGGGAGAAATACATCATTTTTGTACCCACGTGGGGGATTTGTTACTATACTTATATTTGAGTTTTCATTTTGATACCTAATATTTATATAGCATATCATATCTACAATTTAATTATTATATTTAGTCTTTTTTTAGATTCATCCTCTATTATTGGGTTGTTCTTTTATTGTAGTGTTTTTATTCTTGGTTATCATCTCTTTCTAATTTGTTGGTTATTTAATTTTTTTATAAATTTAGAAACTATGTATACTCACCCCATGTTTATTTATTATATGCTGAATGATATTCATAAGCCTGTCATGTATGGGGCAGCCAATAAGAGGTTCTGTGACTGATCATCTTGGGGAAGCGGTGTGTGGAAGTAGGTTCCTGACATTAAAAAGAAGAATGAGAGGGTATTTTTTATTTTATATTTACTATTTAGGATTGATTTACAATAGACGAGGAAGATTAAATCCATGTATATTATCTATTTCATGGGAGTATCTAACCCATGTATGGGGAAACTCCAAAAACCAATACTGGGATAGTTGTTATTAATTCTTTCTGTTACAGTTTCATGTTATTTCACATTTGTTAAAGCATATGTTGTGTGATATTATTTATTTTTGAGATTTTATTATATTTTATTTTTTAATAGTATGTAATGAGTGATTATTATATAGGAATTATTATAGGCGCTTATGAAAAAAATGTGAAATGCATCATTTAAAGGAATTCATAGAAAAGATGGTTTTGTGTAGGTCGTTGAGATTGAAATTCTTTTCCAGTCTTGTGTAATTGAAAAAAAACTGTTCCCAATATAAAATTGGAAATTTTAAAAGTATGCTAAATGTGTAAATTTGAGAGTGATAAATGGGTGTCTGATGAGGATATTAATTTTTTAAAAGGGTTCACCTTTTCTAAACCATGACATAGATATAGGTTTGTTTATGATGGTGATAGAGCCTCGTTTTAGGACCACATGGAGGGTTTTTGGAAAAATAATTTTTATGGAGTATTCTAAATCGCTCTAATATATATGTGTTAATGTTGTGTAATGAATACTACAATGTCTATTGTGAATTGTATTGATATTACTCCGTGAAGAAATTTTCTGATAGGATTATATAAGGATTTGACTTGAAATGATCATCCATGTGTGGAACTTGAGGCACCAATTGTTACAGGTGAAGGAGGCAGAGAGATGTTCCGGAGACCCTTTCTTGCTTCATGAATTTTATGGAAAATGCCTTAGGGAGGGTTGTGAAGAGTATTTCTGACCTAACATTAGAATTTCAGTTACGTCACCCTATGAAATTTTCTAGAGAGGGTGGACCTCAGGTTGTTGAGTTATGGATTGAGTATATCACGACAGTACATAACCATTTAGAGACACTTTTTATGAATCAAATAACATTGAATTTTTTTATGTTACATGGTAAGGAAAAGTGTTGGTTGGAAATCTAGACATGGGATGGATAAATGAACAGTATAAAGTGGACAGAATTTAAAGAAAAGTTATTACAGAAATTTTACCATGAGACAGTAAAGTAGGAGAGTGTAGCTGAGTTTTTGAGGTTAACAAATGGGATCACAGAAATAATGGGATATAATCTATGATTTGTGGATTTTTATAACTTTTCTTGATAATTGGAAGGATATGCTAATATCATAGTGAATTTTTTTTGGATGGGTATAAATATGAGATTATTTCTCCTTTGAATATATTCCGTCAGAAAAATATTTATGATGTAGAAAATCAGGCTCTAAATTATACAGGTAAAATGAAGGATGCATAAAGAAAAGGTCATGTGGTTTCTATTGGATGATCTGGTGGTTTGTATTAAGAGATTTGGAAGTGTCATAATGAGAATTCCAGCTATGGTGATAGTAAATATAGTGTCCAAGGGGAAGGTTTAGTCACATATGACCATAAATGAGTGACCTATCACCAGTTTGGTAGGACTGGTCAATTTCCTATACATTGTCTTCAACACCCAATAGAGTTTTCGGCCATCAGGATGAATGTAAATCTTCCTAGGTTCTATTGGAACCCGTGAATGATTGTTAATAAAGGGGAAACTCGGTAGGAATAAAGTGTGGGAAAGAGATATTCTATGAAGTACTATTATTTTAGTTATTATACCAATGCCCGTGGTGGTTGAGGAACTGGACGGTGTGGTTCTAGAAATGATCACATGTATCATCTAAATACAATAGCTCGAGTAACTCACATTTTATCAGATAGTTGAGTGTAATAATTGTGGAATCCAATTTATAATACACTTGTGGTTAACAAATGTCGAATGTCGATAGTTAGAGATACTACTCATATTGATTTTACACATTCTAGTGGTTTATTTGATACAGGTTCCACACATTCCATTATATCTTCAAAAATTGTGAATAGTCTTAGCCTGGTTGTTGAGTTTTTGAGTTGGAATATGACGATTGAATCACCTTTGTGAGTATGGTTGAAAGATATATATTTATTAAAATGTTGTTCTCTTGAGGTTTTGGGAGTGTCGATGACTTTGGGATATATAATATATATATATATATATATATATATTAAACTAATTGTGGGTATGGAATGGTAAGTGGGGTACCAAGAGAAAATATATTTCTACCGCATGGGAGTGGATTTTACATCTCTTGGGACTAACAATTATATTCACTGTGGATAATGGGTTAAATGGAGGGTCGATAAACACCTTTTCAATTACAATATTGTGAAATCACTACAATGGTTTCTAGTATGTTTTTTGGATTATGGGGTGTAAATAATTATGTCTTTCCACTTATAGTGGGAAGATTAAAAGATGTGTTTCCTGAGGAAATCTCAGTACTGCCACATAAGAGTGATGTTGAGTTTACGATTGAGCTCATGCAATGGACCGATCAGATTTCTATTCCACCTTATAGAATTAGACCAACAGAGCTTTAATAGATCATGATTCAGATGTAATGGTTGATGGATATATTCTTTATTATTATTAGTATGTCTCCATGGGGTTATCCAGTATTGTTTTCAACGAAGGATTAAATAACATTTTCTAATGTGTTGATTACTAGAAGTTGAACAAGACGACCATGAGGAAACTTTATCCACATATTCATATTAAAAAGAAATTAGGAATAGTGGACAGGAGCTTTTGAATCTCCAATATCGACTTGAGAAATTGGTATCACCAGTTGAGAGTCCAACCTTCTAATATACCTCAGACTTTTTTCTGTATCATAAATGGAAACTACGTGTTCATTGTGATTTTGTTTGGAATGATGAATGAAACAACATTGTGTGTATATTGACATGAGTAATTGAATCATCTTCCCTTACATGGTTTAGTTTTCAGTATAATTTTTAGAAGAAATATTTGTGTACTTTAGGACTCCTGATGAAAATTTCCATAATCGGGCCATCAACATGAGTACAATGAGAAAGTATGAACTATATTCCAAGCTATCTATGTATAAAAATATGATTGATCTAGTACACTTATTAGGTCACATCATCTCAGTGTAAGGTGTGTCATTGGACCCAAAGAAGTTCAATGAAGTTGTTCCTTGGAAGAAACGTAAGAATATGTTTGATTTCCATAGCATTATAGGATTGGAAGAATATTATCAAAGGTTTATCTAAGTCTTTACCCTATTGTATGATTCACTTTTATGTTTTAAAAAGAATGATATTTGTTTGAATTGTTTAGAGCATGAGATAATGCATTCCAAGTGTTAAAGAAGTGTTTAACTACTATATAAATATTGATCCAACTCGAGCATGGGGAGGAGTATAAAATTTTCTGTGACACATCTAGGATTGGGCATGGAGAAGTGTTGATATAGGTGGGTTGAGTATTTTTGTATGGATCAATATACATGGGGCCACATGAATGGAACATACATATGAATGATGTGAATTCAACTGTAGTGTTATTTTCTTTGACGTATTGGTGGAATTACATGTTCCGAGAAATTTGTATGTTGTATTATGATTATAATAGATTGAATTGTTTATATTACCAAAAATATTAATCTCTAGTAGAAGTGGTGGGTACATTATATGATTATATTTCAATTTCATCAAGCATATATGCTCAATAAGGGAAATATTATTACTCATTATCTAAGCCGAATAACATAGAATGAGGAATTTTAGGAGTCATGTTCATATTATAAAATAGAGTGTTTGTTGGGAGAGATGAATGTTGTGGATCTAGAGGGTATAAATTAGATTACTATCATATCATTTTCAAAAGAGTATATACTTTCGAGATATAGAAAGTAGAGGAAATATCATGATTATGATTTCTAGTCCTTGAAATAAATCCTTGAAGGTAGGGAGTCTTCGTATTGGACAATAGATGATGACGAGGTCATCTACGATAAAAATATGGTTGTTGTGACTTCATATATTAGGGAAGGGAAAAAGTGTTAATTTCAAACCATGAAGTGGGTAGAGCATCTGTGTTTGAAATAACATTCCTTAAAAATCAATTATTTTTTATGTTCAGTGCTGAAAGATGATATTATAGGGTTTCTAACAATATATTACACCTATCAACATGTGAAGGCCAAGCATCAATGACATCATGGTTAAAAAAATCTACTCTCCATTTAAGAATGGGTGTGGGAAGATATTACCATGGTCATTGTGGGGCTCTCCCATGGATTCCTTACAAGAATTATTATATTTGGGTCATTGTGGACTAACTAAAGAAAGTAGTTCATGTATTGACTATATGGGAGGATTTCATAGTTGATTAGTTGAGAGACATATATGTTAAAGAGATATTTTGTCTACATAGGGTTCCACATATTATATTTTCAATTCATGAATAATGTTTACCTTATGTTTCTATTAAGGAATTTATAAATCTCCTGGTATATCAGTTTATCTGAGTAAAACTATTGATGATTAGATTGATTAACTATCGCGGTGTACAAATCATGTGCTTGAGGATATGAAATTATGGTGTATTATAGACATCTGTGGGTCTTTTTAGAAGTAACTAACCATTGTGGAGTTCACTAATAACAAATTTTAACAGGAAACTATTTAGAGGGAACCACATGAGGTACTTTATGGTAGGGCATGCAGACCACCTCTAAGTTGGATGGTAGTAGGTTAGTCAGAGTAGTTGGGAACAAGTCTAATGTAGTAGACATAATAGAGGTATCAACTGATTCAAAATAATTAGGATATGGTTTATATTAGTATAATTCTTGTACTGATAGTCATCAAAATCCACATTAGTTTAGAGTGGGTGATTATGTGTTTCTTCATGTTTCTTCTAGATTGGGACACTATACAATTTTGAGGTAGGGAATGTTAAAGCCCAGGATTGTGGGGGCATTTGAGGTTATGGAGAGAATGAAGATAGTGAAATACCGATTGGATTTTATAACGGGGAATAGTTCTATGAATGAAAATTTTCATATGTGATAAAATAAATTGTATCACCCTGACCCTTCTCATGTGATCGATTTGGATGGTATTGAGATAGATATTGATGCGGCCTCTAAGAATGGTCTGATTCACGTGTTGGAGCACAATGATAGTATTTTTGTGGAATACCATGATGATAGTTAATTTATTGTGGATACATGGTAGTATTTTGGTGGAAGAATGAGAGAGTGAAGGGGATACACAAACATAGTAGCCATATATTTTTACATTGATGTCATAGAGACAATTAGGGGTACAGCTCGAGGATCAGATGACATAAGGTGGGAATATGGTAAGATATAATTTTTTTTTTGAGATTTACTGATATCTTTTTCAGGTACTCATCTTCCTTGTTTTAATATAATCTAGTTGGGGTTTTACTTTGAGGATTTTTTTGGTGACAATGGGGAATTTTTAAAAGAACAGGGGAAGTGCACGATTGGCGTACTACATTACCAAATTGTGAACCTTGGCCAACACACAATGAAAACTGAAACAGAGGAAATTCACATGATTTTATTGTGGGTTTTCAATCAATTATCCCTTCTATTAGTGATCATGTGACCCTATGAGAGGAGGTAGACAGTTAAGGAGAACGGTGTTCTCCATACTGGAAACTGTTATCATAGAAATTTGGACCGTCATAAATTAATTAAAATTTTCAAAAACCCCTATATTATATCTAAAACCCCTCGTATAGTCAATAAATGGGTTCAATAATTTTTTGGAGGATCTCGGATGGATTCATATAAATTATGACTTTGATTATTTTTTAATCAAATATCCATTTTTTATATCTACACCACTCCTGGAAAAATATCTCATCTTAGTCGGATTCCTCTCCCCCACCTCTTTCTTGTCTTTTTTGGGATGTATTCAAATGTTGTTGATGGATATATATATAGTTCATGGATCTAATATTTTTTATTATGGATCTAGGTTTTTTTCTAGATATTTTTTTCTATAATGTGATTTCTTACCCCACATCAATTTGAATATTTCCATTGGCATGAATGGCTCAATGATCTTTAGGTAGGTGATAGAAATTCCAAATACAATAATTATTTCTTTATTACATGTATGTCATTTAGAAATTAAAATTTCTATTATTGGTAAATTACATAGGGAATTTATTTATACTAAATATACTTTCTATGTGATAACTGAATGGGAATAATTTTGGAAAATTGTAAATTGGTTGAACTAGAATAAATACATAGCTAATTATTTAATGGGATGATGTGACTAGGTGAATGATTGGATACTGGAATTTTTGATTTGGTCAATTAAATTTTATTGAGTCATTGGATAATTATTTTGTTATATAATTTATTAAAAATGTCAATCGGTGTATGATTGGATAAATATTGAAATGTTATGGGGATATGTGAATAAATATTATTTTATGGTTTAATTGAGAGTTTGATATATTATTCCATGTGATTAATGTGTTTATCGAATTGTTTTTTAATTTTTAATTATTATTCCATGTCCTGAAATGTTTCTAATATGGTAAATGATGACGATACTTGTAAATTGGAATATATGTTAATTCAATGATTATTTTCAAAATTATTGTGGGACACAAACATCATCTTCCAAAGACCACATGTGTGATTATTTGACAAACGATTTTTGGTACATAGAATGATGCTTCAAATATAAACATGGTTCTCAATATAGTGTTGTAGACCCAAATAGATGCATGTTATAATTATTTTAGGACACATACTAATGATTAAAAATCCCACTTGTGGGATTGAATGATAATGAGTGTGGTACATAGATTTATTCTCAAAAACACACTAATGTGCTTCTTTTCATAAATTGGTTTTGAGATATATATATATAGTGCTTCAAATACCCATGGGGTCTTAGCCATGTAATTATAGTCCCAAAAGGATGTCGTTATATTTTAGTTCAAAATATCCATGATATGAATTGAAATTAAATTTATAATGTAAGGCCATATAATAATGAATTATAAATCCTTACGTGATATAATGAATACAATGGGACTAGGAAATGCATTTATTGATGGGTTGGGTGTATTTGTGAACTTGGGGATATAATTTGCATAATAATAAAATAATAAAATGTGAAAACTATTTCAATTATTTGTTGTACATTACTCTTTCAACAAATATATAAAATTTTATTTGATAGGTATTGTTTTAGACACTTTTGGTGGTGGCATACTGATTTGTATCCACACCATACATGGGGTTCCCAGTAGGTAGCTGAATAGACATCATGTTTTCACGATAAGATATGGGAAAGATCCTTAGGTAAAATGTTACATAGGGAGGTTCCATGGATAAGGGATCTTGAATTAGGGTTATGAACATCTTAGGGGAGTTCTCAATGACCTTATTTTTGGGTTTTCATTTTGACAATTGAAAAATATTTTGCATGACATATCCACCATTTTAGTTTTGGATACTTCATTTAGTTCTAGTTCATCTAGTATTACTATTCATTTTTGGTTATTGTATTATTATGGGATTTTTATCATCTATTTTTTATTTAATAGTAAATTAAATTATTTTAATACATTGATAAAGAGGCTATAATGTCCCCATATTGATTAATTAGACCCTAACTCCTAGTCGACATCCTCTGTCGTATGTGAAGGCATTCTTGATGACATGTGACTTACCATATTGGGGAATTGATGTGTGGAACCCTGGTTGGGATGTTACAAATGAAAATAATTTATAGTTTTCTAGTGTGAATCTATAAGTTCTATAATTATATTAGAATATCAAATATAGACACCCCAATTACAAGTTCAAATGAAGATGCAATATTCAATTCTTGTTATCCATGAAAAAAAATTATTCAGTTATCATCCCAATGGGATTGAATGGTTAATCATACATATGTATCCTATATGTAATGATTTCTTTATATTATCATCATCCTTGAACCAAAATTTATTGTATCCTAATCTTATTATAATATTCTGAAACCAACAGGATCCCAAAATATAAAAAATCATGTAGTTGATCCTTAATAATAGGTATCGATTATTTAGGTATACAAGGTTCATCTTTCTATTGAATATAGAAAAGAAAATAATACCATCAACCTTTTACAAAACACCACATAACCACATGGGGATGTTCTTAGTATAATAAAACTCATCACCTCCAAATCCATATTATGTACCATCAATTACTTTAACTCAACTATCGTAATATGATATGTAGGTATCGATATTGGTTTCTCTCTTTTCATGTGATCAATCTAAAAGAAAAATTATCTAATATGAGGGAGTAAAAAATTCATTTTATGTTATACTGACACATGTAATCTAGATTTAGAAAAGATAATTATGTTTTTACTAATCATATCTATAAAGAATTCCCATGTATTTTTAAATACTAACATTAATATTTCTATGATATTTTCAGGTTCTTCTTTCTCCAAAAACCCATTCATTTTTTATCAATAAAATCCCCCCATTGATATGGTAAATTATAAATATCTCATATTGATGTTGATGTGTTATTGGTAATTAGTCATCCAGCATATATAGAATAAAACATAGAATCTATTTATCAATAAGATCATGACGTCTAATAGATTTCTGTATCCAAAAAGTCCTATGTGACCATATATAAATCTATGAGGATGAAAAAAAATTCATTCCAAATGGTTTATCAATAGAAATAAAATCAAATGCTATCATGACATGTATATCATTCCTAATAACATGAGAAGATTCAAATTAATTTGATGATCCAATATCAGAAAATTTCAATGATAATGTTGATATGTCCATGAATGTACAGAAAATAGTTATCACCCCCCATCACTACTAGTTTTACACTATAAAATTGAATATATTCTTCACCCATATCTACATGGGATTTCCCACTCGGTGCATGAATCTATCGGGTCATAGGTTTATATGGATTCAGAGATTGTCAAGAATGTCCCCAATTGTATCCCAAGGTCATAGTTCATTTTTTCAGGAAAATATGTGATATATTATCTGTAATTCCATCGAAAATAAATACTTATGATTTTCCACCATTCCACATCCATGAAAAATCATATGAAATATTTGTTTTTTTTAAACAATTCTTTCACTTTCGAAACACCATGTAGCTTCACCTCAAATAAACAAGGTGAAAAAACTCTACTCCAATCTGATAAAAACCTACTATCTAGTTATAAAACACCATTCTTCCCCTTCAATCCATATAATGATGCGCCTAATATAGTACTACATATCCTCCTCATCAATATGTTTAATTATGAAAGAAAAAATTCTACATTTTACTATTTTAGATCATTCTTAATCTTTATTTCATTATCAAAAACATCCTAAAATATCATAATGTAATATATCCAAACTTGACACCCCAATTGTAATGGAATCTTGATATTAAAATTTTGAGCCATATTTACGTACTCCACATCAATATTTGGTTAGATTTGATGAAAATAATTCAAAAATCAGAGAAATAATACACTATCATTTTTCTCTATTTAAGAAACAAAAAAATCATATCAAGATGATACTTCAGTGTACCTCAGAAGAACCCCTTGAAAAAAAGATCATTAATGGTCACACATGTATAACACTAATGTTTTATACATTGGTTCTTGAGACACAATCACCTCATGGAGGGTAGCTAAATTAAGATTAAATCCAATATTACATATCTATCATATGGGTTATCTACTAGATCAATGATCATTGGATGTTTTTAATCTAGTCATAAACTCCATGATGGCCTTTGGTAACATGGAAAGATATAAGATTCTTGATATGAATGTATAAATAATAATTTACAAATTTCTAGGGAAAATCCTTTAGTATAAATAAGTGATATATATAACATTATAGAATATTATAGTATTATCACCAGGAATAATGTAGAAAACTCCAGGGAATTATCATATATATTTGACGACCCGGACCCGGATTCCACATAATGGGTGCCTTGAGCCGGGTGGGCCACATGGCCTCATGTGCATCTTTCTGAATGCCAGATGTTGTTGACAAGTAGTGAGGGCCTAGGGTGTGTCCATGGGATGATTATGCCCTCATAATAAGAGTGTATCGTAGGAGAATGAATATAATGGAATAGAAAATAGTAGACGCAACATAAATATTTTTAACAAAGAGTGGAACAAACTGATGCAATAGATAAAACAAGAATAATACAAACAATATCAACTGGAACAATGATAACGTAATTTCATTCCACTAGAAAAATGGAAAACGTGGATACAAGATAGCAGGAATTACATGTTTTACAATGTAAAATAAAACAAATTCTAATCCAAACATCCTAAGATCCTACTCAGTCATCTGGTATCAAGCTCCATCCTTTCAGCACACAATCTAGTATTGTTAGTTTCATGCTTCCCTTTTTTATGACCTACAACCATGGAATAAACTATGGGTACCAAACAGTGACCAATGTGGGTTTGAGAAAAATCTCAGTGGGCCACCACCAACGGTTTCCATAACATGTGGGTCACATAATGCAGTATAGAAGTGTGCATGAATACATATATATAGTAAATAAAACTGTACAATATAACTAAATAGCCATGTACCTTCTTCAGCTCTCGGTTGGTGTCTGAACATGTAACCAGTTCATTAATTAATCAATTCCCATTTAATTTCTGATAGGTGATATGAGGCATATCCAATACTGACATCACCTTGTGATAGTAAATGTAGTGTAGGTCCCATGACATAATAAGGAAAAAATGATATTCAGTGTGGGACTTCTAGGAAAAAACTAAGGTAACATAAACTCATGGAAAGATAATTCATTATTATCACAGTCTAGATAAGGGTAAGAGTGTTATCCAAGGAGAATTATCATAGACCTTCCATAATATTGTGCCTACTGAGTCTAAGGTGATCAATCAAGGTAAAACAGGGTTTAACAAAGATAGAGACCTATGGGTTTTCAACATGGAACTTACAATACAATTCTTTATCTAAAGTGTGTATCTGAGGTATCTTATAATAAAGAATAGGATCCAACGGTAGTATACAAGGAATCCTAGGAATAGACAAGAACTGGAGACTAGGTGTGAATCAACCTAAGAAATCCATATCCTTGAATCTTAATGGGGTTCCCAAGACCCACGGTATTCTCCTCTATGAATTCAATCCATTATCGAGTAAGTCCATTTTTATTTGATATTACAAGAATGTAGTAATTCCTTTGGTTCATTTCTTGCCTTCCATTATTTAGGATAGGTTATGTAGAGTTGAAAACATTTATTTATTGTTCCCAGCCTTGTCTTCCATTAATGTGGATAGGCCAAGTAGTGTTTATACCATTTAATCATTTCTTATTTATCCATTAATACAAAATAATTTATTGATGTCCACTATGCTTCCTTCAATATAAATGGAAAGGGGTGTTGCGGTCATAAAACCTTAATTAAATATCTTTTTAAGGCAAAGTGACTTAATTAGTATACCTGCCATTTTACACTTCACATTTAATAGTTATTTGAAAGCATGTACCTTAGGATGGTGAAGTGTTGAGAATACATGGTACTTTCTATTATGAAATTATATGTTATTACAAGTGATTTATAAGAATAAGTCTCACCTTTAGAATGGTCATGTAATGCCACACCTGAATAGTGACTCAAATATGATTAAACTCTAAAAACGCAATTTTGGAATAACTTTTGATGTGAGGAAGATTGAGTTGTGGGTGAAACCACTAAATCATAAACACATATTTGGAAATATCATAACCATAAAATTATAACGAGTATAATCATGGAATTTTAATTTATGAAATGGTTCCCAATGAAACTAGTTGTCCCCACATAAATATTCCAAAAATAATGAACTTTTGGGATGAGTTATAGACCACTCACATTTGGATTGGACGAGCCTTCTCCACTGGTATCACCCCTTGATACCCCTCGTATCATAGTAGATCTATGAAAAGGTGAAAGAACTCACATGGGAATATTTTAGACGAGAGTGAAAGAGAAGAAGTATAACTAAAGAATACTCTTGTACATACCATTTTTCATCAAATGTGATGAACATAAGCTCGGTCAGATACTAAATGAATGATAAATCGTGATCCTTAAATTTTTCCTTCAAAAATCTCTAAATGGGAGAAAAATGGGGGGAAATCTGGATGGTTCTTAGATTAGGAGGAAGGGGGAGGATTAATCGATCATTAAAAGATCATTGAAATTTTTATATAGGTTTTTAACTTGTGAATCGTTTCTCCACACGGTTTTTCAAACCGTGCGCAAACTGTGCGAGACGGTTCTGCATGAAATGTTTTCCTCCGCACAGTTTGATCAAACCATGAACCACCCATTAAAAATTACATAGGAAAAAGGGGCGTTCAAAAGGTTCTGTTGCACGACTGTGTGCCAACCATGAGAGTTTCCACTGTGTGAATAAAAACCCACCACAAAATTTGGTAAACTGTTAGGAATTCCCACACGGTTTACTCTAAACCATGCACATAGTCTGTTACCAACAAAAAGGAGGGGTTCCTGATTCCGACCGGTCCTCTAACACCCACAGAACATTTACTAATGCATTAGGCATAACATTTAGGTCTAATATAATGATTTAGACTAAAACATAAAGGATCCATACCTGAGTGAAAATCAAGGTTCTTACAGTATTCCCCCACTTAAAAGAACTTCCCCCGAGTTATCCTTACAAAGGTAAGGAAACACTATCAGAGAACTACTCTGGCCATTGGGAACCTACATCGGATTCCCACTCCAATGTCTCATCATGGGCTCAGTCGTTCTACCATTGCACCAATATGGGAGGGACAAACTTTACTCAGAGAGCCTTCATGCTTTATTTTACAATGCATACTACATATTCCTCAAAGGTTGAATTATCATCTTAAACAAACTCATTGGGATCAAAGTTATGAGATTGGTCATCATGATATTGTCAAAGATGTGAGACATGAAAGGCATCATGCATGGAATGGTACCTCTTAAGTAGTGCTAACAGATAAGCTACTGGATCGACTCTTTCTAGATACTTGAATTTCCCTTCATAACAAGGTGACTACTTTTCCTAATATCTTAACCATATATGACCTAGCCTGGGTGATACCCAAATAAAAACCTGATCCCTATCCTCAAACACAAAAGGACTTTGACAACGTTCATTATAGGATTTCTATCCTGACAGAGCATTAGTCATAAAATAACTAATTACATGTACCTATACTAAAGTCTCCTGAATAAGATGAGGACCTCGTTGGGCTGTCTCACCTACCATTAGATAGAAAATGGGTGAACAAAATGGCCTACCATATAAGACCTCAAACGGATCCATCTTAATCATCACCTGAACAATATTATTATAGGTGGAATATACAAGGGGGATATTCTTATTCCAATAATAGCTGGAATCAAGGATGCATGCTATGAGCATATCCTTCAAATCATATATTGTCTGTTTCGATTTATGATCGGTCTCAGAGGGAAAAGTTGTTCATAGAAGAACCTGAGTTCCCATAGATTTCTGTAAACCCTTCTGAACCAAGAAGTGAAACGAGCATCGCTATATAAAATTATAGTACAAGGAACTCCATGTAGTCGTATGATCTCAATGACATTCAGTCATCGTGGCTCAACAACTGAGAATGACTCCTGAATTTTAATGATGTGGGATGATTTTGTTAGTTGTTAATTTACTACCCAGATAGAATCACTACCCCTTCGCAACCTAGGTATGTTGACAAAAAAATACACAACAACATCATTCGATTCCCATATGATACTGGAAGTGGCTGTTACAATTCTGCGGGTCTCTGGTGCCCTGCTTTAACCTATAGATAGGTGGAACACCTAGTGATGAAGTCTACAATCAGACATTCCATCCTAGGCCACCAATACTAGTGTCACATATCTCAACACATCATCGATATGCCTAGATGAAATGTGCTCTATGAAGCGTGGGACTACTTCATCAACTGATCTCTCATATCTGTAGGATCCCAGATATGTACACATAGATGCAGGACATTATCTCTATCCACAAACCAATCTGGATGGGGGTTGTCTCATAATATACTCTCACATAGAACTAGTCCTTCCGGATCAAAAAATTGCCCAGCATTCAGCATATCAAGGAGGGATAAAGTAACTATTGCAACTGAGAGGTAAGGCTACACATGACTATAATGAAACTCTAGATGATGTTCAAAAAAGAGGACCATTAACTTCTATTCATCCTTGGATTCCTGCATGGAATGTGTTTGAGCTTACCAAATCAGTGCATCTGCAACCACATTTCCTTTTTCAGGCATATATGCAAGCTCACAATCAAATGATTTTAGATATTCGACCCATCATCACCGTTAGAGGATCAAGTTACGCAGAGAAAAGTTATACATGAGTCTTTTTTGATCATTATACACCATAATGCGCTCACCCAATAGAAAATGTCTCCTGCAATGTAAGGCATCAGCAATTGATGCTATCTCAAGCTCAACGGTCAGGTAATTTATTTCACGAGGCCCCAACTTCCATGATCCATAATGAATGAATTCATCTTCCTACATCAACATTATTCTTAGGCCAATGTCGGATGCCTCGCAAAAGTTTATATAATGTTTTCCAGGTTCTAGAAGAATCAGAATAGGTGATCAGAAAAGCCTACCTTTCAACTCCTGAAATGTTTCTTGCATTCTTCTGACCATGAGAACATAAAACCCTTATTTTTTCTAGTTAGGGTTGAAAAAGGATGTGAGAATTATTTTATGAAATGCGTGTTTTATCCATAGAGAGCAATGAAACATTTGATATAAAACATGATTTAGGATTCTCCAAGGAGACTATAACACCACTCTTTTTAGGGGAAAAAGTTACTATGGATTATTAAAAAATATGACCTAGGAATTGGACCATGTCAATCTAGAAGTCACATTTAACAAGCTTGGGATAAAGCTGATGTTCTAACAGTGTATTTTTAATGATATCAAGATGTTTTTCATGGTCTTTAAGATTGCAGGAATACACCAAGATTTCTTCCCCAGAGACCATGATAAAAGAGTCTAAATAGGGATGGAAAACCCCTATTCATCAATTCCATGAAAACAACAGGCGTGCTCGTAAGACTGAATGGCATAAAAAGATACTCATACAGACCATACCAGCTATAAAATGTTGTATAAGGTAAGTCTAATGGTTTAACTTTCACCTGAGGATAACTAGATCTCATGTTGATCTTATAGGACACCATTGCTTCTCAAAGCTGGTCAATGAGATCATCTATTTGAGGAAGTGGATTCTAGTTCTAGACCGTAAACTGGTTCACCCTTCATAAATAATTTCTTAAATTAATAGTTGCATCCTCATTCTTAATAAAAATAATGGTGAACCCCAAAAGTATATACTAGGCCATATAATGCCTTTAGCCCCAAGGTCCTCTATCTACCGCTTGAGGCCCCTAATCTTAGTAGGTTCCATCATGTATGGAGGAATGTACATAAGGGATACTCCTAGAACAAGCTATATTGTAATCATTTCCTCCCCCTTGTGAGGTAATATTGAAAATCCATCAGGAAAGGTTTCCATGAAACTATCAACAATAAGAGGGAAATTAGTTTTAAGAAAACCTTGATCCTCCATGAAATCATTTTCAATATTGGCGGTCACTCCACCTATCTCATGATGCTCAGGTATAGATCTCCCAGCATGGACATCCCACTCACATTTGAAAAGATCACTACTCCCTTCTAGAGATGTAAAATAAACCCTTATTTGATAATAATCATCAAAGGTGTGATAGTGGAGCAACCAGTCTATATTGAGAAAGATGTCAAAGCCCACCATATCAAGAATAAAGAGATTCTACTAGAAAGGGTTATTACCTACCTCAAGGGGGTAGTCCCTAAAGTATTGTAATCCCTCCATCCATATTGCAAAAGGTGTTTTCAGGTTCATTACACTATAGTGATATTGTATCTCTTGTCTGACACATTACATGATTTATACATAAATAAAAGAGTTTGAAGAAGCGGTATAAAAACAAGCAGAGAAAAAGTAGAGGATACTTGAATAGTACCTCATACTATAGATGGTCATATAGCCTTATCCTTCGGTATCGGCTGTAACGAATGCAACTGTCCATATCCTTGACCCTATGCGACAGATGGAATACCACGATCATGAATTATCTTATGGCATTGTTGGTGATTTCAGATCATACTAAAAAATCCATGACCTCCTCCTTTGTTAGACATGTTAGTGCTACTCAAAGTCCCCGCCTGATACACTGCAAAAGAAATCACACCTGAAGGTGGAGCTGAAATTGATACTGTTGCACATAAAGATGGTAGAAAAGTGTTGCAAAAGCGTTAAAGATGACCCATTTGTCCACCATCCCATCAATAAATAGGGTATCTATCACACTAGGGATTCTTATTCCCTAGTTTTCCACATTGATGACACACTAATGTGCTATCAAAAAAGATACTATGGCTTCCACTGCCATACCAATCAACCTAAAGGGAATGTTTCCTCCAACCATAAGAACTACTAGCCTGGAATTACACTGATCCTTTAAACCCAGTACTCGCTTCATCACTCAGGAGACACTCATTGAGAAGGCCATGATAAACTATTTCAGAGATGGTAGTAAGGTTAATGAAATTCACCTGAGTTCAGATTATGTACTGGAGCCCATCCACAAATCATCTAGCATGTGAAATCTCATCACCAGATAGATGCGGTGTAAAGCATAATAAATTGGTTAAATGTGCTAAATATTCTATAAATTTCATTATAACCTGAATATGATCCACAAACGCCTTGGATATTTCATCCCTCTATGACTGAGGAATGAACTAATCAAATAATACTTTCTAGAAGTCAATCGATAACATTTCCTAATCACGGCTATCCGAGTAACGACATCCCTCCTTCCCCGGGCCAAAACCAAAATAATGTATGTATCAAGATTAAATCTTTTATCTAGATTCATTTCCAGATTATCAATGATATAATACATTTCCATTATCCAAGACTCAACAGCCTGAGATCCTACATCCCCTTAAATAGTCGGAGGATTCTGTTTCTGGAACTCTAGGGTAGGATTAGCGATCGTATGTGTAACTCATTAAGCACCATGAATTGACAACATCAGACGTTGAAAACTATCAAGGACATGGGTATTAGTGCCCGTATTACGTATAGAAGGTGGTGCCTCATGTGGAACTCATGGAAGGAAGACTGACAGCTTAGGGCCCACCTTGTCTAGATATGGAAATCACTAATCTCTTAGTGAACGAAACGAGTACATTGTGGCGGCATTGGTCTACAAATTCCAATAACACTTTGCAGAACAAGAACAAAAGTAAGGAGATATCATCACTATCATAAAATTAATGTAATAAAACTCACTACCCAAGAAATAAAACCCAAAATACATGCCAAGATGGCTATGAATCGGTAACTTCTCAAGTATAAGTTTTATGTCACTTCACAGTTATTTATTGGGTTTACTCCTTTACCATTCATGAAAATTAAAAGGAAGAATAAGTATGTGAAACCATTTCATTTTTGATTTCAGGATTCACTTTATAATGGATATTCATTTCGGATGAATCAGTACCCATACACCTATCATAGAAAATGATACCTTTTACTTATAGCATAATGGCTTGACTCGGTAAATTACTCATTCCAACCCATGAAGGCCCATGTACCTCATATATTGAGAAAGGTAATCACTCAATCGATGCCCCTAATATACAATTAAAAGAAACTATCACTACATCAGTCAACAATAACATGCATATCGAGCAATGAAAAGTAGTGAAATTCTCTTATATGGCTTGGAAATATGCTTGTAATGTGAATTCTATGAGCCTATGATGATACATGATTCAATACTTCAGGACCTCATATCATCAATCCATGGGTGAAATAAATTCCCAAAGGGTAATAACCAACAACACCACAAAACATGTGAGTCACACAATGGTGAAATAATATCTACATTAATAGGAAATATAGAATAAAAATTACACATGGTTTACTTGGATTTTACCCAAAAAATGGGATCGTGACACCCATTTATAGCTTATGAAGAAGTCCCAAGTGTTCATACACTCCATTCTATTATCTCTAAATTTTCATGGAATAAAGGAAACCACCTATTACACCACTTTGTGATGAACCGAACCTGGATGCCACTTAATGGGTGACCCATGTAAAGACTTGTAAATTTAAAGGAATTTTTTTTAATTTCTTTGCGATTTTATAAGTCTGCTGTTTCGTGAAGGCGCTTGATTCCGTGGCCCGGAGTGCCCGGAATGATCCATCAATGTTTTGATAAACTTAAATTAACACGCGTAAGCAGTTTTCCTGAAAAATTGGAATAACTCTTGAACGGTTGCTTGGATCAGAAATCTGAGTGCACGGTTGCACTCAGGATGGTGGGATTACCTTAGGCGCGACTTATGTTTAGTCAGCACGGGCCTACCATGAGAAATCCCAAAAATGGCTTAACCGTAAATAAAATAATTAAATAAATTATTTTATTTTTCAAATGCTTATAACTCACAAACGGTAGCTCAGATTAAAAATCAGAGACCACCGTTGAACTCATGAGGGCATACATTATTTAAGAAGATACTAACTTTGGCCGGCGAGGGCCACCAGGAAATGTTAGTTTTTGGCCACATATAAAATAATTAAATGACGATTATTTTATTGTAAAATTCATAACATCTAAACAGTAACTCGGATTGAAAATCCGAGAGTTCCGTTGGGTTCTTTAGGGTGTATTTTACCTAGGAAGAGCCAAACATTGGCCGGTGCGGGTCGAGTGTGACTGATGATAATTTTCCGAACTTTCTTTTTGGGTATGTTCAGTAAACGTACGTTCCGAATTTTAAAAATTTTGAACCGGTTCGTAGAATTGAAATCTGAGGACACCGATGAACTCACAGATCCGGTTTTCGCTTAAGGGGGCCTTTACCACAGTTTCGTTTTATGCGGTTTGAAAGTTAATTTTTTAGGGATTTGTAAAAAAATAAATAAAATGGTTGTGCACCATTTTATTTATTTTGGTGGTTATATCCTCTGAGAGGAAGTTAGGGGTGGTTCCCACACCCCACATAACCTCCCATGGGAGGATATTGTTTTTGAGGTGGGGCCCACACGAGGCCTAATGCTCCACCTCCCTTAAACCCCCCTTTAACACTCCCTTGAATTTTAATGTGCCAACTCCCCCTAATTAAGAAATCTCTTCACATTCCCCACTACCATTAATTATGCCAACACTTTATTTAATTAAAGTGGGTTGAATTTTGAATTACATGGGTTAATAAAATAATATCCATAGTCTATTATTTTAGTTTGGAACTTTCATTGTGTTAAGAAGAGTTGGGAGAGAGATCTTGAGAAGGAGAGAAAAGTGTTCATCTCTTCAAAAAAGAATGACTTTCTACCACGACGAAGAACGCTCTGCGATTCGAAGAACGTGATGTCGCCAACGCCAATTTCTCCTTGGATGCACCTCGATGTCCACGGAATCGACGTCCGATCTCCGCGACGCCCGACGTGCGACGATAATTATCGAGGTAGGGTTTTTATTTATGTATAATTTTATTCCCTTGTTTGTTTCGTTCAAAAAGAAAACAAAGAACGCAGATCAACTTGTTGTCATGTTGATCCGCGAATGTTTTAATTGCAGGTTGGGAATTTTGGAATTCTTCAATTTTATTTGAGGGAACGTGGAATGGTTTGCTTCAATTTTATTTAAATAAAATTGATTATTTTTTGTTCTTTATAAAACCCTATTTAAACTTGGATAATTGATAACACCTAATGCGGAGGGTTCGGGTCGAACAAACACGGCCCGACAACCCTCCGCAGATTGTTGCTGCTGCGCGGATTGTCGGTGACGATGCAATGGGTTCTTGGTTCGTGTACAGGGGTGAAAAACCATGGATGGAGAATGAGTATTGGAGAGATAAAAATATCATAATGATATTTTAATTCAAATAATTTAAATGTATGGGCGGTGCGTGATTGAAGGGATGGCTTCTAGGGTTGCATGGGAGAAATCGTGAAAAATAAGAGTTTGGAGAGATAAAGATATTTGAGAAATAAAACAAAAAGAAACAAAAAAGAAGTATAAGAGTTGGTTATTGAGTGGCACAAAAGAGGAATTTGGGCGTGGATTTTTTTTGGAGTTAAGGATCTATAAATAAATAATCAATTAGTAATAATAATAAAATATTGTTATTATTACTTTTGTTGATAAAACACTCTTTCGACGGTATCTTCCCCCTGCGACCTCGGTTTCACGAACCATCAGCGGTAGCGTGACCCTGACTCAGAGACGGAATTTATGAGTCCAATATTGGATATCTTATTTGGGTTTTTGGATCGGCTATCCGAAGAGCTCGAAAAATAATAGATTTAATATTATTATTAAATCTTCAACCCGCCATAACTCAGGCGTGCGACATCTGATTGGCTTGTCGTCAGTGGCGATGTAATCCTGACATCTATACGGTCGATTAAAGTCTAATGTTGAATACTAAATTCTGGTTCGTGGCTCAGGTCCACGAAACACCAAATATTATTATTATTATTATTATTATGGGATCTTGTATCAGACATATCTCTCTCATACGGTGTTGGAATTTCGAACCGCCTGCGAGGTTGGGACCCTAGAATTAAGACGGATGTTTCAAAACCAATTTTGGATATTTAAGTCGAGGTCAAGGTGCAGGCCCCACGAGGCCTGGTTTATCGCATGTTGCGGTGAAATGCAACTTTTTCACCGGCTATCTGTTTTGGACCGATGGGTAGTCAATCTCGTGTGTTTTTTCATATGGATTGCAATGGTGTAACTTGTTTGGTTAACCGGTGTCACTTGAAGTATGCTAAGGTTGGTTTGAACCCGAAACCATCCGGGCCCTCAGAGCAGAAAAGCTTATAACTTGAGCTTCAGACGTCCGATTGACGTGATGTCAACTTTGATTGATTTCTATTGATGAGACGGAACGTTCGGCATACTTCGCCTGAGGTTTGGACGCAGTTGGATAGTGGCCGGGTTGGATTGACCCCGAAATCTAACCGGGCCCCTAGAACGGAAAAGCTGAAACTGTCAGACCGGGCGTCTGTTTGACGAACCGTCAGCGACATTGGTGATCACGTTGAAAAAAATGGTCCCTATGAGTATACCCTATGAGAGTTCGGGGTACAGTTGAGATACAGCCGGGTTGGTTCGCACATGAAACCAACCGGACCCCTGGGACGAAAAGGCTAATAACTCATAGACCGGGCGTCCGATTGACGAGCCATCTATTGCGTTGAGACCCCTATGACGAGGCGGTCCTTTGCGATACTTGGAGTATCGACCTGTAGCTCGTGTATCGGACCCTCCCGGAGACAAGAATACAGAGTACGAAGACCGTGTAGCTGGCTGAGACCTGACGAGGGCTTGACCGACTCGACTTGGAGTGAGTCGACTAGCCCAGTGGACGGAGCACAACTTTGCTTTGGTGCAGACCCATGGTGGACGGAGCACTACTGTGTGACAGTGCAGACCCGCGGTACTCGTCCGGAGAGTACCTCTGTAGGATATTAGGGGGGTGTGCACTACTGTGTTTGGGTGGCATATCCCGGTGGGAAGCTCTACTGTGTTTGGGTGGCTGACCTGCGGTACTCGACAGGAGGAGTACCTCAGCAGTCTTAGTTTAGTGAGCAGTAACTCGGAGTCGTGACAGGACCACTGTACACTCCAGGGAAGGGGCTCTTTAGCAGTTACAGTTTCGATAATGAAAATCCCAGTTTGAGCTGAGTCTATGACCTTTATGTTTTCCTCATGATTGAAATGGGTCACTTGATAAATTAGGTATATGTATGGGCATATATCTAGGTAGTGGTTATCCGTTGATTTCATAACCATTGTGTTTCCTCATGATTGAGATGGTTTACTTGATAACTTAGGTATGAGTATGGGCTTATATCTAAGTAAGGGTTATCTGTTGAGATCCTTCTTTGTTGTTATCCTTGTTGGATTTAGTGAGACCTTGAGAGTCTCGGGGTCCCTACTGAGTATCTTTTACTCACCCCTGCATAGGATATGCCCGCACCTCATTGTATTGGTTGCAGACGACGGGCAGCACTGAAAGAGGACGAGTATTCAAGGAATGGACGGTACTTGGAGGTTGAAAACATGATGAGTCAGTATCCGGAGGTGGACTTCACAACGAGACTATACTCGGAGGAGGTTGATGGGAGAGAGCGTTGTGGAGGCTATCTGTACCTACCCTTCAGGTAGGATCTGTGGTGGACGGTCCATGAGTTGCACTATCTGTACCTACCCTTCAGGTAGGATCCGAGGAGGATGACCCAGGAGATGCTTCTATTCTTCCAACTATTTGTGTTTTCTATTGTACTTTCTTTCAGTTGTAGTTGTACTTTAAGTTGGGTTTGTATTCTGGCCCACATTCTTTTCAGCACTTTCTTTTGTACTTAGTGTATTTCTTCCGCTTGTACTATGTGATGTTTTGTTTGCTATTATAAATGAAATGTCTTCCCAGTTATCGGGATTTACGCCTTTGGTGATAGTCGCCATCCCCTGGCCTATGGAAGCCGGGATTGGGGTAGTCACGGCACGGGCCCCGAGGATGGGTCGTGACAAATTGGTATCAGAGGAGTTCGGTTCTACCGCAGAACTCAGGACACTGATCTATTTCTATGTGAAGCTATAGTATTAATGGTACCGAGTGTGGTCTTAAGTTCAGGGAGTCCAGTGTTGGTGTGGCGGCCGAGGTATCCGTACAACAGGACCTTGACTTCTGATTTCAGACATTGTGCATGAAAACACTGATTGCATGTGTGTTTCCAAAAGTTTTAAAGTCAGCTCAAACCAGGTCTACTCAACAGGTATGAATCATTGACCGTGTCGAATTTGTTCAGGATGACTCCACACAGACATTCAGTTGGAGTTCTGAGAGAGTACTCGATGACGGCTCCCTGAGCGACGAGGATCTGGTGCGGGGCCCTTTTTACTATATTGGCACCCTTAGGTGGTGTACCAGCAGCACCACCACCTGTTGGGAAGCAGATGCCACCAGCCATACTAGCGAATTGTGCACACTGGCAGAGTGTGTTTCACGAGTTCCAGCAATTGATGCGTCCGAGGTTATGAGGCGAGGCAGATTCCCAGACAGCAGAGCACTAGTTGGAGGCGATTGCTAGTGTTTTCCGCCTAGCTGAGACATTAGTAGAGTGGATGGTGGACTTGGCTACTAGTGTTTTCTGGTGAATGACCATGGGGATGGTTCACATAGTAATGAGGCTTCGGTACGTGGACCGATGCCTATGATAGTGCCTTCGGGTAGTGTGTCAGCTATACATCACTACCTGTTGGTCAGCAGTTACAACCAACGGTGCCAGTAGGTGACACATGTTGGCTTACTTCCTTACACATGTTCCATCATCAGATACCCTCAAGATCTGAGGCGAACCTAACTCACAGGCAGCTGAGGACTGGAATGAGGAGGAGGCTTATAGTTTTCTAGCGCTTATATAGCTTCGACAGGATGACGTGTCGGTAACTGAGAGTTAATCGAGGTGTACCGAACATTCCAGGTACTCGATGAATATGATTTGATCAGTTATATAGAGCTCGGACCTCCGATCGTGGTGTGTTTAAGGATATTCGAACCATCAATTTTTCCTCTATGCATTCCTACTCACGTTAGAGTGCTAGAGAGTACCTTGAGGTTGAATGTTCTTTGGATGAATGAATACATCTAGAGAATGTTAGAAGTTGGAACGCAGTGAGCTGGTGCCAGTATTAGAGACATGGGAATGTGAATGTTTCAAGAAGAGGTAATGATAAGGATAGATAAATCTGCAGAGCAGCAGAAATGGAGGTAGATCTAGGAGAGTAGCATGGGGTGGTGTACATTTCAACATGTTACAACCACCCTACTTTGTTGTCCCTTCCAGGCTCAGGGAGCTGGATGGCAAGGGAAGAGAGTATCTACATACGGTCAAGGAGTGTGACCCAATGGCTCTAAAACTGATTCAAGGTACAGTCCGTGTCCACTACTAGCTTCCATAGTAACAAACATTGATACGAATCATTCGTTACTTCCACGAATCTTGTCCCAGACCTAGACTTTCCGGTAATCCGTGGACATGACCGTCATATCTGGAGATTCATTTGGGAGGAGACTCGATAATCAAACTTATGCCGACAGTGTGATCTGACCCTTGTGGCGAGAGTTTCGGTTGAAATCTCTTGGTTCCAGCGTCGAGGCCTTGCGACGTTGGTCTCGATATGGATTGGATTCACATTTCATGCTCAGATTGACTGTAGTATGAAAAAACAATGTGGTCTAACTACAACGTCCGGATGGGTTTTCCTTGGTCGGTGAAAAGGAAACCCCAGGAAGCATAGTATAAACTCATGCACATGAGGGTATGGTCGATCACTCTTGAGTCAGTCAACCTTACCCTCATGGAAGCGGGAGTTTTGAGTTTCTGTTATAATCAGGAAATGGAGGCCTTTTGAGTTTGAGGATGACGACCACGTCCTTATACCGGTCTCACCTCGACGAGGTTTACGAAGTTGTGGCCAAGGCGGCATGTTATCTCCGAGGTTCAACAGAACTTTCTATGTCCTCATCAGGGTAGGCGAGGTGGGTTACCGCTTGACCCATCCACCTCAGTTGCACCAGATGCACGATGACTTCCACATATCTCAATTGAGGAGATGCGTGCTTGACCCAACACATATCATAGACCATGGGGAGCTAGACTTTGCTGATGGGGTGACTTTTTCGGGGTTCCTGTAGAGGTTGAGGATTGATAGGAGTGGGTCCTACGAGGACGGTCGATTCATCTTGTACGCTTTAGTTGGCATCACGGGAACCTCCAGGAGAGCACATGGGAGCGTAAGGCTCCGATACGTGCTCTGTCCCACTTTTGTATCCTAGTTTGTGTTAAAACATTACGGGGACGTAAATCCCTGAGGTGGGAGTAATGTATAGTCCCGTAAATTTCAAGGAAAATTTATTCTTAATTTATTTGGGATTTTACGAGTCTGCGGTTTCTGACGGCGCTTGATTCTGAGGCCCGGAGTGCCCGGAATAATCCGTCAAAGGTTTGTTAAACTTCAATTAATAGTCGTAAGGAGTTTTCCTGAAAAAGTGGAATAACATTAGAACAGTTTCTTGGATCAGAAAACCAAGTGCATCGTTGCGCTCAGGATGGCGGGATTACCGTAGGTGCGACTTAAGTTTAGTCGACACGAGCCTCCTATGAAAAATACCAAAAATGGATTAACCGTAAATAAAATAATTAAATAAATTATTTTATTTTTCCAATGCTTATAACTCACAAACGGTAGCTCGGATTAAAAATCTGAGACCACCGCTGAACTCGTCAGGGCATTCTTTATTTAAGCAGATACTAACATTGGCCGGCGCGGGCCACCAGGAAAAGTTAGTTTTTGGCCGTAAATAAAATAATTAAATGACAATTATTTTATTGTAATATTCATAACATCTAAGCAGTAACTTAGATTGAAAATCCGAGAGTACCATTTGGTTCTTTGGGGCATATTTTACCTAAGGACAGCCTATACTCGACCGGTGCAAGTCGAGGGTGACTGATGATAATTTTCCGTACATTCTTTTCGGGTACATTCAGTAAACATATATTCAGAATTTTATAACTTTTGAACCGGTGCTTAGAATTGAAATCGGAGGACACCGATGAAATCGCATTGCCGATATTCGATTAAAGGGACCTTTACCACAGTTGCATTTTATGCGGGTTGAAAGTTAATTTTTTGGGGATTTGTAAAAAAAATAAATAAAGTGGCTGTGCACCATTTTATTTATTTGGGTGGTTATATCATCTAAGAGGAAGTTAGGGGTGGATCGCACACCCCATAGAACCTCCCATGAGAGGATATGTTTTTTGAGGTGGGGCCCACACAAGGCCTAACCATCCACCTCCCTTAAACCTCCCTTTAACACTACCTTGTATTTAAATGTTCCAACTCCCCCCTAATTAAGACATATCATCACATTACCCACTCCCACTAATTATGCCATCACATTATTTAATTAAAGTGGTTTGAATTTTGATTTACATGGGTTAATAAAATAATATCCATAGTCTATTATTTTAGTTTGGGAATTTCATTGTGTTAAGAAGAGTTGGGAGAGAGCTCTTGAGAATGAGAGAAAAGTGTTCCTCTATTCAACGAAGAATGACTTTCTACCTCGACAAAGAGCGCTCCGCGATTCGAAGAACGTGAAGTCGCCAATGCCGATTCCTCCTTGGATACACGCCGGCATCCACGGAATCGACGTCCAATATCTGCGACGCCTGACGTGTGACGAAAATTATCGAGGTAGGGTTTTTATTTATGTATAATTTAATTCCCTTGTTTCTTTTGTTCAAAAAGAAAACAAAAAAAGAAGATCAACTTGTTGTCATTTTGATCCGTGAATGTTTTAATTGCGGGTTGGGAATTTTGGAATGCTTCAATTTTATTTGAGTGAACGTGGAATGGTTTTCTTCAATTTTATTTAAATAAAATTGATTATTGTTTGTTCTATATAAAACCCTGTTTAAACTTGGTTAATTGATAACACCTAATGCGGAGGGCGCGGTCCGAACAAACACGGCCCGACAACCCTCCGCAGATTGTTGTTGGTGCGCGGATTGACGACAACGATGTAGCGGGATCTTGGTTTGTGTACAGGGGTGCAAAACCGTGGAAGGAGAATGAAGATTGGAGAGATAAAAATATCATAATCATATTTTAATTCAAATAAATGAATATTATGGGCGATGCGTGATTGAAGGGATGGCTGGTAGGGTTGCACGTGAGAAATCTTGAAAAATAAGAGTTTGGAGAGATAAAGATATTTGAGAAATAAAACAAAAAGCACCAAAAAGAAGTATAAGAGTTGGTGATTGAGTGGCGCAAAAGGGGAATTTGGGCGTGGATTATTTTGGAGTTAAGGATCAATAAATAAATAATCAATTAATAATAATAATAAAATATTTTTATTGTTACTTTTGTTGATAAAACACTCTTTCAACGGTATCCTCACCGTGCGACCTCGGTTTCACGAACCGTCAGTGGTAGTGTGACCCTGACTCCGAGACGGAATTTATGAGTCCAATATTGGATATCTTTTTCGGGTACCCGAAGCGCTCGGAAAATAATAGATTTAATATTATTATTAAATCTTATACCCGCCATAACTCAGGCGTGCGACGTCCGATTGGCTTGCCATCAGTGGCGATGTAATCCTGACATCAATACGGTCGATTCAAGTCAAATGTTGAATACTAAATTCTGGTTTGTGGCTCGGACCCACGAAACACCGAATAATAATATTATTATTATTATTATGGGATCTTGTATCGGACATATCTCTCTCATACGGTGTCGGAATTTTGAAACGTCTACGAGGATGGGACCCTAGAATTAAGATGGATGTTTCAAAACCAATTTTGGATATTTAAGTCGAAGTCGAGGAGCGGGCCCCATGAGGCCTGGTTCGCACGTGTTGCAGTGAAATGCAACTTTTTCACCGGCTATCCGTTTTGGACCGATGGGTAGTCCATATCGTGTGTTTTTCCGTATAGATTGCAATGGTGTGACTGGTTTGGTTAACCGGTGTCACTTGGAGTTCAGCTGGGTTGGTTCGAACCCGAAACCAACCGGGCCCTCGAAGCAGAAACACTTATAACTTGAGCTCTGGATGTCGGATTGATGTGCTGTCGAATTTGTTGGATTCCTCTTGATGAGACGGAACATTCGGCATACTTCGCCTGAGGTTTGGACGCAGTTGGATAGTGGCCAGGTTGGATTGAACCTGAAATCCAATCGGGCCCCTAGAATGGAAAAGCAGATAACTTTTAGACCGGACGTCCGTTTGACCAACCATCAGCGGGGTTGGTGATCACGTTGAGAAACGGTCCTTATGAGTATACTCTATGAGAGTTCGGGGTACAGTTGAGATATGCCCGGGTTGGATTGCACATGAAACCAACTGGGCCCCTGGGATGAAAAGGCTAATAACTCACAGAATGGGTGTCCGATTGATGAGCCATCTGTTGCGTTGAGACACCTATAACGAGGCGGTCCTTTGAGATACATCTTGATGGGACTTTGAGATACTTGGAGTATCGACCTATAGCTCGTGGATCATACCCTCCCAGAGATGAGCATATGGAGTACGTAGTCTGTGTAGCCGGCTGAGACCTGACGACTGCTTGACTAACTCGACTTGGAGGGAGTCGACTAGCCCAGTGGACGGAGCACTAATTTCTTTGGGTGCAGGACCATGGAGGACGAAGCACTACTGTGTGACAGTGCAGACCCATGGTACTAGTCCGGAGAGTACCTCTGCAGGCTATTAGGGGGTGTGTACTACTGTGTTTGGGTGGAATACCTTGGCGGGAAGCACTATTGTGTTTGGGTGGCTGACCCGCGGTACTCGATAGGAGGAGTACCTCAGCAGTCTTAGGTTAGTGAGCAGTACCTCGGAGTCATGACAAGACCACTGTACGCTCCAGGGACGGGGCTCTTCAGCAGTTACGTTTTCAAAAATGAAAATCCTTGTTTGAGGTGAGTCTATGACCTTTGTGTTTACCTCATGATTGAGATGGGTCACTTGATAACATAGGTATATGTATGGGAATATATCTAGGTAGTGGTTATCCATTGATTTCATAACCTTTCTATTTCTTCATGATTGAGATGGGTTACTTGATAACTTAGGTATAAGTATGGGCTTATACCTATGTGAGGGATATCTGTTGAGATCCTTCGTTGTGGTTATCCTTTTTGGATTTAGTGATACCTTGAGAGTCTCGGGGTCCATACGTAGTATCGTTTACTCACCCCTGCACGGGATATGCCCGCACCTCATTGTGTTGATTGCAGACGACGTGCAGCGCTGACCGAGGCTGAGTGTTCGAGGAGTGGATGGTACCCGGAGGTGGTACACACAACGAGTCGGTATCCGGAGTTGGACTTCATGACGAGACGATACTCGGAGAAGGTTGACGGGCGAGAGCGTTGTGGAGGCTATCTATACCTACCCTTCAGGTAGGATCCGTGCTGGACGATCCAGGAGCTGCGCTATCTGTACCTACCTTCTGGTAGGATCCGAGGAGGACGAACCAGGATCTGCTTCTATTCTTCCAGCTGTTTGTCTTTTCTATTGTACTTTCATTCAGTTGTAGTTGTACTTTCAGTTGGGTTTGTATTCTGGCCCACTTTCTTTTCAGCACATTCTTTTGTACTTAGTGTATTACTTCTTCTTGTACTCTGTGATGTTTTGATTGCTATTATAAAGGCAATGCCTTCCCAGTTTTCGGGATTTACGCCTTTGGTGCTAGTCCCCAGCCCCTGGCCTATGGAAGGCGAGCTTGGGGTAGTCACGGCACAGGCCCCGGGGATGGGTCGTGACATCCCAAGCCAGGTGGGCCACATGGCCTCAAGCACATCTTCCGGAACACCACAGGCTAGCAACTAGAAGCGACATACTAGGGTGTGGCTGTGGGATGAATATTCCCTATTTATTAGAGTGTACCATAGCGGAAAGAATATAATCGAATTTTAAAAATTGTCAACAATATAAATATAGTAATAAAATTGTGGAAGATAACTGATGAAATAGATAAACCCGAATAATAATAATTGTATCAAATGGAAAAATGATTATGTAATGTCATGTCACCTTAAAACTAGAAAAAATGGAAACAAGACAACATGCATAACATGTTTCGAAAAGTAAAAGAAAACAAATGATACTCCAAGAATCCTGAGATCGTACTCGGTCATCTACTATCAAGCTCTATCCTATCCACACATAATCATGTATTTGTCACTGTATGCTTCCATTTTTCAATAACGGAAACCATTTAATCGACTCTGGGTGCCAAACGGTGCCTAAGAGGGTGTGAGAAAACTCTCAATGGGCCACCATCAATGGTGTCTATAACATCCAGCTTGTGTAATAGAATATAGAAATGTGCATGCATGCATATATAAAGTAAATCAAGTAGTACAATATAACTATATAAACAAGCACCTCCTTCATCTCTTAGTTGGTGTTTGAACTTATAACTAGTTCATTAATTAATCCATTACCATTTAATGCTAATAGATCATGTGAAGCATAGCCAACACTAACATCACCTCGTGATAGTATAAGTAGTGAAGTTCCCAAGACGTAACAAGTTAACAAGACAATGATATCCAGTTAGGGGGTTTAATGTTAAAAACCAAGGTAACTTAAACTCATGGAAAGATAACACAGTAGTATCTAAGTCTAGATAATGAGTAAGATTTTAATCCAAGGAGAATAATCCATGGAATTCCACAATACAGTACATACTGAGTCCAAGGTGATCTACCAATGTAAAATGGGGCTATGCAAATACAGGGCCATATGGGATTTCACCGTGGCACATACTAGTCAATGTTGGTTACAAGGAGTGTATCCATGGTATCCTGTAATAATGTAAGGGACCCAATGATAGTATACAAAGAATACTAGGAATAGATAAGAATACGAGTCTAGGTGGGTATCATCCTAATAAAACCATATCCTTTAATTAGAATGGGGTTCCCAAGACCCAAGGTATTCTCCTCTTAGAGTCAAAGGTTATATCGAGTCATTCCATTATTATTTGATATTATAATCATGTAGTAATTAGTTTAGTTCAATTTTTTCATTTTATTAGTGTGGATAGGTCAAGTAGAATTGAAACCATTTATTTATTTTTCCATGCCTTATCATCTATTAGCATGGATAGGCCTCGTAGTGTTTCAACCATTTAATCAAGTATTTGTAAGCAATTAAGGCATAGTGAATTATTGAGGTTCAATCTCCTACCATCCCTCAACATGGAATGGAGTGATACAGGCATGTAACCATTATTTAATATATTTTATTAAGGCAAAGTTATATTATTAGTATACCTACCAATTTCACATTTAATAATTATTTGAAAGCAATTTCCATAGGCGGGTAGAGTGGTGAGATTACATGGAACATTCGGTTTTAAAATTCTCAGTAATAAAAAGCCATTTATAATAAGAAGACACACCTTTAGAAGGGTCCAGTAAAGGAATATCGAAACGATGACTTGAATTTACCAAAACAATAAAAACCCAATTATGGAATAAACTTTGACATGAGGCGGAGTGATTTGTCCATGAAACCACTAATAACTAATCACATATTTGGAAAGAGAAAAACCACACAATTCAAACTATTATAATCATGGAATGTAAATTTATGAAATGGTTCGAAATGAATCTTGTGGTCCCCACATAAATATTCCAAAAAAACTGACATTAGGTATGAGTTATATACCACCCTCCTTAGTGTTGTACAGGCCTTATCCTCAGGTATCAACCCCTGATTTTCCATTGATCAGAGTAGATCTATGAAAAGGTGAAAAATGATCACATGTTGTTATCTAGGTCGAGAGTAAAAGAGAATAAGTATGTTTGAAGAGGACTCGAGTACAAACATATGCATATCCAATGTGATGAACACAAGCTCAATCGGATGGCAGGTGAAGGAGATCTCTTGATCCCTAGCTTTGGCCTTCAAAAATCCGTAAATGGATGAAAAATAAGGAAATACCTACTGGTTCTCATATAAATAGGAAGGGGAGGATTAATACATCAATAATTAAGTTTTATCCATTTTACATAGGTTTTTAACATGCTCAAGATTTGTTTGCATGGTTTGTCAAACGATGTGCAAACCGTGAGTGATGGTTCTGTCCAAAAATTCTTCGCCCGCATAGTTTGATCGAACTGTGCACCTCCCATACACGGTGACCAAGGAATAAGGGGAGTTCATAAAGTTTGTTTTCATGCCTATGTGCCAAATGTGTGAGGTTCCACTTTATGAAAACACCCCTTCTACAAGGTTTTCCAAACCGTGTAGAAATCCCACAAGGTTTACTCTAAATCGTGCATTGGGTCTGTTTCCTCTAAGAAAAGATGGGTTCCTGGCTTCAAACAACCACCAAAAAACCTTTGAACCCTTACTAACACATTATGAATCCAATTTAGATCCAATATATAGATTTACACTAAAAAATAATGGATTTGTACCTACGTGAAAAATTGTTTTCCAACATATTATCCCTCTGGTCTTATAGTGGTAGAATAGAAGTATCCTCCAAATTGGTAGAATTCATGCCATCTTTATTCAGTGGTTTTCTCAAAAATATTCTATGAATTTTTTTAAATGCTATCATATTATTATATTAAATATATTATTTACCAGTGATAAAAATCAATGTAAATTAAAGGCCTATATAAATGATTTATGTGGAGAAACTAACAATGGTGGATATCCATAGCGATAAAGCATTAAACACCCCATCACACTTTAAGGAAACAACCTCGTTAATAATACCTAATGTTATTCAGAATCAAATACATATAACAAAAATCATTCTCAAGTTGATATAAATTAACAGTAAGAAAAGTATGTCACAAAAGACAAATTACATATAATGAAATTTAGTTAAATGGATTACCATAGGTTTCAAGAGACATGTACATATATATGATATATGTTAACATTTTCCCATTAATGATTAATGAATGTACTGGAAAAAATGGTAATATAAGAACATTATCAAAATCAGTAGTAAAAATACAACTTTAATAATAGTCCAATAACTAGTAATTCAATGGTCCATCATGTTTGAGATTGTCAGCAGCTTATGTGACTCACCAATTAATGTTACAAAGAACCTAACACCTGTCTATATTTACAAAAACATATACAAGGTGAAATGAAGTTAAAAAGTCATATGATATAAAATTAATATTCCCTATCCAAAATAACTTAGCCTAGATCAGGGTGAAACATGGTCACATTCATTCCTCCCCATACACAAGAGGATACTTTAAAACAGTGATAATATAAACATCATTATTGTGGAGACTATTGATTCATAAAAGAATGAATATTTCAGTATTAAAAATAAATAGAGAATAATAACAAAGTGGAAGATAATAAAAAAAGTAAATGACATTTGACATGTAATGTATCTCATGCCACGCAGATAATACCCCCAAAATGGAAACTTAATCAGAGTATAAGAAACCACTAGAATATAACTAAATCAACGTGGAAAAAATCCAGTGTTTCTAAAAACCCAAATTTAATCCCAACAATCAATCTATTCATGACACTATGATAAGCATATTTTCCATTCCATAATCATTTACCCTCAAGTCTTTGTGCCAATCTTGATACCTACTTATGGTGTGAGTACAAACCCAGTAACACACAACCAATAAATCATTAATATATGTTCACATATATAAGTTGAATTTCATATAATAAAACATAAATGAAAAAATTATAAATATACAATCATGTATAAAGTTCTCATTCACTTACCATGTGGACACAACTCATGACCATACATGCTTCATCACTAAGCTGGAAAATTGATAAACTTATTTATCATGGTTCGATGAAAACAAAACCTCATATCTCTCCGAATAAGGATATGGTCCTTGAGACGTGATTAATTCGAAAAGGATTTAAAATACTTCACTACCACATATCATGATCAAATGGATGTTATAACCCTAACACTTCCTCAGGTAAGGCCATAAGGTCATTATTTTGTGAATAATTCTTGTATTTGGCCATAATTCTATCATAATAATTCATTTTATTTTGGTCTACCATCACCATCACATGTCACATGTTACCCCCGTCTTAGGGTCACCATAAAATGTTGTCCAACCTACCATTTCACACCATAAATACATCCTCCAAAATCTATAAATTAAAACATTATAGGTAAAAATGTATACTAGGGAAAATAACATTTTAAGAATGAGTATCAGTATCCATATTAAAACACACATGTGATGAAAATGAAGCATGAATATCATTGGATACACATTCACTCATATGTGATCAATAACCCACATGGGTCTCCAGGTCCATATAGACACATACAACCAAACTCTGGCATGGGTCTCAATGATTAACAAAACATACCATTATGACATACCAATGATAATAAAAAATGGATTTATATGGTAAGGGCCTTATTAAAACAATTATTTTTATGTCAATGTCAATATATAACAAGAGTAAATTATGAAATCAATTGTAAAAAAATTATATAGAATCTTCATGAAAAAGTGTCCCTTGAAAATATTTCAATAGAGAAGACATGGGTTCTAGAACAAAATTATTGATTCAAATACATCCATGTGGTTAGAACCATGTCACATGACCAATGAAAATAACCATCTATATAGAATCTAGTTTTGGTTAATGATGTGAATTTTTTTCATGAAACAATGATTATATAAGGGATCCGAAGATCCTCATATTCCATGATTGTTACAAATATGTATCCATATTTTGAAGTAATATTTTCCTATAATTTATAATACATATTTTTTTGGGAGAAATGAGATCTCTATAGGTATAATGAATATTCAACCAAATCTCACCACAGGTTCATCCATAATAGATAAAAATAAATATTAGATGAGAAAAAATTGATTTTTACAACAAAAATAATGTTAAAGTTATTTAAAAAATTATAAAATAAAAAAAATATGATTCTTCTTCTGAATAATTTGAACCCACAATTCCTTGTGGCCATTATGATTTTCAAAAACCAAAACTATGCATTATAGAAACACCGACCCAACACATGGTTTCAATCTTCAAACTATGCCTAGGAGATCCACCATATCAAACCTATATAATGTATGAGAAAATAACATCCAATTTTAGACTCACCAGGCTTTCCACATCATGTTGGTATGCTAAACTAGTTAAAGGGTTAATCTGGAAACTAAGGGTAAACAAATAATATTATAATATTATCAAACTACCCTAACACATGTTTCAATCCTATTATATGATATATTTATTAAAATGGGAATCCATGGGTAAATTTTGGGACCACATGGATTCACTTGGATTTGAAAATGACATTTTATAAAAAATAATTTAACATGAAGATAATTATAACATAAACATATATATTTACTAAATAGAAATGTATATGGGGTTATATAACTGATCTTATTAATAGTAAATAGTCATTAAAAATACAAAAATATTTCCAACATCAAATTTCTTTTTTATAATTTTTAGATATTTTTATAGATATTTATTTATAACATAATAATGATATAGTGATTACTTAATTAATGAAAGACTCAAATAATTGAATTTATAAAAACTAAAATTAATTTAATTTGAATGTTTTGATTTTATTCAAGAATTTTTTTGATGAAACTGACATATTATAAATGATTTATTTACTTTAGATTGACTGAATAATGTTGTTATGATTTTAAAAAAAATAAATTACTAAAACATGTCAAAATTGACATAAATGTGTTAAAAAATACTATTTTATTAAATAATATATGTATCCTAAATAAATTATGTTTAGAAAAATAACATATATTGTGATAAAAATCTCATAAATGATCTAATTTAGAATTTTTTGGTATTTTATATTAAGGATATAAATAATGTAGTATTAAAATACAAGAGGGCATGGTTAGAGTTAATATATTGTACATAGGGTTAAATCTAAATGATAATGTTACTTTTATTACAAAAACATCTCTAAAACCTATTGGTTGAGAGGATTTCGACTGATAATCATATTATTCTTTAAATAAGTTAATTTGGAACTATTTGAAACTGAAAATAATTTTATAAAAAATAAATATTTCATGATTTTCCTAATGTTCCCCTAACCCAACTCATAAAAGGTCACCTCCCTTCCTCGTTAACTCAAACCTCTAAATCCTTTTAGAATAGTAAATCCCTTCCCATATCTCATCCCAACATACCTCACTTCATCCTAGAGGCCTAAATTGGTAATAAATCCATCATATGGATCTATTTTGTTCAAATCAAAAGGAATCATCAGAGTAAGAGGAGTTTTGGACTCGTACAGAGAGTATCATACCTCTAGTAAGGAATATTTTTTCAATCTCAATTTTTTATCCGAGATTGTTTATACATATGTATATAAAAGGGATATATTTAACATCATTGTCCATGTTTTGTCAAAATTAATTTTTATATGAATAAAGCAATTTTACCCTTTATTTAACTTTTACTACATGATACAGAAAGAGTATTTCTTTTATTTACTATACAAGGTTCTTTTTAATTTTATGGTAAATGTATGAGGTGAATGTATTTTCAACATACATGGAATAAATAGATTTTTATAGTTTCTCGACACCTTATTTACATGAAGCTTCCTCTACACTATTTCATGATTATTCTCAACAAAATTCATTTCATTTAAATTCACACAAAATTTTGAGAAAAGAAAACATTTTAAAGAGAAAATGATATTTTCCTCTAGAACTATGCTCAAGAGTTTTATCAAAATTATTTTGCATCTAATATGAAATAGGGTTATGTTTCTATCCCTACTATTACTTTTATTTTTTTTATAATGGAATTTTTTTATGAAATCCATTAATCTTATTTGGGTTATGTTATTAGGAAATTATTTTTAAGAGAACCATTTTATTTCATGGGTTATGCTGTGGTGACTGTTTTTATGTTTTGTGGAAAATTTAAGAATGGTTTCATTATGAGATGGGTGTGACCTATACCTCCAACCAATGAATTGGGTATATATTTATATCTCATGAGATAGACATGACGGTAACGTCAAGTAAATCCGGTTCAACAATACATGGCTGGAACAACATGTAAACCCAGTTCAGAAATGGACTTTGTCCACCATGATGTACAAAGAAGCAATGACATGGATACTATAGAAATCATATTATGTGCTTCTTAGTTTTCCACTATTACATGTTTTATACCAATACTATTAAATCATAGTTAATGTTATATTATGGCCTATTCGTTATGTACTTCCATAATTTATTTCATGACTACATATTTTTTTGATTAAACATTATGTTCATGTTTTTATATTCAATTGTATATAGTTTATTTTATATTATGCCTGTTTATCCATACAGATAATTTTTTCTTGCCCTTTTTATGTTTAATATTTCCCATTATATAATGAATGATTTTAGTTAGGAAAATAGAAGGCGGAGATCATTAGGGGAAATGTTGATTATATTTCACCATGACTATAAGATTACATTATGAGTTTACAAATACACTTAAAAAATATGGTATTAGGGTGGCAGTTTTTTCCATATATTAATTATTCCATATAATAAGTGTAATATTCATGTACGTCAATCTTGGGACTCTAAATTTGGTATCATAGAAAAGGTTTAATTTTCCTTTGGAATCTAGGATTTGAAAACATTAGTGAGATCCCTAGAGATATTTCCAAATAATTTCTAGGGATAACCTTAAGGGTAGGTATAAGTATAGGTTACTGTCCTAGAATTATGATAATGATCAAGAGTAATCTCGGATTAAACAAAACATGATAGATATTTAATGTACTCTTTGTGATAATGTTGTTTCAATTGTATGGGTTTTCCTATTACACTGTTAATTTTGGGGTTTAAACAGTGGTTGGAACCCAAAGTAACCATGTTAATGATCAATGCACTAGGAAATGAAATGAGTGTCCCCCTGAATAACCAAATGTTATCGACGATGGAATGGAAAATATTACTTCCACACTAACTCAAGATATGAATCAGTCTAGACTTCCAAATGTGGTTAAAATGGAAGAACATTCTATTGAGTCCTTCATGAGGAAGAATACACCTTCTTTCTATGGGTCATGTGATCTACTTTTTGCTGAACAATGAATCAATACCATTGAAATGATATTTTATATCCTTTTCTATTTGGAACTTGAAATGATAATTTTTACTATCTATCGCTTATAAGGTGAATCAGACCAGTGGTGGACTCTAATTGAGAATACATGGAAGCAAGATGAAATTGAATCCATGGAATGGGACTAGTTTAGGAACATGTTTCTTAATAAGTAATTCACTCGTATTCTTCAATCATTGATAAAAAATGGAGTTCCTTGAGAATAATAAAAAGTATGATGAATCTGTTGGTACATACGAGTCGAATATTACAAGACTGGAAAAGTATGCTTCTTGGTTTATCATCCAAACTAAAAGTATATTTGATCGATTATTCAATTGATTAAAACCAAGTCTTCGAAGAGTAGTCAATATAAGAGACATAGGTAGCTATGAATAGATTGTGTGTTGGTATATCAAGGTTGAACTAGAAGTTTGTGTTACATATCCATCTTATTGTTTTGAAAAAACAAGAAAGATGGTTTTTGAGGAAAAGTCAAAATAAAATGTTGAAAATAATATGAATGTTTCCATATAATCAAACATTAGAATTAAAAATGGTTAAGATTGTCATAAAGGAATTAGAAAATGTATCTAGTGTGGAAAAAAATTTATCGAGTATTTGAGTACTGAGGTAATGGGAAAATGTTTTCTAATTATGTGAATATAGAAAAGATTACAGAGAACACATGACCAACACATCAATGATACATGTGCATGGTAGGGGCATTATTCTAACCAATTACCAAATCCAAGGGTTAATGATGATCAATGTCAGCAACCTCATAAGTAAAAAAGACAAAGGGATGTCACATGCGATCACTGTTGGTGATGCTGAGTATCAAAATGAAGTGGAGGAATGATTATGTTTTTATGTAATGGGATTCAAAAATAGTGTCGTGGAATCTCATTTATTGTATTATAGAATATTGGAATTTCCATGCATTGTTCTATTATGGTATTCCATAATTATATTGTAACAGTTGCCATTAAAAGAGATTGGAATATTTTTGAAAATCACATTATTTTTTTATAATGATGAATAAACAGATAATGATATGTTCGATAGTATTAATGTTCACATGACTTCTATAAGGAAAAAGTGATATCATGGTTTGATTATATTGAAGATTTTGTATTTTTGGGGTGTGGGAAGAGCTAATTTTAACAGAATGATTGTTTTCACTATGCTTCTATAGTAATTCATGTTATTATCTTGTTTCAAGAAAATACATGATTAATGTATACACACGGTTGGAATGTGACATCCATGAACTACCAAATGAGATATGGGAGGCAAATGTTAAGTCTTCATAGTCTACCTCTTTCTATATTTTTATATTTTTAGTTTTTTGGAAGGATTTTAATTTTATCCATTTATGGATATTAGAAGTTATTTTGTATTTTATGTTTGTTAGATTAATGTATAATCCACCTATAAGTTGGACTTATGAATATTTGATAATTTCTTATAAATTTTTTTATTGAGATAAATAAAATGACCAATCATTCTATCGCATGATCTGCAAACACATTAGGAATGAAAAATTCAAATTCATTTCCTTAAATAAAAGATGAAGTGGGAATTGTTCATGAAATGATCAACGTTACTGAAATAATGTGTGTATTTCTTCTCATGAAAGAATTATTCACCTTTAAAAAAGGATCATGAAAGAAAAAAATGTAATCCTGGTACCTCTTATCTGATGAATCTGATGGTCCCTCAAATCATCCAAAATTTTTGGTTTTCTGATAGATAACATTCTCAAAACCATATTCTCTTTCTATTTCCATTAGAACCTGATGGTTAGATTTCGCTTTCATATCCATGTTTTCACTTCCCACATATGTTTTAATATTTGAAAACACATTGATGAGTTAATATGGGTAACTATTATGTCTCTATAATTCCTTTTAAAAATTATTTTTTTGTACTTTTTTTTACGATGTGGGCTTCCATGAAAGAAACATGCTTGTAGTTATTCACTTAAAACCCTAATGAACATCAAGGGTGAAATTATTTTTAAGGGGGTTGGAATGTAACACCTAGAGATTTTATGAGATTGATTATTTTTAATTGTTTTGATGTCTTGTGTATTAAACTACACCAAGATTATATTTCACTATATGAGACACCGTATTAGCTTTCATTATATTAATCACTATTCTTGGATAGTGTTGCAAACAATTTCATGTTCTTTTGATATAATTCAACACTGATTATAGATTTTTTTCACTGTAAATATGAAATAAGTTTGGACTATGTTATAAGAAACACAAAAGGATGATTCCACTACATGAAAAACATACTTGGATTGTAATACATGCAAGATCAACCTTCCTCTAGAACATGCATTGTACGCGATACCGAGATTCACTAAACAATTATATATTTTAAACATATTATAATTTAATGAGATATAAACTATCCATTATAAATAGTATTAACCACATTTTAAATTTTATATAACATTATTATTTATCTTACACATTTTCTAGAACATGATATGAGAGCAAAATCAATTATTTGGATATAAGATTCATTTTTTAAAAAATGCACTTCTACCACCTTTTCATGACACACCCATTTTAATTCTAGTTCTTTAAAATTTTATAAAATAAATTTCTCAAAATAAATTTATTACATGGAATTGAGACATACAAATTTTCTTTTTTTGAGGTTTTTTTATTTTTTTGATTAAATTCATATTTCAATGAATACTGAAAAATACTGCATTTTAATACGAAAATAATTTCTCATATGAATAGGTTATATTGATAGATTAAATTATTAATTAGTATTAAAGTGTAATTAGATTATATTTTAATAATTTAATCCAATTTGTTTCATTGTATGTAAGTTCACTTTTAAATTTAATATAAAAACCTGTCAATATTTTTATAGTTATTTATTTTTAAAAAACATAATTTTTAGTTTTGAAAATGGGATGTAATTTTAAATAAAATTCTACAACTTCTGGGTTTTGAATTTGGAAAAATTGATTCTATATTTGGAATCATAAGGTTCAAATTTTGTAAAATGTTACCTTTTGTTTTTTAGAAATTATGTATAGTAACTTCAGTAATTATTTTATTTACCATGGTTAAAGGGTAAATATAGAAAATAAGGGTCAAACATAATTTTATAATCATATTGAACTATACTAACACAATTTCTATTCCTATTTAAGTACATATTTCAAACCATGGACATCCTTGTGTTGATTTTGGTACCCCATTGATTCACTAGGATTTGAAAATGAGTTTTTATAAGAATTAATTTAATTTAAAGATAATTATAACATAAAAATATATTTTTTACTAAATAGATTTATATATGGGCTTATATAATAGATATCCTTGACTATGAATAATCATTGGAAATATAAAAATATTTCTTACATAATTGTATTTTATTTATAATTTTTAGACTTTGGATAAATATATTTATTTATGACACAATTATAATGTAGTGATTATCTCATTAATGACTCAATCAAATAGATGAATTTATAAATATTAAAATAAATTTAATGTGAACAATTTTATGTCAACCAATTATTTTTTGGAATATACTGAAATAATAAGGATTATTTAATGCCTTTTTTCAACAAAATAAATTTTTTATGACATTAAAAAAACTAAATTACGTAATAGTGTAAAATTTGTCATAAATGTGTGTTTTAAAAAAATATTATTTTATTAAATGATATAAAAATACAAAAAATATAAACTTCAGCCAAATAACATGTATAGTGATAAAAAGGTCATAAATTATGAACTTTAGGTTCCCTTGTCATTTAATAGTAATGAAATCAACCATGTTGTATAAAAATACAAGGGGACATGGTAAGAGTTAACATATTTTACAAAGGGTTAAATCTAAATAATAAGGTTACATTTATGACCCAATAATGACTAAAAAAATTAGTACAGAGGCTTTCGATCCATCCTCATCTTATCCACGAAATAAATCAATTTTTTTCTACTATAAACTGAAAATATTTTTATAATAAATTAATATTTATGTATTTTCTTAAAGTGCCTTTCACCCCAGTTATAAAAGGGCACCTCCCATTCAATTTAACTCACACATCTGTAGACTTTTGGTTTAGCCAATCCCTACCAAATTTCTCCTCCCTGCATCCCTCACATCAAGTTATGGGCCTAAAATTGGGCAAGAAATCCATCATAAGGGGCCATTTTTTTAAAATCAAAAGAAAAAACACTAATAAGAGGAGTTTTGGAATCGTTTGAAGAGTATCCGACCTAAGATAAGGGATAATTTTGCAAACTAAGTTTTATTCTATATTATTTATATTTAAGTATTTATTGGGGATATATTTTTCAACCATGTCCATGTTTTTTAAAAATGTTTTTTTATATGTATAAATTAATTTTTACCCCTTTTTTTACTTTTACTAAATGGTATAGATGGAATCTATCTTTTGTTTACAATACGATGTAATTGTTGACTTTTTCGATAAAAGTACTATGAGAATATTTTTTTAACTTATTAGGAATAAATGAATTTTTATGGTTTCATGAAGCCTTATTTCCATGAAGCATCATCTATATGATTTCAGGACTATTTTCAACTAAATTATTTTCTTTTAAAATCACACAACATTTTGAGAAAATAAAATACTTTAAAATAAGAAAAGATATTTTCATCAGTAATTTAGTTCAAGTGTATTATCAAAATAATATTCCATCTAAGATGAAATAGGGTTATTTTTATATCACTATTATTACATTTAATATTTTTATGGTTGAATTATTTTTATGAAATCAATATTTCATATTAGGGTTATGTTATGATGAAATGATGTTTAAGAAACACTTTTTCATGGGTTATGCTCTGGTGAATTTTTATATGTTCTGTGGAAATTATTATAATGATTTCATTATAAGATGGGTGGGACCTATATCTCCATTGAGTTCATTAAGTAATGATTTATATCTCATTATATATACATGACTATAATAGAAAGTAAATCAGTGTCAATAATACATGCATGGAAGAGCAGGTAAACCTGGTTCTGTTATGGACTTTGGCCACAATGATGTTCTTGGATGCAATTCCTTGGATACTATTAAATCATATTTTGTGATTTTTACTTTTCCACAATTACATGTTTAATTCCAAAACTATTCTATCATGGTCAATGTTCCTTTATTATATATATCTTATGTACTGGGAGAATTTATTTCATGACTGATGATTTGGATGTTTATACATTATGTTCATGTTTTTACATGAAAATATATGTGGTTTGTTTTATGTTCCCTATTTTTACCCTTACTGAGCATTTGAGCTCACCCTTTTTATGTTTTCTTTTCCCAAGGATATAAATAAAGGTTTTAGGTATGAAAAAAGGGGGCGATATTTATGGGAGATGTTGAATATCTTTCACCATGATTATAAGAATATGTTTTGAGTTTCCAATGACACTAAACTAATACGTTCTTTGAGTGTCTTCTTGTTTCATATATATAGTATTACTCAAATGAAATGTAATGACCATGTACATCATGGTTGGGTCTCTATAGAGTCATAGTTTGGGTTATGAAATGTATGTAGGAATTGAAAAGATAGTTCATATTTCAACACTAAAAAAATTTCAATAGAGAGGGTAGAAATGTCTTAGACGAGTTCTACATTGAGTCCATCTAGATCATCCTTGACAACTCAAAGGATCCTACTAAAAAAAGACTGAATCTGGATTATTATATGTTGTGGGGTCAAGTGAATCATTATTGGGACATATCGACTAGGGTTCAATTGATGGAGATAATGGAGTGGATAGACTTTTGGAATACGTTATTATGTAATTTTTACAATGAGATTCTCGGGCCTAAGAGGATTGTATAGTTCATGAGGATGAACTAGGGGAGTATCTCTATAATGTACTATGTTTTTATCTTTACTGGTTTGAAGTGTTTTTATCCTGTATTGTATAGACATTATGTGACAAAATAAAACTATCTATATAATGGGAATAAATTTGAAATTATGTTTTGGGTCAACATATTTAGGCTGAAGAATTTTTCGGATGTGGTAAATTTGGATAAAAAATATGAAGGGAAAGCGAAGGAAGATTTTATTGGAATTATGTGGATGAACAAGAAGGTACATCAACCTATAGTAGGAATAATATATTTTATAATTTCATCTAATGATATATCATGATATGTGGGTCGGGGGCAGGGTCTATCACTCAAGAACATTCCCATGTAATCTCCCACCAGTAAGGTTGGCCAGGTCACATTCATAGATAGTTCTCCCAAAGACTAGTAATGTGTCGATCTTACAAAAATATAAGACATGTAAAATGGATTTTTCATAACCCATTACTTATGGGTATTAGTGGTGGAAGTATATTAAATAACATGGATGGGAGGGTGACTTCTACCACATATCATCCAAGAATTTTAAGTTATCTTAGACATGGATGGTGAGGCAATTAACATGGTTCTTCTGGGAAAAAGTTCCCATGTTAGTATATTCATACATCTCAGGGTCCTAATAATATTGCACATGGAGGAGGTATTGGGAAGTTTTATGCAGTTTAGCATACATTTATTGATAGGTTGGTTAGACCATCAGTTGTTAGAGTTACTATTCTTGATTCTTCAATGCATTCTAATGACTTATTTGATGATGTTTTCTCGCGTTATTTTATATCATCCCAACTACTGTAAAATTATATATTGTTAGTGGAGTGTGTTGTTGGGGTAATAATGAGTGTCACACTTTGAGAAGTATTTCCAAGATACTTATATTTATAAAAGGTGAGTTATCTCATGGTTGGGGTGTATTGTTTCCCTTGGAATAAATACATACATGACATGTTATCCTTCTTCTTGATTTTGGGAATGGACAGGATGCAAATGTGAAGAGTTCATATTTATTTTAATTGTAGTAGACTGGCATTTAAATGTAATAAGGGTGATAATTATATTCATAGAGGGGATTTAACTGTCTAGAAATGTTGTGCATGTCAAATTCAATAACTTTGGGATCTCAAAACATAAGATTAAAAAATATTTTTGGATGATACAAGTTAACATAATAATGTTTTTACATCTATAGTAGAAATGTTAAATGGTGTATTTCCTAAGGAATTTTTTTTTCTGAAACTTGATAGGGATGTGAAATTTATAATTTTGCTCAGGCTTGGTGTTGTTCTAGTTCTAATTAAACCATTCTGAATAGCACAGATAGAGCATCAAGAGCTTAAGACTCATCTGGAAAACATAATATAAAATGGGTTTACAATTTTTTTCTCTCCATGGGGTTATTCATCTTATATTATAAATAAGGTTGAATGTAACATCGGATTTGGTGTTTATTACCAAATGTTGAATCATATAGTAGTGAATAAAATTTATCTTATTCTGTGTATTATATAAATATTTTACGAGTTGAGTAGAGCTTGTTCTTTCCATAAGATCAACATGATGTTAGGGATTTATTAATTGATATTTATACCTTATAATATACAATAAAAATCATTCAATATAGGTTATTAAATTTATATGTTCTTCCTGGTTCCATGTATCCTGATGAACATGCTATAAATTCATATAGCCCCTACGGAACAAACCGCACACCCATACTAGGATCAGTTTATTTTTTTGTGTGTGTATAAATTCTTCATTTACTTCATGAATATTGATAGTAATTATAAACCTCATTAAATCATAAATAGTGCACTAATAGAGAAGAAAAAATATTCTATGATATGTAAGTTAAAATTAATGATCAAATGGGTACAATTAATTGGTAAAATTATCTCAATGAATGGTGTATTAGTGGTCACATATAAAATTCATTCAGTTGTTTTAGATGAGATTCAAAAATTTGTTTTATAACTATATCTTTCTAGATTACTAAGTTACTATCAATGGTTTTCCCAAGAAATTTATGCATGTAAATACCAGTTTAATTTTTTAATAAAAATGAAATAATGTAAAAAATTTAAGAATAATCTAATAATTCATTCTAGGAGTTGATTAAGCATTGGACTACTACACTAATAATGATCCAACCCAACCCCTTGGAGTAGTAATAATTGCTTTGTGATTCTTGAGAAGTAAGAAATATAGTAGCATTGTTTCACCAAGATCTTGTTGTAGTTAATGGGACATGGTAGTTGGGGAAAATTGAAAACAATTACACAATGCATGCCATCGAGATTGAATTAGTGGTTTATGCCTTTATGTGTTGGTGGAATTATTTTTTTGACGATGAGTTTGTTGTGTATAATAACCTAAAACGATTAATGTATATATTTTCACAAGTATAGTTGAATCACTAGAGAAGGATATGTGTTTATTTTATCTATTAATTTTATTTGGATCTTTAGTATACCCTTTTTAATTGAAATACTATTATTAATGCTTTGAGATGGAAAACATAGACATATGAAGTTCAGAAGTCTAGTTTAGAGTAGAAGATGACAATATTATTTGATGTGATGATTTTGGTGGTTCAGTAGGGCTTGGAATATATGACCATCATATCATTTTCAACAGAGTCTACACTTTTGAGTCAGATAATAGAAATTTAGTATGAAATCCGAAGTGTTTGGTAATTATGTAATTCCTCGAGGGTGGGGAGTCAACATTAGATTTCACAACAAACAAGGATGATCTAACTATTGTTTACGGTCGTTTTATTATTCGAATGTGTATTAAAAAAATTACGATGCATGAATTTAATTTCTATAGGTTGGTGGTCTAGTTAGGTTTGAAAAAAATGTATCTTATCCTACATTGATAGTGTATTTGGCCAGTCATGAAAAAATAAAATTGAATGGTTCATGACATGATGCTAACCCTATAAACTAGAGATGTTTATGCATCAATTACATAGTGGTCTAGTACAACTATTTCCCATTCTAATGTTGAAGTGATATGATGTTACCATGGACTTATTTACAGGTCGCCTGTGGAACCCATGTATCAATGAATCTCTTTGGGTGGTTGTAGAACGATTGATGAAGGTAACACATTTCATTCCAATATAAGAGATATTCATAATGTATTAGTTGGGAGAATTGTATGTTTTAGAGATAGACTATCTAAATAGGGTTCCATAGACCATAGCTTCATAACATGACCCAGGTTTTACATCAAACATCTCAAAATACTTGTATAAAACTCTTGGAACACAATTATTACTTAGTATGAAATTCAACACATAGAATCATGGTCAGTGAGAATGTACAATGCATGTACATTATGATATGTAACATCCATGTAATATTTACTTCAGTGAATATTGAGGGAATAACCTAGAACATTTGGATTTTTCTTATTCAAATAGTTATCAGGATAAAATTATTATCGAACCATATGAGTCTCTTTGCGGGAGGCCATGCAGATCACATAATTTCCAACTGGAAGTAGGAGAGTCAGATATTTTTTGGGAATAATCTCATACAGTAAACATTAGATAATTTCTAGTCGATTCGAAAACATATATATATGGCTCATAGGTGCAAGCTGTCTGGATAGATAAGAAAGATAGAATTCTGGCCCGAGGCCTTAACTAGAGAAAAATCAACTCAGATGAATTTATTTAGACAATGGAAAGGATGATTTACCATATTTAAGAGCTCATCATAGAATATCTAGGTATCCATGTTAGTTTGTTGCACTGGGAGATTTATAGAATAGCTGGGTCAAGTAACATTAGTCTCATGTTTAACCAGTTTGAGAGCTCTTTCAACATGTAGTGGTACTTTTTGTGAACTCCGGTTTCCCATTTTTCCTAAAAATTATTTTTAATAAAAAAATTACACATAGATGGATGTATATGGCTCATAGTAATAAAAAAATTTATGCTGATAGATGTTGAATACCCCTTCATTTACAGTTTTTGATTGTGTATTCATTCTCATGTCACATATAATGGGTCACCATATAATCGTTAGGTAGGCAGAGTTGGCACCATGATTCGTTGGACCTTTTCAGGAAATGGAGAGAATGGGGAAGATGCAATATCTATTGGATATTCCATGGAGGTTTAGTTCAATGAATGATGTTTTTCACATGGCACAACTGTGGTGGTATCAAACGAATCATATTTGGTGATCAATGTTGATGATATTATTCTTCAGACTACAAAAAACTCTAAGGAACCTCTAATTCCTGTTGTTGATCATAGAATGTAATTATTGTGGGAATGAAATTGTTGATCATTTGTGTCTTGTGGAAACATGGATGTTTTCTAGAGTAGACATGGTTGAGAAAAATAAATATGTCAAATCATTGGTTTGACCTATTATCCATAGTATCATAGAGATTAATTTTGTTAAAGTAATAGGATGTGATTTTATAAAGTGAGGATATTGTAAGATCCATAACATTTTTTGAACTAAATCGTGCTCATTTTTAATTTCTTCTTTACTCTTATTTTCATGTCTATTGGTTGGATTATTGATTCGATGTGTTTTGGGTGAATATTTAATTATTTTTAAAGAAGAGGGGAAGTGCGTTGTTGGAATATGGTTTTCCCAGACACTTAGTCTATGCCCCATCAAAATATGCATCCCCATCTATATGATGATTTTATGGCTGTTGAATGGCCTGTAAAATAATGTTCTCTCTAAGAGAAACAACACACCATTATGTGGATTCACATAGTTAAGGATCAAATATTAGGAAAACTGTTCACCCTGTATATGAATCCATGTATATGGGAAATTAAACCACCATTAATTTATTTAAAATTTACCAAACCCTTGGAATATATCCTTAAACACCCCAACATGATCGTAACATGTTTTCCCATTAAATTGGAGGCTCTCAGATTGATTCCAAATCCATATATACATATTCTTTATGAATATAAGTTCTAATGGATGGATCTACACCTATCTTGATAATTAGTCTCTGCACGTGGGGTTTCCTCTCTCACACATTTATATATCTGAATGAAAATGAATGGTTTATACCCTTTTGAAATTATTTCATATCTAGATTTTAATAGATTTTTTCGTTTGATCTTCCATCTCAATTTTGTTACTATATATAATCATTAGTTGAGAAATCAGACATGTCACTTCAAAGTTGGTATTTCTAGTTCGGAGAACGCTCGTCAATCACCTAGTGGTATGTTGTCTAAATTGAATGTCCCGTAGTCTTAATCATATATTTTTGTATTGAATTTTGAAATATTAATGGTAAATTTTCAGTGGAATAATGAATCCGATAAATTAATCCTTTCATTAATTAACATAATGATGTGATTAAGAAATTGATTGAAGATTGGAATTATGAAAAGTGAGAAATTAATGGTATCAGGTAATTGTTCGATTAATGTCATTAAAAATTGATTAAAAATGTGAATTAGGGGTTGGATGGATTACATTAATTGGATTAATGGATTATATGATTAAATTTTGAAAAATGGTCTAATGGTGGACTATTCATAGTATTATAAGAGATCATTGTATCGAACAATGATTTTTTATAAATTAAATGGTATTATTGTTGTGAAATGTTTATAAGGTGGTTAATGGTGATTGAAATTATTTAATGTAATATATGTGATATATATATATTTTTTATTGTTATATTTGTGTGGGACATTGAATGAATCTTTAAAATAAGATATGTGATTTATTTAATTACCAGTGTAGAACACAGACTGATGCTTCAAAATCCTATATGTGATTGAGTAATACATGATGTATGGTACTGGGACTGACTCTTTAAAATCCCCTAGGGTACTAAACATGATTTTTTACATAAAAAACGATTGAGTTGAACTATGGTCCCATGTAGTTGTGATATAAAATTTTAATAAATGGATAATGAAACCCAGTTTTTTATAATGAATTCTTGTTCACTATATTATATGGTGAAGACACCAGCGCTGACTGAAGTAGTTTTTGATGGTTTAGGTGTAATCGTTGTCCATAAAAAGATATGTGGTTAATTATATATTAATTAATCGTCAAAACAGTTTACAATTTTTATCCTCAATAAGTATAAAACAACATACAATCATATATTTCATATTTATTAGACAACATTGGTGGCCTCCTACTGGGATATACTCACACTCTACTCTGGCTACCTAATCAGTACTAAAATAGATGTCAATTTTGTTGGGTAGGTAATAGAAGGATACATATGATAGATGGATGAGTTGGGATGGAGAATGGATGAGTTAACAAGATGGGATTTTGGGACCCATTTAACGAGTTTTAAGCATTACATTATTTTATGGTTTTTTAGACACAAGAAATGTATATGGCGTGAAATATCTACTATTTTGGTGTTGATTTTTTCCCTTTTTTGAACATCATACAAAGGTTGAATTATTCTGGATATGGTTATTTTCATTAGATATCGTTTCTTAGTTTTTTTTATATTTTTATTCCTAGATAAAGAGGGTATAGTCTAACCATGTTATATATTTTACTCCCACTTCTAGTTGGAACCCTCAGATGTATATGGAGGAACACCGAATGTCATATGATTAATGAGCTTAGGGAACCAGTGAGTTGATCCTGGTTCACGACATAAAAAAATATGGCTATCAAAAGTACACTATATTTGATTCCAATCTATAATAATGTTTTTTTGTAATACATTATGTGACTATAATATAAGGAAACAATACATCCCTTACTATTTCAAGGCATTTTGAGTTACTAATCAAGAAAGGATAAAAGGATCCTTCAAACTATTTGATTTATCAAAGAGGATACTTGAGAAGCTGTTGATACATCTTAAATTCATTTAAATCTACATTTTGAAAAAAATTTCATTATATTATTTAGTTCCAATTGAAAACCACCAATCTAGATCAATATACATTCTTCTACTTAATCATAATAGCCCCCCCAAACAAAATTAATAAGTTCAATTTATATAAATATTTTTCTAAAAATCAGTTTCTGATATAAAATAGAATTATGTTCCATTAACACTTCACAATATTGTTATATTAGTAAATGAACTTATCTTTTTGTTATATGACTACAATAACTACTATGTTGTTTAGGGGATTTATCTTACTTAGTTTTTAATTAATGTTAACATCCATACCTTTGTAGGATCAAAATGATTTACCTTGATCAATTTTCTTAAAGTTTAATTTCTAACCCATATTCATTATCAAAAATATTGTCCATATTTACAAAAAAATAAAAAATTATTCATTGTTTTCATGGTAACATGTCAATAATCATTTTCTTCTATATAAGTGATTTTTCTAATAACTATGTATCATTTGAAAGGATATCGAAACACTTATCCTTATTTATTAATAATGATAATAGTCTATACCACTACAAATACTCATTTCAGTATATTATTTCATATTTTTATTATCCCTATATTATAAATAAGTTCAAAAAAATATAATATTAGTTAATTTATTTCTCACTCCAAATGATAAAATTATTTTTTCTTATATTTTACATTATCTGATTCATTGCAATGTAATTAATAGAAGAACCTATCCATTTAATTTTTTTAATTATCCATTTTATGTAGCTAGAATCATAGATGAATCACTGGCATAATGATATTTATGACTTAAATTTCAATGTTGATAATTTTAAATATTTCATTAATAATTTCATTTAATTCATACATTAAAATTAGAGAAATATATATCATAAAATTCTCTCAAGGTACTCAATGAATTATTAAAATAGTACATGATAATTGTAATCTATTATAAATTATTTCACGTATATTCATATCCTATTAAACAATCCATATAACAGTAATTATCCCCTAGGTCATATCTTTTTTACATTATATATTAACATGAATATATTATTTCTCATAAAAAACATTACATAATTCCTATGTATTCAAACACTAAACCATTCATATGAATTGTAAATATATAATCAATTATCATATCACTATGGGGATTTATTATATTTTCATATCATGTTCATCCTACTGAGTACCTTTATATATCCCCATAAATTTTTTGAATACAATTATATAAAAATTAATACACATTGAATTTGAAACATTCAACATATTGAAATACTAATTTCATGTCTACAAAGAATGGGAAAAAAACTCATATTTTCTTTTAAATAGATACTATTATATAGAATCTTATATAATATTTAGAATATTATAGAACCTATTATTTTTCCTATTGAATATCTAGATGAGTCTTCTAAGGAGAATATTTTCTTAATTTATCCACATCATATTACTAAAAAATATCATTACTAAGTGAAATATATCTCAATAATCCATAAAATAGTTCTTACGATTATACATATACTACAGATTATCTCAAAAAATTGACATTAGGAAAGTTTTAGGATTTATCAGAATTATGTTGATTTTTCATAAATGATTTTCCTCATATAGATACTCATTTGTGAGTGTTTTAATCATTACTATAACTTCCAAATATAATTGTTCCATTATAATTTTATGTTCTACAAAAAAATGAAAATATATTAACGTTAATATGGAATAACGTAATGTTTAATGAAATAGTTGTTGTTCCTTAATCCTTTACCCTCTTTTCACTCTAAATAATAAGCTATATTATTCATAAGAATCAACCAACATCTCAAATATAATAGGAATATATTTTAGGTGGTTCTCACTTGTTACCTCATTAAATATGATGATTCTCATTTAACTTGTCTCAATACTCATGAAATATATTATAATAAATCAAAAACATTAAAAAAATTCAATCATCTTAATCAACATTCTTTTCAATATGATTACTGGATATTCTCTAGTTTAACTAATATAATATCTCAAATATACTAATAATATAAAATCCATGGTGTATATCATATATATTTACTGAGATATTTAGTATCCCCCTTCCCATGGATAATTACATTTAGAATAGGGTAATTAAATCAATTTATTCATTAGTCTCATCATCATCATCATCATCATCATCAGGAATTAACACATATTGACATTATTTGTAATTGGAATGTTGAAATGAAAAAAATAAATTCAGTTAATATAAATTTTATTGATTAATATATCCCCCATTTTTACAATGATCTATTTTACATATAAATTTTATACCATTACAATTTTTATTGATTATAAATACAATGGTGTCTAGGAAACAGAATGTATTACACGTATCATAAATTATTAGGACATGAAATTTCATCTTCCTCCATTATAAAAACTTGTTTCACATGAGATAATGATAGAATAAAGTTTTTCTTTTCCATATTAATAAATTAATTTTACAAATATCTATTTTTTGATAAATCTATATTAAAAATATACTACTTTATACAGCCATTAATTTTTACCAAAAAAACTATTCAAAATTTCATACCAACTAAAAATATCTTTTTTTGAGATGTACAAGAAAAATATTCAAGAAATTTATTAGAAGATCTTAACTCACCAAACCCATAAAAGAATTCAAATAGAGGTAGGTTTATACCCTTAATGAAACCTACCTTCTCAAAAAACTACCCCATGAATAATTAGATTTGATTCAATAAAAGCGTGTATGTGAAATTGATTATCATATATTAACATAGTTTCTTTCCAAAATTACAAGATCCCCTTTCTGTAATGTTTTTATTATAGAATCTCTAAAAAACTCACCCTTATGTTATGACCTACAACACTCTCAGTCATTATTAATATTCATTTAAAATATACTAAAATTATTTATATATATATATATTGAAGGTTTTGGAGGTGGAATATAGTTACAAAATAAATTATTTCATTTTGAAATATACTTCATGATTTAATAACTTCAAAACATTCTAGTTTTCTTATTAAATACACCATATCCAACTATGTTAAAAAATAATCATATCCAATTACATTTATTGGATTAATGTGTTTTATCCCAATTAATTTGATGAGATAATAGATTTGGAATTTTTTCAACCATATAATTCTTCATATTACATCAAATTTGTTGAGAAAACATCATGATTTATCCACATTTTATTTTATATATTTTTTTCATTCATGGGATTCATGTGATTCTGAGTCTTTTCAACATAATTATTATGTGTATTTATTTACTATATAGAATAAAATGAATGTTTATTGAATTTAGGATAATTTTTATAATTTTATATATCTTGTTTGGTTTTCCACCTAATTATACATTCCATTTCTCTAATATGAACATTTACACATGATAAAAAGGATTTATTTACATTATTTATTATTATAAACCTCTATCTTGGTTTCCATAGGCCTTTCTGTAACCTATCATCAAAACCATTTATTTGAAATAAAATTATTATTTACTGATGTTGTTGACCAAACTAGTCATTTCATATGGATCCAATATTGGTTTTATATTTTATTATTGAATGATTATTTTAACATTAATATAGTGATCCTTTCCATGTTTGTCATATCAACATGACCCAAGGTGTTCATTATTATATTCATGTCTCATCCTAGGGAACCAAATCCTCTATTGGATAGTGACCGTGATATGATGGATGACATTGTATAACATAATGGATTGGTGGATTTATGTAGAATATGTTTGGTATCCAAACTCTTTAATAAATATTACATAGATAATTTACAAGAAGATTAAAAATTTACTACCCTTGAGACATATACATCATTCCTAACAACATGGTATTCCATGAATATAAGATAACATGACATGGGGTGTACTCGTGGTATACTCCCTTGTGTCCACCCACACAATGTACTATTTACACAATTAGTATATAATTTATAGTTTGGATAAACATATGATATTTATATAAGTTTTTTATATACATTATTTTTGGGGAAACACCTTGTTTGGATGATTGAATGATGCGTAATATTTTACCCATATTTTTTCCTATTTTATCTCACCTAGATGTGAGAAATGAATATATAAATAGTTATTTCAATTAGATTTTAAAAAAAATATAATTATTTGATATCTCAGTTATAAAAAAACAATTAAAATTTTATGGGGTTGTCTGTGGAAGAACTCATCAAAGAAGTACTAATAATATTCAAGAAGGGCATTTCGAAAAATTATTGGGTTCAAAGAATCTACTAGAAATTATTGTTTAAATATTAAATAGGTAACGCATATGTGATTTTTTGCATGAAATCCATTAATTTTTAATTCCACATGTCATATATTTGGTATTTTGTTAATGGGTAAGTACTCTCCTGAGCCTGATGAGATTAAGTTGAGCTTTACAACTATCATATGGGGAACTCCTCCATATAATGGTCTATGGTTTATCCAAATATAAAATTCAATCATCCTAAATGATATTAGGTCTATGTACACAATTTATTGGATAAGTTAATTAAATATATCCATTAAATGAGTAATTGGTCCACCATTTGGACCAGTACTCCCCCAACTAATGTACTATACATAGTGAGGTTTAGGTCACCTACTATGATTACAAAGATATATCATAGTAGTTATGATATATTTCCCATCACAGATATTTAGAATGTAGATATTAAAGCTCATGAAACATGTCCGTAACACTTGGTTTACATTAAATTGTGACTATTAGCTTAAACCTTGATATTAGTTATTTTTCAATTTTTCTCTAGGTAAGAATGCATTTCTGCCAGATATAAACTGTTATGAATGTAAACTTGGATCAATTTAACTATTTGATGCCGATATAAGTGTTTCCTTTATTAAAAGGTGATTTAATTTCCATAATTCTTTTTTGTTTCATTTATTATTTCATTTTTATTGATCCATTATAAAATATATTCGATATAATACAAATAATTTGACACCTCAATCATGTATTTAATACGTTTATTTTTTATGTATATTATTTGAGTGTCATGTAATCATTAAATTTTTTTGTTTATGTTTTTTATATAGTGACTAATACGTTTCATACTGAAATACCACATCATAACAAATGAGTAATCATTAAACACCATTTCAATCCATGCATGAATTTTTTTGTTACATTATATTAAAAAACATGTAATCATAGAGAAATATATAATAGAATATCTATATCATCTATCACTTATTTTTTCATAACAATTACCCCTTATAGATATATTTTAAAAAATACATTAATCATAACATGAGTAAAGTATCCATAAAAAAAGGTTGAGCTCAGATGCATTGTATGTGGAAAAAAGTGAGATATTAATCATCACAAAATGAAAACATGACCATTACAGTATAAGAACATGATATTAACACATTAAAATTATATCATACTTATCAAATATTATAATCATGATTCATAGATTAAATATTTTTAGTTTATAATAAATAAAACATTACGAAATAAATTAACATGAACCGAGATATAATAATATAGGCATAAGGCATTGAATTTCATCAAACAAAGAAGCATTGAAAAAAATTTAGATATTAGTTATGGCTCATTTGAAGGATATCATAGAAGAATCAGTTCAATTGAAAACCCATCATAGATGTTAGGGTTCACTCATATTAATATCATTGTTGATATAGTACCTATAGAATTGGATTTAATCCCCATTCATGTCCCATTTATCTCATTGAATATCAACCTCTGCCTAATTAATTTTATAGATATTTAAGTCCCAAAAATAACATATTTAAAATAATATATATGTATTCTACAATATTATAATTAATTTTAAATATTATAATCCCTAAAATTAAATGGTTTTCCAAATCGTTTTATTATAACACATACCTATGCAATGAAATTGTTTTCATAAATATTTCATCATAAAAACAACATGGAATATACATAAGTTTAATAAAAATTTAATATTTTTATTATATTCATAAAACATAAAATAACAAAATAAATATGGAGTAATTGGATCATATCCCATGTAGAAAATAAATAAAATAATTAAATGAATTTCAAAGATCACTTTTAGTAACATTAAGAAAAATAACATTTCTATTTCATAATTATTTTTTATTGTGAAATTATAATTGAAAAATTTTATTTTAGAGGAACATTTTATACATTTAATGTACTATATAAATAAAAATATAGTCATGGCCTTATTAAAATCTATTAATTCTATTTATTTTAAAAATCATTCCTTCGTATTGTTTTTAAAAAAACACCGAAAGTACCTCATTCATAAATGAGAAAAATATTTCTTTAAATAGATTTTTTCTAAAAATCAATGGGAAAAATGAATTTAGAAAAATCATTAGAAGACAGATAAATAATATTTATAATAATTTTAGTAAATATGGATATGTAAGATAATTACACTTTAATGGATACTTAATTATAACGAATCCAGAATATTGATGAGATTTTGATATAAACCCTTTCCTCTTTTGTAACTTTTGAATTATAACCCACATAAAAGAATTAAAATAAAATAAAAAATAATATACCATGAATATAAATATATTCATTATATCATATACCAAATGGATAATAAGTACATCACAAAAATGAAATATGGGGTGAATGTATCTTATATCCCACAACACTAAATATGAGATGAGACACCCTTTCCCCATGTTTTTATTTCCTAAAAATAACACAGATATCTTTTATATTAAATTTAATTCAATATAATTATATTCAAATTAATAATATTACATATAATTAAAAATATTATTCCTCTATAACATTCAAACTTCTCATTAATTCGTAATTCCAATTTAATGGGTTATTATTGGGTGTATACTATTTTGTTTATAATGAGTATATCATTTTAGTAGTTATAGTTATTTTATAGTTATCTTAGTTACATCATGTAAATAATAATCATCATGAAATTAATTTAATAAGTATTAATTATTTTCATACTTTTAGTTATTAATGAATGTTAGATATTGACAAATGTTTGACACCATTCATGGAGATAGTAGGTCATATGTACAAAGGAATGTTGTTTTTGTTATTTAATGGATGAAATTGAAGAAAACTAAATATAAATTAACATTAATATTATTAATATTATATAATATATATCATTTTTATTTATAAAATTTATTATTAATAAAATAACATTAAAATAAAGATGAAAAATAAATCACATTTCTTTTTTGAGGTTGTAGTATACATATAAACCCGAACGACATTATAATTTCCCCAATGAATGGATAGTAATTAGGTAGATGTGATTTTATAATTAAATAATTATAATAATGTATTAAATATAATATATGAACATCTAACCATCATAATATGAATCAATAAATGGTTGTTGTGAAAAATTAATTGTATCGCTATGTAGAGATTGCAAGACATACATACGCATGGGTGATAAATTCACTTCTCTTTTGATGGAAATAGGGTGTATAATGGAGTTTTTCGAATCATGATAACACATAATATTATTTATTATATTAAATTTATTATGTAATGAGAAATACCATAGATTTATAGGTTAAAATTAATGTATAAATGAATGTTATTGATAAGGTTGATTAACTCTTTTTTGGAAAAACTCTTTTTGATCTCTTCTAAGGGAATCAAGTGTAATGATCCAATAAAAAATATCCCTGAATTGTTGGTTAAATTATTAAAATTTAAGATGATATTACAAAAATCACCCAAAATTACTGAATATATACCCATTCTTTTTAATCTATATATGTTCCAAAATCCCACATTGTATTTGAAAATTTTAAATGAATCAAAGAAATATCATTTTAGAACACCATTATTTCTTATAGAATAATTCTATATATCAGTATTAGTAGAATTAATGGAATTTTATTGGAAATGGAACATAAAGAATTGATGGTCTCAGATAGTTATTAATGATATGCATACTGTGGAAGCTAAATAAGGAAGCAATAATATGGAATAAATAAATTATGATTAAATAAATTCAAACAAGTAATCACATTAATTAGAAACTAATATATGGATATATAAAATAATAAAATTATCTCTTCGAAATTAATAATTTTTTTTCATATTTATGTAATCATTAATGATAAACATCTGAAACACATTATCAAGTCATCATCCGAGACATCAGATAGTAACATCAAGGAATTTTATATTTAAATATGAAGAAATTGGAAATGACATAGAAAAAACACAATCTTGTAGTCTAATAAGACTTATCGACTCTTTAAAAATCTATATTCGTAACTTTACACCATATACTAATTACAATTCATTCCTCGTATTAATTAATAATACAACTGAATCAAAATGTCTTGACAATCAACAATTTTTCATATTTTAAGAACTATCATACAAGGTGTAAATACATTCCCCATGTTAAAATTATCCTAAAACAAACAAATGAATGTGGGGGGTGGTTTCATTTTTCTAAATACCCAATATAATAATAAAAAAAATATTTTCAATGTCTAAATAACATAAATTTTTTTATAGGAATCATTTAAGAGGGAAATACCTTTTTTCATGGAAAATATAATTCATAAATCTAATAAATGACCACATAATATGGAAATAATTTTATTTGAAAATAACTATGAAAAAAAATTAAAGGAATTTGAAAATAATTTAGGATTCATAGAGGAGGGTTATTATTGTAATTATATTTTAGATAACAAATTACATTCTCACATTAGATTAAAAGGTGGAAAAATACCTTATTCAAAAAATTAAAGGATTATTCTGTTTAATGAATTATTTTAAATGTAAAAAAGGTTAAAAAGATACATTATAAACTATTTGGATAACATGAAAAAAATTAATATCATTTTTGAAATCATTAACATGGGAGAGAAATATTCATCAGGAGAAACATAAAACTAAACAATCCCCAAGAATGATGAGATTGTGTAATATATCATTACATATTTAGTTTCCTTTGAATAATAATCCCTATTAATGCAATAAAAAATTGAAATAGTAAATTAAATGAATAAAATTAAATTCATGATATAAAATATCAATGAATTTTAATATACAAAAAATGGGATTAATATGGAACATGTCTCATAAATGTAATAGTGATATGAGAAACCCTCACCTGATGTCCAACTTACTTAATACATCTTCAAACCTACTGCATAATAAATATAGAATTATTATAAATTTATTACATAAAATATAAATATATACTTCATATATCTATGATTTAAAAATAATTTTTATCACCTATTTTGTAAGAATTCTTTATAACATTGTTCCTAGTGAGAACTTCTATGTTTTTCAAATATGTTTTATGTTAGTCGTTATAATAATTATATTTTTATTATGGGCCCATAATCTCTATAATATTTTAAATTTTATGAAGATAATATATATTCATTATAAACAAATTAATTTTAATCCATAAAATATAGAGATAGAAAATGAATTCCACTATTTATGGAAAGTGTAGGTTGTAGGTATGCCAAAGCGTTATTTTTAGTTTTAATTGGAAAGAACAAAATAAAGGAAGATAATATTAAAAAACCATCAGAATATTTTTGTATGATATATATCATATATAATAATTTAATATATCATTATCACTATTCAATTATTATAGAGATGAAAAACAAATCACTTCCCTTGGTGAAGGTGGTAATCCACATGTATGCATGGGGGATTTTATCATTTGACAACAGAATGGATGGTTATAAGGTGGAAAATAAATTATAATTATAGTGGTATAATTGTGAAATTATTTTTATATATATTCATTCTTTACATGTTTATGGCCATCCATGTAACATGGAGATGAAAATTGAATTACACGGCTACATGAAGATGGTATCTCGTATATACAAATGAGAAATGATTTCAATTTTCATATAATGTAATAAAGAATCAATATTTATATCACATAATCATATTAAAATATAAAAATATTTATGAAAATTAATTATTTATTTTGGATGGGTACAACACATTTTGTGGACGTAGAAGATGAATTAAACAAGAAATAATTGTTAACGACAATCAACTCTTCATTGATGGGATCCTGTCAGATCATTACATAATTGACCTAGGGTCACTATTATAGTAGGAAATGACCAAGAGAAAATAGATATATAATTCTATAATAGTAATAGGAATGTGTTGTTCTTTTTATTTGGCTTAATGTGGTGTAAATTAATGAAGGATGGTGTTCCCATTTATAATTAATCAGATTGGCATACTTTGAATTTCTTAAAATATAAAAGTCATTTAAATTATTTCATATGTAAAAACTGATCCAAATTGATAAAATTATAATTTATATTCAATATATAAATAATTAATTTCATGTTTTTTTAAAATTATATGGATATGTTTTCTCCTTTATCATATATTTTCAACATTTTTTTCCTTTTTGTAATTACCTCACTATTATACGTTTTAACAATCTTAAGGAAAACAACGATACCATAAAATTAGAAAATCACATAAATGCACCATGATAGCTTTTCATAACAAGAAAATATTAAATTTACAGAATATAAAATTTATGTGGTCTTTAAATCTTTTAATTAAATATTATTTTCCTTAAATATCAATAATTTCAATTTCATAACTATTCAATTAGATAAATTTGGAAATAAATAAATAAATAAAAATTAAATATAATAAAATGAATCAAAACCATTTTAATATATCATTTGTATTAATAAAAAACGGGTCATAATAATTAATGATAATTAGGCTAATTTTAATGATTTTAAAATCATTACATTTATTTTTCAATTAATTTTCTAATTATTGTGTCAACGTTGTGTATAAAATTAAGGTAATTATTTTTTGAAAAAATCCAATAGAAATTAATTATCAGTTTTAATAAAAATTTGTTACATTTTCATAATGTATTTATGAAATAATCTTTATTATTGTTAACCATTGGTTAAAAATATTGTAGTTATTATAACCAAGAGTATAATATTTCTGAATATTGATTACATATATTATCATAAAGTACATAAAATCATAAAATGAACAAAATTCGTATAACCAAATCTTGGATGATCTTGGATGAACTGGGATCCTTAATTAAAAATGAGAAAATTATTCGTGTAATTTTATTTTTCTTATCATTAATTTTTTGTCAGTAATTACCCAATTTATCCTTTAACATGGAAAAAAATTAAATATGGTTACTATTTATAATGGCCAACAATAAAAACGAAATAATCACTAAATTGTTATCTTCTAACTCCAAATATGTTATAAAGTCTTTATTAATTAATTACCAGAAGAGGAATGTATTATAAAAAGGATAAAAACACAAAATGCAATGAATGACAGTTTTTCAAAAAATTCATTATATAGTATTTTTTTTACTAAATTAAAACATTTAAGAAACTAAAATAAACTCAATTGGATTTTTATTGAAAATTAAGAGATTATATAACTTATAGTCCAATTTAAAATACAATTCCTATTTTTAAATATTTGAGTCAAAAATATATTTTTTAATAATGTATTGTATTTTCACTACTTAATGGAAGATCAATAATTTCAGAAAAATTTAACAAATTCACCCTAATATAATTTTGATATAATAATTTTAGAAATTATATTAATTTAATCAAATAAATTTTATAAATTATCATGAAAACAATCATATTTTTTGTTCATAAAATGTAATTAAACTTTTTTTTCAATTAAAACATTTTATTGGAAAATAAATTTAATTTAATAAAAATTGAAATTTATTTTCTAAATAAATAATATAACTTTTCGTTTCATACACTATATATATATTTATTTAGTAATACAATTGATAATATTAATACCAAATATTTTATTTTTAGGTTATAATAGTAGTATTTAATTAATAATATTCTTTGGTTCGTTAAAATGTGGTGTTGTGTGTTGTATAAGATATCAAACATAGTGTTATATTAAAATCATGAATTTTCATATATTACATTATATATAATTGATTTAATTTATTATAAAAAATCATTCCAACAAATAATGTAGCATTATATTCAACACCTTTAATACCTTTTATCCTATCATTTTGATATTTACTTGTAATCTAGGGTTTGACATTTAAAAATCATTTTATGGAAAACCACATCGTAAAAAGGGTTAATAAAACATCAAATTGTATGAAAAAATGGAAATATAAAGTTCATCCAAAGTCCATGTTTCAGTATTAGATAACATTGGTTTGAATGAAAATTATATGTATGTCAGAGAATAAAAATTAATGGTGACCAATAGAAAGTCATAGGGAACTTGATCATCCTAATATTAACCATGACATTACTATTAATTTTGGATGGCATAAAAGGTTATTAAATTAATCGGTGGAAATATAAAATAGAATAAAATTTTATTTTGGGTGTTTTTTCTTAAATTCAAGGGATTATTTTACAATCTAAATATATTACTAAAGAAAATAATCCTATGATATTTATTTTTATGTAATAAATAAAATAAATTTTTTCAGTTGTCCTTCGGTCTATTTCTACTTCATCTCATATTCTAGTAAATAGATATTCAGTAATAATTTTTTATAACTAAATCACATTTTAATTAGAAATATTATGCACAAGACATCATTTCATCCTCTAAATATTTACCCCTGCAAAGAAGGTTACTATAAGTTATCCAATATTATTAGTAATAGCTAATTCTCAAACAATAATATCATAATTTTACCATATTCCATTCCATTTGTAGTTAAGCATAAGGATCCTCTAAAAAATTTGAAATGTATTAAAAATCAGAAATTGAATAAAACATTTATCCCTAGACAAAACAACACCATTCATAATTTGAAAAGACATGAATTTAGACAATTTGACCACATATAAAAATATATTCAATCAAAATTCAATAAATCATTAATCTATTTTACCTAAAAAATTATCTCACACTCTTTATATTTCACTTTCAAAAACAAATTAACATTCTTTCCAAATAATCCATTATGGTAATCCTATAGGTTACTCATAATATTACATGATTAATTGTATATAAGAATGTAATTATTTTATTCCAAATCCAAAAAAAATTCAAAGACTATTTTTTGTATATTACTTTTAATGAAATAAATGTATTATATACTTATTAAATAATTTATGTAAAATTAATTTATTACAAAAAATATATATCACATAGGTCAGTGGTAGGCATCACATCGTTTTCACTATTCGGTTATGGGATCAAAACCCACAACATTTCTAAAAATGACGGGTTGTGACCCAATTTTCATGATGTCTATTTTTTAAAACAAATACAGTACAAAGAATATGATGAATATCCCCTAAAATAATATTACTCTTCAAATCCATTTTTAGAATAGTTATTTTTTTTACACAAAATATTCCAAAAACTTAAAAATATTTTATCCCAATAATAAATAAATAACTCAAGATCAAAATATTAAAATCATTAATAGTTATCAATAACATTAAACATAGTACCAAAAATATAAAATCAATATTCCCCAAATAAGATTATTTGTGAAACATATTTTAATCCATATGGTTGTATTCAACGAAATGTGTCCCAAAAATATATTTTATCATGTTCAACTAAAATCACATAAAAAATATAATGGATATATATGCCCATATAATGATGATAACTATAGACTTATCACCCCCTGAAAATTTAGGATTATCGAAATATCAAAATCTTGTTACAGTTTCAAATTCCTTTAAAAATAATTTTTTAATAACATCTTTTCACTAAATCAATTATAATGGATATCCTTACATTTAAATATATGTTCTAAAATACCTAAAGAAAATCTATTGTGGATTAAAAATTTCAAAAAATCATGATAATTATATCCAAAATGTTATAAAATAAATACAAAATAAATTCAAATTACCAATGCATAAACACATAAACAATTACACATAAAATATTTCCATTTAATATGTAATTCCTAGGCCTAGATTTTAACCATTAGATTAATAAATTGACTCGGATAAGGATTTAATTCTTTACAAATAAAACATTGAATTAAAAAAAATTAATTGCAAGATTTATTTTATTCCCATTCATTGTATTATTTATTTTTCTATGATAATTTATTTATTTATAATGTAAACTTCCACACATAATGAAAATTTTAATTCCTTTGATTAATTCACATTGATTTCCCTTTTCACATTTTTGACATGAGGGGAATTTTTCTTAATTTACTCAATAGATTCAAAATATTGTATTTTAAAAAAACTCTATACATAAATTCTTTGGTGATTCAAATAAGTTATAAAGGAGAATTTTTTTAATAATATATAGTGATAGTTGAATAGTTAAAATCAGAATATCATTCAATCCAATCATCAACCCTAGTGGTTTATCAAATTCACCTTGTTGTCTCTTGTGTTCAATGTTAATATGGTTCCTAATGGATCTAGACATTTACAAAATCAAGAATGAATAGTATTCTTACAATAATGATATTGGGGAACCACATTATACCTACTATAATAATTTTTATTATTTTGACATATACTTAAACTTATAAAAAAAGTCCATAATATGGTTATGTTCCATAAACTATGCATTCTTATATATAGTTTCTCAAGACTTCTACTAAAAATAATTTGATATGAACTATATTTTAAACGAATCTAGTAGCATTGAGTTTGTGGATACATTATTAAATTTAAACTGGATAAATTTAATGACATCCCAAAATGCAGAATAATTTATTAGACTGGGAAAAATTGATACATAGAGTAATCCAATATTATATGTTAAAACATAAAATTAAACACAATATTTTAATTGAGGAAATATTTATTTCCTCTAGGATAACCATGTATTTCATTTATAGTACACTTCTAAAAGTCCTAGGTAAATGTAAAATATGAAATTTGTGGTCACAAATTCTTTTTATGGGTATTCATATATTAAAAGATAAATAATGCATGAATAACATGGAATTAACAAATAACATGAGAAAAAAAATTATCACCGGATATCAAAACTAATCAAATAATCAGATTGATATAAAAAACTAATTTCATTATATTGGAATGCATAATATTGGACATCTGAATCATATTTTCAATGGATCAATTGGTTAATCTGAAAATATAATTAATGCCATATTCCATGACATCTAAATAAATGGATAAGGCCTCATCCAAATCCTAAGTAATTTTGTCTCATGTGGCCTAACCATTCATCAAGTGGATATAAAAGGCCTCTCCTATATCATCCAAAGGCCAATTCATTCCATATTTTAATAAATAATATTTCTCAATCAATATTCCTTAACAATCAATAATTTTCTATATACGAAAAACTGTCATATAGATTGTCACAACATTCCACATATCTAAATGATAAATAACCATATGATGAAATATTTTGGATAGAATCACTATATTATATCATTAATATAGGATTAAAAAGTTTATTTTTTTTTCAATGGTAATGATACATTAAAATGATCACTATAAGTTTTTTTTGCTGAAAATACCATTTTTCATTGAAAATAAAATTTTAAAATAAACAATCTTCTCCTAATAAAGAAAACATTATATTTGAAAACAACCTCTAATAATTTAAAAAAATACCCCACCGAATTTCACAAATATGATGGAATGAAATTCAGTTCTTTCTTAATAAGACATATTTTCATTATATTAACAATTATGTAAGAAAAGTTAAAAATTATTTTTTTTAAAAAATGTAAATACGATTCTATTTATAAATATTTTAAATATTAAACCAATGGTTAAATGAAAATTTGATAATCATTCGATAATTATAAAAACACCTTGATGAAAAATTTTATAATACATATACAATGAAGAGAAAAATTCTTCATTAGATAATTAAAATAAATAAGACTAAATAATAATTATATTTTTAAATAAACCATTACCACATAGTTTTCTTTTGAATTGTAAAACCAATGAACGAAATAACATCAAATTTTTATTTAAAAAACATTGAGGAAAAATTCCTTCCGAAGATAATATAAAAAGGATTCTTTATGTGCTCCACAAAAAATAAATATTTGATGAATATAGAATATGTCTCATAAGAATAAAAGTGAGACACGAATCCCTTACATGAAGTCTGACATCCATCATACATGTTAGAAATTTCTATATAAAAATATATATTTATTATAAATATATTTAAAAAAATCTAAACATATATATTTTAAATGAATAATGATAAACTTATAATATTTTACGATAAATTTATTAACAATTACATATACAAATTGTGTTGTAGGTGACAAATAAATCAATTTTCTAGTACGATTTGATTTGGTAGATTTGAATCTTATAATATAATTTTTGATTTATAGTTACCATAATATTAATTATGTTATGAATTTATTATATATATATATATATATAATATACATATTTTCATATATCTTTAAAAAATTGTGATAGGAAATGAATTACATCATCCATGGAGATTAAAATCCATAAATATGCATGAATGTTGTTTTCCCTTTTGAATCAATGCATCAAAATAATAGTAAATAATATTTCACAATTCTAGAATCATTATTATATCATATATATTCATTAAATGTTTCATTATTACCATCAATGTTTGATATAAAGGAATTAAAATTTTATATCTTCATGAATGTCGTGGTCTACACGTACGGAAAGTAAAATGATCATTTCCCAACAAATTAGATTGTAAAATGACTTATATATAATTATAATTAAAAATTTATAATTATATAACAATTTATATATATAATAAATTGTTAAATATATATAATCATCCATGTTAACTAGTGACGAAAAATGAATAACACTTCTATGAGGAGATTATGTAACGTTTGTACGCAAAGGTGATGTAATATATTTTTATAGGATTAATTTTTTTAATATAGTTGTAATATATTCCTATTATAGTATGTTTATATTTATTATATATAAGAGACTATTTTATTATTATTATAAGACATGGATTGGATATAAAAGAACAAATAACCATGCAAGATTCAATAGGACAATTACTTCTTCTATTGGGGAGTCCCATTAGATCTCTACTTAGTAGACCTATGGATTTCATTAAAGAATTTAAAAAAAATAATAACATGAAACAGTAGAATTATAATTGGTATTGGTAGGGTTTGTTATAGTTATATGGAACAATGTGGGGTAATGAATTGATATAAGGGGTGCCATTTTATAATTGGGGGGGGATTCATGGAATTTTATAAAATATATAATTAATATAAACTATTTCATATATATAAATATATAAAAATTGATATAATTAAAATATAAGATGGATAAATTATAAATAATTTGATAAAATATTTTATTCAGGTTTTGGATTTTAATTTTTATATTTCATTTTATTGACTCCACATCAACCATTTTATCATTAAATATACTATTAAAAAATTACCATGTAATGATCGATAATTTTACTATAAAACATCAAAATAAGAATATATGGAACATCATAGATTTCATTAACCATATAATAATAGTTTTTTAGAATCTATCATTTTAATTAATTTTAAATCATTTATTATGTTAATATTTCCATAAAATAACAGTAATATCAATTATAAAACTATTCATTTATATTTATGTTAGAAAAATCAATAAAAAATGGAATTTGTAGAAAATTCATTGAAAACACTATAATTGGACATGTTTATTATAATATTAGTGTTTCAAATTTATTATTTAATGTTATACTACTTTTTCAAGATTTCAATTTCATTTATTTTATTTTCCAATTAATTGAATAATTATTTCATTATTATTGAAAATGAATTTAATGTACTAAATTATCCACAAAAAATTTATAATAAATTACAATGATTAATATAAATCGTTTATATTTACAAATATTTTTACATACCAAAAATATCCTCGATTACCAACAATGTTAAAATTATATAATTATTGAAAAAGATATTGAGATTTTTTATTTTCATTTATATGAAATACAATAATGTTCATAATCGCTTGAAAATGAAAAAAATGTAATATAATGAAATATTCCATTTGTATGGATATATTAGACTCATCAAACCAAATTAAGGCATGGGTTTGGATCATTTTTTAGTCCTCAACATTTTATTATAAACCATAGTTATTTTAATTCACTTAACCATGGTTCCAAAATACACTCTGGTTACAATCATAATGACCAAAATTTGAAGGAAAATTATTAGTTAACTTAAAAATCATGAATCTGAACATAAAATCCATATTGAAATATTAAATTCTAATTCTAAATTGAAAATAATTTAAAATTAAAACATAAAAATCAATGAAATGATGTTTTTCCATGAAATTCCTTTTTATAAAAATATGATCATACTAAAGAAAATAATAAACATAATTCCAGTGAACATAAATAAATTATTAATTATATATAATACTTAATTTTATTTTGAAACATTTCAAAAACAAAAATGGACTCGTTAAATATTAGAAAAAATACTATTTGGTACAAAAAGTATATTTTTTCACAATTCACTATAAAATCAAACATTTTTTAAAAAAACATAACGCTAATATTATTTTAATTTAAATATTTATAAAATTATATATTCTTCAAATAATTTTTCTGATGGTTCATGAAAATAATAAAAATATCTCCCAACAAAATGTATGAAATATATATTTTTATGACAATATATTTTTTAAAAATTAATTGATTTTACTAAAAATTGAATTATAGTTTCTGTAGAATTAATCAATACATTTTTATTTTGTATGACCATTATATAATTTATAAAATGTTTGATCCACTTCATACCCTATAATTTAACGTTTATGTTCTATTATTAATATTTTAATAATAAAATATCATGGGGTTTTGAAGCTCACTGTCATATGTTGTATATTCTATCAAACATAGTTTTCATTTAAAATATCATTGTTCCAATCACCGTAATCTATAAAAGAGAATAATATTATTAAAAAATAAAAATACCATGAAAGTATGTGTTGTTACATCATGGGTTCGTCATTTGGGAAGACAATAACCTATGGGATGTTGATAGTAGTGTTGATAAGGGAAATTGGATGATGTTGGTAAAGTCATAAGAAACAATGTGGTTTAAAAAATGTGTGGTAGAAGCCAACATATTATAATAGAGTAGAGGGTCACTTTTTTTAATTTTAAAAATAATAAAATATAATAAATTCATTTTCATGACAAGTGTCTAAATATAAACGTGGATTAGAATTTACGGACATATAGAGTTGTAATCCCATCAACCCAAAAAGATTATATATTTTTAGAATAATTTTTAACAATATCATATTGATCTAAAATTTATTTACCAATTTTTATTTTAACTACAATTAATTTTATTTCAAAGTTATTACGGTGTGAATTTTAAATATAAATAAAAAATTATCCCATAATGGCTATTTTATGAAAATTTGGACCATAACATATTCAACTAATAATATTTAAAAATTATTATAGTTTTTAAATAATTTAGTAAAATATTATTTTGATAATATATCAATATTTTCTATTTTGACCATAATCATTAATTTTTCATTTTAAAACATGAAGAAAAATAAGGAATTCAAATCAAAATATTTTGCACCGTCCTAATGTAACCTTTAGATCAATAATTTCCATTGATACAATTTAATCAGTGAAATTATATAACTATTAATAATTTAAAATCACTTATTATAATTTTTATTAAATTGGTACATACTACATCGGTGGTGCTTATGAAATTATAGTTATTATATAATTACTGAAAATTAAAAATGAATGTTCATCATGAAAAAATATTTTATATCCCAATATAATAACTAATACAGATTGAGGATATACTTTTTCAACTATGTTGACATAAATGAAATATTATAATCAATGATTGTGACACTTTTTATCTTTTATTAATTTAATAATATATATTTCACATTTCAATACAAAATTCAATTTTAAAAATCATTTTCGATACATAGGATTTCAATTTCTAATTTCATTCAAGTAATATAAATTTTGATGAATAATTATTCCCTTATCATTTATTTTTAAGTTATATTAACAAGATTTACCCTTTATAGAGGTGATAAATTTTACCAATATTATTATTTAAGTTGATAAAAAATAAAAGGGGAATATTTAAAAAAATTACAACTAATAATCCTCAATATTTAATTCATTTTTCCTAATTCAATACCTATAAGTGAACAAAATTAATATTCATTTATGTGTTAAAAATGTGATAAAAATTTCATTTTAGAAAAATCTACAATATTAATCCTAAAATATTTTTTATTCTTATCCTATTTTAAGAAAAATATTTTTTAAATGTTTAAAAAAATTTACAAATTATATATTATATATATTTCTCTAAAATCATTCATAAATAGTTATTTCATTATAATAGTTATTTAATTAATATAAAAATAAATTTCATTCCTAAAATAATTTTTTTGAAAAACAATCACTTTTAATTTTTAAATAATTATTAATTTTAATTATAATCATTTGATAATTAATTGATTTATTTTATAAATTTGTACACCATATATTATTTATTATTTATTATTAATATTTATTCCAACCGAAAAGATCCCTATAGGAAATGGAACACATAATAATTTAAGAATGTTATGTAGTACATCAATACTCAGTTATGTGTGTAATGTGTGATATCAATTAAATAAAATTGTTTAAAGAAATTTTTTTATAAATTTGATGGATTTTATATTATAAAATACTTAATATTAATTTATCACTTAAAATTATTCACTCTGGTGAGATAATATTATGATAAGTCTACCACATTATGTCTTACATTTCCCATATAGCTTTCAAAAATTAATCGTTTCACAGAAAAACATTGACTGTGTTAATGGTCTTGTTTCATATCACTTTCTCTCTATGATCTATATAACATACAAGATTATTTTATAATAAATATCATGTATTTTCTATATTTCCTCTAAGATATTTACATGTGATGGATCAGTTGTGTAATTACTCAGATTTTATATATAGAAGACATCATGAACATAAGAGAGATTTGGTAGAAATGATAATCGATAAACTACAATCCCAACACAATAATGAATTTAAAAATGACTAATATACCATGTTTTTACATTTCTATTAATTCAAAATCACATCACACTCTTCCATGGAGTTTTCAATATGTATACACTATCATCCACTTCAAACTCTAAATCATTATGATAATTTAATCATTACTTTTTTTCACTCTAGGATACTTTTATGTGTAGTTAAATGGATGTGACCTTCTCTTACCATTCCGTAGCTAGACCATGTTTCAATAGATTTATTTTGTAACATAATTTCTTCATTTTGGATTTTGGAACCTCTTTTTATTGATGGATTCATATGGATCTATATGACCACTAGAGTGGAAGTCATTATTGTAAGAAAATTACACAAATGGTATGTCTTAATAGTATCCTAATATAAAATACATAAAGAATGATCTCAACATCCCTTCTAGAGTTTGAATGGTTCTATTAGAATGACCATCTATTTCAGGATGACATGTAGTACTTAAATACAACTCTGTATGTAGATCCTACAGAAGTGTTATCCAAAATATTTATTTAATCATTGTATCTTGTCTAGATAGAATTGATTGAGTTAAGACATGAAAGATTACAACTCAATTAATGTATTTCCAAGTAAGTTGGTTAAGATGCAGTATTCCCAAATAGAAATTAACTATTTTTTATTTCATATATACATTGACCAAAAACCATATAGTGTTATTCCCTTTAGATATTTTTAGGCGTCTAATGAAAAAATCCATGGTGATGTTTTCCTATCCCAATTATTATATAGGTAATAGTTGTAACATACCATTAAAAATAATTATATCATACATAACATGATGACATACCAAGAACCATGAAATATACTCTTCAATAGATCTGTACATAGAATCCCATCATAAATAGTCAACCAAATCGATACAATTCATTGTACTTCGTTGAAGAATATAGAATGAAGTACTATGAGCATTATCTATTAACTCCGTATAAAATGGTACTGAAGGGAAATCGACATGGTTCCTAAACTGTAATATTTTATTATGATAAATGATGAATTGAAAAACACTTCCCACCTTCATTTTCTACTCTATCTATCTATTTTTTACTCTTTCATTCTTACTTGTATATGAATTGACCTCTCATTGAGAAAATATATTATTTATTCCCTTACTTCATTATTTCAAAATCCTTAATTTAAAAATTCATTAATATTTGATCTTTTGTGATAATCAAATTAGCTAATTTTACATGATCCATTTGTCATATATCAAATTCCACAATTTTATCATTCATAGAGTAGGAATATATTTAGTAGTCACAATAATTAATCATCTCAAACAATATTTTTTGGTTCTTATTGTAATATTTTTATATGAATATATACTTTGTGATTTTCTGATTTTTAAATATTTCACAACATTCTTCATAAATAAAATTTGTCCATATCATTAATAAAAAAGTTACTAGAGCTAACGACAAATCATTAGTTGGGATACCTTACTCAGGAAATTTTATTTTTCATGTGGAAGAATATATATGCATATAATTATTCATGAGGAAACATACTAGTCCCTTAATTTATGAATAACTATATTTTAATAAGACTTCTCCATACAATAGTAGTGAAATCATAGGTTCTCTGAGTATACTTCTCTTAAGTTCCATGAAAAATCCTCACGTAAATCAATTTAAAAGAATTTTTATCCCTTCCAAGTTAACATGGTGAGTGGATTGGATAATTATTAAAAATTATCTACATTGTGCTAATAATATCTATTCAAACATAGAAAATAGATGTATCTTATTCACAATGGTTAGTCTATTCAAATAGTCAAAAAATTATATCTTTTAATGTTCTATTGATATACCCTAATATTATATTATGTGACAAAAAAGTGAAACTCTCTAAGAAAAAATTTACACATAGTAAATTTTTAATAAAGATTTTATTTCTTTAGGGTCATTAAAAAATTTCTCAAATCATCTTCATTCTCTTCCTTTATCATTGAATAAATATGATATATCACATGTTAATATATCTAAAAATTTATCAAGGTATATCTAATAGATCTATTAATTAATTTCATTAATATGTAAGAAAAATTCGTAACAAAAAAACGTGTCACTATGAATTCACAATTTCAATACCTTATATAGAATGTTTTCTTTGGTATATCATCCTTTTAGACTATCAAATAATGATATCTATAGTGTAGATCAATATGGTAAATGTAGTGTGGTCTAAATAGTGGATCAAATAGGTCCTCAATACATGGAAAATTATGCATGTTTCTTGAAATGTATATTTTCATCTTTATGATAATAAATGTAGTGTTTCATTGATAAATATTTCTTCTTAGAAAATAGAACAATTCTCTCCATGGTCATACACTTGGATGAATAAATCTATTTTCTTAATTTTTGTAAAGGTTCTACTTCAATTCGTGAATCATGAAATGGGATATTCAATATGGAATCATTGAAATTGTGGTAGAACTAGGTATGTGTTCTATTAAAAGCTAAAATACACAATTTGATGGATGACTATGATAATCATCTGAAAGTTCTGAATAAAATTCTATACAGTATGAATATATTTGATGTTATGCTTCTCCCTAATCGTATGAGAAAAAATTCTCTTTTGAATAAAAATAATGGTTTATACATGGAATATAATTTTCATCATAATGTCATAATTTTAATCACACTAGTAGGAGAAAATTTGTTTGTTCCAAATATCATACATAACATCCATCCCTGTAAATAGATGCATGATTTTTGAAAATATGTACAGTAAATTTACAAATAAACATGGAATTGAAATAAGGGAAGAAAACACAATTGTTAGGAAACACACCCCAAATACAAAAACTATAGAAGAATCCTAAACATAATATTCAATAATTGAATTATTTGGCATTTTTTATACTAACCCATCATCTAATTTTTTAGTTATTACTACGACATCCTAGGAAAACTCATTAGATGAAGAATAGGGGCAAACTTTTTTATAAAGGAAGACATTAAACCTTCTAGAGTTGATGGTAAGTGTTCCTTTCACCATATCATTATCTTAAAAATCATCGTATGTAGTGATCACCATAGAATCCCCCTTTTTTGTTGGATTAAGAGGTTCTCCATGTTGATTGTCATCATTAAACACCATATTTGGGAATTGGTAAGAAAAACTAAAAAAATTCATTTAAAATAATACTATGTGGGTGGGGTATTCTTAGTATCATTCTATCTATTCACATCATTAGATTACTTCTTCCCATCACAAAGGCATTCCATTTTATGATTAACACCCTTTCCAAACATCAATATTTCAATATTTCCTGTCTAAAAATTCCCCAATGCATGAATCTTATTTTTATTCATAAATTAAATATTATATTATTTCATTAGTAGTTTTTATTATATACAAATAATTAAATATATCAATTCATTAAAAACCCATTAGATTTATTGGTAACTCCAATATCTATCTCAACCATGAGAACACATTGAACAATTTATTCCTAGTTACTGAATTCCTTTATAGGTGATTCTATACATAAAAATAACTTTATGAATATGATGAATCGATCAACCTTATATTATAGTTTAATGAATATTCCCATAAGCATACATTGAATGTCTTTGAAATTATTTTTCGTACATTCAAATAGATTTACGATCATACTTATTTAAATGCTGGAATTATTTCTACATATTAAAATGAATAATAAAATTAAAATACAAATTTGAAAACCAATCTTTTAAATTGATCCCAATCCTAAGATTCAATTTGATCTTTTTATCATGAATAATTGATTAGAGTCTACAATAAATCTATTACATTATCCAATTGAAAAATATCAGAAAGGTCGTCCTTATGTTCTAAACCTTGCAAAATAGAAAATATATTTCTAGTGGTACCAATTTAATGTTAAACAACTAGTGGATCAACTGACTAAAGAAAAAAAGGTGGGGGTTTCCTTATGAAGGACTCCAAATATTATTGTTAATTCATTTTCTAATTTGGAATCTCATCAAGATTCATATATTGTGAATTTTGGGTTAGTGTAATGAAAATATTTTTCATTGTTGCAACCATAACATTAATTTTCTCGCGTGGAACATCTTTTCATTTACACTCACAGTCAAAATTAACATGACTTTTTCTATTTCAATACATTTACTAAAAAACAATGTACTGAGTGGTAAAAATAATGGTCATTAACCATATAATAATGTCTAAACATTTATAGGATGAAAAATCATTGCTAATTCTTCAATAAAACCTTCTACTTAACCTAAGTCATTTATAATCAAAACATTAGGAGTAAATATTCATTATTTTGGATTCCAATGATTAACTAACCCATTCTCTTATACCAAATATAATGAACCATAATTTTCATAAAAATATGTTTCATCATAGTAGATTACTAATTATTACATAAAATTTTTATTCAATACAGAATCATTTAGTTAAATTATTGTTGGAAAATTTGGAATGTAAACAAATGATTAATAATATATCAAAGATAACTCCGAATTATTTATTCATAACTAGTAACCTTGTTATAAATATCTTACATAAAAGTTTTCATCATAAAAATGTATAGGAACTAAAAAAATGCTGAGAATATATAATTAGTATGGGTAAAAAAGTGATACATCAACGACTATAAAAGCATAACATGATAATGAGGGTTTAAGAACATGATCATAACATTTTAAATCAATACCTAACATATCAAATATCAATATCCTAAGTCATAAAAAATATCATGGTATTTTATGAGACATTAATCATAGTGAAATTGAAGAACATAAACCATGTGATAATAATATAGATATAAGATAAATAATTTTTGAAATATCATAACCATAGAGAAAAAATTTATTAATAGTCATGGTTTATTTTGAAGTCTATTATAGTTTATTGACAATCATAATAGTTACGGTTCTATACCAAAACAATCATTTATTAAATATTCCCATAATAATTCGGTGCAATACCTATTCTAATCTCTTTTATCCCACAAGATATTAATCATTACCTACTCATTTTTGGTATATATAGGTTCGGATAATCACATAAGAAAAATCATATATATGTGTTCCATTAGGTCATATATAAATGATCATATTAAAACCCTAGAAAAAATGTGTTTCAATAAAAATTTCATCATAAAATAAATCATGGAAATGAAATGGGTTTAATAACAATTTCATCATTGCATAACCCCATGAAAAGTAATAAGTTTCCTAAATTTTCATGACCCCATCCACAAAAATATACCACAATTTTCGGATATAGATTGTGATAACCTTATTTTCACCCCCATTTCGAACTAGGATGAATATTATCACATAGGTTATAATAAATATGAATATTAAAGGAACTTCCCTCTATGAGAAACAGCATGAACGAATGGATAAGAATAATATGGAAAACAACCCCATATTTGACCCAAAAAGAGACACACATATATATTTATAACCCATGATAAAACATGAAATATAAAAAATTACTAAATAACATAATGAAAATGCACACGTGAACACAAAGTGAAAGATGATAGTCTCCATGAAAAAAATAGCTCATGAAAAAATACAATAAAGTATTATTCAACCCAATATCCCACATTCATTGGATAAAAAAAAAATAATTTATATATATATAGGGTGATCATAAAATAATATCGAGTCAGATCCTCAATGATACCTTTCAAGAAAATTATTACGGGATCATGCTAATGCCTAATGAACAACAGTGAAACTAACTCGCCACCTGAATAGGTATACTATGTTCATTGCCATGTTCAGGATAACTTTCACTATGAATTGAAAGAAATATAGAATATAATATAATAATGAAAAATCAAGGGTGGACTACTCCCTCTAATCCTTTGTTTTACCACTATTCCCCAATAGAAGGCATAATGATCAATCTTTCTCCAAACGTAAGAAATCCCAAATATAGATGGGGAGTGTGTCACAACATGCCCATCATGAGAAAAAAAACAAAACATCAATCCATATCGTATCACTATATATATAACCAAGTATTTTATGGGAGCCAGCACAACCCATTTTACTTGTATAAAACATGAGTTATTATTCATCAAGCCACCCAACACATACTTTAATTTAAGTACCTCATGTCATCAAAATCAATACCCATCATATATATAATCATACATTGGATACTACACCCAGTAATACATGTGTGTAAAATAACCATAATTCATTACATCCCTCAATAAAAATATTTTGGAAATCTATCCTCTAGGAATGAAAAAATAATTAACCATAAAGAAAAGTGATCGAGGTCAGAGGCTATAGTCATCCATCCAGCCTCCCATCATAATATAAAAGGAAACATCCTCCCAGAGTCCAATGGGTTTTTGTTTCCTTAACCCAAACTAATGGGTTAGTTTATGAAATAATAGAATATATATGATATATTGTATCTCATAAACACATAATGGGAATAAACTTGTATTATAGTTTACTATAGAAAATTCCTATCAGACTGTCATCTACTATCACTAGGAATTAATATCCGATATAAAATCATTTATTTAAAGAGATGAATAAATTTATTCTTTTTATATTATCATTTACATTAATTATCTAATTAATTTTATATTAAATGTCCACTAAAATATTATCATAATACCTTTCATCAATATAATGATCAGATTAAATTCCATTCCTTTCATGAATAATCCAAACTAAGGACTCAGATTATCAGGATTAATAGAATTTTCATTCTCATTCCCTAATCACTAACCCCAAGGTATTATAATTTCATATTCACTATTATATTCATTTCATTCACCAAATAATCCAGGATAAACCATCATATGATACCACCAAGTGGAAATATGCAACCAAGAACCTCCAGTTTCTTCATATAGTAGGGAAATGAATGGATATAAAATAAGAAACTCAACTACAATACATTAAACATATTCACAATGGGGCATACATGCTCTCTGAATTTAATCAATGTATAAGATTATAGTCAACCCATTACATCCTATCTTTTTTAATCCCTAACACCCTCATGCATATACTAATGCATTTCAGCATCATACAAATTAATTATAGACACATTATAGCTACCCTACTCTTTATTACATAGTTAAAAGAGATTTTTTACATAAGAAACCAATTAAGACAACTCTGGGTATCATGAGGTCTAGTGTCTCAGGAAATTATGGACATCACATGACAACTTAATACATAAAAATTCAACATATTTATTAAAAAAATACTTTACATTAGCACAACATTCCCACTTACTTTGCATTTCATGGGATAACCTGAGCACATGCATAAGAAAAAGGTGAGCTATAAAACCCAGTAAGGGACTAAACAAGGAATAAAATGAAGTATAATATACATGTTAGGTAATATGAATATAAATGGATCATAAGAGAAAATTGATCATAAAGGAATGATATAGCATGATTATCATAACATGGAAATGTTGAAACAACATTTATCATGATATTAGTATGAGCCAAGGCTCATTGCTCATGGAGTATAAGTAAACCATCATTTTAATTGAATTATAATTACTAAACCCTCATTTCACTTGACTTATCATGATATTAATCATTACCCAATGCATTGGAGCCTTATTAGGGAGGGCCCTTCTTATTCATTTCATTTCATTCACAAGTTTTCCACATGAATCATATAACATGGAATAATTAATCATCATAAGTTATTTCCTGATTAAATAATGTGAAATTAATACATTAAACAATATAATAAATATGTAAATGTGTATAAAGGTGAATACCCTTGATAGATATATTGGATTGGTATTCACTACAAGATTACTTTATCTAGGAAAATCGTACTTCAATTTCGGTTGCATAACGGCATGGCATTAGAATTTTTAAAAATGGTTTATGAGAGATAAAGGGGTATCTCATCATATATACACGAAATTTATAGTAAGGTGGCCATATTGATACAATTCCAAACACATTTAATTGAATTTAGATTCATAATAAAAAAGAATTGATAGAATGTAAATGAGGAGAGAGAAATACTTCACAGAATATTTGCATGGTAACAGGTGTACATGGGATGAATTAATGAGAGAGAAATTGGTCTCACATCATTCAAAAATAAAGAGGGATGTATGGGGGTGGTGAAAATTCCTAAACCAAAATCTTTAATTTAAAATAAATGGGGATAAAACATAAGGAAATTTGGACAAAAATGAACGTGGAAGAAATACATTATTTGAAAGTGTGATAAAAAAACATGGGAGAGGAATTATAGTGGTTTCATGGGAGCTTAGGGCACCTTGGTAGGATACTAAGGAGAGAAGATAAGAGTAGGGACGTTTTCCAAGGATTTTTAGTGAGGAGAAGTTTGATATAGCATGAGTAAACCCTCATATCACTTGAATTATCATTATTAAACCCTCATTGCACATGAGGTATCATGATACTAATCTTTACCCAATTAATTGGAGCGCTATCAGGGCGCACACTTCTTAATCATTACATTTCATGCATAAGTGTGTCTCATGAATCACATGACATGGAATCCTTCAAAATCATTAGTTATTAAACGATTATGGGATGTGTAATTCATACATGAAAATCTATAATTAATATGTAAATGTGTAAAAAGATAAATAACCTTGATAGGGAAATGTTCATGGTATTTACTACACAATGACTTTGTATTTGAAAATCGTGGTGCAATTTCGGCCGCATAACTTCATGTCTTAAGAATTCATAAAAATGGTGGATAAGAGAGAATTGGGTATCTGGTCATATTTAAACGAAATTTACAATAAGTTGGTCATATATATACATGTCCCTACATATTTAATGTAATTCAGATTCTCAATATAAAATAATCATTTAAATGTAAATGAGGAGAGAAAAACCCCTTACAGAATTTCGGCATGATAATGGGTGTACATGGGAGGAATTAATGAGAGATAAAGGGGACTCACATCATTCAAAAATAATGAGGGATGTATGGGATATGTGATAAATCAGTCCCCATCATTTTTAATTGAAAATAAAAGTGCATAACAACATATGGAAATTTGGACAAAAATGAGAAAAAAAGAAATCTCATACTTGGAAGTGTGATTCAAAGGCATGAGAGATGCCTGAAAGAGGATTCATGATAGCTTGGGGCTTCTTGGGAGGATAATATTTAGATGATGTCAGATTAGGGACATGTTCCAAGGGTTTTGGGGGAAGATAAGTGAGATCATGGGTGAGATTATATAGGAAAGAGGATAGAATTATTTATTATTTAGGTTTTGGACACTACACATTTAACTAATCAAAAACACAAACCAACCCATGGTTTTTACCCATGGGTTTTGACAAAGGGGAGTGTAAATAATATTTTATAAGGCCAATGGCCAACCATTTTAAAATATTTAACTTTATTATGTGGAGATGAGTCACACTCTCAAGGAAAGCCTTTCAAAAGTTAAAAAGTTCTATAATTCTTGCAGTTCCCACTATGTCTTTGTAAAATAAATTAAACATACCAAAAAACAGTTTATCATCAATGTAATAAATATATTGGCCAAAAACACATTTATATTATTTTATTACATCACTATTAGGTCATTATGATGTCATAAAACACATTATATATTTAAATGGTATTTAATTTTGACCCAAAAATTCGAATGTCTCGGGAAATTATGAATATTTACCCTTATATAATTTTGACTTCCTGATTCCAAAAATAATTTTTTTTATCTAAATAATTTTTTAAATTTGGGAATTTGATCTTTAAAATAAAAATACTCTATTTATTGAAAATTCATGGGTTTTGACAAAAACAACTTTCGAACCTTAATAAAAATTAAAATTGTATCCATAAAAACAATATTATAATTTATATTTAATAAAAATTAATTTAGTATTAGTATTTTCATAAAATATTTTTTAATTAAAAAATCCATTAATTTAACAAAATCTTTTTCTTAATTGAATATTTACTAAAAATACTATTTATTCATTAAAAACTACTTAAAATGTAATAATAATAAAATTAATGTATATTCCTTATACAAAAATAATTCACATAATCATAGTCCTAGGGTCTTGATACATAACCCCTTAAATACCCATATAAGATATAAGGGTAAGGTATGTGATGGTGACTGGCTCTTGGGGTGGCTCAGATAACAATGGTCGGGAGGTAATCTCTATTAACATCCACTTCTCCTATAGGCAGTTCTGTTCAAGCATAACGTGTTGAAGCCCGGCTTGGGCTTGGTAATGATTGAAAACCGGTGACACTTCCTCTTTTCTATGCCCAGAAAAATGGGCTTTGTGTGTAGCAATTCAACTGAATGAGGTTTTCTCTACTTTTGTTTGGGTAAATTGGATTTGTTAAAGCCCTATATTTAAACTAATCATATGGTTACTCTTCAATAGCTATATTTGAAATGGTAAAAATTCATAATGGTATTTTAAAATCCAAAAACCTAAAACCAAGGATGTGATTATTTTATATAACCCTTTGAAATAATAAGAAATTTAATTAGATCAAGAGGAATTCTCATTAATATAGTTTTGGGTCATTACATACATGATCTGGACCTCCATTCCCAAATATCCCATTAGTCATCCAATGTGCATCAATCTGAGGTTAATAAATCCTCGGATCATATCACATCTGATCATTTCCTCCACATATCACTAGGATCATATCAAGTGTTAGACCAAAAAATATAAGGAGTCAGACAATAATATCTGGCATGGAAATCTAGTCCATAAAATGAGGCACCTATCATTCACACAAAAATGATCTCTGAAAAATCCAATAGAAGGCACTCGATAATGTCATGAAGATAGGAAACTCAATCTTGAGATATTAGATTCTTTTAGGAATCTAGTTTTTATTCCATCTTGAAATATACTATTCATTATTCATGGGTCCAAAATACGGTTATCTTAATGAATCAAACTATCATATTCCGTCTAAAGCTGAGAGTACACTTAGAAATACAAAATATTCAACAACTATGAGAATAATCATTTTTAATCAACATGTAGTTTTATTTATTATAATCAAGAATATTTTTTCTCCATAAAATTTATGATTTCCCTTTATTTCATGGAATATTAAATTTGAATAGAGATTCATACTATCATCAATCTAATAATTAACAACTTTTAATAGTCATCAAATTAAAAAATATCTCATTTTTTATTTATTAATCCACATAATTTTCAATTAATTTTATATTTACTTTCATAACCAATATCTATCATGAATAGTATTCTTTATAGGCATAGAATTAATAACACATTCTCTATAATATGAAGAGAAAAGAAACAATCTTGGTATAACGAAACATCTTCATTAATATTCTATCACAACCAATTTCATGAATATAGTTTACAATTATTTACATATTTTTATTTCATTTTAATGGGATACAACAAGTCTAATATATGATTTCACTTAAAAAATGAGAAGGAATTATTCACTTAATAAAATGGATTTAATGTTATTTATACTAGAATTAACCAATGTTATAGAACCTGGATCATCACTCCTGGAGGAACTACACAAATTCAAAGATACTATTTAACAATTTAAAAAACATCCATGAAAACCTGGTTATAGATATGGGAGATTATCCTCTATCACATAGAGAAACGAAACAATAAGAAACGTTACTAATGAACGGAATCCCACTAGAAAATGACGATTAAACACTCTATGGATCACCATAAATCGAGGAAAGAAGCCCAGTGATAGATTATTAATGAATGAATAACATAATTATGAAGGGGGGGTGTTGGATCTCCTAGAATTAGAGAACCAAAATAATGTTTGGAGAAAATGGTTATAACCCATCTATTAATAAGTTTTTGTTGAATGGTACATTTATATAGAATGTAAATATTAAACGCCATGTTAATTATAGGTTTCTGATCTCACTGAAAAATTAATTTCTTCAAACCCAATAATATCATATTTTTAAAAATAATGAATAACTTCTTGAACTATCCTTAAAAATACATGAACATTGAATATTCGATGTAAAACACTTACACACTATGTATTCTATAATGATAATGTTGTATCGTCCTAACCCCTCTAGATTCACTCAAATCCTTCTCTAAGAACCACAAGCATCAGAATCACATAAAGGGTCAGACTAAATGGATTAGGGACCATACACTATATACATATCAATAAATTATCATCTACAAGAATCCAGAAGCATCTTAGGGAGAAAATGAAATGGGTTCTTCTTGAAAACCAACAAATGAGATACCGCTCAATGGTCTCACAATATTAGAAGCTCAACCCCCTTACATAGATTAAAATATAACAAAAACAGCATAATAAAAACAATCATGTCATATACACTCTCTTAGATGAGATACATCTCAAAAAATTGTAAACCCAAAATAATAAAAAATTGTATTACATATCATAATTCAGAAAGTTCCTCATCTACAAGGGAACAACAATTCAATAGAATCCATAAAAATGGAAACGATTAGGGGATTGGATTATCATTTTTGGTTCATTTTCCTAGTTACATTCCTCTATTAAACTGTTCCACCATAAGTCATGAACCATAGGAATAAAACACAAATAAAAAACCTTCTTATGAAGGTCTTAGATCACCATGGGACACTCCGTGATTGTCACATCATCATAAACATCAATCCTCCACTAATCAATGACATGTGATTCATCGAGATGATAACGATAGAACTACAACATGAGGAAAACATCATTTATCTAGCTCAACCGTGGGGGAAGTGATATTCAATAATCCCTGGATACGATATGATAAAACACCTTGGAAGGCCTAACAAAAAAAACTAAATTGATCCAACTATGTCCAAAATATTACATCCCATATGGAGGATTCACCATCTAGAAAATGTGATCTATAAAATTGAACATTAATGGTTTCCTCCTATGATTAACATAAGATTTATTTTGTTCAAGTGCTACCATAAACCATTAGAAAATTTCCTAAACTATATCTATTATAGTATTTAGTAGTATATGGTCCTGAATTACTACCTCTCTGGCCCCACCCTAACATAACAGAAAATGTGACATTTATCCACATTATTCTACAAAATGATCCATTCCAATGGTAGAGTGGAAAACAATTATGTTTAAAATCAACCAAATGTAGCATCCTTATCCATGAAGATTCAAATTTCCAGACACAAGTGTGAAACATGTCTTCATGATTCTGTATTATCCTCTGTGTCTAATCATTTTTCTATGGATGAAAAGTAGAATCAAAGAATGTTGAAGTCAAAAAATAGTGATGAGGACCTCTCTACACCCTGGATGTAAAATGAATATCTTTATTAGAGATGAAAATCAAATGGACTCTTTGGATTAACACCACATCATTTTGATAATACCTCAAAATGAATTCCATTGTGCTAAAATCATTGATCACAATAATTTTTAATGATTTAATAAAAAGATCCAATATCACCCATATAATTTCATAGCCTACAACAATTCTATGTTTACTAGAATTAATTCTCAATGATGTGTCATCCCAAATCCATTTTGTAACTTAGAACGTCCATATAAACCCATCGGGAACATAGTGATCAGCCTTATTTCTTCAAGAAGAACAAGTATTGAGATACAAACTCGACAACCATATCCTGGAACCCATTCCTCAACAACTAACTACTAAATGCTGGACACATATTGGTCACTCAAGGATGTACTACTAATGATTAAATATATAACTCTTAATGAACCATCTCCCACATCGCTAATGGAAATAAAATCCTCCCCTAAATCAATCGTCAGTGTTTTCCATCCTAAGACCAACATTCTAGGGAGTCATTAAAACAACTATTCCCCCATAGACCTCTACCTATGAAAACCATAACTGAGACTCCACAACCTACATCACCAATTTTCACAACACCTTTATTTATAAAATATATCCTCTACCTCAAATTTTTCCTATATCATGATTCATCATGGATTATTCTTCTATCAGACTCTAGGAATCTCTAAATTCATGAAATACATTGATATTTGACTTAAACCATAGAACATGGATGACCACTTTTTATATTTATATAGTATATGAATTATTGATGTTTTAATAAAATAATAATTACATCCACTAATACTAATACATGTTCATTTTTTACTGGGAGAAGACATGCATTAGGCTCTTATGATTGGTAAAAACCGCATGATTCTTGCTGGTGGGGTAATGTGTCCCCAACTTCATTGAAAACAGTAATAAATCCCACTAATATCATTTTTATCAAAATTATTCTCATGGGTACATAACGAAAATGACCCATAAGAAACAACTAATATCTTTTACATCTGATGGAATCCATGGATATGATGTGAACCATCACAAGATACTTCAAACTAAACTCTTTGTACTAGAAAAAAAAATCAATGTGATGACCATGTTCTCTTTTAAGTAATCTAAATCATCATACCACTGTTAATTCCCAATGAATTATACATCATTTTAGTTCAAGGATATTAGAAGAGTCCAAACCAAAAAATACCTTGGTTTTGAAAATATGATATAATAATTTAAAAAAGATGAATCTCAGCATCTCCACCAATATATTGGGGGCCTGGGAAGACCAATCAAAATTTATATTTGGATAATCCACAATGAATACCAACTAGGAACACACATTCCCAATGAATTAGGCTTCATAATCATAAAACCCATATTTTTTTGACTTCTCAAACAACTTCTCATTATGAGTAACTCCCAAAATGAATCCTTGATTTCATGCACGATCCACCTTTGATGAAGAGTCGACAAGGATTCCATAATGAAAAACACCATGAAATTTTAATGGATGTTTCCTTAAAACTATTTTTATAAACCCATTGAAAAAAACTAGATAATTATTTACACTGATACAATCAAATCATACTTATAATACCCTTGATGTTAATAAAACAATGTCTTAGGAATATCCTTAAACTTCAACCACATATATTGATATATTGACTAAAAAATATCATAGAGTACCAACATTCGCTATTTATCTTATTGAATAAATCATCTATAATGGGAAGATAATAGAGTTTATTCGACATAAATTTTTTCAATGATGATAATCGATAAAAATACTCATACTACCAGCATCGTTTTTCATGAAAAAACTAGTTCACCACAAGGTGACATGGTCGGATGAAAAATAAAGATTCTACAAAAGATCATCAAGATATAACATTTTCACTAACGGATTGATGGTGACCTTCTATATGGAGAAATAAAGATATGCAACACTCTATACCAACCCTCAATCCAAAACATGATCCATGGTCCAATGGGTATCAATAAAATCTCTTCTAGAAATACATTAGGGTAATATTTTAGAACACTGGTAAAAGAATACTACCCAACCATGACTGACCATATCACTGGATCAAATTTTAGTAATGACATGGAAAAAACATTCATCTGACCCATCCAAGGATCTTTCTTGAAAAAATACACTATTGGAACTCTGTTAGCATCACAAAACCGAAGCTTCATCCTAGAAAAATCCATGATATCCAACCTAAAATGAAATAAAATCTGTGATGAAAATAATTTCATATGGATGTGTCCATAAAAATAGGAAATATTTACAGGATTCTTGTTCCTCTAGAACCAACTCACAATTTGTTTATTCTTTATACAAGTTTGCTAAACCTTCAACTAGAATACTCAACGACCATGGTACCAGAAGCCTCTCTACCTCAATTCAAATATCATGGAAAAAGGTATCTGATATAAAATATTTTTTCACTCCTAAATCAAATAGGGCATGCACCAATATAGAAAACAAGAAAACAGTACATCGAACAATGTCTACACAAGTCAATGCGAGCAAAAATATTGTAAGATGATGGACACAACATCCTTTATGAACTTTCTATCCCTAATGATGACCACTCCCATAGTTATACTCTATTATCTAGGAATAATGTTTTTCCTAGAGATTTAATCAATCTTTACTATCTAATCTTTTCTGATCCCAGATTGGACCACATTCCTGCAGCTACCTACATAGAAAGATCCTCAATGGATGAACTTGAATATAAACAAATATTGAACTATGACTCCTCCAAAATGTTAGGAACTCAAACCACTATTGAGCTCAAACTCTACAAGAAAGACACGAATATTATCCCATAGAATATGTCTAAGAGCTACATTCCCTATAGAAACGTGATGATGATGGTTGGGACCTACCCCCAGTAGAGTAAAAATTATTTTTTCTATACAATAGGGATCCCAGGACCATATATCTGCTTGTGAAGAACCCGATGACTCCTATCTCATGACAATGTGATTTTTTTCCATCTTCCTCTCAATAACCTTTACTATGTTCATCACATAAAGATATCTCTTCATCATAAATGGGGTGACATTGACCTAGATCTCTAGATTCAAAACTTCCAAAAATGAATCATCATGGAATCCTCATCAATAAATAGTTCCAAAGAATATCATTAAAGTTTCCTAAAATGTAACCTATAATCCCTCACATTATAAATCCCTTGTCAATGGTTATGTAGCTCATTGTGACTGGACATCATTAGGGATGAGTAAACAAACTAAACTTGAATAGACTACCGCGACATTGCCGAATCCTTAACATCCCTACAGAATAACAATAACTACTACAATTATTCTCATCCCAATGCCATTATAGCCAATGAAACCTAGTGATCCTTCACAGAACGGATCAAAATGAGGTATATCTAATCCTCCTCCACTCAATATATTGTGACAAAATATGAAATAGATCCCTGATACTTATATAGAATATGGTACTGTGACTCTTGAAGTGACTTCGTCCATGTTTGTTAATCATTATTGTCTATTTGGCTGTGATCAGTAGTCAGATAAATATCTTTTGTATGAACCTGATGAAGACATTGGCAGTGAACTATACGTGTTAATGAAAAAACATTTATATCTCATACACCTAAAAAAAGAATATTTAACATTAATTAGTTATTAATTTATGATCATAATAATGGTTTCAAACTATACCATGTTTTACCAATTTAAAAACATACACAATGAAATATAATTCAAGCTCATTCAAAGGTTTCTACCCTACTACCTATATCACTCCATTTATTAGTATTTGTAAAATTTTAGTTATGAGTAAAAGATCATAGGAAGACCTAAAAACCTATTTCTCATCCATTCTCCCATGTTTATATGACTTATAAAAATTATTTGATATCATTTCCCTACCATTTATTAACCCTTACAAATGCCTAACTCTGAAATATATCATATCCCTCAACTTAAACCTTTGATTCCAACCTATCATCACCCATTCCCTAAAATGATACCTCGGTGAGGGGAGAGTGATAGAGAATTCTTGGATCCCACTCCCAGTATGCCTCAGGAAGGTGACTAGCATTAAGGGTATGAAAAACATTGATATGGTAAGTATTACCATCTAAGAGAAACATGTGAAATAGATATATTAGAAGGACACACCAAAAAATGTCTGCTTAAATATATATATATATATATATATATATATAGAAAGACCACGTAAGAATACAAAATCTAATACTCTACTAAAAAAATAAATGTAAAAATAAAATTACCTAAAATGGTAATGATGATAGTGACCGCATGTCCCAAAAAATACCTCCAAAACCCCTAGATAGTAATCATTAGCATAATGTCTCACCTTATCATACTAACATGAAAATAGATTTTATTTTTCAGGATCAAAATAATGATATAGATTCTCAATATACAAGAGGGGGGTGAATTTTACAGTTTAAAAATTTCTTTAAACAGGGAAATATATATGCTTAACAGATTTAAAATATGTAAATTCACAACACCTCTAACAATAGTTGAAAAATTGGGACAAAGTATGAAGTTAAAAACTTCTTGCGCTATACACTTCCTTAAATCTGGAAAGATATTCCGAAAAACTGGTTCCGGGAATATGGATCTAGAAGATAAAACTTAACCAATGTTTACAATATGAGATTCTACCTTAAAGCGTATAGAATCTAACTGTATCAGAGTACACAAGTGTAAGGAAGTGTAATATATTTATACTTTCATAAACATACAAAATGCATTAGAAAAGATAATCTTGTAACAAAAAAAGTAACAAGATATAAAAAATTTAACCCAAAGAGAAGGATATCCAACAACCTTGGATAAAGTTCCCTTGATTTATACTTTCAAGAAAGTATTTCTTACCCACACCCGGGTAAGCCCTCGAAACGATGATCAGAATATCTGTCTTTATATCCCTGCAAGCCCACAACTTCAAGGTAGTTGGAACCTCTATCTTCCTCAGTAAGGAAGCCCTCGAACTTCAAGGAAGGCGGCACCTCTGTCTTCCTATCCCTGGAAGCCCTCATATGCAATCACCACCATTTGGAGTCTCACAAATAAATCTTAATGAGTGGTTTAGTATGCACAAGGCATGAAATACTTCTCTCTTTAGAAATCACCTTGATTGTGTGTGGTCTCAAGAGTGGTCAACTTCTTATTGAGCTCTTTTCAAATGAGCTCCTATTTATAGGATCGGTAGCAACGGTCGGTTCCCTCCTCCAACGATCATATTTTCTTTTATTTTTGGAGGGACCAACACACATGTCACTCAACCAACGGTTAGTTAGAAACAGAATGGATGACATCGTTTTATAAGAAAACATGTATAACGGAAAGCATCGCATCTTTTTATAATGAAACAAATATAAGTATTAGAAAAAATGAAGTTCACAATGTTACCAAATAGTAGTTCAGAGTCTAACCAAAAATCATATTCGGAGTCTATAATAGATAGATATTAGGTTTCTGTTTTATAGGAATTTGGAACCTGAATTCTCTAGAAATCCAGAGTCTGAATTTCTATGGAAATTTGGAGTCGGGTTTCACTAGAATTCAGAAACTGAACTTACAGAGTTCGGATTCAAACTTGTATAAGTTTGGAGTCGAACTGGTAAAAGTTTGGAGTCGAACTTATATAAGTTCAGAGTCGAACTGCTAGAAATTCAGAGTCGAACTCTTAGAAGTTCGGAGTTGAACTCGTAAAAGTTTAGATTCTAACTCATAGATGTTTGGTGTCGAACTCATAGAAGTTCGAAGTCGAACACATGGAAGTTCAGATTAGAACTCATAGAAGTTCAGAGTCGAACTAGTAAATTTTTGGAGTCGAACTCATAGAAGTTCTGAGTTGAACTCATAGATGTTCGGAGTCAAACTATTAAAAGATTGGAGGCGAACTCATAGAAGTTCAGAGTCTAACTCATAGAATTTCTAAGTCGAACTAGTAAATGTTTAGAGTCGAACACGTAGAAGTTCGGAGTCTGGAATTCAGAGTGGAACATTCTTAGAGTTCGTATCCAGAATTCAGAGTTGATCTTTATTAGAGTTTGTATCCAGAATTTGGAGTAGAACTTCGTTGGAGTTCGTATCCAGAATTCGGAGTGGAACTTCATTGGAGTTCATATCCAGAATTCAGATCCTAAAACTGAGTGCTTCATATATAAGTATTATATGATTCCGAGGATTTAGGTATGAATCCGAATTTTATACTTAAGAAAAATATTTATATGTATAAGGAAATCATGGCTAGGGTAAATTTCCTTAACATAAGAAATTTTCATTAGAGAAGTATAATATATACTTTCTTATGTATAAGGTGTTTGTGATTTTCAAAACACGAAGGAATGGAAAAGTCATAAGGAAAACCATATTGACTCAACAATCTCCCCATTTTTGGAAAGCACAAACAATCATACGAAAAGGAACATATTTGAAATTAAAACATATCTCCCATTGTTCATAGAAGATGATGAATAAAACTAACTCCCCCTAATGCATACGAACTCTAAGGATTGTATTCTGAATTCCCGGAGTTGAGTTTTCATTATCATTGGATATGAAAAACTTCATAATATGGAACTCCCACTTATTTAAGGATAGTTCTCAAATTAGAAATTTTCCCTTCTCCCTCTTTTTAGTAGTTCTTTTTCCTTCTCCCCCTTTGTGATTTTCAAAAATAATCTAATGGGATGGAAAATAAATAAGGTACATGAAACACTAGTACATAACAACACGAGATACAACAAACTAAAATATTTCATTAGAGTTGAAAATTTTTTTACAACAAAAAGAATTACAACAGAAAACCAGATTTGCCTATTTGTCTTCCTTTTCCTTATGATTTAACTTCTTCGACCATGTCTTCAGCTTCTTCAAGTCTTTCCGATCCTCCTCAGCTATCTTCTCTAAAGCTTTTATCCTTTCATATTGAGCTTTCAAGACTTGTGCCTGAGCCTTCATGGCCTCTTCCTATAACTTCAGTAACTCATCTTGCTTTTGCAGCTTCTCTTGAAACTCAATCCGGAAATCTCATTCCCCTTTCCAGTTTTGAGCAACCAAGTTATGATTTCCATTCAAATATTTAACCTATTGATTCTGAGAATTTTGTATAGTGGTTATCTTGTCCTAAAGATTCATAATCTTGGAGTCCTCGGTGTCAAAAGCATATTTTACATCATTCTGAAATTGATCAAACTCAGTCAAGTCATCATCAACTTTCTTAGACCACATAGTGATTTTGCTGCAAGATTTACTGTGAAAATCATAATTTATAAGGATGTTTTTATGATCAGCCTAAATCTTCACAGACTTATCCATCACCATAGATAAGGATTCTGACTTCTAATTCAGACCATGTTACAGCATCTGGCATCTAGAGTCTATGGTGGGAAAGATCAAAATTGTATCCACCAATATTTTCAAATATTCAACAACATAGTCATGTCCCTTTGCTGATGACTTCGAATCCGATAACTTACTAGGGGATTGTTCTTCTTCAATATCCACCATCTTTTTTCTAGAAGAACCACCAACCACCTTATTTCTTATAACATCTTTTTCGGGGTGTCCATATGCACTTTCTAACCCTTATCAACTTTCAGAACTTCCTCATTAGGATATTCTTCTTCGCTTTCATATAGTTGAACAATTTTATCTTCATCTGGTTTCTCCATATCTGCTTCTTAAAGAAACTTATTCTCATAGCTTTCCTCTTCAGATAACTCATTATCTTTTTCTTCTTCATCAACATCATCTTTATTGCCATATTTGTCATCTCCCTTTCTCAGAGTGACCAGCTTTAAGGATTCATCTTTTTCTTGATAATCCTCAACTTGTTTAATAAAGTCATCTAGATCATCACTTCCTTCTTTTACTTATTCTTCTTCTTCAATTTCTTTAACAACATCTTCCTCTACTTCTTCACCATCTTGTTTATATACTTCTTCAATAACTTTTTTCTCCTTAGACTTTTCTGGAGTGTAGAACTTTTTCCCAGGTGTCTCTGATAATGGTTGGACATCCAAGGATTCTAGAATGGGAATATTCTCAAAAGCTATATATGTGGATTTTATGAGAGATTGAAAAATATCTTCCTCTTTCATCATCTTCTTCATCTTTTTCTCTTTGTCATGTTTTTCGAACTCATCCGCATCGTTTTCTCTTAAGGCCTTAGCCTCAGCAGGGTCCAATCCGATCTATAGATCCCCTTATTTCCTTTTCTCCTTATCTTCTCTCCATTTAACATCCACCTCATCTGGATATGCTTTCTGTTTTTTAATATTGGGAGGTGTGGACTGGGTTTCCTTAACATTGGGAGTCTTGTATTTAGTAACCACTTCTTTTAATTTCCTCTTCTTAGAAACCTTCTTCACTGGATCAACCTTCTCTACATTTTCCGGAGTGGCTTCTGCATCCACTTCTGTCAGATCATAGAACTCACATGATTCTTTTGAAAAACCAGTATTTATTCTCTTTAAGGTGTCATCACTTATGAACATCACCTTAAAAATTCTCGTCTTGGAGGTGAAAGCAACTTTGAATGAATCAAGACAATGAATAATAAGCTTAGAGATAAAATCTTGACACATAATTATTTGATCTTTTAAAGTTTCAAATTTTATATTATTAACTGCAATAAGAACATGCCTCATAAAATTTATCTTCCTTATATTTACCAAAAAATCTATGATTTATATATCACTTTTCTTTAAGTTATCCTTATCTCCTCTTCTTGGAACGAAAAATCCTTGAACCCACAACTGGAGAATCTGGTTTCTGGTGGAAATATGAGAATTATTTTATATCTTGACATCTTTATGCCCAAGGCAATTTGTTGCCTTCACTTTTCTGAAACATCCTTTCACATCTGGTAGCTTATATGAACAAAATTCTGCTTCTCAATCATATGATAAGCCTACTAAGTTTGCATCATTGGTGTAAGAAAGCTTCTCAGTCTTCCCATAAGACTTGAATGAAAATTTGCCTATTAAATCTTCTTTATAGAAGGAAACAGACTCATAAAACTCTACCAGAAAATCCATACACACAACATCCTGACCCCCTGGTTTCGATACACAGAAATCTTCCCAACCATTGAGTTTGATATTCTTTGAAATTAGAGAATCATACTCATTGAAGAAATCAGAATAGACTATCCACTCCCTGTAGACTAAAACCTTTGAGATTGGTTTCATTGAAGACATATCCTGGGAAGTATCTTATACATGCATTCGGAATGGAGGATCTCTGATAGATTCGGAATTAGCTTTAAGAGTAGAGGCATGGATTCAGCACGTGAGGGCTTGAAAAACTATGTTGGACACAAATGGGGGTGCCCTTTATATAGGCGATGGAGTAGATATTTCACCTTCCCAAAAGAAAAATAATGGTAAATAATTTCTCTGATCTGATTTGATGGTTGAAAATAGACCCACATGGAAATATTGGATCCGATCTTTGGAGGTTTTAACAAACAAATCGGATTTGATAAGAAACGATTCTGAAAAAATTTATAAGAAAAAGAAACTACCCTTAACTAAAAACGACTATGAAAACTTGAGTAAAGAATTCATACTTTTTGGATTGGCTAGGAAGTTCATTAATAATAGGTTATATTCTTCTTGATGAAAATTTGACTACAAAAAACTCATTCCGAAAAAAAACACTACAGAAAACTCACTACGGAAAAACATGAGTACTAAAATTCCCATTTTGAAAATTCTCATTACAAAAATTCTCAATACCAAAATTCTCATTAAGAAAAATCTCAATACGAAAATTCACAATATGAAAACATCATTATGAATATTACCATTACGAAAACATCATTATGAAAACTCTCGTTACAAAAATTCTCATTACAAAAATTCTCAGTACAAAAATTCTCATTACGAAAAATTCTAGCACGAAAATTTCATTATAAAAATTTCCAGTATGAAAGCTTCAATACGAATATTTCCAGTATGAAAATTTCCATTATGAAAATTTCATTATGAAAATTTCTAGTATGAATATATCATTACGAAAGTTCCAGTATGAAAATTTCATTAAGAAAATTTTGATCCCAAAAATTTTTGAAAGTCCCCTAACAAAATATTTTTTTTTGAAATACTCATTAAGAAATTTTTTGGAAAGACTCATTTTGAAAAATATTAGAAGAGTCAAAATCAAATGTACCCCCCCCCCCCTATGAAAAGGAGTTTATTACTGTAAGGAGAATTGTTCAACAAGAAGTTAATGAAGAAAGATTACCTTACAGTTATCATTCCAAAATATTTCTTAATGTATTCAAATCTATTAGAGGGTATAGATTTTGTAAAAATGCCATAATGTTGATCTTGTGTTCCAATAAAATGAAGAATGATATCTCTTTTAAGTGTGTGATCACTAATAAAGTGATGCCTAATATCTATGTGCTTTTCACGGGAGTGATGTGCGTGGTTTTTACTAAGGGAAATTTCACTTGTGTTATCACACAAAATTTGATTCTTATTAAAACTCATTCCATAATCTATGAATGTGTGTTGTATCCACAACACTTGAGCACAACAACATCTAGCTGCTACATATTCAGCTTCAGCAGTGGAGAGTGCTACAGAATATTGCTTCTTGCATTAACAAGAAACTAAATAATCTCCTAAGAAATGAAAAGTTCCGGATGTACTTTTTATATCCATTCTATTTCCATCAAAGTCAAAATCTAGAAAACTATTTAAAATAAAATCATTTCCAGATGTATAAAATAATCCTAGATCCATGGTTCCCTTTATTTAGCGAAAAATTATTTTCACTACCTTTAAATGAGATTCCTTGGGATTGGATTGATATCTGGCATATAAGCATAATGAAAACATTAAGTCTGGATGACTAGAATTCAAGTATATCAGGCTTCCTATCATACATATAATAGAGGATTTATCTACCGGTTTCCCAACTTCATCAAGATCAAGTGTGTCTGAGGTACCAATAGGAGTACTTATACTCTTAGTGTTGTCATACCCATACTTTTTAAGAATAACATTAATATACTTATTTTGGGATATGTAGATTCCTTATGGTTTTTCAGAAATTTGAAAACCATGGGAAAAAATTAACTCTCCCATCACACTCATTTCAAACTCATATTTCATTAGATCCACAAAGGAATCAGTTAAGATTGCTGAGTTGAACCCAATATAATGTCATCAACATAAATTTGAACAATCAATACTTTTTTCTTATCATTGTTTATAAAAAGGGTTGTATATGCATTTCTCTTAACATAGTTATTTTGAAGAAAAAATTATGTAAGTCTATATTACCATGCACGTGGGGATTTTTTAAGGCCATACAACGCTTTGGTAAGTCTAAAAACATGATTAGGATGTTTTGTATCTTCAAATCTAGGATGTTATTCAACAAAAACTTCCTCTTGAAAATAACCATTAAGGAAAGCACATTTCACTTCCATTTGAAAATGTTTAAAATTAAATAATTCCGCAAAGGCATGTAAAATACAAATAGATTCACATATAGCTAATGAATCATTGGTTTATACATAGTGTATTCCTTCTTGTTGATTATAGCCTTTAAAACCTGGTCTAGCATTATTTCTAACAATGACTCTATTTTGATCACACATATTTCTGAAGATCCATTTTACTTCAATAACAGAAGTTTCATCAGCTCTTTCAACCAAGGTCCAGACTTTATTCCTTTTGAATTCATTTAGTTCATCTTACAAGGCTTTAATCCAATCATCATCACCTAATGCTTCATCAGTGCTTTTTGGTTTTGATTGGGAACCAAATGCTAGATGTTCTACTTCATTTCTTAAGGAACTTATAGTGATTACAGGTTGCTTCAAATCACCAATTATACTATCACTGGGATGATTCTTAATAAACACATGACTTTGGTCTTGTAAAACTTGTTCATCAACATAGGGAAGCAGATCTTCTGGGGTAAATTTTTCAGAAGCATCTTATTGAACATATTTCTTATCAGAAAGATTTTTTTATCAAAAGATGTTAATCAGTTTTTGAAAACACATCCGAAGATGTAGGGTGGGATAGTTTAAAAACAAAATGATCAGTTTCATCAGATTTGACATATATTGTTTCTTTAACAGTGCAGTTGTTTTTGTTGAAAACTCTATAAGTCATAGAAGTTGTGGCGTAACCAAATAAAATTCCTTCATTAGATTTTGGTGTGAATTTATGTAAGTTGTCTTTAGTATTCAGAATGAATAATTTTCATCCAAAAACCTTAAATTAGGAAATTCTAGGTTTTATACCATTCAATAACTCATAAAAAGTTTTATTAAGAAAAGGTCTAATCAAAACTTGATTTGTAGTATAACAAGAAGTACTTACAGTTTCATCCCAAAAATGTTTAGCTATAGAATATTCACTCAACATTGTTCTAGTTATCACTTGATGAATTCTATTTCTTCTTTTAAAAACACTATTTTTTTGAGGTGTTCTGGGTTCTGAAAAGTTGTGTGTAATAACCTTTTTAATACAAAATTTTTCAAAATCATAATTATTAAATTATTCTCCATGATCACGATGAATAGTTTTCAATGGAATGTTTTTCTTATTTTTAACATGGGATCTAAAACTTTTTAAATAAGAAATATCTTCAGACTCCTTTTCTAGAAAATAGTCCCATGTAAATCTAGTGTAATCATCAACTAATACAAATACATAAAATATGCCCCCAATGCTTCCAGTTTGTGTTGGACCAAAAAGATCCATGTGCACCAACTGTAGTGCATCTATTGTTAAGACGTCACCAATTGATTTAAAACATGATTTATGTTTCTTTCCATATTTACAAGGAACCCAAACTTTATAAGATACAAATATAAGCTCCGGTAGATCCTTAACTAAACCATTCATAGAATGTTTTCATAAGATCCTAAGGTTACAATGTACTAACCTGTTATGCCACAACCAAGAATGATCCTCCTGAGCGTTGTCTCCGAATGTTAATTTTCGTCATATTGTCTTGATAATCTTTTCGAAATAGATTTTTTACCAGTCATGTTACGGGAACATCCAAAATCCATGTACCAAGTATTGTTGTTGATATTTTCCCTATTTTCCTGAAAATAAGAAACAAGTTAGGCTTTAAGAATATAGGCTTGCATGTATCTGGAATTTTTAGACAAAACAATTTTGGGTATCCACATTTTTTTAGAAAAATATGATTTATGAAACCGAATAGATTGAAATATATTCAATGAATAGTTTTTCTTCCAATGCCAACCACTTTGACACTTAGTGCAAAAAGGGGCTCTAGAAGGAACAAAATAGTTGTTTTTTAAAACTGGTTTTTGGTGATTATATCCTACTCCAGTAGTGTTTCCGTGAGGTTTATTTTGAGAATAAATCATGTCAAAATTTTCCTTCCCAGTAGTAGATTTTGCAAGAAGCATTTTAAGAGAAAATATTTTAGTTTTTAGTCTGATGACCAAATTTCTATCATCAGGAATCATTTCCTTAGAGTCAGATTTTTCCTCAAAAACATTAATCTTTAAAATAGCATTCTTAAGATCTTTAGAAAGTTCTTACTTATAATAATTTTCATTCTCATGGTCTTTAAAAAGTTTTTCTAAAAGTTCTTCTTTATGTATAAGATCTGTATAAAGATCTAAAATCTCTTTTGTAAGAATTTCTTTCTTGTTTTTTCCTTTTCTAACTTCTTAGAAATTTTACAATTTTTTCCTTCAAGTAACTTGGAAAATCTAGATACTTCATCATATGAAGTTTCTTCATTTTTTGATTGCGACGTATCTTCATTAGAAGTACTATATTCGGAATATTAATTCTTATCAAGATATAAATTTGTTAAAGCCTTTGCATAGAATAACTTGGCCATAAGACATGCATGTGGAAAAGAATTATTAGCAATGAATCCGATGTTCTTCTGATCTGATGAATCATATTCCAAAGATTCACTTTATGAAGAGTCTCCACATCTATCACTACAAGTAGTATTATATTTCATAATTTTCTTAGCATTAGATTTTTAAAACTTCTTCATGTTCCTTTCAGAATGCCTCTCTTTTCTATTTTTCTTTTTAAGCATAGGGAAATCAGGTCATATGTGTCCACATCCCTAGAATTCAAATCATGTGACCTCTGAATATTTCTTCTCTTTCCTTTCCTTCTTCGTATACTTTGATTGAAAATTTCTTTGACCAACCATCTTGTTCATTTTTTAAGAAAGATTAGCTAACTCATTTTCTGAGACTTCACTCTCAGTAGATTCGGATTGGATAGTACTCTTATTAGACTAGGATCTAGTTGCTCCTTTAGGAGTCATAGCTTTCATGTGATTTGATGTTGTAGTAAAATAAACAGTACCATTCCCATTCTTCTTTTTGATGTTGTCAGCATCTCTCTTCATCCTTGTTTCATGTGGGAGAGGAGTTCCAAACAACTCATCTAAGGAAATTTGTGTAACCTTCCTATTCTCATAAATAGCTGTTCTCTTTGATTCCCACTCATTGGGCATAATATCTATGATCTTGTCAACAATAGATTCATCAACCAGACCATTTTCTCCCATAGGTTGTATGTTATTCATGATAGTCATAAATCTTTGTTGCACCATACAAATGGGTTCTCCATGAGGAAAATTAAAACCATGATACTCTGATTTCATTATAGCTCTTCTATTATAAATCACTTTAGATGTACCAAAATGTGTATCTTCTAGTTTCTTCCATATACAGTTATCTGTTTCACAAGAAGAAATTTGGTTATATATGTTCCTAGTCATTGAAAATAGTAATGAATTGTGTACCTTATGGTTTAATTGATAATCATGCTTCTCATGGTTTGTGGAAGTACTAACTTCCTTATCGGGAATTTGATAACCTCCAGTAAGCATAACAAAATTTTATACTCCAGTGTTGATAACAAAAGCCTTCATTTGATCTCTCTAATACTCATAATCATTTCCCTCAAAATTGGTGGACTTTTAGGATTTTGGTTTTCTATGGAACCAAGATTGACTCCTACCATCTTGAAAAACATTCTACACAAAAAAAATGTTAATAAAAAAAGTTTGGATTCAAGGAACTAAACAAGAAAAATATAAAACAATGAAAACCTGAGCAAGAAAAACTTATATGTGAATATAAGTATTTCAGAGACCTGCTCTGATACCATTTGTAGGATCGAAATAATTATGTAGATGCTCAATATACAAGAGGGGGGGGGGGTGAATTGTACACTTTAAAATTTTCCTTAAACAGGGAAAGATCTATGTTTATAAAATTTAAACGAAGAAAATTCACAACACCTCTAATTCCAATTAAAAAATTGGGACAAATATGAAGTTACAATATTATGGCTCTATACAGTTGCATAAATCTGGAAAGTGATTTCGAAAAACTGGTTCTGGAAATATGGATCTGGAAAATGAAACTTAAGAAAAGTTTACAATATGTGATTCTAGCTTAATGCGTATAAAATCTAACTGAATCTGAGTACACAACTGTAAGAAATTATAAGATATTTATACTTTCCTAAACATAAAAAATGCAGCTGAAAAGGTAAACTTGTAATAAAAACAAGTAACAAGATATAAATCTTTTAACCTGAAGATAATGGTATCCAAAAACCGTGGATAAAGGTCCCTTGATTTATACTTTCAAAATGATTGTCTTACCCATACTCGGGTAAGCCCTCGATACGATGATCGGAATCTCTGTCTTTCTATCCCTACAAGCCCTCAACGTCAAGGTTGTTGGAACCTCTATCTTCCTCCGCAAGGAATCCCTCAAACTTCAAGGTATTCATCACCTATGTCTTCAGATCCCTGGAATCCCTCAAATGTAATCACCAACATTCAGAGTCACACGAAGCAATCTGAACGAGCAGTTCAGTATGCACAAGTCATGAAAATCGTCTCTCTCATGAAATCACCTTGACAGCATGTGGTCTCTAGAGTGATCAACTTGTTGATGAGCTCTTTTCAAATGAGCTCCTATTTATAGGCTCGGTAGCAACAGTCGGCTCCCTCCTCTAATGGTCATAGTAGCCTTAAATTTCGGAGGGACCTGTATATGAGTCACTCAACCAACCGTTAGTTAGAAACATAATGGACAACATCGTTTTATAACAAATCATGTGTAACTGAAAGCATGACATCGTTTTCTAATAAAACAAGTATAATTATAAGAAAAACCGAAGTTCAGAATGTAATCAAATAATAGTTCAGGGCCTAACCAAAAATGAAATTTGGTGTCTATAATAGAGAGTAATTTGGATTTTTTTATAGGAATTTGGGTCCTATATTATGTAGAAATCAAGAGTCTGAATTTCTAAGGAAATTCAGAGTCTGGTTTCACTAGAATTCCAAATCTGAACTTACCGAGTTCGAAGTCGAACTTTTAGAAGTTCAGAGTCGAACTGGTAAAAGTTCAGAGTCAAAATCATCGATGTTCAGAGTCGAACTCATAGATGTTCGGAGTCAAACTCATAGAAGTTCGGAGTCGAACTAGTAAAAGTTCGGAGTCGAACTCATAGTAGTTCAGAGTCGAACTCTTAGAAGTTCGATGTCTATCTCTTAGAATTTCAGAGTCGAACTCATAGAAGTTTGGAGAAAAACTAGTAAAAGTTTGGAGTCGAACTCATAGATGTTCAATATCGAACTCATATATGTTCGGCGTCGAACTAGTAAAAGTTTGGAGTCGAACTCATAGAAGTTTAGAGTCAAACTCATAGAAGTTCGAAGTCGAACTAGTAAAAGTTCAGAGTTGAAATCATAGAACATCGGAGTCCAGAATTTAGAGTGGAACTTTCTTAGAGTTCATATCCAGAATTCGGAGTGGAACTTTGTTAGAGTTCGTAACCAGAATTTGGAGTGGAACTTCTTTGGAGTTCGTATCCAGAATTTCGAGTGGAACTTCTTTGGTGTTCGTATCCAGAATTCGGATCCTAAAACAGAGTGCATCATATCTATGTATTATATGATTATTATCATTTAGGTATCAATCCAATTTTTATACTTAAAAAAAATATTGACATGTATAAGGAAATCTAGGCTAGGGTAAATTTCCATAAGGAATGAAATTTTCCTTAGAGAATTAAAATATAGATTTTCATAAGAATAAGGTGTTTTGGATTTTCAAAACAAGAAGTAATATAAAATTCATAAGGAAAACCTTATTGACTAAAAATATATATGTAGGGTGAGTATACCAAAATATTGATTACATTCTTCCAAAGATCCTTTCAATAAAAATATAAATGAAACAAGATAAATCACGATGAAAAAAATTAAAGATAACTCATCACATAAACAGGTATACAATGTTCCCAGCCTCACCATGGACAACTCTCACCTCATATCCCATATTTTAGAGCATATAATATAACAATGATGCATCATGTATACCCCACTCCTTATTCCTCAATAATTTACCACTCTTCTACAATATTGTATATCCCGAACCGTCTCTCTCAAAAAATAGGCCGGCATGAAGACACCATGGAATGGTGTCACAACATGCACCTTGTGCAACTTATCATTACATCAACTCGTATCACTTCACCATATATTGTAATGAAGTAGTTTCCAGGAGCCACAATAGAATGTATAATGAAATCAAAGATCTACTACTTTACATGAAACCATAATTTCCAATACATTTATTATGTTCCCCAAGCCATCATAACAGATATACACAATACCTCCAGAAATCCATTGGAGAATATATTAGATAATATGTGTGTGTGAAATAACCAAAATCCAAAAAATCCCTCAATACATTTATATGGACATGTTAACCATCCAGAATACTAGAATAAATAACCACCGAGTAAATAGAGTTGGGACAGAGGGGGTAGTTAGCAATCTATCCTCCCCCAGGATGTTAGGGAAAACACCACCCATTCTGCACTGGATGTCTGTTTCCATAACTGAAATGGTTGGGGTAGCATATGAAATCACATAGTACACATGATATAATATATATCATAACATCTCTATAGTCATAACCAATTCTTGTACTCCACCATAGCTTACATTTCTATGAAACTCAGATTTCACTACTAATATTAAAACCTATAAATAATAAATCATTTAAAGGGATACAATAATTTATTTATTACTTTAATGCATTTTATTCAATTAATTAATTAATTATCCATTTATTAACCATTAAAATTTTCCCGTATTGCCTTACATCATGTTAATAATCCGAATTAATTCCATACCCTCTAGTCCAAATCCAAATCAAGGACTTACATTATCCAAAATACCAACATTTAGTATTTTAACCTCTAAAGACCAACCGCATGTGTAAATATTTATTCATTAATTATTATTATCATTACATATTACATGATCTATAGAAAAAACTCCCCATATCTACTACTAGGAGGAGCCATGAAACAAACCGCCTCCAATAACCAGAATTAGTGGATATAAGAATGAAAATAAAATACACTACCCAACTATTTAAAATTAAATAGATTCTCATAAGATCATACCAGTACTCAGTATCTCATCAATGGGTAATCCCAAATTCAACCCATTCCATCATCTATTGTGTTATAATAGACAACCACATGAATATAATGATACATATATCCATCATAGGCATCAACTAATGGAAAGTAATCGGGTCCTCCATGCACATAATTGACATAATCCATCCCTAGATCATATGAAATCCAGGCCTACCACCCATTATAAAAAAGCTCATATCAAGATAAAAACCCAAAAAATATAAGTAAATAGACAAGAACATCCGACCAGAAAATATAGTGCCTAAAAAAGGTATTCATCCTTCATGTGTAAATAATCTATCATGGCTCCAACATAAGGATCATGTCCTTCTTATGTAAAAAGGAAGCTCCAGAAGATGAAATTATATTTAGAAGGAAACATGTATTAATTACATCTTGTGTTAACTAATTAATTATTTATATTTTCCAACTATGGGAAACCTAAGGAATCAACCTTTCACAAGCTATCAAAATATAAATGTTCTGTTAGCAATAAAAAAATTTAAAAAAGTGAACTAAAACACATTCTAAATGAACATTCAATTTTTATTTATTACAAAAAATGCATAATAATGATCTATACAATATATAATTTCAATTAATTTCATGGAAGAACCCATTTTGTTAAACATGAATAATCGTATTAATTATTTTATCTCATATTTCAATAATAATCAAATTAAAATCGTGACTCTGCTTTTAGTTCATAATCTTCATAGTTATATATTAATTTTGGAATTATGTTTTTTTATTTTCCATAAATGACATTATATATACAAGTTAGATAAATGATATCACACTATCTAGAAAATCTAAAGGCAAAATGTTATTTGAATACAAAGCATCAATATCATTAACATGAGAATGAGTCCAATTTATTTATTACTATTTAGTAATTATAAGCTAAATAGAATTATCTTCAAAAGGGATAAATAATTATCAATTTACAATTAAATGATAAAAATATAAGAAACGATTATTCGACATCAAATGCATTGAAGTTCTTTTTGTGATAAAATTTCAAGATTAAGGATCTATGATCACTCTCACACAAGAAAAGCACCCATCCAGGGATTAAATGGAAGTATTGTACCCACAAACAACCAATAAAACCCCTTTTCAAATGTTGTGGACTATCCACAATTTCATGGAGATACCAAAAACAATGAAACTATGCAAACCAATAAGACCCATTAGAACATGAACAACGAATGCAACATGGATAACCAAGGATCAAAGATAGATTCCTAGGGATTGATTCCCAATCAGGGAATCTATAAACACTAAATGGATGGATACAAGATCAAATGTAATGATATATAGGCCTATGGTTTTGTGAAAAATCTAATTCCTAATTCTATTTATAATTCAATCTCCAACGAACATTTACACTGTGTGTAAAACATACACATCATGTAAATGTCCAGTTTTTTATCTTGGTGATCCATACATGACATCAATTCATTTAATAATAAATTATTAATATATATGAAGCACACTCTAATTCATCTTTAATAATATGTGAAATTCGAATACATAACATTAATCATATACACATGGTTTCTTCTTCCAGCTTCTAACTATTAGCTTCTAAACCACTCCAGATTAAATCCAATCTTTCTATGAGCACTATAATATTTAGAAACACATATAGGGACATAGTATACTGATCAGAGCCCTTATATACCCATTTTATTTTTTTATCATAAATATTAACCATTTATAGAAATAAAAAAGACATTATCATTTGATCATGTACCATATGAAACAAGTTTAACAATAGAATTAAATTTTTAACGAACAGTTAGAATTCTTCTTGATGAAAATAACCCTTCCACTTTTAAATCATTTCTTTTTAAATAAATTTACAATTATAATAAAATAAATATTATATAAAAATATCCTTGTAAAAAATTTAATGGAATCCTAAACCAAAAAATTATTCCTTCATACAAGAACAAATATTCAAGAAAAATAATTTTAATAACATTCCATCAATGGTATTGATAAAAATCTCACAATAAAACTCGGTCTGAGAACGTAAAAAATATACCATTCAATATAATTTTTAAATTGTCAATCATGGGAAAAAGAATTAAAAATCCTATGATAATGATAAAAAAATTAAGTCATTTATAGAAAAAAAATGTTTATGGGTGAGAAAGTTTCCCCAACATGAGATTAATAATAAACAATCACCAATACTAATGAGATTTTGAAATAAACCCTTAAATGTTTGGTAACATTGCAGTCCTACCTATCAAGACCCATCCTCGGGGCCCGTGCCGTGAATACCCCAAGCCCGCCTTCCATAGGATAGGGGCTGGCGACTACCACCAAGGTGTAGATCCCATTAAAAAGGGATGGCAATTCCTTTGTAAAGTAAACAAACACCACAGAGAAAACAAGTAGTAGAAGTAAACACTGAGTACAACAGTAAGTGTAGAAAAGTAAGTGGGCCAGAATTCAAACCCAATCTGAAAGTAAAGTACAACTGGAAGGGGAAAACAACAACTAAAAGTAGAGCCGTAGCGTCGAGCCGTCCACTGGAAATCCCAAATGAAGGTTGGGTACAGATAGCCTCCACTAAATCTCGGGTCCATTTGACTGCTCCGAGTACGTCCTGCCTAGTGGTCCACCTCCAGGTATCGTCCTACTCCGCAAGCCTCAACCATGATCAGCGCTGTCCGACGTCTGCAACCAACACAACTTAGTGTTGCCATAGCTCGTACAGGGGTGAGTATAAGCTACTCAGTATGGACCCCGAGACCCCCGAAGGTCTCCCAGAATCCACAATGGATAATCCACAAAAGAAAATATACAATCACAAAGTAACATCCGACACTGCTTAGTTATATGACCATACATATACCTAAGTCATCAATTCTCGTTCGGCTCCAACATTCGAGCCCAAGTACAACCCAGTCCACACAGGAAAGAAAAACGTAAATCCATACAGGATAGCACAACACAATCCACAATGGAAAGCAAAACAGGATTCAGCTCACACAGGTTTACTTCTTCGTATGACGATATAGATTATCAGATTTTTTTAATGATTTATCTAAGCCATCGGACCCACAAAGGATCGAGAGGTACAACCCCCCCGCAATGACCCACAAAGGATTTGACCCACATAGGATCGATAGGTAACTGACCCCCACAACAACCCACAAAGGATCTGACCCAAACAGGATCGATAGGTAACTAACCCCCGCAATGACCCACAAAGGATCTGACCCACACAGGATCGATAGGTAACTAACCCCTGCAAAGACCCACACAAGATCAGACCCACACAAGATTTGTAGGCTCTGGACCACACAGGACCGCTGAGTGATGATCCACACATGATCAGAACCACACATGATCGGTAGAACTGATCCAAAAAGGATCGCTGAGTGCTGTAATCATCGCCATCGAATCCACTGAGGATCTCTGTACAGTCATTGTCGTAGTAGCAGTCGCAGCCAGCTCTAGGGTTCCCGCACACAACAAGCTCATTCGGGAGGGTCCGCTCCACGAGTCGAGAGCCTGATATATCAACTGACACATAGTCCAGAGTTGATGTATCCAAAAGTTCCGTATCGCCAACAGGAACTCAACGTCGCAGATGGCGCGTCAATCGGACGCCCGGTCTAAGAGTTATTGGCTTTTTCGTTCCAGGGGCCCCTTTGGTTTTTAAGGAAAAAAAAACCCGACCATACTCCACCTACTTCCAAACCTCAGGCAGAGTAAGCCAGAAGATCTTTCTCACTTAGAGGAATCCAACAAAATCGACAGCACGTCGATCGGACGTCTGGAGCTCAAGTTATGAGTGTTTCCGCTCCGAGAGCCCGGTTGGCTTCGTGTACGAACCAACCCGGCCGAACCCAAAGTTCTCTGAATACTTGAATGCGATATGTCAAAACGACCATCTTGATCCAAGGATCACATCACCGCTAACGGTGCGTCGATCGGTGGTCCATAGCTCAAGATATTAGTAAAAAATCGAAGAGGTCCGAAAACGGGGGGTCTGGGCCCAGCCCGACCCGGCCCCACCCCCCGGGTCGGCCAGAACCGGGTCGACCCGACCCGGGTCTGGGTCTGACCTGGCCGGTGCGGCCCGGCCTCGCCTGGGTGGCCTGGCCTGGCCTGGGCACGACCCGGCCCGGCCGGCGCGGGCGCGGCCCGGTCTCCTGGCGGCTCGACCGTAACGGTGGAGCGGTGCGCAAGGGGGGCGTCACCCCCTTGAGTGATCTGTAGCCCCGCGTGGGGCCTCCCTTGAGAACGTACATGGCTGACTGCCGCGTCCCGTCCCCCTCCAGTCCCACGCGGTAGCGGGACTGTGTCCTGCCGCTGCGGCTTCAGCGGCGGCGGCTCTTCCCGACGGTGCGCCGGGCGCCGCCGCCCCCTGCCGCATGCGCCGGCGGGCTGCTCCATGGAGCACCAGATGAGTTCCGGTGGTCGTAAAAACGTGTCGTCTTCACCAATGGCCCTCCCGGGGCCTGTCCTTCACTTCAAGGACCTCACATCGCTCGTGCGGCTTGTTTTGTCGTCGTCCTCCGTTCGACACACGAAGAACGAAAATGGCAGTGGGTTCGGACTTGTTCGTTGGTCTGCACCCACCGCGTTAGTGGTTTTTAAAAGTCTCAGAAAAAAAATTTAATCAAACACCATGGGTATAAATCACAAATATTTAAATGAAACAACCCCTACCTCAACGTTTTCGTTGAACGTGATTTCGTCGCGGAATTGACCATCACGGATGAAGAGGATCATTGCGTCGTGAAAGTAGCGTCGCTGTCGTCGCGGTACACGGCGTGGAGCCGACGATCTCTGAGGGTTAAAAACACACAGATTTAATTGAACCATTTAAACCCATGTTGAGGACAAAATTCACAAAGAAAATAAAAGAACCTCAACCCCCTACCTCAATCAGTTGTTTATTGACGATTGTCGCGGGGAAGGAACGTCGTTGAAGAAACCTCACAGAAGGAGATGATCATCGGCGTCGTCGATCTTCGAGGGTCTGTCGTTCTTCGTCGCCCTTCGTAGGAGCCCGATGTTCTTCGCGTTCTTCGTGAATAATGATGAAGATCTCCAAGACATAGAGCTTCCTCCAATTCCTCTCAACAAGCAACCCTCAAGTAAACATGTGATGGTCTTATTTTATTCCCATGCCAATGATTTGAAATTCAAAGTTAAGAAACGAAAAATTAATTCGAAGAATTAATGGTAACGACTTAAGTTCCCAATAAATGAGGCATTTCTTAACTCCAATTAACGCACAATTGACTTTATTTAAAAGTGGTTTTTGCGGGTTCATTACATAGAGGAAAAGAAATGGTGGGGCTCGTGTGTGCCCCACCTCACAAATATCCTACAAAGTGGGTAGGATATCGTGGGTCCCACCTAATCCGCTTAACCTGGCTTTAAGTGGTTTTAAGTAGCTTTACGTGAAATAAAATAAAGTGTCGCATCACCTTTATTTTATTTCTTAACATAACCCCAAAAATTAAAAACCACACCCGAGAAAATGCAACTCCAGAAATGGTGTTTATAAGCAAATATCGGCGTTGCGATTCCATCGGTGCCCTAGGAATTCTATACCAAGCACCGGTTCAAAGGTTAGAAAAACTCGCTTATTCGTTCACTAAACATACCCGAGCCAAACTTCGGAAAATGATTCCGGGCACACCGGGCCTCAAAATCAGGTGCCGTCAGAAACTGCGTTCTTGTAAAATTCAAAATAAATTAATAAAAAAATTTCCTTGAATTTTATGGGACATTACATAACTTCCACCTCAGGACTTTACGTCCCCGTAAAGATATATCATAAACTAGGGAAAAAAATGTGGGTACTGAGCACGCATCTGAGCCTCCCGCTCCCAAGTGCACTCTTGGAGGTTCCCGTGCTACCATCTGATGCGCACCAAAGTAATCGACCATCCACGTAGGACCCTCTCCTGTCGATCCTCGATCTCCACCATGACCTCTGCAAAATTCTCCCCATCATCAACGTCCATCTCCCATGGTCCCTGATATGTGTCGGGTCATGCACGAATCTCCCCAGCTGAGATACATGGAAGACGTCAGGCACCCTGTGCAACTGAGGTGGTAGAGCCAGGCGATAGGCCACCTTGCCAATCCTGCTGAGGACCTGGAATGGTCGGATGAAGCGTGGGGACATCTTGCTGCCTCGGCCAAATCTACATAATCCACGTCGATGTGAGACATGCAAGAAGACGTGGTCACCATCCTCGAACTCTAGTAGCCTCCGCCTCCTGTCAACATAAGACTTCTGACGGCTCTGAGATGTCCTCATCCGCTTCTGGATGACTTGGACCTTCTCTGTCGTGGACGGGACCATCTCCGGTCCCACAAGTGGTGACTCCCCAGGGTCTGTCCAATACAAAGGAGATTTGCATGGTTGTTCGTACAACGCCTCGTATGGTGCCATCCCGATGGTGGAGTGGTAGCTTTTGTTGTAAGAAAACTCCACCAAGGGTAGGTGGTCCTCCCAGCTGCGACCAAAGTCGAGGACACAAGCGTGAAGCATGTCCTCGAGAGTCTGTATGGTCCTCTTCGTCTGACCATCCGTCTGAGGGTGAAAGGTGGTTCTCAGACGTAGTTGTGCCCCGAACGCCTCCTGCAACCCCTTCCAATGCCGGGAAGTAAAGAGAGCATCTCGATCGGAGACGATAGATGATGGCACACCCTGAATCCATACAATCTTCTGAACATAGAGACTTCTTATGCTCTCCATTGAGCCCTACTCTCTGATGGGTAAGAAGTGAGCTGAAATGGTGAGTCGGTCGACAATCACCCAAATGGAGTCGTGACGTCTAGAAGTGCATGGAAGTCTAGTCACGATGTCCATAGATATTCAATCCCACTTCCAATCCAGGACCTTCAAGGTTTGTACCTAGCCTGCTTGTACTTGATGCTCTGCCTTCACCTGCTGGCAAGTGAGGCATCGAGAAATGAACTCGGCCATAACCTTCTTCATGCCCGGCCACCAGTGCTGCCATTTGAGGTCCTGGTACATCTTCACCACTCCAAGATGTACCACCAAGGTAGAATTGTGAAACTTTCTTATAACCTCCTCCTGTAATGCAACTAGTACCAAGGTACGTCCTTTAAAAAGAACGTAATTCTCTCCTCCAAAGGAGAAACCATCAGGTTCCTATCCTGAGGATATTTGTGCATGTCGCGTCTCACAGTCAGCGTCCCCACGTTGTGCCTCCTGACCCTCTGTAGTAGTGGAGGGGTGACTGGGAGAGACTGAAAAAAGGCTGCTCCATCTCTATCCACAAAGGATATCTGCAAAGCGGCTACCTGCTCTGTCTCCTCCTCAAGCAGTTGAATGTCCATCCTCCTACTGAGAGCATCGGCTACTACGTTCACCTTCCCAGGAGTATAGACTATCTAAAAGTCATAGTCCTGGAGGAACTCGATCCATCGTCGCCATCTCAGGTTCAGGTCCTTCTGAGAGCATATGTACCTGAGACTCTGATGGTCAGAAAATACTGTAAAGCACTCGCCCATCAGGTAGTGTCTCCATGTCTTCAGAGCGAAGACCACTACTGCTTACTCCAGGTCATTGGTGGCATTGTTCTACTCATGTGGCCTCAAATGATGTGATCCATAGGCTATCACCGCCCGCTCCTGCATTAGGACACATCTGAGTCCAGTCCCTGACGCATCGCAGTAGACTACGTACCCTACTCCATCTTCTGGCAACCTCAAGATAGGTGCGCTGGTCAATCTCTGTCTCACCCCCTAGAAGCTCTGCTGATATCTGTCTGACCACACAAAGGGTTTCCCCGTCTTCGTAACAGCTGAGAGTGGTGCCGCAACTCTGGAGAAGTCAGGAATAAATCTCCTATAGTATCCACCTAGTCCCAAGAAACTCCGCACCTCGGTCACGCACCTGGGTGGCTCCCAAGCTAGCATTGCCTCGATATTTGCAGGATCCACTACAACTCCCGCCTCAGAGATGACGTGTCCAAAGAAGTGGACCTCACATATCCAGAACTGACACTTCGAGAGATCTCCATAAAGCTGGTGCTCTCGGAGTGTGTCTAGTACAACCCGCAAGTGGTAGGCCTGCTCCTCCTCAGTCGTCGAGTATATCAAAATGTCATCGATGAAGACCACGGCAAATCGATCGAGGTGTGGCTGAGAGATCCTATTCATGAGGCCCATGAACATTGATGGAGCGTTGGTTACGCCGAAAGGCATAACCAAGAACTCATAGTGGGCATACCGACATCTGAAGGCCGTCTTCTACACGTCCTCGTCCCAAACTCTGAGATGATGATAGCCTGACCTGATGTCTATCTTTGAGAACCATCATGCTCCCTTGAGCTGATCGAAGAGGTCATCAATCCTCGGTAGCGGATACTTGTTCCTCACTGTCACCTAGTTCAGGAGACAATAGTCGACACAAAGTCGCAAGCTCCCGTCCGCCTTCTTGGCGAACAATATCAGGGAAGCCCAGGGTGAAACAGTGGGTCGGATGAATCCCTTGCCCTGCAAGTCCTCCAACTGTACCCGTAGCTCGAAGCTCAGCGGGGGCCATCCGATATGCTGGAGTCGATATCGGGGCTGTCCCGGGGTATAGGTCAATATAAAAGTCTACCTCTCTGTGAGGATGTAGTCCTGGAACGTCGTCGGGGACGACGTCCACATACTGATCCACCGCTGCAGGAAAACTAGGACTCCACATGTCAACTGCTCCTAGGATGAGGCTAGCCAACTGATGAGTTATGGACTCTCCTATCCTATGCGGAAGTCCATCCTGTGATGCGAAGGCTCCCTTCTTGCTGGTGAAGGTGAACCAGCTCCCGTTGGTGTGTACACATCGCACCTTGCGCCTAATACAGTCCTGTGCATGGTTTGTAGATAACCAATCCATGCCCAAGATGATGTCGTAAGGCCTCGACGCCGCTACAAGAAGATCCCAGCAGAAGCTCTCGCCTCCTAGAGTAAGCTAACACTACCGGTACCGGTGCGTAATCGTCGAGTCTTCTCCCGTAGGAGCCTCTAGACGTAATGATCGAACCAACGGCTCTGTCGGAATCTAAGAGCTCCGAACAAGGGCAGCGGCTATGAAAGAATGACTCGCTCATGTGTCTATAAGAACTACCATAAGGGTGGAATAGACACAGATAGTACCTCGAATCATCTCGGGCACATCGTGGTCGTAGGCCTTCACTGCCTGGAGTTGTGCATGTCTCTGCCCGCCAGCTCCCTGTGGCTGGGGTGGACCTCCTGGTGGTGGTGGTGGTAGAGCCTCAAAGCGTCGCCCACCACCTGCTGCTCGGCCAGCTCCTCTGCCTCGTCCGCCTCCTCCCTGCGGACTGCCACGGTCGACCCTCTACCTCTGCCTTGGTGGCCCCTCAACCGTCTGCTGCTCCGTGGCACGGTGGGTTAGGCAGTCAGGAGCCATGTGGCCCTGCCCGCCACATTTGTAGCACTGTCTGCCTCTCGAAAGACTGGATCCGCACTATGTTCCCCGCACTGCTGAGCCAGTGTCCTGAGGTTGTCTACCTAAGGGTCTGGTCTGTCTGGACCCATGAGTCATCCATCGGTTGTCTACTGTAGAATATTCTGCTACGTGCCGCCTTGCGGTAGGTCTCGCTACTGAAGAAGGCTCAACAAGGAAGCTCTCAATCAAAAGGGATCACTCCAGTACTCATGCCTGAGTTGGAATGCTGGGGGAGATTAGTGATGCCTTAATCTCATTCCTCAATCCATGATCAATGGTCCGGGCCCGAAAGAATGGGTCCCGTACCATGTCTGTCGAGTAGCGCGAGAGATCGGTAAATCTCGTCCAGTACTGGGCAACCGTCAAGCTGCCATGCCGCAGCTGAAGAAGCTCCTGGATGCGCACCGCACGGAGGTTGGATGGGACGAACTCCGAGCGGAAGAGGATCTCAAAGTCCGTCCAGAGGATAGATTCCAAATCGTGCAGCTAGAGCATCAAGCTCCACCATCGGCCCATTGCCGCATGTAGTAGGCTCGCTGCTAGGATCACCATGAGGTCTGCTGGTGTCCTCACTAACCTGAAAACTCGTACAAATGCCTCCAGCAAGTCGTCGGCTGCCTGGGTGTCCGTCTCCCCATGGAACCTGGGCGGTCGCTGGCGCTAGAATTTGTGCAGTGCACTAAGGCGACATGCATCGTCAGCGGCTGGGGCTGGAAGTATCGGTTGCTCAGCGGGTAGAGGTACCGCCGACGCCTCAGCTGTCAAAGGGCCCTATACCGAGGCCCCGTCGTTCGGTGGGCTGTCGTCACGCTCAACTCTCGGAACCCTAGATGGCTTCCATCATGGGGCCATCCTGAAAAGGAAATAGGTGCGCCATGGTCAGAATAGTATACCTGGTGAGCAGACACAAGGTAATTACAAAGAAAACTTGAAATACACATGCAATCAATGTTTTCACGCATTAAGTCAGAAATCAGAAGTCAGGGTCCTATTGTATGGATACATCGGCCGCCCCACCAACATTGGACTCCCTGGACTGATAAACACACCCAATATGCTTAACACTATTGCTTCAAATAGAAAAAGATCAGAGTCTAAAGTTATGTGGTAGAATCGAACTCCTTTGATACCAATTTGTCACGACCCGTCCTCGGGGCCCATGTCGTGACTACCCCAAGCCCGCCTTCTATAGGCCACGGGCTGGTGACTAGCACCAAGGCGTAAATCCCAGTAAAAAGGGAAGGCATTTCCTTTTTAAAGTAAACAAACACCACAGAGCAAGAAAGAAGTATAAGTAAACACTGAGTACAACAGTAAGTGCGGAAAAGTAAGTTGGCCAGAATAGAAACCCAAACTAAATGTAATGTACAAATGGAAAGGGAAAACAACAACTAAAAGTAGAGCCGCAGCGTCGAGCCGTCCACTGGAAATCCCACCTGAATGGTGGGTACAGATAGCCTCCACAGCTCCTCGGGTCCAGCCGACCGCTCTGAGTACGTCCCGCCCAGTGGTCCACCTCCAGGTACCGTCCTGCTCCGCAAGCCTCAACCACGATCAACGCTGTCCGTCTTCTGCAACCAACACAACGTAGTGCGGGCATAGCCCGTACAGGGGTGAGTATAAGCTACTCATTAGGGACCCCAATACCCCCGAACGTCTCCCAGAATCCACAATGTATAATCCAAAACAGAAAGATACAACCACAAAGTAACATCCGACACTGCTTAGGTATATGCCCATACATATACATAAGTCATCAATTATCATTCGGCTCCAAAATCCGATCCCAAGTACAACCTAGTCCACATATGAATGAAAAACGTAAATCAACACAGGATAGCACAACACAATCCACAAAGGAAAGAAAAAAAGGATTCAACTCACACAGGTTTACTTATTTGTATGACGATAGAGATGATCAAATATTGCCATTGATTCATCTAAGCCATCAAACCCACAAATGATCGATTGGTACTAACCTCGCAATGACCCAAAGGATCTGACCCACAGGGGATAGATAGGTAACTAACCCCTGCAATGACCCACAAAGAATCTGACCCACACAGGATCGATAGGTAACTAACCCCCGCAATGACCCACAAAGGATCTGACCCACACATGGTTGATAGGTAACTAACCCCCGCAAAGACCCACACAGGATCAGACCCACATAGGATCTGTAGGTGCTGGCCCACACAGGACCGCTGAGCGCTGACCAACATAGGATCGGACCCACACAAGATCGGTAGAACTGATCCACAAAGGATCGTTGAGTGCAGTATTTGTCGCCGTCGAATCCACTAAGGATCTTTGTACAACTGTCGTCGTAGTAGCAGTCGCAGCCAGCTCTAGGGTTCCCGCACACATCAAGCTCATTCGGGAGGGTCTGCTCCATGAGCCGAGAGGCTGATACATCAACTGACACATAGTCCAAAGTTGATGTATCCAAACTTTCCGTATCGCCAATAGGAACTCAACGTCGCAGACTGCGCGTCAATCGGACGCCCGGTCTGAGAGTTATTGTCTTTTTCGTTCCAGGGACCCGGTTGAGTTTTAAGGGAAAACCAACCCTACCATACACCAAATGTGTCCAAAACATGGGCGGAGTTATCCAAAATATCAATCTCACTTAGAAGAATCCATCAAAATTGACGGCACGTCGATCGGACGTCCGGAGCTCAAGTTATGAGTGTTTCCGCTCCGAGGGCCTGGTTGACTTCGTGTACGAACCAAACCGTCTGAACCCAAAGTTCTTCAAAACATTGAGTGCGATATGTAAAAACAACCGTAACGATCCAAGGATCGCATCGCCACTGACGGTCCGTCGATCAGAGGTCTGTAGCTGAAGATATGGGAAAAATACCGAAGAGGTCCGAAAACGGGGTGTCTGGGCCCGACCCGACCCGGGTCCGGGACCGACCCGGCCGGCGCGGCCCAGCCCGGCCGGGGTGGCCCGTCCCGGCCTGGGTGCGGCCCGGTCGCCAGGCGGCTCTGTCGTAATGGCCGAGCGGTGCTCAAGGGGCGCGCCGCCCCCTTGAGTGATCCACGGCCCCGCGTGGTGCCGCCCTTGCCAGCGGACGCGGCTGGATGCTGCGTCCCGTCCCCCTCCAGTCCCGCATGGTCACGGGACTGCGTCCTGCCGTCGCGGCTTCAGCCACGATGGCTCCTCCCGGCGGCGCACCAGGCGCCGCCTCCCCCTGCCACTGGCGCCGCCGTGCCAGCGTGGTGTGCCGGCGGGCTGCTCCGCAGACCACCGGACGAGTTCCGGTGGTCAGAAAAACGCGTCGTCTTCACCAATGGACCTCCTAGGGCCCATCCTTCACAATGAGGACCTCAAATCGCCCGTGCGGCTTGTTTTGTCATCATCCGTCGTTCTGCACACCAAGAACGAATAGGGCGGTGGGTTCGGACTTGTTCGTTGGTCCACACCCACCGTGTTAGCGGTTTTTAAAAGTCTCACAAAAAAAATTTAATCAAACGCCATGGGTATAAATCACAATGATTTAAATGAAACAACCCCTACCTCAACATTGTCGTTGAACGTGAGTTCATCGCGGAATTGACCGTCGTGGAAGAAGAGGATCGTCGCGTCGCGGAAGGAGCGTCGCTGTCGTCGCGGTACACGGCGTCGCGTCGACGATCTCCGAGTGTTAAAAACACACCGATTTAATTGCACCATTTAAACCCATGTTGAGGATAAAATTCACAATGAAAATAAAAGAACTGCAACCGTGTACCTCAATTGGTTGTTGATCGAAGATTGTCACGGGGATGGAACGTCACGGAAGAAACGTCACAGAAGGAGAGGATCGTCGGCGTCGTCGATCTCCGAAGGTCAGGCATTCTTCGTCGCCCTTCATCGGAGGTCGGCGTTCTTCACATTCTTCGTGTTCTTCATGTTCTTCGTGAAGAAGTATGATGATCTCCAAGACTTAGAGCTTCCTCCAATTCCTCTCAATAAGCAACCCTCAAGTAAACACGTGTTGATCTTATTTTATTCAAATGCCAATGATTTGAAATTCAAAGTTAAGAAACAAACCATTAATTCGATGAATTAATGGTAACGACTTAACTGCCCAATAAATGAGGTGTTTCTTAACTCCAATTAACGCACGGTTGACTTTATTTAAAAGTGGTTTTCGTGGGAGCGTTACATAGAGGAAAAGAAATGGTGGGGCTCGTGCGGGCCCCACCTCAAAAATATCCTACCATGTGGGTAGGATATCGTGGGTCCCACCTAATCCGCTTAACCTGTCTTTAAGTGTTTTTATGTGGCTTTATGTGAAATAAAATAAAGTGTCGCATCACCATTAATTTATTTCTTAACTTAACCCCAAAAATTAAAAACCACACCAGAGAAAACACAACTCCGAAAATGGTGTTTCTAAGCAACTTTCGGCGTTGTGATTCCATCGATGCCCTCAGAATTTGATTCCGAGCACCGGTTTAAAAGTTTGAAAATCCCGCTCGTTCGTTCACTGAACTTACCCAAGCCAAACATTGGAAAATGATTCCGGGAACACTGGGCCTCGGAATCAGGTGCCGTCAGAAACTTCATTCTTGTCAAATTCCAAAGAAAATTAAGAAAAAAATTTCCTTGATTTCTACGGGACTTTACACTACCACCCATGAAATAAGTAACATCAAATGAATCATTAAATACCACAAATATAAATAGATTCATTAAATAAAAACTGAAATTCGAATTATATAAACAACACAAAATAAATAAGTGATGGCTATGAAATATATCTCACTAATATACAAGGGAGTCACGAATCCCTTACCTAGACTTCATATTTACTAAAAATAATTAAATATCTTCTATAATAAATTAAAATTAAAATTAAATATATACTAGATCCATGTTCATACATTTAATATAATATATAATCCCTTTATATCATTTCAAAATCCCTTGTTATCTATAATTCTTTATTCAAATTGTTATTTCATGGTGTTAACTATTTATTTATCATGAGTAAATCAGTTCAATAGATATGGACATTGTGAATTTATCTTTTAAAAATAATTTTATTAACATTTATCATGATATAAATATAAAATATATTAATTATATAAATATATATAGTCACCCATAAATGATATAGATATTAAAAAAATTATTTCATTCATGGAAATGTTAATCCAAACATACGCATGAGTTCAATTTTTATTTTTGAACATATGGATCAAAAGAAATTTACATCAAAATTTAACATACAATGATCATTTTTATGTAATATTTAAGATATATATTAATCAAATTCATCTTTATTTTTGTTGATGTAAAATTTAAAGGAAAAATGAATCAAAACTCCATTTGGAGGTGATAGTTCCCACATACACATGAATGATGTTTTCATTTCTCCAAGGATTAGACAGAAAACAGGTAAATAAAGTTTTATAATATAAGAAGAACAATTATATCATTGATTTCATATATATAAATTACAACCAAAATAATACCCATAAAAAATATGTTTTATGGGAAATAGATCATATAACTTCACAGATTTGACACGCCATATATTTGCATGGGCGATACATTCACTTCCCATTTGATGGGAAAGTGTGTGTATAATTGAGATTTAATAAAAATAATAAAACTGAATAATATTCTTGATACATAGATAGTACATTATGAGAAATAACATATATTTCTAGGAGTTAAACAGGAGTATAAAAGAATGTGACTCGTAAAGGAGATTATAACTTCTATGGAATGAGTCATTAAAATCTTCTCTAGGGATATGGGAATGATATTTTGGGAATACCACAACCTCTAGGATGTGTCTAGAGATGTTAAAAAGAGAAAATTGTAGATTTTTTTGAAATTTAAATCTATGTATGCAATAATTAGTGAGGTGGGAGTTTCCCTACTATAGTTGAGGAGAGTGGCACTTTTGGAATATACTAAACAATTATATTATAATATATTAATTCACAATAACAAGGTAAAAAAGTTGGAATGGTTTTTAAGATAAAATAGGATATGGTTTTAAATAGATATATTCCTTTATATCTTACTAGTTACCAATGTGGCCATATAAGATATATTAAAAACAAAGGGAGTTGTTTTTTAACCATTATTTATTTTAATAATTTATAAGTGATTTTTTATCGAATATTAACCATTAAAAAAATTTGTAAACTATACAGTTAATGGTTAAAATAATTTTATATAATTATTATATGGATAGATAATTATATAAATATAACTTTTTCTAATATATATTATTTAATTTACCCATTAACAAGGTGATAAAAATTTCTATAGTTTCTATTGATATTTGAAAACAATTAAAGGGTTATATTTTCCAAATTTTAACCTCTCGATTAAAAATATGTAATTAATTTTATTTTTTTGATAACTATAAACTAATAAAATTGATTAAAAGGTAGCTAAGAAACATAAACCAAAATTGATTTATTAACAAAAATATTTTTAATCATAAAATTGGATTTATTCACATCCTATGCATAGAAAAATAAATTTTAAATAATTAAATCGTATTTTAAAGTAAATAAAATTTATATTTTATTATATTCACTCTCCAATAGTGATTAAATTAACATAAAAATACATTACACTCACAAAAAAAATATTCAGAAAACAATATCACTTTCATTAACTATTAATTTTTTTGTTTTAATTGTAATAATTTAATAACAAATGATTTTATTTTTTAATTTTTTGGACCATATATGTTTTATTATTTATTTTATAAAATACATACTAACCCATCTAGTAGCTATATGATGAGGTAATCATAGTAATTTAATTATGTTATACAGTTCATCTAAAATCTATGGATGGGATTATTAATTGATATTAATGAAATAAAAAAATTTAAAGGGAAATTTTTCATAAATATAATGGGTTGCTACATATCATTAGTTGAGATTCCAACATTTGAATCACATTATATCTATTAGTAACATGTACCAAACGAATTTTATACAGACTTGGGATGATATAAATTACCTATCTATGACCAGAGTTTGTTATTTGTGGATTAAGTAATGTTATTTCCCAAATAAATGAAGCATATTATATAAAAGTATATATATCCACATATTATGGAGTCAAATAATCTTTTATATTATTTTTTATGAAAATTTAAATTCTATAGATATGAAATGTGATCTAACCAAATTTTATATTTTATATTTGTTTTTTGTAGGATAAAAATATATTATATTTTTTATGATAAGTAAAATCTTTTCTGTGAATTATATAAATATGTTTATGTTCATCTTAGAGTTTAAAGAGTATCTTCATCTAAATATGTGAATCATTAATTGAATCAATCATAAGATAGTTTAATTTGACCTTATTCATTTATATCAAACACTAAGTATCGATGAAATGGTTATTGGAATAATTTTTATAAATATGCCAATTGATTAATATGGATAAATTGAATTTATATGACCATGATGATGATCTCTTGATCATTTTAATTATATTAAAACTTTATTTACAATTATTACATTATTTTTTCTTCCATGATATTTTTCATTAGATAATAAAATTGTGATATGTTTATTAAAAATAAATTATAAATTTTCTCTTAGATTTGTAAATATCATGATCACATGATATTCATAGTTTTTGAGGGTAGGAAGGTAGGGTTATATATATTTAGCGTGATAGATACATTCTAGTTATATGATAACAATATATGTTCTAATTAGTTTGATTGAAATATTCAATTTTTCATACGATATAGTACCATCTTTTTGTTTTTTATTTAACTATTATATTGGACATGGAATAGTTATACTTGTTGTATAGTTAATAAAATCATATTTTTTTGGATAAAATAAACTATTATTTTGATTTCCAATTATATTGGAAATTTTTTAATTAATTTTTGTACACATATTCTATTCCTTTTCCTCATTTTTATTATACATATATGAATAATATATATTATTTTACCACAATAGTGTTTTCTTTAACCTGGTTTTTTAGTTAATTGAAACTTTATACCATTAAATAGACTAAACACTTGAACGGGGTAAAATATATATTTTTTTAATTTACAACAAAAGTTCCCACAATATTAGTTTTTTCATCAACATATATCTTGGAAATCATATAGTTTTAGTGTTTGTCTCTAAATTTGAGATATAGGTCGATCAGTGTTTCCCTATTAGTTTTTTAATTAATATTTTAATTTTCTAGACATGTAATATACCAACCCATATTATACTAACCTATTTTTCCAAGATAGTTTTCCATAAGTCTCTAATAGTACTACCTCATATATATGATTATTCTAACTAGACGCATTGTTCTAAAGTTTTTCAATGAGAAAAAAATAATTACATTTAAAAAATTCAACGATAATTAAATAATTAAACATTATAAAAATTAGAGTACACATAATGAATATACAAACTGAAAAACAAGTAGTCTTTAAAAAATTAATATATTGTAATGTCTATAATAAACATTCCATATATACCACATTGATCCCCCAATAGGCCAACCATATATATATTATAAAATAATAAAATAAATTATCAATCTATAATTCCCTCGTTGATTCATTCAATATACTGAATATCTAGTACACTATCAATATAAACTAGACTTTTCAAAAAAATCTACATGAGTGGATTGATGAAATCATAGAATTTTATACCTCCACCCCATCATTCATGAATAATTTGGTAACATGAAAGTATCAAAAAAGGTATGTACAATCACCAATGTGTACATGTAGGTAGTAAGAAATTATCCTCAGCAGGCTGTCCTTAATGGTGACCAAATTAACGGCATCCATTAGTTCATGATCCTAAAATATGATCACACAAACTGAGACAAAACTAAACTAAATATAAATAAACACTATTTTCAATCCTCAGGTCCATGAATTGGATCAACCTTACAATACTAGGTCCAATGCATTGAACAAAAATTGAGTAAACTAGCAGTTTCTAGAGGCTGAGTCAACACATAATCCATATAGTATACTACCCATGATCATAGCCATTTTATGAAATCATTAAAATATATATGGATTTACATGAACACCATTTTAAACTGTATTGAAAAACATATTTTCCAGGAATCGAGTTCCATCACCCAACCCATGAAAACATTAGTTCTGAAATGCAATATCTGGTCTAAATATCTATTCATGATATTTTTAGTTAAAAAAACCCATCTAGAACCATAAATGTGGAAGCCCATGTACAAATATCTAAACAATTAGAAAACATATCATTTCACAATATCCCTGTGATAATAATTCATGCCTCAACATGTAATGACCCAAACCTTTATTAATGGAAATTCCAGTTGATCTAATTAAATTTCTTTTAATGGTTATATAAAATTTTAACTTCCATGGTTATATATATATACATATTTTAAAATACCGTTATTAATTGTGATCGTTGCTAATATAGACTTTGAATAGTGATCACATGATTATTATAAATATAGGGCTTATGGAAATACAATTAACTCATACAAAGGAAGTGATGGCCTCATCCAGTATACTTTCCACATACGAAGCCCATTTTTTAGAGCTCAGAAAGAAGGTGGTGTCATTGTGCTTTACTCTTGACCATTTCCAAGATGAGATTGAACATATTATGATTTCGAAAAACTGACTACGGGAGAAGTGAAAGTTAATAGAGATTACCGCCCGAGCGGCGTTATCTGAGCCACACCAAGAGTCTGTCACCATCGCATGTATTACCCTTCGGTCTTATGCGTGTGTTATAAGGGGTTATGTAACAAAAAATTAGAACTACTATGATGTATATTATTTTTGTATAAATAATATGCATTCAATTTATTATTGTTACTTTGTAAATATGTTTTGAATCACAAATAGTATTTTTAGTTAATATTCAATTAAGAAATATATTTTGATGAATTATTGGATTTTTGGAATAAATAATATTTTAATAAAATGTTATTATTATTATTTTAAAATTACTTTTTATTAAATATGAATTATTGTATAAATTTATGAATGCAATTGTAATTTTTATTAAGGTTTGAAAGCTATTTTGGTCAAAACCCATGAATTTTTGATAAATGTCAGTTTTTATTTTAAAATTAAAAATTCACTTATGTAGAAAGTTATTTATATAAAAATAATATTTTCTTTGGAATCAGGACATCAAAATTATCCAGCAGTTAATATTTCAAAATTTTCTAAGACAATTGAATTTTAGGGTAAAAATTAAATAAAGTTTAAATATATAATGCCTTTTACGACATCCTAATGACCCAATACAGAATTCATAAAATAATATAAACATTTAATTTGACCTATATATGTTTTAACATTAAAATAATGTAATATTAGGTGAGTTTTATTTACTTTAAAAAGCATTAGTGGACACTCCAAGACTAAAAAACATTTTTTCATATTAAAATTTTCTCCTTAAGAGTGTGACTATCCTCCATATAAGAAACCCTTTTATTTTTTGATGTTCAGAAATTGTCCATATAAAAAATATTTTTTCAATCCCCTTTGGAGAACCCCATGGGCAAAAACCATGGGATGGTTTGAGGTTTTGATTAGTTTAATGTGAGGTGTTCCAAACCTAAATAATAATGAATTCCCTCTCCATTCCTATATAATCTCACACAACCTCCCACTTCCTCTTCACTAAAAGCCTTTGGAGTTCGATCAACCCCTACCTCCTCTCTCTATAATCCTCCCAAGGTGCCCTAATCTCCCAACAAGCTTATCTCAAGCCTCTCCCAAGCCTTTGGGATCACACTTCCATGTAATAGATTTCTTCCTTTCTCATTTTTACCCAATTTTCATTAAGTTGTTATGCCATTTTGTTTTAAATTATAAATTTTGGGGTATGACTTCCACATCCCCCATACTACCATATTAATTTTTTAATGATGAGATACCCATTTTTACATCATTAAATTTCTCCCATGTACACTTGTTATTACATTCAAGCAATTATTTTGTATAATGAACCTAAATTCCATTACAATTGTTCGTACATGTATCTATATGACCCTCTTACTATCCATTTGATGTAAATATGAATTAAAAACTCCATTATCATGGAATAAAATATTATGTATTGTTTTATGATCCATGTGGCACACTTATGGTTGAAATGAAATGATTAAGAAGGGTGCGCCCTAATAGCACTGCAATGCATTGGTTAATGTATAGTATCATGATACAGAATGTGTAATGGGTGTTGACCCATTATAATTCATGTGCTACTAGGGTTTACTCGTGCTTCCTATGCAATGTGGTTTTACTCATGCTCAATGTGCAACGAGCCTTGGATCATGCTAATTCCATGTTAAGTGTTGTGGCCACATTTCCACGTTATATTATCATGATTTATCATGCCTTTATTTTCCTGTTTCTCTTATGATCCATTGATATTTATATTGTATAATATGTTTTTTATTCCTTTTTTAATGTTTATTACCTTAGTAGGATTTATAGATCACCCATTACTTATGAAAAATATTTGGTTATCCCATCCCATATTATGTATGAGGGATTGTAGTGGTCATGTAAAGGATGTTTTCAATAATGATGTTGTCTGGTTTTTGTTCTATGATGTTATGTAATGTTCCTAATCCCAAAATACACTATACCACTAAATCATCCATGTCGTATTAAGTGAATTTTATGTAATAAATCATTTTTATGTTTGTAATAATATCAGGGTTGTTATAGTTGGTATCTGAGGATACATTTAGTTCTTTCTAGGATTAGAATTAGAAAACCATAGTGAAGACTTAGATACATGAATATGTATTATAAAAACATTTGTAAGTATTGGTGAGTATTGAGTAATTGGTTTATAAAAAAAATATACATCTCTATCTGGATACGAGCAGGTAGAGGCGGCTCTGTCATAGATGTATCATAGGGATTAAACCCAAAAACACTACATTGAGCTAGACTCGAACAGTAACTGGTGCATAACAATGGGCCTTTCTGAACTCTTGTTTATGAATCTCCTGGGGAATATTATTTGGTAAATTGACAATAATAGTATGAAATCTTATTAATGTAATTAAAAAAATCCCATATGAATATATGTTAGAAAGTAGATTATGATTATCATAGATTAATGCTTATGGATTCATAAGTTAATGAAATAAATGTTATTTTTAATAAACTGTTCTGTCCTTGGATTACCTTTTATGTGTTACCCATTACCTTCCATTTATTCTATCCAATGGTAGGTAATAGGAGGACTTGTCCAAAAAAATGATGTAATGATCAATGTGATGACTATGCTAATGTGATGCCCAATTTGAAGGGAGTAGGAATCACAAACATTGTCACGCTTCTCTCTTAGTTAACCCATTCTCTGAATAGAATCATGGGTCAATAGAAATGTTAAACCCCCCACCACCAATAAAGAACAGTCACTATCGAGAGCTTCATTTGACAAACACCTCCTATATTTAATTGATCATCTTATCCTTCAATCGTTGGACATTGGATCTACTCTATTGAAAAGATCTTCTCCATCCAATAATGATATGAACAAGAGAAGGTTCTAATTGCTACTTATCATATGGAGGGTAAAGCTGATCAATAGTGGACATTGGTCAAAATTATGAAGCCTGAATGGGAGATCGAGGAGTTGGAATTAATGTATTTTTTGAAGATGTTTTTTGATAAATATTTCTGGTGCACCCTACGACTCAAGATGGAACATGACTTCCTTTCCCTCAAGCAAAAATTAGATGAATCTGTCAGGGCGTATGAGGTTAAATTCACATGGATTGTGGGATATGCCTCTGGCTTTCTCATTACCCTAGAATTCAAGGTATACCACTTCTTTGGTGGGCTAAAAGATAGCCTACAGAAAGTGATGGTGATCCATAACATTGACAGCTATGATGAAATTATCTGATGTGCCATCATGGCTTAAATGGAGATAGGAGAATCTTAGGCGTATCATGGGGATAAGAAGCTTACAGATGACTTCAATGATGGCGGTAATATGGATAAATCCAATGGTTCTAAGAATATCATGCATCCCACTTTCCAAAGGTGTGGAAAGAAGAACCCCTGAAATTGCCTCTTGGGGACGAGGAAATGAATTAGGTGTAGAAGATAAGGGAAGCTAGCTATTAACTACGGACAAGAAAAGCCCGTGGCCGCAATATAGGAGAGGAACTCTCCATTAAAACCATAGTGCATTTTTCATTGCTAAAAATACAAATAACTAAGGCTTCTTTACAATCAGTTCCCTATGCCAAGGGGTTTTGGAAGCAACCAACAACCTCCAAGGAATTAAGGGAGAGCTTTTACCATTAGATGTAACACCCCAGGTAAATAAAGAATATGAAATTTTTATATTTATCCCTATTTTTGAATAAAATGTTAATATTAATTTAAAGGGAACACTATGTTTGATGTCTTACACAATACGCAACAGCGAGTTCCTTTGAAATCCTACGTTGCACTATAATAATAAAATAATATTATTTTAAATGGTAGTTAACGCCTAGCCATTGTAATTTAGGGAATGAACCGAACTAACTAAAAAATGATTATATATTTTTGTCAAATATTTTTACTTTTTAAAATAAATGTTAGAGGATTAAAAATGTGAATGAATTAAATTTTAAGCATAAACATTCTAATATTCTTTAGAAGGTCGATTAACTGCATTTTGATGGCGAACCTCTTTTAAATCCACATTTTGACAATTTTATGTGTTATATTTGACAAAATAAAATTCTTATTTAAAATTGAGACATCAAAATTTACTTTGTGTAAATTTTTGGTATCTTTCCGTTAAAGTTCATTTTTTTGAATAGTGAAAAGTGTTGTATTTTAATTCAAAACCTATTTTTAATATATTTTATTTATATGACTAGATTATATTTTGAATTGTTTTTAAAGTAAAATTAGAATATATTTTTACAATTTAACCCAATAGTGGTCATGGGAATTAATTTCACTTTGAAATTGGACATAAACTAGTGTCAATATTTTAATAGATATTATTTCTTAAAAAACACTCTATTTGTTTTGACAGCGGGAATTAATTATTAAATTAATTAACACACCTTATATGTTTTGAATTTTGTAAAATAGGCATCATTTTTGAGTTCGGAATATCAAATATAGCTTAGGATAAATTTTTGGTATTTTTCCGAAAAACTTCAATTTTTGATGAATAGGGAAACCACTAAGTGGTAGTTAAAGAAACTAATTTTTTCGTTTAAATGAAACTTTTCCACCTCTATGTTTTGAATTTAAAAAATCTGACATCCATGGTTGTCATTAATAATTAAATGTGGTTCAATGGGAATAAATTTTTTTTGGTGAATAGTAACTTTTAAGTTTTTAATCGCGATTAGAGGTAATTAATGTAGTTTAAGGTAAAAAAAAATGTTTTAATAATATGAGATGAGCTTGACACATGTCCTAACCTTATTGGATGTGTAATGGCCGACCATGAAAATCCATGGGTCAACTTGGGGACCCCATGGAGCCACATTGGACGGAAAATGACACTAATATCTTTTTATTTAATGTAAAAGTAAAAATGACACAAAAATGAGTTGTTTTGATAAATCAATTTTTAAATAGGGTTATACAAGTCATATTTTTTACTATAATTATTCATTTGAAAGATAAACCGATTTCCTACATCACAGTATTTTTTTCAAAAATTTTAGACATTAAATAAATTAAATTATTTATGACATCATGATGATGCAGCGATTACCTCATTATTTAACGATTTAAATAAAATGAAAAAAATAATGTAAACTATAAGACCTAAACTTGTCAAAAACCTATTGGATGGATATATTTCGAACCCTTATCACCTTATACTCGAATTATATCAATGTGGGACTTTTTAATTCTGAAACCCATTTTAAAATAAAGTAACATTTCTTTACTTTCAAAGAGTGCCCCTCCTCTCCTCTTATAAAAGGCCCCCACCACTATCACCTTACCCACACCTCTCAAGAATTTGGTTCGGCCACGCTCTACCCATTTTGACTCTCCAAATCCCTATCTTACTCCTAAAAGCCTCACTTTGGGCAGAAGTCATCTCAAGGAAGACATTGAGCTCAAATCAAAAAGAGTTACCCGATTTTAAGGTAATGTCTTCACTTGTGTTCTTTTGTTTTATTTTGCTTCTCCAACCCCCTAAACTCTTTTTATTCATTTATTTTGAAACAAATCCTGTATATTAAATATACTAGGATGTTGTTATAAGATTCATTCAAGCTACACATACACACACCTACATCTAATGGTTAAAGAACATACTGTTTCTGTGGATGGCGAATTTCTGCCTCACAAAACGATGATTGTTCAACACTCATATAACACCTTAAAAGGTAGAAATTAATATTTCAATATATTTATATATGATATATAATATGTTTATTTTTTAATTAAGCTTCTGTATTTTTATTTTTTGGCATACCTTTAAGGTTTCCATTGTGGGTAAACACGATATTTTCATTTTAGGAAGTGCGGACTACCGCCCCTCAAAGTGATTTGATTCGTTAATGCCATATGTGGGATGCATAAAGGATGGATTTTAAGTTATTATATATTATTTATTTTACATATAAATGATGAATATAATTCTGGAATTAATATATACATACCTCTCATTTGGTTTTAATTCCATTAATATGACATAGAAATGATAGTAGCGTTCATGCGTACGTACGTCTTATCATCTCCATGAACGGTGCATTTCATTAATTACCTTTAAATGATTATGTAATTTTATAAATACATGTAGATTCTGGATATATATGATATATATGATATCCAAATCATGATTATCATTCTGGATATAATGAACCTTTGACCACACGAACAACATGTAATTGTAAGAAGTCCACTTTCGACTTAAGAACCAAATATCGACAAAACAAACATTATTAACTTAAATGAATACATAATGTTTATAACATCGAAATAAATGATATAAAAGGAATAATTAACTTTAGAAAGGTTCTTAAGAAAGTGTAATTTAACTCAATTTTATTATTCAGGATGTTAAAGAACGATCGAGTCAAGTCGGACCCGAGGTAAGGGATCCAACCTCTATCTTTCTTTTTAAGTACTCTCTTTTATGTAATTTCTTTTAAGCCCATATTTCATATGTTTGGGGATGTTTTTTTATATTCCTCATACATTAATTTTTATGTTCATATTATGAGAGACCCTATTTGATCTCATAAATCCATTTTTGGATGTTTTTTGTGGCGCCGTTAGGCTACCGAGTTTTCGTAAGGGATTTTTCATCTCACTTTTATTCTTGTGAAATTTTTGCTACGTTTGACACTATTTACTTTGAGTGGTGTATGTAATAACCATTATTATACACTTTTTGTAGTATAATATCATTTATGGGTATTTACATCTTCATTGTATGAGCCTTTTTCCATGGGGTGTACTTTTCGGAAGTCACCAAACTCGGTAAGGGGACCTTTCACCCTTCTATTTTTAAAAGAATTCTTTCGTTATGTCTTTTAATTCACATACTATTATGTGGAGATATGTTCTTATATATCCTTATTTCTGTAAATTTTATATCCAAGTGATGAGATACCCTGTATCCCTCTCATCAACCCTTTTTGTAAAATTTTATGTGACGCTGTTAGGCTATCAAATTTTACCATGGGAACTTCTTAAGCCAATTTCGATTTCTTTGGGTTCAACATGTAGTTATTGAATATGTCATCCTTTGAATATGTGTAAATGAACTTTGATTGTTTTAAACTTAATATCCACTTATATTGGGTGTATTTATGTTTTTCACACATAATTATGAGATTGATTTATCATTAATTTAAGAATACCTTCTTTATAATGGATTTCATCTCATTTTACATTTCTTTTGAGACTTAATTGTTGTTATGAACCAATTCACTCTTATATGGTGTGTATAATTTCCTTTCACATATTATTTCATGAATCCCTTTATTCTCATGATATTATAAAGTTTGGATTAAATGTTATTCCGCAATTATTTGTATTCAAGAGTCTCTCATTTTGTTAAAAACACTTTAACAAAAATTTCGTTTTAAATGTTTTAAAGATTTATTATTCTAAATCATTATCTTTAATGTCTGTGTTTTCAAAATGGTTTTCAGTATTTATTTATATGTACATTAATGTTTTAAAATTATAATTCCATTAAAGGCATCAATGTGGTATGAGACACTTCGATTCAAAAATATCTTTTAAATGGGGTTCGAAAATGGATTGATTAATTCAATATATTGGAAATACTTACTGTTATTGCAAATGAAATTTTGTTATTGAAATTTTTATATTTTCAATATTCTATGTGTAATGATGGTACTTGGACATTTTACGGGAGGTTAGGTGATAAACCGTATGATGGGTGGGGCCGTGAATACCAGGACGAGTGGTTACGTTATAACCTCCAATGCATTGGGTATGGAAGTCGGCCGTATGACTATTCCATTATGTATATGTGGAAGTCGACCGTATGGTTATTCCATTTAAGTATGTTTATGTCTCAAGTTACCTTTATATGTTATGTGTTCTTTATATGGGTTTTATGGTAATCTTTTGGTTAGAAAAGCTTATGTAATGAAATTTTATTCAGTGAAGTGTTTTTTACAACTTCCTAAAGTTGAAAGGTATTACTTTGAAAAAGTGTACATGGTTTACTTGTTTCTTTGAAAAAATAACAGTTTTCATTCTTTGTGTATCCCTTCCTGAGCTTTTTATGCTCACCCCATGTTTTTTTGAAATGTTTTTCACTGGACATAATGTGGAATAAGGTCAAAGATGGGATCAAGGAAAAGTCATGCTATCTAATACATGGAACTAGACATGTTTCTTTTTAAGAGTTTTTATTTAATGGGAATTTAGTAGAGGTGACTACTTTTTAATATTTTGAGATGTAGTAGTTATGTCCTAATTATCTAAAACTCTAAACCTGAAAAGATCCTCAATGTGAATTATTCATTTAATTCAATATTAAATAAGGTTTAAGGCAGGGGCCTTATAGTTGGTATCAGAGGTCGGTTTAGATAACTTTAGAGGTTAGTGTATTCTCTAAGCATAAGTGACATTACCATAATGGATAGGATTTTAGAAAGTGTCCTAGTTTTAGAAAAAGTGAATGAGTAAGTATATCATAGTGTTTTTCTTCCACATTTGTACATGATGATTTTGTTGATATACGCACACTGACATTTCAGTTTTTAGTAAATGGATGGATCAAGAAGGCACCAGAGTGACAATGGGTTTGATGGAAACTGTGGTGGTTCTCTGATTCAGAGACTTGAGGAAATGGGGGATTTAATGAGGAATCTCATGGTTTTTCTAAACCAACTATCAAGGATTCATGATCAACCACTTGAACCTTGGTGAGTTCTCTGATGCATCATGTACGAGATGACCAACTCGTTGTGGATGTTCAGGAAATAATTATAAAGGTAACCATTAGGGTTTATGTGATCCTTACTTTTTAGGTAATTATCGGTTACTCTATGATATGATGAAAAATGAAAGGCATGAGATAAACTTGAGGTTAAAATATGTTATGATCATTTTTGAAGAATTTATCTCGTATTGGGGAATGTTTTAAGAAATATGTAGTTTTGGAAAAAGGACAACACATAGACCGTGTGACAACCCGTCGCGTCGGACAAAGCTATGAGAATCAAACCCACAACCAAAGTGCAACTGGTATTTATCGCCTACCACTGGACTATGTGAAGTCCCTGGTTAGTTTGACTGATTCTTTTTAGTTAGATGATTTTATGAATTAAGAGTAAGTTGATTTTGGGTTATCTATGGAAATTTATTAACATATCATGGAGGATATGTGATTAGGTTAATTACTTTTCAATACGAGTCTTTAAGATCAACTAATGTTGTTTGGAGATAAATGTTACGATTTTACTTGGAAGACTATGTGACTAGGTCCTTCTAATATTTGAGTGTCAATCTTAGTTTGGTTTACTTTTAATAATTTTATCGACAAATTGTTTATCGAATGGTCCTTGTTAAACTTTGGTTTTTGTTGGATAAATTTTTGAGATTAAGAATAGATTTTCTTTTTATAAAGGGTTATCCTTATCTGGATTATATGATCTTGTACTAACCTTTTTGGTTATTGTTTTGGTTAAAGTCTAAAGACATGGGAAGAATATAGTTCTTTTTTGTGGATTAGGTGATTCTCTAGAAGTTGATTATAGTACTCTTAATGTGAACAAGTTTTCCTAAATACTCGTCTTTTGGAGAAAATATGAGTTTGTGTAAGAAATATAGAAAAAGATGAAAGTCAACATGACAAGTAAGTTTGTTTCCTTATGTTTTAGTTAAGCTCAAAAATAAATTCCTCAATGAAGAGTAACTTAAAACAAAAAATGTTTCTTGTTAACTTTTCCAACTAAGGAATCCAATACTGTTTAACCCATCACAAGTTTGTGATTTTCTTATGGTTAACTTTCTCCTAAAAATGTTTTCTATCACTCTCCATCAGAACATGACCCTATGTTTTCTCCTCCATGTCCATGTTTTCCTACATGGAATCCTAGTATGGGTTAACTCGGGTGACCTTTGTACTTCTCTTTCTTCATTTTAAAGTGATTGTTTTACCGTCTCTTGTTCCGATGTGGGACTTTCAAGGATGTTTCCGAGCCCAATTTTAAAATTGCAAGGACGCAATTCCCAAAATGGGGAAGGATGTAACACCCCAGGTAAATAAATAATATGACATTTTTATATTTATCCTTATTTGTGAATAAAATGTTAGTATTAATTTAAAGGGAACGCTATGTTTGATGGATTACCCAATACGCAATAATGAGTTCCTTTGAAATCTTACGTTGCACTATAATAATAAAATAATATTATTTTAAATGGTTGTTAACGCCTAGCTGTTGTAATGGAGGGAATGAACAGAACTAACTACGAAATTATTATATATGTTTGTCAAATATTTTTACTTTTTACAATAAATGTTAGAGGATTAAAAATGTGAATGAATTCAATTTTAAGCGTAAACATTCTAATATTCATTAGAAGGTCGATTAACCGCCTTTTGATGGAGAACCACTTTTAAATCCACATTTTGACAATTTTATGTGTCATATTTGAAAAAATAAAATTATTTTTTAGAATCGAGACATCAAAATTTACTTTGTGTAAATTTTTGGTATCTTTCCTATAAAGTTTATTTTTTGATGAATAGTGAAAAGTGTTGTATTTTAATTCAAAACCTCTTTTTAATCTAATTAATTTATATGATTATATTATCTTTTTAATTGTTTTTGAAGTAAAATTAGAATATATTTTTACCATTTAACCCAACAGTGGTCATTGGAATTAATTTCACTTTGAAATTGTTCTTAAACTAGTGTCAATCTTTTAATAGATATTGTTCCTTAAAAAAACACGCTATTTGTTTTGAAAGAGGAAATTAATTATTAAATTAATTAATGCAACTTATATTTTTTGAATTCTGTAAAATAGACATCATTTTGGAGTTCGGAATATCAAATATATCTTAGGGAGAATTTTTGGTATTTTTCTGAAAAACTTCAATTTTTGATGAATAGTGAAACCACTAAGTGGTAGTTAAAGAAACTGATTTTTTCAATTAAATGAAACTTTTCCACCTTTGTGTTTTGAATTTCAGAAATCTGACATAAATGGTTGTCATTAAGAAGTAAAATGTGGTTCAATGGGATTAAAATAATTTTTGATGAATAGTAAATTTTAAGTTTTTAATCGCGATTAGAGGTAATTAGTGTAGTTTAAGGTAAAAATAATGTTTTAACAATATGAGATGAGCTTGACACATGTCCTACCATTATTGGATGTGTCATGGACGACCCAGAAAATCCATGGGTCAACTTGAGGACCCCATGGAGCCACTTTGGAAGGAAAATGACATTAATATCTTTTTATTTAATGTAAAAGTAAAAATGAAACAAACATGAGTTGTTTTACTAAAATAATTTTTAAATACGGTTATACAAGTCAGAGTTTTGACTATAAATAGTGATTGGAAATATAAAACGTTTTCCTACATCATAGTATTTTTTTATAATTTTTAGACATTAAATAAATTAAATTATTTATGACATCATGATGATGCAGCAATTACCTCATTATTTAACGATTTAAATAAAATGAAAAGATAATGTAAAATCAAATACCTAAAATTGTCAAAAACCTATGGGATGGGTATATTTCGATCCCTTATCACCTTATCCTCGAATTAAATCAATGTTGGACCTTTTAAATCCGAAACTCATTTTAAAATAATGTAACATTTCTTTACTTTCCAAGAGTGTCCCTCCTCTCCTCTTATAAAAGGCCCCCATCACTATCACCTTACCCACACCTCTCAAGCCTTTGGTTCGGCCACACTCTTCCCATTTTGTCTCTCCAAATCCTTATCTTACTCCTAGAAGCCTCTCTTTTGGAAGAAGTCTTCCCAAGTAATCCTTTGAGCTCAAATAAAAAAGAGTTACCCGATTTTAAGGTAATGTCTTCACTTGTGTTCTTTTGTTTTATTTTTCTTCCACAACCCCCTAAACTCATTTTATTCATTTATTTTGTAACAAATACAGTATCTTCAGTGTACTAGGATGTTTTTATAAGAAGTATTAGAGCTACACTTACACACACCTACAACTAATGATTAAATAACATACTGTTTCTGTGGATGGCGAATTTCTGCCCCATGAAACAATGATTGTTAAACACACATATAACACCTTCAATGGTGGCCATTAAGATGTAACTATATTTATATATGATATATAATATGTTTATGTTCTACTTAATCTTATGTATTTTTCTTTTGTGGCATACCTTTACGGTTTCCATTGTGGGTAAACACGAATATTTCATTTTAGTAAGTGCAGACTACCGCCCCCTCAATGTGATTTGATTTGTTAATTCCATTTGTGGGATGTATAAAGGATGGATTTAAAGTTATTATATATGATTTATGCTACATATAAATGATGAATATAATTATGGAATTGAAATATACATACCTAGCATTTGGTTTTAATTCCATTAATATGACATAGAAATGAAAGTAGCGTTCATGCGTACGTACGACTTACCGTCTCCATGAACGGTGCATTTCATTTTATACCACTAAATGATTATGTAATATTATAAATAAATGTATATTCTGGATATATATTATATATATGATATCTAAATAATGATTATAATTCTGTATATAATGAACCTTTGACCACACGAACAACATGTAATTGTAAGAAGTCCACTTTCGACTTAAGAACTAAATATTGACAAAACAAACATTATTAACATACATGATTACATAATGTTTATAACATGGAAATAAGTGATATAAAAGGAATAATGAACTTAAAAAAGGTTCTTAAGAATGTGGAAATTTACTCATGTTTATTATTCAGGACGTTAAAGAACGATCGAGTCAAGACGAACCCGAGGTAAGGGATCCAACCTCTCTCATTCTTTTTATGTACTCTCTTTTATGTCATTTCTTTTAAGCCCATCTTTATTATGTTTGGGGATGTTCTTTTATATTCCTCATACTTTAATTTTTATGTTAATATTATTAGATACCCTATTTTATCTCATAAATCCATTTTTGGATGTTTTAAGTGGCGTTGTTAGGCTGCCGAGTTTTCGTAAGGGATTTTTCATCTCACGTTTATTCCCGTGGCATTTATGATATGTTTGCCACTATTTCCTTTGAGTGGTGTATGTACTGACCATTATTATACAATTTTTGTAGTATAATTTCATTCATGGGTATTTACATCTTCATTGTATGACCCTTCTTCCATGGGGTGTACTTTTCGAAAGTTACCCAACTCAGTAAGGGGACCTTTCACCCTCCTCTTTTTAAAAGACTTCTTTTGTTATGTCTTTTAATTCACATAATATTATATTGGGATATGTTCTTCTATATCTTTATTTAGGTAATTTTTTTGTAAAAGTGATTAGATACCCTTTATCTCTCTCATCAACCCTTTTTGTAAAATGTTATGTGACGTCATTAGGCTGTCGAATTTTACCAAGGGAACTTCTTAACTCAAGTTCGATTTCTTTGGGTTCAACATGTAGTTATTGAATATGTCATCCTTTGAATATGTGTGAATGAAATTTGATTGTTTTACACTTAATATCCGCTTATATAGTGTATATTTATATTTTTCACACATAATTATGAGATTGATTTATCCTTAATTTAAGGATACCTTCTTTATAATGGATTTCATCTCATTTTTCATTTCTTTTGAGACTTCATTGTTGTTATGCACCAATTCACTCTTATATGGTTTTTATACTATCCTTTGACATATTATATCATGAATCCATTTATTCTCATGATATTATAATGTTCGGATTAAATGTTATTATGAAACTATTTGTATTCAAGAGTCTCTCATTTTGTTAAAAACTCTTTAACAAAAATATTATTTTAAATGTTTTAATGATTTATTATTATAAATATTTATCTTTAATGTCTTTGTTTTCAAAATGGTTTTTATTATTTATTTATATGTACATTAATGTTTTAAAATTATAATTCCATTAAAAGCTTCAAAGTGGTATGGGACACTTCGATTCAAAAATCTCTTTTAAATGGTTTTTGAAAATGGATTGATTAATTCAATATCTTGGAATTAATTATTGTGATTGAAAATGAAATGTTGTTATTGAAATGTTTATATTTTCAATATTTTATGTGTAATGATGGTACTTGGACATTTTACGGGTGTTTACGTGATAAACCATTTGACGGGTGGTGCCGTGAATACCAGGACAGGTGGTTATGTTATAACCTCCAATGCATTGGGTATGGAAGTCAGCCGTAAGGCTATTCCATTAAGTATGTGTTGAAGTCGACCGTATGGTTATTCCATTTAAGTATGTTTATGCCCCAAGTTACCTTTATATGTTATGTGTTCTTTATATGGGTTTTATGGTAATCTTCTGGTTACAAAAGGGTAAGTAATGATATTTTATTCAGTGGTGTTTTTTTTACTACTTCCTAAAGGTGAAAGGTAATACTTTGATAAAGTGTACATGGTTTACTTGTTTCTTTGAAAAACTAAAAATCTTCTTTCTTTGTGTATCCCTTACTGAGCTTTTTATGCTCAACCCATGTTTTTTTGAAATGTTTTTCATAGGACTTAATGTTGAATAGGGTAAAGGATGGGATCAAGGGAAAGTCATGCAATCTAATACATGGAACTAGGCATGTTTCTTTTTAAGAGTTTTTATTTTATGGAAATTTAGTAGAAGTGACTACTTTATAATCTTTTGAGATTTAATAGTTATGTCCTAATTCTCTAAAACTGTAAACCTGAAAAGACCCTCAATGTGAATGATTCATTTAATTCAATATTAAGTATGGTTTAAGGCTGGGGCCTTATATCAGTACTACCGAAGTGAACCCCGATAATGAATTAAGGGAGATCTTTTTCCATCATTACTGCCAAAGTGAACCCCGATAATGAATTGGTGATAGGTATGGTAGTTATTCATTCATTTATAGTGAACATAATTTTTTATTCAGGTTCTACTCATTCTTTTATATCACAAAATTTTATTAAAACAGTCCTAACACCACTACAAATCAAAGAAGTAATGATGTCGCTGAGTGAGAAAAATGGGGAAGTCATTGCATCCCATGAATATAATTCTTCTTCTATCATAATCTATGGATTGAATTTCCTATAGAACCTCATCATAACTTCTCTGGTTGAATTTTATGCAATTCTTGTCATGTATTGGCTATCCTTATTTAGAGCCAACATAAATTGATGTGATAGAGAAATCACTCTCTATGTAGAGAATCGACCCCCAATTATATACACGTGCAAGGAGAAAGATGAATCATCATTTGCTCCATCATCTCTAGCATCAATATTATTTCCCTATGAGCAGGAATTTCTGGCTCAGATGATTGAGTCTAAGGGGGAAACCTTCCTTGAATACATGCTTATTGTGATGGAATTCACTGAAGTGTTTCTCGAAGAATTTCATGGTCTTCCTCCTAGAAGAAATGTTTAATTTTTCATTTATGTTATATTTGGGGTGTTGAAAATATCAAAGACTCCATATAGAATGGTTTTTCTAGATCTTGAGGAGATGGATAAACAACTATAGGATAATCTAGATAAAATTTTTATACTCCCAAGTGCTTTACCATGGGGTGCACCAGTCCTCTATGTCATGAAGAAAGATGGGTCAATGTGAATTTGCATTGATTATCGTGAGCTTAACAAAATCATGATAAATAACATATATCTTCTCCCCCGAATAGATGAATTGTTCGATCAGCTACGTGGATCACAATTCTTCTCTAAGGTGGATTTGCAGTTGAGATATTATCAAGTAAGGGTGAAGAGGGAATATATACCCAAGACTAGTTTTCGTACCAGATACGGACACTATGAATTCATAGTAATGCCTTTCAGACTCACTAATGATCGAGAAATATTCATGGACTTGATAAATAGAGTCTTTCAGGGTTACCTCAACAAATTTATAGTAGTCTTTATAGATGATATTCTGAAATACTCCAAAACCAATGAGGATTATGAGGAGCATCTAAGATCTGTACTAGAGACCATTCTGAAGGATAATCTCTATGAAAAGTATAGAATGTTTGTATAATGGTTTAAGTAGGACTCATTCTTGGGCCTTATCATCACAATAAATGGGATATCTGTGGATCCCTCTAAAACAGATTCAATTGAGAGATAGATGAGGCCAACATCGGTAAGGGAAATCCGTAGCATCATGGGATTAGCTGGATATTATCGAGGATTTGTTAGAAATTTATCATGATTGTCCAGACCTCTTACAAAGCTAACTCTGAAGGGATTAATGTTATCTTGGAGTGGTGAATGTGATGAAATATTAAAGGAGTTAAAAATGAGGCTTATCATTGTGCCCATTCTCACATTACCCACATGTTGAGAATTTTTTTTGGTATTCAGTGATGCTTTGAAGAAGGGAATGGCTATGTGTTGATGATGATAAAAAATTCATTACATATGATTCATGGGAATTTAATGTTCATGAGAAGAATGATCTAACACCTGAAATGGAGTTGGCTGTGGTGATCTTTGCATTAATAATTTGGTGCCATTATCTCCTTGGGAGATGAGGTAAAAATATACGGACCACAAAAACCTAAAGTATATATTCACCCAGAAAATGATGAACATGCACCAATGAATTTGGTTAGAGCTGATCAAATACTATTACTTCTCAATCCATTACCACCATGAGATAGTGAACAAGGTGGAGTATGATCAAAGTAGAAAAGACCCAGCAATTCTATCATCGATGATAATTGTGAAGTAACAAATCTTCTTAGATTTGATGATGATGGACATGGGAATCATAAAGAAGTGAACATCATCAATCCTTTCACAAATGATAACTCAACTGTATCTTCTAGAGTGGTTAAAGGATGCTCAAATGGATGATGTGGTAATTTAGAAGAGAGTGGAAGCTATCTGAAAAGGGAAATCCTTTGAGGTCAATGTTAATAATGATGGAATTGTGAGATTTGGGAATAGAATATGTGTTCCATCATGTCCAGAGTTGAAGAAGGAACTTTTGGATTTTGTGAATAGTTCAAATTTACCTATTCACCTAGGAAACACAATGATGTATCTAGATATGTGATATAATTATTGGTGGGATAATATGATGAAGGAGATCTCTATGTATACTTCAATGTGCATAGTGAGTCAGCAAGTGAAGGCAGAGAAACATATTTCTATGGGGATGATGGAACCATTGCCCATACCAGCATGGAAATGGGAGAACATCACATTGGACATTTTAACTGGACTTCCGAAGACATCTATAGGAAACAATGCAATCTGGGTTGTTATGGATTGTCTTAAAAGTCTTCACACTTCATTGCAATTCAGGATGATTTCTCATTGGATAAACTAACACAAATATATATCAGAGAATTTGTAAGGCTTCATGGAGCACCACTATCTATTGTATCCAATCGAGATCCATGATTCACCTCTATGTTTTGGAAGACTCTTAAAATTTCACTAGATACTGATATGAAATTCAGTATGAATTATCAACCTAAATCTAATGGCCAATCCAAGAAGACTATCCAGACACATGAGGATACTTTGAGAGTGTGTTCTATGGACTTCAAAGGAGGGTGGAGCCAACATCTTCCACTGGTTGAATTCTCCTACAATAACAGTTTCATATCAAGCATCTGAATAGAACCTTATAAATCCATGTATTGGAATAGGTGCAGAACACCAACATGTTGTGGTGACATTGGTGAGCATAAGCTGCTAGGACCATAATTGGTTGAAGAAATGGTGTAGAAGTTGAAAACCATTCAATGGAATATCAGGGCTACCCAGAGTCGATACAAGTCTAATGTAGAAAATAGTCAATGAGACCTTGAGTTTAATGTTGGAGACATGGTATTTCTAATAAAATCTCTATGGAATAAGTTCATGTGGTTAGGAATGAAAAGGAGGTTATGTCCTAGGTACATCAGACCCTTCTAGATTCTTGATCGTGTTGGGGTTGGGGCCCATCGGCTAGCACTTCCACCTACCATGGACAAAGTATGTGATGTCTTTCATGTATCCCTCTTACAGAAGTACATACCATAGCATTCACCTGTACTCTTTTTAGAGGTAGTACAACTATAGGATGATCTTTATTTTGAGGAGAAACTGATGAAGATTCTAGATCGTAGAGAAACATTTCTACGAAATAAGACAATTCCCCTCGGCACGGTGTTGTGGAAAAACCCATTGTTTGAAGAAGTGACTTGGGAATTGGAGGAAGTGATGAAGCGGAGTTACCTACATCTTTTTTTGTGTGTGAAAAAGAAACTTTTGAGGGTAAAATTTCTTATGGGCGGAATATAGTAATGACCAAAACATCGATTAATGTAAATTCCTCTTGATCTAAGGAAATGTCTTATTATGGTTTTATAAAATGTGAACATACATGGATTTATGTTTATGGATTTTAAAATACCATTATGAATTTTGACCTTTGCTAATATAGCTGTTGAATAGTGATTTCTTGATTAGTATAATTATAGGACTTTAAAAAATCCAATTTACTCAGAAAAAGGAAACGACGACCTCATCTAATAGACTTTCCCCATATGAGGCCCATTTTTCAAAGCCCAGAAATGAGGTGGCATCATTGGGATTCGCTCTTTTCCAAGCCCAAGCCAAGATTCAACATATTAAACTTGAGAAAAAACTGATTATGGGAGAAGTGGACGTTAATAGAGATTACCACCCGAGCGATGTTATCTGAGCCACCCCAAGAGTCTGTCACCATCGCACATCTTATCCTTCAGTCTTATGCTAATGATATAAAGGGTTATGTAATAAGACCCTAGCACTATCACTATGTAGATTATATTTTTATAAATAATATGCATTCATTTTATTATTTTACTTTGTAAATATTTTTTAATGAACAAATAGTATTTTTAGTTAATATTCAAATAAGAAATATATATTGATTAATTAATGAATTTTTAATTAAATAATATGAAAATAAAATATTATTATTATTATTATGAAATTAATTATTATTAAATATAAATTATTGTATAATTTTATGAATGAAATTGTAATTTTTATTAAGGTTTGAAAGCTATTTTTTGTCAAACCCCATGAATTTTTTATACATGCCCGTTATTATTATAAAATTTATAATTCACATATTTATTAAATTATTTTGATAAAATTAATATAATTTCTAGAATCAGGACATCAAAAATTTTCAACAGTGAATTTTTTATAATTTTCTAAGACAGTTGTTGTTTAGGGTAAAAATTAAATATCATATAAATATATTATGTGTTTTATGACATCATAATGACCCAATAGTGATGTAAAATAATAATATAAACACAATGTTCGTCCAATATATGTTTTAACATTTACATAATATGTGTTTGGGTTTGTTTTATTTATTTTACAAAACATTAGTGGACTCTCCAAGACTTATAAAACATTTTTTCTTTTTAAATTGTTTTCCTTATGAGTTTGACTCAACTCCACATAAGAAACACACTTATTTTAAGATTTTATGGCATTGACCATATAAAATATTGTTTTCTACTCCCCTTTGGAAAAATCTAGGGGAAAAAACCATGGCCTGGTTTGTGGATTTGATTAGTTTAATGTGAGGTGTCCCAAATATAAATAATAATGAATTCCCTCTCATTTCTTATATAAACCCACCCAAGCTCCCAATTTCTCTTCACTCATATCCTTTGGACTTTGAAAAAGCCCTGTACACATCTATTTAGAATCCTCCCAAGGTGAGACAACCTGTCATTAAACCTCTCTCAAGCCTCTCCCATGCCTTTAGGATCACAATACCAAGTAAGGGATTTTTTCCTTTCTCTTTTTGGTCTAATTTTATTTAAGTTGTTATGTCCTTTTGTATTCAATTATAAAAGTTGGGGTATGATTTTGAACATCCCCCATACTTCCCTCTTTATGTTTTAATGATGATGGACCCCATTCAATCTCATTAAATGCCTCCCATGTTCAACTATCACTATGCCAAAATTCTGAATTGAATTTCCCTCTCCTCATTTACATTCAAACAATTTTTTTGTATCATGAATATAAATTCAATTAAAATTGTTTGGACATCTATATATATGACCCAATAATGGTAAAATTCATTTAAATATGATGATACAATCCTTTATCTCTCATTAGCCATTTTTATGAGTACTTATGTCATGTCGTCACACTGCTAAAATTGCACCACGATTTTCTAAGCCAATGTTATTGTAAAGTGAATACCATGCCCATTTCACTATCATGGTTATTCACCTTTATGCACATTTTCATATTGTCTAAAAGTATCATGTTTTAATTCTACACTCTTTTATCATGGTATAAATGATGATGTTTTTTTATGATCCATGTGGCACACATATGCATGAAATGAAATGTTTAATAAGGGTGTGCACCGATAGCGCTCCAATGCATTTGGTAAAGTATAATATCATGATACTTGTTTTGCAATGGTTTTTGAATCATGATAATTCATGTGAAACAAGGGTTTACTCGTGCTTCATGTGAAATTAGGGTTTACTCATTCTCCATGTGCAATGTTCCTTGGCTCATGATAATTCTATGTTAAGTGTTGTTTCTACATTTCCATGTTATGATTAACATGATTTATCATGCCTCTATGTTCATGTTTATTTTGTGCTCCATCGATATGCCTATTTTATAACATGTAATTTATTCCACATTTTAGTCCATGTTTATTCCTTTAATGGGCTTTATACCTCACCCTTTTCTTATGAATGTCCTCAAGTTATCCCATGCATTTCTATGTAGAGGGAATGTAGTGGTAATGTAATGGAATTTTTCAATAAAGATGTGGTGTGTTCTATGTTATAAGATTTTATGTAATGTTCCAAATCCCCAAAGATAATAGACCTCTCAATCTTAACAGTTGTATCATGTGACGTTTATGTAAAAAATCATTTTTATGTTTGTAATAAAAGAAGGTTTTAACACAACATAACAATAATGTGAAAATAATTCAATGATTGGAAAAAATGCCCTGAATGAAATAATAATATAATAATAATATGATCATATATCAGTAATGGTCTGATAGGGACAACTGAAACCACAACTACCCAAAACATGTATGTAATCAATGATGTAATAGTAATTAGGCACCCAAATTCCCCTCTGATTAATCATGTAAATTGTGGCATCGCACCTGATATCCTATAGGATAGAACATAGATAACGGAATACTTATTACAAGCAGTGGTCACCAATAAAGTCTCATTGTAATTTCTATATCTATGGAAAACATATCATATAACCCATTATATATAATATCATATCCATAGAAGTGTAAATGTTGGTGAACCTCACAATAGAGATGTACTAAAAACATCTCTTTTCCAATCTACCCTTTGTGAAACCACACAAAAAACCTAGCCATCTCCCCAAATTGCAACTCTATCCCTCAAATTAGGGATAGCCCCCTTCCAATACTAATTTAGGTCTCTGGTGAACCCATACAATATCCCATAGACATTATACTGACCCTCAACTAGGATTCATCCCATTTGTCACTATTTTTGAGAAAGAGTTTCCAATTCTGTGTTTCACATTCCTTTTAAATTGGAAATCACAAACACCTTCTTTCTACAAGCATCACTATCCATTTATGTAGAAATTATTTTATACAAAACATTACTTTTTTTTACTTTACATAGAATATTTTATAATTTCTCATGTTAATAAACTTATAATTAATCTTTATAGAAATAGAAATTAGTTTGAATATAATACATCATACTCCACTATTATCAAATAGATGAATGACTTTGTCTTGTCATTATACACAAAAATTTATGCATCATCAGACTAATATAAATTATGATAAAATCATATTAACACTTATTAAAATAATTATATTTACCATTTTTTAGAAATACATGAGATAGACATAAGTTTACAATTAGTATATATCATAAATTATTCTAATATAAGGAAACCATTTCACACTATAATGGTGTAAAACAAAACGATTTCATACTATCTATTTTAATTGACAAGTGTCCATGTTGTTGAGAAAGAAATGGGAAAAATAATACTACAGGTCAATCAAGAATATTATTGGATAAATTCGTATAAATACCCAGTCATTAGAATAGTTTGATGCTAATCAATTAAATTTTAAATTTTTTATTTGTGTGATTGATCTAAAGATTACAAACTGTGAATGGCTTGTTCAAAGTTTTTTTGAATTATTTTATAGTTTTTTGTATTTATGGGAGCCTTTCCAGTTTGTTCCAATAATAATTTATATCTCTTTTGATTTGTTTCTGATATATGATTATAATAAAGTGATGGCATGGATAGAAATATAGAGAATATGATCGTTTCTTCCTGGGCATGTGGGGGATATCAGTACATCGTCGATCTTTAAATTTTAGGGAAACTGATACTAGGTAGATAGAGAGTCTGATATTAATATTTATGGCTTCCCTTAATGAAAAAATGAAGATTTTATGTTTATTATATAACATGTTATTATATTTTCCATGATTTGGGGCTAAAATACACATTAGATTAAAAGATACCTATTAACATTAAATAACTTTAATTCATTCATAAATTTTTATATCAATTACCTTAATTTTTTCTTACAGTTAATTCATTTATACTTCTTGTTTGTAATTGTTTTATCTTAACATATCTACCTATTTTAAACATTAATCTTTTACTAAAATATTTTATGAATCCAATATGTCTACATTGTTAGTATTGAATATTGTGGGATAATGATTATTATAATTTAATATATCAAAATCATCCAGATTGCTACAATTTGGTATGAAAATTGAGGACCCAGTCTGAATCCTATATTTTAACTTAAAGGGGCTGGTGAAGATTTTTAGTTTAATTATTTTAGATTGATGTTTTGAAACTAAAATTCACCCCACCCTCTTGTAATATAACCTTCACGAACATAATATATCAATCAACATTTAACTATAACTCATAATGATAAATAACAATCTTTATTAGAGAATGTTTTCACTACTCAATTACTTGATAGTCATATATCTATTTACTATTTAATGTTTTTTAAATTTTGTTAAATACTTTTTGGTTATAAATATTTTTAACACTAACATGTTTGAAAAAAATTATATCTTATATTGAGATGGAAAGTATTAATATAATATCCATAGAAAATTTAAATACTAACATACTTCCAATTTTTTATAATACTGAATTTGAATATTGGAGATAATGAATGAATATTTTCCTTATCAACAATGGGGTTGATAATTTTTTCATGATAATAGGATATTAAAAAATAAATAATAAGGATGTTATAACTTTTATCCTTCAAGAAAATAAATAGTATCAGCTTAACTACTGATTAATGAATACTTTATAATGTCTAATGAAGAGAAGAGTCAATATAAAAATATCATCTTGAAAATTTAAAAATCATATTTCAATAATCTAGATTTTATACATTTTGTTACTTCAAATGTTATTGGAGCTCGAAGATCCATTATGAGAGTTGACAATCAATATTATGAATTTTTTTTCTGGGGGAAGCTTTTTCCATAATACACCAATAACTTATGATAACAATAAATATTTTAAAATTCATTAGATAACAAGTTTATATTATGAATTCCAATTTGTAAAAATTATTGATATCATGGCCAATAAATTGGAGTTGAAGAGGGAAATTGTTGTTAATACAAGGAGTTTGACAAAAACTACCCTTGAAGATCTTTTTTAAACCATATGAATTAAGGGGGAATATTTAAAAAAGATACCAAAAATAGGAAAAGTAAAATAGATGTGTTTCCTTTTCTAAACCATCTACCATACTCCCTAATGTTTAGAATTCTTATTATGTATCAAAGCTGCCTAGAATGAAAAAAGTTTTTATATAATCAGACTAAAATTCATTAGATAAATATGAAAATTAATTGGAATGTATTTCTAAGAGGATTAGTAAGGTATTTGGAAATAAATATTCCCAATACTATTACATGAATGGTATCATGAAAATTAGTGATAATAATGATTCAAAAGTTACTTTTTATGAAATCTTGAAATATAAGAATATCAGAATTTATTTTCCAAAGCTAAAAACGAATAGTATGAAAAATATATTTTTATATAAGATTCATAAAATGCTTTATAACTCAAAAGGAGAAAAATTAATTAATGATACTGATTCATGGAGTGAAAGTGGTGGAGATTACTCTGACAACTCTTCTGGCAATAATATTTCCAGATAAGAGAACAATGTTCTTCTTTCCAGAGAAACTAAATAAAATCATTTTTTAATATTTAAGGTCAATACTTCTAATATCGTTAAAACGATGTCTCCTAGTTCTAATTATGATGTGGAGAATCATTCAACTCCATTTGATAAAAGATCCACCATAGAAGATGATAAGTATCCCCATTATTATGATGAATTATCTCATTTTCTAGAACATTTTAAAATGTCAATTGAAAAGTTAATAAAAAATAGACAAGGATAATGAAAGGATTTTTTTAAAAAAAAATTATCAGAACACTCTATTGATATTTAAAAGAAATTTTTCAAAAAAAATTTATTTATAAATATTTAGAAAATTTTATGTATGAAAAATAATCATTACAAACCTATTTAGATGAACTATATTATGAAACTATCACTAATGAGGATACATAATTAGTCATAAAAATAAATTTATAAATTTATTCATTGAGAAAACATTTAACATACATTACCACTAGTAAATAAAACATTAATAACATATGTAAATAATGTCTTTCTCGTGGAACAAGTTATATAATGGCTATACATATAAAAACAATGTTTATAGTAATAGTAAATTTGTTCCTAAAAAATAAACATTATGAACTAAGTGTCATAGTTGAGTTAATTAGAAAAATAATTGATCACTTAATAAATTTCAATTATTAGTTTTCTAGGAATCTTATTTTCAAAACAAATGTTGATTCCTATGATTTGATTTTCTGAAAATATTAGGGCAACAAATTTTTAGGTCCCTGGAGACTAATATTTTTTCTTTTGGTAAAAGAAACAAAGTACCAAAAACAAGAATACATGGTATATGGCTAGTGTATATTCCATGAATATGATTGGTATGTATTATTTTTCTGAAAATATTATCAATATGAAATGGTTAAATTCTACTTTTTTGGATTATGTTGAAAGAGAGATTTTCGGTATAGGTAAAATATTTTCTATGGTAACTATTTAATGTAAAATGTTTTGTTTGTTAATGATCATTATCACAAACATTTATGGTTACTATAGTTATGTGATGAAGGTTACATTTTTAATTTTAGAAATGATAATTATGTATTAAACAATTCAATTGATGAAAACATTTTTTTCCAACAGACATGATAATTTTTAGACACGTAACATAGAGGACCATTGGAGCCAAGACATATCATGAATTAGTGTAATGAATGTCTAATAGTGATTATGGAATAAATTGGTAAAACATTATAATATTTCAAACATATGTAATTTAATTAGGAAAATAATGTTATGGATATACTAGATATTATTTTTTGATGTTAATTGTTTTGAACCTGTTCAATACATTGAGAAACATAAGACTAGTTTGAAATCATTTAGTGAAGTCTCAACTAATTATTCTTTAGATTTAAGTCCCATGGAACTATATGGTCCTATAAAACTTAGAGTTTTGGAAGAAAAATATTTTTATATTTCATATTTTATGATTATAATTGATTAACATGGGGTTATTTTATCATAAGAAAATATGATGATTTTCTTATTTCAAAACATTCATTTCCAATGATAAAAATGAAGAAAACATTGTCTTCAAAACTATTTGTAGTGATCATGTTGGAGACATTGTATATTATAATTTTTAAACTATTTGTTCTAATGAAAGTATAGAAAATAAATTTTCACCTCCAAGAACCCCTTACGTAAATTTATTTTTTGAATAACTAAATATTATACATTATGAAATAACAGGAAAAATGTTGACTGAATAAGAATTTTCCATGAAATATTTAACTGAAGGAGTTAATACTGAATTCAATACATTAAATCGAGTTTATATTGGACCATTTCGTAATTAAACAGCTTATGATATATTGAATTATTAAAAACTAAATGATTCTTACATCATAGTTTTTGGATGCAGTATATCCATCTTCAATAAAAATGATAACAAACCCAAATTGTCACCAAAATCCGATAAATGAATATTTATTAGGTTACTCAAATAATTCTAAATATTTCATATTATTTAATGAAAATAATAATACAATTGATGAATGATTATATATTAAATTTTATTAAGTCTATCCTTTGGTATTAAAAAACCCCTAACCTAAATTATTTTAAGATGTTATTTGAAGAAAATATTTTTAAGCATTGTTAGAAAACTCTTCATTTAATGAAAGTATTCAAGAAATAGTTTTTAATGTATTTACTCATGAATATTTTATACCTTATATTAATGGACTGAGTTTACAAAACCCAATAAGTCAGTGATTTTCTTGGGAATAATCCTAGTGATAGTATCATTGGTGATCTTGATCAACTAAATTAGACTGGAAGTTACATGAGAAATTAAATTGAACGTCTATCTTTACTTTCCCAAAATGAACTTAGTAATCCTGTGGTGCATTAATGTGATTATAATTTTGTTATTTCAATGCAATATGATAAAAATTCATTTGAGGGGAACAATGTTTTGAATCTTATTGGAAAACCTAATAAAACAAATATAATTTCAGTAAAATGGGTTTCTAAAAAAATAGGATGCAAATAGATTAATTATTAGTAGAAAAGAATGAATTGTGGTTAATTTATATAATCAATAATATATCATAAAAATAATGAAAACAATTCATCTATATTAATAATAGAATCTATTCTTATCCTACTAGAATCTATTGCATTCATTAGATGGAATCCTTTTCAAATGGATGTGAAGTATTCTTTTCTTAACAAATTTGTCCATGAAGAAGTTTATTTTGAACAACCAAATGGATTTCAAAGTTAAAAACATTATGAATATGTTTATAAACATACCAATGATTTATATAAACCTAATGAATCTGCTACAACCAAGTATGATAGGTTAGAATGATTTATGTTAGAAATAAATTATCTTGAGGGAGATGAAGATCAAAAAGTTATTATAAAATATGATAAAAAATATTATGAATTTTCAAATCTATGCTGATAACATTATATTCAAATTATCTCAACAATAAATAATATAATACTTTGTAGATATTCAGAAATATTACTTTTAGATGATTATGAGGGGTGATATAACATTTTTCCATGACATTCATGTCTCACAAAAACCATAAGGGACATATATATCTCAACATATGTATATAAACAATAATCTAAATGAATATGTATATTCTAATATACCAAGATTTAATACTCTAATATAAACCTCAAACAAACTTTATGATAATGATGATCAACAACCAGTTCATAATTTTTTTATTGACGATAATAAGATGACATTAGAAAACTTTTAGTCATGAAAACATAATTTTTTTAGTATGGTTATGTACAAGATATTGTTAAAATTCAAAATAGACCCATAATAAAATTGTAAAATGTTTTTTCATTATTTTAAGAGAACTATGGATATACGACTTTTCTATTTATATGGAAATGATTTTGAATTAAAAACAAACAAATAATAATTAAATTTGTGGTCATAGCATGGATTAAAAAATTTCCTCATGATAATAAAATTTATTTGTATATTCACTAGATTCATGGACATGAAAGAATAAACACATTGTTTCACTTTCCACTACTAAATCCAAATATGTAGTAGTTGGAAGTTGTTTTTATAAATTTATTTAAATGAAACACTCACTCACTTATTGTGGCATGACATTTAATAAAACTCATATACTTTGTGAAAATTTTTATTCCACTACATTAGGTAATGTCCATGCATATCAATCAATTTAAAAAACCATATATATTAGGCATCACATTCTTATGGATAAAACACTTAATGAAGATATCATTTTCTAATTAATCAAAATTCAAGATCGACATGTTGATATGGTTACAAACACTTTGCATTTTGGTAGAATTGAATCAATTAAATTGAAAATAGGAATGATCAATGTAAAATGATTCCTCATATCAACATACTGTTTACCCATATCATTAAATTATGTTACTCCTTCTCTTAGGGGGAGTACATATGTTTTTTTCTTTAAAAAATTATTTTTTTTCAATTTTTTGTTGTTTCTAAAATTTTAATAATATGGATCTAGACTCATGTTTCTTAATTATATTTTCATATAATTTATTCTAAAAAATAAAATGAGACATAAAATATTATAAATTTTTCAGACTCAAGGATTCATAAAATGTTTTAATTCAATAAAATTTCTATAATGATTTTTTATTTTTGTAATTATGTATCACGTTTCACACCTAAAAACTATTATATTATATCTTTTAAAACCTTTTTATTTGTTTTATTTATTAAACCTATTTTATTTAGTTTGTTAAAACTATCTTAATAAATTTATTTACAAAAATCTTGTTGAACATGAATTTCATACCACTTATACTTTCCAATCACTAAAAGGGATTCTACTTACATTTTTTTTACAATTTCGTTAAAATTTTCTATCATTGTTGTTACATTTATTTTCACCTAAAAAACATTTTTTTTGGTTCTAAAAATATTCTAATTGTATTCAAATTATATATAATAATTATTTATTTAAAACAACCTTAAATGTTTAATGTTTTTCAATCATTTCTTTGGGTGATTTTCAACCATTAGATTAAAATGATTATAATAATAACATTTGGATCTATTTTCGAAGATACCACATTTCCCTGAACACCTATATAAAAGGGAGAGCACCTGTCTCATATATGTTTCATCAGAGTTTTTTATGCACTTGCTGGCCCATATTAGTTGATCAGTACAAATGTTCTTATGTCTTTCCAATCAACTATATTAAATCACTTTTCAATGGATGAGAACCAATGTTATAATTATTTGGTTGTTTTTAGAGACACTATAGTGGAAATGGATTTCTTTTTAAAATAAAATTATAATACAAAGAAGGATATTTCTGTTCAATATTGGGAGTTCATCTAGGTAGAAAAGTAATTTTCTGACTTTGATTACTAATACCTTGAACTTTCTCATGAAATTTATTCTTCTATAAAATTTATCAAACAATTGGATAAGTAATATTTTATGATTTATAGAAAATGATATAAATTCCCACAAAAAAATTATTATAAATGGTTGGAGTACCTTTTATAGGTGATATGAAATGTCTATCACACAAACTTTTGAGCACTCTAAATACATTTAACTAAATAAGAGTATGATGTTTCACTAATTTCTAATGATGAAAAATTCGGAAATATTTCCCATATTATCTCAAAAAAACATCTCATTCCTTTGTGGATAATAGATTTTTTAATCACAATTAATGGGAACTGATATACTCTCATTGTAATAGATATATTCATATTGTATTATTTAATTCACATGAGAACGAATAAAAAATTATGTTTGTCCACTTCAATGTACATATCATCAAAGATAATTCCCTCAAATAAGGGACTATTATATTTCAATATTTATTGAGTAATATTATTTTGGAGTGTTTTATGATGATAAAATTTCATAATAATTCATATTCAATGAGGGTAAACTTTTATTTCATTTATGATGATATAATGAAAATAATGAACATGGTGTTTCATGAAAAATAAAAAACAATTATTACAAAACATGAACCTATTACATTAAGTGTAGTTCCATAAGAGAAGTAAAAGAAAAATAAGAAAAAGTAAAGAAATAATAAATCTTAAACTCGTAACTTAAATATGAAAGAAAATTTGACAACAATGGACTCTAATGATTTTTATGAGGAATTTATGAGACTAAAAGCTAATAAGAAACCTGGTCTTCCTCAAATTGGAATATAACATGCTAAGGGTTAGTCCATAAAGGCTCTTGATGCTAGAAATATCAAGGATAAAGATCAAAATTTGAAGAAAAAATATAATCTATGATGTTTTTAATCAAAAAAATCTCATGAATGAGTTCAATTTTCATATGAGATGTTTTGACAAGAAAACCAGTATTTGTGGTCAGTCTATCACGAAACATTAGTAATTCATTCAAATGTTCCGTCTATCAAAGAAAATGGAAACTAAAAACAAAATCATATTGAATCACTTCCACCATTAATGGAAAAATATATATTTGTTCTAGTTTTCACACCATAAAGTCAATCAGAAATATAATCTAAAAAGAATGAATCAGCACTAATTTCTTCCGAAAAAGATATACTCAGAATATAGCATAAACATGAAGAATAATACAACAAAGATGTCTGGGACATGGATGAACTTAATAAAAAAGAAATTCCATATAATATTAATGAGAATCGGTTCAATATAAATAATGTAAATGAGAATCAAGATAAATAAAATTTGGATAAAAACAAAGGTGAATAATATTAATCAAAATATAAATATAATGAAGAATACGATGAAGTTTAAGGGAGTGAAGAGGATTATTAAAATGATGAGGAAAATATAGAGAAATAAGAATCCAATGACGGATAAACTCAATTTAAATAATAATCCATGATATCCTCATAAACATCATCCTCATCGTACTGGACTACAAAATATGATGTTGAAAAAGTAGAATGCACAAAAGAAGAATCAAAATTATTTAAAGAGGAAGAGTATATATCTGAGAAGGTTGAGGATGGTCATGTTTAAAAGTCAAAACATGAAACTAATGATGCTGAAATAACTAATATATCTAATGATATGGCTTTTTCTGATAAATATGATAAATCTACTATGAAGGTTTGAAGATTAGCTACTAAAAGAGGAATGGATATTCTTATTTGAACAAGATGATCAAAGCCTCATCAACCAGACAAAGAATGATCTGAATATGACTGAAATATTTCACATGTGGGTTTTGGTTGCATAATAAAATAATTGACAAATATTGAAGTAAATAAACCTTACTTTCTAATATTGGAAGAAAGTGGTCAATTGCTTATGGGTATTCATTACAAATAAATAGACTCCATTAAATTAATTATAGAATACGAAATCCATAATGAGAATTATTTGAAAACTATACAAGAATGTTTGACTACCCACAAAAAAATTTTAATTTAATGTTGAAATAGTAAAATGATTTTGACGCAGTTGCTCAGTTTGATAATGATCATATTCAATAAATAAAAAAGATTATTATTAAAAAAAATTGAATCATTTAGTCGGCTATATAATGATATGGATGATAGGGTAAAATTTTATTAATGATTTAAAATACATGACTTAAAATAGACTGAATATGTTAATTCACTCTAAAAAATGATTGACAATTAATGTTGGAACGGTATAGAGTATGATTTTTTGAAGACGGTGTTTCCATGACCAAATATCTGAACATGGATCTTATTGTACGAGTTGAAGAAACATAAAATTGTGAATCTAAACCTGAATGATCAAATGGTGAAACTAAAAAAGGTTCACAAGAAATTTAAAAAGATAAATTCCATATTAAAAAAACTTATAGGGAAATATTAATTCTCCACTAACTCTAGTTGTAAAAATTATTTTCATAAACATTTGAAATATATTTTCATGAATGAATTACAATTAAATACAAATATTATTGAATAAATATTTACAAATTAAGATTGGTTGAATGTTCATTCATATTTTTGTGTATGATTAGTAAACTGACTAAATTATTTCATTTAATTTTCCATTCAATAATATTTCAATGACATTATATTTGAGTTCCCAATTGTTTTGTTAAATCACAATGAGGGATATTTCAATAAAGATATATTTTTTTGAGAATGTGTGATATTTTTTTCACAAAGGAAGAGAATGTATTCATCGGTGGGAAATGATAATTTAAGAAAATTTATCATATTAATCATTATCAACATCATAATGAGGATACATATAAAACTAGGGGAGCTAGTTATAAAAGTGAAATTATGAAGGTGACGTTATTTTAAAATAAAATGACTATATGTATTTTAAATCATAATTTTATTTAATTTATTTGTATTTTTTCTTTCCAAAAAGGGGGGTATTGATGAGATAGAATTTCTATATTTAATTTTTTCATTCCTTTTTTAATCAAAAATACATAAGTCATTTTTATAATGTAATTAAACCATTTTACACTCAAAAGGTGTAAACAAATGTAACATTGAAGTTTTATTATAACTTCTAGGTGTCGAGGTCATTTCAAAAAACTCATAAAAATATGACTATTGGATGATGATGATCGCCATCAGAGTAATGCCCATAAATTCTTAGTCACTCAAAGCGTTTGTTACTTATCGATTTCATTTTCAATGTTCTCATTATGAGAGAGTTTTTATAATTGAAAGGCCTCAATTGATTATTCATAGTCTTTTTAAATTTTATTATATATTTTTCATAATAGAGGGATCTTGTCATGTTATAGCCTAAAGAATTTCTATGGTTTTTTATCATTTTTTTGATTTTTGACTATGATCAAGGTATTATGGGGGTAAAAAGATGGAGAATATAATTATCTGTTTGAGGGCATGTCAGGATTGAAAGAAAAATAAAATCCATTAGATCCAGGGCTACCGAGGTTTAGTAGATAGAAAAATTTATATTCTTCTTGAAGGATTTCCTTGCTGAGGATAGACTGACATCCATGTATGTATAAAACAGGGGATAACTATAGACATGGTTTGTGTATACCTTAACATTATGTTAAAAAAATAGATTCATTATAAATAGCTCTAAGTGATCATTATTTTTTATTGCTATTATATTACTTATAAATTTGAAGTATTTTATTTTTTCTCCTTTTTTTAATTACATTATCATAACATATCTGGATATGATAATCAATAATCTGTTAATTGCATCATCTTTGAATCTAATCTATTTACATTATTGTAATTATATCATATGTGATTATAGTTTTCATACTCTGATATATCAATGTCATTCAAATTATGATACTATAGTAATCAGTCTGACAACCATGTCTAAATACAATCTTCTTACTAAATGAATATTTTAATTTTTATGTAGTTCAATTATATTAAAATAATGTTTTTTAAACTACAATTAACCTCCCACCCAAATAGACCAACAATGACCATATTATTTCAAACATAACTAAAAATATTGATCCAATTGATATAAACAACTCTTGGGATATATTTGATATAAACTGTTGGTGGAAAACCTTTCTTTCTCTACTTACTCAACCAAAAACCACATTTAGAGTCCTCAAATTTACTAACTGGATTAATGATCTTGTTTTATGTGAATAATTAATCAAAACGGAATTTTATTTTTTAAAATTCTTTCTTTAGGTATTGAAATCAATTAAAACCCTAAAAAGGTAAAAAATGGATGTACATGATGTCTTCCTTGTTTATAAGATATGTACTCTATTCTCATTAGCATGGACTTATACTTCCACATGACCTTGCTACATTGCAGTCTGATCACATATATCCAAATAAAATGGGTGAAACCGATATATGGGTATGTAAAACTAAATTTTAATACTGTAAAAAATCAACCCACTTGGGACTTCATGGATATTGTAAGGCCAATCTTCCAAAACACCAAGACAACCTCCAATTTTTTAGGTGCTGCTGAAAATAACCATGAATGAATAATATAAATGTGAGGCCTGTGAATGAGTACCTATTTTCATTCCCAAATAATATCTCAATAGTATGGTGCATATGAATATAACAAGGAAATCACAACTAGAGTACAACCGTGAATAAAATAACCTCCATGGAATACATCAATTTGGGATATAGTAATACAAAGTATAAAATAAAGGATAAAGTAAACACCCAACAAGAAATTATTTCCCTACAAGAATAAAATTATAAAAATAAATAAAATGAGAGAGCATACCTGTTGATCTCCATGTCCTAACAACTGCATATGGTTAATGCACCCAAATATCACTAACAACTACTAATTTCCCTATTAATATGACAATAGTATATGAAAGGCATGGAACATGGAAAAAACAATTGTATAGGGGTTACCATATACATAAAACATAGAATTAATCAATAATTATAAATTAAGTGATAGAAATATATGATATAAGTCCACTCAACCTATTGAAAATGAAAATAGACCCTTATATATTTATATAACCATATGGAAACCTAGTAATAAGATAAATCTTATCTCCCTATCATATCCCATAACATCTTGATGAGTTTCTCTATAGTTACAATCAATATTCTCCAATTCCATGAATCAAGTGAAAAAACACAATAATTTGTGTAGAGTGGCCCACACCTTGCTACTGTGCCCCATATTTTAGGGATCAACAACTATAGTTAAGCGACCAACAGAAACTCGCTATAACATATTTGAATGGTCTCATACTATAAAAATTTTAACTTCATTATAAGGAACCTCATATCATGTTAATCATCCTATGAAAACATTGTAGAATCTTTTTCAATGGTGTAACACTATTCCATTATCCCTCACAGTCGACTGATCCACAACACTAGTGGAGGACCCACTCCTCATAGGATATGGAATATGTGGGGATACCACATCATAAGTAGAGGAAACATGTCCTATTATGGGTGAGTACTATATATAATTATATAATGAGTTTGGGAAACCCACACCATGGTTCATTAGGGTAGTACTAAAAACATCACCAATTTAAATATTGTTCCCTATTTTATTTCAACATCATGCACTTCATAATATAATTTTTTTGATGAAGACCTAATATCATATCTGAAATTAAATAGTGATGTAACCCATCACATTATACACTAAATAAAAATAACTATAGGATAATCAGGAGCCAAAATATGAGTACCAATAACGGTTATATAAATGAATGGTTTTCCTAGGTGACAACATAGTGTCTATTGGGGTATACATTGTCTTTGACCTCACCTATATACCTTCTCATGTTCATGGATTAAAATTTCATGGTTATCAATTCCATAATACATAGAATTCATATTCACTGAGGTTTTTTCATATGTACACCTAGCACACAACTCAACTGGCCAAGTACAACCACATTACTTGCCCACAAAGAAATAAAGAATGTATGGCCACTCATGGTCCAATGTCAGGTATTATTAGTTTATGGATTGGATACCTAGTTAGGGTCACATGAAATATGGGCCCATACACATTTGTGTGATCCTTATCGAGGATTAAACCCCATCCCCCATTGAATGTAGAGAATACAACCCCTATTATTTCATACTATAAGGCATGTAGAGTTTTTTTCATTGATTCCTTAGACCTTTTACCTAATTTCTGGATCCACCATTACAACCAAAATATCCTCCAAATGAATAAAAAAATCAATAGTTGATTTCTATAACTATCAAATCTCAACCTTCAGTGGACATAAATGCAGTTCTATTGATCTTCTGATGAGATGTCACATGTCATGTAGTTCCTCTGACCACTAATGATTCTAATTAACCCAGATCCCGAAGGCATAATTGGAAATTCATCCTAATCAATAAAAAACCACCATCTAGTTATTTTTCATGTATACTCTCTGAATTTGGGGGTTTTACTTCACTAAAACCATCCAAAAATGTAAAATTATGACCAATGTTCCAACAGGGCCGAATGAAAAGAATAGTGGGGTGAAATTCACAAGGAAATTTTAAATCCATTTTTGGTCATGAATTATTGGATCATGATAACAAAATATACATATCAACATGTAATGATATGTAATAGAAACAATGAATTTGGATAAATAACTCAATTTTTTTTAATTATTATCATGTGATGGAAACAAATTCCAAATATCAATGAAGATAAAGATTCCATTATTAATTAAATAAAATTTTCAGAAATCAACAAAATAATGTTCCCTAACATAATTTATGAGTGATCATTGTTGATGAATGAATTCAATAGTGATTAAATATACTGTCTGTTATTGTTGCCTCTTAATCCACCATGATCGGATAACATGTTTTTCTTTGTTGTGATCATCCACAGAATAATTTATAAACATCCTTTAAAAATACCCTAATGTTTTATGGATAACCCTATAAATTTATTATAATTGTGTATTTATAAAGGTTACACTATATTTGGACATTTACAATAAAATAAATAAATAAATTTATTTATTTATTTATTTATTTTCATAAACATAGTGGCCAATAACTACCTCTACAGGATGTCTTGTAGTGACCAACCATTGTTCACACCTTGGGTTAACAGTGCATTCCAAAAACAACTGTGGTCTCATTTTTCAAATCAAATGCACCAAACATAAAGAAAATAAATTTACACAATTTTTTTATTGTGTTATTTAAAATATAATATTATTATTAAAATAATAATTTTATAGCCTGAAGACACCCCAAAATTGTACCAACTCTGAGGATAAGAATTATTCAAATGAACAATGAAATTAAATTTGAGGTTCTTGATTCACCCATATTTAGGGTATTTTGGTGCAAAAAAGTGTGTAAATTAGAAAGAGGTGGGGGTATTGACACTTAATCAATCTCCCTCGCTCAAGGTTTCTCTCATGTATGCTACTGTGATTCCACAACACACGAACCCAGGGAATGATCCATCAATTTAGTATTCTCTCATGTCAACCCTCAGTTTCCACCATATACTCGATGAAGGTGGGTACAAACTCAATTTACCTCACTCCTATTCAGTAAAGTGAATATTATCATACATGAATATCATCGACTACTCTATATAGATGATGTCATGAAATCGGTGTACATATAGTGGTCAGGATAAGTTATATGAAACCTCTCTATCCCTCCATATGATATCAAATAGTCCAAATATACTTTTGGATATCATTCCTAACTATACTGTAAATTTCCATCCTATATTGGGGAGCCTATCAAGAACTAACGGTCTCCCTGCTTGAACAATGAAGGCCTTCAACATTGACCTATATGAGATCTCTCTATAATAGAGGCTACCCTCATGCACTTTTTTATCACACTAACCTTCTATTTCATCACATGCACCATCATTATCCCAAAAAGATATTTATCACTATTTCGATTATATGATAAGGTCGACTTATATTGTCTTCCATATATGGGATAAAATGGAAACATGCATATAGTTAAGTTATAGCTGTAATTATAAGAAAAATATTATATTAGAATGTGGCCTTCCAATTACCAAATAAATTCGAACATGAAAGGCCTCATCATATCCTCAAATACATGTATTTTTTACTTGGTCTTATGATCCCTCTTGGTGTGAAATTATATAATAATCCTCAAAAAGGAAATGAATTCCACCTACACACCACTCTAAAACCAAGACATGAATCAACCATCATGGATAGCGACATTCATCATGGGTACCACATGAAGGCAGATGATCTACCACATGTAAAATGTCTCATAAAATACACAATAAATTTTATACCAGATATAACAGAAGGGTGAAAACCTCATGATACTTTCATGAATCATGAAGATATAATCATGGACTCTTGTAGTATGTCGATGCTCTATCACACTTCCCATTGATATTCCATTCCATTTACACATAGAGTTCATAGGTGGTTGTATCAAACGAATAGGAACATTTATCACGATCTTCACGTGTATAAATGTGATACATGAGGAGACCAACTCTTCATGACTGTACTACATAACATACCACAAAAAATACCCCTAAAGGGACTTGGGCATATTTATCCCAACTAGATGTAAAACCAAAGGGGAAGTGTGAAACTCCCTCATCACATCCTTATCAACCTTCTCGAGAACATTTTTCTAACCCAGTAAATGAATGATGTGATCCCCTCATTTAGAAAATATATTAAATGTATTTACTAAGGATATATAGTCATTTAGTTACTCATAGTCAATGTTATCCAACTAATCCACTCACACACACCGAAGAAGCAACATAGTCACCATAAATTGATGAATAAAAAATACACCCACTCATCCACCTTGGTCAACTATACAGATACCAACCACTAAAATGAATCATCCAACATGCAAGTATGAGACTTCCTACTATGGTTTTTAGCAACCACATTTCCCATTCCATGAGTATTGAATATCTCAATATCATATTCATGTATGAAATCCAATAATGTCCCAAATATAATGTTAGTATCTATTTGAGTGATGTTGTGTAAATGACATAGGTTGTTTTATTAAAAAAAGAGTATTTTAAAAGATATTTCATCCACATCCTTAGAATAAAACTATCATTTTTAATCCATGTTGTGATTTTTTTAAAAAAATCATATGGTTTCTAAACCACCTTGACCCATATTCCAACATAACATAACACTACATTAACATGTATCCATAACAATATCCTTAGGTATTTCAAATTAGTATATAATATATACCCACCTCTTGTATTCTCCACACCGGAGAATAGTTCATCTATATGCTATGACACTAGGAGGTTCTCAAAGACTATTTGGTCAAAATAGATGACTATCCCTTACAAAAAAATATCGTCAAACGGATTACAATGATGGAAAAGCCTTCCACAAACATATATTAGTACTCCTCAACCCAAAAAAAACTATGAACCTCAAACATGCACTTTGGTGCATCACATTAATGTGATGCATAAATATTCACTTGTTCTATAGATAAATCGTTATCATAAATTATATGCCCAAAAAAGAGAACCACTTCAATCCAAAACTAGTACATAGAGACCATAACATAATTCTATATTCCCTAGAACAAGTATAGGACCGTCCTAAATTTATATATAATTATTTTATGAGGCAGATAAAATGATTATGTCATATATGAATGAAACTTCTAATCTATAAATATATTTCTATAATAATTGTTAAATAATAACCACAAACTCATTTGGAAAATTATGCACTCCAAAAGAAAACACTGAGAACTTGTAGAGTCTACAACTACATAAAAATATAATCCTTTGAATAAGATCCTTGTGAACCCCCCAGATGGTGGAATCTACACCGGAGATTGATCATTGAGAACCAGCATGCTCATCATAATTGGTTAAAGTGGTCATCAATGACCACAAATTGATTCTCATTCATTATGATTACCTAGATTGGGAGATGATAATCAATGAAAATACCCATACTCCAATATGTCATTATCAATAAAAAAACATGAGATTCATAACTGTGGACATTGGTTTTGATGATAATATTCTCTTAATGGTCATACAACTACACTACAATCTCGTGGAGCTTGGAAGGGCCATTTGATATGCTGAAGAAGATATTAGTTTTTTCCCCGGGAGAATGAAAATGAAAATGTATATAACCAATAGAAAAGATTTTCCTATACAATCTTATATGAAGATTTTGATAAAATACTATACTAAAGAAGGAATATAGATAATTGAATATACTGTTTTCAATGGGATATACTCGCAAGTTGATTCATGAAAATTTTCTTCATATAGCCTGCATGATCCACCCATTCTTCCATGATGTTTCTCTTACCCAAAATAGAGATTCATTTTCCATATGTGTGATGGTGACTGGAACAAATTTATTTATAGAAAACATGGAAAATAGGAATGAAAAACCAATACATATTCAATAAAATTTATAAGGATTAATTGTGAATAATATGGGGTCCCATGGGAAACTATATCCCCTAAATGGAAACTCGCACTAACATCAAATATGTTATATCAATTAGGCACTCCCTGTATGATACTCTAGTAATTGATATTGGTGTAATGCCTCAACTAGATGTTATATATCTTATACAATGGATATGAAAATAACGTAACGAATCACACATACATCTAATAATAGTGTTGAAATAGTAGAAATGAAAAATAAATTACATTGAATCATATCATGTTAATCCTTGTTATATACCACCAAAGAAAAAAAACTACCCATGGTATCCCATGACAGTTCTCTAAGCCAGTCATTGGGTGCATGGTGGTGGTGGTGGAAGAAAATCATAGTGTTAGCATCAACTATACGACCCCCATCTAGAGATACACCTTCTATTTTGTCTACCCCACCTCCCTAGGGGCCTCCTTGACTACACCTGGTAGATCATTGGTCTAGGACCGGCCATAGCTATAGTTGTTCATAAAACATCAGCCTATACTTTTTAGAATGGTCGGATGTGAAATCATGTTCCATGGGATCAAATACAATCCTAAAATATATTTATCCCTCCAATGTATGGTTGGATACTCTACCAAATCCGTATGTTTTATATGCCTCAGTCTACATCTGATAATCGTCTCCCTCCTCTATCAAGACCACAATGTCTAATGCCTACTACTAAATGCAGACGACTTAATAAAATAATTCCCATTAGTAAATCCAACCAATAATCATCCCTCTAATAAGAATCTCTATATCAATAGAGTAATCTATATATCTCTTTTATATTTTGTTATGCATAAGGATACGATACTAACTAAAATATATTATAAGATACCCCACTCGATCATCCTCACCTGCAAGAATCTATCATACCCCATATCATGGGAATATCATTTCAGGTAACTGAACCTCATGGTATACTTAGGCACTATCATTTCAACCTATTATTGCTAACAAATCTATTAGATAAAAAATATGTTTATGAACAATTGGTAATAATTCTCATGAAATAGATACATAAGAATATTCTATGATAGTGTTATATTATCATGGGTCTACAAAAACAGACTCCACCAATTCCCTGTTTTCCCAAAAAAAGGACCTGTATCTAGTGAAACCATTTTATATGTTAGGGTATTAACTAGATTAATGATTTTAATAATAAATTAAATCCAATTAACCACTACCAAGTGATATAGAACTTTAAATAACCTCATCAATCTCTATTGATGGTTCTTTTAAATATTCATAATCTTCTATGTATCATCATCATAGACTACTAGTATTATCTACTACATGAAAGGTGTGGGTGCCACCACCTTCCCTCATGAAGGAAATACATTAGGTGATGTGTCTTAAAATTATGTGTATTCCATAATCATATCATCAAAATAATCCTAAATCAGTAATCTAGATCTCTTACATCATAGAGGTATCCTAAAAGTTATCTGGAGGTACAATGATTAGATGATCAAATATATATGAGTAGATTAGTCGAGAGTGATAAAAATATTACTTAATTCTACATGATTCAATTTCTATAGATCCCTGTGACGAATGTCTCAATATTTTATGTCAACAAATACATATGTAGAGTCCTAGAGAATGGATGAATCTGTCACCACAACAACACTATGTTTCCTTCCCTAAAATCAATAGTTGAGGAATTCTCTCAACATTTCGCAAAGTACAAAGCAACCCTCAAAATGTGGACAACTCAAAAGATAATCCAAAGGATTTAAACTCTATGTTACCACTCTATTATTACCTATGACACTAGGGCATTCTTGGGAGATAGAATTCTAAGACACCATACACCCATGCCTTCCTCCAATTGGATAGAGGCTGGAGACAAATTATGAGAAGGAATAATAATAATGGTAGACGTTGTACTTAAAACTAGTATTAATGCACGCAACCAAATACATGAAAATGTGTTTGGGAATATAAAATAAACTCAATGTTTATATTATTACAATTAATGAAATTAAAACTAGGGAAGACAACAATGTTTGACCATGTTGTCCGTAGAATGAAGAAAATGTAAAAATACAAGCTCAAATAGAAATAATGTCCGAACATGAAAATAAATTAAAGAATATGAAAATTGAATGATCATGGGCCCTGAACTCTAGGTCATGACCATGTATATGATCAATACACCAAAGTAGCCCTATATCACTAATCTCTACCAAAAAAATCTCTATTTACCAATAATCTGAATAATAAATGAAACATTTGTGAATTTATATGGTAGGGGTGAGTATATTAATACTTAGTAAGACTCCGCAAAAAACACAATGGGGAAATAAAATAATATAATAGATGTTAGCTCAACCAACAGAAAAGGGAAATAGAACTATATATATATAAATATTTATGATGTATCCTAGTAGATAGAGAAGGTGATCTTCACCACAAAACATAGCCAATGTGGATGTGTATACCATTAGCTTGAAATCATTCACTTCAATTTGAATTATCATGAGAAACCTCAAAATAATATTATTTGATGGGTCACAACCACGATATTATTATCCACTATCGATGGATATGTAACTCTATCTGTGAACCTACTCCCCACAAGAGCTTTATGATTTGGATTTTCATCTCTATAGACTGAGACAACACATCCAATTACGGGGGAGTACTGATTCTACCAATATATAGAATACCAGGGACCTGCACTCTACTGTATCTAGGGTGTACTAACCCTAGAATCACATAGATGATCCATCAATAATCACTTCCATTTTTCATTATCTCATAATGAATATTCAATAATATAAAATCTCACATCATATATCTTATTCAACAGTGAAAACCACCATCACATTTGACATGGAAGAACACATAGGATAATATACTCACAGGGAAAAATAAGACTACAAAAGAAGGATATATAAAAAATGATATTTCTATGGGAATATACAATGTGTTGGGGTCCAAGAAGCTTATGAACTGACCTCACTACATAGATGTGTACTTATTAGGAAATTACGTTGTAATATATGTCATTAGGAATGGATATCCTTTTCTCACATGACATGCATGTACACCTAGGGTCTTAGGCATGTACAGTTAGAAAATGGCTCAAATGGACATGCATAGACAATGTTTTTCCGAAATTGAATATGACATGTATGAAAACCATTGGTCCCATGGCATGTAGAGATATTGTATAACATGGATATTGGGGTAATGTCACACATTGTATGAACTTGAATGCATGGGGTTTGATCCATAACATGGATAAAAAATAGAATTCATGTAATGAAAAGAAATGAAATTTTGTTCCTCCTTAGTAGATGGTGTGTAATTTCATTTATCACTAAATCATGATATATATATCACATAGTGTCTAGATCCTCCTTAAACTACCCTAAATCAGTCTTGAATACTTGAAATATCTTTTTGATGCCTCTATCCATTGATTCCGGACCTCTAGTGCCTATAAGTCGGATTCTTCTTACCTTGCAATGTGATGTTGTATATATGTTTGTGCATATCATCTTTGTTTCCACTCTAGATTTAAGACCCATATAGCATTTTTATTTTCCTCACATGATACATCATAAAATCACGATCCAATTCTTTTTTTCCACATTCTCCATGAATTTGGAATTTCCATCATTATCAAACCCATCCATACAATGTTGGATTATGACCTTATGATAAAACTAATAATGTCATAGAGAATGGTGTAGGGAAATACAGATGACTGAAGAAAATCTTTAATAGGCATATAACTATTCACTCTCAATAATAAAAAATAAAAATCAATGTGTTATTGAAGAAGGTAACATGATGATATTAGAATGGAAATTCTATTCATTTAATCATTTACATGAAGGAGAAAATGTATGAAAAACAATAAAAAAATAATCAATTAATTATTAAATAAATTGGATGGAAATAGAACAAATAATATGACCTAACCTGATTTAGGATCGATCTTTAGTGAATAAAATGATCGGTAATAATGAATAAGACCTAAAAAATTTGGTACTTCTTAGACCACATTGATCTGAATGTAAACCATTCTCAAGTCTGATCCACCGATGAATAACATCTTAGCCCCATCCCAAATTACCCAATTAAAATGTAGATATCTGAAGAAATATTTTATAACTTGTTATTTATAGACATTCCACTAGGTTATGCCGCTTAGAATAAAATAAATAAAATAAATTATTAATTTTTTAAAATTCACGTGTTAATGGCTGCCAAAAATTCACATCTTGTGTCTACCATCATTAGATCATGCAATGGATGAACCGTAATTCCATGAGTCACCCATTTTTGGTATTTCCTATCTGAGGTCCAAAAAATTGGGTAAATCCATTTACACTAAAATGATGAAAGTGTGTGCACGTAAATATATTTTTATTTTTTATATAATAAATTTGGTGTCCTTCAATACCCAAAAAATCAACCACTCAGTGTATAAATATATATATATACCTTGAAATATTTCAATGGAAAAATCCCTCATAATAGGAGTCCTCAAGAAAGTTGTCATATCTATTTTTGTTGTTGAAGGTACTTCATGAACCTTGTTTTTCTATACGTTAGTGTGGGTTCATTTTTTAATGTTTTGGATAAAAATTTTAAAAAAATTTATGCCTAAAGTGAAGTTTACAATTGGTTTATAGTTAGATAAAACACATGTGGTTTGCTCTAGAAAAAAGTGCACCCTTTGATGGTTCACTATTAGGTGGTTCTCAATTGTTCAAAACCATATGACAAGTCCCATAAAACAATAAAGCATTGGGAAGTGGTATTTGTTTGGTTACCACGCATTTAACCAAAATAATTTTCCACTAAGTGGAAATTGTGCACCTCATATAATAACGCACATGGTTTTGGTGTATAATAATTATAATTGTTCGTCCCTATCCAGGAAACCATTAAAGTGGAATTTTAATTAATAAATATTTTTAAAAAATCATTGGACTCTCGGTTTAACCCCTAATCAATCCCAACTTGACCCTTATAAAATTCCTCAGTCATGAAGGATCTTATGTTGCATTTTGTTGACTCCTTCATCCCATTTATGGGTGGATCAAATAATTATTGATCTTATTTGGTATCTTACTAATATGTATAAATCACCTTCAGTGGTTTCTTAGAATATACTTTTTTTTCCACCAAAATTATTGATATATCATAACATTATTAATTCATATAATATCAGATTTAATATCTAATAAATCTAGGTAGAGCATCATTATCTCCTTCAACTTGTTCTTTATTGGTGTTACCATTATTGGTATATTCTATGAATGTGTGACTAATTATTGATACTTCTAAAATATATATACCCATAAATAGAAACCTTGTAAATATTTATTATTTTGATTTTTAGTTTTAAATTATTTTTAAAAACTAAATTTCAGATGATTGGTGTTTTATTATGTTATTATCAAGGAATTTATGAAAACTCTCAATTTAAATTATAGTATATTCATTGGGATTATTATAGAAAATTATTGGATTTGTATAAATATTATTTAAAAAAATGACTTTATATTAATCATTGTGGAAAAATTATGAAATTGAATAATGATTTTCATGGTCTAGAATTTGATAAAAATGTGATTTGGTATTGAAATGAAAATGGTATGTTGAAAACTAAAATGGGGAAATTGAATTTAGAATTGATATGAAATGTTTAATTTCACTATATTTGAATTTCTTGTTTCACATCATGTTTTGGTATCCAATGATGGGGTGTTTTGATTGACTTTGTGTGATGGGATCCCCCAATAAGGTGATGATTTATTACATGAAATGGTTCTCCATATGGAATGTATTTGGATTTCCAAAAATGGGATCCAATAATGGGCTGTTGATATGAGTACACACACACACTCAGGTATATATATATATTGATTAATGATATTGGATTATAGAATTGCTTTATTCATTATAATTTTTTTATTTGAATCATTTTATATAAATTGTCATTTAATCTTGTGATAAGATATAAACAATAATATTCATTAAAATCATGCATACATGAAAATATTCAACAGATTTTATAGGCATTGTGTTATTTAAATGAATAACATGATTCTTTCATTGTAAGGGTAATGTTTTTAGAATAATTTCTAAGGATATTATTTGAGTTTTATCTTACTCCCATATAATTTCTTCTTGCATTTTTATATAAATTTTCTATAATTCTATGAAATTGGAATGCACAGCTTAAATGTGGTTTTTATTCTTGGTCCTTGGCGAATGTAGTGATGGAGGATATAGGGGGATATTTTATCCACTTGTTTCATTGTTTTTTTATCCTTGTTGATGGTGAGAAATTTGATGATGTAATGCATGGTGTTTTTACCTATTTTTTCTAGTGCATTCTCTATTACGGTGTTAATCATACTGACTTGTATTCATTACTTTACTTGGTTCTCTGTAAAATTATTTCTCTTCTTTTTCATGTATGATGACAATGTTAGTCTCCATCCCATTGGGATTCAGAGATCCATTCATTCGATTTTAGATCTCGCTCATGTATCATGGTACTAGGGTATCTAGGATAATTTGTAAATAATTGGTATTAAACGACAGAGGTTGTGCATCTTTCGTTGAAATCTATACACATGTGAGATTTACTTGTAGACATGAGATATTATTTGTGGGCCATTGGAGGTAGTTGTGATTGAGTTATTTCCAAACTATAATTGTAATGATCTATACGTAACCATGTATATTATTTCCAATCATGAATAAAAATGGATCCTTATGAAGCCAATTATTAGAAGAGGTGCATAACACTAGAATATTGGGATACTGTGGGGGATAGAAAAATCATATGTCCATAAATGGTCTAAGAAATGGTTGAGAAGGTTAACACCGTTGAGCAACATATTAATGTTACACAGTTTCGACAAAATATCAATGTTGATAATCATCGAAGAGACCTATAGTTTGATGTTGTAGAAATGGAATTCCATTACATCTCACTATGGATGAGAGTTATGTGATTTTTGTTGAAGGGAAAGCTTATTCCAAGGTACAACAACCCTTTTGAGATCCTTGATCTCATTGGAGAAGTGACATATTGAATATCACTCCTACTGAACCTATAGTAATTACATGATGTATTCCATGTATCACTCTTGAGGATGTACATACATAACCAATTGAATATACTAAATCCCTAGGTGGTACTATTGGATAATGACCTCTCTTATGAATAGAAGATGATGAAGATAATAGATCATTAGGAAATGTTCTATGTAATTAGATAATGGTCATCTAAAAGGTTTTGTTGTGAAACAAAATGTTTGAAGAAGCAACATCAGAACTAGAGAATGTGGTGGGGTGAAGTTACAAACATATATTATAGAGTGGGAAAAAAATTTAGGGTGAAATTTCATAATTGGTGGATGATTTTAACGACATAATATTTTATTAATGAAAATTCAACTTAATATACTTAAATTTCTTATTATTTAAAATCGATAAATAAACCATATAGACTTCATTTGTTTTGTGTTTTTTGATTTTTAAAATACCTTTAAGAATTGTTACCATTGATAATATTCCGATTAAATAGTGATCACATGATTAGAATAAATATATGTCTTTAACAAATCCAATTTACTAATACAAAGGAAGTGATGGTCTCATCTATTTGAATTTCTCCTTAAGAGTCCCATTTTCCAGAGTCCAGATAGGAGGTAGCATCACTGGGATTTTCTCTTCACCAATCCCAATATGAGCTTCAACGGGTTATTCCTGAAAAGAACCTCCATCAAGAGAACTTGATGTTAATAGAGATTACCACCAGAGAAATTTTATCTGAGCCGCCCGAAGAGTCTATCACCATTGCACACCTTACGAATAGGTAATATAAAGGTGTTTTTATGGGTTATGTAATAATACCCTAATACTATGATCATGATCATTACTTTTGTTCAAATAATATTCATTCCTTTTATCCTAGTTTCTTTTTAAATGGTTTTTATATCACAGATATTATTTTTACATAATATTTGTACTCAATTAGTAAATATATTTTGATGAATTAATGGTTCTTTAAAATAAATAGTTTTTAAATAAATTATTATTACTAAATTAATTTTTATTAAATATAAAATAGTGCATAATTTTTATGAATATAATTGAAATTTTTATTATGGTTTGAAAACTATTTTGTCAAAAAACATGAATTTTCTATAAATGTATGTATTATTTTAAAATAAAAAATTAAAATCATTAGGAAATTATTTTGATAATTGAATATGTTTTTATTAATTACAAAATTAATATTATCCAATGGTGAATTTTTCATCATTTTATGACATAGTCAAATTTTATATGTAAATATTTAATACCGTTAAAATATATTATGTGTTATTTGGATATATTAATGACCAAATATTGATTTAATAAAATAATATAAAAGATATATTCGACAAATACATGTTTTAAATTAAAAATTATTTTATTTTAGATTTGTTTGATTTATTTACAATACCTTGGTAGACCCTCAAAGACATATAAAATATTTTAACATTTTGAAATGATTTCCTTGTTAGTGTGACTCACCTACACATAAGGAAGCCTAATATTTTAAGAAAATTGCGTCCATTGGACTAATAAAATAATGTTTCTTACTCCCCTTTGACAAAATCCATGGTAGAAAAATGTGGGATGTTTTTCAGTTTTGAATTTTTGATTATATATATTTCAAAACCAAATATTGTGAAATATTAAAGATTTCCCCTCTCATTTCCTATATAAACCCAACAAATATCCCACTTCTCTTCACTAAAAACCCATGGAGAATGTCAGTAGTCTTCCATTTTCTCTCTATAATCCTCCCATGGTTCCCCAAGCTCCAAATAATCCCCTCCTCAGGGTCTTGAAGTCACACACTTCTAAGTAAGCGATTTCTTCCATTCCCATTTTTGGCAATGTTTTTTTATCTTGATATAAAAATTTGTTTCTATTAAAAATGCTGAGGTATGATTTCTCACCTCCTTCGTACTTCCATTATTATTATTTAATTATTAGAGATCTATTTACATATATTTAATTCCTCCCTTTTACACCCTTCACCAAACCAAAATTTCGTACGGGGTCCTCATATTCATTCTTTCAATAATTATGTCCAAGTTTCATTATATTATTTTTCACTTTTAATTTCAATTAAAATTGTGGGAGTATGATTTATCACCTCCCCTAAACATCCCTAGTTATGTTTGAATGACGAGATACAACTTTATATCTCATTAATGCCACTCATGCACACCTGTTATCATGTCAAAACTCCATCAATGATTTCTCTCTCCTCATTTACATTCAAGAAATTATTTTATATTATGCATGGAAATTCCATTACAAATGTTGGGATATTTTTTTATATGACCCAAGTTCTACCAAATTCATGTATAAATGATTAATGACCCATTTCTCACACATGAACCCATTTTATGATTCTATTTGATGCCATTATGCTGTCGAAGTTACACAAAAATTTACAATGGAAAAATCATTGTTTAAGTGAATACCATACCCATTTATCTATCAAGGGTATTCATTATAACGACCAATACTTTACATACATTCTTATTACTTCATAATTGATGAATACTTATTACAAAATATAACAAAACAATGATAGGACTGTATATGTATAGTGTCTTTAGAAACTTGGAAACATAAACAACTGGTTCATAAAGCATCTATATTCTCTCCAGTTTATTTTAATCATATATAGAGTCCCTTTTGGAATATCCTTCTTAATACCATTCTTCTTGACCAGGGGAAAAGAAAACATATAAAAGGGTGATCTCAAATGTTCAGTAAAGGTAAATGAATGAGATATCAATCATATCATATTCATAAGAACATAACAGTTTCAAAATCTTATCCTGCAAAAGATATCATAATATCATGACATGGGTTAAATCATAGTAGTGAAATGTAATCCCAATTATCATAACATAAAACACAAAACATTGTGGCATACACAAATAATCATAGAAAATCATTTCATATTAGTCAAGACTCATTACCATGACTATCATAGCGAACAAAGTCCATTTCTGAACCGAGTTCACTCCTCGTTCCAGTCCTGTATCACAAAACCAGATTAACTTTCCCTTCCATCCATGTCCATCTCATGAGATATAAATGTTTTCCCAATTAATTGTAGGGATATATAGGTACCACCCATTTCATAATGATACCATTATTATGTGTTCCATCATAACATAACCCATGTAATAAAAATGGGATTTATAAAAAACATGTCATCATAACATAATCCATATAATATAAAAGGAATTCAAAAAATTAATTCCATCATAAAATAATCAAATCAATGTAATATTAGGGATAGAATTATAACCCTATATTATCTTAGATGGAAAATAATTTTGATAAAACACTTGAACACCATTCTTGGGGATAATATCCTTTCCACTTCAAAAACATTTTTCCTTTCCTAACATGTCATAAAATTTTAAACTAAAAGAAGTTAATTAAAAATAAACATTAATACATGTAAATTAATCTTCATGGAAATAATGTTCTATGAAATCATAAAAATCCATTCATGTTGTATAAGTTAAAAAACATTCTTCTCGTACTTTGGCTGAAAAGTCAAAAAGTATCTCGTACTGAAAACGGAAAAATATTCCTTTCACAACATTTAATAAAAATTCACCAATATGTAAAATTGGATTCAAAAAATTTTTGGATGATAGAAAAAATATTACATATTTTGGAAACATGGATGTGGTTGATAAATATGCCCCATAAAATTTTGAAGTATAAACAATCTTGGATAAAAATGAGATTGTGATATTTTCCCTTAACTTAGGACCGATAAGAATTGTACGTATCCGAACCTCCTGTATAATGATTTAAATAATGTCATTGAATTATTCCAGAATCATAGTAATTATTATGATATCATATATGGTCATATTCTTATCATCTTATTAATAATATTTCATTGCTACTTGTTATTCGGGTGTTCATTACATTATTTTCTTATGCGTGTTTTGTCGAATAAATTCTCATTCCACCTTTTAGAATATATATATATATCTATTAAAGAATGGGATTAGTATAATATATATCAGATATATTCATTCAATTCATTTATATAACCATTATTCAATGAAGATCATGTATAACGAGTCGCATCACATCATGGTGACAGTAGGTTGTACGTACGCACGAGCGATGATATCGTTCCCATAATTATATGAATTGAATTGCAGTTGATGATATCATATTTCAATATCATTATCATGTTATGATAATTATATTTAGTTATTATTTACACAACTATACCCATCCATGTAAGGTGGTGGTGGAAAACAGATTACACCACGGTGTGGAGACAGTATTCTGTACGAACGCACGCGCGGTGATTTTGTTTTCCATAGGATTGATAGAAGGTAAAATAGGGTTGTTTAATATTTATAAAAACATATAAGTATATGTTTTATACTTATGTTATTAATTTATAACGAAACAAATAACGAAGAGGAAGTATAAGAAGAAGGAAACTTGAAAGAATTGGTAGAAGAGATTACCTCTTCCTTGACGTTTCTCTTTTAAACTTCCTCTTAGTGCACTAGAGTTGGTCTTCTGAGAAGACCAGGTCTACTATTATATAACTAGAGATGATTATAATAGAAATATTCATGGTTTGGCCGATCTTGAAGGCTCAAAATTGTGTGAAGACAAGAGGGAGGAGGTTCTATTTTATAAGGGAGGAGAGAGGCACCTTTGGAAACCTAAAACAATTAATTTATAATAAATTCATATTAGGATTATAATGGCTCCAAAGTGAATTATTTCGAAGAACAATTGAGGATGGGCTGAAATCATCTCAACCATGTGGTTTTATAAAAGTTTAGGTTACCATTTAAACCTTATCATTTAAATTTAACTCTAGGATAAATAATTTAACCTTTACTGCGTCTTCTTGTATTGTTACACTATATGGTCAATAAACTTACTATAAACTATAAAGCTAACACAAATTGGATAATTAATGTCATATATATTTTTATATAAGTCTTTTGGTCGAACCTTAGATTTTTAGGAATAGAATATCAATTAATATTTTAATATTTGTTTTAAAAACACTTTTATGTCAATTTTGACACTATTTGGTTTTTTATTTTTTCTAAATCCATAACAGCATTATTACTTCGAAAAAAATTAATATAACCATCCCTAATAAGTTATATTAACCAATAAAATGAGTGTAATTCATAAAATGTCTCAAATTTAATTTATTTAGTTATTTATAATATCAATTATTTTAAAATTTTATTAATAAGGTAATTACTACAACATCATTGTGTCATAAATAAATTAAATTATATAATGTATAAAAATTATAAATAAAATACTATTATGTATTAATTTTTTTTATTTTTAATGAAATTTTATAGTCATATTTAACTTATGTATAAATCTATATTGAAAATGTTTTTCTTATTAAACTTTGATTTTAACTCTTTTAACTTTTCTTTGAATTAAATAATAATATATGTCCTAATCTAATCCAAGTGGACCTAAAGGGTAATATTTTATTCCTAAGGATGTTTTTGGTCAAATTAAACTAATCAAATAGAATTAGGACATGTTTTATGGTAATAATAATATCATTTTACCCTTAATTATCGTATTTACTTTTAACCGTTGTAAATAAAAGTAAAAAGTTACTATTAACCAAAAAATATTTGTATCTTATTGAACCATATTTTAATTAAAAATATCAACCGTGTCTCTAAGAGTTTTGATATTCCGCTAACAGAAGTGGTAAAATTATGTTGTATGAAAATCTGAAAATTATCCTTGGAGGAGGGTAAAAGACGGTCAAAAGTTCAAAAAAAAATTTATATAAGTAAAATTATTATAAAATGACTCCAATGAATTACATTGAAATTATATAGGTATTATGTATCTAGTTTGACATAAAATAAATTTAAATAAAATAATATATTATTTAAATAAAAATTTGGTTTTAACCAATAACTCAGTGATTTCACTATTCATCAAAAATTGAATGTTTTCATAAAAATAATGAAAATTCAACCTACACTTATTTAGATATTCCAAATCAAAACATGAAATCCATTTTAAAATTTAAAATTTATAAAATTTTAAAATCGGGTATTACTATTCATAACAGCTAGTTTATATAATATTTTAATAACATATCATGGTTCAGCGAAACTCGGTATTATGTACAATGCAAGCTATTAAGGATGTTTTCTCTTGCGTGTAACGCAAGCCAAGATAGTGTTGTGTATAGTTAATTATTACTTTGGTGTTGCGTATAACATAATACATAAAAACAAAATATTTCATATAATATCTCAGGGAGTTACATTCTACCCCCCCTTAAAAGGAATTTTTCCCTCGAAATACGTCACTTCGTAACAAATAGATGAGGATACCTCTCCATCATCATATCATCAAGTTACCATGTAGCTTCTTCTAATTGGTGGTTCCTCCATAAAACATTAACCATGCAATTGGTCTTGTTTCGTAGAACATTATCGCTACGATCCAGAATCCCTATCGGCTGTTATTCATAAGAAATATCCTGATCCAATGGTATATATTCTGAGAATAGTACTTGTGAAGGATCAGGTATGTACATTCTCAAGAGAGATACATGGAACACATCAATAACATGAGGGAGATTCGGTGGAAGCTCCAATCGGTAAGCTACCTTCCCAACATGATCCATTATTTCAAAAGGAACAATACGCCAAGGGCTCAGCTTTACCTTCTTTCCAAATCTCATTACTCTCTTCCAGAGATATATTTGTAAAAACACTTTATCACCCATTTCAAACTCTAGGCCTTTTCTTCTGTTATCGGCATAACGTTTTTGTCGACTCTAAGCAGCTCTTATGTATTGTTGAACAGATCGGACCTTTTCTTCCATCTCATCAACAAGATCAGGTGCTAATAGCTCTCATTCCCCATCTTCATCCCAGCTTGTTGGAGTTCTGCATTTCATTCCATAGAGATCTTGATAAGGTTCTATCTAAATACTGGAGTGAAAGAAATTTTTATAAGTAAAATATACCAATGGTCGGTGTTGATCCGAACCACCTTTGAAATCCATAAAGAAAGCTCTCAACATGTCTTCTAGAGTTTGAATTGTCCTCTCAGACTGAACCTCTGTCTGAGGATGATAAGAAGTGATGAAACTCAACTCTGTATCTAGAGTATGTTGAAGACTTCGCCAGAACATCGAGGTAAACCTTGGATCCCAATCATATATATTGGAAATTTGTACTCCATGCAATCTTACCACTTCATTTACATATATCCTGGCAATCTAATCAAGAGAAAAATCTTCTATAATATAAATGAAGTGTACCGAATTCATAAGACTATCATCTATAACCCAGATAGCATTATTGACTTTGGATGTTTAAGGAAGTAAAGTGACAAAGTCCATAGTGATGTTTTCCCATTTCTATTCTGGTATGGGTAATGGTTGTAACATACCCTTAGGATTTTTCTCTTAGCATTAACTTTTTGACAAACCAAGCATCAAGAGACATATTCCGCAGAATCTCTACTCATTCCATCCCACCAGAAGTACTCCTTCAGGTCCCTATACATCTTCGTTCCTCCAGGGTGAACAGATAACGAATAACTATGAGCCTCATCCAATATTTTCTTCTTTAATTCTGGTATGGGAGGAACACACACCCGATTCCTAAACCTTATTATTTCATCACAATCAATGTGGAATTCAGGAACATTTCTCACCTTCTTTTGTAACTCTACATATTCTTTCTGTTCCTCTTTAATCATCACATGTATAGATGGTAGAAATTCATTTGAGAAAGATATGATTTCCCCCTTCCATTATAATTCCAAGACCATGCCTTGTAAATCAATAAATATTGGATCGTTTTTATCCTCTACATGGATAAACTATCATGGTATTGTTGACTTAATGCATCCACCACTTCGTTTTAATTCCCAGGGTGGTAATGAATTGAGAAGTCGTAATCCTTAATCAGCTCCAACCATTTTCTTTGGCACATATTCAGCTTCTTTTGTGTGAAAATATTCTTCAAACAATTATGATCATTATAAATATCACACCTTTCACCATAAAGATAATTCCTCCAAATCATTAATGCAAATATTACTACATCTAACTCAAAATCATTAGTTGGGTAATTTTTCTCATGGATTTTCAACGGTCCTGAGGAATAAGCTATCGCCATATCATTTTTCATGAGAACACACCCCTATACCTTCTTGGATGCAGCACTGTAGATCACAAACCTTTCTCCACTACAAGGCAGTGTGAGAACAACTGCAATGGATAACCTTCTTTTTAACTCCTTGAAATTCCCTTCACACACCAATGTCTAAATGAACATAACTCTTTTTTGCATCAACCTGGTGAGTCGATTAGATAATTGTGAAAAATATTTCATAGAACATAGATAATATCTTGCCAAACCAAAAAAAATGGATCTCAGTTACTGTTATTGGTCTTGACCGTCTTTTGATAACCTCTGTTTTTGCCAGATCCACAGATATCCCCTCATTTGAGATTATGTGACCAAAAAATGAATCTGTTTGAAGCCAAAATTCACACTTGGTAAATTTGGAATAAATCTTCTCCTTTATTAGGGTCTTTAATTCAATTTTCAAGTGATCTTATTGTTCTTATTTTCTCATTGAATAGACAAGAATTTCATCTATAAATACTACCACAAACTAATCAAGATAGTATCTAAAGACTATATTCATTATATCCATGAAGATAGTAGAAGAATTAGTAAGACCAAATTCCATCACTATAAATTCATAATGTCTATACCATTTACGGAAATCCGTCTTTGGTATATCCTCCCTTTCAACCTTAATTAACGATACCATGAACAAACATCAATCTTGAAAAAGTATTGAGCTCTACATAGTTGGTCAAATAAGTCATCAATACATGGGAGAGGATATTTTTTCTTGATAGTGATCTTGTTATGTTCTCGATAATCAATGGAGAGTATCATTGATCCATCATTCTTCTTAACAAATATAATAGGTGATCCCCATGGTGATGCACTAGGGTGTATGAATCCCATATCAATATTCTATTGGATTTTCTTCTTCAATTCCTAGAACTCAATTAGGGCCATTCTATTAGGTGTCTTTGAATTGTTAATAACACCCGATATGAGTTCTATTGAAAACTCAACGTCACAATTTGGTGGAGGACCTAGAAATTCCTCTAGAAAGACATAGTCAAACTCACATACAATGGGTTTATTCTTAATCATGAGGTTATCTCCAACCATTTGATATAAATAACCTTCATTAATTTTAATCCAGACCCTTAATATGGAATAAATTTACACTGGATGGTTATATTCATCCATTCATCAATTGATGATCATTGATTGATCTGAAATATGAAATGTGACTTCCCTTCTTTGGAAATTGATATGAGTTCCATATAAGGAAAGCCAATTCTTTCCAATGATCACATAAAATTCTACTATAGGATGGATCAGAAGATTTTCAAGAAGCACTTTCCCACAAATGTCAATTATAGAATAATTATAAACTATTGATGCAACCGTTGTCCCATTAGAAGTTGTCATAGCAAACTCAACAACTAATTGTTGATTTAATTTAGTGATACCCTTAGAAAATTCTTTAGAAATAAAATAGTTGGGGGATCCAGAATCATATAAAAGATTTTAACTTTAGAGTGGTTGGTAAGTGTACCTTTCACCACTACGTTATCGTACTCCACATTGCCGATAGAAATTGCATGTGACTTTCCTTTGTCTTTGGCCATATGAGTTTTTGGACGTTGGTCATCATCAACAACACATAGATTAGGGCATTGATTCGCATAATTCCCCATTTCCTTACACTTGTAACATTGATGTGTAGGAGGTGAATTCTGTGTAGCATTTTCTTTGTTCGCATCACTAGACATATTTTTCCCATCATTGCGGCATTTAAATGCACAATGACCTTCTTTTCCACATTTAAAACATTTATTTTTCCCTTTAAGACAATCCCCTCTAGGTTTTTTCCATACATTTAGAATAATGTAAATCTATTCATTTTTTCTGTGTGGTCTTCAGATTTCCTTTTGAATTCCATTTTCCTCTTCTTATCAAACCCATATGACCGATGAGTTACACCAGTCTGCATCTCAACCTTGAGAGCACATCAGAAAATTTCCTCATAGCTATTGAAGTCCCTTATGGATAACTCCCTTCGAAGACTTGGTTTTATGCCACTAAAAATTGATCGATCTTACTCTCACATTGGATAATAATTCTGGAATAATACCTTGAAATTCTTGTAAAATTTGCTTCATAGGTACCAATAGATTCATCATCCTTTTTCTTTATATCAAGAAACTCCATCTCTATCATTGTTCGAATTATAAGAGGTAAGTACTTATTGAAAAATATGTACTTGAACTCGTCCCATTCCATGGACTCAATTTCATCTATTTTCCTCTTATTTTTGATAAGGTTCCACCATTGATCGGTTTTACCTTCAAAATGGTATACTACTAAGATGACTTTATCATGTTCGGAACATTGAATAACAAAAAATATATTTTTAGTGGTACTAATCCATTGTTCATCCACTAATGGATTAGTAGACCTGCTGAATGAGGGTGGACGCTGCCTCATGAATGATTCAACAGAATGTTGCTCTTTCCTTTTCTCGTTTAGAAGTCATGCATGATTCATATCATGAAAAAGTTTTGTGAGCATGGATACAAGATTTTTCATTCCAAATCCAATAACGTTTGGTTTCTCAGGGGGACAATCATTGCATTTCCCATCACATTCAGCATTAACATGGTTCCTTTGGGTTCCATCCATTGACTAAAATAGATAACCATTGTGTTTGAAAAACTAATCATAATAGGAAAACAACACAATCAAGAATAAAATTTCACCCTTTAGGTCCTATAATAGCTTTTTAATGGCCATTTCTAAAATAATAATATTGTGTTCTATGCATAGACATATCCATAGGGTTCTTACTAAGGATTTTACATCATAATTTCCAAAGGATGACTATACCGTTCCTCTGATAGCAACTATGACGACCCATACTTTACATACATTGTTATTACTTCAGAATTGATTCATACATAATACAACATATAACAAAACCATTATAGGACCGTATAGGTATAGTGTCTTTAGAAACTAGGAAACATAAACAACTGGTTCATAAAGAATCTACATTGTCTCCCGTTTATTTCACCATATCTAGAGTACCTTTTGAAATATCCTATATAATACAGTTCTTCCTGACCTAGGGAAAAGAAAACATACAAAATGGGGAGCACAAATTCTCGGTAAGGGTAAACTAAAGAGATATCAATCATATCATATTCATAAGAACATAACAATTTTAAAATCTTATCATACAAAAGAGATCATAATATCATGACATGGGATAAATCATAGTACAGAAATGTAATCCCAATAATCATAACATAAAACATGAAACTTTTTGGCATACACACATAATCATATAAAATAATTTCATATTTGTCAAGACTCATTTCTAATACTATCATAGCAGACAAAGTCCATTTCTGAACCGAGTTCACTCCTCAGTCTAGTACTGAATCACTGAACGGGGTTAACATTCCATTCCAACCATTTATATCTCTTGAGATATAAATATTTACCCAATGCATTGGATGTAGATATAGGTCCCACATATCTCATAATTATACCTTTCTTATGTGTGCTATAAAATCATAAATCATACATCATAACATAACCCATGTAATAAAAAGGGGATTCTTAAACATCATTTCATCATAACATAATCCTTATAAGATAAAAGGACTTCATGAAAATAATTCCATCATAACATAATCAAATTAATGTAATAATAGGGATAGAAATAGAACCCTATATTATATTATATGGAAAATAATTTTGATAAAACACTTGAACTCCATTCTTGAGGAAAATATCCTCTTCACTTCAAAAACATTATTCCATTCTTAACATGTCATAAAATTAAAAACTAAAATAAGTTAAATAAAAATAACCATGAAAAATTTTAAAGGAAGATTCATGTAAATAATTTTCTTTGAAATTATAAAAATCCATTCATTCCGTATAAGTTAAAAAAATCACTCTCCTCATAATTTGGATGAAAACGTCAAAAAGTATCTCGTACTGAAAACGACAAAATATTCCTTTCATAAAATTTACTAAAAATTCATCAACAGGTAAAATTGGATTTAAACAATTGTAGTATGATATAAAAAATATTACATATTGTGGAAACATGGATGTGGATGATAAATATGTCCTAGTAAATCTTGAAGTATGAACAATCTCAGATAAAAATGAGATTGTGAGATTTTCACTTACCTTAGGTCCTTTAAGCTTTGTACGTATCTGAACCTCCTGTATAATGATTTATATAATATCATTGACTTATTAAAGAATCATAGTAATTATTATGATATCTTATATGTTCATATTCTTATATTCTTATTAATAATATTTCATAGCTACTTGTTATTTGGGTGTTCATTGCTTTATGTTCTTATGAGTGTTTTGTCGAATAAATTCTTACTAAACTTTTTAGATTATAGATATATCATTTAAAAATGGTATTAGTATAATATATATCAGATATATTCATTAAATTCATTTATATAACCATTATTCAGTGAAGATCATGTATAATGAGTCGCGTCACATCGTGTAGATGGTAGGTTGTATGTATGCACGAGCGATGATATCATTCCCCTAATTGTATGAATTGAATTGGAGTTGATGATATAATATTTAAGAATCAGTATCATGTTATAATAATCCTATATAGTTATTTTTTACACCATTATACCAATCCAAGTAAGGTGGTGGTGGAAAAGAGATTACACCACGACGTGGAGACGGTATTTCATACGTACGTACGCGCGATGATTTCATTTTCTGTAGAAAGTATAGATGGTGAAATACGGTTGATACATAATTATAATAACATTTTAGTATATGAGCGATTCTTATGTTATTAATTTATAATGAAACAAATAATTAAGAGGAAGTAGAAGAAGAAAGAAACTTGAAATAATCGGTATAAGAGATTACCTCTTCCTTGACGTGTCTCTTTTAAACTTCATCTTAAGGCACTAGAGATTGTCTATTGAAAAGACCGGAACCACTAGGATATAACTAGAGATGTTTAGAAGAGAAATTTTTCAGGGTTGGCTGAGATTGAAGGCTCAAAATTGTGTTACGTGGAGTGGGAGTAGGTTCTCTTTTATAAGTGAGGAGAGGGACACCTTTGGAATCCAAAAAATATTAATTTATAATATATTTATATTCACTTTATAATGGATACAATGTGACTTCTTTCAAGGCTAGGGTGGCGATGGGTCTCAATCCTCTCAAAATATAGGTTTTTGACATGTTTAGGTTACCATTTTAGCCTTATCATTTAGATTTAACTCTAAGTTATATAATTTAACTTTTACCGTGTCTTCTTGTATTATTACACTATATGTTTAATAAACATACTATAAACTGCCAATAGAACCCCAATTGGTTAATTAATGTCATATATATTGTTATATAATTCTTGTGGAATAACCTTAGATTTTTAGGAATAGAATATCAATTAATAATTTAATATTTGTTTTAAAAACTCTTTTAGTACAATTTTGACACTATTTGGTATCTTGTTTTTTATAAATTCATAACAGCATTATTACTTCGAAAAAAATTAATATAACCAACTATAATATTTTATATTAACCGAGAAATTTAATGTAAGTTATAAAAAGTCTCAAATGACATTTATTTGGTAATTTATAATATCAATTATATTAATATTTCATTAATAAGGTAATTATTGCATCATCATTGTGTCATATATAAATTAAATTATTGAATGTCTAAAAATTATAAATAAAATACCATTATGTAGTAAATAGTTTTATCTTTATAATGAATATTTATAGTCTAATTTCTCTTATGTATAACCCTATATTGAAAATGTTTTACTTATTAATATTTGATTTTAACTCTTTTAACTTTTCTTGAACTAAAAAATAATAAATGTCATAATCTAATCCAAGTGGACCTAAAATGGTAATATTTTATTCCTAACTTTTTTTGGTTGAATTACACTTATCCAATAGAATTGGGACATGTGTTATTGTAATAATGATAACATTTTTACCCTTAATTACGATATTTACTTTTAACTGTGGTAAATAAAAGTAAAAAGTTACTATTCACCAAAAAATATTTTTATCTTATTGAACCAAATTTTACTTACTGATTTCAACCGTGTCTCTCAGATTTTTGAAATTCCACTCACATAAGCGGTAGAATTGTGTTTTATAATAATTTGTAATGTCTCCTTGGAGGTGGGTAAAAGACGGACAAAAGATTAGTAAAATTTTTATTTATCTAAAATTATTCTAAAATGCCTCCAATTAATTACATTGAATTTATATATGTATTATGTATCTATTTTGACCTTAAATAAATATAAATAAAATAAATGATTATTTAAATAAAAAGTCGGTTTCAATCGATAACTCTGTGTTTTCACTATTCATAAAAAATTGAATGTTTTCAGAAAAATATAAAAAATTAACCCTAGGCTAATTTCGATATTCTGAATCCATAAATAAAGTCCCTTTGGAAAGATAAAATTTATAAAATATTAAAGAAAATATATTACTATTCATAACGACCAGTTTATAAAATATTTTGATGACATAACGTTGTTTAGAGAAACTCGGTATTACGTACAACTCAAGCTATCGAGGAAGGTTGATCTTACGTGTAACGCATGCCATGATAGTGTTGTGTGTAGTGAAATATTCCTTTGGTGTTTCTTATAACATAATACATAAAAACAAAATATTTCTCATAAAATTTCAGGGTGTTACATTTACCTTAATGATCATGTACATATAATCAGGACTTATATTTATCTATTCCACGTCTCTTATTCATGGAATAAATTAGGATATTTAATGAATTTGTATTGAATAATCTATGTGGCACACTTATTCATGAAAAGAGATGATTAAAAAGGTCGTGTCCTGATATCTCTCCAATGTATTGGGAAAATATTAGTATCATGATACATCAAGTGCAATGATAGTTTATTAATTATAATTAATGTGCGATGCGGGCTTACTTACGATTATTCTAGTTCAATGAGGGTTTACTCATGATCCATGTGAAATGAACTGTGGCTCACGCTAATAACATGTAAAATATTGTTTCCACACATACATGTAATGATAATCATGATATATAATGACTTTAATTTCATGTTTATCTTATGATCCATTGATATGCCTATTAACTAACATGTTTTGTAATATTCATGTTATTTCTTGTTTACTCCCTTACTGAGATTTATTCCTCACCCCATTCTTATGTGTGTCCACAGGTTATCCCGTGAAATTATAGTTACGAAAGAATGTAGTGGTCATAAAAAAGAATTATTCAATAAAGATGTTGTATTCTATGTTATAAGTTTTTATATAATGTTCATAATTTCTCAAGACAACAGACCTCTCGTTCCCCATAGTTGTATAAATTGCAAGTTAATGTAATAAATATTTTTTAAGTGTGAAATAATGTGCAGGGTTGTTATACAGATTTATCTCTCTTTTTTACCTGTATGATTTTTTCTCCAATTCAATGGTTAAAAGGAATATTTCCCACAAATAAATATATATATAAGGGTTCATTGTTATGGGTGTTTATTATGTTGTACTATTATACAATATTTTTTCATTTAGACTTTGGATTTTGTCCTTACAGTTGGGTTTAATAGTCTTCCATAAAATACAATTGATATTTCTATTGGAGTCTTCACTCTTATCCATTTGACTAATGATGAAATGGTGTTGATGATTATGGACATACCGGAAATTTTTCCAGAAATACCTCCTTTTTCCTTTCATTTAATTTAGTTCTATAGGCTCTATTGATTTACCATAGTACTCCAAACCAACAAAATATGTGATCTCATGGAAAAACAAAACCAATTGTAGAATCATCAGTCATTGTGTCTTTTACATTCACCGATTTGGAATCATAATCTATAGATAAAATAATATATAATATAATAAATGGCATTGGGAATGTCCCCATTAATTATATTCCCATATATCAAAATTTTCTATAAAATTACTTTGATTTTGATGAATTTCATATCATTTTGAGATTTAATAAAAAAAACAAGAGATTTTCAAATTTTAAAATATACAAATGAATATTTATGTAATTTTTACAATAAAATCCCTATTAGATAACATTAATGTTTAACTTTTATTTTAAAAGTCACCTATAGAGGGTAATGTATGGTAGAATTCAAAAACTAATTCAATTTCCCTTCATAGAAAAAATATTCTTTTGATTTTACAATTATAAATTGTCTAATTGTATTGTTCTCCCAAAATATAAAATCTCATTTCATATTTGACATTGTATTCCTTATTACACTTTTGATGAGGTGAAACCTATAATAGGACTAAATATTCATCAATTTGTTTATACCATAATATATCTTTTTCAAATATGTAATGTTTTCCACTTGACAGTTTATCATTGAGTTTGTTTTTATTTGGATTTTCTCCTTCATAGTTGAGGGGTAGTCGACAAAGATGATTAGAAACATTATTCTATATTTCATTTTTATCCTTGATCTCTAGGTGGAACTATTGTAAGAGAATAATCCATCTTAATAGTCATGGATAATCATTATCATTATTTTCTAGATACTTGGGAGATGAAGGATATGAGAAAACAAAAAATTTAGGTCAAAGTTGATTAGATATGAATTTTTAATAGAAAAATATGGACAAAGTTATCTCATTTTAGGTATTCATGTTGTTGATATTAGTGTAATCCAATGGATTCAATTTTTAGGAAAAGAATTTAGAATTTCTAAAAAAAATATAGGGTGTAGCTCCCATAACTTGATGGGATGCATCTCATAGCATCTCAAAATGATTTCCTAGTTGAGTATCTGCATTTTTGGCATTACGGTCAACCATTGCTTCAATTCATCAAATGTATTATTTTATTAAACATCAATTTTAATCACATATTCAATGACCATTATCCCTTAAAATCATACTAACATATTATTGAAATATTTTATAAACTATTAGTAAAACTTTCATGGCCTAAAAATGACATAACATTCTTGAGGTAAGTGGGATATGGAAATTAGTTGATTACCTAAAAATTTTTATTAACCTTGTAAATTATTTTTTTGAGGTTATATGACGGAACTCAATTCCTTTTCCAACCATTAAATGGTTATTTTAAAACATAAAAATGATTTTTTTTAATTACTTTTTTCAAATCCATTCCAAATTTTTTAATAAGTGATCTAATTAATTACCAAATACTATGATATCATAGATAAATAAATCCATGAAATCCTAAATATGATATGATAAAATAATCAATATTAAATGTTTAAATGTACCCACCATATGTCATTGTCTGAAGTAATCATTCTCTACATGAATTTCCAATGGGGTAGGTGATGGAAATCTTATCTTGGTCTTCTGGTGTGAGTGGTACCTTGAAGTATCATGGGAACCCTTAAAAAAATAAAAGTAAGTCCCCGTAAATAGCCTCTACAACATCAGATATATGAAATATATATAAAAGTATAATTTTTAGTTTACATTATTTAACATATATTTAATTTCTACATACATACAATTTTTTTTCATTGTCAAGGGTATCAGCTCATGTTTTCATTATTCAAAGTGGTCAAACAAGTTTTTTAGGACCACATGAATAGGGTGTAACAATTGAGAATAATGTATTGGGTAAATTGTTTCACCTAATAGATGTTTCTCTATATCATTTTTAATGACCTACAGGATTATGGTATTAAGTATTCTCTATGGTTTTTGAAATGGAATAGATTCAATTTATAAAAATATTCTATGATAGTAGAACTTGGTATTTCCAGATATATTGCCTAAACTCTATCCTATTGTTTTGAAATTACTTTTTTTAAGATTAATGATAATTGTTTCATATAAATGGGATAGATGATTCTAAATGATTACTGGTAAATTATATACTTTCAGAAGAAGAAAAATTCACAGAATAATATTAAATCATTTTGGTACCTTCATCATGGGAGATTTCATAATAACAATGAATACAGAAAGAATGATTCATCACATCAAGAATTATAAAGTGTATTTTATAATATCCTTGTTCTTTTATGGGGTTTCCTTAATGAATGTGGATGATGTAATTTGGTAACATTATTAAAGTACACTCTAGGATGATGAAAGAGTGGCTTGATGCTCTATTTCCTTCCATGATAAGGAAGTAAAAGGACACTCAAAAGGTCATTTCTCCCTCTCCAATGTGTATGTATTTTATATATCTAGATATGATGTTAGTGGAACTATTTTCAGAATGTACAACCACTCATGTTTTTTTCAGTTCCCTGATCTTAAGGGATAAATAAATCAGGTTATCTGTGAATCATATTGATGAAACAAGACAAAAAAATGTACGTATTGGACTCCTCATGTATTAATCATGTTTTAATGATCCCAAATATCATTAATGATCACAAATCTCATTAAGGATCACAAATATCATGCAACCAAGTTAAATCCTAAAAATAATATCCAAATCATGTGTATTTATGTTTCAAGTTCTCTCATTCTCAATAAAGGTTATGCTCACTCAATTTCATGAATTTTACTGTTTATGACTGAATTAATTTGTTTGCCTAAGTACAAGACACCATGAAGCCAGACACCTTGAATCCTGACATAGCAAGCCTGACACCGTGAAGCCTGAGATAGTAATTAAGACACCATGAAGCTAGAAACCATAAGCAAGGCACCATGATGCAAGACACCGTGAAGCAAGGCACCATGAAAAACACACCGTGACACTCAGACACCATGACACTCAGACACCTTGAACAAGACACCGTGACACTCAGACATCGTGAAACTCAAACACCGTGAACAAGACACCGTGACACTCAGACACCGTGAACAAGACCCTATGTCACTCAGACACCATGACACTCAAACACCATGAAGGAGACACTGTTTTCAAAACATACAATGACACTGTTTCTTAAACTATTTTGTCATCTATCAATTTAATTTTTAACAGTCATATTTGTTGCCTTTAATGCACTTACATAATTATTATTTCATTGTATACATAGTATGATGTATGAGGTATGGAACACATGGAACCTGTTGGCTAAAACTCATGCATTAGAAGATAATTATTGAAGAGTTCCCAACAACAATATAGCATGATACTGAATATAAAAAAAGCCTGTGAGCATGACCTTGAAGAACACATTGCAAGATTTTCAAAGAAATCATTGTCACTTTCATGCAATACGACTCTTCTGAAGAACATACGAAGTACACTGGAATCTAGAGAACATCATCACAGTATCAACACTCGTGAAGAACAGAAGCTGAATCATGACACTCTATTTTTAAAGACAAACACCAGAGAAGGAATCGGAAGAATTTCTATTTAATCAATGGAGTGCAGAGCTGCACTTCAAATCACTAAAGAAATCTAAACCCATATCTACTATCTCTTATTGATTATTTTATATACATCTTGAGTAGCGTGTGTACTCTTTATATTCCGCACACACACAGACTCTTATTCTATACTGAAGGATTTCTAAATCCTTACACCAATGTATTTATACTTTTGTTTACCCACGAAAACCATGGAAGAGGTACCTGTGTGGCCTGGTTATTATTTTTGTTTACTTACGAAAACTGTGGAAGAGGTCCCTGTGTGACCTGGACAGTCTGTGTACTATTTTTAACCCTGATCTAGGGTGTGGATAAATGTTTATTTATATGAATTTCTAGGTGGAAGGTGATTTCCAAGTGGAGTGGATTAGTTCTCGGCATGAGACTGAACCACTTGTTTCATATCTAATGTGTTGTTTAATTTTAGTCTTCTCTATTTTACTACATTATTTCATAATCCAAAAAAATACTAATTTCACTTTTATAGTTAGTCCTGGAAAGAAGTTATAACTGATTTGTCTTAGTAGGATAACTTCAAAAGTAATATTAGTAATATAAATTAAGATTACTGAGAAATAATCAATCTTTTAAGATGTTGTTTCAAAAGTAAAACCCTTATAACAGTATAACCTTGATTAACTAGGATGTATCTATTTTTGTGGAAAACATTTCATTTAAAATAATATTCTTTTTAAGGGAAATTTTTATAGTTAATAAATTCACCCCACCCCTCTTGAATAAACTAATCCGACCATCATTTTGTATTAGAGGTCTCTTTATTAGGACTCTGGGTAATCTTACACAATTGTGATTGTAGTCGTAAATTAAAGATCTATAAATTTATGTTAATTATAAATTTCTAGATCATTTAAAGTAATTTTTTAAAATGGACAATAGATTGGAAGGTGTTGCATCCAAGAGACCGCCATTCTTTAATGTAACCAACTATGCTCAATGGAAAATTAAAAGTAAAATTCATCTAGAGAGTACGAGCTTTGAAATTTGGTCATCCATTATAGAAGAATACAAACTTCCTGTGACTGATAGAATTACATGGGATTAACATAAAAAACTTCCTTACAATAACAATTGCAAATTCATGAATGCTTTGTACTGTTCCATAGGGGATGAAGAATTTAATAGGATTTATGGTTGTAAAACTGACCATGAAATTTGGGATACCTTGTCTGTCTCCCATGAAGGAACATCTAGTGTAAAGGAAATGAGACTTAATAATTTTACTATAAAATAGTATAATTTTAAAATGAAACGTGATGATATTATTTCTGACATGTATCTCAGGTTCAATGAGATTGTCAATACAATGATTTCTCTTGGAAGAGAAGTCACTGCTAAATAATAGATCATGAGAATCCTTAGATGTCTACCTAACATATGGATGGGACCCTATGTCTCTGTAACGACACGGAAATTTCACGGAAATTTTTTTTCTTAATTTCTTTGTAATTTTACGAGTCCGCAGTTTCTTATGGCACCTGATTCTGAGGACCGGTGTGCCCGGATTCAATTTTTGAAGTTTATCTCGGGTATGTTAAGTGAACGAATGAGTGGGTTTTTCTATATTTTTAACCGATGCTCGGAATTGAAATCTAAGGGCGCCGATGAAACCGTAGAGCTGATAATTGCTTATGGGGACCTTTTCTATAGTTGCATTTTGAGCGGGTTGAGGTTTAATTTTTGGGGTTTAGTTGAATTAAATAAAATTTGTCGTTCACAAATTTTATTCATGGAAGGTGGTTAATTTCAACAAAGGGGGAGTTAGATGTTGGGCCCACACCCACGTAACCTCCCATGGGCGAGTTTAGTGTAGTAGAGCCCACACGAGACCCTAACTCCTCACCTCCCCCATAACCCCCTTGACCTCCCCATAACTCACCTCCATTGTTTTAATGCATGGAGACTCCACACCTTTATTGTGGAGGAGCCTCTCCACATCCCATGATTAATGAGGCCGACTAGGATAATTAATAACCTTATTAATTTTTTTCGTCTCACCACTTCAATCTTTTTGAATTGATTGGAGATCTTTTAAAAGAGGGAAGCTTTATGAGATTTTGCGGGGTTGGATAATACTTTGGGAGGATCTAAGTAGAGTTCCCTTCATCCACGAAGAAACCACTTCCTCCCTAGACAATTAATGTTTTTCCATCCTCTTCTTCTTTCGCAACAAGAGAGGAGACGTCACTTCCTTGGGTGCACACCGACGACGACGGAAGCGACGAATGCCAGCGACCATCGTCATCTTCATCTCGTCCCTTGGGATGACGTCGACGAGCCGGCGTCGACCCTATTGTGATATCGTCAACAAATGACGAACGACACGAGGTAGGGGATTAATTTTTGAATGTTAATAAACACATGTTTATTTCATTCTACAACAAAGAATGCGGATCAACTCATTTTCAAGTTGATCTGAGAATGTTTTAATTCCGGGTTGGGAATTTTGGTATGCTTCAATTTAGTTAAGATATCGTGGAATGATTTGATTCAATTTTAATTAAATAAAATGGATTGTTTGTTCTTTATAAAATCCTGTTTAAATCTTGCCATTTGATAATGCCTAACGCGGAGGGTGCGGGCCAAACAAACAAGGTCCGACAACCCTCCGCAAATTGTTGTTGGTGCGCAGATTGATGGTGATGATGGAACGGGACCACAACAGTGATTCGAGGACTTCGCAAAAATGTACGGGACCCGAGATGAACACTGTCGTGGAAGGTATTGAAAATGGACCACCGGAGCAACTCTGGTGGCCTGCAGACATCACCGACGGCGCCCCGGTGCACCGCCGGGAGGAACCACCGCAACATCAACCGCGGTGGCAGGCGGCTGGATCCCATGGCCGTGCGGGATCTGGGGGAGCAGGACGCGATGCTCGCAGCATCCGCGGAGCACAAAGGCCGCGGGGGACCGCGTCCACCACTCGGCTCGCTTGCCGAGCCGGTGTGCCACCCGGCCGAGCCGGGCTGGGTTTTACGAACCGGGCCAGGCCGCGCCCACCCGGGTCGAGCCGCGCCCAGCCGGGTCAGGCCGCACCCTACACGGTCTACCCAGAACCAGGTCGGGTCGACCCGGTTCGGGCGGTTCCAGGGGGGTTTGGCCGGGTCGGACCGGGCCCAAACCCCCCCCCCCCCCCCACATTTTCGGATCACTTCCGATCTTTTTTCCCATATCTTGGGATACGGACCTCCGATCAACGCACTGTCAGTTGTGTAGTGATCCTTGGATCAAGACTGTCGTTTGTTATATTACACTCAAGGTTTCGGAGAACATTGGGTATGGCAGGGTTGGTTCGAACACGAAACCAACCGGGCCCTCATAGCAGAATCACCTATAACATGAGCTCCAGACGTCTGATTGATGTTTCATCAACTTTGTTTGATTACTCTTAGTGACACAGACCTTTTGGCTTAGTCTAATCGAGGTTTCGATGTAGTTGGAGTTTGGACGGGTTGGATTGTACCCAAAATCCAATTGGGCCCCTGGAACAGTTAAGCCGATAACATTCAGACCGGATGCCCATTTGTTGAACCATCAGCGGTGTGGGTGATCACAATGAGAATCGGTCCCTTTGAGTATACCCTGTGAGAGTTCTGCGTATAGTTGAGAAACAGTTTGGTTGGTTCGTATACGAAACCAACCGGCCCCCTGGGACAAAAACACTAATAACTCGATGACCGGGCATCCTATTAAGGCGCCTTCTGTTGCGTTGAGACCACTATGACAAGGCTGTCCTTTTAGATACTTCTTAATGGGACATTTTGATACTTGGAGTATCGACCATTAGATCGTGGAGCGGCCCCACCCTAAGACGAGCGTACGAAGTACGGAGACCGTGTAGCCGGCTGAGACCTGACGACTTCTTGACCGACTCAACTTGGAGTGAGTCGACTAGCCCAGTAGACGGAGCATTACTGTGCTTGGGTCTACACCCATGGTGGATGGAGCACTACTGTGTTTGGGTGCAGACCTGCGGTACTCAACAGAAGGAGTGCCTCTACAGGCTATTAGGGGGGTGCACTACTGTGTTTGGGGTGCAGACCCCGGTGGGAAGCACTAATGTGTTTCGATGGCTGAACCACGGTACTCGAAAGGAGGAGTACCTCAGCAACATTAGGTTAGTGATCAGAACTCGGAGTCATGACCATATCACTATACTCGTCAGAGACGGAGCTCCTCAACAGTTACGGTTTCGATAATGAAAATTGTAGTTTGAGATGAGTCTATGACCTTTTTGTTTACCTCATTATTGAGATGGGTCACATGTTAACATAGGTATACGTATGGGCATATACCTAGGTAGTGTTTATCCGTTGATTTCATAACCTTTGTGTTTCCTCATGATTGAGTTGGGTTACGTGATAACTTAGGTATAAGTATGAGCTTATACCTTAGTAAGGGTTATCTATTGAGATACTTCTTTGTGGTTATCCTTGTTGGATTTAGTGAGACCTGGAGGGATTTGGGGTCCCTAATGAGTATCGTATACTCACCCCTGTAGGGCTATGCCCACACCTCATTGTGTTGGTTGCAGATGACAGGCAGTACAGACAGAGGCCGAGTGTTCGAGGACTGGACGGTACCTGGTGGTGGACCTCACGACGAGTCAGTATCTAGAGGTGGACTTCACAACGAGATGATACTTGGAGGAGGTAGGTGGGAAAGAGCATTGTGGATGCTATCTGTAATTACCCTTCAGGTAGGATCCGTGGTGGACGATCTAGGATCTACACTATCTAGACCTACTCTTCAGGTAGGATCCGAGGTGGACGACCCAAGAGCTACTTCTATTCTTCCAGCTGTTTGTATTTTCTGTTGTACTTTTGTTTAGTTGTAGTTGTACTTTTCAGTTGGGTTTATATCCTAGACCATTTACTTTTCATCAATTTCTTTTGTACTTAGTGTATTACTTCTGCTTGTACTCTGTGGAGTTTTGTTTAATTTTATAAAGGAAATGTCTTCTTAGTTTTCAGGATTTACACCTTTGGTGCTAGTCGCCACCCCCTGGCCTATGGAAGGCGGGATAGGGGTAGTCACGGCATGGGCCCCGAAGACGGGTCATGAAAAATTGGTATCAGAGGAGTCGGTTCTACCGGAAAACTTATAACTCTGATATTTCTTTTCTATGAAGCAATAATGTTAAGAGTACCGAGTGTGGTATTTAGTTCAGGGAGTCCAGTGATGGTGCGAGCAGCCGACTTATCCATACACCAGGACCATGAATACTAATTTCCAATTCAGTGCACGAAAACACTAATTGAGTGTGTGTTATCAAAGGTTTTCCCCTTAAAACAGCTCAAACCATGTCATCTCACCTGGGATAATCGATTTTCCATGTCACATATGTTTCTTTCAGGATGCCTTTCAAAATAAGTTCAGCTAGAGCCCCAAGATATGTACGTACTGAGAGCCTGCCGAGTGATGAGGCTTCGGTACATGGCCCTCCTACAGTTGAGGCACTAGCGGAGGCACCAGCGATACTACCATACATTGGGCCACAAATTCCATCATCCCCAGCAGCAGGCGATGCACGCCGCATGAGCGCGGTGCACGAGTTCTAGCGCTAGAGGCCACCCTGGTTTCAGGGAGAGACGGACCCACAGGCAACTGAGGATTTGCTGGAGGTTGTGGTGGGAGTTTTCAGGATAGTAGGTACACCAGCAGACTTCATTGTGATCTTTCATGCTAGCCTCTTTCAGGCAGCATCAAGTAGGTGGTGGAGCCAGATGATCATGTTTTTTGATGAGATGACATTCACTTGGGGAGACTTCGATACCTTCTTCAGGGTGGATTTCATACTAGTGTCTCTACACCCCGAGCGTGTTCAGGAGCTGTAGCCTTTTCCGCGTGATTTTCGATCAGTATCTGAGTCGTCTATAGGCAGTAGACAGATGATGCATGTTTCCAAGAGGACCAGACCAACAGATGGGCGGTCTCAGGTTATAGGATCAGTAGTGCGGGGCACCCGGGGTGGATCCAGAGCCCAGAGTGCCAGAAACAGAAAGTGTTTCTCCTGTGGAAGGAAGGGTCACATGGTACGTGACTGTCCGAATCCCTTCATAGTTGATCCATATGCATTGGAGGAGCCACCGAGACGGAAGCAGTGGCGGTTTCTTGAGCAACAGCCAAGCAGTGGACAAGGTAGTAGATCTCCGGATGCAGGTGGACAGGAGCGGAACTAGTGGATACTTTTTTTCCCCTTTTACTTCTAGTTCCATGTTGCTGTTGTATTTCTGTCTTTGTACTTCGAGCTGCAGTAATATAAGACACTTTTCTTTGTGATGTTTTCTTTCTTGTCCATTTGTTTGGTTGATACTGAGAGGTCCCAGTTAAATCTATTTACATGACCCTCACATTCTAGATTTCTACTAGAGGATACCCAGTGACCTCACACTAATGCCAATAGTGTGACTCGACCCATGGAGGCGAGAGTGACGGATGGATCTCTTGGTAGTAACGTCGAGGCCTTACGAGGTCGTCCATGGCATTAATGCATCATTCATGTCAGGATTTACTGTATTAGGTAATGGTAATGGTCCATCTAGGGGATGAGACCACGTATCTCCCCTCGGCAAAGGAGAAATCATAGAATCTCTTACAGATCGTAGGGGGAGAAGGTGCAGATCATCCAGGAGCGGATGAATACTGCACAGTGCAGAAAGAAACAAGAAACTAGTGCTAGTCTCAGAGACTTGGGTGTGTAAAATGTTTCAAGAAGAAGAAATGATCAGGAAATATGAGTCTACGGAGCATCAGACATGGAGGCATAGCTAAGAGTAGCTGCATGCTGTCAAGGAGTGTGACCCAATGGCTCTAAGATTGATTCGATTGACAGTCTGTGTCCACTAATAGCTTCCATAGAAATAGACGTTGATACGAATCATTCCATCCTTCCATGAATCTTTACCCATACCTAGAGTTTCTTGTAAGCCATATACTTGACCCTCACGTTTGGAGATACCTCTGGGAGGAGACTCGATAATCACACCTACGCCGATAGTGTGATCTGACCCTTGAGGAGAGAGTTTCGGTTGTAATCTCTTGGTGGCAGTGTCGATGCCTTAAGCAGTTGGTCTGAGTATGGATTGGATCCACATTTCATGTAGATATTGACAGTATTAGTCAAAAAGGTTGTGGTATATCTACAATGTTGGGATGGGTTTTCCGTGGTCAGCGAAAAGGAAACCCTAGGAAGCACTGGATAATACCTACACAGGAGGTTGGGTTCGATCACACTTGAGTGGGTCAACCTTACCCTCATGGAAGTTTGAGTTTTGAGTTTGTGTTCTAATCCAGAAATGGTGGCCTCTAGAGTTCGAGTATGGCGACCACGTCCTCATACAGGTCTCACCTCGATGAGGTTTACGGAGATGTGGCCAAGGTGGAAAGTTATCTCCGAGGTTCAACGGACCATTCTATGTCCTCAGTATAGTAGGTGTGGTGGTTTACTGCTTGACCATTCCACCTCAATTGCACCAGGTGTATGATATCATCCACATACCTCAACTGAAGAGATACATGCATGATCCTTCTCACATCATCATCCTCATGGAGTTGGACGTCGATGATGGGGCGTCATGAAAGGAGGTTCCATTGGAGATCAAGGATCGACATTAGGGGTTCCAACGTCTACGGTCGATTCCTCGGGTGTGCTTTCACTGGTAGCTCAAGAACCTCCAGGAGAGCACATGGGACGGATGGCTCAGAAGCGTGCTCAGTACCACTTTTTTTTTCCTTAGTGCGTGTTGAAGATTTATGTGGACGTAAATACCTGAGGAGGGAGTAATGTAATGACTCGTAAATTTGAAGGAAATTTTTTTTCTTAATTTCTTCATAATTTTACGAGTCCATAGTTTCTGACGGCACCTGATTCTGAGGCCCGGTGTTCCTGGAATCAATTTCTGAATTTTAGCTCGGGTACGTTCAGCGAACAAACGAGCTGGTTTTTCAATCTTTTTAAACAGTGCTCGGAATTGAAATATTAGGGCACTGATGAAACCACAACACTGGTAATTTCTTAAGGGGACCTTAATGTAGTTTCATTTTGAGCGGGTTGAGGTTTAATTTTTGGGGTTTAGTTGAATTAAATAAAATTTGTCATGAATAAATTTTATTCATGGAAGGTGGTTATTTTCAATAAAGGTGGAGTTAGATGTGGGGCCTACACCCACCTAACCTCCCATGGAAGAGTTTAGTGTGGTAGGCCCCACACGAAACCCTAACTCCTCACCTCCCCCATATCCCCCTTTACCTCCTCATAACTCACCCCCCCTTATTTTAATGCATGGCAACTCCACACATTTATTGATGTGGAGCCTCTCCACATCCCAAGATTCATGAGACCGACTCGGATAATTAATAACCTTATTAATTTATTTTTCTCACCTATTTACTACTTTTGTATTGAATGGATATCTTTTAAAAGAAGGAAGCTTTATGAGATTTTTGGGGGTTGGATAATACATTGGGAGCATCTGAGGAGAGTTCCCTTCATCCACTAAGAAACGACTTCCTCCCTCGACGAAGAACGGTTCTCCATCTTCTTTTTCCTTCGCAACAAGAGAGGAGAAGTCACTTCCTCGGGTTGACACTGACGATGACGGATGCGACGAACGCCAGTGACCATCATCATCATCATCTCCTCCCTTAGGACAACATTGATGAGCCGACGTCCACCCTCTGGCGATATCCTTAACAAACAACGAACGACATGAGGCAGGGGATAAAGTTGTGAATGTTAATAAACCCATGTTTATTTCCTTCTAAAACAAAGAATGTGGATCAACTAATTTTAAAGTTTATCCATGAATGTTTTAATTGCAGGTTGGGAATTTTGGTATGCTTCAATTTATTTAGGAGATCATGGAATGATTTGATTCAATTTTAATTAAATAAAATTGATTTATTGTTGTTTATAAAATCCTGTTTAAATCTTTCTATTTGATAACGCCTAACGCGGAGGGTGTGGGCCAAACAATCAGGTCCGACAACCCTCTGCAGATTGTTGTTGGTGCGCGGATTGACGACGATGATGGAACGAGACCACAGCAGTGATTTGAGGACTTCACAGTAATGTACGGGACACGAGATGAACACTGGTGAAAACGAAATTGGAAATAGACCACCGGAGCAACTCTGGTGGCCTGCAGATATCACCGGCGGTGCGGGTTGACGGCGGCCGGAGGTGGCGGCCACAACTGGCCGCCCGCCCGGAGGCGGCGGCGCCCCGGCGTGCCGCCAAGAGGAACTGCCGCGGCTGAAGCTGCGGTGGTAGGCGACTGGATCCCACAGCCGCGCGGGATCTGGGGGAGCAGGACGCGGCACTCGCCGCATCCGCGGAGCATAAAGGCCATGGGGGATAGCTTCCCCCGCTCAGCTCGCTGGCCGAGCCAGCGTGCCACCCAGCTGGGCCGGGCCGGGCCGCGCCCAGCCGGGTCGGACGGCGCCTTACCGGGTCGGACCTGGGTCGGGTTGACCCGTTTCGGGCCGACGCAGGGGGGTTGGGCCGGGTCGGACCGGGCCCAGACCCCCCATTTTCGGATCACTTCCGGTCTTTTGCCAATATCATGAGCTAAGGATCTCCAATCGATGCACCTCCAGTTGCGTAGCGATACTTGGATCAAGACGGTTGTTTCTTTATATTACACTAAAGGTTTTAGAAAACTTTGGGAACGACCGGGTTGGTTCGAACACCAAACCAACCAGACCCTCGGAGCGGAAACGCCTATAACATGAGCTCTGGATGTCCGATTGACGTGCTGTCGACTTTGTTGGATTTCTATTCGGGAAACGGAACTTTTGGCTTACTCTGCTCGAGGTTTGGACATAGTTGGAGTATGACCGTGTTATATTGTACCTGAAATCCAACCGGGCCCCTAGAACGGTTAAGCCGATAACTTTCAGACCGGACGTCCATTTGACCAACCGTCAGTGATGTTGGTGATCACGTTGAGAATCGGTCCCTTTGAGTATACCCTTTGAGAGTTCAGGGTACAGATGAGATACAGTCGGGTTGGTTTGTACACGAAACCAACCGGGCCCCTAGGACGAAAAAGCTAATAACTCACAAACCGTGCATCTGATTGACACTCCGTCTGTTTTGTTGAGACCCCTCTAACGAGGCAGTCCTTTGAGATACTTCTTAATGGTACTTTGTGATACTTGGTGTATTGACCTGTAGCTCGTGGAGTGGACCCTCCCGGAGACGAGCGTACGAATTACGGAGACCGTGTAGCCGGCTGAGACCTGACGACTGCTTGATCGACTCAACATGGAGTGAGTCGACTAGCCCAGTGGACGGAGCACTACTGTGTTTGGGTGCAGACCCATAGCGGATGGAGCACTACTGTGTTTGGGTGCAGACCTGCGGTACTCAACAGAAGAGGTACCTCTGCATGCTATGGGGGGGGGGGTGCACTACTGTGATTGGGTGGCAGACCCCGGTGGGAAGCACTACTGTGTTTGGGTGGATGACCTGCAGTACATGATAGGAGGAGTACCTCAGCAGTCTTAGGATAGTTAGCTGTACCTCGGAGTCATGATAGGATCACTGTACTTGTCAGAGACGGAGCGCTTTAGCAGTTTCAATTTTGATAATGAAAATCATGTTTTTAGATGAGTCTATGACCATTCTGTTTACCTCATGATTGAGATGTGTCACTTTATAAATTAGGTATATGTATAGGAATATACCTAGGTAGTGGTTATCCGTTGATTTCATAACCATTGTGTTTCCTCATGATTGAGTTGGGCTACATGATAACTTAATTATAAGTATGATCTTATATCTATGTAAGGGTTATCTGTTGAGATCCTTCTTTGTGGTTATCCTTGTTGGATTTATTGTGAACTTGAGGGTCTTGGGGTCCCTACGGAGTATCGTATACTCACCCCTGCACGGGGTATGCCCGCACCTCATTGTGTTGGTTGCAGACAACGGGCAGCGCTGACAGAGGCCGAGTGTTCAAGGACTGGACAGTAACCAGAGGTGGACCTCACGGTGAGTCATTATCTGAAGGTGGACTTCACGACGAGACAATACTCGGAGGAGGTAGACGGGAGGGAGCGTTGTGGAGGCTATATTTACCTACCCTTCAGGTAGGATCCATGGTGGACGATCCAGGAGCTGTTCTATCTGTACCTACCCTTCAGGTAGGATCCGAGGTGGACGACCCAGGAGCTACTTCTATTCTTCCAGCTGTTTGTATTTTCTGTTGTACTTTGGTTCAGTTGTAGCTGTACTTTTCAGTTGGGTTTGTATCCTAGCCCATTTACTTTTCAGCACTTTTTTTGTACTTCGTGTATTACTTCCTCTTGTACTCTATGGAGTTTTGTTTACTTTTATAATGGCAATTCCTTCCCATTTATCGGGATTTACGCCTTTGGTGCTAGTCACCAGCCCCTGGCCTATGGAATGCAGGCTTGGTGTAGTCACGGCACGAGCCCCGAGGATGGGTTGTGATAGTCTCAATCAGAGAATCATCTAACATCAGCAAGATTCCAGTAAAAGACCTCATTGGTAATCTAATGATGTATGAGGAAGAGGTAAAAGTGAACAAAGAAGAGGATGCTGAACCAAATAGGAAATCTGTACCATTCAAGACACCCTTTTTTAAGAACAATGACAAAGGGAAACTGGAAGCATCTACAGAATGTTCCACCACCGAAAAATCATCACCTGACAGTGATGAGGAGATGGCTCAACTGGCCAGAATAATCAAATGATTTTATAAAAAGAAGAACTTTTTTAGAAATCCTAACTTCAAGTGATTGTATGATCGAAAAGGAAACTAAAAAAAGGACTGGAAAAGAAGTGAAATAAATTATTAAATTGTATACTATGAATGTAAGTGAAAAGGAAATATAAAGGCTAGCTATCCAAATCATAAGTATACGAAAAAATATGAGGACAAGGACAAGAAGTACAAAAGGAAATGAAAGAATCCTGGAGTGCCTATGTGGATAGTTAAAGCGACTATGAGACATCATATGATGAACAAGCTAACAAAGCCAATATGTGTTTTATTGAAAAAAAAATCTGAGGTAACACTAAACTCGTCTGTACATAATTCATACTATTTGGAAGAGGAAACTGACTCTTAAAATATGACTAATAATTAAATGATTGAATACTGAAACATTAATGAAGAGACATGCAATGAATTAAAAGATAAATATAAATCATTGAAGAAACATCATGCTATTAATGTAAATGTTAAATCGTAACCTACTATTGAAAATGAAAAAAATGCTCAACTGCTCAAAGAAAATCATTAATTAAAAATTTCTAATGAGAAACTAAAATGTGGCTTAGAAAATATTACTAATGGGGAAAATACCCTTACCCAAATTCTTGGAAAAAAACATTCCCCCAAATACTGTACTGTCATTTGTTATCAACCTTCTAAAATAAACCTTTGTAGAACAAAGTTTGTTTCCAAGTCCAGGACATATAATTTTGTTCCTAGATCTGGACAAAACTCAACTAGCTCAAGTCATGATACATATTCTACTTTTTTGTGTTTTTGTGGACCAAACACAGTTTATTTTTCATTCACATTACATAATGCTTATTGGATACCTATGAGACAAATATGGGTTCCTATATCACTTATGACTAATGTTACTATACCCAAACAATTATGGGTACCAAAATATTTCTTTTATTGATCATGTAATAGGAAATATACTTAAAGAGATATTATAAGAATATATGGTACATGGATAGTGGATGATCAAGGCACCTGATAGTTGACTACTCATGCTTCAAGAACCAGATAAAAGTAGATGGATGACATGTCACATTTGGTGACAATTCCAAAGAGATAATCATTGGCTTATGCTAGATTGGTAACACTGATTTGGTTTTAATTTATAATATACTATTTGTTAGTGGCTTAAAATACAATCTTCTTAATATCTCACAATTATTTGATGTTGGATATCATGTTAAATTTTAAAATGATGCATGTAATGTCTTTAATTCTAAATATGACTTAGTATTTTCTACATCAAGGAATGAGAATGTTTATTCTGTAAATTTAGATTCCTTAGCAATTCAAAATGTTTCATTCTTAAGTGTATTTCATAATGAATCATGACTCTATCATAAGAGACTAGGAAACTACAATTTTCACTCCCTTAAAAAGATAACTAGAAAAGGCCTAGTTAAAGACTTACCCAAAGTTGAGTTTCCATATAAAAATTTATGTAATCCTTGTCAAAATCGAAAACAACACAAAATCACTTTCAAAACAAATAATGAATTTTCAACTTCTCAACCTCTCAAATTGTTTCACATGGATTTGTTTGCACAATCTAGAGCTTCTAGTTTAAATGGGAAGCACTATGTTTATGTTCTGGTAAATGATTTTTCTAGATATACATGGACCTTCCTTATGGCTCACAAAAGTGAATCCTGGTTATATTTTAATATGTAGGCTAACTCTGTAGAAAATCATAGTGGCCTTAAAATTAAATCTTTAAAAAGTGATCATGGTCGTTAGTTTGAAAATCCAGAGTTTGAATCCTTTTTCTCACAGAATGGGTATAGTCACAATTTCTCTTCCCCTAGAACACCTTAGCAGAATGGTGTTGTAGAAAGAAGAAATATAACCCTACAAGAAATTACCAGAACAATACTTAGTGAATATGAATTACCTATATACATTTGGGCTGAAGCTTTTAATAAAGCATGCTACATAATCAATGGAGTCTTGATTAGACCAATTCTTAAAAAGACCCTGTATGTAATTTGGAAAAATATAATGCCTAAGGTTAATAACTTTAGAGTTTCTGGATGCAATTTCTTTATTCTCAACACTAAGGATAATCCTGAAAAACTTTCATCCAAAAGTGATGAAGGAATTTTCCTAGGCTACTCAATATTATGTAAATATTATAGACTATTCAATAAGAGAACTATATGTGTGGAAGAATCTGTTCATATCAATTTTGATGAAACAGATCCACATGAGCCTAGAACCATCATATAACATCTTGAAGATGATGTATCAAATCTTAAAATAAACACAAAATCCTCAAATTCTTTTGTGAAAGAATCTGTGAAACCTTCCAATTCTAAAAATTCCCTTTAACAGAGTCATAATGAACCACAATTTGTTGATAAACCTGAAATCACAAGTCCCACTTTTTCTAGAATGGTTATAACTCTTAAAAACCATCCATAGATGCTGTTGTAGGTGACTTAGAGAAAGGAACACAAACTATAGCTTCTCCTAGAAATCGGGTTGAACATAATGATTTCTTGTCACACCATGAACCTAAAAACATTAATGATGCCATAAATGATGAATTTTGGGTAATGTCTATGCAAGGAGAACTTAATCAGTTTCAAAGAAATGATGTTTGGAAACTTGTCGAAAGACCCAAGAACACATTCAACATTGGTACTAAATGGGTGCTTAGAAATAATGTAGATGAATATGGAAATATAGTTATGATCAAGGATAGATTAGTTGCACGATGCATAAGTAAAGAAGGAGTAATTTACTATGAAGGGAACTTTTTCTTCAGTAGCCAGACGTGAATCCATTAGGATCCTACTTGCCTATGTTTCACATCTGAATTTCAAACTATATAAAATTAATGTTAGGTGTGCATTATTAATTGGGTATATATATAAGGATTTCATTGTTGAACAACCTTCTGGATTTAAAAATCCTAATTTTCCCATTCATATTTTCAAAATATCAAATTCTTTCTATGTTTTAAAACAAGCTCCAAGAGCTTGGTATGATAGATTGAGTACTTTTCTCATTTCTAAAGGTTTTACAAAAGGAATAGCTGATCCTAACCTCTTTATAGAACGAATTTCTAATGATGTTTTAGTTTTTCAAATCTATGTAGATGTTATGAATTTTGGATCTTAAAAAAAATTCATTTTTTATTGATTTACCTAAAATGATCCAAAACGAATTTGAAATGATTTTAATGGGTGAACTAAAATTATTCCTTGGATTTAAAATCGTTCAAAATAATGATGGAATAGTTTTAACTCAATGTAAATACACTAGAGATATTCTAAAACGTTTTGGATTGGATGGAACTAAAAGTAGTGACACTCCCATGAGTACCACCTGTAAGTTAGATCGTGATAAAGATGGAAAATTTTTCGATCAAACCACCTATAGAGGAATGACGGAAAGTTTACTCTACTAAACTGCTATCCATCCAAACATTATGTTTAGTGTGTGTATGTGTTCTAATTTTCAAGAAAATCCTGTAGAATCTCATTTAAATGTTGTAAATATAATTTCCAAAATCCACAAGAATACACCTAATCTAGGACTGTTCTTACCTAAAGGAAAATCATTTGAAATAGTTAGTTATTCTAATGCTGACTTCGGTGGCGGTAAGTTAGATAGAAAGAGAACCTATAAAACATGTCACCTTTTAGCAACGTCACTAGTATCATGGTGTAGTAAGAAACAAAATTATGTAGCATTATCTAATATAGAAGCAGAATACATAGTTGTTGGCAGTTTATGTGCATAGATTTTTTGGATGAAACACACATTAATAGATTATGGATATCAATTCATACATGTACCAATAAATTGTGAAAACCCAAGTGCTATTAATATCTCAAAAAATCTTGTTTCACATTCTAGGACAAAACATATTGATGTAAGACATCACTTTTTGAGAGATCATTATAAAAAATGTGTTATCACCTTGGAATTCATTGTAAATAAATATCAACTTGCTAATATATTCACTAAACCATTAAATTCTGAGAGAATAGACTACATCATACATGATCTTGGCATGATAAATATCAAATAGATATCTTACTTTTCTTACTGTTAGACATTTCATTATGTTATACTTTACTATTTCATGATTATGGTTTCTCAGTTAATCTATCACATGATTATGGTCTCACCTTTAGCAAATTGAACTCACGGACTAACATTTATTGTCTCACTGTAACGCTCACTGACGTTCACTCACTACATCACCGTGACGACCACTTACTATCGCACCGTGATGACCACTTACCGTCGCACCGTGACGACCGCTCACTATCTTACCATGAAAATTATTTATGATTTTCTTTAAACGCGTATGAAGGTAATTTATATTTCACCTCTTTTACTTTTCCAAGATTTTATTTTTATGTCGTTTGGAATTCCGAAATCATAAAAAAAAATTCACTGGGTTCTTCAGTAGGACTTTCTCTTATATACTCTTCTCGAACCCTTTCAACCTTGCATCCACTTCTCTCTCTCTCTCTAACCTTCAGTGGATTCCAAGAATGAAATGACCATCTTCATCCACACATGACAAGAACAGCACAAAGAAGAAGAAGATTTCACCTAAGCTGACACCCGAAGGACCCTTAAATCCTGATCTGGTAAATCACAGCGTTGTAACAGAGAAAGAAATCTGCCCTGAATGGATTTTTTCTAGGAAATAAATAGGTTTAAAAGTGTTAAAACCACAATGCTGGTTAGAATGGTTCTCAAGGGAGAATAGACCCATCTATCCTAGGCTAGTATCTTAGTTCTACCAGTATGCACAATTCTCTTTTGACTCTGGTGAAAGTAATGTTGTGAGAAGCCGGATTAATGTCCAACGATGCTCCTTCTCATTGAGGTTATGTGCAGCATCCCTAATGATACCTCATGAAGGAATATGTAATGATTATAAGAGATAACCTCCACCTACAACTGATTTCTTTGATCTTGAAGATGCTCTGAAATCGTAATCGGAAATTCCACCAAGAGAAGGGCCATCACTGCTAAAACGGATGGAGAAACAAGGCGTCTTTTTATGTCTGTTCAAAATATGGTTAGTCCAAGAAAAGGTGATTTTGATGTGTTAAAGTATCAAGATGTATTTTTGATTCATCTTATGCAAAAATGACAAAAGATCAACCTGTGCAAGTACATCATTCACCATATGTGTGAGCTGATCAATGTTACATCCAAATGCACCTCTCTGTTCTACTTTTGGCTGATATCAACCATTCATTTCACAAAAGATGTAGTTGGACCTAATGAAGAAGTGAATATGGACTGTGAGTACTGTCTATCTAAATCTATCATCAAGAGAATGAAGATAAACTTGAACCCTTGGAAAAATGAATGGGTGTAAGGAAACGATAAGGTTTATGAGTTGTTTAATCCTGTGGATTATCCACCAAGGCCGAAAGACATTACTGATCCTAGTTTGGAAATAGATGAACATGTTGAGTATTCATAAGAAGATGAAGAAGAGGCTAAAGAATCACATAGGGAAATAGTTGTTGTTGAGAATGAAAGGATTGTTGTTCCTCATGTTGTTCTTGAAGAAGACGCTCCTGCCTCTAGAGATGATGTCAATCTAGAAATCAAACCCGAGGATGAAAGAGAATCTATGGTCCCAGAATCTGAGATGCAATCCATAGAAGAGCATATATTATAAGAACTCCCTGATATTCAAGAAATGAATCTAGAAGAACTCACTTTGGAAAAATCTGTTCCCGAAATAATACCCTCTACTGAAGATAGGATGGAGATATCCTTTCAGCTAGCTTGACAAGAAATGAATGAGGAACCTAGAGATGAAACTGTGGATTTAGACCAAGCTACTAAGTCTCTCAGTATTGAGAAGGAGGCACCTTTTGAGGGGGATAAAACCCCAAATGTTGTGTCTGGTGAAGCCTCACATAAAAATGATTCATGCCCTATGAACACTCAGTAAAAATTTCCTAGTTTTTATGAGGTGAATGTGTCTCAGTAGGTTACTACAACCGGGCTTGATCTCACTCCCCCGTTTCAGTTGAAATATTTTACAAGATTTCCAATGAGTAGGAACCTGAACCTGAACCTGTAACAATTCCCGCACATGATCCTTTATCTGAATAGGTGTCCTTTGTCAGTAATGATGATTTGAAGGAACGTGGAGACAACCTCTTTTCTGGATTGGAGAAACTTCTGAACTCCCAACCTCGTCCAGTGACACGTTTGAGTGAGAGAGATGCCTCACTATTACTGGAAAAGATCATTTGGCAGATACAACCTAAGATGCTATAAGAGATTCAAGAAGTTAGAGTTGAATATAAGTTGCTCAGTAATGAAGTCACAACCCAGAGAAGCATGTTTGAAGACATGCGGAAAGAGTTGCATTCGAGATTAGATCCTGCTACTACTCCTCTTGAACCCACTATTTCTAAAATATCTCGAGATGTTCTGTCTCAGATTCACCGTTATCTGTTATACTTCGATGAAAATATTGTGGAAAGGCAAAAATAGATGTTGAATGACATGCGATAGCTTGTGGTGAACCTTAATAAACTCATTTATGAGTACTCCAGTTGTCTTCAAAAGGTACTAAATCAGCTAAAATATCTACGAACAGTTGTCAAAGCTTCTAATACCTCTGGTGAATCCTCTATGCCTTCCTTGGATGATAAATTGCACAAATCTATAGTCAAAGATGATCTTTAGAATGATTTTAGTGGCTTTAATATGGCTTCTTTTTCTGATGTCATCATGAACAGTGATAGAGTTCTTGACATTGTGTAAATTTACTCCAAGATTGCAAATGATGCCCAGTAGGAGATTTATAAGAAAGTGGATTTCTATTTCAATCGAATTTTCTCCAAAAATGATATGACCAACCACTTCTAATACCTTTTAGAGAATCTGAGAATTATTCTTATAACTCAAGCCTTCAAAACCCAAGTCCAGAAGCAAACTGATTTCACCCGATTTTTGGACAAGTTCATGGAAAACAATGATGAATTGGAAAAGGCCATGTAGTATGGTGGATAGATTATTAAAGACATCATCAACATAATTAGACCTTATCTTCATGTATAGAGTACATAAATTGTTTCTCCAGCAGCTGCACCTCTCAGACCTGGGCTGCATACATTCACCTCTTCCATAGCCTCAACTACCATTTCTGTTTGCCAAGCTCTAAGTCAGATCAGGCATGTGATAATTGACCAGAAACTGCCTAGATCATCTACTGCTTCTACCTTGGCTCCCTCAGTCATTGATGGTCTCCCGTTACCCCCTCTATCTACCAAGTCTCTATATTCTTCAACATCAACCCCTCCCCCTATGGCTTCCTCTTCTGCTACTGATAAAGGAAATGAGAAGGCTACTACCTGAAAAAGAATAGTGCTTACACTTTTTTGATGGGGATGTCATTATTTTTTTTAGTTCACCTTTATTTTTAATCAACTATGTTTACTCTTAATGGAATGTGTACTGTTTACCCTCTCTTATTTTCAGTTTTTGATAATCCCAAAATGGGGATAATTTTCTATATGTTATTTTCCCTATAGTTAGTTTCATCTAATTTACACTTTAACTGTACATTATTTGTGATAATCAAAAGGGGGGATATTTTTGGAATCCTCATGTATTAATAATGTTTTAATGCTGACAATATAATTAATGATCACAAATCTCATTAATGATCATAAATCTCATACATCCTAGTTAAATTCTATAATGTTTATCCAATCATGTGTATTTATGTTTCAAGTTCTATCATGATTTATAATGGTTAAGCTCAATCCATTTCATGCATATTACTATTTAAGTCTGAATACAGTTATTTTCCTAAGTACAAGAAACTGTGAATCCAGACACTGTGAAGCCTGACAATGTAATCCAGACACCGTGAAGCCAGACACAGTGAGCCAGACATCATGAAGCCAGACACTATAAGCAAGACACCGTGATGCAAGACACCCTGAAGCAAGACATCATTAACAAGACATTGTGACACTCAGACACCATGAACAAGTCATCGTGACACTCAGACACCATGACACTCAGACACCGTGATCAAGAAACCGTGACAATCAGACTCTGTGACACTCAGACACCGTGAAGTAGACAATGTTTTCATAACATATTGAGACACGGTTTCTTAAACTATTTTTTCATCATTCAATTTAATTTTTAACAGTCATATTTGATTACATTAACGAATTGACATAATTAATGTTTCTTTGTAGACATATTACGAGGTATGAGGTATGGAACACATGGAAGCTGTCGGCTAAAACTCATGCATTCGAAGATAATTATTGAAGAGTTCCCAACAAAAATATATCGCGAAACAGAATAGAAGACAATCATATGAGCATGACCATGAAGAAAACATTGAAATATTTTCAAAGAAAGCATTATCACATGCGTGCAATCCGACTCTGCTAAAGTACATAGGAAGTAAACTGGAATCCAGTGAACATCTTCACATTATGAACACTCATGAATAATACAAGCTGAATTGCAACACTCTGTTTTTAAAGGAAAAAACCAGAGAAAGACTCTGAAGCATTTCTGTTTAATCAATGGTGTCCATAACTACACATCATGTCACTAGAGAATTATAAACTCATATCCACTCTCTCTTTGGGATTCTTTTGCATAATTCATGATCATTTTTCATACTCTGTATATTCCACACACACACTATCTCCTTTGCTAAACTGAAGGATTTCAAAATTCGTACACCAATCTTTTTATACATTTGTTTACCCACAACAACTATGGAATAGGACCCTGTGTGGCCTGGTTATTATTTTTGTTTACCCACAAAAACTTTGGAAGAGGTCCCTGTGTGACCTGGACAATCTGTGTACTGTTGTTAAACCCGATCTAGGGTGTGGATCAATTTTTATTAACATAAACTACTATGTGGAAGGTAATTACCAAGTGGAGTATATTAGGTCTAGAATTGAGACTAAACCACGTGTTTCATATCCATTATGATGTTTAATTTTAGTCATCTATGTTTTAATGCTTTATGGCATAATCCAGAAAACAATAATTTCAATTTGATAGTTACTCTTGGAAAGAAGTTATAACTGATATGTCTTAGTAGGATAACGTTAAAAGTAATATTAATAATACAAATTAATATTTCTGAGAGTTAATAAATATTCTAAGAAGTTGTTTCAAAAGTCAAACCCTTATAACAGTATAACCTTGATTAACTGGGCTATATCTATTTTTGGGGAAATAATATCATTTAAAATAATATTATTTTAACCGAAATTTTGATAATTACTCAATTCACCCATCCCCTCTTGAGTAAAATACATCAACCAAGAGTTTATGTGAACTTTATATATCCAATAGTGCATGGAATATATAATTTCCCTTGATCATTATGTTTCTGTGAAATTAGTGGTGTGATTAGTGTGAAAATGCTTCTTCCAAAACTGATTCACACATCTCTCTCTAATGGTCTTCCATTTTTGAATAGTTCTTATAGATATTTTTCATACCACATGATTTGATGTGTTTTTATTAAGGGATAAATATTTATTTCAAAAATACGGAAGGTCTATTGAATATATTTTTTAATTAGATCATTTAATATCCTTTTTATCATTTAATTTAGAAATTAATTTCTCCTTAATATATGTTTTCCCTTTTCTAATTTTGTAAAGAAGTTTCTATTGTATATTTCTTGAAACTAGGTCATTAAATTTTCTTTAATAATATAATATTTTCTATTATATTTGGGTGGATCGTCAAAATTCATCTCCAATTCGTCTTCCTTGTGATGTTCATGTAGTAATAAATCTTTCCATATTTTGGTATTAACAATTGCATTTTCCTTAAAAATTTAGAATTATCTACGCTGGTAATTTTAAAATATTCTTTGTCTTAATTACCATAAATCTTTGGAATTTATCATTTTTGTAATCAATCATAACATCAAACACTGAAAAATAGGTTTTTAGTTACTTCTCGTTAGTTACGGGTGCACTTTTGGTAGGTTGACCACAAGCCTTTCGATGAACATTTGGGGGTTAAACAGATTTTTTATGGAAGGGATGTAGAGACCCGAAGCTTAACGTACATAGACATTACATTACTTTTGCGGAATACTTAGTAATAACAAAAACACACACACACAAGGACCGTAATAGTTTAGTGTCTTTGGAAACTCGGAATATAATCTTCTAATCGTGGTGAAAGATCTTCAACATCTCCCAAAAATATATTCTTTTTTAAAACCTATATACTTTCTTTATGTCCTGGGGAAATGAAAACATAAAAGGGTGATCTCAAATTCTCAGTAAGGGTAAACAAAAGAAATATCAATCACGTCATATTCATAAGATCATATCTTTTGGAAATCTTAACCCGCAAAAGAGATCATAATTTCATAACATGGGATAAATCATAGTAGTGAAATGTAATCCCAATAATCATAACTTAAAACATGAAACTTTGTGGCATACACACATAATCATAGATAATCCTTTCATATTAGTCAAGACTCATTGCAAAGACTATCTTAGTGGACAAAGTCCCTTTCTGAACCAAGTTCACTCCTTGTTTTAGTCATGTTTCACTGAACCGATATAACCTACCATTCTAGCCATGTCTATATCATGAGATATAAAATCATTACCCAATGAATTGGATGGAGATATAGGTCCCACCCATCTCATAATGATACCATTCTTGTGTGTGCCACAAAATCATAATCCATACATCATAGAATAACCCATGTAATAAAAATGGGAATCTTAAACATCATGACATCATCAAACAATTCATATAAGATAAAGGAATTCATAAAAATATAATTCCATCACAACATAATAAAATCAATGTAATAATAGGGATAGAAACAGAACCCTTTATTATCTTATATGGAAAATAATTTTGATAAAACACTTGAACTCCATTCTTGAGGAAAATATAATTTCTGCTTAAAAAACACTTTTCCTTTCTTAACATGTCTTACAATTCTAAACTAAAAGAAGTTGATTAGAAATAAACTTGAAAACATATAAATTAAGCTTCTTGGAAATAATGTTTAAAAAATATATTCATGCTGTATAAGTTAAAAAAAACCTTCTTCTCGTACTTTTGTCGGAAAAGTCAAAAAGTACCTCGTACGAAAAACGACAAAAGATTCCTTTCACATCTTTTACTATAAACTCACCAAAGGTTAAAAATGGATTTAAACAATTGTAGGTGGATGGAAATATTATTACATATTGAGGAAACATGGTTTTGGATGATAAAATACACCCCACTAAATACCAATGTATAAACAATCTCGGATAAAAATGAGATTGTGATATTTCCCTTACCTTAGGTCTGATTTGCTTCGTAAGTGTCCGAACCTCCTGTATAATGATTTAAATAATGTCATTTACTTATTCAAGAATCATACTCATTGTTATGATATCATATATGGTTCACTTATTACTTTATTTTACCCGTTCTTTTGTAAATTCCATGTTAAAGAGCGTTTTGGGTAAAATCGTTTCATTTGTCATCCGTGTTTTGACTTGTAATTATTCAAATGATTACTTAGATCATGATTAAATCATTCCAGAATATAAAACATGATTTATATATAATATATATTCAGAATATACATATATATAATAGATCAATAATTGGAATGAAATACACTTTTCATGGAGACGGTAGGCCGTACGTACGCATGAACGCTGTTTTCGTTTCCTTATTGAGTTGAATAGAATTAAGTAGATGAAATACATATATATACACATAAATCCAGTATCATTATTATGTTATATATTTCATTATTTATTATTATATATATACTTTATAATCACTCATGAATGGTTAATGTGGATAATGAATCTCATCGCGTCGTGGAGACGGTAGTCCGTACGTACGCACGAGCGATGATATCGTTCTCATGAATGTTGAATTGTATTGGAGTGTATTTATACTATTTCAGAATCAATATCACTTTAAAATTGTCAAATATTGTAATTATTTACACCATTATACCCATACAAGTAAGGTGGTGGGGGAAAATAGATTACACCACGACGTGGAGACGGTATTCCGTACGTACGCACGCGTGGTGATTTCTTTTTCCGTAGAATGGATAGATGGTGAAATGGGGTTGTTTCATACCTATAATAACATATCCGTATATGAGTGATACTGATGTTATTACTTCATAATGAAACAATTAAAAAAGAAGAATTGGAAGAAGAAATAAAGATGAATGAATCGGTAACGGAAATTACCTCTTCTTTGAAGTGCCTCTTTGAGACCTCCTCTTATGGCACTAAAATTTGCCTTTGAGGAAGACCAGAACTTCTAGGATGTTTCTAGGGAAGTGGGGAAGAGACATTGGCAGAATTTGGCCGAGCTTGAAGTCTCAAAGTGTTGTGAGGAAGAGAGGGAGGGGGTGCCCTTCTATAAGGGAGGAGAGGGGCACCTTTGGAATAACTAAAACTATTATTTTATTATAAAGCCAAATTCGGTTTTAAATAGCTCAAAATTGATTTATTTTTAAGTTAAGGTGGGGATTGGTCGAAAGCCTCTCATACAATAGAATTTATACAAGTTTATGTTCCCATTTTAACATTATCATTTAGATTTAACATTAAGTTAAAAAAGTTTACTTTTACCGTGTGTTCTTGTGTTCTTATACTATAAGGTTAATAAACATACTATAAGAAGCCAAAATAACCCCAAGTTGTTTATTATTAATATATATATCCTTATCTAATTCATTTGGCCGATCCATAGATTTTTAGGAACAAAATAATAATTAATAATATAATATTTGTTTTAAAAACTATTTTTGTCAATTTTGACACTATTTAGTAATTGATTTTTGTAAATATCATAACAGAATGATTAGTTCAAAAAAAAGTTAATTAAATCAATAATAACATGTCATATTAACCTATAAAATTAGTTTAATTCATAAAAAGTCATAAATTACATTTATTTGGGTATTTATAACATCAATTATGTCAATATTTCATTAATAAGACAATTAATGCATCATCTTTGTGTCATAATAAAATATACTTATTTAATCACTAAAAATTATAAATAAATTCCTATGATGTACATAATTGTATTAGCTTTCTGGATACTATTAATGTTTTAAGTTTCATGAAGTGTATCAATAAATTAAAATTATTATACTTATAAGATTTAAGAAAGTGACATGTTGTCACATTCTTTGGTTTTAATAATAATTAAATTATTTTCATGGAAAAAAGTCCATTAAATGAATCAAATCCGACACTTAGGTGATATGGGTCAACCTTTAGTCATCCAATAGGATTTTAAATGTATTAGGGTAATTTTATAATATTATATTTACCCTTAATTACCCGATTTACCTTTAACTATGGTAAATAAAATATACCGTAGTTACTATTCATAATTTCCAAAAATAAAAAGTAGCTTATTAACATAATTTGGATCCACTGATTCCAAATATGGAATCCATTTTTCTAAATGAAATACACAAAATTTGCAGAAATTAAATTAAAATTAATCCCGTTGTCGAAAAAAAACTGGTTTTTCTTTAAAACATTACAAAATATTGAATTGATTTATCCTACGAATTCAAGGTAGAATCAATGCTAATGACATAAATTATATTAAATGGTAAAAATATATTCTATTTATACTTAAAAACCATTCAATATTATAATTTATCAATATAAATTATTACGATGAAAAAATTTGTTTTTAATTAAAATATAGCGTGTTTTTTCTATTCATCAAAATATGAAAGTTACCAGAATAATATGAAAAATTTATCCAAAGTAAATTTTTATTTCATGATTCCAAAGTATAATTTTATTTTGTCAAATTTAACTTATAATCATGTCAAAAACTAGATTTAAAGTTGGTGCTCCATCAAAAGGTGGCAAAACTGCATTTTTTTAAAAATACTTATTTTACCCGAAAGATTTATTTTGTTCTTATACCATGTTCTAGAAAATGTGTAAGATGAATAATAATGTTATAAAATTAAAAATTTAGTTAATACTATTCATAACGGCTAGTTCATAATAATATTATAATAATATATCGTTGTTTAGTAAAACCCGGTATTGCGTACAACACACGCTATCGAGAAAGGTCGTGATTGCATGTAATGCAAGTCAGGTCTGGGTTGCGTGTTGTGAATGAATCCTTCATTGTTTCATATAACAGAATCCAATCATATTTCATTTATACATTGAATATATATATATATACTCAATGTTACGTAGAATAACTATTATCAAAATTGTGTGTAACACGATCCAAAAATAGTGTTGCGTATACTGCAAGCTAATACGGTGTTGCGTTTAGTGCAAGGTAATCTTGGTGTAGCATAAAACACAAGACATTAATGAAATTAAAAGAATATTTTTCATAAAATCTCGAGGTGTTACATTCTACCCCCCTTAAAATGAATTTCTCCCTCGAAATTCATCGTGGTTATAAATGGTTTACTATTCGAAATATTCATTAAAAGAAACCCACATCGTAAAAAGGAATGCCAAAACCAATCTTTAAAAAAAAGTATGAAATGTAACGGTTACCCAAATAAACTAATCAATGGGTTTCCACATAGGTGAAAATATGGATAATGAAGATAAATCTAACCATCATGTTCTGATGGAGAGTGGTAGAGAACATGGGTATGGAAAAGCCATAAATCACAAAGAAATAAATTTGTGATGATCTAAGGTACCATCTGATTCATCATATATAAGAGCACTAGGACAACATTTTTGGTTTTTCAAGATCATTTCCCTAAAGTTGATGAAATTGGAATTAGAATAAATACTTTCGTGATTTTGGTATAGTCTCACCGTTTGACGTTCTTTGGACAATTTCCACTTCATATCTTAATGAAATGATGTTGAGTTTGTCATTCGTGATGTGTTAGCAGATCATGTGATAGAATGATGGGTCATTCCATCTATCTCAAAAAAATGTTAGAAAAGTTATCAAAAAATAGATAAGTCCATTTATCGTGGGATTAATCATATATGGTTCCTAAAATGGACTTATACTTCATATATCATACTGCTTAATATAATAAAACTAGTTTCTACTAAACGGGGACTTCCTATAGGCCAGTGGTAGGCGATAAAGGCCAGTCACACTTCGGTTGTGCGTTCGATTCCCACAGCCTTGTCTGACGCGATGGGCTATCGCCCATCCTGCAGGTTGTCCTTTTTCTAAAGCTATATTACTATAACATCCAATCAACAATATCAAAAAAGTTTTATCCTTAAACAATACTAACTTATTTCCAACATAATCCATTCCAATCTTTAGGCTTATCTAAAATACTTCGGTCCAAGATCATAATATAGTGAAAACAATTACCAGATATTTAATACCATCGTTGATCCCCATATATCATAAGATATATCTTGTTGGTCACATTCCAAACATTCGAAGGCCTTAATCATGTATTCTTTTGAAAAATTAATACCCATTGAATCTTATTGAAAACATGATGCTGTAAAAAGTTAACTCTTTTCACATACCAAAACCTCAAACCATGATATAAATATTTCCTTATATCAGTCATGAGCTCATGAATACTATCAAACATTTAATTTTCTCCTTATGCCTTCATTATGCGCATATCATCTACATTCCAAAAATATCTGAATAACCTTTCATGGATACTGGTACCATTAATCATACACTTTCAAAACTCAAGGAAAGAGAACAATGTAACAATCCTTAGATTTCCCTTTCTTCCATAGTACCATGAGATTACTTATACAACATTACACATGATAAACATGTATTCATTCCACTGCATTATTAAACCATTGACCGAGCTTCAAAAATTCTTCCATCTCACATATAATTTGTAGTCTCTTCATCATCATCAACATAAATACTACCCATACGACCATACTGATTCTCTTCATGAGACTTTCTCTTAGGGAATTGGTTTGCATAATGCCCGTAAATTCCACATTTAAAACATTTAACCATTGTTGATGTCGTAGAAATACCATTATCCTCATCCCTGGTGTTAACTGAACCTTTTCCTTTTCACTTACTGGCTTTGTGTCCTTCTTTTCCACACCAAAAGCATCTTCCAGTTCCTTTGAAACATTCTCCTTGATGCCTCTTCCCACATGATTTACATAGGGGAAATTGAACATTCTTTGCTCTATGATCATCAAGAAAATCCATCTTTCTCTTATTAGCTGATTTAGGAAACTTACCAAATTTTACTTTATTGATCATATTATGAGATTGCTGATTCGGCATAATAATGATGTTTGGACTTCCAAATCCCATTTCATTTGGTTGCTCATAAATAATATCATTCCATTGTCCATCATATCCTCCATTATCGTGAATCATCTTGTTTCCCGCCATTTTCTAAAACCCAAAAAGAATAGTGTGAGAAGAAAAAATCATAATAAAGGGGGAGTAACTTAAATATCTAACATCATTGGTTTAATCTAATATCGTTACCATAGTTCTAGGACTATATCCTATACGTATACTTATCCTTTGGGACATCCCTAGACATACCTTAGAAATATCTCTAGGGATCTCACTAATGTTCTTGCATCCTAGTTTCCAAAGGATGACTAAACCTTTCCTCTGATACCAACTGTAGAGACCCGAAGCTTAACATACATAGACATTACATTACTTTTGAGGAATACATAGTACATAAAAAAAAACACACACACAAGGACCATAATAGTTTAGTGTCTTTGGAAACTCGGAATATAATCTTCTAAACGTGGTGAAAGATATTCAAAATCTCCCATAAAGATCTTTTTTTTAAAAACCTAAATCCTTTATTTATTTCTTGGGGAAAATAAAACATAAATGGGTGAGCTCAAATGCTCAGTAAGGGTAAACAAAAGAAATATCAATCACGTCATATTCATAAGAGCATATCTTTTGGAAATCGTAACCTACAAAAGAGATCATAATTTCATAACATGGGATAAATCATAGTAGTGAAATGTAATCCCAATAATAATAACATAAAACATGAAACTTTGTGTAATACACACATAATCATAGAGAATCATTTATTATTAGTCGATAGTCATTTCCATGACTATCTTAGTGGACAAAGTCCCTTTCTGAACTGAGTTCACTCCTCGTTTCAGTCCTGTTTCACTGAACCGATATAACCTACCGTTCCAGCCATGTCTATCTCATGAGATATTAAATCTTTACCCAATTCATTGGAGGGAGATATAGGTCCCACCCATCTCATAATGATACCATTCTTATGTGTGCCACAAAATCATAAACCATACATCATAGCATAACCCATGTAATAAAAATGGGAATCTTAAACATCATGACATCATCAAACAATTCATATATGATAAAGGAATTGATAAAAATATAATTCCATCACAAAATAATAAAATCAATGTAATAATAGGGATAGAAACAGAACCCTTTATTATCTTAGATGGAAAATAATTTGGATAAAAACTTGAACTCCATTCTTGAGGAAAATATCCTTTCTGCTTCAAAAACACTTTTCCTTTCTTAACATGTCGTACAATTCTAAACTAAAAGAAGTTGATTAAAAGTAACTTGAAAGCTTGTAAAGGATGCTTCTTGGAAATAATGTTTTAAAAATCCATTCATGACGTATAAGTTAAAAAAGCATTCTTCTCGTACTTTTGTAGGAAAAGTCAAAAAGTACCTCGTACGAAAAACAACAAAAGATTCCTTTCCCATCTTTTACTATAAACTCACCAAAGGGTAAAATGGATTTAAAAAATGGTATGTGGATGGAAATAATATTACATATTATGGAAACTTGTATGTGGATGATAAAATACACCCTAGTAAATACGAAAGTATAAATAATCTCGGATAAAAATGAGATTGTGATATTTCCCTTACCTTAGGTCCGATTTGCTTCATAAGTGTCCAAAACTCCTGTATAATGATTTAAATATTGTCATTGACTTATTCCAGAATCATAATCATTGTTATGATATCATATATGGTTCACTTATGACTTTATTTTACCCGTTCTTTTGTAAATTCCATGTTAAAGAGCGTTTTGGGTAAAATCGTTTCATTGTCGTCCGTGTTTTGACTTGTAATTATTAATATGATTACTTAGATCATGATTAAATCATTCCAGAATATAAAACATGATTTACATATAATATATATTCAGAATATACATATATATAACAGATCAATAAATGGAAAGAAATACACTGTTCATGGAGAGTGTAGGTCGTACATACGCATGAATGCTGTTTTCGTTTCCTTATTGAGTTGAATAGAATTAAGTAGATGAAATAAATATATATACAAATAAATATAGTATCATTATTATGTCATATATTTCATTATTATTTATTATATATATACTTTATAATCACTCATGAATGGTTAACGTGGAGAATGAATCTCATCGCGTCGTGGAGACGGTAGTCCGTACGTACGCACGAGCGATGATATCATTCTCATGATCGTTGAATTGTATTGGAGTGTATGTATACTATTTCAGAATCAATATCACTTTAAAATATTCATATATAGTAATTATTTACACCATTATACCCATCCAAGTAAGGTGGTGTTGGAAAATAGATTACACCACGGCGTGGAGATGGTATTCCGTATGTACGCACGCACGGTGATTTCTTTTTCTGTAGGATGGATAGATGGTGAAATAGGGTTGTTTCATACGTATAATAACATATCGGTATATGAGTGATACATATGTTATTACTTCATAATGAAAAAACTAATGAATAAGAAGTGAAAGAAGAAATAAAGATGAAAGAATCGGTAACGGAAATTACATCTTCTTTGAAGCACCTCTTTGAGACATCCTCTTAGGGCACTAAAATTGGTCTTTGAGGAAGACCAGAACCTCTAGGATGTTTCTAGGGAAGTGGATAAGAGAATTGTTCAGATTGTTGCCGATCTTGAAGGCTCAAAGTGTTGTTAGGAAGAGAGGGATGGGGTGCCCTTTTATAAGGGAGGAGAGGGGCACCTTTGGAATAACTAAACATATTATTTTATTATAAAGCCAAATTCGGTTTTAAATAGCTCCAAATTGATATATTTTGAAGCTAAGGTTGGGATGGGTCTAAATCCTCTCACCCAATAGAATTTAGTCAAGTTTAGGTTCCTATTGTAACCTTATCATTTGGATTTAACATTAAGTTAAATAAATTTACTTTTACCGTGTCTTCTTGTGTTCTTATACTATAAGGTTAATAAACTTACTATAAGAAGCCAAACGAAACCCAAGTTGTTTATTATTAATATATATAACCTTATCTATGTCATTTGGCCGAAACTTAGATTTTTAGGAATAAAATAACAATTAATAATATAATATTTGTTTTAAAAACTATTTTATGTCAATTTTGAGACTATTTAGTAATTGATTTTTTGGAAAATCATAAAAGAATTATTAGTTCAAAAGAAGTTATTTAAATAAATACTAACATGTCATATTAACCTATAAAATTTGTTTAATTCATAAAAAGTCTTAAATTACATTTATTTGGGTATTTATAACATCTATTATGTCAATTTTTCATTAATAAGACAATTATTGCATCATCTTTGTGTCATAATAAATGATAATGATTTAATCCCTAAAAATTCTAAAGAAATTTATATGATGTAGATAATTGTATTATATTTCAGGATACTATTCATGATTGAAGTTTCATGAAGTGTATCACTAAAATAAAATTATTATACTTATAATATTTAAGAAAGTGACATTTGTCACATTCTTTGGTTTTAATAATAATTAAATTATTTTCATGGACATAAGTCCATTAAATGAATCTAATCCGACCCTTAGGTGATATGGGTCGACTTTTAGTCATCCAATAGGATTTTGACATGTTTTAAGGTAATTTTATAACATTATATTTACCCTTAATTACCCGATTTATCTTCAACTATGGTAAATAAAATTTACCGTAGTTACTATTCATAATTCCGAAAAATAAAAAGTAGCTTATTAACATAATTTGGATCCACTGATTCCAAATATGAAATCCATTTTTCCAAATTCAATACACAAAAGTTGCAGAAATTAAATTAAAATTAATCTCTTTGTCGAAAGAAAATGGGTTTTTCATTAAAACATTGCAAAAGATTGAATTGATTTATCCAACTAATTCAAGGTAGAATCAATGAAAATAAAAAAAATTATATTAAATGGTAAAAATATATTCTATTTATACATAAAAACCATTAAATATTATAATTTAACCATATAAATTATTGCGATAAAAAAAGTTGTTTTTAATTAAAATATATCGTGTTTTTACTATTCATCAAAATATGAAAGTTACCAGAATAATATGAATAATTTATCCAAAGTAAATTTTTATTTCATGATTCCAAAGAAGAATTTTATTTTTTCAAATTTAACCTATAAACATGTCAAAAACTAGATTTAAAGTGTGTGCGCCATCAAAAGGTGGAAAAACTGAATTTTTTGAAAAATACTTATTTTACCCGAAAATTTTATTTTTTTCTTATAACATGTTCTAGAAAATGTTTAAGATGAAAATAATGTTATAAAATTCAAAATTTAGTTGATACTATTCATAACGGCTAGTTCATAATAATATTATAATAATATATCGTTGTTTAGTAAAACCCGGTATTGCGTACAACACACGCTATCGAGGAAGGTCGTGATTGCGTGTAATGCAAGCCAAGCCAGGGTTGCGTGTTGTGAAATAATCCTTCATTGTTTCGTATAACAGAATCCAACCATATTTCATTTATACATTGAATATATATATATATATATATACTCAATGTTGCGTAGAATAACTATTATCAAAATTGTGTGTAACACGATCCAAGAATAGTGTTGCGTATACTACAAGATAATACGGTGTTGCGTATAGCGCAAGGTAATCTTGGGTTAGCATACAACACAAGACATTAATGAAATTAAAAGAATATTTTTCAAAAAATCTCAGGGTGTTACAAGGGATGTGTCTAGGGTCATTCTAGTATATTATTTATTGTTTTGTATTATCATGTGGCTAACTCATGTGAATAATCTAGATACCTATTTCATGAATTATTTTTTATGTACATAGTTCATATACATTTGTCAAACTAACCGGGTGAGGTCATCAATTTTTTTTAAAAAGAGGCGATGAGTTATAATTTCATACATCATGGATTCATATCATGCCCATTCTATTAATGTTGAATAGTAGAGAGGTATATGAAATATTCTCAAACAAACCACTAGAATCTAATGGGGTTATATAAATAAAGGCCCCTCCAGATCAGGAATCTTGGAGGTTAAAATCATTGTTGGACAGTCCTTCATAGAAGAAAATAATCAATTTATTCTCTTCCATTTCAGAGTGTGGTAATCTTGAAAAAATATTCCTTAACAATTCAATTTATTTGTATACAGTCTCCCTGATTTATATTTCTATGATAGAAATCTATATTTTATTTTATTTCTCTATAATGTGGGGAATAATCTCTAAAGGGGAATATTTTTAGATCTTCCCAATCAAAAATATCTCATAGTTTTAGATTTTAAAACGATTTTTTATCCTCTCTTTAATGATAGATGGAGAATCCTAAAAACTGAAATTTGTTATCATATATTCTTCTTGGCCTAAAACATGAGAATGAAAGGCTAAATTATAGAATGTTACTATTTATGTCTTCACCTATAAGACAATTATTTTTTGGAAGCACTGAAGTTTTTTAAAATTTTAGTTCTAAATAATTTTCTACTGCATGAATATATATTTGGTAATTTTCATTAATAATCATTTTTTTTTTCAGATGATGTATCATGTTTAGCATGTATTTCCAACTATTATTGTATGTTTAGTGTGATCAATGAAATTGTTAGTTGAATCTATGTGGTTTATTTATTCATGATAAATATGATTTATTTCTATTATGATTTTATTCAATCAATATAATTATCGAATTATATTAAATTCGTAGTTGAACTAAGGGATATTTAAATTAATATTATTTTTGTTTTTTTTTTGTTCTGAGGAATTGTCTCTCTAGACATGGTGACATCTTTTCATTCACGCCTATTGTGGGTTATGGAAGAAAATTATTAACTTTTTATAGTATTTTGGATTACCATATATAGTATAACAAATTGTTTTTCACACCAAACATGGTTTTAAAAGTTTTGTTGATTTTAGTAAATGTTTTCTTTATTTTAGTGTTGTGAAATTGAAAGAAGATAATGGTTTAATTTTATTGATGTGAAAATAATTTATAGTGATTTTGATTGATGAAATTTTGGATATACCTATTGTAATAATAAAATTGTTTCCAAATTTTATCCCTTTTTCTTTTACTGACTGGTAAGAGTGACATATATATATTGATTTCACTGTCCAAATTGGATTGATGGTTATGATGATAGTATTACAATCTCATACCTCAAGTTAATCTACCCTAAGAATAATGTGTGAAGTATTACTATAGGTAATCTTGATTAATTAGTTCAATCCATGACTAGTAATTGGTGTTCCCTAACAAAAAATATATTCCAACATAAAATTTCACAAACATGTAGATAGTCATCGAGAACTCTGAACAAACCCCTATTTGATTCCCCCACATGTAATAAAGACTTCTTTGGAGGGATTAATGTTTCATAGAACATTGAAATTAAAATTAACACGGTAAAAACCAATCATAATCGCATTCGGAATGTAAAATTAATTTGGAATAAAAAAATATGTATAATTAAGAAATGATATAATTTACTTGAATTAAAAAATCACAATAAAAGAACACATGTCCAGACTCTCCCATCTATATCATTCAATGAAACTACCCCTCCATGAATGTGGATGTTGAATTTTTTATTGAGAGGGGCTACATCGGAAAATGATTAAAATAAAATAAATGGAAAGGAGGGATATTAACCTTCAATATGCCATCTTTTAGAGCACCACTTGCCGAATGATCCTATTTAGATTCACCACATGCTCTTAATTAAAGACATTAAACCATCCCCATGGAGTTAAAAATTACTCATGTAATGGTCCCCCCACCATTATTGGTAATTCCTTAGCACATAATTGTATATCCATCGATGAACCATTATAAATTTGTGTGTATATAATCATCTGGATAAATTGTATGTTTTTTAATTGGTGTACACAATGTGTATTGTGTGTGGTTGTGAATAGTCCAACATAGAAATAGTTATTTATATTCTTAAAATTTATTTCTTCTCATTTTTACCCAAAACCATCATATAAATCCTCCAATAATCATATAGCATCAATAACCCATTATCATGATGAACATATTCACATTTTGTAATGAAATGTTTTTGTATCAATATATCCCTATAATTTGTTTATATTTTTTAAAACATATTTAACCTATCAAAAAACATATATCCAATTAAATACTATAATTATTATTGATTTAATATATATAACCAATATATTTTAAAAATAAAATTGGATAGATGATGGAGCTAACTGGAATGTTGATGTGATCTCAAAATTATGGGATTGTCAAAGAATACCAGAACTTATCTATTAGCATTAGGTAGCTAACCTCTGGTGTCAAGTATAAAAGTTAAAATTTTATTTAAATATTATCTTGGATTACTATGATAAATAAATTAAATATTAGAAATTTTACATATACCCATGGACCTATATAAATGAGTTAGAAAACCACTTGTATAGATTGTATATTCTAATGGGTTTGGGAAAGCATTGACATACTCTATACCATGGGTCTTTAAAAATGATAGGTATAGGAAACAAATCTACATACATATAACAATTATTTTAGAAAACCATTGGTATAGATAACAAGATATATTTTGAATTATTTATTTATATAAAATTAAATTCCCCAAAACATTACACTTAATTAGAAACATATATATATTTATAATCATTTTCAAAAATATTATTGAATAAATGTTGAAAATTAATTAATGTATATATTGGAGGGTTTGGGATTAAAAATGACCATTTTTATGGTCACTATACCAATGGTTTTCCTAAAATAGTGTTTTATGTATTTTATATTTATGACATATACCAATGTTTATGTAGGTTAGGAACCATTGTTATAGTCCGAATATAAAGATGGGTTCCCAAAAATAATGCGTATTGGTCTATCATGATAGTAAAATAGCCAAATGTTATAAAAGAAAATTGTATAGGCTACACCCATGGTATTTCAGCCTATTCCAATGATTCTAAACAATTTGTATGTCCTTTTTTGTTGTAGTGAGTAATCACCCAACTCATCACATGGACCATTGGTGGCTATAAATGGACCCCCTATTAGAATGAGAATATATATTGGGTAATAATTCATAGAAAAAATATTCATTGATCTAAAATATTTCTTAGTTACACATTAATTCTATATTTTAATAAAAATTATATCCTAATTGTATATTATTACAACTTTTGTATTTTATGTATATTTCATTGTTTGGTTGATTATTATTTTCAGAGATATAAAATAGTTTTTCAAAGGGTTTCTTTCAAATACACCACTATATATTTTATTCTTCTAAAAGATGATCTCATAATCATTAATTTGAGTGAAATGGGTTTCATTCCATATCTACTAAAAGGAAGGGTATTCATTCATTGGGTTCATAGAGATAACCATCGAAAAAATAAATTCATTTTTTTAAGTTTCTTACTATTATCATTTAAAATGAATTGGAATCATGGTTTATATGCTTCATTTAGTGTAAAGTGAGTGATAAATAAACCAACACATATTTCTATTAGGTGACATAAAGGATAATTCTAGAGAAATATCAGAACTCCCTTATCAATGTTTTTCATTTACATTATTTTATACATGTTATTCTTTATTGATAATTACAATACAATTTATTGTTTAATTTCTTAAATCTTATAATATAAAATTATTTATAAAAATTTTAAATTCATTATGCTTACTCGTTTATTTCCAAGTTACATTTTAATTTAATCTTTTTTATTATTTTGTTTTATTTAAATCTTTGTAAGGGTTTTTTCATTTAAGAAATTAATTCATTTTACTTTTTTAAAATTTCAATTCATCCAATTTATTTCCATCTTATGAATGAAGTAACAAAAAAAACATGAAGCTCTATAGATATTTATTATGATATATTAGAGGAAATTGATATAATTTAAACACATCCTAACAAAATCTACAATATAACCTATTTAGATTAGTGAATAATATAAATAAAGAAATAAATAAAATTTTCCTACATTTAAACATGGTTTTAAATGATAATTTCATTATGTAAATATTAAAATAACTATTATTGATCATTTAAGAAGATGAAATCGTCATATTTTACATTTTAGACATATATATATTGTTATATATACAGACTCCTCTAAACTAACCTATATAATGTCTACAAAAATTAATATTTAATACTTTTAAACACTTAATATTAATTTATAAACATTAATTTGATTTAATTTAAAAGGATTTTTACTTATTTAAAAATTTAATGTCTTCCATTAAAACAATGCTGGAACGGTTTAAATAATTTTGCAAAAAGATCCTATATAATATGTAAATTTATTATTATATAACAATAATTACTATAAAATAATATAAACATATTTTTACCTTATTTATTAATTTATTAACTCTTTAATAATGAATTTATAATTCTAATATATTGTTTTTGTCCAAATCATATATGCAATACCATGTGAAAATTCATTAAAAGTTTAAAAAATATTTATAAATAATTCTTAAATGTGATTAATTTATATTTTATAAATAAATTAATGAATTTCATAAATGTCATTTTAATAACTTATAAAATTTTTAGAAATCATATAAACATATAACAAATGTGTTAAAAATTAAAAAATTCATTTTATCATGGACAATGATATGTATTATATAAATGCATATCTCAATCAATGGTACAATATAGGTTGTTATCTCCTTTGATATTTAGGTTTTTACGTACACTATATTATATATATAGATAATATAATGATATAACATCACAAATATACCACCTCACTATAGATGGTTTGTTACAACTAGTGTTTCAAATCCATATCTACAATATCATAATATTTTAAGTAACTTTTTCATTACTACACATATTAATAATTACTCCAAATATGATGATATACCTATATTATATAAAAGACATAACCCTTTATATTTATTATGTGTTAATAAGGTCATATAATAGATAATTATTTTACATAGTGTGGTCTATGATATATTCATCTACTAATGTGGGTCATCTATGGATGGATTTTGTTTATCAAAGATTACTATATGGAAATATCAATTTATATTATATCCTTTTCCTCATAATATTTTATATTTCATTAATAATAGAAATATAATTTAGTAAATTATTAAATACTTCTACTACCACTAATGAGTCTTGAGGGATATTTCTATTCAAAAAACTGAAATAGAAAATATATATAAACCATATTTTATGTGATAAATGCTGATAGGTTTGTTGGAATTTCATAATATTATAATGATCGCATATCCTACAAATGAATAGGACCATTCTTCTCTATAGTTAATGAAAACCCTATAGAGAATGTTAATATAATATCATATCAAACGGTATATACTATAAATTTTAATCACTATGTTCACATCTAGTATGTATTTTTTTAAAATTATTTTCTTTCTAGAAGCAAATAATTAACATACATTGAAAAAGAAGGGTGTTTTATCTTTGAGATAAAATTATTATAAAATATAAAATTCATATTCCAAAATATATGGTTTATTATCTTTATATGTGATCCTTATTTATATTATAAGGTATTTAGTAATTTAAAATTTTCATAAAACAACTAAAAAATTATAAATTCAGTAATATATATCTTATTACTTGATCATAGATATTTTTAATTTCAATATTCCAAATAATGGATGTTTAATACATAAATATAAACCTATTATATTATCTAAATATTTTTATTTACTTTTATGGGTGAGCCAACAAGACATCTACTGTATCTCATATTATATATTACTAAAAAATGACTTTACTATATGGATCCTAGAGATAATCACTAAATAATTATATCATTCCATGATATATTTTTATATTTTTCAGTCAATAGATAATTCTAATTAATATCACTGAAGGTGATAAAATATTATAACATATCTCAAATATATCGAATATAGTCATAGAAATATTTTATATATAGTGGTAAATTATTAATTTCATGAAAAATATTTACGTCATGATACATGGTCTTGATTTAATATCTACGATGTATAATAATATGAATACTTATTGTTATTTTATCCATTATTAAGTTATGTTTCGTGTTATATTTTTCAATGTATTGTTTTTTTTTATTTTTCACTACATTATATAGGGATGACACTAGTTTATTTTATATTTTATCCCTCATTATGTATCAATGAGAACCCTTTTCTTTTGTTTATACATTTCCAAAACAAATCATGATGAATACTATGTGTAACATATTTTATATCATAAATAATTTATAAATTAATACCTGATTTTACAAGTATTATATATAATTTTTTAGTGATAATATAAAAAATTTATTTTTAGGGATACGAAAATATGGATGTAATGAAATTTTTTAATTTATTATAAATTTAATAAAATAAAATCAAATATACGTCACAAGAGTAACTTTTTTTAGATTTAATGATATTTAAATCTAAAAATTAATTACGTTTAACACTTTTATACTAATATTATCAATAATAGATGGTATCTATTTTAGTAATCATTATTTACCTACATGTAACGAGGTTAGAAAAATTGTTTAGATTTATTTATGCTTCAAATAAAAATTATTTTAGTTGAAAATAAAATAATTATAAATAAAAGAAAAAGTTGTAGAAGATGTGGATGTTTTAGGATACAGATGATTAGTTGAAAGAAACATTTATATATTAAATTAAAATAGAAAGAAATTTTGTGAGATTTTTATTATCAAGTCTAGTGTTTTGAACTCCATTAAATAATGAAATCATTATGGACCATTAAATATTGAGCTGCACAATATTTTCTTTTGAGGGTGAGTGATGGTACCAATTAATATCTAAATAGAAGTTGTAAGTGATTTTAATAATTCCTCAGTTGGTAGAATATCTAATAATTATAACGGTTATCTATGAACATAGGTGAAAATATTTCTAGATTTCCATTGACATTAGTGTTACTGAGGTTATATATAAATAATATATCAATCATAGAGTGAAGGTCAACCATCATGTTCCAAAATGTTTATACTATCCAATAAAACCCCCATGATATAAGTATGATGATCTAACAGTGTTATTCATGGGAGGATATTATCATTATGTAAAAATTTATGAAATTATTAAATTAAATTATTACTAAATTTCAATATTTTATTATGAGTATTGATAGGTAGAGTTTAATGGCGTTTTTTGGGAACTTGTTTTCGAAAAATAAAATTGTATAACAAGGGGTGTTTTCAATGATGATTTTATACTAATATACTATTTTCATTTATCTATTTGGATGATTTTATAAGAGGTTTTTTTAAACTACATTTTAATATAGAATTTCTATCCTTATATAGAAATATAGGTTGATAAGATGATTTAGGTGTTTGATGGTAAGATATGAGTAGATTTGTATTATTTCTCACTTGTAAAAATTGGTAGTTTTTCATTTAATGAAAATTAAATATATTGACATTTGAAAATATATGATTTTTTAAAAATAGTACAGAGCCTTTTATTATAGGTACAAAATGTAATCATGAATTTAAAAAGCCAGTGGTGATCCACGGATGATTGATTCTATGATATAACAAAAAACATTGTAGAATATTCATGGGATCCATAAAAAGGCGAGTCCAATATCGTTCAACCAAAAGTCACATAAGGACATAAGATTGCAAATCCCATAGTTTTAGATAGAGGATCATATGTTACTGAATTTTTATACACAACATATATTAAAATTAATATTTTTGGGGAAGTAGTTTTAATGTTATATGTATAGGTTAAATACATACCCTATTAAGATTAGGTCGATTTAATATACTAGATGATATTATGATCACATATAGATAGAATACACAATTTATTGAATGTGTAACATCTCTGTTAGTAAATTTGTTACCTTACATGAATTTTTTTAATTGTGTCTTTTATGTGGAGGTTTATTCGTATTTGGTTGTGATATTAATGGTAGTTGTGAATATTAAGGAAAATTTTATTCATTTGTGGATGTTTTCAAATATGTATGACCTTTAGAGTAATGATAAAATATATCTAACCAACCATTCTAATTTAAATAATATATTAACATAAAAATGACATTCCTTTTTTGATGAAATAAATTATCTAAGAACCAAAAAAAATTATTTTTTATAATATATAATGATTATATTTTCATAGTTTATAACATTGTTTTGTAGAATAATTGAGGTCATATAGATACCATTGATATTGGATGAGTTGATTTTTCTGTTAATGTGAATGTTTTAAAAGATTTTTTTTATTTACAATTAATAAAATTTAATGTACCAATGTTATATTTTTCAAGAATAAGGTCCCATAATAAAATAAAATAAAATTATCCTTTGTTGTGTACATCCGATTGAAAAATGGTATGTTGTTTTTATCTTGATGAGTTTATTTAAACTTGTGGTATATGTAGAATGTTATATTCTTTGAGACCTATGAATCATACATTGTATTTTAAAAGAATTCTCTTATATTTGAGATTATTTTTTCACATTTACATAATAAACATGTCATTGAAATATTTAAATTATCACCACAATGTTGGATAAATTATTCCATTTTTTGGTTTTCCTCTAATTTTTCATATAAATATTCATTATAATATATATTTTTTAATTTTTATTAATATATTTATATATATTTAATAAAATAATATTAATACTTAAAAAATAAGTGTTTCATAATAATCATCCCCTCTTAGCCAAGGATTAGCAACATTGTTTTTTCATGCCACAAGGGTGGTAGATTAACTATTCCTTCAGCATAGTGGAGATCATTAGTAGAAAAGAGATTAATTTAATTATTTTATGGGATTTCCATTTTCGTGTCAAATATTTTAAAAAATAAAAAATAATATAATAGGGAGGTTAGGTCACTGTAATTTAATTGAGATTTTGATAATGGTATTATCTACAATTGTAGATGATATTTTTTATGATAGTGTTTATTGATGAATGATTAATTTTTAGATAGTGCTAAAACTGAATTTAATAAATTTCTATTTTTTCTATTTTTTCTTTTTCTATATATGATTTATATGTGATAAAGAGTATGTTTGTATCATGTCTTCAAAATTTTTGGATTATGGGGAAGGACTTGGATGGAGAGAAATGATTAATTTGTTGTCTTTATAAGATGAATTGGTTTATAGGGTTTTTTCAATTGTTTATTATAAAAATATATTTAGTATCAAATAGTTAAATATTTATATATACATCTCTGTGTGTATGTGTTTATTTGTAATGGAACCTTGAGTAAACTGTATTTTGTGGTGAATAATTAATTAAAGTGAAGCAAATAATTTCAAGATAATGGGAATGATTAAATATTTAATCAAGAAATTAAATTTATTTCCGATATATCATGTATGTATGATCATATATAAATAAAATTTAATGCATATCAATGCCTAATCATGAAAATACCTTCCAATTAAATCATATATTACCATTGTGAACTGATCAGAAAACATTTTGAATAGTGGAATATACACCCTTCCTTTTGAATTCATTCAAATATATGAAATTAAAAAAAATTATCCACTATTGAAGACATATTTTAAATGACTCTTAAAGATAAATAGATGAAAAAATAAGTGGAAGCCGTTATCTATGTGTGAATCACATTGTATTCTTCAATAATAAAGATCCTACTTGTCATATGTAAGTGGTTCATTTCATTTCCATTTGTATTTTGGTATCTAGTAAAAATAATATGAAACACATAAATCATGAAATTGTTGAATAATCATTAAGCCTAAATTATTTTTAATTTAATGAAATCTCATGGTATTTGGTGGTTTATAATGGCTTTGAAAGGTTTTTTAGTGGTTTGATCCATCTATATTGGTAATTGGTGACCAATAATATTGGTGGGTATTTTCTAAAAACATGAATTTGGACTTAGGATGTGTTTATATTATTGTGAATTTAACTTTATGGAATGACATAAAGGACTTCTTTTTTTATTGATTTTTTAATACCTCCTTTTCAAGGGATGGGGGGAACCCTTACAAGGCCCGTTGGATTAGAGAATACATTGACATTAGGATTGGAGACATTACAGGACCCGTATGTCTTATGTAAATCATACAGACTATGTCTACTTGAATCTTACCCACCCCATCATCTGCATCCTGAATATCACTCCTCCTATTCCTAGCTGTTCGGCTAGCTGTCATGTGTAGAGATGCGGATTCCCGATACCTATGGCAATTCCATACCCTCTCATTTTTACAAATTTGTTATCCCTTCTCAGGATAATGTGCCTTACTCTTGTATCATTTTCTACTATCGGTTTCTTATAGAATCTATCTATGTATCTACATATTAGGTGGACCTAAAGGCCTTTAGGTGGTCCAAAGGCCTTGAGTGGCATTAAAGCCTTACTGACCGGAAGACCAAGGAGGCCTGAAGGCCTTAAAGACTCCAAGACCAAACCAGCGGCCCAAGGTGAATAGTTTCCTCTACTACACTACTAAACAGTGCCTGATACAGTTCCCCGAACTATTCCTCCACCTGGATTCAAAGATGGGTCTCAAGGATGCACTTATAGATACCTCGCCAACTAGGCTAAGACTCTTGTGCTTGAGAATTCATCTTTGGATATTGGTTTCAGGTCTCAATGTATCCCCCTTCATATGGTTTTTCAAGATTGGGTTGAGTGGTCCAAGACAATATATTTTGAGTGGTTTAATGGAATGAAATCATATCGCTTTAATTGTCAACTAATAATAAATGATTAATATTTTTAAATTATAAATTATAACATTTTGTAAGAATTCCCACTTTTTTGTAATCATTTTTCAACGTATATATATTTAGTAGTGGTACATTGTCTTCCCACTCTATGTGTGTAGTATTTATTCCTCATTAAATGAGATTAGTTATCAAGAATTCCCCCAGAGGCCAATTTAATAGAGTAACATCATATACATATTGGTGGGGAACCATGCACATTTGGATATATTTTTCTAGTATAGGATGTACCAATGCAAGCAGCCCCCAAAATTCATTTTTCACTAGCGAAATGATATTTAGGTTATATTATCCAACATGAAATTAATGAAGGTGGTGTATCACCCATCAATAAAAAATTAAATGTGTTTCATTTTGAATTTATTTATGTTTTCTTAGTGATATGTCATCCATATGGAGACTAGTTTCAGTTGTGTATCCCTTGCATCAAGAGTGATATAGATGGTAAATCATTGGTATCTCAGTTGTGAATCCTCCACCTATGTGAGATGTCTTGATAGAGTGTCATCCACTTTTAGAAAATTATTTTAGTATATTATCAATCTCTCCATGGAGGAGTCTTATATACTTTTGACATTTTATCAGTGATTCCTCATTAATTTTCTTATATACCATTCTCTATAGATGTTGGATAGGTGATGGATGAATTTATTGATTTTTTTGCGGTGACACATCATTTTCATTGAGCTTCTTAAAGGTCATATATTATTCAAAAAATATATAATGTTATTATTGACACATCATTCATAATTTACATGTGTTCAGAACATGGGTATATCATCACATTCCAACACTATTCGAAGAAGCTATGGTCACACCTGGTATTAAGGTTGATCACTCCATGGGATGCCATTTTATTTATTTTTTTCATTTTTTGAAGATAAGGATGATTTTTACCACGTATTTATTTGAATTTATAGGGATATTTTTTTTATAATAATTTTTTTTCTCACAACCTAATCGGTAATCATGTAACATTACAATAATTTACGATTTTGTGACCCTGGGAAAGGAAAGGTCCCTGATATAAAAATTGGTTGATATAGTGGGGCACAATTTGACTTCAATGAAAAGTCACTAATATTAATTAAAACTAGTTTAGGTATTTCTTTGTTATTTTTATTTAATTTTGAACAATATTTAAATTATTTACACATAGGAGATAAAATTTATTATTTATTATTTATTTTGTATGCATTGTTTCTCACATTGAAGTAAAAGGTTCTTGTTATTTTATGTGGGTTGGTATTTTTTCATGTTATATATATATTATATTATTGATATATTGGAAGTAACACAGCATGATATTTTCTCATTAGTGTATTAATGGAAAATGGTCGCAAGGGTATATTCTACCAACATTTATTATTTTCACTCTCTCTCGTAGTCTACAACCTTTAGCATAGGATGAAGAGTGATTGAGGTATATAGTGTAGCACCCCCCATTTTGAGGTATATAGACTTTTTATGACTTTTTATGCGATTAATGTGAATGGGATAATTTGACAAGAGTTTTGGGGAGTTTGGAATGGTATTGAATATGTTTGAAGGCTTTTTTAAGGGTGCACAGTTTCAGCACTGTTATGGGAAACCGTGCGGGTTCTATAGAAAACGTTTCAGGGGGATAGAGTAGGCTTCGTACATCTTGTGCATGGTTTTCCAAACCCAGTGATGAAACCATGAAGACCCTTTCTCTTGAGACAGTAGAGTGTGCACGGTTAGAGAATAGTTTTCCAAACTGTGCGAGCTAACCATGTGGCCACTCAATGTAAGGGGTTTTAAATATAGGATCCCTTAGGCTTGACCTGAAACACTCCAAACTTCCTCCCACTGATGCCTCACTCAGTATTTAAGGTTCTCAGTGGTTGATGGTTCTCTCCCACTCTTTTTGGAAGCATTTTGAACTAGTTTCTAGGCGGTTTGAGCGTGGTTTCTGACGGGTAAGTCTCTCTTCATGGGTTCCTTGTGTTTTACTCTAGATCTACATATCCCACTCACTCGTTTTTCTAGATCTACACTTTTTTTGTGTAGAACTGGGGTTTTGGTTCCCTTGGATTTTAATTTTAATGCTTGCGGATTTTAGAGAAAGAGATCTAGAGAGGATTCGGTGGTGTGTTTGCCAAATTTGGGGTGATTTTGCTTCTGAGTCGATTTATGAGGAACCCTAAAGGTAGGTGGCATATCTCTCATCTCCACTTGGTTACAATTAATTTGGTTGGCTTGAAATTAATTCTGTTTTGATGTGTGAAATTGGTTACAAATCCCTTTGGTGATGTCTTGGGGATTTTTGGGAAAAACTGGGTGTTGTGGTGAAGTGTTTCTTGTTGTGGATTTTAAAATGAAAATTTTAAATTGTGTTGTTGTGAATGATATGTGAAAATTGTTGATGAAAATTGTTTTCAATAAAGATGTTTTCTTATTGGAAGGTGTAATTGCATGGAAAATTATTTAAGGGTTGTTTCAATAAATGGATGATTCATTGAATTGGGTGACATGTAATGGAAGTGGTTGATTTCATGATGTTGTAGCTTAGGTGGGTTATGTTATTGGTTATGGCTTGATTGGAATGTTTTATGGAAGTGGGTGGTAATTTCCACTATAAAAAGGGGATGGATGGTGGACGGAAGGGCCACCATCAGTGGATAAGTGGTCGGGAAGTACTTCTAGTTGTGAAAGGGTGAACGGGTTGGACGGAAGCTCCACATTTATGGTTTCTCTTTTGTGCATTACTTTGCAAGATGGAAATTGTTTTTCTAATGTGTAGTTAAGGGCATGTTTGTTTGGATTTCCCTTAGTTTCTTGGTTTGGGTGAAATGGTTTGGTAAGGGCGTATTTGGATTATTGTTACGGTTTTAGTTGTGATTATTTTTTAAAAACTCTTTTATATAAATGTGATAATTATTTTATCCTAGTGGTGTGTGTAGGGAAGACATTTGGGGAAATACTACTGAGTAGTTGTACTCACCCCATGCTTTTGCATGTTCGTGTCTTTGCAGATGTTGTGTATCGTGATGTGGGCAAAGTTAAAGCATCACCCTCCTTTAGTGGTGCATCGTGATCTCTGGGTGGAGATTGGAGTGTGGAGCTTGGGGTGGATCTATGTAGTGTGTCTTGGCTTATTTTGGGTCTTTTTTTATTCTTCTTCATAGTAAAATGATGTGGTATTCGTTGTATTGGTTTGGGTTGTATTGTGGAAGAACATAGTTGTCCTTCAAGAATACATGCTTGAATGTTTTGATTGACATGAATCATATAGTTGTTGATAGTGGATAGTTTGGTTGGTTCTGTATGAAGGGAAAATTGTTACCCAATTTATCCTCAAAGCCCCCAAAATTTATTGCCAGCCTTTGCCACCTTCAGAACGTCACCTAAGGCCATGTAACCATCACTGCCTCCTCAAGCCAATGAGTTAGGGGTAGGGTGTTATGTATAGTGACCCAACCAAGTCACTTAGGTGGGGCACCAGCCAAGGGAAATTGCTATGTGAAATCAAATCCCATAAGTTTTTTTCAATAAATGGCTCACGTTAGATAGGATATTGAACATTTGTTTTCACATTTTATAAGTCATGATGTTGATTTTAACAGAAAATTATATTAATTACATCTATTTTTTCAAGGAAAATATTATTATTCTAATTTCAACTCTTTTGTTTTATGGATTATACAAATAATTTATATTAGGGGGTAATTGATTTATTTGTTTCCCATTATAAAAATTGACTATGGTACTAAGATGTGTGTGTTCATGTATCATTTTTGGTATAGATAGCTCACATATAATTCATATTATTTCATAATGATTGATATTATGAAAGACATATTTGATATGAAACATAGTTGAGTAATTTAATTTGTTAACAACAACATATATAGAGTTCCTCTATATAACATATTAGTTACTATTTTATTTCCTTGGTTTATGACTACTCATAAATGTCCCTACTTGAAGTTCAAAATAATCACATACACGTTTCCCTTAGGATCTAAAAACTAGTCTAGAGGTTCTAAAGATTATATTATGGATCTATTACCTCAATATCATAAATGATTAATAAGTTACAAATAAATATTAATTAGGGTCAGGGAAAAAAAAGAGAAAAATATATATAAAATGACCCATTTGGAAGACATAAAGAATTCAAAAATTGAATTCCCCATGCTATTATCCTGTATATATGGATAATAATTGAATGAAATACATTTTAATTTTTTCTTTCAAAATACATAGTAAAAAAAATATCCTCATACCCCAAATGATAAATTACCTTCATACATGACCCACGTAATTCTGTAACCTGAATGAAAAATTATTACTATACACACACCCGTATTCCCGAACAGTTATTGAGAATATAAATCAATATAGTATCATATATATAACCAAATATAAACCTTCATGTGTGTGTGTATTAATGATAAAAATTTACCAAAAAAATAAATATACATGATGTGTCGTCATGTGATATCAACGATATAATGACACCTGATAGATATATATCCATGCGAGTTGATCTGGGGACAAACATGAAATTCATATACCCAAACATCTGAGATTTTCCCCCTTTCTAGAATCATTTCAAATTGTGTCATGTAACCGAACCCCCACCAGAAGGGTTGGGGTATGGTTTCATCTAATTTACATCCCTTTCCTTATTATTCAATGTAGGGAATATCATTTATTTTTTATCACTCCACTCTTCAGGGTGGGGTACTTTGAAAAATACATAGACTAACCACTCTCAATTATATGGTCACATATAAAATATATGATTAGTACATTCTCAATCATTATAGTGTTAAACTAATAATTTATCCCTTGTGGAATTTGTTTCCATCCTATAAACATTAATATCACTCAATGTAGGGCCATATTCCATTTATTGACCAAAACCATATCAACGATCATGATCTTATAAAAAAGTTTCAACAACCACCTTCTAATATTTTCAGGTCCCCTAACCATATCTTTGATTCATCATTATTTTGAAAGATTGACCCTACAAACAAATTTTAACTCATGGTGAGTCCACACAACATATTTTAAATCACATCACAACATAGAATACTTATCACTAAAGGTAGTACATTCAATACCTTCTCAATATTTTTAGGGTATAAGAAAACACCCTATTACTAATTATGGGGTTCTGAATCCAATAAAATATATCACCCATATTCTAGATCCCTTCTCACTAAAGTAAATCCAACCACTACCTTATCACTTGAAGTTGGTCATAGAACATAATTTTTTCACTTAGGGATATGTCCATCAATATCACTCCTAGGTATTCCATATATTTAGAACATGAATAAAATAAAAAAATTTGATCACTTCCCATCACCAAATCTTGTCGTATATCACCTAGTATCTGGACAAACCAAACCTATAATGTATTCACCCACATGTTTAAATGTCTATCATGTATCACATTCTAATTTCCATAGATTATTCTAGTCTCACAAGAGTAGCAGCCCTATCCTCTATAAATTTTCATCGCTATTAGAATTACATCCACTGGGTTCTTTAGTCCCATTTTATCTTTACTCGTAAATACCAAATCACAATTTTCACTCCTTGGTGACAAAATTATGTACAATTTCTATATAAACATTTCCTAAAATTTCATTACCTATCCTATATAGATTAATTATCACAACATAATATCACTATACATAGATTTTCCCAATGTAACTCATTCTAAATCCCCTTTAAAAAAATATTCCGTATCATTTAATATTCCTACAAAATAAACCAAGGTCCCATATCAAAAGTTTGAAGGGTGAACTATTTTCATCATAATATAGAAAATATCATCATCCACACACCAAACCTAGTCTTGGAGGACTCATCCAACTCATTATACACGTTTTGAATCACCTATATCATCAATAGGGAGTTTCCCAAAAATATGAGTCATACACTTTCTCACATATCTTATTAGGCTTTGAAATATTCACGACGACATAGAATGCCCATCAAAATAGACCTAAGATAGTTTTGGCTCATCATAACAATATAAATCATCTAATTCCCATCTTAATTATATTAAATATCTTCAACCAATGGGGATACAATTTCTAGGTGATCCAAGACCATGTAATGATTTATAAGAATTTATTACATGCCAAGGAGGATTGATGCAATTCAGTACCATTCTCTATGAATTTATAAATTATCATTCATTTAACACACATCCATAATATATAAATCAATTCACACATAATCATATACCCAAATATGTTACTTTATGATACAGACTACATACCATATACATGGTGTTAAACCCTTGAATATATCTATTCCACTATGGAAAAACACAACCTTCATTATCTAATATAACACCTAGATCTGAAATCATATCATGAATGATGAAACATAATTGAAAAAAAATCCCAACATAAAAAAAATGTATTCAATATAAAGGATGATTCTATTTTCCCAGATCTAGTGGTTATTTTATAATGTTGGTACATATTAAGAGATACAACATCTAAAATCATTAAAGTGTTTAACGGTTTTAGGAGACAATATAGACACATGATTCTCAAATTATTTTAGATATTCAAATATAGACCAAAAAATATCTAAGAATAAAATTAGTATTCCCTAGAGAATATCCTCACTTGTCAGCTATATGAAAATTATATGTCCCTACAGAAAGAGAAAAAATAAATTATGATCTCATATGCTCAATAAGGAAAATCATAGAGTTAATGATACAATCAAATAAAAATGTTATGAATAGTATGGGATGAATGAGTGATGCAGAAAATTACACATGAATTATCAAATTAGCTTGAATATTGTATGGTCATGGACATCATGGAGGTATGTACCTATTTAAATTCATTCATAAACCTATTAAATTTGGTTAATGAATGGCTTACTAAATGTAGAATGAGGATCAGAGGTGCTTATAGGCTTCAAGACAATAAAGAAAAGTTAATTTGGACATCATGTGAATGTTTATGGTTGGCGCATGGTTAGAGGTAATAGTGCACCCAAACCATTTTATCTAGGAGGTGGGGTGATCGGTTAATTAATTCATTCAATGGGGGAGGCCAATCCACGTGAACTGGGATAGATCCATTCTGTATGATTGGCGAATAATTTTTGAAACTATGTGGGCTCTCTAGTTAACTATACGAAATATCACCCTCTTAGATAGATTTTGGCATAAATTTATAATATAATTTGGAAAACCATGTATCCAAACAATACACCGCATTAAAAATGGGTATTTTCCACCCCCTCATGATTTTAAGGTTTCATACCTGATTTATGTGATGATTTCACCTCTTAAAACCCTAGGGATAAACCATTTCAGCCATGTAATCCCAAGGGTATAACTTTATATATTATATGCCATTTGGAAATCCTTTTTATTTAGATTGAAGAATAGGATGAGATTGACACTTCTTTTTACTATCTATTCTAGAATAGGTCTTATATTTTTTTCTCCATCTTCTGAAACCTTAAAACCCACTTTCTAAATTAGATTTTTCCATTTTAGGGCTACACATGGGGTGCACCAACATTCCCAAAAATGTAAAATTTCAATGTTATGAATATATTTTATTTGTATTGAATAAATTCCCATGATAAAAATGTTGACATGTTAGTTTGAATGCTAACAATACAAGAATAGTAATTGTGTTTTGTTTTTAGGACGAAAAAGGGGTTGTTTGGTTAAATATTATCGAATTAAATGGGTTTTATATTTTGAAGGGTAATTGGATCACTATTTATGGTATGCGAATGATAAATGGGTACATTTGGTTATGGTATGTAAATGTGATTGTGTAAATGGGTTATGGATTGTGAAATTCTGGATGTGTTAAATGTCACGACCTGTCCTCAGGGCCCGTGCCGTGACTACCCCAAGCCCGCATTACATTGGCCAGGGGCTGGCGACTAGCACCAAGGCATAAATACTAGAAAAAGGGAAGGAATTGCCTTTGTATAGTAAACCACAAACACCATAGAGCAAGCAGTAAGAAGTAAAAACTAAGTAAAAACTTGTACAACAGTAAGTGCGGAAAAGTAAGTGGGCCAGAATACAAACCCAAACTGGAAGTAAAGTACAACTGGAAAGGGAAAACAGCAACTGAAAATTGATGCCACAACGTCGAGCTGTCCACTGGAAATCCCAACTGAAGGGTGGGTAAGATAGCCTCTACAGCTCCTCGGGTCCAACCATCCACTCCTAGCACGTCCTACCCAGTGGTCCACCCCCAGGTACCGTCCTGCTCCGCAAGCCTCAACCACGATTAGCGTTGTCTGTAATCTGCAACCAACACAACGTAGTGCGGGCATAGCCCGTGCAGGGGTGAGTATAAGCTACTCAGTAGGGACCCCGATGCCCCTGAAGGTCTCCCAGAATCCACAAAGGATAAACCAGAAAGGAAAGATACAATCACGAAGAACATCCGACACGGATTAGGTATATTCCCATACATATACCTAAGTCATCAATTGTCATTCGACTCCAACATCTGAACCCAAGTACAACCCAGTCCACACAGGAAAGAAAAACGTAAATGCACACAGGATAGCACAACACAATCCACATAGGAAAGAAAAACATGATTCTACTCACACAAGAATACTTCTTTGTATGACGAGAAAGATGACCAGATATTTCCACTGATTCATCTAAGCCGTCGGACCCACAAAAGATCGATAGGTACTAACCCCCGCAATTACCCACAAAGGATCTGGGCCACAAAAGATCGATAGGTAACTAACCCCCGCAATGACCAACAAAGGATCTGACCCACAAAGGATCGATAGGTAACTAACCCCCGCAATGACCCACACAAGATCGGACCCACACAAAATCTGTAGGCGCTGGACCACATAAGACCATTGAGCGCTAACCCACACAGGATCAGACCCACACAGGATCAGTAGTACTGACCCACAAAGGATCTCTGAGTGTTGTAGTCGTCGTCGAATCCACTGAGGATCTCTGCACAGTCGTCGTCGTCGTCTCAGCCAGCTCTAGGGTTCCAGCATACAGAATGTTCATTCAGGAAGGTCTGCTCCATGAGCCGAGAGGCTGATACATCAATTGACACATAGTCCAGATTTGATGTGTCCAAAATTTCTATATGTCAACAGGAACTCAACATCGCAGACAACGCGTCAATCGGACGCCCAGTCTGAGAGTTATTGGCTTTTTCGTTCTAGGGGGCCCGGTTGGTTTTTAAGGAAAAAGCAACCCGACCATACTCCACCTGCGTCCAAACCTCAGGCGGAGTAATCCAAAATATCCGCCTCACTTAGAGGAATTCAACAAAGCCGACGGCACGTCAATTGGACGTCCGAAGCTCATGTTATGAGCGTTTCCGCTCAGAGGGCCCGGTTGGTTTCATGTACGAACCAACACGGCCGAACCCAAAGTATTCCGAAACCTTGGGTGCGATATACCGAAATGCCCGTCTCGATCCAAGGATCGCATCGCCACTGACAGCGCGTCGTTCGGATTCCCGTAGCTCATGTTACGGGAAAAAGACCAAAAAGGGTACGAAAACGGGGGTTTGGACCCGGACCGACCCGGCCCAACCCTCCTGGGTCAGCCCGAACTGAGACGACCCGACCCGGGTCCGAGTCTGACCTGATTGGGAACGACCCGACCCGGCCAGGGCGGCCCGGACCGACAGGTCGGCTCGGCCGAGCGGCCGAGCGAGGGAAACCGTGGGCGGGGGTGCGCTGCCCCCGCATGAAGGATCTGCGGCCCCGGTTGGGGCCGCCTATCGCCAACGAATGCGGAACCTGGCCGCGTCCCTTCCTATGGTTCCGCGCAGCCGTGGAATTTCACCCTGCCGCCGCCTCCTGTCGCCCGCACCGCCGGTGGATTCCGCGGGCCACCAGAGTTGCTCCGTTGGTCCGATTTCATTTCCGCTTGCGTCGTAGCTCATCCCGGGTCCCGTTCTTCACTGCAGAATCATCAAATCGTCTATGCGGCCCATTTTGTCATCGTCCTCCATTCCGCACACCAGGAACAAAAAGTGCTATGGGTTCGGACTTGTTCGTTTGTCCACACCCACCGTGTTAGCAGTTTGAAAAAACACCATAATTTCCAGCAATTGATAAACCTCGACCCACAATAAAGATCTGCAGACCAACTTGTTAATTGGTTGGTCCGCGGTCATACCTTGGAGGAAAACAAACATGGGTATTATCATTTTTAAAATGACCCCTACCTAGACATCGTCGTCCGATGCGAGTTCATCGCAGAATTGACCGTCGCGGAAGAAAAGGATCGTCGCATCGCGGAAGGGCGTCGCTGTCGCGCGGCACTCGGCGTCACGTAGAAAAACTCCGAGGATCAAGAACATACTTATTTAATTATAACAATTAAATCCATGTTGATGTTATAATCCACAAAGAATTAAAAGGACCACAATCCCCTACCTCAAGATGCCGATCGAAGATTGTCGCGGGGATGGATTGTCGTGGAAGAAGCGTTCGGGGGTATGGTGTTCTTCGTTGCCCTTCGTCGGAGGCTAACGTTTTTCGCGTTCTTCGCGTTCTTCGCGAAGGAGGATGAAGGACTTAAAGTTTCTGTCAAATCCTCTCAATGAACAATCCTCAAGAAGACATGTGTTGGTCTTATTTCATTACATTCAAACAAACGAAAAAAAATAAGGACAAGTAACAAACAAGTTAATTCATAGAATTAATTGCAATGAACTAACTGCCTAATTAATAGGGGCGTTAAGAATTTAGAAAACGCGTCAGTTGACTTTCATTAAGAAGGGTTTTCACGGGTGCGTTACTTAGGGGAAAGGAAACGGTGGGGCTCGTGCGGGCCCCACCTCACAAATATCCTACCAAGAGGGTAATATATTTTGGGTTCCACCCTATCCGCTTCAACTCAGCTTATGCAGATTAATGTGGCTTTAAGCTGCTTTAAGTGAAATAAAAAAATGTTTTTCGTACCACATTATTTTATTTCTTAACTTAATGCCCAAAAATATTAAAAACCACACCCGAGCAAACGTAACTCTGGAAGAGGCGTTTTAAGAAAATATCGGCACTTCAATTCCATCAGTGCCCTCAGAATTTGATTCCGAGCAACGGTTCAAAATTTATAAAAACCTGCTCGTTCGTTCACTGAACGTACCCGAGCCAAACTTCGGAAAATTATTCTGGGCACACCGGGCCTCGGAATCAGGTGCCGTCAGAAACTGCGTTCTTGTAAAATTCCAAAGAAAATTAAGAAAAAACTATTTCCTTAAAATTTAAGGGTCTTTACATCACCCCCACATCAGAGCTTTACGTCCCCGTAAAGATACATCAAAAACTAGGGAAACAAATGTGGGTACTAAGCACGCATCTGAGCCTCCCGCTCCCAAGTGCTCTCCTGGAGGTTCCAGTGATGCCATATGATGTGCACTAGAGGAATCAAACCTCCACGTAGGACCCGCTCATGTCGATCCTTGATCTCCACCGGGACCTCCGCAAAAGTCACCTCATCTTCAACATCTAGCTCCCCATAGTCAATGTTGTGCGTCGGGTCGTGCACATATCTCCTCAGCTGGGATACGTGGAAGACGTCGTGCACCCGGTGCAACTGAGGTGGTAGAGCCAGGCGATAATCCACCTCGCCAATCCTGCTGAGGACCTAGAATGGTCCGATGAAGCATGGAGACAACTTGCCGCCTCGGCCAAATCTCCATAAACCACGTCGAGGTGAGACCCGCAAGAAGATGTGGTCGCCATCCTCGAACTCTAGCAGCCTCCGCCTCCTATCAGGATAAGACTTTTGCCGGCTCTGATTTGTCCTCATCCACTCCTGGATGACCTGGACCTTCTCTGTCGTGGCTCGGACCATCTCTGGTCCCACAAGTGCTGACTCCCTAGGGTCTATCCAGCACAAAGGAGATCTGCAAGGTCGGTCGTCCAACGCCTCATATGGTTCCATCCCGATGGTGGAGTGGTAACTGTTGTTGTACGCAAACTCCACTAAGGGTAGGTGGTCCTCCCAGCTATGGCCAAAGATGAGGAAACATGTGCGGAGCATGTCCTCGAGAGTCTGAATGGTCCTCTCCATCTGACCATCTGTCTGAGGGTGAAAGGCGGTGCTCATACGTTGCCGAGTCCCGAACGCCTCCTACAACCCCTTCCAAAGCCGGGAAGTAAAGCGAGCATCTCGATAAGAGACAATAGATGATGGCACACCGTGAAGCCGCACAATCTCCTGAACTTAGAGACATCCCATGCTCTCCACTGAGCCCTGCTATATGATGGGTAACAAGTGAGCCGACTTGGTGAGTCGGCCGATAATCACCCAAATAGAGTCGGGACCTCTGGATGTGCGTGGAAGTCCAGTCACGAATTCCATAGATATCTCATCCCAATTCCACTACGGGACGTCCAAGGGCTATACCAAGCCTGCTGGTACCTGATGCTCTGCCTTCACCTGCAGGAAGGTGAGGCATTGAGAAACGAACTTCGCCACAGCCTTCTTCATGCCTGGCCACTAGTGTTATCGTCTGAGATCCTGGTACATCATCGCCACTCCAGGATGTAACGCTAAGGGAGAAGTGTGAAACACTCTCAGCACTTCCTCCTGTAAAGAAACTAGTACCAAGGTACGTCCTCTGAAAAGGATGTCGTGCTCTCCTCCAAAGGAGACGCCATCACATGCTTGTCCTGAGGATATCTGTGCACACCGCGTCTCACAGTCAGCGTCCCCAAGCTGTGCCTCTATGACCCTTTGTAGTAGTAGAGGGGTGAATGTGAGAGACTGAAGGAAGGCTTCTCCATACCTATCCACAAATGATATCCACAAAGCATCTAGCTGCTCTGTCGCCTCCTCGAGTAGCTGAATGCCCGTCCTCCGGCTGAGAGCATCGGCTACCACGTTCCCCGTCCCAGGAGTATAGACTATCTCAAAGTCATTGTCCTGGAGGAACTCGAGCCATCGCCATTGTCTCAGGTTCAGGTCTTTCTGAGAGAAGATGTACCTGAGACTCTGATGGTCAGAAAATACTGTAAAGCGCTGTCCCATCAGATAGTGTCGCCATGTCTTCAGAGCGAAGACCACTTCTGCTAACTCCAGGTCATGGGTACCGTAGTTTTGCTCATGCGGCCTCAACTGACATGATCCATAGGTGATCAATGCCCAATCCTGCATCAGGACACATCCAAGTCCGGTCCCTGATGCATCACAGTAGACTACGTACCCTACTCCCTCCTCAGGAAACCTCAAGATAGGTGCGCTGGTCAATCTTTGTCTCAGCTCCTGGAAGCTCTGCTGACATCTGTATGACCACACAAAGGGTTTCCCCTTTTTCTTCAAAGCTGAGAGTAGTGCCTCAACTCTGGAGAAGTATGGCACAAATCTCCGATAGTATCCAACTAGTCCCAAGAAACTCCGCACCTCTGTCACACTCTTGGGTGGCTCCCAAGCTAGCACTGCCTCGATCTTCACAGGATCCAAGGAAACTCGTGCCTCAGAGATGACGTGTCCCAAGAAGTGGACTTCACGTATCCAGAACTGACACTTCGAGATCTTTCCATAAAGCTGGTGCTCTCGGAGAGTGTCTAGTACAACCCGTAAGTGGTAGGTGTGCTCCTCCTCAGTCGTCGAGTATATCAAAATGTCGTCGATGAAGACCATGAAAAAATGATCGAGGTATGGCTGAAAGATCCTGTTCATGAGGCCCATGAACACTGCTGGAGCATTGGTTACACCGAATGGCATAACCATGAACTCATAGTGGCCATACCGTCATCTGAAGGTCGTCTTCTGCACGTCCTCGTCCTGAAATCTGAGCTGATGATAGCCTGACCTGAGGTCTATCTTCGAGAACCACCGTGCTCCCTTGAGCTGATCGAAGAGGTCATCAATTCTTGGTAGCAGATACATGTTCCTCACTATAACCTGGTTGAGGTGACGATAGTCGACACAAAGTCGCAAGCTCTCATCCGCCTTCTTGGAGAACAATATCGGGGAAGCCCATGGTGAAACACTGGGTCAGATGAATCCCTTGCCCTGCAAGTCCTCCAACTGTACTCGTAGCTCTCGAATTTCAGCGGTGGCCATCCGATATGCTGGAGTCGATATCAGGGCTTTCCCGGGGTACATGTCAATATAAATGTCAACCTCTCTGCGAGGAGGTTGCCCTGGAACGTCATCGGGAAAGACATCCTCATACTGATCCACCACTGCAGGAAAGCTAGGACTCCGCACGTCAACTGCTCCTAGGATGAGGCCAGCCAATTAGTGAGTGATGGGTTGTCCTCTCCTCTACGGAAGTCCATCCTGTGCTGCAAAGGCTACCTTCTCGCCAGTAAAGGTGAACCTTCTCCCGTCGGTGCGTACACATCGCACCTTGCACCTAATGCAGTCAATCTGGGAATGGACTATAGATAACCAATCCATGTCCAAGATGAAGTCGTAAGGCCTCGATGCTGCTACAAGAAGATCACAGCCAAAACTCTCGCCTCCTAGAGTAAGATCACACTGCCGGAACCAGTGCGTGATCGTCGAGTCTGCTCCAATAGGAGTCTCTAGCCGTAAGGATCGAGCCAACGACTCTGTCGGAATCTTCGAGCTCCGAACAAGGGCAGTGACTATGAAAGAGTGACTCGCTCCTCTGTCTATAAGAACTGTAGAAAGGGTGGAATAGACACAGATAGTACCTCGAATCATCTCGAGCGCACCGTGGTCGTAGGCCTCCGCTGCCTGGAGCTGTGCCTGTCTCTGCCCGCCAGCTCCCTATGGTCGGGGTGGACCTCCTGGTGGTGGTGGTGGTGGTAGAGCCTCAAAGTGTCGCCCACCATCTGCTGCTCGACCATCTCCTCTGCCTCATCTACCTCCTCCCTGCGGACTACCACGTTCGACCCTCTGCCCCTACCTGGGTGGCCTCTCAAACGTCTGCTGCTCCTCAGCACGGTGGGCCGGACAGTCACGATCCATGTGGCCCTGCCTGCCGCATGAGTAGCACTACCTGCCTCTCGAAAGACTGGCTCCACACTGTGTGCCCCACACTGCTGAGCCAGTGTCCTGAGCTCATCTGCGTGAGGGTCTGGTCTGCCTGGACCCCTGAGTCATCCGTCGACTGCCTGCCGCAGAAGACTCTGCTACCTTCCGCCCCGCGGTAGGTCTTGCTGCTGATGAAGGCTCAGCAAGGAAGCTCTCGATCAAAAGGGCTCACTCTAGTACTCCTGCCTGGGTCGGAATGCTGAGGGGGATCAGTGATGCCCTGATCTCATGTCTCAATCCCTACTCAAAGGTCTAGGCCCAGATGAATGGGTCTCGTACCATGTCTGTCGAGTAACGTGAGAGATTGGTAAATCTCGCCGAGTACTGGGCGATCGTCAAGCTGCCCTGCCGCAGCTGAAGAAGCTCCTGGATGCGCACTGCACAGAGGGTGGCTGGGAAAAACTCTGAGCGGAAGAGGCTCTCAAAGTCCATCCAGAGAAGAGATACCTCATCATGCACCTGGAGCATCAAGCTCCACCATCGGCCCGCTGCTGCATGCAGTAGGCTCGCTGCGAGGATCACCATGAGGTCCTCTGGTGTCCTCACTAACCGGAAAACTCGCACCACTACCTCCAGCCAGTCCTCGTCTACCTGGGGGTCCGTATCCCTGCGAAACCTGGGTGGTCTCTAGCGCTGGAACTCATGCAGTGCACTGAGGCGACATGCATCATCAGTGGCTTGTGCTGGAAGCATCGGTGGCTCGGCGGGTAGAGGTACCGCCTGTGCCTCAGCTATCAAAGGGCCCTACACCGAGGCCTCATCGCTCGGTGGGCTATCGTCACGCTCAACTCTCGGGACCCTAGATGGCTGTCGTCGTGGGGCCATCCTGAAAAAGGAAACAGATGCGCCACGGTCAGAACAGTATACATGGTGAGCTGACACAAAGTAATCACAATGAAAACATCAAACACACACATGAAATCAATGTTTTCGTGCATTAAGTCGGAAATCAGAAGTCAGGGTCCTGCTGTAAGGATACATCGGCCGCTACACCAACACTGGACTCCCTGAACTGATAACCACTCCCAATACACTAAACACTATTGCCTTACATAGGAAATGATCCGAGTCCCATGTTCTGCAGTAGAACCGAACTCCTATGATACCAATTTGTCACGACCCGTCCTCGGGGCCCATACCGTGACTACCCCAAGCCCGCCTTCCATAGTCCAGGGGCTAGCGACTAGCACCAAGGCATAAATCCCAGAAAAAGTGAAGGAATTGCCTTTGTATAGTAAACCTCAAACACCATAGAGCACGCGGGAATAAGTAAACACTAAGTAAAAACTGGTACAACAGTAAGTGCGGAAAAGTAAGTGGGCCAGAATACAAACCCAAACTGAAAGTAAAGTACAACTGGAAAGGGAAATCAGCAACTGAAAAGTGATGTCGCAACGTCGACATGTACACTGGAAATCCCACCTGAAGGGTGGGTACAGATAGCCTCTACAGCTCCTCGGGTAAAACCATCCACTCCTAGCACGTCCCGCCCAGTGGTCCACCCCAGGTACCATCCTGCTCCTCAAGCCTCAACCACGATCAGCGCTGTCTGTCGTCTGCAACCAACACAATGTAGTGCGGGAATAGACCGTGCATGGGTGAGTATAAGCTACTCAGTATGGACCCCGAGACCCCCTAAGGTCTCCCAGAATCCACAAAGGATAAACCACAAAGGAAAGATACAATCACGAAGTAACATCTGACACAACTTAGTCATATTCCCATACATATACCTAATTCATCAATTCTCGTTCGGCTCCATCATCCGATCCCAAGTACAACCCAGTCCACACAGGAAATCAAAATGTAAATCCACACAGGATAGCACAACACAATCCACATAGGAAAGAAAAACATGATTCATATCACACTGGAATACTTATTTTTATGACGATAAAGATGGCCAGATATTGCCACTGATTCATCTAAGCCGTCGAACCCACAAAGGATCTATAGGTACTAACCCCCGCAATAACCCACAAAGGATCTGACCCACAAAAGATCGATAGCTAACTAACCCCCGCAATGACCCACAAAGGATCGATAGATAACTAACCAACGCAATGACCCACACATGATCGGACCCAGACAAGATCTGTAGGCACTGGCCCACACAGGACCGATGAGCACTAAACCACACAGGATCGGACCCACACAGTATCGGTAGCACTGACCCACAAAGGATCGCTGAGTGTTGTAGTCGTCTTCGAATCCACTGAGGATCTCTGCAGAGTCGTCGTCGAATCCACTGAGGATATCTGCACAATCGTCGTCGTCGCAGCCAGCTCTAGGGTTCCCGCACACAGCAAGCTCGTTCAGGAGGGTCTACTCTACGAGCCAAGCGGCTGATAAATCAACTGACACATATACTAGAGTTGATGTATCCAAAAGTTTTGTATCGTCAACAGGAAGTCAACGTCTCTGACGGCGCATCAATCGGACGTCGGGTCTGAGAGTTACTGGATTTTTCGTTTCAGGGGCCCGGTTGGTTTTTAAGGCAAAACCAACCCGACCGTACTCCACCTGCTTCCAAACCTCGGGCGGAGTAATCCAAAATATCCGTCTCACTTAGAGGAATTCAACAAAGCCAACGGCACATCAATTGGACATCTGGAGTTCAAGTTGTGAGTGTTTCCGCTCTGAGGGCCCGGTTGGTTTCGTGTACAAACCAACTCGGCAGAACTCAAAGTATTTCGAAACCTTGGGTGCGATATACCGAAACGACCGTCTCGATCCAAGGATCGCATCGCCGCTGATGGGGCGTCGTTCGGAGCCCTGTAGCTCAAGTTACGGGCAAAAGACCAAAAAGGGTCGGAAAATGGGGGTATGGTCCCGGACCGACCTGGCCCAACCCCCCCCCCCCCCCCCCCCCCCCCCCCGGTCCGGGTCTGACCCGATTGGGGGCGATCCGGCCCGGCCCGGCCAGGGCGCGAGCCAGCCCGGCGGGTTGGCTCGGCTTGGCTCGACCGAGTGGCCGAGCGAGGGAAACCGCGGGCGGGGGCGCGCTGCCCCTGCGTGAAGGATCCGCGACCCTGATTGGGGCCGCCTCTCGCCAACGGATGCGGCAACCGGCATCGTCCCTGCCTTCTGTTCTGCGCGGCCGCGGAACCGCACCCCACCGCCACAGCTTCAGCCACGGCGCCTTCGTCCGGCGGCACGCCGGGGCACCACCGCCTCTGCCCGCCGGCGCCGCCGCGCCGGCGACCCACGCCGCCGGTGGAGTCCGCAGGCCACCAGAGTTGCTTCGTTGGTCCGATTTCATTTCCGTCTGCACCGTAGCTCATCCTGGGTCCCATTCTTCACTGCAGAATCATCAAATCGACTCTGCGGCCCGTTTTTTCATCGTCCTCCATTCCGAACACCAAGAACAAAAAGGGCGATGGGTTCAGACTTGTTCGTTGGTCCACACCGACCGCGTTAGCGGTTTGAAACAACACCATAATTCCCAGTAATTGATAAACCTCGACCCGCAATAATGATCCGCGGACCAACTTGTTAATTGGTTGGTCCGCGTTCTTTCCTTGGAGGAAAACAAACATCAGTATTATCATTTTCAAAATGACCCCTACCTCATCGTTGTCGTCAGACGCGAGTTCGTCGCGGAATTGACCATCACAGAAGAAAAGGATCGTCGCCTCAAGGCAGGGCGTCGCTGTCGCGCGGCACTCGGCGTCATGTAGACAAAATTCAAGGATCAAGAACATACAGATTTAATTATAACAATTAAATCCATGTTGATGTTATAATCCAAATATATATAAAAGGACCGAAATCCTCTACCTCAAGATGCCGATCGAAGATTGTCGTGGGGATGGATCGTCGTGGAAGAAGCGTCGCGGAGGACGAATCGTCAGAGTCACGTCCACATTATTTTATATCTTAACTTAAAGCCCAAAAATTTTAAATACCACACCCAAGAAAATGCAACTCCGGAAGAGGCGTTTCTAAGAGAATATAGACGCTACGATTCCATCGGTGCCCTCAGAAATTGATTCCTATCACGAGTTCAAAATTTAGAAAAACCCGCTCGTTCGTTCACTGAATGTACCCGAGCCAAACTTCGGAAAATGATTTCGGGCACACCGGGCCTCGGAATCAGGTGCCGTCAGAAACTGTGTTCCTGTAAAATTCCAAAGAAAATTATGAAAAAAAAATTCCTTCAAATTTACGGGTCTTTACATTAAATGGGTTAAGGAATGTGAATTATTGAATATGCTAAATCGATTAATGTATACAAAGAGGAATTGGGATAATTTAGAAATGTTTTGTAAATGGTAAATGTGCTAATGGGTAAGATATTGATGATTTTTTACCCTTCGAATGAATATGAATTGTTAATGGTGATTAATTAGTAAACATTGACTGAATATGAAATTAATTTTAATTAAATTAGATTGAAAATATTTAATAACTTATGACTTGTCATAATGTTAATGGGTGATTGATAAATAATTTTTTAATGTGAAATATTTCGTCATGTTATTTCTTGATATTGATTTACATTTGATATATTAATGAATTCTGATTTTTTTGTGTATTGTTGAACATGGTTTGTAAAATGGAATGAGTTAAAAGTGGTAAATGATGTATTTAAACAAGACTTAGTTGTTATGGGGTATTTTCCATTATGATCAATTCCTATTGTATTAGTTAGACAAAGGCTCTAACCCCAACTCCAGAATACACTGGTTAGGGAAAGGGGCTGATCCTATATTCCCATTATAGTTTCATTTGATGAGACTTCATAAACTGAGGCTCTAATGTAATTGTGATGTACTGTACAATAAAAAGTCTTTCCATTGTGAGATAGGGATGTTATGTTATTATTTTATGGATATTAATTTAGTAGATTATGTTGTTTTTTAAAAAATGTAAATTTCTAACCCATGTAAGAGGTTACGAAAATAGAATATGTGATTGAAATTGGTAATGTGATTATAGATATGTATTATAACCTACATAGTCTTTTGTTTCCTTGTAATTCACATGGTACATTCATGCACAATATATTTATAAGGGATGTTTTTTAGACCCTGTTGCTGTTTTCCTATTGAGTTATACTCACACCATGATGGGGATGTAGTGGGTACCTAAAAAAATTTCATTATTTCAAGCATGGATAAAGGGATAATACCCTATACTTGGGAGTTTAATTTTGATTGGGGTGTGCATGAATGAGGATCTAGACATGCATTCAAGACCATTTTGTGGGCTCGTCATCTATTATTTATTTCAGGTTATCCTATACTATTGGCATGACATGGAATATTTTTTGTTTGGTTTTGGTTTGTACACTATTTGAGAAGATTGTTAGTAGTAAATATTTTTAGTTTACTTATTATTGTATAATTTATTTAAAATGTAATATGATGTGTCTTACTCTGTGAAATAGGGTATAGTCTCCTGACATGATCCATTATATCCACATTACTAGTATAAAAATTCGCATATGTGGAGGCATGCATGAGGACTTATGGAAACATGGATCCAGGCACCAATTTATTGGATATTATGTATAGGGCATAAAAATGTTGTATCAGGGGATTTATTTTCCTTTTAATTAAATTTTGGAATGGTATAGGATATTATGATGAGGCGTGTCTTGGAAAATAGTCAATTCTTCGGTGTACCTAGCCTAAGTATAACAGCAAGACAACATCACATGGTGGGTTCATTATTGCTGTTGTATGCTGTTAAGGTTGATTGATATTTCTCAATAGGGAGATGTACTTGTTTTGTGATGTGAAAATTTTATAATATTTTAATCATGGATATAATGGAAAGACATTGTGTATTCAGGCATCATTATAGGCACCTAGAGATATTAGTGGCATGTATCTTTGTAGGCACACATGGGCAGGATGTGTGGTACATCACAGGTAGAATACATTTTACATTATTGAATGCTTCAAAAAATGATGTCTAATAAAGATGATACAAAAGGGTAAATAGAAATAATTTTAAATAATCATTAAATAATTATACATAAATTATAGTATGTAAATGAGTAAAAAATATTGGTTTTTACAAGTTTTTAAATGGGAAACATTCCTCAAAAATAAATATTTACATTTTGAGGGTAGAAATAATTAAAATGGGATGTCTAATAAAAATGGAATATGATTGTGTGCATTGTTTTCCCATATTTATCATAACATATGGTAAAGATTTAATAGTGTAGTTTTATATGTGTGACATTGTTCATTTGGATTTTTATTGAAATGGTATGTTTCTGGATAGTGGTGAGGCTTATTTTTTGTAAACTAATCAATTTTGATGTTAGGTGTCTTAAAACAGATTTTTGGAATTTTAGAGAAGTACCCCCATGATGAAACATTATTATTCTGAGACATGATAGTATCACTAATTATGCTACACCAGTAGAAGATCAAGATACCAAATTAGCCCTACTTGATCGAGGGGAGGAGCAGTTCCATGAGAAAATCACTCATTTTATGCAGATGATGAAACGTGACCGAAGGTTGGTCATGCCAATCTCTGTTGGTCTAGAAAGAGAGTTCCAATAGAAACACCCTATGGCTATTACTAGATAGGGATGACTTATGTTCCAATCATTCCCCATTCTATAACATGATGGTACATAGGAAGTTAATATCCCGATTTTTATTAATATACCATGCATATGGGTGGTTTGGGCAGTAAGAATACCTAAAAATAGAGAATTTGGCTAAGAAATGTATTTCATGTTGAGGCGTATCATCTATTAGCACAGATTTGGTAACCCTTGTAGGTTGTTATCAGGAAGGATACATTATGTTTATGAATCGTATGCCATTGTGCATGGTTCTATTAGTGGTGGTTGTGATATTATTGGTTTATAACCTAGAGTAAGTTCCATCTTTGGTGAACTGGACATAGAGTTTTAGGACAGGTGTAAGAGATCCACCTGTGAGTGGTTTCTTGTTAGAAGATTACTTTATATGTCCTAGAAAGGTGGCCTAGTGACTGCCTTCTCAGAAACACCATTCTTGATGTTGGTATTGTATGACCCTTGATGATGAACAATGAGATTGTTTAACCATTATGCAAGTGATATTTCAAGTGTGAGTCATAGGTGGATGATTCATATTTAGATGGGTAATGATTTTAACAAGAGGTATACATGGTAAGGTTAATGGATTTAAGATAAATGACATGATTTTTTATACTATGTTGATAGTCATAGTAAAATTGATTGTGTCCATAAGGGAGGTTATCCAATGGTTTCATATACAATGGAATGCGGAGAACATGTGGGTTCTCCTATAGGGGAATTGATCAACATTGGTATTCCTAGAGTGTCAATAAAAAAATTATTATTCCTCAATTTGTATCCTAAAGAAAAATTAGATCATTTGCGGTTTGTTTTATGTTTGGTCTAATGGGGAATGATTGACATATTTCCTAAAATGGTGGTTGATAATATTTGTGTTGGGATATAAGTAGAATTTAGATTTTGAGACAAGGATGAAAGAGGCATGGATGGACACTATTGATATGAGTGTGGCCCATGGGTTTATGGGTGTCCCTGTAGTTGGGTCATTTGTGTGAAATCTTGGGTTATTTGAGGATAATATTGAGAATAACTATAGTCTGATGAGGCTGAAGGACCTGGAGGCATGGTTAGTCTGGTAGTAATGATTTTGGTTATCATGATCTAAGGATCATGATGTTTAGTGTTGGGATTAGTGTGTGTTCTTAGGATGGTGTAAGACAGTGAGGGGTTGGATGAGGTCCATATGTGGGAATGCACTTGTGGGGCCCAATTCCTCTTCAGGATGTGTGAACAGATGACTTTATATAAGAACATATAATTCTCAAGGAAACCAAAGTGGTAAGAGTGGATATTTGGGAGACAATGGGATTTTGATTGGTGAGGATGACCATTATATTATGATTTTTAACTATTAATGGATTTCTAGAATTACTGGGGTAGTGTTGTGGCACTGGTGCCAATGGAAATATTGGTTCAAAACTTCTTTGTGGAGGGTAGTGGAGGGGTGGTTATCCTTGGTTGGAAAACATTCTATCTCTGTTATAGCTAAGTGATATTTATATTTTTTTAGGGTTGTAAATCACTATATTTTTAATAGGTACATTTTTTCAAAAGTGAGAGGTGATTTCGGTGGCCGGTAAATTGTGTTGTTGTTCATCCAAAACATTTTAGTGTAATTGTAGCAAGTGAATATAATTCCAAATATAAGGACATTATATCAATTTCACTGAGAGAGATCTACATTTACGCATAGATAACAAGATTTATTTTTTGTATAAGGGGCCAATTGTAGTATACTAAGATGGAGTGGAGTGTGTGAATTTGAATGTTAGGAAGTACACCACTGACCCTTTAGGGGTGAGGTCCTTGGGATGGACCGATTGTCAATAAAAGTCATTGGTACCATTCTTAGAATCCAGGACTGAGAAGTGGTTGATATTTATTTTTTTGTTCATGTTGAAGCTAGACGTCCTTGTCAATGTTTGTGGGAAGTCCCTATTATGTTTGAAATTCCTACAATACTAGATAAAGTTACAATATGAGAGAAATGGCAATGACACTCCTAAAGTGGGGAGTGGTATGTCAAGCATGGAAGTGTGTTAAAAAATGTGGGTTTTTTATGGTGGAAACATAATGTAAATTATAATCTCATGAGATTTATTTATAGGTTCCTTGGGAAGGAACAAATGGGATATGGATGTGATGGTAGATTGAGCTAAGCATTGGCTTCAGGATCATGTTGGTTCCTAAAAGAATCTGACATTCCTATATTAGAATATTTGTTATTCCTTACAAATGAGGTTGAGTGTTATAACATCATCCAAAATTTGGCATGGACTGAAGTATGATGGTCTAGGTGACCTTGTAGTTTCGATTGGGGAAATAGAATCATTGATATTGGAATTAGTGTTGTGCCAACAGTGATGTTGGGGGTTTCCAAGATTAGTCAGTAAAGGACAACTCAAGTATGCAATGAATAGAATGAAGATTGTCGGTTTTTATACTCTTTTGTAGGAGTTTTTACAATGATAGGTATTTTTTCATAATTTGAATGGATTTTGGGGGGAGAACCATGTTTTTCTCTGTCATTGTATGAAGGTGAAGGTATTTATGTTAGTAATATTAATGGGTGTGGTAAAGCACATAGATATTTTTGAAGGTAATGGATTCCTTGATGGTAGAGTGTTACAATATGTCGGTGGAATGAAGATGTAAGGTGTTTCATATGGTGGTGGAATTAATTAAGTGTAGAGGTACCATGATAAATTGTACAAAATAACATGCCATTAGTGGAAAATAGTGGATGTTTGAGATAATTCATCATGAATTGGCTGAAATGACAATAAAATGGAATGAACATGGAATCCTAAGAGAGGAAAAATTAATCATTGTTTGAAAAGGATGGTGGAACCATGTCCATTTTAGGTAATTTTGATATCAACGGCGGATTGTAATTATGGTTAGATTTCTCATGGATATATTGGTGTGGTGAGTTGGGAAACACATCGAGTATGTTGTGGATGTTGAGTGGAGGATATCATGTCCTATTTTTAATATTGTTCTTTCAACCACTGAGAGATGGTGGTGGTGAGATAATGGGAATAGTTTTTAGATCCATTGTGGGAAAGGGATCAATTGATGTCATGACCGGTGTTCAAGGATTTATGGACTAGAGTAAGTACTGTTCTAATCATTTTCCTTCACAACGAGTGTTGGATAAGATCTTGATCTGTTGAGTTACATGAGTGTTTGGGTTGGGTCTTCGATGTTCGTTTATGGATTTGTACTATCATACCTCATGTTTTTATTGATTTATGTTGAGAGATGTGGTTTGGTAAACTAATAATCTCTCTGGGTTATGTGAATTTTGGGTCAATGTTGGTGTTCTGAAAATAGGGAATTAATGGAACAAAGTGATTTGGGCCACAATTTTCCTATAGGATGGATTTTATGGGGTGATGATTAGATCTTCCATGATGGTATTATGTTTTGTGTGATTCTTATATTCATTTCTATTTAGGAATATTCTTCCAAGGTATTCTTATGTATTTATTATGGTTGATGTTTGGTATGAGCTTGATGTGTTCTTTGAAGTGAATTTGGTTTGTGTTGTGGATCAATTTGAGAATGCCTTTCAGTGAAAGTCTATTCCTTGGGTTAAATTTCTTCAAATTCATGGTAATGTTCAAGAAGAAACTTAGGGTAGAAAGACAAATATGTACACCTTGTTTCTTGAATGTTTTGTTCAGAAGCACAGTGATGATCGAATGTGAAGCTCGAGGGTTTTCCATTTTAGGGTTGGGAGGTTGTAATATCCCAGACATCATGGGGGTATGTACATAATTAAATTTTGTTATAAAAACGTAAATTAAGTTAATGGAATGTTTATTTAATGTGAAAGACGGTTTGGGGTGTCTTAGGGGGTTTGGGACATGATTTAATGGGGAATTTGGCCATATCGTCCATATTTCATGGTTGGTTCATGGTTAGAGGCAACTATACACCCAAATTGAGCTATCCAAGAGGTAGGGTTCATGTTTAAGTAAACCATGAAAATGGGGATTCCAAACTTTTCAAATATGGAAAGATCCATTCAACATAGTTAAAATAAATTTTTTCAAACCATACAGGATCTCCAGGTAAAAGTGTGACTAAACCTCATCTTCAACCAAGGATGACACACATTTGGAACATGGTTTACAAAGAAGTTTTCCCAACCACATACCCCATTAAAAATGAATATTTTACAATTTCCCCACTTTAGATTTTATAGTCTCTCACCTGATTTCAAACCTCATTTCCTTATACCAAACATAGTGATGAACTATTTTGACCTTGTCTTCTAAAAGTTGATATCCTTAAATTCAATGTTATTTGGATCATCGTTGGGAGTGATATAAGATCCATGTGAGTCTAACAATAATCTTGTCCCTATTTTCCAAATTATTGATTTTATTTTATTCATTATATTTTGATGCCCTAAAACCCTAGTTTCTAGTGGACCATAGTTTGGAGATACAAGGGGTGCTTGAATCCAGATCTATAGATAAGGTAATGAAAGTGTTCATATTTAGAGTTGAGGTAGGTGGTATAAAAGTTATATAACATAGTCTTGATATAAATTTCTGAAAGTGTGGTTGTGTTTTTGGTTCCCTCTTGTTGTGCATTTGATTCCATTAGTTAGTTTAGTTAAATTGGTTTGCTAAATGATTAATTGAACCACTAATTATCCCTGTAGGATGCATTGATGATGATTAGACTATTTTAGTTCCGCCCATGGGATCTACCAATATTATCGAACATCAAAAATTGAAATGTTGTGAATAATGTTGATTTGTGTTGAATTATATCCCCTGGTAAATATGTTGTAATGTTAGATTGAAGGATAAAGATACACTAATGGTATTTATTTCAATAAATTATTATATAATATGTGGTTAATTAGTTAAATGTTAATGGGTTAAATGAATTATGTATTTTGATGAGTAATGGGTTCATTTCACAAGGAATGTGAATGTTAAATGTAAATATATCGTGAAGGTATATATATATGATTGTGTAAATGGGTTAAGTAATTTGAATTGTTGAATGCGTAAAATAGGATAATGAATGAGAATTATTGTATATGTTAAATGGGTAAGGGTGTGAGAAATTGAATTTTGTTAAATTGGATATTCAATGTAAATGGTAAATGTGGTAATGGGTTAGATATTGATGATGGTTCACCTCTTGAAATAATTTGAAATGTGAATGTTATTTAATAGGTAAACATTGAATGAAAATTAAATTAATGTTAATGTAATTTTATTTATAATATGGAATAAGGCATCATTTTTTGTAATTTAATTGTGTTAATGAGATATTATTTTTTAATGGTAAATATTTCATCGGTTTGTGACATGATATTGAATTATGTATTGGGTGAATTACGAATGTGTATTTTTTGATTATTGTTGAATAGGGTTTGAAAAAGTGTTTGAGTGGGTAATGGTTAAAGAATCATTTGAATATGGATTAGTTGTTGTTAGATACTCTACATAAGGATCTAGGACCATGGTATGGGTTATATTGAGGGTATAAACCCCACCCTATAATGCATGGGTTTGGAAAGGGCACTAAGGCACTATTCCCCGAACTATTTCAATTGTTGAGACATCCTAGAAAGAGGATTAATTGTAAGTGTGATGTATTTTTTAGGATATGTTTTCCCATTGTGATAAAGGTAACATGAATTATTCCCTCATTCCCTTTAATTTTCCATCATAGGATATTGTGAAAATGATTTAAATTCCTAATCTATGGAATAGGTGATGAAAATGTAATAAGTGATTGAAATGGATTAAAAAAATAAGGTTAACTAATGGCACCTAAGTTGTCTTTTTATTCCTTATTAATTATTAGTACTTTCATGAAATTTCTATACATAGTAGTTATTTTTTATATGTCATTGGTGTTGGCATACTAGGTTGTACTCACACCCAGATCAGGCCACCATTGAGTACATGAGTATATTTCATGGTTTCAGGTCTAGAAAACTATGAAGGAACTATGTTTGGACGCTAATTTGGGAGTGGGATGTATATGGATGAGGGTCCATACATTGAGGATTAAACCATTTTTCGAACTCATATGTTTTTTTTTATATTTATTTTTCCTTCACTATTGGCACTATTAGCATGACATGTCATGTTAATTGATTGTTTTTGTTTGTACCATGTTTGATAAATTTATAGTAACACATTCTTCATTTTTATATGTTATTATAAAATTTATTTAATTTGTTATAATTAGTGGGATACTCTTTTAAATAGTGTATAGTCACTCCAAAATATCAATTATACCATCACAGCAATGTATTGACCACTAGCATACAGGGGGGCATGCCTGAGGTCTTCTCGGAACTTGGCTTTGGACTCTGATTTAGTGGATTTCGGGATGGGGTCATTACAAATTTTAACCACTGATATCAAAAATATAAAACTAGTCACATATACATAAAAAATATTTTAATAATTTTTGGATTAATAATGTTTTATATATTAAACATACCATCAAGGAATCATGAAAAGTCATTATATAACCACAGTTAAGGCATTTCAAAATACCTACATGATTATATCAAATGTTTCCATCCAATGAATTAAGTAACTATTAAATTATTTTGCCAACTAATAAAATAATAATCCCAATGAATTTATCACATTAATTATCAATAAAACTTAATCAAAATTCTTTCATTATCAATATCCTTAACTATTAGATGAACAAGTATATATAATGTCAATAATTTATCCATTCAAAATCCTCATAAGTTGTCTTTGGAATATGCGTGGATAGAAATATCAGAAAATATCCCCATTGAATATTAATATTCCATAATGAATTTTCATTTATATTGATACCACCTTTATCAAATCATATAACATTTCATTGGAAACTAATGAAAATAAACCATTTATTTGATATTATTTTAAAGCCCAAAAATTTCAAGAATAATTGCAATAAAAATTTCACTAAGAACAAATGAAAAATTTTAGACAAAATTTTATAATGAATAATTACTATGATATTGGAAAAAGTGGTAAAACTAGAATAATAAAAAACATATTTTCATACAGTTAAAATAAATTCAAAAATAACTTTTTATAGAAAGAAATGTAGATTCCAATATAATTTTTAAAATTTAATTAAAATATATTTGAAAAGAAAATTACTTAATAATTTTAAAATATAAATGAACATTCAGGAAACATTTTGAAGTATATATATTTGGAAGAAAAATATTCTTTCCCTAAACAAGAGATTAATTTATCCTACCTTGTATGCAATTGTTTTTTTGAATTTAGAATGGAAAGGGTTGAAAATTTAAAAAAAGAATTTAAAAGAAAGAGAATAACTATAGTGTCATAAAACATATGTGTTTCAATATATAAATACTAAATAGTTATCCAATTGGATATTTACGAATAAATAATTTGGAATAAAAATGAAATTGGATTATAATCCTTTCAGCAATCACTATCATTCTTAATATACTCTATATCTCTAGAATATTAATATTTTTTTGTTATCTTCAGATTTTATCATTATTGATAAATGATTTTTATTCCTCTTATTTCTCATATTACCATTATTTATTTATTTACAAAATCATTAATGATTATAGTTGATGTTTTGAAGAAGATTATATTATATGTCCAAAATTAATTTTAAGGTAGGAAATTGAAAATGGTATCATGGTTCCTGCAAGTAAAGAATATTAAAATTTTATAATTATATTGTTATTCCTTATATATAATTTTTAACCAATCCATTACTGGTTATCATGGAAAATAAAACTTGCTTCTTTATGGAGGAGTTTTACTACATGAATAGATGTGCAGTATTTCCATTTTTGATCAGATCAAAATATAAAATGGTAAATATCATTTGACCTTTCATGAAATATTTTTATGTTTTATATATAATATATTTCTATTATATTTTTAGTGACTTGGTTTTTGGCCCCATCAGAATTTGTAATATTCATATTAATATTTCCAGAGCTAGGCGCGAAGATGGCGTTCAATTCTGAGGCCCGGTGTTCCCGAAATAAATTTTATAAAAATATTAAGTATTTTTATACTATGAGTGAGTAGATAATATGTTAACTCTTAAACAGTAGCTCAGATCGAAAATCAGAGGGCACAATTGCATCCGGAGCATGTTTTTTACCTTAGGTGGGGGGTAAAAGTTGCAGGCGCATGCCAGTTGTGAGAGATGTCACCTAGGGGAAAAATCGTCATTCTGAAATAATGACTTTGTGATTTTTATCACTGGAATTGTTTTCTAATAACATTAAAATTATGTCTCAGAATGGCAATATAATAAATCAATTGAGTTTGAAATGGGGTGTTTTGCCTATGCATGATATAAAATAGGCGGGAACAATGGTTTCAGAATCTGCACCCATCGACATGGTCTCAGAGAGTTTAAAAATTCCACATATGTGTGGAATTAAGGGGAGAAACCATTATTCCCTTCTCATTCTCTCTATCTATCTCCCTCTATCTTGAACGTTCTTCAACGTTCATTGGCATTCATCATCATTCTTCACTGGATTGAGGAGCGAACTCCATTGGATCGAAGTGGGATCGCAGCGGGCGCGTCGCCAATGAAGAACAACTGGATCGTGGTAGGATTTCTATTTTTTATTCTCTTTCATAAATTTCTTGTGATATCGACAAATTCATCATTTGAATTCTATAATTTTAGAAATATGACAATGGCCAAATGAATAACGCCATCGTCCAAGCCCCGTTCTGAATACCGTTCTTGAGCGTTCTTGACCCGTTCGTCATGGTTTGACCCGGTAATTATTCAGCATCTCAAAACCTCGAAAAATCATCGATCGGAGACCGGTTATGTGTGACCCTCATCACAAGGAACGTTAATATGCATGCAGTTTTGATTTTGGGTAACCGGATGAGTCCCGGTAGTCCACGGCAGGGGCCACCAAATCACTGCTGGGGGCGGCATGTGGCGGCCGTGGTAGGTGGCGTGGCAGATAGGTCAAGAGTGGTAGTGTGGGACTTTGGATGTGCATCATCGACCAAAGGTGCTTGACGCGGAGGATGGAAGAGATGGGGTTTTAGTAGGGTGCAACTGGTCGAGGTGGAGCTCGGAGGGGTGGGTGTGGTGTAGAAGGGTCGGGTGTGCCGGTGTGGACGGAGACCGGGAGGAGCCGAGCAGTCTGGCGGATGAGGTGGACAGCAGCGTCAGGAGGTACAGTGCCAAAAGGCGTTGTTGGAGAGTCCATGCAGTGGCTTCAGACTGTCGCGCTCAGCAGGTAGGAGGGAACTCTGAGGCGCTGACCTTGGGGGGCCGAAAGAGACAGGACCCACCTCCTACGTGTCTATGGCGCACGCGTAGGGACCGACCGTCCTGGTCGAAATGTTCAAACAAACCGGGTGACATGGCCCACTGTAGGTATGGTGGGCCATGGCCAGCGGGCCGCAGCGAGCCGGGCCGGCTGGGGTGGATAGGCCCAGTTGGGCCCCTTGTGTTCGAAGGGACCCAACTCCTAAACGACGCCTCTGTTTGATGCACCATCTGCGGATATGGCTTCGTCTCTTCACGAAGGACTTTTTGAAATGGGTTTCGAGTTTTTTGGGTTCTGTTCCCGAAGACGGGTGTCCGGAAATGTTTAAATGTTATAATAAATTAATATTATTAAAGATTGAGACAGACGTGCCTCGTGAGTCGAACGTCCGATGGACGCGCCGTTAGCGGAAAAATGACCCTAGTCCTCGTACAGACTTTTGGAGATGCTCCTTTCATTATTCTAGCTATAGATAGGGTGTGGGCCCCATAGAGCCCAGTTTGCACATTTTATGATGAATTGTCGCATTTTCACCCGGCATCCGATTGAAGTCCTTGAGCACTCTATCCCGTGTGTTTTTTCGAGGGGATCACAATGGTTGATCTGCTTGATGAGTTTTAGAAGCGTGGTGTGGGCCCCACCTAGGATGTATTTTTTGAATAGTACCTTTTACAGGGTGTCAGTTTGGGACGATCGAGTAGTCGATCATGTGTGTTTTTTTTGAGAGGATCACATTGGTATGATCCATTGGATGAGTTACAGGATTTTAGTGTGGGGACAACATGGGACAGCTATGATGAATAGTGCCTTTTTCACTAGTGTCCATTTCGGGCGAGTAAACAACCTATCATGTGTGTTTTCTGCGTGGATCATGATGGTGGCCTCGATATTGTCCTTAGAGGTGCACGGTGTGGTGTTGTGGTGATTCACCCTGGTTAGTGACGTTTAGACCTGCAGTGGTTGAGGGAACCCCTTTGGTTAGTTCCTACAAGGGTTCACGTGGCATCACAACCATAGTATAGGTTTGTGATCATTCTAATAGGATGTTTAATCTGTTAGAGTTGTGGCATTCCTCCGGTGGGCCCAGAGCGGGAACCTATAGCATCGTTTCCCTAGATTGGGTTATTTGTATTGCTATGAACTCTTATCCATAGGCGGAGATCCCCTATCTAGAAGGTTAACTGCGTAGGGTTTGGGTAATCATCAGGAATATTATCCCCTATACTATGGATCGTGCTCAGTAGGGTTGGGGAAACATCGGGTATACGGTCCCCTACAATGCATGATGATTATAGAAGGGTTGCATTAACATTGGTTATATGATCCCCTACTCAGTGCGTGGTTTTGGTAGGGTTGGTTCATCATCAGTTCGATCTCCGACATCATTAGTTATACCAGATAGGGTTCTGGTATCTTCATGTCCACCTTTACATGGGCGACAATCCCCTATCTGAGTGACGTGTTTCTGACAAGCACCAGACCGGGTTGTGGTATCCCCAAGTAGATCATGTGATTGATCCCATATCTATGAGATCTACAAATGCCAGATCAGGTTTTGGTATCCCCCAGCAGACCATGGGAGTGAACTCCAAACTATGAGATCTTCGTATACCAGTGTGGGTTATGGTATCCCCTAGAAAACCCAAAGAAAGTTCCCCTATCCAAGGATTTTGGTGTTTATGTTGTTTTAATATGAGGTTCTCAATGATGATATTCAATGAGAATATATATCTCGAACGAGTGTCATCTGATATAATAGAGCTCGGGGAGTGTGTTCTTCTAGTTATGTATCTGTCGTAGGTTACAGGGTCGGAACCTCATGAGGATTGGTGAGTGTTGAGTATATCTGGATGCTCATTGTATATTTATGGGCATAAATCTGAGCAAATGATCATGGTGTATGTATAGGCATGCACTTGAGTTGTACTAACTAGTCATGTTTAGCCAAGGATGGTCTCGATGTGGAGTTTCACATTCGTTTGGGTTCTTTCTAGCTGGGATGGGATCGCTATTGCATTTCAGTTTCTCCCTTTTTATTTTGGGGTTATTGGGGTGCCTACTAGATATTTGATATACTCAACAATGCATGGGCCTTTCCCACAAATGTTTGTGTCTTGTGCAGACCACATGCGTTTCGACGGAGTTCCTAGAGGACCAGGAGCAGGAAGAGCATAGTGTGCATGATCGAAAGGGGGGTTTACTGTATTTGTTCTGAGGAGTATACTATCAGGTTCTTTTGGTATCTTTTTCCACCTTATGAGAAGGTTATATGCCTTTGTGTTTTTTTGGTGAGCCATATTATTCCCTTTTTGTACTGCTGTTGCACTCTAGTTTGGGATAGTTTTGTGCATGAATTTACAATTCAGTTTCATATATCTCTGCACAGTTCCTTGGAGGTGTATGTGTGTGTGTGTGTATAGGTTCCATAGGCTAATGCCTCCCTTGTGTGTGATAGCCTACTCGGCGCTAGTCGCCAACCCTTGGCCTATTGGAGGTAGGCTTGGAGAGTCACGACTCGAGCCCTATAGGCTCAGGTCATCCCAAAACGGTATTAGAGGAGGATCCACCATTAGGATATCAGAGCATAGATGGTCTAGTGGTGAGTTTTGTTTGTGTTTCCTAGTGGTAGTGTCAAGATTCTTCGAGTTCATATTTGAGGCCATGGACCCTAGTGTTGGTGCGGCAGATGACGTATCCATTCACCAGGACTCTGATAACCTGCCTTTTGTCTAGGGACATTTGGACACTAGTCGTAGGGATATAACGGTTGATGCATCATATAGGACTGGGTTTTTTGGGTTTCCCTTGTTCTTCTTGAATCAGCTCTCTAGATATACACTTTGACTATGGTTCACCTTGATTGTATTTCAGGATGACTCTACGACGAAAGCCATCAAGAGTTCAACAGCAGGATTTTGGTGACGATCCGCCCCGTGTAGACGTTGTGGACCAGGGCACAGGTTCTGAGGCTGGACCACCAGGTGGTCCACCAGTTGAGCCACCGCTTGTTGAGCAGCTGGTTGTGCCGGTTGTGTAGGATGAGGTTGCACACAGGTTGAGTGTGATGCACGAGTTCCAGAGGCAACGACCTCTAAGGTTCCAGGGTGATCAAGACCCTCTGGCAGTTGATTACTGGCTCAAAATAGTTCCTCGAGTTTTCCACCTAGAGAGGACACCCCCAGAGCATATGGTGGTCCTAGAGGTAAGCCTTCTTCATGGTTCGGATGTGAAATAGTGGAGTTTTTTGATGTAGTCCCACGATTAGGAGACGCACACGTGGGAAGAGTTTGACCAGATATTCATGGAATTGTTCTATCCAGTGATGCTTATGTCAGTGCAGATTTAGGAGCTTCTGCAGGTTCGGAAAGAGGGCATGACTGTGTCAGAGTCCTCAACGACGTTTACAGGCCTGTCGTGTTACCCCAGGGATATGGTTTGATACCCGTTCATTAGGTCTCAGACCTTCGAACAGGGCCTATGAAGAGACATCTAGAATGGTGTGGTTTCCTTTTGTCTGCCACCTATGTTGGAGTGCTGGAGCGAGCCTTGGTGGTGGATAGCATTCTGGCTTAGCAGATTCAGTCTGCCAGTGGTGGGCTTGATGAAGCTGGGATGTCAGCATCTAGTAGCCGGTGGTAGACACATGGGTCTTGGCCTAACTGACATTTAAGGAAGAGACCCTAGGCTGGTGGATCTAAGGCTCAGGGCTCGCATTCCAGTTTTGGTCAGCTGTAGGAGAGTCACTGTTACACATTTGATAGTCGGGGGTATCTTTCTAGAGATTTTCTGACCCGTCATGCTACTGAGAGGAAGCAGGTTGATATTCCGCCTTGACCGCAGCAACGTCTCAAGATTGGAGGTCCACAGGGCGGTAGATGTGGTGATGGAGATGGTGGATGAGTGGGAGGATATAGGCGGTATCAGATGCCACCACCACCACCCCAAGTGGTCCACACCGAGCTCATGGAGCTAGAGGGCAAGGCCGAGAACAACTGCATGCCCTAGAGGCTGTTGACCCAGAGGCTCCGCAGATGGATAGAGGTATGCCATGTTTTTGTTCTACTTTCTTCAGTAGTTTGATAGACACTATTTAGCAGTACTCTTCCATTTCCGTTTCTTGCTCGAGTTTTGTTCTGGGCGTTGGTAACACCCTGTGTGGGTGTTGTTCGGCCTACTTCAAATGCATGAGAAAGAGGGATCATTCACCCACTGAGATGCATTATTGTGATGCGATTAAAACTATGCAGAAGAGTCAGTGCTTCCCAAAGATGATAGTGTTGAGGTGTGGTGGATGAGTCCTTCTGACCTCTATGTTCGGGCATTGGTGCTTTTTGGAGAACTTGCTGGCGTGGGAGACCCAGTCGAGAGTCCAGTTGCATTCCTTGTGCTTATGGATTTTCAAGGATGAAATTTTTTAAGGTGGGGAGGATGTAGAGACTCGGTTTTTGGCCCAACCAGGATTTGGAATATTCCTACGAATATTTCCAGAACTAGACGTGAAGATAAAGTTCAATTCCGAGGCCCGGTGTGCCCGGAATAAATTTTTAAAAAATATTAACTATTTTTATACTATGCTTGAGGAGAGAATGATTTATCTCTTAAATGGTATCTAGAATCAAAAATATGAGGGCACAGTTGCGTCTGCAGCATGCCTTTTACATTAGGCAGGGTGTAAAAGTTGCGGGTGTGGGCTATCTGTGAGAGACGTCACCCAGGGGAAAAATAGACATTCTGAAATAATGACTTAGTGATTTTTATCACTAGTGTAATTTTCGAATAACATTCAAATGAAGTCTTGTAATGGAAATCTGTGACTTACGTTGAGTTCAAAATGGGCTGGTTTTTCTATTGGTGATATAAAATAGGGGGGAACGATGGATTTAGAATCCATTCCAGTCGGCAGGGAATCAGAGTGTTTATAAATTCCACTTAAGTGTGGAATTAAGTGGAGAATTCATTCATCCCTTCAATCTCTTTCTCTATCCATGTCTCTCTCTGGAATGTTCTTTGGCGTTCTTCGGCATTATTCGTCATTTTTTTCATGATTGAGGTGCGAACTCCAGCAGATCCAAGTGGGATCGCAGCGGGTGCATCACCAACGATTAACGGCCAGATCAAGGTAGGATTTCTATTGTTTTTCTGCTCCTTCGTCGATTTCGTGAGTTTTCAACAAAATCTTCATTTAAATTCTATGATTTTAGAATTAAGATGATGGCCAAAAGAACACGACCATCATCTGAGCCTGGTTCTAAATCCCATTCTTGAGCGTTCTTCACTCGTTCTTCCCGGTTTGACCTGGTAATTATTCAGTACCACTAAACCTCGACGAATCAACAAGAGGAGAATGGATCTGTGTGACCCTCATTTCAAGGATCCTTAATATGCCCACAATTTTGATTTTGGGTAGCCGGAGGAGTCCCAAAAGACCATGATAGAGGCCAACAAATCACTACTGGCAGCGGCATGTGGCGGCCGCGGTAGGTGGCGCGACAGCGAGGTCAAGAGTGGAAGCGCATGACTTTGGATAGGCAGCGTCGACCAGAGGTGCTCGGAGTGGAGGAAGAATGAGTCGGGGCTTCGGCGTGGTGCAATAGGTTGAGGTGGAGCTCAGAGGGGCCGATGTGGTGTGGCGGGGTCGGGTGTGGTCGGTGCAGATGGAGACCCGGAGGATCTGAGAAGGTCGGTGGAAGAGGCGGACGACGACGTCGGGTGGTGCAGCGCCGACATGCACCGTCAGCGAGTCCTGGGGTGGCGTTGGCCCATCATAGTTAGCAGGCAGGAGGGAGCCCCGAGGTGCTTACCTCAGGGGGTGGAAAGAGACTGGACCCTCTTCCAATGAGTCCTTGGCACGTGTGGAGGGACCGGCCATCCTGGATGGTCTGTTCAAATGAACCGGGCCACATGGCTCGGTGCATGTAAGGCTGGAAGCGGCCAGCGGGCTACAATGAGCTGGGCGGTCCCCACAGCTGGGTCGCGGCCCAGTAGTCTGGACCAAGCTGGCTGGGGTGGACTGGCCTGGTTGGGCCCCTTTTGTTAAAAGGGACGCAACTCCTAAAAGGGGAGTCAGTTTGACACGCCGTCTGTAGATATGGGTTGGTCTCTTAGAAACAGTCTTTTTGGAACGAGTTTCTTGGTTTTTGGGTTCTATTACTGAAGAAGGGTGACCAAAAATGTTTAATTTAATGCTAAGAAATTATTATCAAATTTTGCGACAGACATGCCTCGCGATCCAAACGTTCGATTGACGCACCGTTAGTGGCAGCATGACCCTAGTCCTCGTGTGGAAGTTTTTAGAATATTTTTTCCATGTTTGGGATAAAGATAGGTTGCGGGCCCTACAGGGCCTAGTTTTCACATTCTACGATGAAAGGACGCTTTTTCAACAGACATCTGGTTGAAGTATTTGAGCACTCGAACAATGTGTTTTTTCGAGGGGATCACAATGGTGAAATCTGCTTGATGAGTTTTGGAATCGTGGTGTGAGCCTCACCCGGGCTAGCTTTGATGAATAGAAAAGTTTTCACCAGGTGTCTATTTGGGTCTATTGAGTAGTCGATCCAGTGTGCTTTTCTGAGGGGATCGTAGTGGAATGATCTATTTGATGAGTTTCCAGATCATACTGTGGGCCCCACACGTGTTCTCTACAGTGAATTGTGCACTTTCACCAGTTTTCTGTTTTGGGAATGTAAATAGACTATCGTGCATGTGTTCCCACGTGGATCATAATGGTGGCCTTGTTATCATCCTTGGAGGTGCATTGTGTGGCGTTGTGGAGGGTCGCTCGTGTTAGCGACGTTTTGAACAGTAGTGGTTGAGGGTACTCCCTTAGTTCGTTCCTACGAGGGCTCGCCAGGCATCACAACCATAGTATAGGTTTGTGATCCTCCTGATGGGATGTTTAATCTATTTGAGTTGTGGAATCTCTACGGTGGGCACGCAGCGGGATCCTCTATCATCGTTTCCCTAGATCGGGTTCTTGGTATCATTGTGACCGCTTATCCATGGGTGGTGATCCCCTATCTAGCAAGAAAACCCCGTAGGGTTTGTGGAATCATTGGGAATATAATCCCCTAATGAATGGTCCATGCTTAGTGGGGTCAGGGCATCATCGTGTATACGATCCCCTACTCACCATGAAGATTATAGTATGGTTGCGTTATCATTGGTTATACGATCCCCTACATAGCGTGTGGTTTTAGTAGCATTGGGGCATCATCGATTCTATCCCATACATCACGAGTTTAACCAGATAGGGTGTTGGTATCTTCGTTCCCACCTATACATGGGCGACGATCCTCTATCATAGTGACATATTTCTGACGAGTGCCAGATCTGGTTTTGCTATCCTCCAGCGGATCCTAGGTGTGATTCCCTATCTGTGAGATCAACGAATTCTAGATTGGGTTATGTTATCCCCTAGCGGACCCTGGGAGTGATCCCCTAACTGTGAGATGTTCATGTACATATGTGGGTTCTAGTATCTCCTAACAGACCGTAGGAGTGATCCTCTATCCGAGGATTTTTTTTGTTTATGTTGTTTCAGTTTGAGGTTCTCAGTGATGATATTCGATGAGTATATATCTCTCAGACGAGTGTCATCTGTGATGAAAGAGCTTGTGTAGTGTGTTCTCCTATTTAGGTACCTGTCGCAGGTTAAGAGGTCGGAATCTCATGAGGCTTGGTGCGTGTTGAGTATATATGGATGGTCATGGTATATTTATGAGCATATGACAGAGAGGATGTTCAAGGTGTTTGTATGGGCATACACCTGAGGTGTGCTCGCTAGTCTTGTTTAGCCGAGGATGGTCTCGAGGTGGAGTTTCTATCACGTTTGGGTTCCCTCTAGCTGGGATGATTTGACTGTTTCCTTTCAGTTGCTCCCTTTTTATTTTGGGGTTTTGGGGGTGCCTACTAGTTATTTTAGATACTGACCCAAGCATGGGCTTTTCATGTACATGTTTGTGTCATGGGCAGACCACCGACCTTTCAATGGGGTTCCGGGAGGACCCAGAGCAGGCAGATCTTAGTGTGCACGACCGACCGGGGGTTTACTAGAGCTGCATTGAGGAGCTAACCAGCAAGTGATTTTGGTAGTGTTTCCCTCTTTTGAGCGGGTTGGAAACCTTTGTAGCTTTCTTTTGGTGGTCCCTGTTTTTCTCTTTTTGTACTGTTATTGCACTCTGGTTTGGGATAGTTGTATGTAATCATTTACAATTTAGTTTTATATATCTCTTCACTTTTTCTTAGAGGTGTATATGGGTGCGTGTGTACAGATACCTTATGCTAATGCCTCCCATGTGTCTGATAGCCTACTCGGCGTTAGTCACCAGCCCCCGGCCTATTGGATGCGGGCTTGGGGAGTCACGGATCGAGCCCCGTTTGGTCAGTTCATTAGAATATTCATAATTATAACCTATACTAAGAGGATTTGATGGAAAACAAGACACATCTCCATGTTGAGGTGGTAGTCAACACATACACATGAGAAAATATTCAATTTCCTACAAAATTGAAAATAGTGAGAATATAGATTTTTATATCATTATAATAAAATTTCTATATAAGTAATAAAATTTTTTATTACACCAATTTTTATAGAATATTTTATGCTGGTTTTTGAAATAATACCCATGAGGGTGCACGTTTAATAGTTCTACTATTGTTTGTAAATACTCATTTGGATTTTACATTAACGATACCTAGGTTGGTATTTTGAGGAGTCATGGAAGTCTAGGACATGGGTATTATTTCTGGCGAGATATTTTTTTAATATATTTGTAAGTATTTAGTTAAATTTTTTTAAATATGTAAGAAGGTGAGGATCCCTTTTATACGTGAGTAAAATTTCACACATTTAAATATCAGTGACATCAAACTAATATACGTGACTTACTCACATGAATGTAAAAAAAACATATTATATATCTAATAAAGGTTGTGCGTGAGTTAAAATTCTCCCATATAACAAATTTATTTTACTTGTTACTGTATTTTAAAATTTATCTCTTACTTTTAAACAGTAAATTTACCCTTTACCCCTTCCAATAACAATGATGTCATACACTGGTTACTATTAATATTAAATAAATTAAGTAATATTACTATAAAAATTGAACCACTTAACTCAAAATATTAAACCATTTTAAGATATTCAATATAAATAAGGAGCTATATTTTTTTTAAAAGTATGTGTAACATGATGAAACACAATTTTTTAGAAAACTTTCTCTTCTTCCAAAATAGATTTTATATGAATATCATGTAAAATATTGATTATCATGATATTAATTAAATGATATTAAATAAAATTAATCTAATTTAGATTAAAAAAAACAAAAAACAATATTTTGAATACCTGATTAGAGGAAAAGAACAAAACCAATTTTTATTTCATTAAATACATTTATCAAATTTCCAAAATATCATTTTTACTATGTTCAATATTATATTTTTAATTTAATACTAATCCCTCTTAATTATATATTTATCTTAAAAAACAGAAAACAATTTATTTCAATCTTATAAAACAATGATGTCATACAATTGACAATATTTTAAATATCATTATTTTTATTAATCACACAAAAAATCAACAATTTTATATAAACCCTACAATTTCATCATAAGTTAATTTCTATGTGATGAATCAATAAAAAATTCAATTTTTGTTGAAATATATTTATAAAATCAAAAAAAATTACTTTTCAATATAATAATGTCTTAAAATTTATCTCTGTCTATGTATAATGTGCATTGAAATTTGATATATGTAAGTTCAATGTCAAATGTGGGTAATTCTTATCTATGGCTTATTCTAGTTCAATCATTAAATCCTATATGTTTTTAAATTTTACAATGTTACTTCTCTAGCTGTGTTTTATAATTCCATAACACTAGCTATCTTGTGATTATAATTTTGGAGGGTTCTTTATTATATATTAAGTCTAGTTCGAACTAAACTTCATATTAGATGAGTACATGCTTTGGTTTAGGTGTGTAATTTCTCCAAACTGAAACTACACTTCCTCATATATGTGCATTGAAATGTGATATATGTAAGTTCATGTGTTCTTTATTATATGAAAAAAACTCAATGTTTTAGTGAATATATTATATGATTCAAATTATATCTTAAAAAATATATTTTTTTAAATTATTTAATAACTTTTATTTTTAAAACATTATTTTCAATTAATACTTATTTTCCTAAAAAATGTTTTTAAATGATATGTGTTTATACCAATATAAGTTTTCTTGGGTGTTAAAAATAATTATTTCAATAATATTTTATGAAATTATTATTTAAAAATTTATATATTAATATTAATGTTATTTTCTTCAAGAAATAGACCTATTTATTTATTTTTCAAAATATTTTACCCTTTAAAATGTATTCCTTTTAGGTTACATAAACTTTACAAGGTATAAGACCCAATGATTCCGAATTTATTATTTTTCAAGATGGTTTATCTTTGTCAAGGAAATATAATTATGAAAAACATTTCACTTAAATGGGTTTATTTTTGAATAGAATTTATGTTGATGAGTTCTTATACGTTAAAAGGTTTATGGTCATATGGAACAAAAATGTATGGATTATGTGATTCAGGGAACCTATATCTCACTCTAATTCATTGGTTAAATGTTGATAACTCATGATAAAATATGTTATACATTATCCTAATAACATATTCATAATTTTATTAATGAAACTAATTTAATTTTCACTATTTTATGAGTGAACCAGATCATATGGTCATAGTTTTATGTGTCAACAGTATAACATGTTCATAGTATAATTGATTGATCAATATTTAGTTCCCTAAAGGTTATGAATATACATTTTTCATATCCATGTGTTCATGAATGCTCTTGTTTTGATGTTGTTAATTTATTGAGCTAACCTATTTCAATTTATACATGTTCAAGATGTTATGATCTTATTTTTATAACAGAAAATATTTTCCATATACCAATGTTATGGTCTCCTAAATCATTTTCATTGATTCCATCATGATTCATCTCTTACGACCTACAAGTCATTATTCCATGATTGAATAAATTGATCTTTGATATGAAGGGTATGTTTTCAATATGTTATTATCATGCTATAATACTCTAATTATCACATTATGATTATGTATTTACCATATTTACCCTAACAAACAATCTATGATATTCATTTATTACGTTTACTTTACGAGGATCTGAAAAATGTTTTTTCGTTGCGTATGTTTATAAATAATATGAATAGATATGATCATTATGGGAGATATTAAAGGTCATTACCTAAATTATAATATTGTGTTCCTAAAATATGAAGGTAGTAAATAGTTATGGTCCTTAGTCAATTATTATTGAAATGTAATGAATAATATTCAATTTAGAGTTGATTTTTATACATGAGAAGTTTAGTTGTATAGATTAAATATATATTTTTTTCATTCATAAAGGTTTTAGAAAATTTCATGTAAATTTTATATCATGATTAATTTATAAACGTGTGAAAAATATATTGTTGGTTATTTAACTATTCATGAAAAAATCATCTATTTTAGAAAAATCAAAAAAAAATCTTATGTAATATTCAGTGTGATGAATCTTAAAATACATTTAATTTTATAAAATTAATGATATAAAATGTATAATAAAACATTTAAAAATCATGAATAAAATCATGTTATATATATATATGTAGTCTTTTCATTTTAATAGTTATGGTTTACCTATTGTCTAATATTTCTTAATAATATATATATTTTACCACCAAATACTTCATTAAAATTGTCCTAAAAAATCTAGGATAAATGTTATGATTCAATAACATAAGCATTTTATTCATCCAAGACTCACAATAGATCCATTATTATAAAATATTCATCCATACTCTTGTGGAATCACAATAAAAAATCATGCATAAACAAAAATAACCATTAAATAATTCCAAACATGGGGGTATCATAAGGATTATAGAGTAAAATGTCATCAATTATCCATTTATGTTTTGTTTTTAATTTTTTGGTTTATATGTTACACTTCAAAGAGTAAAAACACATATTGTCACAATCAAAATTAAAGAGGTTAAAAAGTTTTAAAAAAATAAAATTAAAAAAAATCTCAAAATATGTTTAGTTTTAATAATATGACTTTATTTAGAGCCAAAATAACCCTATAATCGAAATAAATCATTTTACAGCCATTTAAAAATAATAATTTTTAATAATTTAATATTTTGTAGAATTACATTACTACCCATCACATCTCTTATAAAATAGAACCTATTCTTCTATATTTCTCACACTTAAAACCATATTTGGGTATAAAATATCTATCAAAATACCTTCTTAGATACCTCTCCCACATTCTATATATTGTTTTTTTCGACAACCAACATCCTAAATGTTTTTATGGTCTTAAAATAGGATATGGTCCAAAGAATTGGTATTGTTTTTATCATGTTTTTATGTTTATTTTCTTATTCCAAATAATTAAAAATGTTCTTAAACCATGATGATATGATATGTAGTTTTACAAAATATAATGAGATTTTATTATTTTAATTCCATCACTCAATTCCATATCCACTTCTATAAATTGGGAAAAGAAATAGTCATTCAAGTGTTCATTAGACTACAACTTCATGAACCCATATAATTCTATTTCCATCACCATCACTTAATACAGGTAATAATTATGGAAATAATGTTTACATACAAATTTAATGAAAAAAATTTCATTATGAAATATTAATATATCATTTATATTGTTACTTTTCAATTCACATAAAAATGATAACTTCATTATTGCATACGTGTGAAGTATCAACTCCATGAAGCGATGTGATTCAACTTTCATCATGAAATCACATTGATTATATTAAATATTTATGATAATAATTAATAGATAAAACAATACTAACCTTGTCTCTATAATTATAATTGAACATTTGAAGCATTACATATGTGGACGTACGACTTACTGTCTCCAATATTGTAATGTAGTTCATTTTTGTATATAAATATTTAATTAATGGAATAAAAATAATAATTTTTGTATAATATTTATTATAATGACCGGAATATTATTTTATATATGATTGATTAATTAACAGTTTGAAAATTGACATAATACCAATATCACTTTGGACAAAAATGACGGATGTCATTGAAAAGTCGGACATGAACAGAAATAAATAATTTTTTTTTATAACAAGATAATAATTAATATAAAATTACCTATAGGTGTTTAAAATTATCTCAATAAATTATATAATTATCCTTTCTTAATTATTCAGACAGATAATTATTGTATTTGATGAGTCAGAATCAAGGTAAGGGGCTTTTTCAAAATCTCATTTCATTGAGTAATATTTTGATGTCATACAGCCACCTTATTTTATGTGGTGTATATACAATCCCATTTGATATATAATATATATATATATATATATTATTGTGGTATTTAATGTTTTGTTAAATTTTATTCTTTTATTGAGATTATGATTTAAATAATTAAAGTGGAATGAGACATATTGCATGTTTAGAGATTTATTCTTAAAACCTTTTTCTCCTTGTAAATATTATTTATTTTATATATTTGGATATAAAATGATTATAATATAATTTTTATTTCTATTTTATAATTTATTCAATGTTTTTAAAGAATAAATTTTTTAAGTTTTTTACATAGAAAAATTTAACAATGGAAAAAATGAATGTTTTTATCATAATGTCAACGGTCACAATGAATTTTCAATCCTTCATGACTATTATTTAATTTATATATTCATTTTAAAGAATAAAATTTTTTCTTTATTTATTAACCAAAATTTCTTATTTGGGAATTTTATAAATAAAAATGGGGTTTTGAATGGAAAAAATATTTTTATATAAAAGAGTTTTTCATAAGATATTGAATGAGTTTTTCTATGGGTTTTATGATGGAATTGTTTTATTCATGAAATGTTATTTGATCCTTATTAGAAATGTGTGAGATTAGTACAATATATAAAAATGGAATGTCTCTGTTATAGCTCACAAGTGAGCCCGGGGAAACACATACAAAGGGTTTAGCGCTGTTATAGATCATTAGAAATAGGTGATATAGATATAGATTTTACATGGGGATGAGACCCATTATTACTCATGAGTGATCCAATTATATCTTATATACAGGGTGATCCCCATAATAGATATCCAATTAATTTTGAAACAATTATATTTGAATTCAGATGTATATTTATTCTATGTGAAAGAGTTTTGGAATTATATTATTTATATGATACTCTATGTAACATAAATAATTTTTAAGTTTCTTGATATTGGTTTTAGTGGTATTATTTGAGAAAATATAATGTTCATTTTTGATGTTAAACTATTTTATTTATTTCCCTCAAATAACATTAAATGGGCTTTCATGTTTTTCACTAGACTAGTGGTTTTCATTGGTTTTATTTCACTTATTGGTATTTTTGTGACCATCCCGTGTTTTATGTTTTTTCAAAGGGAATAAAGATTCTTATGGTAAAATAATATGTCTTGATAAATGTATTGAAAACGTGTCATAAAAATAAAACATTTTTTATTTATAAAATCATTTCCATTGGTGGAAAAATTCATAATAAGTGAAATTTTAATTTTGGAATGTTTGTGTTTAATTTGTATGAATATGTACTAAATCCCAAAAACTCAGACCATAATGATCCTCAAATGTGATTAATGCTCAAAAACACTTGAGTATGTAATGATTAATCTTCTGGCATTCCATTTGGTTTCAAAGGATGTTTTAGACAACTTTGTAGATTAGATATTTTCTTTAGAGTTGTGGATATCATCATGGGTTTATATGATAATGTTTTATCCTATTTTTAATGTCTTAATACCCATTTTTATGATTTATTTTATGAAATTTTATGGTGAATAAATTTTTTTTGGAGACATTCCTTTTTTCGGTAATAATGGATTATTCCAATTTGGAATGAAAAATGAATTTTTAGGAAAAACTTAATGTTAAATTATGTTATTGTTTCATTCTAGGATTTTATAATTTTTTTGAATATAATATTAAGTATATAGTTTTAGGAAAAAGGAAAACCCATAGGATGGGAGAAAACTCATATTGTTCGGCAGCACCATGTTAATGAAATACACAATGGACGGGTGAAAAGGGTCTATTGCCTACCACTGCCACATGTGATGTCCCAATTAGTATGACTTTTAATTCTTAGTAAAATTAAATTATAGATAAAAATATTTTTATTTTAGGAACATATGTTTTATTAAATTATGATCCTTGGGATTGTAAAAGGATTTATTGATTAAGTGATAATTTTATTTTAGAATAAGCTCACTATTTTTAAATCATTATATGATTAAGATAAATATAATACTATTGTACGTTAATTGATGTGTACATGTTAAATTATATTCATAAAGCCTATATAATTTAATATTGGATTATTATTATTTGGGTTATATAAGGAAAAATTTATTATATCTTGATGATTATTAGGGTGATTACTTTTGGAGTGAGACTTCAATAGTCATTAAAATTATTTGTAGATAATTAATAAAATTTATATTGGAAGAGTATGTGATTAATTCCTTTTTTTTTTGGGTTTTAATCATAGTTATAATATTTTTCAATAATTTTAAGGATTTTTTTATTGATGTGTCTTTTTGAACTGTTGGTATTACTATTGAAATTTTGGAGATTAAATCTCATTTTTCATCATTGAAATATTTCTATTTTTTAGGGAATCATCTAATGATATACAAAAAAATATTGTATTGGGTAATATTAAAATAAATTATAATTATATAGATAATATTTTTGGGAATATCATATACTTTGTAATTTGATTCTAGTGGAACGGGTGTCAAGAAGCCATCTTTCACAATAATTATTTGGAGAAAAATATGAGATTTAAATTGAGCTTTTTTAATGAATTAAATTCACCTTATAATGTATTTTTATATCCTTATAGTTATATTCTTGGTTGAAAAATTAATTCTATGTAATGAAAAATTAATCTTGAAATAAAAATTTTATCTGTTTACATTTCTTATTAAGTAATCAAGGACCTTTTTACCAATAATAGAATTATGGTTTTGTGATTGTTCACATTATAATAACCTTTTTTTATCTCCATATACATTACATAATTATATTTATTTTTCTCTTCCATGTCTACATTTATAGCATTTATTCCTATTATGTGTTATCTTAGGTAATCTTTTCCCTTCTATTTTTATATTTTAATTTTCATGTCTCATTGATCCTTTTCCGAATGAGGGATTTCAATAATGGTATTTAGAAAAGTCAAACAATAGTTACTGATCCTGAATAAAAAATTGTTAGGATGACATTTTAAAAAATGGGTTGACATTCTAACATTCATAATTTTTAAAAAGCTAATATTATGTTTTATAATTTACATGATATTCCACTTCGTGCTTTAATTATGAACAAAATATTATTATTTATTATTATTATTATATCATTACCCTTAGAATTATGTGTATGATCATGACTAACATAATTTTAAAAATATGTTTTACAGATGTATATACAATTCATTGACTAATTAATTATAAAATAGGGTAAACCCCCTTTTAAAATGAATGAAATATTTTTATGTGAAAACTATTTAAAGGTCAACAAGTGTATTTTATACCAATAAACATAAAATCCAACTTATTGTATTAAATTAATGAAATATATATGTGATATAATAAATCTATTTTTTTACATTCATAATATGTGTTTCCTAGATATAATATAAGATAAAATCATTGTTTTAACATGAAAAAGCATTTCTTTTAAAAAAAAATAAATTTCATATAACACAGGTTCTAAATTTCATTTTAGACACATTAAAAATTTATGAATGAATAATTTATAATTATTATTTGAAATAATAATATGAAAATTTAATTTGGTTGAACTGTTGGTATATTTCTAATAAGATTCATGTTTTGATGGAAAGTGAAAAATGTAATATTTTAACAGAAAATATCCTTTTAAACTAAATAATTAATTGTATTATATTATATTTTATATTTTTTTTAATGTTCAATTAGATAAATTTTAAATCATATAATGAAAATTAATTATTTTTAATTAATTTAAAATTGAATTTTAATAAAAAACATTTCAATATTTTGAATGTTTTCACCATATAAACTTGTTTTCTATTTCTGTAATCAAGATTAATGTAAAATTAAAATTATCTAATTATGGGTTATTAATTGTGAATGTTTGAATACATATTTGAAATAATATTGTTAAAATTTACAAAAACGTACCTTTTATTTTTTAACTATATGAATAGTAAATTTAGTATTTTTTATTACCCCACTTAAGGGAAAATATAGTTATTAAGGGTAAAAATAATATTTTAAATAATAAAAAATTACCCAAAACAAGTCATAATTTTAATGTATCATAGAATTTATAAAAATATTTTCCTTTGAATAATTTTTTATGATTACTTGGACCCACATGGAAGACTTTAATCTCTTTATAATAATTTTGTATTAATGAAATCTCATATATTTCATACTTGTTTTTTAATAAATATAAAATTTTAATTATTGATTTATTTAGAATATGTCTTCAAATATAAATACTATCTAGTGAGATAAATTTTAATATTTATGATGTGAATTTATTTTTTATTTCCACATATTATATATGGATATTAAAGGCTCACACAATGATCATACAATAATTGTTTAACTAAGGGAAACATCAAATAAATGTTGTTTAGAATTTTAAAATAAATATAATATGATATATTTAAAGTGATAAAAGAATTTTTTGAAATAATATTTCTTGTTAGTGTTGTCTTAGATCACTTTTTACCAATATATCATGATATAATAATATTTTTAAAATGTTAAGTAATGAATAGTGTCAAAATAGACATTAATAATATTTTAAAATAAATAATACATTAATAATTATTTAAAATTATTAAAATTATAACATTTCAAAAAAATTATTATAATATTTAAAATTTCATGAAGGATAAATTTATGACCCGTTTTTAATTGTATTGAAAATATAACAACATTCTATGTTTAAAAACTAATGTAGTCATAATAAGAATTATCGAGGACCATAAAGGGATGGAAAATGAATATAAGGATATAAAAAAATTAAAGACCATCATAAATTTTATTTGATCAATTTATTTGGACCCACAATTATCATGTATTCTATATAAAACTATTTCAATTAATTTTTAATATAAAATTAATAAGTATTAGTTTAATATTTTGAAAGATTCAATCTGTTCACCCCCACACTCTAATAAAATGGAACATCTTATTCACAATTCCTCACAATTAAAAACTTATTTGGATAACAACTTATCTAACAAAATATATTAATATAATCAATTAACACATTATAAAACATATATTTTCTGGATAATGCTATCTATTGTGGTCTAAAGGTGTTAAGTAATGGAGGTGGTCTGAGGAAGACATATTGTTTTTAATCAAGCATGTGTTTTTTATTTCATATTCCTTATTAATAAAATATAATTCAAACTTTTTGTAATAATTACTCTATAATACAAAATATAATATGAAATTATTACATTAATATCATCACCCCAATACATCTCCAAATCATGCATATGAGAATATAATTAATCGTTCATGTGTGTGACAATCTACCAACCGGCGAAGTAATATAATTGATTTTCTATCACCACCTATGAACACTACTTATAATGATGGAATTTTTTTATGTATGACACTAATGACATATTATTATATATGAAACTAATTTCATGATGAAAGTATGGAATATTTTTCATGAAAAGAATATATAAATTATTTATAAAAGGTTTTCCATTGGTTGAAAAAATTGAAACCGAGTAAAAGGGTCATATTTTAATGTATGGATTTATTTTGTAATATTTTTCTCTAATTCTATAAAAATTTAATCTATTAATATCCTTAAAGGTGATTTCTAGTTTAGAAACTCCATAATTTGTAATTTTTTTGTCTAGGGCCCTAAACCCACACATAAAAAAATATTAGGATTCTCATTGTGGTCATTCACACTATGGACACATTTTAGTTTCACTAATGATTATTCCATTTTGGTGAATCCCACTAGGTTGTATTGATAAGAACCAATCCCTTTAAAATTCTTCTGTATAGTGCAATTATTCATAATAAGAGCCTCTTCTTGTGGAATTATGATGGCCTCGCATCATTGGAATAGTCCACCTACCATGGCATGGGGCTTCCTATATTAGAACCACTATATAAAAACCACATCGCATGTACTAAAACCTAAAAATAATATTTTTAAAACAAAATCTCTAAGCACTATCCAGGAAACAAATTCCCTTATTAGTTTTTGGTTTTTCTCATGCAACTAAAATCTCATCAATAGGTAACTGAGGACCTACTATGGGACTCAATAGAGCACCTAAAACACCAAAAAAACAATATTATTTATCCAAAATAAATCATATAAAGATTTTCAATTACTTAAAATTCATATTTATATATTATTTTAGGATTTATCACATCCTCTTGGTTTAGACATTCAAATTTACTCAATATTTTACCACCCACCACAACTAAAATAATATGTTATTTTTCGTAGTTTGAAACCATGGAATTATACCGAAAACTAAAAAAATATAATAAACCATAGTTTGGAAAAAAAATGGGCCATATTATCATGGTAGTGGGGACCATTTATGGTCATGGTTTAAACCATAGTAATAGATGGAATATATCAACTATTTTATCTATTTCAATTGCAACATATATCTATTAATAAACAATAGATACTAATGCCTATATCCAAAGTTTCATCCATATATATATTTTTTCCGTATTTATGATATTTAAACCATTTTAATTTATTTATATAGACAAACTTTATATATGGATATTCATGCCTACATCCATTCATTAAACTATCGATATAGGTCCTCAATTTCCATGGTTTGAACCATAGCTATTTCATTCTAAAAAATGCATTAATAGTGGAAACTGGATCCTAATACCATGATTAAAATGATTGAAGTATGTCTTCTTGATCCACATATTTATCCATGGGTTTTTATCCATGGTTTAAACTGTGGCTATTTTATTCAAAAATCTTCCATTAATAGAGGAAATTAGATGCTAAGAAAATGGTTAAAACCATGGAAGTATGTTATCTTGATCCACATATTTATCCAAAATTTTTTATTAATACTTCAATGGTTTATGAATTTAAATTTGATGATATGGACAATGTTATAATTGTTGATATTTCTTTAATATTTAATAAAAATAATCATATAAAGAATCTTTATCTGTTTGAGCCTCCAGCCACTAAAAACATCATGCTTCCATAAAAAAACTTAATTTATTAATTATAATTATAATTAGAAATACCATTAAATAATCATCAAAAACTGTAAAAAAATTATTATTATTATGATTTCTAAACATTTAATTCCACAATAACAAGATTATGAGTTTTACTTGATCAATAAATAACATGAAAGTTGAAGCTTATAAAAATAGTAATAAACGTATAGAGACAAGGTAAATTTTTTATGATATTTGGAATACATTGAAGATATTTATAAATTATTTCAATCAAACCCAATTCATTCGTGATAATTATTCTAAGTCTGCAGATAATATATTTCAGATAAAAATAAAAAATCTTAGTGAATTGAATTTAAAATGCCAAGATATTATGGAATAGAATATCATGGATTCAATAGAAATTTTTATTGTTTTAAATCCTCTGTTAAAATTTTTCCCTCAAGCCTTAAAGTCATATTTTTTATTAACTATTATATTCTAAATTAAATATTTCAATAAAATAATGATGATAAAATCAATGGTAAATTTATGAATACAATAAGTAATTTATTTGGAGACCCTATGATAGGTTGTTCCCTCCATGAAAGTGAAACAATGAGTCTTTTGTTTTCTCAATATAACCAAGATATATAATCATTTTTTAATATATCACAATGTGTAAAAGCATTATATAAATATTATTTTTGGTGTTTTGAATAATTTAGAAATAAAAATATATACATTGGTATAATATGTCTTCTAAAGGATGCTGTATTGTAATCACCCGACCCCAATTACCCAAAGTCAGTGCTTTATTACATTACATTGGCATGATACAAGAAATCATTTCCTGAACAACTGATCAGTTTAGTATTATTGGAAACAAGATACATACATAAGTTCAACATTACAACTTTAAAAGAAATACAACACAATTTATTCCATAAGAAACACACAATCCTCATAGATTATGCATGCCAGTCACTCATAAATAAATTCTAAATATCTTGGAAAAATGAAACTTAAGAAAGGGGTGAGCTCAAATTCTCAGTAAGGGTATGAAATACAGTGGAAGATAACCTAAACATTAGGCATGATGAATAATTCAAAACACATGCCTTTACAAATAATAAACATGAAAATGTTATGGAATAAATATGATCTGAGTAAATAATAACATAATAAAACATAGTCATGGGTATTCTACTAGTCGAATAAACACATAAACCATCATTAATATTTTCATAATGAAGGAATGTAAAATTTCTAACATTCTGAAACATTTTGTCAATGCCTCTTCCATGATTTTTAAAAATGATTAAGGCCTTGGCCAAAACCATTTATACAATTGGGAAATACCTCAACCAATTCAAAATATTATTGTCTCATTAGACATAATGATCCACCGAGGAGCTATAGTAGGCTTCACCCATCACATACTAAGTACAATACATTCCTCATATGAAAAGGATAAAACATAACATAAACAATTGTATAAAATCTATCATGTGAAATGTCAATACATTAACCACAAACCATGAATGGTATAAAAAAACACATCCATAGTCAAACATATCACAAAACCTTCAATACAATATAGATGATTTGTATCATAATAAATCATCTTCAAATAAGTTTAAAATCCATCAAAAGATATTGACATAGATGAAATTAAAACTATTTGAAATAAATACCTATTTCTATTTTGAAACAATTTAAGAGTCACATAATTATAAAATAAATAATTTATTTTGAAAATATTTTTATAATATCTCAAGGGAAGCTTAGTTGATTTTATAACAGCGGAAAATAGCTGCACCTACCATATAAGTAAAAAAACATTCTTACATTATTTTTGTTGAAAAGGTCATGAAGTACCTTGTTTGGAAAATGATGGAAAGATTCCTTTTGGAACATATAAGGTCAAATAATGGTATAAATGAAATTAAACCGTAGTATAGTAGAGGGTAAAAGTGTTTTGAAATACATTTTTTAGAAAACATGGATGTGGATGATAAAGAGGTCCCAATAGATACTTACTTAAAAACCACCTCTTATAATAAAGAGATTGTGAAATTAACACTGACCTTGTACTTTTAGTTAGTATATGGTATGTTATCCTCTTGTATAATATTGAAAACAATGTTATTAGATTATACAATAACTATATACATAAATATGATATCATATATGATCCTCTAATATTTCTTTGTTAATAATATTTCAGTAGTATCATCATTTTGGGTGTTATCTGATTTGTTTTCCATTATATGCTTTGTTACATAAGCCATGTTTGTTATGGATAGGATGTATTTGATTCATATATATAATGAAATTATGTACATTAAAATTATTTTAATCATAAAATGAAAATTGTTCTTGAATAATTTCAATGGAGAGTGATTCTCATCGTGTTCCTGGAGATGGTAATCTGTACGTACGCACGAGAGAAAATATCATTATATTGATGATGAAATCATATGTAAATATATGGTATATCATATATAAAAAATAATTAACAAGTTATTTTTTTATATCAATTATAATCATTATTATACCCATCCAAATAATGAACTGTTTGAATAACAAACTACACCACGACGTGGAGACGGTAAGTCGTACCTATGCACGTATGGTGACATTGTTATTCATATGATGGATAGAATAGTGAATATGGTAGTACCATTATTTTAATAACATCACCGTATATAGAATATAGTGTATTAATTATTTTATAATGAATACAACAAAGATGGATGAGGTCGATGAAGGAAAGAACATGAAAGAGGTGATGAAATATTTACCGCTTCTTTGGGTTCATTCTTTTGATTTGATTTAAAAGGGTCCATAGGTTTCAATAATAACCAAAATAAGGCCTCAACGATGAAGGTAATAAATTTGGGAGGATATTTGGGTAGGGGTTTCCCAATCCAAATGTCTTTTGAAATTTTAAATTAAGAGAAGGGGAAGTGCCATTTTCTAAGAGAGGAGAGGGTCACTTTATGAAAAGCTTGAAATATTATTTTATAATAATATAATTTTCAGATTATAATGGCTCCAAAATGCATTAATTAAAGTCTAAGGTGGAGATTGTTCAAAAACCGTTCAACCAATATGATTTAGACAGGTTTAAGGCATTATATTAACATTATCTTTTAGATTTAAATCATAGTTAAATAGTTTGACATTTACCATGTCACTTTGTATTTTTAAATTATATGGCTAATAAACATAATATAAACTTTTAATAAAACCCCAAGTGGTTCATTAATGATACACATATCATTATATAAGACTTTTTTTCTAAACGTTATATTATTAGAAATATTATATCAATTAATAATAAAATATTTTAAAAAAAAACTTTTTATGTCAATTTTGACACTATTTGGTATTTGGTTTTTGTTGAAGTCATAACATTATGATTACTTAAAAAATACATTTAATAAAACCTAACATGTAATATTAAACTATATAATTATCTTATGGATTCAAAAAGTTCAAATTATATTTATTTTAATTTTTATAATATAAATGTTTTGATTATTCATTAAGAAAAAAATACTGCATCATTATTGTGTCACATATAAATATATTTTATTTATGTCTAAATACTATAAATAAAATATCTTGATATAGGAAATCATTTTAGATTTATAATTAATATTTATATTTGAATAGATCAATTATATAACCTCATATAAAAATAGTTTTACCAAAAGTTAATTCTTTGTTATTTTTGTCTTTACTTTAGATTATTTAATATAAAATGACATTATCACTCCCATGTGGCATCATGGGATGAAAAAATATACCCAAGGATAAAAATGGTCAGAAATATATCAGCCAATATGTTTAGGACATTTTTAAGGTAATTTAATATTATTATGTTTTTATTTTTAACTATGTTTACTTGATTTATCTCTTTAACCACTGTAAATTAAATATTTACTGAAGTAAATATTCATAAAATATAAAAATAAAAGTTATCTATTTACCCTATTTGGACCTCTTAATTCCAAATAAGGAATCCCATTTTGTAAATAAAAAACATATAAGTGGTAGAATTTAATTTATAATTATTTCATGTTGTCAAAACAAAAAGTGTATTTTTATGAAATAATAACTATCAAATGATGGACACCTGTTTATTTCAGTTTAATTGTGATATTAAATAAAATGGCCTAAAATATATTAAATGATAAAAATATAATCTAATTATACTTACAAAACATTTAAATGTATAATTTAACAATATAAATTATTTCTATTAAAAAAGTTGTTTTTAATTATAATTTAGTATTTTTCACAGTTCGTCAAAAATTGATAGTTTTTAGAAAAGTACCAAAAATTCACCCTAGGATAATTTTTATATTCCAAATTCATGAATGAAGTCTATTTTGAAAACAAAAATTTATAAAATTTGAAAAAGTTGGTATTACAATTCATAACGGCTAGTTTGATTGGTTATTGTGTGTTAGAATCACAAATTTCATACAATGAAAGCTATTGCATTATTCAAAGGGAAACGAACCATGGAAGATTGGAGTGTTAAATTATTCCCTCCATAAAACAATTTCATCCTTTAAATTTCTAGAATACTACCTTACAAAACGATTTGGGTGGTTCTTCATCATAATTTCCTCTGGTTCCCACATTGCCTCTTACATATAATGGTTTATCTATAGAACATTTATCAGCTAAGTCGTCCGGTTTCTCAACTTTTGTCCTATAGTATCAAGAATCATGATAGTCTGTTCTCAACAAGACAAATCAGGTTTGAGTTCAATTTTCTCATAGGTGAGTACATGCATTGGGTCAGTCGTGTATTTTCTCAATAGTGATACGTGTAACACATCATGAACTTTGGAGAGACTTGATGGTATTGCCTAACGATAATCTACAACCCCAATTAGTTCTCGAATTTTGAAAGCTAAAATATAACTGGGACTTAATTTATCCTTCTTACTAAATTGTATAACTCCTTTCCATGGAGATACCTTTAAGAAAACATGATCTCCTACCTAAAATTTAAAATCCTTCCTTTGGTTATTAGAATTTTTCTTCTGCCTACTTTGAGCTGCTTTGATGTGGGTTGGGATAACCATCACTTTTTCCAATGTTTCCTCAACATGTTCTGGGCCTACGAGATATATTTCACTAAAATCATCCCAAAAAGTTTGTGTGAGACATCTATTTACATATAACGCTTCATATGGTGCCATTAGAATACATGAATGGAAGCTATTGTTATTGAAAAATTCTACCAGAGGACAATATTGATCTCACATTCCTTGAAAGTCAAGTGAGCAAGATCTCACCATGTCTTATAAAGGTTGAATCGTTTTTTCGAATTGTCCATCAGTTTGATGGTGGTAGTTAGTGCTCAGAAGAAGTTCTGTATCCAAGGCTTTAAGAAGACTTTTCCAGAAACATGATGTAAAATGGGGATCATGATAAGAAACAATCGATAGGGGTACTCCATGAAGCCTTGAAACATTATTAATATGAATTCTTGATAAATGTTCAAGTGGTAAATCTTCAATTATTGCAAGAAAATGTGCTGACTTGGTATGATGATCAACAATTACCCATATTGATTCATTCCTTCTAGGAGCCTTTAGTAGTCCCATGACAAAATCAATCGTAATATCATCCCATTTACTCTCAGGCTTGGGGAGATATTTCATGAATTTTCTAGAATGATGTCTTCTAGCATTAACTTATTTGAAAACCATATATCATGACACAAAATAAGAAATCTCTCTTTACATGTCGTCCCAGAAAAAATGTCCCTTCAAATCATTATACATCTTGGTGATCCTTGGGTGTATAGTGAAATTTTAGTTATAAACATCATCCAAAAATTCCCTTTTTAGATTAGGTATTTCGGGAACACAAAGTATCTTCCCAAATTTAAAAATTCCATCTCCATATATGAAGTCACTCAATATCCCATCATTTATAGCTTTAACCTTTTTTTTTGAAACTCCTCTTCATCAGTCTGAGAACTATTTATCCTTTCTAGTAAAGATGGTTTGGCAACCATTTGAAAAATTATTGATGTTACACCTTCCATGGTTATTCTCATATCTATCATTACTAGATCCATTAAAATGGGATCTCTTTCAACTTTCATAATTTTAAAAACTCCATGATCCGTTATTCTCAAAGAATATGCCACCGTATTTTCCTCCCCTGAGTGGTAGTGTATAGTGAAATCATAATCTTTGAGTAGTTAGAGCCACTGTCTTTTCCTCGTGTTGAGTTCTTTTTGTGAGAAAATATACTTCAAACTCTTGTGATCAGTATAAATCTCACATTCTTAACCATAAAGATAGATTCTCTATATATTCATAGCAATGATTATAGCTGTTAACTCAAGATCATGAGTGGGATAGTTTTTCTTATGAATTTTTAGCTGTCCTGATGCATAGGAAACAACTATATCATTCTTTATAAGGAAACAACCAAGTCCTTTCTTTAAAGCATCATTATTAATAAAAAACCCATCATTCCTAGATGGTCGAGTCAAGGTAGGAGAAATGACTATTCTTCTTTTTAGTTCTTCAAAACATTCTTCTAAATCTTTTGTCCAAATAAATTTAACCCTTTATGATTGAGCTTGGTTAATGGGTTATCCAACTAGGAAACATTCTGGAGGATACATCGATAATAACCTGCTAAACCAATAAAATATCGTACCACTATTATACTCATTGGTGCCGGTCATTCTTGGATTTCCTTGGTCCTTGAAGGATCAATAGAGATTCCATCCTTAGAGACAATTAGGCTAAGAAAAGAAATTTCAGGAATCCAGAATTCATACTTGTTAAACATCCCATATAATTTATTTCTATTAAGAGTCTCCAAAATAATGCTGAAGTGATTTTCATGATCTTCGTAGATTTTACAGTGTTACAAGATATAATCAATAAATACCACTAAAAATTCATGAAGAGATTTTTTTGAAAACTCTATTTATTAGATCTATGAAGACTGAGGGTACATTAGTCAATCAAAAATGCATTATTGTAAACTTGTAATGCCCGTACCAGGTTCGAAATGTGGTTTTTGGAACGTCTTCCTTCTTCACTAATAACTGAGGATATCCATATCAATGGTCAATCAATGAAAAATACTAAGCTCCATAAAGTTGGTGTAATAAATCATCAACTCATAGTAGGGGATACATGTTATTTATTGTTATAGCATTCATCTCCCTGTTTTCAATGCACAACCTCAAAGATCCGTCATTTTTATTAACAAAAAAGACATGGGATCCCCATGGAGAATAACTAGGGAAATAAATCACTTATTTCTCGATTCCTCTTATTGTTACTTCTGTTCCACTAATTACACAATGGTCATTCTATAAGGGGTATTTGATATGGGCCTTGAACCAGGAATTAAATCAATGGTAAACACAATTTCTCTTTCTGGAGGATGACCCGGTAAATCCTATGGAAACACATCAACGTATTATTGCTCAATAGGTACGTCTTCTATATGAACATTATTTTCCTTACCCATAATTATTTCATTCAAATCCTCCCATATAATAAAATATTTTTAAAGCTACTAGGGGTGGATTAAGATAAGAATCAGATGGTGATGTTTCTCCTCTAAAGATAAGGTACTCCATATCATCATCGAGAATTGTAACCTCCATCTTCTTACAATAAATTTTCACATCATAGTCCGAAAGCCAATCAATATCAAGGATTATATGTAATTAAATCATGGTTATGATGATTAGATCAACAGATAAACATCATTTTTATTCCTCAATGGGGACTGATTCACAAAACATTATTCTAATAATACTTCCCTTAGGAGTTTTGACTGACAACACCCTAAAGAATGAAATATATTATCTAAGTAACTTATCCATTTATTAGATTCAAATAGATTTTTAGACCCATTGAATGATTTTGGTTGTTTCCTCATGAAGAGATCTAAAATTTATCCTCTCCATTGTGGACTAGGGTGCTCCATACGGGTATGGTTATTATTCAAAACCTGTGTGATTTGTCCCGGTATGGTGATAATCTGATCAGAACCAGTTGCATCACCTTCCCCACTATAATTTTCTTGAGCGAGTGGTAAATCCCTACATGTATTTCATGTGTTGATATGGTTTCCATTTCTTCCAATAGTCTCTATTTCTATAAGATGGAAAATGGTAGATTAGTTTACAAATTGCAATACATAATTCCGAACATGTAAAACACTTAACATAAATTGAACAGTTTGTTGATATAATCGATAATCATAAAAATATTTTCATTATGAAGGTATATACTGATAAATCCTTCATGATTTTTGGTAAAAAATGAGTATTTTTTCTAAGAATATCTCTTGGTAGTGTCGTAACAAGAGTGTGGCAAGGCCTGTTGTCGTGCACTAATTCTCGTTCGAGTATAGCTCAAATTGGTGTTTTCTATTTTTACCCCTAGGTACATCTGTGCCAGAGCCGCCCATACATTCTAGTATCCAGACATGGTTTTATTGCTTGGAAAACTTACAAAATCTCTAGAGTACCAAAATTCTAGGATGTTATTATATACAAACCCTCAAAGTCTATCTTAGGGTAAATTTCTCTAATCACAGTTTTTCTAAATCTAGTTTCCAAAGTCTATACTAAACATCCTATGATTCCAACTATAACACCTCGATCGTAGTTTCCAAGAGTCAGTTCTTTATTACATTACATTGGCATGATACAAGGAATCATGTCTAGAAATCCCTATCAGTTATGAATTATTTGATACAAGGTCTATACATAAGATCAACATTACAACTTGAAAAAAATACAACAATAATTTATTCCATTACAAATATCCAAGCTTCCTTGATTATATCAGAAAGTCACTCATTACTAACTTTTTCATATCCTGAGAAAATGAAACATAAGAATGGATTGATCTCAATTCCTCTACAAGGGAAAGAAATACTTCAGATGATAACATAAACATTAGGCATGATGAATATTTCAAAACACATGCCTTTACAAATAAAAAACATGAACACATTATGGTAGGAATAAGAGATGAGTAAATAATGAAATAATAAAACATATTCATTGGTATTATACAAGTCTAATAACCACATGAACCTTCATTACAATTTTCATACTGAGGGAATGTATAATGTCCAGCATTCTATAACATTTTTTCAAGACCTTGATCAAGACAACTAAAAATGATTAATGCCTTAGCCAAAACCATATATCAAATTGGGAAATGCCTCAGAAATATCCATGTCTAATTATCTCATGAGACCTACTGATGCACTGAGGAGCTATAGAAGGATCAACCTATGACATATGTAGTCCATTACACTACTTATTTGAAAAGGTTGAAAAATACCATAAACCAACGTATTAGAACTTGCATAAGAAATGTCCATAATTTAACCATAAACCATGAATGGTATAAAAATAACACATACATAGAAAATCATATCAAAAAACATTCAATACAAATTGGAAGACTTGTATCATAATAAATCAACTTCAAACAAGTTTAAAATCCATCATAGGATGTTGACATAGATGAAATGAAAACTATTTGAATGAAATAACTCTTTCTATTTTGAAACCATTTAAGAGTCACATAATTATAAAAGAAAAAAATTATTTTGAATATATTTCTATAATGTTTTAAGGGAAGTTTCAATAAATTTATAATGGAATAAAATAGCCGCACTTGCCTTATTAGTTAAAAAAACATTCTCACCTAAATGTTTTCAAAAAGGTCATAAAGTACCTTGTCTGGAAAGCGATGGAATGATTCCTTTATAAAAATATAAGGACAAATAATGGGATAAATGACATTAAAACCCAGTCTAGTAAATAGTGAAAATGTTTTGAAATCTATTTTTAAAAAACCATGGATGTGGATGATAAAGAGGTCCCAGTAGATACTTACGTAAAAACAACCTCGGATAATAAAGAGATTGTGAAACTAACCCTTACCTTGTACTTTTCTTTAGTCGATGGTATGTTAACCTTCTATATAAAAGATAAAACATTGTTATTAAATTATTAAATAACTATATAAATAAATATTATATCATATATGATCCTCTAATATTTCTTTGTAAATAATATGTTAGTAGTATAATCATTTCGGGTGTTAACTTAGTTTTTTTCCTTTATATGCTTGGTTACATAAGACATGTTTTTTATGGATATTATTTATATGATTCATATACAGAATTTTATTATGTTCATAAAAATTTGTTTTAATCATAAAATGAAAATAATTATTGAATGATTACAATGGGGAATTAATCTCATCGCGTTCGTAAAGATGGTAATCTGTACGTTTGCACGAGCGAAAAAATCATTATATTTATTGTGAAATCATATATAATTGGTTGGTATATCATATATATAGAATAATTAAAAAGTTTTAATTATTATTTACATCAATTATACTCATTATTATACCCATCCAAATAATGAAGTGTTTGAATAATAATCTACTCCAGGATGTGGAAACGGTAAGATGTACGTATGCACATATGTTGATTTTTTCATACATATGATGGATAGAATAATGAATGTGGTTGTAAAATTTTCATAATCACATCACAGTATATAGAAGATACTATAGTCATTATTTTATAAGGTAAACAACAAATAAATTTGATGTTGGAGAAAAAAAGAACATGAAAGAGGTGATAAAAGATTTACCTCTTCTTCGGGTTCTTCCATTTGATTTGATCAAAAGGGATCCATAGGTTGGATTTATGTCAAAAGGAAGGAATCTATGATGAAGGGAGGAGAATTTTGAGGATATTTGGGAAGGTTTTTTCCAAGCCAAATGGCTGTAGAGGTGTGAAATTAAGAGAAGGGGAAGTTCACTTTTATAACAGAGGTGAGGGTCACTTTAAGAAAAGCATGAAATATTATTTTTTAATAAAATATTTTTTAGGTTATAATGCCTCAAAAATAAATAATTTAAAGTATAAGGTGGAGATGGATCTAAAACCTCTCAAAAATAGGTTTTATATAGGTTTATGTCATTATATTAACCTTATATTTTATATTTATCTCTTAGTTAAATAGTTTGACATTTACCATGTCTCTTTGTATTTTTATATTATATGGTTAATAAACATACTATAAACAAGCAAGAGAACCTCAAGTGGTTCATTAATGATACAACTATCATTATATATGTTTTTGTCTGATCCTTATATTTTTTTAAATATTGTACTAATTAATAATATAATATTTGTTTTTTAACTCTTTTATTTCAATTTTGACACTATTTTGTTTTTTGTTATTTTAAGTCGTAACAACATTATTTCATCTAAACAAATTCATTTACTCAACCCCAACATCTATTATTAACCAATAGAATTAGTTTATGGAAACAAGACTTTCAAATTATATTTATTTTAATATTTATAATATCATTTATTTGATTGTTTCATCAATAAAGAAAATAATTCTACATTATTGTGTCAAATATAAAAATATTTATTTCATGTCTAAAAATTATAAATAAAATATTTTTATGTTGAAAATATTTTTAACATTCTAATGACAATTTATAGTTGAATAGATCAATTATATAACTTCATATAAAACAAATTTTACTAAAATATGTTTTCTTTTATTATTATTTCCATTACTTTCGATTATTTAATATAAAATTTCACTATCACGCCCAGGTGGCACCATGGGGTCCCAACATACAACAAAGGAAGCTCATGGTCATAAAATTATCATCCAATTGGGTTAGGAAACGTTTTAGGGTATTTAAATATTATTATAATAATATTTGTTAACCTTATTTACTGGATTTACCCCTTTAACCGTTGTAAATAAAATATTTACTGAAGTAAATATTCATAATGTCTAAAAATAAAAGTCAACTATTTACACAGTTTGGACCACCTGATACCAAATATGGAATCCATTTTTCTAAATTCAAAACACAGAATTAGAAGAAATTAATTTAAAATTTAATCTTGTTTCCAAAACAAAAAGTGTGTTTTTATGAAATAGTAACTATCAGAAGATCGACACTTATTTATGTCAAGTTTAATCACGAGATTACATCCAATGACCTAAATTATTTTAAATTATTGAAATATAATCTAATATTACTTATAAAACATTAAAATATATAATTTAACACTATAAATTATTTTTTTAAAAAAGGTTTTTTTGTTAAAATTTTGTATTTTTCTCTATTCACAAAAAATTGAATGTTTTCAGAAAAGTACAAAAAATTCACAATTAAGCTAATTTCTATATATTGAATACAAAAAAGAAGTCAATTTTTAAAAATAAAATATATAAAATTTTAAAAGGTGGGCATTACTATTCATAATGATAAGTTTGACTCGTCGTGAGGTGTAAGAATCTCGATGTTGTGTACAATGAAAGTTGTTGCATTTTTTAGAGGGAAACATACCGTGGAAGCAAGGGGTGTTACATGTATAAGGCTCAAATAAGGTTTAAATTAGTAAATAAATACTATGAATCCTATGGGAGTAAATTATATAGATAAAAAATCTTATATGTAAAAAATAATATATGTATACAATCATATAAATAATTTAATCAGGTTAATTATGATGTTGAACTGTACAACTATATGATTTCTAAAAGCAATGAATCTATTATTGAAGAATTGGGATTAAACTAGCTGGTAAAAATGAACATGATATAGTGTTTAGTTTGGGAAAAGTGTATCAAAATATATATGATTGAACATTACCTAAGTACATGATGTCATATGAATATAGGATATTATTAATAAATAAGAACATATAATATGGGAGGTGTTATTTTTATAAAATATTTGGTCACATAACTATTTATTAAAATATGTTTAATTGGTTAGTGAATAAAGTGAAATGTAAAAAATGAAGGTATTTTTTACGATATTGAGAGAGTGACTGAGTTAGTAGAATACTAATATGATGAAGAGATAGAAATTCAAATCATGGAGAAGTTTTGTGGTTTTATTGAAAAAGATATAAAAAGAACAATAAATTATTATCTTATACTTTATATAAAACTAAAGTCACAAATAATTCTCCACCCAAAATAAAATAAAGATAAATTTTAAATGAAAACAATCTAAGAATAACTATTTTAAAACTAAATGGAAATTATATCAGAAGAAATGTTGTAATTTTAATGGAAATCAAGTCTAGCATGAAAATAATAAGAATGTGCATTTTTCAAAACGAATGAGTGTTTTTTATGAGTAATCAATTCCAACCATGACACATTATGTGGAATTTTCTTTATGTAACTAAAATTAATTTCAAGATGATAATATTTACTCTAGATGGAGATTCAACTTTATCAAAATAGTGTCAAATGATGATATGATAAATGATTAAATATTTTGGTACATGTATCTTTCAAGATGTTTTACTTCTATTAAAATATAATGATAACAAAATAGTTACAGCTTATATAGTGAGAAGAGTACAAAATAAAATTTTAAATTAATGGAATGATTAATGTAATGTGTTATGTACTATACTATTGATATGATTTTATTTAACTAAAAAGGTAAAAAGATTTTGATTTTTATGTAAATAGGGGAATATCTTATTAATGTTTTGAATTGTTCCTTATATAATATTCATAAATTGAGGAAATTAGTTTGAAGAATAATAATTTTCGTCACATTCCATTAAATAATTGAGTTTTTTTGTAAAAGAACCACTTCAATTAATATTTTTTATCTGATTAATTTTGTGTTTCTATTTTTCCAAAGGTAGGTTAGTGTAATGTTCAATATATAAAGTGAATAATGTGTTAAGGGGTGTTTTTTAAAACAGATCCAATCATTTGTTAAACATTAATGAATAAAAATATGTTTAGTTATTTTCTCTTGTCTCCAGCACTAGGATTAATCATGTAATAATATAGTTAATAAATTAATATCTCCTTGTTAAAAGATTTTTTTATTTTAAAGTTGTATCTCTAGAGAAATCATGGGTTTATTTTGTAAATTGTTTTCTTCTTTTAATATATATAATATGGGTTTCATTGGATAATTTTTGGGTATGATATAGTTATTTCATAATTGGAAATAACTAATATGTGGTTTAATAATTATAAAAATTATGAGTATAATGAAACATAGTTCATTAAACATGTAACTACTGTAACGGATTATAAAATATTTTGACGTGAAATATCTACAATTGACTAAACTAACCCCTTTGTTGTATTTTATTTTTCAATTATCCAAGAACATATATAATTAGAAACAAGCTACAAATTAATAATGGGTAAATAAGTGAGATATATTGACTTATCATATGTATATGACCTGTGTTTCAACTATACATGATGACTGATTCATTAATCAAAAACAAAAAATGAACAAATAATACTTATATTGAAATTTATAGCTAGATTAGTTTTTGAAATTTTCCTAACATGTTTATTGATCTTTTACATGATAAAAATATATTTATATGAAAATCTTCATAGACTAACCTACCACAGTAAATGTAACATCCCGATCATTGATCTGATATAACTATTCATTATGTATGTGGGTAATATTGAATTAACCACTTCTCCTCATACTCTAGAGGTTGTCGACAAGTAATGAGGGTATAAGGTAGTTTTGCAGGTAAAATATACCCTCATATCAGAGTATCACAATAGATATGATTGAAAATAATGAATAGAATAAGAATGAAAAAATAAATATCATAATATAAATGGATACAATAAATAACTACAGTGGAAGAAGAAATACCCACTCTTTAATAAGAATCATAATCTATTGATGATTCATATTGAAAACCATGTCATGTCATGTTGATGTACAAAAAAATAGATAGGGTGTATTATGTACAAGAAAATAACACATGTTATAATAAGTAAAAAAAGAGAAATGGGTATCTTGGTTGAATCATGATCATATGCCCTTTCTTCATCTCATACACTCTGTGTGATAAGAAAACATATCAATCATCCATGATAAGAAGATTTACATTATCCACACCCACATTCATGAAGTCTATATTGGTACCAAAGGCAACATGAGTGGGATGTGAGATAAACTCTATAGGCCACCACAAAATATATTTATAATATTCCTATCAGTGTGTATAGGAATTTAGTGTGTTGAAAAATAACATATAAACAATACTAGAAAATAAATATTAGTATTCCTAGGTCCCTTTAGACACAGAGACCACTCCACATGCATTGGTTTAGCATATAATATTTCTATCTATTTTCCATATATATTAGTCACACACACATATATATATATATATTATGCATACATGTATATGAAATCTATATATTCAGTTATCTAGATATATATACATAGATACTATATGTAAGCTGGACGAGGGGTGTAACTCAAAAATCCATGAATACTCTAATGATCCATTTTCTCCATCAATGGGTACAAGATGTGAATATCATATTAATGTGAGGCATCATTCTCACCACTCGAGATAATAGGGATAGACAACATTCCAAACAAACAATATAGAGTAAGGTGGAACCTGATTCCATTCTTATAAATAAAGATAAATGGCGAGAAATCATACTCATCACCCAATGTTAGGGAGCACGAAATTCAAGGATCAAATCAACCCTTAATCTTTTTTCACTAACTATTATCCATTGTCTAATAAAAATAAAAAACAAGAGTAATTACCAAAAATAATCTGTAAATAATAATATTTTTTATATTCATGGGAGTTATAATTGTATCATCAATATAAATATTAGTATTCAAAAATAGATATGGCCTTACCACCCATTACCACTTAATTGAATTAAAAGTTCCACATTTAGATACTACCATTGTAACACCCCTGGTAAATAAAGAATATGACATTTTTATATTAATCCCTATTTTTGAAAAAAATATTAATATTACATTAAAGGGAACGCTATGCTCGATGGCATACCCAATACGCGGAAACGAGTTCGTTTGAAATCTTAAGTTGCACTCTAATAATAAAATAATATTATTTTAAATGGTAGTTAATGCCTAGCCATTGTAATGGCGGGAAATAAAGGAACTAACTAAAAAATTATTATGTATGTTTGTCAAATATTTTAACTTTTTACAATAAATGTTAAAGGATTAAAAATATGAATGAATTCAATTTTAAGCGTAAACATTCTAATATTATTTAGACGGTCGATTAACCGCCTTTTGATGGTGAACCTCTTTTAAATCCACTTTTTGAAAATTTTATGTGTTATATTTGAAAAAATAAAATTCTTCTTTAGAATCGAGACATCAAAATTTACTTTGTGTAAATTTTTGGTATCTTTCTGAAAAAGATCATTTTTAATGAATAGTGAAAAATGTTGTATTTTAATTCAAAACCTCTTTTTAATCTAATTTATTTATATTATTAGATTATCTTTTTAATTGTTTTTAAAGAAAAATTAGAATATATTTTTACCATTTAATCAAATAGTGGTCATTGAAATTAATTTCACATTGAAATTGGACTTAAACTAGTGTCAATCTTTTAATAGATATTGTTTCTTAAAAACACGCTATTTGTTTTGACAGCGGGAATTAGTTATTCAATAAATTAATCCAACTTATATGTTTTGAATTTTGTAAAATATTCATAATTTTTGAATTTGGAATATCAAATATATCTTGGGGTGATGTTTTGGTATTTTTCTGAAGAACTTAAATTTTTGATGAATAGTGAAACCACTAAGTGGTACTTATAAAAACTGATATTCCGTTTAAATGAAATTTTACCACCTCTGTGTTTTGAATTTCAAAAATTCGACATACATGGTTATCATTAAGAAGTAAAATTTGGTTAAATGGAATTAAAATAATTTTTTGGTGAATAGTAACTTTTAAGTTTTTAATCGCGATTAGAGGTAATTAGTGTAGTTTAACGTAAAAATAATGTTTTAATAATATGAGATGAGCTTGACACATGTCCTACCCTTATTTTATGTGTCATGGCCGACCATGACAATCCATGGGTCATCTTCGGGACCCCATGGAGCCACTTTGGATGGAAAATGACATTATTATCTTTTTATTTAATGTAAAAGTAAAAATGACACAAATATGAGTTGTTTTACTAAAAAAATTAAATGGGTTTATACAAGTCATATTTTTGACTATTAATAGTAATTGGAAATCTAAAAAGATTTTTTACATCATATTATTTTTTTATAATTTTTATACATTAAATAAATTAAATTATTTCTGACATCATGATGATGCAGCGATTACCTCATTAATAAAGGATTTAAATAAAATGATAAGATAATGTTAACACTATAACTTGAAAATGTAAAAAACCTATTGGATAGGTATATTTTGAACCCTTAACACCTTATCCTCTAAATAAATCAATGTGGGACCTTTAAAATCCGAAACTCATTTGAAGATAAAGTAACATTTTGTAACATTCCAAGAGTGCCCCTCCTCTCCTCTTTTAAAAGGCCCCCAACTCTACCACCTTACCCACACCTCTCAGGCCTTTGTCTCGGCCAAACCCTGCCCATTGTGCCTCTCCACATCCCTATATTACTCCTACAAGCCTCACATTGGGCAGAAGTCTTCCCAAGTAAGCCTTTGAGCTCAAATCAAAGAGAGTTACCCGATTTTAAGGTAATGTCTTCACTTGTGTTATTTTGTTTTATTTTGCTTCTCCAACCCCCGAAAATCTTTTTATTAATTAATTTTGTAACAACTCCAGTATCATAAATATACTAGGATTTTGTTTTAAGAAGAATTTTACCTGCACTTACACACACCTACATCTAATGGTTAAATAACATACTGTTTCTGTGGATGGCGGATTTCTGCCTCACGAAACGATGATTGTTCAGCACTCAAATAACACCTTCAAAGGTGGCCATTAAGATGTCACTATATTTATATATGATATGTGATATTATTATGTATTACTTAAGCTTCTGTATTTTTCTGTTATGGCATACCTTTATGGTTTCCATTGTGGGTAAACACGATAATTTCATTTTTGGAAGTGCGGACTACCGCCCCCTCAAAGTGATTTGATTCGTTAATGACATATGTGGGATGTATAAAGGATGGATTTAAAGTTATTATATATGATGTATGTTACATATAAATGATGAATATAATTCTGGAATTAAAATATAAATACCTCTAATTTAGTTTTAATTCCATTAATATGACATAGAAATGAAAGTAGCGTTCATGCGTACGTACGGCTTACCGTCTCCATAAATGGTGCATTTCGTTTCATTCCTCTAAATGATTATGTAATATTATAAATACATGTATATTCTAGATATATATGATATATATGATATCAAAATCATAAATATCATTCTGGATATAATGAACCTTTGTCCGCACGAACAACATGTAATTGTAAGAAGTCAACTTTCGATTAAAGAACCAAATATCGACAAAACAAACATTATTAACTTAAATGATTAAATAATGTTTATAACATGTAAATAAGTGATATAAAAGGAATAATGAACTTGAAAAGGGTTCATAAGAAATTATAAATTAACTCAAGTTTATAATTTAGGACGTTAAAGAACGATCGAGTCAAGTCGGACCCGAGGTAAGGGATCCTACCCCTCTCTTTCTTTTTAGGTAAACTCTTTTATTTCATTACTTTTAAGCTCAACATTATTATTATTAGGATGTTATTTTATATTACATATACTGTACTTTTTTTGTTCATATCATGATAGACCCTATTTTCTCTCATCAATCCGTTTTGCAGGTTTTGATTGGCGCTGTTAGGCTGCCAAATTTTCATATGGGATCCAACCTCTCTCTTTCTTTTTAAGTACTCTATTTTTGTAATTTCTTTTAATCCCATCATTCTTATGTTTGGGGATGTTATTTTATATTCCTCATACTTTAATTTTTATTATCATATTATGGGATACCCTATTTGATCTCATAAATCCATTTTTGGAAGTTTTAAGCGGCGCCGTTAGGGTGCCGAGTTATCGTAAGGGATTTTTCATCTCACATTTATTCCCGTGACATTTATGCTACGTTTGCCACTATTTCCGTTGAGTGGTGTATGTACTACCCATTATTATACACTTTGTGTAGTATAATTTCATTTATGGGTATTTACATTTTCATTGTATGCCCCTTCTTCCATGGGGTGTACTTTTCGAAAGATACCCAACTCGGTAAGGGGACCTTTCACCCTCCTTTTTTTAAAAGACTTATTTTGATATGTATTTTAATTAACATACTATTATGTTGAGATATGTTCTTCTATATCCTTATTTATGTAAATTTTTACCAAGGGAACTTCTTAACCCAATTTCGATTTCTTTGGGTTCAATATGTAGTTATTGAATATGTCATCCTTTGAATATGTGTGAATGACCTTTGATTGTTTTAAACATAATATCCACTTATATTGGGGTTCTTTATATTTTTCACACATAATTATGAGATTGATTTATCCTTAATTTAAGGATACCTTCTTTATAATGGATTTCATCTCATTTTACATTTCTTTTGAGACATCATTATTTTTATGCACCAATTCACTCTTATATGGTTTGTATACTATGATTTGACATATTATATCCTGAATTCCTTTATTCTCATGATATTATAATGTTCGGATTAAATGTTATTTCCCAATTATTTGTATTCAATAGTCTCTCATTTTGTTAAAAACCCTTTAACTAAAATATCGTTTTAAATGTTTTAAGGATTTATTATTCTAAATATTTACCTTTAATGTCCAAGTGTTCAACATGATTTTAAGTATTTATTTATATAGGCATTAATGTTTTAAAATTATAATTCCAATAAAAGATTCAATGTGGTATGGGACACTTTGATTCAATAATCACTTTTAAATGGTTTTTGAAAATGGATTGATATCTTGGAATTACTTATTGTGATTGCAAATGAAATTTTGTTATTGAAATTTTTATATTTTTAATATTTTATGTGTAATGATGGTACTTGGACATTTTACGGGTGGTTACGTGATAAACCATATGACGGGTGGTGCCGTGAATACTAGGAGGGGTGGATACGTTATAACCTCCAATTCATTGGGTATGGAAGTCGGCCGTATGGCTATTCCATTATGTATGTGTGGAAGTCGACCTTATGGTTATTCCATTTAAGTATGTTTATGTCCCAGGTTACATTTATATGTTATGTGTTCTTTATATGGGTTTTATGGTAATATTTTGGTTAGAAAAGGGTAAGTAATGATATTTTATTCAGTGAAGAGTTTTTACTACTTCCTAAAGGTGAAAGGTATTACTTTGATAAAATATACATGGTTTACTAGATGCTTGGAAAAACTAACAATTTTCTATTGAGTCAATATGGTTTTCCTTATGACTTTTCCATTCCTTCTTGTTTTGAAAATCACAAACACCTAATCTTTAAGAAAATTTCTTTTATAAGGAAAATTTCTTTTATAAGGAAAATTGCTTTTATAAGGAAAATCGCTTTTATAAGGAAAATCGCTTTTGTAAGAAAAATTATCCTTATCATATTTTCATCCATATTTTTCTTAAGTGTAAGATTCGGATTCATTTCAATATTCTCAGAATTGTTTGAATGTTTGATATGAGGTATTCTGTTTTTTAGATCCGAATTCTGGACAAGAATTGTAATAAAGTTTAACTCCGAAATCCAGATGAGAACTGTGATAATGTTTCATTCCGAACTCTGAATACTAAATAAGTTCTACATCAGATTTAGGTTGCGAATCCTTATGCAGTTTGACAACAAATTCTCATTACGAATTCTGATGATGAATTCTCATTACGAATTCTGATAATGAATTCTCATTATGAATTCTGATGATGAATTCTCATTACGAATTATGATGATGAATTCTCATTGCGAATTATGATGATGAATTCTCATTACAAATTCTGATGATGAATTCTCATTCCGAATTCATCTATTAAACAGAATCTGATCATCTCTGTTTTGTACTCTCTGAATTTATTTAGACTCCGAATTTTCACTCTGAACTTCCATTTTGCTTATGCCTTTATATTTTGTCTACTCTTTATTATTTTCCTTACACTCCGAACTTTCACTATGAACCTTCACTCTGAATCATTTGAGTTAGATTTTAAATGGTGTCGTACATTATGTTACACTTGTTTTGTTATAAAACGATGTCTTCTATTTTTTTATAAACTAACCGTTGAAAAAGTGACACGTGTACAGGTCCCTCCATTTTTAAGGAAAATATGACCATTGGGAAGGAGGCCAACCTTACCTATAAATAGGAGCTCATTTGAAAGAGCTCACAACTGATGGATGGATGAACAACTTGGTTATTGTGCATACATGCTGTTGAAGTGATTTCTAGAGAGAGAGGCTCTCATTAACTTTCAAAGCATCGTGCGACTCCTAATGTTGGTGATTACATTCGAGGACTTCCGGGGATAGGAAGACAGAGGTTCCGACTACCTTGATGTTATAGGGCTTCCTTACTGAGGAAGACAGAGGTTGCCAACTACCTTAAAGTTGAGGACTTGCGGGGATAGCAAGACAGAGACACTTCGATCTTCGTATCGAGGGCTTACCTTGGTGTGGGTAAGACAGACTTGCTTGAAAGTATAAATCAAGGGACCTTTATCCAAGGTTGTTGGATACCCTTCTCTTTGGGTTAAAAGACTTATATCTTGTTACTTTTAGTTCTACTACTTGTTTATTTCCACTTCATTTTGTATTATAAGGAATGTATAACTTTATTATACTTTCTTACTTGTACTCTGTTTCATTTAGATTCTATACGCTTTAAGGTAGAATCTCATTTTGTAATCTTTTATTAATCTTCAATTTCCAGAACCATATTTCTGGAACCTACGTTCAGAATCTCATTCCATGTTTTGATTTGGTATTAGAGGTGTTGTGAATTTTCTTAAGTTTAACTTTTTTAAACTTAGCCCTTTCCTTTACTCAAGGAAAACGTAGTTATTTGTAACTAAAATTAAAGGTTCTAAATGAATTTTTAAAGTATACAATTCACACCCCCCCCTCTTGTATATTGAGCATCTACATCACTATTTCGATCCTACAATTGGTATCAGAGGAGGTCTCTGAAATACTTGTACTTACGAATAAGTTTTTCTTGCTCACTTTATCATTCCGTAATTTTCCATTCCAAAATTTTTCATTCCGAACTTTTCCATTCTGAACATTGTTATTACAAATCTTTTCTACTAACAAGTTTGTGTGCCGAAGGTTATTATAAGTATGGCAGGAATTAATGTTGGTTCAATTGATAATATAAATCCTACAAGACCACCAATCTTTGATGGTAATGATTATGAGTACTGGAGAGATCGAATGAAGACTTTTGTAATCAATACTAGATTGGACAATTTTGTTATGATTACTGGTGATTATAAAATTCCTGATAAGGAAGTTAGAACTTTAACTAACCAGGAAAAGCATGAATATCAACTCCACTATAAGGTATGCAATACTCTACTTTGTTCAACGACCAGAAATATATATAGGAAAATTTCTTCTTGTGAAGAAGCTAACTGTATCTGGAAGATGTTAGAGGTTACACACTTTGGAACTTCTAAGGTGATTGAGACTAGGAGAGCTATGCTCAGAGCTGAATATCATGGATTTAACTTTCCTTATGGAGAACCAATCTGTAAAGTTCAAGAGAGATTTATGACTATCGTAAACAGCCTACAGTCTATGGGAGAGAACGTTTTAGATGATGAAGATCTTGGGGATAAGATAATTGATATCATGCCTAATTAGTGGGAGTAAAAAAGAACTGATGTAGATGAGAATAGGAAAGTCACTCAGATTTCTCTTGATGAGCTTTTTGGAACTCTTCTCCAACATGAAACCAGAATGAAGAGAGATGCTGACAACATCAAAAAAAATGGAAATGGTACTGTTTCTTTCACAACAACATCAAATCATATGAAATCTAAGACTCCTGAGAGAGTAACCAGATCTAAGTCTAAGAAGATGGTATTTCAGTCAGATTCTAGTGAGGGTGAAATATCAGAAAATGAATTAGCAAATCTTGCTCGAAGGATAAACAAGATAGCTGGCCAGAGAAATTTCCAATCCAAGTATAAGAAAAAGGAAAGGAATGATAAGAAAGATGGAGAAGTTACTTGTTTTTAATCTAAGAGAGCTGGACATATAAGACCAGATTTCCCTATGCTCAAAAAGAAAGAAAGGAAAGAAATACATTCAGAAAGGAACAAAAAGAAGTATTATAAAGCAAAAGCTAAGAATGTTCTGAAAGCTAATGACACCTGGAGTGCCAGTGGTGGTGACTCTTCAGATGAATCTTCTGATTATGAATCTTCAAGACAGAAGAATCTTGGTCTTATAGCCAGATTACCTATTGATAATCATTGTTTTATGGATAAGGTACGAAATGCTGAATCATTGACCAATGATTCTTTAAATTCTAATTATAGTAAATATTATAACTCTTTTGTTGAAGAATCCTCTTCTGATGAAGAAAATACTTTACCTACTAATGAAGAAGTCTCTAGGTTTGCTGAACTTCTTGAGATTGAGAATTTCAAACTCAATAAGAAACATGATAAGGCAAACTCTAGGAATTCTATTCTTACAAAAGAGATATCAGATCTTTCTAATGATCTTAATAAGAAAAATGCAGATTTTGAATGTATTTTAAAAAATCATAAGGAAGTAAGTTCTGAAATTTTTGCAGCATTCTTTAATATCAAACTTTTCCAAATGGATGTGAAATGTGCTTTTCATAACGGTTATGTTCAAGAGGAAGTTTTTTTGAAAAACCTCCTGGCATTGAAGATACAAAACATCCTAATTATGTTTTTAGACTTACCAAAGCTCTATATGGGCTTAAACTAGCACCACGAGCACGGTATGATAGACTCACTGGATTTTTTCGTCAAAATAATTATGTTAAGGGAAATGCAGATCCAACCCTTGTTATAAAGAAAGATAAGAAAAATGTTTTGATTGTTCAAATTTATGTTGATGACATAATATTTGGTTCAACTCAACAATCTTTGACCGACTCTTTTGCAAGTCTAATGAAATCTGAGTATGAAATGAGTATGATGGGTGAGTTAACATTTTTCCTTGGTTTCCAAATTTCTCAAAAACCAGAAGGAACCTACATATCTCAACATAAGTATATTAAAGATATTCTTAAAAAATATGGTAATGACAACACTAAGAGTATAAGTACTCCTATTGGTACCTCAAACTCTTTAGATCTTGATGAAGCTGGGAAACCAGTAGATCAAACATCTTTTAGAGGTATGATAGGGAGCCTTCTATACTTAACAGCCATTCGACTAGACTTAATGTTTTCAATATGCTTATGTGCAAGATATCTATCCATCCTAAGAAATCTCACCTAAAGGCAGTGAAAAGAATTTTTTGCTACCTTAAGGGAACCATGGATCTAGGATTATTTTATACTTCTGGAAATGATTTTATCCTAAAAAGATTTTCTGATGCTGACTTTCGTGGATGTAGAATGGATTGAAAAAGTACATCCGGAACTTCTCATTTCTTAGGAGATTCATTAGTTTCTTGGTCCTGCAAGAAGAAACATTCTGTAGCACTCTCCACTGCTGAACCTGAATATGTAGCAGCTGGATGTTGTTGTGCTCAAGTGTTGTGGATGCAACACACACTCATAGACTATGGCTTGAGTTTTACTAAAACTCAAATTTTGTGTGATAACACTAGTGCCATTTCCCTCAGTAAGAACCCTGCACATCACACCCGTTCAAAAAACATAGATATTAGGCATCACTTTTTTAGGGATCACACACTCAAAGGAGATATTATTCTTCATTTTATCAGAACGCAAGATCAACATTCTGTTATTTTCAAAAAATATTGGTCTTTTGATAGATTTGAATATATTTAAAAGAAGTTAGGAATGATAACCGTATGATAATCCTTCTTAATTAACATTCTGTTGAAAAAGTCTCTTTATTGCAATAAACACCTTTTTCATAGGGGGAGTACATTTGATTGTTAGTTTAACAAAGTTTTTCAAAAACTGTTTTCAAACTTTTCAGAATTAAAATTCCGGAATGGAATTTCCGGAACTAAAACATTCCAGAATGGTTATTTTCGTATATAAAACTTCTGGAATGGAAATATCCGGAATGAAAATTTTCGTAATGGTATTTTCATAACGAGATTTTCGTTCCGAATCTTCCATAATAAGTTTTTCGTATTCAAAATTTTTTAATGGAATTTTCATACAGAGTTTTCCTTACTGAATTTTTTTTTCATAGTCATTTTTTCGAATTTTGACTTTTCGTAATAAAGTTTTTTTTCCGTAAGAATATTACCCATTACAAATAATCCTCCTAAGACAATCTGAAAGGTATGATTTCCTTTCCCAACTTTTCGTAGTCATATTTTACTTGCTGGCATTTTCTTATATTTTGTTTTCAGATTATAATTTTCTTAATTCTTTGTTTTAAAAAAAATCTCAAAAGATCGGATTCAAGAGAATTGGTTTTCGACCGTCTGATCTAATCTCATCTTATCACAACCATTCGATCTACCGTGTAAGTTGAACTGTTTTCTCATTGCCTATATAAACGGGACCCCAAATGGTTGTCCCACATCGGTTTTCAAGCTCCAGCATCTCGAAGTTCTGCCTCTCTATTTTAAGACTGTTTCGAACCTCAGCTTTTTCAGTTCCAAACTTCTCAAAGGTCGTCAGATCCGAATGTCTGTGGAAGCAGCTTCTCAAGACATGTCTTCTTCTAAGCTGATTTCAAAGTGGTTAGTGTATAGAGGGAGGCTGGTTCATCGGGATTTTTCATCAAGTACAATTCTTTTATTTCCAAGAATATCAAGCTAAATGGTGGGGAAGATGTTGCGGTGTCAAAACCTGGGAATCAAGATGAAGTGTATTCAGATTTTCTTATAGAGTATTATGAAACAGTATCCTTTATATGGAAGATGGAAAGGATAAGTTGTCTTTTAAGTCTTATGGTAAGACTTATAAGCTTTATTATGCCAAGGCAGCCAGCTTGGTAGGGCTGAATAATGAAGGAGAAGTTGAATTCTTATCTCATGTGTTACCGGATTCAAAAGTTAGTTTGGACAAGGAAAAATCTTTAGAAACTCTCGGACTGGAAGATGACAAGGCTCCGAAGATTTCTATTTTATCTACAAATTTCCGGATTCTGGAGTTATGGGTACATGGTCTTATCGTACCGAGGAAGGGTGACAAAGACAGCTTAAAGAAGAGTGATATCTACATCCTAGATTTTCTGATAAATCCGAGGAAGTTTAATTTGATGAAGCACATTCTTATCACTCTTGAGAATTTGAAGAAATGAAATATGAGAGCTCAGATTATAATGTATCCAGCAATCCTCTCCAAGTTGATAGTTCAGTGCCTTGAGTCTTTCAAGGAGGCTTACAAGTCTAAACCAAGAGTTTGAAAGATTATGCTGGTGAGTGATGGTACTCTCAAGAGGATGGATGTAGCTTTTGACAAGAAGACTGGTCAGTTTGTTGATTCTCCTGCTCAAGAAGAAACAGTTCAGAAAGTTGCTAATCCAGAATCCTCTAGGCTGGTAAGGAAGAGAAAGTTGAAGGAAGTGGAAGTAGATGCAGAGAATCCCAAGTCTAAGGATGTTCGTTCCGCACCTCCAAAACCAAAGAAAAATAAACCTTACCCAGATGAGGTTGTTGCTAAATGGAGGGAGATAAAAGAGAAGAGAGTGCAAGGGGATCCTCAGTATGGCTTGGACCCTGCGGAGGCTAAGGCCTTGAAGGAAAGAACTGAAGATGAGCTCGAAAAACAAGAAAAAGAAAAGAAGCTCAAGAAGAAGATGTTTGAGGCTGCGGTAGCACAGGCTTTGTTGAAATTCAATGAGATGGTTTCTGCAAATATTCATGTTCTTAGATCGTTTTCTCTCGAATCTCTTACTGAGACTCCAGGAAGAAATTTTGTTGCTCTGGAAGAAGCGGTTTCCAAGACTTCTAAGGAATTAGAGAAAGTTGAGCAACTGGAAGAAGAAGAAGATGTTGCTGAAGGAAGTGGTGAAACCGGAGATGTGTTGAAGCAAGTAGATGATTATAAAGGGACACCTTCGGAACACTAATCCCTCCGAACTTCAAAAGCTGAATCTTCGAAGCTAGTTACTACAGCAATGGAAGAAGAGAAAGGAGAAGAAGAAGTAGATTATCATGGAGAGGAAAAACAATGTCTACAAGATATTTCTCAAATGGAAAATATAGAGGTTGGTGCTCAGAAAGTTGCTGATGAGGAAGAAAATTTTGTCCATGTTTCTGATATTGAAACGAGAACTCCGGAGTAGAATTCTATTCCGAAAAAGGACAAGGGAAAGCAAATTCTTGCTGATACTCTGAGCTCAGAAGTGATGAAGAGAAAGGAAGTTGGTAGTTCTTCAAAGAGAAAGATTGACCTTATTGAAGAAGAAAATTGTCCAAGCAGAGTCTCGGATTCAAAGTCATCTTCGGTGGGGCATGACTTTGTTGTTCAGTCTTTAAAGAAGTTGGTGGGAACCATTCCGACCTTCTCAAGTATTGACTAAAGATGTCAGATGCTCCAACATGATTTAAATCATAAATCAGACTCCGTATCTATGGTTATGGACATGTGTGTTGAAATAGAGGCTCAGTTCAAAACGTTCTTTGTTGGCTACAAAGCCCATAAAAAATCTTTCAAGAGGATGAAAAACTGGTCTAGGAAGACTGTAGAAGAAATGAGGTTATTTGATTAATTTCAAGACAATGTTAAAGATGCTTTTGAGACCGAGGACAGGAAGATAATTGAGCTGACTTCTTCCTATGAAGAGAAGCTGACTGATGAAAAGAACTTTCGGATTGAAGAAGTCAGAGATCTGAATGGGATGCTAAATTCTGTCTCTCAAAACTGGATGTTTGAAAGGGATCATCGGATTGAGTATCAGGAAAAGATGTAGGATCAGGAAGAAAAGCTTAAAGCCTAAAAAGAAAAGCGTAAAGCTCAGGAATAAAAGATTGAAGCTCAATCTGCAAGAATAGTGGTCTTATAGAAGCATGCTGAAGAAGATCATAAAGACATAAAGAAGATAAAGACTATTCTAAAAGGTCTCATGGCGAAGGAGATAGATCCCAAATAGGCAGATCTGATCTTTTGTTGTACCTTAACTGTTGTTGTTGAAATTTTCAATCTTAATGAAAAATTTGTGCTTGCTCGTTTCATTTTTTGTTACTACTAATCTTTCAGGTACTTTGTTATATTTTCCATTCCCTTGTATTCTTTTTGAAAGTCACAAAGTGGGAGACGGAAAAGATCTCTAATGAAAGGGAAAAAGAATCCTAACAATGGGTGAGAAAGAAAACAAACTCTAATAAGAGTTTATCTAAGAGGGAGTTTTTCATTAAATAAGACTTTCTTATTTGTAATGAAATGTCGCTCCGGAAATCTAGAATACGATCTTTAGAGTTTCAAAGCCTAAGGGGGAATTAGTTGTATTCATCAATATCATTAAAGCAAAGGGATATAAGCCTTAATGTTTTTCTTTCTTCTTAGAATTTCTTTTTCAAGGATGTTTGTGCTTTCCAAAAAGGGGGATATTGTTGAGTCAATAAGGTTTTACTTATTAATTTTCTATTCCTTCTTGTTTTGAAAATCACAAACACCTTATCTTTAAGAAAATTGCATTTATAAGGAAAATTTCTTTTATAAGGAAAATTTCTTTTATAAGGAAAATAAATTTTATAAGGAAAATCGCTTTTGTAAGAAAAATTATCCTTATCATATTTTCATCTATATTTTTCTTAAGTGTAAGATTCGGATTCATTTCTATATTCTAGGAATTGTCTGAAACCTTGATATGAGGTATTCTCTTTTTAGGATCCGAATTCTGAACAAGAACTATAATAAAGTTTCACTCCGAAATCCAGAAGAGAACTGTAATAATGTTTCATTCCGAACTCCGAATACTAATTAAGTTCTACATCAAATTCAGGATGCGAATCCTTATGAAGTTCGACAACGAATTCTCATTACTAATTCTGATAATGAATTCTCATTACGAATTCTGATAATGAATTCTCATTACGAATTCTGATGATGAATTCTCATTACGAATTCTGATGATGAATTCTCATTACGAATTCTGATGATGAATTCTCATTACAAATTATGATGATGAATTCTCATTCCGAATTCATCTATTAAACAGAATCTGATCATCTCTGTTTGGTACACTCTGAATTTATTCAGACTCCGAATTTTCACTCCGAACTTCCATTTTGCTAAGGCCTTTATATTTTTTCTACTCTTTATTATTTTCCTTACACTCCGAACTTTCACTCTGAACCTTCACTCCAAATCTTTTGAGTTAGATTTTAAATGGTGTCATACATTCTGTTACACTTTTTTTGTTATAAAATGATGTTGTCTATTTTGTTATAAACTAACCATTGACTAAGTGACACGTGTACAGGTCCCTCCGTTTTTAAGGAAAATATGACTATTTGGAAGGAGGCCAACCTTACCTATAAATAGGAGCTCATTTAAAAGAGCTCACAACTAATGGATGGATGAACAACTTGGTTTTTGTGCATACATGCTGTTGAAGTGATTTCTAGAGAGAGAGGCTCTCATTAACTCTCAATGCTTCGTGCGACTCCGAATGTTGGTGATTACATTCGAGGACTTTCGGGGGTAGGAAGACAGAGGTGCTGACTACCTTGAAGTTCGAGGGATTCCTTACTGAGGAAGATAGAGGATGCCAACTATCTTGAAGTTGAGGGCTTGCGTGGATAGCAAGACAGAGACACTCTGATCTTCGTATCGAGGGCTTACCCTAGTGTGGGTAAGACAAAATTTATTGAAAGTATAAATCAAGGGACCTTTATCCAAAGTTGTTGGTTACCCTTCTCTTTGGGTTAAAAGACTTATATCTTATTACTTGTATTTCTACTACTTGTTTATTTCCGCTGCATTTTGTATTATATGGAAAGTACAACATTCTTATACTTCCTTACTTGTACTCTGTTTCATTTAGATTCTATAAGCTTTAAGGTAGTATCTCATATTGTAATCTTTTGTTAATCTTCAATTTCCGGAACCATATTTCCGGAACTAACATTCAGAATCTCGTTCCAAGTTTTCATTTGGTATTAGAGGTGTTGTGAATTTTCTTAAGTTTAACTTTGTTAGACTTAGCCCTTTCCTTTACTCAAGGAAAAAATAGTTATTTGTAACTAACTTTAAAGGTTCTAAAGAAATTTTTAAAGTATACAATTCACCCCCCCTCTTGTATATTGAGAATCTACATCACTATTTTGATCCTACATTTTCATTCTTTGTGTATCCCTTGCTGAGATTTTTATGCTCATCCCAAGTTTTTGAAATGTTTTACACGGGACTTAAAGATGAATAGGGTCAAGGATGGGATCAAGGAAAGACATGCTATCTAAAAAATTGAACTAGATATGTTTCTTTTAAGAGTTTTTTTATTTATGGAAACATAGTAGAAGTGTCTACATTGTAATCTTTTGAGATGTAATAGTTATGTCCTAATTCTCTAAAACTCTAAACCTGAAAAGATAATCAATTTGAATTATTCATTTCATTTAATATTAAGTAAGGTTTAAGGCCAGGGCCTTATAACCATAGACTAATATCATTTTTTAGAGGTTTTTTACCACATGGATAACACCCCTTTGAGTTTGGTAAATGAGTTTACCTCTTTGATATAACACCCCTTTGAGTTTGTTAAATGAGTTTACCTCTTTGGTAGGTCATTCTTACTGTATTCTAACTTTCAAGAAAATTTCTATTGGTAAGTCATTTTGAAATAAAAGTATGAAATTCTTATGGAGGGTCCTTTTAAACTAATAGTAACTCATTGTAAAAGTTTTCATTTTTCCAAAATCCATCTGACGATGTGTGATTTTTAACTAAAATTAATTCATTCTAGAAGAAGTTAATTTTGAAATAATTTTAGTCCATTATGCTTTTATGGCATTTTTTATGAAAATTTATAATAGTGTTTCATTTTGAAATAATGTTATGTCATTCTAGAAGTTTACCTTTTCTCAACAAAAATTCTAGCCAGGGTCATTCTTTCAGTTGGTCATTCCAGTTGTTTCCCATTTTTCAGTTAAATCAGAAATTTTCCAATTTGATTTCCATTATGTTTTAAACGGTTTTAATACCCTTATTAAGGGTTTTAATACTTATGAAAAGGTAATGAATCGTATCTTTAATTTATAAAATATATTGGGACATTTCAAATGTTTAAACCACACGAATTTAATATTATCTTCCTTTACAATCTAATCTAAACAGTTTCAAATCCCACTAATTTTAGAATTAATATTTCTTAACAGGGGATCACTCATCTTTTCATTCCATATTTTTTCTTTCGAGATGGGAGGTTCTAAATCCTTATTAACTTGGAGTCAAATAAATTTGTTTCTTTTGTTAGATCTAAATCCCCCATGGAGATTTTCTCCTATACATGCAAACACTATTTGGGTGTAGAAAATTTTGGAAAATATTTTCCTTCCAAGTAAGAATCGCTTCATTCCACTTTCTATGTATCATGTTGGATGAGATTAATTTCATATCTCTTACTAAGATAGTATCATCCTACATAACAAATATATTTAACTGGTATAATGAAATTGATATTGGTCATGGGAGTGATTCACATTTTCTAATATCTATTTATTTTATATGATAATATTGTGGTTATCTATGATTTTTGTGTCGATGAATGTTATCAATTTTAGAAAATCGCATTTTGTAATACATATATATATATATATTGGCTATTCCACTTTTTATTTTTTATTTTGAGACACCAATGAAGATAAATTGTTAACGACTAATATTCAGTTAATTAAATGGATTCCACATGATTATAAGGATTCTGTGAGAACAACCTTAAAAATTGAAATTGAATAAGACCCCCTTTTTAGGATCTGAAATTGTGTTTTGATAATATATGTGTTGTGATGTGTGGAATCATTGTTTATTTTGTGGGAGACTGATGTAATGTTCATTGGATATGTTCTGATGTGTGTGGCGATAGTGGATGATATATGGTAGTGAAATACGGATACAATGGTTATTAAGTTATAGTGATAGAGAGAGTCAACTATGGTGGTTGTGGTGTGGTTTTGTAGTAGTAATGTGAAAGGTGACTTGTAAAAAAATTATGTGGATACAGAAGTTGGTTTTTAGTGTTGTTCCTTGTTGTGTGGATGGTTTTGTTCTATTTACCCAAGTATGAATGGAATTTATTTGAAGATAATTATTTCAAAGGGTCATGTTTAACAATTGAATTGATAAAAGGGTGTGTGGTTTAAATAGATAATCTTTGAATACAAATCAATGGACTGCAAATATGAAATAAGGGTTCTACATAATTGAAACAGAATGAAAATGAGTTTTTAATTACTAATTTAATGGGGTTTTAAATGTTTTATTTTTTGTTAAATAGAGACTCTGAAAAATGGATTGAATACTAAAATTTGAAAAATGTATTGAGTTTTTATTGTGAGATGTTATGCATTTAGTTGTATGAGAAATTTTATGGAATCTTTGAGATATTTAGTTCTTTTTGTAAACCCATGGGATGGGCTTGTGTGATGTAACTATAAAGTTATATACCATTTATAGTCTTGGGGTTTCTATAAACACCCCACCTTCATAATGGACTATGTGTCGAAACCTTCATAGTCACATATGGGAAAAATTTCAGAACATCTGGAAGGGAGGATGGATGGATGGTTACCCACTCTTCCCCACTCCCTCTTACAAGAGATGATAAGGACATGTGTTAGTTTTCATGGTCATGAGTGAAAAGATACATTTTCTTGTTATGATGTGAAGAGATTTGATGGGACATTTTAGTTTGAGTGAGATTTAGTGAGATGTATTTTTCGGGTAACAATCATACTAGGAGGAGGGAATGAGAATGATTTCGTTATTTTTCCTAATAAAATATTACCCTAGTTATGAGATGCGATGTATTTTGACAGCTTAGAATTCTATAGTAGGAATTTGATGTGATGTTCTATGATTCAAATGAGGATGGGGAACTATGTCGTATGACATTGGGGTGCGAGAGCATCATGTTGATGAGAAATAGCATAGGGGAAACCTATCATTGATTCCATTCATATTATATAATTACACTTTGATGCATTATTTGTTGAGAGATCCTTAGTGTGAATGGTGTTCTGGTTAGTATACCTATAGAGGTGATGTTGTATTCTTTTTATTTTCTCATGGATTAATTAGTATTTTCTTTTCAAATGTTTGTGTGAGACCTTGGTGTTCCTACTGATTATAATAGTATTCTCACCCTATTTATATATTTTTTGGGATTCCCAATGAAACCACTGAACAATGCTAAACATTACTAGCATGGACCTTGAAATAGTTTTTATGCCACTAGTTATCTATTATTATTATTTAATTTAGATAATCATGGATGTACTTGTATTATTTATATATTCATTGTAGTTTTTATTATATATTTATATTACGTGGTGGATTATTTTTCATTCCATTCAATCTATCTATAGATCTTTTTTATAGAGTGTAATGCCTCCCATATTTTTTTCATTTATGACCCTTAGTTGGAGTCGCCAACCCGAGACCTATTAAACGAGGGACCCAAGTTCAATATCTCACCTTCTTCGTTTCCAGCCTAGGATGTGTATATTTTGTGGGAGGTGGTCAGGAAAGAGTGGTATAAATGTTGACGTTTTATAGATATGGTGTACTTTAGAGTCAGTCATTGTTAGGAATTAATTGGATTGAATAGAAATAGTTCTAGTTTGCCCCAGTGCATGACATTAGCTAGGGAGAACATCTGCAAAATGGGATTTCAGTGCCCCCATGATCTAGTACATAGACTATGATATTATTGAATCACTAAATGTGGTTGCACTGCTTGTAGATTACAGACTGTGGAGAAATACATGAATCGTGATTTATTTTTCTTTTTATAAATTTGGTTGTTTTTTGGAAGTTAAGGAAATTAATTAATTAAATAATTTAAATTTAATATTATTTCTCCACTTTTTTATGTTTTGGTTATGAATGAATAGATATTGATTTACGAAAGGATCTTGTAACATATAATTAAAGAGTAAAATAATAGAAAAATTGACTGAAATTTTTTTTGATTACATTTTGAGGATTTATTGCGTTATTTTCATTTTAGTTATAACATGATTCACAATGAATTAAATTTTATTTCCTTGGATAAAATGTATAACATGACATTTATTATTTTTCTTTTTGAAAGTATAAGAGAATCTAGCTTAGGGAATGTTATTTTGAATAAATAATTAATTTTGAAAATCAATAAGAACCATGTTACCTTGATTATATTTTAAACTAGAATTATTAAAAATTACCTTAAATCCATTCTTATGACTATTCAAGTTCTCATGTGAGGTAAAATGTAATCTATTGTTTTACCTTCATAATTTATCATGAGAAAGTATTATGAACTTATTGTAAAATTGAGTTATGGACATCAAAATTCCCAAAATTTTGGAAGCATTCGCTATTATTTATTGATATATTCATTGAATTTTGAACCATGATAATAATAATTTTCCCCATTCTAAATATTAATCTAATTATATTTTGTAATAATTTGTTAGTTAGGGAATTATTTTAACCTTGGTTCTATTTTTTAAGATGATAAGCGTGATTTTTTCCAACCTATTGAGACTTTATATAGTTTAAAATATTTAATAGTATAATTTAACAGTAAGAACATATATTTTCAAATATAATGATTTCATACATGTTACTTCATGAGTATATTATTACATGAAGCATACCTATGGTTGAAATCATTTTTTTTGGTATCAAGTGAAATTATAGTATCTCATATTTATGAACATAGAATATTTATGCTGTTTGATTTAAATATGGTAGAAGAGTCATTTGAACCATTATTTAGTATATAAGAATGTATTTTTAATAAATAAAATTATTTATGAATGTTCAGTTCGAGATTGATAATGAATGAAATATAGTAATAAAATATTTACATTTCAATTTCATGTTCTGAACACATGTTTTATTTTGAGGATTATAAAAGAATGTTACATATATAATAGAGTATTTCAAAAGGGAACAAGAACCAATAGACTAAAAATATTTAAAATAAATATTTTATGTGTATTAACTAGATAATAACATGTTTCAAGAATGTCTTGTTTAAGTATATTAAACATGGTGTATGAGATAATGTGTGCGTAATTTCATATTTGACATTACAATATTTTATAACTATAAAATGAATGGAATTTTTTTTCATGAAAAATAAATTGGGAATATTTATTATTGTTTTTGGATTCATTTTTATCAGTACATTGATGCGTGTTTATTTCATACTGAAAATAAATATGTTTGGAAACCTTCATTATGTTGTGATTATTGAGAATTATTAAACCCTTTATATGAATTCTTATTTAATCTCACTATGCATTATAAGGATAATAAATTATATATTCTTAAGGAACTATTACTGATGTAAAAAATTTAAATTATGTAAATGTGTCTATTCTAAATAATTATTGAAAATAATGTAATCCCCTAAATAGTTATGGGAGATAGAATATATTTCTATTATGTGTGATTTTTTCTATTGTGTATCTTTTTATGGTATCTTATTAAAAACATCATCTTTAAGAAGAGGGGGAAACCTTCTCCCTAATACATACCTATAATACTTCGATGTGATTAAAACTGTGTGGGAATGTGAGTCCATCAAAAGATGATAATATCCTAACATTGGAGATGGAATTGTTTGATTTTTATTCATGGTGCCTTGATGTTTGATGATAGTGGTGATTATTGGTTTGGGCTTTGTGGAGGATGATATGGAGTATGGTTTTTATTCTTATGGATGATAAAGTGGTGTGGTTATAAGTTTTTATGAATAGTATAGTGGATTGTTTCTTTGGTTGGTATGTTTAGCTTGAGGTTCTATTATGCATTGGTGGTGATGTGCAGTGGATATGACGAGTGGTTGTTGTGGTGTGATAAATTGGGTTTTGTTGTTATGTGATTATGTTGAATGCATCTCTCACCTCCAACAAAATGGTAAATCATTTCATTTTGTTAATAAAATAAAATTATAGTTTTGGAAATCATGAAATTAAGTAAGATAGAATTTCCTCCAATTCCAAAATAATTTATAAATGATTTGATGAGAATGTGTTGTTATTACCAATATATTTTTGTTTTTATTTTGAACATATATTGATTTAACATGTTATATTATAAAACATATGATGAGTGTGAAACTATTTCCCAGATAAACATTCCTTATATCATGACACATTTAAAACATGTGTGGGTGAGTCAATGCCACCCAATGTGGATAATATCGTGGTGTAGAGGATGTGTTCCATTTATTTGTGTTGTTGTGAAATATATATCAACGTAGATATAACCACATGTGTTAATTGGTTAATGTTATATAAAATTTCGGAATGATTGTGCTTCAAAAAAATAAATATTTGTTAAAAAACCAAAAAAATGATGTTTTAAAATAGAATTATTCAAATATTATGTTATGTTTTGTTTATATGCCATGTTATATTTAAAATTTTTACCTCTTATAAAATTATTTTAAATATAAGGAATGGGTTTGAGAAACATAATTTTTTTTAAATAAAATTAGTTGAATTATGAAGGAAACATATTTAATGGAAATGAAAATATTGTGTTGAATAAAAATAATAATAATTACATAAAATTAGAATTGATTTAATGAAGTGTTTTTGATGTAGTTTTAAAAAATGACTCTATGTGATGGGTGATTTTGAATGGAATGTACTTATCTAATACTATTAATGATTAATTCCGTTAAAAATAACTTTTTCATCATAATTTGTAATTATGATTATCATGATGTGTTTTTTACCATCTATATATAATTTTTCTATTTCAGAGGTATCTCCCCCGTGAATGTTTTTTATGTAATATGTATATCTACCATTATTTTCTTTAGTAATTATTATGTTCAAAATTTATCTAAAAAATAATGAGAGGTATCCCATGATTTGTTGTATAGGCCACCATTAACTTTCCGACTTTGTCATCTTTTGATTCATTAGGGTAAACTAGTCCCTTAATACATATGTTATAGAGGCATGGTTTCTTGGAGAAGTTTAATGGGGGGCCTAATACATAGTTCTATGCCATGTACCCAAAGGCTTTTTTTAGTATTTTTTTATCTATTATTCATTGTGATGTTCTATTTTGACCTTGGTGTTTTATGAGGTATACTTTCCCCCTTGATGTTATTTGTCATTTTTGATGTTTGATAATGATAAAAAATGTGAAAAATGGAATAACTGATTCCTAATCAAAACACATTATGATACTATGTAATTAAACACATTAGAGAGAGTGAATTCTGCCTAGAGGTATAATTTCATGATAAGGATGATGGAATTCCCTCATTTATATGATTCAGGTTGAATTATTTAGTTACGATATTGTGAGATTTTGGGTTTTGCGGTTTGGTTGGAGTATTTTCACAGATGTAATGATATCATTGAGAGGTATCTTGTGGGAGATTTGTTTCTTCCCTTTGTCTCCTTCCTTCTGGGTTGGTTTTAGATACTCATGGGAGAGAATTGTTTGACAGTTATGTGATGAAATAACATGGACCTTCTGGTCATTTACATTTCTTAATATGTATAAAGATTTTGGTGTCCCGTGAAATTCTAGATGTGTTTTGTGGATAAAGGGATTATTTTTAAGGGTTTTTGAACTAATGTTAGGTCATTATGTTGGTAAACTATTTTAAACGAACAGTTAGTCATCCACGATGTTTTTTGTAAAAAAAATTTGAAGGTGTGTCATTGTGAACTAATGGTTGGTAATTCTAAATGTAGATAATTTTCAACTAACAGTATGTCACTCTGGAAGATATATTTTTTCCATGAAAATTTCTAATTGTAGGTCCTTATAGCTGTTGGCCATTTCCATGTTAGGTCATTCTTGTAGTTTCTTTATTTTAAGGAATTTTTTGATTTCCGATCATTTTGATTGAATGGTAGGTTTTTATGATTATAGATCATTATATATAATGGTAGGTCATTTTAGTAGTTATCCATTTTATCATTAATTTCTTTGTGGTGTTTCATTCTTCCAATAGGTCATTCTAGAAGAAGATTAATTAAAAATGTGTCCATTTTTTCAAAAATATTATGACAAAAAGTAACTTTAATCTAACGGGTTTTCATTTTGATTGATGTACATATATAACTAAAGGAATTCCATTATGAAAGTTATCCATTTTTTCAGAAAATATCTAACGGAAATCCATTATGATCTAATTTTAGGTCATTCCGGTAGTGTGTCATTTTGAACAAACTGTAGGTCATTCTAGAATATAGCGATTTTATACAAAATTTTGGTCGGAAGGTCATTTTGAGATAATTTTTTTCTATTCTATAGATTTGCCATTTTCTCGAAATACTTTTAACTATATGTCCTCTGGAGGTAGTTCATTTTGGTAGTTTTTTGTTTTTCATGAAAATTATAGATTTTATATTCTGATGTCATTTATTATAAAGAAACTATTCAATACCCTATTAATGGTGTTTTAATGATAATTAAATGGTGATAATTAATATATTAAATTTATAAACCTAACATGGACCTATGTAATGTATAAAACATGTCGATCAAATACGATCTTCCTTTAATGGAGAACCTAAACCATTTCAAATCTAGTTATATTCAGATATGATCTTTATAAATGGATGACAATCCCCTCGATCATTACATGTCCTTCCTTTTGAGATGGGAGGTTCCAAATCCTTCTTCCCATATAATCATAGAACCTACTTGTTTCATTTTGATTCAGTTCCCCCAAAGGGTTTTTCCCTTATACTCAAACCCCCCGGTTTTAGAGCAACATGTTTTGAAAAAAAAAGTTCTTCCTAGAAAGAATCCATTCATTTCAACTAATGTTTATCATACAGGATGTGATGATTATTATTATCTCTTAGGATGATAGTAGAATAAAAATTTTCATAGATAATAATATATTTAAAATAAATTTTTAGGGGTATATGAATTTTATTTAGGATTTCATGTCATTTTATTTTATATTGTGATATGGAGCTAATTTATGATTTTTGTATCGATGAAAGTCATGGATTATGGTATCCCATATTTTTTATTTTTATAAATAATTCTATGATTTACTTATTTGGGTGTTTTTTGTCAAAACAATAAAAATTTTTAACCACTTATATTTGGTTAATCAAATAGATGGCTCAGGATATTATAGATTCTTTGATAACAATATCAAAAGAAAGAAGTGTAACTTAATAATATACCTTTTCCAAAATCTAAAAATGTGTTCTGTTGTGGTATGTGATGTGATGTGTTGAATGGTTGTTGTTTGTTAGTGTGATAAAAATTTATTATGTAGTTGATAAGTTGTGATGCGTGTGGAGGTTGTGATTGAGATGTGGAAGTACAATAGGGATGCAATGACTGTTATGGTGTAGTGGTGAAGTGGGATTACAATGGTGGTTGGGATGTGGTTTGGTAGCATGTCTTCAAATGTTAATGTGGCCATAAAATGATATTGATGTGGCAGTTGGGTTATGGTATTTTTCAAATGTGTATAGTTATTTTTGGTATATTTAACCTTGTGTTATTAAAAATAAATGCATGGTATGGATTTCAAATGGAAATTTTTAATGACTGAATCGATGTATGTCTATGTGGTTTAAATGGATAATGATTACATACAAACTAATGGGCCATAAATATGAAAGGATATATCTTCCTAAATGAAATGGGTTTCTAATAAACATTGAATACATTAATTAAATTTGTTACAAACTCAAATATATTGATAAATAGAGACTCTAAAAAATAGATTAATGAAAAAAATGAAGTATGGGTTATCTCTTGTTTATGTAATTTTATGAATTTAGATGTGGTAGCGATTATGCAGAATCTGTGATATAGTTAGTTAATTTTTTAACACCAAAGGATGGGGTTACATGCTGTAAATATATAGGTATATACATTGTATATTCTTTTGATTTTAATATTTAAATACCATGTATATTATTTTCATATCTATGTTCCCACTGTTACATATTCACATAGGGGTTTTTTATAACATCCCAATATAAGGATGGATGGATAACTATCTTCTCTTCCCCACTCTCCCTTGTATAATATGATAAGTACATGCACATTCTATGATGATGAGAATTTAGAAGTTTTGATATAATTTTTGATGTTGTGAGATGTGATGGCCTAAGTGTGTTTATCTGAGATGTGGTGACATGACTTATAGTGTGCGTCTCTTGTGGAAGGAGGAGGGATCATGGTTGATTTTCTTCAAATTCATGATAGCATACTACCCCTATTATGAGATTAAATGTGACGTGATGCCCTATGTGTCTGAAAAAAGAATTTGATGTGATGTTCTATGATTTAGAAGAGGTGGTAGTGTGAGGACATACGACCTTGGGGGTGTGGGAGTGTAAAATCAATCGGAAAGTTGTGTGGGGTACCCAATCATCGATGTGATTAATATTATATTATTATACCCAGATGAATTTCATTGTAGTAATCCTTAGTAGGATTGTCGATTCAATTAGTATACATATATAGGTGTTGTTGGTTTTTTCTATTTTTTTGCACGTGATCCTTAGAATTCTCTATTCCCATGGCCATTATAGACGATGATATTCTTAACGAGTATACGTATTTACTCACCCTATCCATATAATTTTTTTTAGGTTTTCCATATTACTTTTTGGATTTTGTTGTACATTACTAGATCAGAGAATTGGAATGTTTTCGGGTGACTACTTTATATTTTTTTGGTATTTACATTCGATACTTTAATATGAATTAGTTTTATTTATACTTGTATTTTTGGATGGTTTGGATTTAAGTATATTATTTCAGGGAGTTTTTTTGTCTGTTTCATTGTATCTACCGATCTATTTTTCTTATATATGGTAATGCCTCAAATTTGGTGAAATTTTTATAAACTCAGTTCTTGCGACCTATCTAGGGATTACTAGAGGTAGGAAAATATGGGTCATTATCTCAATTTCTTCATTGACTACCTAGGGGGTACAATTGGAGGAAGGGGTTATCATAAAATTTGTCAGTTGAACATTTCAATCATGGTTGAAAATTAATTCAACACCCCCAAAGTGGTTTAATATAAGAGGTAGGTGACCTATAGTAAATTTATACGAGTCAATATCAGTATCTAAACAGTGGACATTTAATTTAATAATGATACTTGTATTTAAGGAATGATGCACAAATGTCTGGAATGAGGCACATTATAAAATATTAAAAAAACTACTAAAAATTTTGGTAAAATTTATATACTACCATCATTATGTTCATAAATTTATCTTTGTCTTGTGTTGTCCGTTAAATCAAGATAGAATGTGAGAAATCCAAATAATGGAACAATTCCAAAAAAATGGGCATATGAGATCGCAATATAATATCACAAGAGATGGGAAGATTAACATTAATTGGAATGATGAGGATAATGGAGCTCAATATTTTGGATCCAATGTGACTAATGATGATGTAATCGATAACAAGATGTGGGAGTTATCAAAATAACTAACCTAGGATTTAGGGATCTCTCACAAAAGAAATATGGGGGTGCCCTTCAACTAGAAGAGAAGATAAAGGGGTGATATCGGTAAAAACTAATTGTGGAAAGTTAAATTAACCCTCTTTTAAGGGGTCTCAATGTTTGGAAAAATAGTTTCCCAAACGGTGAACCAACCATATAACCATCCCTATCCAATAACCCCCCCTAAAATGGGCTTGGTGCATGGTATGAGTAAACTTGCACAATTTGTTTTAAATGCCTCTTGTAAAAACTCTATAACACCCGTACGAGCATGTGGCTTGGGCCACTTTGTTTTAGAAAAACTATGTGGAATATTTTTTATTCTAGGTGCAGTGCCCAATTTATTTTCATTGTTTTCACTAGTCATGTGTTAACCATGAGGCTCAGTCTGTGTCTCCATATTATGAAACATAAGGTTGTGTACAAGCCCCATCTGCTCATATGACATTCCTAAGGATGTATGGAACGATCAATATGATGAAAAATTAATTTAAAATAGAAATAATGATTCATACCTTTATGAAATGTCATGTTTCTATAATGATTATACTTAACTCTATCATTCATATTTTATAAATACCTTCATATTATAGGAATACCATCACTTTTACATAGAAAATAATGATTGGATTTGTAGCGTGATAGGTGAATTAATTTTATATGACTAAATATATTAATAGATTCATATTAAACCAATGTATGACAATTTGAATTAATATAATATACCTGTAGGTTTTCCACTAAATATTAGAATATTAAACCATAGAATATGAAATCACGATATGGAAAATATATAGGAAATCACATTACACAAGTTATTCCTACAAATAAGTTATACCATGTATAAATTTATGTTAAAGTTGATATTATATGAATATAAGCTAGGTGGTCAATTATCTATTCAATTTCAATAATGTTACAAACTTTATTACAAAACACCAAATGTGGTTATTATTTCAAATAATAACATGTACATTACAGCTATAATATTTTCTTCTTTTATGTTTAAAATAACATTTGAATTAAATTAATATCATGTTTATTGCAATTATAATATTTCAAATATTATAATAAACATATATTACTCAATTAATTATGTATTATTATAACAAAAACTAATATAGAAACCCCAAATAGTGTTAATATACTAATTAAAAATCTACTAAAAGAGGTTATTATTTAATTATTATTTGATTTTCAAATATGCACGTTGTTATTTAGATGTTTTTTATTAGATTGATGATTATTACTTATTTTTATATATTACGACATCAGAAATTAAAATATTTTTACATTATATTAAATTTTATTTTTCCTCTCTGTATGATACACCTTCTGAAGCATACGCTACACACCACACTGATTTATCTTGCATTAGAAGCAAGACTGGGTTTTACCACCTTTTAGTGGTGAATATATTTTAACACTAAATTTTGAAAATTTTAGAAATATTATTTATCAAATTTAATTTAATTTTTGAATTCATAATGTAAAAATTATCTTATGGTGAATTTTTGGTATTTTTTTAGAGGAATTTTCATTTTTTGATGAATACTGAAAAATACAGTATTTTAGTAAAAAATGTATTCTCATTTAAATAATTATTAATGATAATATATATATATATATATATGGATTTTTAACACATGATAGATCATTATTAAATATTTTAATCCTATTATGTCTATTTTAATCATTTATTTATAAAAAAGTGATATAAAAACATTTTGAACATTTGAACATTTCTACATAAAAAACACACTTTCTCTCCACGTGTACGGTATTAGAATTAATTTTAAACATAAATCATATATGAATAAAGTTATGAAAATTGGACATACATCATTATAATCATTATAATATTTGTAATCAGATAAGATCAACATAATTTTTTTCAAGAAATATTAGTGAATGTGACTAAAATTTATTACGGTAAATAAGGTAAGAAAAGTCTTAATAAAGGGATAAACTATAATCATAATGAAAAAAATCACATGGAAACTTATCCAAAATATATTTGATTCCAATAATTTGACCATATCTCCCACTTGGTCATACTTTTATGAGTTATTGGAATATTATTAAATGGATGTTCCATATATAAAAGGATATTTAGGGAACAAGTAAAAAAGGAAATATTCCTTACCTTTAAAATTTATAAAAAATTGAGATATGTAAAAAAAATATTCTTATTTATTATACATATCGATTTTAAAATAATTGGGTTTTTTATAGAATAATAATTTGTAAATTATTTGTAGAGATGATTTAGATATATAAAAAGTGAATGAAATTGGAATTTTGTGATTATTTGGTAAATAACTATCTAATATAAATGATACTCTCAAAAAAAAATTGAAATGGATGGATTGATTGATTTACTATATTTATTTTTTATAAGTATATATCATGTTTAAAAACAATAATATTAATATATTTAAAATCTAATATTTCTCCATTATTTTTTTAAAAAAAATAAAAAAAATTATATTAAAATTGACATTTATATTATTTTACAATAAATATTATTTTATGAAATTATATAAAATAAATAAAAAATCTATATTAAGACAAAATATTACTCAGCATTAATAAATATTAAATATGGTGTCTTAATAGAAAAACTTTTCTTTTATAATTAACATATTGACCCATATATTGTAAAATCATTTTTAACATGATCTGGGTTGAAGTTGACTATTGGTGCGTGAGAGGTGCTTTTTTTTAATTTAATTTACCAAAAACATGGGTTTTATATTTTTTAAATTATATATATTACTAATAATTCAGTCGATATATAGTTTCTAATAAACAACATTTTATTTTATGGTAAATGTTAAAACTATATTCGTTGGAAAACTAGTTTCTTTAAATATAACCAAAATGATAAAATTTGGGAATCATAGATGTTTTGGAACCATATTATTAAATATAAAATATATTTTCAGTTTTTAGGTTATAATAGACCATTTTTCACTTTTTTCAATTTTTTTTACATTTTCGAGTCACATTATGTAAAGATGACCACCCATTAATGATTATGTTTTGATATTTACCAAAGTACCACTCCTTCTACACTATAAAAGGAAACCACTTATCCTCATAACTCACACTTCTTGATCCAATTAGGTTCTTACAATCATTTAACAAATATCATCCCAAAATCCCTATACTTGTCTTTTAGGTCATACTTTATGAATAAATCTTTCTATGTAAGCCCTTTGGTATAAACCAAAATGAGTTACCTGAAATTTATGGCAACACATTCCAACGATCCATTTTCAGTCATTTAAATTTCCACCAAATGAAATACTTTTATTCAATTTTCATATGATAAAACTAGTATCTTTAATATACTATGATTTTTTAATATTTTTTTGTACTTACACTTTCTCACACTTCCATCTATGGGGTAACGAACATATTGTTTCTGTGTACGGTGAACTACTGCCTCACGACACGATGAATGGTCATTTTTACATTTCCACCTTTCATGGTTATCATTCTGATAAAATCACTATTAATATATATTATATATGATAATTATTATTTATATATTCTTCTATAAATTTTTTTAAACCCTTTCCCATATACATCCCATTTTATGTAAATATGATAACATCACTTTTGAAAGTGTGGACTACCACCCCCTCAATGTGATATGAATCACTCATGTTATACATGAAACATATTAAGGAGGATATTAATAAACCTATGTAATATATATAACATATATATGATATGATAATTATATTATTTGTATCATATACCTTTCATTATTTAAAATATAACAATGAAATGGACATAGCATTCATGCGTATATACGGCCTACTGTTTCTAGGAACAGTATAGTTCATTTCATATTTTCAAATATTGTGGACTATTCTAAATAAATATGTTATGAATGTATAAGATAATTAAGTCATGGTATAAATTTTTTAGATGATTAAATCATGATCTATGTAATATGAACAATATGTAACATGACAAAACCTACATTAGAAAACAAGGAAATTAACCCCTGAAATCGGTAAAATAAGGGGAAAGTGTTAAAAAATGGGAATATAATGTTTTAAGAAGTTAATATATGATTTTATATACTTGATTATTGTAATGTTATTTGTTATTAATATATTTTGAACATCTAAAATGGGATAAACATACCACAAAATAAAATTAACATTAAGGTAAGGGATTTTCGTCTCAAATTAAATTCTATTGAGACTTCATTGTTGTTATGAAAATAGTTTTTTATATGGTGTTTATACAACCCTTGACATGAAATATCTTGAATATACATATTATCTTGATATTCTATGTTCCATTTATTGTTATTATTAAATGGAGATCACGATTTTAGATGTTTCAATGTGGGTTGGGACACATAGTAATATTTAAATATTGTTTTCCTCAAGAATTCTTAAATTTTCTTTCAGTGGTATCTATATCATTTCTTATCTTCCAATTGGTAAATTTTGATAAATTTGAATTCATTATTAAAAAGGATTTTTAATAAGGAATATTATATATTTTATATGAGGAATTATTTGGATAGGTAAGACATAGGTTGGGGAATGTTTAAGGTAAGCCCAACGGGTTGGGGACTGGTTAATGAAATCCCTTAGAAGCATCTGTATACTCACGGGACTAAAATAGGTTGAAAAAAACCTTCATTATTATAACTAGTATGATATAAACTTTCATGTGAATGGGTTTGATTTTATATCTATGGTTTCACAAACAATATTAGTCTGTAACATGTATGTTTTATACTATCTTGTGAAAGGTCCTGATGATAATGGATCCATGTACCTAAGAAAAATAATGCACAAACAATAGTCATTTAAATTATTGAGAATTCAGTTATTATCATAATTTATACCAGATAATTTTTTTTCACATATATATGTATTCACATAGTTATCATATGATTCATTGATGGAATGTGTTTCAGTTTTAACCATTCCAAATTGATATAGAATGTCATAGTTTTTTGAATGGAATACATTATCAGTTATATAAAATTACATAATTATTATCTTCTTATTTAGTTACCCATATTGAGAATTTGATCTCAACCTTATGATATTTCATTTTCCTAGGATAAGAAGAAGAAAACATTGAATAAGCTTTTAAGGATGCAGTTTGTTTCATTTTGTTATGTATAACATTTTATAATGTATTTACCAATGGGTTATAGGTTTCATGTATTTAATCAAGATTTACGAGATGGATAAAATAATAATTCTTTTAGAATTTTATTCATTTTAATCATGACAATGTAATTAAATAATGCACTAGCTCCAGGTATCCTTTTTTCCAATGTGTTATATAGGTATTATATAGATTATATATGAAACTTGGAGTGCAATACTGATCAATTATTCTAAGCTATTAAGCCAAATATCTAAATGAAAGTGGTTTTTCAATCCCTTTCTTCTTACAATGAAATGGTTTTTTGTGATATCAAGATAGATAAATAATTATCTATGTACTATGGATTTGAATGGAATGTACAGACGTTGATGAAAGTGTATAAAAATGCCTAAGAGAAAGAAGTGAAGATGAGATTTATTACACATCACAATTTTGGAATGAAATGGAATGGTACCTACTTTAATGGGAATGATCATTTGTTATAAGTAAGGAAAAATTCGAAAAAGATCATGATTTCAAGGGAATGAAAGTAAATTCTAATATGTAGTTCTTCCACTATAATAATATCATCCACTATTCAAATTAATTCCACAAACATCAAGGGAAAATATCTCAGAAGACACAAAGGGGACAATTTCATTCGAATTTTATTGATACAACTAAGTGGAATGATTAATGTTCCATTGTATTTAAGTATTTTATTAATTTTTTATAATTAATTTATTAGTGATGTTCTAGTTAAAACAATTGTGAAATTCTTAAGGTACTACAATAATTGTTTGTTAAGGATTTGAGAATCATATATTGAATGGTACCAAGAGAATTAATTCATTATAATGTTAAAAGTTTATCAAGAAATGTGATTGATGTAAAAAAATACTAATATATTCTTAATATGGAGACAATAATGATGAAATGATTGATTTTGATAAGTACTAACTACCATTGGACTAATTAATGACTTGTCGAGAAATGGACTATAAAACACTTTTGGATTTAGGGAATATATCCTGTAACATATGTCTTACATACGAAATAATGAATAATGCATGTTTCTAATATTGTTTTATAGGGATTTGAGTTATTAAATTATTTTAAGAGGATTCAAGATGTTTTTATTCACATTTGACGAATGTGAAAATATTTAACAACTTCTTATTCATTAATGGTGAATGATATATTCATTGTCAAAGTTTTGTGATCATCCATATAATGTGTTGGATCAAAATCTCTGAGAAAGGATAACCATTTAAGAAATGGTTTTTTTGACCACTGGATATGATTTTATAGATTGATATATTACATCAATATATGATGACAGATTTTACATGAGATAATGTTAAAATAGTTCCAGGCATGATTGGAGGATGACAATGTTCTTAAAATTCATTCAAAATAAGTATATTTATTTATAATCCAAGATAGTTATAGATTTCCTCAAATCCCAACAAGTGTTATTGAAAGCAAATAAATTTCCATTGTACCTTAAATTTTGAGGAATATATTAGTCCCTTATATCTTCAACGATTTACGGATTTTGATTATTAAATTTATCCTTACTATGTTCATTAACACTCTACACCAGAACATGATTGTTAGATTTTTCCTATGCATCCAATAATCTATTTTCCATATATGTTATCCTACTTTGGGACCAAGTTACGTGAGCATTGTACTTGTCATCATCTCTTGTTAATAATATTTGTTAATATCCTTATTCACGATGTGGTTTTTTCAACTGTAGTATTTTCAAATATCAATTCCTTGATTATGATGAACAATCTTAAATTATCAGGAAACAATTTAATTAAGGTGGGGGGAGTTTTACACACTATGAAATTTCAAAATTATCATGTTAGAATAATTAATATTTGTAATATCTTATTACACAACACCTTGTTAAGATGATGATACACACCAAAGTGATTTACCTTGCATTACACACAAGATTGGGTATTTTCCCCTTTTAATAGCGCACATATTTTGATTTTTTTAGAAATTTTAAATTAAAAAAACATCATTTTTTAATTTTTAATTTCTATATTATCTTTGGTTAAATTATTTGTATTTTTCTAAGTACTTTCATATTTTCATAAATTGTATTAAATATACAATTTTAGTAAAAAGAATTCATTTAATTGAAATAATTATTATTGTTAAATTATAACCTTAATACTTTATTTATGTCAAAATATATCAATAACAAATGTTGTAATCCAAATTAGTTCATTGGAATTATTTTTATTTAAAAACATTATATTAAAACTCATTGACCTTTTGAACGTTTCATCATTAAATCCCCACTTTCTCACCATGTTTGTTGGATTATCACTAATATTAATATTCCCACTTTTGGGATTTTAATTTTTAAAAATGGAAGTACATGGTTATAAACTATAACATATTTGATTTCTAATAATATCACCTTAATTTTGGACAAAAAATATTAGTGAATGTGATTTAAATTATTTTCGGTGATTAAAGAATGATTATCATAAAAGGGGAAAATCGTTAATATTAAATAACAAAATGACATGAAAAATGTACAAAGTCTAACATATTTAATAATAAAAACATATCCCACTTGGTTTTAATTTTATTAGGTATTGGGATATTATTGAATGGATGTTTCCTTTATCAATGATTATATAAGTAAAAAGAATAATAGATGACTTTCATTGCATATAACAATTAATAAACATTGATATATGTACAGAAAACCATATTTTTATTTAGAAAAATAATTTTTGAAATATAGATGGTTTATTTATATTATAGTAATTTATCAATAACTTTAATATATGGTTTTCTTTACAAAAAAATCTTAAGAAAATCCAACTTAGTGGTTATTTGGTTTAAAATAACAAAAATAAATGATAATTTTAATAATAAATGTAATGTGAATTGATAGAATTAATATAATCATTTTTTAGATGAATATATCAGGTTACACAACTATAAACTGAATATATTTTAATTTAATTTTTTTTATATTTTATAATTAAAATTAATTAAAAAATTTCAAAATTGGCATTGTTATTATTTAAAAATAAATGATATTTTATTGAATGATATAAAATTAATAAAAAATTCATATTATGAAATTTGATTTTTAAGTGTTAAGAAATATTAAAAATGGTTTACTAGTTGACCAATTTAACTTTTATAACTAACACATTTAAAAATATATTTTAAAATTGTTTTTAACAAGGTATGGGTTTTAGCAGTGTTTTATCGTGTTATATGCGCGTGTTTTAAAATAATTTAAACAAAATTTTTTTATTTTAAAAATTATATATCACATTAATAATTTTTGTAGTATTTATTTTCAAAAAATATCATTTTTTTGGTCTTAATGGTTAAAATACTTCGGATAGAAAACTAAATGCTTTAATAAAACCCAAAACAAAAAAATGGGGAATCATAGATGTTAAGGCACCAAATTGTTAAAATTAAATTTTTTGGGTTGTGGAGGTTCTAATCGACAATTACTCCCCATTAATCTATAATATTCCTATTTTTTGAGTCAATTTAGATTGGGTATACCTCCCATTAATGAATACCTTTTGGTATTAATAAGAGTGTCACTCCTCCTCCAGTATAATAGGGCCCCACTTCTCCACATTACGAACACCTTTCGACCCCATAGGTTCATATAATATCAACATAAATAGACTCCAAACATATATCCCCAAATCATTTAAACCTCACTTTGGGATTAGATCCTCCTAATGAATCCCTTTTGTATAAACAGCAAGGATTTACATAATTTTTAAATAAACATTTTCCAATGACCTATGTTTAATCATTTACTTTTCCACCACCTAAAATCATTTTCTTCCATATTAATATAATAAAACACTATCCTAAATTTAATTATATGTTTTTATATTTTGTTTTAGATTTTAAAATACATACACATCCACTAAATTTTTAACAAACATACTTTTATGTGTGGAGAAATTCCACCTTATGGACTGATGATTGTTCATTTTTCCTTTACCACCTCTCATTGTGGCCATTATAATGGAAAAACCATTTATATATGATATATATGATATTTATCATTTCTGGATTCTTCTAAAATTTGTTTATAACACATACCCTAATATACCCCCTTACACATAAATACTATAACACTATTTGTGGAAATGTGGAATACCGCCCCTCAATGTGATATAGATCGTTCACATCATAAATGAAAGAAATTTAGGATTATATTTTTAATAATATATCATATATGAAATATATATCATACTAGAATTATAATATATGTATCATTAAATATTAATTCTCTAAAATACAACAATGAAACAAAAGAAGAGTTCATGCATTTATTAGGCCTACTATCTCATGAACGATGCACTTAATTTCATATATCCAAATATTCATGAAAATTTTAAATACATATTTATAAAATATATGAGATAACTAATTCACCATTTAAATTATATATATTATTAAATAATGATCTATGTAATTAGAAAAAAAAATTCAAGTCAAAACATACTACATAAGTGTATGCAATTAACATCCAAAATTGATAAAATATTGAACGTGTGTTAAGAAGGGTAAACAAATATTGAAAGGAGTTTATATATGTCACGACCTGACCTCGGGGCCCGTGCCGTGACTACCCCAAGCCCGCATTCCATAGGCCAGGGGCTGGCGACGAGCACCAAGGCGTAAATCACAATAGAAAGGGAATGCATTGCCTTTGTAAAGTAAACAAACACCACAGAGCAAGCAAGTAGTAGAAGTAAATACTAAGTAAATACTGGGTACAACAGTAAGTGTAGAAAAGTAAGTGGGCTAGAATACAAACCCAAACTGAATGTAAAGTACAACTAAAAGGGAAAAACAGTGACTGAAATGTAAAGCTGCAACGTCGAGCTGTCCACTGGAAATCCCACCTAAAGGGTGAGTACAGATAGACTCACAGCTCCTCGGGTCCAGTCGTCCGCTCCGAGAACTTCTCGTCCAGTGGTCCACCTACAAGTACCGTCCTGATCCATATGCATCAACCAAGATCAGCTTTGTCTGTCGTCTGCAACCAACACAACGTAGTGCGGGCATAGCCCGTGCATGGGTGAGTATAAGCCACTCATAAGGGACCCCGAGACCCCCGAAGGTCTCCCAGAATCCACAAAGGATAAACCACAAAGGAAATATACAATCACGAAGTAACATTCGAAACTTCTTAGGTATATTCCCATACATATACCTAAGTCATAAATTCCAGTATGCTCCAACTTCTGAGCTCAAATACAACCCAGTCTACACAGGAAAGCAAAACGTAAATCCACACAGGATAGCACAACACAATCCACATAGGAAAGAAAAATAGGATTCAGCTCACACAGGTATACTTCTTCGTATGACGATAGCGATGATCAGATATTTCCACTGATTCATCTAAGTCGTCGAACCCAAAAAGGATCGATAGGTACTAACCCCCATAATGACCCTCAAAGGATCTGACCCACAAAGGAACTATAGGTAACTAACCCCTACAATGATCCACAAATGATCTGACCTACAAAGGATCGATAGGTAACTAACCCCCGCAATGACCCACAAATGATCTGACCCACACAGGATCGATAGATAACTAAGCCCCCCAATGACCCACAAATGATCTGACCCACACAGGATCGATAGGTAACTAACCCCCGCAAAGACCCACACAGGATCAGACCCACATAGGATCTGTAGGAACTGCCCCACACAGGACCGCTGAGTGATGACCCACACAGGATCAGACCCACACAGGATCGGTTGAACTGATCCACACAGGATCGCTGAGTGTTGTAGTCGTCACCGTCGAATCCACTGAGGATCTCTGCACAGTCGTTGTCGTCGCAGTCGCAGCCAGCTCTAGGGTTCCTGCACACACCAAGCTCGTTCGGGAGGGTCCGCTTCACGAACCGAGAGTCTGATACATCAACTAACACATATTCTAGAGTTGATGTATCCAAAAGTTATGTATCGTCAACAGGAACTCAACGTCACAGACGGCACGTCAATTGAACGCCCGGTTTGAGAGTCATTGGTTTTTTCGTTCCAGGAGCCCGGTTGGGTTTTAAGGAAAAACCAACATGATCGTACTCCACCTGCATCCAATCCTCGGGCGGAGTAAGCCAAAAGATCTGTCTCACTTAGAGGAATCTAACAATGTTGACAGCACGTCAATCGGGCGTCCAGAGCTCCAGATATATGCGTTTCTGCTCCGAGGGCCCGGTTGGTTCTGTGTACGAACCAACCCGGCCAAACCCAAAGTACTCCAAACCTTGAGTGCGATATACCGAAACGACCGTCCCGATCCAAGGATCACATCGCCGCTGACGGTGCATCAATCGGAGGCCCTTAGCTGAAGTTATGATCAAAAAAATGAAAAGGTCCAAAAACAGGGGTTCTGGGCCCGGACCGACCCAGCCCAACCCCCCTGGGTCGGCCCGAACCGGGTCAACCCGACCTGGGTCCGGGTCCGACCCAGCCAGCACGGCCCGGCCTGACCGGCGCATGACCCGGCTCGGCCGGCGCGGGCATGGCCCGGTCGTCAGGTGGGTCAGCTCAGCCGGTTACGGCCGAACGGAGTGAGGGGCGTGCTGCCCCCGCGTGATGGAGCCGCCGCCCCGCATGGGGCCTCCCTTACCAGTGGACGCGGCGGACTACTGCATCCCATCCTTTGCCGGTCCCGTGCGGTCACAGGATGGCTGGCCCGCCCCCGCCTTCCGCCGCCGACGCTGCCGTGCCGGCGTGGCGCGCCGGCGGGTTGCTCCGCGGACCACCGGACGAGTTCCGGTGGTTGGAAATTCACTATGTCTTCCCCCAAGGCCCTCCCGGGGTCCGTCCTTCACTACGAGGACCACACATCGCCCGTGTGGCTAGTTTTGTCGATGTCCGCCGTTTCGCACACCAATAACGAAAGGGGCGGTGGGTTCAGACTTGTTCATTGGTCCACACCCACCGCATTAGCGGTTTTAAATATTTCACAACCAAATTTTAATCATATGCCACGGTTATAAATCACAAAGATTTAAATGAATAAAACACCTACCTCGTCGTAGTCGTCGAACATGAGTTCTTCGCGGAATTGACCGTCACGGAAGAAGAGGATCGTTGCATCACGGGAGGGGCGTCGCATCGTCATGGTACACGATGTTGCGTAGACGATCTCCAAGGGTTAATGAAAACATAGATGATTTAATTGCACTATTTAATCCCATGCTGAGGATAAAATCCACAAAGGAAATTAAAAGATCTGCAATCCCCTACCTCAATCGGTTGATGATCGAAGATTGTCGCGGGGAAGGAATGTCACGGAAGAAATGTAGAGGAAGGAGGATCATTGGCATCGCGGTACACGGAATCACGTCGTCGATCTCCGCGGGTTCGGCATTCTTCGCGTTCTTCGCGTTTTCGCGTTCATCACATTCTTCGCGAAGGAGGACGAAGAACATAGAGTTTCTCCAAATCCCGTCAACAAGCCACCCACATGTGTTGGTCTTATTTTATTCGTATGCCAACAAACTAAAAACAATGTTAAGAAACTAACCATTAATTAGGTGAATTAATGGTAATGAATTAACTGCCCAATTAATAGGGGCATTAAGTATTTAAGAAAACGCACCGGTTGACATTCATTTAAAAAGGGGTTTTCGCGGGTGCGTTACATAGATGAAAAGAAACGGTGGGGCTCGTGCGGGCCCCACCTCACAAATATCCTTCCAAGTTGGTAGGATATTTTGGGTTCCACCCTATCAACTTAACATAGCTTAAGTGGCTTTAAGTGGCTTTAAGTGAAATAAAATAAAGTTGTCGCACCACTTTATTTTATTTATTAACTTAACCCCAAAAACTAAAAACCACACCCGAGAAAACGCAACTACAGAAAATGCATTTCTAAGTAAATACCAGCACTGCGATTCCATCGGTGCCCTCAGAATTCGATTCCGAGCACCGGTTCAAATGTTAGGAAAACCTGCTCGTTCGTTCATTGAATGTACCCGAGCCAAACTTCGGAAAATGAATCAGGTCACGCCGGGCCTCGGAATCAGGTGCCGTAAAAAACTACGTTCTTGTAAAATTCCAAAGAAATTAAAGAAAAAAAAATTTTCCTTGAATTTTACGGGTATTTACATCACTCCCACCTCAGGGATTCACATCCCCGTAAAGATTCATCATAGACTAGGGAATCAAATGTGGGTACTGAGCACGCATCTAAGCCTCCCACTCCCAAGTGCTCTATTGGAGGTTCCTGTGCTGTCATCTGATGCGCACTCGAGAAATTGACAGTCCACATAGGACCCGCTCCTGTTGGTCCTCGATCTCCACTGGGACCTCCACAAAAGTTGCCCCATCATCAACGTCTAGCTCCCTATGGTCAATGATATGCGAAGGGTCGTGCACGTATCTTTTCAGCTGAGATACATGGAAGACATCATGAACCCGGTGGAACTGAGGTGGTAGGGCTAGGCGATAAGCCACCTCAACAATCCTACTGAGGACCTGTAATGGTCTGATGAAGCATGGAGACAACTTGCCACCTCGTCCAAATCTTCGTTATCCACGTCGAGATGAGACACGCAAGAAGACGTGGCCACCATCCTCGAACTCTAGTGGCCTCCGCCGCCTTTCAGCATAAGACTTCTGCCGGCTCTGAGCTGTCCTCATCCGCTCCTGGATGACCTGGACCTTCTCTCTCGTGGCCTGGACCATCTCTGGTCCCACAAGTGCTGACTCCCCAGGGTCTGTCCAGCACAAAGGAGATCTGCAAGGTCGGTCGTATAACGCCTTGTATGGTGCCATCCCGATGGTGGAGTGGTAGCTGTCATTGTACGCAAACTCAACCAAGGGTAGGTGGTCCTCCCAGCTGCGACCAATGTCAAGGACACATGCACGGAGCATTTCCTCGAGAGTCTGAATGGTCCTCTCCGTCTGACCATCTGTCTAAGGGTGAAAGGTGGTGCTCGGATGTAGCTACGTCCCAAACGCCTCCTTCAATCCCTTCCAAAGCTGGGAAGTAAAGAGAGCATCTCGATCGGAGCCGATAGATGATGGCACACCGTGAAGCCGTACAATCTCCTGAACTTAGAGATGTCCCAATATCTCCAATGAGCCCTGCTCTCTGATGGGTAAGAAGTGAGCCGACTTGGTGAGTCGGTCGACAATCACCCAAATGGAGTCGTGACCCCTGGGAGTGCGTGGAAGTCCAATCACGAAGTCCATAGATATGTCGTCCTACTTCCACTCCAGGACCTCCAAGGGTTTTACCAAGCATACTGGTACCTGATGCTTTGCCTTCACCTGCTGGCAGGTGAGGCATCGAGAAACGAACTCCACTATAGCCTTCTTCATGCCCGTCCACCAGTGCTGTCGTCTGAGATTCCGGTACATCTTCGCCACTCCAGGATGTACCGCCAAAGGAGAAGTGTGAAACTATCTCAGAACCTCCTCCAGAAAAGCAACTGGTAACAAGGTGAATCCGTTGGAAATGATGTCGTGCTCTACTGTAATGGAGAAACCATCAGGTACCTGCCCTAAGGATATCTGCGCACGTCGCATCCCACAGTCGGCGTCCCCACGCTACACCTCTCGGACCCGCTGCAGTAGTGGAGGTGTGACTATGAGAGATTGAAGGAAGGATGCTCCATCTCTATCCACAAAGAATAGCTGCGAAGCGGCTAGCTGCTCTGTTGCCTCCTCATGTAGCTGAATGCCCGTCCTCCTGCTGAGAGAATCAGCTACGATGTTCCCCTTCCCAAGAGTATAGACTATCTCAAAGTCATAGTCCTGGAAGAACAAGACCCATCACTGTTGTCTCAGGTTCAGGTCCTTCTGAGAGAAGATTTACCTGAGACTCTGATGGTCAGAAAAGACTATAAAGTGCTCGCCCATCAGGTAGTGTCGCCATGTCCTCAGAGCGAAGACCACTGCTGCTAGCTCCAGTTCATGGGTAGCGTAGTTCTGCTCATGCGGCCTCAACTGACGTGATCCATAGGAAATCACCGCCCACTCCTTCATCAGAACACATCCGAGTATGTCCTTGATGAATCGCAATAGACTACGTACACTACTCCCTCCTCTGACAACCTCAAGATAGGTGCGCCGGTCAATCTCTGTCTCAGCACCTGGAAGCTCTACTGACATCTGTCTAACCACACAAAGTGTTTCCCCTTCTTTGTCAAAGTTGAGAGTGGTGCCAGAACTCTGGAGAAGTCTGACACAAATCTCCGGTAGAATCCAGCTAATCCCAAGAAACTGCGCACCTCAGTCGCACTCCTGCGTGGCTCCCAAGCTAGTACTGCCTCGATCTTCGCAGGATCCACTGCAACTCTCGCCTCAGGGATAATTTGTCCCAAGAAGTGGACCTCATGTATCCAGAACTGATAATTCGAGATCATTCCATAAAGATGGTGCTCTCGGAGTGTGTCCAGTTCAACTCGCAAGTGGTAGGCGTGCTCCTCCTCAGTCATCGAGTATATCAAAATGTCATCGATGAAGACCAAAACAAATTGATCGAGGTATGGATAAAATATCATGTTCATGAGACCCATGAACACCGCTGGATCATTGGTTACGCAGAATGGCATAACCAAGAACTCATAGTGGCCATACTGACATCTGAAGGCCGTTTTTTGCATGTCCTCGTCCCTAACTCTGAGTTGATGATAGCCTGACCCGAGGTTTATCTTCTAGAACCACCATGCTCCCTTGAGCTGATAGAATAGGTCATCAATCCTTAGTAGAGGATACTTGTTCCTCACTGTCACCTTGTTTAGGTGACGATAGATGAAACACAGTCGCAAGCTCCCGTCCGCCTTCTTGGCGAACAATATCAGGGAAGCCCAGGGTGAAACACTGGGACAGATGAATCTGTTGCCCTGCAAGTCCTCCAACTATACTCGTAGCTCTCGATGATTGGTGGGAGCCATCTGATATGCTGGGGTGGATATCGGGGCTGTCCCGGGGAACAGATCAATATAAAAGTCTACCTCTCTGCGAGGAGGTAGTCCTGGAACGTCGTCGGGAAAGACATCTGCATACTGATCCACCACTGCCGGAAAACTAGGACTCTGCACTTCAACCGCTCCTAGGATGAGGCTATCCAACTGGTGAGTGATGGGTTTTCCTCTCCTCTGCAAGATTCCATCATGTGCTGTGAAGGCTCCCTTCTCGCCGGAGAAGGTGAACCTTCTCCCGTCGGTGCGTACACATCGCACCTTGCGCCTAATACAGTCAATCTATGCATGGACTGTAGATAAACAATCCATGCCCAAGATGACGTAGTAAGGCCTCGACTTCGCTACAAGAAGATCTCAGGCGAAGCTCTTTACCCCTAGATTAAGCTCACACTGCTGGAACCAGTGCGTAATCGTCGATTCTGCTCCCGTAGGAGTCTCTAGCCGTAAGGATCGAGCCAACGGCTGTGACGGAATCTCCGAGCTCCGAACAAGGGCAGTGGCTATGAAATACTGACTCACTCATGTGTCTATAAGAACTACAGAAAGGGTGGAATATACACAGATAGTACCTAGAATCATCTCGGGTGCACCGTGGTCAAAGGCCTCCGCTGCCTGGAGTTGTGCCTGTCTCTGCCCGCCAGCTTCCTGGGGCCGGGGTGGACCACCTGGTGGTGGTGATGGTAGAGCCTCAAAGCGTCTCCCACCACCTGCTACTCGGCCAAATCCTCTACCTCATCCACCTTCTCCCTGCGTACCGCCACTGTCGACCCTCTCCGTCTGCCTGGGTGGCCCCTCAACTGTCTGCTGCTCCTAGGCACGGTGGGTCGGGCAGTCATGAGCCATGTGGCCCTGCCCGCTGCATGTGTAGCACTGCCTGCCTCTCGAAAGACTGGATCCGCACTGTGTGCCCCGCACTACTGAGCCAGTGTCCTGAGGTCATCTTCCTGAGGGTCTGTTCTGCCTGGACCCATGAGTCATCTGACGACTGCCTTCTTCAGAGGACTCTGCTATGTGCCGCCCCGTGGTAGGTCTCGCTACTGATGAAGGCTCAGCAAGATAGCTCTCGATCAAAAGGGCTCGCTCAAGTACTCTTGCATGATTCAGAATGCTGAGGGAGATCAGCGATGCCCTGATCTCATCTCTCAATCCCTGCTAAAAGGTCTAGGCCTAGAAGAATGGGTCTCGTACCATGTCTGTCGAGTAGCACGAGAGGTCGGTAAATCTCGTCGAGTACTAGGCGACCGTCAAGCTTCCCTGCCACAACTGAAGAAGCTCCTGGATGCACACCGTACGGAGGGTTGCTGGGACGAACTCCGAGCGGAAGAGGCTCTCAATTTCTGTCCAGAGAAGAGATGCCTCATTGTGCACATGGAGCGTCAAGATCCACCATCGGCCTGCTACCGCGTGCAGTAGGCTCGCTGCGAGGATCACCATGAGCTCTTCTGGTGTCCTCCCTAACCGGAAAACATGTACCACTGCCTCTAGCCAGTCCACGGCTACCTGAGGGTCTATCTCCCCATGGAACCTGGGCATTCGTTGGCGTTGGAACTCGTGCAGTGCACTAAGTCGACATGCATCGTCAGCGGCTGGGGCTGGAAGCATCGGTGGCTCAGCGGGTAGAGGTACCATCAGTGCCTCAGCTGTCAAAGGGCTCTGTACTGAGGCCTCGTCGCACGGTGGGCTGTCGTCACGCTCAACTCTTAGAACTCTAGCTGTCTGTCGTCATGGGGCCATCCTGAAAAGTAAACAGGTGTGCCACGGTCAGAACATTATACCTGGTGAGCTGATACAATGTAATCATAAAGAAAACTTGAAACAGACATGCAATCAATGTTTCCGTGCATTATGTCGGAAATCAGAAGTCAGGGTCATGGTGTACAGATATGTCGGCTGCCGCACCATCACTGGACTCCCTGGACTGATAACCGCACCCAATACGCTTAACACTATTGCTTCACATAGAAAAAGATCAGATTCCAATGTTTTGTGGTAGAACCGAACTCCTCTGATACCAATTTGTCACGACCCGACCTCGGGGCCCGTACCGTGACTACCCCAAGCCCGCCTTCCATAGGACAGGGGCTGGCGACTAGCACCAAGGAGTAACTCCCAGTAAAAAGGGAAGGTATTTCCTTTGTAATGTAAACAAACACCACAGAGCAAGAAAGCAGTAGATGTAAACACTAAGTAAAAACTGGGTACTACAGTAAGTGCAGAAATGTAAGTGGGCCAGAATACAAACCCAAACTGAATGTAAAGTACATCTGGAAGGCAAAAAAAGCGACTGAAAAGTAAATCCACAACGTCGAGCTATCCACTGGAAATCCCACCTGAAGGGTGAGTACATATAGCCTCCAAAGATCCTCATATCCATCCGTCCGCTCCGAGAACGTCCCGTACAGTGGTCCACCTCCAAGTACTGTCCTGCTCTGCAAGCATCAACCACGATCATCACTGTTCGTTTTCTGCAACCATAACAATGTAGTGCGGGCATAGCCCCTGCATGGGTGAGTATAAACCACTCAGAAGGGACCCCAAGACCCCCGAAGGTCTCCCGAAATCCACAAAGGATAAACCATAAAGGAAAGTTATAATCACGAAGTAACATTCGACACTTCTTAGGTATATTCCCATACATATACTTAAGTCATCAATTCCAGTATGCTCCATCTTCCGAGCTCAAATACAACCCAGTCCACACAGGAAAGAAAAACAGGATTCAGCTCACATAGGTATACTTCTTCATATGACGATAGAGATGATCATATATTTCCACCGATTCATCTAATCCATCGGACCCACAAAGGATCGATAGTTACTAACCCCCAGAATAACCCACAATGGTTCTGACCCACAAAGGATCGATAGGCAACTAGCCCCCGCAATGACCCACAAAGGATCGATAGATAACTAACCCCCGCAATGACCCACAGAGGATCTGTCCCACACAGGATTGATAGATAACTAACCCCCGCAATGACCCCCAAAGGATCTGACCCACACATGATCGATAGGTAACTAACCCCCGCGAAGACCCACACAGGATCAGACCCACACTGGATCTATAGGCGCTGGCCCACACAAGACCGTTGAGCGCTGACCCACACAGGATCAGACCCACATAGGATCGGTAGCACTGATCCACACAAAATCGCTGAGTGTTGTAGTTGTCTCCGTCAAATCCACTGAGGATCTCTGCACAGTCGTCGTCGTCGCAGTCGCAACTAGATCTAGGGTTCCCGCACACAGAAAGCTTGTTCGGGAGGGTCCGCTCCACGAGCCGCGAGGCTGATACATCAACTGAAACATAGTCCAGAGTTGATGTATCCAAAATTTCCGTATTGTCAACAGGAACTCAACGTCGCAGAAGGCGCGTCAATTGGACGCTCGGTCTGAGAGTCATTGGCCTTTTCATTCCAGGGGCCCGGTTGGTTTTTATGGAAAAACCAACCCAACCATACTCCACCTGCGTCCAATCCTCGAGAGTACTAAGCCAAAAGATCCATCTCACTTAGATGAATCCAACAAAGTTGACGAAACGTCAATCGGTCATCCGAAGCTCAAGATATAAGCGTTTCTGCTCCGAGGGCGCGGTTGGTTTCGTGTACAAACCAACTCGGCCAACACCAAAGTACTCCGAAACCTTGAGTTTGATATACCGAAACGACCGGCTCGATCCAAGGATCACATCTCCGCTGACGGTGCACTGATCGGAGGCCCGTAGCTCATGTTATGAGCAAAAAATTGACAAGGTCCGAAAACGGGGGGTCTGGTCCCGGACCGACCCGGCCCAACCCCCCTGGGTCGGCCCGAACCGGGTCGACCAGACCCGGGCCTGGGTACGACCCGGCCGTCGCGTCTCGGTTCGGCCTGGGTGGCCTGGCCCGGCTTGGGCGTAACCAGGCCCTGCTGGCGCGTGCGCAGGCCGGTCTTCATGCAGGTCAGCTCGGACGGTTACGGCCGAGCGGAGCAGGGGGCGTGATTCCCCCACGTGATGGAGTCGCGGACCCATGTGGGGTCGGCCTTGCCAGAGGACAGGGATGGCTGCCACGTCCCATCCTTTTCCGGTCCCGCGCGGTCGCGGGAAGGCCGGGCCGCCGCCGCGGCTGAAGCCGCGGCGGTTCTACAGGGCGGCGCGCCGAGCACCGCCGCCTTTCGCCGTCGTGCCAGCGTAGCGCACCGGCGGATTGCTCTGCGGACCACCGGCCGACTTCCGGTGGTCGTAAATTCATGTCGTCTTTGCCCAAGGCCCTCTCAGGGTCCGTCCTTCACTACAAGGACCTCACATCGCCCGTGCGGCTAGTTATCCCGACGTCCGCCGTTTCGCAGACCAAGAACAGAAGAGGCAGTGGGTTCAGACTTTTTCATTGGTCTGCACCCACCGTGTTAGCGGTTTTAAAAATTTCACAACTGATGTTTAATCATATGCCGCGGGTATAAATCACAAAGATTTAAATGAATCAAACCCCTACCTCGTTTTAGTCGCCGAACGTGAGTTCTTCGCGGAATTGACCGTCGTGGAAGAAGAGGATCGTCGCGTCGCGGAAGGGGCGTCGCATCGTCGCGGTACACAGCATCGCGTAGACGATCTCTGAGGGTTAACGAAAACACATAGATTTAATTTCACCATTTAAACCCATGTTGAGGATAAAATCCACAAAGGAAATTAAAAGATCCGTAATCCCCTACCTCAATCGGTTGATGATCGAAGATTGTCACGGGGAAGGATCGTCGCGGAAGAAACGTCGCGGAAGGAGGATCGTCGGCGTCGCGGTACATGGAATCACGTCATTGATCTATGAGGGTTTGGAATTCTTCGCGTTCTTCGCATTTTTTGCATTCTTCTCATTCTTCGCATTCTTCACGAAGGATGATGAAGAACATAGAGTTTCTCCAAATCCTCTCAACAAGACACCCACACGTGTTGGTCTTATTTTATTCTTATCCCAACAAACAAAATACATATTTAAGAAATGTACCATTAATTCAGTGAATTAATGGTAACGACTGAACTGCCCAATTAATAGGGGTGTTAAGTATTTAAGAAAACGCATCGGTTGACTTTCATTTAAAAAGGGGTTTTCGCGGGTGCGTTACTTAAAGGAAGAGAAACGGTGGGGCTCGTGCGGGCCCCACCCCACAAATATCCTACAAAGTAGGTAGGATATTTTGGGTTCCACCATATCCGCTTAACATAGCTTATGTGGCTTTATGTGGCTTTAAGTGAAATAAAATAAATTTGTCGCACCACATTATTTTATTTCTTAACTTATGCCCAAAAACTAAAAACCACACCCGAGCAAACGCAACTCTGGAAAAGGCGTTTCTAAGAAAATACCGGTGATGCGATTCCATAGGTATCCTCGGAATTCGATTCCGAGCACTAGTTCAAATGTTTGGAAATCCCACTCGTTTGTTCACTGAACGTACCTGAGCTAAACTTCGGAAAATGATTCCGGGCACACCGGGCCTCGGAATCAGGTGGCGTCAGAATCTGTGTTCTTGTAAAATTCCAAAGAAAATTAAGAAAAAAAATTTTCCTTGATTTTTATGGGTCTTTACAATATATGATATTATAAGTATAATTTTTGTTTAGTAATAAGTTATAATTATATTTTATACCATAACACAAAAAGATCAATATCGAATAAAAAAAGAAGGTTAATGTAAGGGATTTTATTCTAAATTTACATTTCAATGAGACAGAAATGTTGTTATGAATGGAGTTTATTTTATATATTGTATACACTACCATTGACTTGTTATAACATTAATATAATTATTCTCATGACATTATAAGTACCATTAAATATAATCAACAAATGGTACATAATTTTAAATGATTCAAAGTGTCATAGGACACTTTGGGATGTTCAATGATTATAATCCTCATGAATGTTTCAATGGTATACCAATTGTATCACCATTAATTTCATATACATCGATGGAAGAAGTTTGGTAAATTGGCATCCATTATTTTATATATAAATTGCTAAGGAATATTTATTTATTTTATATGATGAATTATTTGGATATTTAAGACCTGTGTTGGGGACCATATATGGTATGCCATACTGGTCTCGGACCAGTTAATGAGAGACCTGCGTTGCGTTGGTAGTCTGATGAGATAAAATTTTGTGGAAAACCCTTAATGTTTGTATCATGAATGATATAAAGTGTATTTTAAATGGTCTTGATAGTGGTGTAAAATTTGTTCAGACTAAATGTTTCTATAACTAGTATGTTTTAAACTGTCTTCTAAAAGATCTTCACTGTATTGGTTCAATGTACCAATGAAACATTGCATCCAAAATATAAAAATTTCAATTATTGATAATTCAATTATTATCATTATTTATCTAGGATATTTTTCCTCAAAATATATATTCATTCACTTGTATCTCATTTTATTGATTAATAGAATGTGTTTCAATTTCTTACCTTGGGATATTTATATTTCCTAATCTATTAGATTGAATGGGATGTGTTATTAATTGTTTACCATTCCATACTTATTTTTTCAATTGATTAATTAATTCATACTCTTTACTTACCATTAATGAACATTTTAGATCACACATATTATGTTTTCTTTCCCTACGTTATGAATAAGTAAACATTTAATATTCTTTCATGAATGAAGAGTGTTTCAATTTTTTATATATCATCTTTTATAATAAATTTCCCGATGTATTATGGGTATCATGTATGTGATATGGATTTCCTAGATAGCTAAATTGTTCGGTCCTTTGATGTTTTATTCATTTTAATAATTGAAACTTTATAAAATAATGCACCTTCTTTGGGCTTCTGTGGTCATTTCCCAACATTTTAAAAACGTGGAGAATTTTTTTTGTATTTGAGGGTTTTCAAATTCCATCAAAAAATATTTTAGTATGAATAATATAATATTTAAAATACCATTATTAATAACTATATAACATATTTTATAGCTCAATTGGTGATTAGAAATTATAAACCATTCATTGAAAGAAGCTTCCATATGTCTTTTGTAAGTAGATATGAAATAGGATTTATGGAAATTTGAAAACTCCTACAAGAGGAAATAGAGGGCTAAACTAGTTTTTGGAATATGAAATGTTGTAATATACACAAATTATATATATATATATATATATAATAAATTTACAGTAAAAATTGATGGAATTATGTATCCGTTTAGATAAATGTGATAACCAATAATGTAAAAAGACATGATAATAAGAAAAAATGTAAAAAATATAGCGGATTGGAAAATATTGATGAGGCAAATAAAAAATAAAGATAGTATTTTACTACACTATTATGCTGAAAATATGTTTTATCTATAAATATTCAGGATTAATTATGTTAACCTTTACATATTTTATATATTCATAGTGTAATAAAAAAAATCCATCTAGAATACTTCATTTTACCACAATATGAAATGGGGTTTATACCATACACCTAGCATGGTTAATTTTTTATTATGTTACAAACATACAACTTCACAGAACATCCTACAATAAATTAATTAAGCCTAAAAATACATGGACGATGTAAGATAATGAAATATATCGATTCCATATATCAATGAATACATATATGTGGACATTATTAAGTGATCGTTATATCATTTTAATTTTATTGTGATCATTACTCACAACATGGTCCATCAAATATGGAACAGTTACTTCATATAAATATAAACATTTTCTTAACTCTCAGGAATAATATAGATACATCATATTAACATCTCAAATATACTCAACTCTTCTTTTTGACTAAAATATAGACTATTGTAAGCTCCTATTATATGATATCTACATTTTGAATGAACTCTATAATTCCTATATTCTTTTTGAACAATATAACTTCTAGAAAAACACATTTTAGGACTTCACATTGGTTCCATAAACCCCAACACCAACAATCACCCTTAATTGAATATAAATATAAGAAAATATTAACTATACATTAAATGATAAAATGTTAATATTTTAATCATATGTATGGATGAGGATGATAAAATCCATATAGTATCATTTCATACTTTTTTATCAAAGACAATCCTATTTCCTATAGAATATTATATATATGGAGACATTTTTTACCAATAAATTGGCCACTAGGAACACTTAATCTTTTTAATTCAAAATTTTCTCTATAGTACAAAATAAAATAATTATTTTATTAAATGTAAATAGATAGTGAAATTGAGAATATGAAACTTAAACATAAAAAAGATCAATCCATCATTTAAAAACATCGTGTTCTATCTAATTTAAATTTTAAAATAAAGAAAAAGTTATTCCTAATGAGACTTTTTAGTGGTATGTATTTCCATTATGAATTAAAAAGATTGTTGTATTTAAAATGTAGGGATAAAAGAGAATATAAACATTAAATTGTTCACCAGAAAACATTTCTTTTGACACTTAATCATTTCATCGTACATTAGTTTTATTTTTTCTCTATTTAATTAGATTTAACATCCTATTATCTTTCATAATTATTTCTTTTTTTCTTTTCTCTAAATTTATATTGATCACTCATTTATTTCATTCATGTATAAATTTGATCTTCAAATAAAAGATGTAAAAAGAGAAAATGGTTATATTTTACATTTAGGTTATAAAAGAGGGATAATTGATTAGAATGTCTTGTGTTCCACATCAATTGTACTACCATGGTAAAATAAGTACAAAGTAAAAAACCCACAGAGAAAAAAATATCCTAAAAAATCATTTTTTAGCTTTCTAATGGTGGACTATACTATCACTTAAATTGTGACCTGAAACTCCCCCCAACTATTAAATTATTTATGTTTACCTTGATGATTATTTTTTAAAATAATGAATTTATAACTAATTGAAATACTTAGTAAACATAATATTACTATAGATTCACCAATAAAAATTGACTCTACATAACGTAAAATTGATTTTTTTTCATGTATGGAAAATATTTATTATTTTAACATTCTCATTGGACATCATTTAAAGACCCAAAACACGTATTACAGTGATGATACCCCCATCTTTAACAAATTATCCATTATTAATTTTCTCGGAATCCTCCTCCACTCCCAATGAGAACTCTCTTTCAATATCTAATTCTAAATAATTATTGATTTTCATGGCATTTTGATATAGTCCCTAATTTTTAGTAGCACTTTAAACTCAATATTATTGTAATTAATTTGAATATAAATCATTCGGTTAGCCTCTAAAATATGTGTCAGGTGTGATAATTAAATTTTTACCATTGTGATCAACCACCTTCATTGGATTCGATGATCCTTAGTCTCCCCATGTAAATTTCTCTAAGGGTTGAAATGGGTTGTAGGTTTCCCCACATTGGCCCTCCAATCCAATTTATTATTGGCCTTTCTGGATTAGTTGATCATATATTATATATCCACATGGTAGTACATATCCACTAAAATGAAAATTTATTGATTAAAACAATATAAAACCAACACAATTTATAATCCATATCATCAGATTTTAAAAAGTTATTTCAGCCTGATATATAAGGTCTTATTATATAAGGAACTAAAATTTTATATAGTTCTAGTGAAAATAATTCCCATCAGCTTCTCTCAAAAAAATTCATTATGATGATATCTTTATGCATGAACATACCCTCCTTCCTAATCCACAACAAGAATCATAATGACGTGTATCATAAAATATCTTTCCTAGGGCAATATATAATTCATGAACACATCACTATCAATCTCATTAGTTATTAATCCTTCTATAATATAGTATTTTATCAATTTTCCACTTTCTATAGTATTTCATTTATATTATTTTTTATCATTTATACTTTCATTTTAATTGGGTAAAATATTTTAATATTTATTTTAGTGTTATAAAATATTTTTTTCTCTATTTATAAGTAATGTTTGTCTAGTTTTTCTAAAATATGATGATATGTTTATTTAATGTTAAAATAAAAAACAACATATTTCTTTAAATACATAAAAAAATAACCTACCATGGTTAATTTACTAAACATAAGAATTATTATTAAATGCATACCTCAACATTATATTCATACATTCACTTTTTCAGAAAACATAACACCAATATTAGAAACATAATATGTGACTTCATATTAATTGAATAGTGGAATGTATATCTTTAAAATAATCCATTTTATGATAAAATTAAGTCATATAGTATACCTATAAGTTTTTCACTAAAATTTGGAATATTAAACCAAGGTATGATAAACCAATGTATGAAAAATATGTGTGAAATCATATTAAACCCAAATATGATAATTCTAAAACTAGACTAAGTTTAAAATTTTATTAAATATTCCATAATTTGAATATAACCAAGTTACACAATGATATATATCAATGAATTAATGTTACAATTAATAGTGATTAAACCCAAAATGGGTTTATTATTTCAAATTACAACCTATGAATTATATTTATTTTTCATGGAATATATCAAAAATATAATAGCATTTTCATCACATTAATAACCTATGAATTATAGTTATAATCTAACCAGTATTATAATAAACCAAAATATGGTTAATGATATGTGTCTTATAGTCACAAACTATAATGTTGAAAACCCAAACTGGGAGAATAATTTAACATAAAAGAAACTAAACTGCGTTGTTATTTCAAATATATCTTAATTTTCAAGTAGGATTGTTGATACACCTATATTTATTAGTATTTCAATGATCAATATTTTTTTTCTAAATAAATAGTTAAAAAATAATTGTGTTTGAGGGTTATGATATAGTATCAAAAATTTCATGAGTTTGAATAATAGAATATACTACTTACTATTATGAAATAATGTATCATAATTCTAAAAATATAATTTTAAATAACAATAAAAATTTATTAAAATATGAATTCGTACTAGTTTTGTAAATATATAATAATATGGATTTTGATAAACGGATCAAAAACCTACATGAAGGATGATGTGGTTAAACTAATTTTTGAAATATTAAAAGAGGTAATATACACAGATTTTATATAGTTATTATAAATTCTATGGGAAAATATTGAGAAGAATATTATATATAGGGTGATATGATAATCTAAAAATTAAATAGACTTGTTAATAGAAAAAGAATATACAAAATGGAGTATATGATGAAACCATAATAAGGATAAAAAAATGTAAAGTGAAAAATATACTAAATATTATGGTGAATAAATATTTAAAATATTCCTTTTCATGTGTACATATGTGAAAATTTTCATTATTTACTGTATTCATGGTGAAATCTCAGAAAGATTCGTCTACCCCACTATTCATGATAACTGTAAGAGATGATAGGTTATAGTTTACTAAATAATGGAAAATTTTATTTATCAATTTTTAATGAAAAAACTCTTATAGTACATCAAATAAATGTCTTAGGTTTTAATGAAAAGGAATTATGAGCATAATCATATATTACACATTTTACCACATTTGATGTTGGGTTTATACTCCCAAAAAGTCATTTTTTATGAAACATGAATATAATGCATCCAAATCATAAAAAATATCAATAATACCATAAAATTTTAAAAAAAACAATTGGATCTAAAAATTCCATCCACAGTTAAATTTAATATGTCAACATAAATGAATATACATATTATTTATTTAAAAAATAATACATATACATATAGTATATTAAATTAATAGTATAAGTAAATCCTTTATAGATATTTACATTATCGAAATGATTTTACCACGTATATATATATATAAGAATATATATTTTTTATATATCATAATTTCATTCATTATGGAAATAAATGTTTACATTTATAATAAAGAACTAAATTAGGGTGAATCAAAATATGGTATATATAGTTTTTATTTTATTGAACTACATATTTATAGGAAATTAATGTGCTCTACTTTGAAAGTTTATGATGAATTTAAATAATTATAGTATAATTCATGGTATGTCATAGCTTTTTTAATGTTAATTCATTATTTAACCCACGAGATCCCATCTTAACTGAAAATTGATTAATGAAAAAATCAAAATATGTATCTTTAAAAATCGTTTTGTAGACAAATGAACATAAATTATGAAATTTATTATGAAATAATTGTTTATACCAAAAAATAATTGAAATTCCATCAACTATGTGACAAAATCTGACCCATGAAATGATCAACGAATAGTTATATTTAAGAGAAGATGATAAAAATATTTAATTACCATTGTAAAGATCAATATAACACCATTGTTAGAATAAAAATACTCAATTGATAAATTTAATGTTACTGTCAATATATCTCATTACAACAAATTTTTGAAATTTATAAAAAATTTAATTTTTAAGGAAAAATAGTAATGAAAATTTGCGTCCTAGAAGAAATATGTTTTCCCAATAACCTATTATTATACTAAGAAATTTCAATGATATCAATTTAATAAATCACTGTTATGGTCCCAAATAAAATGATAATCCTATATTTGGATTCTATAAATATTTCAAATGAATAAAAATTTGAATTTTTAAAATAACCTTATAAATCACTAACCTTAGTATAGTTTTTGATTTTGAATGGAGTATTAGTTAATTAATTATATATAATTTGTTCCCCTGCTCAAATAAATTTAAGGAAAGTAATTTTTTAAGGAAGTCAGATTAGAAATGATAGAAATACATATATTTTTACCTATAAACATACTTGTTGAATCATATTTTGAAACTCAAGGAAACTATAAGAAGAGTAGTTTTTCTTTTATGTATTCACACAAGATAACATATTCCATGAATTATGAAGTTACAACATTAAACTCAACACTATATCATGATTAAACATAAGATTTTTAGTTTAAAATTTAACAATAAATATGATGACTTTATAACTAATTTTTTTAATTCATTCATAAAAGATAAAGATTCACTATTATACATGAATAATTTTATAGTAAAACTAATATTTGAGTATATTTAAATGAATAATATGTAATAAATGTTTTCACTAATGTATGATCATATTTGATAATAAAGAAAAACATGAGTGGGAATGAAATGACAATAAATGATCATTCCCATTTGGAGGAAAAAAATGTAGAACATTTTTATTGTTTTTGATTGGATGAATTAATTTATTTAATAAATAATATAAGAAAAAAATAAAATATGAAAAAACAATTACAGTGATGAAAATAAACATAAAGGTAATTATATTTAAATAGAGTGTGACAAACTAAATCATGGATAAAAATGATCCCCATATTACATTGGTTTTTGTAAACCTTTAAAATATTACTACGAACTAGTTCAAAATAATTAATAATTAGAACATGGTCACACAAATATATCAGGATAATTTGATAATATTATTATCTTCAATGTTTGATGCTTACTGATTTGAAAAAAATATTAATTGACCAGAAGCATCTATATCATCATATTTTAAATTTTTCTGAATGGACCGAAAGCCTTATATTTCATATTCATTTTTTAAAATCCCATTTCAGGATTCCAAGGGAATCTTATAGTGTAACAACACATGAAATTATGGTCATAGAAGAATTTATACCCAAAAAATACTACATAGAAGTACCCCTTCCCAGCATCGGTATTGTGATGTAATCCCTCCACCTTTGCTTGAATGCTCAACAAACTATCCTTTGTACTGATAAACATGCCTATTAAAAATGAAAATTTCAATAACATTTCATTCCTCTAAATCCAATTAGCTCTAATATGTTGAATGTGCCTACACTAAATCCTTATCTAGATATTTTTAATTGTAAAGTATTTCCAATTTCATGAACATATCATGTGGTACAAAGGACCATAGAAGAACAAAATACCAAATAATCATTGAGGATAAAACACCCTCAAACACCACACTGACATGAACACATGTAAAACTGCATCTAGTTATTGTGAACCAGTTCAAAAAAAATCGATAAGGTCACCATCAATGAAAATACCATACCTTAAAAAATAATATATTCCTCAAATAATAAATATCAGGAAATCTAATACAGAAAAAATCCATATCAGCAAAAAACACACCACCATGAAGGAGAGGCATATGGCCCTAGATCTACTAGAATCGTATCGGGCAATTAGAGTAACCAAGATTTTCATCATAGAGGAAAAAACCTCACCACCACTAGATATATGACCCTCAATTGAACACCGGATACCAATATTAATATTAGTGTTTCCACCATTAGATATGGAACAATGGTCATTGGAATAGAAACATGTAACTGATGGTTGAAGCTGATTTAATGCATCCATCACCAATGCCAAGATCAAGACAATCACCAATGTTAATTAAATCCAAATTCAAATAGTATCTGAATCATAATTTCCCATCTAGAACCCCAACTACTACTACCACTCAATGATAAGATAAACCCACAGTTCCACTGATTCAAGCCTATGGTCGTCCATCTGAATTGTCATCTCCGGATTAATGAGCCAACTGGCACAAACGAAACCAGCACAACATAGAGACTGCCAATCAAATCACTGACGAAGATCAAACCCACTACACAACCCAACAATCCATTGTCCATCATAGCAAAAACAGGGTCACACTATGCTACCCAACATATGGCCACCAAATCCACAATGAGGCCATGCCAAATCCACGCGACGAACAAAGACAAACACTACGATATCCAGAGAGGCATTGACCGATGACTAGATTTCCTTCCAATTTTGTAGATTACATTTAGTTATGTTAATTTACCTTGATAAAACACCCTAATATTATGTCTTCAACTTTTGGATTTCACCTGTAACAAATTTCAATGAAATTAAATTAATTTATCTAAAAATGATGAAGTGAAAATGTAATGAAAATTATGTTAAAAAGATGTGTTGATAATATAATGGAAACCACATATATTATAATGATTGATGGTATATTCCCATATATTCACTCATTTAACCACTCAAATAATAGTGGTTATCAATTCCTTTTTAAGAATTGTTCTTCCATGAACCATTTTTCACTAAAATATACAGATTAAAATAATTTTATAAAATAATATCAAAATTTAAAAAATAATATTTACATAAAAAAAATAATAAAAAAATAAATACTAAGAAAATATAATATATTTAATTTTTGTATAAATATAAAATAAAGACGTTCCATTAGTGTATAACATAAAAATTAAAATCCATTAGTTCATAAGATATTCAATATATAAAGTAAAAAAAATTGTTGATGTTATATTTTTGTTATATTTGAAATTAATGATTCTGAATAATTTCTATGATAATTTATTTTATAATAATAATTTTTTATTAATAGAAAAATATACATGATGGGGGAATAAATTATTATTGAATAAAAATTTCCTTTTATTATACTATAAAATTAATAAGGATGAAGCTTTTGGAAATTGAATATTTAAAGAATGCTGGATAAATTTCTTAAGGAGTGAAAGTTTTAGATAATTATTGAATATTAAACTGTTTATTATAGATAATAAGATGTATTATGTAAAATTTCAAACTAGTATAGAATTATAAAAAGAATTAATTACATGAAAAAATGTGTTGTGACTTATAATAAGTTGAAATAAATTAAAATTAAATAAAACAATAAAATTATTGAAAGTATTATATATATATAAAGAATGTTAACATATTTATCACTTTAGACCAAATACGTATATAGATTATACATGATTGAAGAGGGTTGGATACCCATATATAATAGTGGAATATTTCAAGATATTTTAACCATTTGAAATAGAAATTATAGATTATAGATATAAAATTTAGAACACTAATCATTTAAATGGAATAGTTAGGAGAGAGAAACTCCTATAGATAGAGGTAAGCATCATTTTTCATTATAATAAGGTTCTTATATTGGAAAATAAAAAGGTTTTAATTTTTTTGTTATAGAAATATTTATATTCAAATCCATAATGATAAGAAACACATGAATGAAGAGTGATTAATTTTAATAATATTCTGGTTAATACAATTATTAAACTATTTTTTGATAAAATTGGATTGGGAGAGTACCTGCTATGAAGGAGATATCATAAAGACGATTGTTTGGAAATGATTAAGACTCAATATAACCCTATTTATTGATTATATAGATAAGATATATAATTTAATGATACATTGATTGAAATCATAAAACGTATATGGTGGGAAGGTTATTAGCATAATTAAATTTGATAAGAGATCATTCGTAGGGGTAAGAGAGGATCTCAGTCATTCCATAGATGGAAGAGTGTTGATGAAAAAGTTGAAAAATATGGAAATAGTATTATGAGGTGGGGAAGATGTGTTGGAACCATGTTGGTAGATAGGTTGGGAGGTCGTGTAGGAGCTGTGTCAGTCGGGAGGTGGGATGGTTGTGTTAGAGAAATGTTGGAAGAGGAATATCATTGGGGGTAGGAGTTGGAATGGATACATAGAATCCAAATTTAAGGAGAATGATCTTGTGGGGAAGGTGGAGGTCTTACTATATTAGAGCCACCTCAAAGTAGGAAAAACATCCAAGGCACATATATATATATATATATAGAGGTTGTGTCTCGATCACAAATAACTGAACCGTGTGAAGAGGGTAGGGGAAACAGATAATAGAAGGAAACTACATGATTTGTTGAATTCAATTGCATTAAAAGTTAAGGAAGACAAAGAGGATAATGGAAGTAGAAGAAGATTTTATGAGGGATGGAGGGGTATTTGTATGGTTTTAAAAAATCCATGGCCTCAAATCACATATTTCCATGATTTTAAAAAATTGTGCCAATAGAAGCTTGGAAATATGGTGTCTTTCTATTTTTGTATAAGAACATGATTCATTAAAAAAATATAAGATGAATTTTATATTTATTAATAATCAATAGCATTAACTCAAGATTAAATATGTATTTATGATAGTTTTCAATTCACAAGAGATTGGATAATTATATATATAAATATAAATCATTATCTAGATTCACAATTCCAAACAATACGCCAAGATAAATCATCTTTTTTCATAAAGACTGAAATGATTCTCGAACAATCATAAAAAAATTTCAAATGATACTCCTGATATGGGTATCTCTTCCTACCATCCATTTACAAACAAAAACACCAGTTACTATTCCTCTATATTAATTAATCAAAAAATTCACAGACTCATTAAATCTAAGACCCTTTAAGAATGACATTCATTTAACCATTTCTATTAAGATAATTCCCATCATAGGGGTTTATTTTTTTTTCACACTATTGAAAAATAATAATAATCTCTACAAAACAAGATATATACATTTTAAAAAATATTTATTATACATATATGATCCTCTCATGCCCACGCATCAACTTGAACCACTAATTGGAATCTATTCAGAGTTTGGTTGCCCTAGAGAGACTCTACAAAAGAAGAGCAGTCCTGGTGGACGATTTAGAGCAGGCGAACTCACTAGTGTAGAAAAGGTGGATTTAGAAGAATTAAAGGGTACAGTTATGCCATTGTGACCAGCCTGTACTCTCATGGGAAGCATTGTTAGACGGTCATCCGAAGGTGGAGAGCTACCACTATGATGCAGATGCTGGTAAGGGACAGTTCCTTGTAGTTATAGTCTGGTTGAATATCCTAAGACATTCAGGTCATGTATTGTCTCTTAAGACTATGGTCCATGTAATATCTTAGTATATGGGACATTTGAGGTTTCCCCCACATCCCTTGAAATGGGTTTTATCAAAAATCAACAAAAAAAGGCCTTATGGACATTCGTGAAATCTATTCACATTTCACAAGGATAATTTTCATTGAAATAAATAAAATTCTCCTAAAAATATGGTAGAACTAATTAATTGATAATGTTTTGCTCCTCATCATATAGAATCCCTTCGAGAATTAATCTTTCTAAACACCTGTTGGATTACATGACCCACAAGTTCCTCCTATAGAGCCATTCCAACCCACCCTGAAACATTCATTGAAGGTAGAATATTTTTTCTACCCCATTAAAATAATCTAATAAAATTTTGATATCAATCTCCTATATAGAGTTAACACCACAAAATCTCACAAAAAAACTATATGTCATTCCCTTACGTGTCTTATGATCTATCTGTATACTTCATTCTAGGTGTTTCCACTCAAATAAAACCTTCCATAAAATTATAACCCTCTATTGATCTATATGTAATTGGGTCATCTTCCACCACCCATAATTTCAACATTATTCATGTTTCATTACAAATTAATAATTTTTGAACCAACTAATAGATGTCCCATTCCTATAGTCTAGGAACGAACAACATGACACATTACCGGTATGCACTCACCTTATCACATCAAGGATTTTCCGAAAATATCCTTGGTTACAACCACTTTAATCCTCTATGTATAGTGATCTAAAATGATCTATCTCACCAATTATTCATCATAATACCTCTATTAATTACCTAAATCCAACATTATTATTTTCTAATATCACCCAATTATGTGAATAGATCTATTCAACCAATAGTGACATCCTAATAACCTGAATATCACGTGCCTAAAAACATACCCCCCATCACATCTCATTAAAATCTATTCAGATGCATAGAGGGTGATTCATTTACAATAATATTGAGGTGTATCACTAATGCTATGGAAAAAATCATAATCACAAACCAAAAATAAACTATTATTGACCAATAGTAATTTTCCATTGTTTTACCCTTTATAGATATGACCATATAGGTATGCACTCAGTAGCTCATCAAATTTGATTCCCCAAAAATATTTCTTAGGAATACAAATAATATGTCTTTTAAACAAGATCTCATTGTAATTTAATATTCATGTGATCCATATCCTATTTCCTATTTCAATATAGTATCTTTTACTCCACTATGTGTGGGTATTAACATCTTTATGGAATATCAGGTCTAGTCGAAACCATCTATGGGGTATACTATTCCCCTGTAAATTCATTATTATGGAACCTATTACCTATATGATGCTACTAAGGGTTTTACCACATAACACTATTGATGGTATAAAGTGTCCGCCATCATAGAATTAAAATTGATTGGATTGACACAACTAGAAATTAGAAAACAATAATGGTTTTACAGAGTTTAACTCATCAAAAAAATTATACATGAAAACACTATATTTTTTTATCAATATTTTATTGAAATGATCCCTCTGTTAATAGAGGAATCAATCACATTGAGGAAAATATAATTCATTTGAATACTATGTTCATAATACGATACATGTATATATTCCTTAGTGTAATGGGATATGAGCTGTAAACATAAATAATAGTCTCATATACATAAATCAAATTCTATTCAATATCCCAACTATTACAAAAAAACCAAAAATTTAAATCTCATATTTTAGGTGACATAAAATTTCTACTTGAATGGTGTTCATAATTTATTTTTTTGTGGCCCATCATAATCTCCAACAAATTCATTTTTTCTATCTATCATATTAAAAATAGTAAAAAATGGGTCTTTGATACCACATTGTAATTCCATTATCTATGAAACTATTCATTGTGATTTCCAAGCGTGCTACATAACATAGGTGTGCCTCTCCATAATCTATACGTTTTTGACTAGGGGATATTGAATGAATAATACCTTAGAGAGAGTATTATCTCAATAGCATTACCCATAACAAAAAATAATCAATCAAAAAACATATATGAGTATAAAAAATAAAACAAAAAATTTATACTTGAATTTAACAATATAACATTCATACTCTATAAATTAGCTATTCACAAATACATCCAATCTCATATACAAAGTAATGAAAGACGGAAATTACAATTGGTTTCAACTGAATTCCACAAATTGCACTATCAGCCAATATCAAGATACCAGTTGAGCTATATCAACCACAAACACTACATAACAAGTGCTCTAACATTAGTTATAACATATAGTCTATAGACACACAAACCTGGCTTCCCATGCAGAGTGTCAGTAGATAACTACTTGTGGAATCACCAAGTTATCCTAATATATGTAATAATATTTATGTGTATGGATAATGAAAATAACAAAAAGAAATTAACCTTCTCATTGGGGTTTTGAGAGGAAACTAGGCCACTAAAATACCTCATGAGTTTAACATGACTTCCTATACATAAGGTGATGAAATGGAAACCCTAATAACTTCCCAATTTGATTTGGAACACATGATGGAATGTATTTGTATCTTTTAATGAAAATATACCAACCCGTAATTATTTATTGTGGAGCATGATCTATATCATATATGATGCATAAAAATTCATGGTAGGGTGTTACACCAACTATAAAAAAATACCCACTTCAGGGAAGATTCATATAATAGATACCCTGATCAACCCCATCTATTAAGGATTCACCTCTAGGGCCAAAAATATTACATTTCACTCAATAAATAGTTCTTAAAAAATATTCTCCACCAAGGTATAATCATTTATAATTTAAAATATCATATCTATAAAGGTAGGAACCCATATAATATCTCAAATAGTACCCTCTCAGTGGGTATGATCCTATAATATATCTCAACCACCAGCCATTCATAGGGTATGGTTCTATAAAAATATCTGAGATTCAATCATGTAAACCATGGTGATTTTTTATTGCATATTCTAAAATAAGGTGAGTCTAAACATCCTATCTGAAATCACATCCAAGAGTATAAACCTTCTTAGTCAGAATGGTTTGACCAATACCACATCAATCAAGTTGTGTAATAGGAATGTTCCTTTATTATAATGGTTGGATGTGTATTCCATCATATATATCACACCTTGCTGAGAAATGATCTCACTAAAAGTTGCCTGACCAGTGGAAACTCACTAATGGTTAGGCCAATGCCATCACCTTTTTACTCATAGTGCGCCATGGTAGTCTATCCCCTATTCACATAACCTATTCATTATAAACATTCAATTAAAATTATGTCACACAATGTTTCCTATAATCACACAACTCATCACTATGGAGATAGTCATTTGATACATATCCTTGTATGTCTAATAAATTTTGAAAACTATCTACTATCATTTTTTAATATTCCGAAAATTTTCTTATGGTCACAACAACAATATATTTATCCTCTCAACATTTTCAACCCACCAATAATGGTTTCCAATGGGTTCCTAAGATATATATTGGCCTATACTCATTGAAACAAACATTTACTCTTAAATATATCATGAATCATAGTTTGTAATCTCTTTATAGCCTTAGTGGATAAATGTAGATGTCTTCCTCTACTAATTTAACATCACTAACTAGTCCTCGTACTTAGTGACCATCCCATGAAAAAATAGTCAAAACCCATTGAAATCCATCTTCCAAGTCCCTAACAATTCTCAATACCCACAACTAGGTTTTATGTCATATATTTTAATAGAGACATCTCAATAACATTTTTTTGAGGAAGATCACTTATTAATATAAAACCATGTATAGAAATGATATTATAATATATTTTACATTTTAATACTCTCATCCGACATCACAAGGGAGTATCTCATAAACATGAATTTTATATCTATTTTACACGACATCATAAAGTGTAATAATATCATTGTTACCTTAAAATCATGGGGAACTAACCAATTATAAATGTGGCTTAATGAGGCCTTGTGAAATAACTCGGTCCAATATTAATCTAAAGTAATATCATTATCCATTTATGATATAATCAACAAGTGACCCCAAAAATCCATTACTAAAAATTAAATGTATTCCTCTCCTTGAAGGATCAACATAATCCTATTTTTTCCATGAAGATGCTCATGGACCATTTACCATTATCTTGAAAACAAAATATATGTAATCTTCCCTGATTACACATATGCATACGTGCTTTATAATATGGGCCACACAAATCATTCATGGAGTCACCCAAACTCCATTCTCTACACCAACACGGTGAAGCATTCCATGCCTCATCCAATCTAACAACGTGATCTAGAATATCTAGATCTCTGAAAAACCTTTCCTCAAACAAAAAATAAAAATCCATAATTGAATTGTATATAATGTACCCCGAACAACATCATGACCAAATGCCTCCAATAAATCCCCATGAAATAGTGTACGATCATCTAACTGATATTTTATCTTACATAGATACTGAAAATACCCATCATTATTTCTATATTCCACCATACGTAGACAAAATTATTATGAAAATTCATGAAACACTACATGGCAACCTGAAGAACACCCATCTCTAATGTTGGTAAAATGGGTGACTAAGGGGGGTGAATACAAATGAATTGTCCCACCACCAATGTATTCTTAACATAAAATTGAATTATGGTGAAACATGAAATTATGGGTCCTCCAAACACATAAATAGAGGAAATGAACCCCTTTTTCATGTCGTCCAAAAATTCTAGGGCACAAATATCCCTGGAGGAGTTTCATTTCAGAATAAAAAACTAGGATGTGATGTAGTAGACCACCAACATGCATATTTTATTACACAAATCATGGATCTATAGTGTGGGTATCATTGTATTGAATAAAGATGGGAATTTCAATAGATTATCCTCAACGGTGAAGACCACATGATATGGATTTGTCTATCCCCTAAGAGAATCACTATAGAAAAACCACATCCACTACAAAACAACCCAATTCATTTGTTCAAAAAAACTCCAAATACAAACTCCATGCTAGAAAAAACCCTTATAAAGCACAGGAAATCTCCTATTATTGAAATTGTTTCAAATGGGGATGCCTAACCTACTTCAGTGCTCACTCAAATACAAACAAAACATAAATTTAATCATTAACCATCCAAAACAAATCTTATATGTGTTAAAACACTCATAAATATCTATCCAAGATTCAATTCAAAAAACACCCCATTCAATGTAATAAAAAATAAAAATTTTCACTGAAATTATGAGATTGTAATGATGAACATTATTACCAAACACCACATTAGTTTCCCAAGATAGATGACTATGAGTTAACCTAACAATAAAATTAATAGATTTTATATCATTTATATGAATATTTAGTAAGTCTCATTACAATTGGCTATAAATAATAGTGGAGGTTTAAATATTGGAAGACTATATACATATACAACTAATTTCTTGAAATATAATTTACATCTCTCCCAATTTATAACACATACCATACCCTCATTATACATACACTATATAAAACAATTTTTTTATTACATGGGGAATATATAATGACTCAAGGGTGAGCCCATTTGGTTAGGAAGTGTAAACATTGGAGATATTGATCGACAATCATATGAATAGAATATAGGCATATGGGTTTCAAATCATCAACTTAACTTACTAATTCCATACCCAATATATCTTAGATCATAAACATGTCTCATAGTATAAATCATTATCAATTCATAATTATTGATTCATATGAGTGATGAATCAACATTAATCCATCATGATCCATGATAACATGTCAAAAGAATTGGAACATTCCATTATAAATTATTATCTCAAAACAAATCTTAGTAAAACATAATAATATATTGGGTATTATACATTCACCATTGAATTAACTAAATAGGATAATTCTTAATTTATATTATGAGTAAATTATATGAAGTTTATTCCACCATCTCTTAAAAACATATATTTATTTCACCATATATGTAATATTTAATATCTACCTCAATTTGAAAACATCTGTAGGATATCTTGTAAAAAATTGAACAGAATATCAAATATGAATAAAAATGAATTTCAAAATAAACAGGAAAATGTTGAAAAAATTCTTGGAAAAAAATTAGAGAACATTGATATGAATGAGAACTATTCCTAATAAATTTGAAAATCAATGTTCTCTTCTATGAAAAAATTTTCATATTAGTTTAAAATAATATAGAGATGATAATTAAAGGGAGATTTAAAGTCCCCATAACTAACCATATGGGGATATATTAGGTTGGAATTAATAAATATGGATCATATATAATGTCTCTAAATGGAAAATAAAGATTAATGATTCGAAATTAAAATTATATTACAAAATTTATATGTAAATTATTATGTTAGTTATGAATAATAACAAAATTTAATGAAATATCATAAAATAAAATTATAAATAGGGATACCCAAGCATTTTAAATGTAATATTATGGAATTAGTAAACATAAATAACTAATAACTACAACACAATGATCGTAAAGGTCTTATGCTTCTAGAAGACTTGGTTCGTAATAAATAAAACACTGAATCCTTATATTATTTACAATTGTGAGTTCCTAAAATAAACTTTTTTATGCTAAACATTCATGGGATAACCAAGGGAATACATAATTGAAGTAGTAAGGAAATATCCTAGAAAAGTAATAAACCTAATAATAAAGAATATCATATGAGTAAAAGTTGTCACATAATATCATAAAAGAGAAGGCTCACAAGTAATCACATAGACAAATAAAATAAAAAACATAGAAACCTCCTATCATGGAATCATAGTAAATGTTCCATAAACCCAAAAAACAATAAATCAGCATGAGGCAATGATAAATTATCAAATAATATTACCTAGTGTATAATGTACCATTATGGATATATTTAGTCTTTATACATATAAATGATGTCTCGTGAGACAATCAAATTGCCCAATGCATTAGAGTGTTATTTGGGTGAACCTATCATAGTATGTTCATAAAATATGTGTGTCATATAAAGGAGATACATTACATAGAATAAGATATGATTTTCTAATAGAATTAAAAAGGGTTGGACAATCTTGATTCTTAGTATAATCAAATAAAATTTCATAATTATGGTATTTGAGGAATAATCAAAAGGCATGAATTACTTTATCTAGTAATGGATAATGAACTAGGTATACATATGGGAGGCATATATAATTAGTTTAGAAACAATCTGTATGATCAAATGTTGTTGTTATTCATAAAAATACCATAATAATGAATGGAATCATTATTTTGGAAATTGATTATTTTCGCATGAGTAACATCAAATGATGTCATCAAAGATTGAAAATGATTTTGAAATTTCAATTTGAACACATATTAATGAAAATATCCTTTCCATTATCAAAGAATATATTAAAAATCTGAAATATTCTCTAATATTATAGAACACATTTTTTAATAATATTTGAATTTTAACAATTAATCTTTACAAAATTGAGTTTTCTTGATGGTAGAAGAGTTTTTTTCATATGAAATACGTTAAAATGGTGACTAAATATGATTTTCCTAAAATTAAAGAAGTAAATTGTTCATATAGTCAAAGGAATATTCCTGTTAAATTTTCTAACACAAATAAATTTATTTGTAAAAATTAATTTAAAAAATATTCATAAAATATTCATGAAAACATTATTAGAAAACGAGGATTTTGTTAATGAAGGATTTCTTAAAAAACATTCAAAAAATGAGTTTATTAAAATAACTTTTATTAGTTATTTAATTAAAATATATGGGAAAATGTAAATATTTTACGAAATCGTCATAAATATCCAGAGATTTAGAAAATAACTGGGTTTTATTCAAAAAATGATCAAATTATTTAAAATAATCAAAAAACAATAATAATAAATCTTGATTAAATTGATAGTGAAACATTCACCCTTAAATATTTTGTAACATTTGGTAAAAACACCAAATGCTTTTTGTAATAGATAGAATTACCTTTATAAAGATTAAAATCATTCTTCAAAAAAATTATACTTTTTACATGAGTAATATTGTACCCCTAGTTGGAGGTATATGGCGTTTTTATGCATTTTTATTTGTTTTAAGGACATTGGATGAGTGAGGGAAGAGGTTGGGAGAGTCTGGAATAGTTTTTAATGAGTTTGGAGGCTTTGTATAGGAAGCACGGTTTGAGCAGGGTTAGTGGAAACTGTGTGGATTCTATAGGAACCCGTCTAGGGGAGACTGTAGGCCTCGCATGCCCTGTGCATGGTTTGATAAACCGTGTGAGGAAACCATGATGACCCCTCCTCTCGAAATAGTAGCATGTGCACGGTTAGTTCACAGTTTTTCAAACCATGCGATTTAACCTTGTGGCCACTTAAAATTAGGGTTTCTAAATCCGAGATCCCTCGGGATTGCCTCATTCCTCTTCAAACTTCCTCTCACATGAGCCTTACTTGGGGTTTCAGTTTCTCAGGGGTTTAGTGTGATCTCCCACATGTTTTGGAAGAAAATCAAAGAGGTTTCAAGGTGTTTTGAAGGTGGTTTCTTCTAGGTAAGTCTATCTTCTTTGTTTCTTTGTGTTTTCATCTAGATTTACATCTCCCTATCTCTATGTTTTCTAGATCTACACCCATTTTTTGTAGATCTAGGGTTGTGGTTTCCTTAGATGTTTATTTTAAGGCTTGTGATTGCTATGGAATGGGATCTAGAGAGGTTTCAGTGGTGTGTTTGCCAGATGTGAGGTGTGTTTTGTTGTGGGTCGATTTCACGGGATCCCCAAAGGAAGGTGGCTTCTCTACGTCTCCACATGGTTAGAGCTAATAGTTTTGGTTACTATTAATTTTTTTCTCTTAATTATTTGTGTTTTATGTGAAAAAATGATTGGATATATCTTTGGTGATGTTTTGGGGGATTTTTGGGAAAAGGGGGGTTTTATGGTGAAATGCTATTGTGGTGGATTTTAAAATGTAGATTTTAAAATGGGATGATATGGTCAATTTGAGAAAATGATTGATGGAAATGGTTTTCAATAATGATATTTTTTTGAAATGTTTTTGTGCATGGAAAATGGTTTTCAATAAATGGGTGATTTATTGAAGTGGATTGAGATGTAGTGGAATTGGTTGATTCCAAGTTGTGGTGACAATGGTGGTTTATATGCTTGGTTATGGAATGATTGGAATGTTGTGTGGATGTTGCGAGAAGTACAACTATAAAAATGGGATGTATAGTGTACATAATGGCCACCATCAAAGGATAAGTGGACAGGAAGTTCCACTGGGGGTGAATGGGTGAACAGGTTGGATAGAAGCTCCACTGTTTGGTTGGTTTTTTTTGTTTTTTGCATTGCTTTTCAAGTTGTAAATTTTTTTGCTAGTGGGTGAATGATGAAATGGCGTGTGGCATGTTTGGCTAACTTTCCCTTGGTTCCTTGGTTTGGGTGTGTTGGCTTGGTAAGGGCGTGTTTGGCTAATAGAAATGGTTGAACTTGTGATTTATTTTATATAAACTATTTTATATAAATGTGCTAATGGTTTTATCCTTCTCGCATGTATAGGGAAGTAATTTAGGGAAAACCTACTGTGTCCAAGTACTCACCTCTGATTTGGAACATTGATATCTTTTCAGATGTAGTGTACCATGACATGGGCAAAGGTAAGGCATCTCCCTCCTTTAGTGGTTCATTGTGATGTCTTGATGGTTCTTGGAGCTTGGAGTGGATGTGGAGCTGCGATGGTTTCATGGCTCATGGTGTTTGTTGTTTGTTTTTCTCTTGTACTCTGATGTGGTGTAGACATGTCTAGTTTTATTGTTTTTTTGATGTATTGTGGCACAACCTGGTTGCCTTTTGGAAATCATGTTTGGATGTTTTGTTGACATGCATCATACAATGGTTGTTTGTTGATTGTTTGGTTGGTTCTGTATTAAGGGAAAATCGTTCCCCAGATTGTTCTTGGAGCCCTCATCATTTATTTATAGCCTTTAGCACCATTGGAATGTCTCTTAAATACTAGTAACTATCACTGCCTCGTCAAGTCAATGAATTAAAGGTGAGGTGATACAAATGTTATCATCTTGTTCGGTCCATTGGAGTTGATTATTGGTTTTGGTGTTGACATTCGTTGTGGTATATTCCTGGTGTCCGGATGGCAGTAAGGTGTAAGATTGTCAGAACATGGAATGTACAGTATAAAAGGACGTAGAAAACCCTTTTATGCTAAACGCCGTGTTATTAGGTATTTGGGTACATAAGTGTTTTGGAGACACTTATAGGAATTGGATATCTCATTGTCATGGGTGTAGCCAAGGAGACGAGAACGGAACGGATGGTAGAAATGAATTCCCTTTAAGATTCATATTTTATTGGGGTATAATGATTTATTATGTGATATGAATGTGTGGATTTTGAAAAATCTGAATTGGGTTTCAAAACGGAAAGATTTGAAACATGGAAACTGGTGGTATTTGGAAAATGGTTTGGTTTTCAAAAATGGTGAAACATGGAAAATATGAAAAAGGTAGAAGTCCTCATTGTGATAGTGTTGTTTAATGGAAATTGAAATGGGAATTCTTGATGTCTACAAAAGTGATACCCATGGTTGTTGTTTTTTGTTTATAGAAATGGCACCGGGTAGGTATCGTAGAGACCAACCAGAAGTGGCCGATGAGAACATGGTTGCACCTAATCCTTTGGTGAACCAACAGTTAGTGAAGAGTATTGTGCAAGCTTTCAAAGATGTGGAAAGTGGAAACAAAGTGGATGGGAAATGGCATGTGGATCATGAATCTCAGTTTCAAAATCCAAAATCCACCCAACTTCAGTGTTGATTCAGAGCTAGATAGGGCAAAATCACGGTTGAATAGAATGAAAAAGATCTTTCAGTTCTTGGGAACACCAGTAGAGTTGAAATTTAATTTGGTTGCGTATATATTGGAAGATACTTCCCTTCAGTGATGGGAGTTGGTGGTTCAAGCTAGAATGGACCAGGGTATGACATATGAAGGCTTTGAGAAATTTATTAATAAACAGTTCTACCCACATATGTTCATAATTCATTGCACATTGTATTTCTTCAGTTTGAAGCAAAAGAATATGTTTGTGATAGAGTATGTAGCTAAGTGTATGAACATAGTGAGATTTTCTCATGAGGTGGCGGGTAGTACATCGTTGAAGGATTGTATCTTTGAAGCTGGTTTGAGGTAGGACATTTGTTCCAAGATAGCGGTGCGGTGTAGAGATGATTATACATAGATGGTGAATAGAGCCTTGGTGGTTGAGCGGTACTTTTTGGGAACTTCGGGCGGAGGAAGCATGGTGGTTCCCATGGGGAATAGTGGGAAATCTAATCATGGGTTCAAACTAAGGAAAGACACTTATTCCCAGGGTATGAATATGGCATATAATCTGAAAGTAGGATTAGTAAATCTTCATCCATATCCCCAGAGCAATCCAGGATGTTTTCAGTGTGGCTCTATGAGCCACATCAAGAGAAATTGTACGACACAACCTCAAGCATGTCATAATTGTAAGAAGATGGGGAATCTATAGTGCTATTCTCAGAATGCTCCAAGGCCAGGTGCACGTGACACTCCTCAGGGATCATAGACTTAGTATGCTTCGACGGGACGGGGAAAGCAACAAATCCCTCATCAGCAGATTAATGTGGGCCATGGTGATTCTCGGAATACAAGAACTCCTCAGCAAAGCAATTAAGAGAAAAGTGTGGCAACAAAGGAGTTGTTCAGAGCCCAGCATGATATGGTGGATGACATGTTGGGACCATCCATGGTGTGAGGTAATATTCTTTTAAATTCTACCTTGATACAAGGGTTGTTTGTTATGGGTGAATCACACTCTTTTACTGCTTCACATGTGGTTGATTTTCTCGGTTTAAGGGTAGAAATGATGCCTTCGCTTTTGAAACTTCAAACTTCTCTAGGTCGAAGAAAGTGTCAAACATTCTTCTGTAGAGCATGTAGTATTGTTGTGGGTGAGGTTGAGATAACTTGGAATTTCTCAGTGCTTATGATGGATGGGTATGATGTAATCCTGGGATTGGATTGGCTGGTGGAGTTTAAGTCCCACATCGACTGTAATGCGTGGACATTGGCTTTTATGACACACAATGGTGTTAGACATCTCTTTAAAGGAGAGAGGCATGAAAGGTGGTGTACAACGGGTTTTTTGGCACTAGCAGGGGGCATGTTATCATATAAACTGGCGGTGGTGTCATTGGAATCGGTAGATGGTGTTGAGTAGAGTGTTCTTCCAGCAATGTTGGATCAGTTTATGGATGTATTCTCTGATGAATTCTATGGGTTACATTCCGTAAGAGAAGTGGAGTTTACGATTGATATCTTTTCAGGGACTTATCCTATCTCACTTCCATCTTACCCGATGGAACCTACTGAATTGTGGAAATTGAAAGACTAGTTGGAAGAGTTAGAAAAAAAGGTTTATCCTACATAGCACGTCTCTGTGGGCAGTGCTAGTGTTGTTTGTGAAAACGGCATATGGAACTTTGAGGCTCTTTGTTGATTATATTAGACTTAACCAAGTTACAATATAGAAAATATATACACTGCCACGAATTGATGATTTGTTCGACATGTCGAGGGGAGCCTAGTGGTTCTCCAAGATTGAACTGAGGTGAAGATATCATCAATTACATGTGAGGAAGCACTGTATTCCTAAAACATCTTTCAAAAGTAGATATGGCCATTATGAATCTGTGTTTATGCCCTTTGGTCTAACGAATGCTCTAGCTGTGTTCATTGCATTGATGAATAAGATATTTTATATATATCTGGATCCATTTGTGGTGGTGTTTGTAGATGATTTTATGGTGTATTCAAAGACATTGGTATAGCATGAGCAGCACTTGGCGACAATGCTGGGGATCACGAGGGATCAGCAGTTGTATGGAAAACTGTCAAAGAGTGACTTTTGGGTACATGAAGTTTGTTTTCTTGGCCTTTTGATTTATGAAAGAGTTGTTTCAGTGGATCCAGAAATGATAGAGGATGTTATCTCATGGTCACCACCAAAGAATGTGTTTGAGGTATGGATTTTCCACAGTCTATCTGGGTATTATTGGAATTTTGTTCGTGATTTTTCACATTTGGCATCACCGATGATAGCTTTGACCAGAAAAAATGCTCCAATCCAGTGGAATAGATAGTGTTAGTAGTATTTTGATGAGATAAAGGGTTTCCTTACATCATCACCAATATTGGGTTTTCTAGAACCAGGAAAAGGTTACGTGGTGTATTGTGATGCATCGGGATCTGGGTTTGGGTGTGTTCACATGAAAGGGAATCATGTGGCTGCATTTGGCTTACAGTAGTTGATGGTGCTTGAGAATAACTACCCAAATCATGACTTGGAATTGGCAGTAGTGGTCCATTCTTTTAATATATGTCTTAATCTTCTCTTTGGTTATAAATTCATGGTATATACAGATCATAAGAGCTTGATGCACATTTTCTCACAAAGGGATTTGAATTTTTGGTAAAGGAGATGGATGGAATAAAATTAGATGTTAGATATTGACTTTATGAACACATAGGGTAAGGGAAATTCAATGGAAGATGCATTAAGTAGAAAATCACATGCTCACGTGGTAAAAAAGGAATAAAACCAGTGGCAGTTGATGTCGGTTATAGTTGACATGCGGTTGGAATGCGAGGACCAGGGTGATTGAGTAGTCTTTTTTCTGATTTTGTTGATTCCTGGCATGATTGGCCTAGTTAAAGAGGCACATTCATCTGATTCTGAGTGTGTGACCATGAGGATGAAACTCAACGGTGGCGAGAACATTGATGGTTGGCAACTGAATTGAGATTCAGTTTTGTGTTTTTGGAATCAGATGGTTGTTCCAATTTCTTTTCAAGAGGATCTTCTCAGGGCATATCATCATTTTAGGTGGTATTTTCATCATAGAATTCAAAAAATGTATAACGCATTGAAAGAACAGTTTTGGGGGGATGGTATGGAATGAAGCGTGGCTTAGTTTGTTTCGAGATGCTTGACTTGTCAGCAGGTCAAGGCAGAGAATCATAGGCCAGAAAAAATGCTGTAGTCTTTACCAATCCCTATTTGTAAGTGGGAGAAAATAGTGATGTATTTTTTCACAGGTCTCCCAAGAACAGTCAGAAAGCACGATGCCATTTGGGTGATAGTGGTTCCAATAATAATGTATGACCATTTAATCCTGAGTCATGAATCTCATACGAGGGGGGATCTATCCAAAATCTATATCCGGGAGGTGGTAAAGAAGCATGGAATTCCAGTTTCGATTGTATTAGATAGAGATCCGAGGTTTACATCTCGTTTCTGGAAATCCTTTCAGCAAGACCATGGGACATAGTTTACTATGAGCACAGAGTATCACCCTCATTCAGATGATCAATTCTAGAGGACAATACAAACATTTGAGGATATCTTAAGGGATTGTGTAATGGATTTTTGTTGGCTAATGGGATGATCACTTTTCGTTTCTTGAGTTCTCGTACAATAACAGTTATCAAGAATCCATACATATTTCTACATTTGAAGTGTTTTATGGGAAATTGTGTCATTATACACTATGCTGGGTGGAAATGGGTGAGTCCTCGATGGTTGTAACGAACCTTGTCTTGGAGACTATGAAGAAGATCATGTTGATCAAGAAGATAATGGAGATGGCTCGAGGTCATCAGAAGTCATATCTGGATCTTCATCTATGGCTATTGTAATTCGAGGTAAATGATCATGCATTATAGAGGATCTCTCCTAAGTTGGGACATCATCGATTTGGGAAGCAGGGAAAGTTATCTCCAGGGTATATTGAACCATTTGAGATTATTCAGCTGGTTGGTGAGGTTGCTTATTGTTTGTCTTTTCCACCTAGGTTCAGTGTGGTGTACAATGTGTTTCATGTGTCGTAGTTGAAAAATAATCATCCAGATCGTGACAACGTGATTTGATGAGATTTTGTTAAGCTAAAACTGGATGCTTCATTGGTACATGTGGTAGGGCAGGTTTTGGATATGAAATAGAATGTATTCTGTGGAAATAGAATCAGTTTTGTTCTTTTTTTTGGTACCATGGTGAGATTTAAGAGGAGACTTTGGAGCGGGAGAAAGATATGGTCAAGCAATGGCCTGATCACATTCGGCAAATGTTGGGTTCATTACATTTCGAGGACGGAAAGGCCAATGGTGGGGAGACTCTTGTACCCCGATTTGAGATATGTGGCTTTTTATGCATTTGTATGTCTTTAAATTAAATGGGATGATTTGGTAAGATGTTGGGAGAGTTTTTAATGGTTTTTATTGAGTTTGGAGGCTTTTCATAGAGAGCACAGTTTGTGCACGGTTAGTGGAAACTCTGTGGATTCTCCAGAAAACTGTGCAGGGGGAGACAGTATGCTCTACATGGCCTGCACATGGTTTTTAAAACTATGCATGGCAACCATGCAGACCCCCCATCTCGATATAGTAGCGTGTGCACGGTTAGAGCACAGTTTGTCAAACCGTGCGAGTTAACCGTGTGGCCAATTAAAAGTTGGTTTTTTAATCCGGGCTCCCTCAGGCTTTCCTCATTCCTCTCCAAACATCCAAACACTCGAGCCTCACTCATAATTTTGGGTTCTCAAGGATTGAGGGTGATATCCCATACATTTTGGAAGAAAATTGAAGAGGATTCAAGGTGTTTTAAAGGTGGTTTCTCCTGGGTAAGTATGTCCTCTTGGTTAAGTAGTGTTTTCCCCTAGATCTACATATCCATATCTCTAGGATTTCAAGATCTACACCCGTTGTATATAGATATTGGGTTTTGGTTTCCTTGGATGTTGATATTAAGGCTTGTGAATTCTAGAAAAATGCATATGGACAGGTGTTGGTTGTGCGTTCATCGTATTTGAGGTGTGGTTGCTTGTGGGTTGATTTCATGGGAACCCTAAAGGTAGGTGGGTTCTCTCTCGAAACCACATGGTTAGAGCTAATGGTTTTGGTTACAATTAATTTTTTGTTGTTTGAAATAATTGTGGCTTGATGTGCGAACTTGATTGGGTATCCCTTGGGTGATGTTTTGTTAGATTTTAGGGAAAAGGGGATTTTATGCTGATATGCTATTGTTGTGGAAATTAAAATGGAAATTTTAAAATGGGATGCGATGTTTGATTTTTGAAAATGATTTATGGAAATGGTTTTCAATACAGAGGTTGTTTTATTGAAATGTTGTTGGGCATGGAAAATGGTTTTCAATAAATGGGTTAATTATTGAAGTGGATTGATATGCAATGGAATTGGTTGATTGTATGTTATTGTGACCTTGGTGGGTTATATGCTCAGTAATGGCTTGATTTAAATGTCCCGTGGATGTGGAGGGAAGTAAAACTATAAATGGGGATAGATAGTGGAAAAAAGGGCCACCATCAATAGATGTGTGGATGGGAAGTGCCACTAGTTGTGAATGGGTGAACAGGATGGATAGAAGCTCCACTGTTTGGCTGGTTTTGGTTGTTTTTTGTGCATTGATTTTCAAGTTGGAAATTATTGTGCTAGTGGGTGAATGATGATATGGCTTTTGGCATGTTTGGTTGGCATTACCATGGTTGCTTGGTTTGGGTGTAATGGCTTGGTAATGGCATATTTGGCTTATGGAAATGGATTCACTTTTGATTAATTTATATAAAATATTTTATATAAATGTGATAATGGTTTTATCCTACTGTCATGTGTGGGGATGTAATTTGGGGGAGACCTACGGAGTTTTAGTACTCACCCCCTGCATTGGAATTTTGGTGTCTTTAAAGATGTAGTGTAACGTGACGTGGGAAAAGGTAATGCATCTACCTCCTTCAGTGGTGCATTGTGATGTCTTGGTGGAGTATAGAGCGTAGAGCTGTGTGTGAAGTTGTGGTGGTTCCATGGCTCGTGGTTTCTGTTGTTTGATTTCCTCTTGTACTCTGATGTGGTGTATACATGTCTAGTTGTGTTTTTTTTGGGTTGTATTGTGGCACAACATAGTTGTATTTTGGAATGTATGTTTGTGTGTTTTGTTGACATTCATCATACAGTGGTGGTTAGTGGATTGGTTGGTTGGTTCTGTCTTAAGGGAAAATCATTCCCCAAATTGTTCTCGGAGCCCTCGCCATTTATTTCCAGCCTTTCGTGTCTTTCGAACATCAATTGAGGCCATTTTACCCTCACAGCCTCCTCAAGCCAATGAGGTAGGGGGTGGGTGTTGAAATTAACATGAAATGATGTCATCTTAGATTGAAATTGATTTTGAAGGATCACATTGAACATCTCTTAAGGGAAAAAACATTCCATTTTCAAATCACATAATAAAAATCAGAAAAAAAATTCAATTTTATAGAATTATACTTTATTTTTAATAATAAATCATTCAAAATTGAGTAATTATGAAAGTAGAACAGTTCCAGTCATGCCGAATATGTTATAAAACTGTTTGTCCATCATATTTTTATTAGAAAATTAAAAATTGAATTTTTCATAAAAAGATATGAATATTCCGTTAAATTTTTTTATTTAAATAATTTTATTTGTAAAAAATAATATATAATTTAATATTAAATTTTTTTTGAAAACAGTTTCAAAAACATCGATTTTGAGGATGAAGGATTTTTTTTCGAATATACAAAGTCATATTTTTGAAAATAAATTAAATCAATATTTTCATGTAAAAGTGGGGTAAATAAATCTATTTTATGAAATCATCATAAATATCTAGTGGAAAATAAAATTAATTATTTTATTCAAAAAATGATCAAATAATTTACATTAATCAATATTCATGATTATTAAATACTGATTAAAATGATATTGAAACATAAACCATTATATCTTTAGTATCTTTTGATTCAAAACAACCCATAAATTAATTAGATGATTATCAACTTAAAATCACATATCATAGATGGATTAATGATATAATATCCAAGGGGATGTATAACCACCATTCAAAAGAAATTAGTTTCATAGAAGAACATGTTTCTTAAAAATGAAGATAGGGATAAAACCCATGAAATGTTTTGGTCAATGATTTGAGACATAATAAAGGGGTTGTTTATTTGTGATAAATATATATCTACATGTTTAATAGTGTAAATAAAAAAATATAAATCCAAAAGTAAATCCATATATAATTTTTACTGACTACTAATTAATTTTTTTTGAAAACAGAGAAAATATTACAAGAGAACCACACTAAAATAAAAACTGGAAAATTATAGAGGTTTAAAATAATACAGGACATGGGAGTATTCACAAATAATATTCATACACTACATACGAATAGAACCCATGTTATTTAAAATAATAATAACCTCTCTACCCTATATACAAGAGCTAAACCAACAGTCTCAAAGTTCCATTCTCTCCATATATTCCGAAAATAAATGCCCTAATTGAAAAACATTCTACACTTCCTAAAATAATAAACAACCTCCAACGGATATTATCCTTCCCCTTAAAGAAGATTTCCTAGAGTTTCACAAACAAAATTAGTTTCAATCATCGTTATGTTGAATCATTCACAAAAGGAGATACTTGCATACAATGTTCTTATCTCTTCCCTCATTGAGTTACCTAAACCATACACAAAACTAAATCAAAAAATAACTGATACTATGAAATATTTTATCTGTCTGCCACCAATCATCACCCACTCAATGAAATTCCATTAAACAAAATGATTTAGACTGCTTATTGGAGGGGTATCGTACCCATCAACCATGACTACAAAGAGGATCCATGATTAAAGATGAACTTAGAGGAAACCCGCAAAGGGTAGAATACTTCCTTCCTATATGAATCAATGCCCCCAACTCTACAATAGTTTTATTCAAGAACACCTATAGAGAAATGATGGAGTTACTCATACCATTTCTCAATGTATTTATATCTTCCCAATGATTCCAATAGACAACCATAATTATAAGACCACAGACCATCTATAAATCATGTGATCCTGAACCCTGGAACTAGTCATTGAGCATATTAAGCATGGAATAACTATCACCATTTTTATCAATTTTGAGACCCAATTAATCCCAAATCCCAATATCCAAAAGATATTGAATAAATATATGATCCTCAAAATCCAAATGTAGTCTATCACAACAAACAAATTGCTAAACAATTCTACCATCATTTTAATTGATGTTCTTATCCATTAGAATCTCCTGATTCATGATATTCGAAACAAGGATGTTCATTTTTGTAGGAATTTAATTTCACCAAACCTTACCATCCTACTAATATATCTTAACACATTCATTAATAATTTCTATACATAAACCAATGTTAAACATTCCTAAAGAACCTGTGAAACAACAATGGTCTTGTATGTCAACCAAGAAGATACAATCAAAAATAATATTCTAAACAATTATAATGGTGGAATTAATCAATAATGGGGGATCACTAGCCCCATTAAAAGATATGATTGGGGGAGAACACCCATGGAAATAAATGATCTCTCCATATATATTATCCTTCAAAATATTGATGTCCCCCATGCCAAATAGTGAATTTGAATGAACTTTAAGGACCTCTAGATGCTTCACCATACACTTGGAAAGGTAATAAAAAGTTATGATTATGTGAGACCATTCAACTCAGTGGTTACCATATCTAATCCGCATTGATCTCCCCCGAAATGATGATCCTTTAAAAATTTCTCACATTAGACGAGCCAGCAAGGATTCTATTGTTTGAAAAATACTACGAATGCAAAAACCCCCTGCCCAAATTGTTTATCCATTTGTTTCCAAGAAGATCAGTGGTACCAACCATTCTAATTGGGATTCCAATTTAAGGTCATCATAAATTTTTCCATCATATTGATAGTTCTCTTTGGATGATTAATGATATATAAAATTTGCATTGCTATTGGGGGAAGAACATTATTTATCAATGTAACCATCCATTCAATTGAAATGAATTTATTCTCCCAATTAAAAATTCACATCATGATCTAGTTGATATGTTTATAAAAGATAGACATTTTTACACTTCCATTTAAGAAAGGGGAACTACAAAAAATAATTGGATGTTTTTTCATTAAAAAAATCTTCCCTATATTCAACTACTACTACTTGAAGAACACATGTTAGAAATTAAGACTTTACTTTTCCATGTATTGATGATTTGGCTGTTAATATTGCAATAGGTCGATATGGTTCTCCAAAAGTTAATAATAGATATTCTCTTTCAACTGATAAACACCAAAACATCATCAGCGAATATAAGTGGAGGAAAATAATTGCCACCACGTCTTGTGGCCTAAGGTAGAAAATTCCCTTCTTCCAAATTTTTGTGTATCTTCATGGAAAGAGCATCCTGATAAAAATTAAATAGGAAATTGGATAAAATATTCCCATGGAGAACTCCCCACACATTCTTGAAGATGTCAAAACACTTTCCCCTGAGGGATATATGGATCCAAAGAGAAGAATAATATAAAAAATATTTATCACAAAACCACTCCATGAAACCATGTATTCCCATAACAAGAATGATAAATTCCCATTCGAACATATCCTAATCTTTGTCCATATCCAACTTAATGATGAAATTATAACTAAAGACTCTATTATTGATATCTTCCACCATCTCCTCTGCAATCCTAATTTTCCCTGAATACCGCTTACCATGATAAAACCATATTTCTCATCTAAGACAAGCCTTGGGATGATAACACTCAACTACCTGAAGCTGAGATGAGAATGAATTTTATAAGAAAACTTTCATGGGAAAAGGATTCTGAAATGAGTGATCATAGTAGGATCATTAAACTTTGGAAGTTAGACCATTATTGAAAATAGAAACCCCTCTCTTGATAGGACCAACTTTGGAAAATTCTCAAATATCTCCACAACCTAGACCTTAAAAAATTCCTATACCACAATATAAAAAACCCTAGGGAACCCATCAAGTCCCGGAGAACTATCAAAACTCAAATTAAAAATGGGATCCTTGATTTCATCATCTTTATGGATTTCCACGAGGTAATCATTTTCAATGAAACCCACCCACACCCGATAATAACCCCTGAAATCTACATCTTCATTATCTCTAACCTCCATATCCCTCCTAAAAATATCTGGACTATCTAGAAGTGCATCAATGTGATCAAGAGATATCATACCTGCAACCTCTATATCTGAGGTATAGGAGAAAAATTCAATCACAGTTGGTATTGTCATATTACATTTATTTTCCATTCAAAAATATTGGATGTAAGTGGAGTTACGATCTACTTATATGAGCCAAATTTCTATTGGAATATGATTGTAAAATCTCTCCACCTTCTGAAATTTCTTATGAAGATTATTACATATGTAAATAAGGATAAAGAATATTTCGTCATCTGAGTGGGTCTGATTACCCTTCTCCAAATTTTCAATATCTTACTTGAGAGCGTCATGGAAAGAATCCTCAATGGGGTTTTCCTTTATCCAATCATGAATCTTCTTCTTGAGATGACTAAAAAGATTATAAAGGCCACCCCAAGCATTCCTAGATTCTAGAGACCCCCAAGAAATGTTAATTATTAGAATTAAGCTATCATTTTTAACCATTATATTACATTAGTTGATATAAGTAGAATTAACTATATTATGAAATATATATTCCCCAGGGTGAAGATCAGTTGGTAGCAGCCTAGTAAGGACTTAGTAAGGTATTGGGTTCCAGTCTCGCTGAGTATTTCTTTGTCAATAGTGTTGGTATTTTCTTGTATTTCTCCCCCTTCCCCAACCATTATAATAATATATTATTATATATAAATCTATATATATATATTTATAAATTCTTATAAAATAATCAATCAATTTTTAAGGTGTCTTTTTATCATGAAAATATGATTTCATCAAAATTGATTTTTAATTCCAATTATATATATTATTATTATTTTCTAGAAAATATTGAAACAATATATAATAAAAGGAAAAATGTTATTCAATATAATAATATAAATATTAACATTGGTTTTATCTCTGGGGTTTGTAGACTATAAATTTTTTTTGTCAATACTGATGAAATCCTTGTTATGTAAAATTATCATTTATTATGATAAATAAATTAAATTAAATGTCAAATTATTATATAAATTTTATTTTATGTTAAAATACGAATTATTTAGTTTTTTTAAATAAATTTCTGATAATTAAATCATATATATACTTGATTTTAGTAAAAGTTTATTTTTGTGTTAAAATACTTTTTTGTTGTTTTAAAAAGAATAATGTTTCACCATTTTAATTATTTAATTTAACCCAATACTTGAATTATTTAAATTATATATAAAAAATAAATATCAATATTTTTGAAGTTAAATTCATTTTATAAAGATTAATAGTTACATAGTTAATGTAAAATCATTTTTTATTTGATAAATGAATTTTTCAAAAAAATGCCTTATATCAGGCTTGTGGATTTATAATAAATTAAATATTTATACCAATATGATTTAATATAGATAAAAATGTGTAAATATTTTTTAAAATAATAATTAATATTTTTTAATATGGTAAATATACTTTTTTAACAATTTGAATAATAATTGTGGTAACAAATGATTACCATAGTAAAAGTAAAATAGATTAATTATGTGTAAAAATAATTTAAAATAAACTAGAAACTATGAGACCCTAATATTATGGATATTTATTTTCTATTTTAATTAATATTATGATTATATTTACTCATTATATTTTTACATTATAAATTATTTTGTAATCACTTTGATAAATATTATATTTTGATATGATAAATCAAAAAATATAAATTTAAGTAAAATTAAATGTCAACTATGTCATTCATTTTTATGAATTAATATATTTTTTTAATAAATAATATTTTATTGAAATATTATTATTATATATTTCTTATTATATACAAATGGTCAAATTAATTTTATGATGTGAGCTGATAATTTTATAAGGGTTCGAGAAATGATATTGTAAAAATCCTTCATTTATCAATAAATGACGATTCATATTTTAAAAGTAAAAATTAAAAAATTTATGAAATTATTGAGATAAAATGAAAATTATATTAGGAATCATAACATCAAAATTATCTAACAGTAAATATTTCATAATTTTCAGAGACAATCGGATTTTACTGTAAAAATTTAAAACTGCATAAATTATGGTGTGTATTATGACTACATAATGACCCTAAAGGGATATAATAGTTCATATAAATTTTAACCATGAAAAAAAGTATTTTTACAATTAGAAAATGTGTTTTTACGTATATTTGAATAATTTTATAAATCTTTTATGAATCCTCCAAAACCTTTAATATATATTAGTATTTTGAATCATTTCATTAATAGTACTAATCACACCCACATCATAAGGGGTTTTATTTTATTAATCTATTCCCTTTTCATAAAAAAATATTTAAATAAACTTCAATTTTTCAGATACAAGTGAAAAATATATTATAATGAATTTGGTTTTGGATATTTTTTAATATAGATTCTAGAACATATTTTTCAGAAATATTTTATTAAAAGTCTTGTCTTTTATTTGAAAAAGTAACCAAAGCTCTAAATTATAATCACCAAATATTATTTTAGAATATCTTTATTATTACCTTCACTCTCAATGTCCTCACAATGTTGGACTAAGATCTCAAGAACCTTCTCCCAAGAATTTGGAATAACATAAAAAAGGTAATGGATCTTTTTATTCTCTTATTTATTCATATTTTATCATTATATTATGCATTCTATATAATATTACATTATTTTAGAATCATTTTTCCATGTACATGTTACTATCCATTTTATTTCCAAATCATTAGAGTCCAATTTCCCTCCATTCAACCCATTTTATGAATCAATATGTGATGTTGATTTGATTATTATAATTTCACCATGATTTTCTTTCCCAAATAAAGTTTTAGTGAAAAACCATACCCAATTCCAATAATGTATGATCATCATTATAAACATGTACATATTTTAGTTTGGAATTATGTGTATGTATTCTAAAATCTAATATTTTTGAATTAAATGTGGCAAAAAATTAATCGAGGATTTATGATCAATGTGGCAGAATTAAAAATGAGAAGGAAATAAATGTGACAGGTTCACCCAAAATTAGATAGCACAACAATGAATAAGGTAATTTTTTAAAAAGATTATAGAGTTAACATAATTCTTCATCAGACCATTTCCATTATGATTTCCTAGTTGATAGACTTGACCTATGTTTATGGTGATGTGGTTTAAGTAGTTTCCAAATTTCCCATGTTTTTATTATCTAATTATTCTATATATTTTATTATTGTTCAAGTTAAGGATTCCCACTCATTTTATGACCCATTGACATTCATATTGATTAAAATTTCCTAATTTTTATTAATATTATATATTTATCCGGTTATTGGGCTTTAAATCATTCCCCTTTCTTATTTATATCCCCATGTTATCTCATGCAGTTTTATGTACGTGCATGCAAAATAAGTTTACAACAATGATTATGTATTTCATGTTTTAAGTTGTTAGGTAACGTATTAAATTACCAATTAAATTATTCATCTTAATATTAACATTTTTTAGTATAGTCATATGAAATAAATAATTTATTCATGAAATAAAGAGATGTTTTGTCAATGTGGGAATGAAAATAAAATTTTATATATTTTTGGGATAATGATTTTTAAAATATAAGGAAATTATTAATTAAAATAATAAGAATAACAATACTTCCAAAATTTAAAGGGAATTATAGAGTAAGCGGTTTCCAAGAAAATAAATCCATATCTGGATACTGTTTGTGTGTGGGGTTGTGGCCATGATGTACCTACTGGTAAAACATAAGAATACCCCATTAAGATAGACTCAATCAAGAACTATTGAATGACATCGTTCCCTTCTATGCACTTTAATTTACACTCTTGGGGGGATATGAATGAGTTAAAACATAATCTCATTTGAAAACAATATCAATTAAACCAAAATTATCATAAGAATATCTATTAGAAAATAGATATTTGTTAACATAGATTAAAGCCATGAAATCCTATGTCAATGAAATGAAGGATATTTATAATTTATCCCTTTAATGTATTTGGATTCTAATGTATACATTTAATGCTTTAAAATTTATATTGAGTACACAAAATATTTAGAAAATATGATATTTTTGTGAGAATTAATTAAATGGTGATATTATAGTTTTCAGGTAAGTATGTTTCTTTTGTTCATAGTCTATATTTTAATGTAATTACTTATGTATTGGAAAATAATATTCCGTTTTTTTATTAATATGATTATTTTTATTGAATTTAATTCCTTTTCACAAATATTAGAGAAATTGTATTTTGGTCATTTACATTTAATTGATCGTGTTATATTTTTCACTATTCTAGTTTTTTTGTGTTACTTCTCTCTTCAATGTCCATGATTTCACATCCCAATAATGTTAGCCTACTGGGAAACATATCCATTTTGTGATCATCAAATATTGATTCTTTATTTTCAAGAAGATGTATTAATTACCCTTTTTTATTTGGGTTTTCAATAAATATATTTCATTAAAAATTTAAAACAATTCAATGAACATAAATGTTAAAATTTAGGGGACACAATTTACTAAATGGGTGAAGAATGTGGACCTATGAGTTTTAAATAGTGAAAACTATGTTTGATAGTATATATGATACTCAACACCAAACCCAAATAGAAAATGATTATTTAAATATTAAAATTTTCACATTTACATTAAATAATCAGATTTAATTTTGATTTACTACGTTATGATATATATATATATATTCTAAATATATTGATAAATTCTAAGTAAATTATAAATCAATTTTGGTAATGTGTTTCTGTTCTTCAAAATATGTTTTTAATTTTTAATTAATAAATAATATAACTACTTTCAAGAACATTTTTATAATTTATTTAATTAAATGGGATCCAAATTTGATATCATCAAATCAAAATTAGCTTATTTTAAAAAATTTAGAATTTTCGAAAATATAGATTTTTTAGTAAATTGTGAAAAATACAGTTTTATGAAAAAATTATAATTTCATTGAATAATTTAATTAATAAAATTTTATAATTATTCATTAAATTTTATTAAGGAAACAAAATTATTATATATTTTTATTTATTTAAATTAATTTATTTTTTCATTGTATTCTAGACTTTATTAAAATTTTATTTTTAGTATTAAAAAACATTTTTCTTAAAACCATTTTAAAATGAGTAATGTATCTAAATTTTAATTTATTAAAATATCCCATAATTCAAAATTGTTTAAGTAAAATTATTAGATTTAATATTTATATTTACGAATTTAAATTCATATAAGGATGATTTGTTGTCATATTGTTGATGTAAAATAATATTTTCTTTCAAAAATGTATTTTTTAGAAAACTTAATTCTTTCAAACATGGGAGATTTATATTAAATTAAATTCTTCCACCTATTTGAATTGATTTTTAAAAAATGGGATACCAATGTGTAATAATCATTATTAATATTTGGAAATATGTTCAACATAATTATTTTACAATATAAATTGTAATTGTGGTAAATATTAATTACCATGTGAAAAGAAAAAAAGCTAATTAAGGGAAAAAATTCAACACAAATGAGAAAAAGGAAAACTATATATATATATATATATATATTTTATTGAAATGAAGATTATATTTATTTCATATTTTTTTTCTTTTTTTAAAGGCCATATTGTTTTTACATTATAATTGAATAAGTAATCATGTTGAGAAAAATATATTTTGATACGATAAAAAAGTAGTTATTTTTATGTAATATGAAATTTCAATTAAGGCATTCCTTTAGGTTAATTAATTTTTTTTAAAGAAAAAAAATTTTCATGAAATGTTATTATTAATAAAAATTTACAATAAATGATATACATTTAATATGTCAAATATAAATATTATAAGGTAGTGATAACCTTTATTGTCAAAAAAACAAGAATTTCTCAGTAAATTTTGATTCTTATTTTAAAAAACAATATTTAGAAAAATAATAAGAAAAAATTAATAATTCTTTTGGAATCAGAACATTGAAAATATCAAATAATAAATTTATCCAAATTAAATTAAATTGTCTATTTTTTTGGAAGAAATTGTGTATGATAGAAATATACAATGAGTATTAAGAACAAATACTTGAAAAAATTATATTATACATACTGTAGAGGGTATTAAAAGAACTATTTTTCGAATTTAATATAAAGTGAGTTTATATTTATTTAATTAATTTTATAAAACCTCTATGAATCTTTTAAAATCATTAACATTATTTAAGGTTTTAAAATTATTTTTTAAAAGTATGACTCACTTCCAAATCAACATAGGTATTATTTTATTATTCCCGGTCCTTGTACTTAAAAAATAATTCAAACCACTTCCATTTGGAATAAACCATAGGAAAACCAATGATAATTTCATTAGATTTTGATATTTTCTTATATATAATCCAAAAACATGGTTTGAGAAATAATAAAGAATTCCCCTCTATTTTATTATATAAAACCACCCAATTTCCAAATTATATTCAATATAAGTCATTAGATCACATCCTATATCTTACATAATATTTATATAGTCCTCACATGGTTACCTATTCTCTTAATGAGACCCCCCATGATTTTGGAATCACACTCTCAATGCAATGGATCCTCTCATTCTCTTATTTCTTTCACTTTCTTCATTATCTTATGCCTTCAAAATCCAATTAAAATATTAGTTATGTGTTTTTAATGTCCCTTTCAATGTCACTTTAATTAAAAAAAATTATATAACCATTTCCCTCTAATCAACAATTTTTATTAATCTTTATGTGACGTTATTATGATGCTGCAATTTCACCACATTTTTCGATGAAAAAAAATGTGTAGTGAATGGAAATAATTTTTTTTATCATGTGTGTTTATTGTAATTTACTTATAACATTGTAGTTGGGGACATAAATGTATTTGTTCAACACTCTAAAATCATTTAATTTTTTTAAAAAAACAATTTCTCTTTTTAATTTTATATATGGTAATCTCAATCATGGGAATGAAATAAAGGTGACTGGTGATCCAAGAATTATATAGTGATACAATGAATTAAGAAATTATTTAGTATCAAGAAATTTCATTGAAGGTATTAGTGGGTGAACCTAATGTATCATGGGAATTTTTCCATAATGATTTATTGTATTAAATCCATGAACAATGTTTACGATGTAGTGTTTTTCGTTATTGAAACATTTCATGTGTTTCATTTATCTTATCATGATATAAAAAGTTTTATTTTTCATGATTATGATTATCACACCTTTTATTACACATTGATATTCCTATTGTCTAATATGTATTATATTATTCATGTTATTCCATGTATATTCCCCTACTAGTAATTTTAGCGCACTCCATTCTTCGTTGTTTGTGTTGAATGGTCCTGTAGTCCATGAATCCATATCCAAGATGGATGCTCGAGATAATAGTTCTCATCACGTGAATGAAGAGGTTCATGGGAAATCTGTGCCAAAGTGGGTGTCGCTGAATGAGTCGTGTTCTCCTGCTATGATTATTGATTCACAACTGAAGACATCACATGATGTCTTCAGGGTCCTGAATTGCAGTGGTTCTATAAAGGATATGAATGGAAGAGTTGTAATGGACATTCCTACATCAGCACCACTGTTTTCTTCGCTTATTGACTACTAAAGTAGGATCCATCGAAAGGGGTCAGTTGCTCATGTTGTAGTTAATCATGATCTATTTTCTGAGAGGATTGCAGTTGGACAAAATTTTCTGATTGCACATCTTGTTCCTCCAAAGAGATTGAAGCCTTGGAGGTTTGATGATCTCATCAATTAAATCTCATTTTATGGGGTTCCTCTAATATGCGATGTGTTTCTCTTGGAAGTGGATTCTTTAATTGTATTTTTCCATTGATTTCTTGCAAAATACATGCGTGGAGCATCGGGTCTCTTACTCTGAAGCCTGGATGGCTTCACCTTCATGAATGGTCACTGGAATTCAATTCCTCGTGTTCAAGAAATTCCATTTCTCATGTTTGGGTTCATTTTCATGGACTCAGTTTGATCTTTTGGCATGCACAAATACTACATGACATAGGCTTGGCTATTGGGACTCCTATTTGTCTCGACATGGAATCTAAAGTGGTTAAATTTTGACATTTTTTTATAATTACGATAGATATTGATCTGAGATCCACCTTGATTGATAAGGTAACACTCTCTACTCCCACTGATAATATTCGTATTGACATTGAATATGAAATAAATCATCCATTCTCTACTGAATGTAAGGTGGTTGGACATTCTTTGGAGTTTTGTCGGAAGAAGATCTCATGTGGGATATATGGAATGAAGGGTCATCAATGTGATCAAGAGATATCATACCGTCAACCTCTATATCAGAGGTATAGGAGAAAATTTCAAGCACAGTTGGGATTATCATATTACTTTTATTTTCCATTAAAAAATATTGGATGTAAGTGGAGTTACGATCTACTTATATGAGCCAAATGTCTATTGACATATGATTGTAAACTCTCTCCACCTTTAGAAATTTCTTATGAAGATGATTACATTTGTAAATAAGGATAGAGAAGATTTCATTATCCGAGTGGGTCAGATTACACTTCACCAAATTTTCAATATCTTACTTGAGAGAACCATTGAACGAATCCTCAATGGGTTTTGCTTTTAGCCAATCATGAATATTCTTCTTGAGATGCCTAAAAAGAATATAAAGGCCACCCCAAGCATTCCTAGATTCTGGAGACTCCAAATAAATGTTAATTATTATCATGAAGCTATAAATTTTAACCATTATATTACATTAGTTGATATAAGTAGAATTAACTATCTTATGAAATATAAATTCCCCCAGCGTGAAGATCAATTCGTAGCAGCCCAGTAAGGGCTTATCAAGATATTGGGTTCCAGTCTCTATATGTATTTCTTTGTCAATAGTGTTGGTATTTTCTTGTATTTCTCCCCCTTCCCTAACCATTGTAATAATATATTATGATATATAAATATATATAAATATATTCATAAATTCTTATAAAATAATCAATCAATTTTTAAGGTGTCTTTTTTATAATGAAAATAAGATTTCTTCAAAATTGATTTTTAATTCCAATTATAAATATTATTATTATTTTATAGAAATATAGAAACATTATCTCATAAAAGGAAAAACATTATTCAGTATAATCATATAAATTTTAACATTGGTTTTAACTCTGGGGTTTTTAGAATATAAATTTAATTTGTCAATATTGAAGAAATTTTTGTTATGTAAAATTATCATTTATTTTGATAAATAAATTAAATTAAAAGTCAAATTATTATATAAATTTTATTTTATGTTACAATACAAACTATCTAGTTTTTTAAATAAATTTCTAACAACTAAATCATATATATACTTGATTTTAGTATAAGTTTATTTTTTGTGTTAAAATAAATTTTTGTTGTTTTAAAAAGAATAATGTTTCATGATTTTAATTAATTAAAATAACCCATTACATGAAATTATTTAAATGATATTTAAAAAATAAATATCAATATTTATGAAATTAAATTCATATTATAAATATTAATAGTTACATAGTTAATGTGAAATCATTTTTTATTTGATAAATGGATTTTTCAAAAAAATGTCATCTATCAGGCTTGTATATTTACATTAAATTAAATATTTATACCTATATGAAATAATTTTTATAAAAAGGTTTAAATATTTTTATAAATAATAATTAATATTTTTTAATATGGTAAATATACTTTTTTAACATTTTGAATAATAATTGTGGTAACTATTAATTACCATATTAAAAGTAAAATGAATTATTATGTGTAAAAATAATTTAAAAATAAACTAGAAACAATGAAACCCATATATTATGAATATATATTTTCCATTTTAATTAATATTATGATTATATTTATTCATTATTTTTTACATTATAAATTATTTTGTAATCACTTTGATAAAAATTATATTTTGATATGATAAATCAAAAAATATACTTTTAAGTAAAATTAAATGTCAACTATGTCAATTTTTTTATGAATTAAATTATTTTTTTAATAAATAATATTTTATTGAAATATTTTTATTATAGATTTCTTATTATATAAAAATGATCAAATTGATTTTATGATGCGAGCTGATAATTTTATAAGGGTTCGAGAAATGATATTTAAAAAACTGTCATTTATCAATAAATTACAATTCATATTTTAAATGTGAAAATAAAAAAATTTAGAAAATTATTGAGATAAAATGTAAATTATTTTAGGAATCATAACATCAAAATTATGTAACAGTAAATATTTCATAATTTTCAGAGACAATCAGATTTTACTGTAAAAATTTAATACTGCATAAATATATGGTGTGTATTATGACTACATAATGACCCTAAAGGGATATAATAGTTAATATAAATTTTAACCCTGAAAAAAAGTATTTTTACAATTAGAAAATGTGTTTTTACGTATATTTGATTAATTTTATAAATCTTTTATGAATCCTCCAAAACCATTAATATATATTATTATTTTAGAATCATTTCCTTAATAGTAAAAATCACATCCACATCATAAGGGGTTTTATTTTATTAATCTATGCCCTTGTCAAAAACAATATTTAATTAAACTTCAATTTTTCAGATAGAAGAGGAAAATCCATTGTAATGAATTTGGTTTTGGATATTTTTTAATATAGATTCTAGAACCTATTTTTCAGAAATGTTTTAATAAACGTCATTTCATTTATTTTAAAAAGTAACTGATTCTCTAAATTATAAGCACAAAATATTATTTTAGAATGTCTATATTATTACCTTCACTCTCAATGTCCCCACAATATGGGACTAAGATCCCAAGAACCATCTCACAAGAATTTCGAATAACATAAAAAAGGTAAGGGATCCTTTTCTTCTCTTATTTATTCGTGTTTTATCATTATATTATGCGTTCTATATAATATTACATTATTATAGAATCATTTTTTCATGTCCATGATACATTCCATTTAATGTCCAAATCATTAGAGTCCCATTTCCCTCCATTCAAACCATTTTATGAATCAATATGTGATGTTGATATGCTTACTAAAATTTCACCATGAGTTTCATTCCCAAACAATGTTTTAGTGAAAAACCATACCCAATTCCAATAATGTATGATCATCATTATGAACAGGTAAATATTTTATATTGGAATTACATGTATGTATTCTAAAATCTAATATTTTTTAATTAAATGTGGAAAAAAATTAATCAAGGATTTATGATCAATGTGGCAGAATTAAAAATTAGAATGAAATAAATGTGACAGGTTGACCCAAAATTAGATAGCACAATATTGAGTAAGGTAATTTTTGAAAAAGATTATAGAGCTAACATAATCCTTCATCAGACATTTTCCATTATGATTTCATAGTTTTTAGGCTTGACCTATGTTTATGGTGATGTGGTATAAGTAGTTTCCACATTTCCCATGTTTTCATTATGTTATTATGATATATATTTTATTATTGTTCATGTCATGGATTCCATTTATTTTATGACCCATTGACATTCTTATTGATTAAAATTTCCTAATTTTTATTAATATTCATTATTTATCCCATTATTGGGCTTTAAATCTTTCCCCTTTCTAATTTATATCCCCATGTTATCTCATGCAGGTTTATGTACGTGAAAAAAAATAAGTTTACAACAAAGATTATGTATTTCATGTTTTAAGTTGTTAGGTAACGTATAAAATTAGAAATTAAATTATTCATCTTAATATTCAAATTTTGTATTATAGTCATATGAAATTAATAATTTATTCATGAAATAAAGAGGCGTTTTTTCAAAGTTGGAATGAAAAAAATATTTTATATATTTTGGGGATTATGATTTTTAAAATATATTGAAATAATTAAGGAAAATACTAAAAATAACAATACATCCAAAATTTAGTGGTAATTATAGAGTAAGCGGTTTCCAAAAAAATAAATCCTTATTTGGATACTATTTGTGTGTGTGGTTGTGGCCTAGATGTACAGACTGGTAAAACATAAGAATACTACATTATGATAGACTCAATCAAGAACTAGTTAATGATATTTTTCCCTTCTACGCACTTGAATTTACACTCTTAGGGGATATGCATGAGTAAAAACATAATCTCATTTGTAAACAATATCAATGAAACCAAAATTATCATAAGAATATTTATTAGAAAATAGATCTTGGTTAACATAGATTAAAGCCAAGAAATCATATTTCAAGGAAATAAATGATAATTATAATTTATCCCTTTAATGTCTTTGGATTCCAATGAATACATTTAACAGTTAAAAATTCATATTGAGTACACAAAATATTTAGAAAATAAGATATTTTTGTGGGAATTAATTAAATGGTGATATTATATTTTTCAGAAAAGTATATTTCTTTTGTTAATAGTCTATATTTTAAAGTAATTACTTTTTTATTGGAAAATAATATTCAATTTTTTTCTTGTTATGATTATTTTTGATGAATTGACTGTCCTTTCACAAATATTAGAGAAATTGTATTTTGGACTTTTACATTTTAATGATCGTGTTATATATTCCACTATGCTAGTTTTTTTGTGTTACATGAATCTTCAATGTCCATGTTTTCACATCCCAATAATGTTAGCCTACTGGGAAACATATCCATTTGGTGAAAATCAATCATTCATTCTCTATTTTCAAGAAGATGTATTTAAAACCCTCTTTTTATTTGGGTTTTCAATAAAATTATTTCATTAAAAATTGATAACAATTAAATGAACATGAATTTTTAAATTTAGGGGACACAATTTACTAAATGGGGGAAGAATGTGACCCTACGAGTGTTTAATAGTGAAAACTATGTTTGATAGCATATACGATACTCAACACCAAACCCAAATAGAAAATGATTATTTAAATATTAAAATTTTCACCATTACATTAAATACTCATATATAATTTTTTTGACTACATTATGATATATATATATATATATTCTAAATATATTGATAAATTCTATGTAAATTATAATTCAATTTTGATAATGTGTTTTTTTTCTTCAAAATATGTTTTTTATTTTTAATTTATAAATATTATAATTACATTCAAGAAATTTTTTATAATTTATTTATTTAAATGAGATCCCAATTTGATATCATCAAATAAAAATTAGCTTATTTTAAATTTTTTGGAATTTTAGAAAATATATATTTTTTAGTAAATTGTGAAAAATACAGTTTTATGAAAAAATTATAATTTCATTCGATAATTTAATAAATTAAATTGTCTAATTAATCATTAAATTTTTTTCAGGTAACAAAATTATTATCTATTTTTATTTATTTAAATTAATTATTATTTTTCATCATTATTCTATACTTTATTATAATTTAATTTTTAGAAATAAAAAACCTTTTTTTTAAAACCACTTTAAAATGAGTAATGTATCTAAATTTTAAATTATTAAAATAACCCATAATTCAAAATTGTTTAAGTAAAATTATTAGATTTAATATTTATATTTACGAATTTTAAGTCATATAATGATGATTTGTTGTCATATTGTTGAAGTGAAATAATATTTTCTTTCAAAATGTCTTTTTCAGAAAACTTCATTCTTACATACATGGGAGATTTATATTAAATTAAATTCTTCCACCTATTTGAAATGATTTTTAAAAAATGGGATACTAATGTGTAATAATCATTATTAATATTTGGAAATATGGACAACATAATTTTTTTACAATATAAATAGTAATTTTGGAAAATATTAATTACCATGTTAAAAGAAAAAAAAACTAATTAAGGGGAAACAATTCAACACAAATGAGAAAAAAGAAAACTATAAGTATATATATATATATATATTTCATTTAAATGAAGATTATATTTATTTCATATAATTTTTACTTTTTTTAAAGGCCATATTGTTTTTACTTTATAATTGAATAAGTAATCATGTTGATAAAAAATATATTTTGATAAGATAAAAAAATAGTTATTTTTATGTAATGTAAAATTTAGATGAAGGCATTCCATTAGATTAATTAATTTATTTTTTAAAGAAATAATATTTTTATGAAATTTTATTATTAATAAAAATTTACTATAAATGATAAATATTTTTTATGTCAAATATAAATATTATAAGGTGGTGAAAACTATTATTGTCAAAAAAAACAAGAATGTCTTAGTAAATTTTGATTATTATTTAAAAAAAAATATTTAGAAAAATATTAAGAAAAAATTAATGATTCTTTTGGAATCAGAACATTGAAAATATCCAATAATAAATTTATCCTAATTAAATGAAATTGCCTTGTTTTTTGGATGAAATTGTGTACGATAGAAATATACAATGAGTATTAAGAACAAATACTGGAAAAAATGATATTATAAATACTGTAAATGGTATTAAAAAACTATTTATCGAATTTAATATAATGTGAGTTTAAATTTATTTAATTAATTTTATAAAACCTCTATGAATCTTTCAAACTCATTAATATAATTTAAGGTGTTAAATTAATTTTTTAATAGTATGACTCACTTCCAAATCAACATAGGTATTATTTTATTATGTCCGGTCCTTGTACTTATAAAATAATTCAAACCACTTCCATTTTGGAAAATCCATAGGAAAACCAATGATAATGTCTTCATATTTTGATATTTTCTTATATATAATCCAAAAACACGGTGTGAGAAATAATAAAGAATTCCCCTCTCTTTTATTATATAAAACCACCCAATATCCAAATTATAATCACTATAAGTCATTAGATCACATACTATATCTTCCATACAATTTCTCTAGTCCTCCCATGGTTCCATATTCTATCAATGAGACCCCCATGATGTTGGAATCACACTCTCAATGCAATGGATCCTCTCATTCTATTATTTATTTCTCTTTCTTCATTATCTTATGCCTTAAAAATCCAATTAAAATTTTAGGTATATGTGTTTCATGTCCCTTTCGATGTAACTATAATTAAAATAATTTATAGAACCATTTCCCTCTACTCAACACTTTTTATTAATCTATATGTGACGTTATTATGATGCTGCAATTCCACCACATTTTTCTACGAAAAAATGTCTAGTGAATAGCCAAATTTTTTTTTATCAAGTGTGTTTGTTGTAATTTACTTATAACATTATAATTGGGGACATAAATGTATTTATTCAACATTATAAGATCATTAAATTTTTTTTGATAAACAAATTATCTTTTAAATTTTATATATGGTAATCTCAATTATAGGAATGAAATAAAGGTGACTGGTGCTCCAAGAATTATATAGTTCTACAATGAATTAATAAATGATTTAGTCTCAGGAGATGTCATTAAAAGGATTAGTGGGTGAGCCTAATGTATCGCATGAATTTTTCCATAATGATATATTGTATGAAATCCATGAACAATGTTTATGATGCAATGTATTTAGTTATTGAAACATTTCACTTGTTTCATTTATCTTATTATGCTATACAATGTTTTATTATTAATGATTATAATTCTCACTCCTTTTATTCCCCGTTGATATTCCTATTGTCTAATATGTATTATATTCTTCATGTTATTCCGTTTATATTCCCCTACTAGTAATTTTAGCGCACTCCATTCTTCGTCGGTTGTGATGAATGATCCTATAGTCCATGAATCCAGATCCAATCTGGATGCTTGGGATAATGGTTCTCATCACGTGGATGAAGAGGTGCAGGGGAAATCTGTGCCAAAGTGAGTGTCGCTGAATGAGCCGTGTTCTCCTGCTATGATTTCTGATTCAGAACTGAAGACATCACATGATGTCTTGAAGGTCTTGGATTGCTATGGCTCTATAAAGTATCTGAATGGAACAGTTGTAATGGTCATTCCTGCATCGGAACCACCATTTTCTTCGCTTATTGACTTCTATAGTAGGATCCATCGAAAGGGGTGAGTTTATCATGTTGATGTTAATCCTGATGTGTTTGGTGAGAGGATTGCAGTTGGACAGAATTTTCTGATTTCACGTCTTGTTTCCCCAAAGGGATTGAAGCCTTGGAGGTTTGATGATCTCATTAATTGAATCTCATTTTTATGGGGTTCCTATGATATGCGATGTGTTTCTCTTATCTGTGGATTCTTTAATTGTATTTTTCCTTCGATTTCTTGCAAAATACATGCGTGGAGCATCAGGTCTCTTACTCTGATGCCTTGATGGATTCACCTTCATGAATGGTCACTGGAATTCAATGCCTCATGTTCAAGAAATGCCTTTTCTCATATTTGGTTTCATTTTCATGGACTCAGTTGGGTATTTTGGCTTCCAAAAATTCTACATGACATAGGCTTGGCTATTGGGACTCCTATTTTTCTCTACAAGGAAACTAAAGTGGTTCAATTTCGACTTTTTTCCAGAATGCCTGTAGATATTTATCTGATATCCACCTTGACTAATATGGTAACACTCTCTACTTTCACTGATAATATTTGTATTGACATTGAATATGAAATAAAGTCTTTCTTTTGCACTGAATTTATGGTGGTTCGACATTCTTTGGAGTTTTGTCAAAAAAAGATCTCATGTGGGAGATGTGGAATTAATGGTCATCATGATACTCTCTCTAGACAAAATCCCGAGATAAATCATGTGGCTTTGTCAAAGTCTCTGGATCCTGAAGGTGATGTTCTCCAAAATACAGTTTCTTTTATGGATGATATGTTGAACTAGTCTGCCCCTCATGTGTATTGTTTGAAAGAAAAAGGTCTCATTGTGGTTAAGTCTCCGATTCGAACTAATAGTGGTCCCTCTTCTGCTCAGGTTTATTTTTCTAAGGAGATGACATCCACTACACCTGCTAAATTGGTTGTTACTGTCAAATCTGCTAGCTTCTCTACTGATGGGTCTCCTGATCATTATGACCCACCATCTCCAAACATGAATGTTAGTCATGGTGTAGGATTTCTCTGTGATGGAACTGTTGAGTTGAATCATGGGTTGGATCACATTAAGACTCCTGAACATTTTGATTATCATAAGGAAATCCAGAATATTTTGAATTCCTCTATGTTATCTGGAATGTGGGGTGATATCTCGAAGGTGGAATGGATGAAAGTGGGCTGTGGTGATCAAATCTCTTTCAAAGATGCCCCCTTTTCTGGAAAAGGGAAATCATATGATTGTATGGACTTCACTCTTTCTCCATCAACGATAAGGTCAAGGAAGGATTATTCTAACACACCCCGCACGGTATCTACCTGATATTTTAAGTTTTCCGGAAACATCAATACTAATGTTCTTAAGAACCTAAATTTGGGTAAGTCCCAATCTAAATGGGAAACTGCTGATGACTCTGATAATGGGAATGTCTTGTCTTCTTATGATCATTAACTTTTTTGATGTATGAAAGAGAATATCCCTTAAAAAATATGTACGTAATCATGTATAAATATGAATCATATTAAATTAAATGGATATAATATATCTAAATAATACAATGATTAATATTAAATTATATTAAAATAATGATGGGACATATCATATTAAATATAAATGATAATTGTTTACAAATTGTTATCTTTCATAACTAAATTAAAAACATTTATTTTCCAAAATATCAAAAACTTTCAAGCCTATGTTAATACCATGATAATAATTAAAAAAATCTTTCATTTTACAATATATACATTCTAAAATATGATAAATTAATTTTATTTTATCTCTAAAAAGCACTATTAAATCACCTTTTGGAGGATATTATTTTTTATATCAAATATTTTTTTCCACATTTCAATGGTTTTATTTATTTTTGAAATCAATCGATAAAAATTTGAATTATTTTATACATGTGTAAAAAAAATAATTGTAATAATATAGTTAGTATGTTTTATAATATAAAAATCAAAAAATTGGTTGTAATAGTGTATTATATTATGATTGATTTAGATATAGGGTTGTGTGTTCAACAAGTTTTCAAAATTGTTTATTTTTTAAATAAATATATTTTAATTTCATAGGGTGTCACATCCTCAAATATTAATTTTGTATAATTTCATATACATTATCAAAAATATTGTTCCTTTTTTAAAATATAGGGGTGTTACAAAACATAAAATGAATATAATGTCAGTAACGGAATTAAATATTGAAGGGTATGTTTATACACAACATGAGTGAAACAAGATGTGAATATGGAATAAATATCACATAAATAAAATTATATTGACTATAGGGACCTGGTTTTTTTCTTAATAAGACATTGAATTTTTAATATTATTCAAAATCCAGGAAATGAGACCTCATGCGATTCTGAGAACATGTGCGCCTGAAATTAACTTTATAAAAATATTAAATATATTTTATATTATGGAATTAAAATTAATAAAACAAAATGGGATAAATTGTAAATGGTTTATTGTATCAAAAATACAATACAACCGTTGGGTATGGAATGCGATCTTTTCCCTTGAAGAGACAATATATGAGTCAGCGTGGGATGCTCAGACCCCTCACTTGTTGGACGAGTGATTCAAGTGAATTAATTAATTAATTAATTAATTTTAATTCCATGTAAAACCAAATTTTAGGTTATAATTGTTTTTATAAATCCACTTATTTTTGTATTTTCCAATGGATCCTCTCTTCTCATATCCTCTCCTATCCATTCCATTTACGAATGAAGAATGATGACGAATCATCGATTCTTGGTGGATCAAAGCACAAAAAATCCTCCCCATTAATCGATGAGCATATTCTACATCAGTAATGAGTGATTGAATCTAGGAAGGGATCACTATTTTCATTTAATGGATTGAATTAATAGTTGAGCATGTTGAATCTTCTTCCTTTGACATGTACCTTTGGATTCAAACTGTGAATGAGCTCGTGTACTAGTTTTCAATTCTCTTTTAATATTTCTAACCTGGATGTAATAATGACAATCATTCATCCATGAATGCTTGGAAAATGAACTGAGACATTTGGTTTTGTTGACATTACTCTCCATTCATCATGATTTTCACCATCAAATCCGTGTGGATCGTCATTCGATGAATTTCTAGACAAGCTGATCCCATTAAAGTCCCCGGGACAAGATAGATTTTAGGTGGATTTGTGAAATGATGAAGAAATTGTGAGTAAGGATTAGTTATGGAAATGGAAGGACATGAGGATGATGAATTTGAATGTTTTATGATGATGCAAGGAAAAAAAACACACAACATATCATGGAATATCTTCCCAAACCTTCATCTATGATCGAGATCAATTATCAATGAACGATAAGTAATTTCGTCAATGTCCGACCAGATTTGAATGGTTTGCAGGAAGACATGCTGGCTCCTGAAGCGGTTTTACCTAATTCAATTCACGAGTGAATATCCATCACTGATCTGGAGTTTATATGAAAAACCCAACTACATGTCGTGTCAAATTAAAATGACATGACGTGTGGCCCTCCCTCAGTGGCGGCGCTTGTGTTTAGGAAATGTTAAGGTAGACAAATCATGTAATTCCCTTGATATGACATGTACCACCATCCATGGTGAAGAAACTCCTATTAAGTAACACACGTCCATGTGTCGAACACACAGACCCAGCATTGCCACACAGACAACATCCAGTGTGGACCAACATGCTATGTAGAGAATTACATGGAAAGGGAATTCGGATTCACAGGAATGACTAGTAGACAGCTCCTGGTCCCTTGATGGGTAAGTCATACCATGTTTCCCACCTACACAGTGTATTTCATTTCCTAGGACAAAAACTATGTGCCGACCAAACACAACCAGGATGCAAATAGGTAGCACACATCGTGTGGATAATTCCGATGATGTTTACTTTGGAACTCTATCAGAGTGAATTTTGAACTCTCATATCTCCTCCATTTGATCTCATATTTTTTACCATGAAATTATTATCAAGAGTTCTTTTACACATAGAACAAAAAGGCTCCCTTAGATGAGGATTTTTAGATTCGATGTATATGTTCTTAGTTGAAACATGTGTAGATGACCCCAAATGATGACAGGTGCAAGATACGCTTTCCAGAGCAGTTATATGTTTACCCTCCAACTGTTCTGGGATGTTGCATTCCCTGATCAAACATTTAGGATTACCCTCCAATGTGCCTCTAAATTTGTGTTCCTTGACAATAGATCCGGGCTTACCCTCCATCGGGGCTGGGAAGTGGAATTCCCCAATGTTAGTTCTCGACATACAATAGAGTGAGTCTGGGATGTGGAATCCCACGAAAATAGTTCTGGTCTTACCTTCCAGCAGACTGGGAGGTGTCATTCCCTGAATATCATATAGATTTTACCCTTCAATTGGAATGGTATGTGGAGTTCCTCGATGACTACCAGAGAAGAACATTCGTTTGTGTAGTACAATGGCGAAGAGGTGTTTTTCTTACCTAATGACCCAGGATAATGAGGGGTTCTTTCCCCACCCAGACACATTCTTGTGATAAAACTGAAAACTGTGCAGGTGATTCAGTGCCTCCCAATGAAGATATTATCAAGTTCTAGTGATTTGAGTCCCTTTGACATGTTCCTCCTAGTATGTTATGATTAAATGTGAAACATCTTAGATGGTTATTACCTTGGAACTGATAGGCTAATCACTTTTTTAGGATGGGCTATTAGATGAAAATCACATTACCCTCCCATATAGCATTCTTTGAATGATCATATATGATGTTGTGAATAGATATACAATTATATTCACTTTTACTAACCCTTCTTCTTACACTGCTTCTTTCCAGTTATATATCTTACATCTTCTTCTTCAACTTTTCATTGTGTTATACTGAGTATGTTTGTACTCAGCCATCAATAGGCTTCGCCCAATACTAGTTGTGTCTTTTGAAGATGATGGAGAGGTCGATCGTGACTATAGAGGAGTGTTAGGATACGGTCTATGTTGACCACATATGGTGGTCGGGGGTCTGGATTCATGATTTGGGCCCTCTTAGTAGACTCTTTTACTAGTTTTTTAGGTAATAACTATGTTTGGTTTGCGCATGTATTTTTTCAGCTATTAACCTATATTTTTTAGAATCGTACTTTGTAATTTCAAGAGGTTCATATATGTTTACATTACATTATAGTCGTTGCATCTTTTATTTCATTTCCTTATAAACTTTTGTATTAAGTTAGATATGTGTGTTTGTATATGTGTTTAGTAAAAGGTAATCTAGAGTTGTTATGATTTTGGAGCTAGAAGCCAACCCATGTCCTATGGATATGGTCTTGGGGTGATTATAGCTTGATCTGGGATTGGGTTTGGTCATATAAAAGTGGTATCAAATGAAGTTCATTCAATGGGATGTTATTCAGATGTCACCATGTGAAATGATTTTTTGGGATTATGGAAACAATGTTATAGTGTCTCGAGAGTGACTCTTTGGCCAGAGAGTCTAGTGTTGGGGTGGTGGCTAAAAGAGCCATTCATCATGACCCTGATTAACCACTTATCAACTCCTCAACCTTACAAAATTCTTATGGGAATAATTGTATATACCTCATATAATATCTGATTCATTGATTGTTCTTATTGAGAATGTTACCCAATTGTTTTTTTTATTTATATATATGTATATATTCTCATATGACTATGGTACTCCTTGAACATATTTATGATGCATTTGCGACGACAAACATTCAGGATTCATACTCAGGTTTTTGATGACAACCGAATGAGTGACGAGGCCTCTGTTATGGACCCATCATGGTAGACCCCTTCCTCCAGGTGGACAGGTAGCAGCGCCTCAACCCAACGAGCATCAATTTTTACCAGCAGGATAAGATGAGGACATGGGGTTACTGAGCGCACTTCATAGGTTTTAGTGATAGTGACTGCTACAATTTTATGGAGTTACCTATCTGCATGCAGAAGTGGACTGGATGGAGTCAGTGTTCCCTGTGTTTTGGACTAGTGTAGTCCCTAACAGACCATAGGGTGGAATTAGTAGTTATACTTATTCATATAGCAGTTGGGTGATGATGGAGATTAGTTATGAAGTTACAATATGAGGTGACACTCAAATGGGATTATTTTAGCATCTCTTTCATGATGAGTAATACCCCTATTGTTTGTGCTCTATCTGGATCCATGAGCTTCTGGAACTGTTGCAGTGTTGGATGATAATGGCAGAGTACACAATGATGTTTACTGATCTTACCCACTATTTCATAGATATGGTTAGAGTCAGATACATTCGTTCATGGAAGTTCTTGTTGGGAATCTGTAGAGATATTTGACTTGGGGTAGTGTCCTTGTGCATCCACACATATGATATGGTGTGGGATCGAGAACTTTTGACGGACATATTCCTGGAAGAGGGAATCCAGGTATGTAAAACTAGTTGTAGGCATAATAGAGCTGAGTCTTCTTCAGCAGCAAGTAGATACTAGAGATCTTGGGATCGGAGACCCTACCATGAGCATATGGAGGGGTATAATCATGTGCGTCTGAAACAGTACAAATCCCAAGGTAATCCTAGAGATTGCTGTTGTAAAACTTGTTAAGAGTGTGGTCACATGGCCCAGGACTACCCGACCGGTTCTTCTGAGCATCCCCAGTATAGGTAGAACCGTAACAATTATTCCCCTGGGTGGGGATAGGGAGGTCCCCAAGGAGGTTGAACTAGTGGAGGAGCAAGGGTAGTTTCAGGTGGGTCACGATGATTGGAGTTACTCCCACCACCAACACCTCTAGGAGGCACACATTAGGCTCAGGAAGTTGTCGGTTGGGGCCACAGATAGCTATAGGGCATGGAAATTCAGGATCCAGTGGCACATTATATGATTCGGGGTACAATTTTATTTTGATCTATTATTTTCCCCGTACTAGGATACACATTCAATAGACACTCATTTATCTTTATATTCATTTTTGGGGTATTGATCTCCCAATAGAGACCCTAGCACATCAACTACACCTCGAGGTTCCTACAAGGAACACTTCTTCTGTACCATCCTTCTCTCGGTACTGCAGGCAATCACTTGAAGGAGAGAGGTTCACGTGGGACCTACAAGTCTTCACAATAAACTCATATGTTGTAATATTAGGAATGAATTATATTTCCATGTTTTGATCCTAGATTGTCTATAATTGTTTATTAGTCTGATTTATTCGTACTGATGGGACAAGATTCTACATTTTTGGCGATAGATACTTCAATGTGGGACCAACGAGAACTCTGAGAAAGATGTCACATCCTATCACCCATCATCTTGTGAGTACGAACCATCGAGAAACAGTCTCAACAGGTGTCTATATCCCATTATTGGAGGAGTATTATGTAGAAGATGTTCCCAAATATGATCTGGGACTACCTCTTATGCGAGAGTTGCAGTTGTGCATCGACCTGCAGCAAGGGACTACTTTGATATCTTCTAAAGTATAATAGATGGCACCCACTAAGCTCCAAGAGTTGAGGTTTCAGTTATTGGAAATTCGAAAGAAAAGTTTCATTAGACACATTGTGTCACCTTTGGTGTCTCCTTTATTATTTGTAACGAAGGTATATTGAATCATGAGACTCTGCGTAGATTATAGTCGCCTGAACCAGGCCAAGATAAAGAACAAGTAACCCTTATAGAGGATTGAAGACCACTTTTGAACCGATGATAGGTGAAAAATTGTTCTCTTTTATTGATCTAAAATATAGTTTCCACCTGTTTCGAGTCCTTGATATTCATATCTCAATGTTTTCCTTTCAGTGATGCTATGGGAACTATGAGTTTCTAGTGATGCCTTTTGGTGTGAAAAATGACGAAGCCTTATTCATGTTCTTGATGAACCAGATCATCCAGCCATACATGAATCATTTGATTATTATTTTCATCGACATTGTACTCATCCATTCTTCTATAGATGAGGTACCAGAAGATCACTTTAAGAGGGTCCCTAATTTTCACTGAGAGCACCATCATTCTGAAAATCTCACAAAACAATAGTTCAGAATATAGAAAGTTAACATCCTAGGAGATATAATTTCTGAGAAGGATTTAGTTATGGATCAGAAAAAGGCAGAGTTACTTCATGTTTGAGAACCACTAAAGAATTCATTATAGGTTCATAGATGTTTTTCCAGGAAGAATACTACAAGATAGTTGTAGAAGTATTATTTGGAATTGTATCCCCTCTGACCACCCTAACTTGGAAGGGGAGGATGTTTACCTAGAATGTGAATTTCCATAATTCCTTTAGGGAGTTGAGAAAAGAAAGATGAGCACTCTAGTTTTGTGGATACCAAAGGAGGTAGTTGATTTCATGGTTTTTGGTGACGTATAATGAGTTAGGCTTAGTTCTGTTCTAATGCAACGTGAGGAGGTCATCGTATATGGGTCGAGGTAGTAGAGACCCCCAGAGAAAAATTACATGACATATAATCTGGAGCTGGCAGTAGTAGTCTTCGGTTTGAGTATATGCCAGAGCTACCTTATGGGAGAGAGATTTAATTTTTTCTTAGACAACTAGATTATCGGGTATGACTTCACTCAGAGATATCTAAACCTGAGACAAGAATGATGGTGGGAGATTATTGTGACCTTGCCATTTAATACATTAATATTCCATCATTTCAAAATAAACAACTTAATAGTGTTACATATATAGGATCCAATGTTTTTGTGACATTGGAAAACTAGGACCATACATAACAATTACAACATCAAGAATAAATTTTTTTTAATTCCTTCTCCCCTAACTTCTTATTGGAACTTGACTTCTCCTTCGTACTTGTAGTCACCTGAGGATATGCATAAAAATGGGTGACATAAAATACCATTAATAGGATATATAAGAACAATATAGCATGGGCTGATCATGGTCATAACATAGCCAAAAGAACATGTACATGAGAGGAATCACGAATAAAATACATGGAATGTGGACATGCAGAAAAAATGAAACATCATGTATTAGTGGATAACTACCACACAAAGATGTGAAATATTCTAGAAAACTTTCCACAAGTAATTTCTATTTTAATCATGAGATTCATCGCATTACCCAATGCATTATAGTGTTGTATAATTCTGGGTGCACCCGTCACATTCAATCATTCATATTGCTCTAAATAATTCTGGGAGTACCCTTCACACCATAACATTGTCATTATAATGCATGAAACGTAGAACAAATATAAAAAATGAACATAAATAACCTATGTAATGGAATGGGTTTCATATCATAATAACACATTCAGGAACATTGGGTTCCTAAAAGAACGCAGGAAAAACATACTTGATACAAGAACAGTCAACCATTGATGAGAAGTAAAATGTGTGTTTTTGAATGAAGGGTTCTTTTGGAAAACATTGTATTGGACATAAATGATATTGGAGAACATTTATATCCAAAAATAGGTAATATAATGGTGAAAAAAATAATTTTAAGGAGTAATCATACCTAAAATGGAATGAAAGGGGGAGAAACCGATGAGAGAAGGTTGGGTTTGAGAATTTCCACTAACCTTATATCTGAACACTGACTTCGAATTAATGCCCTATATAACCACATTATATTCATTAATTAACAAATAAAGAACCTTTTGTACCTGAATATGGTTCATTATGGTTTCATTATGTTATTTTATGGGCCTTTGGACTAGTGATATAGATTAATTTTTTTAGAATGTTCGTTTTTATGTTTTTTCTTGAGTGGTTCACATGTATTCATAAATTGATGATCATGTAGAACAAGGATAAACATACAGAACTGATATCTCATGTTATAAATGATATTAATGATGTTTAATTGGTCTTATAATGAATTATATTATATACCACATGGATGAATCTTTAGATAAAAAATAAATGATGATTGTTTTAGTTAATTTGGGAAGTTTTTCGACCACAACAAACTTGATTTGATTAATCATTTATTATTATGATGATAGTTTAGTTCCAAAACATTAAATAGGAAATAATAAATATAAATATTCTTTTTCTACCCTAAAATTTTTTTCATGACCAGATCTGAAAGGAGAAATGGAAAATAACTTGTTGATTTTGAGGGTGATAATTAACACCTCATGGATAATGTTTTCTTTTATAATAAAATAAAGAGTAGATGGGTGTTGGATGGTATTATATCCCATTATCATCATAAAATTATATTATATTTATGATAATAGAGTAACCATACCATGTGGATGAATATATGTGGGGAGATATAAAGAAAGGAACTTGAAATTGATGGGAATTTAAATGAAAAAGATAAAGAGGAAATACCTCTTGAATCCTCCTCTTGAGATCCTACTAAAAAAATGTAGGCTGGCCTTTTGGTAATACTGGATGCTCTTGGACATGGGGGAGGGTCTAGGGAAGATTCTTGGGAAGAAAATATTCAAGTCATGAAGCTTTAGAGGATTGAAGAAACGAGAGTTTGAATGGTGGTATTTATAGTGGAGGGGATGGAGGATTTCTCAATATAAAATTCATTTGTTTATTATTTACCAACAAGACAAGGAATAGTGAGTCTTCCATGGCCAAGAATAGTAATTTTATCATGTTTTATAGAACCAATTGGTCTTTTTTCATAATAACTTCATGCATTACTCTATAATTACCTTATCTATCTTATTTGGAAAATTATGGTATTTCACTATTCATAAAAAATTCAAGTATTTCAAAAAAACCGAAAAATTTACCCGAACCATTTTTTGACATGTGGAATCCAAAAATGAAGTCCATTTTTCAGAAATAATTTTATAAATATCATTATTTAAATATTTAATTAAAATCATAATTTATTATCAAAAACCAGTTTTAAAATATTCATTTACGTAATCTAAAATATAGGGATATCATACATTCAAATAAAATATTATTCATACATTATGATAGGTGAGGTTACTATTCATTACGGTATATCCCTATTCATTTGAGTATGAAACTATTCATAAGGGTGTGATACTATTCACCAAAAATTATGTTTTTTTATTGGACTAGAAATAACTTATGGATTGCAGCTGTATATGTCAGAGATTCAAAATTCCAACTACAAAAGTGAAAAACATATGATTAAATAAATCTTAAAAAATAGTAGTTCATTATGTTATATTTTAATGTGATTTTATGATATATTTATAAGAATGTAATTTCATTGAAAAAAATTGTGTTTTTACATTCTTCCCCCGTTATGAAATTTTGCACTCAAAATTTCACATTACAAAAATAGGTGAGAGTACATTTCCTTTATCTCCTCCACCAGTTCCCATGCTAATTCTTCTAACATATGGGTCCTCTAAAACACTTGGACAAGGTGGTTTCTCTTGTTGTGTAGAATCTTATCTCTCCAGTCCATAATCTCTACTGGTTGCTTCTCATAGGAGATATCATCTTCCATCTCTACCACCTCTGAGTTCAATATATGCGGGGGATCAGGTATGTACTTCTTCTGGAGTGATTTGTGAAACACATCATGAACTTGAGTCATATTTGGAGGATGTGCAAGCTGATATTCCACGCCTCTTATGCGGTCAAGGATCTCAAATGGTCCAATGTACCTTGGAATTATCTATCCATTCATTCCAAACTGTATAACTCTCTTCTATGGTGACATTAGAAGGATGACATTATCTCTAATGTCAAACTCCATGTCCCTTCAACGGTTGTTAGAATATACCTTTTTCCGACTTTTAGATTCATTGATGTGTTTCTAGATGACTTGAACATTCTCTGTCAGCACTTTCACAAGGATGGGTCCAAGTAGCTTTCTTTCTCCAACTTCATCCCAATAGGTTGGAGTTGTATATCACTTTCCATATAGAGCTTCATAAGGATCCATATCAATATTCTAGTGAAATTTATTGTTGTATGAGAACCAATGGGAGATGAAGATCATATCCAACTTTGAATTATTGAGGGCATTCTCTTAGCATATCTTCAAAAGTCAGAATAGTCCTCTCAGATTGGCCATCAGTTTGGGGGTGATAGGTCGTGCTGGAATTTAATTCATTACTAAAAGCATGTTGAAGACCCCTCCAAAATTTAGATGTGAACCATGGATCATGGTCAGATACAATTGAAAGTGTAACACCATTCAGTCTCACAAATTACTTCACATATATCATTGCATGTTGTTCATGTGAGAGGTCATTCTGAATAGCGATAAAATGGTAAGTCTTGGTGAGTCGTTCAACCACAAACCATATTGCATTATTACAATTCAACATATTTGGGAGACCGGTGGCAAAGTCCATAGTGACATTTTCCCATTTCCAATTACGTATAGGCAATGACTCCCTCATACCTTTGACTTTTGTCACTCTAATTTGACATTCTGAAATACCAAGCTCCTTGATATATATTCTACAATCTAATTCTTCATGTTATCCCACCAGAAGTGTTCTCAGAGATCACGGTATGTCTTTGTACCCCAATGATGGATAGAGAATGTTGATCTATATGCACTATCTAATATCTCCTTCTTTATCGCAGGGGATGAAGGCATACAGAGACATGTTCCAAAATGAATCAAACCATCATGGTTGATATTGAACTCTTACAGATTCCCTTCAATTACTATATTCACCCTCTTTTGTATCTCTAGATCATCACTTTGTTATTCCTTAATCTTCTCTTGGATGGATTGTTGTGAAATCATTTGGGAATGGTAGGATGTATCCCATGCCCTTATGATTTCTATATCCATCATTTGAATATCAAATAAGATATGGAATTTCTCAATCCATAACATGGATATATTAACATGGTTATTTGTCAAATTAGAGCATCAGTTGCCTTGTTCACCTTTCCCGGATTATAGTGAATAGAGTAATCATAATCCATGATTAGCTATAACCATCTCCATTGATGCAGGTTGAGCTTATTTTGTGTGAATATATAATTTATCCTCTTTTCGATAGTGTATATGTAAAACTTCTCACCATAATGTTATTTCCACCATATTTTCAACGTAAAAATCACGCCTGCAAGCTCTAGATCATGTGTCAGGTAGTTCTTCTGATGGATCTTCAACTTTTGTAAGGTGTAGGCTATCATAATGTCATTTGGCATGAGTAAACAACCCAAGACATTCATTGAAGCATCACTATATATCAAAAAACATTCTCCACCTTTCGGTAGTGTGAGTACATGTGCTATGATAAACCTTCTATTTAGCTCCTAGAACCTTCCCTCACATTCTTATCTCTAGACATACTTCACCCCTTTCGTTGTTAACATTGTTATTGGGCTTTAGAATTGTGAGAAATTTCACCAAAAATGTTGTTAGTACACATATAATCCAAGTAATCTATGGATTTCTGTGACACTAGAAGGCTTGGGCCATTCCTCATTTGCCTTTGTCTTAGAAGGTTCCACATAAATTCACACAATTGTGATCACATGTCCCAAGAATGTGACTTGCTTCATCCAAAAGTCACACTTGCTGAACATGGTATACAAATTCTCCATTATAATTTCCACAAACACAAGTATTAGTTGTTATTCATGTTCCCCCTTTCTATTGAAGTATATGAGATTATCATTAATAAAAAATACAAAATACTTGTCAAGTAAATGCCTAAATACTCTATTCATCAAATACATGAAGATTTCTTGTGCGTTAGTAAGTCCATAGGGCATCACATGGAACTCAAAGTACCCATACCTTGTATCGAAGGCAGTCTTATGAATATCATCCTTCTTCACCTTTAACTGATGATATCTAGAACAAATATCCACCTTTGAGAAGTATTGGGATCCACATAACTGATCGAACAATCAATTATTCTTGGAATAGGATACTTATTCTTTATGGCGATCTTGTTGAGTTCCTAATAATTGATTCACAAACACATTGTTCTATCCTTTTTCTTCACACAGATCACCGGTTCACCCAAAGTTGTTGCACTAGAGAATAAGAACCCTTTGTCTAAATGCTCGTGCAGTTGCTTCATTAACTCATCTAGTTCTATAGGAGCCATCAAATAGGGACACATTAATATAAGATCAACTCTGGGTATGAGGTATATCGAGAACTCTACCTCATGATCTAGGGGATTTCTAGGTAACTCTTCTGGAAATACATCATTCTCTTCACTCAGGATGGGAATATAAGAACCCGGTTCTTATTTTTGAGGTATGGGTTTCTTCTCTTCTCTTTTCCTTAAGTTTTTTTGAGAAAAAAAAGGAAAAGGTGGAAAAATAAAAAAAAATTGAAGTACACACTGTGTAATTTTCGACACGCCGTGTACTTCTGGCAGTGTGAGGTGAGTACACTGGGCCTGTGGCCATGATGGCGATGATGGGTGTAGGAACAAAATACACGCCGTGTAGTGGTTTTTTACACACCGTGTAGTCAGTCGGCATGAGAAGAATAAGCCGATGGCTAGCTATGGGGCAGCACACCCTGTGTACTCATGGATACATGCCATATAGTCATGTCGGCAGGTGAACAGTGCCACACTGGCAGGATGCTGGTAGGGGATCAGCTTAAAAATGGGAATTACATGTCGTGTACTCAGATGTACAAGCAGTGTACTTTGTTTTTTTCACTTAAAAAGGGTAGTAGCCTCCCCTTGTTCACAGGGAAGGCATTGAATGGGAAGAGGGAGCTTGGGAGAAGAGGCTAAAGCTTCTGAGATCCTCCGAGCGCACGTCTAGAATCTGTTTCCGGCATAGGCGTTCTCGTTGGGGCCACGAAGGTAATCGCTACCTTTTCCTTAAGCAGTTCTTTGCAATTATTCCCCTAACGGGAGTTATTTTCGTTTAAGCGATAATTCTTTTACCTCAGATCTACGGCGTTCTGGGACATTTCAGAATGCGTCGTTCGCGTATATCGTTCGTGGGTGTTTAAGGTAGGTGGCTTGGGGTTTATTTTCCAACTGATGTGTGTTTTGTGCGTTTTTGTGCTACGAACCCACTTTTGGGGTGTCGTGTGGATGAGGACGAGGATATATTAAATACCTATAATTGTATAAGTAATTATATGTGATTATAAAATGCTTTTTGGGATCACTTCTTGGATCTAGGACCACCCTAGGGGTGCGTTTATCTGTTTAGCCATTTGTTCAGGATACCCGAGGGTATGCCATGTTTAAATTATGCATTAATTTTCATTGAGAGGAATTGTATGTAAGTTTCCTGTTTATATGTTGGGCATGTCCCGGTTACCTGTTTAGCCTGATGGTGGTGTTGTGATTATCTTGTGGGAATTGTACTACTTAGCCTATGGGAATCTTCTTCCATTCTTGTGGGTACTTGATTCTGTGCCTGTGGGAGACACTTCTTACGCCTGTGGGCAATATCCGTATGCCTGTGTGAAGATTATTGTGTTTGTTTCTCTTTACATGATGGAATGAGTTTACGTTTCTAAGGACACTGGCTGTTTACATAAAATATTCACTATGGTGATATTTTAAATTAAATGATTAAATGGATATTAATATGGCAATATAACTGGTTAAGTTAGTTACTTTCAGTACTGCTTACTTTATTGCATTTTACTACTGCAAACTTTTGTTGCTTTCTTTCACACTATTGGGAACGGGCCTTTGGTGGGTTCCTATTGAGATATATTTCTCACACCCTGTTTGGACCATGCTTTTCGGCCCAAACAGATTATGTTTCTATAAGTGTAGATAAGTTAATGGGCCCTTATTCAGGTACTACATTACTACTTGGGTGTAGGAGAGCATGGGACCCAACATTGGCTCGTGATGCTACAGTCTGTTCTGTTCTACTTTCTATACTTGTATTTCATTTTTAATGTATTTTATTGCAGTGTAACACATTATGGATGTTTTATAGAATAATGACATACTGCATCTTCATATATATATATATATATATATATATGACTTCTGGTTTCCCATTTTTTCATCAGTTGTTCATTCCAGTTGTGTACGATTTATTGCTTCTGTTGTTGTTGTATGTTTATTTTATATTCCGCTGCACTACACTTTGACAAATGCGGGAAAATTTTCCCCATTATCAGACCAGGGCCCTCGCTGCTAGTTGGCAGCCTCTGGCATTTGGGGAAATGCGCATGAGGTCACGTGGTGAACTAGGTCCGGGGCACCTGTTGTGTGGCACCCGGAATCAGGACCTTACATGGAATATATGTATGCTTGGCACAATCCATTGACTTAACCATTTGGGAAAGATATGCTTCTTCATTGGGAATGAAAACCCACTCCATTGAAGGAATATTCAAAGGAGATTCATGATCTTCCATAAATACGTAGAAGAGCATGGTATGGCTTATAATATGAAAAGATATTTCCATTTCATGGATGTTGATATGTTCTCCATATAATGAGAGCCAATCGATTCCAATTACAGTGTCAAATTCCACCAAAGGACGCATTTCTAGATTCACTGGCAGAATCTTACCACATATGCCAATAAGAGAAGAGTCAAACACTAGGGTTTCAAGGATTTCACCACATTTTGTTTTTATAGATATCTCTACTTCAAGGCTTTGGGTATTCAATTCAATAGTTCTACAAAACATGCATGATATAAAAGAATGCGTAGAATCAGAATCAAATAAGACTTTTTCTATTACTGGGTGAATAGTAAGTGTACCTTGTATGAATTCATTATCATTATCCATATTTTCAGCAGTAATGGAATAATCCTTCCATTATTCCATTGGATTTTGTGGCTGTTGACGCTGATTACCCTCAAGAACTCAAGGACTAGTACATTGTCTTGAATAGTTCCCTAGCTCTATATTGTTGTAGCATTGAACCATGGGTGGTTCTCTACATTATTCCACCACTTTATCCTTCCTTTTCGTGTCTTTTCGACACTATTGAGAATTGTGCCCTTATTTACCACACTTGATGCACTTCCCCATCTCTTTGAGGCAATTCACATGGTTTAACTTCCCACATTTTTTGCATCTTGGTCATTGAGTTTTCTTCTCATCTTTGTCATTAGATCCTCTGGGTTAAAAATCCTTATTTCATTTCGTATCACCATAGTTGTGGGACTATTATCCAAACTCCTTCTCCAATTTAAGAGCACACCAATCAAATTCTTCGTATCTACCAAAGTCTCTAATTGCAATGTCCTTTCGATGATGTGATTTTCATCTACTAAAGAATCTGTCAACATTTCTATCATTGTTGATAACAAAACCCATTGTGTACCATTCATGCCCTATGAAAATCTATTCATAAGTTGTGACCGATTATCTTTCTTTTTTATTGAGCTCTATGATTTATATCTCCATCTTCGTGCGAAGAGTTCTTGGGAAATACTTGTTAAGAAACATTATCTTAATGTATTCCCATTCCATCTCCAAAATTTCCCCCCTTTTCATGGAGTTCAAAATCAAATCCCACCATTTATCGGTCTCTGCATCAAGACAACAAACAACTAGTGTCACCTTATCCATCTCCAAATAGTGTAGCATATAAAAGATCTTCTCCATGGATTTGACCCACTATTCTGCAACTAGTGGATCAGAGGATCCACTAAACGTTGGTGGTTGTTGCGGCATAAAACATTTGATGTCTAATTGCTCCCTCTTTGGCGAAGAAGGATGTTCCCCATTATTATATTTATTTTTCATTACCAGAGATAATTGGGAAATCATCACCCTGATGTTATTAACACCACCTCCGAAATCATTGGGGAATTCATTTTGGAAATTGTTGCATTGGCAATCCCCCGAGTTGTTACCCTGGTTTCTCTTAGTTCGCACTATATTCTAAAATAGAAAATGTTAGAACAGAAATTTAGTCAAAAAGTCATGAATAAATTATTCATTTGAAAAATTTATACTAAAATCATAACATATGGGAATCCTGTGTAATGATTCTTGTGTGAATAATTGTACTTAGTCTCATACTAGAGTTTTTCTCTAGGGTTCACTAATCCAAATTCACAAATTAACTAAACATTTCCTTTGATACCAATTATAGTGACATATAATTTTCTTAAATTAATATTACATAATTTTAATGATAAAAAACATAATTTTAATACACATAATTGATCCAATGTTTTAGTTTCATGGGAAAACTAGGACCATACATAAAAATTAGAACATCAAGCATAAACAATTATTTAATCTCATCTCCCCTAGCTTCTTATTGGCACTTGATCACTCCTTAGTACATGTAGTCACTTGAGGAAAAACATCAAAAGGGGTGATCTAAAATCTCAGTAAGAGGATATATATAAGAACAATAAATCATGGGGTGAGCATAATTATAACATAGGAAAAGGATCACGAACATGAGAGGAATCATTAATAAAAGACTTGAAATGTGGGAATGAATAAAAATTGAAGCATCATGTAGTAGTGGTTAACTACCACACATAGTTGTGAACAATGCAAGAATCATGTCCCCACATCATTTCACTTTTACTCAGGTGATTTTTGACTTTACTAATTCATTGGATCACCATATAATTCAGGGTGTACTCATCACATTTAAACAATCATATTGCACTATATATTTCTGGGTGCACCCGTCACACTATAACATTGTCATTATCATGCATGACACATAGATCATATATACAAAATGAGCATAATGTAAACCAAGAATGTAATATATTTTATCTCATAACAACACATACATGAACATTGGGTTCTTAAATTAAAGCGGGAATAACATACTTCATACAATAACCATCAACCTTTAGTAAGAAGTAATAAGTGTGTTTTTGAAAGAAGAGTTATTTGGGAAAAAAATTTACGTGACATAAAATCCATTTGGAGAACATTTATATCGCATAGTTGGTAAGATATTTATGAAAATATTATTTTTAAAGAGTAATCATACCTATAATGAAGTCCAACAGGTATAACCCGAAGTAAGAAGGTTCGACTCGATAATTTACCATTACTTTATATCTGAACGCTCATTTAGCTTTAATGACTTATATAACCACATAAGATTCATTGATTAACAATTCAAGAAACATATTTACATGAATATGGTTCATTATGGTTTCATTATTTTATTTTATGTCCTTTTTTTATGAGTTATAGTGTTTAAAAAACATAGTTCGAGAATGTTTGTTTTTATGGTTTTTCTTGAGCGGTTCACTTGTATTCATAAATTGAAGTTCTGGTAGAACATGGGAAAACATATATAATTGATATGTCATGTAATTAAAGATATTACAGAAATTTAGATGATCTTATATTGAATTATATTATATACCTTGTGGATGTGGAATTAGATAAGAATTAAATGATGATTGTTGGGGAAATTTGGTATGTTTTTCAACCACAATGAACTTTTTTTGTTTAATCATTTAGTAAAATGTACATAAGTTATTTCCATGAAATTAAATAGGACATAATAAGTAAAAAATATTCTGGTTCAACCATAAAATGGATTTTAATGGGAAGACCAAAATGTAGAAATAGAAAAAAAAATGTCATTCTTGAAGGGGATGTATTAACACCTCATGAACAACATTTTGTTTTATTAATAAAAGGAAGAGGAGAAGGGGGTTGGATGGTATAATATCAAAATAGTATCATAACATTAAATTATATGTAGTAAAATAGAGTTACCATAAAATTTGGATGAATATTGTTGGGGAGATAATAAGAAAATAATGTGAAATTGAAAGGAATTTAATGGAAAACAGAGAGATATGAAATACCTCTTGAATCCTACTATTGAGACCAACTTTAACAAAGATAGGCTTGGTATTTTGATGACACCAAAATATATTGGACCTGGGGTAGGGACTAGGTAATATTCAATGTCAGATTTTATTCATGGATCATTGCTTTATAGGTGTGAAAAAATGAGGGTGTGAAGGGTGGTATTTATAGTGGAGGGGAGAGAGATTTATTAAATATAAAATTCATTAGTTTATTATTTCCCCACAAGATAAGGAATAGGAAGTCTTACATGACAAATAATAGTACTTTTATCTTGTTATCCTATAACAATTGTGGTTACAATAGTATAACATCATGCATGACACTATAATTAGCTTATTTAGCTTATTTTGTAAATTATGTTATTTCTCTATTCATCAAAAAAGTATTTCAGAAAAATCCCAATAATTCAACCAAACCATTTCATGACATGTAGTATCCAAAAATAAAGTCCATTTTTTAAAAATAATTTTCTAAATAATAATATTTTAATATTTAATTAAAATAATAATTTAATTTAAAAGATCAGTTATAAAACATTCATTTACTTATTCTAAAATATATGTATATCATTCATCCAAATTTAATATTATATATTTATTATAATTGGTAAGGTTATTATTCATTAGGGTGTAACACTATTAATAAGAGTATGTTACTATTAATGGTAGTTTATTATTCAACAAAAATTAGTTTTTTTCTTATTAGACTCCAAAGAACTTATTAATTGCAATCGTGTATGACCGATTTTCGAAATTCCAAACATAGAAGTGTCAAACTTATGTATAATGGACACATAGCTCTTAGTAGTTCATTATGTTCTATTTTCATGTTATTTTATGACCTATTCATAAGAAGGGAATTTCCAATGAAAAACATTGGGTCGTTCTAGAGATCTTATAGGAGTATGACTTCAAAATCATTTATATCATGGGGAACAACAACATTTTAGCAGATTCACCTATCAGGAAATCATAGGATCACCTTGTACTGGAATGTCCAAAGTAGTTGGCCTCCCTATAGCTAACCCTGGTGGAGTAGGAGGGTACAATTTTCTTTCATGAGCAGATGAAGATGTCCCATAGTATACGAAATTCATATGCATACCAAATTCATATGCCATTAGAGTTTGAGCGGGGTGACTACAACTTCATGAGAGTCTCCCCATGAAATGGAATGTCGAGGTACGACCGAGGAAGCATCATATCCCCGAGGTTTATCAGACAATACAAGATCATGCGGAGGATCGAGGAGGTTCCCTAGAACATCGGCTTACCCCCATAGCTAGATAGGGTGAATGAAATCTACAACATATTGAAACTAAGGAGATACATTCATGACCTGATGCAGGTTATTGACTTGGGAGAGATGGACATTGAGGATGGAGCCACCATTGCAGATTACTCGGTGGCGATCAGGGACTAAAAGGAGCATGCCCTGCAAGGATGAGCCATCCCACTAGTGCATGTATTGGGGACAGACAAAAACATGTTGGATATTTCTGGGAATGAGAGTGTTAGATGAGGGCACAATATCCCAATATGTTTGTTTATTTTTTCTTTTTGGGAAAAAATCATGAATATTAGAATAATGTAGATACTCGGTTATTGCCTAATAAAAAAATGAATATTTCTATATTTTATTCCATATCCAGTAACTGATACAGTGTGTGATTCTGAGACCCAGTGTGCCTGAAATTAAGTTTATAAAAATATTAAATATATTTTATATTAACCACACACATATAATAGAAGAAACGGGATAATTATTAAATGGTTGATTGGATCATTAATCCCAGATAACGGTTGGGATTGGAATGCGGTGTTTACCCTGTAAGAGACATAATATGAGTCAGTGCGGGATGTTTAGACCACTTTCTTGTTGGTGGAGTGTCATAAGTGTAAAAATTATTTAATGAATTGATTAATTTTAATTCTTTCCAAATACTATTTTGAAGTTATAAGTTATTATTTTTTGAGAAATCCCCTCATTACTATGTTTTACAATAGAGAATCTCCTCTCCTCCCCTCTCTTATCCTATCCTTTTTTTTGACAAACGATGAACGAAAAACTACATTGGATTGGTGAGTATAGTTGGATAAAATAATAGCATATCATCCCCCGTCGTCGAGGAACACCTTCTACTTCAACTCCATGTTATTCAATCCATGTAGGAATCATTATTTTACATTAACAATTTGAATTTAAAGTTGCTCATGTTGAATCTCTTCCCTTTGAAATATGAATCTGGATTCGAGCATTGCATAAGTTTTAGTATCGATTTTTCAACTCTCTATTGGTTGTTCTAAGCATAACTGCACAAAGAACATCTATCGGCCAAAAAATCATGGCCAACAATATATGCCATTTGATTTTGGTTCTATTATCGCATTATTCTTCATGATTGTCAGCATCGTATCCCTGAGGACCATGTTTTGGCATATTATCGGGCAACCTGATCTCGTTTGGACACCCGGGACAAGATGGATTCAAGTAAAATTTACCAAATGATGACGAAATAATGTGAAAAGCAATGTCCTGGAATCTGCATGACACAATGATGAATAATTTGGAGTTATCACAATGATCAGACCAGAAACAAACCCACAATGCTTCTTAGAAGATCTAGAACTACCCTCATCGATGGTGTGGACCAATTGGAAACGAACATCAAGAATTGTTCACATTCTTCAGATAGATCCATAGGTTTCAGAAGAATAAATGTTGTGTCCCAATGAATTATGACCTAATTCAATGCATGGGTGAATATCCAACACATATATAATGTTTCTATGAAAATACTAACTTCATGACATGTTAAATGAAGAACACATAGTGTGTGTCCCTCCTTCAGCGGAGGTGCTAGGGCGGGAGAGAAGTTAAGTATGAAAATGTGTGTACTTCCCGTAACATTCCATGTACTACCATAGCTTTTGAGATGAATCATCTGATCGAACAAACAACCATGTACTGATCACATGGACAAGACATGGCCACATATACAACATCATGTGTGGAACTACATGTTGTGTGACAAAGTACATGGGCACTGAGTCCGAGAACACGGGCATGACAAGGGTCACTTCCTTTTCCCCAGATCAGTAGGGCACACCTTGTATCCTATATAAATTTTTTGTTCCCTTACATGGGATCAGAACATAGTACTAACCAGACATGGCCTAGTTGCATGGAAGGTACACATACCATGTACTTTGATTCTCTTTCCGAGCGACATTATAAGTCTCATATATCCTCCATTGTAAGTTTTATTTTGTCCCACAAGATATCTTTCCTCAGTGTCTTTCCACATAAAATGTGACAGTACCCTCAGAGGAGGTTTTTGAGATATTACGTTGAACATAATATTTGACACGCGTAAAGACGATGCTCGATGATGATAAAGGGTAAACATTCTCAGCAGCGTATTTTTGGTCATACACTCTATCAGTGCTGGGAAGTGGAATTTCTCGATGAACCTTCCAGGATTTATATCCAGCAGGGCTGGGAAATGGCATTCCCCAATGACGGTTCCGGGCATAACCTCAAGTTGGGCTGGGAAGTGGCATCCCCCAATAATAGTTCTTGTCTTACTCTATAGGGGGTTGGTTTGTGGAATTCCCAAACTATAGTTGTTGAATTAACCTTCGGTGGGGTTGGGAAGTGGCATTCCCCAATGATCATGCCATGTTTACCCTCAAGTGGGACTAGTAAGTGGTTTTCGTCAATGAATACTAGAGAAGGACCCTCATATATACATCATAGTTCTGAGGATTGTTTTTTCATACCTATAGAATCATGAGAATGAGGGGAAAATTTCCACCACTTAGATGCATCCCTATGAAGCAACCCAAAACTGTGTTGGTGGTTCAGTTCTTCCCAATGTAGAGTGTATCATGGTGTGGTGGTTTAAACCCCTTGGATATAAGAATCCTAGGCCGTAACGATGAAATTTGGGTAATCAGTGTGGTAGTTACCTTTTAAATGATGGGATACTCAAATTTTTTTGGGATGGGTAGTGATATGGAGATCCCCATACCCAGCCATTTGGGTTTCTTTAAATGAGCATATCAATTATTGGGTAGAGTTGTACTCTTCTATTCACTTTTACTATACCTTGTTCCTATACTGCTTCATTCCATCTATATCTCTTACTACAGCCCCTTCAGAGTTTTTTGGCGCTCAACTAAGTATTTTTGTACTCACCCTGACATGGTCTTTGCCCAACACAGGTCGTGTATTTTTCAGAGGACAGACATGATGATCTTGACTACAGAGGTGTGTAAGGATATGAGCTATGTGGACCACATATGAAGGTCATGGTCAGAATTAATGAGTTGATCCTTCTTAGTAGACTCTTTTAGCAGTTGATTTAGGATAAACCTATTTGTATTATGACCATGAGTTTTTCCCGTTCTTAACCTACAATTATCTCTAATTTAATTTGTATGGTCTAGAGTTTCAGGAATGTTTACTTTACTTTATAGTAGATGCTTCATTTATTTATTTTCCCTTTACACATTTTCATTGAGTTTGTTGCATGTGTTTGTGTGTATATATAGGTGGTTACAAAATGGCCTAACTGAATTGTTATTTTTTGGTGCTTGTTTCCACCCCCCATTCTTATGTCGTAGGGCTTTAGATAGTTGTGTTTCTATCATAGCTTTGGTTGGGTTTTGAACAATGAAACCCTTACCTCATGTCTCAATTTAATTTTAAGCAATCAAACATTCTATATAATATATTTTAATATACTATAAATTTATAATATAAACATATTCATACTTATAATACGAGATATAGTTTACTTATAACATCATTTCACACATTCATTAACAATATTTCATTGTCATTGTCATTATGGGTAAAAATAAGTTGGTTTTTATTCATGCTTATGTCTTACGGTTTTGATCCATGCAACTTTTTCAGTCTCTAACCATATCTAAAATCGTAATCATGATATAAGTATCACATTTATTAATCCTAAATAATATTTTGACCATTCATATAAATAGGTGACGAAAAAGCAATATTAATTATTGTATTGTGTAGTACGTCCACACATACAAGTGAGGTTTTTGCTTTTTGACAGATCAAATGAAATATTGGTGAAAATAAATATACTTTAAAGAACCATTATTATATCATAAATATCATTTATATTCATTAAATATGTCTTTATTACTATACACGTAAAATATTAATAAAAAATATCTTTGCTTTGTGGTGTTGGGAGTCGACACATAAAAACAATTTTCATTATCATCCACAAAAAGAGGGGAAGTAAATAAGGTAGGAAATATTATATATTTAAAAAAGTATAATTATTTCATACAATTCAAATATTTACAGTATGTTGATCATAATTACCAAAAATATAATAGGCTTATAGAAAATGATTCACATATCAACATGGATATGGTGTTCCACAGGTACGTAAGAGTAGTATTTTCATTTCATATTTGATAAATAAGATCTGGGAAATGGTTTTACAAAATTATAAAAAATTAATACATTTATATAATGCTGGATAAATTATTTAATGCTAAACAAAAAAAAATTGGAGGAAGTAGAATAAAAATTAAGCATGAAAATAATAAGGAAAGGAAATTTCATCATATATGAAAAACCACATTTGGATAATACCTTAAGCCTACATTTGACGATTTTAGGGGATGAAAATAAGTTCAAGAATAATGGGAATGGAAATAGGATGGTTTTCTGGTAGTTTATATCTATGATAGGGGGCATAAATTAAGTAATGGAGTAGAATATGTTCCATTATATATGTTATAGGAACGACACACATTGAATTAAATGAATACTTAATTATTATAAATACACTTGCCTATAATAGTTCCCTAAAATGGACATGAAATCAATTTTAGGATAGGAATTTTGAAAAAATATATATTAAAAAAATTAATCGTTAATTTTATGTCTAATTCTTACCCTTATTTTATTATTTATCACCAAATAAACACATTATAAAACTAACTAATGTAACACATTTCGATTTTTTTACTATGATCCAAAAAATGAATATTTTAGAAATTGGAAATGAGTGATCTTATTAAAAAACATATTTTATCAAACAATGTTTTTTAATTGGAACGAATTATTTTTAATATCAGAAAAAATACAGTGTAAACGGTTTAAATAAAAATAATTTTCGAGGTACAGAATATATTAATTATTAATCCATTCCCAGTAAAAAATATTTAAGGAAATTTTAAAATATTATATTGAATATGTAATCTATATCTGTCCTCCAAATAATTCATAAATAATGATTTATTAAATATATTATGATAATAATAGATTGCATACATAAATAGAGTTTTTTTTTTAAAAAAAACCCTTTTTAAAATAAAATGCATTTATCTATATGTATAATTTTTTTATTACCATTCACATTATTATATATATTTGTAAATAATAAATTATCAAAATTTAGTTACTCTTATTCATGCAATCCAATCTAAATTCCATGCACAATGTATCACATTAAATAATAATCTTTTAACAGAATATTGTGGTTTGTTTTAACTATGTTATTTTTGTAATGAAGTCTATCTAGGAAATAAAATTTTTCATGGATAAATATTTCTTAAAATACTGAGGTGTTAAATTACACCCCACATATAATCTTTTACAGCTCAATGTTTTATTACATTTATACTAATACTATTGAAATTTCTCTTACATCATATCCTTGGGATCCAATGTGACTTCCTTAAATTGCTTCTTCTTCCATAATATATTTACCATGTAATTCATCTTTTTCCATTGTGCATTCTATTTTAGATATCAACAATACATCAGTTATTTTATCATAAGAGATATTATAGTCACGTTGTTCGACCTCTATGAAAAGAACATCTAATGGATCTAGAATACAAATCTTTAAGCGAGCTATATGTTAAACTTTGTGTACTATAGAATGATTTGGTGGAAGCATCATGCGATCTACTACCATCTAGATTCAATCATGAATTTACAGTCCACTAATAATTAAATGGGTTATGTTTTCCTTTATTTTAATTCTCAAAAACAAATTCTGTGGATATATTTATAGGAATACATTTTCTCCAACAATAAAATATATATTTCTCAAAATATTGTCTGTATAACATTTATATCAACTATGAGATATCCTATTATGTTGTAAAATGGATATAACATTCTATATCATTCCCTCTTATATAATATTACCTATCATATTCATTTTTACAACTTCATGAAAACACATTGTATTTCATCACTTCCGATTATTGAGGTTATCTTGAGGAGCCATATGGATGATTTAGTGAAATATTTGGTTGTAATACATATAAAAAAGGACCATGTTTATCCAAAACACCACTAAAATCAAATAGAACATTATCCTAGAATATCCATATGGGATTTAATGGTACTATTATACTGAACCGTTTTTCAAGGATGATATGGAGTGCTATTGTCACACTTCATATTAATTTATCACTATTTTATTTTACAAAACAATGAGGTATCCCTAAATAATTATTAGTTATATTATACTGTGTTAGTTTATAAATTCTTACCACTTTATTTATGTATATTCTTGAAATATGAAAATTATAGGAAAACCAACTTCCACCTGCATTCTATGAAATAGGAAAATAAAATTTCACTTATGTTTATTTGTGCAATAATGCCTCATCAAAGTGATACGATTCATTTTCCCTCACCCCCATTAATTTTTGGTCATTTTATGAATTTAATGATTATATATTATTTTTAGGAAATAATTATGAACCAATAGTTATATAGTCTAATAAACCATCTTATCATCTCATCCCATGAAAAATGATGATGTCATTTTGGCCTACATGCGGGTACCATCTTCATGAAGTTATATCATTCATTTTTTTTAATTTTTCATGTATCTTAATAATAATTGATTCAATTAAAATAAAATTGTATATTGGATAAAATAATGATCTTGGAAAGGAGAAATAATGGTTACCTTTATCTTGTTCCATCTATTTAATAGTGGAAGCTACACTTGTGTGTTAGTATGTAATATATGATTTGTTCAATTCATTAAAATAATTCATCAATATGGATCAACATAATATATTAGGATAAAAAAATTTGGATGGAATGAAAATGTTTTATTAAAAAATACTTTTGAACTTCAAATTATTTTATTTTCATTTATCATCATTTTTATAACTATTGAAATAATAATATATAAGTGTAAATTAATATCCATATTTTCAATATAAAATTTTTACATTTAAAAATGATGCCTATGATATGATTGTTTCAGTAAAAAATAATATCTCAATAAATAATTATGTTTTATTTAAACACTATTTTGTTTGTAATACTTGTGATCAAATACCTCAATTTAATTTAAAACGAAATATATCATTAAATTTTTTGTTAATACATTCTATGATCACTATAAAAATTTATCTCCTTTTCATTTTTCACTATGATATAAATAGAATAGTATACTTAAACCACATTTCATCATCGAGTTCCTATTTAGAATCCATAAATGTATTGTTTTTTCACAAAAACTTGTCCAATTATGTGGTTTTTTTCTATATCACATTATACCATAAATATAGAATCAGCATTAGGGTTTCCTCAGAAAATAGATATCATGATATTGTGGTATGAACTATAAAAGTAGTACATGTGAAATATCAGGCATATACATCCTCATTAGGGATAAATTTTACACATTATGAACTTGAGAGTTATTCAGTAGATGTTCCTTAAAATAAGATACTATATTGATTCTATCAACGTTTTTGAATGCATTGAAATATATAGGGATAGAAAATGCCATTCTTCCAAATATTATAACCTTATTCCCAACTGATATACATTGGAATAAGAATCACTAACACAGAACATTAAATCTATCCAATTATTATAATAATTACATTTCAACTAACTCTTATCTTCAATGATGTTCCACTAGTTGGATGTAACTCTCACTTCCATCTCCTCAACTATCACATGTACTAGTATAATAAGTTTTATATCTTCATTTAAACACATTGGAGATCTAGAAATCCTTCTATAGAGGGTTTTATAAGGATACATTTTAATAATGGTGTTGATTTTATTATTATAAGAAAAATATAACAAAGTAAGTTGTTGATCCAGAAAACCCATTCTTATACAAAGAATATGATCGCACTATTAAATATATTGGTTGAATGTGCTTATTAAAATTATGATAATTTGGTTGATGTTATTTTGTAATAATGTTTATCTCTATATTTAATTATAGATGAATACTTTGGTATAACGTCATGGTAGACCTTATATAATAATCAAATATAATAAAATATTGTAGGCCAAAAAACTATACCACTTTTATAATTTATATCATCAAATTTATATGAATAAGTAAATATTCATGATTGCAATGAATGTGAATGATTTTTATGGATATTGAATAACTCCCAAATAACATTACAACATTCAGTTAATTTTAGGAGTCTGATGATTAAATCTATGGTGTTTTTTTCCTATTTATATTCTAGAATGGGTATTTCTAGAAATATCCCCTTAAAATATTTTCTCATAAAATTATCTTTATGAAATACAAAAAATAAAAATATATACACTACAATATTCCGTCTTTATGTGGTCTCTCCAAATATACATTTTATGAAATATATAAATATATTTTACATCCTATATGAATAGATAATGATGATCTTCAAGATTTATAAAGCTACTCCTTATTTGAATATGGTATTTATGGGATAATTACTCAGTTCCAATATTGTATCATTCCATCACAATCATTTTTGTACTAAAAATAATTCATTCCATATTCTATAGTTCATCATATTCGATCTTGTCTTCTTTAATCATCAAATGGTTGGATGATTGAAAATTAATCTGAAAAAGATAATACATGTACCCTTTACTCGGGATTTCATGATCCCTTGTTTAAAATGTTTTTATTATTATATCTATTTCAATCAACATGTTATAAAAACTATCATGGTCCTTGTAACTCAGAGAATCACCAATGTGGTTTTCCATCCAGTGGTAGTAACGTATTTAGTATTAATAATTGTTAATAAATTTCAAAAATGATTTCTAATGTATATTTAACTCTTTTAACGTGAATATAAAATTTATGTATTTATAAGAAATATATATCAAATAATTCACCCCATAGTAAATGAATCTCTATGATCAATAAAATATTATTTGTCACTAATCCAAATAATGATTTTGGTAACTTTTCACATAATATTTTAACTTGTGCGGGTAATAAGTGATCAAATTATCATTTTATATGAGTATTCAATATTGTCCCTTCTATGTTAGATCAATATAAAACACTAACCATTCTCTAATATAGGATCGTTGGATCCTAGATGCACTGACCAACATTATTTTCAATTCCTTGAAATATTTATCACATTCATTGGGACAATGTAACTTGGTTTCCTTCAAATCGAACATGGTTATTATATTATATATACATGGTATATATATCACAAAACCTAGATATAATTTATAAAATACAATAAAACTATAGATCATGGTCAGCGGGGTTGGTCTATGTAATTTTTCAATAAATGTTATTGTTTAATGATCCACTCATATATCCATGATTGAGATTTTATAACCCCATAATGAGACATTATTTTGAAAAAATTAACAATTTATAAGTTTCAAATATAATTTCCATCACATACCCTCCTGATAAATGCAATAAATAGTAACTAGACCAGTGGGTGACATGTCCTCAAGTGTGCCACCCTAAATGACAAAGTTGGATTACTAGATATGGTTTTCTAATGATTATATGGTGGGGATACTGTAAAATATGGATTTTTATAAAATAAACAATAACTATAAATGAATTAATTGTTTTGGATTATAATAATAACTAAAATTAAATATTTAATATATAACTATACCACTGAAATATAATTATCCATGCATGATGATGATATTCCAAATATAATATGCAGTATACATACATCAGGTAATATATAAAATTATACTATACTACCCATAGTATAAATAAATACAAGTCTAATATCATATATGCTTCTTTAGTACATACCTGGAATTAATATCCTTAGAAGGTATCATTCTAGAAAAAGTAACATCAACTAGGGGTAATCCCATATCCAAACATACAACCATGAAATAAGTTCGGGTATCAATATTTGGATTGAATAGGGTGTGGGTAAAACTCAGAAGGCCACCATTAATGATGTATATTGAAAATATAGTATATGGGTATAAAATTTAGCAGTGTGTTCTTATAATAAATTAACATCATTTAGTAATGATTTATAAATATCAATTTTGAGATCAGGTTCCTTGTGCTCCATCAGATCGATCATAACAGCTTCATTTTAATCTTAAATTTAACTGATTATTTTATATTTTACATAGATATACTATGGATCCAAGCTATAAATCCAAGTAATCTGTGAACACGGATAATCAAGTAGGTTTTCTTGCCTAAATTAGTGAATTTCCCCAATAAAATAATGATATGGGACATGGAACGTCATGTCCAACAATCTCAATTAAATGACATAGAGCCACATGTCATATAATAAAGAATTAGATGTAAATTATTTAAATAGATAAAAAGGATTTTCATGTCAATAACTTCAATAACTAAAATAGAACTACATGACTATTGATTTCAATCATTAACAGGTAACCCCATGTCTAATTATTTTAATCAATAATGAAGAACACCATATCTAATTATTACAATAAAAATAATAATTAACACCATTTCTAGTGATTTGAATCAATAAAAAGTAACACCATGTCCAACGTTATCAACAAAAAATTCAGAACCTCAATTACAACATCACTTAATTACATAAGGTTCAATCCATTTATTTTCCCATACATTCCCATACATGGAATTATATATTAGAACCTAGTTATCAGTAAATGAAAACAATAATTGGCAACCACATTGTATTTATGAAATTAACATTTCCCATGCGAAAACATCGTGTATCTAAACAATTCATCACAATTCCATCAATTGATAAATTTTAATTAGATTCAATTAATACTATTATATCAATACCTTATAAAATTCCAACATATTGTTAGTAATGAAGGGAAATATGATCAATCCTAAAAATTTAGAAAGAAAAAATATTAATTTTAACGAATCCCAGATATGTGATGAAAGGGATATAAAATTATACACACCATCTTACAATTCAATGTGATTCATTTCATTAGTCAATTATTTTATAAATGTCAAGATCAATGTTTTTAACTACATCAATTAACATCAATTAAATTTATCATGGAACTCAAAATCCATGTATAAATCAAAACACTCTGAATGTGTGGGTTGGTGTATCATGAAAATAATGACCATTATGGGAAATTAATCAAACTCACCCTATGTGGTGGTTAGTATAGAGTTCATTGACCAAAAACCATGTTATGTGATATATATAATATCATGGTTATGGTTTAAGTAATTAATTTAAGTAATGTTTATTTATAATAGAATCACACAAGAATTACATCTTGCAACAAAATAATATTTTTATAAATGATTAAATATTTAGGGAAAAATAAAGATCGTGTTCCTTTTTTCAAGGAAGCTTCACTCATGAAATGATAGGATTTGATTTGTGGTGGTCTATGAGATATTGATGAAATGGGAAAACACCATAAAATAGTATATTTGAGATCACCGGGAAATTTCATGAATGATAATGATATAAAATGTGATATGAAGAAAGTGGGTTGAGGCACCAACTGTGGGTGATCCAACATGACCAATTGTGATTAATATAAAGTCCATATGAGGGAGATCCATCTAATCCTAAAAATGTATAATATTAAATATCCCCATAATCGACCTAATATTTTTGTGAGGAAGGAAAAAGGTGGTGTGGTGTCATGATCAAACCTGTGTTGACCATAAACTGGTCACCCGATCCGGACCATAAAAAGTATCACAGGGCATTCCCGATCCCACTGGGATGGAAACTACTATCAGGCATCAAAATGAACAAGATATGGGAACAATTTCTCCCTAAAAAAATCTATAACCAGAAAATTAAACCAACCAAACTGAAAACAAAGGAAGACAACAACTAAATATCACACTATAATATAAACAGATTCAATTATAAGATACAAAAAAATAGAAAACTGAAACTGAATGAAAAAAAATAACTACCACCAAATGATCTCCAGGTGACCCCATTTCAAACTCAATCCACAAGTCCAACCATGATCCAATAGCGAGAACCTGCTAAGGAACATTAAATAAGCTAAACCTACATAACAGATTGGGTCTACCGACAGCAAGTGGAATTGGTTGGGTGTGAGATAATATCTAAGTAGATAATCACCAGAGAATCCATATCATTTCTTCCCAAAAATATTCCATTAATACGAGTTTCAAATAATATTATATAAATTAAATTTTGATAAACAATTTACATTTTGAAAACAAACAATCCTTTTCCACTTCCCTCTAAATTTAAAACTAGGTGAAATAAGGAATATTGGATTTTTCAATTTCTCTTTCAAAAAATTTACATGAAAATACTTTTTATCCAACCATACAATCATAGTTATTACAAAAAAATACTATAACACGATACACAGAATATGATTCGAAACAATGAGTTAAACAGCTATTGTATTGCTTGTAATGGATAAATAAGGGAAATTCTATAAACTTAGAGGATGACCAGAACGTACAATACATGTGACTCATCCTGGAGGAATTCCATACTCAATGACGTCATAATACCCTAACCTATGACTATTGATCCACCTGACCTAGTCAAGAGGCCCAATCCCATAGCAATAAACCCAAGTCCCAGCAGCTATGATCAACTTGCTTTTACAATAACCTATACTACTACACCAATCATTTTCAATAGACATATTTTCTATGATAGGATCCCTTCATTGTTTCTCAATGGGTGTTCCATACAATTCAAACAACAATCCAAAATTATATAATTAAACACTCCCAACAAACATACCCCACCCTAGTAACCTCAAGCGTAGTCCCTTACTAGAAACATTCATTTCATAATAGAGGTCATATACCGAGGACCCTCCCTTCTCATAGATCACCAACAAGTGAAGGAACAAAACCCAAACTCTGTTTTCTAAAATCTATTTTGAAATTCCAAATGGAAATTTTGTTCTACACATCTAGGGTAATTTTACCAAAATTAATGTTACTCCATAAAAAAAATTTCAAACCATAAGAAATTTAATATTTATATCCACAAATTATTTGAAATTTAAGTTTAAACACACACCAAATCATGTAAAATTTTAGAAACATGACCTTATCCAAAATATACCTTACCATAAAAATGAGTTTGAAACATGAGAAATGCACAAAAAGGTTCCAAATGGGATTTTAACAATTTTAAAAAACTATTTCCTTTTTAACAAACACCAGACGTGTCATAATATTCCACACAATTTTGAAACACCCAGGACATTTTTGAAACCATGGAATCATTTATTAGATGAGACAGAAATAGAAAATAGGATTAATATTTAGAAAAACCATGTTTCGAGAAAAATTCTACTTCAAATTAAATAATTATTTGTATAATAATCCCTGGGTTCACTCTATGCATCCATGGATGTTCTAAGAACCAATGGAATATCAAAAGTGGTCATCTCCCAACCATTTTAAAGACACCTCAAACACCATTATTATCACAATATCCTATTTACATTAAAACATAATGTTTCTTAAAATGAACCCTACAAAAACCAAAAAACATCCATGGAATGTTTTATTAGGAAAACAACACCCAATATATCCAACATAAACATTCTAAAGAAGAATAAAAATGATTTGTAAGAACCCGGTTCTTATTTTGAGGTACGGGATTCTTCTTTTCTATTTTCTGTAATGTTTTTTGGGAAAATATGAAAAATGGCGAAAAATCATAAATTTTGAAAGTACACACCATGTATTTTTCCACACGTCGTGTAATTTTGGCCGTGTGGGATGGGTACACGGGGCGTGTTTCCATGTTGGTGACGAGGGGTGTAGGAATCGACTACACACCGTGTAGTGGTACCTTACATGCCGTGTATTATGTCAGAAGACATAAATAGTATGGCAGTGGATTCGCCGCCAACTGGGCGACAGTACACGCAGTGTACTTGAGAGTACATGCCCTGTACTCATGTCGATGGATGAACAGTGTGGAAGTGCCACCAAAGGAACAATTAAATGAAGGAAGTACACCTCGTCTACTCAAATGTACATGCTGTGTACTTTGTTCTTTCAGCTTAAAACAGGAAGAAGCCTCCTCATTTCGCCGAGGAGGCATTTGAGCCGTTTTGGAGCCAAGGAGGACGACCGAACATTTGAAGATCCAACAGGTGTTCATCTGGAATCCGATTCGGCTTCGGACAATCTACTTGGAACCAAACGGGTAAGCCCTCTCCTCTCTTGGTATGGTTTTAACCAATTCTTCCCATACTGGATGTTAATTAAATTTGAATGGTTTTTTTTCTTCGTTATATCTACGCCATTCTTGGGAGTTTCTGAAATCAACGTTCATATATAACGCTCATTGCCGTATAAGGTAGGTGGATTTGTGTTAATTTTTCCAACTATTGTTATTTTTGTGCATTTTTTGTGCCACGAACCCATGTTGGGGTGTTGTGTGTCTAAGGACATTTCTATATTTAATTCATAGAATTTCATAGGTGATTAAATTGGGATAATAAAATTCTAGTTGGGATTGTTGCTTGGAACCAGAACCACCCCGGGGGTGTGTTTCACTGTTTATCCGTTTGGCCATGATACCCGGGGGTATGCCTTAAATATAGTAATTGTAGAATTTCCTTGAGAGGAATTTCTTGTTTACTGCATTTTGATATGTTATGCATGGCCCGTTTACATGTTTATCCTTAGGGCGTTGTTGTTATTAGCCTGTGGGCACTGTACTATTTAGCATGTGGGCAGTAGATATTTCAGCCTGAGGGCAACTTCATCCGTGCCTGTGGGCAGCTGATTCTGTGCCTATGGGGGACACTACTTATTCCTGATGGGAAAACTCTATTATTCCTAAGGGGATACTCTTGTGTTGGATACTCGTTACCCGAGATTAGGATTTTACATGTATGATGACACTAGTTGTTTACTTATAAATTCACTATAGTGATTTATTATATTAAATGTATTAAATGAATATTAAAAATGGCAAGAAAACTGGTAGTTAGTTACTTTTGTTCACTTCTTACTTTATTGCATTTTACCACTGTACACTATTGTTTCATGTTAGCACGTAGTTTGGAACGGACCTTTGGTGGGTGCCTACTGAGATATATGTCTCACACCCTGTTTGGTTCACGCTTTTCAGCCAAAACAGATTACGTTTCTGCAGGTGTGGATAGGGTCAAGAGTCCCTATAAAGGAACTTGACTATTGCCTTGGAGGAGGAGGGCATGGGACTGAGCCTAGGCTCGCGATGCCACTGCCAGGTGTTTTTCTTGTTTTGCTATACTCTGCATTTGGTTATACTATATTGATGTATAACATGTTCTGGCTATTTTCATAGAACATGAGACATGTAACATCATTATTTATATACTGTTGGTTATATCCACTGTTATTGATTATTTCAGTTGTGTATGGTTTTCTGCTTCCGCTGTTTGTTGCATGTTTTATTTGGTATTCCGCTGCACTACACTTTGACAAATGAGGGCATAGTTTCCCCACTATCAGACTTGGGCCCTCACTGCTAGTTGGTAGCCTCTGGCGTTTGGAGAAATGCACTTGAGGTCACGTGGTGAACCGGGTTTGGGGTACCCGTTGCGTGGCACCCAGATCATGGATGTTACAAAGTGGTATAAGAGGAGTTTCTTTTCCTTGACTTACTATTTTGAGCCGTAGTCAAGGATAGGACAAACGGTAGTTGGTAATAAGCTATGACCAGGCGTAGCTAACCCGTGTATAGGGAAAATCCAGTCTACCTCCTATTTTGAAATTATTTTTATTTTGAAAATTTTCCAGTTGATATTTTTCCACCATTGGGTGACTCACTTTGAGATTGTGCAGTTTATATTTTATCTATGGGTTCTATTTAGATGCATCCTGATGAGATGAGGGTATGCAGTTTCATGCATCATATAGGAACATGCTAGGTATCACATGCCATGCATAGTTTCCATGCCATGTAGGTGCATTATAAATTTCATGTTGTTGTGATAGTTTTTGTTCAAGAAAAGCATGCTGTTGTGATATCCATTTGATAAATACCAGTTTGTGATAGGGTATTTTCTTGTGGGAGCCTGGTTATTGAATGGATGCCAATCATTGGATTTTGGGGATTATGGGCCCTCATTGATGGGAATTTGGTGGCTCACTGAATGTTTTTGGTTATAACACATATAAGATGTCAAACATTGATTCGTGGGGAGTATGGGCCCTCACGGGTCGGAATTTGACACTTAGGTGTTATTTTTTGGTATTCTCTGGGTTCCGAGGAAGTTGTTGAGGCATACTGTCCAAAACCCCAGTATACACACTGTGTATGGCCTTCTGTTCGATAAGAAAAATGTACTTTTTAAGTACACGATGTGTACTCTGAGTACACGCCTTGTAGTCTCTTCTCGTGTCACAAACAGTGTGGGAAGCGACACGGGGTAGCGAAGGCTTGGGTAAAACACCCCGTGTACCGAATGTACACGCTGTGTAGTGTTGACCCGGAGTCTGGCCATGTAACTAAAAACACGGGTTGGTGAACTCCTTGACAGAACATGTCGTGCCAATGATGAACATGCCGTGTAGTGTAACATGGCGCACTGCCATGTAACGAACTACACGAGCTGATGTCACCTCTCCCTGAACACGTCGTGTACCTATGGGACACGTCGTGTAATCTTGTCCGAGGACAGACCATGTGGAGTTAGTCGTGTGGGTGGGAAATGGGGTGTTGTACACGCTGTGTATGGGTGTAACACGCCGTGTAGTGTCAAGCCGAGTAGTCAGCCATGTCACAGACGACAAGGGCAGTTGGAAAATAACATCGTACACGCCGTGTAGATATTATACACGCCATGTAGTCTTGTTCAACGGAATCCGTGTGTATTAGCCATGTATAAGGACATGGGCAGGGGAACAGAAGTGATGACATGTCGAGTAGTCAGTGTACACACCGTGTAGTATTGTTTTTCAAATTTTGAAATGCCTTCTTCCTCTTGTTCCTTTGTGGTTCCTTCGTTTCGACCTTCATAATCGTGTATCTGAGGTGTGCTTTTGACCTTGCAGTGTCATTCCGCTTAGCCGACCGTGAGTTGTTCGCAAGGAGAGCTGCGACAATTATACTCCGGAGATGGTGGCCCATGGGCTACAAGTTGATCCTCCAGTTGAGCCAGATGTGGCGCCAGCTGCTATACCAGACACAGTCGTGGAGGCGCAGTTCCGTGAAGGCTTTATGCAGTTCATGCAGACCTTTCAGGGAGCACTGCAGGCTACTACATCTATGGTCGAGCTGACGCGTATCTTTCAGTAGCAACATCCGCCTATGTTTTCAGGGGATGGCGGACCAAAGGCTTCAGAGTCTTGGTTATGATCGATGAAGACTATTTTCAAGCATCTTGGGAGACCTCCAGGGCAGAGGGTCAAGCTCGCGACTTACATGCCGCGTGATTCTGCCAAGAGGTGGTGGGATGTTACCACCCAGTTAGAGAATCACAGAGATGTGGCGTGGGAAGATTTTTTATTCATTCTTCTATGAATTCTTCTTTCCCGAGACGTTGAGGGAAGATATAGCTCAAGAATTCATGAATCTTCAGTAGGACGCTATGTCAGTGATGGACTATTATGCTCGTTTTATGGAGGTTCAGCTTTTTTCACCTGTGCTGGTGGGTAATGAGACGTCGAGAGCCAGGAGTTTGAAGGATGGTCTTCGGTATGACATCCAAGCATTGGTGAATGTTTTCAGGTTTCCTACTATACACACAATTTTGAATCAGGAGTTGATTATAGAGAGGAACCTATGGGAATCGAGCGTTGTGGGCCAGGGCGGTTCAACACCAGTTACTGGTACTATTTCTGCGGGAAAGAGGAAGAGACATATGGACTTCTCTCAGAGCGTCAGTACCAGTCAGAAGAATTTTTCAGGTGGCCAGGATATGTGCTACCAGTGTGGTAGAGAGGGGCAAAAGAGGCCGCAGCCTCCAAGACACCCAGTGGTGTGTCGATCTTGCGGAAAGATGGGTCATATATAGTGCTTTTGTAGGGTGTTTCCACCAGTGGCTAGTGAGAGGGGTTCTATGCAGACTCTGCGTGCGAGAGCAGGACCAGTGGCTTCTTACCCGTCAAGGAACTGGAACACGTCAGGGAGTGCAGACAGCGATGGTGGTCATGGCCGTGGTAGCTAGACACCCGAATTGCAGAGGCAGCAGGGTGGGACAGCTCAGGGTAGCAAGGTTGTGTCGCGGGGCTGCGGCACTGGGCAGGCATATGCAGTGCAACAGACCCAGCAGGAGCTGGATCCCAGACCTTCTACAGTTAGAGGTTCTATTATAGTAGCTTCTTTCTTATCTTCAGTGCTTTTTGATATGGGTGCTACGCATAGTTTCATATCTGTACCCATTGTGGAGAGCCTTGGGCTCAGTGTTTCTTCTTCTTCTCATATCATGAGGCTAGACACGCCGTTGGGGACTAGGACGACAGGTGTGCGTTAGTGTAAGGAGTGTCCCCATGAGGATGGAGGGTGTCACTTCCTTTGGGACCTCTATGTCTTAGAGATGACGAGCTATGATTTCATTCTCGGGATGGACTGGTTGGTTCCCTTTCGATCCTTTGTAGACTTCTATCATCGCAGGGTGCATTTCACATCACAAGAGGGTGGAGAGTTTCTATACAAGGGGGAATGGGATATTCCGGTGAGTCGAGCTAGACCAATGCATCATGGGCGAGGTGGAGTCACAGCCCCGATTGTGAGCTTATATCTGGATGATCAGGGAACATGTCAGACAGATTTCCCTCCAGTTGTTGATCATTTCAAGGATGTCTTCCCGGAAAAATTTTCAGGTCTACCTCCAGTGCGTGAAGTGGATTTCTCTATTTAGCTAGTCCCAGGAGCGGCACATGTGTCCAGTCCTCCTTATAGGATGGCCACGCCTAAGTTGGAGGAGCTCAATAGGAAGTTAGAGGAGTTACAGGAGAATGGATTTATCCGACCCTGTACTTCTCCTTGGGGTTCTCCGGTCCTTTTTTCAAAGAAGGCGGATGGTACCCTTAGACATTACGTGGATTATCAGAAGCTAAACTAGTTGACGTTTAAGAACTGATATCCCTTGCCGAAGATTGATGATCTGTTTGATCATCTTTGTGGAAAACGAGTGTTCTCGACAATTGACTTGAGGCCAGGATATCATCAGATACACGTAAGAACATCGGATATACTGTTTACAGCTTTTTGGAGCAGATATGGTGTGTACGAGTATTTGGTTATGCCGTTCGGACTCACGAACAGGCTATCAGTTTTCATGGCTCTGATGAATCGTGTGATCCATCCGTATCTTGATTCTTTTGTGGTAGTATTCGTGGTTGAAATCATGGTGTACTCTCGCACTCGACACGACCATGCCACCCATCTTGAGATCGTATTGAGTACACTGAGAGGGCATCAGCTGTATGCTAAGCTCTATAAGTGACACTTTTGGACAGACCAGATTCACTTCCTGGGTCATATCATCTCAGAGGCAGGAGTTGCAGTAGACCTAAAGAAGTTGAAAGAAGTAGTTTCCTGAGAGAATCCTAAGAACATGTTTGAGATACAATGTTTCTTAGGGGTGGCTAGTTACTACATATTCTTCATAAAAGACATCTCCTTCTTAGCATCACCGTTTACGGGACTGACTAATAAGGGTGTGATGTTCGTATGGTCATAATCTTGCGAGACAACTTTTTAGGACCTGAAGGGAAGGTTGACATCAGCACCGATCCTGATCCTTCCAGAGCAGGGGAAGAGCTATACAGTTTACTGTGATGCATCAGGTATTGGGATGGGGTCAGTTTTGATGCAGGGCGATCGAGTCATTGCGTACATGTCTCGGCTGTTGAGGCCACATGAGAGGAATTCCCCGACGCATGATCTTTAGTTGGCTGCAGCTGTTCATGTGTTGCGCTATTGGATACATTATCTATTGGGAGAGAATTTTGTGGTTTTCCCCGACCACAAAAGCCTCAAGTATATTTTTACTCAGCATGACCCGAATCTGAGGCAGAGAAGGTGGGTCGAGTAGCTTCAGACCATGGATTTCGAGCATGCCTATACACTTGGTAAACGTAATGCAGTAGCTAATGCACTGAGCAGGAAGACTCAGATACAGGCTGTGCTGGAGGCTAGTGGTGAGTGGCATCTCATGACCTTGTTCTCTGAGATGCATTTAGAGGTGCATGACAGTCAGGGAAGACTTATCTTTCATCTTTAGCTGTGACTTCTACCCACCTAGACAGAGTGAGGATGAAACAGCTATCGGATTCATAAGGCCTAGTTCTATGGGAGTCAATGGAAAGTAAAGACCCTCCTCCTAGGTGGACGATATGCGATGATGAGGTATTGCGTTTCCATGGACGAGTATGGGTTCCAGGGGATATACGCGAGGAGCTGATGCGGGAGTATCATGCTTTATCTTGGGAAGTTCATCCCGAGGTTACCAAGATGTACCTTGACATGAGACGTCAGTACTGGTGGCCGTGTATGAAGAGAGATGTAGATGAGTTCGTTACGAGATGTTCCACCTGTCAGCACGTGAAGGAGGAGCATCAAAGACCAGCTGGACTGTTACAATAATTACACATTCTAGAGTGAAAATGGGATGATATCGCGATGGATTTTGTGATGGGATTGCCGAGGTCACCTCGTGGAAATGACATTGTGTGGGTTGTTATGGACAGACTCACAAAGGTATCACACTTCTTGTCGATCAAGGAGACCTTCAGTGTGGACGAGCTCAGACGATTGTATTTTCGAGAGATCGTACGTCTTCATGGGGTCCCTCGTTCTATAGTTTTATATAGTGCCGGCTTCTATACATCTCATTTCTGGCAGAGTTATTAGAGGGCGCTGGGTACACAGGTGCTTCTGAGCACAACATACCACCCTCTGACCGACGGCTAGTCAGAGCGTACGATACAGGTGCATGATGAAATGTTGCGAGCATGTGTCCTAGACATTGGGGGATCTTGGGAGAAGCATATACCCTTTTTTATGTTTTCCTATAACAATAGTTTTCAGGCGACAATTGAGATGGAACCATACGAGGCTTTATATAGTAGGACATGCTGATCACCATTGTTCTGAATAGAGGTAGGTGAGGCGACATTACTGGGACCACAGCTCGTGCTAGAGACATCTGAGCACGTCCAGTTGATTCGTAAGCGGATGGCTATAGTGTTGTCTTGTCAGAAGTCTTATGCTGATCGCCGCAGACGACCTTTGGAGTTCGTGGTCGGGGATCAGGTTTTTCTACGTGTTTCGCCGAGGCTGGGACACAAGAGGATTAGAAGACATGGTAATCTTTCATTGAGCTATGTGGGGACATTCAAGATTCTGGAGAGAGTCGGGCTGGTTTCCTATCAGTTGCAATTACCGCAGTGATACCGAGCCATGCACGAGGGGTGGGTACACGAGGCGTGTAGCCATGTCGGCGATGAGGGGTGTAGGAACCAACTACATTCCGTGTAGTGGTACCGTACATTCTGTGTAGTCAGTCGACAAATGTAGACATTACGTCAGTGGAGTTGCCTCCAGTTGGGCGACATTACACACCGTGTACTCGAGAGTACATGTCGTCTACTCATGTCGACGGATGAACAGTGTGGTAGTGGAACCAAAGGAACAGTTAAATAAATGATGTACATGACGTGTACTTTGTTTTTTTGGTTTAGAAGATGCAGAAACCTCCTCATTTGGGAGAGGAGGCATTTGAGCCGTTTTGGAGCCAAGGAGGATGGCCGAACCTTTGATGATCCACCGGGTGTTCTTCTGGAACATGATTCGGCTTCAGACAATCTCATTGGAACCGCATGGGTAAACCCTCTCTTCTCCTGGTACGGTTCTTACCAATTCGTCCCCTAAGGGATGTTATTAACGTTTTAATGGGTTTTTTTCTTCGTCATATCTACACCGTTATTGGTCGTTTCTGAAATCGGTGTTCGTTTATAACACTCATTAGCATATAAGGTAGGTGGCTTTATGTTAAATTTTCCAACTGTCATGCATTATGTGCATTTTCGTGCAACGAAACCATGTTGGGGTGTCATGTGGATGAGGCCGTTGCAATATTTAATGCCTAGAATTGCATAGGTGAATAAATTGTGATAATAAAATGCTGGTTGGTATCGTTGCTTGGATCCGGAACCACCCTGGGGGTGTGTTTCACTGTTTAGCTGTTTGGCCAGGATACCCGTCTGTATGCCTTAAATGTAGTAATTGTAGAATTTCCTTGAGGGGAATTGCTTGTTTACTGCATTTTGATATGTTGGGAACGGACCGGATACCTGTTTATCCTGAGGGCATTGTTGTGATTAGCCTGTGGGCACTATACTATTTAGCATGTGGGCAGTAGATATTTCGGCTTGAGGGAAACATCTTCTGTGCATGTGGGCATCTGATTCTTTGCCTGTGGGCGGCACAACCTACGCCTGAGGGAAAAACATTGTTATGCCTGAGGGAAGATTCTTGTGTTGGATACTCATTACCCAAGGGTAGGAGTTTACGTGTCTGAGGACACTAGTTGTTTAATTAGAAATGAACTGTGCTAATTTCTTATATTAAATGGAGTAAATGAATATTAAAAATGGAAATACAATTGGTAGTTAGTTACTTTTGAGTACGGCTTACTTTATTGCATTTTACCACTGTACACTATTTTTTCATGTTAGAATGCAGTTGGGGACGGGCCTTTGGTGGGTGCCTACTGAGATATATTTCTCACACCCTATTTTGGTCACACTTTTCAGCCCAAACAGATTACGTTTCTGTAGGTTTGGATAGGGGCAAGAGTCCCTATATAGGTACTTGACTATTACTATAGAGTATGAGGGCATGGGAATGAGCCTAGGCTCGCGATGCCGCTGCCAGCTGTCATTCTTGTTTTGTTGTATTATGTATTTGGTTGTACTGTATTGATGTATAACATGTTCTAGATGTTTTCTTAGAACCTGAGACATGTAGCATAATTATTTATATACTGTTGGTTATATCCACTTTTGTTGTTTATTTCAGTTCTGTATGGTTTACTGCTTCCGCTGTTTGTTGTATGTTTTATTTTGTCTTCTGCTGTGCTACACTTTGACAAATGAGGGCATAGATTCCCCACTATTAGACCTGGTCCCTCACTGCTAATCGACAGCCTCTGGCGTTTGGGGAAATGCACTTGAGGTCACGTGGCGAACAAGGTTCGGGGCACCTGTTGCATGGCACTCGGATCTGGGACGTTACATGATTCAAATCCAAAGGAAATCCATACCTGTGAGAATAAATATTCTTAGAATTTAAAACCTCTTTTAGTCAAAAAATCCAAAAAATAAATTCTAAAAAAAATCCACTATAAAAATAATAGGGGTGAGAAAAATATTTAAGAATTAACTAGGAAATCCCAAGCATCAAATGGATTGAAAATGGAAAAAAGTCATGGAAACACCTACCCTTTATGTGTAAAATCGAAGAAACCCATGATAATTGATGATTAAGCCTCCATGAATTAACTTCCAATCCTTGGATCCATGAAACACATGTAAACACCCAGACCCAATAATTAGGGTTTGGTCAAGATATTCTAACCAAAATAAAAACCCAAAAATAGATAGAGGATAAGGAAAAGGAGAGAAACCCACTCAAAAACCAAAAAAACATACCTCAGAAATTAAGATGGATCATCATTGAGGGAGTAGAGCCAAGGGAGAAGGTGTCATGTAACCCCTTGTTGTACCATAAATGAAGGGATAGAGGGAATCCTGACATAGGGTTAAAAAGGGAGAGGGGTATAAATATAATTTTTAGTTTTCATAATAGTTGGCTGACCACACAGATTAGCCACATGTTTTTCCCAACTATGTTGTAACTATGAGTACCCCACATCCCATGGATGTAGAACTACATGAATACCTTGGATCGAACTTACAGATGTGAATAATCCATTCAGTTTGTTCTATCTAATGATAACCTCCTGCACGGCCTCTCCGCACAGTTGCTACTAATCGTGCGAAAATAGTGTGACAACAAGCTAACAGTTAACACAACTTGAGTCCATGCCGAGACAAAACCAAGGAAAACGGAATGCCTCTAGGTGACTATTCCCATCACACGTCATACTCGATTGATTCAAGAAGAACCATAACCCGATATTAATGGTAGAATATTAGGTGGGGGTTCTCCACACCACAATAATTCCTCTTATATGGAGGCCTTGAAATCAAAACACACAACCCCCCATGGTGGCAATGCAAGAACTCCCCATACCAGACATACCCAATTTTATTCACATGGCCCAGTCATTACTCCTGTGACATATAAGAAAGGCTCACAATAAGAATACCTAGATAGTTAAGGCTATCATCACCTCACATACCTCTTTATTTGAACCCTTAACACAACCAACAACTAGGGAATCTATAGCCTCAGATATACCAACTTTCTCAATGATAACAGATAAACTCTGTGAAAATGATTCAACAAGAGACATGATATAGAGTAACTTGACATATCCGAAAACATGAGTAGAGTATTCTATTATGAGAAGAAAAGTACACTAGACGGAAAATCACAGAAATGCAACCAAATTAAGCAAGGGCCTAGAACACCAACTATCAATCTCATGATTCCGAATTCCCCCTAAAAGCACTGCTGAAACCAAACTAAAAACTAGGAAACGTCCATTATTTCATGACCCCAATAACCCTTAAGGAATATAAAAGATTTGAATGATTAAATGGAAGAAGATAAACCATCATGGATTGCAGTAGAATGATATCATCATATTACCACATAATGGATGAGTTTAAATAAAATTCACAAATAGAACAAGGAACATTGTACGTATCCATCACAAAGTGGATAACATATCTTCTATTTGAGGATCCATGAAATCTCTAAATCTCCTTATTGGGTGGTTGTTTCACCCCAAGACCTATGGCTAGGGATTTTATAGATGAAGCATATCTCTCATCACACCTATGCATCTACACCCCCCAATCCTAACTCCTCCTTCATCCCAATGAATAATACTCCCACAATGGTGGTTGGTTTTCAGAGGGATGCAACACGAAGAAATAGAATGCATGGGTAGGCTATAATGATGAAACATCAATGAGTGATCATGTTGAACTGGATGTTAGTGCCAATGAGGATGATATCATATAGACATGTTCCTCTAGAATATGCTTCTCAATAGATTGGGAACATTCGTGAAATCTGACCAACACCAACTGCACCCTGAATTCTAACATTAGTGAAGAATTCAATCCAAACTAGTCCGAAACTAAATCTTCAAACATACCCCATATGGCATGAACCTTTACAACCATGATAGTTACTAATTACTTGAAGAAACTCCCATTCCGAGACCAAACAATTTCTTCTAATAGACATCGATTACTGTGATAGATAGGAAGCACTCAAAAGAACCTTATGTGGTCCATGAATCATGAGAATCTGTGGGAACCTTTATAGGAGGTACATCCTGAACAAATTGAGAAAATCAAACCAAAACCCACATCAATCCAAATCAGGATCAAAAGAATGAACCAGATCCTCATACAACAAGCTCGGTAGCAGAACAAACTAAAGAAAATATAAAAAATCAATTCAAAACTCCAATTTCATATTCAGTTTTCAAAATCGCCACATTTCTAAGAGAATTTCAAAATGTTTAAACCCACTTTTTTAGAAGATCCAATTTTTGAAATCATCTTCTTATTCAAATCCATTTCCGAAAAAGAAATCCAAACCTTAAATTGAAAATCCCACCCGTGGCATTTTATGAACCGTCACAAGTGTGTTCATCCAATCCCACTAACATAATCCATGGACAAGTACACCCATGCACTCTCCATACATACCCACACACATGTGACCCTATATAATGAGTTGAAATTTTTATACATCTCTCTTCCTTATCAAATCCAAAATTATACCCAATTTTATGAATCAAAACACATTTATTTAAAGATTTACTTGCCCAATTCCAAAACAATTAGAAGGAAATAATTTTTCCATTTCAAAACCAATATCATTTTAACACACACTCAAATTAATTGAGATCTAAATGAAACCCATCTAATAAAACACACTTGAATGAGGAACTGGTGCCAATGCCCAACCGGGCGACATGGTGGTGAGGCATTCCCCAAGATTGGCATAACAGTAAGCGAAACTTGAAACGGGAACTTGGACACCAAATTGGTCACCACTCCATGTGAGGACAAAACAAATCCCAATTCGCCTCAATTTTCATCCCTCAATCCAAAACAACCCATGTCAAAAGACTCAATCTCCAGAAAACCCCTGGTAACTCAAGGATCTATGCGAGAAATAGTTTGTGACTCTCTTCCCGCACCTACCTTATGATTCCTAAAATCTCTAATATCCTTCTATCGAACACCCCCCAAATATCATGAACCTCTTTTGATACTATTTTTTCATAAAACAACTCAGGTCGACCCTAAATAAGTCACTTTATCCATTCTAAAACATGTCTCGAGATGCGTTCCAGATCCCCCATGATGGAATATAGTGATGAGAATAAAAATATACAAGAGAGGGGAACAATTTCAGCCCAAAAATGAAATCCAATACCTGAAAAATAAACCAACCAAACTGAAAATAAAGGAATCAAAAAATTGAATTCCAAACAAATAATATAATAAAATTCATTTATAAGATTCAACTTAGAAGACGAAAAATAAATATAAAACTGAAACTGAATTAACAAACGGAACTACCACCACACAATCTCCATGTGAACTATAGTTCACCTCCAACCGTAAGTCCAACCATGCTCCAATAGTGATAACCAAATAAAAAACCAGTACAAAAATGAACTTTCATAATAGCTCGTGTCTAGCAACACTAAGTGGTATAAGTATTGTGTGAGTTAATAGCTCGGTAGATAATTACCATTGAATACATGTCATTTATTTGGAAAACATTCCATTAATACATTTATGAAATTCATTTATAAATATTATGATTCCGTGTGCAGCTTAAATTTTATGAACAAACAATCATGATCCATTTCCATCTAATTTTAAAATAAGGTGAAAAATGGAAATTTAATGTTATGATTTCTCATTCAAAACAACTTTATGAAAATAATTTTATGCCAACCACAGATTCATAGTAATTCCAATACAATAAAATACTAGTTACATGGAAGAAGAGTCTACATAATGAGGGAAACTGCTATAGTAATGGGTATAATAGGGAAACATGGGAAATGATATGAACATAGTGGAAGAGCTGGATGTACTATGTCTATGACTCATCATGAAGAAATGCCCAACCCAATGATATCATAACCCCCTAATGTCTGACAGTCACCCTACCTGGCCTAGTTGATGGGCCTATTCGCATAGAAATAAACCCAATTACCACCTATTATGATCCACAAGATTGTACAATCACCTATACAAGGGCATCAATATTTCTCATCAGACCTCTTTCCTATGATAGGTTCCCATGATTAGTTCTCAAAGGGTTCTTCCATACAATTCAAATAACCAGCCACACATATATAACGAAACACTCACCACAAACTGACACCACCCCATCCACCTCAAGTGTAGTCCCTTACCATAATTATTCATTACACAAGGGATGTACTATATCGAGGACCCTCCCATCTCATGGATCCCAATCAAGGAAAGAATCCCAACCCACGATGGGTTTTCAAAAATCCACTTTAAATTTTCAAAATGGGCCGTTATTTCTACCCATCTAGCTAATATTTACCAAAAAAATGAAACATCATAAAACCATTTCCATGAACAAGACATTCCATTTTCTATAACCCTTCTCACTCAACCATTATGTTTCAAAAAAACCACCCAAATATGTCCCATTTTCCAAATTGGCCCTTATCCTAAATCTACCGTAAAACCAAAATTATTTTGAAACATGAAAAATGCTCAAAACGACGCAAATTGGGATTTCAACCATTTTAAGAAACAATGGAATTTTTAATGAACACCAGATATGTCATAATCATCCTAACGATTTTGAAACCACTCAATACATTAAAGAAACCATGAAATAATTTATCATATGAGATAGAAAGAGGAGATAAGAGGTCGATTTAGAAATACCAAGGATCAATAAAAAGTTCACTTCCAACGTCATCATCATTTATATGCTTTTCCATGGGTGCACTCAGAGTAGACATGGATGTGACCACATCTAATGGACCAACATAAGAGGTCTTCTCCCAACCATTTTTAAAGAAACCACACAAATACCATTATTATAAAAATAATACAATTTCTTTAAAACACCATGTTTCATAAATCCAATCAAAAAAACCAAACAACTTCCATTAAATGTTTCTATAATGAAACACCATCCAACATACCAACATAAGCATTTTTATGGAAAATAAAAATTATTCAAATCTATAAGCAAGGAATACAAATGAGAATAAATAGAAAAAAAAATAAAACATATTTTTATCAAACCTTCCAACAAAAAGTATACAAATAATAAAAAATGAATATAATTATGGTGTGAAACATGAATTAATAAATAAAAAAAATCACAAACATCAAATGTATTGAAAATGGATGAAAATATATGGAAGAACCAGCCAGACATGTGGGTAATTTTTGAAACCAATGATAATTGATTATTATGCCTACAAAAACAAACCAACAACCCTATAATCCATGAAACACAAGGAAACACCAAACCCTAGTATAAGGGTTCGACAAAGACAAGCTAACTAAAATAAAAACCAAATAAATAAGGAGAGGATGAGGGAAAGGAGAGAAACCCAATCTAAAACCCTAAAAAATACTTTTTGAATAACGATAGTGCACTATGGAGTGAGGATATCCAAGGTAAAAGGGGTCTTAGGAACCCTTATTCTGAAAAAAAAAATCAAAGGGAGAGAGGGAGTCCTAACATTCTGCTAAAAGGGAGAGAGGTTTAAAAATAATTTTATGATTTAATTATTTCTGGATGAGAACACAGTTTGGAAGCACGGTTCTCCAAACCATGTGGTAACCATTTAAAGCCAACTACCCATAGAGGTAAAACCACACTCATACATGGGATCAACTGCATTGTTGTGTGCAACCCATTCGATCTGTTATGTCTGACCAACACCTGTTTCACGGCCTCTCCACATAGTTACTACAAACTCTGTGGTAACTGTACGGAACAAAGAATGTCCTCCCAATCATCTATAATGTAACACATTTTAGAAAATACTCAATCCTGAAGCTCAACCAAAAGAACCCAAGACTAAATAGAACAAATAAATGAGTGTCTCAGGTCGGGGTGTGATAATTATCTCCATCATAGACACTTTATTCTCCCATAAATACCGTAATCCAATTGTTAACACAACTTCAGTCCATGCCCAAACAAAGCCAAGGAAAACTGAATGCCTCGGGGTGACCATTACCATCACGCATCACACCCGACCGATTCACAAACAACTGGAACACTAGATTAAAAGGATAACATGAGAGGGTTCTCCCCACCAAAAGAAATCCAAAAAAAGTAGGACATGAAAACAAAACACACCACCCCCCGGGGGGGCATGGGAACTCCCCAAATCGTACATACCCAATTTCCACCACAAGGACAGATGAATGACCTGGAGAATTAAACGAATGGCTTAGTATAAGAAGAACCAGCCTCTTGAGGACTTCAACACCTCCCAAACTAACCGATTAGATCCCTTACTACAACCAGGAAGTAGTGAATACTTATCATGAGATATACACACATTTTCAATGATAACATAGAAACTCTGCCATAAGGATTCAACAAGACACATGATATAGATAAAACTGACATACTGGGACACTATAGTGGATACATCCTCTATGAGAACCGAAGGAAAATTGTAGAAAAACACTAAAAGGTTCCCAAATAATAATGAACTTAAAATTCTTACCATCATTCTAATGATTCCAACACCCCCATAAAAATACGACTGAATCCAAACTAAAAACTAGAAAAAATTCATTATTTCTTGTCCCCAATACCCCTCATGGTACATGAATGATTCAGAAGCCACAATTAAAGCAGATAAAACAGTTGTATTATAGTAGAATGATTTCATCACATCACTACAACATCAATGAGTTTATAATAGCGATGAGAATAGAACAAGGAACATTGGATGTTTCCATCCCAAAGTGGAAAACAATACCCCGAGCCAAGGATCCAAACACTCTCGATAACTCCTAATTGTGCATGAGCTTCACCCCAAGACCTACAACTAGGGATCTTATTAGTGAAGCATCTCTGGCCTCACAGTCAGTCATCGACATCCCTCGATCCCGACTACTTCTTCCCCCCAATGATTCAAATGAACACAATAGTGGTTTTCTTTCAGAGGGATGTAACATGAGGACATAGAATGCCTGGACATGCCATAGTGATGGTACACCAAAATGAGATCTGACAAACTAGACGTCAGTTCCAGTAAGGAAGACATATTACAGATAGATTCCTCAAGCATATGTTCCTCACTATTTGGGGAACCTTCAAAAAAGCTGACCACAAACAACTACACCCTAAATTCCAATGATAGTGACACATTCAAACTCCACTAGTCTAAAACTAAACACTATAATAGACTCACAGTTGAACAACCCTTAAAATATAGAATAGTTACAAACAACCAAAATGCATTCCCCTTCCACTACCACAAAACTACTTCAATGAGACCTCAATTACATCAATAGATATGCAAAACTAAGAATTACCCAAAGTTGGGAATGAGTATTCAACAACCTTGGGAACCTTTATGGGTGGAATATCTTGATAAACTTGAGCAACTACAAACTGAAAATGGCATCAAAGCCAAAACATAATTAAAAGAAACATATAAATCATAAAACAACTAGCTATGATGCCAAATAAACACATGTTAAAATTAAAACAACCTTTCAATAATCCCATTTCATATTCATTTTTTAGAATCTCCACATTTCCATGAAATTTTAAAAATGTTGAAACCCACTTTTTCAGAAGATCCAAATTTTGAAATCTTATTCTAATAAATTTTAGAAATATCAAACTAGGACTTAAATTTCAAAATCCCACCCATGGAATATTATAAACTGTCACATGTGTGTTCTTCCAATCTCTCATACATCATACATGGAAATGTCCCCCCAAACACTCTCCATACATACCCACACACATGTGACCATCCATAAAGAGTACCAAGGTTCAAACATCTCTTTTCCTTATCAAGAGAAAACATATACCCAATTTAATAGATCAAAACACTTTCTACTTAAAACCCAACTTCTCTAATTCCAAAACAATTTGTAAGAAATCCTTTTCCATTTCAAAATTACATTAATTTTTAACCAACAATCACATCAACTGTGATCTATATAAAACAAAAACAAAAAAACCACCGGAATGAGGAACTAGATCCTATGGTCAACCTAACAACATGATGGTGAGCCATACCCATGCAAGTCATAACACTATAAGGACATTGAACCGATATCATGGACACCACATGGGTCACCAACCCATGTAAGGCCACAACATAACCTGATTTTCCTCCATTGTCATCCCTCAATCCAAAATATCCCATGAAAAAAGTCTCAAACCCCGGACTACCCCTGGTAACTCGAGGATAAGTGAAAGGAAGGGTTTGTGATGCTCTTCCCACATCTACCTCCCAAGTCTCGAGAGTCCTAATATCCAACTAATTGACACCCCCAAATTTCAAGAACCTCATATGATAAAATATTTACATGAACCAACCCAGGTCAACCCTGAATCGATCACCTGATCCTATCCACAACATGTCCTGATGGGCATTAACGATCCACCGGGATGGATACTAGTGCAGAGAATCAAAACATACAAGTAATAGGAATGATTTCATCCCAATAAATAATTCCATGACTAGAAAAATAGAATAAGAAAACTATAAATTCCTAAATCCAAAAACTGAATCTAAAACATCAAAATAAATAAATTCAATTTTAATATACAACTCATCAGTTGAAAAGTAAAACACAAAACTGAAACTGAATGAACAAACCAAACCAACACCACATGATCTCCAAGTGACCTCTTGGTAACCTCCAAAAACAAGACCAACCAGTCTCCAACAATGATAACCTACTAAGGAACCTGAAAAAAAGAAGAATGTGCATAATAGCTCGGGTCTACCGAAACTGAGTATTATATGTTGGGTGTGAGCTAACATCTCAGTACGTAATCACCAGAGAATCCATGTCATTTCAACCCCAAAATATTCCATTAAAACTAGTTTCAAATTCAATTCTACTATGTAGGTTTTTATAAACACATCACATTTTCAAAATAAACTATCATGATCAATTTCTCTCTAAATTTAAAACAAGGTGCATGATGGGAGATTAGATGTTGTGATTTCTCATTCAAAACATCTACTTGAAACCCCTTTTAATCCAACCACACATTAACATCTATTCCAATCAAATAGAAAAACCATGTACAGTGAATAAGATTTTACAGAATGAGAGAAATTACACTATTAGTGCTCATATTGAGGAAACACAAGAAATCTAAGGAACTCTGAGGAAGACCAGAACATACTATACTTATGACTCATCCTGAAGGTGTATCCTTCTCAATGATGTCATAACCCCCTAACACCAGACTGTCACCCTACCATGCATGTTCGAGGGGCCCTATCCCATAGAAATAATCCAATTGCACCAAATAAGAGAAACTAACATATACAATAAACTATACAAGTGCATCAATCATTCTCAGTACACCACTTTTCTATGCTCAGTTCCATTTTGTAGTTATAAAGGTGGGTTTCCCTACATTTAAAAAAATACACATATATATAACCAAACATGCCACATATAGTGAGTCCACACCTTCCACCTCATGGGTAGTCCCTTTCTATAATCATTCATGACACAAGGGATGTACTATAACAAGGAACCTCCTATATCATTGATCATAAACTAAGAAAGGAACCCAATCTAAGAAGGGTTTTCATTAATCCAATTAAAAATTCAAAATGGGATTTAGTTCTACCCATCCAGGGTATATTTACCAAAAATATATAAACACCAAAAAAACCATTTCCATACATATGAAATTCCATTTTTCATATTCCATTTTTGGTCATTTTTTATGTTTCAGGGACACACCAAAACATGTCACATTTTGCAAATGGGTCGTTATCCTAATTATAACTAACAATCCAAATGAGTTTGAAACATGAAAAATGCACACAACTTTTCCTAACATAATTTCAACCATATTATGAAAAAGTATCCTTTTTAATATCACCCAGAGGTGTCATAATCTTCCAAAATTTATTTTAAACCATCCAAGCATTTTGGAAACCATGGAATCATTTATCATATGAGATAGAAAGGGAAGATATCTGTTCTATTTAGAAAAACCATGGTTTGAGGAACCTTCCACTTCAAATGTCATCATCATATATATGCTCATCCATTGGTGCAGTAAGTGAATTAATGGATGTGCCCACATCCAATGAAATATCCCTAGTGGTCTTCTCACAACCATTTTTAATGAAACCAAACAAAAAAAACCATTATTAGAAAAATAACCTGCTAACATAAAAAAAGTTTCATAAAGCCATCCAAAAAAATCCAGAAAACATACATAAAATTATTCTTCAAGAAAAAACCACCTAACATATCCAACATAACAACTTCAAAGGAAAATAAAAATTATTTAAACCCAAAGGAAACACATACACATGATCATAAAATGAAAAACTATTTAAAAACTATTTTTAATAAAATATTCCAACTACAAAATGCTAACAATAATAATCTATAAATATAATAGGGGTTTGAAATATGATTTAGGAATTAATAAATAAAATATAATAATAAAATGGAAAGAAAAATTGACGAAAATAAATGGAATCACTTACCTGTCATGTGAGAAATCTACGAAACTGTAACACCCCAAGATTTCATAGTGTGTTATTTCTTCAAAATAATACAATAACTTGCACTACATGCAACACCGAGTTCAAGCACACCATGACTTACCAAAAAAGCCGTTCAAAAGAGGTTATGAATAGTATTAACTAAATTTTAAACATTATATAATCCTTATAATTTTAGAATCCATATTATGAGTTTCATAGACATAATGTAAGAAACAATTCATTTTCAGTATTGCACTTTTACCAACTTTTAATAGAGAACCATTTTTAAATACAATATTTTAAACTTTTTGAATAAATGGGGACAAGAAAAAAAATTTAAAATGAAACATCCCAAGCTTCCACGGTACGCTTTCCTTTGAATAATACAGTAGCGTGTGTTGTACGCAACTTCGAGTTCTAACACACACCACAACAAATCAAACTAGCTGTTATGAATAGTAATACCTACTTTTTGAAATTATATATATTTTATATTTCAAAATGGCCTTAATTTTTGGATTCGGAATATCGAATTTAGAGTAAGGTGAAATTTTGGTACTTTTCAGATAACATTCATATTTTGATTAATAGTGAAAATTACTAAATTTTAATTAAAAACAACTTTTTTTAATCAAAATCATTAATAGTGATAAATTATGAATTTGAGTGGTTTTAAAGTATATTTAGAATATATATTTACCATTTAATATAATTTTGGTCATTGTACATAATTTTACAATTAAACCGAACATAAACAAGTGTCAATCTTTTGATAGATATTATCTCTTAAAAACACGCTTTTCGTTTTGAAAACGGGAATTAATTTTAAATTAATTTCTGCCACTTCTGTGTTTTGAATTTAGAAAAATGGATTCTATATTTGGAATCAGGATGTTCAAATTGTTTAAATAGGTAACTTTTATTTTTAGACATTTTGAATAATTACAGCGGTAAATATTTTATTTACCATGGTTAAGGGTAAATCCGGTAAATAAGGGTTAAAAAAATAATATTATAATAATAATAAATTAACCTAAAACGTGTCCTAGCCTTATTGTTTGATACATGATCGACCATTGGCATCGTTGGGTCTATTTGGGGACCCCATGGTGCCACTTGTAGGTGATAGGGACACTTTATTTTAATTAAGTTAAAATGAATACAAAAATGACACAAGCATATATCTTTTAGAAAAACACTTTTTACATAGGGTTATATATGTTGGATTTTAGATTATAAATATTAATTAGAAAGATAAAACTCTTTCCTACATAATGATATTTTATTTATAATTTTTAGACATTAAATAATTTAATTTATATATGACACAATGATGATGAATTAATTACTATAATAGTGAAAAATTAAAATAATTGATATTATAAATACCAAAATAAATATAATATGAAACTTTTAATGAATTAAACTAATTTTCTAGGATAATATAATATATTAGTATTGATTTAAGTGACTTTGTTCTAAGTAATCAATCTTTTATGAGTTTCAAAAAAATCAACTATTGAATAGTGTCAAAATTGACATAAAAGAGTTCTTAAAACAAATATTATATTATTAATTGATATTAAATTCTTAAAAATCTAAGGATCGGCAAAGAGACTTATATCATGATAGGTTCATCATTAATGGACCACTTGGGGGTCTCTTGGAGGTATATAGTATGTTTATTAACCATAGTATATAAAAATACAAAGAGACATTGTAAAAGTGAAACTAATTAACTTAGAGTTAATACTTAAAGATAAGGTTAATATAAGTACCCAAACCTGTCTAATTTATATTGGTTGAGATTTTTTCGACCCATACCCTCCTTTAAATTTAAATAATCAACTTTTTATCCATTAGAATCCGAATATGAATTTATTATAAACTAATATTTCTAGCTTTTCCAAAGGTGCCCCTCACCCCTCTTATAAAAGGGCACTCCTCCTTCTCATTTCTTCACACCATCAAAACCTTTTGGTTCGGAACAAATCTGCCCAAATACTCTCCCAACTTCCATCACTACAACCTAGATGCCTTAGTTTGATCAGAAAGCCAACCTAAGGAGCCCTTTTGATCAAATCAAAAGGAAGAACCCGAAGAAGAGGTAATGATTTCACCCCCCTTTTCCATGTTCCTTTCTTCTTCCACTTCTTCTTCCTTTGTTATTACCATTCGAAAATAATAACTCCAGTATCATATATATACTGTGACGTTATTATAAATATGGTGCAACCATATTCAGTATTATATCCACCCTTTGAATAACATGTCACCATACGTGCGTATGTACGACCTACCGTCTCCACGTCGTGGTGTAATTGTTATTCAATATATTATTATTTGGATGGGTAAAATAATGTTATGTAACTCATGTAAATAATAAATATAACATGTGAATGATTCAGTATATATGATATAACAACCATTTATATATTATTTTAATATCAAAATAATGGTATTGTCGCTCGTGCGTACGTACGGACTACCATCTCCACGAACGTGATGAGATTCATTCTCCATCGTATCCATTCAAGTATAATTATCATTTTATAATTTAAAAATGATGTTTAAGGACATGATAGAATTATGGATATGAATAATATACAACCTATCCATTACAATCATGGCTTACGTAGCAAAACTTATAAAATAAAACAAGTAAGTTAACACCTGAAACAATGATAATGCTAAGATATTATTATCAAATCAATATTAAAAGATCATATATGATATCATATTAAGGTATATGATTATTTTATTGTTTAATAACAATTATTTCAACATTATACAGGAGGTTAACCTACCCCAACCAAGGAAAAGTACAAGGTAAGGTGTTTTCATCTCACTCCTTATTCCCGTGAGATTCATGCCATATTGCCACCATTACCTTTTGTGTGGTGTATGTACTGCCCATAATTATATTATTTGTGTAATAAACATTAATTTATGTTTATTTACATATTAATTGTGTGATTCCTCTTTCATGGGATTTTATGTTTCATAAGGTACCAAATTGGTAAGGGTTATTTCGCAATCTCTTCATTATCCGAGGTTGTTTATACGTAATAATCTACTGGGATCTCTTTATCCACCACAACCATGTTTCTTAAAAATGAATTTCAAAACATTTTTACTATTTACTAGAATATGGGTTAAGGTAATTTATACCCTTGTTTGACTTTTTATAAGAGGTTTATAAATTAACTTTTCCGCCATTTTCCAAATAAGGTTCTTTTTAACCTTTTCGACAAAATTAAGGTAATAATGTTTTTTTTAACTTATACGGCGGGTGCGGCTATTTTCCGCCGTTATAAAATCGTCGAAGCTTCCCTTACAAGATAATAAGAATATTTTCAAAAAAACGTTTTATTTCATAAATATAAGACTCTTAAATGATTTTAAAATAGAGAGAGATATTTTTCTAAAATAGTCTTGATTTTATCTATGTCAGCATCCGTTGATGGATTTTAAGCTTATTTGAAGTTGATTTATTATGATACAAAACATCCATATTTTATTGAAGGTTTTGTGATATTTTTGACTGTGGATAAGTTATTCTTATGTCACTCATGGTTTTTGTTTAAAGTATTGACATTTCATAAGTTATTTGTAATCCGAATGTTTATGTTATATTTCAACCTTTCATTCAGATGAATGTGTTAGACAGGTATGTTCCGGTTTGGGGACCTGTAAAAGTAAGCCCTCCGGTTTTGTCTCCGGTTATTAGAGGAACTCCGGTTTGGTCTCTGGTTATTAGAGGAACTCCGGGTTGGTGTCCGGTTATTAGAGGCACTCCGGGTTGGTGTCCGGTTATTAGAGGCACTTTGGGTTGGGTTCCGGTTACAGTTAGCCCCTAGGTCTTGGGACGAGGCCTTGACAAATAAATTAAAGTTAAGAATTATGCATTCCAACATTATGAAAGTGGTTATTGATATAGCATGAGATTATTTGATTAGTAGAATATCCATGTGAATAAGTAAATGGAATTATTTGATTTTACATTTTCCATACTATGTTGAAGTTCAAGTTTAAAAGGCTTTTGTTTTAGTAAAGCATTTCCTTAAATGTTTATTCTTATTTTTTAATGTTCCGCTATATTGTTATCCTTATTGTGCATTTGAGCTCACCCCTTTTCTATGTTTTATTTTTCCCAGGATGTGAAGAAGTAAGTTATGAATGACCTGTATGGATATTATGAGGGGATAATAGTGTGGACTATGGAGACATTATGTTATTGTAGTAGTTTTTCACATTATGATGTAATGTAAAACTTATGAATATATCTAGTGTTTCCAAGGCTACTAAACCAATCGGTCTTTCGAGATTTGATCTTTCTTATGATCATGCCAATGTTATGTAATAATGCACCGACTCTGGGTAACTAGGGTTATGTCATTACAGTTAGTATCAGAGGAAGTTTAGTACAAACCTTGGAAGCTATATTTAGATAAACTCTGATTAGAGCACATATATTTAAGATGGACTTTGAGGATTAGTATAGAATAACTTCCTATAATTTTGGTATTGTAGAGATTTTTTGAGTTTTCTGAGCAATACATCTCTGTCTGGATACGAGCAGGTAGAGGCGGCTCTGCCACAAATGTACCTAGGGGTAAAACCCGAAAACACCGCTTTGAGCTAGACTCGAACGTGAACTGGTGCACGACAACGGGTCTTACTGCACTCTTGGTTACGAAACTCCCGGGGGATATTCATAGGATAATTCTCATTTTATTTACAAACCATTATGAAGGGTTTATGTGGAATTACTTCCTCAAAGGAGAAATTTTTATGATTATGGATAATATCCATAAACTATTTAATTTATTTTATGTGTCTTACAAGTTTGGGATTAGGTATTTTTATTCATAAACTACTCTAGTGTATGCCATTGTTTAGAAATGGCACCTAGTAGAAGGAATGAGAACTCCAGCAATGCACATGATCCAAAGAGAAAGAAGGATCATATATTTCATGGTCATAAGCCAGAATTTATAAGAGAAATAGTCTCCCATGTATTATCATAATATGATGAAATAATATCATGTGTTGATAAGATAAGTAATGATTTTACTGAGTCCTATAGCTTTGAAGGGAAGCAAGAGTAGAAAGGGATGGATGAGAGAACGATGGATAAATGGGAGAGGGAAAATAAGAATTTTCCCATATGTGATAACTGTGGGAAGAAACACCCTGGAACTTGTCTGAAAGGAATGGGAGTTTGTTATAAGTGTGGAGGAAAAGGGCACAAAGTATGGGACTGCAAGGGTAAGAAAATTGTTTCAAATGTACAATGCTTCATTTTCAAGGAGTTTGGACACTACGCGAACCTATGTCCTAGTCATAATACTATGCCGCAAATGATTCTATTGGATAATAATCAAGTTATGATACTACCACAGATGAAGAGGAATGATTAGAGTTCATTTGTTGATTATGTCATTTGAGTGTTGTATCAACAATTTACTTGTTATAATAATTATGGAGTATATAAGGATTGTACTGCAGTACTATTTCATTAAGGACTTGAGATTGTGTGGAACAAAGAAAAGTGACTCAATAGCAGGTTAATTTTTTGGAAAATATATGGTTGAGAGAAAGATAAACCATAATATGGTTCTGATACCGAGGTAGTGATTTTAGAATAATACATGATTGATTTGGATAAATTATATTGGATATTCTTGACTACCTTGAAGATGATTAATGATTTGTATATTCCATCATTATTGGGGTTTAAAACATTTTTTGATTGATGAAGTATATCCAGCATTCTATATGGAATAAGGGAGCATGAATGTAATCAATAAGTATTATGGTAATTCAGGATGTTTCAGTGTTTTAAAAGAATACACGATGAAGGTATTCATATACTATTACGGGGTAAAAAGGATCTACATTAAGTTTACCTTCCTTATAAATATTGGACTGTGAGTTTGGACAGAAGTATTTTGGATAAATTATAGTTTGAGATTAATTTTTGATTGCCATAAAAGGACAACCTAGAGGTCGGGCGGCAACCCGTCGTGACTGGCAAGGCCGCGAGACTTTAACCCGCAACTGAAGGGCGACAAGGGTGTATCACCTACCACTAGCCCACGAGATGTCCTGGATTAAATAATGTAGTTTTTTTAAAAGATCTGGTAGATGAATTATAAATTCATTTATTTTGGAACCCTGTACGAATAGTATTAATAGAATTTTTTTACGAGTGAAAGATGAGTTTGTGGTAGAAATTTATTAATGGATAAAACTCTAATTATAAAGTAAGTATACATCCTTATGATCTTATCCAAACTCATAAATAAATTCCTCAACATTAAGAAAATGACTTATAACAAAAATGTTGTCCTAGATGGTACCTTAAATCATCACTAATTTATGGCTCTGGGATTGTTGGCCTTTTCATAGCCATGTTCTCTACCACTCTCCATCCGATAATTGATGGTTATATTTCTCTTCCATATCCATATTTTCCAACATGGAACCCTAGTATGTGTTATTTTCAGTAATCTTCATACTTTCCACTCTTTATTTTATATAGAGGCCTCATTAATTCATTTTTCGATGTGGAATTTCAACTAAGATATTTTGAAACGTCAAAAATGTGTTATCCTAATACCTTATGTTTTGTTGAATCGATTGTATTTTAAATCATCGTAGATTGATGAATTTAAGGACCTCAATTTTAAACATGTTTTTGATTGATGACCTCAATCACTACCTATAAATATTTACGTTTTTCCTCCAATTATATGTCTGTAATTACCACCAATGTTCTCCTAATCGAGATCATAATTTGGTGGTGACCCTTTCATTTCACTTTTCCTCATATTAAGACTAAATTTTAGTAACCAAATTTCCGATGTGGGTTTTCCCACAAAGATATTTTTTATTTTGAACCTTTTATTTTCGAAAAACAATTTCAAATTGCGAGAACGCAATTTATTGAAGGAGGGGAGAATGTAACACCCCATGATTTCATAGTGTGTTATTTCTTCAAAATATTACAATAACTTGCACTACACGCAACACCGAGTTCAAGCACACCATGACTTACCAAACAAGCCGTTCAAAAGAGGTTATGAATAGTATTAACTAAATTTTAAACTTTATATAATCCTTATAATTTTAGAATCCATATTATGAGTTTCTTAGACATAATGTAAGAAACAATTCATTTTCAGTATTGCACTTTTATCAACTTTTAATAGTGAATCCTTTTTAAATACAATATTTTAAACATTTTGACTAAATGGGGACATCAAAAAAATTTAAAATGAAACATCCCAAGCTTCCACGGTACGCTTTCTTTTGAATAATACAGTAGCGTGTGTTGTACGCAACTTCGAGTTCTAACACACACCACAACCAATCAAACTAGCTGTTATGAATAGTAATGCCTAATTTTTGAAATTATATATATTTTATATTTCAAAATGGACTTAATTTTTGGATTCGGAATATCGAATTTAGCCTAAGGTAAAATTTTGGTACTTTTCGGATAACTTTAATATTTTGATGAATAGTGAAAATTACTAAGTTTTAATTAAAAACACCTTTTTTTAATCAAAATAATTAATAGTAATATATTATAAATTTGAGTGGTTTTAAAGTATATTTAGAATATATTTTTACCATTTAATATAATGTTGGTCATTGGTCATAATTTTACAATTAAACCGAACATAAACAAGTGTCAATCTTTTGATAGTTATTATCTCTTAAAAACACGCTTTTCGTTTTGACAGCGGGAATTTATTTTAAATAAATTTCTCCCACTTCTGTGTTTTGAATTTAGAAAAATGTATTCCATATTTGGAATCAGGATGTTCAAATTGTGTAAATATGTAACTTTTATTTTTAGACATTTTGAATAATTACTGCGGTAAATATTTTATTTACCATGGTTAAGGGTAAATCCGGTAAATAAGGGTTAAACAAATAATATTATAATAATAATAAATTACACTAAAACGTGTCCTAGACTTATTTTTTGATACATGTTCGACCACAAGCATCTTTGGGTCGATTTGGGGACCCCATGGTGCCACTTGTTTGTGATAGGGACACTTTATTTTAATTAAGTTAAAATGAATAAAAAAATGACACAAGCATATATCTTTTAGAAAAACAATTTTTACATAGGGTTATATATGTTTGCATTTAGATTATAAATATTCATTATAAAGATAAAAATATTTCCTACATAATGATATTTTATTTATAATTTTTAGACATTAAATAATTTAATTTATATATGAAACAATGATGATGAATTAATTACTATAATAGTGAAAAATTAAAATAATTGATATTATAAATACCCAAATAAATATAATATGAAACTTTTAATGAATTAAACTAATTTTATAGGATAATATGATATATTAGTAGTGATTTACATGACTTTGTTCTAAGTAATCAATCTGTTATGAGTTTCACAAAAATCAACTATTGAATAGTGTCAAAATTGACATAAAAGAGTTCTTAAAACAGATATTATATTATTAATTGATATTAAATTCATAAAAATATAAGGTTCGGCCAAAATACTTATATCATGATAGTTTCATCATTAATGGACCACTTGGGGGTCGATTGGATGTATATAGTATGTTTATTAACCATATTATATAAAAATACAAAGAGACATTGTAAAAGTGAAACTAATTAACTTAGAGTTAATACTTAAAGATAAGGTTAATATAAGTACCCAAACCTGTCTAAATTCTATTGGTTGAGTTGTTTTCGACCCATAACCACCTTAACATTTAAATAATAAACTTTGGATCCATTATAAACCAAATATGAATTTATTATAAACTAATATTTCTAGCTTTTCCAAAGGATCCCCTCACCCCTCTTATAAAAGGGAACTCCTCCTCATTTCTTCACACCTTCAAAACCTTTTGGTTCGGAAAAACTCTGCCCAAATACTCTCCCAACATCCCTCACTACAACCTAGATGCCTTATCTTGATCAGAAAGCCAACCTAAGGAGCCCTTTTGATCAAATCAAAAGGAAGAACCTGAAGAGGAGGTAATGATTTCACCACCCTTTTCCAAGTTCCTTTCTTCTTCCACTTCTTCTTCCTTTGTTATTACCATTATAAAATAATAACTCCAGTATCATATATATACTGTGATGTTATTATAAATATGGTAAAACAATATTCAGTATTCTATCCACCCTTTGAATTACATGTCACCATACGTGCGTACGTACGACTTACCGTCTCCACGTCGTGGTGTAATTGTTATTCAATATATTATTATTTGGATGGGTATAATAATGATATGTAACTCATGTAAATAATAAATATAACATGTTAATGATTCTGTATATATGATATAAAAACAATTTATATATTATTTTAATATCAAAAGAATGATATTGTCGCTCGTGCGTACGTACGGACTACCGTCTCCACGAACGCGATGAGATTCATTCTCCATCGTATCCATTCAAGTATAATTATCATTTGATGATTTAAAAATGATGTTTAAGGAATTGATATCATTCTGTATATGAATAATATACAACCTATCCATTACAAACATGGATTACGTAACAAAACATATAAAATGAAACACGTAAGTTAACACCCGAAACAATGATAATACTAAGATATTATTATCAAATCAATATTAAAAGATCATATATGATATCATATTAATGTATATGATTCTTGTATAATTTAATGACAATTATTTCACCATTATACAGGAGGTTAACCTACCCCAATGAAGGAAAAGTACAAGGTAAGGGCTTTTCATCTCACTCCTTATTCCCGTGAGATTCATGCCATATTGCCACCATTACCTTTTGTGTGGTGTATGTACTGCCCGTAATTATATTCTTTGTGTAATTCACTTTAATTTATGTGTATTTACATATTCATTGTATGATACCTCTTTCATGGGATTGTATGTTTCATAAGTTACCAAATTGGTAAGGGTTATTTCACAATCTCTTCATTATCCGAGGTTGTTTATACGTAATAATCTACTGGGATCTCTTTATCATCCACATCCATGTTTCTTAAAAATGAATTTCAAAACATTTTTTCCATTTACTAGAATATGGGTTAAAGTCATTTATACCCTTTTTTGACTTTTTATAAGAGTTTTATAAAGGAATCTTTCCGTCGTTTTCCAAACAAGGTGCTTTTTAACCTTTTCTACAAAATTAAGGTAAGAATGTTTTTTTAACTTATACGGCGGGTGCGGCTATTTTTCGCCGTTATAAAATCGCCGAAGCATCCCTTACAAGATAATAAGAATATTTTCAAGAAAATGTTTTATTTCATAAATATAAGACTCTTAAATGATTTTAAAATAGAAAGAGATATTTTTCTAAAATATTATAGATTTTATCTATGTCAACATCCTTTGATGGATTTTAAGATTATTTGAAGTTGATTTACTATGATACAAAACATCCATATTTTATTGAAGGTTTTGTGATATTTTTGACTGTGGATAAGTTATTATTACGTCACTCATGGTTTTTGTTTAATGTATTGACATTTCATAAGTTATTTGTAATCCGAATGTTTATGTTATATTTCAACCTTTCATTCAGATGAATGTGTTAGACATGTATGTTCCGGGTTGGGGACCGGTAAAAGTAAGCCCTCCGGTTTGGTCTCCGGTTATTAGAGGAACTCTGGTTTGGTCTCCAGTTATTAGAGGAACTCTGGGTTGGTGTCCGGTTATTAGAGGCACACCGGGTTGGTGTCCGGTTATTAGAGGCACTCCGGGTTGGTGTCCGGTTATTAGAGGCACTCCGGGTTGGGTTCTGGTTACAGTTAGCCCCTAGGTCTTGGGACGAGGCCTTGACAAAGAAATTAAAGTTCAGAATTATGCATTCCAACATTATGAAAGTGGTTATTGATATTGAATGTGATTATTATATTAGTAGAATATCCATGTGAATAAGTAAATGGAATTATTTCATTTTACTTTTTCCATACTATGTTGAAGTTCAAGTTTAAAAGGCTTTTGTTTTAGTAATGCATTGCCTTAAATGTTTATGCTTATTTTTTAATGTTCCGCTATATTGTTATCCTTTCTGGGCATTTGATCTCACCCCTTTTATATGTTTTATTTTTCCCAGGATGTGAAGAAGTATGTTATGAATGACCTGCAGGGATATTATGAGGGGATAATAGTGTGGACTATGGAGACATTATGTTGTTATAGTAGTTTTTCACTTTATGATATAATGTAAAACATATGAATATATCTAGTGTTTCCAAGGCTACTAAACCAATCGGTCTTTCGAGATTTGATCTTTCTTGTGATCATGCCAATTTTATGTAATAATGCACCGACTCTGGGTAACTAGGGTCGGGGCGTTACAGAAACCCTTGATAATGGACGATTATTCCTCCATTAACGAACTACCAACCCTAAGATACAAGAATCGCAAGGAAACACCAAAACCATAGTATTATATTTCTTACAAGAGAGTATAAATAAATTAAATACCAAGAAATATTGAGAGAATATGAGAGATAAGAGAAAACAACTCAAAAAACACTATGAAATACCTTGTAAATGAAGATGGAGAACCTTGGAGGGAGGAGATCCATGGTTGAAGGGAACTTAACACCCCTTGGTGCACAATAAAAGGAGAGAGGGAGGCCTGAATTCTGATTAAAAATATGTGGGTAAAAAAATTATTATTAGTTTAAATTATTCGGGTCCAACCGCATGGTTTTTCTCTAAAGTTTTCCAAACTATACCGGTACCATGAAGACCACTCTTCCCATGGACGTAAAACAACATCATTACCTAGGATTGACCACATGGTCATGTGCAAGCCATACAGTTGGTTTTTTATGACCCACACCTACCGCCCAACCTCTCTTCACAATTACTACAATCCACACAAAAACCGTGTGACACCAATAAAGTCCTCCTGAACTTTTAAAATCTCAAAAATAATCAAATGAGGCTCTAACCTACACCTCTACCAAATGAACCAAAGATAATAAATAGAACTAAGTAATGGAGTATATATGTTTCTAGTGTGATAGCTGGAGTTTAAAATAAATTAGTTTTAAAATTGGAGTTACTCACTTTTTAAATTGGTGTATATTTTGGATGCATTTTTTGAAAAATCATGCACCAACAGTACACAATCACTATCTATATGTAGCATGGACTCATATGGTGAAAAAACTAGTTTTAAAACACCTATGAAGCCTTTTTTATTCCAAATTCCGAAATTTTCACCCCGACACATGGTTAAATCAAACCATGTGCTTATAAAATTATACTATAGGGTTTAGGAAACATTATTAATACAAACCATGAATCCGCCATGCACTTTGATATGCCTCTACTGAAACTGATTTTGTGAAGTCTTACTCTTATGGAACTCATCCAAGCTCCCATAAAACCTCTCTAGTCTAAAAAACATATAAAAACCATCAATAGGTTTTAAAACACTTTTTATTATGTTTTAAATATTAATCTGTAATTTGGAATATAAAATAAATGAAAAACTAGTATTTTGATAGAAATTCAACCCATTCCCATGCCTGAGATCACAAAACCTCCCTACTATTGATATCCTCATCCTTGATAAGCCCTAGTGGCCAAAAAACATCATATGACATAATAGGGTCATGAATTTTATTCTAAAATGGTTTCATTTTATGTATGAATGATTATCATGCCTCCAAATGTTTTTTATCAAAAAATGATCATTAAAATTATAAAACTAGATAAAATTATCATAAGTGTCAAATTCAAACCATATATCTATTTCTCATAAAATTCCACTCAACTACATTCCACATCAAGAAGTTTCCTTGTCCATCTAGTGAAAACCAATCATTTCCTTCTTAGTAGGTGTTCATATCATACCACCAATTCACACCATACCTCACACTCCAGATATTTTTCTATAAATAAGGCCATTATTTCATTGCTACATGGAACATTAGATTTTTACATATCATGATATCCCTTATAATAACAGTACAAAATTTTGAATCACTACTATTCCATAATTTATTCCACAATAAGCCATCACATGGTATCATTCCAATCATATGAATCAACCTAGAATGTTACTTGAAGGTAAAATGAATCCATTAGTAAATAGGGTTAGGCCCCTTAATAGTCTAACCATTGTAACTGATTCTTGATATCTAATGCTATAGTTTATTTAAAAAAGGAAAAAGGAATCATCATTTATATATCACATAACAAGATAATATTATAAGCATCAATATTGAAAAAGCATAAATAAATGCTCATATAATTTTTAAAAATTTTATACCATGGGACAACATCTCCCACATGTTACCATGTTCCACCAAATGTCCCAAAATCAACATGTTTCATGTCCAAACTAATGGATTCCATGTCTCTGATCTAGTTACTCTTATCTACTCTTAACACAAGTATGTGAGGATCATCCATATATCCATAATATAAGTCATACAATAACCACATCCCAAATAATTAAATCTATTACATGACATCTAATAAGCATGTAAACTCTCTTTAAAAGAGTGTAAAAGGGATAATGTAAGGAATCATTAACCAATAGTGGAAAAAATCGGTGAACATAGTCACAAAACAATTACCTACCATGAATTATAAAACTATATTTTCATAAATTTTATAAATTATATCAATGTTATAAATCTAATCATATTATTGTTTTATGTTCAATTGTCATATTTTTAGTTTTTAGTTGAATTTTGAGGATAATTAAAAAAATGGCCTCATTTTGGGAATTACCTTTTTAATTATTTATGTATTTTGGAAATAAAATTATTTACATGAATTAAAAGTTTGAAACATATTTTTTAGTATTATTGACAACGTGGGGCTCATTTCACCCTTATGGAAGAAAATGTAAATCCCTCTTTTAGAGTTTCAAAATTATCTTGCAATCCACATCTTAAAAACTAAGCAAAGATCTGGACTCTTTTGTTGATGAGAATATATATAGAAGTGGCCATTCCTAATAGATCAAAAATTCATTAACGATATATTAATGGAGATATGTAATATTATTCATAAATAATTCCACCTGATATTTATCCTTCTTTAGGGTCATTAGATCATAGGAATTTGGTATTTTTGAATTCCAATAGTCACTGATCCTAATTACATGTGGCAGAGTAAAATTTTCATAACAACTTCATCTGGTAGAAAATAATGCTTCAATTTTTAGGAAGGATGTTGGAGAAAATATTGAACAACTCCATTTATGGAAAATATCCAATATTTTTTAAATTAAATGGCCATATACTAGATTACATTTAGAGGTCATACAATTGAGTAGAAATTTCTCATTATTTTAATAAATATGTGTCTCCACTCCCACAGAAAATGATTGAGATATCATGGGTTAACATTGGAGTAAATCGGTTGTAATGGTTATTATTATCAACAATATATTTTATTTTATATATGATTTTTCTTTTATTCATTTTTATTATTCTTTTATTTCAGTAATTTTATGATTTTCTCCCACATTGTTTCTTTTATCTTTGTTATTATAGAGAGCTATCCATAACTATTTCTATAGGGGGATGTGTGGGAATGTGAGTTTATAGTTCTTTAATGTTTTGTAATTTGTTATTTTAGGATTTAAATACTAGTTAAAATTATTATGGGGATCACTCGGCCCACTGTCTATACTATTGTATTCATCGTCCCCATTCAGTCATTTTCCATCTCAATGATTTATTAAAAATATAGAGTTTGGATTAGGTAATGATGTAGAAGTGATTAATCATAAATGAGGAGTAATTATTGTAGGGTAATACATTTTTGAATGATAGGGAATATAGTGACAGGAGTTGATCTCTACATTGAATAATTCATTGATAGATATTTTTAATTACAATGATAACACCACTATAAACCCTGGGAAATTTTTTTTAACTTATATTCAAATTTTCTTCATTTTATTTATGTATTGAATTTTAATAATATATTTATGTATTATATTTCGTGATGTTTAAAAATTTATCACCTATATATATATTAGTTTATCATTATAATTGTAGTTATAATTATAATAGTGACAATAAAAAAAATATTGTGTGTGAGAGTGCTCATTGTGGTTTACCCTATTGTGTGCCCCTAAGATTAATTATTTTGAAAATAAGAATTTAATTGAATATCGGTTCATGAAAAATCACCTACATCAATTTTTATATGTTTCCAGAAATCCCAATATCTGGCACACATTGTTTTTCAAAAAGATCCAAAAAATATAATATTTATAAAACATTTAATAAAAAGCTCTACTGAATATCATTTTTTATTTAGTTCATGGATTAAATTAATTATATTTATTTTTAAGTTAATGGTAATTAATTTATTATGAAATATGATATGTTAAAGATTAAAATTCTTGAAAAGGAAAATCAAATTGAAAAAAAAAATTCCTAGTAACATCAATAGAATTCCAAAATTTGTGAAAATGTAAGTAAGATGGTAGCATAAGTGGATGCCGATGTTGAAGTAAATGTCTTATGGATGGAATATAAAAAATGATAATATATGTTGAATAAATATCATATTATACCTAAATTTCATGGATAAATTGGTGAGGATGAATCCATATATTAAGATCCACTTCCCACTCCAAAAAATGCATTCCTTTCATTACATGTTGAGGAATAAAGTGTTTGAAGGTGAATGTTTTAAGGGAGGTTTAATTTTTAAACTACATATTTATTCAAAAACTATTTTTTTTGAATTGAAATATAATCTTACATGCTTATATTTTTTAGATTCATTTCCACTGCATCATGAAATGGATAAAGAAGATGAATAAGGTGTTTATGTTGTGGAGAGAATGGAAGAGAAGGTTGAGATATACGCTGGTACATTTGAGGTTGATATAACAAAAAAATAAATTATTTTTGAATAATTTTTCAAATAAAGACTGGAAAATAGTCCACATAACATTCTACTATATAATATATTTAGGTAGCACTCCAATATTATTTTCCCTTCCCCACAATATCTCAAATTTTCTTTTTCAACATATATGGGGGTTAGGGATTATTTATATTCTATTGGGGGTTCCCGAACCTATAATCTATTTATGGTTGTTAAGATAACTAATATGTGGTTCTTTATACGATTAATGAATCATCCACCTTCATAATTGGGATAAAAAACTACAACTTCATGATTAGGGGAAGTATACACCTAGCATCCACATTGGGGACAAAACCTTGTTCTCTCATCTTTTATCGAACAATTATTTTTTTTCCCATATAATTTTTTTGTTTAATTAATTATTGGAAAAATGGTAGAATATAGTATCATAACTAAAATTATCCACTATAATATAAATTCATTTTATATCTTTCCTTTCTTTAATTTCCAACCCTAATTTTTTTGAGATAAAATAAATCCTAGTGAATCTATGTGTGAGGGGAGTGTTAACCTTCTTATTTGTCATGTTTGTAATTTTTTCCTTTTTTAATTTTTTTAGGATCCTTGTTTTGAATTGAGTATTCTAATCAATTTTAACACATTATTTTATATTGATTAAATTGAAAAGTTTTCTGAAATGGATTTTAATTGATCATTTCAAGGATAACGTTTTCCTTGTTTATGAATTTTCATGTATTTTTATGAGTTTTACAGATTTATAAAATTCATTCCCATGAAACGTTGAATAAAATTAATTTTCTAGTCATGTAAGGTATTATAAAAAAAATTATATATTATTCATAATACCCAAATTTTATAGTGAAAAACATGGATTTTGAGTGAGAACAAGAACATGTAATTTTTCTCTTCAAAAACTTTGGATTTTATGGAATGATTTCTATATGTTAGAGGAACTTATTTTCATAGACACATATTCAAATTATACCTAACCTAAAATATATCCATCTTTAGACGTTACATATGATGAATGTTTGTTGAGTATTTAGGCACATTACAAACCATTTTCCTATATCTAATCCCAATTTTATTATTTTTGTAGGATGATTTCATGTTTGAGTGTGGGGGAGGCCCATTCAGTGTATGATATTATAAATTTGATCCATTTGTGTGTGATTTGAGGCGTGTCTCACCATTTTGGGTAGTAGATAATAAATTTTTGGGTATTTCTCAAATTTCATTACTTATAATTTATTTCATTATTTTCTTCGTAAAAAAACAGAATAAAATATCATTAAAATGGAAAAAATTGAAATATAATTGGATATGATATTGAATTTTCTACTGTACATAATTTTATGACTCATGTGCCTTTAAAAAATCAATGTCATGAATTTTTATACAATCATTGTATTCAATTTTTTTATCAATCTCCATAAAAATATATAAAAATGTAATTAATTATTTGTCATTCTAGAGCATCACAAAATAAGAAGAAAAAAATATAAAAATGGGATAATTTTTAAGATATAATTACCATTAATCATATTACAACTTCTATAAAATGTAATAAAATTTGGTGTGGTGTAGTGTTTCAAATTTTAATGGGAATTGAGTGAGGAATTTTACGTGTTTTCACTTGATTATTCATTCTTTGTACTTATGAGTCAAACATTCTCTTTATTGAATTAAAATTTTAGTCATTTACCACCATAACATATCTAGATAATTAAACATTAACAAACCCTAGATTTTAAATATTTTAATAAATGATAGTATAGGGAAATTAAATTTTTTATATTCCAATGGTGATACATGAAATTTCAATTCATGGTCATTAATTCAAATTTAATTTTCATTAGTGAAGAGAGATATAAAATTTAATGAGTGATAGGTTGCAATAGAATCATCGATGAATGTATGACATTCAGAGAATTTTATTTTATGTAAATAAAATGATTTGGAATTGTGTTTTAAAAAATATACATTATATAATTCTGTTTCTGATAAGATAATCGTTGTTTCCTCACTTATGATAGTTGTGTGGATTATGATTTGAAGATATGATGATTTCATAGGAGTATAATGGTTATGTCTATGGAGTGATTAAGATTATATTTTCATACATCATATATATTTATTAAATATTTATAAATCCAACCATAATATTATTTTATTGGAAATTGTAATTTTTTTCAGTTTTACTAGAATTTTGAGATTATTTTAAAAATAGACTTATTTTCGTATTTCATTTTTTTAAATATTTTTAATATTTTGGAAATAAAATATTATATACTAATTTAAAATTTAAAATTAGTTATTTATGATTTCTAGAAATATGCACCTAATTACATCATTCTGGAGCCAAAGCTCAATCCATCATTTAGAGTCCCAAAATCTCCTCACAATCGAGGCCTCAAAAACTATTCATATATACGGACAAATTTAATAGTGAGCTTATATAATGATGTAGGCCTTCCCAATGGATCTCAAATTTGGATATGAGATATTAAAGAAGCTACGAGAAAATTTAATAATGTAGGTCTCGTGATATTAGGCCTTAATCAAGGACATTATTGCATTATAAGAAGTAGTTTTGGAAGAAATAGAGTCACCTAACTAGATTAAATGTTACTGAGTAAAACAACCAAAACTTCTAAAAATGGTGGCCAATCTAGAAGAAAATAATAGGGTGGACACAATTTAAACAACAAAACAACCTTTTTAATAGAAAATTCTATAATTCTTCCATTTAACGGTCCATCAATCTCTATATTTTTGGAATTTATATTATGCTTGTAAAATCTCTCATATTCTTCCTCTAAATATATTTCTCTCCTATCATATCAAATGATATACATTTCATGGGTAATGGATGAGTAAATATACTATAATTTTCATTGTGTTTTTAATATATGTTAGTTCTTATCTTCTTCATTTTCTTCTTTTTATTCATCTTCATATTCTATTACATTTATATTAGTTGTCTCTCCCACAGCGTTTCTTTTATCTATATGAATTTGGATATCTAATCGTATCTATTTTTATAGGGGAAACTATTGGTATTTGAGATCATAATTTCATGTTTTAACATGTATTGTTCTAATAATTTAGATCCAGTCAATGTGATTATAGTTATCAGTCGACCCACTTTCTCTACTATGGTCTTATTCTTCCTCGTTTACTCATTTTCCTTCTCATTGATTTCTAATTCATTAGAACTATGGAGTTTGGATTTTTTATTTATGTAAAATATTTTATTCATATATGGTGAGGTCTTAGTGTTGGGTAATTCAATTTTAATGAGAGGGTTTGGAGTGATAATACATGTTCTCTATATTTAATAAATCATTTGATAGTTATTTTTAATAATAATTATAATACAACTATTAATACTGAGAACAATGTTTTTCTTTTCCTGACATATTTGTGTCTTTTCTCCACTGTATTTGTGTGTTTTATTTTAAAAATATAACTAAATATTACATTCTATGTATTAAAAAAACAAATATATATTAGTTTACTGTTATTGTATTGTTTAGAAATATAATTCTGAGAATAAGAAAATGGACCCTAAGAGCAGACTCCTTGTGATATACCCGAGGGTGTTACGCAATGGGGAACTCTTAGGTAAATATAAATTTAATTTAATAGAGGTTTTCAAAAAACCATTTATTGAATTCATTGGCCTACTAGGCCAAGATTATCTCCAAGTATCCTCATATGGTAGTATAGGAACCATTAGTTGAAATGCATTAAAATTACATATCATTAGAGGAATACAAAACACATTATTAAGAGAGACACCTAAAGACAATGTTAGTTTAGTTCAATTGAAAACATGGAAGCATAAGCACCTGTACAAGGGTTCTAAATTATCTCTAACTAGGTTCTTCATGAATGGAATCCTTCATAAATGAATCTTACATAATAAATATTTTCATATCCTAAGGAAGAAAACATAAAAAGGTTATATGTCAGATGCTCAATAAGGGTAAATAAGGGGAACATGTAAGCATAATAATAAACAGAACATTATGATAACACGATCCTGAATGTTGAAGATCATACTCTACATATCTAAGATCATATGGATTAATCATGGAATAATAATTTTCACATAATATGACATTAAACAAAAGAAAATAAATATCATAATACATGAATGTATAATATAGAAATAAAATATGGAATTTTAGAAAACCGATACGTATATAATGTTAATTCCATTGTATTCACAGAATCACTTCCATGGCCACCAAGGACGTTTGTGTTCACTCCATATAAGATCTTGGTAGTCATGGTTCACTTCCATGGACATCATACTAGAATGAGTTCACTCTTAATAGCATCACGGTAGTCATGGATCACATCCATAGTCATTTATGTAGTCTTGGACCATACTGAATACCATCTTAGTCTATCTCATAAGATGTTAATATCTACCGAATGCATTTGATTGAGATCTAGGTGCCACCCATATTAGAATGAAATCATGCACTCATGTTCCACAAATTGATTGAAAATTATATCGTAACCTATGAAATGAAATGGTTATTATAAACATGAAATAAAATCACAACCATTTGAAAAAGATGCACGATTCAAAATCATTTCATCAAATCATAAACTATGAACATTATTAAGATACTAAAGCATATATCACATGAAAGAAAAACCAGTTTCATAAACATCATTCCATAAAAACATAAACCATTCAGAGAAAGAATTTGAATGGAACAATGGAACCATTTCACCAAAAGGAATGAGTAACACCAGTGGATGTCATCTTATATGGGAAATAATATTAAAATATCATTAAAATCATTTTTGAATAATCTATACTTTCTACATTGAAAATTGAGTTTTTTAAATAAAACCTTATTAAAAACCTTTTCATTTGGAAATAGATTTGAAAATATATACTGAAATATTCTAAAATAACAAAACATTTTTATAATCTTTTTTCCTTGAAAATTATTATCAATGGTAATTTGAAACCATTTTCTAAAACATTGTTTTTCTCATATCAAAATTCTGATTGAAGAGGGTAAAACACTCAGATTTTTGCTAAACACCTTTTATTAATTTTTTTATCTATTTATGAGTGAAAAAATATAAATCATACTTGGATATACCTTGAATAAATATTAGACAATATGAATCATAGTATTTCATCAACGGAAGCCTGCCCATAAACAGTCCTGATAAACAATGATATTATTTCAATAAAATAATAATTCATGGTAACATGGGATAATAATATCATCGTAGGAAAATTAAAATATAATATTCTTCAAATATCATAAATATAGAAATATTCATTATATAACAATTCAAATGGATGTATATACTCCTCGAATGGTAAATTAGGTATATAACAGAACATGAGTCACAAAGAAGGAAATTTGAGACAAAATTATATTATCGATTTGGTAATATTTGAAACCTAAAAACAAAAAAAATAAATATCAATTAATGGATATTAAAATGAGCATAAATTTAATAATAATAATAATATACATTTTATAGTTATTATATTCATCATGTTGAATACAAGATTAGTGAACATAGAATGTGTCTCACGTATATAAAAAAAGTTATATGAAGTTCCCTTGACTTGTTTTTGGACTCCCATCATACTCATAAAATCATTATTTAATTTAAATTTAATATTATTACTAATATATCACAAAACCATATTATTATATATAATGCCATATATGGTTTTATTATGACTTTATCTTACCTGGTCATTAACAACTCTATGATAATCCTTCACTTCGAGTAAAATATTCTTTGTTCTTCACATGTGACATAATTCATTATCTCTATGGTAACTATACATATATCATGATTTAATGAATTTAAAACATGATATAATTATCATTTACATTCATTATATTTTTATTATAATACTCTTTATAATTTATATGAATGAAATTGAAGACATAGTTCACTGAGACGGTAGACTGTACATACACATAAACGTTGTTTCTATTTCTCTTTTGTATTGAAATAATGAAGTAAGTTGAAACAATTTTATATAATACCATTAATATAGAATTATTATTTCATATTTTTCATATAATTTTACTAAATCAATCTATAGTTCAATATTTGAAGTGTATGAACCAATCACATCGCTTCGAGGGGGTCGTAGTCCATAATTACTCAAATGACATTATCATATTTACACAAAAATGGAATGTATAATGGTATTTTCTATACAATAATTATATAATAATAATAAAATTATATATATCAAACATATAAATATAATTTCCATCAATATTCCCAACCATGAATGGTGGTAATGAAAAATTGAACAATCATCATTTTGTGAGGTGAAAGTTCATCGTAGACATAAACAATATATGTTTATTACCCATTAGATGGATGTGTGTATAACTGTATGTCAAAATCATATCTTTAAAAATATCAATATATTTATTATACCGGCTCCTTTGTATAATAATTGAATAAATAGTGTGAAGGTGGTGTGGAATGAATATAAGATAAAGGAGCATGAGAGATGATGTTACCACATATTTGGGTAACTCCATTTGATTTTGACCAAAGGTATTCATTGGATTTATGTTGTAAATATGATATGATTTAATAAAGAAGTAAGATCTATTTGGTGGTGTATTGGGTTGATCATGGCTGAAAATAAGTAGTTTGAGATGTGTTAATATGTGGGATAGGTTGTGGTTTTTTATAGGGGTAGAAAACAGTCACATGGCATTTTTGAAATATATTAGGTGTACCCACGTTTTTACCTTTCAAAATTCACAAAAAACTAACCAGAATTAATAATGGAATATTACTTATGAATATTTTCTACTGAATGGGATTTGGAAAAGTTTCTAGATAATTTAGGCCTATATGTTTATGGTTTAGTCCCTTATTAATCTTTATTTTACCATAATCACTGTAATTAATTTTTATAAATTTCACTAATATTTTTGGATAAAAAATAATTATTTTATATTATAAATTCTAAATTATAGTTATTCCAAATATGGAATCCATTTTTTCAAATTATACTTAAAGAATTGGAATAAAAAAATTTAAAACTAATCATGTAGATGGGTTGATAATTAGTGTTTTTAATGGAAAAATGATCAAATGTTTGATATTTTTTTATATCCAATTTCCATGTGAAATTGGTTCCAATGAACCCAATTTTATGAAATTAAAATAATATGATCTAATTAAACTTTTATTCCAATATAATATATAATTTTACCTTATAATTAAATTAGTTGAAAAATCAATATTGAATTAAAATTAATTATTTTTCACTATACAACCAAAAATTGTTTCTCTAAAAATTAAAAATATTCACCCCAAAAAAATTAATAAATTATAATTTTAATAGTTATGTTTAATTTATCAAATTAAATATCTAATAGTGTATAAAATTTATTTTTTTTCACAAAATGACAGATATTTTATTTCATTTTAAAAAATTTTATTTTTAATTCTATAAATACTTTACCAAAAATTTTATTTTCACAATAAATATGTTTAATTTATATAAAAACATTACAAATAATGTTTTAAAAGTAGTTAATACTATTTGTATTAGAAATTTTAATGTCAAGGTGATAATTATCTCATTTAAATATTCATGAAAAAAAAATATTATTCATAGAACCTCAGAAATGTGTGTAATGTATGCCATGTCATTATTGTGTGTAACATATTAAAACATGATTCCATGTGAAAGGAATGTTTTAAATTATGAAATTAAATACATCAAGAAAAATTAATTCATTAAAAAATGGTCTATAATATCATAGGGTGTTATATTATATCCCCTTAAAATGATATGACACTTTAAATTAATCATCTGGGTAAAAAAATGAGGATACAACTTCTTCATATTATCGTAAATATTTAATGTAGCTTCTTATAATTGAATATTTGTCTAAACAACAATGACAATTTTAGTGGTTTTATTTCCAATAACATTCTCTATATGATCCATAATTAAAACTAGTCTTTTCTCATAATAAAGATCATGCACCATCAGTATGACCTCTGAGTTTAGTACATGTGAACATTTTGGTATGTACTTCCTTAAGAGATATACATGGTACTCATCATGGAATTGTGATATATTTTGATAACATGACATCTGATATGCTACCATCCTAATAAAAATCATTAATATCAAAGGGGATGAACTACCCAGGGCTTACATTCACTTTCTCCCATAATCCCATATACTTTTTCTAATGATTTATTCATAGAAACACCTTTACACCAACGTAAAATTATATATATCAGTGTTGTTTATCAGTATAACTTATTTTCAGAATTTGAGATACCATTATATATTGGAGGATGGTTCTAAACTTCTCTTGTATTTATTCAACAAACTCTTTCCCCAATAGATTTCATTCCCTAACTTCTTCCAAGAAACATTCACCTCTATATTTAATCTTATTAATGGATTCATAAGGTTCCATCAGAATTCCTATGTGAAAGCTATAGTTTCATGAAGAATAAATTAGAGGAATGTGTTGATCCCAACCACCTTTGAAATATATAGAATAAGATCACATTATATTCTAAGGGGTTTTAACTGTTCCTTTAGACTAACCATCCCTCTGAAGATGATATGAAATGCTGAATCATATTTTTGTATAAAGTGCTTCTATATGGAATTTTTAGAAAATTTAGGTAAACACCAGATCCTGATATGATACAATGTAATGGGGTAATCTATGAAACATTTTCACTTCCTTAATATATATCATTGTAATATTATCCATAGAGAAATATTCTCTGATAGTGATTATGTTTGCCAACATTTTAACGATACCTAATACCACCCTTATAGAATTAAATCCTATAGAGGGTTTGGTTAGATAAATGAAAAATCTGTAGTTATGTTCTCCCATTTTCATTCTAGTATGGGTAATGGATGCAACATAAATTTAGATATTTTTCTTTCGACCATAACGTCATGTCATACTAACCATTGAGATACAAACTCTATGATATCTCTCTTCATTCTATCCTACTTGAAGTGTTATTTAAAATCACTATTTGTATTACTAATTCCATGATGAATATATATTGATGAACAATGATCATTACCTAATAGCTCATTATTAAAATCTGGTATGCATGTAACACATACACGGTTTTAGAACCTCAACATTCCATCCTGATTGAGGATAAACATAGGAACATTTATAGCATTATTTTACAGATTTACATCTTCCATATGCGCCTCCATAATCTTCACTCTAATAGATGGTTTAACATTCATTTAAGACAGATATAATTATTTCCCCTCCATCATAATTTTTAGGTATATATATTTAAAATATAAAATTATTGAATATTTTTTTGTATTTATTAGGGATAACATAGCATCATCCATTTAGCTTACACAATCATACACCTGGTTCACTTTTTCTAGGGTAGTAATGTATTTAGCAGTCATAATCCCTTATCAACCATAACCATATTCTCTATAATATATTCCACTCCTTCAATGTGAATTTATATTTCTGGGTTTTATGATATATATATATATCAAAATTTTCTCCATAAAGATTATTCGTCCATATCATTGATGAAAAAATTACAATTATTACCTGCAAATCATGATTTCATTATTTTTGATCGCTAATAATAAACATAAATTATTCAAAAAAAGGATTTATGTTATTATAAATAAGAACACATCCCAATCCCTTACAGGATGCATCACTATAGATTACAAACTATTCTTCACTATATGGTAATATAATTACAGGGGCATAGTCTAACCTTCCTTTCAATTCCTTGAAATTTTCCTCACATTCATCTTTCCAGAGGAACATGACACCATTTTGAGTTAACCTACATAGAGAAATTGATAATAATGATAAATTAGTCAAAACCATCAATAATATCTAGATAAACCTTGAACACTATTGATCTCATTCACCAAGGTAGGTCTTTGGTAGCAATCAATAGCATCCTTCATTGATGGATCTAATTAGATTCCATCTCTTGAAATTATGTGTCTTATATAGGAATCCTTTTGCAATAAAAATTAATTGTTTGTAATTTATTCATAAATTTATTCCTCTTCTTGATCTTTATTACAATTATAATGTTATCTTCATGTTATTCTATTATATTTGAATGGATAATAATATCATCTATAATGACTACCAAAAACTAATCAATGTAATCTCTAAATAATATATTTATAAAATCCATGATGAAAAATAGTTGCATTGGTATGACCAAAAGGAATCACTATATCTTAATAGTGTCAATACACTGTACGAGATGATATCTTGGGAGTATTCAACCTCTTGACCCACAATTGATGATATACATAATGAAGGTTAATCATGGAAATGTATTTATCTCCACACATTTGATCAAACATGTCATCAATATGAGGATGAGGATAATTGTTCATGATTGTGATCTTTTTCAAATTCCAAAAATCAATGATGAGTCACATTGATTAATCAAAATTTTATAAAAAAAATAATAGGTGCAACCCAAGGTGATAGACAAGGCTGAATTATTCTTTTATGATGTTTTTCATAGATTTTTGTCTTCAAATCCAAAAACTCAATCTAGGCCATTCTGTAAGGACACATTGAAATTGCTGTGGAACCAGATACTAGTTGTATTGGGAACACAAATTCATGTCTTTTTTGAATTTAGTGATAGTCCTCTTGAAGTACATTGTCAAATTCACAAACAATATGCATATCATTGTTGTAAATTTTCTCCCAAAAAATTGAGATAAAAATCCCTTCTATATGGTAATTAAGACGTATATATTGGATGTAATCTTCATAGAGAGTTTATGCATATCATCACATTGATGGATGATCATAGGAGGGTTTGAAATATAATATTTAATATCCATTCCTCGATAATTGATGTGGAATTTATGCAGTGAAAGAAACTCCATGACTAGGATAACATTAAATTCAACCAAAAGAAGAATGGAATGACTTTTAGGAAGAGTTATCCAATAAATATAAATTAGTTACGAATCCTAGACTTGGGATTAAATCATTATAACAATAAAGGGTTTCACTACTAATTCAACATGTAATCATTTTGGGTAGATAAAAATAACCTTAAAATATTATTTAATTTTGGAAGAGTGGGTAGACCAAAAATCAAATAAGATAATATTAGTACTAGAGTGGATGGTATGTGTCCCTTTTACCATGTCGTTATCATACCCCTCATCATAAATAGTAATTGCATGATAATTTCTTTTTAACCTTGGAATAATAGTTTGAGGACATCGACCATGATCAACATCCCATGCGTTTGTGTACTGGTCAGAATACTGGACATTAACCTTACACATGTAACACTAATGCGAGGAAGGTTCATTAAAATATTATTTTTTTCCATTCACACCTTTTGAAATATTATTCACATAATGTTAGCAATCAAGTTCATGATGGACATCCCGGCCACACCTAAAACTATTATTATATCCCTTAAAGAAATATTATACATTCTTCATCCCATACTTATAGAATAAATGAAATCTTATATTCCTATCTTCATGTTTTTTTTATATATATATTTATTCTTCATCTTTCTTTTCATGTCAAATCCATGATATGTATACATGACTCAACCACCATTTTAAACATCATGAAACAATGAAAAATCTCTTAATATCTAATAATGTCTCTTATATAAAATGAACTTTTGATAATTTCATTTAATACCCTGAAGAACCAATTTACGTTACATTTAGGGTGGATGATAATTTATGAAGCACACCCCACATGACTTTTGAAATTAGCCTCATAGGCACCGCCAAATTCATCTTTTATTTTCATCCACTAAAGGAAACATATCCCCAAAATGATGTGACCAATTCATGAAAAGTACATATTGAAAAAAAAATTGCAAACACATCCCAAAACAAGGATTCAATCTAATCTTTATACCTTATAATCTAAATTACATTCGACTATCGTTCTTCTTCTTATTCTAACCTATAAACAGCCATAATGACTTTATGATTCTATGAACAATAGAGATTGTAGAATGACATTTCAATAGAACTGATATATTTTTAATTAATAATTTGATCATAAGACCCTCTAAAATAGCGAATACATTGCCTCATGATAGATTCAATATAATGTAATCCCATATTTTTCTCATTTTTATGTCAACAATGATTCATATTATGAGAAATTTGGGTGAGCTTAAAAATAATATTTTTTTGTAACTCTCGTAGAATTAAGTTTCTATAGAGGAAAATAATTTCATTTTCCATCACAGTCACACATAACATGGTTCCTTCAGGTTCCATCCATTGAATAAAAACAAAAAACATTGATTAAGAAACCAGTATCATTGTGGAGAAATATATAATCATGAAAAGTCACTTATTAGATGTTTAAATCATTCATAACGTCCTAAATATATAACACATTATATTTATCCTAGGTTATTAATAGAAAAATAGATTTAAATCATTTATGATGGTTAGTGAAGAGAACATGAAATGCAAAAGAATGTATTCTTAGAGTTTCAAACCAGGAGCGTAGTAAGGTCTGTTGTCAAGTAATAGGTTATGGTAAGTCAGGACTGACACACCTTGTTGATGTTGTTACTCAAAGGTACATCTATAATGGATACAAATCAAATTATATTATCTATACATGGATTTAATTTAGGAAAGCACTCACATTATATAATTACAAAATTCCTAGACATTTCTACTACATTCCATTATCCTAAGAAATATCCTTAGACAATCCCTTAGGTTTCTGACTAAGATTTTCACATCCAAGATTCCAAAAGTTAAATAAACCTTATCTAAGATACCATCTAGAGATACCCTCTTTTGAAATAAATTTACATTAAATAATTCGTTCTGAAAACATAAAATATTATACAAATAGACAACCAAAGACGTTATTGGTTTAGTGACTTTTGAAAAATGGAAACATAAACCCTTGTACAAGAAAGATAAAATATTTTACACAAAGTTATAAATGACTAAGACCCTTCTTAGACACATACTATGTAATAAATATGTTCATAACCTGGGTAAGGAATCATAAAAAAGTGGTGAGCACATGTGCTCAGTAAGGATATAAATGATAGAAATGTAAGAATAATCATGATCATAGGGGTATAAAAACATGATGATGAAAATAAGATATCAAACCTTATATATCAAGATATTATACATCAATAAGGGAATAAATATTGGTTGTTCATAAGACATGAATCATAAAGAAATAAACAACAAATTACATGAAATAATAACATAGGAATAAAACATGGAATTCTGGAAAACATGTAAGCATATAAAATGATTTTTATTGTAGTAAAGAATCCATTCCAAAGACATCTTGGTAGTATGGGTTCACTCCCCATACCATCATGGTAATCACGTTTTACTCAAATTTCCATCTTATTAGCATGAGTTCACTCCAAATACCATATTTGTTGTCATGGTTCACTCCCATGGACATACTAGTTTGTGTGGATCACACCCAATACCATTATAGTCTATCACATGAGATAAAAATAATTACCCAATGCATTGGATGGATATTTTAGTCCCACAAATCTCAAAATGAAGTCATATAAATGTTCCAGAAGATCATTAGAAAAAATATCATAACCCATGAAATGATATGGGTATTATAAACATGTAATTATATCCAAACATGTGGAAAATTATACTGGTTTCATAATCATTTCATAAAAACATAACACATTAAATGAATCAGTATTCATAGGCATATAACCTATGAAAGAGAAATCAGTTTCATAAAAATCATGTAATCAAAACATAAACTATTAAAAGAAATTATATTAATGTTAACATTGAATCATTAACCTATAAATGAATTACTAACACCAATGAATGAAATCATATATTGGAAAATATTTTGAAGGATCATCAAAATCATTTCTTGGGGAAAATATCCTTTCTCCATTAAAAAAAACTTTTCAAAACATAAAATAGTTATAAAAACCAATTTTTAGAAAATACTCTTGAATATTTATAAAGGCAGGTTTGAAAATATTAAAGGGTTTCTGAGAACATTGTTTCATCAAAATTATCTTCAAGGATCATTTGAAAGCATTTTTGAAAACATTTTTTTTGAAATAAAATAGTTTTCTGAATGAAGAGGTAAATATGGTTATATCACTATTTAAAAAAGTCATAAATGTTTTATGTACAAAAGAGTCAAAAAATTATACTAATAAAGGTAGAAAACTTGAATAAATAGAAGATAAGGAATCACATGAGTTTTATTGAGAAATGTATCATAATATTTTATCAATGGAAGGAAATCCATAAACAATATCGATTAACAATTAGATTGATTCAATAAACTATAATGAACCTGCTATTTATTACACACAAAAAACATGATTTATTACATAAACATCACTTGATACAACATATAAGATCGAAAGTAATAGTGTATTTGGGTATTAGGATCATTACATAACAACTTAAAACCTTAAATACAAAATCATTATTGTAATTTTTTTATATAACCACTACATTCCCTCGTACATAGCATTTCATGGGATAACCATACGGCATTCATAAGAAAAGGGTGAGCTATAAATCCCCGTGAGGGAATAAACATGGAATGAAAACAGGAATACAATACATGTTAGAATATAGGCATATAAATCATTCAAAAAAGAATCCTGAACATAAAATCATGATAAATCATGATAATCGAAACATGGATATGTGGCAACAACACTTAACATAGATTTAGTGTGTGACATGGCTCATTGCACATGATGCTTGAGTAAACCATCATTCCACATGAAGCACGAGTAAATCCTCATGGAACTTGAATTAGAATGAGTCAACACACAATTGAAATGTCATATCATAATACTATACATTACCTAATACATTGGATCATTATTAGGGTTCACCCTTTCTTAAACATTTCATTTCACACCTAAGTGTGCCCCATGGTTTAAAAAACACTGATTAATTAAAAATCATCATTTATTCCATGATAAAGAAATGTGGAATTCATAAATGAAACTATATAATAAATGTGTAAATATTCATAATGTTGAATACCCTTGATGAATAAATGGGCATGGTATTCACTACACTATGAAATTGTATTGGAAAAACATGGTGCAATTTCAGCAGCCTAATGACGTGACATAAAAATTCATAAAAAATTGATGATGCGAGAGAATGTAGTGACACATCTTATGTACATGAAATGGATAATAAGGGGTGTCATAAATATATATATATATATGTCCAAAAAGTGTAATTGAATTTATATTCATGATACAAATTAATTTCTTGAATGTGAATGAATAGAGAGAAATTCATTTTGTAATTTCGGCATAGTAACGAGTGTACATGGAAGATATTTAATGAGAGAAAAAGGGATAAACTATCATTAAATCATAATGAAGGCAGTATGGGGGAGGTTCAAAATCATACCCCAACATTTATAATTGAAAATAAAAGGGGATGACAGTATTGAGAAACATGGGTAAAAAGTGAAAGGTAGGAATCCCGTACATGGATGCGCGATCCCAAAATCATGGGAGAGGCTTGAGAGAGGCTTCATGAGATATTGGGACACATTAAGAGAATTATACAGAGATGAGTGAATGGGTGGGTCTAACTCAAAAGGAATTTAGTGAAGTGTAAGTTGGAGCTTTTGTGGGTTTATATGAGAAAGGAGAGGGAATTCATTATTATTTTCTTTTGGGACACCTAACATTAAACTAGTAAAAACCAAAACCAGCCAATTTTGTTTTCCAATAGTATTCCCCAAAGGGGTTTGTAAAACAATATTTTATAAGGAAAATGACCAAACATATTAAAATAATACATTTTCATAGATGGAGGTGAGTCCCACTCTCATGGAAATTGTTTTTAAAATAAAAAATGTTTTATAAACCTTTAATGTTCCACTAAAGCTTTGTAAAATAAATCAAACAAACCCAAAATCATATTATTTTAATGTTAAAAAACATATTTGAAGAAAACTGTGTTTTTAGTATTTTATTAACTCAGTATTTGGTCATTATGATGTCATAAAACACATTATATATTTAAATAGTATTTAATTATTACCAATAAATTTGAATTTCTCAGACAAATATGAAAAATTAACCATTTGATAAATTCAACGTCCTGATTCCAAAAATAATATTCATCTTTTCTAGATAATTTTCAATATAAGTGAATTTTTACTTTTAAAATAATAACCAATATTTTTCGATAATTCATGTGTTTTGACAAAAATAGCTTTCAAACCATAAGAAAAATTACTACTGCATTCATAAAATTATACAATAATTTATATTTAATACAAATTAATTTAATAATAATAATAATGTTTTATGAAAATATTATTTAATTAAAAAATCCATTAATTCATCAAAATATATTTCATAGTTTAATGTTAACTAAAATTAATATTTGTGCTATAAAAATCTTTACAAAGTAACAAAAAAAAGAATGTATATTCTCTATACAAGAATAATGTACATAGTAATAGTTCTATGGTCTATTTACATAACCCCTTTTAAATCCAGATTAAGACTAAAGTGTAAGGTGTGCGATGGTGACAGACCCCTGGTGTGGCTTAGATAACATCGTTCGGGTGGTAATCACAATTAAATTCCACTTCTCTCGTAGTCGATTCTGCTCAAGCGGAACATGTTCAAGATATTCTTGGTCTTGGTGAAGAGCGAAGCCGAATGACGCCACCTAATTTCTAGGCTCTGACATATGGACTTAGTACCGGGAAAATATAATGGATGAGGCCATCATTTACTTTATCTGAGTAATTTGGACATTTCATAGCCCTATATTTATAATTTTAATATTATCACTGTTTAAAAACTATATTAGAAAAAGTCACAATTCATAAAGGTATTTTAAAATCTGAAACAAAAAAACCAAATAAGTTCATATGTTTTACATAACCATAAGTAGACATTTAAATAGTCCAAGAGTAATTTTATTTAATAAATTTTTGGGTCGTTACAATCTTCCACCCTTATGAAATTTCGTCCTTGAAATTACCTTTTACAACCATAAAACATATGTGGGTTACATTTCTTCATCACTTCTTCTGATTCCCACATCACTTCTTCAAACAATTTGTTTTTCCACAACACCTTGATGAGGGGCATTATCTTATTTCGTAAAACATTTTATCAATGATCTAATAACATCACTGGTTGCTCCACATAAGGAAAATAATCCTCTAGTCATACTACCTCTAAATAATGTACTTGTGAAGGGTCCAGTATGTACTTTCTAAAGAGGTATAAATGAAAAACATCTTGTACTTCGTCCATCATAGGTGGAAGTGATAGTTGATAGGCCATATCCCCAAAACTATCAAGAATCATGAAGTGGCTAATGTACCTGGGTCATAAAATCCCTTCCATTACAAACCTCAAGACTTTCTTCCATAGAGATATGTGTAGAAACACCATGTCTCAAAACTTAAACTCACTGTATCATCGATAGTTATCTGCCTAACTCTTCTATCGACTGTAAGATGCCTTGATATGCTTCTGAATGTTTTTCACCTTATCCACCATTTCTCCAACCAATTATGGTCCTAATAGCTTACCCTCATCAACTTCATCCCCACATGCTAGTGTTCTGCACCTCCTCTCATATAGGGATTCATAAGGTTCCATTCGGATGATCGAGCGGAACTGTTATTATAAGAGAACTAAACAAGATGAAGATGTTTATCTCATACTCCTTTAATGTACTTTGATCATTTTCTAAAAAATTAATCAAGTGTTTTGATAGTCTACATAGATTTGTCATTAGTTGGAGGAGGATAAGCCAGAGTAAAGTTCAACTCAGTATCCAGAGTATGTTTAAGACTCTTCCTGAAATTATATGTGAATCATGGATCTCAATCAGATATAATCGATAGTGGTACCCCATGCATCCTTATTTCATCTCTGATATATATCTGTGATAGTTGATCAAATTAATAATTTTATCAAATTTCAATGAAGTGTTCATACTTTGTAAGATGATCCACAATAACCCAGATTGCTTTGTTTCCTTTGGATTTCTTCGGAATTCTGGTGATAATGTCTATGGTAATGTTCGCCCATTTTCATTCGAGTATGGGAAATGGTAGCATCATCCCCTTAGACTTCTACCTCTCCGCTTACACATGATAAAACACGAGGCATATTGTTGTATACTCATTGATCTCATACTTTATATTATCCCACCAATAATTCTCTTAGATATCTCGATACATCTTGGTGTTTCCAGGGTGAATAGAGAAATTTTAACTATGTGCATCATCCAAATGTTCCTTCTCCTACTCCGGACTTGATGGAACACAATTTCTTTTCCCAATATCACAATTCCTTCTTCATTAACATTGAACTCTAAGGATTTCCCTTTTTCGATAGCTTCCACTTTCTTATGAATTCCCACATCATCTTTTTGATCATCCATTTACCTTTTGAAATGATATGGTTGAACAATCATTAGTGAATGGATTAATGATCTTCCCTTCTTTATGATTCTCGTGTCCATATTTATCAAATATAAACATATTGGATCCCTCTCAATTCTCATCAATGATATAATCACTGGGTCCTTTCTACATAGAGCATCTACCACCTTGTTAGCTTTCATAGGGTGTTAATTGATTGAGCATGCATTGTCATTGATCAACTCTAACCTTCTTCTTTGGCACACATTCAACTCCTTTTGTGTGAATATATTATTGAGGCATTTGTGGTCCATATATATTTCACACATCTCCCCAAAGATATAATGCTGCCAAATTTTTAAATCAAAGATCACCATAGCCAACTCCAGATCATGAGTTAGATAATTCGGCTCATGAACATTCAATTTCCATGTAGCATAGGCAATGTCTTTGGCATTTTGCATCAACACCCAACCCAAGCCCTTCTTCAATGAATCACTGAATACCAAAAAAAGTTCTCCACATGAGAGTAATGTGATCATGAGTGCAGTTATAAGCCTCATTTTCAACTCCTTAAATATTTCTTCACATTCAACCCTCCAATCAATCATGAATCCTTTTCAATATGTCTTTGTAAGAGTGGTGGACAATCATGATAAATTTCTCACAAATCGTCAATAATATCTAGATAACCCCAAAATGTTACGGATATCTATTATCGATTTTGGTCTCATCCATCCATCTATTGTAGTTGTCATAGAGAAATCCTAGATACTGCATTTCTTATGACGATATGGTCCATGAATGAGACCTCCTTCAACCAGAACTCACACTTGATGTACTCTTCATTGGGACTCACCTTTCACAATGTCTCTACAACAGTTCTTAGCTGCTTCTCATGACCCTCCTTAGTTTTGGAGTATATTATAATATCATTTATAAAGACCACCACAAATTTGTTGAGGTAATCTATAAATTCTCTATTCATTATATCCATGAATATTGATGGATCATTAGTGAGTTTCAAAGGCATTACTATGAATTCATTGTGCATGTATCTTGCATGAATTGTATTTTTTGGGATATATTCCGTCTTCACCATTACATTATAATATCCTGACTACAAATCTACATTAAATAAGTATTGGGATCCATGCTGTTGATAGATCATGTCATCAATTCGTAGGACAAGATTCTTTTTCTTTATCCTGATTCTGTTAAGCTAATGATAATATTTTCATAGGCGGATTGATTCATCCTACTTCTTGATGATAAGGACTGCTGCACCCCATGGTGATGCACTTGGTCATATAAACCCTTTATCAAGATTCTCTTATAGTTGTTTCTTCAGCTGCTCAAGCTCCACGACAACCATTATATATGGAGTCATGGATATTAAAAACACCCCAGGTATAAGATCAATTGTGTATTCAACATCTATTCTAGTAGGAAGACAAGGGAATTATTTAGGAAACACATTAGTGAATTCCCTCACAATTGGTAGGTATTCAGGGATGGTTTCCTCCTTAGACTTAATCATCTAATCCAGATAGGTGTACTCATAGTCCATTAATTTCCATGCTTGATATGATGGAGATGAAGAAGTTTCATCTTCTTCTTTACCCTTGTAAATAATCGGGGGTCGATTCTCTACATGGAATATGATTTCCCTCTGTCGAAAATTTATGTTGGCACTATGTAAGGTATGGAAATCCATGACCATAATTACATCAAATTCCACCATAGGGTGTATGATGAGGTTCTCTGAGATGTTCAATCCCCTGATTAAGAAAGAAGAGGATTTATATTCATGGGATTCAATGATTTCCCCATTTTCTGTACTCACAAACATATTTATGTCCATGATTTTTTTGTGTTGGGATTGTTCTAATAAACATTTGGGATATAAAAGAATGAATAGAACCTAAATGAAAATGTATGTTCATTATTCTAGAATGAATACATAGCGTACCTATCACCACTTTCTTGTCGGGGTTCACATTGGTAGTAGTGAGGGAAAAATCTCACCCTATCTTCCTTGGAGGTTTTGGTTTCCTCTAAAAACCCTTGGCTTAGGGAATAGATTTTCAAGATTCTCTAGTTCATTGCAGATGAAGAAATGGAAAATCCATTGAGAGTCGAACAAAGCTTTCGTCTACCCTATCACAACTGCTGGTTTATTCTTGTTAGCAGTTTATGGCTAAGTGACCTTCTCTTCCACAACTAAATCATTTCATTGTCCCTGTCAGGAAATTTCTTGGGATTCTTTTTTCTACACCTTTGGAAATTGGGGTACTATATTTTCTTAGCCTATTTTGATTTATCCATCCAGTTTCTAGAATTTAAGTCCACCTTATAATTCATATCTCAATTTTACCCCAGTGGTTCGCCGATCAACATTTAAATATTGAAGGAACATCAGAAAATTTCCTCGTAGCTGTCAAAGTCGTGGATTGCCAGGTCTTTTTGCAGGCTTGGTTTCAACCCACCAAAAAATCATTCAACCATGCATTTGGGGGTAACTTCAAAGATGAAAGAATATCATCCAAGCCTTGTGATGTTTTCCTCATACTCTCTCACAAAATTTTCGTATTTTTTCATGACGTCAAGGAAGTCCCATTCCATCATAATCTAGTGGGTGTATAGAAAATATTTATCAAAAAACATATTATAGAAATCCATCCATTCCAACGACTCGATCTCCTTTTGAAGATTTGTATTTTTGATCAATTTCCACCATTGATCGCCTTTACCCTCCATATGATAAGCTGGTAAAAAACCCTTATTTTATTCATAACATTTAACGATGGAGATGATCGTTTCAATGGAGTTGATCCATTGTTTGATGATTGAAAGATCATATTATCCATTAAATGTATGAGGCTTTTGTACAATGAAGATCTCGATAGTGACTTATTCTTTCTTTGGGGGTGTTCAACATTACTCTGGATCCATGTTTCTATTCAATGCTTGAGTTAACTGAGAGAGTATCATGACAAAGTTTGTGATTACTCCTCCCATATGATTGGGAAACTCATTATAATAGTAATCACAATGGTCTTCACATCGATTGTTAGCTTGATTTCTCTTATTACCGGCCATTATCTGGAATAAAAATAAATTTAGTGGTAACACATAAATGGTAATCCAAAAACATATGACTTATAATTTGATTTTATTTTATTAATGATTGAATATATAGGCTTCAATCTATGTTATCCATGATCTACATTAAATCATATATTCTGAGGGGCTTTTTTCCCTTAATAAAGTTTCATAATATGCTTGTGAATTTACAAATGCATATCCACTAGGAGTGTCATAAGAAAGAGTGCAGCAAGGCCTGTTGTCATCTACTAGAATGCCACAAGTCGTGATCGAAACTCGTTGTCTGGGATATAAACCCTAGGTGCATATGTGCTAGAGCCTCCTCTACCTAGTTGAATGTAGATAGGTATGATAATGCATGATAATCATAACATGGAGATGTGGAAACAATAGCTAACTTGGAATTAGCATGAGCCAAGGCACATTGAACATGTAGCATTTGTAAATCCTCATTGAACATGAAGCACGAGTAAACCCTCATAACTCTTTAATTAGTATGAGTAAACACCAATTTCACCAGATTTATAATGATGTTATACTTTACCCAATTCATTGGAGTGCTATTAGGGCACACCCTTTCTTAAACATTTCATTTCATACATAAGTGTGCCACACGAATAATAAAACATGGATTCATTAAATATCATCATTTATTCCACGATAATGGAATTTCTAATCAAAAAATTAAACATTATAATTAATATGTTAATTTTTATAACATTGAATACCATTTATGGAGAAATGGGCATGGTATTCACTACTCAATGACATTGGCTGGGAAACAATGTGGTGCAATTTTGGCAGCATAACGACATGACATAAGAATTCATAAAAATGGTTAATGAAAGATAAAGGGGTGTCTAATATTATATACATGAAATGGACATTAATGGGTTCATAGAGATACATTTCTTGAAAATTTTAATGGAATTAAGATTCATGATACAATATAATTGGATTAATGTAAATGAGGAGAGGGAAATTCCTTTCGGAATATGAGCATAGTGACATGTGTACATGGGTGAAATTTTAGAAGAGAAAAATGGGTCTATTACCATTCAAACACAAATAAGAAATTATGGTGAGGTGTGAAATCATACCCCAACATTTATAATTGAAAATAAAAGGGAATAACAATATAACGAAACTCTGGTAAAAATGGGAAAGGTAGAAATATCTTACATGGAAGTGTGATAGGCTTGAGAGAGGTTTCATTGGAGCATAGGGCACCTTGGGAGAATTCTATAGGTGAGGGAAGGGTTTGGTTGAACTCCAAAGGCTTTGAGTGAAGAGGAACTGGGAGGGTGGATCGATTTATATAGGAAATGAGAGGGAATTATTTATTATTTAGGTTTGTGACACCTCACATTAAATGAATCAAAACCACAAAAAAAACCCCATGGTTTTTTTCAATGGTTTTTTCCAAAGGGGATCAGAAAATGGTATTTTATATGGAAAATGGCCGAAATTATTAAAATTATAGGTTTTATTATGTAGAAGTGAGTCACACTCTCAATGAAAAAAATTTAAACAGACAAAATGTTTTATAATCCATGAAGGGCCCACTAAAGCATTGTAAAATAAATCAATGATACCCAAAATCACATTATTTTATTGTTAAAACAAATATTGGCCGAACATAATGTTTATATTATTTTATTAAATCAATATTGGGTCCTTATGATGTCATGAAACACATTATATATTTAAACGATATTAAATTTTTACTAGAAAATTCGAATGTCTCAGAAAATTATGAAAAATTATCCATTGGTTCATTCTAACATCCTGATTCAAAAAAAATCATTTAATCTAAATAATTTTATAAATGTGTGAGTTTTTACTTTTAAAATAAAAAATGAAATTTATCGAAAATTCATGGGTTTTGAAAAAACAGCTTTCAAACATCAATAAAATTGTATGTGTATTCATAAAATTATACGATAAATTATATTTAATAAAAATTAATTTAATAATAATAATAATAATTTATTATAATATTACATAACTCAAAAATCCATTAATTCATAAAATTGGGTTTCAAAGTTGAATATTAACTAAAAATATTATTTGTGTCTTAAAAACTATTTAAAACGCAATGATAAAAAGAATGTATATTTTCTATGCAAGAATAATGTACATAGTCATAGTGCTAGGGTCTAAATATATAACCTCTTTTAACACCTATAGTAGATCGAATGATATCGTCTGCAATGGTGACAAATAATTGGGGTAGAGCAAATAACATCGCCCGGGTGGTAATAGATATTATCTTCCACTTCTCTCGTTGTGGGTTCTTCTCAAGCTTAACGTGTTCAAGATCATCTTGGACCTTGTCAGGAGTGACGCCCAATGTCACAACCTCCATTCCATGCATTGAAAAATGGGCTTCATATAGGGCAATTCAGCTGGATAAGGTCATTGCATCCTTTGTCTGATTAAATTGGATTGATTAAATCCCTATATTTATACTAATCATGTGATCACTGTTCAAAAACTATATTAGAAACGGTAACATTTTGTAACGGTATTTTAAAATCAAAAAACTAAAACCAAATAAGTGCATACATTTTAGATAACCATAACAGTACATTTAAATATACTCTATGAAATTTCAATAGGGAATGTTTGGGTTGATACCTAAACACTTCCCGTATTGTAAATTGGGATCATACTCTCCACGTTAGAAATTGATATTAAATTTGGCCTAAAATATCATGAATAATTTGAGATTACTGATATATCACATAAAAGGATGTATATACACCGTAAAATTAATTTAGGTACATAATAAAACATTAGTTTAATAGAAATAAAATTGGGACAAAACTACTTTACCGATTTTGTACCATTTTAGTAATAAACTCCATGAATGAATGAGCATAGAATGGATATGTTAATATCCATAAATATAATAATATTAATCATATAATACATTCATTTAATGTATATACCCCATGAATATGAAAATAGCGGAAAACATGGCAAGTATCTCACAAATACAAAAAAGTGAGATGAAATTTCCTTATCTTGTGTCCTGATAATCGTCAAACTCATACAAACATCTTGTATAAAAAATATAATTATATTATATATCTATCAAAAAACCATATTTTTAAATCTATTAAAATAAATATTGTTATTGTGAATTTATATTTCCCATTTGTAAATAAATCAATTTTAAGGCTTCACTTTGGGAAATATATGCTTTGATCTTCACATATGTTTTAATTTGTTATATAATTGGACATTATACATATATCGTGATTTCCATAATTTCATACATGAGATAAATATTATTTATATTTCTATAATACTAATCCATATAATATATAACTATTAAGTGGAATACACTATTCATGGTGTTGGTAGGCCGTATGTATGTATAAACACTATTTATGTTTTATTTATGTATTGAAAGAAAGAAATAAAAGGAAATATAAGTAACTTCCATGTTACATAATGGATATGAAATTTTCATATTTATTATTATGTGTGAATTAAATAGTAATTTTATTTTAAATGGTTTTCTATGGTCGATGGTGTACCTAACACGCAACAATGAGTTTTTCCAAAAATGACAAATTTCACATAAGGCTACGTCATACCGAAAAATAATAATATATTAATATTTTTAATGGTTGTTAACATCTATACATTTTATTAGTGGGAATGAATATAAATAACTAAAATATAATTATACATGTTTGTTAAATGTTATTAAATTTATCCAATAAAAGTTAGAGGCTTAAAATTTGAATGAATTATATTTTATGCATAAATAGTATAATATTATTTAAAAGGTAGATTTACCTCCTTTTGATGTAAAACCATTTTTAAATATATTTCTTAACACTTTTATATGTTCCATTTTAAAAAATAAATTCTTTTTTAGAATTGGGAAAATAAAATTTTATTTTTATAAAATTTTGGTATATTTCTGATAATGTTTGTTTTTAATGATTAGGGGAAAATATTGCATTTTAATTCAGTACTGCTTTTAATATAATTTATTTATATCGGTATATTATCATTTTAATTTGATATAATGTTTAATTGGATTATATTATAGTCACTTAGTACAATTTTTTTCATTGTAAGCAGTTTAACATTGACATTGGACATAAACAAGTAATAATCTGTTGATAGTTATAATTTGTTAAATAGACACTTTTGCTTTTAACAACAGTAATTAATTTTAAATTAATTTCTTCAACATCTATGTTTTAAATTTGAAAAAATGGATTCCATATTTGGAATCAGGAGTTCCAAAATGTGTATATAAGAAACTATTATTTTTAGGCCATATGAATACTTATTTCAGTAAATGTTTTATTTAACAAGGTTAAAAAGTAAATCTGGAAAATAAGGGTAAAAATATATTATTATTATAATATAAAATTATCTTAACATGAGTCCTTACCCTATTTTATGATACATGTCCGACCATTGGCATCCTTGGGTCAATTTTGGGACCCCATGCTGCCACTTGTAAGTGAAAATGACACTTTATAAAAATTAATTTAATGTTAAGGAAAATGTAACATAAACATATCTCTTTTAGTAAAAACATTTTATAATGGGATATATATATATGATAGTTTCAACTATAAAGAGTAATTATAAAGAAAAAACTATTTCATACATCATGGTATTTTATTTATAATTTTTGTACTTCATATAAATCAATTTATTTATGACACAATGATGATGTAATGATTACTACATTAATGAATGTTTTAAATAAATGAGATTATAAGTACTAAAATAAAATTATTGTGAATCTATTTATTCCACACACTAATTTTATGGTTGATTATAACTTTTTATATTTTAATTAATGTTAATTTTTCAAAATAATGAAGTTGATATATATATATATATATTAAAATTCTTTATATAAATAGTTTATAAATTGACAGAAATGATTTTTTAAATCAAGTAGATTTTTATTAAATGAAAAAATACTCTTAAATATAATATTCATCCAAATGACATATATAATGTTAAAAATTTATTTAATGATCCAGTTTGTGTTGCTTGAAATTTTATATTAAATATATTAACCATATAGTGTGAATAAATAAGAGGTCATGATAATGGTTAAATAAGTTAACAAAGGGTTAAATAAAAATGACAAGGAAAAATAAAATATCCAAAACATGTCCAATTTTTATTCAATGATTTTATTTCACAATATATTCAAATTATATTATAATTAAATGATTTTGTATCATTTGAAACTAAAAATATTTTTATAATAAAATAATACATTCAAACTTTCCTAAAGAGACCCTCCTCCACATTATAAAAATACATCACCTATAACTATCATTCAAACCTATCAAGCCCCCTTTTCTCTCCCAAAATCAGCCCAAATAAAATTACAACATCTCTATATTTTTCTTCAATTCCTTAGCATAGGAATTAGTATTTTCATGAAAGACTTTTGTTTCAAATCAAAGGGAGTTACCCGATTTAAACGTAACGTTTTCCCTCATGTTCTCTTCTATTATTTTATTTCTTCACTCCAAATGATATTATTATTATTTATTTACATAAAAACACTATTATCCTCAATATTATTGTTTATTGTCATGACATGGATTCGAAATAAACTTCTAGACACCTCTATTTAATGGATACGAACATACTATTTCAGTAGACGACAAACTACTACCTCACGAAATGATGATTGTTAAATTATCTCATAACGCCTATCATGGTGTCCATTAAGATGGAAATATTTTTATATGTGACATATATATAATATTTATATTTTCTATATGCTTCTGTATTTTTCATTTATTGCATTCCTTTATGGTTTCCATAATGGGTAAATGTGATAATTTATTTTATGGAAGTGCGGACTACCGCCCCCTCAATGTGATATGAATCCCTCATGACATAGGTGGAACATATATAGGATGGAGTTAATTATTTAATATATGTATTATATTGGATTTATAATATACCTATGTATCATTTTTTCATTCCATTAAATATGGAATAGAAATGAAAGTAACGTTCATACGTATATACAGCTTACCGTCTCTATGAATGGTGCATTTCATTTCTTATCTAAAAATGTTATGTACTATAATAAATACAAATATATACAGTATATATATGATATATGTGATATCTAAATCATAAATATAATTCTGGATATAATGGAATTTTGACCACATTGACAACATGTAATTATAAGGTCATTTTTGACTCCCGTAACAATTATCTGCAAAATGACTATTATTAACATCAAGGATTATATAATGTTTATTACGTAGAATGAGGTGATATAAAGGGAATAAAAAACATTAAAATGGTTATGAATCAGGTATAAATTAACATTTGTTTATTATTCATAATATTAAAGAACAAATGAGTCAAGTCTGACATGTGGAAAGGGAACTTCTTAATCACATTTCCATTCATTAGGTAGATCTTCTTGTTCTACTTTATGTCGTTATTAGATTATTTCAGAATTAATTATTTTATATTATCATGTATTTATACTTTATTTATGTGTTATTATATTTAATTCAAATAATCAATCTATTTTATTTACAAAATAATCTTTGTAAGGTACTTTGTCTCAATCTCTTTTTATAGAGGCATATTTTGATTTATACATGACATTCTTTTATACGGTGTATAAAACCCTTTGAATTTTAAATTTATTCAAAAGTAAAACTTTCTCTAAGAATTGTTTTACTAAATGAAAAAAGTAATGTTTATTTTTAACGTACGGGGTGACAATGTCCTTTCTGCCTCGATGAGCATTATTTGATATTTGGATTCCTACACAAGCCGTAGTGTTTTTAAAATAAAAATATATACCATATAAACTTTTTATGTATATTAGTATTGAATATTGTTTTGGGAATGGATTTACTATTTCAATTTATTGAAATGTTATATTTTGATTTAAATGTGGCAATGTAATCTTTCATTTATGTTTTATTTATTTGTATTGAATATGTTATGGTTCATGGGCATTATTTATGTATACGGGTGGTTCCTTGATAAACCTAGGGTGGGTGAGTTTGAGATAGCTCTCCAATTAATTATGTAACATGATGGAGGTAAGCATTAATGATTATCCTAAGAGATTTAAGGATTATACTATGATGGGTTTTCCAACGTAACTCCCCACATAGCTATAAAAACTATAACGTACGTTATGGATCCAACAAGTTACCTTTATGATTTATGATTTCGACGTGTCATTAATAAATATTATGATTTTTTGTGGTATGTTAAACATTTAAAAGTATGATTTTGTTGATTTTTTAGTATTGATGGACTAATGTTTTCATTCATTGTTTTATAACCCTTACGTATCTCTTTATGCTCATACCTTGTTTTTAAATTCATTTTACAAGGAATAAGGAAGGGTAAGAGAAAGGATGAATTCAAGAAGATTTATATCAAGAAACAAATTCATGTTTTCATTAAATAGTTTTTATTTAATGAAGAAATGGATACTGAGTAGAAGTGTCTACATTGTAAAATTTTATATGTAATGAAATAGTTATGGACTAATTCTCTTGAAAATATAAACTTAAAAAGATTCTCAATGTGAATTAATAACATAATTCAAGATCATGTAATGGTTACGTTAGATGCTTTATAGTTGGAATCTAATGTCCGTTTAGACATCATTAGAATTAAAGGTATTGTTAAATTAATATCCATAAATTAATTTATTGTAACATTGAACTGATGTATCATTTATAGAATACGATGTTGCTTCACCTATGGTAATTTTGTGTTTAGAATGGTTTTTAATAGAGGAAACATAGATTCTCTACTGGAAAGGCTTACAAAGATAAATGACCTTCCAAATCAGCATACTAAGAAGGTCAGAATCAAAATTGAATAGGTTGATGTATTGATGGATCATTTGACTCAGGTGATAAATTGTGGTTGTGTTTATAGATTATATTTTGGGTTAATATAAAATCAAAGATGAAAATGAAGGTCATTTAATGGTAGTGTAGAAAACCTTAAAAGAAAATGTATTGTATGGGAAATTCATCATGTGTGAGTTTTGGTTACGACAAATTTCATTCTTTGGTCACATTGTTTTAAAAAATGTCATATCTATTTATCTTGCTAAAACAAAAGTTGTTGAATAATGGCCAACACATAAAAATATAACCGAGATTCACATTTTTCCTAGTTCTTTAGGGTATTAAAGAAGGATTTTTGAGAATTTTTCATGGATATCTATCCCAACGACTAAATTAACTCGAACAAGTGTTAAGTTAATTTGGAAAAAATAACCTGATGATTACTTTTGGGAATTAAAAAGAAGATTAGGGAATGCTACATTTTTTGAACTACCTTCCAGAAATGGTTAGTTTTTTATCTACAATGTTGCTTCATTGGAAGGACATGGTTGTGTCCTAATGCAGATTGACCCGTTATTTTCTTATGCTTCACATAAGTTGAAAGCTCATGAGTTAAATAACCTTACACATGATTAGGAATTAGATGTTTTTGTTTTTGCATTAAAAATTTGGATGCATCTTCTTTATGGAGTAAAATGTGAAATATATATTGACCAAAATAGGTTAATGTATATATTCACTCAGAAAGAATTGAACATGACATAGTGGAGATGTTTGGAATTAATAAAGGATTATGATTTCATGATTCGTTACCATCCATGAAGGAAACTACAGTGGTTGATGCTTTGTGTCGAAAAAGTAAGGTTAGATTTATCATGTATTTATAGGAATATGATCCTTTAATTAAGTATGTGTTGTAATTTTGCACCGAAGTTTTTGGTGCATGAAATTTCTCTGTTTCATTTCAGGTGTCCATGAAATCTTCTCTATGAGACATAATAAAGGTAGCACAGATAAATACATTGAGTTGAAAAAAATGGTAGAGTTGGTTTAGGATGGAAGGTTACCTGAATTTAACAATGATAAAGATATTGTTATGAGGTTTGTGAAAGTGATCATGTCTACCTTATAATTCGCAGTTGAAGAAAGTGTTATTTTTTGAAGCTCATAGTTCTCTATTTTTAGTTCATCCCAATAGTAATATGATTTACAGATATCTTCGAGATTATTACTGGAGGGCTAGAAAGAAAAGAGATAGTGTTGACATCACTGTGATGTGTTTAACATATCAACAGGTTAAAGTAGAGTGGTAGTTACCAAAAGAGTTTCTTCAGCCATTACCAGTGCAAGAGTATAAAAGAGAAAATGTGTCCATGGACTTTGTCTTGGGGTTTCCAAATACTTCTCGATGTAATAATCTAATTTGGGGTATTGTTGATCGATTAGAAAATTATGATCATTTTCTTCCAATTCGATATTCTCTATCCCTAGATCATATTTCTCAATTGTATGTTAAAGAGTTAGTCATGTTACATGGAGTTCCACACTACATTGTATCTCATCATGATCTGAGATTCACTTATATCATTTGGAAAGGCCTTGAAAACAGATGGGGTACTGAATTAAAATTTTGTAAATACTTTCATCTGAAATTATATGGTTAGTTAGATTGAAGAATTTTGACATTGGAAGATATGTTACATACTTTCTCAATGAATTACAAAGGAAGTTGGGACCAAAATCTTTCTTTTGCTGAATTTTCATATAATAACAATTTTCATTCCAGTATAAAGATGGTACCATTTGAGACATTATATGGGAAGCGGTATAAAACTCCAACCATTTAGGATCATGTAGGTAAAACAAAACTAATGGGACCAGAATTGGAGAAGAGATTGCTGAAAATGTTCAATTTATACAGAATCACATGAGAAATGCGTAGAGTAGGCAGAAAAGTTATGCGGATAATTTAAGGACCATTCTTTGGAGGTAGGTGACCATGTCTTTATCAAATTTTATCCATGAAAAAGTGTGATATATTAGGGTATGAAGGGAAATATGAGTCGGGGGTTCATTGGACCCTATAAAATACTTGAGAATGTTGGATTAGTTTCCAACAAAGTGGCTATACCGCCATGTTTATCCTAGGTGTACAATGATTTTTATTTTTCAGTGTTGAGAAAGTATAAGCGATATTTATCTCAGGTTTTTAGTCCATAGGTAGTTTAGTTTAAAAATAATCATTCTTATGAGGAACAAACAGTCCATATTTTTCACCATGGAGAGAAAGTGTTACAGAATAATGTAATTCATCAGGTAAGGGTTTTTTTGGAAAAACCATATGGTTGAAGAGGAAACATGGAAATCTAAAAATGTTATGATGAATAAATACCCCCACTTAATTGATATGATAATAAAAATTGTGAGGATGCAATTTCCCAAAGGTGGAACGGATGTAACATCGTAGGTAAATAAAGGACTTCGAATTTTCATATTTATTACTATTTGTTAATTTGATATTAATTTTATTTTAAATGGAATATTATTTTTGATGGTGTACCTGCCACACAATAATGTATTTCTCTGAAATTCTCAGGTTGCACATAAGGCTGAGTCATACTGAAAAATAATAATATAATATTATTTTAAATGGTATTTAATGCCTATCCATTTTATTGGAAAGAATGAATATAACTAACTATAATAAGTTTATTCATGTTTTTTAAATTTTTTTTAACATTTATCCAATTAAAGTTAGAGGCATAACATGAGAATGAGTCCAATTTTAAGCATAAATACTCTAATATTCCTTAAAAGGACGATTTACTACCTTTTAAGGGAGAACCCTTTTTAAATATAGATTTTTCCACTTTTAAATTTTGTATTTGGAAAAATAAAATTCTTATTTAGAATTGGCATATCAAAATTATATTTGGATGAAATTTTGGTTTTTTCGGATAAGGTTCAGTTTTTTAATGAATAATGAAAAAAACTACATTTTTATTCAATAATACCTTTTAGTCTAATTTATTTTTATAGATGGATTGTCATTATAATTGGATTTAATGTTTAATTGGATTATATTTTAATAATTTAATAATATTTTGTTCATTGGAAGTAATTTAACATTGTAATTGGACATAAAAAAGTGTCAAACATTTGATAGTTATTATTTATTGAAAACATGATTTTTTTGACAACATGAATTACTTTCAAATATGTAACTTTTATTTTTAGACAATATGAATAGTAAATTCAGTAAATACTTTATTTACCATGGATAAAAGATAAATCTGGTAAATATGGGCAATAATTATTATTATTGTCACGACCCGTCCTCGGGTCCTGTGTCGTGACTACCCCAAGCCCGCCGTCCATAGTCCAGGGGATGGCGACTAGCACCAAGGCATAATTCCCTGTAAAAAGTGAAGGCATTGACTTTGTAAAGTAAACAAACACCACAGAGCAAGCATGCAGTAGAAGTAAACACTATGTAAAAACTGAGAACAACAGTAAATGCGGAAAAGTAAGTGGGCCAGTATACAAACCCAAACATAATGTAAAGTACAACTAGAAGGGAAAACAACAACTATAAATTAGAGCCGTAGCGTCGAGTCGTCCACTGGAAGTCCCACCTGAAGGGTGGGTATAGATATCCTCCACTGCTCCATGGGTCCGGCCGACCACTCTGAGTACGTCCCGCCCAGTGGTCCACCTCCAGGTACCGTCCTGCTCCGCAAGCCTCAACCACGATCAGCGTTGTCCGTTGTCTGCAACCAACACAACGTAGTGCGGGCATAGCCACTGTAGGGGTGAGTATAAGCTACTCAGAAGGGACCCCGAGACCCCCGATGGTCTCCCAGAATCCACAAAGGATAATCCACAATGGAAAGATACAATCACTATGTAACATCTGACACTGCTTAGGTATATTGCCATACATATACCTAAGTCATCATTTCCAGTACGCTCCAACTTCCGAGCTCAAGTTGAACCCATTCCACACCGGAAAGCAAAACGTAAATCCACATAGGATAACACAACACAATCCACATAGGAAAGAAAAACAGGATTCATCTCACACAGGTATACTACTTTGTAAGACGATAGAGATGATAAGATGTAGCCACTGATTCATCTAAGCCGTCGAACCAACAATGGATCGGTAGGTACTAACCCCCGTAATGACCCACACAGGATCGATCATTATGTTGAAACCATAGCTATTGGGAAACTACATCTATATCAAATACAGTGGGTATGCCGCTACAACCAAGCGCTTCCCTCTAACCAAGGACCGATGTAGTACTCCACCTATCGAGTGTTGTGGGCCTGCTGCTACAACCAAGCGCTTCCCACCATAGGTCTGCCGCTACAACCAAGCGCTCCCCCTCATATCCTCTAGAGGTACTCCTTCTGTTGAGAACCATGGGTCTTCCGCTACAACCAAGCTCTCCCCTGGCGTGGGTCTGCTGCTACAACCATGCGCTCCCCCGTGATGCTACAACCAAGAGCTCATTCATCGTAGGTCTGCCGCTACAACCAAGCACTCCTCCGTCATGGGTCTGCCGCTACAACCAAGCGCTCCCACTCATAGCCATAGAGGTACTCCTTCAATTGAGTACCGCGGGTCTGCCGCTACAACCAAGCGCTCCTCCGTCGTGGACCTGCTGCTACAACCAAGCGCTTCCCACTTGGCTATATGTAACACACCGAGTCGTTCGATCAACAGTCGTCAAGTCTCAACCGGCTCTAGGGTTTCCGCACACAGCAAGCTCATTTCAGGAGGGTCCACTCCACGATCCTAGAGGTCGATGCATCAACTGACATTTAGTCCGGAGTTGATGCATCCCAAAAAGTACCGTAGTGGTCACTAACGAACCCACGGAGGATTCCCGTACTGTCTTCATTATCGTTGCAGACGCAGCCAGCTCTAGGGTTCCCGCACACAGCAAGCTCGTTCAGGAGGGTCCGCTCCACGAGCTTAGGGGCTGATACATCAACTGACACATAGTCCGGAGTTGATGTATCCAAAAGTTCTGTATCGTCAACAAAAACTCAATGTCACAGATGGCGCGTCAATCGGACGCCAGGTCTGAGAGTTATTGGCTTTTTCATCCCAGGGGCCCGGTTGGTTTTTAAGGAAAAACCAACCCGACTGTACTCCACCAGCTTCCAAACCTCGGGTAGATTAAGCCAAAAGATCCATATCAGTTAGAGAAATCCAACAAAATTGACGACATGTCGATCGGACGTCCGGAGCTCACGTTATGAGCGTTTCCGCTCCGAGGGCCCGGTTGGTTTCGTGTACGAACCAACCCGGACGAACACAAAGTATTCTGAATGCTTGAGTGTAATATGTCAAAACGACCGTCTCTATCCAAGGATCACATCGCCGCTAATGGTGCGTCGATCGGATGTTCATAGCCCATGATAAGGGCAAAGGGCGGTAAGGGGTCCGAAAACGGGGGGCCTGGGCCCGAAAGGACCCGGCCCAACCCCGCTGGGTCGGCCTGAACCGGGTGACCCAACCCGGGTCCGGGTCCAAAACAGATGGCGCGATGCGGCCCGGCCGGCGCGACCCGGCCCGACCTGGGCGCGACCCAGCCGGCGTGGCCTGGCCTGGCCTGGGTGCGATCCGGCTGGCGCTGGTCGGGTGGCTAGTTGGTCGGCTCGGTCGTTACGGCCGATCCACGGGCGGGGGCGCGCATCACCCGCGTGATGGAGCCATGGCCCCGCGTGGGGCCATGCTTTCCAGCGGACGCGGTAGCCGGCCCCGTCCCGTACCCCTCCGGTCCAGCGCGGTCGTGGGACCACGGCTTGCCGCCGCTGCTTCAGTCGCGGCAGCGTGCCGGGCGCCGCAGCCACCTGCCGCCGGTGAGGCGCACCGGCGGGCTGCTCCGTGGACCACCAGATGAGTTCCAGTGGTCAGAATTGCACATTGTCTTCACCAAAATCCCTCCAAGGGTCCGTCCTTCACTGCGAGAATCTCACATCGCCCGTGCGTCTTACATTGTCGTCGTCCGCCGTTCCGCACACCACGAACGAAAAGGGCGGTGGGTCCAAACTTGTTCGTTGGTCTGCACCCACCATGTTAGAAGTTTTAAAAGTCTCACAACAATCATTTAATCATACGCCATGGGTATAAATCACAAGTATTTAAATGATTCAAACCCCTACATCAACGTTGTCATTGAACGTGAGTTCGTCGCGGAATTAACTGTCGCGGAAGAAGAGGATTGTCGCATCACGGAAGGGGTGTCGCTGTCGTCACGGAACAGGGCGTTGCGGAGTCAAACTCAATCGGTTGTTGATTGAAGATTGTCATGGGGAAGGAATATTAAGGAAGAAGCATCGCGGAAGGAGGATCGTCGGCGTCGTCGATCTCCGAGGGTTCAGCGCTCTTCGTCGCCCTTCGTCGGAGGTCGGCGTTCTTCGTCGGCGATGATGCGTTCTTCGCGTTCTTCGCGTTCTTCGTGAAGGAGGATGAAGATCTTCATGCTTTAGAGATTTCCCCAAATCCTCTCAAGAAAAACAATTGTTGGTCTTATTTTATTCCCGATGCCAACAATTAGAAATTCAATGTTAAGAAATGAACAATTAATTCAATGAATTAATTGTAATGACTTAACTGCCCAATAAATGAGGTGTTTCTTAACTCAAAATAAACGTATAGTTGACTTTATTTAAAAGATGTTTTCGTGGGCGTGTTACTTAGAGGAAAAGAAATGGTGGGGTTCGTGCGGGACCCACCTCACAAATATCTTACAAAGTGGGTAAGATATTTTGGGATCCACCATATCCTCTTATCTTATATTATGTGGGTTTAAGTGGCTTTATGTGAAATAAAATAAAGTGTCGCATCACCTTTATTTTATTTCTTAACTTAACAACAAATATTACAAACCACACCCGAGAAAACAAAACTCCGAAAAAGGCGTTTCTAAGCAAATATCGGTGCCGCGATTTCATCGGTGCCCTTGGAATTTGATTCCGAGCACCGGTTCAAAAGTTAGAAAAACCCTGTTGTTCGTTCACTGAACATACCAGAGCAAAACTTCAGAAAATGATTCCGGGCACACCGGGCCTCGGAATCAGGTGCCGTCAGAAACTGCGTTCTTGTAAAATTCCAAAGAAAAGTAAGAAAAAAAATTTCCATTAATTTTATGGTTATTTACATCACTCCCACCTCAGGGCTTTACGTCCCCATAAAGATACATCATAAACTAGGGAAACAAAAGTGGGTACTGAGCACGCATCTGAGACTCCCACTCCCAAGTGCTCTCCTAGAGGTTCCCATGCTTCCATCTGATGTGCACTAGAGGAATCGATTGTCCACGTAGGACCCACTCATGTCGATCCTCGATCTCCACCGGGACCTCCACAAAAGTCGCCTCATCATCAACGTCCAACTTCCCATGTTCAAAGATATGCATCGGTTCGTGCTCGTATCTCCCCAGTTGAGATACATGGAAGTCTTCGTACACCTGGTGCAACTGAGGTGGGTGGGTCAAGCGGTAAACCACCTCGCCTACCCTACCGAGAACCTAGAAAGGTCCGTTGAACCTCAGAGATAACTTGTTGCCTCGGCCAAATCTCTGTAACTCACGTCGAGGTGAGACTCATAGGGAAACATGGTCACCAACCTCGAACTCTAGTGGTCTCCGCCTCCTGTCAGCACATGACTTTTGCCGGTTCTGAGCTATCCTCATCCGCTCTTGGATGACTTGGACCTTTCTGGTCCTACAAGAGATGCTGAGATTTCATCTTTTCTGAGAAGAGAAATCTGGTCTCATCCCATGGATGAACCACGTTCTTCGCCTAATACAGTCAATCCCGTCATGGATGATACTAACCCATACCAAGGATGACTTCGTAAGGCCTCGACGCTACTACCAAGAGATCCAACCGTTACTCTCGCCTCCAAGGGTTGAGTCACACTATCGGCATCAGTGTGTGATCACTGGGTCTCCTCCAGTAGGTATATCAAAGTGAGGGTCAAGTCAACGGTTTTTAAACTGGAACCTCTTAGTAACAACATAAAGAGAGGACAGGAATGTAAACGCAAAAAGAAGGGTGTCTTTTTATTAATGCATCTCAAAATACAAAGACACAAAGAAACAACAAACAAACATCAACATAGTCGGAAGCAACATGAAAAAAAGTCTCCAGGTCTGGATCTAGTCCCGCTCCTATCCATCTACTCCTGGAGATCCATTATCATAGGCCTTAGCTGCCTGCAGCTGAGCTCTCCCACATCCACATGTTCCATGTGGTCAGGGTGGACCTCCTTGTGGTGGTGGTGGCAACACCTCGATTCATCGTCCACCTCCAGATGCAGAGCTAGCTCCCCTGCCATGGTCCCTTGCACTATGCGGTCCACCTTGATCAAACATTTGACTCTACCTGGGAGGTCCTTCATTCATCTGCTGGTCATCTGTATGGTGGGTCGGACTATCACGAGCCATGTGACCAACCCCGCCGCAAGAGTAACACTGCCCGTGAATGGTAAGTCGTTCTCCACTCCGGGTGCCTCACACAAAAGATCATGTGTCATGCGGTCGACCACCTGTAGGTCTATTCCTCTTGGACCTCTGTGTCATATGTCTACTGCCTGCTGCAGAAGACTCTGCCGCATGCCGGCAGTGGTGGGTCCTGCTGCTGGAGACTGCTCAAGAAGGAAACACTCCACTAAGAGGGCTCGCTCCAACACCGTTGTTTGTGTCAGAATTCTATGAGAAACAACTGAAGCTCTGATCCCCCTCCTGAGCCCCGACTCGAAGGTTCCGTCCTTGAAGAATGGGTCCCGTACCATGTCCGTCGAATAGCGCGAGTTATCGGTAAACCTCGCCGTGTACTGGGCTACTGTCATGCTGCCATGCCGCAGTTTTAGCAGCTCCTAGATGTGCACCGCTCTGAGGGTGGCTGGGATGAACTCTGACCGAAAAAGGCTCTCAAAGTCCGTCCAAAGGAGAGATGCCTCGTCGTGCACCTGGAGCATCAAGATCCACCATCTGCCTACTGCCGCATGTAGGAGGCTCGCTGTAAGGACCACCATAAGGTCAGCTGGTGTCCCTACCAAACGAAAAACTCGTACAAATGACCCCAGCCAATCCTCGGCTGCCTGAGGGTCAGTCTCCCCACGGAACCTGGGCAGTTGCTGACGCTGAAACTCGTGAATTGCACGAAGGCGATGCGTACTGTCAGCGGCTGGGGCTAGTACCATTGGTGCATCGGTGGGTAGAGGTACCGCTGGTGCCTCTGCTGTCAAAGGGATTTGTACCGAGGCCTTGTCGCTCGGCGGGTTGTCGTCACATACAACTCTCGGAACCCTAGCTGGCTGCCGTCGTGGGGCCATATTGAAAATAAAAAGGTGCGCCATGGTCAAACAATATACCTGGTGAGCTGACATATAGTAATCACAAAGAAAAATTGAGACACACATGCAATCAATGTTTTCGTTCATTTAGTTGGAAATCAGAAGTCAGGGTCCTGGTGTACGGATACGTCAGCCACCGCACCAACACTGGACTCCCTGGACTGATAACCAAACCCAATACGCTTAACACCATTGCTTCACATAGAAAAAGAGCAGAGTCCAAAGTTCTACTGTAGAACCGAACTCCTCTGATACCAATTTGTCAAGACCCATCCTCGGGGCCCATGCCATGACTACCCCAAGCCTGCCTTCCATAGGCCAGGGGCTGGCGACTAGCACCAAGGCGTAATTCCTAGTAAAAAGGGAAGGCATTTCCTTTGTAAAGTAAACACACACCACAGGGCAAGCAAGCAGTAGAAGTAAACACTAATTAAAAACTGAGAACAACAGTAAGTGCAGAAAAGTATGTGGGCCAGTATACAAACCCAAAATGAAAGTAAAGTACAACTGGAAGGGAAAACAGCAACAGTAAAGTAGAGCTGATGCGTCGAGTCATCCACTAGAAGTCCCACCTGAAGGGTGGGTACAGATAGCCTCCACTGCTCCTTGGGTCCAGCCGACCACTCCGAGTACGTCCCGCCCATTGGTCCACCTCTAGGTACCATCCTGCTCTGCAAGCCTCAACCACGATCATCGTTGTCCGTTGTCTGCAACCAACACAACATAGTGCGGGCATAACCCGTGCAGGGGTGAGTATAGGCTACTCAGTAGGGACCCCGAGACCCCCGAAGGTATCCCAGAATCCACAAAGGATAAACCACAAAGGAATGATACAATCACAAAGTAACATCTGACACTGCTTAGGTATATGCCCATACATATACCTAAGTCATCAATTCCAGTACGCTCTAACTTCCGAGCTCAAGTACAACCCAGTAGACACAGGAAAGAAAAACGTAAATCCACACTGGATAGCACAACACAATCCGCAAATGAAAGAAAAAAAGGATTCAGCTCACACAGGTATACTACTTTGTAAGACGATAGAGATGATCAGATGTAGTCACTGATTCATCTAAGCCATCGAACCCAAAAAGGATCGGTAGTTAATAACCCCTGAAACGACCCACACAGGATCGGTCATGAAGTTGAAACCATAGCTATTGGGAAACTCCTTCTCTATCAAGTACAGTGGGTATGCTGCTACAACCAAGCGCTTCCCTCTAACCTTGGACTGCTGTAGTACTCCACCTATCGAGTACTGTGGGCCTACTGCTACAACCAAGCGCTTCCCACCATGGGTTTTCCACTACAACCAAGTGCTCCCCCTCATATCCTCTAGAGGTACTCCTTCTGTTGAGTACCATGGGTCTTCCACTACAACCAAGCGCTCCCCTTCCGTGGGTCTGCTGCTACAACCACACGCTCCCCCATGGTGCTACAACCATGCGCTCCTCCGTTGTAGGTTTTCCTCTACATCCAAGCGCTCCTCCATCGTGGGTCTACCGCTACAACCAAGTGATCCCCCTCATAACCTCCAGAGGTACTCTTTCTGTTGAGTACCACGGGACTTCCGCTACAACCAAGCGCTCCTTCGCCGTGGGTCTGCTGCTACAACCAAGCACTTCCCATTAGGCTATCCGTAACACACTGAGTCGTTCGATCAGTAGTCGTCAAGTCTCAACCGGATCTAGGGTTTCCGCACATAGCAAGCTCGTTCCGGGAGGGTCCACTCCATGAGCCAAGAGGTCGATGCATCAACTCACATGTAGTCCAGAGTTGATGTATCTCAAAAAGTACTGTAGTAGTCACTACTGAACCCACGGAGGATTCCCGTACTGTTATCATTATCTTCACAGATGCAGCCAGCTCTAGGTTTCCCGCACACAGCAAACTTGTTCGGGAGGGTCCTCTCCACGAGCTGAGGGGATTATACATCAACTGACAAATAGTCCAGAGTTGATTTATCCAAATGTTCTTTATCGTCAACCAGAACTCAACGTCACTGATGGCGCGTCAATCGGGCGCCCGGTCTGAGAGTTATTGGCTTTTTCGTCCCAGGGGCCCAGTTTGTTTTATAAGGCAAAACCAACCCGACCGTACTCCACCAGCGTCCAAACCTTGGGCGGAGTAAGTCAAAAGATCCGTATCACTTAGGGTAATCCATCAAAATCGACGGAACATCGATCGAACGTTCGGAGCTCAAGTTATGAGCGTTTCCACTCCGAGGGCCCGATTGGTTTCGTGTACGAAGCAACCCGGCTGAACCCAAAGTATTCTGAAACCTTGAGTGTAATATGTCAAAACGACCTTCTCGATCCAAGGATGACATCTCCATGGATGGTGCATCGATCGGAGGTCCATAGCCCATGATATGGGCAAAAGACCGTAAGGGGTCCGAAAACGGGGGGCCTGGGCCCGGACCGACCCGGCCCAACCTCCCCTGGGTCGGCCCGAACTGGGTCGACCCAAATCGGATCTGGGTCCGACCCGGATGGCGCGACCCAGCCCGGTAGGCGTAGCCTAGCCCGGCTGAGCCGCGTGTGGGGGGTGCAGTACCCCAGCGTGATGGAGCCACAACCCTGCGTGGGGCGGCCCTTGCCAGCGGACACGGCAGCCGGCCGCGTCCCGTGCCCCTCCGGTCCCGCACGGTCGCGGGACCGCGCCTATCCGCCATGCCGGCGAGGCGCACCGGCGGGCTGCTATACGGACCACCGGATGAGTTCCGGTGGACGGAATTGCACGTCGTCTTCGCCAAATGCCCTCCTGGGGTCCGTCCTTCACTGCGAGGATCTCACCTCACCCATGCGGCTTACTTTGACGTCGGCCGCCGTTCCGCACACCAAGAACGAAAAGGGCGGTGGGTTCAGACTTGTTGGTTGGTCCACACTCACCGCGTTAGCGGTTTTAAAAGTATCATAACAAACATTTAATCATACACCGCGGGTATAAATCCCAAATATTTAAATGAATCAAACCCCTACCTCAATGTTTTCGTCGAGCGTGAGTTAGTTGTGGAATTAACCGTCGCGGAATAAGAGGATCATCGCGTCGCAGAAGGGGCATCACTATCATCACGGTACATGGCGTTGCACAGTCAAACTCAATCGGTTGTTGATCGAAGATTGTCGTGGGGACGGAATGTCGTGGAAGAAGCGTCACGGAAGGACAATCACCAGCGTCTTCGATCTCTGAGGTTTCGACGCTCTTCGTCGCCCTTCGACATAGGCTGACGTTCTTCATCGGCGACGATGCATTCTTCGCATTCTTCATGTTCTTCGCGAAGGAGGATGAAGATTTTCAAGCTTTAGAGCTTTCCCCAAATCCTCTCATTAAGAAACCCCTTAACAAAAACAAGTTTTAGTTTTATTTTATTTCTGATTCCAACAATTAAAAATTTAATGTTATGAAACGAACAATTAATTCGATGAATTAATTGTAACAACTTAACTGCCAAATAAATGTGGCGTTTCTTAACTCAAAATAAATGCACGGTTGACTTTATTTAAAGGAGGTTTTCATGGGTGAGTTACTTAGAGGAAAAGAAACAGTGTGGATCATGTGGGCCCCACCTCAAAAATATCCTACCAAGTGGGTAGGATATTTTGGGTTCCACCCTATCCATTTATCTTAGCTTAAATGGATTTTAGTGGCTTTAAGTGAAATAAAATAAACTGTCGCAACACCTTTATTTTATTTATTAACATAACCCAAAAAATTAAGAACCACACCCGAGCAAACGCAACTCTGGAAAAGCCATTTCTAAGCAAATATCGTCGCTGTGATTCCATCGGTGCCCTCAAAATTCGATTCTGAGCACCGGTTCAAATGTTAGAAAAACCCGCTCGTTCGTTCACTGAACGTACCTAAGCCTAACTTCGGAAAAATATTCCAGGCACACCGGGTCTCAGAATCAGGTGCCGTCAGAAACTGCGTTCTTGTAAAATTCCAAAGAAAATTAAGAAAATCAATTCCTTGAATTTTATGGGTCTTTACAATTATAAATATATTAAATTACCCCAACATGTGTCCTAACCTTATTAGATGATACATGACAGACCGAGGGAATCATTGTTTCGATTTTGGTACCCCATAAAGCCACTTATTAGTGAAAACGAAACTTTATAAAAATTAATTAAATTATAAAGAAAACGTAAAATTAACATATATCTTTTAGTAAACAAATTTTTATAATGATTATATAAGTGATCTCTTCTCCTATAAATAGTTATTATAAAGCTAAAAAAATTTCTCACATCATGGAATTTTATTTTAGAATTTATAGATATTAAATATATAAATTTATTTATGACACAGTGATTATCTAATGATTACTTCACTAAAGAATGTTTTAAATAAATTAGATTAGAAATATTAAAATAAATTTATTTTAAAACTTTTTATGCCATCCACGAATTTTAAGGTTCGTTATAACTTGTTAAATTTAAATTTATATAGATTTTTCAAAAGAATAAAGTTGTTATTTATTTTTTAATGACTTGATATGAATAATTAATAAATTGACATAAATGAGTTTTTAAATCAATCAATAATTTATTAAATGGTGAAATAGTCCTCAAAATCAATGATTCATTAAAATATCTTATATAGTGTTAGAAATGTCATTAATGATCTATTTTGGGTATCTTGGAATTTTTTATTATAAATATTAACCAGATATTATTAATATATTAGTGGACATGGTAAATGTTAAATAAGTTAACAAAGGGTTAAATGAAAACCATACGGATTTAAAATATATCCCAAACCATTCCAATTCATATTGGATGATTTAGTTTAGACTTATATGAACCTTTTATTTGAATTAAATAATTTTTTGACCTATTTAAATCTAAAATCATTTTATAATAAAATAATACTATCATATATTACTAAAGTGTCTCTCCTCCACCTTAAAAAAATCCATCACATGTCACCCATACTCACACCTCTCAATCCCACCTGGCTCAACCAAAAACTACTAAACTGAGCTTCCAACATCCCTCTATTATTATTAGAAGCCTTACCTTAGGCATAAGGCACTTTAAGAAATCATTTTGGTTCATCCCAAATGGAGTTATCTGATTTAATGGTAACATTTTCCCTCATGTTCTCTTCTTTTATTTTACTTCTTAAATCTCTATGCTCTTATTATTATTTGTTTTCATAAAAAAACTAGTATCATCAATATATTAGTTTGTTGTTATGATATGTATTCGAACTAAACTTCCACACACCTCTATTAAATGGATACAAACATACTTTTATGGTGGATGGTGAACTACTGCCTCATGAAACGATGAATGTTCAATTATCTCCTACCGCCTCTCATGATGGACATTAAGATGTCACTATTTTTATATGTGATAAATATATATATTCTTTATTTATGTAGTTTCTATGATTCTATATTTATCATTTATAGCATACCATTATTTTTTCCAGAATGGTTAAATGTGATAATTTCATTTGAGGAAATGCGGACAACCGCCCCCTCAAAGTGATATAACACATTCATGCCATACATGTAACATATAAAGGATTATGTTAAGGAAATTATATATGATATCATACTGTATATATAATTTAGTTATTTATAATTATGTTTTCAATCCATTAAATATTAAATAGAAATGAAAGTAGTGTTTATACCAACGTACGACATACTATCTCCATAAACGGTGAATTTAATTTCTTATCACCAAATGTTGCATAATATTATAAATACCTATATATACTAGATATATAAGATATAATTGATATATAAATCCTGAATATACTTCTGCTGATAATGGATTGTCGATCACATGGACAACTTGTAATTATAAGAAGATAATTTTTGACTCAAGTGCCAAATATCCACAAAATGACCATTATTAACTTAAATGATTATATGATGTTTATAATTAGTTAATAAATGCAATAAAGGGAATAATAAACATGAAAATCATTATGAAGAATAAATTAAATTTATTATATTATCCATAATATTAAAGAATGAATGAGTGATGTCTCGCATGATGTAAGGGAACTTCTTAATCTAATTTCCATTCATTGGGTTGATCTTCTCTTTCTAGTTTACGTCTTTCTTTGATTATGTGAGAAATTAATTGTTGTATATTATCATTTTTTATAAATTCATTATGTGTTCTTATAGTGAATACAAATAATTGATATATTTTATTTACAAAATTACCTTTGTAATGGACTTTTTCTCAATCTACTTTCATTGAGGCATATTTATATTTATAAACGACATTATTTTATGCTGTGTATAAACCCCTTTGACTATTACTTTTAGTCAAAAGGAATATTTTCTCTACAAATCATTTTACTAAAAGATAAAAATAGTTTTTCTTTTTAATGTATGTGGTGACAATGTCATTTACACCGCCGTGATCATTATTTGATATTTGGATTCCTCAAAAATCCATAGTATTTTTAAAAGAAAAATAAATACCATGTACCCTTTTTAAGTATTTTGGTATTGATAATGGTTTGTAGAATGGATTGATTATTTCAATACATTGAAATTTTATATTGTGATTGAAATGTTCAAATGTTATCTTTCCTTTATATTTGTTTTATGTGTTAGTAATATGTTACGGTTATTTGGCATTTATCACATATACAGGTGGTTCCGTGATAATCCTTATGTGGGTGAGCCCGAAATACCTCTCTAACACACATGGTAACATTATAGAGGTAAAAGTTAATGTTTCTTCTAAGAGATTTAGAGAATATATTGTGATGGTTATTCCAACATAACTCTCTAAGTAGTAATGATATCTATAACATAAGTACGTTATGAATTATATAAGTTAACTTTATGATTTAATATTTCTATGTGTTATTAATAAATCTTATTATTTTGTGATGTATGTTAAATATTAAAAATCATGATTTCATTTAATTTTATACATTGATGGACTAATATTTTCTTCCTTGTTTTATAAACCTTACTGAGCTTTTTAGGCTCATACAATGTTTTTTTAATGTTATTCACAGGGTTTAAGGAATGGTAAAATATGGAAGTATTCAAGAAGATTTATATAAAGAATAAAATTATTGATTTCGTTTAAGTGTTTTTATTTTATAGAAAAAGGATACTAAGTAGAAGTGTCTACTTTGTGTTATTTGAGTTGTAATGTAAGTGTTATGGCCCAACACTATAAAACTCTAAACCTAAAGTGATCCTCATTGTGAATTATTATCATAATTCAAGATTATGTAATGTTTAAGGTCGAGGCCATGTAGTTTGTATCATAGGTCGGTTTAGTGAGAATTAGGAGATAGGGTATTGTTAAATTAATATCCATAAATTAATTTACCGAAAGATTTAAATGATATATCATTTATAGATTACCGTGTTGATTCATCTAAGAGAATTATGTGTTCAGAAGGGATTATCAAAGAGGAAATATGGTAGCTCTACTAGCAAGGCATAGAGAGGGAAATGACCTTCCAAATCAGCATCCTAAGATTGTTAGAATCAAAATTGATCAGTTTGATACACGGATGGATTAGTTGACTCAAGTTTTAAATGGTGGATGTTTTTATAGATGATATTGTTGTTTATTCTAAAAACGTAGAAGAACATGAAATTCATTTATGGGTTTTCATGAAAACCATACAAGAAAAGAAACTGTATGTGAAATTCTACAAGTGTTTGTATTGGTTAAAATAAATTTCATTCCTTCGTCACATTGTGTCAAAAGATAGCTTAATTTTTTTATCTTGATAAAACAAAAGTTGTTTAATAATGTCGAATACCTATAAATATAATAGAGATTCAGAGTTTTATTGGTTTAGAAAGCTATTACAGAAGGTTTTTTGAGAATTTTTCATGGTTATCTAGCGCAATTACAACGTTAACTCAAAATGGTGTTAAATTCTTTTAGAAAAAACAATGTGATGATTGTTTTCAGTAATTTAAATGAAGATTGGTGAATGTTATTGTTTTGGAACTACCTTCTAGAAATGGTGAGTTTGTTATCTAAAGTGATGTTTCATTGAAAGGACTTGGTTATGTCCTAATGCAGAATGACCAAGTAATTTATTTTTCTTCTTGTCAGTTGAAAACTCATTTGTTAAGTTACCCTACACATGATATGGAATTAGCTACTATGATTTTACTTTAAATATTTAGAGGCATCATCTATATGGAGTAAAATGTGAAATATATACAAACCAAAAAATATAAATGTATATATTAACTCAGAAAAAATTGAACATGAGACAGAGGAGATTGGTGGAATTAATCAAGGATTATGATTGCATGATTCATTAACATCCTGTAAAGAATGTAATGAGGTTGATGGTTTGAGTTGAATAAATTATGTTACATAAACTATGTTATATTTGGAACAAGATCCTTTGATTAAATGTTTTTTGAACATTGGAATATAATTTGGTGATGTAGGAAATTCCACTTTTTGGATTTAGGTTTCAGTTAAATCATCTCTATCAGACAGAATTAAGAAACGGTAGAAAGAAGACAGTGAGTTACAGAAAATAGTAGATTTTGTTTAGTAGGGTATTTTACTTGAATTTATCATTGTTAAATATTGGTGTTCGAGGTTTGGGTAGAGGATTATGTGTGCCTTGTAATTCACAGTTGAATAAAGATTTCATAGGTGAAATTCATAGTTCTCTATTTTCAGTTCATTCTAGAAGTACTAAGATGTACATAGATCTTTGGGAGTATTACTGGTGAGATTTAATGAAAAAGTGATATTGTAGACATTATTGTGATGTGTTTGAAATGTCATCATGTTAATATAGAGTGGAAGTTACCAAAAGGTATGTTTCATCTATTACTACTTCCATAGTGGAAATGGGAAAATTGTGACCATGGATTTCTCTTTGGGATATACAATGTCTTCATAATTTAATAATGCAATTTGTGTCACTGTTGATCTATTATCCAAATCTACTAATGTTTTCCGATTCAATATACTATGTCTCTATATCAATATTCTTGATTGTATGTAGAATAGATAGTCAGGTTACATAGAGTTACCCTCTCCTTTGTATTTCATCGTGATCCGACATTCAATTTTATCTTTTGGAACGGACATCAAAACTCATGGGTACAGAATTAAATTTTAATACATAATTTCATATTCATTCATATGTGTAGATAGAATAAACAATTCAGACATTGGAAGATACGTTATGTGCTTTCTAAATGGATTACCAGGGACTTTTGGACCAACATATTTCTTTGGTTTAATGTTCTTTTAATAAAAGTTTATATTACAGTTTACAGTTTCCACCATTTGAGGAATTATTTGGGAATCAGTGTCCATCTCTAAATTTTTGGGATGAAGTAGGAGAAAGGAAACTGATGGGAACAGAATTGGTAGAAGAGATGGAAGGAAAATATCAATTGATTCGGAAGAACATTGGAACACTATAATGCATGAAAAAATGTTATGTGGATAAAAAACGGAAGGATCATTCTTTCTAGGTAGTTGATCATGTCTTTCACAATGATTTTCCATGGAAAAGTGTGACACATTTTGGTAAGAAGGAAAAAATGACTCCACAGTTCATTGGACCCAATGAAATCCTAGATAAAGTTGGATTAGTTGCCTACAAAGTGTATTTACCCACAATTTTATCCTAGGTACACTATTTTTTTCACGTTACAATGTTGAGAATTTATATTCCAGAACCATCCCTTCTTTTGAGTACAGAGGTAATTTAGTTGGATGAGAACCTTTCTGATAAGGAACAACAAGTCCAAATTCATGACCGTATAGAGAAAGTGTTGTGGAATAAGGTAATTCATTAGGTAAGTGTTTTGCGGAAAACCCATATGATTAAAGAGGCATCATGAGAATCTAAAAATGCTATGTGAGATAAATACCCCAACTTATTTGATAAGTGAATATAAATTATAAGGATGTAATATCCAATAGGGGGAAGGATGTAAGATCCCAAGAAAATAAATGATATTAAATTTTTATATTTATTAATATTTGTGAATTAAATATTAATTTTATATTAAATGGGAAGCTATGTTTGATGGCTTACCCGACACGCAATAATGGGTTTCTCTGCAAATCACATGTTTCATATAAGGTTGAGTCATGCTGAAAATTAATACTATAATATTATTTTAAAATGTTGTTAATGCCTAGTTGTTGAATTGGGAGGAATAAATATAACTAATTTAAATATTATTATACATGTTTGTTAATTGAATTTATATTTATCAAATAATATTTATAGGCTTAAAATGTTAATGAATCCAGTTTTAAGTATAAATACTCTAATATTCATTTGAAGGTTGATTTACCGCATTTTGATGGGGAAACTGTTTCAAATATAGTTTTGGTGACTTTTATATTTTCTATTTATAAAAATAAAATTATTCTTTACAATCGGGACATCAAAATGTACATTGTATATTGTTTTGGTACTTTTCTAAAAATGTTCATTTTTTTAATGAATAGTAAAAATGCATCATTTTTATTCATAAGTTCATTTTAATATAATTTATTTATATGTTTTTATTATCTTTTTAATTAGTTTTAAAGTGTAATTGGATTATTTTTTTATAATTTAATATTATTTTGGTTAGTGGATGTCATTTCACTTTGAAATTGGGAATAAAAAAGTGTCAGCCGTTTGATAGTTATTATTTATTAAAAAAATGGGTTTTTCGACAATGTGTATTTATTTGAAATTAAATTTGTAAAATTAGCTATTTTTAATTTGAAAAAATGTATTACGTATTTCGAATAAAGAGTCCCAATTTGTGTAAATATGTAACCATAATTTTAGACATTATGAATTGTAAAAACAGTATATATTTTATTTACCATGGTTAAAAATGAATCTTGTAAATAAGGGTAAAAAATATAATTATAATGAAATTAAATTTCCCTAACATGTGTCTTAACCCTATTTTATGATACATGTCAGACCATGTTCATCCATGGGTAGATTTTGGGACCCCATGGATCCACTTGTATGTGAAAATGATACTTTATAAAAATTTATTTAAATTTAAGGAAAATGCAACAAAAACATATTTGTTTTAGTAAAAAAATTACAATGGGTTATATATGTGATATTTTAGAATATAAATACTCATTAGAAAGATAAAACAATTTTTTAAATCACGTTATTTTATTTATAATTTTTATACAATGTATAAATAAATGTATTCATTACACAATTATAATTTAATGATTTCCTCATTAATGAATTTTTTAAATTAATGTGAATATAAATATTAAATTAAATTTATATTAAAACTATTTCATCCATACAAGAATTTTATGTAAGATAAAAAAAATTTATATTTTAATTAATGTACTTTTTTAAAATAATCAAGTTGTTATATAATTTTTTTAAAGGTCTTCAATTGAATAGATTATAAATTGACGTAAATGTGTTTTTAAATAATTCAATATTTTATGAAATGATAAAATAGTGCTAAAAATATAATATTCATCCAGATGATATATATAATGTTAAAAATTTCATTAAGGATCCATATTTGGTCGCTTAGAATTTTATTGTAAATATATTAACCATATAGTATGAATATATAGGACGACATTATAGAGGTTAAATAAGTTAACAAAGGGTTAAATAAAAAAGATAATGATTAAAAAAATATCCAAAACCAGTCCAATTATTATATGATGATTTTATTTCGACTTATATAAACCATTAAATTGAATTAATAAATCCTTGGACCTTTTCAAGACAAAAAATTATTTTATAATAAAATAATAATATCATACTTTCCTAAATAGCCCCTCCTATCCCTTATAAAAATCCATCACTCCTATCCCTTACTCACACCTCTAAAGCCTCCTTGTCACATAAAAAATCTACCAAAATAAGATGCCAAAATCCCTCTATTCCTCTTAGAAGCCTTACCTTAGGCAGAAGGCACTTCAAGAAAGCATTTTGGTTGAATCCAAATGGAGTTATCTAATTTAATGGTAACATTTCCTTATTTTTCTATTCTATTATATTACTTCTTTGCTCCCTATACTATTTATATGATTAATTTACATACAAACACCATTATCCTCAATATACTTGTTTTTGTTATGATAAATATTTGAACAACAATTTGACAAACCTCCATCTAATGGATACAGACATACTATTTCTTTGGATAGAGATCTACTGCCTCATGAAATGATGATTGTTCAATTATCTCCAACCACCTATCATGGTGGATTTTAAGATGGAACTGTATTTATATGTGATATATATTATATATTTATATTGTCTCTATACTTCTATATTTCTCATTTTTAGCATACCTTAATTGTTTCTATAATGGGTTAATATGACAATTTCATTTGAGGAAGTGCGAACGACCGCCCCTTCTAAGTGATATGACTGGTTCATGCCATACATGGAACGTACAATGGATGGAGTTAATGAAATTATAAAATATATTATACTGGATTTATAATATACCTATGTATCATTATATTTTCATTTCATTAAATATGAAAAAGAATTGAAAGTAGCGTTTATGCATACGTACGACTTATCGTCTCACGGAAGAGAGCATTTTATTTCTTATCTCTAAATGTCATGTCCTTTTATAAATTCATATATATACTATATATATATATGATTTATATTATATCTAAATCATGAATATAAATCTTGGAGATAATGGAATTTTTACCACAAGGACAACATGTAATTATAAGAAGTTCATTTTTTACTCAAGTACCAAATATTGACAAAATGCCTGTTATTAACATATGTGATTATATAAATTTTATAACATTGTAATAAGTGATAAAAAGGGAAAAATAAAATTGAAAAATTTTCTTAATCAGGTAGAAATTAACATTATTTTATTATTCAATATATTAAAGAGTGAACGAGTCAAGTCGGACACGAGGTAAGGGAACTTCTTAACATAATTCCTATTCATTGGGTTGATATTCACTTTCTTGTTTATGTAGTTATTTGATTATGTGAAAAATGAATTTTTATATCTTTTCATGTATTTATAATTTCAATATGTGTTCTTATAGTGAATCCAAATAACCGATCTGTTTTTTTACAATAACCTTTCCGCTGATATGAGCATTATTTGATATTTGGATTCCTCTACAAGATGTAGTGTTTTTAAGGGAACATTAATACCATATACTCTTTTTATGTATTTTGTTATTGTAAAGGGTTTTGATAATGGATTGATTATGTCGATATATTAAAATTTTATATTGTGATTGAAATGTATATATTTTATCTATCCCTTATATTTGTTTTATTTGTTATCAATATGTTATGGTTCTTTGGCTTTGCTTATGTATAAGGGTGGTTCTATGATAAAACTAGGGTGGGTGGGCCAGTGATATTTCTCCAATGCATTGGTTAATGTGATAGACGTGAATTTTTACATTTATCATAATAGATTTAGGGTGTATATTTTGGTGGGTATTCCAATTAACTCATTATATAGCTGTGAAATCTACAACATAAGTATGTTATGGATGCCAAACTTTACCTTTATGATTTATGATTTCCATGTGTTATTCATAAATCATGTGATTTTGTGTGGTATGTTAATGATTTAAATGTATGATTTCATTGTTTTTTTTATTTATTGATCGACTAATGTTATTTTTTCTTGTTTTATAACTTTTACTGAGCTTCTTATGCTCATCCCATGTTTTTGAAATGTTTTTCACAGGGTATATGGAAGGGCTAGAAAAAGGAAGAATTCATGATAATTTATATCAAGAAAATAATTCATGTTTTAGTTTAAGAGTTTTGATTTTATAAAAAAATTAATACTGATTAGAAGTGTCTACATTGTAATATTTGAGATGTAATGTAATAGTTATGGTCTAATTATCTAAAACTATATACTGAAAATATTCTCAATGTGAATTATTAACATAATTCAAGATTATGTATTGTTTAAGGTCAAATACTTATTATATATATGTGTATAATATTCTTAATGAATCATTATTTATTCATATATTTTATATAATTTCACTCAACACATCCTTAATACATTCCACATAGTGTCTGAATGATTCCCATCACTTCGAGTGGGCTATAGTTCACACTTCCTAAAATGACATTATCATATTTACACAAAGTGGAATGTAAAAATATGTAATCATAAAATAATTATAGAAATGTAAATACATAACAATTATCATATATATTATATATGAATACTTTTTCCAGCATAATTACCGGTGATTAATGTTAGTAATAAAAAAACGAACAATCATCGTTTCATGAGGTCGTATTTCCCCGTACAAAAAAACAATCTCTCTGTTTCAAATTAGATGGAAGTGTGTATAAGTTTATGTCTAATATGTAGAAATAATATCTTAGTATATTTAGGATACATTTTTATAATCATGAAATATGTACAGTGTAGTGATTTGATAAAAAAAAATAAGATAAATAATATTGCGAAAGGGTGTTACCTCTTTTTTGGGTAACTCCTTTTGGATTTCCCCAATGGTCATCCTTGGTAACCATTAAACATAATGGGATGATTAAAGGAAGAAGTTAGGGTTTTTTGGAGTTGTATTTGGTAGATATGGGAATAAAACTAGTGGTGTTATAGGTTTCAATAATTGGGATAGGTTGTGGCCTTTTATAGGGAAGAAAAATGACTCACATGGTATTTTTGAAAACAAGTGAGGTTTACCCATGTTTTACCTAAAACAAGTAATCCATGTAAAACTCAAAATAAAAAATGGATACTGAATGTAATATGAATGGCCATAAAATTTTTGTTTGACATGTTTATAGGTCATTCATTTCCCTATGTTTAAGGAATAGTTCATTATTAATCATAATTTTACCTTAATTGTCGTAATTAATTTTAATTACATTCACAAATATTTATGTTAAAACTATTTTAATTTTATTAAAAATTAGAAATTAATATTATTCTAAACATTTATTAAATTTTAAAAAAATCTATCAAAACAATTCTATGAAATTAATTTCAAATTAATCACGCAAACGGGATGACAAAGTTGTTTTTTAAAGTAACAAAGATCAAAATATTGTTAAGTGTTTATGGAAAATTTAAATGTAAAATTAGTCCCAATGACCTATATTTTATTATTTGATAAAAATATAATCTAAAATAAATTTTATACCAACATAATATATAAAAAATCCTTTTATATAAATTATTAGAAAAAGTAGTTTTGAAATAAATTTCATTATTTTTCACTACTCAACGATAACTGTTGTTTCTCAGAAAAAAATGATTTCTAAGATAATTTCAATGTTGTAAATTAAAAGAAATGTATCTTTATATCATATTTAACTTATAAAATGTCCCTAAATTTTATTTTAATATTTTTCAAAAAGTATATAAAAATCCATTCATTTGAGAAAATAATATTCTCAAATATATTAAGGCATTACTAAAATTGATATTTTTAACTATAAATATTTTTTATTTGTATAAAACAATAAATACTAATTTTTTATATATAGTTATTTGTATTCATAATAAAAATAAAAATTTTTAGGTTATAATTATCTCAATTCAATAATTAAAGAAAAAAGATATTTCATAGATACATGGTGATGCGTGGAACATAAGCCAGGTTGGTGTTGCATGTAATGCCTACCTTGTCTATTCCATGAGAAAATAATGTTTAAAATTGTCCAATGTAATACCTAAATGTAAATTATGTCATTCAGAAAAATGATCCATAAAAACATATGTTGTTAGAGGGATTGTTTACAAGAGGTTCACAATAAAAATTTAAAAATGATTAAAATTGAAAGCCAACAAATATTTATATACAGTAATACCTTTTATATGTTCAACTCACTAGACAACCTCCCACCTACCGAAGGGTGTGTCTTCATTTATAATGAAATTCATGAAACTCAAATAGTCATAAATATAACACTTTTCAGGCCTATTAACATGGCTCAAATGTTTATCGATTAGATATCTCTATTTGTGATACCACAATAAAATAAACCCTATCATAAAAATTTGTTATTGTACATTAAACTAAACTCATGAGATAAAAATCACTAGAAACTACCACCTAAATTTTAGGTTTGAACAAAATAAAATATAAATCAAATTTAGACTCATGAGCATCATCGATGTTCTGATTGACGAGATTTCTCAAGGAAAATTTTGATCGATCCACTACTTAAAGGTTCTTCATGATCAGTTCCATAACAAGGTTTTGATCAGGCCATCACAAAACATAAATATTATTATAGAAATTTCAAAGGAATAGATTATCAAAATCTACATACCATTTATAAATAAAATGATTTATTAGCTATACTAGGACCTTAATTTAGATAGCGCGTCAATGAAATCTATGAACACTGCCGAATAATTTAATTCTATGAAATTCATTTGACCATTTTCTAAAAAAATTATTGATAGATGAAAATATTAATTTGATATATTAGAGGAAAAAACCCTCTAGAAAATAATTTTATTTTCATTAATAGAGGCCTCACATTTATAAATATCAAAATAAGATTAAATTTTTTTAATTAATTTAGAGGCATTCATTCAAATAAAATGAAAAAAAAAATTATTCCACTACAATTGTAGTGTCTACTGGAAAATTAATTAACCATCCCTACTAACATAAACAAACCCCAATAGGGTTTAATATTAATACATGTAAGTATAATAGTGATGGATGATCATCACAATAAGGTATTATGGGTTTACTAATATGGTAATCCATCAGAAATATTTTCATTAAACACTATATAAATTTCTATTGGAAGATAATTTATGTGAAACCCATAATAGGTTTTAAGGACCCTGACACGAGTATCCCAAGTCATGTGTCTACATTATTACATTAGCAAAAGATACAAGGGATCACATCCCAAATTACAAAATTGTTATGTGTTCTTGAATAACTAGATGAATACATTTTACCCATTTTCCTTTTGGAGTAAAAAATATACCGTGATGAAGTAATATTTTTTGTGTCCTGAAATATCATTCAAATAAACATTCTACATATCATAGGTAATGCATTCCAAAATAAGGTAAATCTAAAATACTCATAAATGGTCACATGTGGTAGAATCTAGAATGTATCAAAAATATACAATCTATTTGGAATGGTAAATAAATACAAAAAGCATTCCATTTCATTTAAAACATTATTATAAAAATTTTATAAGTTGTAATCAATCTCTAAATGTAAATAATTGAATGAGTATTATATTTAATCAACAGACAAAAAAATTAAATGCACGAGAGTTAATAAAAAATATATTTTATAATAATAATAATAGCTGAATTATATATAAATTAAATTATTAATTTTTGGACTTCATGATCATATGAATATTGATACCTCCATTATCAAGACCACTAAACAGATAGTTTAAAAATTTGGGTAAAATTCCATTTGATCAAGAAAATGATTCGTCTCGTGAAAAAAGATGATACAATAATAGGATTTCTATAAATGGTCCCCAAAAATAATATAAATTCCAAATAAATCCTCATATATCTAATAATATAATTAATTTACGAATCAATTTTCATTATCATCATACATCTATATTGAGTATGGGAAACAAATTTATCATTGTTACTCCATTTAATCAAATAAATTTCTCTGTAAACACCATATATAAATATGTTATAGTATATAAGTAATAAAAACTTCCATTATTTATTAATACGGTTATTTGGAAAAAATGTAATTTCTAATGAAATGCTCATATTAGAGTGATTATTTCAATATAATATCTAATATCCCAAAAAAAGGTGATACTGTTAAAATAATTACATCTTTATTAACATTTAATTTGTATCCTATTGAAGAATAAAAAGGGAAATACATTATTTAACATGATTAAATAGTTATTCATGTTATATAAATCATTGGGATTGTATATTCACAACTTATATTTGAATATTAATATATAAAAAATTAGGTCTTAATGGATTGGAAATTCAGATAGAATCACTTAACTCAAGAGTCCATTTTGTTGAAGATGCTTTACCATCATGTATAATGTTTTTTTAATTTTTTTATAACTTATAAAAAATGTATTCATTTATATAATATCATATATGATCATATAATAATATTTTAATTCCTCTTTTTTTATAATATATCATTGTATTCATTTATTCAGGTTTTAATTTTGTAGTATTCTCAGGTGTATTTTATTATATATGTTCTGGTTCTTATATATAATATTTATATATATCTTCTATAGTATTATATTAATTTTATAAATATCAAATTTACTCATTTTATTCATTTTATTAGTGATTTTCTATGGTTTTACATGGATAATGAATTACATCTCGTCGTAGGGACAGTAGGTCATATGTATGAATGAATGAAGATATCATTCCCTTAATGTGTGAATGGGTTTGGATGAGTGTGGTATATTAATTTTTAATAATAAATATCAATTCAGATATATAATGCTTTTATTAAATTTATCATTTTTTACCATCCATGTAAATCATTACAGAAAAACGAATCTCATCACATCACAAGGTGGTTATCTTTTGTACATAACAACAACATTATCATATTTTAAAAATAATATGATGTAACAATTTATATGTGGTATTATAATTCATTAATTTTAGTTATATCATAAATAATTTTTAAAAAAATGAAATACATAATTATATCCATCTATGAGATGTTTTGATGGAAAACAAATCACATTGTTTTGGGAGGCGGTTTCCACTATACACACTATCGATGACTTCATTTCCCATTTTATTTAAGTGACAATGGGTAAATATTATTAAATAAAAATAAAAAAAATGTAATTATAGTATATATTTCAGTGTAATTATATTTTTATATTTAATAAATAAAATAATTATAAAAATAAGAAATAAAAACAATGAACATCATTTAGAAAATATCGTTTTTTAGAGAAAACAGATATTGATATCTTTTTAAGGTCACAAGGGTTAGTATTTTGGGGGAATAATAAAACCTCTGTAATGTAGATATGAATTTTGGGGATGGAGTTTTTAGTTTTTGGTCAATGAAAAATTATGGATATTTTTGAATAAGTTATGGGAATGTGTTTCCTTTTCTAATTTGGGAGTGACATTTTTTAGAAAACAAAGAAATATTAAATAATGAGAAGTTTTTCTCAATCAATATTCGTATAAAATTTATAAATAATGGTGCGGTGGTATTATAATGTGGATCAAAAAATATGTTATAAAAATATATGGGTTTACCATGTTGTTACTTATCCTTTATGTTTATATTATTTATCCTTTTTTCACCATAGTATCGTGTAATTTTTAAATTAACGTGGTAATTTATACCTTAAGACTAATTTTTAAATGATCATTATTAAGTAATAAGTATCCATAGATTCCATATATAGGATAAATGTTTTCAAATAAATATTATATGCATGACGAAGATTAATTTTAGAAAAAGTATATATAAAGATCAAAACCAAAATTTAACCTCTACAGATGTAATTCATTTTTCATGTATTTTATAATTAATATGGAAGAACATAATTTGATCATTTTTAAAAAAGATTAATTATTATTAAAAAAAATATGGAAAAAATTTCATTAAATTAAACATACACAATTATCTAATTTAAAGGAAAATAAACATGTAATTAATTTTGAAAAATCTATTTTTTCAAGAAATGATGTTTTCATCCCTAACATGATTTTATATTAACTATGTACATCGTAATCATATTTATTTGGATTAAAAATATATAGATAGATATATAAACTATAAATTTAATTTATACCACTAATATTTAAATATTATTTTAATAAATTAAAATATATTGGCATTATAAATTTAAAAAATTCATATTCCAATAAAATTAATACTTTTAAGAACAATAATTTTTCTGTATTTAAAATGTTATTATATTTTTTTATTAAAAGTTACTAGTTAATAAATTGTTACTTATACATATAATAATAAATTATTATACATAAAAGTAATAATATGTCATTACTTTATTTTTTATTATTTATAAAAGATTATTTCATAGAAAAAAAATTTAAAAAATTAATGTTTACTTATATTGGAATAGTTTGTTAAAATTAGTAATCATCCAATTAAATAATCATTTATGGTGCCTAATATTATTAAATTGTGAAATTTGTTATACATTTATTAAAATATAACATTCAATTACAATAATTTAGGCTTGGGTTTTCATGTATCACAAGCCATCACATAATATTCATTTATTTAAAAGAAAATATATCATAATGTCTCAGGTTGTTTCATTATTCCCTATAACAAAATACTCAACCATAAAATTTCATGCATATTTCATTTTTAAAAATTAGTTTAGTTCTTATTTATGATATCCTTTTGTACCAATGTTTCTTTCAATTTTTTATGATTTTTCCAATGTGTGTTTACGCATCGAGTCAAATGATACTTCAATACATTCTCTCTATTTTCTATAATCTAGATTGGCTCTTCAATGTATAATATAGAAGGTTTCAATTAAATATATTCAAAGGTGATCATCATCATTGGGAATGGAATTTAATTCATTAACAATGATATTTTGAACACATCATGTTCTTTAGATATGCATGGCGACACTATAAAATAATATTCCATGGTTCAAAATATCTTTAGTATATTAATGGGTCTGTTTTACCTGGGGATTATTCATTCATTATTATTGAACCTGATGAACCATTTAAATGGATAAAATTTCATTAAAAGATAACCCCCCTTAAGAAATTTCAATTTACCCTATAGATATTCCACATAAATGTTTTTCTTAAATTAATATTCTTTAATATGAATATGAATTGTTATTGTCATTATCTGTGTTTCTTTAGTATGTTCTCAGCCCACATGTTTTCATTCACAAGCATCATCCCACAAAAATAGAGTATGAAATCTAAATCTATTTAATTATTTATTAAACACAATTTGAATACTTTAAAGGAAAAAATTACTTTTGGATAACTATATCAATGGTAAAAAAGAATAAAATATATCTTGAATGTAAATTAATAACGACCTCAATATGACTTATGATTTTTTAATAGTATTTTTTCACTTCCCGTTCGTTCAAGGATGGTTAGAGGTTGTCAAATGATTATCTCTATCAAGATAGTTTTGATGACCTTTTAAAAATTATGATATAAATTAGAGACAACATAAAAAACAATTGAAAGAGCTACATATTGATGTCTTACAAATTCATCAATATATATTATTTTGAGGTGGTCAAGAGGTAAATAATATCGTATTGAGTTTAATTGTATTGTATATATTAAGTTAGGTGATGAATAATAATCCATATTTCATGTTTTTATCTAAGGTACATTTTATTCATTATAGAAAAGTCCAAATTAATGTTATTATATTTACACATAGGAATATGAAGAGGTTTCATGACTCTAATAGGATGTTATCTCTCTGTATTGACCTATTGAAAAAACTATCATCTTGATATTCATTCCATAATTTAACGCTTCATTTTATCCCACCAATAATGTTCCCTCAAATTCTCTATACACCATTGTTCTAGAATGCTATATATATATATAAATTATCTTAATTTTTTTCATCCAATAAATATATTTTTAGAATAGGTACATTTTCATCACATAATTTTATTCATAAATCTTAATCACCATATTCACAAACATCGTCTGTAAATTTCACATCAATTGTAGCATTACTTTTATTCTGAAATATTTATCATCAGATTGATAAATAATTATCATTTATAATAATGAAAATATTATAATGATTTGAAAAAGGATTTATGTTTTTAATTTATTAAAAAATAAAATATCCATTTTAATATATTTATATCCATAGGAACCCTCTTAATCTTTTTTCAATTCATAACTCCATGATTCTTTATACACAATGCATCAAATACCATAATTTCCTTCCTAAGTGGAAGTGTATTAAAAAATATTAAAAAATTTGTAGATAGAACCATGTCATTTTCTACATGTTGATCGATTTATGTGAAAATATGTATATTTTTATCTTATGGTTAGTGTATATCTAACATATTTCACCATATTTATACTGACTCTATATCTTTATAGATAATAGTACAACTTCCAACTCAAGAACATAAGTTTGATAGTTCTATTCACAATTCTTCAACTACCTTGATGCATGTTTAAAAAAAATTATAATTTTTTAAATGGAAAAATACCATGTCTATTCTTTAATGGATAAATATATACCACAAACCCATCATTTCATGATATATGATTAAGAATTAGATCATTGAAAAATAACTGATTCAATTTGTCAAAACATTATTCAAAATCCATTATCGATACAAGATTAACAGCTTTATGAGTGTTCCTTGTTAATGGGTTTTCAAATCGTACGAAATTATAGTTGAATCACTGATAGAAACCTAAAAAACAATGTAAACAATGTAACTCTATTCTGGGGATTGTTGTAAGACATTATTTTATTATCTTTTTCTTTCTACGATAAATTTATATTACATTAATGAAGGAAATATTGTGAAGAAATGAAACTTCTTGATGTTAGAAATCAAAGTTACTAAATTTCTTATATAATTTATTTCATTTAATTGAATGAAGAATAATATGAAATTGGTAATAATGGTACATATATCATTTATAAAACACCATGATATCATCAATGAATAAAACAAAAAAATAAGATATTCCTTGATGACATACTTTATTGGTTCAATAAATATGTAGAGTAAACTACTCAATTAAAAAGGCATTACTATAAACATGAAATGTTCGTTCCTTTTTTGAAATTATATATTCATAATTTATTACTTCATTACTCTTAATATTTAATACCTAGAACACATTTTAGTATTTGAAAAATAATAATCTTCATTTATTTGATGAAATAATTCATAAATGTGTGGTAGATAATATTTTTTCATTTCTGAAAAATCATTGATTTATATATAATCAATTCCTTGTATCAATGATATATATTTATCCTTGATGAAGAGAACATGGGTTTCTCATAGGATAATAAAAACATAAAAAAAATTATTAAACAAATACTAAAATAGTTTTTTTCAAATCCATTGATTCTATTGTTATTATTCGATTAGTAGAAATTTATATTGTTCATGTGACCATGATAAAATAAATGGAAAACTAATCATTATTATTTTTTTATGGTTATGAAATTATTTAAAAAATTAATTAATTTATTAACATACAATATTAAAATCATTAGTATGAATATTACCTTCTCTATCCCAATAATGTGTACACTCTTCTTTCCCAATAATATATTTTAGTAGAGTTACTCTGGTGGATCTAGAACTGTCTCAATTGATGTTGTATGAAATCAATATATTTGGAATTATATATCTTCATAACAGAGTATTATTTCCATTATCATGAATTCACATTATCACTCATAGTTTGAAATCCTTCCTATACCAAGTATTATATTTATGTCAACCATAATAATGTAATTAATGACAACAAATAATAACTATTAATGTTCCAAAATCAGTACAACCTACAACATCTGTGTTGAAGTGATACAACCATAATGATTTTGACAAACTAATACATTCTTAATGTGAATGTGAATTACTAGTTTTTCGTAGAAAGATTTTATATATGAAATTTTGTGATGGTTCGAAATCAAATATTGATTCAGATAAATATTAATGTCACATAAAAGTACATACACCCACATATTTTAGATTTTTATACATGGATATACTGATTACATAATATTTTCATTTAACTTTATAGTAATATATATTATTTTACCTTGATTATTAGTAAATTGGTTTAATTAATTCCCTATTAATTTGTAGTTGATTAACTACATAATAGTGTTTTCATTCTTCCGTTTTTTTTCTTTTTCCTAATGATCCTTATCATCAATCTAAAATTAAACTCCCATTACCATATAAATTTTCCCAAAAATATTATTTCCATAGTTCTCATTGTATTTAAATTACTTTTTCTCATTAATAAAAATTTTATTACTTTCCCTTTTATTGGTGTGAATTCATCCTCTTATTTTTCTTATTTCTATTAAAAATATGAGATCTAAAGAATTCATTTTCTATTTTTATGGTACATAAAACTACTCAATCAAGAGTAATAATATTTTGGGATAACATCCACCTTAAGATAAATTGATAAATCCCATATATTAAATGTTCCACATTGTAGTCTGTGTTGTATGGTTAATTCGTTGTATACCTGGATAGCTTTGTAATGGTTTCATCATAATCAAAAACAACTTTTTCATAATTATTTATTTAAGATCAGGTTCATTTTGTTCACTTAATCTTTCTTTTTCACAAAAAAATATTTCTATAAGAATTTTACATTAGAATATAACAGTATATGTGTTCTTATTTCCACTCTGTCACTTGTATTATGAATCAATGTCAATAATTGATTATCATCACCCTTGAGAAAAAAGACAGAATGTACAAGTTTTTTCTCATTATTTGACCCCAATTTTAGAAATATCACATCATGGGACATAATTCATTTCCCATATACTTAGGATAAATGTTATTCCTAAATTATGGTAAATTATACAACATATTATGATCCATCATTATAGAATAACACTGTGGAATAATAGGTTTCTCTATAAGGGCAATGTTTTTTTTCAAAACCTTGTTATTTTTTTCTAATATAGTCTGATCTACTATGTTTAAATAATATATATGTTTTCTTTCATAGTATAAAAATATAAATATTAAATATTAGTATTGATACCCATCTTATATTGAGGCATTATTTATAAACATTGAATACATTGGATTATCTTATAAAAATGTAAATTTTAAATCATAATTTAAAATTCAAAATATGGGGTAACAATTAACATACATTTAATATTTAATCATAGTTAACCTCAGAATTATAAACATTATTTCTTTGGGGATATAAATATTTTCAATGTAATCTTAATCAATTTTAACAAATATGAAAATTATCCTATGAATATCCCCCAGACATATTAATCAAAGTATACAATAAGGCCCATTTTTCCCCTTGTGATGATCAGGTCAACCCCAATGAACTCTGTTAATTGTTATTACCCCTAGGTACAAATTTTATAGATCCACATCCACATGTATTATCCCTAAATATATGTATTTTTTGAAAAAACATATTATATTTTCATTAAAAAAATATTATAATGTTATCCTATAATTACCTCAAAAGGGTATCATATTGTTATGTTCAATAATATATGTTTCCCATAATCCAATTTCTGATATTTAAACTACACATTATATAATATTAACTTAGGGGACTATAAATCATTTAACATAGTCATAGAGACTAATTTATAACATTGGCACTGGCTACAAGAAATATCATCCTAAAGTACCAAATTGTATAGTAGTTTATAATAACCAGATACATACATGATAACCATTTAATAATTGGACTAAAACCTAAATCATAATTAAATAATATGATCATCACCCATAAACCTCGTTCAATAAATATTTGTCATTACCTGGGAATATGAAACTGAATAAATTAAGCTCTAAATATTTATTATTTTTACGTACAGACAGGTATACCAAGAATCAATAAGGCATAAAAAATGGAATGGAAAATAAGTAAATACACCTTCCATTTAATAAATATATTTACTATTAAAATTGGATAAGGTATAATAAATATAAGTTTCTAAATAACTAGAATCACATTCCATTTAATCATTCAATATATAATGAACTGAACCCGAAGATAATATAAATGATGAAATATCACGGATATTTACTATAATCGAATTTCAAATAAGTGAAATTATTATTTATTGGTGTTCATTATTTTAGGCATCATTATTCCCCCACTACCATGATCCTTCACAAGATAGATTAAACACTATATAACAACCCATCTGATTTGGCTAATTGTTTTTTATCAAGATACGTATCGATGAATATAGAGTTTATCTATATTCTAGCCCCACTCATAACTATATGTTAAATAAATTTTCATATATTGAATTACTTATTTAATACATGAAAAGATAATCCATATCATAAAATATCTATATTAAGTAAAGGATATTGATTTATCACTATTTCACTAGTCAATCAAATAACATTCAATGTAATCATCGCATGTAAAAATAAATTATGGTTTTTGAAAAAAACACATATCAATCATATAATGGTATGTATATTTAAAGTAAATTTAATATTCAATGAAAAGTGGTAATAATATAATTATTGTTTCAAGAGAATGTAAATAACCAGAAAATATTGTGAGACTGTACAATAATCTTTACCTCTCTATAGACATATAATTTATAAATCCAAGATGAATGACCATGAAATGAAATATATATAATTATTAATAAAAAGTTATTCATGTAAAATAAAAAGTGGGGAAGTATATACACCACAGAAAAGTGAATAGGTGAATATTAAGAAAAATTCCTTAATCAAATGGAAATTGAGATAAAATACCATACATCACTCATGCCTTTTTTAATAGTAATTTATACTAATGTATATTTAGTTTAAACATTATATTAAGACATTAAAGAGTCATACATATATTTATAGTATCATATATAGTCCTATTATAACATTTTACCACACATTTATTAATATGGTTTCATTATTTTCAATGTTTTGAGTGATAAATTCCAGGTTTTCATAGGCCTATATTCTTATGAATGATTTTTTTCTATTATAGATTCATTAGAAAGATAATTTGTTTAATTTTTTTATAGATAAAAAAACTAGTAACCAGATTTTTTTTATAATCATTATTAATTTTTTATATGTAAAATTAATCTAACCACTCTATGTAGATAATGCATATTACATTTGCACGAGCGAAAATATCATTCACTTATGGGGTGAAAGGGTGAGAATGTAAGAGATATATTAATTTTTTAGAATAAATAGCATGACATAAAATATTTCATATATTTATTAAAATTATACTTTTAGATATTCTTTTAAAATCACTAGTGATAAATGAATCACATTCCCTGGCTATGTGGTAGACCGTCATACACACGAGTAGTTAGTTTGTATTTAAAATAAAATAAAATTTATCAAATTGGTATTTGATATTATAATTACATAGGTATTGTTATATCATAATATATATATATATATATATATATATATATATATTAAATACATTATTATATCCAACCAAATGATGTGTTGATGGACAACGGGTAACATTAGTTCTTGGGGATGTAGTTTGCCATAAACATGATCGATGATTTTGTTTCTCATTTGATTGAAGTGGATATGTATAAATATTGTTACATAAATATAATAACATATCTGTATAAGGTGGATATTATAATTAACATAATATATGTATTAATACATAAATAAAGGCGGAATATTTCCAAATAAAAATGAAAAATCTTAATTTGGATGATTACATCTCGTTTGAGAAACTACATTTGGATCTATTCTTAAGGACACTTGAGTTGGTATTTTATGAATAAAATAACATATAAAATGTTATTAAGGATGTTATGGAGGTATTTTAGTAGGGTTTATTTCAATCTAATATTTTTCAATGTTGTGAATAATTGAGTGGAATGAGTGTTCTTTAATAACTGTGGAGTGTCATTTATGTAAATATAAAAAACTATTTGCTAACGAGAAATCAATAATATCACTTTTGCCTAAAAGTTTATAAATAATAAATTGTAGTGATTATATGCTCAACCAACACATATAGTACAATATATAAAGGATGTTTTTATATTTTATTCATTTTTGACTATGTTTAAATAATTTTACAATTTTATTTTTCAACATAGAAACTTGAATTATTTTATTTACAATAGTATTTTGATATATATGGCTAACGTTAAAATGATCCATATAATATATTTTTATCCCAATAATCCTAAATATAAAAAAATTATTATATTAATGTTTTATTTTAATGGAAAATTAATGTTACTTAGGAGCATGTAACTCGTAAAACGTTTTTAAACCAAAACCAACATAATTAATATTTAAGGTATATTATATTAATAATGGGAAAACATATGTTGAATATAATAGGTAATATTAAATATTTTTATTTAATATATGGAATCCATTTATTTGATTAAATATTATATAGGTAGAAAATTTGAATTTAAAATAAACCAGCAATTCATGTCATAAAATGAGGTTTTAATATATGTATTTTTTAGCATAAAATGTTCAGATATTATATGTATAGATGTTAATAAAAATTATATGGATTAAAATTAAAATATTTGGATATATAATGGGTAAATTTAATATAAATAATTCATAATGAAACAATTTTAATTAATAAAATTGTATTGAGATTATTTCTATTAAAATATATTTTTTTCTTAGAAAATAAATTTTTTTCTTCGAAAATATTTCATTTTAGCAAAAACCTTTCTTATTTTTATGTTTATTAAAATAAAATATATATATATATAAATAAAATAAACCTATTATAATAAATTATGATATATAAGAGGGGTGATACATAAATACAACATTTTCAAACATTTAGAACAGATTATTTCTATTGGAAAATTATAGAAATCCATTTTGGGATTATTTTGACCATCATTGTTACAAATTGATATTACTACATTAAATAATCAATTTAGTTCCATGAAATATTAAAATTTTAATTTATTTATAGTTTTATTAAAATATAATTTTCGTATTATGTTTGAGGCATGGGATTATAACCACATATTGATGAGTTTGAATTTATTTTAAAAAATATTTCATAAGATCTCTGGGTGTTATATAGTTAAACTGTCAAGATATAAATACCATTAATGGGATTATATCATAGCTATACAATTCCATGATCTTCTTACATAAAAACATTCAATAATATAAGGGTTCAATTATATAGTTATTCATTCCCATATTAGAATGTACAAGCCCTTATAGGTTTCATGTGATACACCATTGAATAGAAATTCATATGATATAAGATGAATTAATTAATACAAACCAATTTATTTGAAAGATAATGTTTCAATTAATGTTAATTCATTTAATAATTGGATACATTCCATTCCATCATTTCATTTTTAGCTAGCCAAATATATTTCATCTATTAAATTGTGGGAAACCCCCATTAAATTCATGAAGACACATTATTTAACCAAACCTATACAAAAATCATAATAGATAGTGTTATCTCATCTATAGATAATATAAGTATACATAGAAATAATCACACTAGAGAGGTATATTAATAAATATTATAATGGTATATGAATTCCATATTCCTGAAATTATAGATAAAAACACCTTACATCTTTCCATATCAGAGAAAACCTTGATATCATAAATTAATAACTTATTGAAATACATGATATATCAAGGTGAGGATATAATAAAATATAAAAATGAATCATCGTTAAAAATAGTAAAATCCATTATAACAAGTACATTCTCTTATGTGTGGGTTAGTTATTACTAGAAATGAGTTATTTACCACCTCCCGACACATTCCTAGTCTCCAATCAAGAAACCCAAAATAAAAAGTAGAAGAAAAAATGTATATGATACCAATTCATCATGTTCCAACCCGGTTCACTCATTAAACAATAAACAGACTAGATAGCGATATGGCCTCAATCATGCCACCTATTTGTGAGAGGTCACCGACTAGTATCGAGTTTCTAATGATGGTAAAGAATAAATAATATAATCTCTAGATTAGAACAAAATACCTGAAGCGTAAATAAACAAAAATATATGTATATTAACAATAGTGAAATTAATAAACAATAAACAATATGTTCATTTATAATTAGTTTAAAATGCATGAACATGCCAATCTAGAATCCCAAGGAAGTATACATACATATGGTATTATATAAAGCTGGACTATATCAATAAGATGATAAATAAATAAAATACCGAAATTCTATAGGTATTATGAGTACATGATCTAATATCAAACTTCATAAATTTTTCTAGTTTATAAAGTGGTTATAAAACAGGAACAATAAATGATCATAACCTACAACTAAGACATTTATTCAAGTACGGATTGGCATTACGAATATGATGTGAGTAAAATTCATTAGTCTAGAACATTTGGTGTATAATAAAAATCTATTGTATGAGTATAAAATATAATAGTGCACAGGTATAATAAATAATGTCTATAGGGAAATGATTTATAAATTACCAAATTGATATCATGTTCCCTTTGGGACACCTGGCTAACCAAACCATCTCCTACCTATATTGGAATGTATATTTTTATTTTAACATGTATATAAATAGGCTCAGTTCCTATGTTATAAAACAATAACAACAATATATTCATATAACAATATTGGTTTTTAGGTTTAAATGTTTTAATCATCAAAATAATATAACTTATGGAAACACTTGTCATTATGTCTAATAATCTCAAATAAATGATAAGCAACAATATACCAAACTATAGGGAATACAATGTATAACGACCCAAAAATTACATTCATTGTTATTACATCAGAATTGAAGCATACTTATTACAACATATAACAAAAATTTTAAAGGACTGTATAGGTATAGTGTCTTTAGAATCTGGGAAACATAAACAATTGGTTCATAAAGCATTTACATTGTCTCTTGTTTATTTCATCGTATCTAGAGTATCTTTTGGAATATCCTAATTAAAACCCTTTTTTTGACCAGGGGAAAATAAAACATAGAAAATGGTGATCTCAAATGCTCAGTAAGGGTAAATGAAGGAGATATCCATCATATCATATTCATAAGAACATAATATTTTGAAAATATTATCCTGCAAAAGAGATCATAATATCACGACATGGGATAAATCATAATAGTAAAATCTAATCCCAATAATCATTACATAAAACATGAAACTTTGTGTCATACACAAATAATCATAGAAAATCATTTTATATTAGTCAAGACTCATTGCCAAGACTATCATAGCGGACAAAGTCCATTTCTGAACCGAGTTTACTCCTCATTCCAGTCTTGTATCACTAAAACGGATTAACTTCCTATTCCAGACATGTCTATATCATGAGAAATAAATCTTAATCTAATGAATTGGAGGGAGATATAGGTCCCACCAATCTCATAATGATACCATTTTTATGTGTTCCACCAAATCATAAATCATACATCATAACATAACCCATGTAATAAAAATGGGATTCTTAAACATCATGTCATCAAAACAAAATCCATATAAAATATAAGGACATAATAATAATAATTCCATCATAAAATAATAAAATCAATGCAATAATAGGGATATAAAAATAACCCTATATTATCTTAGATGGAAAATAATTTTGATAAAACACTTGAACTCCATTCTTGAAGAAAATATCCTTGCCACTTCTAAAACAATTTTTCCCTTTCATAACATGTCAAAAAATATTAAACTAAAAAAAGTTAATTAAAAATAAACTTGAAAACTTGTAAAGGAATAATCATGGAAATAATGTTCTATTAAGTCATAAAAATACATTCATGTCATATATGTTATAAAACATTCTTCTTGTACTTTGGCTCAAAAGGTCAAAAAATATCTCGTACTAAAAACAATAAAAAATTCATTTCATAACTTTTACTAAAAATTATCCAATAGTTAAAATTTTATTTAAACTATTCTAGGAGGATAGAAATAATATTAAATATTGTTGAAACATGGATGTGGATGATAAATATGCCCAAGTAAATTTTGAAGTATAAACAATCTCGGCTAAAATTGAGATAGTGAGATTTTCTTTTACCTAATGTCTGATAAGCATTGTACGTATCCGAACCTCCTGTATAATGATTTAAATAATGTCTTTTACTTCTTACAGAATCATATTAATTATTATGATAACATATATGGTCATATTCTTATATTCTTATTAATAATATTTCATTGCTACTAGTTATTTGCGTGTTCTTTTCTTTATGTTCTTATGAGTATTTTGTCGTATCAATTCTTATTACAATTTTTATATTATATCTATATCATTTATAGAATGTTATTGGTATACTATATATCATATATATTCATTAATTACATTTATATAACCATTATTCAATGAAGATCTTGTAGAACAAGTCACATCACATCGTTGAGACGGTAGGTCGTACGTAAGCACGAGCAGTGATATCATTCCCAAAATTATATTAATGGAATTGGAGTTGATGATATAATATTCTAGAATCAGTATCACGTTACAATAATAATATTAATTATTTTTTACACCATTATACGTATCCATGTAAGGTGGTGGTGGAAGACAAATTACACCACGACGTGGAGACAGTATTCCGTATGTATGAATGCATGGGGATTTCGTTTTCCATAGGATGTATAGAAGGTGAAATAGGTTTTTTTAATTTTTATAATAACATATCAGTATATTATTTATACAGATGTAATTACTTTATAATGAAACAAATAAATAAGAGGAAGTATAAGAAGAAAGAACATGAAAGAATCGGTAGAAGAGATTACCTCTTCATTGACATGTCTTTTTTAAACATCCTCTCGGGGCACTAGAGTAGGTCTTCTGAGAAGACCTAAACCTATATGATATAACTAGAGATGTTGAGAAGATAAATGAATAGGGTTTGGTTGATCTTGAAGGCTCAAAATTGTGTGAAGAGGGGAGGGAGGATGTTCTCTTTTATAAGGGTAGAGAGGGGAACCTTTGGAAAAGTAAAAATATTAATTTATAATAAATTAATATTCAGTGTTTAATGGCTCCATAGAGACTTATTTCAAAGAAAGGGTGTGGATGGGTAGAAATCATATCAACCAACAGGTTTTACACATGTTTGGGTTACCATTTAAACTTTATCATTTAGATTTAATTATAAGTTAAATAATATAACTTTTACTGTGTCTTCTTGTATTCTTACCCAATATGGTTAATAAACATAATGTATACTTCCAGTCAAACCCAATTTGGTTCATTAATGTCTTATATAGTTTTATATAAGTTTTTTGGTCGATCGTTAGATTTTTAGGAATATAATATAAAATAATGATTTAATACAGGTTTTAAAAACTCTTTTTTGTCAATTTTGACACTATTTGGTATTTTTTTTAAAAATTCATAACCGAATTATTACATCGAAAAAAATTTGTCTAACCAACCCTAATATATTATGTTAAGATATAAAATTATTTTAACTCATAAAAAGTCTAAAATTACATTTATTTTATTATTTATAATATCAATTCTCTTAAAATTTCATTAATAAGGTTATTACTTCATCATCATTGTTGCATAAATAAATTAAATTATTAAATGTCTAAAAATTATAAAACAAATACCATTATGTATAAAATATTTTTTTCTTTATAATTAATATTTATAGTCAAATTTATCTTATGTATAACACTATATTGAAAATGTTTTACTTATTAAACCTTGATTTTAACTCTTTTAACTTTTCTTTGAATTAAATAATAATAAATGTCCTAATCTAATTCAAGTGGACCTAACGGGTACAATATTATTCCTGAAGTTGTTTTAAGTCGAATTACACTTATCCAATAGAATTAGGACTTGTGTTTGGGTAATAATAATATCATTTTTACCATTAATTTCCCTATTTACTTGTAACCGTGGTAAATACAAGTAAAAAGATAATATTCATAGAAAATTATTTTTATCTTGTTGAACCACATATTACATACTGATATCAACCATGTCTCTCGGATTTTTGAAATTCCACCCACATAAGCGTTAAAATTATGTTTTATGAAAATTTTCATATTCTCCAAGGAGGTGTGTAAAACATGGTCAAAAGTTCAATAAAATATTTATATATCTAAAATTATTATAAAATGACTCCAATTATTTAAATATAAATTACATAGGTATTATGTATCTATTTTGAATGAAAATAAATTTAAATAATATATAATATTTTTAAAATAAAAAGTCTGTTTTAACCAATAACTCTGTGTTTTCACTGTTAAACATAAATGGAATGTTTTTAGAAAAATATACAAAATTCAAACTAGGATAATTTCGATATTCTGAATCCAAAAATGAAGTCTATTTTGAAATATAAAATTTATAAAATTTTAAAAAGACGGTATTACTATTCATAACGAGTAGTTTATATAATATTTTAATAACATATCATTGTTTACTAAAACTCGGTATTGCGTACAACGCAAGATATCGAGGAATGATGCTCATGCGTGTAATGAAAGAAAATACATTGTTGTTTATATTGAAATATTCCTTTGGTGTTGCATATAACATAATACATAAAAACATAATATTCCTCATAAAATCTCAGGGTGTTACATTTTACCCCCCACAAAAAGAATCTCACCCTCAAAATGCGTCACTTCATAAAAAACAGATGAGGATACCTCTCCCTTATCATATCCTCAAGTTCCCATGTAGCTTCAACTAATTGGTGGTTCCTCCATAAAACATTAACCAAGCGAGTGGTCTTGTTTCGTAAAATTGTTTGGCTACAATCCAAACTCTCTATCAGCTGTTCTTTATAAGAACGATCTTGCTCCAACGGTACAAATTCTGAGCTTAGTACATGGGATGGATCGGGTATGTACTTTCTAATGAGAGATACATGGAACACATCATGAACATGAGAGAGATTCGGTGGAAGCAGCAATCGGTAGTCTACCATCCCAACGCGATCCATTATTTCAAAAGGACCAATATACCTAGGTCTCAGCTTGCCCTTCTTTCCAAATCTCATTACTCTCTTCCAGGGAGATACTCGTAAGAACACTTTATCACCCACTTCAAACACTAGGTATTTTATTCGGCTATCAGAATACATTTTTTGTCGACTCTGAGCTGATCTTATGTGTTCTTGAATAGATCAGACCTTTTCTGCCATCTCATCAGCAAAATCAGGTCCACATAGATTTCTTTCCCCAATGTTATCCCAACAAGTTGGAGTTCTGTATTTGTTTCCCTAGAGAGCCTCATAAGGAGCCATATGAATACTGAAGTGAAAGATATTGTTATAATAAAATTATACAAAAGGTAGGTGTTGATCCCATACACCTTTGAAATCCATAGATCAAGCTCTCAACATGTCTTTTAGAGTCTTAATTGTCCTCTTAGACTGACCGTCTGTCTGAGGATGATAATTAGTGCTGAAACACAATTCTGTATCTAGAGTATTCTGAATAATTCTCCTGAACATCAAGATAAACCTCAGATTCCGATCATATATAATTGAAAGTGGTACTATATTCAATCTTTCCACTTCTTTTACATATATCCTGGTAAGTTGATCAAGAGAAAAATCTTCTCTAATATCAATGACGTGTGCCGACTTCGTAAGATGATCACCTATAACCCAGATAGCATTAATTCATTTGGATGTTTTAGGAATTCCACTGACAAAGTCCATTGTGATGTTTTCCCATTTCCATTCTTGTATGGGTAATGGATGTAACATCCTATTAGACTTCTCTCTCTCATCTTTAACGTGCTGACAAAACAAGCATCGAGAGACATATTCTGAAACATCTCTTTTCATGCCATCCCACTAGAAGTACTCTTTCTGTTCCCTATACGTATTCATTCTTCCAGGGTGAACAGAGAACTAAGAACTATGATCCTCATCCAATATTTCCTTCTTTAATTCCGTGATTGGGGGAATACATAATTGATTCTTGAACCATATTATTTCATCACAATCAATGTGGAATTCAAGAACATTTCTCACCTTCTTTTGTAACTCTACATCTTTTGTTTGTTCCTTTTTAATCTTCACATGTATATATGGTTAAACATTCATTTGAGAAAGATAAGATTGATCCCCTTCCATTATAATTCCAAGATCTATCCTTTATAAATTCATAAATATTGGATAATATTCAATCCTCATCATGGATAAACTAGTATGGTGTTGTCGACTTAATGCATCTGCAACCTTGTTTGCTTCCCAGGGTGGTAATGAATCGAGGAGTCGTAATCCTTAATAAGCTCCAACCAACTTCTTTGGAGCATATTCAACTCCTATTGTGTGGAAATACACTTCAAAATTTTATGATCAATATAAATATCACAAATTTCACCATAAAGATAATGCATGCAACTATTTAATGCAGTGATTACCATAGAAAAGTCCAAATCATGAGTTGGGTAATTTTGCTCATCGATTTTCAACTATTGTGATGCATAAGCTATCACCATATGATTTTTCTAGAGAGCACACCCCAATCACTTCTTGGATTCATCAATGTTGATCACAATCCTTTCTCCACTACAAGGTAGTGTGAGAACAGGTGCAGTGGATAACCTTCTTTTTAAATCTTTGAAATTCTCTTCACACTCCTTCATCCAAACGAGAAAAACTCCTTTTCGAGTCAACCTGGTGAGTGTATTAGATAATCATGAAAAATATTTCACCAAACGTCGATAATATCCCTCAAAACAAAGAAAACATCAGATCTCAGTTACTGTTGTTGGTCTTGACCAACTTTTAAAAACCTCCATTTTTGATGGATCCACATATATCCCCTATTTTGAGATTATGTGACCCAAAATGAATCTTTTTTAAGCCAAAATTTTCACTTGTTCAATTTGGAATGATGATTATCCTTTCTTGGGGTATACTATACAATTCTCATGTGATCTTCATGTTCTTACTTGCTCTTTAAATAGACACGAATATCGTCTATAAAGACTACCAAAATCTGATCAAGATATTCTCAAAAGACTGTATTCATTAGATCCATGAAGATAGTAGGGTAATTAGTAAGACCAAATGGCATCACTATAAATTCATTGTTTCCATACCTTGTACGGAAAGCTGTATTTGGTATATCATCCCTTTTGACCCTTAATTGGTGATAACCTGAAATAAGATCAATCATGGAAAAGTACCGAGCTCTACTTAGTTGGTCAAATTAGTCATCAATGCGTGGGAGATGATATTTATTATTGATATTTATCTTGTTAAGTTCTATATAATCAACACAGAGTCTCATTGATCAATATTTCTTCTTAACATACAGAACATGTTTTCCCAAGGGTGATGTACTAGGGAATATGGATCCTTTATCAAGATTCTATTGGAGTTGCTTCTTTAATTCCTACATCTCAATTGGGTCCAATCTATAAGGTATCTTAGAAATGGGCATAGCACCCTATAGGATTTCTATTGAAAACTCAACTTCACGATTTGGTGGAAGACCTGGCAATTCCTCTAGAAATACATCATCAGACTTTCGTACAATGGGTGTATTCTAAATTCTGAGTTTCTCTCCAACCATTTGAGATAAATAACCTTCATTTATTTGAATCAAGACCCATAAGATGGAAGAAATTTCCACTGGAAGGATATATTCATCATTACATTGGTTGATGATCATTGATTGATCTGGAATATGAAATGTGACTTCCCTTCTTTGGAAATCGATATGAGCTCCTTATAAAGAAATCCAATCCATGCCAATGATCACATCAAATTCCACTATAGGAAGGATCACAATATTTGCAAGAATCATGTTCCCACAAATGTCAATTAGAGAATAATTATAAACTTTTGATGCAACTGTTGTTCCATTAAAAGTTGTCACATCTAACTCATCGACTAATTGTTGAGGTATTTAGGCGATACCCTTAGAAAATCCAGCAGAAATAAAATATTGGATGGATCCATAATCAAATAAAACTATTTCTACTTTAATGTGGATGATAAGTGTACCTTTCACTACTTCGTTATCGTACTCCACATTGCTGATCGAAATTTCATCTGAATTTCATTTGTATTTGTCCTTAAGAGAATGTTGACGTCGATCATCATCAACAACCCTTGGATTATGGTATTGATAAGAATAATGCCCCATTTCCTTAAACTTGTACCATTGAAGTGTAAGAGGTGCATTCTGTGTAGTCTTTTCTTTGTTCGCCTCACTAGACATTTTTTCCAATCATTTAGGCATTCAAATTCCTGATCACCTTCTTTTCCACATTTGAAACACTTACTTGTCCCTTTAAGACAATTACCTTTATGATTCTTTCCACACATTGAGCATAAGGGAAAACTCATCTTCTTTTCTGTGTAGTCTTTAGATTTCCCTTTGAATTCCAATTTCTCTTCTTATCGAACCCATATGACTGATGGGTTACTTTAATCCACATCTCAACCTTGAGAGAACAATGAACAATTTCTTCGTAGCTATTGAAGTCCCTTTTTTATAATGCCCTTCAAAGACATGGTTTTATGCCAATAAAAAATAGATCAATCTTACTCTCAAGTTGGATAATAATTCTGGAAGAATTCCTAGCAAGTATTGTACAATTTTCATCATAGGTACCAACCGATTAATCATCATATCGATTTAGTTCAAGAGACTCCTTCTCATATTTGTTCGAAATAATATGAGGGAAGTACTTTTTCAAAAATATTTTCTTGAACATGTCCCATTCCATGGACTCAATTTCATCTATTTGCCTTCTATTCTTGATAAGATTCCACCATTGATCAGCTTCACCTTCCGAACGATATACTACTAAGATGAATATATCATGTTCTGAACATTGAAGAACTGAAAATATCTTTTCAGTTGTACTAATCCATTGTTCAGCCACTAATGGATCAGTAGACCCACTGAATGAGGGTGGATGTTGCCTCATGAAGGATTCAACAGAATTTTTCTCCTTCCTTTGCTCGTTTGGATGTCCTTCATGATTCATAGCATGAGAAAGTTGTGTTATAATGGCTACAAGATTTTGTATCCCATCTCCAATAACATTTGGTTTCTCAAGGGGACAATCATTGCATTGCTCGTCACATTCATCATTAACACGGTTTCTTCAGGTTCCAGCCATTGACTAAATCAAATAATCATATTGTGAGAAACACTATTCATAATAGGAAAACCATATAATCAAGAATAAAATTTTACACTTTAGGTATTATCATATATTATTCATGGCCATTTCTAAAATACTAATATTTTGTTCTATGAAAATACATATCCTTAGGGTTCTTACTAATTCATTCACATCATACATTCCAAAGGATGACTGTTCCTTTCCTCTGATACCAACTATAATGAACCATATGTTACAAACATTGTTATTACTTCAAAATTAAAAAATAATTATTACAATATATAACAAAAACATGATAGGAGCATATATGTATAGGGTCTTTAGAAACTGGGAAACATAAACAACTAGTTGATAAAGCATCTACATGGTCTCCCATTTATTTCATCATATCTAGTGTCTTGTTTGTAATATCATACTTAATACCCTTATTACTGACTTGGGGAAAAGAAAACATACAAAAGGTAGAGATAAAATGCTCAATAAGGTTAAACTAAAGATATATCAGTCATACCTTATTCATAAGAACATTACAATTTGAAAATTGTATCCTGCAAAAGAGATCATAATATCATGACATAAGATAAATCATAGTAGTGAAATGTAATCAAAATAATCATAATATAAAACATGAAACATTGTGGTATACACTCATAATCATTGAAAATAATTTCATATTATTCAATAATCATTTCCAAGACTATCATAGCGGACAAAGTCCATTTCTGAACCGAGTTCACTCCTCGTTCCAGTCCTGTATCACTGAACTGGATTAACTTCTCGTTACAGTCATGTCTATATCATGACATATAATACTATACCCAATGAATTAGAGGGAGATATATGTCCCACCCATCTCATAATGATATAATTCTTATGTGTGACAAAAAATAATAAATCATACATCATAGCATAACCCATGTAATAAAAATTGGATTCTTAAACATCATGTCATCATTCCAAAATCCGTATAAGATAAAATGAATTCATTAAAATAATTCCATCATAACATAATCAAATCAATGTAATAATAGGGATAGAAATATAACCCTATATTATTTTAGATGAAAAAATAATTTTGTTAAAACACTTGAAATCAGTTCTAGAGGAAAATATCCTTTCCACTTCAAAAAAATTTATCCTTTCAAAACATGTCATAAAATTATAAACTAAAATAACATAATTTAAGATAAACTTGTAAACATGTAATGTAATCTTCCTAGAAATAGTGTTATATGAAATCATAAATATCCATCTCTATCGTATAAGTTAAAGAAACATTCTTCACGTACATTGGATGAAAAAGTCAAAATGTATCTCGTACTGAAAACAAAAAAAGATCCCTTTCATAAATTTTACTAAAAATTAACCAATAGGTAAAATTGGATTAAAAAATTGTATTAGGATAGAAATAATATTACATATTGTGGAAACATGGATGTGGATGATAAATATTCCCCAGTAAATTTTTAAGTATAAACAATCTCGGATAAAAATGAGATTGTTAGATTTTCCCTTACCTTAGGTTCGATAAGCTTTGTACATATCCATACCTCATGTATAATGATTTAAATATTGACAATGACTTATTCTAGAATCATATTAATTATTATGATATCTTATATGGTCATATTATTATCTTATTATTATTAATATTTCATTGATACTTGTTATTCAGGTGTTTATTGCTTTATGTTCGTATGCGTGTTTTGTTGAATAAATTCTTATTCCACTTTTTAGATTATAGTTATGTAATTTACAGAAAGGTATTAGTATAATATATATCATATATATTCATTAAATTCATTTATATAACCATTATTCAATGAAGATTATGTGGAACGAGTCGCATCACATCGTGGAGATGATAGGTTATACGTACGGATGTGCGATGATATCGTTATCATAATTATATGAATGGATTTTGATTTGAGGATATAATATTTCAGAATCATAATAATTTTATAATAATCATACCCAGTTATTTTTTACACCATTATACCCAACCATGTAAGGTGGTGGTGGAAAACAGATAACATCATGGCATGGAGACGGTATTCCGTATGTACGCACGCGCGGTGATTTCGTCTTCCATAGGATATATAGAATGTGAAATAGGGTTGTTTAATATTTATAATAACATATCAGTATATTACTGATACTTCTTTTAATACTTTATAATGAAACAAATAGATATGAGGAAGTAGAAAAAGAAATATACTTGAAAGAATTAGTAGAAGAGATTACCTCTTCCTTGACATGTCTCTTTTAAACATCCTCTTAGGGAAATGGTGTTGGTCTTTTGAGGATCCAAGAACCTCTATGATATAACTAGATATGTTGTGACAATAATTGGTCATGCTTGGGCCCAGCATGAAGGTTCAAAATTTTGTGAAGAGGTTAGGGAGGAGGTTCTCTTTTATAACGGAGGAGAGGGGCACCTTTGGAAACCTAAAAATATTAATTTATAATTAAGTCATTTTCGGTTTATAATGGATCCAAAGTACCTTATTTCAAGGATAGGGTGGGGATGGGTCGAAATCCTCTCAACCAATAGGCTTTAGACATGTTTAGGTTACCATTATATCCTTATAATTTAGATTTAACTCTAAGTTAAATAATTTAACTTTTACCATGTATTCTTGTATTCTTACACTATATGGTTAATAAACATAATATAAACTACCAATATAACCCATATTGGTTCATTAATTAAATATATATTATTATATAAGTCTTTTGGATGAACCATATATTTTTAGTAATAGAATATCAATTAATAATTTAATATTTGTTTTAAAAACTCTTTTATGTAAATTTGGACACTATTTGGTATTTTGTTTTTTCCTATATTAATAACAGCATTATTAATTCTAAAAAAATTCATCTAACCAACCCTAATATTTTATATTAACCTATATAATTATTTTAATTCAAAAAAGTCTCAAATGACATTTATTTGGTAATTTATAATTTCAATTATGTTAATATATCATTAATAAGGTAATTACTGCATCATCAATGTCTCATTAATAAATTTTTATTATTTAAAGTCCAAAAGTAATAAAAAAATTCCATTATTTAGGAACTCTTTTATCTTTCTAATTAATATTTATAGTCGAATTTATCTTATGTATAACCCAATATTGAAAATGTTTTACTTATTAAACTTTGATTTTTACTCTTTTAACTTTTCATTGAATTAAATAATAATAAATATCCTAATCCAATAAAAGTGTACCTAAAGGGTAATATTTTATTCCTAAGGTTGGTTTTGGTCGAAATACACTTATCCAAAATAATTATGACTTGTGTTAGGGTAATAATAATATCATTTTTATCATTAATTACCCTATTTTCTTTTAACCGTGGTAAATAATAATAAAAACTTACTATCCACAAAAAATTATTTTTATCTTATTGAACCATATTTTACTTACAGATATCAACTGTGTCTCTCAGATGTTTTAAATTCCACTCACAGAAGCATTAAAATTATATTTATGAAAATTTTCAATTTCTCCTAGGAGGTGGGTAAAAGACGGTTAAAAGTTCAATAAAATTTTTATATATCTAAAATTATTATAAAATTACTACAATGAATTACATTTAAATTATATAGGTATTATGTATCTATTTTAACCTAAAATAAATTTAAATAAAATAAATGATTATTTAAATAAAAAATCAGTTTTAACCAATAACTTAGTGTTTTCACTATTCATAAAAAATTGAATTTTTTTAGAAAAATATCAAAAATTCACCCTAGGATAATTTATATATTTTGAATCCAAAAATAAAGTCCATTTTGAGAGATATAATATAATTTTTTTTAAAATTGGGTATTTATATTCATAAAGGGTAGTTTATATAATATTTTAATAACATGTCGTTGTTTAGAAAAACTCGGTATTGCGTACATCACAAGCTATCGAGGAAGGTTTCTCTTGTGTGTAACGCAAGAGATGAAATGTTGTGTGTAGTGAAAGATTATTTTGGTGTTGCGTATAACATAATACATAAAAAACATTTCTCATAAAATCTCATGGTGTTACACTATGTCAATTAATTCTATAGATTATAATCAATTGCATGTCTATAACATAAATAAATAAATTTTAACTCCATGTAAAATGATTTCAAAAAATAAAAATGAAATCCTTTTCAAATTATTTCAATCAATAATGCGGAACATAATCTCAAATGGTTTCAATCTATATTAAGGTACATGAACTCAAATGTTTACCCCAAATTATTTTGAGCATAATTTATAATATATCTTAATCATTAATAATTATCTTGAATACAAAAGACATGTAATAACTACCAAGGAATTATATATTGGAACCTTGTTATTTCATATGGAATAATATAATTAAAAATCATGTTACATTTAATAAATTATCTTAAGACATAATAAGCATCCCTTGAAATTCACTAATCATTAGGATTCACTCTATTAATCAATTTCAATTTAATTCAATTAGTAATATTGAATTTTTCATTTTAAATTTTCAATAATAATTTAAGAGATCAAATATGAACTGGTTTATTCAAACCATTTATAATATCATTATATGCCATTCAATATATCCCAAACATGTGATAAAAAGGGACATGCATGTATACATGGATCATTTAAATTCACCGTGATTGGTTTCATTAGTGATTTCATTTATTATTTTCCAAGGTAATATAGTGTAACCCCATAAAAAGACTTCCATTTAATCCATTAATGAATGACGATACCATGTTGAAAGCATAACACATCCATGGAGGGGATTGTTATATTTTGAAAACAAAAATCATAATAGTAATTCATTTTAAATAATCATATGAAGTGGTTTTATTTCAGTTCATCTACCTTCAACGATGTAAATTGGTTTATAAAATATCATAGTTGTGGTCTAAGAATATATTTTTAGAAATATAAAAAATTTGGAGCAATGAATGGGAAGCATGTTTTCTGGCACTATAACAAAAATTTTCAAACATCGAAACAATAAAGAAAAAAGAAACAAAACCGTGAAACTTATTCAAGTGAAGTTTTTCTTATCAATTATCGGGATTTATTCATGATGGATTGAGTGAAATCAATGAAATATACATGATCCTAGATAATTGGGAATATAAGATCACATTTAAATAGTATCAAAGGATGTGAGAGAAAATGAGATAAAAAAGGAAGAGTATTGAGTTCCTATCTAGGGGTGATTCAAATTGTCCAATACAATTCGATATAGAGTATGGTTCTTGGAGATCTAGAAATTCTTAAAAGTGGATAATATGTGAAACGACCATCGTTTTGTTTCTATGAATTTGATGGAGGATAAAATATGGTTGAAAGTAATTATAAATCGGGGTTAAATTTCAATTTCACCATTTTAGTAGTGTTTATGGTTTGTATACATTGTTATAAAAACAATGTGCCAACAGTTCACAGGAACTCTTCATATGGAACATGGTTTCACCAACTGTGTGCAACACGTGTTCTACCATTGTGCAAAAGGCCTACCCCCTTAGAGGGTTAGGTTCATGATTAGAAAAACCATGTGTTTCTAATATGAGTCCCTATACAACTCTTGAAAATATCACATGATTTTATAGGCTCATTACCATGGTTAAAACAAACAGTGTGCCAAAAAAATATAGCTACCTATTTTTATACAAACAATTATTACTAAGTATGCAACAATCATGTACCCTGAGATGCCTCTTCCAAAGGTGAGTTCATGAATCTGGATTATTTTTTAATCAACTTTGGGATCCTGATGAATCATTTGGTTATGAAAATCCATATGAAAATAATAATTTTTGGTGTTTCAAATCTGTTAATTATGTTCTGAAGATCAAATTTAAATTTGGCACATTCACCAAATAAAAACTGAAATTCCATTTGAAATTTAACCCATCCCAAAACAAAATATCCAACAATTTATCCTTCTGTATCATTATCACAAAAATCCCCAAATAATTATATAAATCATATTTAATTATCAAATATATAAGAATATCATCCATACAAACTATGACAATCTAATTGAGGTAATCTATAAAGACTGTATTCGTTAAATCGACAATTATAGTAGGGGTATTACTAAGTCCAAATGGATTCAATATAAATTTATAATGAACACACCTCACACAGAATGGTATCTTGGGTATGTCATATTTCATGATAATTATTAAATGATCACTACAGTGAAAGTCAATTTTGGAAAAATTATTGATCACCAAAAAAGTAGTCAAACATGTCATCAATATGTTGTACATGTAACATATTATTTATACTGATCTTTTCATGTTCTCAATAATCAATTAAAATACATTTCAACCAATATTTTTTTGTTATAAAAAGAATACATTCACCCCATTGTGACTCACTATTGAATTTGAATCCATTTTCATAATACTCTTAGTTTTTCTTATTTAACTCCTAAAAATTAATAGGGGATATTATATAAGGAATCATTGAAATAAGGGTATCAGTTGATATATATTTTTTTCAAAAAACACAACTTCATGATCAACGTTATGACTATGCAATTATTTAGGAAATACGTCATCATAATTTTTAAAAATAAGATTATTTTTTATGTTGAATTTCTACCCAACCATTTGAGTAAATTATATCTCCTAAATAAGTTGTAATACCCATAAAATGTATATAATTTTCATTGTCTATTAATTTTCATCTTCACACAAAAATATTATCATAGGTTGATTTGGAAAGTCCAACATGAATTACTTAATCTACGAATTTAAAAGGGATTTATAATGATAGTTTTTAACAATGCTAAAATTGAAAATAAACTCCCAAAAATAATGAATAATATGATTTTCATAGCTCATATGCTTATAATCATAAGCATCTAATCCGAAAATATGTAGTACAGTATAGGTATTACGTAAACATCAAGATCAACTTCATTAATTGACATATTATTCACACTTCCTTGGTCCATAATTTATCCCTTATATTAGGGCATTATTATGGATAATACCCATGCTCCCCACATATAATACATTGAATGATAAGTGGTTCCATAAGATAAGATTAATTTTCCTACATTGAACTCTTAATTTTTCCTCCGAATATTTATTCCTTATGACATTATTTCTGACATGTAAAAAAATCTTGTTCTATTGAGGCATATCTTTGGGTAGAAATACCCACATTCGTAACATATATTAAATTGAATATTCTTTCTTTCATGGTCTTAATCAACGAAACTACCATGAAAACCACATTAATCTTATTACGTGCATTAGGAAACATAATGATTATAATATTATTAACCACATATACTTATATATTTTTATGAATAATAATATTATTTCACAATCTATAACCCATTTCAATTTGTTTCATATGAGGGTGGCCTTTTTATTTTCCAAATAAATCATTTTTTACATGATTCCTACTACTTATTACCATTTAATAATTCTAAAAAATAGAGTATTGCATTCAATTATCAATATTTGTAGTAAAAATTATGTTTTTAAAATAATAATTTTGATTTTCTAAATTAGGAAACCTTCATTGAACCCATAACACGTTAAGTTCGACTCATATCACTATATCTTATCAACCATTTTAATTGGTTATATCCTCTCATTTGTCATAATGGGTTATAAATAAAATTTTATTCCACCCAATAATATCCTTCATGATTTTATATCTACAAGTGCATTGTTATACCCACTCATCTTACACTGACTACAAATTATTTAATACCTAGTCTACTTGTTTTAGAGTAATTTCCCTTTGGTGCATCTGTTGCATATTTTTATTCACATTACAGTTTATATACAAGGATATATTTTACTATAAAACAACAAAAAATCAACATTATGAATGAATTAGTATATTATATTATACATAGACATATCTCTATTGTTTTAAAAATATGATCACTAATCATAATATATAAACCTAACTAAAATAAACTATGATACTAACTAATGAAACCCAATAAAAATATATAAAAATATTACATCACTTTATATTAATTTTTGGCTCATATCATATAAATAACCAGCCAACAAATTTAAATATTTAGATTCATTAAAGACTGTATGCAAAATATTTCATAAAAGATGATCATCATTTAGTATTGTTTCACATAATACCCTATATAGACATATCATACAAAAAAAATCACAGAAAAGGGAAAATGAAATATAATATAGGGTGATCATAGATTCAATGTTAGTGTAAACATGATGTATATCAATAGACGATCATATGAAATCATAAGATATTAATAATTCTATTAGAACAATAACTTAACAAAAAAAATTCACAATCAATAAATCATATATAATAAAAAACACTCATTCATAAATATTTATAATTAAAAAGTACACAATTAAATGATATCAAAATAATAATTAATCATTCATAACCCATGATAGCTTTCCATAACCACTAGAACGTGATATATGAATTTTATGCCTCAGTCATATGAATAAGAATTCCTAATAATATATTTCGAATCAACCATTAACCATTGAATTACCTAAATGATAAAAAAACATTTTTTGTGGAGTAACATATAATAAGATAAATATGGAATCTACTATGAGTTCATTAAAATTTGGGTATCATAATATGTTTTTATCTCTATCGACTCATAGGAGTTTCATAACAATTTTATACCATCAGATTTTCATAACACCAACATCATTAAACAATTATTCGGAAGGCCTGCATTTTACATAATGAAAAGAATATATATATATGTGAAACATTTTCATCGAAATTTCATCATATAATTAATTTAAAACTGATGGAAAATAAATGGGTTTCATAAATATTTCATCATAACATAATGAAAAGGTATGAATGAATAATGATTCAAAAACACATCCATAAAACATCATCATTATCTTCAAAAATATAAAAAAATATAGTACATGTTATCATAAAAACATATCCCAAGTGATGAATTACAATATTTAAAGGATGATGAAATAAATGAATAGTACCATTAAAAAATAACTAGAAAATATCATTGAAAATATGAGAATATATACTTTCATTTTAATAACAAGTAAATTTAGAATATCAAAAACGTTTGGAAAATCATTTTCCTAAAAAAATAACCTTATAACCATGTAATTTAAACATAAAAAAATAATTACCATGCCAATTGATAAATTCCATTCATATTATACACATTAAAATAATTATTCCATTCAAATTTTGTATAAAAAATCATAGGTCCTCAATTGAGAAATGACAAGAAGATAACTTTTAAATGTTGATATGAAATTTATATATGGTAGAATGTGAAATTTCATAATAATTGGATACTAAAAAAATATTTAAAAAAATAGATATCTTATATATCGAAGAGAATGATTCTCGAAAAAAGAAATAAGTTTGGGATGATATTTTGGATGGATCAATAGGTTTACTCCTTTGGGTCATGTTTTCTTAGCTTTTAATACCCATTTGTCATATGGGTCTTGTAATGGGGTCCCTACACCAAAATAATTATTGGTATTCATATAGATAATTAAAAATATGGGACATCCCCTGAACATTTTTAAAAAATTGGTTGTTTTTATTAACTGAGTTGTTTTATATAAAAATGATAATTGAATGATAGAGAAATAAGAAAGATAAAAAATTAAAAACAATACAATGAAATAGATTTGGTTTAATGGGTAATGGTCAAATACTTTCCAACATGGTAATTCAATCATAAAAAATCCAGATGAAAATAATATTAAACAATTAATCCCTTACCACTTTGGTATCTTTTAAATCATAACACCCATGAAAGAAATAACGTGAAATGAAACATTAAACGAAAAAATATAATGATATTTTATATATAAAATAAAAAATGTGAATTATCTAAAACAAATTAATGAAACAAGATGTGAATATGGAAAATGTATAATTGAAAAGAAGTGAGATGAGAAACCAGTACCTCAAATATGACTTGCTTCAAACACACACTATACAAATTTATAATAAAAATTAATTTTAAAAAATTATGTAAATATTTCATATTCATATTTATAATACTATTAATGGTTTACTTATAATATCTTACGTCCCATTAATTAACAATAATTAATTATCATCATCATTTCAGATAAAATTTAGTTTGTTTTCCAATAACGTATCATTTTTATGGTTGTGGTCCATTAACATTTTTCCTGGTTTAACTGACTATATAATACTAATAATGATATATATATCATATTTTTTCATAATATACCATTTTTAACTATTTATATTTAGTATATATGAAAAATTAGATACATCACTTCGTAAAGATGGTAGTCCATACGTACATGCCAATGATTTTTAAACATTTTAATGAATATAATGATATAATGGTATATAATAACATAAATTATCAGAAGAACTATTATTTCCCAAATATTATTTATATTCATTCAATATATAACTATTAAAATTCATTTAAAATATTAATGGAAAAAATAAATCCACTTCAGGAGGTGGTAGTCTATAAGTACGCATGACAGATGTTATAGATTTTCAATAGATGAGATTGTAAGAATGTATATAATATACTATAATTAAATGTCATAATTATGTTATAAATAAAAGATACATGAATTAAATATATAATTATAAACAACCATTCATTGTGGATATTAAAAATAAAGCCTGTGACTAAATGAATGTTATAACATCCCATTTAAAAAGGAATGTGAAATTTTGAAATTTATTAATATTAGTAAATATTTTAATAATTTTACATTAAAGGGGATTTTATGTTCTATGTAATACCCGATACAAAACAACGGGTTTCTTTGAAATCTTGTGTTGCACACAACATTGGGTCATACTGCAAAATAATAAAATATTATTATTATTTTAAATGGTTGTTAACGCCTAGCCATTTTATTGGTGGGAATGAAAAAAAACTAAAAACAATATAATTATACATTTTTTTAAATGTCTTTACATTTATCTAATAAATGTTTGAGGCTTAAAATGTGAATTAATCTACTTTTAAGCATAATTTACTTTAAAAGGATGATTTACTACCTTTTTATGGAGAACCCTCTTTAAATCATGTTTTGGTCACTTTTATGTGTTCTATTTGAAAAAAATACTATTTTTGTTTATAATAGAGACATCAAAATTTACATTGGGTAAAATTTTGTTATTTTTCGGATAAAATTCATTTTTTATGAATAGTGAAAATACTGTATTTTAATTCAAATCTTATTTTTAATATAATTATATTTATCTAGTTAGATTATATTTTTAAATTGTTTTAAAATGTAATTAGATAAAAATTTAACCATTTAATCCATTTCTAGTCATTTAATTAATTTCACTTTGAAATTGGATATAAACAGGTGTCAATCTTTTGATAGATATTGTTTCATAAAAACACGTTATTTGTTTTGACAACTGGAATTAAATTTAAATTAATTAATCCAAAAACTATGTTTTTAATTTTGTACAATATACATCAAGTTTTAATTTGGAATATCAATTATAGCTTAGGCTGATGTTTGGGTATTTTTCTGAAAAACATCAGTTTTTGATGAATAGGGAAACCACTAAGTAGTAGTTAAAACTGACTTTTTCATTTAAAATAAATTTTACCACTTTAGTGAATTTAATTTAAAAAATCTGACATACATGGTTTTTATATGTTTGTAAAATATGGATCAATAAAATGAATGTAATTTTTTGGGGGGGAATAGTAATTTTTGACTTTTATTTACCGCGATTAAAGAAAAATAGGGTAATTCAAGGTAAAGATAATATTATAATAATAAAACAATTACCATAAAACTTTTAATATCCTTATTTGATGAGTCATGGATGACCATGGGCATCCTTGGGTAGATTTTGGGACCCCATGTATCCACTTGGGAGTGATAATTACACTTTCCATTATTTAATTTAATGAAAAGACAAAAATGACATAAACAAATATCTTTTAGTAAATTAATTTTTATATAGATTTATATAAGTTATATTTTCAACTGTAAATATATATTGGAAAGATAAATATATTTCATACTTCATGGTATTTTTTTTATAATTTTTATACATTAAATAAATTAAATTAGGTATGACACATTACTGATGTAGCGTTTACCTCATTGATAAATGATTTAAATAAATAATATTATAAAGATTAAAATAACATTAAAAACCTATAAAATTCCTATTGGATCGTTTTATTACAACCCTGAGTCATATTATCTCCGATTGTAATTAGTTTTTGGCCTTTAGAAACAAAAAACACTATATAATAGAATAATATTTTCAAACATTCCTAAAGAGCCCCTCCCCCTTATAAAAAAACCTCACCTATAACCCATTCCTCACAACTCTAAATCCCATTGTCTCATTCATACTCTTCCCAATTAGTCTACCTACATCCCTATACTCCTTCCATATGCCTTACCTTATTCATAAGTTACTTCAATAAGTCCTTTTGGTTAGAACCAAATGGAGTAACACGAAATAAAGGTAACAGTTTCCCTTAATTTCTTTTGTTTTATTCTGATTTATTATTCTTCTCCAACACCATAAACTCTTTTTATTACCTTATTTTATGACAAAACTATTATAATCAATATAATAGGTTATTTTATGAGATGTATTTGAACTAAACTTACACCCACATCCTTCTAATTGGAAAAGAACATAGTGTTTCTGTGGACGGAAAACTACTGCCTCACAGAATGATGATTGTTCAAATATCTCCAATTTCCTCGCATAGTGTCCATTATGATGGAACTGTATTTATATATGATATATGTTAAATATATATTTTTTATATTCATCTTTAATTCATTTATAGAATACCTTTATGGTTTCCATAGTGGGTAAATACGATAATCTCATTTTAGGAAGTGGGGACTACCACCCCCAAAAAGTGATATTACTCATTCATGCCATATGTGGAACATATAAAAGGTAGAGTTAATGAAATTATATATGATATTATACTGGTGTTTTAATATTATTATTTTTTAATTATGATTTATTTCCATTACAATAAGAAATAGAAATGGATGTAGCGTTCATGTGAACGTACGACTTACCGTCTTCATGAATGGTGCATTTCATTTATAATCTCCAAATGTTATATACTATGATAAATAAAAGTATATAATGGATATATATGATATATCAGATATATAAATCCTTAATTTAATTTTGTATTGAATAAAAATTTTACCACATGAACAACTTGTAATTATAAGAAGTCTATTTGTGACTCAAATACCAAATATCGACAAAACGACCATTATTTATATAAATGGTTACATAATGTTTATAACATGGTAATAAGTGGTATAAAAGTAATAATAATCATGGAAAAAGTTCTTAACCAAGTATATATTATCTTATCTTTACTATTTAGGAAGAACAAGGAACAAAAAAGTCTACTCAGACACGAGGTAAGGGATTCCTTATCTCACTTTTAATTTCATGAGATTTCCAATTTTTCCCACTTATTTATTACAAGTGGGGTATTATGTACGTCCATTTGATATATATTATCATTATTATAAATATATATTCTTAGTATTATGTGATTCATTTGGGGGTTATTCACTTTTTGTCAAACGACCAGATTGATTACAACGTGGTAAGAGATTTCTTATCAAACTTTTAATTACGTGAGATTTCCATTGTTGGACACTTATTTACTGCATGTGGTGTATTGTGTACTTCCATTTAATATATATTATCAAGATTCTATTTATATTCATGGAATTCTGTGATTCAATGGTTGTTTATTATCTTTTGTTCATAAAACTCGTTTGACAACAATGTGGTAAGGGGTTTTCATCTCACTTCTTATTCTGTTGAGATTTGGTCAATATTTCCATTATTTCCATTTGTGTGGTCTATGTACTGGCCATGATTGTATTCATTGTTTACTATAAATGAATTTATTGGTAACTATATATTCATTTTATGATCTTTATTTCATATGGTGAAATTTATATAGGTTACCAAATCACTAAGGGAACCTTTAACCCTCCTCTTTTTTAAAGTCTTCTTGTTGTTATGTCATTTAATTTACATATTCTAATGTTGGGATATGTTCTTCTATATCAATAATGATGTAAATTTTATTTCCAATTGAAGAGATACCCTATTATCTCTCATTAATTTTTTTTTCGAATTTTAATGTGACGTCGTTAGGCTCTCATGTTTTTGTAAGGGAACTTCTTAACCCAGTCTCAATTATTTGGGTTGAACATATACTTCTTGATTATGTCACTTTATAAATATGTGTGAATGACCTGTGATTGTCTCAAACTTAATATTTTCCTATATTGAGTGTATTCTTATTTTTCCCACATATTTATTTAATTGATTTATCCTTAATATAAGGATACCGTCGTTATAAGAGATTTCGTCTCAATTTACATTCCATTGAGACATCATTGTTGTTATGAGCCAATTCACATTTTTAGGGAATATATTCTTCCCTTTGGAATATTATATCATGAATATATTTATTCTCATGATATTATATGATTTTTTTATTCTCTTATTCAATTATGTTTAGTCCAATGTTTCATTAGTTTTATGAGACTCTTTAACTAAAACATCAATTTAAAAGCTTTAAATAATTATTTTTCTAAATATTTATCATTAATGTCCATGTTTTCAAAATGAATTTTATTATTTACTTATATAGACATTAATGTTTTAAAACATTAATTCCTTTTAAAAGTATCAACTTAGTATGGCACACTTTGATTCAAAATTACCTTTATTAAATGTTTTAAATGGTTTTGAAAATGTTTTTATTGAGCATTCATTATTTTAATATCTTGAAATGATTTATTGTATTTTCTATGTGGAAATGCTATTAGTGATATGATTATATTTTAAATATTTTATGTGGTATGATTTTATAATGTTTCTTAGAAATTTGATGGGTGGTAACATAATAAACAAAATGACAGGTGGTGTCGTGATAAACTAGGATGGGTGGTTATGCTATAACCTCCAAAGAATTGCGTATGGAAGTCGGTCGTACGACTATTCCATTTAGTGATATGTGTGAATGTTGACCGTATTATTATTCCATTTATGTATGGTTATGTCCCAAGTTACCTTTATATGTTATGTGTTCTTTTTATGGGTTTTATGGAAATCTTTTGGTTACAAAAGGGCAAGAAATGTTCTTTTATTCAGTGAAGAGTATTTACTACTTCATAAAGGTGAAATGTATTACTTTTGATAATGTATTTGTGGTCTACTTGTTGTTTTGAAAAAACTAACTGTTTTTATTTTCTTTCTATCCCTTACTGATATTTTTATGCTCATCCCATGTTTCAAAAATGTTTTTTTCACATGAAAATAATTGAAATATGGTCAAGGATTGTATCAATGAAAATTTATACACTCTAAATCATGGAACTATAAATGACTCTTTTTTCAAGAATTTTTATTTTCTGAAAAATTTGGGAACATAGTAGAAGAGTCTAGTTTGGTTTTTTGAGATATAATTTAATAGTTATTACCTAATTCTCTAAAACTCTAAACCTGAAATGATCATAAATAAGAATTATTCATTTAATTCAAGATAATGTAATGTTTATAGCCAGGTCGTTATAGTTGGTGTTAGAGGTCGATTTAGATAACTTTAGTTTTTTGGGTGTTATTTAAACAAAAGTTACATAACCATAATGGATTTCATATTGGATAGAGTCATAGTTTTTTTATATCAATTGAATGATTTTAAGATAACATGAAAAAGTATATTTTAGTTTTTACTATCCTAATATGATAATATATTATGATTATACTAATATACTCACACTGGCCTTTTTGGTTTTAGTTAATGGTTGGATCTATAAGGAATCAATGTAACAATGGATGTGAAGAAAACTGTGATGGTTTTCTAAATGAGAAATTGAATTAAATGGGATCTGCACTAAGAACTCTTGTGGTTATTCTCAACCAACTATCTGGAGTCATGATTGAACACCTTTACCATGGTGAATTTTATATGGCATCGTATATGAGAGAAACAAACCCCCACTGATGTTGATGTAATAATCATAAATTTATGTATTTTAAAAAACCTATGTGTCCAAAATGTAGAAAAAAAACACATAGAGAATTGTTTAAAAGGGACGGAAACATGCTATAGATGTGGATGTAAAGGTCATAAAGCAATAATCTTCAATGGAAAAAGGAAGCATCCAGTTGACTCTAGTAAAGGGAAAGAACTTCATTCTGGGGGATCAATTGGATGTTGTAAATGTGGTTTTCATGTTAATTTTACAAACAAATGTCCTATGAAGATGTTTCAGGAATGGGATCACCAAGATCGTACAAATTTTTGTTTATAAATACCTAATTCCATTCCAATTGATGTTTAAGAAACTGACAATGACCAATGAATGGTATCCGTTATTCCTTAATATATGTTTTCATATTATTGAATCTTATGATCTGATTGTTCATTTTTTTGTAGGAATGATGTATTTCAGATTAAGTTGGAAATAAATAGTTAATGGTTCATGAAGAACATTGAATGAGTAACAGGTCAAAATATAAGGGATTCAAGAGTTATGATAGATTTTTGGATAGTGAAATTCTTAAAAGTATTAAGACTATTTTGATGATGGGATTACATTAGAAGAATATTCATAGTATGTGTAAGCCTGAATTATGATATATGAAAATTTTATTCAAGGAATAATTATCTTTTCTTTTGTAGATATAGTTATAAATAACCATTTGGGTTTATTTTATCCTTGAATTTGAGGCAATTATAGGTTAATAAATTTTGGTATGAAAAATGAATGTTATTATAAAACCATTATGGTTATAATATTTTATGATTATTTTTTATGAATTTATCTCTTTTTGGGAATGTTATAAAATTATATAGTTTTTGAAAAAGGACATCATTCAGACTGCGTGAAAACTCGTTTCATCATACAATGTTGTGGGAATCAAACCCACAACCAAAGTTCAATTGAGATTTATTGCCTACCACTAGACTATGTGATATCCCTGGTTAGTATGACTATTTATTTTATAATGACCCATCTTTAAAAAATTACATAATATTGAATTAAATGAATATTTCCCACTGAGGATCATTTCAGGTTTAGAGTATTAGATAATTAGGACATAACTATTATATCTCAAAAGATTACAAGGTAGACACTTCTACACAGTTCCCATTTTTTCATAAAATATAAACTCTTGAAATAAAAGTTTCATGTCTAGTTCCATGTTTTAGACAGCATGACTTTTCCTTTATCCCATCCATGACCATATTCATCTTTATCTCATGTGAAAACATTTCAAAACATGGGATGAGCATAAAAGGCCCAGTATGGGTTATAAAACAAAGAATGATAAAATATGTTCATAAATACATACAAAACATGAACTCTTTTACTTTCTTCGGGAAATCATAACATTTAAGAAAGACGTATAGAAATCATAAATCATAAAGGTAACTTGTTTCATCCATATCATAGTTACATTGTAGATATCACAACTACTTTAGGAGTTACTTTGGAATACCCATCACAGTATATTCCCTAAAATATCTTAGGAGAAACATTCATGTTTACCTCCATCACATTACCCAATGCATTGAGAGATATATCGGGCTCATTTTCCCTAGTTTTATCATGGAACCACCCGTATACGTAATTAATTCCCATGAACCATAAGATTATCCTAACACATAACTTAAGCTTAAAGGAATGATAAAATTTCCACATTGTAATAACAAAATATCATTTCAAGATATTGAAATAATAAATCCATTCTCAAAATCATTTTCAATACCAAAATACGGAAAAATTGTATATGGTATTTATTTTTCCCTTTAAAAAAATTCCAGCTTGTTAAGGGAGCCAACGATCAAATAATACTTATGGTGGTGGAATGGTCGTTGTCACCGCTTACATTAAAGAAAGAATTACTTTTCTTCAATTAGTAAAACACTTCGTATAAAAATATTCCTATTGAATGAAATGAAAATTAAAATGGGTTTACACACCGTATAAAATAATGTCATGTATAAAACTAAATATTCCTCAATAAAAGGAGATTGAGACAAAGTCCCTTACCTCGTGTCCGACGTGACATGATCGATCTTCAATCATTTGAATAATAATCGAAATTTAACTTCTACTTTCTTAAAAAAATTCAGGTTTATTATTCCTTTTATATCACTTATTAGCATGTTATAAACATTATGTAATCATTTAAGTTAATAATCATCATTTTGTCGTTATTTAGTACTTGACTTAAAAATAGACTTCTGATAATAACATGTTTTTCATGTGGTCAAGGGTTCATTATATCCTGATTTATATTAATGATTTAGATATCATATATATCATATATATCCATCATATATATGTATTTATAATAGTATATAACATTTAGAGGTATGAAATGAAATACACTGTTCATGGAGAACTTAAGTCGTACGTACACATGAACGATACTTCCATTTATATTTCACATTTAATGGAATTAAAACATAATGATACATAGTAGTACTATAATTCAAGTATTTTATCATATATAATATGTAACACCCGAGATTTTTATGAGTAATATTTTGTTATATATATATAATCAAAGGAAACTTTCACTACACACTAGCTTGACTTACTTTACATGCAATCGCGACCTTCCTCGATAGCTTGCGTTGTACGCAATACCGAGTTTCACTAAACAACAATATGCTATTAAAATATTACTAAAACTAGCAGCTACGAATAGTAATAACCACTTTTTGAAATTTTATAAATTTTATTTTTCAAAATGGACTTCATTTTTGGATTCGGAATACCGAAATTAGCATAGGGTAAAATTTTGGTATTTTTCTGAAAACTTTCAATTTTTGATGAATAGTAAAACCACTAAGTGGTAGGTTAAAAACTGAATTTTGCATAAAACTTAATTTTACCGCTTCTGTGAATGGAATTTCGAAAATCCGACAGACACGGTTGATATCAGTAAGTAAAATGTGGTTCAATGAGATAAAAATAATTTTTTGGTGAATAGTAACTTTTTACTTTTTTTTACCGCGGTTAATAGTAAATAGGGGTAAATATGATATTAATATTACCCTAACACATGTAATAATTCTATTGGATAAGTGTAATTCGACCGAAAACATCCTTATGAATAAAATATGACCATTTAGGCCCACTTGGGTTAGATTAGGACATTTATTATTAATTATTTAAAGAAGGGTTAAAATAGTTAAAATCAAAGTTTAATAAGTACATCATTTTTAATATGGGGTTATACATAAGATAAATTAGACTATAAATATTCATTAGAAAGCTAACATGCTTTCCTACATAATGGTATTTTATTTATAATTTTTAGACATTAAATAATTTAATTTATTTATGACATAATTATGATGCAGTAATTATCTTATTTATGAAATATTGACATAATTGATGTTATAAACACCAAAATAAATGTAATTTGAGACTTTTTATGAGTTATACTAATTTTCTAGGTTACTATGATATATTAGTGTTGATTTAATTAACATGGTTCGAACATATAATTCTGTTATGACTTTCACAAAAATCATATATCAAATAGTGTCAAAATTGACACAAAATAGTTTTTAAATCAAATATTATATTATTAATTGTTATTTTATTCTTAAAAGTATAAGGTTCGGTTAAATGACTTAGATAAGGATATATATATTAATAATAAATAATTTGGGGTTCGTTTGGCATGTTATAGTAAGTGTATTAACCATATAGTGAAAGAAAACAAAAAGACACGGTAAAAGTTAAATTATTTAACTTAGAGTTAAATCTAATTGATAAGGTTAAAATAATACCATAAACTTGTCTAAATCCTATTGGTTGATAGGATTTCGACCCATCCCCACTTTAGCTTCGAAATAAGACCCTTTGGAACCATTATAAACCGATTTTGACTTTAATAAAAAATAATATTTTGAGATATTCCTAAGGTGCCCCTCCCCTCCCTTATAAAAGGGCACCTCCTCCCCCTCCTCCTCACACCAATTTGAGCACTCAATCTCGGACAAACCCTGACATTTTCTCCTCTCCACTTCCCTAGAATAATCCTAGAGGTCCTGGTATTCTTCAAAGACCAATCTTAGTTCCCTAAGTCAAGGATTCAAAGAGGCGTTCCAAAGAAGAGGTAATATCCATTACCGATCTTTTCAATTTCTTTCTTCTTCAACATCTTCTTCTTTAGTTGTTTCATTATAAAGTAATAACATCATTATTACTTACATACTGATATGTTATTATAAATATGAAACAACCCTAATTCACCTTCTATCCATCCTACAAAAAAATTGAAATCACCGCGCGTGCGTACGTACGGAATACCGTCTCCACGCCGTGGTGTAATCTGTTTTCCACCATCACCTTACAAGTATGGGTATAATGGTGTAATGAGTAACTATATATGATTATTATAAAGTGATATTGATACTGAAATAGTATAAATACACTTAAATACAATTCCACGATCATAGGAATGATTTCATCACTCGTGCGTACATACGGAATACCGTCTCCACGATGTGATGCGACTCGTTCTACATGATCATCATTACATAGTAATTATATAAATGAATTGAATGAATAAATATGATATATGTTACACTAATACCAATCTGGATATAAGTTATCTATAACCTTAAAAGAAGAATAAGAATTTATTCGGCAAAACACGCATAAGAACAAAAGGCAATAAAGACCCGAGTAACAAGTAACAATGAAATATTACTAACAAGAAGCTAAGAATATGACAATATATGATATCATATCAATATTTATGATTCTGGAATAAGTCAATAACAATATTTAAACCATTATATAGGAGCTTCGGACACGTACAAAGCAAATCAGACCTAATTTAAGGGAAATATCACAATCTCATTTTTATCCGAGATTGTTTATTCGTAAGTATTTACTGGTGTGTATTTTATCATCCACATCCATGTTTCATCAATATGTAATATTATTTCCATCCACCTAAAATTTTTTAAATCCATTTTTACCCTTCGGTGAGTTTTTAGTAATATGTATGAAAGGAATCTTTTGTCGTTTTTCGTACGAGGTACTTTTTGACTTTTCCAACAAAAGTACGAAGAATGTTTTTTTAACTTATACGGCATGAATGGATTTTTAAAACATTATTTCCAAGAATCTTACATTACAAGTTTTCAAGTTTATTTTTAATCAACTTATTTTATTTTAAAGTCGTATGAAATGTTATGAAAGGAAAAATGTTTTTTGAAGTAGAAAGGATATTTTCCTCAAGAATGGAGTTCAAGTATTTTATCAAAATTATTTTCCATATAAGATAATAAAAGGTTTCTGTTTTTATCCCTATTATTACATGGATTTGATTATGTTCTGATGGAAATATTTTTATGAATTCCTTTATCTTATATGAATTGTTTTATGATGTCATGTTGTTTAAGAATCCCATTTTTATTACATGGGTTACACTATGATGTATGGTTTATGATTATGTGGCACACATAAGAAAGGATTCATTATAAGATGTGTGGGACCTATATCTCCCTCCAATGCATTGGGTAAAGATTTTATATCTCATGAGATAGACATGGATGGAACGGTAGGTTATACCGGTTCAGGGAAACAGGACTGGAACGAGGGTGACTCGGTTCAGAAAGGGACTTTGCCCACTAAGATAGTCTTGGAAATGAGTCATGACTAACAAGAAATGATTTTCCATGATTATGTGTGCATGCCACAAAGTTTCAAGTTTTATGTTATGATTATGGGGATCTCATTTTCACTTCTATGATTGATTCCATGTTAATATATTATGATCTCTATTGCAGGTTATGATTTTCAAAAAGATATGATATGATTTTTATTTCCTTTATTTGCCCTTGCTGAGCATTTGAGCTCACCCCTTTATGTTTTCTTTTCCCCAGGATATAAAGAAAGGATTTAGGTAAAAAAAGGGAAGATCTTTATGGGAGATATTGAAGATCTTTCACCACGATTAGAAGATTACGTTCCGAGTTTCCAAAGACACTAAACTATTACGATCCTTGTGTGTGTGTGTTTTTGTTATGTACTAAGTATTCTGAAAAAGTAATTTAATGTCCATGTACGTCAAGCTTCGGGTCTCTACAGTTGGTATCAGAGGAAAGGTATAGTCAACCTTTGGAAACTAGGTTGTGAAAGCCTTAGTAAGAACCCTAAGGATAAGTCTAAGCATAAAACACAATATTAGTGTTTTAGAAATGGCCATGAATACCCTAGGATAAGACCTTAAGTGTGAAATTTTATCCTTGATTATGTGGTTTTCCTATTATAATTAGTGTTGCTCACACTATTCTTCTTGGTTTTAGTCAATGGCTGGAACCCGAAGGAACCGTGTTAATGCGGAATGCGATGGGAAATGCAATGATTGTCCCCTTGAGCAACCAAACGATATGGGAGCTGGAATGAAAAATCTTATAGCCATGCTCACACAACTTTCTCAAGCTATGAATCATGCAGGACATCCAAACAATCAAAGGAAGGAGCAACATTCTGTTGAATCCTTCATGAGGCAGCGTCCACCTTCTTTCAGTGGGTCTACTGATCCATTAGTTGCTGAACAATGGATTAGTACTACTGAAATATATTTTCAGTTCTTCAATGTTCTGAAAATGATAAAGTCATCCTAGCAGTGTATCGTTTGGAAGGAGATGCTGATCAATGGTGGAATCTTATTTAGAATACGAGGCAAAGGGATGAAATTGAGTCTATGGAATGGGATGAGTTCAAGAACTTATTTTTCAATAAGTAATTCCCTAGTATTCTCTGAACAAAGATGGAGAAAGAGTTTCTTGAAGTGAAGCAAAGGGATGATGAATCTATTGGCGCCTATGAAGAAAATTTTACAAGACTTGCAAGGTACTCTTCTGGTATTATTATCCAACCTGAGAGTAAGATCGATCGATTCTTTAGTGGCTTAAAACCAAGTCTTCAAATGGAGTTAGCCATAAGGGACTTCAATAGCTACGAGGAAATCGTTCGATGTGCTCTCAAAGTCGAGATGGATATTGGAGTAACCCATCAGTCACATGGGTTTGATATGAAGAGGAATATGGAATTCAAAGGAAAATCTAAAGAGCACAATGAAAATAATATGAGCTTTCCCTTATGCTCAAAGTGTGGAAAGAAACATGGAGGGAGTTGTCTTAAAGGGACAAGTAAATGTTTCAAATGTGGAAAGGAAGGTCATCGGGCTTTTGAATGCCGCGATAATGGGAAGAAGATGTCTAATGATGCAAACAAAGGAAGGGATACACATAATGAACCTACTACACTTCAATGTTTCAAGTGAAAGGAGATGGGGCATTATTCCAATCAATGAACAAATCCAAGGGTTGATGATGATGGTCGACGTCAACAAAATCTAAAGGCTAAAGACAAAGGAAAGTCACATTCAATTTCTACCTGCGATGTGGAGTACGATAACGAAGTGGTGAAAGGTACACTTACCATCCACTCTAAAGTAGCAAATGTTTTATTTGATTCTGGATCCACCCACTCTTTTATTTATGAAGAATTTTCTAAGGGTGTTACCGTATTACCTCAACAATTAGATGTTGAGATATCTGTGACAACTCCTAGAGGCACAACAGTCGCATCAAAAGTTTATAATTCTTCTCCGATCGAAGTTTGTGGGAAAGTGCTTCCTGAAAATCTTGTGATCCTTCCTTTAGTGGAATTTGATGTGATTCTTGGCATGTATTGGCTTTCTCTACATAGAGCTCATATCAATTGCCAAAGAAGGGAAGTCACATTTCATATTCCAGATCAATCTACGATCGTCTATCGATGCAAGGATGAATATAACCTTCCAGTGGAAATTCCTTCCATCTTTTGGGTCTTGATTCACTAAATGAAGGTTATTTATCTCAAATGGTTGGTGAGAAACTTACGACTAAGAATATGCCCATCGTACGGGAGTTTGATGATGTCTTTCCGGAGGAATTACCGGGTCTTCCACCAAATCGTGAAGTTGAGTTTGCAATAGAACTCGTACCGGGTGTTTGCCTATTTCAAAGACACCTTATAGAATGGCCCCAATTGAGTTGCAGGAATTGAATAAGAAACTCCAGGAGAATCTTGATAAGGGATTCATACGCCCTAGTGCGTCACCTTGGGGAGCACCTGTTCTATTTGTTAAGAAGAAAGATGGATCAATGAGACTCTGCATTGATTATCGAGAACTTAACAAGATCACTATCAAGAACAAATATCCTCTCCCACGCATTGATGACTTATTTGACCATCTACGCGGAGCTCAATACTTTTCCAAGATTGATCTTCGTTCAGGGTATCATCAATTAAGGGTCAAAAGTGAGGATATACCAAAGATGGCTTTCCGTACAAGGTATGGACAATATGAATTTATAGTGATGCCATTTGGTCTTACTAATGCCCATGCTATCTTCATGGATCTAATGAATAGTGTCTTTAGAGACTATCGTGATCAATTTGTGGTAGTATTTATAGATGATATTCTTGTATATTCAAAGAGAAAGGAAGATCATGAAGATCACTTGAGAATTATATTGAAGACCCTGAGAAAGGAGAAGCTTTATGCCAAATTTACCAAGTGTGAATTTTGGCTTAAAAAATTTTCATTTTTGGGTCACATAATCTCAAAAGAGCGGATATCTGTGGATCCAGCAAAAACAGAGCTTATCGAAAGATGGTCAAGACCAACAACAGTAACTGAGATCCGAAGTTTTCTTGGTTTGGTTGGATATTATCGATGTTTTGTAAAAGATTTTTCACGATTATCTAATCCACTCACCAAGTTGACTCGGAAAGGAGTTAAGATTGTTTGGACAAAGGAATGTGAAGAGAATTTCAAGGAGTTAAAAAGGAGGTTATCCAGTGCACATGTGCTCACACTGCCTTATAGTGGAGAAAGGTTTATGATCTACAGTGATGCATCCAAGAAGAGATTGGGGTGTGTTCTTATGCAAAATGATTTGGTGATAGCTTATACCTCACGACAGTTGAAAATCCATGAGAAAAATTACCCAACACATGATTTGGAGTTTGCTGCGGTAATCTTTGCATTAAAGATTTGGAGGCATTACCTTTATGGTGAAAGGTGTGATATTTATACTGATCATAGAAGTTCAAAGTATATTTTCACAAAAAAGGAGTTGAATATGCGTCAAAGAAGATGGTTGGAGCTGATTAAAGATTATGACTGCTCAATCCATTACCACCCTGGGAAAGCAAACAAGGTGGCAGATGCATTAATTCGACAAGAACATGCTAGTTATCCATGATGAGGATCACAAAAGATCCAATATTTATGGATTTACAAAGGATGGATCTTGGAATTATAATAGAAGGGGAAAAATAATATCTTTCTCAAATGAATATCCAACCATCTATACATGTGAAGATTAAAGACGCATAGAAAGAAGATGTAGAGTTACAAAAGAAGGTGAGAAATGTTCCTGAATTCAACCTTGATTGTGATGGGATAATAATGTTCAGGAATCGGGTTTGTGTTCCTCCCATCCCTGAATTAAAGAAGGAGCTGCTGGATGAGGCTCATAGTTCATCATTCTATATTCATCCTGGAAGCACGAAGATGTATAGGGACCTGAAAGAGTACTTCTAGTGGGATGGCATGAAAAGAGATGTTGCTGAATATGTCTCTCGATGCTTGGTTTGTCAACAAGTTAATGCTGAGAGACAAAAGTCTAAGGGGATGTTACAACCATTACCCATACCCGAATGGAAATGGGAAAACATCACTATGGACTTTGTCGCAGGACTTCCTAAAACATCCAAAGGCATTAATGCTATTTGGGTCATAGTTTATCGTCTTACAAAGTCTGCACACTTCATTGCTATTATAGAGGATTTCTCTCTAGATCAGCTTTCCTGGATATATGTAAGGGAAGTGGTAAGATTGCATGGAGTACCACTTTCTATTATATCTGATCGGGATCCGAGATTTACCTCGAAGCTCTGGCGAAGTCTTCAGCATACTCTGGATACAGAGTTGTGTTTCAGCACTGCTTATCATCCCCAGACAGATGGTCAGTCTGAGAGAACTATTCAAACCCTAGAAGATATGTTGAGAGCTTGCTCTATGGATTTCAAAGGAGGTTCAGATCAACACCTACCTTTGGTGGAATTTTCTTATAATAATATCCTTCACTCCAGTATTCAGATGGCTCCTTATAAAGCTCTCTATGGGAAGAAATGCAAGACTCCAACTTGCTGGGATGAAGTTGGGGAAGGAAAGATATTAGGACCTGATATCGTTGATGAAATGGCAGAAAACTTCAGATCTATTCAACAACACATAAGAGAGCTCAGAGTCGACAGAAAAGTTATGCCGACAACCGAAGAAAATACCTAGAGTTTGAAGTGGGTGATAAAGTGTTCTTACAAATATCTCCCTGGAAGAGGCTTATGAGATTTGGAAAGAAGGGGAAGTAGAGCCCTAGATATATTGGTCCTTTCGAAATACTGGATCGTGTTGGAATGGTAGCTTACTGATTGGCGCTTCCACCAAATCTCTCTCAAAGTTCACGATGTGTTCCATGTATCTCTCCTAAGAAAGTACATACCTGATCCTTCACATGTACTCAGCTCAGAAGTTGTACTGCTGGAGCAAGATCTTTCTTATGAAGAAAAACTGATAGAGATTCTGGATCGTAGCGAAAAAGTCCTACGATACAAGACCACTCGATTGGTGAAAGTTTTATGGAGGAACCACCAATTAGAAGAAGCTACATAGGAGCTTGAGGATATGATGAGGGAGAAGTATCCTCATCTGTTTGTTACAAAGTGACGAATTTCGAGGGCGAAATTATTTTTAAGGGGGGTAGAATGTAACACCCGATATTTTTATGAGTAATATTTTGTTATATATATATCATCAAAGGAATCTTTCACTACACACTAGCTTGACTTACTTTACATGCAATCGCGTCCTTCATCGATAGCTTTCGTTGTACGCAATACCGAGTTTCACTAAACAATGATATGCTATTAAAATATTATTAAAACTAGCCGTTATGAATAGTAATAACCACTTGTTGAAATTTTATAAATTTTATTTTTCAAAATGGACTTCATTTTTGGATTCAGAATACCGAAATTAGCCTAGGGTAAAATTTTGGTATTTTTCTGAAAACATTCAATTTTTGATGAATAGTGAAACCACTAAGTGGTAGGTTAAAAACTAAATTTTGCATAAAACTTAATTTTACCGCCTCTTTGAATGGAATTTCAAAACTCCGACAGACACGGATGATATCAGTAAGTAAAATGTGGTTCAATGAGATAAAAATAATTTTTTGGTGAATAGTAACATTTTACTTTTTTTACCGCAGTTAATAGTAAATAGGGGTAAATATGATATTTCTATTACCCTAACACATGTACTAATTCTATTGGATAAGTTTAATTCGACCAAAAACATCCTTATGAATAAAATATGACCATTTAGGCCCACTTGGGTTAGATTAGGACATTTATTATTAATTTATTTAAAGAAGGGTTAAAATAGTTAAAATCAAAGTTTAATAAGTAAATCATTTTTAATATGGGGTTATACATAAGATAAATTAGACTATAAATATTCATTAGAAAGCTAAAAATATTTCCTACATAATGGTATTTTATATATAATTTTTAGACATTAAATAATTTAATTTATTTATGACACAATTATGATGCAGTAATTATCTTATTTATGAAATATTGACATAATTGATCTTATAAACACCAAAATAAATGTAATTTGAGACTTTTTATGAATTCCACTAATTTTATAGATTAATATGATATATTAGTGTTGATTTAATCAACTTGTTTCGAACATATAATTCTGTTATGACTTTCACAAAAATCGTATATCAAATAGTGTCAAAATTGACACAAAATAGTTTTTAAATCAAATATTATATTATTAATTGTTATTTTATTCGTAAAAATCTAAGGTTCGGCCAAATTACTTAGATAAGAATATATATATTAATAATAAACAATTTGGGGTTCTTTTGGCATGTTATAGTAAGTGTATTAACCATATAGTGAAAGAAAACAAAAAGACACGGTAAAAGATAAATTATTTAACTTAGAGTTAAATCTAATTGATAAGGTTAAAATAATACCCTAAACTTGTCTAAATCCTATTGGTTGATATGATTTCGACACATACCCACTTTAGCTTCGAAATAATACCCTTTGGAACCATTATAAACCGATTTTGACTTTAATATAAAATAATATTTTGAGATATTCCTAAGGTGCCCCTCTCCTCCCTTATAAAAGGGCACCTCATCCCCCTCCTCCTCACACCACTTTGAGCACTCAAGATCGGCCAACCCCTTCCATTTTCTCCTATCCACTTCCCTAGAATAATCCTAGAGGTCTTGGTCTTCTTCAAAGACCAATTTTAGTTCCCTAAGTCGAGGATTCAAAGAGGCGTTCCAAAGAAGAGGTAATATCCATTACTGATCTTTTCAATTTCTTTCTTCTTCAACATCTACTTCTTTAGTTGTTTAATTATAAAGTAATAACATCAGTATTACTTACATACGGATATGTTATTATAAATATGAAACATCCCTAATTCACCTTCTATCCATCCTACAGAAAAATGAAATCACCGCGCGTGCGTACGTACTGAATACCGTCTCCACGCCGTGGTGTAATCTATTTTTCACCATCACCTTACAAGGATGGGTATAATGGTGTAATGAGTAACTATATATGATTATTATAAAGTGATATTGATACTGAAATAGTATAAATATACTTAAATACAATTCCACGATCATAGGAACGATATCATCACTCGTGCGTACGTACGGAATACCGTCTCCACGATGTGATGCGACTCGTTCTACATGATCATCATTACATAGTAATTATATAAATGAATTGAATGAATAAATATTATATATGTTACACTAATAACATTCTGGATATAAGGTATCTATAACCTTAAAATAAGAATAAGAATTTATTCGTCAAAACACGCATAAGAACAAAAGGCAATAAAGACCTGAGTTACAAGTAACAATGAAATATTACTAACAAGAAGCTAAGAATATGACCATATATGATATCATATCAATATGTATGATTCTGGAATATGTCAATAACATTATTTAAACCATTATACAGGAGCTTCAGACACGTACAAAGCAAATCGGACCTAAGGTAAGGGAAATATCACAATCTCATTTTTATCCGAGATTGTTTATTCGTAAGTATTTACTGGGGTGTATTTTATCATCCACATCCATGTTTCATCAATATGTAATATTATTTCCATCCACCTACAATTGTTTAAATCCATTTTTACCCTTCGGTGAGTTTTTATTAATATGTATGAAAGGAATCTTTTGTCGTTTTTCGTACGAGGTACTTTTTGACTTTTCCGACAAAAGTACGAAAAATGTTTTTTGAACTTATACGGCATGAATGGATTTTTAAAACATTATTTCCAAGAAGCTTCCTTTAAAAGTTTTCAAGTTTATTTTTAATCAACTTATTTTATTTTAAAGTTGTATGACATGTTATGAAAGGAAAAATGTTTTTGAAGTAGAAAGGATATTTTCCTCAAGAATGGAGTTCAAGTATTTTATCAAAATTATTTTCCATCTAAGATAATAAAAAGGTTCTGTTTTTATCCCTATTATTACATGGATTTGATTATTTTGTGATGTAAATATTTTTATGAATTCCTTTATCTTATATGAATTGTTTTATGTTGTCATGTTGTTTAAGATTCCCATTTATATTACATGCGTTACGTTATGATGTATGGTTTATGATTATGTGGCACACATAAGAAAGGATTCATTATAAGATGGGTGGGAACTATATATCCCTCCAAGTAATTGGGTAAAGATTTTATATCTCATGAGATAGATATGGCTGGAATGGTAGGTTATACCGGTTCAGTGAAACAGGACTGGAACGAGGGTGACTCGGTTCAGAAAGGGACTGTGTCCACTAAGATTGTCTTGGCAATGAGTCATGACTAACAAGAAATGATTTTCCATGATTATGTGTGCATGCCACAAAGTTTCAAGTTTTATGTTATGATCATGGGGATCTCATTTTCACTTCTATGATTTATTCCATGTTAAGTTATTATGATCTCTTTTGCAGGTTATGATTTTCAAAAAGATATGATATGATTTTTATTTCCTTTATTTGCCCTTGCTGAGCATTTGAGCTCACCCTTTTATGCTTTCTTTTCCCCAGGCCAGGAAGATGGATATTAAGTAGAATATTCTAAAAGGGACCCTAGATATGATGAAATAAATGGGAGACATTGTAGAAGATTTATGAACCAGTTGTTTATGTTTCCCAGTTTCCAAAGACACTATACCTATACGGTCCTTTGTGGTTTTGTCATATGTTGTAATAAGTGTGCTTCAATTTTGATGTATTAAAAATGAATGTAAAGTATGGGTCGTTATATAATATCATTAAATCTATCCTTTATACATACCAAATATGGTTTGAATGAGTCATATCACTTTGATGTGGCGGTAGTCCGAACTTTCTCTAATGAGATTATCGCGTTTACCCATAATGGAAACCATAAAGGCATTCTATAAATGGAAAATACAGAAGCATAAAGAAAGCCTAAAAAATTATATATCATATATAAATATAGTTCCATCATAATGGGAACCATGAAAGGCAATAATATATAATTTAACAATCATCCTTTCGTGAGGCGATAGTTTTCCATCCACAGAAACATTATGGTGTCCATCCATTAGATGGAGGTGTGTGTAAGTTTAGTTCAAATAAATCTCATAAAAACATCCGAGTATATTGAGGATATTGGTTTTGTTACAAAATAATGTAACAAAAAGAATTTAGGGGTTGGAGAAGTTAAATAAAAGAAAAACATTTAAGAGAAACTGTTACCTTTAATTTTTGTAACTCGCTTTGGTTTGAACCAAATGAATTTTTGCAGGGCCTTCTCTCAATGGTAAGGATTCTTGGAGTAGGAGAGGGATTTAGGGATCTTAATTGGGCAGAGTTTGGAAGAGCCAAAAGGTTTGATAGGTGTGAAGAATTGGTTATAAATGGTCTTCTTTTAAAAGGGGGAGGAGGGGCTCTTTATGAATGTGTGAAAACATTATTTTATTTTATATTGATATTAAGTTTCTAATGGTCAAAAAATAATTATATATTAAGATTATATGACTCTTGGTCGAAATTAAATTATCCAATAGAAATTGGACATGTTTCGGATTATATTTTAACCATTATAATCTTATTTATTGAAATGATTTATTATTGAGGTAAACACTGCTTCATTATTCTGTCATAATTAATTATATTTATTTTATTTCTAAAAGTTATTAAAAAAATACCATGATTTAGGAAATATGTTTATCTTTATAATTAATATTTATAGTCGAAATGATAATTTATATAACCCCTTATAAAAATTAATTTATTAAAAGATGTTTGCTTTGTCATTTTTGCCTTTACTTTAAGTTAGTTAATCTAAATTGTCATTAGCACTCTCATGTGCCTCAATGGGGTCCCTAAATCAATCCCAAGATGCCCATGGTCGTAAATAACTCAATCAATAATGTTTTCACAATTTTAAGGTAATTTTGAATTATTATAATACTCTGTTAACCTTGAATTTCACAATTTACCATTAACCACGGTAAATAAAAGTCAAAATTTACTATTCACCAAAAATTATTTTCATCTTATTGAACCACATTTTACTTCTTGATAACAACCATGTATGTCAGATTTCAGAAATCCAATTCACAGAAGAGGTAAAATTTGATTTAAATGAAAAAATCAGTTTTTTCAACTACTACAAAGTGGTTTCACTATTCATAAAAAATTTAAGTTTTTCATAAAAATACAAAAAATTAATCCTAAGATATATTTGATATTCTGAATTCAAAAATTATGTCTATTTTTTCAAATTCAAAACAAAGGAGTGGCATTAATTAATTTGAAAATTAATTCTCATTAACAAAACAAATAATGTGTTTTTTAAGAAAGAATAACTATCATATGATTGATACTTATTTATGTTCAATTTCAATGTAAAATTAATTCCAATGACCAACATTGGATTAAATGGTAATAATATATTCTAATTAAACTTTAAAAACGTTCAAAAGATAATATAACCATACAAATAAATTATATTATAACATAATTTTGAATTAAAATACAATATTCTCAATATTCATTAAAAATGAACTTTATCGGAAAAATAAAAAAAAATTACACAAAGTAAATTTTGATGTACCCATTATAAAGTATGATTTTATTCGGACATATAGAATGTATTAAAGTGACCAAAACTAGATTTAAAAAGGGTTCTCCATTAAAAGTTGATAAATCGACCATTTAATGTAAATTATTCTTAAAATTATATTCATTCACATTTTAAGCCTCCATCTTTTATTGGATAAATGTAAATAAATTTTACAAACATGTATAATCAGATTTTAGTTAGTTCTGTTCATTCACTCTAATACAATAGCTTGGATTTAACTACCATTTTAAATAATAATATTATATTGTTAGTGGGCAACGTAAGATTTCAAAGAAACAAGTTGTTACGTATCAGGTATGCTATCGAACATATCAACCCCTTTAATGTAAAATTAATATTTAATTCACAAATATTAATAAATATGAAAAATGTCTTATTCATTATTTTCCCGGGATGTTACATCCTTCGCCCCTTTTGGAAATTGTGTCCTCGTAATTTTTTTTTATTTATCAAAATAAGTGGGGGTATTTATCCCTCATAGAATTTTCAGATTCCCACGTTGCCTCTTTAACCATATGGTTTTTCCAAAAAAAAAATTACTTGGTGAATTACCTTATTCCGCAACACTTGCTCTCTATGGTCAAGAATCTGGACTTGTTGTTCTTTATAAGAGTGATTCTCTTCCAACTAACCTACCTCTACGCTCAAAACATGAGATGGATATGGTATATATATTCTCTATATCGAAACATGAAAAACATTGTGTACCTGGGATAAACGTGGAGGTAATGCCACTATGTATGCAACTGATCCAACTTTCTCCAAAATTTAATAAGGTCCAATAAACCTCAAACTCAAATATCCCTTATTACCATAATTCATCACACTTTTCCATGGATAAACCTTGAGAAAGACCTGATCACCTACCTCCAATGAAAGATCCTTCCTCCGGTTATCTGCATAACATTTCTGTCTGCTCTCGGCAGTTCTCATGTGCTTATGAATCAACTGAACATTTTCTTCCATCTATTCTACCAATTATCGTCCCATCAGGTTCCTCTCAACTACTTTATCCCAAAAAGTTGGAGTTTGACAACACTTTCCAAATAATGCCTCAAATGGAGCCATCTGTATACTAGAATGAAAACTGTTATTATATGAAAATTCAACCAAAGAAAGATGTTGGTCCCAACATCCCTGATAATCCATTGAGAAATCACAATTCATATCCACCAATGTATAAATTATTCGTTAGGATTTTCCATCTGACTGAGGGTGAAAATTAGTATAAAAAATAATTCAGTACCCAATGACTTCTGACCGCAATTCAATAAGATAGAAGTAAACCTAGGATTACGATCAGATACAATGGATAGGGGAACTCCATGAAACCTGAATATCACATTAACATAAAACTGAGCAAGTTGATCTAGAGAAAAAGTATCACTAATAGGAAGTAAATGAGAATATTTAGTCAATCTATCATCTATAACCCATATTACATTATTACCTCAGGATGTATTTGGAAATCCCACAACGAAGTCCATTGATATATTTTCCCATTTACACTCTGGCACAGTTAGAGGTAGAAGCATCTCTTTAGGTAACTTCCGCTCTGCATTAACCAGTTTACAAGTAAAACACTTCAAAGTAAAATCTGCAATATCTCTTTTCATTCCATCCCACCAGTAATACTCTTGATGATCTCTGTATATCATAGTACTACCAGGATGAACTAAAAAGGAGAGATATGAGCTTCACATAACAACTCATTATTCAACTATGAATCACAAGTCACACATAATCTCTTACCAAATCTCAAAACACAATAATTATAAATGTTAAAATCAGACAACCTACCCTTCTGAACCAAAACTAACTTTTTCTGTAACTCACTATCTAATTTCTGCACTTGCTTGATTTTGTCTGATAGAGATGATTTGAATAACACCAGAAACAAAACAGAAAAATTTCCTGCACCAACAACTTCTATTCCAAAGTTCATCAAATAAAAAACCAAAGGAAATCCTTAGAAACATAACATGTTTAATTAAGTATTACTTTTTCGACTCTACAAATCAGCGTCTTTATTTGCTTTTCCTGGATGGTAATGGATCGTGAAATCATAATACTTGATTAATTCCCACCATCTCCTCTATCTCAAGTTCAATTCATTTTGAGTGAATATATACTTCAAACTTTTTTGATCAATATATATTTCGCACTTCACTCCATACAAACGATTACTCCAAATTTTTATAGAAAAAAAAACAGTAGCTAATTCCAAATCATGTGTACTGTAATTTAACTTGTGAGGTTTCAACTGACGTGAAGCATAAGAAATTAGCTGATCATTCTGCGTTAGGACACAACCCAGTCCTTTCAACGAAGCATTACTGTAGATAACAAACTCACCATTTCGGGATGGCAGTTCCAAAACTGGAGCATTCACTGATCTTCTTTTCAGTTCCTGGAAACAATCATCACATTCTTTTGTCCAGGTGAACATAACAACTTTTTGAGTTATCTTTGTAATTGGACTAGATAACCTTGAATTTTTTTCAACAAACCTCCTGTAATAACCTTCTAAACCAAGAAAAATATGAATCTCTGTTATATTTGTGGGTCTTGGCCATTCTTCAACAACTTTTGTTTTTTTAGGATCAACAATTATTTCATTTTTTGAAACAATGTGACCAAGGAAAGAAATTTTTTGTAACCAAAACTCACACTTGTTAAATTTCCCAAATATTTTCTTTTCATTTATGGTTTTCAATACAAACCATAAATGACAATAATGTTCCTCCTTAATTTTTGAATAAACCAAAATTTCATCAATAAGCACAACCACCATTTATCACCGGATTCAACTAAGTCATCACTCCAACAAACTTTTAAATTCTGATTCTGACAATCTCGGGTTGCTGATTTGGAAGGTCATTTCCCTCTGTATGCCTTCCAAGAAACGCTGCTCTCTTTCCTCTATGAAAAATCATTCTTAACACGGAAATATCTTAGGCAATGAAAAATGGTAATATGTAAATGCTATATCATTTAAATATTAACATAAATTACATTATGGATATTAATTTAAAAATAAACTAACTCCAAAAATTTTCTAAACCGACCTCTGATACCAACTATAAGGATGCGACATTAAAACATTACATAATATTTAATTAAATGAATAATTTATATTGAGGATCTTTTTAGGTTTAGATTTTTAGAGAATTAGGACAAAACTATTACATCTCAATAGAATACAAGATAGAGACTTCTACACAGTTTCTATTTTTTCATAAATTATATACTCTTGAAAAAAAGATTCATGTCTACTTCCATGTTTTCGACAGAATGAATTTTACTTTATCCCATCCTTGACCCTATTCATTGTTGTGTCCTATGAAAACATTTCAGAACTTGGGATGATCATTAAAGGATCAGTAAGGGTTATAAAACAATGAATGAAAACATTTGTTCATAAATACATACAAAATATGAGCTCTTTTACTTACCTCATGAAGTCATAAGATTTATGAAAGACACATAGAAATCATAAATCAAAAATGTAACTTGTGGCGTACATATCATACATACATTACATCCATCACATCTACATAGGGAGTCACATTAGAATACCCATAACAGTATATTCCCTAAAATATCTTAGGAGAAACGTTCACATTTACCTCGGTCACATTACTCAATGCATTGAATAGCTATCTCAAGCTCACCAACCCTAGTTTTATCACGCAACCACTTTTATGCGTAAATAATGCACAGGAACCATAAGATGATCATAACACATAACCTAAGCATAAATGGAAGATAACATTTCCACATTGTAATAAAAAAATATCATTTGAAGTTATTGAAATAATAAATCCTTTATCAAAATCATTTTCAATACCAAAATACGTAAAAAGAGTATATGGTATTTATTTTTCCCTTTTAAAACATTGTGGCTTATTAAGGATGCCAACAATCAAATAATACTCACGGCAACAGAAAGGACATTGTCACCACTTATGATAAAGAAAGCATTCCTTTTTTTCAATTAGTAAAATGCTTCATATAAAAATATTCCCTTTGAATGAAAGGAAAATTCCAAGGGTTTTATACACCGTATAAAACAATGTCATGTATAAAACAAAATATGCCTCAATGAAAAGAGATTGATACAAAGTCTCTTACTTCGTATCTGACTTGGCTCGATTGTTCTTTAATATCATTAATAATAAACTAAAGTTAATTTTTACTAGCATAAAAATATTTTTCAAGTTCATTATTACTTTTATATCACTTATTACAATGTTGTAAACATTATGTAATCATTTAAGTTAATAATGTTTGTTTTGTCGATATTTGGTATTTGAGTAAAAAATGGACTTCTTATAATAACATGTCGTTCATGTGGTCAAAGGATCATTATATCCAGAATTTTATTCATGATTTAGATATCATATATATCTATCATATACATGTATTTATAATAGTAAAAAACATTTCCAGGTAAAAAATGAAATTCACCGTTCATGGAGACGGTAAGCCGTACGTACGCATGAACGCTACTTCCATTTTTATTTCTCATTTAATGTAACTAAAACATAATGATACATAATAGTATTATAATTAATGTATTTTATCATATATAATATCATTAAATCTATCCTTTAGATGTACCACATATGGTATGAGCGAGTCATATTACTTTGAGGGGGCGGTTGTCTGGACGTCCTCTAATGAGATTACAGCGTTTACCCATAATGGAAACCATAAAGGAAAGCTATAAATGGAAAATACAGAAGAATAAAGAAAAAATAAACATTATATATATCATATATAAATATAGTTCCATAATAATGGACATCAGGAGAGGCGGTAGGAGATAATAAAACAATCAATGTTTTGTGAGGCGTTACTTTTCCATCCACAAAAACATTATGTCCATCATTCATTAGATGGAGGTGTGTGTATGTGTAGTTCGAATCCATATCATAACAAAATTCTAGTATATTTAGGATACTAGTTTTGTTACAAAATTAATGAATAAAAAGAGTTTAGGGGTTGGAGATGTAAAATATAATCAAACAATTTAAGAGAAACTATTACATTTAATTTGGGTAACTACATTTGGTTTGAACCAAAGGGCTTCTTGAAGTGCCTTCTGCCTAATGTAAGGATTATAGGAGGAGGAATGTGATGTAGGGAGTGTAATTGGGAAGAGTTTCGATGAGCCAATAGGCTTGAGAGGTGTGAGGAATTGGTTAGAAATGGTCTCCTTTTATAAGGGGGTGGAGGGGATCTTTAAGAATGTGTGAAAACATTATTTTATTATATAATGATATCCAGTTTCTAATGGACCATAAATCGTTAAACTCTTATATATGATGACTCATGGTCGAAATAAAATTATCCAATAGAAAATTTACAGGTTTTGGATAATATTATAATCATTATAATATTATTTATTTAAATGATTTATTAATGAGGTAAACACTGCATCATTATTCTGTCATAACTAATTTAAGTTATATGATGTCTAGAAATTATAAATAAAACAACATGATGTAGTAAATCGTTTGATATTTCTAATTAATATTTATTTTTAAAAAGATAATTTATATTTCCACTTCAAAAAATTAATTTACTAAAAGATATATTCTTTTGTCATTTTGCCTTTACATTAAGTTATTTAATCTAAATTGTCATTATCAGTCCCTAGTGGCTCAAGGGGATCCCAAAAGCGTCCCAAAGATGTCCATGTATGTAAATGACTCATATAATAAGGATTGGACAAGTGTTAAGGTAATTTGGAATTATTATAATTTTCTTTTATCCTTAAATTAGCCTATTTACTTTTAACTGTGGTAAATAAAAGTCAAAAGTTACTATTCATAAAATGTTATGTTCATATTATTGAACCAAATTTTACTTCATCATAACAAACATTTATGTTTGATTTCAAAAATTTAATTCACATAGGTGGTAAAATTTCATTTAAATGAAAATATCTGTTTTTTAAACTACTACTCAGTGGTTTCACTATTCATCAAAAATTAATGTTTTTCTGAAATATACAAAAAATTCCGCATAATCTATATTTGATATTTTGAATTAAATAATTATGTATATTTTTCAAAATTAAAAACATAATATTGGCATTAATTAATTTTAAAATTAATTCCCGTTATCAAAACAAATAGCGTGTATTTAAGAAACAATAACTATCAAAAGATTGATACTTGTTTATGTCTAATTTCAAAGTGAAATTAATTACAATGACCAACATTGGATTAAATGGTAAAAATATATTATAATTACACTTTAAAACTAATTAACAAGATAATATAACCATATAAATAAATTAGATTAAAACACAGTTTTGAATTAAAATACAATATTTTCACTATTCATTAAAAATAAACTTTATCGGAAGAATTCCAAAAATTTACACAATGTAAATTATGATGTCCCTATTATAAGGAAGTAATTTATTTGGCCATATATAATGTATTAAAGTGACCAAAACAAGATTTAAAATTGCTTCTTCATTAAAAGTCGATAAATAGGCTGTTTACTGTAAATTATGCTTAAAATTAGATTCATTCATATTTTAAGCCTATAACATTTATTGGATAAATGAAAATACATTTTAAATATATGTATAATAATATTTTAGTTAGTTGTGTTCATTCTCACCAATACAACAGCTAGGAGTTAAATACCATTAAAAATAATAATATTATATTACTACTACGCCACGTAAGATTCCATAGAAACCCGTAGTTGCGTATCGGGTACGCGATCGAACAATGAAACCCCGTTAAAGTAAAATTAATTTTCAATCCACATATATTAATAAATATGAAAATTTTCTTATTCTTTATTTACCCGGGATGTTACATATTTTTAGTTAGATGATTTTATGAATCAAGAATAAGTTGATGTTTGGTTATCTAGGTAAATTATTAACCTATCTTGGAGAACTGGTTGTTAGGATAATTACTTTTGAATATCATACATTAAGAGTAACTGAGGTTATTTGGAGAACATGTTAAGATTTTTCATGGAAGATTATGTGATTAAATTCTTCTGAGATTTTTGTTTCAATATTATTTTGGATTACTTTGAAGAATTTTATGGATAGTAGTTACTGAATGGTATTTGGTGAGCATTTGGTATTGTTTGACAAATTTTGGAGAATAAGAGTAGTTTTTCTTTTTGAAAAAAATTATCCTTTTGGGTGATTATCTAATTTTTTGTAACCAATTTTGGATTTGGATGATATCTAAAGATAGGGGAAATATATAGTTCATCTTTTCTAGATTATGTCATACTCTAGATGTTTATTCTAGAACTTCAGGTGTGACCAATTCATCTGGAATACATTCTTTTTGGAGAGAATTTGAGTTTGTGGAAGAATTTTATTAATGGATGACATTGTACAAGACAAGTATGTATATTTATTTACGATAGTAGTCTAGTAAGTAAAAAAATTAAACCACTCTATGGAGAGGATCTTGAAGTAAAAAAAAATTATATGCTCTCTTTTATTATTAGAATTTTACCCAACCACAATTTTATAGTTTTTTGGTGGTTAACATTCTCTGATAAAGATTTCAATCACTCTCTATTAATCTATTTGAGTTAGTTTCTCTTCTGTATCCTTGTTTTCCTGGAATCCCAGAATCTATTATCTATTTTGACCTTTTTATATATCTTTATTTCCTTAAATGTGATATATTTATTTACTATTTTACTGATGTGGGATTTTCAATGAAGTTTTGAAGCCTAAATTGAAAATTGTGTGGATGCAATTTCAAAATGGAGGAATGATGTAACATCCCAAGTACATAGAGAATATGAAATTTTAATATTTATTAATATTAATGAATTAATTAAAAATTTTACATTGATGGGGGTGCTATGTTTGATGGAGTACCTGATACACAATAAGGGGTTTCTATGAAATCTTACGTATTACACAACGTTGGGTCATACTGAAAATCAATAATATAATATTATTATTTTAAATGAATGTTAATGCCTAGCTCTTGTATTGGTGGGAATGAACAGAACTATCTACATTATTATTATACAGTTTTTATAAATATGTTTACATTAATCTGATAAAATTTAGAGGCTTAAAATGTGAATAAATCAAATTTTAAGCATAATTTACTTTACAAGGTTGATTTACCTCCTTTTAATAGAGAACCCTCATTAAATCAAATTTTCATCAATTTTATATATTATATTTGAATGAATAATATTATTCTTTAGGATAGGGACATCAAAATTCACATTGGGTAAAATTTTAGCATTTTTCTGATAATATTCAATTTTTGACAAAGAGTGAAAAATACTGTATTTTAATTCAAATCAGCATTTTAATATAATTTATTTATATGGTTATATTATATTTTTAATTGGTTTTCAAGTGTAATTAGATTATATTTTTTTCCATTTAATCCAATGGTGGTCATTGGAATTAATTTTACTTTGAAATTGGACATAAACATGTGTTAATCTTTTGATTGATATTAATTCTTAAAAACGCTCTATTTGTTTTGACAACGGGAATAAATTTTAAACTAATTAATGAAACTTATAAGTTATGAATTTTTTAAAATATAAATCATTTTTTAATTCTTAATATCATATATATCATAGGCTGGATATTTGGTATTTTTCTAAAAAACATCATTTTTTGATGAATAGTAAAACCATAAAGTCGTAGTTAAAAAAAGGACTTTTTCATTTAAAGGTATTTTTACCATTTCGGTGAATTGAATTTCGAAATTTCGACATACATGGTTGTTATTAGTAAGTAAAATTTTGTTCAATAAGATGAAAATAAATTTTTGGTGAATAGTAAATTTTGACTTATATTTCGCAGTTAAAGGTAAATATGGAAATTCAAGGTAAAAATAATATTATCATATAAACAAATATTCTTAACACTTTTACTATCCTTATTTTATGAGTTATGTATGACCATGGGAATCCCTGGGTCGATTTTGGGACCTAATGGAGGCACTTGGGAGTTATAATGAAATTTTAGATTAATTATTTTAATGATAAAAAAAATGACATAAACAAATATATTTTAGTAAATTAATTTTTACATAGGCTTATATAAGTTATCTATTCAACTATAAATATTAATTATAAATATATAAATATTTCCTACATCATGGTATATTTTTATAGTATTTATACCTCATATAAATTATATTATATTTGACACAAAAATGACGCAGTGTTTACATTATAAAAAATGATTTAAATAAATAAGATTATAAATATTAATATAATATCCAAAACCAGTCCAATTCCTATTTTATGATTTTATTTCCACCATGAGTCATCTTATATTATACTTTAATTAGTTTTGGACAATTATAAACCAAAAATCACTATATAATAAAATAACATTTTCACACTTTCCTATGGAGCCCATCCTCCCCCTTATTAAAAGCCCTCACCTCTAACCCATTTCTCACACCTCTCAAGCCCGTTGGCTCATCAATAATCTACCCAATTAGTCTCCCTACATCCCTATCATCCCCTTAAAATCCTTAAATTAGGAATAATGAACTTCAAAAATTCCTTTTGTTTAAATCCAAAGGGAGTTAACCTAATTAATGGTAATAGTTTCTCTTAAATTCATTTGTTTTATTTTGTTTTATTTTACATATCCAACCCCCTAAATTATTTTTATTCCATTATTTTGTAACAAAAAAATTATCCTAAATATACTAGTTTATTTTTATGTGAATTATATGAACTACACTTACACACACCGGCGTCTAATTGGTAATGAACATACGGTTTCTTTGGACGGTGAACTACTACCTCATTAAACGACGATTGTTCAAAAATCTATAACCTCCTCTCATGGTGTCCATTATGATTGAGATATAATTATATATGATATATATTATATTTATATTGTTTCTATTCTTATGTAATTTTCATTTATCTAATACCTTTTATGGTTTCCATAGTGGGTAAATACAATAATCTCGTTTGAGGAAGTGCAGACTACCGCCCCCTCAAAGTGTTATGACTCGTTCATGACTTTTGTGGAATGTATAAAGTGCAGAGTTAATGAAATTATATATTATATTTTACTTTAACTATAATATAATTTTTTATCCTTATGTTTCCATTCAATTTCAATACAAAATAGAAATAGAAGTAGTTTTTATGCGTACGTACGGCTTACCGTCTCCTTTAATGGTGCATTTCATTTCATATCTCCAAATGTTATGTACTATTATAGAAAAAATTAACATACTGGATAAATATGTTATATATGATATCTAAATCATGAATATCATTATTTATATAATGAGTTTTTGACCACATGAACAACTTGTAATTATAAGAAGTCCATTTTTGACTCAAATAACAAATATCGACAAAATGACCATTATAAACATAAATGATAACATAATTTTTATAACAAGGTATTAAGTGATATAAAATAAATAATAAAATTGTGAAAGGTTATTTATCAATTATAAAATAACTTATGGAATATTATTCAGGAAGAACAAGTAACAAACAAGTCATGTCGGACACGAGGTATGAGATTTCTTATCTCACTTTTAATTCTGTGATATTTCCATTATTCGCCACTTATTTATTGAATATGGTGTTTTTTGTACTTCCATTTGATATATATTATCATGATTATCTGTATAGTTTTGCTATTCTATGATTCATTTGGTGGTTATTAACTTCTGGTCATACGACTCGATTGATTACGACGTGGTAAGGGATTATTTATCTCATTTTTTATTCTATGAGATTTCCAATGTTTGTAGCTTATTTATTGAATATGGTGTATTGTGTACTATCATTTGATATATATTATCATGATTATCATTATACTTATGGTATTATGGGATTCAATTTGTTTTTATTAAGTGTTTTTCATACCACTTGTTTGATTACAGTGTGGTAAGGGGTTTTCATCTCACTTATTATTCCCGTGAGATTCATTATATAATTCCACTATTTACTTTTGTGTTGTGTATGTACTGCCCATGATTGTATTATTACTATTATATAAATTAATTTATGGGTAATTAAATCTTAATTTCAGGATCCTTCATTCACATGGTGAATGATTCATAAGTTACCAAATCGTTAAGGTAACCTTTCACCCTCCCCCTTTTTTAAAGAAATCTTTTTGTTATGTCCTTTAATTTAAATCTTCTAATGTTGGGATATGTTCTTCTATATCCGTAATGATGTAACTTTTATGTCTAAGCGATGAGATACCCTTTTCTCTCTAATGAAATAATTTTGCTGAATTTTAAAGTGACGTCGTTAGGCTGTCAAATTTCTGTAAGGGATATTCTTAACCCAATTTGAATTATTTGGGTTAAAATTATAAATCATGATTATGTAATGTTATAAATATGTGTTAATGACCTCTTATTGTTTCACACATAATATCCACTTATATTTAGTGTATTCATTTTTTTCACACATAATTATGTAATTGATTTTTCCATAATCTAATGATATCGTCCTTATAAGGGATTTCATCTCAATTTACATTCCCTTGAGACTTCATTATTTTTATGTGACAATTCACTTTTATATGGTATATATACTTACCTTTGCAATATTAAATCATGAATATCCTTATTATAAAGATATTATAAGTTTTGTTTTATTCTATTCTTGAATTATGTTTAGTCAAGTGTTTCTCATGTGTTACGAGACTCTTTAACTAAAAAGTTTTAAAAGGATTAAAGAAATATTTTTCAAAATATAATCTCCATGTTTTCAAAATGGTTTTTAGTATTTATTTATTTGTACAATAATTTTTTAAAACATTAATTCCTTTAAAATATTCAATTTTGTATTAGACACTTCGATTCAAAAATATCTTTATTAAATGTATTAAATGGTTTAGAAATTGTTTTTATTAATCATTGATTATGTCAATATCATGAAATGATATATTTTATTTTCATTGTGGAAATGTTATTAGTTAATTTATTATAATTTCAACATTTTATGTGTTAAAATTTTATAAAGGTACATGGACATTTGAAAGGTGGTTACATGATAATCCAAATGACGGGTGGTGCTGTGATAAACCAGGATGGATGGTTACATTATAACCTCCAATCCATTGGGTATAGAATTAATTCATAAGGGTATTCCATTTAGTGATATGTTTGGAAGTCGACCATATGGTTATTCCATTTAAGTATGTTTACATCCCAGCTTACCTTTATATGTTATGAGTTCTTTATATGGGTTTTATGGTAATATTTTTGTTACAAATGGGTAAAATGTGATATTTTATTCAAGGAAGTGTATTTACTACTTCATAAAAGAGAAAAGTATTACTTATGATAAATTATTAATGGTTTGCTTGTTTTTTTGAAAAAAACTAATAATTTTACTTTTTTGTGTATCCCTTACTCAGATTTTTGTGCTCATCCCTGGTTTTTGAATTTTTTTTCACAAGATATAAATTGGAACGAGGTCATGGATTGTATGCAAGAAAAGTCATGTTGTCTAAATCATGGAACTATAAATGACTCTTTTTTTCAAGAACATTTATTTTGTGAAAAAATATGGGAACTGAGTAGAAGTTTCTACATTGTAATTTTTGGGATGTAATGTAATAGTTATGAACTAATTCTCTAAAACTCTAAACCTGAAATGATTCTCAATTTGAATTATTAATTTTATTCAATATTATGTAATGTCTATGGTCATGTCCTTATAACGGTGTAGTCCACTCATACCCAAAAGCAATTCTGTAATTTCACATTCATTGGAAATGAGGAATAATATTGACATAACATAACAAAAATAACCTATAATTAATTTTATGAAAAAAAAATTATTTTTTTATAATAGATAAAATTAATAAATAATATGTAGTAGAAGAAATAATTATTGAATGAATAGGGTAATAAAATTAACAATTCATTGAGAGACCATGTTTTTCTTAAATCATAAGTCTTATTATGATTGTCTTATGGTAATAAATGAATCCTCAAAATAATTGGAAGTATGATATGACCATTTTAATGAATTTTATGAATGATATATAATATCAATAGTGTGTTAATATTGGAGGATTAGAAATTATCTTTTATATGTGAGGTGAGATATATATATAGTGTTAATTATAATATATAAATAATATTAGGTCATTTTTCGGTGAAAATGGAACAATATGGACATGATATTAATGGGATAAAGTTATAAGGTGTAAATATCTTCATGGTATAATATTTTGTTATGTTTATGTAGAATTTGAAACATTATCTCTAGTATTAACCCATAGTAAACACATTTTAACCCTAATCATGGAAAACTTATTTTTTAAATTTTTACTATTAATTATCCATCAATAATCAAAGTTGAAATATTACTAAATTTTAAAATTTAGAATAATATTATGAAATCGATTTTACCCAATTTAATTCTTATTATTAGCCAAAAAATCATTTTAATGCAATCATGCAAAAAAATGGAATCCTGGTTTTTGAGGATATTGTTTTTAGTATAAAAATGATTTTATTATTTTTACATGCATAAAATAAATATGTTATGTTAATGTTAAAAAATTTAACACCATATAAAAACTATAAATATTATTAAAATGTTTTACCAAAAGTGATTTCTTAAATTTATTAAGATAATAACACAATTAGTACAAAAATTGTTAATTTTACAAAAACATATTTTTACCTATAAATGATTTAATTTTTTTCTACTAAATTTATAACAAATGACATAATTTTATATATGTGTAATCAAATAATTTTTCATATTTTATGTATTATTATTAAAAAATGTGAATCCAATGGTTTGCCGATAACATTCAAATGAGAAAACTATTTCAATAGTATATAGTGGTTGTTTTAAACATGCTGTAGCATTTATTGAAATATATCCAAGATATCAAAAATTATTAGATGGGAAATGTATCATTAAATATATTGATTCCAAGTCTATTATTTTGGTATTCTTTTGAGTTACATGATCATTCATGATTCATTACTTGAGAAGAGAGTTTTTATGTTATGCTGAATTCATTCCTTGATTTTTTAAGTTCCATGTATCAGAGTATGTGAATATAGGGTAATGAATCCTACTATTTTATTACTAAATTATATAGAGTTAACTATAATTGTGGTTAAATTTTCATCAAATAAATATATTTGGTTTATAGTGTTATTACAAAATGGAATCCTCCCATTGATACCCATGAGGGTGGGGATAATAATTCCTCACAAGTAGTAGAGATTTATACTGTTATTATTCATATTAAACCTATTAACTAGTAGATCATAGAGATGTGATATATTTTATAAAAATAGGGAACTATGGGTTGGATCAACCTTTTTTGGACATGATTTGAGAGTTCCAACTACAAAATCCACTACTCTATCAAGGTGAGGGTGAACTACAGTCTACTATGATTTGAACAGAGATAATGAAAATAATATCTAATCCAATTGATGAAACTTTTGAAAGATAGGTGAATAATTTGGCCTATATAATTTGACGGCTAGCAAGGTATTGTAGGGATACTCTATTAAAGGTAGACAAGGATGTGGGACTATCTAGGGAATATTTTATATCATGTTTTTTTGAGTATATCATCTCTGCTATTATGTGGGATGACAATGAAAAGTGTACATAAATCTAGATTAGGGTGGAATTTAAATGAAAAACAATCCCACCCCCTATAATTAATTGATATTATTTTATTCATAAATACATTTATGAGAGATGTCATTATAAGATTATGACACATTGGGAATGGTATGAGACACTAAATTGGACACTAAAAGAATTTATTTTGATTTAAATCCTTTCTAGATTATATGATTAAAGATATTATTATAGAGAACAAACAGACTAAGGTTATGTTATTGGTTATGTAAAATATTTATAATAGGGATGGGATTTGGTCTTTATAAAGGAATAATTACAATTTTAAGGGATATATCTAATGTTGATACTAGTATAGCAACCTAGGTAGGGTTGTATCACTTCCTCTAAGTTTGAAATACTTGATAAAGTGTTATCACTGTTACAATATAATCTATTTTGAATTGATTATGAAATTAATTTGAATCATAATTTCTATTATGTGGGTTTTGGACATCTCTATAGGTACTTTAGTATCACACAATGGATGGATGATATGAATGGATATGGTTAGACCCGTGTTTTAGGGTTAGGTCTAGGGACATTATAACAGTAATGATGTATGGTATCACATGTCTATTTGAGTAATGTTAAAGGTTACTGTACTTTAATTATGGGAATAAATTTTTTATGGGTAATATACCTTATTATATAATTGATATGAGATATTGTTTATTGAAACCATGCCATCTTCACTACATTGGGTATACTCCGACCATGCCTGGTAGTGATCAGATTATTGTTAAAGTGAAAATTTATATAGCATCAAGCCTATATTTCATTCTATTTTATAGTAGTTCATAATAATAATTTATATATTATTTCATTTTTAGTTATCTTATTTTTAACATATAGTATTTATGTGAAGTGTTTTTTTCTGTCATTACGGTCATTATGGAGTGATTCGATGGTATCTCCAGATGTCTATATTCCACTATATACATCAGTTTATATAAGATTATCTGGATTTATTAATGATAGTGATTTGAATCTTCTATATGTTCCTTATTAAGTAATTGTTTAATAAATAATAATTAAACTTCAATATCTACCCCAACAAAGATAACTTTTATGTCCCATGATCGTGATTATTTTACTTACTTGGATGAAATACAATAACAAGTAGCCCATGTCACGAACAAACCGAGGTCGACCTGGGATCGGTCACCCGATCCAATCTATGGCAAGGCCCGAGAGGCGTTCACGATCCTCCTAGGCTGGCAAGAAGTTCAAGGGCATCAATAGAGCAGAATAGGGGAATGATATCTATAAATAAAAATAAATTATGAAGAAGAAATAAAATTGAGCAATGAAAAATAATAAACGACATGAAAGTGAATGAATGGAAAAGAACCCATACTAACTAGACCATAACAAAAAACCCATGTGACCATGAGAGTCACTCTACAATAACCAGACCAAGCATCACCCAAGGTGATTCGAACCAGGGTTATAATCTATATGAGAAACAAAAAATAAGAAAACACTATAAGCATGGGTATTAAAACATAGTATGCATGCCCAAAAATACTATTCCCAAAAAAATACCTTTAAATAAAGAAATTACTAATTCTAAGTTTGAACTATATTATATAAAATATGTGTTTCCAAAGACATTTTCATTTCTAAAACATGTAACCGTAAATTTCCCTTTTTAATTAAAAAACTAGTTTATGGTTTTATGTAAATAGCACATTACATTTTAAAACAAATCATGAAAAATAACATATCCATATTTTAGTTTTTAAACAAGAGGAAACCCACATGAAACACAAATCACAAAATAAGGGAAATGGAAAAGTATAAAATGGTCCCCAACAACAGAACTAGGCCCCTCAATCATTATCCACAGACAAATAAGGACTAACGAATGATTGGGCCAAACCTAGGAGCACGTGAACAGTCCAGAACGTTCTATACATGTGACTAATATTGAAGGAATTCCCTACTAAATTACATCATAATGGAAAAATGTTTGGCATTGATCAACCATGCCTAACTGAGTGGCCCAATCCCCTAGCAGAGAAAAGTCCATACTGAGGGCCACTAGCCAGTGCATAGTCTAAACTAGTGAAGAAATCATTCTGAGAAGATTGACTTACTATGAAAGGATCTTATACCGAGTACTAAATGAATAGTGGTAAGAGTCAACAATTTCAATGAAGTAACCAATCACCATGAACGAACATCACACAAAAAACTCACACAGACAATGTACATAGAAATTCACCTCATGAGTTATCCCAAAGATAGTTTTTTAAGGTAACTTATTTTATGAATGTTCCATATAGGCCATATGAAACTTCTAAAATAAACATAATTTCTCGAAATAAACATAAAACATTTGTTCATGTATTATATGTGAACATTTGAAATCAAAATAGAACCACACCTAAATGTTCTTGAATTATGTTCAGTGGCCAAACGTGAATTCTATTACTATTTCACATCAATTCATGAAGAAAATAATTCGAGTTTCATGCATTGAATAATAAAATTTGTTTTCATAAAATATTTTTTCCAAAAAAAATTATCAATTTTTTTTTATTTTTCAATAATAAATGACATATCAAGAAAATAATAAATTCTAAATTTAATGGCGGGTGCCGTTAGGGTCATAACCTGACATGCATCTCGATTACGATGACACAACATGTCTCGCACTTGTGCACAAGTACGAGGAACATGTTGACCAAGGTATCATGGAATTTCTCTCCCAACATGTCCTAGAAAACAAAAAAAACATCTACAAACACAGAAGCATAGACATAATATAATTGAAGTGAACAGAAGCACAAAACTCACATAAATCCCAATGTAGGTGAAACGACATGAGCGAAGGAGGCAGGAGCCAGCACATGGGTTTTCTCAATCAAAGGGATCACGCGAAAGAGGAAATGAATAGAGAGGATACTAGTGAAGAGTGCAGAATGACTGGGATGGTGCATGATGGCCAGACAAGAGGTGCATCATCTGAAAGCGTGCATGTTGCACTGGCATGGCTGGATGGATAACCTGTGGCAGGTCAAAGGGTGTGCGAACAGCGGGTGCGTGGCTGGAAGGAGGTCTGGTAGGTGTGTGACATCAGAAAGGAGGTCTGGCCAGAGGCAATCAGGGATGATATGGAAGGTGTGTGTCGAAGGGATGATCCCACCACAGGTGTAGCAATGGGTGATGTCGTTGGGGAATTATGACAATATTGGTCATCCGGAGTAGGAAAGAAGACATTGTCCGGGACTACTGCACTGTAGTTGGTTGGACGAAACATTGAAGGAGGTCAAAGGGTGCAGGGTTGGGGGGCACTGTGAAAGCGAAGTAGGTTTTGTGGGCAAGGTGAGGTAACGTCCGAGGTGTTGCACCACTGATAGAGGGAAGACGTGGAGGCTGAAGGGAATCAGAGGAGTGCGGGACATGTTTTGACAGCTAGGAGAAGAGGGAATAACACTACGGAGAGAATACTATTGATGCATGATTGGGGATGATGGTATTCATGATCAGGAGGGAAGGGGAGAAATGTGGCAGTGTCGGTGTTGGAAATGAGGCTCCCAGGCACTCAGACAGTGGATGTGTGGAGTAGGAGCTACATTGGGCGGCCGTAAGATAGTGGAAGGAGGTGGTGACCTGTGCTAGTTAGAGGCACGGGAGGCGGGGCATGACAATGGCTATAAGGAAGGGGTATGCCAGAGGATGAGGGTAGGAGGAATGGAGGGACAACTACTGTGCAAGAGGAGAAAACGTCGGGGTGTTGTGCGATGAGAAGAAGGTAAGGGACGGGAGGCGGTACTACATGGACCAAGGGATAAGAAAACGAAAAAACAAGGTGTGCTAGTATAAGGACCTGACCTTAAACATTACATAATATTGAAATAAATGAATAATTATCATTGTGGATATTTTCTGGTTTAATCTTTTATAGAACTAAGACAGAACTATTACATCTCCAAAGATTACAAAGTAGACACTTCTACACAGATTCCATCTTTTTCATAAAATATAAAATCTTGAAAAACAGAGTCATGTCTATTTCCATGTTTTAGATTTCATGACTTTTCCTTGATCCCATCCTTGACCCTATTCATCATTAAGTACTGTGAAAACATTTCAAAACATGGGATGAGCATAAAAGGCTCATTAAGGGTTATAAAAAAAGAATGAAAACATTTGTTCATAAATACATACAAAACATGAACTCTTTTACTTACCTTAAGAAATCATAAGATTTATGAAAGAAGCATAGAAATCATAAATCATATAGGTATCTTGTGGAATCCATATCATACTTACATTGTAGCAATCACAGCTACATAGGGTGTTACTTTGGAATACTCATCACATTATATTCCCTAATTATCTTAGGATAAACATTAACATTTACCTCTTCCATGTTACCCAATGCATTGGAGAGCTATCTCAGGCGTACTCGCCCTAGGATTATCATGACCCCACTCGTATACGTAAATAATTCCAATGAACCATAACATGATCATAACACATAATATAAGCATAATAGAAAGATAACATTTAAAATTTTCTAAAATAAAAAATAATTTCAAGTTGTTGAAATAATAAATCCATTCTCAAATTCATTTTCAATACCAAATTACACAAAAATAATATATGGTATTTATTTTTCCTTTTAAAAACATTCTGGATTTTTAAGGAAGCCAAATATCAAAAAATACTCATGGCAGAGGAAAGGTTGTTGTCACCGCTTATGTAAAAAAAATCCCTTTTGGTCATTTAGTGAAATGATTCTTATAAAAATAATTCCTTTTAAGAAAATTAATCATAAAATGATTTTATACACTGTATAAAATAAAGTCTTGTTTCAAACTAAAATTGCCATAATGGAAGGAGATTGAGATGAAGTCCTTTACCTCGTGTCTGACATTACTCGATCGTTCTTTAATCTGCTGAACAATAAACTAATGTTAATTTCTACCTGCTTAAGAACCTATTTCAATTTTATTATTCCTTTTATATCTCTTATTACCATGTTATAATCATTATGTAATCTTTGATGTTAATAACGTCCATTTTGTCGATATTCGGTACTTAAGTCAAAAATGAACACCTTATATTTACAAGTTGTCCATGTGTTGAATAGTTCATTATATCCAAAATGAAATTCCTCATTTAGATATCATATATATCATATATATCCAGTATATACATGTATTTATAATAGTACATAAGATTTAGAGGTAAGAAATGAAATGCACAGTTCATGGAGACGGTAAGTCGCACGTATGCATTTACACTACTTTCATTTGTATTTCTTATTTTGATTAAAACATAATGATACATAGTTTTATTATAATTCCAGTATAATGTCATAAATTATATCATATATAATATCATTAACTCCATCCTTTATACGTCCCACATATTCCATTAATGAGTCATATCACTTTGAGGTTGCGGTAGTCCGCACTTCTTCTAATGAGATTATCGTGTTTACCCCTAATAGAAACCAAAATGGCATGCTATAAATGGAAATTATAGAAGCATAAAGAAAACATAAACATAATATATATCATATATAAATATAGTGACATAATAATGTCCACCATGAGTGGTCGTAAGAGGTAATTGGACAATCATCGTTTCTTGAGGCGTTAATTTTCCATCCACAGAAACAGTACGTTCTTTACCTATTATATGGATATGTATGTATGTGTAGTTAGAATAATTATTATAAAAACATCCTAGTATATTGAGGATACTGGTGTTGTTTCAAAATAAAGTAATAAAAAGTTTTTAGGGGTTGGAGAAGTAAAATAAATGAAAACAATTTTAGATAAATCGTTACCTTTAATTTGGGTAACTCCCTTTGGTTTGAACCAATGGAATTATTGAGGTGCCTTTTGCCTAAGGTAAGGCTTATATGAGAAGGATAGGGATGTAGGGAGATTAATTGGACAGAGTTTGGAGGAGGAAAATGGCATTAAAGGTGTGATGAATTGGATAGAAATGGTCTCATTTTATAAGGGAGAGGAGGGGCTCTTTAGGAAAATAAGAAAACATTATTTTACTATAAACTTATCCTCAGTTTCAAAAGGTCCAAAAACCATTAAAGATGAATATAAGATGACTGATGGTCGAAATAAAATCATCCAATCATAATTGGAAAAGTTTTGGAGAATATTTTAATCATTATAATATAGTTTATTAAAATCATTTATTAATGAGGTAAATACTGCATCATTATTGTGTCTTGAATAATTAAATCCATTCGATGTCTAAAAATTTTAAAAAAAATATCATGTCATAAATCTTTTTATCTTTTAAATGAATATTTATAGTAAAAATATTACATATATAACACCATATAAAAAATAATTACTAAGATATTTTTGTTAATGTCAATTTTGTCTTTACATTAAATTAATTAATAGAAAGCTTCATTTTATTTTATAAGTGGCTCCATGGGGTCCCAAAATCGACCAATGACTGACCACTGTCAGCCATTACTCATCTAATAAGGTTTGGAAAAGTGTTATGGTAATTTCTAATTATATAATATTATTTTTACCTTGAATTACCCTATTTACCTTTAACTACTGTAAATAAAAATCAAAAGTTACTATTCAACAAAAAATTATTATCAATTATTGAACCAAATTTTACATACTAATAACAACCATGTATGTCAGATTTTAGAAATTTCATTCACAGAAGTGGTAAAATTTCATTTAAATGGAAAATTCAGTTTTTAACTACTACTAAGTGGTTTCACAATTCATCAAAAATAGATGTTTCTCAGAAAAATACCAAAAATTCATCCTAAGCAATATTTTATATTACAAATTCAAAAATTATGTTTATTTTTCGAAATTAAAAACATAAAATATGCATTAATTATTTTTAAAATTAATTCCTGTTATTAAAACAAATAGCGTGTTTTTAAAAAACAATAACTATCAAAATATTGACACTTGTTTATGTCCACTTTCAAAGTGAATTAAATTACAATGAAAAAAATTGGATTAAACCATATAAATAAATCAAATTAAAACATAGTTTTTAATTAAAATACAATATTTTCACTATTCATTAAAAATGAACTTTAAAGGAAAAATTCCAAAAATTAACTCAAAGTAAATTTTGATGAAACCAATCTAAAGAAGGATTTTATTTGGTCATATAGAATGAATTAATGTGACCGAAACTATATTTAAATAGGGTTCACCATTAAAAGGCAAAAAATGGACATTTTAATGTAAATTATGCATAATATTAGATTCATTCACATTTTAAGCCACTAACATTTATTGGATAAATGTAAATACATTTAACAAACATGTATAATCATATTGTAGTTAGTTTTATTCATTCCTGCCAATAAATGGCTAAGAGTTAACTACCATTTAAAATAATAATATTATATTATTAGTTTGTAATGTTTGATTTCAAAGAATCCCATTGTGGCATATCGGGTATGCTATCAAACATAGAAACCTATTTAATGTAAAGTTAATATTTAATTCACGAATATTAATGAATATTAAATATGTCTTATTCTTCATTTACTTGGGATGTTATATCCCTCCCCTCTTTTGGAAATTTCTTCCTAGAAATTTTTATTCACTTATCAAAATAAGTGGGGGTATATATCCCTCATAAAATTTTCAGATTCCCATGTTGCCTCTTCAATCATATGGTTTTCCAGAAAACCTTTACCTGGTGAATTACCTTATTCATCAACACTTTCTCTCTACATTCAAGAATCTGAACTAGTAGTTCTTCATAAGAAATATTCTCTTCCAACTGAACAACCTCGGGGCTCAAAACATGAGATGGACCTGGTATATACATTCTCAACATCAAAACATGAACAACATTGTGTACCTAGGATAAAATTAGAGGTAAAGACACTTTGTATGCAACTGCTCCAACTCTCTCTAGGATTTCATAAGGTACAATGTACCTCTGACTCAACATTCCCTTCTTAGAAAAATACATCACACTTTTCCATGGATAAACTTTGAGAAAGACATGATCAACTACCTCAAAAGAAAGACCTTTCCTCCTATTATCTGCATAACTTTTATGTCTGCGTTGAGCTATGGTCATATGCTTCTGAATCAATAGAACTTTATCTACCATCTCTTCTTCCAATTCTGGTCTTATCAGATTCCTTTTACTTACTTCATCCCAATTAAATTGAGTTTGAGAATTCCTTCCATATAATCCCTCAAATGGAGACACGGTATACTAGAATGAAAGATATTATTATTTGAAAATTCAACCAATGAAAGATGTTTGTCCCAACTTCCCTGATAATCCATCGAGCTAGCCCGTATAATATCCTCCAATGTATTAATTGTTTGTTCTTATTTCCCATCGGATTGAGGGTGAAAAGCTCAACTAAAATTTAATTCAGTACCCAACGACATCTCAATGCCTTTCCAGAAGTTAGAAGTAAACATGGGATCACGATCAGATACAATGGAGAGAGGAAATCCATGCAACCTTACTATCTCTTTAACATACAATCGGTAAAGATGATCTAGAGACATTGTATATCTAATATAAAGGAAATGAGAAGATTTACTCAATCGATCAACTATAACCCAGATTGCATTATTACCTCCAGATGTCTTTGGTAATCCCACAACGAAGTCCATGGATATATTTTCCCATTTCCACTCTGGAAACGGTAGAGGCTGAAGCAACCCTTTCAATAACATCTGCTCAAATTTAACCTACTGACAAATCAAACACTATACAGTAAAATCAACAATATCTCTTTTCATTCCATCCCAACAGTAATACTCACGGATATCTCTGTACATATTAGTAATTCCAGGATGAACTAAAAATGGAGAACTATGGGCATCACATAACAACTAATTCTTCAACTGTGAATCATAAGGCACACATAATCTGTTCCCAAAACACAATACACAATCATTATCAAGATTAAAATCAGGTAACTTACCCTTCTGAACCAACTCTACCTTTTTCTACAAGTCACTGTCATCTTTCTTTGCATGTTTTATTCTGTCTGATAGAGATGATCTCACTGACAACTAATACAAAAAAAAATATTTTTTTGCACCAACAACTTCTGTGCCATAATTCATCAAATCAAAAACCAAAGGATCTCATTCCAAACACAGTATTTTTAATGAAGCATTACTTTTTAGACTCAAAGCATCATCCACTTTATTTTGTTTTCTAGGATAGTAATGGATCACACAATCATAATCCTTGATTAATTCCAACCATCTCCTCTATCTCACGTTCAATTATTTTTGAGTGAATATATATTTCAAACTTTTGTGATCAGTATATATTTCAAAATTCACTCCATAAAAATGATGCCTCAAAATTTTTAAAGCAAAAACAACAGCAGCTAATTCCAAATCATGTGTAAGGTAATTTAACTCATGTTGTTTCAACTGACGTGAAGCATAAGCAACTACCTGATCATTATGCATTAGGACACAACCTTGTCTATTCAACGAAGAATCATTATAGATAACAAAATAACCATTTTTGGATGGCAGTTCCAAAACTATATCATTCACCAATCTCCTTTCCAATTCCATAAAAATATCATCACATTATTTTATCCAGATGAACTTAACACCTTTTCGAGTTAAAATAGTAATTGGACTAGATAACCGTGCAAACGTTTCAAAAAACCTCCTGTAATAACCTGCAAAACCAAGAAAACTACATATCTCGGTTATATTTGTCGTTCTTGGCTATTCTTAAATAACTTTTTTTAGCAGGATCAACTGTAATGCCATTTTTGGAAACAATGTGACCAAGGAATGAAATTTGTTGTAACCAAATCTCACACATGATGAATTTCCCACAATGTTTCTTTTCATTTATTGTTTGAAAGAAAACCATTAATTTAATTTCATGTTCCGCCTTACTTTTTGACTAAAACAAAATATCATCAATGAACACAACCACAAACTTATCCAAGAACTCCCAGAAAATTCTATTCATAAGATCCATGAATATAGTAGAAGCATTAGTCAAACCAAAAGGAATAACTACAAATTAATAGTGGCCATATCTAGTACGAAATGATGTCATTGGAATGTCTACATCTATTAAATTCAACTGATGGTACCCCGACCTCAAATCAATCTTCGTTAAATATTGAGCTCCATAGATATGATCAAACAAATCATCGATATGTGTCTAGGGATACTTATTGATAACAGTGATGTTATTCAATGTTCTTTAATCAATGAAAAATCTCATTGAACCATATTTCTTTTTAACAAACCAGACATGAGAACCCCATGGTGATGTGCTAGGTCGAATGAAACATTTATCTAATAACTCCTACAACTGCTTATTTAACTCTAAAAGTTCAATTTGAGTCATTCGATAAGGGTGTTTTGAAATTGGATTAGCATCAGGAACAAAGACAATGGTAAAATCAACTTCTCGGTCAGGTATGATACTAGTCAAATCATCAGGAAAAACATCAAGGTACTCATTTACCACTGGCACATCATTAATCTGAATAGTTCATTTATTTTCAACAATATTTCCAAGGTAACATTCCTTTCCATAATTTACTAGTTTCGCTGCTTCTAGAGATGTTATCAAAAGAATGTATGCATTTTTTAATACAAACTGAAAATAATTCTGAAAAGAATCCTCTTTAGCTCTGTATTCATTCTTAGAATGATTAACAGAAAGACAATCCATACCCAAAACAGCATCAAACTCCACTAAAGGCAAAATAATAAGGTTTCTGGATAGATTCATTCCACACACAATGAATGGAATGTCATTATGTTTTCTTTTTGTCTCAACATTTTTTCCGGGTTTTTTTACCGTAATTTTTGTATTCATATTTGAGATGGAATTTCCAATTTACTAGAAAACATCTCATAAATGAATGAGTGTGTAGACCCTGAATCAAAAAACACATTGGAAAAATATGAACAAACAATGAGTGTACCTAAAACATCTTCATTTGATGGCCCAACATCTGATGAAGTGGTTGTATAGGATTTCACCACACCTTCCTGCTTGTAGTCTGGCTTCTTTCCCTTAGTTGAGTTATTTGTTGGACACTCATTTTCATAATGAGACATTTCATTGCACTTAAAACATTTTACTGACTATAAATAAGATTTTATCCTACCATTAACCTGATTTTTTAGTGCAATTACGAGCCTTATGTCCCATTTTACCACATCGATATCACTTTCCAGAATCCAAAAGACATTCCCCAGCATGCATTTTACCACAAATTTCACAAAAACTGTACACTTAAGTTTCTTACCATCAGACTTCTTTAAAGATTTCTTCCCTTTATTATGCCACCTCAACCTCTTATTCTGTTGTTTTCCAAAGAATACTTGATCATCAGAAAAATCCATTTCCACCTTCTCCGCAAAACGCACAAGTTTTTCATAAATTTTTACCTCACGAGATTCTAAATCCCTTCGATACTTTGGCTTTAATCCGGAATAAAAATTGTTGATTTTATTATCAAGATCTCGTATAAAATTTGGAGCATACCTAGCCAGTAGAGTGAATTTTTCTCCATAAGAAGCCACTAAGTCATCCTCCTGCATCAATTCTAGGATTTTTTTTCCATTCTAAGATGAACCACCTTAAGAAAAAATTTCTCAAGAAACGTGTATTTGAATTCATCTCAATCAAGAGAATCAATCTCCTCACTATACCTGATAATTTTCACCATCGACCACCACTGATCAGCTTCACATTCAAAATAGTAAACAATGAGTCTTACCTTTTGATGTTATGACAATACCATTACATCAAAAATATTTTTTAGTGATTTATTCCACCCTTTTTCTAGAACCAGATTAGATGATCCTTTGAATGATGGGAGATGTTGCCACATGAAATAATCCAGTTGTAACATCCCATGAAAGCAATGAATAATAGATATTTTTATCTATGTCTATTAATGAATTAGATAGTGTTTTAGAGGCTTAAAATAAAAATAAATCCAATCTTAATCATGGAATACACTAATATTTTTAAAAGATTGTTTTACTGCCTTTTTATTGAAAACCATTTTTAAATCTATCATTTGACAATTTTATAAGATATTTTTCCAGAAATAATCTTATTCATTATGATTGGGACATCAAAATTTACTTTGTGTGATTTTTTGGTATTTTTCTGATAAAGTTCATTTTTTAATGAATAGTGAAAAATGTTGTATTTTAATTCATAAATTCTATTTAAACTAATTTATTTATATGATTAGATTATATTTTGAATTTGTTTTATAGTGAAATTAGAATATATGTTTACCATTTAATCTAATGGTGGTCATTGGAATCAATTTAAATTTGAAATTGGACTTAAAATAGTGTCAATCTTTTGATACTTATTGTTTCATAAAAACACACTATTTGTCATGACAACGGGAATTAATTTTTAAATTAATTAATGTAACTTATATGATTTTAATTTTGTCAAATAGACATCATTATTGAATTCAGAATATCAAATATAGCTTAGGGTGAAATTTTGGTATTTTTCTGAAAAACATCAATTTTTTCTGAATAGTGAAACCACTAAGTGGTAGTTAATGAAACTGATTATTCGTTTAAATGAAACTTTTCCACATATGTGATTTTATTTTCAAAAATCCGACATGCATGGTTATCATTAAGAAGTAAAATTTGGTTCAATGATATTAAAATAATTTTTTTTGGTGAATAGTAACCATTAAGTTATTAATCGCGATTAGAGGTAATTAGTGTAGTTTAAGGTAAAAATAATGATTTAATAATATGAGATGAGCTTGAAACAGGTCCTAACCTTATTGGATGTATCATGGCCGACCAAGAAAATCCATGGGTCAACTTGGGGACCCCATGGAGCCACTTTGGAAGAAAAATTACATTAATATCTTTTAATTCAATGTTAAAGTAAAAATGTCACAAACATGTGTTATTTTACTAAATCAATTTTTAAATGGGGTTATAAAAGCAATATTTTTTTCTATAAATATTCATTGGAAAGATAAAAAGATTTCACACATCACAATATTTTTTTTATAATTTTTATACATTATGTAAATTAAATTATTTATGACATCATGATGATGCATCGATTACCTCATTAATAAAGGATTTAAATAAAATGAAAAGATAATGTAAAATCTAAGACCTACACATGTCAAAAAGCTATTGGTTGGGTATATATATAACCCTTATCACCTTATTCTTGAATTATATCAATGTAGGAACTTTTAAATCCGAAACCCATTTTAAAATAAAGTAACATTTATTTACTTTCCAAGAGTGCCCCTCCTCTCCTCTTATAAATGGCCCCCACCTCTACCTCCTTACCCACACTTCCAAAGCCTTTGGCTCGGACAAACCCTGCACATTTTAAATTTCCACATCCCTCTATAACTCTCAGAAGCCTCACTTTGTGCAGAAGTCTTCCCAAGGAAGCCTTTGAGCTCAAACCAAAGGGAGTTACCTGATTTTAAGGTAATGTCTTCACTTGAGTCATTTTGTTTTATTTTGCTTCTCCAACCCTCAAAACTGTTTTTATTCATTTCTTTTGTAACAACTCCAGTATATTCAATATACTAGGATGTTTTTATAAGAAATATTCGAGCTACACTTACAGACACCTACATCTAATGACTAAAGAACATATTGTTTCGGTGGATGGCGAATTTCTGCCTCACGAAACGATGATTGTTCAACACTCATATAACACCTTCAATGGTGGCCATTAAACTGTCACTATATTTATATATGATATATTATATGTTTATGTTTTACTTAAGCTTCTGTATTTTTCATTTATGTCATACCTTTATGACTTCCATTATGGGTAAACGCGATATCTTCATTTTAAGAAGTGCAGACTACCGCCCCCTCAAAGTGATTTGATTCGTTAAAACCATATGTGGTACATATAAAGGATATATTTAATGATATTGTATATGATACCATACTGTAATTATAATAATATTATGTATCATTATGTTTTAATTCCATTAAATTATGAGGTAGAAATGAATGTATCGTTCATGCGTACGCACGACTTACCGTCTCCATGAACGGTGCATTTCATTTCTTATCCCCAAATGTAATGTAATATTATATGTACATATATATAATGGATATATATGATTTATGTTACATATAAATGATGAATATAATTCTTGAATTAAAATATACATATCTCTTATTTAGTTTTAATTCCATTAATATGACATAGAAATGAAAGTAGCGTTCATGCGTACGTACGGCTTACCGTCTCCATGAATGGTGCATTACATTTCTTACCTCTAAACATTATGTAATATTATAAATGCATGTATATACTGGATATATATGATATATATGATATCTACATCATGAGTATAACTCTGGATATAATGGATACGTGAACAACTTGTAATTATAAAGAGTTTATTTTTGACTCATGTACCAATGATCGTTAAAATGACCGTTAATAACTTAAATAATTACATAGTGTTCATAACATGGTAATAAGTGATATAAAAGGAATAATGAAAATGAAAAACGTTCTTAAAAAGTATAAATTAACTCATGTTTATTATTCATGAGGTTAATTAATGATCGAGTCAAGTCGGACCCGAGGTATGGGACTTCGTCTCAATCTCCTTTCATTGAGGCAAATTTTATTTTTTACACAACCTTCTTTATAAGGTGTATAAACCCCTTTGACTTTTACGTTAATTCAAAAGGAATCTTTTTTATACGAAGCATTTACTAAATGACAAAAGGGAATGTTTTTGTCGTACGTATGCGGTGACAATGACTTCTCCGCCGCCGTGACCATTATTTGAGTTTCGGATTCCTCTACAAGCCATACCTTTTTTTAATGAAAAATAAATACCATGTTTTAATTTTCTTTTATTTTGGTATTGAAAATGGTTTTCATAATTTTTTTATTATATTAATGTGTTGTATTGATATCTTGTGATTGAAATGTGGAAATGTTATGTTTCCTTTATGCATGTTTTATGTGATACGATTATGTTATGGTTCTTGGTCATTGTTATGAAGACGGGTGGTTCCGTGATAAACTAAGGGCGGGTGAGCTCGATATTGCTCTCCAATGTATTGGGTAACGCGATGGAGTTAAACGTTGAGGTTTCTCCGAAGAGATTTAGGGAATATACTATGATGGTTATTCCAAACGTAACCAAGATGGTTACTCCCTACGTAAGAATGTTATGAATGCCTCAAGTTACCTTTATGTCTTATGATTTCAATGATTTATTCATGATTTGATGAGGTATGTTAACGTGATTATGTTTTATGGCTAAAGTATGATTTAATTCGTATGCATATATGTACTCATGTTTCCTTTCCATATTTTTATATCCCTTACTAAGATTTTTATGCTCATCCCATGTTTTTGAAATTTTTTTCAAAGGTCAAGGGAAAGGTACATGATATGATGATATTGTAAAGGAAGTTTCAAAAAAGAATCCATGTTTTATTTTAAATATGTTTCCATTGATGGGAAAAATGAATACTATCCTTTATGTAAACACTTTTTTTAAATGTGGAATGTAATACATGTTTTATGATCTAATTATCTAAAACTCTAAACCCAAAAAGATCCTCAATGTGTAATAATGTAATAACTCAAGATTAAGTAAGGTTTAAGGCTGGGGCCTTATAGTTGGTATCAAAGGTCGGTTTAGATAACATTTAGAGTAAGATTTTTATTAAGTGATTATCCAAAAATATTTGTTTTATGGTCAAATTGAAATGATATAGCATTTAAAGATTACCATGTTGATTCACCTAAGGTATTTCTGTGATAAGAATGGTTTTCCATAGAGTAAACAGAACATATTTTCTTGGAAGGCATACAGAGGGAAATGACCTTTCAAATCTGTATCCTGAGATGGTCAGAATCAGAACTAAATAGTTTATTGCAGTGATGGCTCTGTTGACTTAGGTGAAAAATGTTGGTTGTGTTTATTGATGATATTTTGGTTTTTTCTAAAAGTAAAGAGGAGAATGAAAGACAATTAAGGGTTATTTTTCAAACCTTAAAAGATAATAAATTGTATGGGAAATTCAGCAAGTGTGAGTTTTGGTTGCAATAAATTTCTTTCCGTGGTCACATTGATTCTAAAGATGGGATAACTCTTGATCCTGCAAAAAAAAGGTTGTTGAAGAATTGAAAATCCCCACAAATGTAATAGAGATTTGTAGTTTTCATGGTTTGGTAGGCTATTACCAATGTTTTGATAGATATTTTTCACGGTTATCTAGTCCAATGACTAAGCCAACTCGGAAGGGTGTTATGTTTATTTGGAAAAAATAATGTAATGATTGTTTCCAGGAATTGAAAAGAAGATTGGTGAATGCTCCCGTTTTGGTACTACCTTCCTGGAATGGTGAGTTTTTATCTACAGTGATGCTTCATTGAAAGGACATGGTTGTGTCCTAATGCAGAATGATCAGGTAATTGCTTATGCTTCACGACAGTTGAAAACTCGTGAGATAAATTACACTACACATGATTTGGAATTAGCTGCTGAAGTTTTCGCTCTAAAAATTTGGAGGCATCATTTGTATGGAGTAAAGTGTGAAATATATAACAATCACAAAAGTTTAAGGTATATATTCACTCAGAAAGAATTTAACATGAGACCGAGGTTATGGCTAGAATTAATCAAGGATTGTAATTGTACAATTCATTACCATCCAGGAAAAGAAAATAAAGTGGCTCATGCTTTGATTCGAAAAAGTAATGCTTCATTAACAATGTTGAGTTTGGAACATGATCCTTTGGTTAAGGATTTGATGAAATTTGGAATTGAAGTTTTTTTTGCAGGATGTTCTTCTGTTTTGTTTCAGGTGTCAGTGAAATCTTCTCTATCAGACAGAATCAAGCGAGCACAGAAGCATGACAGTGAGTTGTAGGAAAAGGTAGAGCTGGTTCAGAAGGGTAAGTTGCATGAATTGAACATTGATAATGATTGTGTTTATAGATTAGGGAAGAGATTGGGTGTGCCTTGTGATTCACAGTTGAAGAGAGATTTTTTCTGTGAAGCTCATAGTTCTCCGTTTTCAGTTCATCCTGGCAGTTCTTAGATGTATAGAGATCTACGGGAATATTACTGGTGGGATGGAATAAAATGAGATATAGCTGATTTTACAGTGATGTGTTTGACTTGTCAACAGGTTAAAGCAGAGCGGCAGTTACCGAAATGGATGCTTCAGCCTTTACCAATACCAGAGTGGAAATGGGAGAATATATCCACGGACTTCGTTGTGGGATTACCGAGGACATCTCAAGGTAATAATGCAATCGGGGTTATTGTTGATCGCTTCACTAAATCTGCTCATTTCCTTGCTATAAGAGATACTTTTTCCCCAGATCAACTTTCCCTTTTGTATCATAAAGAGATAGTCAGGTTACATGGAGTTCTTCTCTCCATTGTATCTGACCGTGATCCTAGGTTCACTTCTAACTTTTGGAAAGGCCTTCAGATGTCGTTGGATACTGAATTAAAAATTAATACAGCTTTTCATCCTCAATCAGATGGGCAGTCAGAATGAACAATTCAGACTTTCAATGATATGATACATTATTTATCGATGGATTATCAGGGATGTTGGGACCAACAACTTTCTTTGGTTGAGTTTTCTTATATTAACAGTTTTAATTCCAGTATACAGATGGCACCATTTAAGGAGTTATATGGGAAGCGGTGTCGAACACTAGCTTTTTTGGGATGAAGTGGGTGAAAGGATGCCGATGGGACCAAAATTGGTAAAAGAGATGGAATAAAAAGTTCAGCTGATACAAAAACACATGAGAACAACTCAGAGAAGGCAGAAGAGTTATGCGGAGAACAGGAGGAAGGATCTCTCTTTTGAGTTAGGTGATCCTCTTTTTCTCAAAGTATTACCATGGAAAAGTGTGATGCGAGTTGGTAAGAAAGGAAAGATGAGTCCAGGGTTCATTGGACAATATGAAATTTTGGAGAGAGTTGGATCAATTGCATACCGAGTGGCGTTACCTCCGATTTTATCTCTGGTACACAATGTATTTCATATTTCGATGCTAAGAAAATACATTCCAGATCCATCTCATGTTTTGAATCTAGAGGTAGTTCAGCTGGAAGATAACCTATCTTATGAGGAACAACCGGTCCAGATTCTGGACCACAGGGAGCAAGTGTTATGGAATAAGGTGATTAATCAGGTAAAGGTTTTTTGGAAAAACCACATGATTGAAAAGGCAACATGGGAATCTGAAAATGCAATGAGGGATAAATACCCCCACTTATTTGATAAGTAAATAAATTGCGGGGACGTAATTTTCTAAAGGGGGGAAGGATGTTACATCCCAACAAAGCAATTAATATTAGATATTTTTATCTATGTCTATAAATGAGTTAGATAGTGTTTTAGAAGCTTAAAATGAAAATAAATCCAATCTTAAGCATGAATACATTAATATTTTTAAATGATTGTTTTACTGCCTTTTAATGGAAAACCATTTTTAAATCTACATTTTGACAATTTTATAAGCTATGTTTTCCAAAATAAACTTATTCTTTATTATTGGTACATCAAAATTTACTTTGTGTGAATTTTTGGTATTTTTCCGATAAAGTTCATTTTTAATGAATAGTGAAAAATGTTGAATTTTAATTCAAAACCTCTTTTTAATCTAATTTATTTATATGATTAGATTATATTTTGATTTGGTTTTAATGTGGAATTAGAATATATTTTTACCATTTCATCCAATGGTGGTCATTGGAATCAATTTCACATTGAAATTTGACTAAAACTAGTGTCAATCTTTTGATAATTATTGTTTCATAAAAACACGCTATTTGTCATGATAGAGGGAATTAATTATTAAATTAATTAAAGTAAATTATATGATTTCAATTTTTTAAAATATACATCATTATTTAATTCAGAATATCAAATATATCTTAGTGTGATGTTTTGGTATTTTTCTGAAAAACATAAATTTTTGATGAATAGTGAAACCACTAAGTGGTAGTTAAAAAACTAATTTTTCGTTTAAATGAAACCTTGCAACTTCTATGACTTGATTTTCAGAAATCCGACAGACATGGTTTTCAATAATCAGTAAAATGTGGTTTAATGAGATTAAAATAATTTTTTGGTGAATAGTAACTTTTAGGTTCTTAATCGCGATTAGAGGTAATTAGTGTAGTTTAAGTTCAAATAATGTTTTAATAATACGAGATGAGCTTGACACATGTCCTACTCTTATTGGATGTGTCACGGAAGACCAAGACAATCCATGGGTCAACTTGGGGACCCCATGGAGCCATGTTGGAAGTAAAATTACATTAATATCTTTTAATTCAATGTTAAAGTAAAAATGTCAGAAACATGAGTTATTTTACTAAAACAATTTTTACATGGGGTTATAAAAGTCAGATTTTTGACTATAAATATTCATTGGAAAGATAAAACGATTTCCTACATCATAATATTTGTTTTATAATTTTTAGACATTAAATAAAGTAAATTATTTATGACATCATGATGATGCATCGATTACCTCATTAATAAAGGATTTAAATAAAATGAAAAGATAATGTAAAATATAAGACCTGCACTTGTCAAAACCAATTGGTTGGGTATATTTAGAACCCTTATCACCTTATACTCGAATTATATCAATCTGGGTCCTTTTAAATCCTAAATGAATTTTAAAATAAAGTAACATTTATTTAATTTCCAAGAGTGCCCCTCCTATCCTCTTATAAAAGGCCCCCACCTCTACCTCTTTACCCACAATTCCAAAGCCTTTGGCTCAGCCAACCCCTGACAATTATTTCTCTCCACATCCCTATCTAACTCTTAGAATCCTCACATTGGGACGAAGTATTCTCAAGGAAGCCCTTGACTCAAACCAAAGGGAGTTACCCGATTTTACGGTAATGTCTTCACTTGAATCCTTTTGTTTTATTTTTCTTCTCCAACCCCCTAAAATATTTTTATTCATTTATTTTGTAACAAATCCAGTATCTTCAATATACATGGATGTTTTTATAAGAAATAATCGAGCTACACTTACAAAAACCTACATCTAATGGCTAAAGAACATACTGTTTCCGTGGATGGCGAATTTCGGCCTCACGAAATGATGATTGTTCAACACTCATATAACACCTTCAAAGGTGTACATTAAGATGTCACTATATTTATATATGATATATAATATGTTTATGTTTTACATATACTTATGTATTTTTCATTTATGGCATACCTTTATGGTTTTTATTATGCGTAAACGTGATATCTCCATTTTAGGAAATGCGGACTACTGTCCCCTCAAAGTGATTTGATTCGTTAATATCATATGTGGTACATATAAAGGAAATAATTAATGATATTATATATGATACCATACTAGAATTAAAATACTATTATGTATCATTATGTTTTAATTCCATTAAAGTATGTGGTAGAAATGAAAGTAGCGTTCATGCGTACGCATGACTAACCATCTCCATGAACGGTGCATTTCATTTCTTATCCCCAAATGTAATGTACTATCATAAGTATATATATATAATGGATATATATGATTTATGTTACATATAAATGATGAATATAATTATGGAATTAAAATATACATATCTCTAATTTAGTTTTAATTCCATTAATTTGACATAGAAATGAATGTAGCATTCATGCGTACGTACGACTTACTGTTTCCATGAATGGTGCATTTCATTTCATACCTCTAAAAATTATGTAATATTATAAATTCTTGTATATACTGGATATATATGATATATATGTTATCTACATCATGATTACAACTCCTTATATAATGGATAAGTGAACATTTTGTAATTATAAAGAGTCTATTTTTGACTAATGTACCAATGATCATTAAAACGACCGTTAATAACTTAAATAATTACAAAATGTTCATGACATGGTAATAAGTGATATAAAAAGAATAATGAACATGAAAAAGGTTCTTAATCATGTATAAATTAACTCATGTTTATTGTTCAGGAGGTTAAAGAACGATGGAGTCAAGTCGGACCTGAGGTATGGGACTTCTTCTCAATCTTCTTTTATTGAGGCATATTTTATTTTATACCCAAACTTCTTTATACGGTGTATAAACCCCTTTAAATTTTACATTTATTCAAAAGGAATCATTTTTATAGGAAGCGTTTACTAAACGAAAGAAGGTAATGTTTTTGTCGTACATATGCGGTGACAAAAACTTCTCCGCCACCGTGACCATTATTTGAGTTTCAGCTTCCTCTACAAGCCATACATTTTTTTAAATGAAAAATAAATACCATGTTTTACTTTTATTTATTTTGGTATTGAAAATGGTTTTCATAATGTTTTTATTATATCAATGTGTTGTATTGATATCTTGTGATTGAAATGTGGAAATGTTATGTTTTCATTTATGTATGTTTTATGTGATACGATTATGTTATGGTTCTTGGGAATTGCTATAAAGACGGGAGGGTCTGTGATAAAATAAGGGTCGGTGAGCCCGATATAGCTCTCCAATGCATTGGGTAACGCGAAAGAGTTAAACGGTGAGGTTTCTCCAAAGAGATTTAGGGAATATGCTGTGATGGGTATTCCAAAAGTAACCAAGAGGGTTACTCCCTACGTGAGAATGTTATGAATGACTCAATTTGCCATTATGTCTTATGATTTTCTATGATTTATTCATGATTTGATGAGGTATGTTAAAGTTCTTATGTTTTATGGGTAAATTATGATTTCATTCTTATTTATATATGTACTCATGTTTACTTTTCATATTTTTATATCCCTTACTTAGATATTTATGTTCATCCCATGTTTCTGAAATGTTTTTCACAGGTCAAGGGAAAGGTACATGATATGATGATAGTGTCAAGGAAGTGTCATGAAAAATCCATGTTTTATTTTAAATATGTTTCCGTTGATGGGAAAAATGAATACTATCCTTTATGTAACCACTTTGTTTAAATGTGGAATGTAATGCATGTTTTATGTTCTAAAATCACTAAAAATCTAAACCCGAAAAGATCCTCAATGTGTAATCTTGTAATATCTCATGATTAAGTAAGGTTTAATGCTATGGCCTTATAGCACTACTAACATGTTCCTTTATGGTTGATCTGGATGATCTCGTACATGTATAACACCACCATTTATAGCCTGAGTCAATTATGCCATCACTACAACAAACTGTTCAGTTTCGATTCCGACCATCTCAGGTTGATGATTTGGAAGGGTGTCTTCCTCCTGATGTCGTCCGAACATTGTTTCCTTGTTTCCTCTATGGGAAACAATTATGAACATATAATTATCTTAGGTGAAGCAATATAGTGATCTTTAAATGCAATATTATATCAATATTAACATAAATTACATTATGGATATTAATTTAACAATACCCTAACACCAAAATTTATCTAAACAAGCATGTAAATCCAATTATAAGGACCCAACCTTAAACATTACATAATATTGAATTAAATGAATAATTAACATTGAGGATATTTCTAGGGTTAGAGTTTAAGAGAATTAGAAAATAAGTATTAAATCTCAAAATATTACAGAGTAGACACTTCTACACAGTTTCCATTTTATTCATAAAATATAAACTCTTGAAAAAATGGGTCATGTCTAGTTCCATGTTTTAGACAGCATGACTTTTCTTTAATCCCATCCTTGACCTTATTCAACATTAATTCTTGTCAAAACATTTCAAAAATTGGGATGAGCATAAAAGGCTCAGTAAGGGTTATAAAACAATGAATGAAAACATTTTTTCATAAATCCATAAAAAACATGAACTCTTATACTTACCTCCTGATGTAATAAGATTTATGAAAGACGGATTGAAATCATAAATCATAAAGGTTACTTGTGGAATCAATATAATACTTACATTGTAGCCATCACTGCAACATAGGGAGTTACTTTGGAATACTCATCATAGTATATTCCCTAATTCTCATAGGAGAAACATTCACGTATACCTCTGTCACGTTACCAAATGCATTGGATAGCTATCTCAGGCTCACACAACCTAGGTTTATCACGTAACAACTCGTTTATGTAAATAATGCCTAAGAACCATAACATGATCATAACACATAACATAAGCATAAAGGAAAGATTACATTTCCACATTTCAATAATAAAATATTATTTCAGGATATTGATATAATAAATCCATTCTGAGAATCATTTTCAATACCAAAATACATAAAAAGTGTATACGGTATTTATTTTTCCTTTACAAAACATTAAGGCTTGTTAAGGAATCCAAAGATCAAATAATACTCACGGCGGCGGAAAGGTCGTTGTCACCGCTTACGAAAAAAAAATTCCTTTTTGATGTTTTGTAAAATAATTTATATAAAAAGATTCCCATTGAATAAAATGAAATGTCAATGGGGTTTATACACCGTATAAAATAAAGTCGTGTATAAAAAAAATGCCTCAATGAAAGGAGATTGAGACGAAGTCCTTTACCTAATGTCCGAAATGACTTGATCATTCTTTAATCTCCTGAATAATAAACTAAATATAATTTATACATTCTTAATAACCTTTAAAATTTTTATTTTTCCATTTATATCACTTATTACTATGTTATAAACATTATTTAATCATTTAAGTTAATAACGTACATTTTCTCGATATTAGTTACATGAGTCCAAAATGAACACGTTATATTTACAAGTTGTCCATGTGTTCAATAGATCATTATATCCAGAATGGAATTAATCATTTAGATATGATATGTATCATATATATCCTGTATATACATGTATTTATAATAGTAAATAATATTTAGAGGTAAGAAATGAAATGCACCATTCATGGAGACGTTAAGCCGTACGTACGCATAAACACTACATTCATTTCTATTTCTTATTTTAATTAAAACATAATGATAAATAGGTATATTATAATTCCATTATAATTTCATATATATATCATATATAATATCATTAAATACATCATTTATACGACCCAAATATGGAATTAACGAGTCATATCACTTTGAGGGGGCAGTAGTCCGCACATCCTCTAATGAGATTATCGTGTTTACCCATAATGGAAACCATAAATGAATGCTATAATTAGAAATTTCATAAGAATAAAGAAAACATAAACATAATATATATCATATATAAATTTATTTCCATCATAATGGCCACCATATGAGGCGGTAATAGATAACTGAACAATCATGGTTTCATGAGGCGTTAATTTTCCATCCACAGAAAGAGTGTGTTCTTCACCCATTAGATGGAGGTGTTTGTAATTGTAGTTAAAATACATATTATAACAAAATACTAGTATATTTATGATACTTGTGTTGTTACAAAATAATTGAAACAAAAGAGTTTAAGTTTGGAGAAGCAAAATAAAAGAAAACAATTTAAGAGAAACTGTTACCTTTAATTTTGGTAACTAACTTTGGTTTGAACCAAAAGAATTTTTTAAAGTGCCTTATGCCTATGGTAAGACTTCTATGAAGAGTATAGGTATGAAGGGAGATTAATTGGGCAGATTATGGACGTGCCAAATGTATTTATAGGTGTTAGGAATTGGATAGAAACGGTCTCCTTTTATAACGGAGAGGAGGGGCTCTTTTGGAATGTGTAAAAACATTATTTAATTATAAACATATATTCGGTTTCAATAGGTCCAAAAATAATTAAAGATGAATATAAGATGACGCATTGTCGAAATAAAATCATCCAATAAGAATTTGATAGGTTTTGGATAATATTTTAATCATTATAATCTTATTTATTTAAATTATTTATTAATGTGGTAAATACTGCATCATTATTGTGTCATGAATAATTTAATTTATTCTTTGTCTAAAAATATTAAAACAAATACTATCATGTATGAAATCCTTTTATCTTTAAAATTAATATTTATAGTCAAAATTATGACTTATATAACACCATATAAAAATTAATTACTAAATGATTTTTGTTAATGTCAATTTTATCTTTACATTAAATTAATTAATCTAAAGTGTCATTATCTATCATAAGTGGCACCATGGGGTCAAAAAATTGAAATAAGGATGACAATTGACAGCCATTAATTATAAAATAAGGTTAGGACAAGTGTTATGGTAATTTTGAATTATTATAATATTCTTTTTACCTTGATTTACCCAATTTACCTTTAACTGCGGAAAATAAAAGTCAAAATCTACTATTGAACAAAAATTGTTTTCATCTTATTGAAGCACATTTTACTTCTATTAACAAAAATGTATGTCTGAATTTTGAAATTAAATTCATAGAAGTTGAAAATTTTCATTTAATTGGAAAAGTCGGTTTTTTAACTAATACTAAGTGGATTCACTATTCATCAAAAAATGATGTTTTTCATAAAAAGACAAAAAAGTCAGCCTAAGCTATATTTGATATTACGAATTCAAAAATAATGTTTATTTTGAAAAATTCAAAACATAAAAGTTTCATTAATTAATTATAAAAATAATTCTCATTGTTAAGACAATTATCGTTTTTTAAGAAACAATAACTATCAAAAGATTGACACTTGTTTATGTCCACATTCAATGTGAAATTGATTCCAATAACCAAAATTGGATTAAATGGTAAAAATATTTTCTAATTACACTTTAAAACCATTGAAAAGGTAATCTATCCATATAAATAAATCAGATTAAAACATAGATTTGAATTAAAATAAAATATTTTCACTGTTCATTAAAAAATGAACTTTATCGGAAAAATTCCAAGAATTTACACAAAGTAAATTTTTATTTCCACATTATAATGAAAGATATTATTTGGTCATATAGAATGTATTAAAGTATAAAAAACTATAATTAAAGAGGGTTTTCCATTAAAAAGTGATATATAGGCCTTTTAATGTAAATTATGCTTAAAATTAGATTCATTCATATTTTAATCCTCTAAAATTCATTGGATAAATGTAAATACATTTAACAAACATGTATAATCATATTGTAGTTATTTTTGTTCATTCCCTCAATAACAATGTCTAGAAGTTAACTACCATTTAAAATAATAATATTATATAATTAGTGTGCAACGTAAGATTTCAAAGAAATCCGCTGTTGCCTATCGGGTACGCTATTGAACATAGAAACCCCTTTAAAATTATAATTAATATATAATTAAAAAATATTAATTAATATAAAATATGTCTTATTCTTCATTTATTTGGAGTGTTACACCTAGGGTTAGAGAAAAAAATAAAGAAAGAAAGAAAATTAAATTAAAATAAAATAATACTAATAATAAATATAATCTATAAAAATAATAAAAATAATAACAAAAGTATTAATAATATAGCTAATATTAATAAATAAAACTTTAATAATAATCACCCTTCATAATGATAACAATAATAATACCCATAAGAATAACAAAAACAACATTAATAATAATATAAAAATGATAAAAACATTATCTTTAATAGTAGAATCTCTTTAATAATAATATAATATTATTATACATGAAAAAATAATAATATCTTTACTATGGTGAGTTATCTTTTTAACTAAATTTTAAATTTTCAACTCATTAAATACATTTTCATTTGGTCGATTCAAATACCGTAACCACAGTGTACTCGGGATGACCGCACAGCTTCTGCTAGCCAGGCGGTTCCCACGCACTGGACTAAAATAATAATATTAATAATTACAAAAAATCTTTATTAATAATAGAAAATTAAGAATATTAATAATCATAATTAATAAAATATAAATAATAAAAATATTCAGTTAACTTTCAAAATAAAATTATTATCAACCATAAATTTTTAAAATCACATAATAGATTACAAATTTTACCCGTTTTAAATTATTCAATGACAGAGGGATCGCAAAAATTCTTGGGCGAAGCCAAGTGGGGTTTCCAAAACGTGCTCCACCAGGGCACCCAATGTCTTCAGATGAAATGCACGAAATTTTAACAAAACTCATCAATGTCATTTGAGATTCCACTCGAACCTAAAAAAATTAAATGCCAAAGAAAATAATTAAAATTTCCAAAACCACGGGCCGGGTGTGACAATTCATTCCAGTATAATTCTTTCCACCCCTGGAAAGACATAAGAATATTTAGACCCGAAGATGAAACTCCTTGAGTGTCACACACCCCTGAAAGTTTGAGCACCTCTAGTTGACCGATCCCAATAGACAATGAACTCCCATGACATATGACTCATCCTTAAAACATGAACGCCCTTACAACTACCAAGATGACCTGAGGCCAACCATTTATACCAAGGAGAAAACTAACTTAAACCACCTCCAATGATTATCTCTATAATCCTAATCCAACATAACTATTGGGATAACATCAATTGAAATGTTTACCCTAGAGGAATAACCTAGGATTTGGGGTTCCGCACAGAACAAATTGCCACCAAACGATGCCTGAAAAATAATATGATACTCTCATAGGGAGGCCCTATTAGACTCCCCACCATAAAGATCAGGCTAATAGTAAATTATTTTAGTTGTAACTATGTGAGACCCACATTGGTTCTCCCCACAATAAGAACAGATGATATTTAAAAAACATCGAAAGATCCCACACAGAGAAAAAACCCACCCCATGAGGGGGAGAAGGGAATGTCCCAACTGATGGTGTATCAAAACTCCATCATTTCCATATCCGAAACGTATCACCCTCAAAACAACACCAACCGCTCCACACTAAGAAAAATATTAAACCATGGCCATTTATTGTGGTTGTAGTACTCTTGATTGTGATCCAACATCACTAAGGGACCTATTTCTGGAGCAGTAATGATTGAAGCATCTCCTGTATCACAGTCAGGCTTCAGAAATTACAAAATATAACACACGAACTAGAATTTTACCACACACACTTCCATTAAAAACATGTTTTGAAGAGGTTCATTAATAACCATTCCTAAAAATAAAGAAAAAGAAACACCCAAAAATGCTACAAGAGATGAATACTATATACAAGAAACACTACAAAGAGAAAGCCTCAAACTATTCCCCAAAAATCACCCTACTCCTACTAATGGGCCGAGTTGATCATCGATGAGCCAGGTGTGTGTTTATTGTGCTTCATGGAAACACCTCGATAGAATCACTATAAGTGACCCAAACTTCCACAGGAATGGAAGGGTCTCAAATAAATCTGGCACATCAGCCTCTAAATTCCCTTTATAACACACTGGTGAAAGATCAAGGAATTGCACTATGAGGAAGATTACAGATGGTATGAAGGACGCTTAATTCCTCTACTAGAGCCACCAACATAAGGTTTCTTCCCATTATTCCTATCACCATTCTCTACACTGCTTCACAAGAATGGGGAAGGATTCTCCACCTAATGTCCTCATACTAACTCAACTTCCGTCATAGAGGTTTTCCCCCCAACTTGCGAGATGCTGGTTAGGTTGCGCTATTCCACTTTCTACTATAATTTAGGTCGGAGCCTAAAATCAAATTTCTCAGCCCTTTAGAGATAATTTCCAATAAACCATTGGTCATATGTGACTAGGTCAAAGAAGTGTCAATAGATTTATAATACTGATTCAGGTGCCCGTTGAAGACAACGGAGGTTCATCCGCTTCCTCATCTTCGTCAACTCAGAGAAGTATTATTGGGTAAATGAATACATGAAGAATTCCCATGGGAGATCTTCTCGAGGCTTTCTTTGAGGCATGGATATCCACCATTTCTAGATTGTTCCTTCAAGAATAATGGTAGACAACTTATCATTCAATTAATCAGGTGGTGTGAGAAAACCTATTCTCCATTCAATATTTGACAACTACTCCTATTCCTCAACAAGATCTGCTAGTCTATAAAAGGGAGGAGCATCCAATTTCCGAAACTCAAGGGCATAGTTTATGGACGGATAAAATGGAGGATTTTCTAAGAGTGCACCACCCCAAGATACACCATGGGTATTTATAAAACCATCATGGGGGTGAACACTAAGGACCAATGAAACAATGAACTTAATCAAGACGTGGTCATTCCATTTTAAATTTAACGTCTTAGAATCTCCAAAATAAAAAATTAAAAAAAATTATTAGATGTAAATAAGACCCAAACAATCCACATGGGAAAACTAGTGATGATAGTTAATCATAAATATATGGTTGGCAGCCATATGCCAGTCATGCCTCTACCATGTAGACCAGTCTAGGGAAATTTCCCTTGCTCTACAAGGCTTGCGAGGTCCTGCAAGCTCATGGGGCTACTTTTCAACCTCCCATTTCACTTCACAACATAAAATAATTCAAAATAACCAAAAAACACTAACAACCTATACATCCCATGGTAACTGAAGGTTTTGAATGAGAAAGGATTCAGAACTTCCTTCCCATTCATACACCTCGAGTCCTAACGATTATACTCCTTTTACCATGAAAACTCCAAATAAAAATTTGTGCTTTGAGAAACAATATCTGCTAAGAGCCAACATATTCTGATACCATTTTGTCATGATCCAACCTGGGTCGAACCAGGACCGGTAACCTCAGCCGATCAATGACAAGGATCAAGAAGAATTCCCGATCCTCCCAGGCTAGAGACAAGCACTAGTGCATCACCAAATAATAATAGAGGAATGATTTCACCCAATGGAAATGAACTAACTAGTATAAATAAAATAGAACAATGAAAAATGAATAAATGAAAAGAAAAAGAAAAAATAGACAATAACACATAATAACCAGACCATGACCAAAACCCCATGTGACCTTGAGAGTCACTCTCCAAAACCCAAAAAAAATTGTTTCCCAAGGCGATCCAAACTAGAGATGGAACTGGTATGAGAAAATAAAAATAATAAAACACTATAGGAATTAGTATTAAAACTCAGTAGGCATGCCCAAAAAAACTATTCCCACAACCCTGAATTTAAATAAATAATATTACTAATTCTTGAATTGAAAACATTTATATAATATATGGGTATCTATACAAACTTTCCATTATAAAACAACTAACATTCCATTTACCTTTTTAATTTAAAAAACAATTCTATGGTTTGAAGGACATGTGATGTAAATTTTGAAATCAATTTCACAAAAATTTAAAAATACATAATTTGTTTGTTAAAAAAGAGGAATACCACACGAAACACAAATAACACAATAACGGAAATTGGAAAGTAGTAAACAGGGGCCCACTACCAATCTATCCCCCTCAATCATCCCCCACATACAAATAAGCACTAAAGAAAGAATGGGTCGAACCTAGGAGCTCATGAAAAATCCAGAATGTATTATACATGTGACTCATCCTAAATGCATTCCCTACACAATGAAATCATAATGCCTAAATGATTGTTGTTTCCCTACCTAACCTAACCGACGGGTCCAATCCCCTAGTAGGAAAAATTCTGTACTAACGGCCATTATCCACTGTTTAATCTAAAATAGTGTGTCGATCATTCTCAAAAGATTCACTTACTATGTTAGGTTCCCTTGACGATTAATAATTGAACAGAGGGATGAGTCAATAATTTTAATCAAGCGACCAATCACCGTGCATGATAATCACAAACAACACCTAATAAAACAACGTATATAGAATGATCACCCCTCAGTCACTCCAAAGAGAGTTTTTCAAAATAAATTTTTTTCTTAATGTTCCAAACAAGCCTTATAAAACTTTTAAAAGAAATAACAGTTCTCAAGATAAACCCAAAACATTTGTTCACACATCAGAATAGAACATTACACCCCAAACCAGAACCACACATGAAAATTCATGAATTATGTTCAAAGACCAAATTGGCATTCATTCACTATTGTGTGTCAATTAATCATGAAAATAATTCATGTTCCATGAATATAATAAAAAACTTTGTCTTCATCAAATATTTATTCCAAAAATAATTATCTAATATAATATATCAATTATTGAAAATCAACAAAATATGAAGCAATTAGTAAATTCTAAATATAAAGGCTAATGCAATGGGGGACCTATCATGACATATTGATCAATTATGACAATATGACACATCTCAATCTTGCGCACAAGTATGCACCACCTATTGAAAATGGAATGGTAGACTTTCTTCTCTCAACACACCATAGAAAAAAAAACTAAAAATATATAAGCACATGCTTAACATATTCCATGAAAACAAAATCAAAAAAATCACATAAAACCATATTCTGGTGAAACAACATGAGTAAAGGATGTATGATTAAGTGTGGGGGTTGACTCCATCAAAAGGATTATTTGAAACATTAAAGGACTGTATGGGATGTTGGTGAAGAGTGTAACCTAACTGGGAGGGGGCACAATGGCCAGACATGAGGCACGTCAGCTGAAAGCATGCAAATTGCAATAGAGAGGTAGGTCAGATGACACAAGGTGGGTCGGAAGGTGCACGACCGGAGGGTGCATGACTGAATGGAGGTTCGGCGGGTGCGCGATGACCAAAAGGATGTACAAACAAAGGCATGAACGGATGATGAAGCTGGTGGATGCCAGTGGGAGGAGACCCCAGCCAGTGTAATGTAGGGGGACGTCATCGGGGAATTGTGATGCTGCTTCTTGACCGAAGCAGTGAAGGGAAACGTGTACGAGTGTCCTGCACCATTGTTTTCTTGATGAAATAGGGAAGGATGTGGAGGGTTCCAGGCTTGTGGGTGCTGCAAAAGGTAGGGGTGCACTAGTGACGTGAGTTCGTCTACAGGGTGTTGCACCATAGATAGAGGGAAGATAGGGTGGGTGAAGGGAATCATAGGAGTGCACTCCAATGGGTGTCAGATATTAGAAGAGATCAATTAGCATGGGAGAGAATCCAAAGGATGCATGGCCGGGGAAGGTGGACTCCTTGTGAGGGATGGAAGGGGATAAAGGTTATGGTGCATGTGCAGGACAGGAGGCCCAAAAGTACTCAGATAGTGGATGAGGGTAGAATAAGCTACATATCGTGGCGCTGGAATAGGGGAAGGATGCGAAGGATGATGCTGGTTAGAGGTGTGGGAGATGCTGTCGAATGGAGGCTTGAGGCGGGGGCATGCCGGAGGATCCATGTAAGTGGTGTGGAGGGGGAGCTGCAGCGTAGGAGGAGAAAATGTTGGGGAACTATTTAAGGAGAATAAGGTAAAAGAGGGGTGGTATCATAGCATGCACCAAGAGAGAGGAAACAAAAAAATGGGGTCTATTGGGGTTAGAGAAAAAATGAAAACATAATAATAAAATATATAAAAAACAAAATAATAATAAATTTAATCAATCATAAAAATTACACTAATAACAGTAATAATAAAAATCTTTCTAATAATAATAAAAACAACTTTAATAATAATAATATTAAGTACCATTCTTAATTATTATAAAAACCCATAAAAATTATGAAAAAAACTTTAATAAAAATATAAAAATGAAAAAAATATAAACCTCAATAATAACAACTCTTTAATAATAATAAATTATTATTATACATGAAAAAAATAATATAATCATTACTATGGTAAGTTATCTTTTTAACTAAATTTTAATTTTTAAACTCATTCAATTCATTTTTATGTGGTCGATTCAAATACCTTAACATCATAGTACTCGGGCTAACCACACTACTCCCTCTAGTTGTATGGTTCCTACAAATTGGCCTAAAATAATAATAATAATAACAACAACAAAAAATACTTAATAATAACAATACTATTAGGAATATTAATAATCATACCAGTAAAAATATGAATAATCAAAATATTCAGTGCACCTTAATAATAAAAATTACATCGACCCTAAATTTTTTAAATAAAACAATAAATTAAAAAATTTACCCATTTTAAAATTTTCAAAGGCAGGAAGATCGTGCAAATGCCTGGTCAGTGCCATGCAGGGTTTCTAAAACGTGCCCAACTTATGCTCCTAATGACATCATCTAAAAAACATTCACTTTTAAAAAACTGAACAATCTCATTTTGGATTCAACCGGAACCTCGACAAAAAATTTAATATCCAAAGAAAATAATTAAAAATACAAAAAAAACCAGGTCGGGTGTGAGTTCCCATTCTAGACCTGGCCATCATTAACTAAGAATATCATTACCATGTTTGTTATTGTTTCAATAATGTAATAGAGAAATCATGATGAATTATTTACATTAATTTTCAAATAGTTGAAATATATTATTGGTGAGGATATCATTAGATTTGGAAGGAAGAAATAATACCGAGTTTATGAGGAAAATTTTTTTAGGAATGATTCCAAATTACATTAAACCTTATTGAAAAATTATTTAGATCTATGTTTTGTGGAATCTAAACAAGAGGATTTAGAATGGAATGGAAATTTTTACATAAAAAATCACCTTTGTGGTAAAACTATAATGTTTGTGAATATGGAATTTGGATCACTGTTCTTATATATCTGTGACAAGTTCTTGAAAAATGTGAAATTTAATAAATGGTAACTGTTTCCTCTTATATATGAATTGTTTTTACATTCTAAAAGGATCTATACAGTTATCTAAAATTGAATGGAGGTTTGGATACCAGATGTGTTATATATGGCCATCAACTATTCTTCGTATTTCTTTAGGGATGGTGCATCAAATATTTGTATCTCTAGATACCATATGAATTGAAAACATAACCATAAGTATTCATATTATTGATGGAAAATTTATAACATTATTTTTTTAATTTATATCCGTTTTTATTTTTTATATTCAATATTACTCCTGATTGAGGGAGGATACAACATGCTATTTGGATATTGTATTGAGTAATTGATAGGGGAATCAATTTTATGTCATTTTCTTGAACTATCAATTTGTGAATACTGATGTATACTTCTTGGGTTATGTGATATTTGTGGAAGGAATATTAGTAGACCAGGACATTGTTAAGTATTTAGTTTCCACTATAAATTCAAAATTATTTTTTATATTCAGAATTTCATAGGATTTGATAGTTTATATACCTTCATCTAGAAAATATCATATTTTGGATTCACTGATAATATTTACTATTAATAATGGGGTGTATATTGAATGTCCAACTCTTTTGGGGGAGAATTTTTAATGATAAAAAGTAGGATTCCATCTATGAAAATCTTAACAATTATTGATAAAATTAGTGATAGTGCTTTGTATTATGATTCTTCAAAGAATGTCCTTAGAATAATAATTCAATATATTGGGAGACTATTTTATAAAAAAATTATGTATTGGTGGATGAATTAGAGGATATACATTATGTATGAGATAGAACTATCTATGGATCTTATCATATTGAGTATTTTCATCACTACATTCTTGGTGAGATCTTCATGGAAAAAACTGACGATTTGTTATTCTAGTATATCATTCCATCAAGGGTACTCAAAACATTAGTGTAAGTTGTGATATGTTTATATATAGTCATTTTAATTCAATATGGGATTAACATATTATAATTTAAACATCATAATTTGTTTGATTAGATGGAAAAAGTGGTTTATATTATATATGTAAATAGTTGTATGTGGATGATGAAGTGACTTTTCACTGCGATATGTCTTAGTCCTCATGTATACAATAGAAAAGCTCTAATAAATTCATTTTAAAATTAATAATGACTTATTATTGTAGTGAAGGATATTCATTTATATTACTTAAATTTTCATAGTTATGTGGGGAATTATATACAGTGGTGTGAAAAAACCAGAAGTGTCCCTTGATACTAATGAGTTATTTTATATTTGAGGTTGTTTGGTTGTCCTCAAAAGCGTACATGATGTCATAATGTGGGATTCATATGACATAAGTTAAGATATTTAATAATTAATTAACAATATTATCAATGGTATTCATTTTTTTCTAGTTTCCTATGATGATAAATGATATATTGGTGTTTATTTCAAGATTCTTCAACATTAATTATTTAAATTCAAGTATATAGTGGCTTGTAGGTCTACTGTTGTTATTAACATATCCAATGATGATATGGTTTGATGTGGATATATTTCATGTTGGGTTATCAATAGTCATATTAACGTTGTGAGATGATATGTATTTTCAAGTATTGGTTGATAAGCATCTTCTATTTCCTAAATATTATGGTAAACTATTATATCAATGAGTTTGTCCAAATATATGTCCATGATATTCTTCATCTTTATGGGGTATCATATAAAATAGTTTTTAATCATGATACTATTTTAAAATCTAAAATCTAGTGATGGATGACTATATTTATTGAAAAACAAGTGTATTTGAGCACTTCATTACATTATTTTGCAAGCAAACAATTTGGTTATATCATCTTGTTTTTGGAAGACATTCTAAAAATGTGTATTGTTTAATGTTTTGGTTTTATAGAGAACTATCATTCCATTGTATAGTTTTATAATGAAAATAATAATCAATAACATATTCATCATGATATTTTCTTGGTATTTATAAAGAAAAACATGTCGATTTCTTATGTGAGTACCAGAGGAAAGGATTCTACAGTTATCCGGATGATTCTCATATAGAATATTTTGATACATATGAGTCTAAAATAGAATCTTATAGTGATGAATAGTTGTAGGAAGAGATCATATTGTAATTATAATTGTTGTCTTATTGGTTTTGTGGATGGAGATTTCATATTTATATGTGTTCTATCTCAATTAAGACACTAGAATTTTAAGAGGTAAGGGAAGCTAGCTTAAAATTTAATGGGGATGTTCATTGATATGTGGAGGATCAGTATTCTATAATATTTCTATTGATAAGATCAGTATATAGTTTTACGAATGAATCCATACTTTTATCTTAGAATTGGATATACCGTCATGACCCTTCTTATGTGATCAATGTTGATGAGGTCAACATTAAACCTGATGTTTCATTCACGGAATGACTAGTTTAGATTGGGTTACATAGATAATAATTTTTTGTGGGAAGATATCCCTCCTTGTGTTGGTTTTATGGAATAATAGGTGTATCTAGGAGGATACACAAAGGATGGAAGGATGATATATGGGATATGTGGTTTGATATATTCACTATGAAGGATCTATAGACCTCAATTTGTAAACTCTCGGATGGCCTCCTTTAGGATTTAGAGGTTACAATAACCCAAATTAATAAATTGTTCTTTTAATATCATATTTTTCTCAATTATCATGTATATTATTTATTATTCAGTGTTTTAGGTGTTGATGTGGTAAATAGTGATTGCTTTTTTTGAATCATGTTGGGTTCTCAGACATCTATCATGAAAATGATAGAATAGAGTACCTGGAGGATTGGTACTGGGTACTTGATGTATAGGTAGTGGATACCGAATGGGTGAAGCTATAGATAAACGACCTCTGGGTTTCCTGTTTGGTATCCAGGGACCCTTGGGATGATACCTTATGGTTTGATAGTGGTTTCCCATTTGGTTCCCATTTTGAAATATTATATTTCAATTTTTCATGATAAAATGTTACAAAATTATACTTTTTCTCATATAAAATTCATTTAGGGACATATTATTCCACCACATGTCTTCCTAGGATATATTCCTTCTATGATAGATCCTCAATTTTTTCTCATTATTTTTAGTTGTTGTTCAATATTAGAGGCCATCTGTAATAAGTAAATAACTCCCATTCCTTATATTATTCATTTTTCATGACAGTTCCCCCTCTATTTTTCATTATGTCATATTCAAGATAATTTAATATTTTTCTCAATTTCATTCCATTATGTTTGAATTAGCAAATTTTATTCAATTAAAATGTCCATACTAGTTTAATGAAATAGTAAACATCCATTCATGTGGTAATTTATTCATTTTTAAATCATTTTATTAATGATTGGAAATAAAAAGTATTTTTAAATCCCTAAAAATATTTAATTTTATTAATTAAATCTTTATTCTATGAGTTTAGTCAGGATGGTTTTAAACGATATTCTATTGTGTGTACAACATCAATGGTCACCAATGGAAATTTTCATTCCTAATTAAATTATAGATTCAGGAAAGATTCCTAATATGTCTGTTTAATATTTGATGTTTTACATAAATGGGAATTGTGGTGTCTATGTTTATATCATGGTATAGTTTGTGTTTGAAATTATTTAGGATACGTTTGAATGGGGAAAGGTTTGATAGATGAGAAGGTGGGTTTTGTGAGATTATAAATCTTGATGTGTTAAATAATTATAAATTAATGATATTGGTTTTACAAGTAAAATCGTGTATTTATTATTACTGATTATATTTTTGGTTGTTCCTTATCCAACTAGAATTATTTAGTATTGGTTCCCTATGCATATGCTCAATGTATGTGGAGTCTCATTCCCTATGAGGATGATGTAATGGTAGATCCACATACACATTAAGATTGATATATGGGGTTCTTATTTCCTCTTAGTGTTTCTGTTAGTGGTATACTATCGACCTACATGATTGTTCCTGATGGTGCATAATTTATATGGGGATTAATTCTTGTAGGGTATCATCCGGATAGGGATTTATGACAGTTTTTCATCATTAACCCCATGAATAATACTAATGTTTAAATTATCACCTATATATGATTCCGGGTTTGAGAGTCTTATTCTTGATAATTTGTGTTTATGTTATAAATCCACATAAATAATGATTTCAGTGGTACATAATCTACATTGGTTATATATTATGGTGGTCCATCATCCACCTAAATGATAAGAAAAAAAATTAACAATATCTACTTTCAATAAATTTTTTTATATTATATCACCTATCTAGAGTTGTTGTATCTTAAAATCCCACGACGTTGAAATAGTGATACATAATTGAAATAACAATGTCTAAATTTAAATTTATATTATGTTGGAGATGGCTTAATCACAATGAATGTTTTAGTTAGAGATGAATCATAAAAATTGAGATTATGGATAATGATAGATCATTCACAATTAATAAAATATGTGTAATGATTCATTGGTAATTCTTGACATGTGTCTGGACCATCTGTATATTAAACCATTCTTGCATAGGATAATGTAAGAATGGGAACTCATGGTATAGAAGACATGAACTATATAGTGTGACATGTAATTTTAATATTTTTTTATTAAAACAAAATAGTAATCATTATATATTTATTAGACATATTATGGACACTGTTTTTGGTAGAATATGATGTTTTATCACACTCAGTTGATCTTTTATGTTATATATATATAAATATATATATTCTGTTTTTCAACACATGTAACTCAACGGCATTCCAACTATGAAAAATGAAGCCAGTGGATCATGGTTTTATTAGATATATAGATTTGGGATATGTATAGGGTCCTTTTTTGTTGATGTCTTTGTTAATTATATTTAATATTGGATACTATGGTATATGATCTTTCTTTAAAGGACCATCTAATGTTTTATAACTTATATGAAATGTAAAATTACTCATTTTGTTATAACATGATATTGTTATTTTATTCTTTATTGAAATGTAGATATTTTTTTATTTCATATACTAAAAATAAATTTTTACAATTTATTATTGAAAATTATTTCACTTTTTCTGATTATTATTTGTAAACGGTAGTATAGCTTACCCCCTATTATATGTTGACCAAAACTATTAATCAGAATCCTCTGGAATAATGATATGTACATTTTTTTGTATTTATGTACTAAGCATTGAAAAATTGATTTTATTAACCAAATTCAATCTTTGTGGACAAAACCATAAAATCATGATTATTACATCATCATTACTGTAAATATGTATAATATTCTAACTCCCTAAATCGATAGATTTTTCTCATTTGTACATTAGACTCAAAAAATAAATAAATTTACAAAAATAAACATTAATCAAATCTATATTCTTAATAAAATAATAATATTAAATTATATTTTTTGAAATATAAAAATATAAGGATATATAAATATAAAAGTATAGGATAAAATTCTATAAATTAAAGGTATAAAAGGAATAAACATGATAAATGAGTTAGTATGACTACATGAATGAGTATAATTATAATAATCAAATAATTATCCTAAGATCATAATAATATGAAAAGTACGTATTTATATGGGTCCTATAATGAGTAATATTGATCAAAAATTAAATTTTATACGTTGAGGCTCAAAAATAAGAACCCAAAATATTATTGAAGAAGAAATATACCACATGTACTCATATAACCTAGTAGAAGAAAATAATTTTGGTCTTACTATACATAACTATACCCAGATATATAATACTTCATGTAACTAATTTGTTGAACTTATATATTTAGGTGCATCCTTTATAAAAATCAAGCTTATATTCAATTATGTCCTAATGGAATAAGATATACATAATGTGGAGACATGAAATAATCCAATGGAATGGGAATATGATTCATAAAAACCATGAAAATTTAAATATGATGAATAATCATTTTTCACCCTATAAGAATAATGGATTTTTTGGAAATTTTATAGTTTCATTAATAATGAAAACATCATATTTCATAAATAGAGAAAGACGTAACAATAGAAGAACCTAAGAGATAAATTAAAAATAAGGAAAATATAAAAATATTTGGATTTGTTTGTAAAACTATCCCAAGGTAAAAATGAAATAAATTTCCCTTTAAAAATGAACTGGAATTTAAATATATATATATATAAATGATTTTCTAAAAAGCAAATAGAATTATGAAAAAATATAAGATATTTTAAGAAGAATAGTTGTGTTCAAAAGTCCTTACACCTTAGGTACCATATTGTTTCATCATGTCTATAAATATTATATAACTATCTTATTATTATAAAATAATAAATAAAAGTGTGTATTATAATCATTAATTTTTTTTCCCAAAATTATTTTTATTTTACCATATTTATTATCATATTGGTAATGATATTAGGATTTAATCTAATGTTTTTTTGAATATATTGTCTTTTAAATTTCAGTTTTTTATTAATTAAAAATTATAATATATTTAAAATACCCTTGTAGATATACTTACTTTATATACTAGTCCATTAATTGAATTAGAATTAACATATTTATATTGTTAACATATTTGAAAAATTATAAAATGCTAAGCAATGATAATGGATTGAATGATTATCTCATAACGTTTTTGATGTAAAATTAGTGTTCAATTTCTATTCAAATATATATATTATCATGTATTTTTCATGGAATCCAATTTTCATTTTTGATATACTTGTTCACTTTATTTATGGATTTTTAGATGACCATGAATGATCCTATAACCATTCCAGATTTAGGGTCTTGATTGTGTGGGATTACAATTCGAAAATAAATTAAACATTCAATCAAGTAAATTCACTAATTTCAACATTGATCAACCCATTTCTGAAAAAAAAATTAACATAAAATTTGTTAGTCTATAAATTCATACTTCAAAAATATTATTATTGGAGTTCAGTTATACACGATTGATTAAAGAAATTGAACGATGTTACTGAGAGGATAATTATGAATCTATATGGAATATAAATATATAAATATATTTTTTTATAATTATTTTAATTTATTAAAATAATATTCCAAACAAGGGAGAGATTATTAAATATAGGAAAATTAATTATCACTATATAGACTTTATTGAGAGGAAGTGATAGATTTTGAAAATGATGTTTTTAAATTTTCTAAAGGGGTGGATAAATGTTATAATGTGTTTGAGGATGGTTTAAGGATTTCATATATGGATTTCTAGGTTTATAATAGAATTGTTTCATATAGTGACCCATGCTTAAATTACATGGATATTACATAATTTTATTTGAATATTGATCATATTACTGAAATACATGCCTGAGGAATGTAATAGGTTAGTTCCTTTAGAAACATGGAAAAAAATCATTTAATCTGGAGGAGTATTTTCAATTCCTCAAGAAAATATAGCACCCCTTTAGTAATCATATATAAAAACATTCTACATAATTATTGGAAAATAAAACACATTAAATAGGCGATTATAGATGCTTATTAAGGTTAAAAAGTGAGATTTGTAAGAATAACATCAACATAATGGAATGAGAATATGATTTTGTCCTTATATAAAAATTTCATGTATATAAAATTTCATAAAAATGAATCATAGCATAATTTTTAGAAGTACATTAGACATGAATCATCATATAACTAGGAATATTTCCCCTGAAATAATTACATAATAATAAGGCGTTTAATTGTGTCATTAACATTAACTTATAATAACATGAATGTGTATACGTAGAATCATGTTCACTCATTAAGATAAATAATGAAATTAGGCCCTCACATGAACACGAATATAGGAAACTCGGTACACACAAAATGTTGTGAACATGACACAAGGTTCACAAATAATATTTTAAACCAATCATTAGGGTCGCACATAATCTTATTGACATATAATTTGTTCCATTAATAACATTGAGATCATGTAATCAGGTTCACAGATAACATTGCGAACACATAATATGGATCACTCATAACATTGGTAACATTTAACAAGGTCCTCTCATAAACATATGGATTTGAAATTAGGTCTATTCCAAACATTATGAACATGTAATTAGGTTCACACATAACGCCTACACTAATTATTTGACCATCCTTACAAAATTCATTCGACGAAGATATATGTCTCACCTATCCCATAATGAAATCATACATGAATTTCCGAATAAATAAAAAAAATATTCATATCATGACCCGTTAAATTAAATGGGTATAATTAATGTTTCACTACATCATAACATATAAAAATGGATAATTTTCAAAATCACTTCATAAATTAACAACCAGTGAAATGAATATGGTTTCAGAATCAGATAACATGATAAAGAGAAATAGGTATCATACACATCAGCCCATAAAATCAAAAACCATTCAATAATGAATATGAATGGTATTGATGACCTATAACAATCCTTGTCCTCATATATTGAGTAAGATTTTGAAAGATCATATAGAAAATTTTTTATAATAAATATAATTTCATTGAAAATATATTTCATAAAACAAATTCAATATCCTTTTATAATAAATAATTCTTTAATATTTCCTTTAAATAGTGTCATTCTAGAAATAACTCTTTTTAATTAATTTTTTTTAACAAACATCATTTTGAAAAACATTTTCATTGAAAATAACTTTAAAACATAAAATAAAGCATTTAAATCATTTTTGAAACCATTTTCTTGAAAAAAAAAATTAAACAATGACATATAAAACTAGAAATAACTAAAATCCATTTCATAGAAAACATATTATTGAGGATTTTAAAATAATTTAAATCACATTTGAAACCAAAAAATTGAAAGCATTTTTCATTGAAAACCATATTAAAATCAGAAAATCGTAATTATTAGGGAAAAAATTCATCAAAAATAATCCTTCCATCTTAAAATTGATGATTCTAGGAAATGAGGGTCAGGATGTAATGTATGATTTTAAATGAAAAATATTACTTTATACGCATTAAAATATTTAGAAATGCTTATTAATCGTAAAAAAAGAAGAAGATTAATTTAAAAAAATTAAAAGATAAAATATGGGTAAAAATGTAATTTAAACATCATAAGATAATAATAAATCATATTTGAAGATAATTTTAGAAAACACTGTTTTTAAAAAGCATAGTTTTCTGACTATAAAGTGAATTAAAGATGGATTTACACAAAAACATTTTCTTAATTATCTTAAGCCCCATTGATTGGGAAAAAAGTACACATTCATGATGATATATGGTTAAATAAAAGAATTGAAAATTAAATGAGTGTTCTGGACATATGTATCATGTTTTTTGTCAATTGAAGCATAATCATAAGCAATCTTGATAAATGATGATGTTGTAGCAATAAACCGTTAACAATTTAGTAATATTGATTAAAAAAATATGGAAATAATAACATTAAATGAAGCTAATAATTTAATTAAAAGAATAAACTTTGTGATATGACATGAAAAATAGTAGTATATAACCTCATATGAAAAATATATGATCATAAAATGGCATGTGTCTCAAAGAAGACAAATAGTGACAATATTACTTTACCGATTTGGGAACTTTTAAATCATAAACACCATGAAATAAATAACAACAAATGGAAATGTAAAGAACACTAATTATTATTATAATAATCATATAACACAATTATGAGTATGATACAATTATTAATGAAAATTGTGTGGGAAAAAAGGCATGTATCTCATGGATATAAAAAGTGATATGTTAAAACACCTACCTTGAGTTCAAATTGACACATCTATCAATATCTTCATAAATAATAAACATATTTTAATTATTTACTTTATTCAAAAATATTAGAATGTTTAATATTACTTAAATTATCTTATTAAATTTTTTTATAAAAATATTATAATAATTATGTTTACATTGTGTTATTTGAAAAAATGTAGTTCAAGTGTTAAAAACAGCTTTGGTAGGACAACTATGGTCAAAGTGTTCATTATATAATCTTATTGAAAATACTAATAATGAAATAATTTTCATATTATTAGTTAAATTATACTTTTATAAATAGTCATGAAATATGGTTATGAAAAATTAACTAACATTACAATCATATAGACAAAAATCCATATATACTCATGAGCAAAGTTCCCATTTTTCAATAATTATTATGGAAAGATTTTAAGTAACATTATATCATTCCTTAATTATAATTATATCATAAATATAATATAATTTAATCATATATTCTTATAAATATATATATCATGATATGTAAATGGAATCACAACGTATAGGGGAAGTTGTAGTCCACATATCAATGAAAGATGTTATCCCCGATTTTAGTGTGTGAAAATAGTGATAATGAAAATCATATATAATTTTTTTAGAAAGGTAATTATGTACTTATTAGCATATAAATTTTATTTTTGTCACATGGGATTAATTGATTACATCCATATTAATTTACATGAAATTTGTGAACATAAAACACTTTTTTGAGGAGGTGGCAGTCCAAACGTAAACAAATGAGGCTATCATATTCCCACAAATGGTATTCATAAAGGTATGTATTATAAATAAAATAATACATAAAAAAATATATATATGACATATATAATATATATAATGTTTCAATCAGAATTATGAACATAATAGGTGGTAACGAAAAAAATGAACAATCATTATTTCATGAGGCCGCAGTTCATCGTACATGAACTGTAAGATCATTAACTGTTTGATTGAATTCTGTGCAAGTATACATATATACATAATATAGTAGTATAATAGTATATTTAGGTTATTTTCATTATTATTTTATCAATAACTAAGATTACTTGAGGGGCTAGATAATGAAAATAAAATTGAAGAGCTTGAGGAAGGACGTTGCCTCTTATTTGAGTAAGTCCTTTGGGCTTTCACAAACGGATTACATAGATGGATTTATTCCAAAATTTAGGATTATATTATGTAGTTAGGGGTGTTGGTAAAATTTTTTATATAATTTAATTCAAGGCAATGGACATTAGATGAATGGATAAGTTATATGAGTTAATGACTAATTGTACTGGAGGAGGGTAATTCGTGTAAATTTTTTAAAAGGGAATTCTACACAGATATTTCATATGATAAGTATAAGGAAAAAGACATAAAAAATTACATAATCTTGAATTAAATTAATAATTCACATTTTGGATCTTTTTAGGTTTCAATTTTTATAGTGTTAGGCCACAAATATTACATTACATATCAAAAATTACAATCTATACACCTATACTCAGTTTCCAATTTTTCATAAAATAAAAACAATTTAAAAAAAGAGCCATGTCCAGTTCCATGTTATAGACAACATGACATTCCATTGATTCCATCCTTGACCCTATTCATCTTTAAGCCCAATGAAAAACATTCCAATCATGTGATGAGCATAAAATCCGAAATAAGGTTTATAAAACAATGATAGAAAACATTACTTTGTTAGTACTTTTGTAACATAAGCTAGTTAACATACCTCATGAAATAATAAGATTTATGAATAAAACTATTTAAATCATAAATCATAAAGGAAACTTTTGGCATCCATGTCATACTTACATTGTATCTATGAAATATACATAGGGAGTTATGTTGGAAACACATTATAGTATATTCCCTGTATCTCTTAGGAGAAACATTCATGTTTACCTCCACCACATTACCCAATGCATTGGAGAGATATCTTGGGCTTACCCGCCCTAGGTTTATCACGGAACAATCCATATACGTAAATAATTCCCAAGGACCATAATATAATCATAACAGATCACATAAGAATAAAGTAAAGATAACATTACCAAACTGCAAACACAATATATCTTTTCAAGATTTTGAAATAATACACCAAATTCCATTTTGAATAGAAAAATACCTTAAATGGTATATGGTATTTATTTTTCATTTAAAAACATTTCGTCTTGTAATGGAAGCCAAAGATCAAATAATACTCATGGTGGTGGAATGGTCATTGTCACTGTGTACGTTAAAAACAAAAAAAAATTCATTTAAATAAATGAATCGTAGAAAAATATTCCCTTTTAATGAAATGAAAAAGTCAATGGTGTTTATACAACGCATAAAAGATTGTTTTGTATAAAACAATATATGCCTCAATGAAAAGAGATTGAGACGAAGACTCTTACCTCATGTCTGGATTGACCCATTCGTTCTTTAATATCCTAAATAATTAATTAATGTTAATTTGTACTTGCTTAAGAACATTTTTCAGGTTTATTACTCCTTTAGTATTACTTATTACCATGATATAAACATTATGCAATAATTTAAGTTAATAATGGTCATTTTGTTGATATTTTGTACTTGAGTCAAAAATAATCATCTTATAATTACAAGTTGTTCATGTGGTCGAAATTTCATTATATCCAGAGAGATATTTATGATTTAGATATAATATATATTAATTATATCAAGTACATATATGTATTTATTATAGTACATAACATTTTGAGATAAGAAAAGAAATACACCGTTCATGGAGACGGTAAGCCGTACATACTCATGAACGCTACATTCATTTCTATTTAATATTTAATTGAATGAAAACATAATGATAAAAGGGTATATTATAATTCCAGTATAATATCATATATAATTTCATTAACTTTATCATTTATTCATTCCACTTCCGACATAAACACATCATATCACTTTGAGGGGGTGGTAGTCCTCACTTTCTCAAATGATATTATGGTATTTACCCACTATGGAAACGCTAATGTTATAATATAAATTAAAAATAATGAATAATATAAACAAAATAAATATAATATATATCACATATAAATACAGTTCTATATTAATGGCCACCAAAATAGGGGTAGGAGATAATTGAACAATCATCATTTCGTGAGGTCTTAGTTCACCGTCCACAAAAATAATTTGTTTTTTACCCATTAGATGGAGGTGTGTAAGTGTAGTTTGAATATATCTAATAAAAACAACCCAGTATATTTAGGATACTGTTGATTTCATACAATAAATAAATAAAATGTTTTAATGGTGTTGGATAAGGAAAATAGTACAGAAGAACTTAGGATAAGACATTACCTTTAAATCAGGTATCTTCTTTGTGTTTGAACCAAAATGATTACTAGAATTGCCTTCTTCCAAGGGGAAGGCTTCTAAGAGGAATAGAGGGAAGTTTGGAGCTTAATTGTTTATATTTTGGACGTGTCAAAGGGTTACAGAAGTTTGAGTAATGAGTTATAGGTGATGGATTTTTGTAAGGGGGAGCATGGGCTATTTAGGAATGTGTGTAAATATTATTTTATTATATAATGATTTTCAGTTTCTAAATTTCCAGGAAAAATAGTAAAGTTTATAATAAGATTAATAAATGTCGAAATAAAATCATCCAATATGAAATGTACATGTATTAGATGTTATTTTAATCTTTATAATCTTATTTATTTAAATCATTTATTAATGAGGTAAACACAACATCATTATTGTGTCATCAATAATTTAATTTATTTGATGTCTAAAAATAATTAAAAAATACCATGATTTTGGAAATAATTTTATCTTTCAAATATATATATTTTTTTTATGAGATAACTTACATAATGACATGTAAAAACTAGTTTACTAAAAGATATTTGATTATGTCATTTTGACTTTACTTTAAGTTAATTAAAATAATGTGTCATAATCACTCCCATGTGGCCCAATGGGGTCCCCAAATAGAAACAAGGATGCCCATGGTCGGATTTGTATCAACAAATAGGAATAAGACTCATGTCAGGATAATTTAATATTATTATAATATTATTTTATTATCTTTAATTACCAGATTTACATTTTAACCATGGTAAATAAAATATTTACTAAAGTAAATATTCATAATGTTCAAAAATAAAAGATAACTTTTTAAAAAATTTGCACCTCCCGATTCCAAATATGGAATCTATTTTTTCTAGATTCAAAAAACACAAGTGGCAGAAATTAATTTAAACTTAATCAGTGTTCTCAAAATAATGTTCTTTTTTTAAGAAATAACTATAAAAATATTGACACATGTTTATGTCAAATTTCAATGTGAAATTACATCCAATGACCAAAATTGGATTAAATGGTAAGATTATATTATAATTAATCTTTAAAACCAATTAAAAAGATATTATATCCATATAAATAAATTGGTTTAAAATGCAGTTTTGAATTAAAATACAGTATTTCTCACTATTCATTAAAAAATGAACTTCATCCGAAAAATAGAAAAATTTCATCCATATTATATTTTGATGAATCGATTTTAAAGAATAATATTTTATTCAAATATAACATATAATATTTATAAAAAATAGATTTAAAAATGGTTCTCCATCAAAATACTGTAAATAGACCTTTTAAAGAATATTAGAGTATTTGAGCTTAATGTCATATTCATTCAAATATCAAGCCTCTAACATTTGTTGGATAAATGTAAAAACATTTAACTAACATGATTAATCAAATTTTAGTTAGTTATATTCATTCCCTCCAATGCAACAGTTAGGCGTTATCTACCATTTATAATAATAATATTATATTATTAGTGCACAACGTATGATTTCAAAGAAAACTGTTGTTACATATCGGGGACACCATCGAACATAGAATCCAATTTGAAGTAAAATTAATATCTAATTCATAAATATTAATAAATATGAAAATTTCATATTTCTTTATTTACATGGCATGTTACATCCTTTTCCCCTTTTGGAAATTCTATCCTCGCAATTTAATTCACCTACCAAATAAATAGTTGTAATTATCCCTCATAGAATATTCAGATACCCACATTTCCTCTTCAACCATATGGGTTTTCCACAAAAAGTTTACCAAACGAATTACCTTATTATGAAACACTTTCTCTCTTTGGTCAAGAATCGGGACTAGTTGTTCTTCATAAGAGAGATTCTCTATAAACTGAACTACATTTGGGCTCAAAACATGAGATAGATCTAGTATATGCTTTCTCAACATTGAATCATGAAAAACATTTTTCACTAGAGATAAACATGGAGGTGAAGTTACTCTCTATGAAACTAATCAGAATTTCGCTAGTATTTCATAATGTCCAATGAACCTTAGACTCATCATTCCTTTCCTACCAAAATGCGTTACACTTTTCCATGGACAATATTTGGGAATGTCATGATCACCTACCTCAAAAAAGAGGTCCTTACTCTGATTATCTGCATAACTTTTTTGCCTGCTCTGAGATATTCCCATGTTCTTCTAAATCATTTGAACTTTCTATGCCATCTCTTCTACCAATTCTGGTCCCATCAGCTTCCTTTTCCCTAACATTATCCTAAAAAGCTGGAGTTCGACACCACTTCCCATATAATTCCTGAAACAAAGCATTCTATATACAGGAATGAAAACTATTATTGTAAAAAATTCAACCAAATAAAGATCTTAGTCCCAACTTCCCCAGTAATCCATCAGGAAATCATATAACATATCCTTTATAGTCATAATTTTTTGTTCAGACTGCCCATATGATTGAGGATGAAAATATGTACTAAACCTTAATTCAGTACCCAATGACTTTTGGAGGCCTTTCCAAAAGTTTGAAGTAAACCTGAGATCACGATCAGATACAATGGTGAGGGGAATACAATGCAACCAGACTATCTTTTTAACATATTATTGGGAAAGTTGATCTAGAGAAAAAGTATATCAAATAGGAAGGAACTGAGAAGATTTAGTCAATCGATCTATAATAACCCAGAATTCATTATTACCTTGAGATGTATTTGGTAATCCTCCAATGAAGTACATGAATATATTTTCCCATTTCAACTATTTTAATGGTAAATGATGAAGCATCCATTTCGGTAACTTTCTCACTTCTTTAACCAACTGAAAAGTCAAACACTACACTGCAAAATCAGCAATATATCTTTTCATTCCATCCCACCATTAATACTCTCGAAGATCTTTATACATATTAGTACTGCCACGATGAATAGAAAATGGAAAACTACAAGCTTCAGATAAAAACTTATTCTTCAACATTGAATCAAAGGGACACATAATATCTTTCCAAATCTCAAAATACAATCATTATAAATGATAAAATTAGGCAACATAAACTTCTGAACCAACTGTATAATTTTCTGCAACTCATTGTCTTACTTTTGCACATACATAATTCTATCTGATAGATATGATTTCACTGACACCTCAAACAAAAAAAGGAAATTCCTATACCAACAAATTCTATTCCAAAGTACATCAAATCATTAATCAAAGGAACTTCTTTAAAATGTAACACGGTTAATGTAGCATTACTTTTTCGACTCAAAGTATCACCCAATTTATTTTCCAAGCATGGATGTTAATGAATCATGAAATCATAGTCATTGATTAATTACAGCCATCTCTTATATATCATGTTCAATTATTTCTGAGTGAATATATAATTTAATATTTTGTGGTAAGTATATATTTCACTTTTTACTCCATCCAGATGATACCTCCAAATTTTGAAAGCAAAAACTACAGCAGCTAATTCCAAATCATATGTAGGGTAATTTAACTCATGAGGTTTCAACTGACTTGAAGCATAATAAATTTCATGATCATTATGCATAACGACACATCAAATTCCTTTTGAAGAATCATCATTATAAATTAAAAACTCACCATTTTTAAGGTAGTACTAAAATAAGATCATTAACCAATATACTTTTCAATTACTGAAAACAATCATCCCATTCTTTTTTCTATATAATCATAACACCTTTTCGAGTTAACTAAGTCATTGGAATAGATAATCATGAAAAATTATCGGAAAAAATCATTTAATAACATGTCAAACCAAGAAAACTACGGATCTTGGATATATTTTTGGGTCTTTGCCGTTCTTCATCGACTTTTTCTTTAGTAGGCTCAACAGTTATTCCATTTTCTGAAACAATGTGACTAAGGAAAGAAATTCGTTGTAACCATAACTCACACATACTGAATTTCCAATACAGTTTATTGGGATTTAAGGGTTTTAAGACTACCCTTAAATGACATTAATACTCCTCTTTACTTTTAGAATATAAAAAATTATCATCAATGAACACAACAAAAAAATTATCCAAAAATTAATAGAAAATTTTAATCATAAGATCCACAAAAACCGAATATTCATTGGTTAACCCAAAAGTCATAACTACAAATTCATAATGGCCATATCTAGTACAAAACATGGTCTTCAGAATGCTAGTTTCTTTTAATTTCAATTGATGTTACCCTAACCTGAAGTCAATCTTCGAAAAATACTCTGCTCCCTGGAGCTGATCAAACAAATCATCGATATGAAGAAAATGATATTTTTTCTTAACAGTGATGTTACTCAATGCTCTATAATTAATGTAATGTCTCATTGAACCATATTTATTTTTAAAAAATAAGACATGAGAACCCCATGGTGATGTTCTAGGTCTAATGAAACTTTTATCTAATAAATCCTGCAATTTCATCTTTAACCCTAAAAGTTCAATTTGAGCCATTTGATAAGGGGGTTTTGAAATTGGATTAGCATCAGGAACAAAGTCAACAGTAAATTCAACATCCCGATCTTGTATAATACCAGGAAACTCACCGTGAAAAAATTAAAGGTACTCATTTACCAGTGGAACATCATTAATATGAACAGTTTCTTTATTTTCATCAATATTTTCAAGGTAACATTCATTTCTATCTTTTACTTATTTCTCAAAATCCTGATATGTTATCAAAAGTAAGGGTTCGTTCTTGTACACAAACTGAAATTCATTCTAAATATTATCCTCTTTATCTCTACAACCAATTATAGAATGATAAATAGAAATCCAATCTATAACCAAAACAACATGAAACTCCATTAGAGGCTAATATCTATAATGTTTGTAGTTAGATTCATTCAAAACACAATTACATGATGGTTCTTGTGGTTTATTTTTGCCTCCAAATTTCACCCCAGTGTTTTTTCCATAAGTTTTGGATTCATATCTTGAGATGAAATTCCCAATTTACTAGAGAACATCTCATAAATGAAATAATTTGTAGACCTTGAATCAAACAATACATTGTCATAATCTGAACAAACAAAAAATGTACCTGATACTACTTCATTTGATGGCGCAATATCTGATGAAGTAGTTTATAAGGATTTCACCATCTCTATCTGCTTGTAGTCTGGATGCTTTCCCTCTGTTGAGTTCTTTTTTGGAAACTCATTTGTATAATAACACATTTCATTGCACTTAAATCATTTTATTTAATGTAAATAGGATTTTTACTTATCATTTACCAGCTCCTTTTCAGTGCAATTACAATCCTTATGTCCCATTTTACCACATCAGTAGCACTTAACATAATTCATAAGACATTCACCAACATGCTATTTAACACAATTTTCATAAAATGTAAACTTAATGTTCTTACAATCATAATTTTTTGAATATTTCATCTCTTTCATCAACCACCTTGACCTCTTATTCTATTGTTTTTCAAAGAAAACATGATCATCAGCAAACTCCATTTCCACCTTCTCCGTATAGTGAACATTTTTTTCTGAACTTTTGAACTAACGAGAAGCTAAATCCCTTCGATACATTGGATTTAATGCTGAGTAAAAACAATAGATTTTACTTTCAACATATCTTAGGATATTTGGAGCATACCATGCCAATCGAGTGAATTTTTCTTTATAAGAATCCACTAATTCATCTGTATGCCTCAATTATAGGAATTTTATTCCCATCCCAAGACGAACAACCTTAGGAAAATATTTCTCAACAAACATACCTTTGAATTCATCCTAATCAAGAGTATCAATATCCTCACTACAACTGATATTTTTGACCATCAAACACCAATGATCAGCTTTACTTCCAAAACGGTAAACAACAAGACTATCCTTTTGATGTTCTGAACACCCCATGACAACAAATATCTACTCTAATCCATCATTCCACCCTTCTGCTAGAACAAGGTCAAATTATCCTCTGAATTATGGGGGATGTTGCCTTATGAACTGCTCTACTACTAACATGTTCCTCTATGGTTGATCAGGATGATCTCGTTCATGGATACTACCAGCATTTATTGCCCGATTCAACTGTTCCATCACTGCAACAAATTTTTTAGTTAATATTATGACCATATAAGGTTACTAATTTGGTAGGGTGTATTCTTACCGATGTTTTCCCTTTACAGTTAAATGTTTCCTCTATAGAAAACCATTCTGAACAAAACAATATCTTAGGTGAAGCCACATGATAATATGTAAATTCTATATCATTTCAATATTAACAAAAATTAATTTATGGACATTAATTTAATAATATTCTAACTTCTAAAGTTTTCTAAACCAACCTCTTTTACCAACTATAAGGCCCCATCCTTAAAACAATACATAAACATGAATTAAATGAGTATTTTACATTGACAATCTTTTAGTTTTATAGTTTTAGAGAGTTAGGCCATAATTATTACATTATATCTCAAAAATTACAATGTAGACACTTCTACTCAGTTTCAATTTTTTTTCATAAAATAAAAATATTTGAAAAAAGGGTCAAGTCTAGTTCCCTATAATAAACAGCATGACTATCCCTTGATCCAACCCTTTACCCTATCCATCTTTAAGTCATGTGAAAAACATTTCAAAACATGGGATGAGCATAAAAAGCTCAGTAAGGGTTATAAAACAATGAAAGAAAATATTAGTTCATCAGTACGTACATAACAAAAGCTCCATAAAATACCTCATGAAATCATAATATTTATGAATAATACATTGAAATCATAAATCATTAATAAATCTTTTGGCATCTATATCATACTTACATTGTAGCTCTCATAGCTACATAGAGAGTTACGTTAGAATACCCATCACAATATATTCCCTAAATCTCTTACGAGAAACATTCTAGTTTAAATCCTCCATGTTATCTAATGCATTGGAGAGATAAATTGGTATCACCAGCCCTGGGATTAACATCGAATAACCCATATATTTAAACAATTCCCAAGGACCATAATATAATCATAACCCATAACATAAGCATAAAGGAATGATAATAACCAGAAATTGAAATCACAATATTTCGTTTCAAAATATTGAAAAAGATATTGAAATAATAAATCCAAAAACCATTTTCAATACCAAAATACTTAAAATATTGTATGATATTTATTTTTCTTTTAAAAACATTATGGCTAGTAAAGGAAGCCAAAGATCAAATAATACTCAGGTTGGCGGAATGGTTGTTGTCACAGCGTACGTTAAAAACAGAAATTCTTTTTGTCATTTATTAAAATTCCTCATAGAAAAATATTCCCTTTAGATGAAATTAAATGTCAAATGATTTTATATTGTGTATAAAAGAATATATTTTATAAAATAATATATTCCTCAATGAATGAGATTGAGACGAAGTCCCATACCTCGTGTCTGAATTGACCTGTTCATTATTTAATCTCCTGAATAATAAAATAAAGTTAATTTATAATTTTTTAAGAACCCTTTTCATGTTTATTATTAATTTTTTATTACTAATTACCATTTAATAAACATTATTTAATCATTTATGTTAATAATGGTCATTTTGTCGATATTTGGTACTTGAATCTGAAATGATCTTCTTTTAATTACAAGTTGTTCATGTGGTCAAAATTAAATTATCTCCAGAATTAAATTCATTATTTTTATATCATATATTTCATTTATATCTAGTATATATATTTATATATAATAGTACATAACATTTTTAGATAAGAAATGAAACACACCATTCATGGTTACGGTAAGTCGTATGTAACACCCCGAGATTTTATGAAAAATATTATTTTAATTTCATTAATGTCTTGTGCTTTATTCTACACTAAGATTACCTTGCACAATATGCAACACCGTATTAGCTTGCAGTATACGCAACACTATTCTTGGACCGTGTTACACACAATTTTGATAATAGTTATTCTACGTAACATTGAGTATATATATATATATATATATATATTCAATGTATAAATGAAATATGGTTGGATTATGTTATACGAAACAACGAAGGATTCTTTCACAACACGCAACCCTGAATTGGCTTGCATTACATGCAATCGCGACCTTCCTCGATAGCGTGTGTTGTACGCAATACCAGTTTTTAATAAAAAATGATATATTATTATAATATTGTCATGAACTAGCCGTTATGAATAGTATTAACTAAATTTTTAATTTTATAACATTATTATTCATCTTACACATTTTCTAGAACATGGTATAAGAACAAAATAAATTTTTCAGGTAAAATAAATATTTTTTAAAAAATTACAGTTTTGCCGCCTTTTGATGGAGTACCCACTTTAGGTATTGTTTTTGACATGTTTATAAGTTCAATTTAACAAAATAAAATTCTTCTTCGTAATCAAGAAATAAAAATGTACTGTGGATAAATTTTTCATATTATTCTGGTAACTTTCACATTTTAATGAATAGTAAAAACACGCTATATTTTAATTAAAAACCACTTTTTTCATCGAAATATATTATGTGGTTAAATTATAATATTGAATGGTTTTAAAGTATAAATAATATATATTTTTACCATTTAATATAATGTATGTCATTATCATTGATTTTACCTTGAATTCGTAGGTTAAATCAATTCAATCTTTTGCAATGTTTTAAACAGAAACCCGTTTATATCCGACAACGAGATTAATTTTAATTTAATTTTTTCAACTTCTGTATATTGAATTTTAAAAAATGGATTCCATATTTGGAATCAGTGGGTCCAAATTATGTTAATAGGCTACTTTTTATTTTTGGGAATTATGAATAGTAACTACGGTAAATTTTATTTACCATAGTTAAAGGTAAATCGGGTAATTAAGGGTAAATATAATATTATAAAATCACCCAAACACATGCCAAAATTCTATTTGATGACTAATAGTAAACTCATATCAACTAAGGGTCGGATTATATTCATTTTATGGACTTTTGACCATGAAAATAATTTAATTATTATTAAAACCAAAGAAAGTGACAACATGTCACTTTCTTAAATCGTATAAGTATAATAATTTTAACTTAGTGATAAACATCATAAAACTTAGAACATGAATAGTTTATAGAAATCTAACAAAATTATCTATATCATGATAATTTATTTAGAATTTTTTGGGATTAAATAGTTATCATTAATTGTGACACAATAGTGATGCAGAAATTATTTATCTAGTGAAAAATCAAGAATATAGTTTTTATTAAACTAATAGTGACCATAAAAGGCACCAAACCCTGACCAAAACTTATTTTTCATGTAGATGGAAACTATAATCATCCAATGATCGAATATTTGACCATTTGGAGTCTTATACAAGCAATTATGACACTTATATTATTTTATTTTAAATGATGCCAAAGTTGCCACCTTCATAATTTAATAAATATAACAATTTAAATATTGTGATTTTAAGATGATAAATTCGAGTAAAAGTATTATTGTGAAAGGTAATATGTTTATCTTCATCATAGGATTTTAGTTTAAATTTTTATGCAAAATATAAGTATATTAAATAATTATACAAAAATGATGTAGGAATTATTTTATTAAGAGATAAACCAAATAAATGGTTTTAAAAATAATAAAATAAATATTATATGAATTATTTAATGTGATCCACTAATTTTATAGATACATATGACCTTTTATTAATATATTAATGCTTTTATTTTAAACATATCTTCTGTATATATTTTATTTAAATTCCAATAAATGAATTGTGTCAAAATTGACACTATTGTTATTTTATAAAAATAAAATATTATAAAGTTGTTTAAAAATCACAAAAATATTTAAAAATTATAAATTTAACTTTATATGGTCTATAATGTTATAAAATAAACAATTATGGAAAATTCACAACAAATAAGTAATTATTTGTTATAATTTGAAATTTAGAATTTTATTACCACAAATAAACTTAAATAGATTAAATAAGGATAAATCAAAATGATAAGGTTTAAAATAAGATCCAAACATGTATAAATTGGATTGTATGATGAGATTTCAACCCTATATCAACTAATCTTCGAATATGAGTCATTTTTGGAGGTTTTTAAGTGGGGTTATACTTATTATAAATTAATATTTTTAAGAATTCCAAAGGTGCCCCTCTCCTCCCTTATAAAAGGACACCTCCTCCCTCTCTTCCTCACACAACAATGAGCCTTCATGTTCGGCCAAACCCTGCCAAATTCTCTTATAAACTTCCCAATAAACATCCTAGAGGTTCTGGTCTTCCTCAAAGACCAATTGTAGTGCCCTAAGAGGAGGTCTCAAAAAGGCGCTTCAAAGAAGAGGTAATTTCCATTACCGATTCGTTCACCTTTATTTCTTCTTCCACTTATTCTTCTTAGGTTTTTTCATTATGAAGTAATAACATCAGTATAACTCATATAATGATATGTTATTATAAGTATGAAACAATCCTAATTCACCATCTATCCATCCTACGGAAAACAAAATCACAGTGCATGCGTACGTACGGAATACCGTCTCCACGCCGTGGTGTAATCTGTTTTTCCACCAACACCTTACATGGATGTGTATAATGGTGTAATGAATAACTATACATAGTTATTATAACATCATACTTATTCTGATTATATTGTATCATCCACTCCAATTCAATTCAATTTTCATGAAAATGATATCATCGCTCGTGCGTACGTACGGACTACCGTCTCCACGACGCGATGAGATTCATTCTCCACTTTAACCATTCATGAATGATTATAAAGTACATATGATAAGTAATCATGAAATATATGACATAATAATGATACTGGATTTATGTGTATAAATATGTATGTCATCTACTTAATTCCATTCAACTCAATAAGGAAACGAAAACTGCGTTCATGCATACGTACGGCCTACCGTCTCCATGAACGGTGTATTTCTTTCCATTTACTGAATAATTATATATATGTATATTATGAATATATATTATATATAAATAATGTTTTATATTCTGGAATTAAGTAATCATGATCTACGTAATCATATGAATAATTACAAGTCAAAACACGGACGACAAATGAAACGATTTTACCCAAAACGCTCTTTAACATGGAATTTACAAAAGAACAGGTAAAATAAAGTCATATGTGAACCATATATGATATCATAACAATTATTATGATTCTGGACTAAATCAATGACATTATTTAAATCATTATACAGGAGTTTCGGACACTTACGAAGCAAATCAGACCTAAGGTAAGGGAAATATCACAATCTCATTTTTATCCGAGATTGTTTATTCGTAAGTATTTACTGGGGTGTATTTTATCATCCACATCCATGTTTCATCAATATTTAATATTATTTCCATCCACCTAAAATTGTTTAAATCCATTTTTACCCTTCGGTGAGTTTTTAGTAAAAGATATGAAAGGAATCTTTTGTCATTTTTCGTACGAGGTACTTTTTGACTTTTCCGAAAAAAGTACGAAGAATGTTTTTTTAACATATACGACATGAATGGATTTTTAAAACATTATTTCCAAGAATATCCTTTTACAATTTTTCAAGTTTATTTTTAATCAACTTTTTTTAGTTTGAAATTGTATGACATGTTAAGAATGGAAAAATGTTTTTGAAGTAGAAAGGATATTTTCCTCAAGAATGGAGTTCAAATGTTTTATCTAAATTATTTTCCATATAAGATAATATAGGGTTTTGTTTCTATCCCTATTATTATATGGATTTGATTATGTTGTGATGGAAATATTTTTATGAATTCCATTATCTTATATTAATTGTTTTATGATGTCATGTTGTTTAAGAATCCCATTTTTATTACATGGGTTATGCAATGATGTATGATTTATGATTTTGTCGCACACATAAGAATGGTATCATTATGAGATGGTTGGGACCTATATCTACCTCCAATTCATTGGGTAAATATTTTATATCACATGAGATAGACATGGCTGGAATGGTAGGTTATACCGGTTCAGTGAAACAGGACTGAAACGAGGATGACTCAGTTCAGAAAGGGACTTTGTCCACTAAGATAGTCTTGGGAATGAGTCTTGACTAACAAGAGAAGATTCTCTATGATTATGTGTGAATGCCACAAAGTTTCATGTTTTAAGTTATGATTATTGTGATTACATTTCACTGCCATGAGTTATCCCGGGTTATGAAATTATGATCTCTTTTACAGGTTACGATTTCCAAAAGTTATGTGCTTATGTATATGATGTGATTGATATTTATTTTTTTTACCCTTACTGAGCATTTGAGCTCAACCTTTTATGTTTTATTTCCCCAGGATATAATGAATGGTTTTTAGGTATAATAAAAAGGAAGATCTTTATGGGAGATGTTGAAGATCTTTCACCAGTATTAGAGGATTATATTCCGAGTTTCCAAAGACACTAAACTATTACGGTCCTTGTGTGTGTGTTTTTGTTATGTACTAAGTATTCCGCAAATGTAATGTAATTTCAATGTACGTCAAGCTTCGGGTCTCTACAGTTGGTATCAGAGGAAAGGTTTAGTCAACCATTGGATACTAGCACGCGAAAACATTAGTGAGATCCCTAGAGATATTTCTAAGGAATGTCTAGGGATGTCCATAAGGATAAGTATACATATAGGATATTGACCTAGAACTACGGTAACGATATTAGAATTAAGCCTAATATGTTAGATATTGAAGTTAATTCCCCTTTATTATGTGGTTTTACCTATCATGATTTTTGTCACTCACACTATTTTTTTTGGGTTTTAGAAAACGACTGGAAACAAGATGATTCACGATAATAGAGGATATGAAGGATAATGGAATGATATTCTTCATGAGAAACCAAATGAAATGGGATTTGAAAGTCCAAAAATCATTATTATGCTGAATCAGCAATCTCATAATATGATCAATAAACTCAAATTTGGTATGTTTCCTGACTCAGATAATAAGAGAATGATGGAGTTTCATGATGATCATAGAGGAAAGAAAGTTCAATTTCCCCAATGTAAATCATGTGGGAAGAGGCATCAAAGAGAATGTTTCAAAGGAACTGGAAGATGCTTTGGGTGTAGAAAAGAAGGACACAAAGCCAGTAAGTGTAAAGGAAAAGGTTCAGTTAACACCAGGGATGAGGATAAAGGTTTTGCTACGACATCAGCAATGGTTAAATGTTTTAAATGTGGAATGCACGAGCATTATGCAAACCAATTCCCAAAGGGAAAGTCTAATGAAGAGAATTAGTATGGTCGTATGGCAAGTATTTATGTGGATGATGATGAAGAGACTACAAATTATATGTGAGATGAAGGAATTGTTGAAGCGCGGTCAATGGTTTAAGAATGTAGTGGAATGATTACAAGTTTATCATTCATAATGTTGTATAAGTAATCTCATGCTACTATGGAATAAAGAGACATCTATGGATTGTTACATTGTTGTCTTTCCTTGAGTTTTGAAAGTGTATGATTAATGTTACCAGTATCCATGAAAGGTTATTCAGATATTTTTGGAATGTAGATGATATGCGCATAATGAAGGGATAAGGAGAAAATTAAATGTTTGATAGTATTCATGAGCTCATGAATGATATAAGGAGAATGTTATATCATGGTTTGAGTATATAGAATTTTTGGATTTTGGTATGTGGAAAGAGTTAACTTTTGACAGCATTCATGTTTTCACTAAGGTTCAATGGGTATTCATTCTTCAAGAGAATACACGATTAAGGTATTCACATGTTTGTAATTTGACCAACAAGATATATCTTATGATATATGGGGGATAAGTGATGGCATTCACGTGATTGTTCTGTGACATTTCAAGTAATCATTATCTTTATACTATGAGATTGGACCGAAGTATTTTAGATAAGCCTAAAGATTAGAATGAATTATGTTGGACATAAGTTAGGATAAAACGTTTTTCGATATTATTGATGGTATGTTATAGTAATATAGCTTTAGAAAAAGGACAACCTGTATGACGGGTGACAGCCCATCGCGTCGGACAAGGCTGTGGGAATCGAACCACAACCGAAGTGCGACTGGCCTTTATTGCCTACCACTGGCCTAATGGAAGCCCATGTTTAGTAGAATTTAGTTTTATTATATTAAGAAGTATGATATTTGAAGTATAAGTCCATTTTAGAAACCATATATGATTAATCTCACTATAGAATGACTTATGTATATTTAATAAATTTTTCTAACCTTTTGTTTGAGACAGATGGAATGACCCGTCATTCTATCACATGATCTACTAACACTTCACGAATAACAAATTCAACTTCATTTATTTAAGAGATGAAGTAGAAATTGTTCAAGGCACGAACAACAGTGAGATTGTACCAAAATAAAGTAAGTATTTATTCTAATTCAAATTCTTCAACATTAGGGAAACGATCTTGAAAACCAAAAATGTTGTCCTAGTTCTCTTATATCTGATTAATCAGATGGTACCTTAGATCATCACAAATTTATGGATTTCTGATTGTTGGCTTTTTCATATCCATGTGCTCTACCACTCTCCATCAGAACATGATGGTTAGATTTTTCTTCCATATCCATATTTTAACCTATGTGGAAACCCAGTGATTAGTTTATTTGGGTAACCGTTACGTTTCATACTTTTTTTTTTAATATTGGTTTTGGTATTCCTTTTTACGATGTGGGTTTCTATTAAAGAAACTTTCAAATAGTAAACCATTTATAACCCCAACGAATTTCGAGGGCGAAATTCATTTTAAGGGGGGTAGAATGTAACACGCCGAGATTTTATGAAAAATATTATTTTAATTTCATTAATGTCTTGTGTTGTATTTTACACCAGGATTACCTTGCGCTATACGCAACACCGTATTAGCTTGCAGTATACGCAACACTATTCTTGGACCATGATACACACAATTTTGATAATAGTTATTCTACGCAACATTGAGTATATATATATATATATTCAATGTATAAATGAAATATGGTTGGATTCTGTTATACGAAACAACGAAGGATTCTTTCACAACACGCAACCCTGACTTGGCTTGCATTACACGCAATCGCGACCTTCCTCGATAGCGTGTGTTGTACGCAATACCGGGTTTTAATAAAAAATGATATATTATTATAATATTGTCATGAACTAGCCTTTATGAATAGTATTAACTAAATTCTGAATTTTATAACATTATTATTCAACTTACACATTTTCTAGAACATGGTATAAGAACAAAATAAAATTTTCTGGTAAAATAAGTATTTTTTTCAAAAAATGCAGTTTTGCCGCCTTTTGATGACGCACCCACATTAAATATAGTTTTTGACTTGTTTATAAGTTCAATTTGACAAAATAAAATTCTTCTTTGGAATCACGAAATAAAAATTTACTTTGGATAAATTTTTCATATTATTCTGGTAACTTTCACATTTTAATAAATAGTAAAAACACGCTATATTTTAATTAAAAACAACTTTTTTCATCATAATATCTTATGTGGTTAAATTATAATATTGAATGGTTTTAAAGTATAAATAGAATATATTTTTACCATTTAATATAATGTATGGCATTAGCATTGATTTTACCTTGAATTTGTAGGTTAATTCAATTCAATCTTTTGCATAGTTTTAAACAAAAACCCATTTTTATTCGACAACGGGATTAATTTTAATTTAATTTCTGAAACTTCTGTGTATTGAATTTTAAAAAATGGATTCAATATTCAGAATCACTGGGTCCAAATTATGTTAATAGGAAACTTTATATTTTTGGAAATTATGAATAGTGACTACGGTAAATTTTATTTACCATAGTTAAAGAAAAATCAGGTAATATAGGGTAAATATAATACTATAAAATTACCCTAACACATGCCAACATTCTATTTGATGGCTAAAAGTAAACCCATATAAACTAAGGGTCAGATTAGATTCATTTTATGGATTTTTGACCATGAAAATAATTTAATTATTTCAAAACCAAAGAAAGTGACAACATGTCACTTTCTTAAATCTTATAAGTATAATAATTTTAACATAGTGACAAACATCATAAAACTTCAAACATGAATAGTACCCAGAAATCTAAAAAAATTATCTACATCATGAGAATTTATTTAGAATTTTTGGGGATTAAATAGTTATCATTAATTGTGACACAATAGTGATGCAGAAATTATTTATCTAGTGAAAAATCAAGAATATAGTTTTTATTAAACTAATGGTGACCATAAAAGGCACAAAACCCTGACCGAAATTTCTTGGTCATGTAGATTGAAACTATAATCATACAATGGTAGAATATTTGACCATTTGGAGTCTTATACAAGCAATTATGACACATATATTATTTTATTTTAAATGATTCCAAAGTTTTCACCTTCATAATTTAATAAATATAACAATTTAAATATTGCGATTTTAAGATGATAAATTCGAGTAAAAGTATTATTGTGAAAGGTAATATATTTATCTTCATCATATGATTTTATTTTAAATTTTTATGCAAAAAGTAGTATATTAAATAATTATACAAAAATGATGTAGTAATTATTTTATTAAGAGATAAACCAAATAAATGGTTTTAAAAATAATAAAATAAATATTATATGAACTATTTAATGTGATCCACTAATTTTATAGAAACATATGAAATTTTATTAATATATTAAAGCTTTTAGTTTGAACATATATTTTGTATATATTTTATTTAAATTCAAATAAATAAATAGTGTCAAAATTGACACTATTGTTATTTTAAAAAAATAACATATTATAAAATTGTTTAAAAATAAAAACAAATATTTAAAAATTATAAATTTAAATATATATAGTCTATAATGTTATAAAGTAAACAATTATGGAAAATTCACAAAAAATAAGTAATTATTTGTTATAATTTAAAATTTAGAATTTTATTACCACAAATAAACATAAATAAATTAAATAAGGATAAATCAAAATGATAAGTTTTAAAATAAGATCCAAACATGTCTAAATTTTATTGGTTGATGATATTACAACCCTATATCATCTAATCTTATAATATGAGTCATTTGTGGAGGTTTTTAAGTGGGGTTAGATTTATTATAAATTAATATTTTTAAGAATTCCAATGGTGCCCCTCTCCTCCCTTATAAAAGGACACCTCCTCCCTCTCTTCCTCACACATCTTTGAGCCTTAAAGCTCGGCCAAACCCTTCAAAATTATCTTCTCCACTTCCCTAGAAGCATCCTAGAGGTTCTGGTCTTCCTCAAATACAAATTTTAGTGCCCTAAGAGGAGGTCTCAAAAAGGCGCTTCAAAGAAGAGGAAATTTCCATTACCGATTCTTTCACCTTTATTTCTTCTTCCACTTCTTATTCGTAGGTTGTTTCATTATGAAGTAATAAAATCAGTATCACTCATATACTGATATGTTGTTATATGTATGAAACAATCCTAATTCACCATCTATCCATCCTACGGAAAACGAAATCACCGCGCGTGCGTACGTACAGAATACCGTCTCCACGCCGTGGTGTAATCTGTTTTTCCACCAACACCTTACATGGATGGGTATAATGGTGTAAAGAATAACTATACATAGTTATTATTACATCATACTATTCTGATTATATTGTATCATCCACTCCAATTCAATTCAATAATCATGAAAATGATATCATCGCTCGTGCGTACGTACGGACTACCGTCTCCACGACGCGATGAGATTCATTCTCCACTTTAACCATTCATGAATGATTATAAAGTACATATAATAAGTAATCATGAAATATATGACATAATAATGATACTGGATTTATTTTTATATATATGTATGTCATCTACTTAATTCCATTCAACTCAATTAGGAAACGAAAACAGCGTTCATACGTACGTACGGCGTACCGTCTCCATGAACGGTGTATTTCTTTCCATTTACTGATTTATTATATATATGTATATTCTGAATATATATTATATATAAATCATGTTTTATATTATGGAATTAATTAATCATGATCTATGTACTCATATGAATAATTACAAGTCAAAACACGGACGACAAATGGAACGATTTTACCCAAAACGCTCTTTAACATGGAATTTACAAAAGAACGGGTAAAATAAAGTCATAAGTTAAACATATATGATATCATACCAATTAGTATGATTCTGTAATAAGTCAATGACATTATTTAAATCATTATACTGGAGGTTAGGACACTTACGAAGCAACTCAGACCTAAGGTAAGGGAAATATCACAATCTCATTTTTATCCGAGATTGTTTATTCGTAAGTATTTACTGGGGTGTATTTTATCATAAACATCCATGTTTCATCATTATGTAATGTTATTTCCATCCACCTAAAATTTTTTAAATCCATTTTTACCCTTAGGTGTGTTTTTAGTAAAATATATGAAAGGAATCTTTTGACATTTTTCGTACGAGGTACTTTTTGACTTTTCCGACAAAAGTACGAAGAATGTTTTTTTTAACTTATACAGCATGAATGGATTTTTAAAACATTATTTCCAAGAAGCTTCTTTTAAAAGTTTTCAAGTTTATTTTTAATGAACTTCTTTTAGTTTATAATTGTATGACATGTTAAGAAAGGAAAAATGTTTTTGAAGTAGAAAGGATATTTTCCTCAAGAATGGTGTTCAAGTGTTTTATCGAAATTATTTTCCATCTAAGATAATATAGGGTTATGTTTCAATCACTATTATTACATGGATTTGATTATGTTGTGATGGAAATATTTTTATGAATTCCTTTATCTTATATGAATTGTTTTATGATGTCATGTTGTTTAAGAATCCCATTTTTATTACATGGGTTATGTAATGATGTATGATTTATGATTTTGTGGCACACATTAGAATGGTATCATTATGATATGGTTGGGACCTATATCTCCCTCCAATGCGTTGGGTAAAGATTTTATATCTCATGATATAGACATGGCTAGAATGGTAGGTTATACCAGTTCAGTGAAACATGACTGAAATGAGGGTGACTCGGTTCAGAAAGGGACATTGTCCACTAAAATAGTCTTGGAAATGAGTCTTGACTAACAAGTAATGATTCTCTATGATTATGTGTGAATGCCACAAAGTTTCATGTTTTAAGTTATGATTATTGTGATTACATTTCACTTCCATGAGTTATCCCAGGTTATGAAATTATGATCTCTTTTACAGGTTAATATTTCCAAAAGTTATGTGTTTATGTATATGATGTGATTGGTATTTCTTTTGTTTACCCTTACTGAGCATTTGAGTTCACCATTTTATGTTTTCTTTTCCCCAGGATATAAAGAAAGGTTTTTAGGTATAATAAAAAGGAAGATCTTTATGGGAGATGTTGAAGATCTTTCACCAGGATTAGAGGATTATATTCCGAGTTTCCAATGAAACTAAACTATTACGGTCCTTGTGTGTGTGTTTTTGTTATGTACTAAGTATTCCGCAAATGTAATGTAATGTCAATGTACGTCATGCTTTGGGTCTCTACATCGTATGTACGCACGAATGCTACCTTCATTTCTATTTCGTATATAATTGAATGAAAACATAATGATAAATATTTATATTATACTTAAAATATAATTTCATATATAATTTCATTAACTCTATCCTTTATAAATTCCACGCAAGGCATTAACATATCATATCACTTAGAAGAGGTAGAGTTCTGCACTTCCTCAAATGGGATTATCATATTTACCCACTATGGAAACCACAAGTGATTTCTATAAAATAAAAATACAGAAGTATAGATAATATATATGTATATAATATATCACATATAAATACAGTGCCATATTAATGTACACTATAAGAGGTGGTAGGAGATAATTGAACAATCATCATTTCGTGAGGCGTTAGTTCGTCGACCACAGAAACAGTAAGTTATTTGCCCATTAGATAGAGATGTGTGTATGTTTAGTTCAAATCCTTATCATGAAAACAACCTAGTATATTTAGGAATCTATTGTGGTTATAAAAGAGAGGATTAAAAATAGTTTATGTGTTTATAGAAGGAAAATAAAAAAAGAACATAGGAGAAGACATTACCTTTAAATTGGGTAACTCCTTTTCGTTTGAGCCAAAAGATTTATTTGAATTGCCTCCTTCCTAAGGGAATGCTTCTAGGAGTAAGAGATGTATTTAGGTAGCTTAATTGGGAATAGTTTTGATTATCCATGTGTCTTTACTGGTGTGAGTAATGGGTTAGAGATGAGGGCATTTTATAAGGGGGGGAGGGGCTATTTAGGAACGTGTAAAAATATTATTTTATTATAAAATGATTGTCGGTTTCAAAATGTCCAAAACATATTAAAGTATAAGATAATATGAATCATGGTCGAAATAAAATCATCTAATAATAATTGAAAAGGTTTTGGATATTATTTTAATACTTATAATCTTATTTAATATAATAGTTTATTAATAATAAAAACACTGTATCACTACTATGTCATAAATAATTTTATTTATTTGACGTGTAAAAATTATATAACAAATAACATGATGTAGGAAATTATTTTATCTTTAAAATTCATAATTATTGTTGAAGATATAAGGTATATAACCGCATATAAAAATTGATTTACTAAATGATATTTGTTTATGTCATTTTTTCCTTTATATTAAGTTAATTTAACAGAAGTGCCATTATCACTCCCAAGTTGCCCCATGGGGTCCCAAAATCGATCAATGTATGGCCGTGGTCAGATATGTATCAACCGATAGGATTAGGACACATGTTTGGGTAATTTATTATTTTTATAATATTATTTGTTTACCCTTAATTACAAGATTTACCTTTTAACCATGGTAAATAAAAATATTTACTGAAGTAAATATTAATAATGTCAAAAAATAATAGTTACATATTTACATAGATTAGAACTCCTGATTCCAAATATTAAATCCATTTTTTCCAAATTTAAAACATATAAGTAGCAGAAATTAATATAAAATTAATTCCCGTTATCAAAACAAAAAACATGTTTCTCTGAAATAACTACCAAAAGATTGACACATGATTATGTCCAATTTCAATGTGATGTTACTTTCAATGACAATAATTGGATTAATTGGTAAAAATATATTTTAATTACACTTTAAATATAATTAAAAAGTTAATATAACAATATAAATAAATTATATTTAATGGAAATTATGAATTAAAATACAATATTTTTCACTATTCATTAATAAATAAACTTTATCAGAATAATACAAAAATTTCATCCAAATTATATTTTGATGTCTCTAATCTTAAAAAATATATTTTCTGTCAAATAGAACATATAACATTTGAAAAAACTACATTTAAAAAGATTTCTCCATCAAAAGGCGGTAAATCGACCTTTTAAAGAATATTAAATTATTGGGGATTAAAATTGGATTCATTCACATTTTAAGCCAATACATTTTCTTGGATAAATGTAAAAAAATTTAATAAACATAGATAATCATAGTGAAGTTAGTTCTATTCTTTCTCCCCAATACAATGGCAAGGAGTTAACTACCATTTAAAATAATAATATTATATTATTAGTGTGCAAGGTAAGATTTCAAAGAATCTCATTCTTGTTTATCAAGAATGCCATCGAACATAGCATCCCTTTTGATGTAAAACTAATATTTAATTCACAAATATTAATAAATATGAAAATGATATATTTCTTTATTTACATAGGCTATAACAATAACTTTCTCCGATAATGAATAATATTATAGATAATTGAGGTTATAGTAGAAATATTAATATCAGATTTATTTTGGATAAAATTATTGATCATATAGTCTTTTATGTTTGTGGTGTTTTCAGTTTTTATACTAATTTTCCTGTTATTCTTTGTAATTAATTTTAAAAAATATAAAAAATATTTTTATAGAAAAATATGTCTATAATATTATAAAATATAAATTTCAATAATTCTAAATAATGAATCTATTTTCCAAAATAAAATCTTATAATTAATATAAATTAATTTAAAATTAATCCATAGACAAGACGAGAATACATGTTTTTTGCGTAAAAATGAAAAAAAGTTTTCTTTAATTTTATATCCAATTTCATTGTGAAATCAATTAAAATGACATAAGTTGGATTAAATGGTAAAAAATAGGTCTAGTTACACTTTAATATAAAATCAATACATAATTTATCAATACAAATAAATGATTCGAATTAGTAGTTTCATATTAAAATTATGTGTTTTCACTGTTCATATAAAAAAGGAAACATCCCTAAAACATACCAATAAATCAAAAAAAATAAATTTTTTATATTTAACCATGTAAAATTAATTTTTATTTTTGGAATAATAAATGTTTGCAAAATTAGATTTAAAATGGGTCCATAGTTTAAATGAGGTGAAATTATCTTTTAGAAAAATAAATCTTTTTACCCATAATATTTGTAGTACCCCCGGTTTCTGGTATGTAACCCTTTCTTGATGCTTTTATGGTTTTAATGTCAAGGGTGTTGAATGGGAGAGTCGGGATAACTTAGTATGATTTTTGGAGGCCAAGGGGAAGCCGCACGGTTGGCACAAGATTTGTCTTACCGTGCGGCCAAACTGTGCACAGTGGTTCTTGAAGGCAGTGGCTTCCGCACGGTCGGCACATAGTTAGTCTAAACCGTGCAGCCAAACCATTCGTGAAGGATGGCTGAGGTAGAAGCTAACACACGGTTAGCGCACGGTTTGTCAAACCGTGAGGACTAACCGTGCAGTCACGTAAAGTTAGATCCTAAAATTGTGGATCGAAATCGTTTTTCCTTTAATTTTATTGTTTTAACCTCCTAAGAGGCCCTAACACGGGATTAATATCCGTTGAATGTTGGAAGACTTCTCCCAAGCGTTCCGGAGGAGATCTGAAGGCTTCTCTTGTCAAATCGAAGCTAGATTCTTAAGGTATGCGATCGTTCATGATCGGTTTCTTATATCTACTTAGATTTACTTCTCTTCTTCTCTCGTTTTCATATAAATACACCCGTTGTGGGTAGATATAAGGGTTTGGATGACAAATATGACAAGATTTGGTCTTTTTTGTATTAGGAGAATTGATCTTGGAGGGGTTTTGGAGTTTTTTACCAGTTGTTCTTGGCGTTCTTCATCCGCTGGTTGGTTTCACCAAAATTGTTGAGGTAGGTGGCTTCACTCTCAATTACAATTTCTTTGAACATGAAGGCATAGTTCAAAATGATTTATTTTCTTGGTTTTGATTGTGAAATTATGGTGCAGGACATGTTATAAATATTCCTTAGTGATGATTTATGGGTTTTGATGAAATTGTGGAAATTGAATGAATGGTTGTGAAAACTGTTTTGGTTTCATGATTTTAAAATAGTAATTATAAAATATGGTATTGCTGGATTTGGAAAATGGTTTGTAGGAGAAAGGGTTTCTAATAAAAGGGTGATGCTTTATTGAAAGGTTTTGAACACACAAGGTTCTGGGCATGGATTGCATGGGTTGAGGTGTGTGTTCATATGCATTAGGATGGATAAGGGCGAGAAGTCCCCCCATCAATTGGTTGGGACGGATAAGGTCGTGATGTACCCCTATCAAGGTAGTCCGCTAAATGATGGCTTAGTGGAAGGATAACTCACCACTCGCGAGTATAGGGCGGTCCAGGTTGGATGCATAGTTGGTCATCTTGATTTGTGAAATGAAACGAATTTGCCAAATGGAAATGCGAATGGAATTGGGAACTCTTCTTGGATTTTTTTCATGATAAAGATGGGTTTTGTTGGAAAATGGTTTTGACATGGACCTTTCTATATTGTGAACTGTTTTTGGAATTGTTTTATATAAATTGTTTTATATAAATTTGATAACATGTTTTATACTAGAGGCATGGGTTGGGAAGTCATCAGGAAAAACCTAATGAGTTTCATTACTCACCCCCTGCTTTGGAACGTTGGTGCTTTGGCAGATGTCATATACCGGGACATTGGAAAAGGTAACATGTCACATGTTTTGAGCACTGCTTCGTGATACTTGGGCTGGTCCGTGATGCTGGAGCTTGGAGCCTGTGGAGCATGTAGTTGGGTTGTTATCTTTTAGTCTTTGAGTTTGTCTTTCTATTGATTACTCTGATGTTTTAGTGTTGGTTTCCACTATAGTACTCTAGGATGGTTCTTGATAAACAAATGGTTGAGTTTTCTGAGTTTTTATCATGAATCATTTATTTGATTAGTTTGGTTATGGTTGTTGGTTTTGTGGAATTTACAAAAAGGGTAAATTGTCCCCCACTTGTTTGAAACCCTTCAGAATTTATTACTAGTCGTTGGCACCTAGGGGTTGTCTCTTAAGGCCTAGTAATGACTCGTTTCACTCTCAAGCCAATGAGAATTGGAGGGTCATTACAAATGGTATCATTTTGTTCGGTCATTTCCTAACAGGTGGTCATCAATTTTCTTGGTCCTAGAGTTGAAATTTCGTCTTGTCTATTCCGTGTGTGATCATCTTAGACAGGAGTAGGATTTTCGGAACATGAAATGCATAGCATAAAAGGAAGTTGCTAACCCGTTTATGTTGAACTTCATGTTACCAAGGTGTTGGGTACATAAGTGTTTTGGATACACTTCTAGAATGTTGGAAATCTCATTGTAATTGGTTTAGTCAATGAGATAAGCATGACATGCATTAGAGGAATGACTTCCACTAAGATGAAAGATCTCATTAGGAAGAATGATTTATGATTTTGGGCAAGGTACAGATTTTTGAAAAATGAATAAATTGATTTTCAAATAAATGATTTTGAAAACTGGATATTTAGTATATTTTTAAAACTGGTGGATATTCAAAAAGTATGTGGGGTGTTTTCATAAATGGATGAAGATGCGGAAAAGCATGATGAATATAAACAATGATGTGATAGTTGATGTGATAGAAATTGAAATACTAAGCCTTCAAATGCTAGGAAGTGTGACTAATGACGTGCGTTGTTTGTATAGAAAATGGCACCCGTTAGGCATCATAGAAACCAACCCGAAGAAGCTGCAGAGAATGTGGTTGCACCCACGTGTGAACCAAGAGCTGGTTCAGAGTATTGTTCAAGCGTTCCAGGCTGTGGAAACAAGGAATTTGAGGGATGAGTCAAGGCATGTAGACCATTCCCTCCAGTTCCAGAAGCAGAATCCACCAATCTTTTGGGGTGATTCTGAGCCAGAAAGGGAGGAGGTATGGCTGAGTAGGATGAATAATATCTTCTATTTCATCAACACACTAGCAGAACTAAAAGAAAATATGGAAACATACATGCTGGAGGATCATGATCGATAGTGGTGGGAGCTAGTGGTGCAGGCTATGGTGTATCAAGTCCTAGGCTGGGAGGAACTTGATGAGTTGTTCAATAAATAATTATATCCTCACACATTCAAGATCCAGAGGAAAATAGACTTTTTCATCCTGAATTAGGAGAATACCTCTGTCACAGAGTATGCGGAAAAATTCATGAATTTAGTGCGCTTTGCACCAGAAGTTGCTGCAAGTGCATCGCTGAAGGAACACATCTTTGAATCAGGGTTACAAAAGGAGATTCTCTCGAAAATAGCTATGTTCTGTATTAAGGATTATATAGAGATGGTGAACAGAGCAACAGTTGCTGAACGTGATATCTTAGGATCGATAGGAGGAGGCATGATGATAACCATGGGAATGGGTGGGAACTCTAATGTTGTGAACATGCAGAATAAGGACACCTACATCCTTGGTGGGAGTGTGAATCAGAATCAGACGGCTGGATTGGTGAACCTTATTCCATGACCAATGATGAAACTCGGGTGTTTTCAATGTGGCTCAACTGATCACATAAATCAATAGTGTACAACACAACCTAGACAATATCACAATTGAATGAAAATGGGGCATCTACAACGCTATTGTAGAAATACTCCGAGGCCGGGAACACATGTCACTTCCAAGGCATCGTAAGCACTGTATACTTCAACAGGACTAGGACAAGAGAGTCAGTCTCTTCAGCATAATATATATAGCCATGGAGATTCTCAAAATACCATGACTCCTCAACCAGGGTAATCTCTGCAAGGCAAAAAGGAGAGCAGTGCAGTGATGAAGAAATTGTATGGAGTTGAGCAGATGATTGCTGATGATCAGGCTCGACCATCAACACTAATAGGTACGATAATTTTGAATTCTACGTTTTTGTAAGTGTTGTTTGATACTGGTGCATCAAATTCCTTCATTACTCATCGTGCTGTTTAATTTAAATGTTTAAAACTAGAAATGATGCCTTCTATCTTGAAACTACAAACTCCCCTTGGTGAAATAGAATGTCAATCCTTCGTGTGTAGAGCATGTGCTATAATTATTGATTTAGTTGAGCTCAAATGGTACTTCTCAATGTTGGATATGGATTTCTATGATATAATCCTGGGTATGGATTGGTTGACAAGGTTTAAGGCTCACATCGACTGTTATAGTATAACGGTTAGTTTCACGAATGAGGACGGCATGGAGCATATCTTTAGAGGAGAGAGGATATAAAATAAAGGCGCAAAGTGATTGTTGGCACCAATGGTGGGATAAATTTCTTACCAATTTGTAGCTTTGACATTTGCATCATCGGAAGAGATCATGAAAAATAGTTTTCCAACTGTGGTGGAACATCTTCCCGATGTTTTTTTGAAAACTTCTCACAATTACCACCTATAAGAGAAGTGGAGTTTACAATTGATCTCCTTCCGGGGACCAGTCCTATCTCACTTCCATCATATAGTATGGAAAAAATAGAGTTAAAGGAATTGAAGGTGCAGTTAGTGGAGCTGGAAAGAAAAGGTTTTATTCAGCCAATTGTGTCTATGTAGGAAGCACCAATTTTTTTAAAGAAAGAAGATGGATCTTTGAGGCTATGTGTGGATTATTGTCAACATAACCAAGTTACAATAAATAATAGATATCCACTTCCACACATTTATGACCTATTTGATCAATTAAGGGGTTCTCAGTGGTTCTCCAAGATTGGATTGCGGTCAGGATATCACCAATTGTGAGTTTGGAAGGAGGATATTCCGAAGACAGTCTTCAGAAGAAGATATGGCCACTATGAATACATAGTCATGGATTTGGGTCTTACGAATGCCCCAACGGTCTTCTTGGCTTTGATGAAATGGATATTTTAGCAATATATGGATTCTTTTGTTGTGGTGTTTTTTGGATGATATATTGGTGTATTCAAGAAGAAGGGCTGAGGATGAGCAACACTTAGCAATAGTGTAGGAAATCATGAGGAACCATCAATTGTATGCCAAATTATCAAAGTGCGGTTTTTGTATACAGAAGGTATGTTTTATGGGCCATGTCGTTTGTGAGAAAGGTGTTTCAACGGATCCAGAAAAGATCGAAGCTGTTCTTTCATGGAAACCACTAAAGAGTGTCTTTGAAATACGATGTTTTCTGGGTCTATCTGGTTATTACCGACGCTTTTTTGTGACTTCTCATGAATAGATTCGCCTGTGACAGCTCCTAAAAAGAATAACAATGAATTTCAATGGACTTAGGAATGCCATAGATCTTTTCAACAGTTGAAAGTTCTCCTTACCTCAGCACCTATCATAATATTTCCAGAATCAGGGCAAGCATATGTCGTGTATTGTGATGCTTCGGAAATAGGGATGGGTTGTATTCTCATTCAAGGAGACCATGTTGTTTCTTATGGTTCAAGTCAGTTGAGGGTGAATGAGAAGAATTACCCAATACACGATTTGGAGTTAGCTGCAGTCTTCCATGATTTGAATACATGGAGACATAATCTCTTCGGTGAGAAATTTACCATGTTTGTGGATCACAAAGCTTGAAACACATTTTCTCACAGCGAGATTTGAATCCGAGGAAGAGGAGAAGGATGGAGTGTCATAAAATGTTCGAATTTGAATTAATTTATACACCGGGTAAGGGAAATTCAGTGGCAGTTTCATTAAGTAGAATGTGAGATGCTCAGTTAGCAAAAGAAGCTTCAGATGAATGGTAGTTGATGTTAGTCTTAGCCAACATGCATGTAGAATGTGAAAACCGAGGTGATGTTTCTATTTTATTCATCTACACATGTTTCTGATTTGGGGGAGATAGTAAAGAAGGTACAAGAATCTAATGTAGACTGTGTTGCAATGAGTTCAAAACTCAAGTGTGGGGAGACCATTGAGGGATGGAAGCTAGATGGGAGTTCGGTTTTGTGTTTCAGAGATCGTATGGTTGTACCAATGGTTTGTCCAAAACAACTCCTTCATGCTTACTACCATTCGATATGGGTCGTACATCTAGGTACACAAATGATGTATCAAGCGCTGAAGGCGCAGTTTTGGGGGAGCAACAAGAAAAGGATTGTTTCCGACTTCGTCCCGCGATGCTTAACTTGTCAGCAGGTTAAAGAAGATCATCAGAGTCCAGATGGTATGTCTCAGTATTTACCTATCCCAGTGTGGAAATGGGAGAAGATAAAAATGGTTTTTGTTAAAGGTCTTCCAAGAATGGTCGGGAAACATGATTCCATCTTGGTAAAAGTGGATTGTCTAAACAAGTTGGCCCATTTCATCCCGATTCGTGAAAATCGTATGATGGAAGATCTTCCAAAAATCGATATCATAGAAGTGGTAAAGAGACATGGTGTACCAGTGTCTATAGTCTCAGACAGAGATTCTAGGTTCACATCTCATTTCTAGAAATCATTACATCAATCCCTAGGGACTCAGTTGAGGATGAGTACGTCGTATCATCCTTAGACAGATGGGAAATCTGAGAAGATGATACAAATGTTGGAAGACATGTTGCAGGCTTGTGTAAAGTACTTCTGTTACTTATTGGAGGAGTACATACCCTTAGTGAAGTTCTCATACAATAACAGCTATCAATCCTCGATACGTATGGCTTCGTTTGAAGCATTGTGTGGGTGCCCTTGTCATTCTCCACAATTCTAGGTGGAAACTGGTGGAACTTTACTAGTTGGGCTGAGCCTTGTCCAAGAAACCAAGGAGAAGATTCATTTGATTAGAAAAATGATGGAGACGGCTCAGAGTCGTCAGAAATATTATGCATATCACCATCGAAGACCTTTGTCGTTCGTTGTGGGTGATCATGTCTTCATGAGGATCTCTCCAAGACATGGACATCATCGTTTCGGGAATCCTGGAATGTTATCTCCTCAAAATATAGGCCCTTTTGAGATACTGGAACGGGTTGGAGAGGTGGCATATCGGTTGGCATTACCACCACAGTTTAGTGTAGTAAATCTTGTGTTACATGTATCATAGCTGAAGAAGTATCAGCCTGATTTTTACCATGTGATCTGATGGGATCACGTTGACCTAGATCCGGAAGCATCGTTGGTACATATCCCGGTGCAGATTGGGGATAGGCAGGATAATGTCTTGTGTGGAAAAAGCAACGGCCTATTTTGGGTTTTGTGGCTGCATTGTCAGATTCAGGAAGAGACTTGGGAATGCGAGAAAGAAATGAAGGAGAGGTGGCCAAAACACTTTTAGTCAAGCGATGGTTTTCTACTTTACGAGGACGGAAAGGCCAATGGTGGGGAGAATTTAGTACCCATATTTTCTAATATGTAACCCTTTCTTGATGATTTTCATGGTTTTAATGTCAAAGGTGTTTAATTGGAGAGTCGGGTGGACTTGGAATGATGTTTGGAGGCAAAGGGGAAGGCACACAGTCGGCACACAGTTTGTCTAACCGTGCGGCCAAACCGTGTGTAGTGGTTCTTGGAGGTAATGGATTCCACACGGTCAATGCATAGTTTTTATAAACCATGCGGACAAACCATGCGTGAAGGATGTATGAGGCAGAAGCTAATGCACGGTTAGTGCACGGTTTGTCAAACCGTGCGGACTAACCGTGCTGTCACTTATAGATTGATCCTAAAATCGTGGATCTAACTCTTTTTTCCATTAATTTCCTTGTTTTAACCTCCTAAGTGGACCTTAATTGGTATTAATCTCCCTTGAAGGTTGGGATACTTCTCCCAAGCGTTTTGGAAGTGATCTGAAGGCTTCTGTTGGAGAATCGAAGCCGGATTCTTAAGGTATGTGATCATTCTTGATCGGTTTAATAGATCTAATTAGATCTAATTCTCATATTCTCTCTTTTTCATAGATCTATGCCCATTGTGGGTAGATCGATGGGTGTGGATTACAAATATGAAATGATTTAGATTTTTTTTTGTTCAGAGAAGTTATCTAAGGAGGGTTTTTGGAGTGTTTTACCCGGTGTTCTTGGCATTCTTCGTCCGTCAGTTGGTTTCGCCCAAATTGTTGAGATTGGTGGCTTCACTCTCAATTCCTCATTCTTAGAATGTGAAGGCTTAGTTAAAATTGATTTATTTTCATGGTTTGGATTTTGAAATTGTGGTGAATGACATGTTATCAATCTTCTTTAGTGATGATTTATGGGTTTTGATGAAATTGTGGAAATTGAAAGAATGGTTGTGCAAAGTGTTTTGGTTTCTTGATTATAAAATTGTAATTTTATAATATGGTTTTTATGGATTTGGAAAATGGTTTGCGGGGTAAAGGGTTTTCAATAAAAGGGTGATGCTTTATTGAAATGTTTTGAACATACTTGGTTTTGGTCATGGATTGCATGGGATGTGGTGTGTGTTCATATGCATTGGGATGGATAAGGGTGGGAAGTCCCCCCATCAATAGGTTGGGACGGAGAAGGTCGTGAAGTACCCCCATCATGGTAGTCCACTAAGTGATGGCTTAGTCAAAGGATAACTCACTACTCGCGAGTATAGGGAGTTCCAGGTTTCATGCATGGTTGGTCGTGTGGATTGGTGAAATGGAATGAATGTTCCAAATGGAAATGCAAATTAAATTGGGAACTCTGCTTGGTTTATTTCCTTGAGAAAGATGGGTTTTGTTGGAAAATGGTTTATACATGGAACTTGTTATATTTTGAACTGTATTTGGAATTTTTTTATATAAATTGTTTTATATAAATGTGCTAACATGTTTTATCCTAGATTCATGGGTTGGTAAGTCATCAGGGAAAACCTACTAAGTTTCATTACTCACCCCCTGCTTTGGCACGTTGGTGATTTTAATGATGTCATATACCAAGACGTTGTAAAAGGAAAAGTGTCTCATGTTTAGATCACTTCTTCATGATACATGGGCTGGTTAGTAATGTTGGAGTTTGGATCTTGTGGATAATGGAGTTGGGTTGTTATCTTGTAGTCTTTGAGTTTGTCTTTCCATTGATTACTCTGATGTTTTAGTGTTGGTTTCTACTGTGGTACTATTGGTTGGTTCTTGATTAACAAATGTTTGAGTTTTCTGAGTTTTTATCATACATCATTTAGTTGTTTAGTTTTTTTCATTGTTGTTGGTTTTGTGTAATGTTCAAAAAGGGTAAATCGTCCCCCACTAGTTTGAAACCCTTCAACATTTATTGCCTATGACAACCCTGCTTTTTAATACAAACATAAACATGATTTATTACATAAAACATTACTTGATACAACAAATAATATCGAGAGGTTTAGTGTCTTTGGGGCTTAGGATCGTTACATAAAAACATAAAACATTAATACAACATCTTTATTGAAAACTTACGTTATAGGACCACTACATTTCCTCGTACTTAGCATTGCATGGGATAACCAAAGGACATATATAAGAAAAGGGTGATCTATAAAGCCCAGTAAGAGAATAAACATGGAATAACATGAGGAGTATAATACATGTTAGACATTAGGCATATCAATAGAGCCCAAGAGAAACATTAACATAAGGGCATGATAACTCATGATAATCATAACATGGAAATGTGGAAACAACACATAACATGGAATTAGTATGAGCCAAGGCCCATTGCACATGGAGCATGAGTAAATCCTCATTATACATGAATTAAGAGTAAACCCTCATTTCACTTGAATTATCATGAGTGAAAACTTATTGCACTTGATATATCATGATACAATACTTTACCCAATTCATTGGAGCGCAATAAGGGCAGACCCTTCTGAAGCATTTCATTTCATGCATAAGTGTGCCACATGGATCATAAAACATGGTTTCATTAAACATAATCATTTATTCCACATTAAAGGAATGTGGAATTAATACATGAAACTTTATAATCAATAAATAAATGTTCATAAAGGGGAAAACCCTTGATAGAGAAATGGGCATGGTATTCATTACACAATGGAATTGGCTAAGAAAATCCGTGTAATTTCGCAGCGTAACGACGTGACATAAGAATTCATAAAAAGGTTGATGAGAGAGAAAGAGGATAATCATCATATTTACATGTAATTGACAGTAAGGAGGTCATATAGATATATTTCTCAAAAATATTAATGGAAATTAGATTCATGATACAAATGTATTTCTTGAATGTAAATGAGGAGAGAGAAGTTCCATTCCGAATTTTAGAATAGTAACGGGCATACATGAGAGGAATTTAATGAGAGGGAAAGGGGTCTACCATCATTAAAACATAAAGAGGTAAGGATAAGGAAGGTGAGAAACCATACTCTAACATTCATAATTGATATTAAAAGGGAAAAACAACATAAATAAAATTGGACAAAAATGATAAAGGAAGAAAAAACCCTTACATGGAAGTGTGATTCCAAAGGCTAGAAAGAGGCTTGTGAGAGGATTCATGGGAGATTAGGGCACCTTTGAAGGATTATAGAGAGATTAGGGCAGAGGTTGGATGAAATCGAAAGGCTTTTAGTGAATATGAAGTGCGATCTAGGGTGGGTTTATATATGAAAGGTGAGAGAATTCTTTATTATTTAGGTTTGGGACCCCTTACATTAAATTAATCCAAACCACAAACCATCCCATGGTTTTTAAACATGGATTTTGGAAAAGGGATGAGTAAAATAATATTTTATGAGGCCAAAGTCCAAACTTCTTAAATTAATAGGGTTGCTTATGTGGAGGTGAGTCATACTCCCAAGGAAAAAATTTAAAAAGACAAGATGTTTAATAAGTCTTGAGGGGTCCATTAATGCTTTGAAAAGTTGGTCAAAAAACCCAAAATCACATTATTTTAATTGTAAAACATATATTGGTCGAACATAAAGCTTATAGTATTTTATTATACCACTATTGGGTCATTATGATGTCATAAAACACATTATATATTTAAACGGTATTTAATTTTTACCCAAATATTTGACTAACTCAGAAAATTATGAAAAATTCACCATTGTATAATTTTGGCGTCCTGATTCCAGAAATAACATTTATTTTATCTAAATAATTTTCTAAATATGTTAATTTTCACTTTTAAAATAAAAACTGTCATTTATCAAAAATTCACAGGTTTTGACAAAAATGGATTTCAAAACTTAATAAAAATTATAATTGCATTCAAAAAATTATAAGATCATTTATATTTATTAAAAATTAATTTAATAATAATAATAATATTTTATTGGAATATTATTTAATTCAAAAAATACAATTATTTAATAAAATATATTTCATAATTAAATAATAACTAAAAACACTATTTGTACATTAAAAACTATTACAATGTATCAATAATGAACAGAAAGTATATACATTATTATATACAAAAAATAATTTACATGAAAATAATACTATTGATTTGTTACATAACCTCTTAAAACAGCCACAAAAGAGCTAAGGGTAAGGTGTGTGATGGTGACAGACTCTTGGGGTGGCTCAGATAACATTGTTTGAGTGGTAATCTTTATCAACTAGTACTTTTCTCGTAGACGGTCCCGTTAGATCTTGACATGATGAAGCACAACATGGGCTTGGTCAAGAGAGATGTCCAATGATTCCCCCGCTTTTCTGAGCTCCAAAAAATGGGCTTCATATGCATCAATTCTACTGGATGAGGCCATCACTTCTTTTGTCAGAGTAAATTGGATTTGTTAATGTTCTATATTTATACTGATAATGTGATCACTGTTCAACGACTATATTAGTAATGGTCAAAATTCATAACATATAACTGAAGAATTTGACATTTTATATAAACATAAATAGACATTTAATTATATCACATGGGATTTCCATTAATGAAACATTGGGTCGTTACAATATTCCCCCTTAAAAAATTTCACCTTTGAAATTTCCTATTCCCACACTAAAACAAATGTGGGTAAATCATCTTCATCATTTCCTCTGATTCCCAAGTCACTTCTTCAAACTTGTGGGTTTTCCACAACACCGTTACGAGGGGAATTGTCTTATTTCGTAGACCTTTTTCTCTACGATCTAAGATCTTCACTGGTTGTTGCTCATAAGAATGATCATCTTACAATTGTACCTCCTCAAAAGAGAGTACATGTGTAGGGTCCGGTATGTACTTCCTTCAGAGGGATACATGAAAGACATCATGTAATTTGTCCATGGTAGGTGGAAGTGCTAGTCGATAGGCCACAACCTCGATACGATCAAAAATCTCAAAGGGTTCGATGTACCTTGGACTTAACCTCCCTTTCTTTCCAAACCTCATGACCTTCTTCGACGTAGATATGCGTAGAAACATAATGTCTCCAACTTTTAACAAAATGTCTCGTCAAAGATTATATTCATAACTCTTATGTTGACTCTGGGATACCTTGAAATGCTGCTAAATGGTTTTCACCTTCTCTACCATTTCCTAGACCATTTCTAGTCCATGTAGCATATGTTCACCGACCTCATCCCAACACGTCGGTGTTCTTCACCTTTTCCCATAAAGGGATTAATATGGTGTCATTTGGATGCTCGAGTGGAAATTGTTATTATAAGAGAACTCAACCAGAGGAAGATACTAATCCCATCCTACTTTAAAGTCCATTGAGAATGCTCTCAACATGTCCTCAAGTGTTTGGAGAGTCCACTCAGATTGGACATCAGTTTGATGATGATAGGTCGTACTGAAGTTTAGTTCAGTAGTCAGAGCATATTGAAGAATCTTCCAAAACATAGAGTTGAATCTTGGATCTTGGTCATACACAATAGATAGTGCTACTCCATGCATCCTTACCACTTCCCTGATATATATCTGTTCAAGTTGATCCAATGAGAAATCCTCCTGAATAGCAATGAAGTGTGCAGTCTTTGTAAGATGACCCACAATAACCCAGATTGCATTGTTGCCTTTGGATGTCCTTGGAAGTACGGTAACAAAGTCCATGTTTATGTTCTCCAATTTTCATTCTGGTATGGGCCATGGTTTCATCATCCCCTTAGACTTCTGCCTCTCTGCCTTCACTTTCTGACACACTAGGCACTTTGATGATTATTCAGCGATCTCCTTCTTCATATTATACCACCAAAAGTTTTCTCAGATATCTCAACACATCATTGTGCTCCCTAGATGAATAGATAAATTTGAACTATGTGTGTCATCCAAAAGTTCCTTCTTCATCTCTGTACTCGATGGAACACATATGCTTTTCCCAAATCGCACAATTACTTCATCATTAACATTAAACTTCGAGGATTTCCATTTTTTGATTGCTTCCAATTTTTCCGGAATTCCCACATCATCCTTTTGAGCATTATTTATCCTTTACAAAAGAGATGGTTGAGCAATAATTTGTGAAAGGATTGATGATGTTCCCTTATTTATGATTCCCATGTCCATCTTCATCATTTCTAAGAAGATTGGATCCTTCTCAATTCTCATCATTTATATAATCATTGTGTCCTTTCTACTTAGGGCATCTTCCACCTTGTTCACATTCCTAGGGTTGTAATGTATTGAATAGTCATAATCATTGATGAGATATATCCATCTTATCTAGCACATAATAAGATCTTTCTGTGTGAATATATATTTATGACTATTCTGGTCAGTATATATCTCATATTTCTCCCCATAGAGATAATGCCGCCAGATTTTCGAGGCAAAGAACACTGCTGCCAACTCCAGATCATGTGTTGGATGGTTTCTCTCAATGATTTTCAACTCCCTTGAGGAATAGGATATCACTCTATCATTCTGCATCAGCACACAACCAAATCCCTTCTTTGAAGCATCACTGAATACAACAAAAAGTTCCCCACTTGTGGGTAAAGTGAGTACGGGTGTAGTGTTAAGACTCATTTTCAACTCCTTGATCCTTTCTTCGAATTCATCACTCCATGAAAAGTCTAATCCCTTCCGAGTTATCTTGGTAAGAGGGTTGGACAATCATGAGAAATTTCTCACAAATCGTCGATAATATCCAGCTAACCCCAACATGCTACAGATATCCATTACCGATGTTGGACTTCCCATCCCCCAATTGCATCTGTTTTGGAGGTATCCATAGAAATCCCATTTCTTGTGATGATATGGCCCAAGAATGAGACCTCCTTTAACCAGAACTGACACTTGCTATAATTTTCATAGATCTTCTCCTTGTGGAAAGTCTCTAGTACAGTTCTTAAATGCTCCTCATGATCCTCCTTGGTTTTGGAGTATATAAAAATATCATCTATAAAGACTACCACAAATTTGTCAAGGTAATCTCTAAATACTCTATTCATTATGTCCATGAATATTACTGGATCATTAGTGAGTTCGAAAGGAATTTCTATGAATTCATAGTGCCTGTATCTTGTGCGAAATGTAGTTTTGGGGATATCTTCTTTATTCACCCTTACTTGATAATATCCTGACCTCATGTCCACCTTGGAGAAGTATTGTGCACCACCTAGCTGACCGAAAAAGTCATCAATTTGTGGGATAGGATACTTGTTCTTTATTGTGATTTTGTTAAGCTCACGATAATCGATGCAAAGTTGCATTGACCCATCCTTCATCATGACGGAGAGGACTGGTGCACCCATGGTGAAGTACATGGGAGTATAAACCCTTTATCCAGATTCTCTTGTAGTTGTTTCTTCAGATATTCAATCTCATCAACATCCATTCTATATGGAGTCTTGGATATTGGAAATACTCAAGGTATAAATTCAATTGAGAATTCAACATATCTTCTTGGAGGAAGACGAGGCAGTTCCTTGAGAAACACTTCCTCGAATTCCCTCACAATAGGCATTTCGTCAATGTTGGTTTCTTCCTTGGACTCAATCATCTGATCCAGAGACGCATCCTCATACGGCATCAATATCCATGCTCGAGATGAAGGAGATAAAGGAGATTCATCTTCCTCCTTACACTTGTAAAGAATCGGGGGGGCGATTCTCCATATGGAGTGTGATTTCCATCTCCCGACAATTTATGTTGGCTCTATAAAAGGAAATCCAATCCATGCCACGAATTGCATCAAATTCCACTAGAGGGAGTATGGAGAGTTTTGACTAGAAATTCAATCCACATATTATAACATGCGAGGACTTATATTCATTGTATGCAATAATTTCCCCATTTTCAATACTCACTGACATCTTCACATCCATGATTTTTGGTGTTATGGGGATTGTTCTAATAAACATTCGAGATATAAAAGAATGCATAAAACATGAATCAAAAAGTATGTTAGCTATTCTTTAAATAATAACTAGCGTACCTGTCACCACATTGTTTTCGGGGTTGACTTTGGCATAAGTGATGTCAAAAGCACTTCCTTGATGCCTTGGAGGTTGTTGGTTGCCTCTGAAAACCCATGGATTAGGGCACTGATATGGAATATTCCATGGTTCTTTGCATTTATAGCAATGAACAATGCATTTAGGTTTGAACGAAGCATTCCTCTCTTCTATCGCAGTTGTGGGTCATTCTTGCCGACATTTAACAGCTAGGTGCCCTTCTCTTCAACACCTGAAACATTTTTTCATCCCCTAAAGGAAATTTCTAGGGTGATTCTTTCTGCACTTTTGGAAATTGGGGTGCTGGATCTTCTTAGCACCATTGGATTTATCCATCGGACCACCAGCATTTAAGTCCACCTTACGATTCTTATCCCCTTGATACCCATGTGATTATCCGATCACCATTTTTACCTTGAGGGAAAATCGGACAATTTCCTCATAGCTCTCGAAGTCATGGATTGCTAATGCTTTCCGTAGACTAGGCTTCAACCCACCAAAGAAGCAGTCAACATTGCATTCTGGGGTAACGAAAAAGCCGGAATCATATTGTGCAAGCCTTTTGATGTATAACTCGTATGCTCCAAAAGATTCTTTATCTTTTTTCTTGAGGTAAATAAAGTCTCTTTCCATCATAAACCAGAAGGTGCGTGGAAAATATTTATTGAAAAAGATCTGCCGGAAATCCTTCCACTCCAGCGCCTTGATCTTCTCCTCAGGCTTCGTATTTTTTATCAACGTCCACCATTGACCAGCTTCACGCTCCATACGATAAGCTTCCAGGAGAACCATATCTTTTTCAGAACATTGAAGGATGAAGAAGATCTTTTCAATGGAGTTGATCCATTGTTCAGCGATCGTGGGATCAAATGATCCACTAAATGTAGGAGGCCTTTGTCTCATGAATCTCTCTATAGCGACATGTTATTTCTTGGGGGGGGGGGGTTTAACGTTCCTATTGACAAGTGTTTCTATTGAAAACATGAGTTGGCTGAGAGTGAAGCGTGACAAAGTTCCCAATTCCCACTCCGATTGGATTGGGCATCTCATTAGTACAGTCATTACACTGATCATCACAATTGTTGTTAGCCCGAGTCCTCCTATTACTAGCCATTGGCTCGAATAAAAGGAAAGATAGGGGTAACACATAAAGGGTAATACAAAGACAAAATTTGATGAATTATAAGTAAAAATTTATTTCCTTAACTCATGAGTCTATAGGCTTCAATCTAGGATTTTCATGATCTACTTTATAACATATATTCTTAGGGGCATTTTTTAATTCCCTTAATAAGGGTTCATACTAAGCTTTTGAATTTTTCAAAAAATATCCCTCGGGAGTGTCGTAACCAAGAGTGCAACAAGGCCTGTTGTCATGCACCAGTTCCTATTTGAGTCTAGCTCAAAGTGGTGTTTTCGAGTTTTACCCCTAGGATTCATCTGTGTCAGAGCTGCCTATACCTGCTCGTATCCAGACAAGGATGTATTTTCTTGATAACCCACTTAATCAGTACTTACCAAAACATAGGGATGTTTTTATTATACTTAGTCTTGTCTTTAAGGCTTTACTAGGGTTTTACAATCCCAATCCCAAAAATAACTAAACCTATCCTCTGATACCAACTATGACCACCCTTCTTTTTAATACAAACATAAAAATGATTTATTACGTAAAACATCACTTGATACAACAATGAAGATAGAGAGGTTTAGTGTATTTGGGGATTAGTATCATTACATATAAAATAAAATATGAAATATAACATCATTGTCGAAAAATTCCTTTACACGACCACTACATTCCGTTTTAGTTAGCATTACATGGGATAACCAGAAGACTTGCGTAAGAAAAGGGTGAGATATAAATCACATTAAGGGAATAAACATGGAATAACATGAGGAGTACAATACATGTTATAAATTAGGCATATCAATAGAGAATAAGAGAAACATGAACATGAAGGCATGATAAAGCATGATAATCATAACATGGAAATGTGGAAACAACATTTAACATGGATTTAGCATGAGCCAAGGCCCATTGCACATGGAGCAAGAGTAAATCCTCATTGCACATGAAGCATGAGTAAACCCTCGTTGCACTGGAATTAGCATGATTCAACACTCATTGCACATGATGTATCATGATAGTATACTTTACCCAATGCATTGGAGTTCTATAAGGGCACATCTTTCTTGAACATTTCATTTCATGCATAAATGTGCCACAAAGATCAGAAAACATGGATTCATTAAACATAATCATTTATTCCACGATATAGTAATGTGGAATTCATACATGAAAATTTATAATCAATAAATAAATTTGAATAATGTTTAATACCCTTGATGTAGAAATTGGAATGGTATTCACTACACAATGGCATTGGCATAGAAAAATCGGTGCGATTTCGGCAGCATAACAGCGTGACATAAGAATTCATAAAAATGTTGATGAGAGAGAAAGGGGCTCCTCATCATATTTAAATGTAATGGATAGTAAGGAGGTCATATAGATACATGTCCCAACAATTTTTATGGAAATTAGATTCATGATACAAATGTATTGCTTGAATGTAAATGGGGAGAGAGAAGTTCCTTTCGGAATTTCAGCATATTAACGGGCGTACATGGGAGGCATTTAATGAGAGAGAAATGGGTCTCCCATAATTAAAAAACAAACAGGGAAGTATGAGGGAGTTGATAAACCATACCCCAATATTCATAATTGAAATTAAAAGGGAAAAACAACTTAAAGATAATTAGACAAAAATTGGAATGAAAAAAAAACCCTTACATGGAAGTGTGCTTCAAAGGATAGAGAGGAGATTCTGAGAGGCTTCATGGGATCTTAGGGCACATTGGGAGGATTCTATAGAGAGTAGGGCAGAGGTTGGACAAACTAAAAAGGCTTTGAGTGTGGAGGAAGTCGGATATTGGGTGGGATTATATAGGAAAGGTGAGGGAATTCATTATTATTTAGGTTTGGGACCCCTTACATTAAATTAATCCAAACCACCAACTGTCCCATGGTTTTTGCCCATGGTTTTTTGAAAAGTTAAGAGTAAAATAATATTTTATAATTCCAAAGTCATAACTTCTTAATATAATAGGGTTTCTTATGTGGAGTTGAGTCACACTCCCATGGAAAACAATTTCAAAAGACAAAATGTATAAACAGTCTTAAGGGGTCCATGAATGATTTGAAATGTAGGTCAAAAAACCCAAAATAAGATTATTTTAATGGTAAAACATAAATTTTACGAACATAAAGCTTATATTATTTTATTATATCACTATTGGGTCATTATGATGTCATAAAACACATTATATATTCAAACAGTATTTAATTTTTACCCAAATATTTTACTGTCTCAGAAAATTATGAAAAATTCACCATTGGATAATTTCGTCATCATGATTCCAGAAATAACATTTATTTTATCTAAATAATTTTCTTAATATGTTAATTATCACTTTTAATATAAAAACCGACATTTATCGAAAATTCACGGGTTTTAACAAAAATGGATTTCAAACCTTAATAAAAATTATAATTGCATTCATAAAATTATAAGATCATTTATATTTAATAAAAATTAATTTAATAATAATAATAATAATATGTTATTAAAAAATTATTTAATTCAAAAATACCTTAATTCAATAAATAGAATTCTTAATTAAATAATAACTAAAAACACTATTTGTACTTTAAAAACTATTACATTGTATCAATAATGACATGAAAGTATATACATTATTATATACAAAAAATTATATATATGAACATAGTACTATCGAATTTTTACATAACCCCTTAAAACAGCCAAATAATACCTATGGGTAAGGTGTGCAATGGTGAAAAACTCTTGGGGTGGCTCGGATAACATTTCTCGAGTGGTAATATATATCAACATCCACTATTCCCATAGAAGGTCTCGTTCGAGCTTTAAATGATGAAGCTCAACATGGGTTTGGTCAAGAGCGAAGGCCAAGGATGCCACCTATTTTTCATGCTCCGACAAATGGGATTTGTATGGAGAAATTCTACCAGATGAGGCCATCGCTTCTTTTGTCTGAGTAAATTGGTTTGGTTAAAGTCCTATATTTATACTAATCATGTGATCACTTTTAAATGTCTATATTAGAAACAGTCCAAATTCTTAACATAAAAACAAAGAAGTTGACATTTTATATAAACATAAAGAGGCATTTAATTAGATAAATAGGTATTTCCATTAATAAAACATTGGGTTGTTACATTTCCAGCCTTTGGCGCCTTCGGGATGTCGCTTGAGGCCTAGTAATAACTCGTTGCACTCTCAAGCTAATGGGAATTGGTGGGTCATTTAAATATTTGATAATGCTTATCTTATATGTATAAAATATATTATATGACGATGTTAATTTTACAATGAATAATATATATATATATATATATATATTTAATTGAATATATTAATCAATGGTTGTTATTTAATTTATGAAGATAAAATTTTGTTTGTACATATAAAAATATTTTTCATTAAAAAGTAATTTTTTATAATAGTTCTTTCATTAAGTTATATTAATTGATAACTAAAGGATTATTTATATATTCAACTGTAAATAATATTTTAAATGTACTTTTCATTTCATTCTAAACATCCACTCCAATGAATAGTTGTTAGCGATAATAATATTTTAATAATTTTATTTTTATTATTTTTTAGTTGGGTAAATATTTACCATGTGGGTTATGCATGATACTAATGGTAATCGGATTTTCTGTAACTCAATACAAACATAATGTATCATGTATAGAAGTTTTATTAGGAAAAATCATAGCATAAAACCACATAATCACGAAAATATTCATATATATTATCTAATTAATGACACCTAATTATTTAATCTATGAAAGCTTTGGTTTATAATAGTTTACTCATAGTCGTATTATATTTAACTCCTTCTTTTCGTTTTTAAAGTGTTTATGAATTCAAAAATCATAGACCGGGGGAGTTTCAGAATAGGTGTGAAGAATGGCCTCTAATTGTTTAAAAGGTTACATTCAAGATAGGCCTAACACACCTTTCTTGAGTTGTTACCTCTAGGTACATCGGTGATAGAGAAATTTGGTGTTTTAAAATTCAAACATGTGTGAATTTCTAGGAATCCACTCACTCTATCGATTTGAAAAATTACATGATAATTTCCTGGAAATTAACAAATCTTTAAATTCATTATTAAATACATTTCGAAGAATATCTATTGAAATATCCATAGGGATATCACTAATGTTTTCTTATCATATTTTCCAAAGGTAGAATAAAACATCCCAATTATACCAGCAAATGATAGCCAATTGTACAGAAGAAGGTTATTAAATTATAAAATGTTGACCATAATGGATTTATTGTGAATATAACTACACTAGTGAATTCGAATGAATATGAATAATCACTCAATAATGATTATTTTAGAATATATTTATGAAAATAACTTATAATGTCTCATGGTTATAGATGAAATAATTAGAAAACCATAGTGAAATTAATAATGATTAAAAAAACTATTAAATAATGTTTAAATAATCAAAGAATAAAAATAATCGAATAATTTCATTAGGATGAATCCTTAATATTAATAAATCACAACATAAGATGTTAATACTATCAGGATTATATTTACTGAATCACCCATAATCTTAATCATTTGAATCTATTAAAATAGAATCTGACATTATGTATTATGGTATTCAATTCAATCTATTTATATACTATATAAAAAATATATGAAATAAATCTATATGTTGGATGAAAATTAATAATCCTTAAAAAGTACATGAAAAATATGATATCATAAATTATAATTAACTTTGAAGAGCACACCTAGATCATTGAATATATATTTGATTATCAAGTTATTCATATACACTATGAATTTTCTCAGAATCATTAGGAAACTATATAATCAAAGGATGTGATTTCAGGTATGTTATTTTATCAATTTAAGATGATAAATAAAGGGGTGATTGATTTATATAACCTAAAACTATATCCTAAACTAAATCATATAAATAAATTCCTAATAAATTAATAAGAAAAAAATGGTTTCTTATATAAGGGATTTTTAATGTATTCTTTTATGATATGAAAACAACATATCACAAATAATAATAAGGGATTTAATGTTTTTATAAAACATAATGGCTTTAATATCAGTAATATCCTCTACAAATATAGGTACTCTACAATTATTTTAGTTAATGTTAAATCTCCCTTGAAGCTTTATCTTGTCCAATTCTACTGGACAAATCCAGCAATGTTTAGTCAATCCTAAAAATTAAAATTTCAATTTATGATCTATCAAATCTCCCCCCGAACTAATATTTCTCAATAACATTATAAAAAAACTCATTTGCATACAAAAAACCTATTTTCTGTTTTATTTCAATAATTTAAAAATATTTATTATTCTTTTCAATAGTATCTTATTTTTCTACACAAGGGCATAATCATTCTCTCATTTAAAATTACTATCCACAATAAAAATTCTACCTTCACCCACAAAACAAATTATCACTCAATGTATATGGAGAATGGTTTACTCAAAATACATTCATAATCACAACACCGTACTTATGAAAACAAATAATACACTTACTATTTCTAAAATTATCCTTCGTAAATCAAGTTATTTTTATCATAATCCATCACAACGATATTTAATTCGGCTGTAATTGTAAATATATCCACACATGCTAAATTCTCATCAACTAAACCTGATGGATCTCTTATATTATGTTGTATAATTTAATAATACAATTTTTAGGATTGAGAACCTCTAATTCCAATCATTTCATTATTTAGTATGAAATTTTTTCTAGACTTTAAAAATCACAATAATACTTTCCCAATTTATATGTTTAAGTAGTAATATAAATTGAAAAACTAGTCATATCATATTTCATATTTGTAGAAACCTTGTAAAGTAATTTATTCTATTCTACCATGGTTCGAGATATTCCCATGACCCTAACCATACTCATAGTTTATACTATTTAATTTATCAACAATTCCTATATAGGAATGTTACTTATGTATTTACATAAATGGATTTCATTATGATTTTGTAACTTATTTCCATAAATTTTACATCTTTTGAACTTTTCAAAATTTTATTACTTTTACCAGGAATAGCAGTATGGATTTTTAATTTAATGAAGAAACATTTATAACATGTTTCTCAACATCTTTTTCATTACCCTTCCTCATTTCCAAATCATTTCTATATTTTTGTCATCCTCATTTATTTTTTTTATTTCAAAAAATTACTCATTGGGTTTTATAGATTAATGGAGATGGTGTTGATTTATTATAAGAAAATGTCCTTATTACATACATAATTGTGAATTTAGTCAGGAAATGTCATTTTTAAATTTAATTTCATTTAATGTTTAGGTGTTTAGATAATTAGGACAATACATTAATAACATTACACATTATTACAGAGTGGATACCATAAAAACAGATTCCATTTTTTTCAAAATATAAAACATTAAAACAAAATACAAGAGTCATTGACAATTCTTCAACATTTAACATGGATTCATTAATTTTCATACACATCCAATAACCTTTGAAATCATTTAAAAACTTGTGATCAGCACAAAAGCTTAGTAAGGAATGGAAAAGAAGGAATGATCACATTAGTCCATGAATACTCGAAACTTATGAAATCATTTTCAAAATACATTCATGTCACCCATATAAACTTACTTTATATAAAATGTGATTTAAAAAATATCCACAAAAAACATGAGAACATAAATATAATTATGAAATTATTTTGGTGCATTAATTACATAATTTTGTAACCATTCCTGGCTACCTTATAATATGTAACCTACACTGCTACCTTACTTTGTGTAACCATCGCAGTTACACTTGGAGTAACCATATGGTTGACCTCCAAAATAATCATAACCAATACACTATAGGGAGATATATGTCCTACTATTCATTATAAATAATTCCCAAGAACCAAAACATAATCATACAACATGAATAATTCCATAAAAACATTGCTTTGGAACTTCGTAAAACTAAATTTAAAAAGATGATTTTTAAAGAAAATCCCCTTATAAATATCATAAACTTGACGAGAGACTTAATAGATTTGATGGAGTATGTATATATACTATAAATTTAAATAATAAAACCTAATATAAACAAAACCCATCACACAAAAAATTTAAATAGTACATAAATAATGAAGTATAAGGTTAACCCAAAGAATGGAAATCAGGTAAAGAATTCTTTTACCTCAGGTCTATTTTAAATAAAACTTGTCTAAACATCATGTATAATGGTTAAAATAGTGTTATTAATATTTTATAGAAACATTTTCTTGTTTATAACATCCTATATTATCATTTCATAACATCAATCCAACCATTAATTGTTAGTATTTGGCTCCTTGCACTGTTTTTGAATGAGTTCTTTAAATGATTTCTATGATTGGTTCATGATGGAAGTTGTTGTCGTTCGGAAGTGAAACTCCATAATTGGAATGGATTATTACATATATCAAGTAAAATAAATTATACCATTTATCATTTTTATTTTTAAGATGAGTATGATTCATATCTTAAAACATTAATGATGTTCGTTTAGATCATTTTAGTGGTTCTTTGATAATAACAACCTCATTTTGTCTTACAAATTATAACCATGAGTAAAAAAGAATTCAGAACCATGGGTGAGTAATAAAACATATATTATAACCTGGTTCATCCATATAAATGGTTTCATGACCATACTTGAAATAATTAATTGAAATTGAAATCACATCGTCTGTGATGTCGGTAAATCGACACATAACGGAAAATGTTTTTATTCCTTAAATAAGAGGGAGAGGAGAAGGATAATGATGATTAATTTTCCATAAACATGATAAAATCCATAATATACATGATTTATGGAGATTTAATTATTCTTGGTTAGGGATATTTGAATAAAAAATAATGTAGTAACTCAAAATAAAAGGATAAGTGAGAAATCTGTTACAAAAATTCGGCAGCACAACGACTATGCAACAGTGTTTTAGAAAACATTAAGAAGAGAGAGGACAAGGGTCACCCATCCAAAAATAAATAAGAATAATTAATAGATAAATAATAACAAGGAAACAAGAACATGGTATGGAAACATGAAGATACACCACATTAAAAGTCAACTTGAATGGAAAAAAGAATGAAATTGAAAATTTGCATACCATGTAGAGTAACCCTTAGAACATGAAGGTTGGGACCTTGGGGGCTTGAGGAAACCTTGGGAGGCCCGATATTTTTTGAGGAGGAATTGGGAATGAAGTTAATGAAGGAGTGGGTTGGTATTTATAGGAAAATTAAGGGAATATTTTAATAATTTCCAAGGGACAACTCATGGTTGGTATTTGCAAAACCATGGGATTGCCCATAGTATTTTTCCATGGTATAAGTCAAATGGGACACCTGACATCTTATTTAACTATACCAAAGTAGACAAAATTTATGAAATCATTATTATATCATTAATGATGTATTTAAGACACAGAAACTAAAAACTGTATTTTTTTACTATTTACCAAAAAATCAACTCTTTTAGAAAAATACCAAAAATTCACCCTAACCTTTGATCAACATGTAGATTTCAAAAAATGAAGTCCATTTTTTGAAAATAAGTTTCTAAATATTATTAATTTAATATCTATATAAAAGAATATATAATTCTAAAATTAACAATTCTAATTTTGTAACTACTTCTATAGCACAATGAAAAATTAACCTAGTTGCTATTATCTTAAAGACTTAATAAAATAAAATATTAATAAAATTTACTATTCAGTAGGGTCATATTACTATTCATATTACTATTCATAAGGGTATGTTACTATTCACCAAAAAACATGTTGGTTCTAATATACTCCAAATAACATATTGATCACAATGGTAGATGACAGTTGAAATTCAAAATATAGAAGTAAAAAAGTTATGTTTTAATGGCTAGTTAAAAATATCTACTAAAAACAAAGTTTCATGCATTTCTATTTATTTTTAGAAAAACATGGGGTGTTACATTATCCCAACATTCTAGAAATTTTGTCCTTGAAATTTTATTATCTTATTAAACAACTGAGTGTATATTTCCCTCAGAGCATTTTCATAGCCCCATGTTGCTTCTTCAACATGTGATTTCTCCACAAAACCTTTACCTGGTGGATTAAATTATTCCACAATACATGTTCCCTTCGATCAAGAATCTGAACTGCTTCTTCTTCATAGAAAGGTTTTCTTCAAGATGAACTGCTTCATGGCTCAAGACATGTGATGAATCTGGCACATGCATTCATAACATCGAAACAAGAAAATCATTGTGTACCTTAATCAAACTCAGTGGCAAAGCAATGTTGTAAACCGTTGTTCCCACATTCTCCATGATTTCAAAAGTACCGTGGAACTGTGGACTTTGCTTTCCTTTCATTCCAGAACACATCGTAATTTTCCAATGAGAGACCTTAAGGAAAACATGGTCACCTACCTCGAAAGAGAAGTCTTTCCTTCTATTATCTGTATAACATTTGTTCCTGCTTTGAGCCGTTCTCATGTGTTGTTGGATCATCCTCACTTTATCAGCCACTTCTTGAACTAATTCTGGTGCCGTCAACAATTTTTCACCAACTTCATCCCATAACACAGGTGTCTGACACCAATTCCTATACAAGGCCTCAAGAGGTGCCATCTAAATACTAGATTGAATATTGTTATTATAAGAAAACTCAACTAAAGAAATATGTTGATCCCAACATCCCTGATAACCCATTGAACAAGATCGAAGCATATCCTCCAATGTTTGAATCGTTCCCTCTAACTAACCATCTGATTTAGGATGAAAATTTGTACTGAAATTTAACTCTATGCCCAATGACTTCTGAAGTACCTTCCAAAAGTTATAAGTGAACCTCGGATCTCGATAAGATACAATGGAAAGAGGAACTCCATGTAAAATGTCAATCTATTTGAGGTACAATCGAGAAAGATGATTCAATGTCATTGTATCTCAAATAGAAACAAAATGTGTAGAATTTGTTAGCTGACCAACAATAACCCAAATAGCATTTTTACCTCAAGATGTATTTGGTAGTCCCACCAAAAATTCCATCGATACATTATATCATTACCAATCTGGCACTGGATAAGTCTGAGACATCCCCTTCGAAAACTGCCCTTCTGCTATAACTTGTTGAAATGTCAAACATTTCATGGTAAAATCAACAATATCTCATTTAATTCCATCCCACCAATAATACTCATGAAGGTCCCTATACATCATATTAATTCTAGGATGAACAAAAAATGGAGAACTATGAGCGCTACACAAAAAATCATTCTTAAACTAAGAATCACTAGGCACAAAAAACTTTTTCCAAATCGTAAAACACAATCTTTATCTAGGTTAAATTCTAGAAACTTATCCATTTTAACCAATTCCACCTTTTTTGTAGCTCACGGTCTATCTCTTGTGCTGGCATAATTCTGTCTGACAATAAGGACTACACTGAAACCTGAAAAGAAACAGATATATCCCCTGAACCAAAAACATCTAAGTCAAATTTCATCAAATCATTAATCAATGGATCATGTTCCATATATAACATGGTTAATGATCATGATGTTTCCGACACATGGAATCCACCACTTTGTTTTCTTTTCTAGGATGGTAATTGATCGTGAAGTCATAATCCTTTATCACTTCAAGAAATATTCTATGTCTCATGTTTTATTCATTATGAGGTAATATATACTTTAGACATTTATGGTTATTATATATTTTGAATTTATTTCTGCATGGATGAGGACTCCATATTTTCAAAGAAAAAACCAAAGATTCCAATTCCAAATCATGTGTGGGATAATTTAAATCATGAGGTTTAAGTTTTCTCGAAGCATAGGGAATTACCTGACCATTCTGCATCAAAACAGAACCAAGTCCTCTCAAAGAAGCATCACTATAGATGAAAAACTCTCCATTTCGGGAAGATAAGGCCAAAACTCGAGTATTAACCCATCTCTTCCTCAGTTTCTGAAAACAAACATCACATTCCTCGGTCCAAACAACTCGAACCCCTTTCCTTGTTAACTTAGTTATCGGGCTAGATAACCATCTGAAGCTCCAAAAAAACTGTCTGTAATAACCTGATAACCCATGTAAACTATGAACCTCAGAAATATTTGTGGGTATTGGACATTCATCAACTACTTTTGTTTTGGTAGGATCAACTATTATTCCATCCTTATTTTCAATGTTCCCAGGAAAATAAATCTGTTACAACCAATAATCACACCAGTTGAATTTTCCATACAGTTTATTTTCTTTTAATGTTTGTAAAAGAACCCTTAGATGTTTTTCATGCCCCTCTATATTTTTATAAAATACCAGAATCTCATCAATATATACAACCATAAACATATCCATGAACTCATGAAATACTATATTCATAAGATTCATCAATATAGTAGGTACATTAGTTAATTCAAATGGGATAACAAAAAATTCATAATTCCCATATCTAGTAAGAAAGGTTAATTTTGGGATGTCATCCTCCTTCACCCTCAACAGATGGTATCTGGATCTCAAGTCAATCTTGGGAAAGTACTGAGCTCTCTGGGGCTGATCAATCAAGTCATCGATGTGAGGAAAATGATACTTGTTTTTAACAGTGATGTTATTCAATGCACTATAATCATTGAAAAGTCTCATGGAACCATATTTTGAAAAAAAACATGAGCAACCCATGGTGAAGTGCTAGGATGAATGAATCCTTTGACAAGAATATCCTGAAACTGATTTTTCAATTCATGAAGTTCTATTGGAGCCATATGATAAGGGGGTTTTGGAATTGTCTTAGCACCGTGAACTTAGTCAATGGTGAATTTGACTTCTCGATCATTTATCACACTAGGTAACTTATTAGGAAAAACATCAAGGCATTAATTTACCACTAGAACATCATTAATTTGAACAGTTCCCTTATTTTCAACAATATAAGAAAGATAACTTTCATTTCAATATTTAAATAGTTTCTCAGCTTCCGGATATATTATAAATTATATGGGTTCATTCATGTATACAAACTGAAACTTATTTTTGGAAAAACAACTTCTTTAGCTTTACAGTCAATCTTATCATGATATACAGAAAGCCAATAAATTCACAGAATAACCTCAAAATCGAATTAGGTTAAAACAATAAGGTTTGCCGGTAATGTCCTTCCACATACCAGAATAGAATTTTTTTTTTCAATTCCTCTTTGCTATAATATTTCCACTTGCTGTTTTAACAACAAGTTAGGGTCTCATTTGTTGAGCTGATTTTTCAAATTTACTAAAAAATTTCGCAGAGATGAAAGAATGTGTAGAACCAGTATCAAACAAAACTTTACCAAAATCTGAGTGAACAATAAAAGTACCTGATACAAGTTCATTGGATGGACCGACATATGCTAACATAGTCGCAAAGGATCTCACTACACCTTTCTTCTTGTATTCGGGATTTTTTTCATCATTCAGATCTCTCTTTGGGCAGACATTTGCATAATGACCCATCTCACCACATTTAAAACACTTTACATGATACTTATTCGGATTAGTCTATGGATCCTTTTCATTATAATCTTAGGCCATAAGTCCAAACCTACAACATTTGAAACACTTCCCAATTTTTCTAAGTCATTCCCCAGGGTGCTTCTTCCCAAAAGCATCACAAACTAGAAATTGGATTTTCTTACCATCAGATTTCATTGCTTCATTCTTACCATTTTCTTCCCTACTAGACCTCTTCTTCACTTTGTTTCCAAAATGCACATGATCCTCAACAAACTATATCTCAACCCTCTCAGCACATCAGACACATTTCTCATAACTTTTGAATTCATGGGAGGTCAACGCCCTTAGATACCTTGGATTCAATCCTGAGTAAAAGTTGTTGATTTTTCTATGAATATCCGGAACATGATTCGAAGGAAACCTCACCAGTTGGGTGAAGTTCCCTTGATACATAGCTACTGAATCTTTCTCCTTCTTTTTCAATTCAAGGAATTTATTCTCCATTCTATGTCGCACCACCTTAGGAAAATATTTTTCAAGGAAAAGACTTTTAAATTCATCCCACTCTAAGGAATCAAAATCCACTCACCCCTGATATTACTAACCATTTACCACTACTGATCATCTTCCCCTTCAAAACGATAAATTTCAAGACATACCTTTTGATTTTCAGAACATCCCATAACATCGAATACCTTATCAAGGGCATTGATACATCGCCAGCTGCTACTTGGTCAGAAGATCCGTTGAATGCAGGAGGATGTTGTCTCATAAAATTTTTCACTATTATCATGTTTAATTGTGGTACATCCATTGGTTCTCCTGCATGGATTCCACCACCATTTATTTCATGTGTTAGCTAAGCCATTACTGTCACAAACTGCTCGGTTCCAATCCCTACCATTCCGTGTTGTAGTTCTGGAAGGATGTCATTTTGTCAGTGCCTATCCTCTTTAGCATCACTGTTCCATCGGAAGACATCCATTTTGACAAACATGTCTTAGATTAAGCAATATTGTAATCGAAAAATGCTAAAACATTTCAAATTAAACAGAGAGTGAAAATCATTTATGGTATACTATTAACATCACCCTAACCCCTAATGTTATCAAAACCATCCTATGATACCATCTATAAGGACCCATCCTTTTAACATACATAATCTTGAATTTAGTAAAGAAAACACTTCATTTTAAATTGATGATATTTTCAAGTTTAGAGATTTAGGGAATTTGGACAATACACTCATAACATTACAAATTATTACATAGTCGATACCATAAAAACAGTTTCCATTTTTATTCAAAATATTAAACATTAAAAAATAAAACAAGACTCCATGAAAATTCTTCAACATTTTAAATGGATTCCTTCCTTTTATTACACCTCCAATAACCTATGAATATCATTTAAAAACATGGGATGAGAATACAATCGCAGTAAGGGCTATAAAAGAAGGAAAGATCACATTAGTACATGAATACTAGTAACGTTTGAATGCATTTTAAAAAGACATTCTTATCACCCATATATACTTACTATGTGTAACCTGAGATTTACACAAGATTAAAAAAACATGAGAACATAAATATAATCATAAATGTATCTTGGGGAATTACTTACATAATCATGTAACCATTCTTGGATACCTTAAAATTTGTAACCCTCACAACTACCTTTCTTTGTGTAACCATCATAGTTACTCTTGGAGTAACCATACGACCGACCTCTAACTTACTCATAACCAATGAATTTAGGATTATATAGGTCTCACCCTTCATCATAAATAATTCCCAAGAACCAAAACATAATCATACAACATTAATAATTCCATAAAAACAATGCTTTGGAATTTTGTAAAGCAGAATTTAAAAAGATGATTTATAAAGAAAATACACTTATAAATATCATAAAATTGATGAAAGACTTAATAGAGTGGATGGACTATGTATATATACTCTAAATACAGATATTAAAACCTAATATAAACAGAACTTATCACACAAACCATTAAAAGTGAACATAAATAATGAAATATAAGGATAACCCAAATAATTGAAATCAGGTTAAGAATTCCCTTACCTATGGTTTGTATTAATTCAAAATTGATTGAACATCCTGTATAATGGATAAAAGAGTGTTATTAGTATTTAACAAAAACATTTTCATGTTTATAAAATCTTATATTATCATTTCACAACATCATTTCATCCTTTAATTGTTAGTATTTTGCTCCGTGAACTGTTTTTGGTGAGTTCTTTACATGATTTCTATGATGAGTTTATGATGGACGTTCATGTCATTTGGAAGTGGAAATTTAAAATTGGAATGGAGTAGTAAATATATACAGTAACATAAATTATACCATTTATCATATGGATGATTAATATGAGTATGATTCATATGTTAAAACATTAGTGATGTTCGTTTAGGTCATTTTAGTGGTTCTTTGATAATAACAAGATCATTTTTTCTTAAAAATTAAAACCATGAGTAAAAAAGAATTCCCGAAGCACGGGTGAGTTATAAAACATATATTACAACCTGATTCAACCATATAAATTTTTTCATGACTAGACATGAAATAATTAATGGAAATTTAAATCACATAATCCGCGATGTCGGTAATTCGACACGTAACATACAGTGTTTTTATTCCTTAAATAAGTGGGAGAGGAGAAGAATAATGATGAGTAATTTTACAAAAACATGATAATATCAATAATATACATGATTTTTGGAGATTTCATGCCTCTTGGGTAAGGAGATATGATGAATTAATAAGGAAGGAACTCAAAATAAAAGAATAAGTGAGAAATCTCTTACAAAAATTCTATAGCCAAACGGTATGCGACAGGGTTTTAGAAAACATTAAGAAGAGAGGGGACAAGGGTCACCCATCCATAAATGAATCATAGTACAGAATAGTAATGAATAAGGCGGAAATCAGAACATGGTATGGAATCTTAAAAGATATACCACATAAAAGTGAACTTGAATAGAAAAAAGAAAGAAATTGAAAATTTCTTTACGTTGTAGAGTAACCCTTAGAACTTGAATGTTGGGAACATGGGGGCCTGAGAAAACCTTTGGAGGACTACTATGAAGGTAAGGAGGCAAGATAATCGTTTAGGAGGAATTGTTAATGATGATAATGAAGGAATGAGTTGGTATTTATAGGAAAATTAAGGGAATATTCTAATAATTTACAAGGGACACCTCATGGGTAGTATTTGCAAAACCATGGGCTTTCCCATGGTATTTTCCCATGGTATAAGCCAATTGGGACACCTAAAATATTATTTAACTATACAAAACGGAACTAAATTTATGATATCATTATTATATCAATAATGATGTCCTTAACACACCAAAACTAAAAACTGTAATTTTGACTATTCACCAAAATATCAACTGTTTCAGAAAAATTCCCAATATTCACCCTAAACATTTATCAACGTGTAGATTTTAAAAATGAAGTCCAGTTTTCGAAAATAATTTTATAAAAAAAAAAATTTTAATTTTTTTAAAAAAGCATACTTAATTCAAAAATTAACAATTCTAATTCTATAACTACTACTATATCACCATGAAAAATTAACGTAGATGCCATTATCTTAAAGCCTTAACAAAATAAAATAACAATAAAATTTACTATTCATTATGTTCCTATTACTATTCATATTACTATTCATAAGGGTGTGTTACTATTCAACAACAAAACAAGTTTGTCCTAATTGACTCCAAATAACATAATGAACACAATTGTATATGACAGTTTCTTGAAATTCAAAACATAGAAGTGGAAAAGTTATGTTTTAAAGTCTTGTTAGAAATATATACTAAAAACAATGATCCATGCATTTATATTTATTTTTAGAAAAACTAGTGGTGTTACATTAATATATAAGGGTTTACATCAATATCAATCTAGAAAAATAGTAAAGGATCTCCTTATTTTACATTTTTAAAATATGAACATTGATAATCCTTTTATTCCCTATTAATATTTATAATCCACATTAATTTCCTTGATAGTAGCTCCTCTCGTAATCTATAATGTCAATATACTGCCATTAATGGAATGAATTTGAATAAAATGTTATTTTACTTATTTTTATTATTATAGTCATAGGTATTTTTATTTTTATCCTTATTTACATTGATGCCCCTATCGTTGATAATAACATTGATGGATGAAATAATTTTAATTTATACATTCATTTCACACACCATGTCATTGATTCATGAGTGAAATAACTATAGAAAAAATTATTAAATATAATCTATTATTTTATTTATGTTCATAGTATTATATCCATGAGTTTATCAATTGACCTTATCGGCCACTGAAAACTATTTCTTGACATTTAATCTTAAATATCTAAACTCTCTTCTGAATGATTCTTCACCAACATGCCTCCAAATATATTTTCTGTAACCCATTATCATTGAGAAAAACCTCTCCAAATTTTATTCGTAATAAAACATATTTCTTAAATATAAGATAAAAATTTATTAAGAACTCTTTCTATATATAACATATTTTATAAAATGAATTCAAATCATTTGGTTTAAAAAGAAAGACATTTAATCCTAAATTCATTACACTTATAGGGGGAATAATTCATTTATAAGATTCTTATAATTTCATCATATATAGTAACTGAATGTGAAAACATTGTTTATGGAATATTAATTACATGTTTTATTAATATTCATGAATTAGATTCATGATTATATTATAATGTAATTTGTTTAATTAAACATAAGGTCATTTTATTTTCACTAAATTCATTTTGATGGATTATATTTTTTTATTAAAAAAAATAAATTCTAAATTTGATAATTTTATTTTATATAATAATTCTCTTTTTTTAAATCATAATGTCAAATTATCGTAATTTGATATTTTTGGATTTTTTAAAAATATTTATTTTTCCGTGAATAGTTAAAAATTAATTTTTTTAAAATATCATTTCTTTTAATTAACTAAAATAAATTAATAGACTCATTATGTTTTAAATTTTATGATAATGAAAAAAATCATCATTACTTATTTAAAATCATATAATTTACAATGTAATCTATATCATTGTTAATTTATACATAATGACAACTTCTTATTGAATCTATGACATCTTAGGTTTATCCTAGGTTATTCACATTCATCTTGTATTTAATTCCATGATCATGGTTTTTAAAGAGTTTTGGAATTCCCAAGGAATGTCCTTGGGGAGTGTTAAACTAGGTGTGTATGAAGGCCCACTATCTTCTTTTAGGTTACCCTCTAGTCAGGCCTGACACACTTTTTTGTACTTCTTACCCCTAGGAATATTTTTTCAAAGACATATGAACCTATAGTATCAACACATATAAGTATTTCAAAGAAACAACTCACTCCATAATTTATAAAAAATAAAGGACAATTCCTTAATCTTTAACTCATCATTAGACTCATACATAAATAAATCCCTTTTCTTGTCCATTTAAATTTCCATAGGTATATCAATAATGTTTTCAAATAACAGTTTCCAATGGTTGAATAAAAATTCTATATGATACTAGTAATAGTGACCCATCCATAACATATAAATACATTTCATAATTTTAGAGTAATATTTATTTTATTAAAAAATATATTCCTAAGGATTGTAATAGTTTACTGTCTATGGAAACATGCAATACTATATTTTGATATGATGAATGGTCTTCAATTTCTCTAGTAAATATATGTCTCTTTAGTACTACTAATTAAAATCCCTTTCTCATAACCTGTGGAAATGAAACATATGTAAGGTGTGAGGTTACATGCTCAAAAAGGGTAAATAAGGGACACATGTAATAACACATGTGAAAAAGTACATTAGAAAATGATGTTCTCATTATAAAACTATACCGTTCATATTAATGAATATAACCATGAATCATGGACTAAAAATTATTAGTTCATGAGACATGAATCATATGATAATCAGGAACATAACACGTGAAATCATAACATAGAAATAAGACATGGAATTTTTCAATACACATCTTCCTAAAACATTGTGAACATATATTAGTAGAATGATGTTTACTCAATAAGTTATTTACATGAAAAATTTTCTTCCCATGAACTAATGGCCAAAAAACCTGGTCCACACATAACATTGGGAACATGAAATCATGTTCACTCAAAACATAATGGACATCTAATCATGTTCACAAAAAAATTATTTTCATGAAATTAGGTCCATGCATAACATTGTGAACATGTAATCAGGTTAACACATAACTTTCTGAACGTGTAATATTGTTCACACATTAACTTTTGAACATGTAATTAGGTTCACACATAAACATATGGAAAAAAACCGGTTAATTCATAACATTAAGAACTTTTAATTAGGTCCAAACCTAACTTTGGGAACTTATAATCATTTTCACAAAAAGAATATATACTATTCAGTCTTCCATCATTACATAATTCACTATAGGGAGGTATATGTCCCACCAATCACACAATGACATCATACATTCATGTTCCAAAAGTTAAAGAAAACATTCATCATATGATGAACCATGAAATTAAATGGTTATCATTAACATTTCATCACATCATATCCATCATCAAAAAATAACATGTGAAAATAAGTGGGTTCAAAAAGAATATAAACTATTGAATAGAAACAGGTATCATAAATTTCATTACATAAAAACATAACCCACTCAATAAATAAAATATATGGTATCCATAATCTATAAAAATGTGTTTAATCCTAGAATTAGTAGGATTTTGAATGATCACATGGAATATTTACTAAGTAAAATAACCTTTCGATTAAAATACATTTCATAATTCCATTTCAAAAACACATTTCATATAAATATGGCTTTATATTTTCATTTAAAACATTTTTTGAAAAAAATATATATACCTCTTTTAATTTTTTTTAAAAAACAAAATGCATTTAAAAACCCCTTTTCAGTGAAATTACTTTCAAATCATATAAACATGCCTGAAATAATTTTTGAAACCCGTTTCTAGAAAATGGATTTTATAACCTATAAATAAAATATGAAGACATTTAAATTATTTTCTTTTAAACTAAAATTTTTAAAACCTGTGAAGGTAGATTTGAAAATCATTTTCAATAATTTTTTAATATAAAAACTTTTTGAATGCATTTTATTTTGAAAACAAAAAAAATAATCAAATTAATAGATTATTAGAAAAAATTCATTAAAAATAAAAAATAAAAACATAAAATGGATGCTTCAGGATAATGTAGGTCATGATGATGGGTATTTATATACATCTAAAACATCCATTTTTCACACGAAAATGTTTATAAAAAATTCATGATAAGGAAACCAAAATAATATTCCCTTTTAAACCTATTATTATACAGTAAAAAAGTTCAAAAATTTCATTTAAACCTTATAGGATAATAGTAAATCATTTTTGAAAACATTTTTAGAAAATACAATTTTAAACGAACATGGATTTCTGACTGAAATGAGAAATATAGTCTCATTTTCAATAAAAGTATGTTACTAATTTATCTCAAGTACTAAGTTCTGTAAAATGATACTTATACATGAAAATATCATGGAATACTAGTGGATATGATATTTAATGAGTGTTCTAGACTTATAGATCATGATATTTCGTTAATAAATCATAATCCTAATTATTCTCGATATATGATGAAATTGTCTAAATAAACTCTTTTCTTTTTTGGTAAAATTGAATCATAATAGTTTAGAAAGATAAAAATTACAAGAATCTCAAAAAACAGGATAGAATTATATTCATTATATAAAATTTAATTTGGATTTATATTCACCTCGTATAAAAATATAGGTGCATAACATGCCTGGTTTTCGAAAATGGAAAATTGACACAGAGTTACTTTACCAATTTAGAAAATATTTGAACATAAAAAAATATAAAAGAGAGTTCATAAATATATATTTAAATAACCATAAATTTATGTAAAATATTCATAAAACACATTTATTGGTAGTATTTACACCTCCTACATTAAATGTGTGGGGAATAAGGAACATATCTAATAGATATAAAAAGTGTGATGAGAAAACTCATTCCTTGAGTCTAAATTGTCATGTGTATCATTATATTACTTAATAATAAACATATTTATGAAATTTAATTCATTAATAAAATTATTAATGTTTATAATTAATTATCATTAACTTATTACAATGTTGTATGCAACCACTTAAACAAATATGTTTACATTGGTTGTTTTGACCAAACTTGGATCATGTGTTAAAAACATATTTGGTTGGTTTACTATGGTAAAATGGTTAATTATATAAACATATATAGAATAACAATAATTACATAATAATTGTTTTTGTCCATAAATTATACTATTAATATTATTCAAGATATATTTATATGAAAAATAAACAAACATTACAATCATGGAGACATTAGGTCGTACGTACACATGGATAATGTTCCCATTTTTCAATTATCATTATGAATGGAAGGTATGTAATATTAAATATTATTTTATAGAAAAATATATAATTATATATATAATTATTTGGCTATAAAAAGAATCACATCCCATCAAGGAGTTGTTAGTCTATTCGTTCACGAAAACATTGTCATCTTTTTAGTGTGTGAAAATTGTAATAAATAAAATGGTATATTATAATTACCGAAAGGTAATTTAGTTATCAATATCAGATATAATTCATTTTTGTAACATTTTATTAAATTAATATAACTTTATTACATTCCAGTATATGTGGGAATGTATCACATCTCTTTGAGGAGGTGGTGGTCCACATACTCACAAATGATGTTATCGTACTCCAACAAATGGAGTTTATAAAAGTATTTGTTGCATAAAAATTAAATAAGAAAAATTATTTTATATATATAACATATATAATATTTTATCTTGATTTCCATCACAATTACCACCGTGATATGTGGTAATGAAAAAATAATAATCATCATTTCTGAGGCGATTGTTTTCCAAATTAGAACTTTAAGTATCTACCTATTTTATATATGTTTGATTAAGTGTAGGTTAATAAATTAACATAAAAAACTATAAGTATATTTATGATACTAATTTTATTTATTTATTCATAGACTAAGAAGAATTTATGGTGTGGATAGCAAAAATAATACCAAACTCATTTAGTATGGATGTTACTTCTTCTTAGGGTAGTTGCATTTTTATTCCAGAAAAGGGATTCCATGGATGGATATTTACCATGATAGAGGATTATATGAATAAGGGAGGGATGTTGGAATATATTTTGAGCTGACTTTAGGTGAAAAAAGGGCTTTAGACGTGTATATAAGTGGGTGGTGTCGGTGCCTTTTTATAATGGAGGAGGAGCTGCATTCTAATAAATTTTTTAAAAGTGAAATCAATCTACGTTTATCCCATGTCATGTTTCTGAAATAATGAAAACATTATATAAAATTAGTCATAGTTTATAAATAAGAAAAAATATTAAATTTTGGATATGTTTCAAGGATATTTTGGCCTATATTTTTCAGGTTTAGTCTGAAGTTAAGATAATATTCTGAATAATTACTATAATTTATTTTAATCACATTCACTAATTGTTTTGTTAAAAAAATATGTTTTTCCTATTATAAAATTATAAATGGAATCTATTTTTTAAAATTGAAATTATAGAATTCTCGGAAATAAATTTAATATAAATCATGCAGATGGAACAAAAATTCTGGTTTTTAATGTAAAAACTTTTAAAATATTTTTATGTTTTTATCTCAATTTTTTATTTTACAAGTGATTGGAAATAGATAAATAACATTAAATGAAATAGAATTGCTCTAATTAAAAATTTAAATAAAATCAAAAAATAATATGTCAATATAAATATTTTTTTTGAAAAAATTGTTTTGAATTAAATTTTCTTTTATTCAATATTTATAAAAATTGAAACAAGTTATAAAAATTGAAAAAAATCACCCATTGTAATTTTTGATATTCCTATTTCAAAAGGTATGCCAGAATTTTCATATTATAAAATATTCAATGTTTATAATTAAAATGTGTTCACCATTAAATGCCGGTAAAATCACATTTTAGAGAAATATGTCTATTTTCATAAAATCATATTTATTCATATCCTATAACAATTAAATGTATGAGATGAGTATAAAAAAAGAAAGTATATTTTACATAAATGTTAATTAAATAATTAATCAAAATTGGTCGGTTTAATTTTTTGAGATAAAATTGTTTTTGTACAATGAAAATTATTTTTCTCATAAAAATAATTTCATTATTTTCAAATAGTACATTCAGTAACATATAATAATTGATAACTTAAGAATTTATTATATTTATATATCTAAATAAAATTTTAACAATTTATTAATCCTTATTCTTAAAATAAATTCCAACATCTAGGTGATAGCTATAAAAATAATTTTATAATAATATTTCTTGTAAATTGTAGTTCGGTATAACTCAGCCTTTCGTGTTGCTCATGATATAGAATGAACTAGAAATTTTGTATAACACAATCCAAATGTAATGTTTTCTGTACTGAAGATTAATATCAGTGTTTTTTAGAGTATCATAATAACATTTTTTTGTTTAATTCATGAAACAAATAGTACCTTCATGATAATGGAAAAATCTATATTATGGGTTATGTGGAATGAAAAATCACCATAGGATTATATTAAATTAAAAAAAAATTGACAAATTCATGAGGCGTTACATTCCATATAAATGGGAGATTCATCAAATTTAAATATCCTAGTTTGTCTTGAAATAAGTTTAATTATAATAGAAGGCATTACATGAGTGAATTTACCTGAAAGAGATGAATATTAAGGATTCTTGTCAATGAGTACATGAAATGTGAAATTGCGTGACATCATATTCTCAAATAATCCAATAACTAGTTTCCAAATTTTATAAATTCTATTAATACAATAAACCCTTGATGATAAAAAATCAATGGGATGAAACATGTGTCAAGGAATATTTAAGAGGAATAATCTTAGGTGTGAGGAGAATCTGAGAATGATTGCAAGGGGATATGATGATAGAAACTATCCAATTGTGTTGGGATGCAGTTTTCTTTCTCAAAAGTGAATCTTTAGAAGAAAATTTGCATTTTGATGGTCCTAAATATGAAAATGAATATTGGTTTTCTTAATTTAGGTTCACCGAGAGAGGTATTTTATCATTTTTTTCAACTTCCCTAAACCTATATGATATAACAAGCAGTGAAATCATATTTTTTTAATTAGAAAAACGTTACACCATTTATTTCAACTAGTCTAGATCATTTTTAAATGGGAAATAATACATTCATATTTCACTATTTTTTGTATTCAACATGTTTTTTTCTCATAAATGAAATTATAACTTTATGAGTTTTGGTAAAATGTCATTTTATGTTGTTTAACCAACTTGTAGATATTTTTTTAAAAAGGATAACATAGATATTTATATGTTATAAATTTATTATAACAATTATATATTTTATTAATAAAATTTATAAATACATATATTATATATAATAATTATCCCTAAAGATGGTGATATATAATAAATTCACAACAACCTCATAGGATGATGAAGTTGGGGATTAACATGTTGTGTTAAATAGATGGATATGGAGTATATATATTAAAAAAAGACTATAATTGTTAAAAAATATCATAATAACGTTTATATTGTATATAATTTTTAATCATATATTTTAGGATCATAGATATATGAAAATAGATGAGAATATTGTAAGGAAAAATAGAATAAAGTGTTTAAATATTACACCACTTAATAAAAAATTTACCATTCTCTATAAAACAATATTCTAGAATATTTAGAGAGAATTATGTGAATAATGTATCCATTGATTTAATTAGTAATATGATAATGGATATAAGAATATATTTTTAAATTTAATACATTTTTAAATAATTTTTTCAATGGGTGGGGTATTTATAGTCTTATGGTGTGGGGATTTTTGGTTAAAATAGTGAATAGTATATTATTATTAGACTATAAAATTTAATATCGTACTTATTTGTTATATATAACAATATTTATATAAATAGTTTAATTTTTTAAAAAAATTAAATTATTCCAGAAAAAATTATTACTATATAAAAGACAAATAATGTAAAATGAAAATATTATTTTAAGAAACAATTTATATTTTCAAAATTTGAAAAAAAATTTATGTGTATACAAAAAATGTATTTTATTTCTATATATTAATTATTTTATTAAACAAATTTTTGGTTGAAATTTTTGTATTTGTTATTAAACTAAAAAATAATTTTTCTAGAAAATATATAATATAATATTATTAGATTTTTTTATTTTAAAATTTTAATAATGAAATATTTTTTTAAAATAATATCTAATTTTATGTTAATAATTTTTTTATATGAAATTATATAATCATAATAATTTTAGTTAAAATGCATAATATTTAGATTATACGCATATAAATCCTATAAATATATATTATTTCTCTCATTAATCCAATATATAGGTTTTTCTCAAAGTTTCCTATGTCTTTTAGAAAAATTAATACTTATTTATAATTCTTTTATATTGTTTCTCTCTTGGATAATATTACTTAGTTGAAAATACTTTACAGGTTTTTGGAATCTAAAAAAGTTGTTTTTTATATTGGATCACTATAATATTTTATTATTTATATAGTTTGTTTGTCATCAATATAAAATTTTATTTTTTAAAAAAAACTATGGTTTACTTTATTTTGTTGTTGATTCAATTTATCCATTCCTTATACCCAAATAAAAAACATGTACAATAATTAGAAACTATTCATATTGAAAAATATGTATATTAATATTCATTCTCTCTATATAAGTTTTATCATCAATATTTCAACTCATATCATTGGTTATTAATATATGTGGGTACATCTATTTCAGAAAATCATGATATTCCGAAGTTTATACTTTGTACATATGGTTTATCCTAAGATATTTGTTTTGGTAAATTAAATTTTTCCATAGAAATGTGTCTATATTTTATAAGATCACGAATAAGATCTCCTTATTATGTAGGTCTTTCTATTTCTATTATATCTTCAGATACAATGTATGTGTGGTTTCGTTTATATAATTCTTCAACAGAGTTATATCGAACAATTTATATTATTGTTATTAGTATTTTGGATATGTTAATTTATAGAGAAATATTCATATGATATCAAATATTTGAATGATTCAAATACAAAATTTGTTCTGCATTTACTTCTTTTAAACCCCCATGACTCACTTCAATTGTGGTATTAATAAAATTATTTTGAAAACTGAACTCTATTTCACTTTACCATTGTAGGAATATGTAATTTATTTACATTGTGCCATATAATTTTTATATTGAATTCCTTGAATCTTCTTGTCCATATCCTGAAATTTTTTATCCCCAACTATCATCCATTTATCAATACAATCTAAATTAATAGTAGTTATAAAACGGTTCACTTAAAATGATTCAGATGGGTCCATTTGAATACTTGAATGGAAATTATCATTGTATGAGAACTGAATCATGTGATATTGAAGACCAAAGTCACCATTGATGAATATAATGAGAAATAATAAACACATAAGCCTTAGCCCAGTTGGTAAGGACTCCGTAAATGCATTCAAGCGACCTAGGATCAACTCCATGAGGACGCATAATTTCTAGGGTATTGTAGCATTATTGTAGCAGGGGACTGTGCAGTACTGTAGCAGGTAGTGTAGCAGGAACTATAGCAGGTACTGTTTGGCACTATAGTAGCTGAAAATATGCCCATGTTTGGGCCTTCAGGCCACCAATTTGGTCCCCTAGTCCATTAAGGCATTTGGGCCACCCAGGTCTTCGAGTCAGTAAGGCCTTTGGGCCACGTCAAGGCCTTCAGGCCACATTAAGTGCATATGAAAACCAGAAAACCTTCAAGAAACAAGTTCAACAATGAGGATGAGCAATGGAGCTTTCACCACAGTAGAAGCTAAACAGATTGCAAGAATGAGAATGTATGGAACCTGACATTAGGACAAGCCTGTGCAATCATGTGAATGCATAGATGAATAGCCATGAAATGGTGGATAGCTGATTTAACGATGAAGATGTTGTGGAGGAGAAATTCTAATTAGTTAGTCTGGGTTGTATGTATTGATTGAAATCTTACATGCAATGAATTCCTATAAGGCCTTCGGGCCATGTAATACATAGGCTTACGGGCCTTGTAAGGGTTCTACCTCACCATTTGAAAGGTGGATTATCAAAAATCAATAAACAATGAATTCCGTTGGGATTTTGGATGGACGGAAAAGAAATAATAGAATTAATTTATATGTTTGGATATTTATTAATATTGAAATTATTTTTAGGGGTCCAACCCTATTTCATATCTAATATATGAGTTCATAGAAAATTAAAAACTCTTAAAAACATAGAAGTGAAAATTAGATCAAGATAATATATGATTGTAGGTGGTTCTCTACGTAGCCTATAACTTACTTGAAATAATCATCTAATACTGATGGAGAAAGAAATCATCTCAGATAGTGTTACACCCCAAGCTTTCACGATACACTTCTCTTTCAATAATGCAATAGCTTGAATTGTATGCAAGTTCGAGATTCTAACACACTAAGACCAATAAAAATATCCATTATGAATAGTAATACCCACTTTTTGAAATTATTTATATTTTATAATTCAAAATGGACTTCATTTTTGTATTCAGAATTTCGAAATTATCCTAAGTTGAATTTTTTGTAATTTTCTGAGAACTTTCAATTTTTTATGAATAGTGAATGATACTTAAAAAAACTTTTTTAATAAAAATAATTTATAGTGATAAATTATAATATTTAGTGGTTTTAATGTATAATTAGAATATATTTTTACCATTTTATCCAATGGTGGTCATTAGAATTAATTTCAATTTGAAATTGGACATAAACAATGGTGAATCTTTTGATATATATTGTTTCCTAAAAGCACGATATTTGTTGTGACAGTGGGAATTAATTATTAAATTAATTAATTCAACTAATATGTTTGGAATTTTTTAAAATATACACCATTTTTTAATTTGGAATATCAATTATAACATAGGGGGAAATTTTGGCATTGTTATGAAAAACTTCAATTTTTGATGATTAGTGAAACCACTAAGTGGTAGTTAAAATACAGATTTTTCATTTAAATGAAACATTACCACTTCTGTGATTTTATTTTCAAAAATCCGACATACATGGTTGTCATTAGGAAGTAAAATTTTGTTCAATGGGATTAAAATAATTTTTTGGTGAATAGTAACTTTTAAGTTTAATTAATCGCGATTAAAGGTAATTAGTGTAATTTAAGGTAAAGATAATTTTATAATAATATAAAATGACCTTTACACTTGTCCTACCATTATTGGATGAGTCATAGCCGACCAAGACAATACATGGGTCAACATGGGGACCTCATGGAGCCACTTTGGTAGGAAAATGACATTAAATTGTTTTTATTTAATGTTAAAATAAAAATGTCACAAACATGAGTTGTGTTACTAAAAAAAATTTAAATGGGGTTATAAAAGTGATATTTTTGACTATAAATCTTCATAAGAAAGATATAAAGATTTCCTAAATCATTATAATTGTTTAATAATTTTTATACATTAAATAAATTAAATTATTTTCGACATAATGATGATGCAGCGATTACCTCATTAATTAATGATTTAAATAAAATAAAAAGATAATGTAAACTCTAAGACATACACTTGTCAAAAACCTATTGGATGATTATATTTCGAACCCTTATCACCTTATCCTCGATATATATAAGTGTGGGACCTTTAAAATCTGAAACTCATTATATAATAAAGTAACATTTCATGACTTTCCAAGAGTGCCCCTCCTCTCCTCTTATAAAATGCCCCCACCACTACCACCTTACTCACACCCTCAAAGCCATTTGGCTCGGCCATACTCTACCCAAATACTCTATCAACATCCGTATATTACTCCTAGAAGCCTCAATTTGGGTAGAATTCTTCCCAAGGAAGCCTTTGGCTCAACTCAAAAAGAGGTACCTGTTTTAAAGGTAGTGTTTTCTCTTGTGTTCTTATGTTTTATTTTGCTTCTCCAACCCCCTAAAATCTTTTTATTCATTTCTTTTGAAACAACACCACTATCCCCAGTATACTAGTATGTTTTTATATAAATTATTTGAGCTACACATACACACACCTACATGTAATGGTTAAAGAACATACTGTTTCTGTGGATGGCGAATTTCTGCCTCACGAAATGATGATTGTTCAACACTCATATAACACCTCTCATGGTGGCCATTATGATGACACTATTTTATATATGATATATATTATGTTTTTGTTTTCCTTATGATTTTGTATTTTTCATTTATGGCATACCATTACGATTTCCATTATGGGTAAATGCGATAATTTCATTTTAGGAAGTGCGGACTACCGCCCCATCAAAGTGATTTGAATCGTTAATTCCATATGTGGGATGTATAAAGGATGTATTAAATGGTAGTATACATTATATAATACTGGAATTATATTATCACTTTATATAATTATAATTTCATTCCATTAAATACGAAATAGAAATGAAAGTATCGTTCATGCGTACGTACGGTTTACCGTCTTCATGAACGGTGCATTTCATTTCTTACCTCTAAATGTTATGTAATATTATAAATGCATGTATATACCTGATATATATGATATCTACATTAGTAATATAATTCTGGATATAATGGATATTTCACCACATGAACAACTTGTAATTATAAGAAGGTTATTTTTGACTCAAGTAACAAAGATCGAAAAAATGACCATTATTAACTTAAATAATTACATAATGTTCATAACATGGTAATAAGTGATATAAAAGGAATAATGAACATGTAAAAGGTTCTTAAGAAAAAATAAATTAACTCTAGTTTATTATTTAGGAGGTTAATGAACGATCGAGTCATGTCGGACACGAGGTAAGGGAATTTCTTAACCCAATTTCAATTCTTTTGGTTAATCTCATACTTCCAAATTATTTCATGATATTAATATTTCCTATATTCTATTTGTACTTTCTTTATGTGTACATATAGTGAATACACATAATAGATCTATTTTATTTTAAAAATGATCATTGTAAGGACTTCGTCTCAATCTCCTTTCATTGAGGCATATTTGGTTTTATACACAACTTTCATTTATACTGTGTATAAACCCCTTTGACTTTTACTTTTATTCAAAAGGAATCTTTTTATACGAAGTGTTTTTACTAAATGACCAAAGGAATGTTTTTTTCTTATGTATGCAGCGATAACGAATTCTCTGCTGCCGTGACTATTATTTGAGTTTGGGCTTTCTCTATAAGCCATAACTTTTTTTAAAAGAAAAATAAATACCATGTTTTACTTTTCTTTTATTTTGGTATTGAAAATGGTTTTGATAAAGATTTTATTATATAAATGTATTGTATTGATATCTTGTGATTGAAGTGTGGAAATATTATGTTTCCCTTATGCATATTTTATGTGATACAATTATGTTATGGTTTATGATATGTTTAAACCTGTTAATATGAGGAATTCATTGGACTTAATAAGTGATGGGTAGATCCCGCTATAGCTCCTCGATGCATTGGTAGGTCCCATTAGACAAACTAGTGTCTTGGAACGAGGCCTTGACAAAATATTATTTTTATTCTTGGCATGAGGCCTTGGCTATGTGGTTATGATATTCTGGCATTATGCATTCCATCATTATGAAAGTGGTTATTGATATTGCATTTGAATATTTGACTAGTAGAAAATCCATGTGAGTAAGTAAATAGAATTATTTAATTTTATTTTTTCCATATTATACTGAATTTTAGGTTTAAAAATGCCTTTGTTTTAGTTATACATTGATTTAAATGTTAACGTTTATTTATGAAAGCTTCCGTAATATTTTTATCCTTACTGAGCATCTGAGCTCACATCTTTCAATGTTTTATTTTTCCCAGGATGTGATGAAATATTTTATGACTGACATACAGGGTTAGTCTGAAGGGGATAGAAGTGTGGACTATGGAGACTATGTTATTGTGATTTTTCAGTTTATGATGTAATGTAACACTTATGAATGTATGTAGTGTTTCCAAGGATACTAAACTAATCTCTCTTTCGAGACTTGATCTTTTGTGATCATGCCAATGTTACGCAATAATGCACCGACTCTGGGTAGATGGGGTCGGGGCATTACAGTTAGTATCAGAGGCAGTTTAGTACTAACCTTGGAACCAAGATTTGGATAAACTCTGATTAGAGCACATTTCCCTAATATAGAATTTGAGGATTAGTATAGAAGAAAATCATAGAATTTTGGTATTATAGATATTTTGTGAGTTTTCCAAGAAATACATCCATGTCTGGATATGAGCAGGTTGAGGCGGCTCTGGCACAGATGTACCTAGGGGTAAAACCCGAAAACACCGCTTTGAGATAGACTCGAATGAGAACTGGTGCACGACAACGGGCTTTGCTGCACTCATGGTTACGACACTCCCTGGGGATATTCTTAGGATAATTCTCATTTTTTTACAAACCATTATAAAGGGTTTATGAGTATTTACTTCCTCAATGAAAAAATTTTGTTGATTATGGATTATATCCATAAACCGTTCAATTTACATTAAGTGTTTTACAAGTATGGAATTATGTATTTTAATTCATAAACTAATCTAGTTTATGCCATTGTTTAGAAATGGCGCCTAGTGGGAGGAATGGAAACCGTATCAATGCACGCACTCTATGTAGAGATTTCCCTTCTACTCAATATAATTATTGTGGAGCTGGAGATACAACTTGTGCTGATCAACTTATCACCATACTGGGAAAACTCACTCAGGTTATGAATAGTAACCTTACTCGTATGGAGAACCCTGATCCGCAATGTAGAGGATCAATGTTAGACCACTTCATGAGAACAAAACCGCCAACATTTAATGGCGGTAAAAATCCATTACTAGATAAGAATGGATAAACTCCTTAGATAAAATATTCCACGCCTTGGGGTGTAGCGAAAGGGAGAAAGATGTCATGGCAGTTTACCGCCTCACTCGAGATGTCGATCAATGGTGGTCGATAATTCAAAACACAAAGGAAGATGAAGAAGTATCAAGTATGGAATGGAGGGAGTTTAAGTAAATTTTCATAGGAAAATACTTTCCACATGACCATCGAGCAGATATGGAAAGGAAATTTCTTAGTATGAGGCAGAAGAAGGATGAGAATGTCTCAAGGTATGAGGATGACTTTACAAGGTTAGCGAGGCATGCTGCAGATTATATACGTAACCCAAGAAGTAATATTTATCATTTCTTTGATGGGTTAAAACCATTTCTCCGTTGATCTTTAGTATCACATTCTTTCTCAACATACGAAGATATAGTCTCATGTTCTATCAAGACAGAAAAGGCATTCTCTATGTCTTATGACAACAAAGTAAATCAAGAGAAGAAGAGAACGGTGGAACAAGAGATAGATAAAGGTAAAAAGGGAAAGAAGGATTTTCCATTATGCGATACTTGTGGGAATAATCACCCTGGTACTTGCCTAAAGGGAATGGGAGTTTGTTACAAATGTTGAGAAAAAGGTCACCAGGCTCGGGATTGTAAGGGAAAGAAAGAGTCTATCAATGTTGAATGCTACAACTGTAAGGAAATGGGGAATTATGCAAATGAATGTCCTAATCATCAGGGAAACATGCCTCTGAAAAGGCCAAGGGATCAAATCCAATCTTATGTTGTTACTACAAATGAAGTTGTATAATTATTTTATTTGTTTTTTTGGACTCAGGAACTATATTATAGTTATAAGAATAATGTGATATATATAAGGATTTTACTGCAGTACTTGTTGTTTTCATTAAGGGTTTAATTTGATGAAGGTAATCAAATTTTTAGTATGTGACAATAAGAGAAACATTACTTTTTTTGGGAATCTAATGTTACAATTGATTTTGGAATTTAGAGACCTTTTAGAGAAATTCTGGACAGAGGTATTTTGGATAACTATAAAGGTTGGAATGAATTAAGTTGAACTTTGGATAGAATTTTTTAAGGTTAAAACATTTCTGAATATTACTTTTGGAATAGTATAATACTATATTTTTAGGAAAAGGACAACCTGCAGGTCGGGGGATAACCCGTCCCGTCAGACAAAGCTGCTGGAATCGAACCCACAACCATAGTGTGACAGGCCTGTATTACCTACAACTAGCCTACAAGAAGTCCCTGGTTATTAAAAAATAGTTTTCCAAATCTAAATGATATGTGTTAATATTTTACGATTAGGATAAATATAATATTTTTGAGTTATATTATCTTTTTGAGTGAAAAATGAGTTTATGGTAGAAATTAGTTGAATGTTGAAACTCTACTTGTCAAGAATAAATTTATATATAACTATCCCTTATTCTATGAATAAATTAATTCTTAAACTTTAGTAATGGGATATTAAAACAAAAAAACATGTTATCCTAAAACCTTATGTCTTGTTCAACTGATAATATTATAAATCAACATAGATTGAAGGAATTGAGGCCCTCAATTTTACACTTGTTTGTGATTGATGACATCAATCACTCCATACAAATATTTATGTTTTTCCTCCAATTATATGACTCTAATTTCCACAAATGTTCTCCTAATCGAGATCATAATTTGGTGGTGAATTTTTCTAGTTCATTTTCCCTCTTATTAGGGCTAAATTTTATTAACCTTATTTTCGATGTGGGTTTTCCACAAAGTAATTTTCTATTTTCAACCATTTATTATCAAAGAAAAATTTCAAATTTAGAGGATGTAATTTATTGAAGGAGGGGAGAATTTAACCCCCCCGAGCTTCGACGATACGCTTCTCTTTCAATAATGCAATAGCTTGCATTGTATGCAAGTTCGAGATTCTAACACACCGCGACCAATCAAAATATCCATTATGAATAGTAATACCCACTTTTTGAAATTATTTACTTTTTATATTTCAAAATGGACTTCATTTTTGTATTTGGAATATTGAAATTATACTATGTTGAATTTTTTGTAATTTTCTGAGACCTTCCAATTTTTTAGGAATAATGAAAAATACTTAAAAACAACTTTTTTAATAAAAATAATTTATAGTGATAAATTATAATATTGAGTGGTTTTAAAGTATAATTAGAATATATTTTTACCATTTTATCCAATGGGGGTCATTAGAATTAATTTCACTTTGAAATTGGACATAAACAATTGTCAATATTGTGATATATATTATTTATTTAAAACACGATATTTGATGTCACAGAAGGAATTAATTATAAAATTAATTAATTCAACTTATATGTTTTTAATTTTTTAAAATAGACATCATTTTTTAATTTGGAATATCAATTATAGATTAGTGTGAAATTTTGGCATTGTTCTGAAAAACCTCAATTTTTTATGATTAGTGAAACCACTAAGTGGTAGTTAAAAAACTGATTTTTCGTTTAAATGAAACATTACCACTTCTATGATTTGATTTTAAAAAACCAGACATACATGTTTGTCATTAGGAAGTAAAATGTGGTTCAATGGGATTAAAATAATTTTTTTGGGAATAGTAACTTTTAAATTTAATTAATCGCGATTAAAGATAATTACTGTAATTTAAGGTAAATGTAATGTTATAATAATAAGAAATGACCTTGACACTTGTCCTACCCCTATTGGATGAGTCATGGCCGACCCCGACAATCCATGGGTCAACTTGGGGACCCAATGGAGCCACTTTGGTAGGAAAATGACATTAAAAACGTTTTATTTAATGTTAAAATAAAAATGTCACAAACATGAGTTGTTTTACTAATGAAATTTTTAAATGGGTTTATAAAAGTATATTTTTGACTATAAATATTCATTATAAAGATAAAATGATTTAATATATCATGATAATTTTTTATAATTTTTATACAGTAAATAAATTAAATTATTTATCACACCATGATTATGCAACGATTACCTAAATAATTAACGATTTAAATAAAATAAAACGATAATGTAAAATATAAGACTTAAATTTGTAAAAAACCTATTGTATGAGTATCGTTTGAACCCTTATCACCTTATCCTCAAAATATATATGTTTGGGACCTTTAAAATCCGAAACTCATTATATAATAAAGTAACATTTCATGACTTTCCAAGAGTTCCCCTCCTCTCCTCTTATAAAAGGCCCCCAACACTACCACCTTAATCACACCTTCAATGCCTTTTGGCTCGGCAAACCTCTACCCAAATACTCTCTCAACTTCCCTCTCTTACTCATAGAAGCCTCACTTTGGGCAGAATTCTTCCCAAGGTATCCTTTGGCTCAAATCAAAAAGAGTTACTCGTTTTAAAGGTAGTGTTTTCTCTTGTGTTCTTATGTTTTATTTTGCTTCTCTAACCCCATAAAATATCTTTATTCATTTCTTTTGTAACAAAACCATTATCCTCAATATACTAGGATATTTTTAGAAGATGTATTCGAGATACACTTACATAAACCTACATCTGATGGTTAAAGAACATATTGTTTCTGTGAATGGCGAATTTCTGGCTCACGAAACGATGATTGTTCAACAATCATATAACACCTCTCATGGTGGCCATTATGATGAAACTATTTTTATATATGATATATATTATGTTTTTTTCCTTATTATTATTTATTTTTCATTTATGGCATACCATTATGATTTCCAATATGGGTAAACGTGATAATTTCATTTTAGGAAGTGCGAACTACCACCCCCTCAAAGTGATTTGAATCGTTAATTCCATATGTGGGATGTATAAATGATGGAGTAAATGATATTATACATTATCTAATACTGGAATTATAGTATAACTTTATATAATTATAATTTAATTCCATTAAATATGAAATAGAAATGAAAGTAGTATTCATGCGTACGTACGTCTTACCTTCTCCATGAACGGTGCATTTCATTTCTTACCTCTAAATGTTCTGAAATATTATAAATGCATGTATATAATGGATATATATTATATATATGATATCTACATTAGGAATATAATTCTGGATATAATGGTTATTTCACCACATGAACAACTTGTAATTATAAGAAGGTTATTTTTGACCCATGTACCAAAGATCGGCAAATTGACAGTTATTAACTTAAATAATTACATAATGTTCATAACATGGTAATAAGTGATATAAAAGGAATAATGAACATGTAAAAGGTTCTTATGAAAAAATAAATTAACATTAGTTTATTATTCATGAGGTTAAATAACGATCGAGTCAAGTCAGACACGAGGTAAGGGAATTTCTTAACCCAATTTCCATTCTTTGGGTTAATCTCCTACATTCAAATTATTTCATGATATTATTGTGTCCTATATTGTATTTTTAATTTATTTATGTGTAATTATAGTGAATACACATAATAGATCTATTTTATATTAAAAATGATCATTGTAAGGACTTTGTCTCAATCTCCTTTGATTGATGAATATTTGGCTTTATACACAACATTCATTTATATGGTGTATAAACCCCTTTGACTTTTACTTTTATTCAAAATGAATCGTTTTATTCGAAGTGTTTTTACTAAAAGAAAGGAATTTTTTTATGTATACGGCGACAACGTCTTCTCCGCCGCCAAGACTATTATTTGAGTTTCAGCTTCCTCTATAAGCCATAACTTTTTTTAGAAGAAAAATAAATACCATGTTTTACTTTTCATTTATTTTGGTATTGAAAATGGTTTTGATAAATTTTTTATTATATAAATGTGTTTTATTGATAACATGTGATTGAAGTGTGGAAATATTATGTTTCCTATATGCATGTTTTATGTGATACAATTATGTTATGGTTTATGATATGTTTAAACCTATTCATATGAGGAATGCATTGGACTTAATAAGTGACGGGTGGAGCCCGCTATAGCTCATTGATGCATCGGTAGGTCTCATGAGACAAAAAAGTGTCTTGGGATGAGGCCTTGACAAAATCTTATTTGTAGTCTTGGCACGTGGCCTTGGATACGTGGTTATGATAGTCTTGCATTATACATTCCATCATTATGAAAGTGGTTATTGATATTGCATGTGATTATTTGACGAGTAGAATATCCATCTGATTAAGTAAAAGGAATTATTTAATTTTATTTTTGCCATATTATTCTGAAGTAAAAGTTTTAAAAGTCCTTTGTTTTAGTTATACATTGCCTTAAATTTTAATGTTTATTTATGAAAGCTTCTGCAATATTTTTATCCTTACTGAGGATCTGAGCTCACTCATTTCAATGTTTTATTTTTACTAGGGTATGGAGAAATATTTTATGAATGACCTACAGGGTTAGTCTTAAGGTGATAGAAGTGTGGATTATGGAGACTATGTTATTGTGATTTTTCACTTTATGATGTAATATAACACTTATTAATGTATCTAGTGTTTCCAAGGCTACTAAACTAATCAATCTATTGAGACTTGATATTTTGTGATCATGAAAATGTTACACAATAATGAACCGACTCTGGGTAGCTGGGGTCGGGGCGTTACAGATAGTGATGACATTAGTAGTCTTATTATGTCTGTCTAGTATAACCAATTTGAAATTGATTCCATTATATGGATTTGAACGACTCAAAACAATTTCCATACTGATTTTTCTCATTTTTATGTTATAGTGGGTAATTTTTTAACTATTATATTATTTGAAATTATATTTTTTAAATTAATTGCATACCATTCACATTTTAGTCTACACAAAAATAACTTTCTTGATTTTTTTCTCAAAATAGGTTACATTGATTGGGTAATGTTAATTATATGATATATTGATGTTTATAAATTAAATGTAAACATCCTTAAGACTAAAAATAAAAATTAATATTATATATCATATATAAGAAAAATCAAATATATAAATGTATCTTAATGAGTCAAAATCAACAAAAAAGTCTATTAAATTGAATTTTTAATGATTATGTTCAGTCTAAAATTAAACCAAATAACTATTAATGATGATCACACAAGGTTTTAATATGTCTAGTCTCATGAGATAGTTGAAATTAAAAAACATAATGTAGTGACATTTCTATCATTTTAATTGTATTTAGGATCATCAATGGTTATGTAATTAATTATTAAATGATAAATTAACCCTTTATTTGGGTCTTTTATATCAATTTATTATATAATTATGAGATTAAATCAATATTTTTGAATAGTACAAATACACATTCCATGATTTGGATTGATTATATGAACTTTTTATGCATTCAAAATAAAACAATTAGTCAATAAATATTAATCAAGAATAAAAATTAATGAAGAAATGTGAGGTATATAATGTATTTGAAACACAATTAGATTTTCAATGAAAAACTAATGAATGTAACTACTCAAAATAATATTTTTCAAAAAAAAAATATTTTAATCCAATCACGGTTTCACCTAAACAACAAAATTTATCCTTGTGAGAAATTATAAGAGTACCTAAAAACTAAATCTAACAAAACCCACTAGAATATATTTCATTCTTGTTAAATATAATAAATAGATCATTGATTTCCCATTTAAATACCTCAGGAAATTTGGGAAAGATCATCATTGTGAAATACATTAATAAAACAAAATTTTCCATTTGATTAACTTCATTATTAGTAATGTTAGAGATCATGTTATAATAATTCAAATAACGTTGTGACACTTTCCATGTGAAAAATCACATCTCCGATATCTATTCATAGAAATTAGAAAAACTAGAATACATATTAATATAATTATTCATCTCAATAATTAATATTTTTATTTTTTATCAGATGTCAGACTATCAATTTTCCTCTAATGTATTTGATAAAATAAGTATGCACTAAAAGTTTCCAATGTATTATTTTTGGTCTATGATACGAAACAACCCCATGAAATATTTTCAGATCACAACAATTTCCTGTGTTAGTTAATATACTCATGACTTTTCTTAGTGGTCATATGTGTGTTCTCATAATCGTGAGCTATTTCTCTTTCCAATGGGGAGATTTTAGCATTGATGATTTAAATGTCTATTTTTTTATATTTATTACCATTATATATATACACATATATATATATTCAAAATATTCATCACAAAGAAATATAATCCAATTCCCACATCAATATATGGAAATTATAGGATAATAATAACACATTAAACAAAATACAGAAAACATAGATTATGCAAGAACATTTTCAATAAAAGTACGTAATACTTCTATTTGTCATCTTCTAATATAAAAATCCACTAATCCCAATAATAGTACGTTAGACATAATCATCAATAACCAAAATAGATAAAAATAATGAATTATACATGAGAAATAAACTATAATAGATTACATAAATTATACAATTCCACACCATAATTTTCATGAAAAAAATCGACCACATAATTTACTATTTATTTGGAATATATAATATTTCTCCCTTATTACGTTAACATATAATCTTTTTATTAATATTCATGAACACTTGTAATATTCATCCAAAAAATTACATCGATAAATCATTAAATATTATTAAAAATACTGTTTCCTTAAACCCAAAATACATTCACACTATCCATATGCTTATGAGATATCTAAATTCAATATTTGGATAAAAACTAAAAAATCATATGGTGTGTCATTTAGAATCTATTTCTCTATAGTATATGGATGGTAGAAAATTGTTGAAAACTGTTATACATTTATAGATAAATTATATGTTAAACACCATGTTTAAATACTCCATATATAATTAATGATCCATGAATCACTCTTATGTTAAATGATATCTATAAAATGAGACTCCCATCAACTACAATCAATTTATTATAAGGTAAAAATTATTGATAAAAGATTAATGTAATTTGAACCCTATCATTTACATATATTTTTTCATTTTTCAGTATAGGATTGATGTGATGTATTAAGGAATGGTAATTTATGGGTATTTCCTACCAATATCAAAATATAACACCTCACATTCAACTTCTTATAGAATACCATCTATAAAAACAACTTGAATCCTTTCTACCCTATACTTTTTAAATATAAAAGTAGGAAAATATACCAATAAAAGGGATGGTATAAATTTTGGCTTTAAATGTGGCTTTATATAAGAATATTGGTCTATAAGAGTTTAAATGAGGAAAAAATATATGGTAGGCATTATCTGTTAAATATGATTAAATAAATCAATTAATTCCATCAATATTCAAAATGAGGATTGAAATCACATATTTTCAATAGGAGTAAAATATAAATTATAGTATTTATACATATATATCATGAATATATCAATAGAATGAATTTTAGAAAATATGTATGTAAATTATTTAGAATATCACTTGGGTATAGGTGAAATAAAATGGACAACCACCGTGAAATGAATACAAATTCAAAATACAAAAATACAATGTTTAAATAATCAATGTATAAAAATATTTGAATAATTTATTTACCATGAGTCAATTAATATTTAAAAATTACGACTCGTGAGGTTAATATTATGTGGATTACCTTAGTTAATCACCCTTAATCTTACACATTAGAATATATAAAAAGGACATATAAAATACAGTGTTATGTAATTCCGTAGAATCGCTTTATATAATATATAAAAAATATAGGAAATAAATCTACATGTGGAATAAAAATTCCACATCATTACAATGTACATGTAAAATATAAATAATAAATTATAATTAATTTTAAACAATGAACCTACATCATTGAATTTATATTATTTTTAATCTTATTCATATACACTATTCATTCTCTTATAATCATGAGGAACCTAATGAATCTAAGGATGTGATTAGAAGTATGTGATCTTCTCAATTAAAGATGATAAATATATGGGTGATTGAGTTATATATCCTAAAATTATATCTTAAACTAAATCCATGAAATTACTTCCTCAAAAATTAATAAGAATTTTTTCCTTTATAAAGATATTTTTTTTGATTTCTAATAGGACATAACTGAAACATAACACAAAGAAAAATATTGGAAATTTTTTTAGGGATATAGATTAAAAAATTTCTTAACTAGAATATCCCCTATAATGATAGGGATTATACATTTTTCTAAAATATGTTTAACACTTCCTTGAAGATTCATCTAGTCCAATTCAATAGGACAAATCAACCAATATTTAATGAATCCTAAAAAATAAAATTTCAATTTGTGATCATAAAAATCTTAATTCCCCATTTTAACTAATTATTCTTATTATCATTCTCAAACTCCTAACTTACTTAATGAAACCGTATTTTCTACATCATATCATTAATTTATCACTATTTATTATTCATTTCAAAAGTTTTATATTTTTCTCTTCATGGGCATAAATAATATCTCATTTCAACATATTATCCACACTGAAAAGTCCACCATCATCAACAAAGGTTCTTCGTCAATAAATGGATATTGAACAAGGATCCCTAAATATATAATATTAACCAAAATCCATACATTTGAAAAAAATTAATACCATTCCCATTTCTAAAAATATCCAACATTGATTATGTTAATTTTTCTAACAACCATCTCTATGATATGTACTTCCACTGTAATGATAAATATATCCATATTAGAAAACATATCATCATCCAATCACCATGGATATCTCATTATTGCTTTTTACAATTTAAAATAACAATAGGTAGGATTGAACTCCTCAATTTCTAATATTTTTATTTTGTAGTATCACCTTATTTCAAAAAAATCACCAAAATCATAATAACCTTTTTCAAATTCATATGTTCAAATTATAATATAAATTGAAAAAATATTTATAAAATGTTTCTTATTTATTAAAATCTATAAAAACTATAGTATAAGACTCATTAATGGCTAGTAAAAATCCCAAGACCCCAGTCATTCTAATATTTTATAATATTTCATTTACAAGCATTTCCTATATGGGAATTTCATATTAATATTTTGTAAAATTGGATATTATTGTGATTTTTTATTAATTTATTAAACTCTTTCCTCTTTAAATCTTTTCTAACATTCACCACTCTTATCATGGATAGTAGTGAGGTTCTTTATGTTTTTGGGGCTTTATTTAAAATTTTTCCATTATTAACAATGTCATTACGATGACTCATTTCAAAATAATTCCTTTTTATTTTTGGTTCATCCTCGTTTAATTTTTAGTAATTTTTTAACACTACTCAATTGTATTTCTAGATTAAATGGTAATGGTGTTAAATTCTCTACGTGGGTTGAAATGTATATCACTCTACACTACTTTTAATGGAATATCCTTTTATAAAATTATTCGATCACAAAGTTCCATAATCCTTTTATCTCTTATAAATATTTAGAATCCAATATAAACCCATTAATAGTAGCTCTACTAGTTATTCGTAATGACAAAAATGTTTCATCAATGTAATGACTTTTTACTCTAATGTTATGTTCGTTGTTTTTGTTATTAGGGTCATATTTCTATTTATTGAAATCACTAAATACATGTTTTCTTAAATACTTGATAACAATTTTGATGGATGAAATCATTGTAATTTATATTTTCATTTCACATACCCCTTCATTCATTACTAAAAATAATAACTATAGATAATACTATAAAAATATAATGTATTCCTTTATTATTGTTTTTTGCATTATATCCATGGGTTTATTATACATCCTTATATTCTTTCGAATACGATTTCTAGACATTAATTCAAAAAAATGTAAACTCTCTAATAGAAGCTTCTTCCCCAATGATCCTCCAGTGATATTATCTATAACCCTATCCTATTGAGACAAACAAAGATAATAATTATCTATAAAAATACTTATCTCTTTAACAAAAGATGAATGTTTATTAAAAATTATTTTGTTCTGTACCATATTTTATAAAAATAATTTAAATAATTAGGCATGAAATGAAAGTCATTTAATCCTCAATTAATTAAATTTGAATGGGTAATAATTCTATGATAAATTGTCTTACCATATCATCCATAGAATTGATGGAATGTGAAAATAGCAGTAATATAAGAATGATTCAGTGTTATATTAATATCTATGAATTATATTCATTATAATTATAATGTGTAATTCGATTAATAACAAATATAGTAATTTTATTTTCATTAAATTAATTTTCATATATTATATGGTTTTTAAAGAATAATTTCAATATTCTATAGTTTAATTTGTTAAAATAATCGTCACTTTTTTAAGTCATATTTTAAAAATTAGCATAAGTTGCAATTTTTGGATTTTTCTAAATAGTTGCTTTTTTCAATGAATAGTTAAAAATTTAATTTTTAAAAAATATTATTTATTTAAAATAAATAAAATAAATTGACTGACCAATTATTTTTTATATTTTATCGTAATGAAAAAAATTCATCATTAATTTGATATAATCTAATAATTTACTATGAAATATATTTCATTTTTTATTTTTGTATTAGTTTTTTCATTGTCATAAAAATACATTTTTCAAAAAATTGTTTTTCATGTTTGTTATATAAAATAAATTTCTACAAATTCTATACATTTCATTACTAATAATTGATTCTATATTATTTATAATGATGTTAAAATTTTAAGTTAGACCCATTTAATTTTGGGTCGTTAAAAATATTATCGATTTTAAATTTTTGTGACATTAAAAAAGATATAACTAGGAAGAAATGTTAAAACTATGAGAAATTGCATAAATATATCATTAAAAAGTGTTTTTATTTTATTATTTTTTTATATTTAACGATTTACAAAAATTATTAAAAAATAATGCATTTTAATACTTATTCTCTATTTAAATGACGTTCATATTTTTTTATATAATGAATAAAAGGAATATCACTATTTTTTTAATTTTTATAATGTTTTTAAATAGGGATAAATGTAATATATATTCAGTTATAATTTTTTTAAATATTAAATAATCTTGTATCTTTCGAATTTAATTTTCAATTTTATTGATGGAATAAATATATTAAATTGTTATACAATTCCAAAAAAGTGCTACTTCAAGTAATAAAAAATGAAGTTAATTCATTTTAAAAATCATTTAATATAATACAATATCAAAAAATATAGTTTTCCCTGAATTTTATATATATAGAATATTAGGGATGTTTTGAAAAATTTCATTTGAATAATGTTTCTATCATGTCCACATTAACATCAACCACTATGAATAGTTAAATAAAAGATAGCAATGGTATATTATGTAAAAATAATTTTATATAATGATTTAAAATTAATAAATATATTATAATTTAATATTTTAATGTTATGTGGTCTATAAGAGACACCATTTAACACCTATGGTCCACTTTACCTTATTTATTATGTTTCCCAACTCTTATTTCATAAAAAAATCTTTAATGTGGTAATGATCGACAAGGCTAATAAGGGGTAAAAAATAAGTGATAAGGGGGAAAATATCTCCTTCACATATATATATATTATTGGTTGTGCGTATTTTTAATCATACATTTTCAATATTTTAAATATAAAATTTTATAAAATCATTAAACTAAAAACTAATTTATATTAGTTTAACCCATTAAGTAATTTTGATAGTGCCCCTTAGTTCCCTTACAATAAAATAAATCTAATCCTCTCTTACTTACAAATTTGATCACTCTTTATAATCCAATTCATACCAAAGTCTCTCCCATAAATCATTCACATAATCCTAGTGTTCATTTTATCACCTATAGTCCAACCCATAATGTTTAATAGTGTAATACAATGTTTTCATCCAATGAGATGGTATAAGTTCTAGCTGAACTATTTAAATTTTATTTTTCCTTATACCTCATTAAAATATATTATAACCATGAAAAAATAGTTACATAACTGAAATAAATTTACATTCATGTTATTTTTATTATAGTAAACCCAATTCTCTTTTCATTCTCCGTCCATTTGTAAATGAAAATATCACTCATGAATACATTTGGATAACAACCGTGATAAAGAGATATGTTTCGATTTTATCACTACCATACAAGGATTTTTATTATGATGGGTTTAATTTATATATATTATATTAATTTCATAATTATCATTATAAATACATAATTTAGCTTCTATTATATTTTTTTTGTATCCCTTTATAAAAGATAATGTCATTCGTTCATATTTGTGGAATAACACCATCAAGAAGTTATGTAATTCACACCATTAATATATTGTTATAAAATTCTATAAATTATATATAAATAATAATAATTTTATGAATAATTATTTGAAGAAGATTTAACAATGACCCATTTGACAAAATTTAAGTCACATAAACAATTTCCAACATAAAATTCGAATATCCTAAAACTTTCTAAAATAAACATAAATTATTAAATAAACAACACATATTCATAAATGAAATAAGCCTGATAAAGGTAACTGGAATAAAATTAAAAATTTATAAAGAAATTAAATAACTAAATTTATTTTATAATTCAGGATTTAATTTATGTACGATGTTATACGGTATTTATGAAAAGTATTTTTCTTTAGAAACATATTTTAATGTATTGATTTCAAATCACTTTGATCCATTTCCATGTTCTTTAAATGAATCGAGTGTAGTATTATTTACAAATAACATTCTTAAATGTTATTTTCAATTACCTTTGAGTATCTTTATAATGTTCAAATAATGAATATCATGAATAATTTTGGATGAGTTACTATACAAATGATTGAAAGGGTTCATTGTTATAATGCTAAAAACATAAAACAAATTCATGCAATCATTTTTATTCATTTCACTGATGATATAATTTTATGTTTCAATAGTTATTTGAATATTAAATCATTTCTGTAATATTTTGGGAATTTTTCTATTTATATTTTTTTCAAAAGAAATGGTGACCTTCAAATTTTTTATATGAATATTAATGTTCTATAATTATGTATTCAGAAATGTTTTTCAATGAATTTATGATGAAAAATTAAATGATAAAAATAATTTTTTATGATATGGTACGTAAAAATTATAAAATAATTTCTTATAATAAAACATCGTTTATAAAGGGTGAGCTCGATATAGCTTATATGGTTGTCAAACTTCATATAGCCTAGAAGAAATGTAGCCCTCAATTATCTCAGAAATTCATTTGGGGATTATCTTTATCATAAATAAAAATAAGTGTGGTGTTAACTACAGATGTTTATCCTATAGATTTAATTGTTCTTTATTTTTTTAAACAAATGATAATAGGTTACGAATATAATAATATAAGATAAAAACATGTGTTTATATTAAATTACATAGGTTTAGTTAGATTTATTTTATTAAAAAACCTTTCACCATTAATATGTAACATGTTTTATTTATACAATTAATATTATGAATATGGTGAACAATTTTTGGGTTTCCATGTTTTTCATAAGACAACTGTATTAAATTATTCTATTTCTCTTATAGAGTTTTTTTATCATCCCATGTTTTTAAATTTTTTTCCTAGAATTTAAGGATGTGTATGAATATTGAATTAACCATTTTGAAAATCATGAATATTTTTCATAAAAATAAATCATTTTTAATATTTTTATCATATTTGGAAAATGGTTACTGACTGAAATTGTACAGATTTTAATATATGGGTTTGTAATGTAATAGTTATGACCAAATTCTCTAGAATTATAAACTATAAAGATCCTAAAAATTAAAGAAAACAATTGTTTGTATAAAACCTATAGACTGTATAATGATTTAACGATGTGTCATTACAGTTTGTATTACAAAAAAATTATATAACTTTATTAGTCAGGTTTATATAATATGATAGTATTGATATATTCATAATTATTTTTTTGTATAAATAATATAGAACATAAATATTACTATTTCACTTCATCTAATATATGCATGTTTAGAATTATTCTTCACAGAAAAAACATTCAAGACTAAATAAAAAGGTATAATGGGAAAATATCCTTACATAATTGAAGTATAAAATTGTTTGAATCGTAATTGAGTACTTTTTTAGTATGTGTTTCTGAAGAAAATGTTTAAAAATTTGTTAGTTCTAAACCAAATAATATTAAATACCTTAAATATAAAATTAATTGAGATTATAGTGATTTTAACGATTTTTTGGAATAAATTTACCCTAATTGGAATATAAAAGTTATAAAAAATATAAAGTGAAAATAAAGGTTATATGTAGTTTAGTGAAAATTATATACCTTGAGAAAATTATATTAAGAAGTGGTGAAGGTTTAATGAAATAGATAATCATTTCATTATGAAATCTATAAATATTCCCACAACATTTTCTAGGTATGAAAATAAAATTATTGAATTTTTTATAGGATCTGGAATGCCTTAGAATTGTGTTGTATCTGGTTATATGGGTGATGACTGTCATGAAAAAGTACCAATCAACCCAAGAATAGATTATCGGAATACTATACTATTGTATTATGATTTTAATATATTTTATTTTCTAATTATATAAATATGTGTCTAATTATACATAATTAGGATTTAAATCCAAAATAATGAAATATAAAAGGTGTGGAAAATAATTTTGTACTACTGTAGTTATTGATACTTCTCTTAAGGATGTGGTGATAGGTATGATTTTTTTTAAAAATTATTAAATTTATTAATTTGATGTTGGGTTATAACATTACGTCATATTTGATAAATTTTATAGTAAAATTGTAATATTAACTTATCAAAATAAGATATAAATTTTGTTGAAATACACTAGTGAAATTATTAAACCGAATATGAATTTTTTTAATCCTATTTTTTTAATAATGTGGTGGCTTTAAATAAAATATAATTTAAATTACCATTTTATGTATTGATATTATTTTGGGTGTGTATTGGATTTTATTTTATCATCATAAGATAGATGATATGCCTAATAATTTTATCTTCAATGATTTCATAGATCTGAAAACATGTCAATATAGAATGAAATTGGCTAAAGATGGTATAGAGAGTTCCCTAATACATGATTTATAAATAAAGGGAAATTATTTAGATTATTGATTTTCTAGTAGTAAATGAATAACTTTATACATTTCCTGAAAATTATCATGCTATTATTTTTTATTAGGAGGATAAATTTACTATAGGTTTCTGATGCTAAGACAATTTTAAATCCCCCTTATTGAACATACTGAGAAGAAAATTTTCATTTTAAAATGTTGTAATAATATCTTCTTGAAATAAAAATAATTAATCCGTGAACATAACTATGTGGTTATCATGTTTTATTTATTAGAAATAAATATTGTATAATTGTTCATTTTAGTGATTAAATATCGTTTATTATAATCACTATTATGGAAAAGTGTCAATTACCTCATATAATTGATTTGATTGATCAACTATGGGGAACACATTATTTTCCAATACTTGATTTTAGGATAGGGTACCAGGAGTTGAAGTTGAAGGGGGATGTTATATTTAATATTATCTTCCAAAATCGATATATGAATCATAAGATTATGGTTATTCCCTTTGGTTTTTCTAATATAATAGTTGTATTCATATATCATATGAATAGTGTTTTTCTTGATTATATGGAAAACAAATTGGTTTTATTAATTTTGGATATTTAGAATATATTCTAAAATTCAAAATTATCATGAATAAAACCGATATTTTTTCTGAAACAAATAATTAAAATAAAAATTAATAAAAATGTATTAAATGTTCATTTTTCTTGAAATATAATTAGTTCATTCAAAAAATTGTTTTCAATGATGGAATAACAATTTACACTATTTAAACGAAGGAGTTTGGATAATATGAATGACCTATTAATGTTCTATATATTTATATTTTACTTAGATTACTAGATTTCTAATGGTAAATTTTTGAAAAAGATTCTCATTTATTTGGAATACTAAATAATTTAACAAGAAGAATGATCATATAATGGATTTTACATTAGGTCAATTGAAATCTCTTACATTAAATTATCATATAAATGATGTTTATTTTGTTTGTATGGGGTTTTCATTTAAAAATTAGTGAGATTAATTCCATATATAATTTTTTGAATTATATAATAATCATAAAAATTATAATTATAATTTCAGCCATAAAATTTTGAACGCGTGGCATTGAGGATTGATGGATCTAATAAAGGAATAAAATTTAATGAATCGTTACTATATAGAAAGAGATATAAGTATTTGAATCATTGAGATGAAATGATAATGCACCATTAACCACTCAATGTTAGGAACGTGATCATTTTTTACCAGATTTAATGAATTATAACGTAGAAATATTTCATGTGATAACATCCATTACTTTTTATGGAATTTAGTGATTTAATGTTTTCATATAGACTTATTGAATCATTCAAGGAATAATCTTACTTGAAATAAAATATTTAATTAGTAAGTAAAATGTATGTTAAGTGAATTTAATATTCCAAAAGAAGGTGTTCTGAAATTTTGAAAATAGTTTTGATTTGTAGATTTTTCATGTTTTATAATGGAGTTTTAAGTAAATCTCTAAACATTTTCAATTTAGGTTTGTCCTGGTAGTATTAAGATGTCTTGTGACCATCAAAACTTTTACTAGTCAGATGGAATAAAGGCAAATAACACATTTTTTTATGTAATGTTTTAATTATCAGTAGGTTAAATGAAAATTACAATTACCAAAGGGGATGAATATTCATTTTCTAATACTGAAGTGGAAAAGAAAAAATATATCCATGTATTATATTGTAATATTAGTGAATACTTATTGTTGTAATAAATTTATATGGGTTATTTTTTATCATTAAACTAAATCTAGAATTTTTATTCTTATTCATATACTATGTCACTAGATCATTATTATAAACCGAATGATGAAGATATCAGGAAATTTCTTGGCATCCCAATCTCTATTACATATGTATGTGATATAAGGATTACATATAACTTTTGGAATAATATAAATATTGTTGGGTACAGAATTAAATTTTATCTAATATTTTCATCCTCAATAGGATTTGTAGTCATAGGGATTGATTTGTACATTGGAAGTAATAAATTGATCTTATTGAATAACACACCAGGGAATTTTGGATTATTACATTTTTTAATTGATATTAATTATAATTATATTTTTCATTACAATATTAAAATTAAACATTTTGAAGAATTATAATTAATGTGGTGTCGAACACCATCTTGTTGGTATGGATATGGATAAATATTTTGTTTCATAATAATTTTTAGAAGAAATTTTTGTGAAAGAGAGGATGATTTATAAATATATATATATATGTCTTAGAGAAATAAGAAAACATTATCTATGTAAATAGATGAAATATCATTCATTTGATATCATCAATCATGTTTTTATTAATCATCCATAACAGATATTATTAATATTAATGAAATATATTTTAAATATTAATTTATTTTTTTCATGTTTATTTTTTATATTTTTTATTGATGGAATAATTTTACTCAATTTTTCCCAACATTGAAATAGACCATATTAAGGTATTTAAAAATTATGGTATACTATTTTTAAATACATTAATGTTAATATAATATTTCAGAAATTGTATTTAAATTTTTTTTCAAGATACATATTAAATTTTAGAAAAGAATTTAAAGATTATATTATAATTCAATTTTTTTCATAATTTCATGAAGTCAAAAAAACTAAATAGTCCTAAAAATGAATCTAATTTTATATTATCTTAAATAATTATTTTTAATGATTAAAATTTCGTAAAAATATTATTTTTTCCAATTTAGGGGTATATTTTCAATAATTCTCCAAATTTTGATCCTATTTCATACATTTTCTTTTTAGTAACATTATAGAATCCTATAGAGTAATGTGTTTGGAAATTACATTAATTTTCATAATGGTTTATAAGGGTTAAAAACTGAGATACAACGGTGAATAAAATAATATAAACATGTCTACGTTTTATTGGATGAGATAATATCAACTCGTCATCATTATAGATTTGATATATTTAAAATTGGTTTCACATTAACATGAAAAATAATTTAAATTAATTTACTAATTTAAGTAGTTTTTAGGTTAATATCCCCATAATTTTGAAATGTCACGACATATCCTCTTCTATACACACATTTTTTGAACTCTAGTTCATCAAGGTCTTACCCTAATATCTACCGAAAAAACCTATTCACATTCTGGAGGTACTGGTACAACAAACAACCAACCCTTTAGGGATTAAGGTTCATTCCAAATAGGTATTCCAAGGAGAATTAATAAGACTAAACTAACCTATTTAATGTTTAATGCTACTTCTCATTCCTTCAAATATTTATTAACCGTGATGAAATAATAAAATGTTATGGTAAAATGTAAATAAATTTTATTATAAATATGGAAAAACCCATTATTATCTCATTTTATATACAATGGGAGATTAAAACATCACTTAGGCATACATGTGGATTACCACCTCCAAGAAGCGATGTGTCCAATTTTTATCACCACCTCTCATTAATGATTATTATACATGATTTAATTACTATATATATATGTGATGTTATTCTAATTATTATCATATGACACATTGATTTTCCATTAATATAAAAATTAAAACATCATTCATGCATATATTTGGACTACCACAATCACGATTCGATATGATTCATTTTTCTTATATGTATATCAGAAAAGGATTTAAAATATAATTTAATATATAAAAAAAATATTCTTTTCATGATTAGGATTCAGGTTTTTCTATAATAATGAACATGTTTTTGGTATTAAACCTACACAAGTATTTTCTAATTACCAGTCCAACATCATCAAAACGAACAACATAACGATAATGACTTAAGTAACTATGTAAAACATAGTCATAAATAAATAATATGGGATAATAATAATTTTATAAACAAAAATATTATATTAATAAAGCAAATATATAATAAAATTTTATTTATGATATGTTATAAAACATAAAAGGGAAGATTAAATTCATAAAAATGGATTTTTTAGAGCCTTATTCTAAATTATTTGTTTCAAATCTTCTTCTCCCATGTCCATGTTTTCTAAAATCTTCAAGGATTTTTATTATTTATAATACAATGGTTGTTAAATGTAATGTTTTACTACCTTTCAAATTAATTACAATGTTTAAAATGGAATTACTTAATCATTTTACCAAAGATGTACTTTTATAAAAGGTGTGTATTGAATCATTATTTTAACTTTTACAATATCAATGAAATTTCACTCCATCCCAAATTTTCATTTTTTTATCAATTTTTAATAGAATACGTGGTTATATTAAGATGAATTAATTTCTATGATATTTTGGGAATTTTCCAATGTAATTATTTTATAAAATTAAGGCCTATTTATCTCTATTTATATATTAAAATGGAATGTGGGTAAATTATGGGTAGAAAATATTCTTTAAATACATTTTTGATTAAAAGTTATAGTCACTAATTTATTTTCTGTATGATATGTTACTTTATCATTATATATGACGACTGAGTAACCTGATACATCATATATGATGGATAATACTAATATATAATATCTGATTGGGGATCCCAATATATCTCTAAAATACTTTTGTAATTGTTTCTTGTGTTCACAATATTAATTGAGGGATTTTTTAGATTTTGTTTCTCCCATAGATTTAATTGAACTCCAATTATTTATTTTATGATTAAAAACTGGTTATGAATAAAATTACATAATATTCTTACCACATTTTATAATTTCATTCATTGGGTTTTAACTGTTTTTCTTTAGAACAAGAATCCTCTAAATTAGGTTATGATTAATTTGATATGATTAAATAATATTATATAAATGGTAATGAATTTATTTATTTTCATGTTTTTATGGACTAATGGGTTTTATTATTTCATATCTCTTACTAGGACATTTTTATCCATCCAATGTTTTAATCATTTTCAACATGGATTGAGGATTCATAGGATTAATAAAGATTCTATTTGAATTTTAAAAATATTATTCTTGAAAATAAAATTTGATTCATTTCAAAATATCTCTATTTTAGGAAAACTCGATATAGATTGGTTGTTTCCAATTTTCAACATATGGGTTAATTGTTTTAGAGTTATGATTTAATTCTCTAAAAAATTAAAATATAAGGATCCTTTAAACAAATGAATGTAATTTATTTTATATACACTCAAGATTATGTAATGTTTTAAAATTTTGGCTTTATATGGAATGTTGTGCTGAATGTTGAACATATTCTTTATCCTCATCTCATAGGGATATTTCAAATAACTGAATACTTATAAAATTATTATATATATTGTTATATTAGAAATTATCATGATTGTTAAGAATGATTTTAAATTTTGTAATAAGTAACAACAAGACTATCCTATATAATTAAAGATAATATTGTGATTATTTTTCTACTTATAAGATTTATCTTGAAGTGGTTTTAAAAACATATAGCATAATTAATATTATCCTTACTGAAAGACATGAACATAACCTATAGAATATATGAATATTTTTCTTTAATTTTCTTCCTTACATTACATGACCCATCATAAGATTTCATTCAACTCAAACTGTGTTCTCTTATATCATATATTTCAATATGTTTTTTTATCTGAGGACTATATTCAAATAATTAATTCATTTTTCTTTATCAGGAGTACTTGTTAAAAAATTATATTATTGAAAATGACCAAATGTGTAAAAATATAATAAAATAGAGATAAAAAGTAAAATGAGTTGGATAACATAACCTCATATCATATTATTTCCAATATAGGATTATACAAAGACAAAAGTCCTAAATAATTATGTTAAAAAAATTAAAACTCGTTAGGCATAATTTGTTCTAATTTGGAATTAATTAGTTATGTTAAATGTGTAATTATTTAACTATAACACTAAAAATTGTCACCTAGATCGTTTGTTTGGTTTTACTGACACACATAAGTGTAATTAGCACGAAATATCATGATTGAGAGACTAGAAAAATAAATTATTAATGATTAAATCAAATATAAAATTATTATTATTTGAATGGTGATAAAATTATTATTTATAAATAAAATACCATTAGATAATTGAAATGTAAAAGCCTTCAAGTAGAGATTACATAATCATTGATGTTATATAAAATAATACTATTAGCCTATAAATTATATCTCTAATCACCAAGATCAATGATTTTATGGTCTTGTGCGTTGATTTATTTAGTAATTATGTTATTTGAAAATTTATATGAATTCAGAAATTAATAAATTTCAATGAATGTGAAATAATACATTAATAATATATGTATTATAAATAAATGATCTGAATCCTAAATATTGGTCATTCTTTTTGGAAATGAATAATATTATAGAAAATAAGAATTTATAACCCTATAACAATATCTATTAATAACCAAATATTATAACAACTATATCCACCATCATCATGTTTTCACATGATCTAATTATGTGCAAAAAACCTAACACTAACAAAATCCTCCACATAATAAATCTAACAAGTTGAACTGCATTTGATATCAAGTGAATAATTATTTACAAAGATGGATACATATATTATAGAAAAAAATCCCTGTAAAATATGCCATTATATATCCTTTATATTCGTCCTTAATGTTTTCATCCTAATCACATTTAAAACATTTCATTAACAAAATTCACATGTAATGTCTATTCTAAAGAATGTTTTCTATGAATATCCCAATACAAGGTGATATGAAACATTCCAAATCTATTCTAGATTTAGGATTTACATCACAATAAAGCCTCTGATACCATAATGAATATTTGTACCACCCATCTTATTGATTCTGTAAAAAATTCAATCATGAATATTTAATAATAGATATTTTTTGATATACGACCATTCTGTGACGGATAGTTAATTATAGAAAAAATATTATTACTCAGCCTATTGTGGATTTATCTTTATGCTAATGAAATATTTTGGATAACACATTGTTTCTTCCAAACATAATAAAATCATTATCCCATGAAAAAAGTCTCCTCGGTATATTCTAATATACACGAAACACCATAATACATTTGTGCATGGAGCAACATGTTCTTCTACTCAATTTTTATCCATTTCCAAATAGTTGAATTCCACTTATTACCCATTTTAATTAACAAGGATGGGTATTCAATAATCTATTATGAAATATTTTGTTTTTAATATGGTGTATTTACACCCTACACTGTAATTTCATAGTATATCCCCACCCCATGCTCAATCTTCCATTTAGGAACCATTTACATTGCACTATATCTATGATCTTTCTGTTGAGATATGTTACTACCTACAAGTGGGTAGATGGATTAGGTGGTTTTTATAGAAATTTATGTTCGATTTATTTTATATTATTTTAATTTTTTTTATTATTTTTTTCACACATTAATATAATTAAATTCCAACCATAAGTATTTAAAAATAGAAAAGAAGATGAAATATTAACTTATTAAAATGAGAAATATTTTGAAAATTTAAGAATAATTATTACCAATCAATAAGTACTTTTTATGTTAACAATATTTCATGGAATTTTTAGGTTATATATAATTATATGATCTATGATCATTTTATAGTAATTTCAATATTATTTTTTTTTATTGATGGTGGAAAAATTTTAATTCAAAAAATAAATATTCAAACATTTTCAATATTAATTCATGAATATTGCGTTCATTAGTTATGGTGTCCTTCTATTTAATATCCAAATCACCTTGTTGTTTATCCTTCATTTAATCTTAAATTGATGGTTTTTTATTCATTTTCTAATGGAAGGATGTAATCCATATATTTATGATTACCATATCTATCCTTTTCTAATCAATAATGATAGGGTATTTTATAATCCTCACAAAGTATATGGTTTTAGGTTCCATTCTTTTTACCGAATTAACTAGCTTATTTTTCTATTAGGGATTTTAATGAATTGAGTAATCACAACTCTATATTAACACCAAAAATATTTATTCAGGCATGTTTAATTCTATATATATTTTTGTATACATTATTATATTATGATCAGTATATGTGACACACATTTTTTTCATAAATGTAACTTCTAAAAATCATAAAAATAAATTTCAAAATAGAAATTTCCTTATCATATTTCAAGTAGTTGTTTTATTTTTTAGTAAAATTTAAAGAGATATAGACAATCACAATTTCATTTTTCATGAAAATACAACCTTATCCATTTATTAAATAATCATTTATATTGCATTCTCTTATTTTCATCGGTTTAGTGTGATTAGAGGTGTTTTTAATAATCCCTTCTTGATATCATTTTTTAACTCTTCACATACAGTAATTTTGAAATAAATTATTCACTTCTATGTTAATCAATATAATAGGAAATAAATTGATAAAAAATGCCTCATAAATTTTCATTAGTCCTTATATAATCCATGAAATAAGTGGATCTTAATGAAACTTATAATATTTTAAAATTCATTAATCAATATTATCATTGAATTATTGATTGAAATTATTTCACTTATTATCATATAATCCAAAAAAAATTGCTACATTTAAATGATTTAGTTATAAGACTTGGATTATAACATTAATTTACTTAAATAATTTAACACAATACTCTTATTTTTTATTTGGGTTTTATATGATATCATAGTAATGGAATGTATTATCAATTAATACATCCAAAATTTAATGATGTAGTATCTAAAGAATATATTAATTAATTTCCAATTTTTTACTTGAGTATTGGTAAGCCTAAATAGATTCACTATAACCTCATGATTTTTATATCTTGTATGGAAAATTGTCCTTTGAATATCCTATATCATTACCAATAGATGAGGATATCCAAAAGAAGAACGAAATTAAAAAAACGATCTCCTATATGTTTCATAAAAAAATATTCAATCCATGTATCTTGATTCTCCTTCTTTATGATGATCTACATTAGTTATCAAATATTGAGGCAAATACATGGTGGCCAATGATTCTTTATTATAATGAAAATCTATAAAACCCAAGGTTATGTTGTGTAAATGTATTTTGATCCATTAATATATAAAAATAGTAGTATATTGAAGATAATTATTTTAGTTATTATGCACAGAAGAAGAATATTTTATGTGGTGGATAATGAAAATAATACAAAACACATTTAGTAAGGATGTTACCTATTTGTTGGGTAGATCTATTTTGTTTCCACAAAATTTATTCCATTAATGGATTTCTACCATGATAGAGGATTATAGGATTAAGTGAGGTATGTTGGTATTTTTTTTATATGTTTTTGGGTAATAAAAATGGATTTATTTGTTTGAATAAGTGGGTGGGGTTGGTTCTTTTTTATAGTGTAGGTGGAGATGCATTTTTATAATTTTTTTGAAAAATGAATTCCACCCATGTTTTTGGCATGTCATGTTTCTATAATCATTAAAAGAATATGGAGAATGGGGAATAAGGTATAAATATGAACAAATAATGGATTTTGGATAAGTTTCAAGGTTAGATTGTCTTATATTTTTAAGGTTTAGTCTTTTTTTAAGTTGATTTTCTTCTTATTTTATGTAATTAATTTTAATCGCATTAACTAATTGTTTTTGTAAAAAACTATGTTTCAACAAATAAAAATTGTTAATGTAATCCATTTTTTCAAATTAAAATCATATATTTTGATGAAATTAACTTAATATTAATCCCTCAAATATGACGAAAAATCATGTTTTTAAAGTAAAAAACATTTAAATTTTTTCTATGTTTTTATATCATATTTTTATTATCAAATGGATTTAAATCAGAGAAATTGGATAAAATTATATAATATTTTTCCAGTTAAAAATTAAAATAAAATCAAACCAGAATTTTAGAATATAAATAATTTTTTTGAAAAATATGTTTTGAATTAAAATTTTTGTAATTCAATATTTATAAATAATGAATCTTTTCATAAAAATAGAAAAAATTAACCCAATGTAAATTTTGATATTACTATTAAAAATATGTTGTTAAAATTTAAAAATTATAAAAGTTTCAAAATGTATATTTAATATCAGTTCACCATTAAATGGATGTAAAATTACATTTTAGTAAAATATATGTATTTTTATAAAATCAGGCCTATTATAATCCTAAAACATTCAAATATATTGGATGAGTATCAAAAAAATTATTGAATATAAAAAATATAAATTTCATTGAAATAATTAATTAAAAATAGTATGTTTAGTTTGTGAAAGAAAATATTTATTTTACAATGAAAATTAGTTTTATGATAAAATTAATTTCATTATTTTAAAATATTACTTTTATTCACACATACTAACTGATAATCAAAGTATTCAATTTATATACATGTCTAAATAATATTATAAGAATTTATTTAACCAAATTCTTAACAAACATTCTAGAAACTTGGTGGTAGCTATAAAAATATTTTAATAATAATATTATCATTATATTTTAGTTATGTTAAACTCAACCATGTGTGATACACTAGCTATAGAAGGAACTAGTAATTATGTGTAACACAATCCAAATGTAGTGTTACATGTACTAAATATTAATATAAGTGTTTCATTTAGTATAATCCGGACAATGGTTTGTGTATAATTAAATAAACACATATTTATTTTATGTAAATGAAAAAAGATATATTATGGGTTTTGTGAAATGAAAAATATCTAAAAAATTAAATTAATTTCAAAAAAATTTAAAAATCCATGGGAGTTACATATCATATATATGGGTGATTCATCTGATTTATATAACCATGTAATTTAATAATTTAAATAATAATAGAAGGCATTTCACAAGTGAATTTTACTGATATAGAGGAATATTGAGGAATCTAGTCAAAGGGTACATAAAATGTGCAATAATGGAAAATTATATTATCAAACTATCCATTAAATGGTTTAAAAATTCTATAAATTTTTTGAATACAGTGACCCTTAATTATCATCAATCAATGGGATGAAACATGTCTCATGTTATTCATTAATGGAATAAGATTATGTTTCTCTATAATATGGGAATGGTATCAAGGGGAAACGATGAAGGAAAACATCCATGTTTGTTAGGATATAGTGTTGTCTCTCCCAAGTGAAATGTGAGAAACAATGTGTAATTATTACGGTCCTAGATATGAAATTTAATAATGGTTTTTCTGATTTTGGTTCACCAAGATAAGTTTTTTACCTTTATTTTTCAATTCCCCTGACCCTAAAAGATATTACAAGTAGTGAAATAATATTTGTTTTTTTGTTAATTTTATTTAAAATTGTCTCAACTAGTCTTGGAAATTATGAAATACAGAATAATATGTAAATGTTTCACCATTTTTTGTATTCGACATGATTATGAGGCTCGAAAAATAAATAACAACTTTATTTTTTTGGGTAAAATATCAATGAAGGTTGTTTATCAAACTAATAAATCTATCTTTAAAAAGGATAGATGATATATTTATATGTTATAAATTTCATATAACCCTTATATATTATATTAATAAAATTTATAAATACATATATTATGTCTAATAATTGTCCATACAGATGGAGATATATAATAAATTGACAACAACCAAATAAGGTGATAATGTTGGGCAGTAACAAGATGTGTGAAGTAGATGGAAATGGAGTATATATATTATAAAAAGATTACAATAGTTAAAAAATATCACTATAAAATTAATGTTTTATATAATTTTTTATTATATATTTTAGTATGGTAGATAAATTAAAATAGATGAGGAGAGTTGAATGAAAGATAAAAGGAAGTATATAAATGTTCCAGAAGTTAATAGAAAATTAAGCATCATCTATTAAAAAATTTTATAGAGGGTTTAGAGTGAGTTATTTCCATAATTAATACATTGATATAATCAGAAATATGATAAGGGATTTAGGGAGATATTTTGAAATGTAATATATTTTAAAATCATTTTTTCAAGGGGTGGGGTATTTATACACTTTTGGTATGGAGATTTTGGATTAAAATAGTGAACAATATATTATTATAAGATAATTATATTTAATATTTTACTTCAGTGATATGTTTAAAAAAGTTTATATAATTAATTTTTATTTTTTAAAAAATTTATTTGTTCAGGGAAAAATAAATATATTCAAAACAATGAAATTAAAACAAAAATTATTTTTGAAGAAAAAAATTATATTTTTAAAAATTAAAAATTATTATTTTTATGTTTATAAAGAAAATTTATTTTTTATATATCAAATATTTAATTAAACCCATTTTTTATTCATTGAAATTTTTAAATTCATTATGCCACTTTTATATTTTTATTATTTCATAACACATATAGTATTTGAAAAAAGTTTTTTTATTATTCAACAAAAAATTTATTTTTTAGAAAACATCGAATAAAATATTTTTATATTATTTTTATATTATAATTTTAAAAATGTAATATTTTTTCTAAACACTACCTTCTTTATTTTTAATGCATTTTTTTAAATATTAAAAATTCTAATTTTTAAAATATAAGTCAAAATGTGCATTATTAAGAATATACACTATTAAATCTTATAAATACATATTTTTTCTTTGAATAATAAATAACATAGTTTTTTCTCTAATTTCGCTACATATTTTAGAAAACTAGAATCATAATTATAATTTCTTATATATTGTATCCTGCATGACTGATACTTCATTGTGGAAAATACTATACATATTCTTGGAAAAAATAACTTTTTTATATTATTTCAGTGTAATATTTTAATATTTATAGAGTTTGTTTATTATCAATATGTAATGTTCAAATTTTTTAAAATATTGTTGTTTACTATATTATGTTGTTGATTCTATATGTTTTCCTTATACCAAAATAAGAAAACATGTGCAATCATTTGAAAACATTCATATTCAAATTTATGTAGATTTATATTCATTCTCCCTCTAAAAGTTTGATCATAAATATTTCAACTCATATCATTGATTGTTTATATATGTGGGTATATTTATTTTTGAGATTCCTATGATTCCCACGATTCCACATTGTACTTATGGTTTATCCAAGGAAATTTGGTAAGGTGGATTGTATATTTCAATAGAAATGTGACACTATCGTCTAAGATCATGACTAATAACTCCTCATTGGAGAGGGTTTTTTATTTCTATTCTAACTCCATATCCAGTGTATGTGTGGTTTTGTTTATGTATTTCCTCAGGAGAGTTTGGTGGAACATTTTATATTCTTGAGATTGGTATTGTGTATATTTTAATTTATAGAAAAAAATTCATTTGATATCAAATATCTAAATGTTTAAAATATATAATTGGTTATTCATTTGGTTCTTTTAAAACCCCATGAGTCACTTCTATGCTGATTTAAAAAAATATTATTTTGATCATTAAACTCCAATTCACATTGATTATTGTTTGTATACATCATCTATTTTCATTTTGTCATATTATTTTTATATTGAATTCCTTGAATATTCATGGGTATGTCTTGAAAAAATTTAACCCTCAGTTGAATCCATTTATCAATATAATCTAAAATTGTTGTAGTTATGAAATGACTCCCTTAAATAGATTCAGATAGGCCCATATGAATAATTGAATTGAAATTTTCATTGGATAGTAACTCAACCCTTAGATGTTAACGAATGAAGCCAACTATTATGTATCTATAGATAGATAAAATAATTAATTTATGTGTTTGGATAGTTATTATGATTGAAATTATTTTTAGGGCTCAAATACTTTTTTGAATCCAACATCTGTGTTAAAGGAATATTAATGTCTCCTAGAGACATAGTGGTGTAAATTTGATCGTGTTTATATATTATTGATGATGGTTCTAGATTTAGTATATTAGTTCCTTGACATAATCATCTAATATTGATTGAGAAAGAAATCATCTCAGATAATGATGAAATGACTAGTCTTAGTAAGTCGACCCACTACAAAAATTATGAAATTAAATCCATTATATTTCTTTGAAAGATATATAACAATTTCCATAGTGCTTTTTCCAATTTCAATGTTATATTGGTGCAATAACCCATCCCCTAAGGACTGTTCTGTCACTACCTCAAGCCCACCTTCCATAGGCCAGGGGCTGGAGACTAGAACCTGAAAGGTATATCCAAAAAAGGGAATGCATTTCCTTTCAATATGTATACATAGAGACATGGAATAGTACAAAAAAACCCAAAAATAATGAAAATAGTTCAACCACCACAAAGTACCCCCACTGAGAGTAAAAAGGTGAAAAATGAATGTAAAGGGTCCAGAATACAAGCCCAACTGAAAGGATGGTACATCAAAAGACATACACGCACTGGAGGTTCTCCACAAAATATTTTACCTAAATTATAGTTACATATCACTATCGGATGTCACTGAATCACACCACATCTATCGATCCACCTATAAGCAACATGTTTCCCTAGAACTGCAAAGTCTCATTCAAAGATGTATGTCTTCTACAAAAGACACAATAGATGCGGAAAAATTTAATACAGAGGTGAGTATAATAATTCACATTAAGGAACCTATGAAAAACATAGGTCTCAAAGTAAAACAAAAAAGGAAAGTACCATAAAAATATATTTCACGTAAAGAAAAAAAAATGAAATAGCTCACACCGACTATAACTTATATAAAAAAGTAAATATTATAATTCTTAAAGCTAGATCATCTTATTATGTTTAGAGGATATTCTACTAATCCACGAAGGGTCACTATGTTGGTGATCCATTAATGGTCACCCTGTAGTGATCCACGACGGGTCACTCTACGGATGATCAATGATGGATCACACTAATGTTGATCCATAAAGGGTATCTCTTACACTGATCCGTAAAAGTGTATCTATTATGATGATCTAAGAAGGGTCTCTCTTATGTTTATTCGTGAAAGGGTCACTTTTGTGCTGATCCAAGAAGGATCTCTCAAGTTTTGATCCAAGAATCATCATTCTTATGTTGATCTATGATAGGATGATCTTAAACTGATTCATTAAGGGTCATTCTTATGTTGATCGGTGGAGGGTCGCTCTTATGTTGATCCACGAAAGGTCATTCTTCATTCAACCCATCCCAGCCAGCCACAAGATTCCCCCACTTACCATGCTAGAATCCAAGAAGATCTTCTCCTCATGCTATCTATCATAACTCAATCACCACGAAGTACCAAATTTAGAAACATAAAGGACAATCTCTTCGTATAAGCCTCACCCTAGAAATTTACATCCCAAAAAACCAAAACAAAGTCTAATAAAAAAATGGGGGTACTGAAAACAAACCTCTTCCTCCTGATCCTATGTGATATCATAAATGTTCTAATGATTCCATTAAACACAAACCAGAGGAATCCACCGTCCACAAAGGACCCACTCTTTTAAATCCTCTGTCTCCACTGGGAATTCCGCAAAATTTCCCACCATAGTCAATGTCCAACTCTCCCCTGTCGATGTCATGTAAAAAATCATGCACATACCACATTAGCTTCAAAACATGAAAGAAATCATGCACTTGGTGCATCTGTGGGATAAGAGCTAGGTGGTACGACACCTCACCAACTCTGCTAAGAATATGGAATGTTTCGATGAATGTCATAGAAAAATTATTTCCCTATCCAAATCTCTTCAATCCCTGTTGGGGTGTTACCGAAAAAAACAGTATCTCCCTCCTTAAACATCAATTGTATATATATCCTATAGGAATAAAACATTTTTTCTACTCAGTGAAATCCTCATCCGCTCCTGGATGATCTTCACCTTCTCAGTGTTAGCATATTCCGACTGTGGACCCTTGAGTGCTAACTCCCCTAGGTCTGTCTATAATAGTTGTGATCTGCATGGCTATCCGTATAAGGCCTCAAACGTTTCATTCCCAATTGTGGAGTGATATATATTATTGTATGCAACTCTACCAGTGGTAGGTGGTCCTCCCAACTGTGACCAAAATCGAGGACACAAGCATGAAGCATATCCTCCCTGGTATGTCTGGTGTGCTCCTTCAGACCATCTATCTATGGATGAAAGGCGGTTCTCAAGCACAACTATGTTTTTGAATGCCTCCTGTGACTCCTTCCACAACTGAGATGTAAAGCGTGCATCATAGTTAGAGACGATCATCGAATCCACCCCGTGAATCCTAACTAACTTCTGGATGTAGAGGCCTCCCAAGATCTCTATCGATCCCTGCTCCAAGATGGGTAGGATGTGGGATGACTTGGTGGGTTGGTCAATGATCACCCAGATAGATTCTTTGGTCCTTGACGTTTTGGTAATCTTGTCACGAAGACTATGGAGATAACATCTCACTTCCACTATGGTAGCTGATGTGGTTATGTCAGGCCTGTTGGGACCTGATGCTCATACGTAACTTTCTAGCAAGTGAGGCATCATCCAATGAACTCTCCCACCACTTTCTTCATCCTTGAGCACCAGTAGTGACTTTAGAGGTCCAGGTACATCATCATCATACCAATATTTACCACTAAAGAGTATTTATGTAACTCCATCAACACATCCTCATATAACGTCACTGGCATCACGGTGTGTCCTCTTAAAAGGAATATGTTCTCTCATCCAATCAGAAATATATCAGGAGCCTATCGTGAGGATATTGGAGCATGTCGAGCCTCATAGTAAACATACACATGTTGTGCCTCCCTAACTCACTAATGGAGTGGGATAGTGGTAGTCATATATTTGAGGTAAGATGCTACCTCATCATCTACATAGGATATCATTATCATGACTAGTTTCTCCAACACCTCACTCAGCAGTTGTAATCCAAACCTCCCACTAAGAACGACATCCACCACAATCCCCTTCATAGATGTATAGACTATATACAAGTCATAGTACTATAGTAACTCCAGTTATCATTTTTTTCTCATGTTAGGTCCTTTTGTGAGAATATATACCCAAGCATCTAGTGTTTGGAGTAAATAGTAAACCATTCACCCATCAACAAGTGATGCCACATATTCAAGGTAAATACTACTACTACTAATTCTAGGACATGGGTTGTATAATTCTACTCATGCTTCCTCATTTTTCTTGATCCATATGATATCACTACTCACTCATGTGTTAGGATGAAACCCAGAATGGTCGCTGATGCATCATAGAAGACTATATACCCAATACCAATTTTGTGTAATGTCAAGATGGGGGAACATATCATTCTCCATCACATTTCATGGATACTCTATTGTCACTTATCCATCCATACTAAGGGTTTTCCCTTAATCGTCAAATCTAAAAAGGGTGTTACTACTCTTGAAAGGTAGTGTACGAACCTCCAGTAGTAACCAGCCATCCCCAAGAACCTCAACAACTCAATCATGTTCTTGGGTGGATCCATAGCAAGAAATACCTATACCAATTTCCATATCCACCACAGATCTATCCTCTGAGACGATGTTTCCAAGAAAGTGGACCACATGAATCTAGATACGGAATAAAGAGAGCTTACCATAAATCGTATTCTCTCGGAGTGTATCAAGGACTATCTGCAGGTGTGTAGCATGATCCTCCACTAATTCCGACTACACCAAGATGTCATCAATGTGTACCACCATGATACAACCAATGTATGGAAATAAGAACAGGTTCATGCATCCCATGAACACTGTTGGGTCATCGATAATACTAAAGGTAATCACAAATAACTTGTATTGGCCATATTATTACATGAAGGTTATCTTTGGTATTTTCTCATATTGTACCTCAATCTGAGGATAGCTTGATCTGATGTCTATCATTAAGAAACACCTCACTCCCTTTGGCTGATCGAAGAGGTCATCAATCTTCAGTAGTGAATACGTGTTCTTTATGGTCACTTAGTTTAGGATACGAAAGTCTACACATAGTCTCAATGTCCCGTCAGCCATCACGGAAAACAACACCAGTGATACCCATTGAGAAACAATCGGTTTCACGAATCCATTATTCTACAAGTCCTCCAGTTGTACACTCAACTCACGTAGCACCTTGGGAGACATCCTATTTATCGATGTGGAAATCAGTGTCATCCTCGGGTATATATTGAAGTAGATTTATACCTCCCAGTAAAGAGGTAGTCCTCGACTATCCTCAGGATATAAATCATCAAACTCATCAACCACTAGTGGAAAACATAGACTCCCCTCATCCATAGCACTAAGGGTGAGGCAATACAATTGGTGAGTGGTTAGCTACACCCTCCTTCGAGAAAGTCTGTCTATTGTTGCAAAGGTTCCCTTTTGACCATCGAAAGAAAATATGGTCCCATCCTTATAGAAAACCCACAATTTGGACCTAAATAAATCGATATGAACATGGATAGTAGATAATTAGTCCATAACCATGATGAAATTTTAAGGCCTTGATGATGATACTTGGAGATCCCAAATGAAACTTTCACCTCCTAGAGAATGCTCACACTTCTAGAACTACTATGTAATCATTTAATCCCCTCCAATAGGAATCTATAATCATAAATATCGAACCAACCACTGCACCAAAATCTTCGAACATCGAACGTGGTTCATGGAATAGAAATTATTGATTGGTACTAGTGTCTATAAGAACTGCATCTATTGTGGTGAAGACACATATTTTACCTCTAATCATCACTGGAGTGTCGTGGTTATAGGCCTCCACTACCTCAAGTTGAGCTCGCACCTTTTTGTCTACTCCTTGATCCTATAGTGGAAAACCTAGGGGTGGTCGAGGTAGTACCTCGAACCATTGTCCACCTCCTTCTTCATGGCCTTCTCCCCATCCACGTCTACCGCTCTATGGACCTCCTTACTCAAAACTCTACCTCTGGCTTGATGGTTTTGTGACTACATGTTGATCATCTGTAAGGTGGTTTTGGAAGTCACAATTCATGTTCCCCTTACTACCACAAGAGAAAAAAACCCTATCTTGCAACTGACCTCCTCTACCTTGCGAGTACCGCACCTCCATTCCAGCATCCTGAGGTCATCCTCTAGATGGTCTGGCCTATTTGGCCCTAAGTGTCATCTACCTAATTCCCCCTGTGGATGACTTGGACCCATGTTGTTAAGTGGTGTCTCTCACCATCAGTGCATGCTCAGTTAGGAATCTCTCTGCCAGTAGAGTACACTCTAGCACTCCAGCCAGCATCGGGAAGCTAGGTGAAATCATCAATGCTCTGATCTCCCATTATAGTCCCTACTCAAAGGCCTGGTCCCAAAATAAAGGGTCTCGTAGCCTATTGGTGGACTAATGGGAGAGGTCAGTAAACCTCACCATGTATTGGGCCACAATCAGGTTGCCCTAGTATAGTTGTAGTAGCGCCTGAATATTCACTGAGTATAATTATACTGGTACGAATTCTTCACTAAAGAAGCCATCAAAGTCTAACTAGAAAAGGGTCACCTCCTCATTTGTCTATAGTTTTGGTATCCACCATATCCCTTCTATTCCCTGAATAAGGATGCTGGTTAGGACCACCATTTTTTCTATAGGTGCCTATACTGGGTGAAAAATCCGTGTAACTAGCTTCAGCCAATCCTCATCTTCCTTAGGATCTATCTCAACTTTAAACCTCTAATGCCTCTATCTTTGTATCTCATGAAAAACCCTCAGTTAGGAATCATTTTACAGTAGTGGGGAAGGAAGAAACAACTTCTCTACAGGCGGTACTTCTACTGGTACACCAATCAAAGGTGATATTGCTGTAAGTGGTCATGGCACCGATGACTCATTACTAAGTGGGCCACCATAATGATCCCTCACTGGAATCATGGTTAGCGTTCGTCGTGGATGCATATTGTAGAGAAATAAATCAAGGGAAAAACATTTTCAAAACACCTGAAACATGGGTTTTGGTGAACTGAGTTGAAAAAAATAATTCAGGGTACTTATGTATGGATACGTCAGCTGCCACACCAACACTAAACTCCCCTAACTGAAATCCAAACTCATGACGACTATCACTATTACCCCCATCATAAAAATATACTCTTAGTTCATCTGGTAGAACTAACTTGCCTTTGACACCACTATGTCAAGACCCTTCCATTGGGACAATTATTGTGACTACCCCCAGCATGACATCCATATTCTAGGGGCTAGTGATAGGCATCAAAATGGAATATACCAATAAGTGAAGGCAATTCCTTTAATCCTATACCCACATAGATAGGTCATACTGCACAAAATAAAACACAAGGGAAATAAAGTAGTCAAACTAACACAATGTACCAGCATTGAGAGAAATAAGTAGTAAAATAAAATTAAAGGGCCATAAAAAAATAACAATTGAATGGAAAGTAGAGGAAAAGTTGTACCCTATATTGAGGTCTTCATCCAATGATAATATATGTTGGGTCGGTATAGCTCACAGTCATATTTCACTACTCCACACCGCGTCTATCTATTCACCCCTGAGGAATATCTAGCCCTGGCTCCTCAAAGATCGAGTCAATGTTGTATATTTTCTTCAAAAGAAACAATAGGTGAATAAAAATACCATGCATGGGTGAGTGTATCAATACTCATTAGGGACACCAAGAAAAACATTGGTCTCATAGTAATCAAGAAAGAAAAATTCCACAAAGTAATATCTCAAGTAAATCACAATGAAATAGACATAGCTCACACCAGATATTAATTTAGTAATGAAGTAAATAATATTTTTCATAATGATAGATTATCTGATTCTATTGAGAGGTTCTACTACTGATCCACCAAGGTTCACTCTCCGGCTGATCCATGAAGGGTCACTCTACTACTGATCCCTGATGGTTCTGTCTATTGTTGATCCACGAAAGATCGCGCTATTGCTGATCCATGGAGGTTCGCTCTATTGTTGATCCACAATGGGTCTCTCTACTGATAATCCAAGATAGGACTCTCTATGGATTATCCCTGAATGGTCGCACTACTACTGATCTATGAAGGGTATGTCATATGTTGATCCATGAATGGTTGCTCTTATGCTAACCCATGAAGGGTCAGTCTTTATTTTCAAGTCACAACCACCCACTAGATTCCAACACTTATCAAGATTGATTCTGGTAGAATATTCTTCTCAAGACATCGGTCATACCTCAATATGCAATAAGTCCCATATAGAGTAACCCAATGGACTCTCTCGTCATAAGGGTCCCAATTGGAACACCCTGAGATTTTATGAGAAAAATTTTTCTTTTATGTATTATGTTTTACGCAACACCAATGGAATATTTCACTACACACAACAATGTATTGTCTTGCATTGCACGCAAGAGAAACCTTCCTCGATATCTTGCGTTGTACGCAATACCGAGTTTGACTAAACGATGATACATTATTAAAATATTATATAATATAGCTGTTATGAATATTAATACCCACTTTTTGATATTTTATAAATTATATCATTGAAAATGGAGTTCATATTTTGATTCGGAATATCGAAATTAACTTAGAGTGAATTTTTTGAATTTTTTAGAAAACATTCAATTTTTTATGAATAATGAAAAACACTGAGTTATAGTTTAAAGAAGAATTTAGATTTAAATAATTATTAATTTTATTTATATTTATTTTAGGTCAAAATAGATACATAATACCTAAATAAGATTATTGTAAATCATTGGAGTCATTTTATAATAATTTTAGATATATAATTTTTTTCATAAATTTTACCGTCTTTTACCCAACACCTAGAAGCATTTGAAAATTTACATAAAACATAAGTTTAACACATCTGTGAGTTGAATTTAGAAAATAAAAGAGAAACAATAAATATCAAGGAGTAAAATGTTGTTCAATAAGATAAAAATAATTTTTGGTGAATTGTAACTTTTAATTTTTATTTACCACGGTTAAAAGTAAATAGGGTTATTAAGGGTAAAACTTATATTATTATTACCCTATCACATGTAATAATACTATTGGATAAGTTTAATTCGACCAAAAACTACCTTAGGAATAAAATATGACCCTTTAGGTCCACTTGGATTAGATTAGGGCATTTATTAATATTTAATTCAAATAATATTTAAAAGAGTTAAAAGCAACATTTAATAACTAATATATTTATAATATAGGGTTATGCATAAGATAAATTCTACTATAAATATTATTTAGAAATATAAAAAGATTTCATACATATTTATATTTTATTTAAAAATTTTAGACATTAAATAACTTGATTTATTTATGACACAATGATTATACAGTAATTACCTTATTAATGAAATATAAACATCATTGTTATTATAAATACCCAAATAAATGTACATTGAGACTTTTTATGAAATAAAATAATTATATAGGTTAATATACCATATTAGGGTTATTTCGATGGATTTTTTTCGATGTCATAATGATGTTATGACTTTAACAAAAACAAAATACCAAATTGTGTCAAAATTGACATAAAACTGTTTTTAAAACAAATATTATATTATTAATTTTTATTATTTCCTAAAAATATAAGCATTAGCCAATAGACATATATTATAATATATATTACATTATTTAACCAATTGGGGTTCCATTGGAATTTTATAGTAAGTTTATTATCGATATAGTGTAAGAATACAAGAACAAACGTTAAAAGTTAAATTATTTTTCATAGAGTTATATCAAAATCATAAGTTTAAAATGGTAACCTAAACTTGTCTAAAACATATTAATTGAGACGATTTCGACCCATCCCCACCCTAGCTTTGAAATAAGTCACATTGGAGCCATTATAAATTGATTTTGACGTTATTATAAAATAATGTTTTATGTTTTTCCTATGGTGCCCCTCTCCTCCCTTAAAAAAGGAATCCTCTAACCTCTCAACTATACACTATTTTGAACCTTCAATATCAGCCAAACCCTATCCATTTACCTTCTCCTCTTCCCTATAAACAAACTAGAGGTTAGGGTATTCTTCAAAGGCCAACTTTAATGTCATAAGAGGTGGTTTAGAAGAGGCACATCGAAGAAGAGATAATATCCTTTACTGATCATTTCACATTTATTTCTTCTTATATTCCTATCATATATTTGTTTCATTGTAAATTAATAACATAAATATCACTCATTTACCGATATGTTATTTAAAAAATTATACAACTCTATTTCACCTTCAATCCATCCTACGGAAAATAAAATAACAGCGCGTGCATACGTAGGAATACCATCTCCACGTCGTGGTGTATTCTGTTTTTCCACCACCACCTTATATTGATTAGTATAATGGTGTAAATAATAACTATATATGGTTATTATGACATGAAACTAATTCTGAAATTCTATTATCCACTTCAATACAATTCCACAATAATGGGAATGATATCATTGCTCACGTGTACGTACGACTTACCGTCTCCACGATGTGATGCGACTCGTTCTCAATGATATTTATTGAATAATAAATATATAAATGAATTTAATAAATAAATAATATATATGTTAGACTTATACCAATATATAAATGAGGTTTCTATAACCTATAAAGAAGAATAAGAATTTATTCAACAAAACATTCATAAGAACATAAAGCAATGAACACCCAAATAACAAGTATCAATGAAATATTACTAATAAGAAGTTAAGAATATTAACATAAATTATATCATAAAAATGAATACGATTCTGTAATTAGTCAATGACATTATTTAAATCATTATAGAGGAGGTTCAGATACATACAAAGCATATCTGACCTAAGGTAAAGGAAAAGTTCACAATCTCATTTTTATCCGAGATTTTTTATACTTCAGAATTTACTGGGGCATATTTATCATCCACATCCATGTTTCTTCAATATGTAATATTATTTCTACCCTCCTAATTTTTTTAAAAAAAACAAATTTTACCTATTGGTGAATTTTTATTAAAATATATTAAAGGAATCTTTTTTTGTTTTCAGTATGAGATACTTTTTGACTATTCCAGCCAAAGTACGAGAAAAATGTTTTTTAACATATACGGCAAGAATGGATTTTTTTGATTTCAAAGAACATTTTTTCCATGAATCATCCTTAACATCTTTTAACGTTTATTTTTAATTAACATTTATTAGTTTAAAATTTTATGACATATTAAGAAAGGAAAAATGTTTTTGAAGTAGAATGGATATTTTCCTCAAGAATGGAGTCTAAGTGTTTTATGAAAATTATTTTAAATCTATGAAAATATAGGGTTCTGTTTCTATCCCTATCTTTACATTGATTTGATTATGTTATGATGTAATTATTTTTATGAAGTCATTTTATCTTATATGGATATTGTTATGATTCCATGATGTTTAAGAATCTCATTTTTTTACAAGGGTTATGCTATGATATATGATTTATGATATTTTGGAACACATAAGATTGGTTTCATAATGAGATGGGTGGGACCTATATCTCACTCCAATGCATTGCGTAAAGATTTATATCTCATGATATAGACATGGCTGGAATGTCAAGTTAATACGGTTCAGTGATACAGGACTAGAACGAGAAGTGAACTCGGCTCTGAAATAGACTTTGTCCACTATGATAGTCCGGGAAATGAGTCTTGACTAATATGAAATGGTTTCTTATTATTATGTGTGTATGCCACAAAGATTCATGTTATATTATTGGGATTACATTTCACTTCTATGATTTATCCCATGTTATGATATTATTATCTCTTATGCAGGTTAAGATTTTCAAAATGTTATGTTTTTATGAATATGATATGATTGATTTTTCCTATGTTTACCCTTACTGAGCTTTTGAGCTCACCCTTTTGTATGTTTTCTTTTCACCAAGTCAGGAAGAAGGGTATTAAGTAGGATATTCCAAAAGGGACTCTAGATATGATTAAATAAATAGGAGAAAATGTAAATGCATTATGAACCAGTTGTTTATGTTTCCCATTTTCTAAAGGCACTATACCTATACAGTCCTATCATTGATTTGTTATATTTTGTAATAAGTATGCTTCAATTCTGATGTAACGAAGATTCATGTAAATATGGGTCATTATATTTGGTGTTAGAGTAATTGTATAGTCAACACTTGGAAACCAGGATGTGATAGTCTTAGTAAGAAAACTATGGATATGTCTAATAATAGAACACAATATTAGTGTTGTAGATGTGGGCATGAATAACCTATGATAAGACCTTAAGTGTGAAATTTTATTCTTGATTTTTTTGTTTTCCAATTATGATTAGTCTTTCTCACACTATGCTTATTGGTTTTAGTTAATGGCTAGAACTCGAAGGAACCATGTTAATGATGAATGCGACGGGAAATGCAATGCTTTTCCCCCCTGAGAAAACAAACATTATTAGAGCTGGAATGTGAAATCTTATAGCCATTATTACACAACTTTCTCAAGATATGAGTCATGAAAGACTTCCAAACGAGAAAAAGAAGGAGAAAGATTCTGTTAAATCCTTTATGAGGCAACATCCACCCTCATTTAGCGGGTCTACTGATCCATTAATGGCTGAACAATGGATCAGTACAATTGAAAAGATATTTTCAGTTCATCAATGTTCTGAACATGAAAAATTCATCTTAGCAGTATATTGTTTGGAAGGTGAAGCTGATCAATGGTGGAATATTATCAATAATACGAGGAAAAGAGACGACATTTAGTACATGGAATGGGATGAGGACAAGAACATATTTTTCAATAAGTACTCCCCTCGTATTCTTCTAAAAAATATGGAGAAAGGGGTTTCTTGAACAAAAGAAAAAGGATAATGAATCTCTTGGTATGTACGAAGAATGTTTTATAACACTTGCAAGGTATGCTTCTGGAATTATTATCCAACCTAAGAGTAAGATCGATCGATTCTTTAGTGACATAAAACCAAGTCTTCAATGGGCGTTATCCATAAGGGACTTTAATAGCTACTATAAAATTATTCAATGTTCTCTCAAGGTTGAGATGGAGATTTGAGTATCCCATCAGTAATATGTGTTTGATACGAAGAGGAAAATGGAATTCAGAGGGAAATTTAAAGACCACACTAAAATGAAGATGAGTTTTCCCTTATTCTCAAAGTGTGGAACGAAACATGGATGGAATTATCTTAAAGGGACAATTGAATGTTTCAAATGAGGAAAAGAAGGTCATCGGGCATTTTAATGCTGCAATGATAGGTAAAAGATTTCAAGTGATGCGAACAGAGAACATGCTACATAGAATGGACCTCCTAAACTTCAATGTGAAATGTGAAAAGAAATGGGGCATTATTCTAATCAATGCCCTAATCCAAGGATTGTTGATGATGAGTGATGTCAACAAACTCTTAAGGCCAAAGACAACGGAAATCACTTGAAATTTCTATCAATGGTGTGGAGTACAATAACGAAGTAGTGAAAGGTACACATACCATCTACTCTAAAGTATAAAATGATTTATTTTATTCTAGATCCACCTACTCATTTATTTCTGAAGAATTTTCTAGGGGTATCTCAGTACTAACTCAACAATTATCTGTTGAGTTAGTTGTGATAAATCTTAATGGAAGAACAGTTCCATCAATATTTTATAATTCTTCTCCAATTGACGTTTTTGGGAAAGTGCTTCATGCAAATCATGTGATCCTTCGAATAGTGGAATTTTTTGTGATTCATGGAATTGATTGGATTTCCTTATATGTAGCTCGTATCTATTTCCAAAGAAGGGAAGTCACATTTCATAATCCTGATAAATCTATGATGATCTATCGATGCAAGGATAAATATAACCTTCCATTGGAAATTTCATCCATCTTATGGGTATTGATTCAAATAAATGATGTTTATTTATATCAAATGGTTGGAGAGAAACACATGATTAAGAATATTCCCATTGTACTGGAGTTTGATGATGTCTTTCTAGAGTAATTTCCATGTCTTCCACCAAACCATGAAGTTGAGTTTTCAACAGAACTCGTACCGGGTAATATGCGGAGCTCAATACTTTTCCAAGATTGATCTTCATTTAGGGTATCATCAATTAAGGGTCAAAAGGGATGATATAACAATGAAGGAATTCTATACAAGGTATGGATACTATGAATTTATAGTGATGCCATTTGGTCTTACTAATTCCACTACTTTCATCATGGATCTAATTAATAGAGTCTTTAGAGACTATCTTTATCAGTTTGTGGTAGTCTTTATAGACGATATTCTTGTCTATTCCAAGAGCAAGGAAGAACATGAAGATCAATTTAGAATTGTATTAATGATCCTATGAAAGAAGAAGTTTATGCCAAATTTACAAAGTGTAAATTTTGGCTTCAAAAATTTTCATTTTTGGTTCACATAATCTCAAAAGAGGGGATATGTGTGGATCCAGAAAAACCAGATGTTATCGAATGATGGTCGAAACCAAAAACAATAACAGAGATCTGATGTTTTCTTTGTTTTTCTGGATATTATCGACATTTTGGGAATTATTTTTCATTATTATCTAATCCACTCACTAGGTTGACTGGAAATGGAGTTATGTTCGAATGGAGGGAGGAGTGTACAAATAATTTCAAGGAGTTAAAAAAAGGTTATCCAGTGCACCTGTGCTCACACTGCCTTGTAGTGGAGAAATTTTTTTTATCTATAGTGATGCATCCAAGAATGGATTGGGTTGTGTTCTCATGAAAAATGATATGATAATAGCTTATGACTCATGAAAGTTGAAAATCCATCTCCAAAATTACCCAACTCATGATTTGGAATTAGATGCGGTAATTTTTGCATTAAATATTCAGAGGCATTATCTTCATGGTGAATGGTGTGATATTTATACTGATCATAAAAGTTTAAAGTATATTTTTCACACAAAAGGAGCTGAATATGTGCCAAAGAAGATGATTTGAGCTGAGTAAGGATTATGAATGATCAATTCATTACCATCCTTGAAATGCAAAAAAGGTGGAAAATGCATTAAGTCGACAATACCAAGCTAGCTTATCCATGATGAGTATCACAAAAGATCCAATATTTATGGATTTATAATGGATGAATCATGGAATTATAATGGAAGGGGAAAAATCTTATCTTTCTCAAATTAATATTCAACCATCTATACATGTGAATATTAAAGAAGCACAGAAAAAACATGTAGAGTTACAAAAGAAGGCGAGAAATGTTCCGGAATTCCACATTGTTTGTGATGAAAAAAATAAGGTTCATGAATTATTTTTGGATTCCAACCATCCCAGAATTAAAGAAGGAAATATTGGATTAAGATCATTGTTCATCATTCTCTATTCATCCTGGAAGCACAGAGATGTATAGGGACCTGAAAAAGTACATTTAGTGGGATGGAATGAAAAGAGATGTTGCTGAATATGTCTCTCGATGCTTGGTTTGCCAGCAAGTTAAAGCTGAGAGACAGAAGTATAAGGGGATGTTACAACCCTTAACCTTACCAGAATGGAAGTGGAAAAACATCACAATGGGCTTGGCTCTTAAATTCCTAAAACATCCAAAGGAAATAATGCTATCTGGGTTATAGATGATCATCTTACGAAGTCGAGACACTTCATTGTTATTAGATAATATTTCTCTCTTGATCTTCTTTCCAGGATATATGTGAATAAATTGGTAAGATTGCATGGATTACCACTTTACATTATATTTGATCAGGATCCATGGATTACCATGATGTTTTGGCGAAGTCTTCATCATACTCTAGATAGAGAGTTGAGTTTCAGCACTGCTTATCATCCTAAGACAGACGGTGAGTCTGAGATGACAATTCAAACTCGAGAAAACATGTTGAGATATTTCTCTATGGATTTCAAAGGTGGCTGGGATCAACACTTACCTTTGGTGGAATTTTCATATAATAATAGCTTTCACACCAGTATTCAGATGGCTCCTTATGATGCTCTCTATGGAAAGAAATGTAGAACTCCAACTTGGTGGGATGATGTTGGGGAAAGAAATCTATTAGGACCTGATCTTGTTGATGAGATGACAGAAAAGGTCAGATCTATTCATCAACACATAAGAGAATCACAGAGTCAAAATCAAAGTTATGATGACCAATGAACAATGGACCTAGACATTAAAGTGGGTGAAAAAGTGCTCGTACGAATATCACATTGGAATAGAGTAATGAGATTTTGAATGAATGGCAAGCTGAGCCCTAGGTATATTGAGCCTTTTGAAATACTGGATCATGTTGGGAAGGTAGCTTACCGATTGGCACATCCAATGAATCTCTCTCAAGTTCATGATGTGTTCCATATATCTCTCCTAAGAATGTACATACCTGATCCTTCACAAGTACTAAGCCGAGAAGTTGTACCACTGGAGCATGATCTTTCTTTTGACGAACAGCCGATAGAGATTCTGGATCATAGCAAAAACGTTCTACAAAACAAGTCCACTCACTTGGTTAACTTTTTATGGAGTAACTTCCAATTAGAATACGATACATGAGAACATGAGAATATGATGAAGGAGAGGTATCCTCATATGTTTGTTACGAAGCAACAAATTTTGAGGGCGAAATTTTTTTAATGGGGGTAGAATGTAACACACTGAGATTTTATGATAAATATTTTGTTTTTATGTATTATGTTTTATGAAACACAAAAATATTATTTCTCTACCCATAACACTGTCTGGGCTTGCGTTGCACGCAAGATAAACCTTCCTCAATAGCTTTTGTTGCACAAAATACTGAGTTTCAATAAACAATGATATTTTATTAAAATATTATTTAAGCTAGATGTTATGAAAAATTATACCCACTATTTGAAATTTTATAAATTTTATCTTTCAAAATGGACTTCATTTTTGGATTTAGATTTTCAAAATTATCATAGGTTGAATTTTTTGTATTTTTCTGAAAACATTCTATTTTTGATGAATAGTTAAAAAACCAAGTTATAGTTTAAAACAGAATTTTTATTTAAATAAATATTTATTTTATTTAAATTTATTTTAGGTAAAAATAGATACATAATACCTATATATTTTTAATTTAATTCATTGGAATAATTTAATAATAATTATATATATATATATAAATGTTATTTTACTTTTACCGTCTTTTACCCACCCTCTAGGGGCATCTGCAAATTTACATAAAAATTAATTTTACCAATTCAGTGAGATGAATTTCAAGAATCCTAAAGACACGGTTAATATCATGGAGTACGATTTTGTTGAATAAGATAAAAATAATTTTTGGTCAATAGTAACTTTTATCTTTTATTTACCACTGTTAAAAGTAAATAGGTTAATTAATGGTAAAAATGATATTATTATTACCCTAACACATGTCCTAATTCTATTTTATAAGTGTAATTAGACCACAAGAAACCTTTGGAATAAAATATGACCCTTTAGGTCCAATTGTATTAGATTAGGAAATTTATTATTTTTTAATTCAAAGAAGAGTTAATAGAGTTAAAATCAATGCTTAATAACTAAAAATATTTTAATATTGGGTTATGCATAAGATAAATTCTACTGTAAATATTCATTAGAAAGCTAAAAATATTTCTGAAATAATGAGATTTTATTTATAATTTTTATATATAAAATAATTTAATTTATTTATGACACAAAGATGATGCAGTAATTAACTTATTAATTAAATATTAATATAATTGATTATATAAATACCCAAATAAATGTAATTTGAGAATTTTTATGAATTATACTAATTTTCAAGGTTTATATATCATATTAGGGTCAGTTAGATGAATTGTTTTTGAAGTAATAATGCTGTAATGAATTTAACAAAATCAAAATACCAAATAGTGTCAAGATTGACATAAAAGTTTTTTAAAAACAAATATTATATTATAAATTGTTATTCTATTACTAAAAATATAAGGATAGTCCAAAATACTTATAAAAATATATATATGACATTAATTAACCAATTGGGGTTCTATTGGAAGTTTATAGTATGTTTATTAACTATATAGTGTAAGAATACAAGAAGACACAATAACCGTTATATTATTTAACATAGAGTTAAATCTAAATGACAAGGTTAAAATGGTATAATAAACTTGTCTAAAGAATATTGGTTGAGAGGATTTCGACCCATTCCCACCCTATCTTCGAAATAAGTCACTTTGGAGCCATTATAAACCAAATATGACTTTATTATAAAATACTATTTTATGTTTTTCTTATGGTTCCCCTATCCTCTCTTATAAAAGGGACCTCGTCCCTCTACACTTTACAACATTTTGAGCCTTAAATCACAGCCAAACCCTGTCAATTTACCTTCTACACTTTCTAATAAACATACTAGAGGTTCTGGTCTTCTTCAAAGACAAACTTTTTTTCCTAAGAGGAGGTTTAGAAGAGGCGCATCGAAGAAGAGATAATATCCTTTACTGATTATTTCACATTTATATCTTCTTATACATCCTCTTATTTATTTGTTGTATTATAAAGTAATAACATAAGTATCACTAATACACTGATATGTTTTTATAAACATGAAACAACCCTATTTCACCTTCTATCCACCCAATGGAAAACAGAATCACCGCGCCTCCATTCGTACGGAATACCGTCTCAATGCCGTGGTGTAATCTATTTTACCACAACCTCCTTACTTGGATGAGTATAATGCTGTAAATAATAACTATATATGATTATTTTGACATGATACTAATTATGATATTATATCATACACTTTAATTAAATTCCACAATCATGGGGATGATACATCGCTCGTGTGAACGTACGACTTACCGTCTCCACGATGTGATGTGACTCATTATAAATGATCTTCATTGAATAATGATTATATAAATTAATTGAATGGAAAAATATGATATATATTACCCTAATACCATTATTTAAATTAGGTATCTATAACCTAAAAATAGGAATAAGAATTTATTCGACAAAATATGCATAACTACATAAAGCAATGAATACCCGAATAACAAATAGCAATGAAATATTAGTAATAATAAGATAATAATATGACCATATACAATGTAATAACAATGAATATGATTATGTATTAAGGTAATGACATTATTTAAATCATTTTATAGGAGGTTTGGTTACGTACAAAGCATATCTGACCTAAGGTAAGGGAAAAGCTCACAATCTCATTTTTATCCTAGATTTTTTCTACTTCAGAATTTACATTGGAATATTTATCATCCACATCCATATTTCCTCAATATGTAATATTATTTCAATCCTCATAATATTTTTTAAAATCCATTTTAACCCGTTGGTGAGTTTTTTGTAAATGATATGAAGGGTATCTTTTTTAGTTTTTAGTACGGGATACTTTTTTACTTTTCCTGCCATAGTACGAGAAGAATGTTTTTTTAACTTATACAACATGAATGGATTTTTATGATTTCATAGAACATTATTTCCATGAATCTTCATTTACAAGTTATTAGGTTTGTTTTTAATTAAATTCTTTTAGTTTAAAATTTTTTGAGATATTAAGAAATGAAAAATGTTTTTGAAGTAGAATGGATATTTTCCTCAAGAATGGATTCCAAGTGTTTAATCTAAATTATTTTCTATCTTAGACAATACAGGGTTATTTTTCTATCCCTATTTTTAAATTCATATGATTATGTTATGGTGGAATTATTTTTATGAAGTCCTTTTATATCATGTGGATTATGTTAGGATTACATGATGTTTAAGAATCCCAGTTTTATTACATGGGTTATGCTATGATATATGATTTATGATTTTGTGGAACACATAAGAATGTTTTATTTAGGAGATGTGTGGGACCTATATCTCCCTACAATGCATTGGGTAATTATTTTTATCTCATGATATAGACATCGATATAACGGAATGATAATCTGGTTTAGTGACACAGGACTGGAACGAGGAGTGACCTCGGTTCAGAAATGGACTTTCTCCGCTATGATAGTCTTGTAAATGAGTCTTGAGTAATATGAAATTATTTTCTATGAATATGTGTGTATTACATAATGTTTCATGTTTTATTATTGGGATTAAATTTCACTACTATGATTTATACCATTTTATGATATTATGATCTCTTTTGCAGGTTAAGATTTTTAAAATTTTATGTTCTAATGAATATGATATGATTGATATTTCCTTTCTTTACCATTACTGATCATTTGATCTCACCCTTTTGTATGTTTTCTCTTCCCCAAGTCAGGAAGAAGGCTATTAAGTAGGACATGCTAAAAGGGACTCTAGATAGGATGAAATAAATGGGAGACAATGTAGATTCATTATGAACCAGTTGTTTATGTTTCCTAGTTTCTAAAGACACTATGTCTATACGGCTCTATCAATGTTTTGTTATATGTTGTAATAATTATGATTCAATTATGAAGTAATAACGATGCATGTAAAGTATGGGTCGTTATACCAACACAATAGACAATGCCTCGAACAGACACTTGGTCAGTAAGATATGAGCATTTTTGTAAAAAGTGCTGTATGGGATTCGAGTCTGATCTAACCCAACCAAACGCCAATCTCTGCCAAAACTCACATAAAATAACATAGAAGGAACTACTTATTTAAAGGTTCTCCATTCCGTAGAAGGTGCGTCAATAATATTATGGGTCTGTAAGTTAATGATATTTTACGAAAAAGGTGTCTGTTAGGTTCGGGTCCGATCCGAACCGGTCGGACCGATCTGACTCGACTCAACATGGGGTCCACCAAACTGACACGGACCTAGAATAGCTTGGTTCTGAACCTCTAGGATGAGTCTTCATTGCTAGAGTGGGTTTGCACCATTGGATTTCTTGGTCCGCCTCTGTCCTGGCTGGGAAATGGGTGGATGTCGCGTTCGGCTCCCCAACTCGCCCCATGGTTCGTCGTGGGGTCGTTTTTACTTCGTGGTTAAGAGATCGTGTCCTGTAAGTGATTCGGCTAGCCAATCCATCCAATCATTATTTTCATAAGTGTTCTTCGATCGAATGCTTCCAGCTCTCCCAAGCAGCACGGTTGTGTGTCGCTCCCTCCATGTGGTGTCGATCGGGGACACATCTCCACGCCACTACATCACTTCATTATTTGGGAACGCAACCTCTCTCTCCACCTGTGGCCATAGCCATGGGCCATTGTCATCCACTAACACAGGCCGCCACCAACCGTCGCCAGTGGATCATTCTACGAGACACCAGATTTTTTTCAGTGGTCTTTTTATCAAATTTCTTCCGCCCATGGGATCGTTGGGCTTCGAACTTCACTATGAGGGACGTGAAATTTCCTTTCCATCATTTGAAAATACATTCACCAACAATGAATAAGGAGGAGGGTGTCAGGATATGTTTGTGTCATCCAACACCCTCTGTGTTAGAGGATTAAATCAGGGGAGACACTTTATTGTAATTCTATCAATAATAAAATTAATCCTGAATAGAAAACCCAAGAACAACACCCTCCTGCTAGAATTCACAATCCTCATACTAACTTGTTCATGGGTTAATCCATGTTGGTCGTTTAGATAAATTATAAAAAGGTAATTTTAACCAATTTAAACCCCCTACCCAGTTTGAGAATCTATCCCAGATGAGGGATAATACTTTGAGACATCGTTGATATTCGCTCCATTATCATTCATCGCAGTTTGTCCTCTCTTGAATCCGTCCCACGAGCGTTCATCGATATAGTTCATCATTAGAAGGAGAGGTAGATATAGAGTCCATGTTCATCATTGTAGGGAGATGGGGGGAGAGGTTCCACATTCTTCATCGATGAAAATACCACCAAATGATTTCCCCCAATATGTTATTAAAAATAAAACATGTCACATCATTCTTGATACAATGCGACGTCATGTCATTACATTTTTTCATTTATGAATCAACATAGCTATTATTATTGCACCAAAATGTTCTATTATGATTTTATTTTAATGAACAACGATGTCTGATCATCACTGCACCACAATGTTGTCATCTACCAATCAACGGTTGATGATGAAATAAATATTTTTTGAAGTGTTTTTATAATTTTACGAAAAGTAAAAAATTCATTTCCATCCGAAAATTTATTATTGAAGTGAAATCCTTTGTTAGAGAATCCTCATTCTCCATGTTCAATAGTGCCTGCGTACTTTTGATCTACGAACAACTTCAAATGTTAGAAAAACCTTCTCACACGATTGCTAAAAATTCATTAAAATATGTTCAAAATTTCATTTCAGGCACCTAGGACTCAGAATCGCGTGCTTTCATAGGGCTCGATCTTGAAATAATACAATTTTTTTTATAAAAATTACAATGAAATTATGGGATATTACATGTGGGTAATGGTTTCAGTATTTTATTATATTTGAAATTATATTCTTCAACTCAATTTCATACCATGGACTATATAGTCTTCACCAAAATATATTTTTTTATTTATTATTCAAAATAAAGTACACACATTGGGAAATGATAATTATAATATATATTAATGTTTATAAATTAAATGTAAAAATACTTAATTCTAATAATACAATTTTATGTTATATAACATATATGAGATAAATCAAATAGAGTGAAGGATACAGATCAGGGAACAATCAACTAAAAATTAAATTAAAATGAACTTTGATTGATTTAGTACATTCAAAAAATAAATTAGATAACTATTAATGATAATCACACGATGTTTTAATAAATCTAGTCTAAAGATGTAGTTAAAATTCAAAAACCTTAATGTATTGATTATTTTATCATTGTAATTGCATATAGGATCATCCATGGTCATGTAATTAACAATTTAATGATAAATCACCATATTCATGGTGTCTTGTATAGATATTTATTTGATAATTATGTGATTAAAAAAATATTTATGAATAGTACCTAAACACATTGCATGAATACGAATGATTACATGAACATTACCTGCATTGAAAATAAAACAATTTAGTCAATAAAAATTGATCAGGAATAAAAAATAATAAACCAATATACAGTAAATGATTAATTTGAATCCCAATAAGAGTTTCTATTAAAAACTAATGAATATAACTCCCCAATCACACAATAATTAAAAAAAATAAAAAAAATTTATTAATCCAGTCTTGGTTTCCCCCATACAATGAACTTGTTCCTTATTAGATATTATAAGAGTGCCTAAAATATAAATTTAACAGAAAACCCTAGAATATAATTACATCTATTTAAATATAATAAATGGATTTTCTGTTTCCTATTTCATGTCCACATGCGTTTATCGATAATTAATCATAGTAAAATAAATTAGTAAAAAACTATTTTTCAGTAATTTATATTTATTAGGAAAATTTTAGATATTAGGTTATAATAACCTTATAAATTTTGTGATACATTCCTTGTTAAAATTCATGTCTCTTTTATCTATAATTATCAACTAGAAATAACACAATACATATGTTTATAATCAATCATCTCCAAATTTTTTTATTAAGATTTGTTATCCCACATTAAATTATAAATTATCCCCTATTATTGTTGATAAAATAGGTTTGCACTAATGGCGTCCATTTTATAATGTTAGGTCAATGATATGAAACCACCCCATGAAATATTTTTGGACCACAACACTTTTTTGTGTATGGTAATATAATCATGACACCTCTATATAGGCCTACAAGGGTTCTCATAATCTTGAGTTATTTGACATTCTAATGGGGGTTTATAGCATGGATGGTTGCAATGTCTATTTTTTCTATTTTTTATTATTATATATATATATATATTCTAAATATTCATCATAAATATATATAATACAATCACGCCATCAATAAGATTAAATTATAAGATAATAATTACTTATTTGACAAAAAACTATAAACAATGATTATGTCAGAACATTTGTTATCAAAGTACCTAATAATTCTGTGTATCATCTTCTATTAATAAAATCCAATTAATCCCAGTAATAATACATCAAGCATAAGATTAAAAAACCATATTAGATAAAAAAAATTAAACATGAGAAATAAACTATCAAGTATTACGTAAATATAACAGTTCAACACCTCAATTTTCATGAAAAATAATCATCCACATAATTTACAATTTCGTTTGAATTTTTAAAATTTATCCCTCATTAAATTAATATTTTTAATCTTATTATTAAAATTCTCGAACACTAGTGAAATTCCTCTAAAGAAAATGACATCGATAATCACCCAAGATTATTTAAAATAGTTTTACTTTAAATATAATTAACATTAACGTTATCTATATTCTTATGAGATATCTAAATTACATCTTCAGATAAAAAAATATCAAAACAAATGGTGTCTCATTTATGATCTATTCTCTCTTGTGTAGAAGGTTGGTCGATAATTGTTGTGAAAAAAAAATTATTGCTAATATAGATGTTAAATTCGTTATTTCAATTCTCCATATATAATTGATGATCCATGAATAACTCCTCCATTATATGATATCTCTAAAATGAGACTCCCATAAACTGAAATCGTTTTCTTATAGTCTAAAAAATGTTGATATAAGAATAATGGAATTTGAACCATATCTTTGACTAATATTTTTTTTGTAATTTTATTTTTTCCAAAGACTAATTTACGAGCCTTTCCAACCTATATTAAACTATAACACCTCACATTAAACATATTATTGAATATCATCCATACAAAAATCATGAATCCCATATCCCCTATACTTGTTTAATATTAAAACATTAAAATATACCAATATAATGGATGGTAAGAATTTAAGATTGAAATGTTGATTTATATAAAAATAATCATGGTCTATAAGTGTTTAAATAATGAACAAATATATGGTAGTCACAATTTTTTAAACGGGATAAATACATCAATTAATGGCATTAATATTCAAAATATGGATCAAAATTACCATTTTTAAATAGTATTAAAATGTAAATTATAGTTTATAAATATATATATATATGATGAGTATCTCAATAAATATAATTTTTGAATAGATATATGAAAATAAATTTGAATATTTATTTGGTATAACTGAAATAAATTATACAACCTCTGTGAAATCATTACTAATTGAAAATACATAAATATAATGTTTAAATAGTCAAAAAATAAAAAATTTAAATAATTTATTTCCCTTAAATTATATAATATTTATAAATCACTACTAATGAGGTTAATATTATCAGGATTACCTTTCATGAATCACATGTAATCTTACTCATTAGACTATATAAAAATGACATCCTAAATTAGGTATTATGTCATTCCATAGAATCACTTTATATAATATATAAAAAATATATGAAATAAATCTATATGAGGAAATAAAGTCCAGATAAATTAAAATTTCATGAAAATATATAATAAAAAATTATAATTTTGATAAAATAATAAACCTATATCCTTGAATTTATATTATTTATCATGTTATTATTATAAACCATGCATTATCTCATAATCATAACGAACCTATAGAATCAAATGACGTGATTGAAGGAATGTGATCTTCTTAATTGAAGATGATAAATATATGGGTGATAGAATTATATATCCTAAAATAATATCCCAAACTAAATAATTGAAATTAACTCTTGATATATTAATAATAAAACAAAGTATTCCTTTTATAATATATTTTTAATGTTTTTTATTTTTACATGACCACAATATATCACAATGAAGAAGAATGGAAAGATATTTCTGGATATATAATTACTAATTTCCTAACATGAATATCCACTACAATGTTGGAGATTATAACTTTATCTAAAATAACTTTAACTATTCCTTGAAGTTTATTCTTGTCCAATTATATAAAACAAAACAACTAATATTTAATGAATCCTAAAAAATTAAATTTTAATTTTATATCTAATGAATCATTGTTCCCCATTTTAAATAATTTTTTGATCAAATTTTCTCAAACTCATCATTTCGTTAAAAAATACATATTTTCTCCTTCATTTTATTAATTTATCACTATTTAGTATTCGTTACAATTTTTTTTTATTTTTCTCTTCACTAGCATAAACAATCTCTCATTTCAACTTATTATTCACACTGAAAAGTCCACCTTCTTCAAAAAATAATCTTCACCACTCAAGGGAAATTGAATATGGTTTTTTCAATATAAAATATTAAACATAAATACATACATTTTGTTATAATTAAAAACATTCCTATTTATAAAAATCTTTAGTGGGGTATGTTATTCTTTTTATCATCCATCACTATGATATGTAATTCCACCCAAATGATTAATATATCTTCATTAGAAAAAATTTCATAAACTAAACCTCATAGATCTCTAGTTATTGTTTTTTACAATTCAATGGAATAATATATAGGATTATACTCATATATTTCAAAACATTAGAATTTTTATTATTACTTTATTTTTAAAGAATCTCTAAAATCACAACAAGAATTTCCATATTCATAAGTTCCAATAGCTATATAAATTGAATGTATAGTCATATAATGTTTATCATTTATAAAAATATAATAATCCATATTATAATATTCTACAATGTCTGGTAATATTCCCATTACCCCAATATTCATACTATTTAATACTATTCAATTTATACACTTTTCTTATATGGGAATGCTATATAATCATTTATAAAAATGGATGTTATTGTGATATTTTTTAATAATTAATAAAAATATAATATCGATTAATTATTTCAAATATTTTTTACTATATTAAGCAATAGTATTGAAAATTTTTAAGGTTTTGGGGATTCATTTATAATTTTTTTATCCTTATCATTTCAATTAAACGTTGTCATTTCCAAATTATTATTTTCTTTTTTGGTTTATCCTCATGTAATTTTTTGTTATTTCAGAACATTTGTCTATGGGTTTTCTATATTTAAGGAAAATGGTTATGAATTCTATACGAGGGTTGACATCTATATCACTCTACAAAATGATTAATGAAATCTACTTATATAAAATTATTCCAACATGAAATTCCATAATCCATTTCCATCCTATTATTATTTATAATCCACTTTAAACCCATTGATAGTAGCTCCAATAATTATTTATATAGTCAATAAAGTATAATAAATGGAATGATTTTTATACTATATTTATGTTACTTGTTTTTTTAATTGGATTCATATTCTTATTAATTAGAATGACTTGTTACATTTTTTCCACAATCCAATATAATAATTTTGATGCAAGAAATCATTTTAATTTATATTTTCATTTCAAATACCCTTTCGTTGATTATTGAATCGAATAAGTGCAGTAAATACTATAATTATATAATTTATTCTTTTTTTAATGTTCACAATATTATATCTATGTTTTGTATAGTAATTCTTTATATTCTATTAATAAGTATTTATTGACATTTATTCTGATAAATATAAACTCTCTTATAAAAGTTACTTCCCCAACAAGCCTCCAATGATATTATATATCACCCTATCCCATTGAGACAAACTAATATAATTGTTATAGATAAATAACCATATTTCTTAAACATTAGATAATCCTTTTGAACAAAATATTTTCTTTTGTACCATATTTTATAAAATGAATTTAAATCATTCGGTCTAAAAGGAAATCCATTTAATCAACAATTATTTTAAATTTTATGGGTAATAATTCTTTTATAAAGAGTCTCACTATATCAACCAAAGTAGTGATAGAATGTTAAAATTACATTAAAAAAATAAAAATTCCATGTTTTAATAATATCCATGAATTATATTGAACATGATAATATTATGTAATTTCATTAATTAAAAACAATGTGGTTATATTCTCACTAAATTCATTTTCATGTATTATAAGGTTTTTTTAATAATTTTTTTAGATAGGGATACAAATAGTATGTAACATACCGGGTAAATAAAGAATATGAAATTTTCATATTTATAATTTTTTTTACTAAATAGTAATTTTACATTAAATTGGACACTTTGTTCGATGGTGTACCCAATACACAACAATGGGTTTCTCCTAAATATCATGTTCCACACAAAGCTCAGTCATACAGAAAAATAATAATATTATTTTATATTAAATGGAAGTTAATGTATAGCCAATTTATTTGTGAGAATTAATTGAAATAACTAAAATATTATTATACATGTTTTTTAAATGATTTTATATTTTTTCAATAAATTTTTGAGGTTTAAAATAATCATGGAACTGATTTTAAACATAAATACTCTAATATTCAGTAAAAAGTCAATTTACACCCTTTTGATGGTGAAACCTATTTAAATGTAGTTATGGTTACTTTTATAGGACCTATTTTACAAAATAAAAAAATCCTTTAGAATTGGGACATCAAAATTTACATTAGGTAAATTTTTTGTATTTTTCTGATAAAATTCTATTTTTAATGTATAGTGAAAATGTTTTATTTTAACTCAATAATGCATTTTAATATAATCTATTTATATGGATAGATTATATTTTTAATTGGTTTTAATGTGTAATAAGATTATATTTTTCCATTTAATCCAATGTTGGTCATTTGAAGTAATTTCAATTTAAATTCGCACATAAACAGGTGTTAATATTTTGAATGTTGTTATTTCTTAAAAATATGATTTTTTGTTTTGACAGGGGGAATTAATTCAAATTAATTAATGAAAATTATATGTTATGAATTTGGTAAAATAGACATCATTTTTTAATTCATAATATCAAATATAGCAAAGGATTAATTTTTGGTATTTTTCTTAATCCCTTCAATTTTTATGAATAGTGAAAACACATAGTAGTAGTTAAAACCAAATTTTTCATTTAAATGATAATTTTCCACTTTTGTGAATTTAATTTCAAATAACCGACATACATGATTTTTATTAGTATGTAAAATTTGCTAAAATATGATGAAAATAATTTTTGGTGAGTAGTAACTTATTACTTTTATTACTTCTGGTTAAGGGTAAATATGGTAATTGAAGGTGAAAATAATATTTTTATATTATTAAATTACCCTAAAATGTGTCTTAATCCTATTGGAAGATAAATTTATGATCATTGGCATCCTTGGGTCAATTTTTTGACCCCATGGAACCACTTAATATTTATAATTTTATTTTATATTAAATAATTTAAAGTGATTACAAAAATAACATAAACATATATCTTTAAGTAAATAAATTCTTACCTAGGGTTATATTAGTTATCTCTTCGACTATAAATATTAATTGGAATGATACAAAAAATTCCTACGACATTGTATATGTTTTATAATTTTTAGACATCAAATCAACGAAATTATTGAGAAAAAATAATGATGCAGTGTTTACCTCATCAATGAATGATTTAAATAAATAATATTATAAAGATTTAAAAGATTTAAAAAACTATCCAATTATTATTGGATGATTTTATATCAAAAAATAATCATCTTATCTATGACTTCAATGTGTTTTGGACCGTTATAAACCGAGAATCATTATATAATAAAATTATATTTTCAAACATTCCTAAATAGCCCCTTATCCCCCTTATAAAAATCATGGACTTCTAACCCATTCCTAACACTTCTAAATCCCTTTTGATAGTCCAAACTATACCCTATTAAGATCCCTACATTCTTATATTCCACATATAAGCCTTACCTTAGGCAGAAGTCACATCAAGAAATCCTTGTGGTTCAAACCAAACGTTGTTACCTAATTTAAAGGTAATGTCTTCACTTAAATTATTTTCTTTATTTTACATCTCCAACACCCTAAGCTATTTTTATTCGTTTATTTTATAAAAAAATATTACAATAAATATACTACGTTTTTTTAGTAGAAGGATTAAAACTACACTAACACACATCATCATCTATTTGGTAAGGAATATACAGTTTCTATGGATGGTGAACTACTGCCTCACGAAACGATGATTGTTCAATCTTCTCCTACCACCTCATATAGAGGCCATTATGATAGAACAATATTTATATGTGATATATATTATATTTATATGTTCTATATACTTATATATTTTTCATTTATATGATAACATTATGGTTTCCAAAATGGGTAAACGTGATGATTTGTTTTGAAGAAGGGAAAACTACCGCCCCCTCAATGTGATAGGACTCGTTCATGCCTTACATGGAATGTATAAATGATATCATTACTGAAACTATCTACATGATATTATACTGGAATTATAATATACCTATGTATCGTTAAATATTAATTCTATTAATCATGAAATAGAAATGAAAGTATCATTCATGTGTACATACGACTTACCGTCTCCATGGATGGTGCATTTAATTTATTTCCTCAAAATGTTATTTAATATTTGAATGAAAATATATATACTAAATATATATGATATATATGATATCTAATTAATGAATATCACTCTAGAGATAATGGAATTTTTACCCCATGAACAACTTGAAATTATAATCAGTTTATTTTTTACTACAGTACCAAATATCGACAAAACAACCATTATTAACACAAAGGATCACATAATGATTATAAAATGGAAATTAGTGATATAAAAAGAATACTAAACATGAAAATTTTTCTTAATCAATAATAATTTAACTTTAGTTTTTTATTCAGAAGATTAAAGAACGAACGGGTCAAGTCGGACACGAGGTAAGGGAACTTATTAACACAGTTTCCATTCTTTGGATTGATTTTATCTTTCTATTTTATATAATTCATTGATTATGTGAGAAATAAATTTTTATATCTTTTCATGTATTTATAATTTCCTTATGTTCACTTATATTTAATAAACATAATCGGTCTATTTTATTTACAATGTGATCTTTTAAGGGACTCTTTCATAATCTCCTTTCATTGAGGAATATTTTGATTTATACACGACCTTATTTTATATGCTATATAAAAACCTTTTACTTTTCATTTCATTCAAATGGATTCTTTTTCTATGAGGTGTTTTACTAAATGAAAAAATAGAATGTTTCTTTTTAACATAAGTGGAGACAACGACCTTTTCCACTGCCACAAGTATTATTTGATCATTGTCTTCCTTAACAAGCCGTAGAGTTTTTTAAGAATAATAAATATCATACATAATTTTTATGTATTTTAATATTTAAAATGGTTTTGAGAATTAATTTTTTATTTCAATATCTTCAAATAATATATTTTGATTACAATGTGGAAATTTTATCATTCTTTTATACTTGTTTTATGTGTTATGGTTCTTGGGAATTGTTTACATATATGGGTTGTTATGTGATAAACCTAGGGATGATGAGCCCGATATATCTGTCTAATTCATTGGGTAATGTAATAGAGGTAAATGTGAATGTTTATCCTAAGAGATTTAGGGAATATCCTATGATGGGTTTTCCAAATTTAACTCACTACACTGTTGTGAAGGCTAAAACGTTAGTATTTTATGGATTCCATAAGTTACATTTATGATTTATGATTACTATGTGTTATTCATAAATCAGATGGTTTCATGAGGTATGTTAAAAGACTGATGTTTTGATGGACTAATGTTTTATTTATTTATTTTTTTACCCTTACTGATCTTTTTAGACTCATCCCATGATTAAAAATGTTTTTCATAGGAATTAAAGATTAATAGGGTCAAGGATGGGATCAAGGGAAAGTCAAGCAGTATAAAACAAGGAACAAGAGATAAATATTTTTTCCAGAGTTTATACTTTTTGAAAAAATGTATACTGTGTAGAAGTTTCTACATGTAATATTCATGTTTTCATGTATATGTTATAACCTAACTCTCTAAATCTTTAAACATGAAAAGATATATCATATTTAAAATTTTAACTTTCAAGATTATGTAATGTTTTAAGGCTAGGTCATTATTGTTGGTATTCGAGTTCAGTTTAGATGATGTTAAGAGATAGAATAATATTATATAAATATCTATAAATTAATTTATGGTAATATGGAAATGATTTAGCATTTACAGATTACATTTCTTCTTTTCCTATGATATCTCTATGTCTGAAATGGTTTTCCGTAGAAGAAACATGGCTGCTATAACGGGATGACATCAAGAGGAAGAAAACCTTCCAAATCAGCAACCTGAGATGGTCAAAATCAGAACTGAACTGTTTTTTGTAGTGATGGAATAGTTGACTCATGCTATAAATGGTGGTGGTATACATGCACGAGTTCAGCCATATCAACCACAGAGGAACATGTTAGTAGTGGATCATTTCATAAGGAATCATCCATCATCATTCAGAGGATCATCTGACCATGTTCTAGCTTAAGGGTGGATTATTGAAGAATAGATGTTTTTAAAGTCATGGGGTGTTTAGAAGATAAAAAGGAAAGTATTTTTTCTTACCATTTTTAATGTGAAACTGATCAGTGGTGTTCGATGGTGAAAAATATCAGGGATAGTGTGGATATTTCTGATCTTGATTTGGATGAATTCAAAGTTATATTATTAGAGAAATATTTTCTTAAGGTGTTCGTCTTAGAAAAGAATTACTATTCCTAGAATTGAGGTAGGAGGATGACTTACTGGCTACTTTTGAAGATAAATTCACTCCACTAGCAATGTATGCTACAAATATCATACGAGATAATGATTTTAAAATCAACCATTTTTTCTTAGGATTAAATCCAAAGTATCGAATGGATTTAACATCTTGTGAGATCAAATGATATAAAAAACATTTTCAATGTGCGAAAAAGGTGGAAATGGAGTTTTTTGATGAACAAGTGTCCTTTAAAAAACAACAGAATAAGAGGATGATGTGGAATACGAAATGGAAGAACACTTCAAAAAAGTCTAATGGTAAGAAACATAATTTAACAATTTGTGAAAATAGTGGAAAAAAGATTTTTGGGGAATGTATTTTGAATTCGGGTAAGTTCTACTGATATAGTAAAATGGGACATAAGGCTCATAATTACACAAAAAAGTTTCAGGTTAATGGTAAGACAAAAATATTATTTACCGTCAGTGAAATATTTTAATTAGAATGAAATGGGTCATTATAAAAATAAGGGTCCAATGAGGAAATCAACTAAGGGAAATTAGTCGGACTACAAGAATAAAGGGCTGGTGAAATCCATTACAACTACTGTAGAAAATGTTGGGCAATCAATTGAAGTTTTATAATTTAAATTTTCTGTTGACATTTTCCAATGTTTTGTTTGATACAGGGTCTACACATTCATTTATTTCTGATAATTTTTCTATTAAATTGGTAATTCCATCTCAATATATGAATCAAGAACATATGGTAAAAACACCAAGGGGAAATGTTGAGAAAAAAAGAAATTATAAGAACCATCATATCCTTGTGTGCGGAAAGAATATTCTTGAAAACCTTATTATTTTTTCCTAGTAGAGTTTGACGTTATTTTGGGTATGGATTGGCTTTTTGTTTATCATTCTAAGATTAAATACAATGCTAAAGAGGTATATTTTCTGAAATTCTTTAATATTTTGTACAAGAATGAACCCATAATTTTGATAACATATCAGGAAACTAAGAAACTAGTATAATATGGAAATGAATGTTACCTTGGACATGTTTTTGAAAATAATGGAATTTAACAGATTGATGATGTTCCAGTGGTAAATGAGTATCTTTATGTTTTATTAGATGAGTGTCCATGTATAATAACTAATTGGGATGTTCAATTTATTATTGACTTAGGTACTAATGCTAAGCCAATTTCAATGCCCCTTATCGAATGGCTCAAATTGAACTTTTAGAGATAAAAAAGAAATTTCATGAGTAATTAGATAATGGTTTCATTAGATCTATCATACTACCATGGGGTTATCCTATCATGTTTGATAACAATAAATATGGTTCAATGAGATTATTCATTGATTATAGTGCATTTAAAAACATCCCTCTTAAGAACAATTATCCTTTTCCTCATACCGATGATTTTTTTGATCAGCTCAAGGGTGCTCAGTATTTTTTGAATATTGACTTGAGGTCATTGTATCATCAGTTGAATGAAAAGGAAGCAGGCAATCAGAAGACCATGTTTTATACTAGATATTCCCATTATGAATTTTTGTTTATGTCTTTTGGATTAACCAATGAACTTTCTATATTCATGGATCTGATGAATAGAATTATTATTAATTTTATGGATATTATTGTGGTTGTGTTCATTGAAAGTATTTTGGTTTATACCAAAATTCATAAATAACATGAAAGTCATATATGTATTGTCTTTATAACCATAAAAGAAATAAACTGATTGGTTTAGTCATCATGTGTGAGATTTGGTTATAGAAATTACCATACATTGGTAATGTTGTATCAAAAAAATGAATAACTATTGATCCTTATGAAATAATGTTTTTGGAAGAATGGCCAAGACTCAAAAATATAACTGAGATCCATAGTTTTATTTTTTTGGCATGTGATTACCGGATGTTTTTTGAAAAAAATTTAACTGTAATCTATCCCACTTACTATGTAAACTCAAAAAGGTGTTAGGATCGTTTGGACAAAAGAATGTGATTGTTGTTTTCATGAATTTAAATAAATATTGGTGAATGCCCTTGTTTTTGCATTACCTTCCAAAAATGGTGGGTTTTTTATCTACAGTGACGATTCATTAAAATTACATGGTTGTGTCCTTATGTAAAATGATCAGGTAATTTCTTATTCTACACATTAGTTGAAACCTCATGAGTTAAATTACCCTACACATTATTTGAAATAAGAATTTTTTAATTTATTATAATATATGGATGCATCAATTTTATGGAGTTAAGTGTAAAATATATACTGATCACAAAAGTTTGATGTATAAATTCAATAAAAATAATAGAACATGTGAATGATTAGATGGCTAGAATTAATCAAAGATTATGATTGCAAAATTGATTTCCATCAAAGGAAAATAAATCCTTTGACATTTTGAGTTAAAAGCGTAATGAAACATTAACCATGTTATGTTTGAAACAATATAATTTGATTAATGACTTGATGAACATCGGCATAGATGTTTTTGGTTCAAGAAATGAATCTGTTCAATTTTAGGTGTTAGTGAAATCATCTTTAGCAGACAGAATTATGAAAGCACAGAAGGATGATAGTGAGTTACAGAAAAAGGTAGAGTTGGTTCATAATGGTATGTTCCCTGATTTTAACATTGATAAAGATTCAATTTTGAGATTTTGGAAGAGATTATTCATTCTTTTTGATTCATAGTTTAATAATGAGTTTTTATGTGAAGATTATAGTTCTTCGTTTTCAATTCAACATGTAAATACTAAGATTTTTAGATATCATCAATAGTATTACTGATTGGATGGAAGGAAAGAGATGTCATTGACTATACTATGAATTTTTTGACGTGTCAATAGGTTAAATTAGAGCTACAGCTACCGAAAGGGATGCTTTAGTAATTACATGTACCATAATTGTAATAGGAAAATATATCCATTTACTTCGTTATGGGATTACAAAATACATATCGAGGTAACAATCCAATCTATGTTATTATTTATTGATTAACTAAATATCCTTATTTCCATCCTATTCGAGATACTTTGTATCTATATCAACTTTCTTGGTAGTATGTTAATGAGATAGCCAGGTTACATATAGTTCTCCTCACCATTGTATATGATCATAATCCCATGTTTACTTATAACTTTTGGAAAGGCCTTCAGAAGTCATTGGGTACTGAATAAAATTTTAGCACAACTTATCATCCTCAATCAGAGGGACCGTCAGAATGAAAAATTCAAAATATGGAGGATATGCTATGTTTTTTTAATGGATTACTAGGGAAGTTGTGACCAACAAATTTCATTTGTAAAATTATCTTATAATAATAGTTTTCATTCTAGTATAAAGATGGATCTGTTTGAGGCATTATATTGGAAGCGGTGTCGAACTCATGATTTTTGGGATGAAGTTGGTGAAAGGAAGCTGATGGGACTAGAATTGGTGGAAGAGATGGCAGAGAATGTTTAGTTGATTCAGAAGTATAAGAGAATAACTCAGAGTAGGCAAAAATCTTATGCGGACAATGATTGGAAGGATCATTCATTTGAGGTTGGTGATCATGTCTTTATCAATGTTTCTCCATGGAAAAGTGTGGTGTGTTTTGGTGAGAAGCAAAATTTGAGTCCGATATTCATTTGACCATATGAAATCCTAGTTATAGTAGGATCAGTTTCCCATATAGTGGCTCAACCACCATGATTATCCAAGATACAAAATATTTTGCATGTTTCAATGTTGAGAAAGTATATGCGGGATCCATATAATGTAATGATCCTAGAGGTAGTCAAGTTGGAAGAGAATCTCTCTTATGAGGAACAACCAATCTAGATTCTTGAACATAGAGAGCAAGTGATGCAGAATAATGTAATTTATCAGGTTATGGTTTTCTGGTAAAACTATATGGTTGGATAGGCAACGTGGGAATATGAATATGCATTGAGGGATAAATACCCCCACTTATTTCATAAGTGAATAAAATTGGGGGGACACGATTCCCAAAAGGGGGAAAGGATGTAACATCTCAGGTAAATAAAGAATAAGACATTTTCATATTTATAAAATATTTTGAATTATATATTATGTTTAATTTAAAGGGTATTCTATGTTCGATGGCATACCTGATACACAAAAATGGTTTTCTTCGAAATCTCATCTTTCATACAAGGCTGAGTCATACTAAAAAATAATAATATAATATTATTTTAAATGCTATTTAATGTCTAGTCGTTATATTTGCAAGAATGAACAGAACTAAGTAAAAAATGATTATAAATGTTTTCTATATGATTTTTTATTTATCCAATAAATTTTAGAGACTTAAAATTAGAAAGAATATAATCTAAAAAATAAATACACTAATATTCATTAAAAGGTCAATTTGCCGGCTTTTGATGGGGAACCCTCTTTAAATATATTTTTGGTTATATTTATATGTTCAAATTGGAAAATTAAAATACTTCTATAGATTCAAGACATCAAAATTTATTTTGGTTAAATTTTTGGTATTTTCCTAATAAAATTTATTTTTTTAATGAATAGTGATCAATACTATATTTTATTTCAAAACTGACATTTAATAGAATTTATTTATATTGTTAGGTTATTGTTTAAATTTTTGTTAAAGTGTAATTAGATTTTATATTTACTATTTAATCCAATGTTCGTAATTGGATGTATTTTCACTTTGAATTTTGACATATACATCTATCAATCTTTTGATAGTTGTTATTTAATAAAAACACGTTTTTTACAGCGGAAATTAATTTTAAATTTATTAATGCAACATATAAGTTTTCAATTTGGTTAAATAGTCATGATTTTTCAATTCAAAATATCAAATATAGCTTAGGCCAAAATTATGGTATTTTTTGGAAAACAATCAATTTTTGATGAATAGTGAAAACACAGAGTAGTAGTTAAAAAACTGACATTTTCATTTAAATTAAATTTAACCACTTTGGGGAATTGAATTAGTAAAATAATACATACATGGTTGTTATAAGTAAATAAAATCTGGTTCATTAATATCAAAATAATTTTTTTAACACCAAGAAATTTCATGGAAATTTTATTCATAAATTCTTTGGAATTTTATGAGTCCGCTGTTTCATACAGCGCCTAATTCCGAGGCCCAGTGTGCCCAAAATAAATTTCTGAAGTTTTGTTCGAGTAGGTTCAGTAAACGTACATGCAGGTTTTTCTATCTTTTGAACCAGGGCTCGAAATTGATATTTGAGGGCATCGATGAACTCGCAGGGACAATATTCGCATAAGGGGACCTTTACCGTAGTTGCGTTTGGTCGGGAGGAGAAGTTAATTTATTTGGGGATTCATAATAAATTAAATAAATTGTTGTGTTACACAATTTATTTTATGTGGTGGTTATTTCCTCTAAAGGGACGTTAGAGGTGGGACCCACACCCCACATAACTTTCCATGGGAGGATATAACTATGGGTGGGGCCCACACGAGCCCCTAACCCTTCAACCCCCCCATTAACTCCATTAAACGCTTCTCGTAACCTTTGATCTTCCACATAATGGTGGAGCCTCTCCACCACCATCCCATTAATTGTGCTAACACAATTAATTAAAGACTTCTTTAATTAATTTATGGTTTCAACAATTCTTTTGAATTGTTTTTAATTGCATGGAATTATTATAATATTGGGGGATCCTTTTTATTATTTTGGGCATGGAAGATACTTTGAGGTGGAACCATGGGAGAATTAGGGAGAGAACATTCTTCCACGATGAACAAGAAGAACACTCTTTCTCTCAAACGAATAATGATGAGGCCATCTTCGATCTTCGTCCATGCCACAAGAGGTGGAGCTGCCCGTGAGTAACGTCCCATACGATTCTTCCTCGGATGCATCCCGATGTCAATGAATCAACGTCATCTTCGAATCCTCTTCCCGCGACACTGTCATCCGCGACGTTGATTTCCTCATCTACGCTCAATGCCGATTATGAGGTTGGGGGTTATGATCAATTTTAATTGAATAAAAATGAACCTTATTCTTCATTGAAAATCATGGATTGTCTTTAGACTATTGTTAGAACCTAACGTGGAGGGTGAGGGCCGAACGAACACGGACCAACGACCCTTTGTTGGTTCTTGAATATTTTTTGGAGGTGGAGACCGGAGGCGGCGGCGGCCAGAGGAGACATCGACAGAAAGCGTCGACCGCACACCGGATGCGTGGAGGAAACGGCGGCCCGTGTTTTATGCCGCTCGGATGAAGCGAACCAACCAGCCGTAGCCGGCCGTGCTGGAGGACCGCTGCGCCTCCACGGCGTCGCGGTGTGGGAAGACCGTAGCCCACTGTTTGAGCTGCTTGATAGACAAGCCAGAAGGCTACGACTAGCCAGGAAAGAATCTGTGGTGCCCTCTTGGCACCACAATGCGGAGGAGATGTGGCCCGCTTCCGCAGGCAGCTCAGCGGACGAGCTGGCCGGCCGCTTGCCGGCAGGGCAGGGAAGACTGTGGCGCCTCATGGCGTCGTGCTGCGAAGGGACCGCAGCCCGCTGTGTGGGTCACACCTACCAGAAAATCTGGCTAGGTAGGAGAGGAAGAACTTCTGTTACAAGGAAGAAGGGCACTATGCCCCCCTGGTCCGCTCGGCCAGCTGGCCGAGCCTAGACTAGTGCGGTGTCGTGCCGCCCTTGCACGGACTGGGCCGCCTACCGCGCGGGTAGATCCGCCCTAGCGCGGGTCGGGCCGCCCTCACGTAGTCCTGGCCTAAGCGCTGGTCCATTCCAAGTCCCAATGGACCGGGCCGACCCCCTAGCCGGGTAGGACCTGCCGGGCAAGAACAGGCCGACCCGCCAACCCACTGGGCTTGACGGGCCAGACCCGTTTTGCTTAAACATGGATATCTTATAGACCGCGCGTCTGATCGATACGCCGTCTGCGGAACTCAGATCCTCATGAAGATATGATCCTTTTTCAATAATCTAATTTAGTTTTGGACAAATTTGAGAAATAGTTGGGTTTCGATCTTTCATAATTTCAACTGGGCCCATGGAACATAAAAGCCAATAACTCTTATTTCGGACGTCCAATTGACGCACCGTTTGTCACCTTGGGTTCCTTCTTATGAGACTGAGCTTTGGGATACATCAACTTTGGACTTCGTGATAGTTGATGTATCAACCTGTTTGTATGAGTAGCGGACCCTCCTGGAATCGAGCGTGTTGTGTGAGGGAACCCTAGAGCTGGTTGCGACTGCGGAAATGGAAATTGTACTAGGATCCTCCGTGGATTTGACGACGATTAATACCTTACTAGGATACTATGTGGGTTCGAAGACGATTTCAATTGAACCGGAATAATCCATGGCTTCGATAGCAATGATTACTGTTCTTGTATCCTATGTGGGTCCAGTAGTTTGACCTCTGTACTTGTATCATGTGTGGTTTCGACAGAGTAGCTGTTCTTGTATCTTATGTGGGTCCGATAGCTTAGATGAATCAGTGCGATGAATACTGTTATTGTATCATTTGTGTGTCTGGAAGTCGGACCTCTGTACTTGTATCATGTGTAGGTCTGAAAGAGTTACTAGTCTTGTATCATGTGTTGGTCTGATAGCTTAGCTGGTCTTGTATCCTATGTGGGTCCGACATCTTAGATGAATGAGTGACTACATATAATCATCTATATCACCATACAAAAGATGTATACATGTGCGAGGTGAGTCATGAATTTCAATAATTATCATCGATGTGATTTACTTTACTACCTGTGTGGACTGGGTTGTGCTTGGTCTCAATATTTGGATCCAAACTGAGATTGAGAACTTAGGTATATGTATGTTTATATAAATAAGTAGGGTTTTTTGATACTTCGTGACTGTATCTTCCCTTCTATGGTTTATCCTTCTTGGATTCTGGGAGACCATCGGGGGTCTCCGGGTCCCTACTAAGTATCCATATACTAACCCCTACATGGGCTATGCCCACACATCATTGTGTTTGATGCAGATGACATACATCGTTGACGGAGGCCAAGAGCGAGCCAGGACCGGAAGGTACCGGGAGGTGTACCACATGGAGAGACGGTACATGACATAGACCGATAGATGAGGAGTGCTAAGGTGGACATATGTACCTACCCTTCAGGTAGGATACTTGACGGACGTTCCAGGAGCTTCCCTTTTTAGCTGTTGTCCCTTTTTCAGTTGTACGTGTTTTCTGCTGTACCTATACATTACTGTTAGGCTTATATTTTAGTCCCCTTTTTAATTTCAGCACTACTTTTTATATAGATTTTTACACTACTAGAAAAGGGGTCATTGGAACCCCCCAGACTCGGGCGACCACCATTGGCGGTCGCTAAATCTCACCATTAGTGACCGCCAATGGCGGTCGCTAACCTGGATAAAAAAATCCGGGGGGTTTCTGCCCCCCCCCCCCCCCCCGCGCCCTCGATCTCCCTCCACCCTAGCTAACCCCCGCCCTCCCTCGCCGCCCTCCCTCGCGCCGCCCTCCCCTCCCCCGCCGCCCGGCCTCCCCCGCCGCCCGGCATCCCCCGCCGCCCGCCCTCCCCCACCGCCCGGCCTCCCCCACCGCCCGGCCTCCCCCGCCGCCCGCCCTCCCCCGCCGCCCAGCCTCCCCCGCCGCCCGCCCTCCCCTGCCGCCCGGCCTCCCCCGCCGCCAGCCCTCCGGCCTCTAGGCCCTCCCCCCCCCCCCCCCACCCCGGACAGCACCCGCACCCCGGACAGCCCCCGGCGCGCACTCCGGACCGCCCCCCGCACTCCGGACGCCTCCCCGCACCCCGGACAACCCCCCCCCCCCCCCCCCCGCGCACTCCGGACCGCCCCCCGCACCCCGGACGCCTCCCCGCACCCCGGACAGCCCCCCCCCCCTGCACTCGGACACCCCCTTCCGAACCCGGACAGCCTCCTCGCACCCCGAACATCCCCCCTCCCGCACTCGGACACCCCCCCTCCGAACCCGGACAGCCCCCCCGCACCCTGGACAGGCCCCCCGCACCCCGGACACCCCACCCCGCACCCCCGACAGCCCCCCTGCACCCCAGACATCCCCCCCTCCCCCGCACCCCGGACACCCCCGCACCCCGAACACCCCTGCCCGCACCCCTGACAGGCCCCCGACACCCCGGACACCCCTCCCCGCACCTCGTACAGCCCCCCCCCCCCCCCCGACCCCAGACACCCCCCCCCCCCCGACCCCAGACACCCCCCCCCCCCCTCGCTGCCCGTCCCCCGTCCCCTCACCGCCTCCTCTCCTCCAGCTCCCCGCCGCCGCCGCCCATCCCCTCCCTTGCCGCACCGCCTTTGGCTCCGGCTCCCCTTCGCTGCCTCCTCTCCCTCGCAGCACCGCCTTCGGCTCCCCTCCCTTTCAGGTTTGTAGCTCAATCAGGTAACATGAGCTTTCAGTTACATTATTATTTTATCAATGGTTCATAAACAAATGGTTAATATTTATTTTGAATATAGTTGATTTGAAAAATGTAAATGTAATAAGTATTGTGTAAATGTTTGTTATACAGATATTATTATGGATAAGAGTTGGATTGATCTTCCAAATCGAACGTCTAGAGAATATTTCAATGGCATTATGCAGTTTATTGACTTCACGAGAGGATTTGAAAGTGACTATATTAGTTTTCCATGTAGAAAATGTGCTAACAGATATCAATTCACACGAGATACTGTGAGGGAGCACCTTTTCTTTAATGGATTTCTGAAAAATTATAAGAGTTGGACTCGTCATGGAGAAGAATATGTTCGTTGTCAAAATACAGATGCAGTTCAGATGGATGTTGATGCAAGGATGACTGATCCAATGCATGAAATGCTTACTGAAATGGTACGTGGGTTTGATCCTGAAGGCATTGACATCCAGAATCTTGAGACCGGTGAGATAAATCTTCGCTCTGGTGCAGATCGTGATTCGAGGAGGTTTTATGAAGTACTTGATGATGCGAAAACAGAATTATATCCTGGATGTACTTCTTACAATAAACTGTCGTTTATCGTGGAGTTGTTGCATTTGAAGACTTTGAACAATTGGTCAGACACATCATTCGACATGCTTTTGGTTTTATTGAAAAAAGTCCTTCCTGTCGACGCTAAGATTCCTGAGTCGTATTACTATGCTCGTAAGTTGACAGAGAAATTAGGTTTTACATATGAGACTATAGATGCATGTGCAAACAACTGTATGTTGTTTAGAAATGAAACTGCTCATTTGGATATTTTTACGGTTTGTGGCGCTTCCAGGTGGAAAGAGAACAGGGGAAATAAGACTCATCAAAGTCATATTGCGATACAGGGGAAACCGATTGCCGTAAAGCAAATGTGTTACTTTACCCTTAAACCGAGGTTGAAAAGATTTTTTATGTCATCTAAAGTTTCTAATTTAATGAGATGGCATGCAGAAAGAGTTCATGAAAGTGACATGTTAACCCACCCGGCAGACTCTCATGCATGGAAGGATTTTGATAAGAGACATCCCGACTTTGCTAAAGATGTTCGTAATGTCCAATTGGGATTGGCAGTAGATGGTTTCAATCCATTCAAGTCTATGGTTGGTGCAACTCATAGCACATGGCCCGTGGTGTTGGTTCCATATAATCTTCCTCCGTGGCTTTGTATGAAGCAACAATTTATATTACTTTCCACTCTTATTGATGGACCTAAAAGTTCGGGGGATAAGATTGATGTATACCTTCAGCCATTGATTGATGAGTTGAATGAATTTTGGGGCGATGGTGTGATGACTTATGACTGCGAAACGAATGAAATGTTCAAACTGCATGCTGCTTTATTGTGGACAATCAATGACTTCCCAGCTTATGCAAATTTATCAGGCTGGAGTACGAAAGGGGAATTTGCTTGCCCTTGTTGCAATAAAAGTAAAAAATCTGTATGGCTTAAACATTCCAAAAAATGGGCATACATGGGTCACAGGCGTTTTCTCCCTTCCCAGCACAGGTTCAGAAAGGACAGAGTGGCATTTCATGGTTCTAGAGAGTTCAGCCCAGCACCAAAGATCATGACAGGAGTCGAAATGTTATCGCAGATTGAGGAAGAAAACATCCGCACGGTATATGAAATTCAGGATTTGGTGGCTCCTCCAGTACGTAATATTCGTGCTGCGGGTAGGCAGCGCAGTCACAATTGGAAAAAGAAAAGTATTTTTTATAGTCGTCCGTATTGGAAAACTAACATGTTGAGGCATAATTTGGATGTCATGCATATTGAAAAAAATGTTTGTGATAACATATTGTGGACCATTTTAGGTGTCAGTGGAAAGTGAAAGGACCATGTTAATGCACGCCGTGATTTGGAAGAAATGGGTTTAAGGAAACAGTTGCATTTACAGTTAGCTGAGGGAAACAAGGCATATATGCCTGCTGCACAGTATTCGATGACTACAGAGGAGAAAGAGACATTTCTTTCCATTTTGAAGATGGTCAAGGTGCCTGATGGTTACTCTTCTAATATTTCAAAGTGTGTGAATCTGACGAGCAAGACATTGCAAGGGTTGAAAAGTCATGACAATCACATATTACTTCAGCAGTTGATTCCAATCGCAATTTGTGATTGTTTATCCCCCAATGTTGTTCATCCCTTGATTGAGATGAGTATTTTTTTTAGATAGCTCTGTTTAAGAAATCAACGAATGAGTGATTTAAAAAGTTTGCAGGAACGAATTGTACTTACGCTTGGTCACTTTGAGAAACTTTTCCCCCCTCATTTTTCGATGTTATGGTCCTCTTGACAGTGCACCTAACTGATGAAGTAATGGCTGCTGGTCCAGTGCAATTCAGGTGGATGTATCCTATTGAACGGTATTTGAGTACATTGAAAAGATTTGTACGCAACAGAGCTCGTCCAGAGGCATCAATAGCCAATGGTTATTTGATGGATGAGTGTACTACCTTTTGTGCAGAATATCTTACGGATGTTGAAACAAAATTAGATAAGCCCTCTCGGATTGATGATGGTCCAGTTGGAGAAGGAACCAAATTTGATATGGACAACATCGAGTGGATACAAGAACATCGATATATCTTGTTCAATACTCCATCAGTTGCACCATTAATGCAGTAAGTATCTTATCAATGTGCTTGTATAACTTTTACATGTTTTCTTTGCATAAGTTGATCTTTTAAACATCGCGTAATCATTTGCAGGAAACACATTAATGAGATAAAAGAAGAGATGCATCGTGCGACTGAGTTGCAAATTCAACAATCTCATTATGCGGCATTTCATGATTGGTTCAAGGATTATGTATGTATAAATTGATTTTCATTATGAGTGAAGTATTAAACTAATTCTTTCTGCATATATCAGTATTGATTTTTATAAATTATGTAGGTTCGTAAGCTGAGGGAGTTAGGGGACCCCACGCTACCTGAAGTATTTATCCAACTGGCTGAGGGTCCATCTATAACGGCTCGTTGTTATAAAGCTATTGATGCTAATGGTTTTCGATTTCGCATTAAATATGTTGACGACAAACGAGCAACACAAAACAGGGGCATCGGTTGTCCCTTTGTCGAATCTGGTTATTACTATGGTCAATTGATAGACATCATTGAAGTTGTATACACACACGGTTTGAAGTACATATTGTTAAAGTGTAATTGGGTTGATCCAGTGTGTGGATGTAAAGTCGATCAATATCAGTTTTCATTGGTGAATTTTAACTATATGTTATACAGAAATAATGAACGAGTTGAGAATGAACCTTTCATTTTGACATCACAAGCGGAACAAGTATTCTTCGTTACTTTGCCTTCAGATCCAAGTTGGCAAGTTGTTGTCAAAATGTCTTGGCGAGGAGTGTTTTTATTTGAAGAAGATGAACCTGAGACTGTTCCGTTTGTTTACCAACAACTTGATCAACATACCGTAGTTCAACGTGAAGAAGATATTTATTGGGTCAGAGCGGCTGTTGAAGGAGAAACGGTCGATTTGCATGCTTAATGAAAGGTATAATTGTTTTCCCTCTATTCAGTAGAATGTCCTAGGATATCATAAATTATCTAATCATTTTATAAATCCTTATAAGTTTTAATCCTCACTTTTGTAAGTTAATTCAGTCATAAATATTTAGGATGATTAACTTTCTGATTTTTTAAAATTCATTCACAACTAATTATTCAATCCATTTTTTGTTTGATTAACAGTTGTACAAGTTTGATTTATTAAGAACAATCCAATTTATCTTTTAAACACTTTGGACTCATTACTGATATTTTGTATGACTGCAGACATGTCAGGGGAAGAGGCAGAAAATCCACATCATCCATCTGAGGCATCTACGTCTCAGGGTCGAGGTATGTTTGAATGTCATTGTCTATATTTTTTATGTAATTGACATATATATATATATATAACATTTTTCAATTTATATATAAAATTGTTTTCAACAGGATCAGACTCGGCTAGTTCTTCCTCTCGCAGGAGAGGCCCTGGTCGTGGCATATTATCATGGAATTCCGACACGACGACAGATGTTTCATTTGATGAGGTATTTCATCCCGTGGGACCGAATGCCCTGGCATTTATTCGTCAGCTGGGTCATATCATACGTGACCCACATAGATTTCCATTGACCACGCGTGATTGGGCTTCTATCCCTCAGGACACATTAGATCGTCTATGGAGGGAGGTTCAGGTAAGAAAATAATTTTACTTTATTTTCTATTTATAAATAATACTAATATGTTTGATTATTTTCATTATAGAAAAATTTGAAAGTATGCCCTGAAGAGTTTCGGCCCGTGTGTATGAGCAAATGTCGTAAGCTATGGAAAGATTATAAAGGCAAAGTGAAGAGGGACCACTGGGTACCAAATGTGGGTGCCCTTGACATTTTGGAAAAAGTCTGGAGAGGTGTCCTCCCGGATCAGTGGCGTGACTTGGTTGCATATTGGTCTACTGAGGGTGTTGCGGTTTGTATATTAATTATTTTGCTGTATATATATTTTCAAGAATATGTGATTTGTTTAAAATTTGAATGAATTGAATGTAGGAGGTGTCAACACGCCATTCGGAGAATCGAGCGTTGTAGGGACCAGCTCACAGGCTCGGGACTCGTCACGTGTCTCAGATCCGACATGAGGTATATATTATTCATTTTTTAATTTATTAATTAATATGGTTTTGTGTTTATATTCTTTTAATATACAGTTGCGAGGGCAAGGTGCAGCAACTGATAAAATATCGGTGTGGATAAGGACTCGTGATCGCAATGATCCAGAGGTTGCAACATTGATAGTAAGTGTCTGTACTTACCAATAATTACATAAATCTATATATTAACATATATATATTTATATATATTTAAATATTTAACAGGATCAATTTGAAGCTGAGTTAGAACATCTGCCAGAGGACCAGCGTCAGCTTCCCATGCGACGGGATGAGATCTTTCATCTCATTATTGGTCGGGACGGGCATGGCTATAGTTTGACCTATGGAGCAGGGATTCCTCGTTCTGTAGTGTCACGCGCTGCGGTTGTTGGTCCTGCTGTTGCTCATATGACACAGCAGATGTCAGATTTTGAGGCACGGCTGCGCGCTTCCGAGGAGACAAATGCGCAATTGACAGCTGAGGTTAGAGCACTGCGGGAATATGTGCGTCGAGCTGATGGTACAGGGGATCATACGACGCAGGTATATACTGTATTTATTTATTTAATTTAAATTATTTTTGTTATTAAAATATTTATAATGTTTATTTGTTGTAGGCACCTGGCCCACCAGAAGGAGGTAGCAGTGATGGCAACGCGTGACGCACCATATATTCACGAGATATGTTTTTTGTTTTTACTGGTAGGGTTGATGTTGATGTACTGTATTTATTCATTTAAGTAATGCATTATTACCATCCATGGTGGTCTTTTAAATATTTTACACACATATTGAGTTTTTGATCAGATAATCTTGAATGATTCTACATTTGAAAAAGTCGAACTAATTCCAACAGATCAATAAATCTGATATTATAGATTATGTATTATCCAATATATTTTTTATAAATTTCAGTATGGTATCGATAAAAGAAATATGTATTAATTAGATGTTATCACTTTTATTTTTCACTTTTGTAATCAATGGGATGGCCTTTGCACCCCCGGAGAGCCCCCCGCACCCCCGTAGAGCCCCCCGCACCCCCGTACAGCCCCCCGCACCCCCGTACAGCCCCCCCGCACCCCCGTACAGCCCCCCGCATATAACGACCCACACTTTACATACATTGTTAACACTTCAAAATTGAATCACACTTATTACAACATATGACAAAACCACAAAGGACCGTATAGGTATAGTGTCTTTAGAAACTGGGAAACATAAACAACTGGTTCATAAATCTTCTACAGTGTCTCCCATTTATTTCATCATATCTAGGGTCCCTTTTAGCATATTCTACTTAATATCCATCTTCCTGACCTGGGGAAAAGAAAACATAAAAGGGTGAGCTCAAATGCTCCGCAAGGGCAAATAAAGGAAATAAAAATCATATCATATCTTTTTGAAAATCAAAACCTGCAAAAGAGATCATAATATCTTAACATGGAATAAATCATAGAAGTGAAAATGAGATCCCCAAAATCATAACATAAAACTTGAAACTTTGTGGCATGCACACATAATCATGGAAAATCATTTCTTGTTAGTCATGACTCATTGCCAAGACTATCTTAGTGGACAAAGTCCCTTTCTGAACCGAGTTCACTCCTCGTTTCAGTCCTGTATCACTGAACCGAAATAACCTTCCGTTCCAGCCATGTCTATCTCATGAGATATAAAATCATTACCCAATGCATTGGAGGGAGATATAGGTCCCACCCATCTTATAATGAATCCTTTCTTATGTGTGCCGCATAATCATAAAACATACATCATCGCATAACACATGTAACAAAAATGGGATTCTTGAAACATCATGACATCATAAAATCATATAAGGCAAATGACTTCATAAAAATAATTCCCTCACAACATAATCAAATCAATGTAATTAAAGGGATAAAAACAGAACCCTTTATTATCTTAGATGGAAAATAATTTTGATAAAACACTTGAACTCCATTCTTGAGGAAAATATCCTTTCTTTTTCAAAAACACTTTTCTTTTCTTAATATGTCATACAATTATAAACTAAAAGAAGTTGATTAAAAATAAACTTGAAAACTTGTAAAGGAAGCTTCTTGGAAATAATGTTTTAAAAATCCATTCAGGCCGTATAAGTTAAAAAAAACATTCTTCGTACTTTTGTCGGAAAAGTCAAAAAGTACCTCGTACGGAAAAACGACAAAAGATTCCTTTCATATTCTTTACTAAAAAATCACCTAAGGGTAAAATTGGATTTAAAATATTGCAAGTGGATGGAAACAATATTACATATTGAGGGAACATGGATGTGGATGATAAAATACACCCCAGTAAATACTTACGAATAAACAATCTCAGAGAAAAGTGAGATTGTGATATTTCCCTTACCTTAGGTCCGATTTGCTTTGTTCGTGTCCGAAGCTCCTGTATAATGGTTTAAATAATGTTATTGACTTATTCCAGAATCATACATATTGATATGAGATCATATATGGTCATATTATTAGCTTCTTGTTAGTAATATTTCATTGTTACTTGTTACTCGGGTCTTTATAACTTTTTGTTCTTATGCGTGTTTTGTCGAATAAATTCTTATTCTTATCTTTAGGTTATAGATAATTCATTTCCAGAATGGTATTAGTGTATTATATACCATATTCATTCATTCAATTCATTTATATAATCATTATGAAATGAAGATCATGTAGAACGAGTCGCATCACATCGTGGAGACGGTATTCCGTACGTACACACGAGTGATGATATCGTTCCTATGATCGTGGAATTGTATTGGAGTATATATATATATTATTTCAGTATCAGTATTACTTAATAATAAACATATATAGTTACTGATTACACCATTATACCCATCCTTGTAAGGTGATGGTGGAAAATAGATTACACCACGGCGTGGAGACGGTATTCCGTACGTACGCACGCGCGGTGATTTCATTTTTCCGTAGGATGGATAGAAGGTGAATTAGGGTTGTTTCATATTTATAATAACATATCAGTATGTAAGTAATACTGATGTTATTACTTTATCATGAAACAACTAAAGAAGAAGAATTTGAAGAAGAAAGAAATTGAAAAGATCGGTAATGGATATTACCTCTTCTTTGGAACGCCTTTTTGAATCCTCCACTTAAGGAACTAAGATTGGTCTTTGGAGAAGACCAGGACCTCTAGGATTATTCTAGGGAAGTGTAGAAGGGAAAATGGCAGGGGTTGGCCGAGCTTGATTGCTCAAATTGGTGTGAGGAGGAGGGGGAGGAGGTGTCCTTTTATAAGGGAGGAGAGGGGCACCTTAGGAATATCTCAAAATATTATTTTATATTAAAGTCAAAATCGGTTTATAATGGTTCCAAAGGGTCTTATTTCGAATCCAAAGTGGGGATGGGTCGAAATCCTATCAACCAATAGAATTTTGACAAGTTTAGGGTATTATTTTAACCTTATCAATTAGATTTAACTCTAAGTTAAATAATTTAACTTTTACCATGACTTTTTGTTTTCTTTCACTATATGGTTAATACACTTACTATAACATGTCAAACGAACCCCAAATTGTTTATTATTAAAATATATATCCTTATCTAAGTCATTTGGCCGAACCTTAGATTTTTAGGAATAAAATAACAATTAATAATATAATATTTGATTTAAAAACTATTTTGTGTCAATTTTGACACTATTTGATATATGATTTTTGTCAAAGTCATAACAGAATTATATGTTCGAACCAAGTTGATTAAATCAATACTAATATATCATAGTAACCTATAAAATTAGTGGAATTCATAAAAAGTCTCAAATTACATTTATTTTGGTATTTATATTATCAATTTTGTCAATATTTCATTAATAAGATAATTACTACATCATCTTTGTGTCATAAATAAATTAAATTATTTGATGTCTAAAAATTACAAATAAAATACCATCATGTAGGAAATCTTTTTAGCTTTCTAATGAATATTTACAATCGAATTTATCTTATGTATAACCCTATATTAAAAATTATTTACTTATTAAACTTTGATTTTAACTATTTTAACCCTTCTTTAAATAAATTAATAATAAATGTCCTAATCTAATCCAAGTGGGCCTAAATGGTCATATTTTATTCCTAAGTTTGTTTTTGGTCGAATTACACTTGTCCAATAGAATTAGGACATGTTTTAGGGTAATATTAATATCATATTTACCCTTAGTTACCCTATTTACTATTAACCGCGGTAAAAATAGTAAAAAGTTACTATTCACCAAAAAATTATTTTCATCTCATTGAACCACATTTTAGTCCTTGATATTAACCGTGTCTCTCGGATTTTTGAAATTCCATTCACAGAAGCGGTAAAATTAAGTTTTATGCAAAATTCAGTTTTTAACCTACCACTTAGTGGTTTCACTATTCATCAAAAATTGAAAGTTTTCAGAAAAATACCAAAATTTCACCCTAGGCTAATTTCGATATTCTGAGTCCAAAAATGAAGTCCATTTTGAAAAATAAAATTTATAAAATTTCAAAAAGTGGTTATTACTATTCATAACGGCTAGTTTTAATAGCATATTGTTGTTTAGTGAAACTCGGTATTGCGTACGACGCAAGCTATCGAGGAAGGTCGCGATTGCGTGTAAAGCAAGCCAAGAAAGTGTTGTGTAGAAAAAGATTCCTTTGATGATTTATATAACATAAAAGTCTCGGGTGTTACATTCTACCCCCCTTAAAAAGAATTTCGCCCTCGAAATTCGTCACTTTGCAACAAACAAATGAGGATACTTCTCCCTCATCATATCCTCAAGCTCCCATGTAGCTTCTTCAAGTTGGTGGTTTCTCCATAAAACTTTCACCAAGCGAGTGGTCTTGTTTCGTAGGACTTTTTCGCTACGATCCAGAATCTCTATCGGCTGTTCTTCATAAGAAAGATCTTGCTCCAGCGGTACAACTTCTGAGCTGAGTACATGTGAAGGATCTGGTATTTACTTTCTCAGGAGAGATACATGGAACACATCGTGAACTTGAGAGAGATTCGGTGGAAGCGCCAATCGGTAAGCTACCTTCCCAACACGCTCCAGTATTTCAAAAGGACCGATATATCTAGGGCTCAACTTCCCCTTCTTTCCAAATCTCATAACCCTCTTCCAGGGAGATATTCGTAAGAACACTTTATCACCCACTTCAAACTCTAGGTCTTTTCTTCGGTTGTCGGCATAACTTTTCTGTCGACTCTGAGCTGCTCTTATGTGTTGTTGAATAGATCTGACCTTTTCTGCCATTTCATCAACGAGATCAGGTCCTAATAGCTTTCTTTCCCCAACTTCATCCCAGCAAGTTGGAGTCCTGCATTTCTTTCCATAGAGAGCTTCATAAGGAGCCATCTGAATACTGGAGTGAAAGCTATTATTATAAGAAAATTCCACCAAAGGTAGGTGTTGATCCCAACCTCCTTTGAAATCCATAGAGCAAGCTCTCAACATATCTTCTAGGGTTTGAATTGTTCTCTCAGACTGACCGTCTGTCTGGGGATGATAAGCAGTGCTAAAACTCAACTCTGTATCCAGAGTATGCTGAAGACTTCGCCAGAACTTCGAGGTAAATCTCGGATCTCGATCAGATATAATAGAAAGTGGTACTCCATGCAATCTTACCACTTCCTTTACATATATCCTGGCAAGCTGATCTAGAGAGAAATCCTCTCTAATAGCAATGAAGTGTGCAGACTTTGTAAGACGATCAACTATGACCCAGATAGCATTATTGCCTTTGGATGTTTTAGGAAGTCCTGTGACAAAGTCCATAGTGATGTTTTCCCATTTCCATTCGGGTATGGGTAACGGTTGTAACATCCCCTTAGACTTCTGTCTCTCAGCTTTAACTTGTTGACAAACCAAGCATCGAGAGACATATTCAGCAACATCTCTTTTCATGCCATCCCACCAGAAGTACTCTTTCAGGTCCCTATACATCTTCGTGCTTCCAGGATGAATAGAGAATGAAGAACTATGAGCCTCATCCAGCAGCTCTTTCTTTAATTCGGGGATGGGAGGAACACAAACCCGATTCCTGAACTTTATTATCCCATCACAATCAAGGTTGAATTCAGGAACATTTCTCACCTTCTTTTGTAACTCGACATCTTCTTTCTGTGCCTCTTTAATCTTCACATGTATAGATGGTTGAACATTCATTTGAGAAAGATAAGATTTTTCCCCTTCCATTATAATTCCAAGATCCATCCTTTGTAAATCCATAAATATTGGATCTTTTGTGATCCTCATCATGGATAAACTAGCATGGTGTTGTCGACTTAATGCATCTGCCACCTTGTTTGCTTTCCCAGGGTGGTAATGGATTGAGCAGTCATAATCCTTAATCAGCTCCAACCATCTTCTTTGGCGCATATTCAGCTCCTTTTGTGTGAAAATATACTTTAAACTTTTATGATCAGTATAAATATCACACCTTTCACCATAAAGGTAATGCCTCCAAATCTTTAATGCAAAGATTACCGCAGCCAACTCCAAATCATGTGTTGGGTAATTTTGTTCATGGATTTTCAACTGTCGTGAGGCATAAGCTATCACCATATCATTTTGCATAAGAACACACCCCAATCCCTTCTTGGATGCATCACTGTAGATCACAAACCTTTCTCCACTACAAGGCAGTGTGAGCACAGGTGCACTGGATAACCTTCTTTTCAACTCCTTGAAATTCTCTTCACATTCCTCTGTCCAGACAAACTTAACTCCTTTCCGAGTCAACTTGGTGAGTGGATTAGATAATCGTGAAAAATCTTTTACAAAACGTCGATAATATCCAGCCAAACCAAGAAAACTTCGGATCTCAGTTACTGTTCTTGGTCTTGACCATCTTTCGATAACCTCTGTTTTTGCTGGATCCACAGATATCCCCTCTTTTGAGATTATATGACCCAAAAATGCAACTTTTTGAAGCCAAAATTCACACTTGGTAAATTTGGCATAAAGCTTCTCTTTTCTCAGGGTCTTCAATATAATTCTCAAGTGATCTTCATGCTCTTCCTTGCTCTTTGAATAGACAAGAATATCGTCTATAAAGACTACCACAAATTGATCAAGATAGTCTCTAAAGACTCTATTCATTAGATCCATGAAGATAGCAGGGGCATTAGTAAGACCAAATGGCATCACTATAAATTCATAGTGTCCATACCTTGTACGGAAAGCCGTCTTTGGTATATCCTCCCTTTTGACCCTTAATTGATGATACCCTGAACGAAGATCAATCTTGGAAAAGTATTGAGCTCCGCGTAGTTGGTCAAATAAGTCATCAATGCGTGGGAGAGGATATTTGTTCTTGATAGTGATCTTGTTAAGTTCTCGATAATCAATGCAGAGTCTCATTGATCCATCTTTCTTCTTAACAAATAGAACAGGTGCTCCCCAAGGTGACGCACTAGGGCGTATGAATCCCTTATCAAGATTCTCTTGGAGTTGCTTCTTCAATTCCTGCAACTCAATTGGGGCCATTCTATAAGGTGTCTTTGAAATAGGCAAAGCACCCGGTACGAGTTCTATTGAAAACTCAACTTCACGATTTGGTGGAAGACCCGGCAATTCCTCCGGAAAGACATCATCAAACTCCCGTACAATGGGCATATTCTTAATCGTGAGTTTCTCACCAACCATTTGAGATAAATAACCTTCATTTAGTGGAATCAATACCCATAAGATGGAAGAAATTTCCACTGGAAGGTTATGTTCATCCTTGCATTGATAGACGATCGTAGGTTGATCTGGAATATGAAATGTGACTTCCCTTCTTTGGCAATTGATATGAGCTCCATGTAGAGAAAGCCAATCCATGCCAAGAATCACATCAAATTCCACTAAAGGAAGGATCACAAGATTTGCAGGAAGCACTTTCCCACAAACTTCGATCGGAGAAGAATTATAAACTTTTGATGCGATTGATGTGCCATTAGGTGTTGTCACAGCTAACTCAACATCTAATTGTTGAGGTAGTACGGTGATACCCTTAGAAAAGTCTTCAGAAATAAAAGAGTGGGTGGATCCAGAATCAAATAAAACATTTGCTACTTTAGAGTGGATGGTAAGTGTACCTTTCACCACATCGTTATCGTACTCCACATCGCTGATAGAAATTGCATGTGACTTTCCTTTGTCTTTAGCCTTAAGAGTTTGTTGACGTCGACCATCATCATCAACCCTTGGATTTGGGCATTGATTGGCATAATGCCCCATCTCCTTGCACTTGAAACATTGAAGTGTAGAAGGTTCATTCTGTGTATCCCTTCCTTTGTTTGCATCATTAGACATCTTCTTCCCATTATCACGGCATTCAAATGCCCGATGACCTTCCTTTCCACATTTAAAACATTTACTTGTCCCTTTAAGACAACTCCCTCCATGTTTCTTTCCACACTTTGAGCATAAGGGAAAGTTCATCTTCTTTTCCGTGTGCTCTTTAGATTTTTCTTTGAATTCCGTATTCCTCTTCTTATCAAACCCATGTGACTGATGGGTTACTCCAATCTCCATCTCGACTTTGAGAGCACATCGAACGATTTCTTCGTAGCTATTGAAGTCCCTTATGGCTAACGCCCTTCGAAGACTTGGTTTTAAGCCACTAAAGAATCGATCGATCTTACTCTCAGGTTGGATAATAATACCAGAAGCGTACCTTGCAAGTCTTGTAAAATTTGCTTCATAGGTACTAACAGATTCATCATCCCTTTGCTTCAGTTCAAGGAACTCTTTCTCCATCTTTGTTCGGAGAATACGAGGGAAGTACTTATTGAAAAATAAGTTCTTGAACTCGTCCCATTCCATAGACTCAATTTCATCCCTTTGCCTCGTATTCTTAACAAGATTCCACCATTGATCCGCATCTCCTTCCAAACGATACACTGCTAGGATGACTTTATCATGCTCAGAACATTGAAGAACTGAAAATATCTTTTCAGTAGTACTAATCCATTGTTCAGCAACTAATGGATCAGTAGACCCGCTGAAAGATGGTGGACGCTGCCTCATGAAGGATTCAACAGAATGTTGCTCCCTTCTTTGTTCGTTTGGAAATCCTGCATGATTCATAGCTTGAGAAAGTTGTGTGAGCATGGCTACAAGATTTTGCATTCCAGCTCCCATATCGTTTGGTTGCTCAGGGGGACAATCATTGCATTGCCCATCGCATTCCGCATTAACACGGTTCCTTCGGGTTCCAGCCATTGACTAAAACCAAGAAGAATAGTGTGAGCAACACTAATTATAATAGGAAACCACATAATTCAAGAATAAAATTTTCATGCTTAAGGTCTTATCCTAGGTTATTCAAGGCCATTTCTAAAATTGTGTTCTATGCTTAGACTTATCCTTAGGGTTCTTACTAAGGATTTCACATCCTAGTTTCCAAAGGTTGACTATACCTTTCCTCTGATACCAACTATAACGACCCACACTTTACATACATTGTTAACACTTCAAAATTGAATCACACTTATTACAACATATGACAAAACCACAAAGGACCGTATAGGTATAGTGTCTTTAGAAACTGGGAAACATAAACAACTGGTTCATAAATCTTCTACAGTGTCTCCCATTTATTTCATCATATCTAGGGTCCCTTTTAGCATATTCTACTTAATATCCATCTTCCTGACCTGGGGAAAAGAAAACATAAAAGGGTGAGCTCAAATGCTCAGCAAGGGCAAATAAAGGAAATAAAAATCATATCATATCTTTTTGAAAATCAAAACCTGCAAAAGAGATCATAATATCATAACATGGAATAAATCATAGAAGTGAAAATGAGATCCCCAAAATCATAACATAAAACTTGAAACTTTGTGGCATGCACACATAATCATGGAAAATCATTTCTTGTTAGTCATGACTCATTGCCAAGACTATCTTAGTGGACAAAGTCCCTTTCTGAACCGAGTTCACTCCTCGTTTCAGTCCTGTATCACTGAACCGAAATAACCTTCCGTTCCAGCCATGTCTATCTCATGAGATATAAAATCATTACCCAATGCATTGGAGGGAGATATAGGTCCCACCCATCTTATAATGAATCCTTTCTTATGTGTGCCACATAATCATAAAACATACATCATCGCATAACACATGTAACAAAAATGGGATTCTTGAAACATCATGACATCATAAAATCATATAAGGCAAATGACTTCATAAAAATAATTCCCTCACAACATAATCAAATCAATGTAATTAAAGGTATAAAAACAGAACCCTTTATTATCTTAGATGGAAAATAATTTTGATAAAACACTTGAACTCCATTCTTGAGGAAAATATCCTTTCTTTTTCAAAAACACTTTTCTTTTCTTAATATGTCATACAATTATAAACTAAAATAAGTTGATTAAAAATAAACTTGAAAACTTGTAAAGGAAGCTTCTTGGAAATAATGTTTTAAAAATCCATTCATGCCGTATAAGTTAAAAAAAACATTCTTCGTACTTTTGTCGGAAAAGTCAAAAAGTACCTCGTACGGAAAAACGACAAAAGATTCCTTTCATATTCTTTACTAAAAACTCACCTAAGGGTAAAATTGGACTTAAACTATTGCAAGTGGATGGAAACAATATTACATATTGAGGGAACATGGATGTGGATGATAAAATACACCCCAGTAAATACTTACGAATAAACAATCTCGGATAAAAGTGAGATTGTGATATTTCCCTTACCTTAGGTCCGATTTGCTTTGTTCGTGTCCGAAGCTCCTGTATAATGGTTTAAATAATGTTATTGACTTATTCCAGAATCATACATATTGATATGAGATCATATATGGTCATATTATTAGCTTCTTGTTAGTAATATTTCATTGTTACTTGTTACTCGGGTCTTTATAACTTTTTGTTCTTATGCGTGTTTTGTCGAATAAATTCTTATTCTTATCTTTAGGTTATAGATAATTCATTTCCAAGAATGGTATTAGTGTATTATATACCATATTCATTCATTCAATTCATTTATATAATCATTATGAAATGAAGATCATGTAGAACGAGTCGCATCACATCGTGGAGACGGTATTCCGTACGTACACACGAGTGATGATATCGTTCCTATGATCGTGGAATTGTATTGGAGTATATATATATATTATTTCAGTATCAGTATTACTTAATAATAATCATATATAGTTACTGATTACACCATTATACCCATCCTTGTAAGGTGATGGTGGAAAATAGATTACACCACGGCGTGGAGACGGTATTCTGTACGTACGCACGCGCGGTGATTTCATTTTTCCGTAGGATGGATAGAAGGTGAATTAGGGTTGTTTCATATTTATAATAACATATCAGTATGTAAGTAATACTGATGTTATTACTTTATCATGAAACAACTAAAGAAGAAGAATTTGAAGAAGAAAGAAATTGAAAAGATCGGTAATGGATATTACCTCTTCTTTGGAACGCCTTTTTGAATCCTCCACTTAAGGAACTAAGATTGGTCTTTGGAGAAGACCAGGACCTCTCGGATTATTCTAGGGAAGTGTAGAAGGGAAAATGGCAGGGTTTGGCCGAGCTTGATTGCTCAAATTGGTGTGAGGAGGAGGGGGAGGAGGTGCCCTTTTATAAGGGAGGAGAGGGGCACCTTAGGAATATCTCAAAATATTATTTTATATTAAAGTCAAAATCGGTTTATAATGGTTCCAAAGGGTCTTATTTCGAAGCCAAAGTGGGGATGGGTCGAAATCCTATCAACCAATAGAATTTTTACAAGTTTAGGGTATTATTTTAACCTTATCAATTAGATTTAACTCTAAGTTAAATAATTTAACTTTTACCATGACTTTTTGTTTTCTTTCACTATATGGTTAATACACTTACTATAACATGCCAAACGAACCCCAAATTGTTTATTATTAAAATATATATCCTTATCTAAGTCATTTGGCCGAACCTTAGATTTTTAGGAATAAAATAACAATTAATAATATAATATTTGATTTAAAAACTATTTTGTGTCAATTTTGACACTATTTGATATATGATTTTTGTCAAAGTCATAACAGAATTATATGTTCGAACCAAGTTGATTAAATCAATACTAATATATCATAGTAACCTATAAAATTAGTGGAATTCATAAAAAGTCTCAAATTACATTTATTTTGGTATTTATATTATCAATTTTGTCAATATTTCATTAATAAGATAATTACTGCATCATCTTTGTGTCATAAATAAATTAAATTATTTGATGTCTAAAAATTACAAATAAAATACCATCATGTAGGAAATCTTTTTAGCTTTCTAATGAATATTTACAATCGAATTTATCTTATGTATAACCCTATATTAAAAATTATTTACTTATTAAACTTTGATTTTAACTATTTTAACCCTTCTTTAAATAAATTAATAATAAATGTCCTAATCTAATCCAAGTGGGCCTAAATGGTCATATTTTATTCCTAAGTTTGTTTTTGGTCGAATTACACTTGTCCAATAGAATTAGGACATGTGTTAGGGTAATATTAATATCATATTTACCCTTAGTTACCCTATTTACTATTAACCGCGGTAAAAATAGTAAAAAGTTACTATTCACCAAAAAATTATTTTCATCTCATTGAACCATATTTTAGTCCTTGATATTAACCGTGTCTCTCGGATTTTTGAAATTCCATTCACAGAAGCGGTAAAATTAAGTTTTATGCAAAATTCAGTTTTTAACCTACCACTTAGTGGTTTCACTATTCATCAAAAATTGAAAGTTTTCAGAAAAATACCAAAATTTCACCCTAGGCTAATTTCGATATTCTGAGTCCAAAAATGAAGTCCATTTTGAAAAATAAAATTTATAAAATTTCAAAAAGTGGTTATTACTATTCATAACGGCTAGTTTTAATAGCATATTGTTGTTTAGTGAAACTCGGTATTGCGTACGACGCAAGCTATCGAGGAAGGTCGCGATTGCGTGTAAAGCAAGCCAAGAAAGTGTTGTGTAGAAAAAGATTCCTTTGATGATTTATATAACATAAAAGTCTCGGGTGTTACATTCTACCCCCCTTAAAAAGAATTTCGCCCTCGAAATTCGTCACTTTGCAACAAACAAATGAGGATACTTCTCCCTCATCATATCCTCAAGCTCCCATGTAGCTTCTTCAAGTTGGTGGTTTCTCCATAAAACTTTCACCAAGCGAGTGGTCTTGTTTCGTAGGACTTTTTCGCTACGATCCAGAATCTCTATCGGCTGTTCTTCATAAGAAAGATCTTGCTCCAGCGGTACAACTTCTGAGCTGAGTACATGTGAAGGATCTGGTATGTACTTTCTCAGGAGAGATACATGGAACACATCGTGAACTTGAGAGAGATTCGGTGGAAGCGCCAATCGGTAAGCTACCTTCCCAACACGATCCAGTATTTCAAAAGGACCGATATATCTAGGGCTCAACTTCCCCTTCTTTCCAAATCTCATAACCCTCTTCCAGGGAGATATTCGTAAGAACACTTTATCACCCACTTCAAACTCTAGGTCTTTTCTTCGGTTGTCGGCATAACTTTTCTGTCGACTCTGAGCTGCTCTTATGTGTTGTTGAATAGATCTGACCTTTTCTGCCATTTCATCAACGAGATCAGGTCCTAATAGCTTTCTTTCCCCAACTTCATCCCAGCAAGTTGGAGTCCTGCATTTCTTTCCATAGAGAGCTTCATAAGGAGCCATCTGAATACTGGAGTGAAAGTTATTATTATAAGAAAATTCCACCAAAGGTAGGTGTTGATCCCAACCTCCTTTGAAATCCATAGAGCAAGCTCTCAACATATCTTCTAGGGTTTGAATTGTTCTCTCAGACTGACCGTCTGTCTGGGGATGATAAGCAGTGCTAAAACTCAACTCTGTATCCAGAGTATGCTGAAGACTTCGCCAGAACTTCGAGGTAAATCTCGGATCTCGATCAGATATAATAGAAAGTGGTACTCCATGCAATCTTACCACTTCCTTTACATATATCCTGGCAAGCTGATCTAGAGAGAAATCCTCTCTAATAGCAATGAAGTGTGCAGACTTTGTAAGACGATCAACTATGACCCAGATAGCATTATTGCCTTTGGATGTTTTAGGAAGTCCTGTGACAAAGTCCATAGTGATGTTTTCCCATTTCCATTCGGGTATGGGTAACGGTTGTAACATCCCCTTAGACTTCTGTCTCTCAGCTTTAACTTGTTGACAAACCAAGCATCGAGAGACATATTCAGCAACATCTCTTTTCATGCCATCCCACCAGAAGTACTCTTTCAGGTCCCTATACATCTTCGTGCTTCCAGGATGAATAGAGAATGAAGAACTATGAGCCTCATCCAGCAGCTCTTTCTTTAATTCGGGGATGGGAGGAACACAAACCCGATTCCTGAACTTTATTATCCCATCACAATCAAGGTTGAATTCAGGAACATTTCTCACCTTCTTTTGTAACTCGACATCTTCTTTCTGTGCCTCTTTAATCTTCACATGTATAGATGGTTGAACATTCATTTGAGAAAGATAAGATTTTTCCCCTTCCATTATAATTCCAAGATCCATCCTTTGTAAATCCATAAATATTGGATCTTTTGTGATCCTCATCATGGATAAACTAGCATGGTGTTGTCGACTTAATGCATCTGCCACCTTGTTTGCTTTCCCAGGGTGGTAATGGATTGAGCAGTCATAATCCTTAATCAGCTCCAACCATCTTCTTTGGCGCATATTCAGCTCCTTTTGTGTGAAAATATACTTTAAACTTTTATGATCAGTATAAATATCACACCTTTCACCATAAAGGTAATGCCTCCAAATCTTTAATGCAAAGATTACCGCAGCCAACTCCAAATCATGTGTTGGGTAATTTTGTTCATGGATTTTCAACTGTCGTGAGGCATAAGCTATCACCATATCATTTTGCATAAGAACACACCCCAATCCCTTCTTGGATGCATCACTGTAGATCACAAACCTTTCTCCACTACAAGGCAGTGTGAGCACAGGTGCACTGGATAACCTTCTTTTCAACTCCTTGAAATTCTCTTCACATTCCTCTGTCCAGACAAACTTAACTCCTTTCCGAGTCAACTTGGTGAGTGGATTAGATAATCGTGAAAAATCTTTTACAAAACGTCGATAATATCCAGCCAAACCAAGAAAACTTCGGATCTCAGTTACTGTTCTTGGTCTTGACCATCTTTCGATAACCTCTGTTTTTGCTGGATCCACAGATATCCCCTCTTTTGAGATTATATGACCCAAAAATGCAACTTTTTGAAGCCAAAATTCACACTTGGTAAATTTGGCATAAAGCTTCTCTTTTCTCAGGGTCTTCAATATAATTCTCAAGTGATCTTCATGCTCTTCCTTGCTCTTTGAATAGACAAGAATATCGTCTATAAAGACTACCACAAATTGATCAAGATAGTCTCTAAAGACTCTATTCATTAGATCCATGAAGATAGCAGGGGCATTAGTAAGACCAAATGGCATCACTATAAATTCATAGTGTCCATACCTTGTACGGAAAGCCGTCTTTGGTATATCCTCCCTTTTGACCCTTAATTGATGATACCCTGAACGAAGATCAATCTTGGAAAAGTATTGAGCTCCGCGTAGTTGGTCAAATAAGTCATCAATGCGTTGGAGAGGATATTTGTTCTTGATAGTGATCTTGTTAAGTTCTCGATAATCAATGCAGAGTCTCATTGATCCATCTTTCTTCTTAACAAATAGAACAGGTGCTCCCCAAGGTGACGCACTAGGGCGTATGAATCCCTTATCAAGATTCTCTTGGAGTTGCTTCTTCAATTCCTGCAACTCAATTGGGGCCATTCTATAAGGTGTCTTTGAAATAGGCAAAGCACCCGGTACGAGTTCTATTGAAAACTCAACTTCACGATTTGGTGGAAGACCCGGCAATTCCTCCGGAAAGACATCATCAAACTCCCGTACAATGGGCATATTCTTAATCGTGAGTTTCTCACCAACCATTTGAGATAAATAACCTTCATTTAGTGGAATCAATACCCATAAGATGGAAGAAATTTCCACTGGAAGGTTATGTTCATCCTTGCATTGATAGACGATCGTAGGTTGATCTGGAATATAAAATGTGACTTCCCTTCTTTGGCAATTGATATGAGCTCCATGTAGAGAAAGCCAATCCATGCCAAGAATCACATCAAATTCCACTAAAGGAAGGATCACAAGATTTGCAGGAAGCACTTTCCCACAAACTTCGATCGGAGAAGAATTATAAACTTTTGATGCGATTGATGTGCCATTAGGTGTTGTCACAGCTAACTCAACATCTAATTGTTGAGGTAGTATGGTGATACCCTTAGAAAAGTCTTCAGAAATAAAAGAGTGGGTGGATCCAGAATCAAATAAAACATTTGCTACTTTAGAGTGGATGGTAAGTGTACCTTTCACCACATCGTTATCGTACTCCACATCGCTGATAGAAATTGCATGTGACTTTCCTTTGTCTTTAGCCTTAAGAGTTTGTTGACGTCGACCATCATCATCAACCCTTGGATTTGGGCATTGATTGGCATAATGCCCCATCTCCTTGCACTTGAAACATTGAAGTGTAGCAGGTTCATTCTGTGTATCCCTTCCTTTGTTTGCATCATTAGACATCTTCTTCCCATTATCACGGCATTCAAATGCCCGATGACCTTCCTTTCCACATTTAAAACATTTACTTGTCCCTTTAAGACAACTCCCTCCATGTTTCTTTCCACACTTTGAGCATAAGGGAAAGTTCATCTTCTTTTCCGTGTGCTCTTTAGATTTTTCTTTGAATTCCATCTTCCTCTTCTTATCAAACCCATGTGACTGATGGGTTACTCCAATCTCCATCTCGACTTTGAGAGCACATCGAACGATTTCTTCGTAGCTATTGAAGTCCCTTATGGCTAACGCCCTTCGAAGACTTGGTTTTAAGCCACTAAAGAATCGATCGATCTTACTCTCAGGTTGGATAATAATACCAGAAGCGTACCTTGCAAGTCTTGTAAAATTTGCTTCATAGGTACTAACAGATTCATCATCCCTTTGCTTCAGTTCAAGGAACTCTTTCTCCATCTTTGTTCGGAGAATACGAGGGAAGTACTTATTGAAAAATAAGTTCTTGAACTCGTCCCATTCCATAGACTCAATTTCATCCCTTTGCCTCGTATTCTTAACAAGATTCCACCATTGATCCGCATCTCCTTCCAAACGATACACTGCTAGGATGACTTTATCATGCTCAGAACATTGAAGAACTGAAAATATCTTTTCAGTAGTACTAATCCATTGTTCAGCAACTAATGGATCAGTAGACCCGCTGAAAGATGGTGGACGCTGCCTCATGAAGGATTCAACAGAATGTTGCTCCCTTCTTTGTTCGTTTGGAAATCCTGCATGATTCATAGCTTGAGAAAGTTGTGTGAGCATGGCTACAAGATTTTGCATTCCAGCTCCCATATCGTTTGGTTGCTCAGGGGGACAATCATTGCATTGCCCATCGCATTCCGCATTAACACGGTTCCTTCGGGTTCCAGCCATTGACTAAAACCAAGAAGAATAGTGTGAGCAACACTAATTATAATAGGAAACCACATAATTCAAGAATAAAATTTTCATGCTTAAGGTCTTATCCTAGGTTATTCAAGGCCATTTCTAAAATTGTGTTCTATGCTTAGACTTATCCTTAGGGTTCTTACTAAGGATTTCACATCCTAGTTTCCAAAGGTTGACTATACCTTTCCTCTGATACCAACTATAACGACCCACACTTTACATACATTGTTAACAATTCAAAATTGAATCACACTTATTACAACATATGACAAAACCACAAAGGACCGTATAGGTATAGTGTCTTTAGAAACTGGGAAACATAAACAACTGGTTCATAAATCTTCTACAATGTCTCCCATTTATTTCATCATATCTAGGGTCCCTTTTAGCATATTCTACTTAATATCCATCTTCCTGACCTGGGGAAAAGAAAACATAAAAGGGTGAGCTCAAATGCTCAGCAAGGGAAAATAAAGGAAATAAAAATCATATCATATCTTTTTGAAAATCAAAACCTGCAAAAGAGATCATAATATCTTAACATGGAATAAATCATAGAAGTGAAAATGAGATCCCCAAAATCATAACATAAAACTTGAAACTTTGTGGCATGCACACATAATCATGGAAAATCATTTCTTGTTAGTCATGACTCATTGCCAAGACTATCTTAGTGGACAAAGTCTCTTTCTGAACCGAGTTCACTCCTCGTTTCAGTCCTGTATCACTGAACTGAAATAACCTTCCGTTCCAGCCATGTCTATCTCATGAGATATAAAATCATTACCCAATGCATTGGAGGGAGATATAGGTCCCACCCATCTTATAATGAATCCTTTCTTATGTGTGCCACATAATCATAAAACATACATCATCGCATAACACATGTAACAAAAATGGGATTCTTGAAACATCATGACATCATAAAATCATATAAGGCAAATGACTTCATAAAAATAATTCCCTCACAACATAATCAAATCAATGTAATTAAAGGGATAAAAACAGAACCCTTTATTATCTTAGATGGAAAATAATTTTGATAAAACACTTGAACTCCATTCTTGAGGAAAATATCCTTTCTTTTTCAAAAACACTTTTCTTTTCTTAATATGTCATACAATTATAAACTAAAAGAAGTTGATTAAAAATAAACTTGAAAACTTGTAAAGGAAGCTTCTTGGAAATAATGTTTTAAAAATCCATTCATGGCGTATAAGTTAAAAAAAACATTCTTCGTACTTTTGTCGGAAAAGTCAAAAAGTACCTCGTACGGAAAAACGACAAAAGATTCCTTTCATATTCTTTACTAAAAACTCACCTAAGGGTAAAATTGGATTTAAACTCTTGCAAGTGGATGGAAACAATATTACATATTGAGGGAACATGGATGTGGATGATAAAATACACCCCAGTAAATACTTACGAATAAACAATCTCGGATAAAAGTGAGATTGTGATATTTCCCTTACCTTAGGTCCGATTTGCTTTGTTCGTGTCCGAAGCTCCTGTATAATGGTTTAAATAATGTTATTGACTTATTCCAGAATCATACATATTGATATGAGATCATATATGGTCATATTATTAGCTTCTTGTTAGTAATATTTCATTGTTACTTGTTACTCGGGTCTTTATAACTTTTTGTTCTTATGCGTGTTTTGTCGAATAAATTCTTATTCTTATCTTTAGGTTATAGATAATTCATTTCCAGAATGGTATTAGTGTATTATATACCATATTCATTCATTCAATTCATTTATATAATCATTATGAAATGAAGATCATGTAGAACGAGTCGCATCACATCGTGGAGACGGTATTCCGTACGTACGCACGAGTGATGATATCGTTCCTATGATCGTGGAATTGTATTGGAGTATATATATATATTATTTCAGTATCAGTATTACTTAATAATAAATATATATAGTTACTGATTACACCATTATACCCATCCTTGTAAGGTGATGGTGGAAAATAGATTACACCACGGCGTGGAGACAGTATTCCGTACGTACGCACGCGCGGTGATTTCATTTTTCCGTAGGATGGATAGAAGGTGAATTAGGGTTGTTTCATATTTATAATAACATATCAGTATGTAAGTAATACTGATGTTATTACTTTATCATGAAACAACTAAAGAAGAAGAATTTGAAGAAGAAAGAAATTGAAAAGATCGGTAATGGATATTACCTCTTCTTTGGAACGCCTTTTTGAATCCTCCACTTAAGGAACTAAGATTGGTCTTTGGAGAAGACCAGGACCTCTAGGATTATTCTAGGGAAGTGTAGAAGGGAAAATGGCAGGGGTTGGCCGAGCTTGATTGCTCAAATTGGTGTGAGGAGGAGGGGGAGGAGGTGCCCTTTTATAAGGGAGGAGCGGGGCACCTTAGGAATATCTCAAAATATTATTTTATATTAAAGTAAAAATCGGTTTATAATGGTTCCAAAGGGTCTTATTTCGAATCCAAAGTGGGGATGGGTCTAAATCCTATCAACCAATAGAATTTTGACAAGTTTAGGGTATTATTTTAATCTTATCAATTAGATTTAACTCTAAGTTAAATAATTTAACTTTTACCATGACTTTTTGTTTTCTTTCACTATATGGTTAATACACTTACTATAACATGCCAAACGAACCCCAAATTGTTTATTATTAAAATATATATCCTTATCTAAGTCATTTGGCCGAACCATAGATTTTTAGGAATAAAATAACAATTAATAATATAATATTTGATTTAAAAACTATTTTGTGTCAATTTTGACACTATTTGATATATGATTTTTGTCAAAGTCATAACAGAATTATTGGTTCGAACCAAGTTGATTAAATCAATACTAATATATCATAGTAACCTATAAAATTAGTGGAATTCATAAAAAGTCTCAAATTACATTTATTTTGGTATTTATATTATCAATTTTGTCAATATTTCATTAATAAGATAATTACTGCATCATCTTTGTGTCATAAATAAATTAAATTATTTGATGTCTAAAAATTACAAATAAAATACCATCATGTAGGAAATCTTTTTAGCTTTCTAATGAATATTTACAATCGAATTTATCTTATGTATAACCCTATATTAAAAATGATTTACTTATTAAACTTTGATTTTAACTATTTTAACCCTTCTTTAAATAAATTAATAATAAATGTCCTAATCTAATCCAAGTGGGCCTAAATGGTCATATTTTATTCCTAAGTTTGTTTTTGGTCGAATTACACTTGTCCAATAGAATTAGGACATGTGTTAGGGTAATATTAATATCATATTTACCCTTAGTTACCCTATTTACTATTAACCGCGGTAAAAATAGTAAAAAGTTACTATTCACCAAAAAATTATTTTCATCTCATTGAACCACATTTTAGTCCTTGATATTAACCGTGTCTCTCGGATTTTTGAAATTCCATTCACAGAAGCGGTAAAATTAAGTTTTATGCAAAATTCAGTTTTTAACCTACCACTTAGTGGTTTCACTATTCATCAAAAATTGAAAGTTTTCAGAAAAATACCAAAATTTCACCCTAGGCTAATTTCGATATTCTGAGTCCAAAAATGAAGTCCATTTTGAAAAATAAAATTTATAAAATTTCAAAAAGTGGTTATTACTATTCATAACGGCTAGTTTTAATAGCATATTGTTGTTTAGTGAAACTCGGTATTGCGTACGACGCAAGCTATCGAGGAAGGTCGCGATTGCGTGTAAAGCAAGCCAAGAAAGTGTTGTGTAGAAAAAGATTCCTTTGATGATTTATATAACATAAAAGTCTCGGGTGTTACACCGCACCCCCGTACAGCCCCCCGCACCCCCGTACAGCCCCCCGCACCCCCGTACAGCCCCCCGCACCCCCGTACAGCCCCACACCACCCCCGTACAGCCCCCCGCACCCCCGTACAGCCCCCCCCCCCCGCACCCCCGTACATCCCCCCACACCCCCGTACTGCCCCCCCGCCACCCCCCGTACAGGCCCCCGCCACCCCCGTACAGCCCCCCGCACCCCCGTAAAGCCCCCCCCCCCCCCCCCCCGCACCCCCGTACTGCCGCCCGCACCCCCGGAGAGACCCCCGCACCCCCGTACAACCCCCCGCAACCCCGTACTGCCCCCGCCTCCCCCGTACAGGCCCCCGCCACCCCCGTACAGCCCCCTGCACCCCCGTACAGACCCCCCCCCCCCCCCCCCCGCACCCCAGTACTGCCCCCCGCACCCCCGGAGAGACCCCTGCACCCCCGTACAACCCCTCGCACCCCCGTACTGCCCCCCCCCCCTGCACCCCCGTACAGCCCCCCGCACCCCCGTACAGCCCCCCCGCACCCCCGTACAGCCCCCCCGCACCACCGTACATCCCCCCGCACCCCCGTACTGCCCCCCGCCACCCCCCGTACAGCCCCCCGCCACCCCCGTACAGCCCCCCCGATACCCCCATACAGCCCCCCGCACCCCCGTACACCCCCCCCTGCACCCCCGTACTACCCCCCGCACCCCCGGAGAGACCCCCGATTGTGTCGTTTTCAGCAGCGCGGCGCGCGATGAAATGGCGCGTTGGGGGGTCAAAACCACCCGAACGACCTCTGAATGCCACGAAATCGTACGAAAACATCCGGGGCATGAATTGTGAAATGGTCGGCCAGACGGCACCTCATTCGGAGGTGCCGTGTGACCGCGGCGGCCGAAAACGCGTTTCCGGCGCCGTTAAACACCAAAACGGCGTGCGGCGGTCCGATTCGGAGCAAACGTGCTCCGAACGACCTGAAACCGCACGGGAACGATAGAAATATTATTCCTGAGATGCAGGAGGAGGCCGCACGTCCATCGGACGTGCGGTGCGCGCGGCACGTCCGATTGTGTCGTTTTCAGCAGCGCGGCGCGCGCTGAAATGGCGCGTTGGGGGGTGAAAACCACCCGAACGACCTCCGAATGCCACGAAACCGTACGACAACATCCGGGGCGTGAATTGTGAAATGGTCGGCCAGACGGCACCTCATTCGGAGGTGCCGTGTGACCGCGGCGGCCGGAAACGCGTTTCCGGCGCCGTTAAACACCAAAACGGCGTGCGGCGGTCCGATTCGGAGCAAACGTGCTCCGAACGACCTGAAACCGCACGGGAACGATAGTAATATTATTCCTGAGATGCAGGAGGAGGCCGCACGTCCATCGGACGTGCGGTGCGCGCGGCACGTCCGATTGTGTCGTTTTCAGCAGCGTGGCGCGCGCTGAAATGGCGCGTTGGGGGGTCAAAACCACCCGAACGACCTCCGAATGCCACGAAACCGTACGACAACATCCGAGGCGTGAATTGTGAAATGGTCAGCCAGACGGAACCTCATTCGGAGGTGCCGTGTGACCGCGGCGGCCGGAAACGCGTTTCTGGCGCCGTTAAACACCAAAACGGCGTGCGGCGGTCCGATTCGGAGCAAACGTGCTCCGAACGACCTGAAACCGCACGGGAACGATAGAAATATTATTCCTGAGATGCAGGAGGAGGCCGCACGTCCATCGGACGTGCGGTGCACGCGGCACGTCCGATTGTGTCGTTTTCAGCAGCACGGCGCGCGCTGAAATGGCGCGTTGGGGGGTCAAAACCCCCCGAACGACCTCTGAATGCCACTAAACCGTACGACAACATCCGGGGCGTGAATTGTGAAATGGTCGGCCAGACGGTACCTCATTCGGAGGTGCCGTGTGACCGCGGCGGCCGGAAACGCGTTTCCGGCGCCGTTAAACACCAAAACGGCGTGCGGCGGTCCGATTCGGAGCAAACGTGCTCCGAACGACCTGAAACCTCACGGGAACGATAGAAATATTATTCCTGAGATGCAGAAGGAGGCCGCACGTCTATCGGACGTGCGGTGCGCGCGGCACGTCCGATTGTGTCGTTTTCAGCAGCGCGGCGCGCGCTGAAATGGCGCGTTGGGGGGTCAAAACCACCCGAACGTCCTCCGAATGCCACGAAACCGTACGACAACATCCGGGGCGTGAATTGTGAAATGGTCGGCCAGACGGCACCTCATTCGGAGGTGCCGTGTGACCGCGGCGGCCGGAAACGCGTTTCCGACGCTGTTAAACACCAAAACGGCGTGCGGCGGTCCGATTCGGAGAAAACGTGCTCCGAACGACCTGAAACCGCACGGGAACGATAGAAATATTATTCCTGAGATGCAGGAGGAGGCCGCACGTCCATCGGACGTGCGGTGCGCGCGGCACGTCCGATTGTGTCGTTTTCAGCAACGCGGCGCGTTGGGGGGTCAAAACCACCTGAACGACCTCCGAATGCCACGAAACCGTACGACAACATCCGGGGCGTGAATTGTGAAATGTTCGGCTAGACGGAACCTCATTCGGAGGTGCCGTGTGAGCGAGGCGGCCGGAAACGCGTTTCCGGCGCCGTTAAACACCAAAACGGCGTGCGGCGGTCCGATTCGGAGCAAACATGCTCCGAACGACCTGAACCCGCACGAGAACGATAGAAATATTATTCCTGAGATGCAGGAGGAGGACGCACGTCCATCGGACGTGCGGTGCGCGCGGCACGTCCGATTGTGTCGTTTTCAGCCGCGCGGCGCGCGCTGAAATGGCGCGTTGGGGGGTCAAAACCACCCGAACGACCTCCGAATGCCACGAAACCGTACGACAACATCCGGGGCGTGAATTGTGAAATGGTCGGCCAGACAGCACCTCATTCGGAGGTGCCGTGTGACCACGGCGGCCGGAAACGCGTTTCCGGCGCCGTGAAACACCAAAACGGCGTGCGGCGGTCCGATTCGGAGCAAACGTGCTCCGAACGACCTGAAACCGCACGGGAACGATAGAAATATTATTCCTGAGATGCAGGAGGAGGCCGCATATCCATCGGACGTGCGGTGCGCGCGGCACGTCCGATTGTGTCGTTTTCAGCAGCGCGGAGCGCGCTGAAATGACGCGTTGGGGGGTCAAAACCACCCGAACAACCTCCGAATTCCACGAAACCGTACGACAACATCCGGGGCGTGAATTGTGAAATGGTAGGCCAGACGGCACCTCATTCGGAGGTGCTGTGTGACCGCGGCGGCCAGAAACGCGTTTCCGGCGCCGTTAAACACCAAAACGGCGTGCGGCGGTCCGATTCAGAGAAAACGTGCTCCGAACGACCTGAAACCGCACGGGAACGATAGAAATATTATTCCTGAGATGAAAGAGGAGGCCGCATGTCCATCGGACGTGCGGTGCGCGTGGCACATCCGATTGTGTCGTTTTCAGCAGCGCGGCGCGCGCTGAAATGACGCGTTGGGGGGTCAAAACCACCCGAACGACTTCCGAATGCCACGAAACCGTACGACAACATCCGGGGCGTGAATTGTGAAATGGTCGGCTAGACGGCACTTTATTCGGAGGTGCCGTGTGACCGCGGCGGCCGGAAACGCGTTTCCGGCACCGTTAAACACCAAAACGGCGTGCGGCGGTCCGATTTGGAGAAAACGTGCTCCGAACGACCTGAAACCGCACGGGAACGATAGAAATATTATCCCTGAGATGCAGGAGGAGGCCGCACGTCGATCGGACGTGCGGTGCGCGCGGCACGTCTGATTGTGTCGTTTTCAGCAGCGCGGCGCGCGCTGAAATGGAGCGTTGGGGGGTCAAAACCACACGAACGACCTCCGAATGCCACGAAACCGTACGACAACATCCGGGTCGTGAATTGTGAAATGGTCGGCCAGACGGCACCTCATTCGGAGGTGTCGTGTGACCGCGGCGGCCGGAAACGCGTTTCCGGCGCTGTTAAACACCAAAACGGCGTGCGGCGGTCCGATTCGGAGCAAACGTGCTCCGAACGACCTGAAACCGCACAGGAACGATAGAAATATTATTCCTGAGATGCAAGAGGAGGCCGCACGTCCATCGGACGTGCGGTGCGCACGGCACGTCCGATTGTGTCGTTTTCAGCAGCACGGCGCGCGCTGAAATGGCGCGTTGGGGGGTCAAAACCACCCGAACGACCTACAAATGCCACGAAACCCTACGACAACATCCGGGGCGTGAATTGTGAAATGGTCGGCCAGACGGAACCTCATTCGGAGGTGCCGTGTGACCGCGGCGGCCGGAAACGCGTTTCCGGCGCCGTTAAACACCAAAACGGCGTGCGGCGGTCCGATTCGGAGCAAACGTGCTCCGAACGACCTGAAACCGCACGGGAACGATAGAAATATTATTCCTGAGATGCAGGAGGAGGCCGCACATCCATCGGACGTGCGGTGCGCGCGGCACGTCCGATTGTGTCGTTCTCAGCAGCGCGGCGCGTGCTGAAATGGCGCGTTGGGGGGTCAAAACCACCTGAACGACCTCCGAATTCCACGAAACCGTACGACAACATCCGGGGCGTGAATTGTGGAATGGTCAGCCAGACGGCACCTCATTCGGAGGTGCCGTGTGACCGCGACGGCCGGAAACGCGTTTCCGGCGCCGTTAAACACCAAAACGGCGTGCGGCGGTCCGATTCGGAGAAACATGCTCCGAACGACCTGAAACCACACGGGAACGATAGAAATATTATTCCTGAGATGCAGGAGGAGGCCGCACGTCCATCGGGCGTGCGGTGCGCGCGGCACGTCCGATTGTGTTGTTTTCAGCAGCGCGGCGCGCGCTGAAATGGCGCATTGGGGGGTCAAAACCACCCGAACGACCTCCGAATGCCACGAAACCGTACGACAACATCCGGGGCGTGAATTTTGAAATGGTCGGCGAGACGGCACCTCATTCGGAGGTGCCGTGTGACCGTGGCGGCCGGAAACGCGTTTCCGGCGCCGTTAAACACCAAAACGGCGTGCGGCGGTCCGATTCGGGGCAAACGTCCTCCGAACGACCTAAAACCGCACGGGAACGATAGAAATATTATTCCTGAGATGCAGGAGAAGGCCGCACGTCCATCGGACGTGCGGTGCGCGTGGCAAGTCCGATTGTGTCGTTTTCAGCAGCGCGGCGCGCGCTGAAATGACGCGTTGGGGGGTCAAAACCACCCGAACGACCTTCGAATGCCACGAAACCGTACGACAACATCCGGGGCGTGAATTGTGAAATGGTCGGCCAGACGGCACCTCATTCGGAGGTGCCGTGTGACCGCGGCGGCCGGAAACGCGTTTCCGGCGCCGTTAAACACCAAAACGGCGTGCAACGGTCTGATTCGGAGCAAACGTGCTCCGAACGACCTGAAACCGCACGGGAACGATAGAAATATTATTCCTGAGATGCAAGAGGAGGCCGCACGTCCATCGGACGTGCGGTGCGCGCGGCACGTCCGATTGTGTCGTTCTCAGCAGCGCGGCGCGCGCTGAAATGGCGCGTTGGGGGGTCAAAACCACCCGAACGACCTCCGAATGCCACGAAACCGTACGACAACATCCGGGGCGTGAATTGTGAAATGTTCGGACAGACGGCACCTCATTCGGAGGTGTTGTGTGACCGCGGCGGCCGGAAACGCGTTTCCGGCGCCGTTAAACACCAAAACGGCGTGCGGCGGTCCGATTCGGAGAAAACGTGCTCCGAACGACCTGAAACCGCACGGGAACGATAGAAATATTATTCCTGAGATGCAGGAGGAGGCCGCATATCCATCGGACGTGCGGTGCGCGCGGCACGTCCGATTGTGTCGTTTTCAGCAGCGCGGCGCGCGCTGAAATGGCGCGTTGGGGGTGAAAACCACCCGAACGACCTCCGAATGCCACGAAACCGTACGACAACATCCAGGGCGTGAATTGTGAAATGGTCGGCCAGACGGCACCTCATTCGGAGGTGCCGTGTGACCGCGGCGGCCGGAAACGCGTTTCCGGCGCCGTTAAACACCAAAACGGCGTGCGGCGGTCCGATTCGGAGCAAACGTGCTCCGAACGACCTGAAAGCGCACGGGAACGATAGAAATATTATTCTTGAGATGTAGGAGGAGGCCGCACGTCCATCGGACGTGCGGTGCGCGCGGCACGTCCGATTGTGTCGTTTTCAGCAGCGTGGCGCGCGCTGAAATGGCGCGTTGGGGGGTCAAAACCACCCGAACGACTTCCGAATGCCACGAAACCGTACGACAACATCCGAGGCGTGAATTGTGAAATGGTCGGCCAGACGGCACCTCATTCGGAGGTGCCGTGTGACCGCGGCGGCCGGAAACGCGTTTCTGGCGCCGTTAAACACCAAAACGGCGTGCGGCGGTCCGATTCGGAGCAAACGTGCTCCGAACGACCTGAAACCGCACGAGAACGATAGAAATATTATTCCTGAGATGCAGGAGGAGGCCGCACGTCCATCGGACGTGCGGTGCGCGCGGCACGTCCGATTGTGTCGTTTTCAGCAGCACGGCGCGCGCTGAAATGGCGTGTTGGGGGGTCAAAACCCCCCGAACGACCTCCGAATGCCACGAAACCGTACGACAACATCCGGGGCGTGAATTGTGAAATGGTCGGCTAGACGGTACCTCATTCGGAGGTGCCGTGTGACCGCGGCGGCCGGAAACGCGTTTCCGGCGCCGTTAAACACCAAAACGGCGTGCGGCGGTCCGATTCGGAGCAAACGTGCTCCGAACGACCTGAAACCTCACGGGAACGATAGAAATATTATTCCTGAGATGCAGGAGGAGGCCGCACGTCCATCGGACGTGCGGTGCGCGCGGCACGTCCGATTGTGTCGTTTTCAGCAGCGCGGCGCGCGCTGAAATGGCGCGTTGGGGGGTCAAAACCACCCGAACGACCTCCGAATGCCACGAAACCGTACGACAACATCCGGGGCGTGAATTGTGAAATGGTCGGCCAGACGGCACCTCATTCGGAGGTGCCGTGTGACCGCGGCGGCTGGAAACGCGTTTCCGACGCCGTTAACCACCAAAACGGCGTGCGGCGGTCCGATTCGGAGCAAACGTGCTCCGAACGACCTGAAACCGCACGGGAACGATAGAAATATTATTCCTGAGACGCAGGAGGAGGCCGCACGTCCATCGGACGTGCGGTGCGCGCGGCACGTCCGATTGTGTCGTTTTCAGCAGCGCGGCGCGCGCTGAAATGGCGCGTTGGGGGGTCAAAACCACCTGAACGACCTCCGAATGCCACGAAACCGTACGACAACATCCGGGGCGTGAATTGTGAAATTTTCGGCCAGACGGAACCTCATTCGGAGGTGCCGTGTGACCGAGGCGGCCGGAAACGCGTTTCCGGCGCCGTTAAACACCAAAACGGCGTGCGGCAGTCCGATTCGGAGCAAACATGCTCCGAACGACCTGAAACCGCACGGGAACGATAGAAATATTATTCCTGAGATGCAGGAGGAGGACGCACGTCCATCGGACGTGCGGTGCGCGCGGCACGTCCGATTGTGTCGTTTTCAGCAGCGCGGCGCGCGCTGAAATGGCGCGTTGGGGGGTCAAAACCACCCGAACGACCTCCGAATGCCACGAAACCGTACGAAAACATCCGGGGCGTAAATTGTGAAATGGTCGGCCAGACGGCACCTCATTCAGAGGTGCCGTGTGACCGCGGCGGCCGGAAACGCGTTTCCAGCGCCGTTAAACACCAAAACGGGGTGCGGCGGTCCGATTCGGAGCAAACGTGCTCCGAACGACCTGAAACCGCACGGGAACGATAGAAATATTATTCATGAGATGCAAGAGGAGGCCGCACGTCCATCGGACGTGCGGTGCGCGTGGCACGTCTGATTGTGTCGTTTTCAGCAGCGCGGCGCGCGCTGAAATGACGCGTTGGGGGGTCAAAACCACCTGAACGACCTCCGAATGCCACGAAACCGTACGACAACATCCGGGGCGTGAATTGTGAAATGGTCGGCCAGACGGCACCTTATTCGGAGGTGCCGTGTGACCGCGGCGGCCGGAAACGCGTTTCCGGCGCCGTTAAACACCAAAACGGCGTGCGCGGTCCGATTCGGAGAAAACATGCTCCGAACGACCTGAAACCGCACGGGAACGATAGAAATATTATTCCTGAGATGCAGAAGGAGGCCGCACGTCCATCGGACGTGCGGTGCGCGCGGCACGTCTGATTGTGTCGTTTTCAGCAGCGCGGCGCGCGCTGAAATGGCGCGTTGGGGGGTCAAAACCACCCGAACGACCTCCAAATGCCACGAAACCGTACGACAACATCCGGGTCGTGAATTGTGAAATGGTCGGCCAGACGGAACCTCATTCGGAGGTGCCGTGTGACCGCGGCGGCCGGAAACGCGTTTCTGGCGCCGTTAAACACCAAAACGGCGTGCGGCGGTCCGATTCGGAGCAAACGTGCTCCGAACGACCTGAAACCGCACGGGAACGATAGAAATATTATTCCTGAGATGCAGGAGGAGGCCGCACGTCCGATTGTGTCGTTTTCAGCAGCTCGGCGCGCGCTGAAATGGCGCGTTGGGGGGTCAAAACCACCCGAACGACCTCCGAATGCCACGAAATCGTACGACAACATCCGGGGCGTGAATTGTGAAATGGTCGGTAGACGGCACCTCATTCGGAGGTGCCGTGTGACCGCGGCGGCCGGAAACGTGTTTCTGGCGCCGTTAAACACCAAAACGGCGTGCGGCGGTCCAATTCGGAGCAAACGTGCTCCGAACGACCTGAAACCTCACGGGAACGATAGAAATATTATTCCTGAGATGCAGGAGGAGGTCGCACGTCCATCGGACGTGCGGTGCGCGCGGCACGTCCGATTGTGTCGTTTTCAGCAGCGCGGCGCGCGCTGAAATGACGCGTTGGGGGGTCAAAACCACCTGAACGACCTCCGAATGCCACGAAACCGTACGACAACATCCGGGGCGTGAATTGTGAAATGGTCGGCCAGACGGCACCTTATTCGGAGGTGCCGTGTGACCGCGGCGGCCGGAAACGCGTTTCCGGCGCCGTTAAACACCAAAACGGCGTGCGCGGTCCGATTCGGAGAAAACATGCTCCGAACGACCTGAAACCGCACGGGAACGATAGAAATATTATTCCTGAGATGCAGAAGGAGGCCGCACGTCCATCGGACGTGCGGTGCGCGCGGCACGTCTGATTGTGTCGTTTTCAGCAGCGCGGCGCGCGCTGAAATGGCGCGTTGGGGGGTCAAAACCACCCGAACGACCTCCAAATGCCACGAAACCGTACGACAACATTCGGGTCGTGAATTGTGAAATGGTCGGCCAGACGGAACCTCATTCGGAGGTGCCGTGTGACCGCGGCGGCCGGAAACGCGTTTCTGGCGCCGTTAAACACCAAAACGGCGTGCGGCGGTCCGATTCGGAGCAAACGTGCTCCGAACGACCTGAAACCGCACGGGAACGATAGAAATATTATTCCTGAGATGCAGGAGGAGGCCGCACGTCCGATTGTGTCGTTTTCAGCAGCTCGGAGCGCGCTGAAATGGCGCGTTGGGGGGTCAAAACCACCCGAACGACCTCCGAATGCCACGAAACCGTACGACAACATCCGGGGCGTGAATTGTGAAATGGTCGGTAGACGGCACCTCATTCGGAGGTGCCGTGTGACCGCGGCGGCCGGAAACGTGTTTCTGGCGCCGTTAAACACCAAAACGGCGTGCGGCGGTCCAATTCGGAGCAAACGTGCTCCGAACGACCTGAAACCTCACGGGAACGATAGAAATATTATTCCTGAGATGCAGGAGGAGGCCGCACGTCCATCGGACGTGCGGTGCGCGCGGCACGTCCGATTGTGTCGTTTTCAGCAGCGCAGCGCGCGCTGAAATGGCGCGTTGGGGGGTCAAAATCACCCGAACGACCTCCGAATTCCACGAAACCGTACGACAACATCCGGGGCGTGAATTGTGAAATTGTCGGCCAGACGGTACCTCATTCGGAGGTGCCATGTGACCGCGGCGGTCGGAAACGCGTTTCCGACGCCGTTAAACACCAAAACGGCGTGCGGCGGTCCGATTCGGAGCAAACGTGATCCGAACGACCTGAAACCGCACGGGAACGATAGAAATATTATTCCTGAGATGAAGGAGGAGGCCGCACGTCCATCGAACGTGCGGTGCGCGCGGCACGTCCGATTGTGTCGTTTTCAGCAGCGCGGCGCGCGCTGAAATGGCGCGTTGGGGGGTCAAAACCACCTGAACGACCTCCGAATGCCACGAAACCGTACGACAACATCCGGGGCGTGAATTGTGAAATGGTCGGCCAGACGGAACCTCATTCGGAGGTGCCGTGTGACCGAGGCGGCCGGAAACGCGTTTCCGGCGCCGTTAAACACCAAAACGGCGTGCGGTGGTCCGATTCGGAGAAACGATGCTCCGAACGACCTGAAACCGCACGGGAACGATAGAAATATTATTCCTGAGATTCAGGAGGAGGACGCACGTCCATCGGACGTGCGGTGCGCGCGGCACGTCCGATTGTGTCGTTTTCAGCAGCGCGGCGCGCGCTGAAATGGCGCGTTGGGGGGTCAAAACCACCCGAACGACCTCCGAATGCCACGAAACCGTACGAAATCATCCGGGGCGTGAATTGTGAAATGGTCGGCCAGACGGCACCTCATTCGGAGGTGCCGTGTGACCGCGGCGGCCGGAAACGCGTTTCCGGCGCCGTTAAACACCAAAACGGCGTGCGGCGGTCCGATTCGGAGCAAACGTGCTCCGAACGACCTGAAACCGCACGGGAACGATAGAAATATTATTCCTGAGATGCAGGAGGAGGCCGCACGTCCGATTGTGTCGTTTTCAGCAGCGCGGCGCGCGCTGAAATGGCGCGTTGGGGGGTCAAAACCACCCGAACGACCTCCGAATGCCACGAAACCGTACGACAACATCCGGGGCGTGAATTGTGAAATGGTCGGTAGACGGCACCTCATTCGGAGGTGCCGTGTGACCGCGGCGGCCGGAAACGTGTTTCTGGCGCCGTTAAACACCAAAACGGCGTGCGGCGGTCCAATTCGGAGCAAACATGCTCCGAACGACCTGAAACCTCACGGGAACGATAGAAATATTATTCCTGAGATGCAGGAGGAGACCGCACGTCCATCAGACGTGCGGTGCGCGCGGCACGTCCGATTGTGTCGTTTTCAGCAGCGCGGCGCGCGCTGAAATGACGCGTTGGGGGGTCAAAATCACCCGAACGACCTCCGAATGCCACGAAACCGTACGACAACATCCGGGGCGTGAATTGTGAAATTGTCGGCCAGACGGTACCTCATTCGGAGGTGCCGTGTGACCGCGGCGGCCGGAAACGCGTTTCCGACGCCGTTAAACACCAAAACGGCGTGCGGCGGTCCGATTCGGAGCAAACGTGCTCCGAACGACCTGAAACCGCACGGGAACGATAGAAATATTATTCCTGAGATGAAGGAGGAGGCCGCACGTCCGACTGTGTCGTTTTCAGCAGCGCGGCGCGCGCTGAAATGGCGCGTTGGGGGGTCAAAACCACCTGAACGACCTCCGAATGCCACGAAACCGTACGACAACATCCGGGGCGTGAATTGTGAAATGGTCGGCCAGACGGAACCTCATTCGGAGGTGCCGTGTGACCGAGGCGGCCGGAAACGCGTTTCCGGCGCCGTTAAACACCAAAACGGCGTGCGGTGGTCCGATTCGGAGAAAAGATGCTCCGAACGACCTGAAACCGCACGGGAACGATAGAAATATTATTCCTGAGATTCAGGAGGAGGACGCACGTCCATCGGACGTGCGGTGCGCGCGGCACGTCCGATTGTGTCGTTTTCAGCAGCGCGGCGCGCGCTGAAATGGCGCGTTGGGGGGTCAAAACCACCCGAACGACCTCCGAATGCCACGAAACCGTACGACAACATCCGGGGCGTGAATTGTGAAATGGTCGGCCAGACGGCACCTCATTCGGAGGTGCCGTGTGACCGCGGCGGCTGGAAACGCGTTTCCGACGCCGTTAACCACCAAAACGGCGTGCGGCGGTCCGATTCGGAGCAAACGTGCTCCGAACGACCTGAAACCGCACGGGAACGATAGAAATATTATTCCTGAGACGCAGGAGGAGGCCGCACGTCCATCGGACGTGCGGTGCGCGCGGCACGTCCGATTGTGTCGTTTTCAGCAGCGCGGCGCGCGCTGAAATGGCACGTTGGGGGTTTAAAACCACCTGAACGACCTCCGAATGCCACGAAACCGTACGACAACATCCGGGGCGTGAATTGTGAAATGGTCGGCCAGACGGAACCTCATTCGGAGGTTCCGTGTGACCGAGGCGGCCGGAAACGCGTTTCCGGCGCCGTTAAACACCAAAACGGCGTGCGGCAGTCCGATTCGGAGCAAACATGCTCCGAACGACCTGAAACCGCACGGGAACGATAGAAATATTATTCCTGAGATGCAGGAGGAGGACGCACGTCCATCGGACATGCGGTGCGCGCGGCACGTCCGATTGTGTCGTTTTCAGCAGCGCGGCGCGCGCTGAAATGGCGCGTTGGGGGGTCAAAACCACCCGAACAACCTCCGAATGCCACGAAACCGTACGAAAACATCCGGGGCGTAAATTGTGAAATGGTCGGCCATACAGCACCTCATTCAGAGGTGCCGTGTGACCGCGGCGGCCGGAAACGCGTTTCCGGCGCCGTTAAACACCAAAACGGGGTGCGACGGTCCGATTCGGAGCAAACGTGCTCCGAACGACCTGAAACCGCATGGGAACGATAGAAATATTATTCATGAGATGCAAGAGGAGGCCGCACGTCCATCGGACGTGCGGTGCGCGTGGCACGTCCGATTGTGTCGTTTTCAGCAGCGCGGCGCGCGCTGAAATGACGCGTTGGGGGGTCAAAACCACCTGAACGACCTCCGAATGCCACGAAACCGTACGACAACATCCGGGGCGTGAATTGTGAAATGGTCGGCCAGACGGCACCTTATTCGGAGGTGCCGTGTGACCGCGGCGGCCGGAAACGCGTTTCCGGCGCCGTTAAACACCAAAACGGCGTGCAGCGGTCCGATTCGGAGAAAACGTGCTCCGAACAACCTGAAACCGCACGGGAACGATAGAAATATTATTCCTGAGATGCAGAAGGAGGCCGCACGTCCATCGGACGTGCGGTGCGCGCGGCACGTCTGATTGTGTCGTTTTCAGCAGCGCGGCGCGCGCTGAAATGGCGCGTTGGGGGGTCAAAACCACCCGAACGGCCTCCGAATGCCACGAAACCGTACGAAAACATCCGGGTCGTGAATTGTGAAATGGTCGGCCAGACGGAACCTCATTCGGAGGTGCCGTGTGACCGCGGCGGCCGGAAATGCGTTTCCGGCGCCGTTAAACACCAAAACGGCGTGCGGCGGTCCGATTCGGAGCAAACGTGCTCCGAACGACCTGAAACCGCACGGGAACGATAGAAATATTATTCCTGAGATGCAGGAGGAGGCCGCACGTCCGATTGTGTCGTTTTCAGCAGCGCGGCGCGCGCTGAAATGGCGCGTTGGGGGGTCAAAACCACCCGAACGACCTCCGAATGCCACGAAACCGTACGACAACATCCGGGGCGTGAATTGTGAAATGGTCGGTAGACGGCACCTCATTCGGAGGTGTCGTGTGACCGCGGCGGCCGGAAACGTGTTTCTGGCGCCGTTAAACACCAAAACGGCGTGCAGCGGTCCAATTCGGAGCAAACGTGCTCCGAACGACCTGAAACCTCACGGGAACGATAGAAATATTATTCCTGAGATGCAGGAGGAGGCCGCACATCCATCGGACGTGCGGTGCGCGCGGCACGTCCGATTGTGTCGTTTTCAGCAGCGCGGCGCGCGCTGAAATGACGCGTTGGGGGGTCAAAATCACCCGAACGACCTCCGAATGCCACGAAACCGTACGAAAACATCCGGGGCGTGAATTGTGAAATTGTCGGCCAGACGGTACCTCATTCGGAGGTGCCGTGTGACCGCGGCGGCCGGAAACGCGTTTCCGACGCCGTTAAACACCAAAACGGCGTGCGGCGGTCCGATTCGGAGCAAACGTGCTCCGAACGACCTGAAACCGCACGAGAACGATAGAAATATTATTCCTGAGATGAAGGAGGAGGCCGCACGTCCATCGGACGTGCGGTGCGCGCGGCACGTCCGATTGTGTCGTTTTCAGCAGCGCGGCGCGCGCTGAAATGGCGCGTTGGGGGGTCAAAACCACCTGAACGACCTCCGAATGCCACGAAACCGTACGACAACATCCGGGGCGTGAATTGTGAAATGGTCGGCCAGACGGAACCTCATTCGGAGGTGCCGTGTGAACGAGGCGGCCGGAAACGCGTTTCCGGCGCCGTTAAACACCAAAACGGCGTGCGGTGGTCCGATTCGGAGAAAAGATGCTCCGAACGACCTGAAACCGCACGGGAACGATAGAAATATTATTCCTGAGATTCAGGAGGAGGACGCACGTCCATCGGACGTGCGGTGCGCGCGGCACGTCCGATTGTGTCGTTTTCAGCAGCGCGGCGCGCGCTGAAATGGCGCGTTGGGGGGTCAAAACCACCCGAACGACCTCCGAATGCCACGAAACCGTACGAAATCATCCGGGGCCTGAATTGTGAAATGGTCGGCCAGACGGCACCTCATTCGGAGGTGCCGTGTGACCGCGGCGGCCGGAAACGCGTTTCCGGCGCCGTTAAACACCAAAACGGCGTGCGACGGTCCGATTCAGAGCAAACGTACTCCGAACGATCTGAAACCGCACGGGAACGATAGAAATATTATTCCTGAGATGCAAGAGGAGGCCGCAAGTCCATCGGACGTGCGGTGCGCGTGGCACGTCCGATTGTGTCGTTTTCAGCAGCGCGGCGCGCGCTGAAATGACGCGTTGGGGGGTCAAAACCACCTGAACGACCTCCGAATGCCACGAAACCGTACGACAACATCCGGGGCGTGAATTGTGAAATGGTCGGCTAGACGGCACCTTATTCGGAGGTGCCGTGTGACCGCGGCGGCCGGAAACGCGTTTCCGGCGCCGTTAAACACCAAAACGGCGTGCGGCGGTCCGATTCGGAGAAAACGTGCTCCGAACGACCTGAAACCGCACGAGAACGATAGAAATATTATTCCTGAGATGCAGGAGGAGGCCGCACGTCGATCGGACGTGCGGTGCGCGCGGCACGTCTGATTGTGTCGTTTTCAGCAGCGCGGCGCGCGATGAAATGGCGCGTTGGGGGGGTCAAAACCAACCGAACAACCTCCGAATGCCACGAAACCGTACGACAACATCCGGGTCGTGAATTGTGAAATGGTCGGCCAGACGGCACCTCATTCGGAGGTGCCGTGTGCCCGCGGCGGCCGGAAACGCGTTTCCGGCGCCGTTAAACACCAAAACGGCGTGCGGCGGTCCGATTCGGAGCAAACGTGCTCCGAACGACCTGAAACCGCATGGGAACGATAGAAATATTATTCCTGAGATGCAAGAGGAGGCCGCACGTCCATCGGACGGGCGGTGCGCGCGGCACGTCCGATTGTGTCGTTTTCAGCAGCGCGGCGCGCGCTGAAATGGCGCGTTGGGGGGTCAAAACCATCCGAACGACCTCCGAATGCCACGAAACCATACGACAACATCCGGGGCGTGAATTGTGAAATGGTCGGCCAGACGGCACCTCATTCGGAGGTGCCGTGTGACCGGGGCGGCCGGAAACGTGTTTCCGGCGCCGTTAAACACCAAAACGGCGTGCGGCGGTCCGATTCGGAGCAAACGTGCTCCGAACGACCTGAAACCGCACGGGAACGATAGAAATATTATTCCTGAGATGCAGGAGGAGGCCGCACATCCATCGGACGTGCGGTGCGCGCGGCACGTCCGATTGTGTCGTTCTCAGCAGCGCGGCGTGCGCTGAAATGGCGCGTTGGGGGGTCAAAACCACCTGAACGACCTCCGAATTCCACGAAACCGTACGACAACATCCGGGGCGTGAATTGTGAAATGGTCAGCCAGACGGCACCTCATTCGGAGGTGCCGTGTGACCGCGGCGGCCGGAAACGCGTTTCCGGCGCCGTTAAACACCAAAACGGCGTGCGACGGTCCGATTCGGAGCAAACGTGCTCCGAACGACCTAAAACCGCACGGGAACGATAGAAATATTATTCCTGAGATGCAGGAGGAGGCCGCACGTCCATCAGACGTGCGGTGCGCGCGGCACGTCCGATTGTGTCGTTTTCAGCAGCGCGGCGCGCGCTGAAATGGCGCATTGGGGGGTCAAAACCACCCGAACGACCTCCGAATGCAACGAAACCGTACGACAACATCCGGGGCGTGAATTGTAAAATGGTCGGCGAGAAGGAACCTCATTCGGAGGTGCCGTGTGACCGCGGCGGCCGGAAACGCGTTTCCGGCGCCGTTAAACACCAAAACGGCGTGCGGCGGTCCGATTCGGAGCAAACGTGCTCCGAACGACCTGAAACCGCACGGGAACGATAGAAATATTATTCCTGAGATGCAGGAGGAGGCCGCACGTCCATCGGACGTGCGGTGCGCGTGGCACGTCCGATTGTGTCGTTTTCAGCAGTGCGGCGCGCGCTGAAATGGCGCGTTGGGGGGTCAAAACCACCCGAACGACCTTCGAATGCCACGAAACCGTACGACAACATCCGGGGCGTGAATTGTGAAATGGTCGGCCAGACGGCACCTCATTCGGAGGTGCCGTGTGACCGCGGCGGCCGGAAACACGTTTCCGGCGTCGTTAAACACCAAAACGGCGTGCAACGGTCTGATTCGGAGCAAACGTGCTCAGAACGACCTGAAACCGCACGGGAACGATAGAAATATTATTCCTGAGATGCAGGAGGAGGCCACACGTCCATCGGACGTGCGGTACGCACGGCACGTCCGATTGTGTCGTTTTCAGCAGCGCGGCGCGCGCTGAAATGGCGCGTTGGGGGGGTCAAAACCACCCGAACGACCTCCGAATGCCACGAAACCGTACGACAACATCCGGGGCGTGAATTTTGAAATGGTCGGCTAGACGGCACCTCATTCGGAGGTGTCGTGTGACCGCGGCGGCCGGAAACGCGTTTCCGGTGCCGTTAAACACCAAAACGGCGTGCGGCGGTCCGATTCGGAGAAAACGTGCTCCGAACGACCTGAAACCGCACGGGAACGATAGAAATATTATTCTTGAGATGCAGGAGGAGGCCGCACGTCCATCGGACATGCGGTGCGCACGACACATCCGATTGTGTCGTTTTCAGCAGCGCGGCGCGCGCTGAAATGGCGCGTTGGGGGGTCAAAACCACCCGAACGACCTCCGAATGCCACGAAACCGTACGACAACATCCGGGGCGTAAATTGTGAAATGGTCGGCCAGACGGCACCTCATTCGGAGGTGCCGTGTGACCGCGGCGGCCGGAAACGCGTTTCCGGCGCCGTTAAACACCAAAACGGCGTGCGGCGGTCCGATTCGGAGCAAACGTGCTCCGAACGACCTGAAACCGCACGTGAACGATAGAAATATTATTCCTGAGATGCAGGAGGATGCCTCACGTCCATCGGACGTGCGGTGCGCGCGGCACGTCCGATTGTGTCGTTTTCAGCAGCGCGGCGCGCGCTGAAATGGCGCGTTGGGGGGTCAAAACCACCCGAACGACCTCCGAATGCCACGAAACCGTACGAAAACATCCGGGGCATGAATTGTGAAATGGTCGGCCAGACGGAACGTCATTCGGAGGTGCCGTGTGACCGCGGCGGCCGGAAACGCGTTTCCGGCGCCGTTAAACACCAAAACGGCGTGCGGCGGTCCGATTCGGAGCAAACGTGCTCCGAACGACCTGAATTCGCACGGGAACGATAGAAATATTATTCCTGAGATGCAGGAGGAGGCCGCACGTCTGATTGTGTCGTTTTCAGCAGCGCGGCGCGCGCTGAAATGGCGCGTTGGGGGGTCAAAACCACCCGAACGACCTCCGAATGCCACGAAACCGTACGACAACATCCGGGGCGTGAATTGTGAAATGGTCGGCAGACGACACCTCATTCGGAGGTGCCGTGTGACCGCGGCGGCCGGAAACGCGTTTCCGGCGCCGTTAAACACCAAAACGGCGTGCGGCGGTCCGATTCGGAGCAAACGTGCTCCGAACGACCTGAAACCGCACGGGAACGATAGAAATATTATTCCTGAGATGCAGGAGGAGGCCGCACGTCCATCAGACGTGCGATGCGCGCGGCACGTCCGATTGTGTCGTTTTCAGCAGCGCGACGCGCGCTGAAATGGCGCGTTGGGGGGTCAAAACCACCCGAACGACCTCCGAATGCCACGAAACCGTACGACAACATCCGGGGCGTGAATTGTGAAATGGTCGGCCAGACGGCACCTCATTCGGAGGTGCTGTGTCACCGCGGCGGCCGGAAACGCGTTTCCTGCGCCGTTAAACACCAAAACGGCGTGCGGCGGTCCGATTCGGAGCAAACGTGCTCCGAACGACCTGAAACCGCACGGGAATGATAGAAATATTATTACTGAGATGCAGGAGGAGGTCGCACGTCCATCGGACGTGCGGTGCGTGCGGCACGTCCGATTGTGTCGTTTTCAGCAGCGCGGCGCGCGCTGAAATGGCGTGTTGGGGGGTCAAAACCACCCGAATGACCTCCGAATGCCACGAAACCGTACGACAAAATCCGGGGCGTGAATTGTGAAATGGTCAGCCAGATGGAACCTCATTCGGAGGTGCGGCGGTCCGATTCGGAGAAAACGTGCTCCGAACGACCTGAAATGAGATTATTTCTTGAATCGAAGTTTTTAAATTATTATAGCACAATGATTTGATATTATATATATATTAAATATATATTAAATATATATTAAAACATTTAAAATATATTATATATATATATATTTAAAATAATGTATTTAATAGTATATATATGAATATTTTTACACATATATATATATATATTTATATTCAATTCAATAAAAAATTTTATAAAATTTTTTTTTATTTGAATAGCGACCGCCATAGGCGGTCGCTACAGGTGCCCGGCAGAGGGCCTTCAGCAACCGCGGCGCGGTCTCTGAAGGCCGAGCTGCGGGGTCGCTATAGCGACCGCCATAGGCGGTCGCTAAAGGCCTCTAGTGACGACGCAACAGCGACCGCCAATGGCGGTCGCTGCGCGGCCGCTAAAGGCCTCTAGAGACGAGGCAACAGCGACCGCCAATGGCGGTCGCTGCGCGGCCGCTAGAGCCCTTTAGCGACCGCCAATGGCTGTCGCTGCACGGCCGCTAAAGCCCTTTAGCGACCACCAATGGCGGTCGCTAATGGCCTTATTTATAGTAGTGTTAGCTTAGTGCTTTTCTTCCATCATACTCTGTTTGTGTTTCTGTTACTACTATAAAGGCAAGGCCTTCCCAGCTTAGGTTTTTACGCCTTTGGTTCCAGTCTCCATCCCCTGGTCTATGGAAGGCAGGCATGGGTTAGTCACGGCACGAGACCTGAGGATGGGTCGTGACATTTTTGGTGAAAGAGGGTTCAGTTCTACCACAGAACTCAAGAATCTGATCATTATTTTATGTAAATAAATAGTGTTACAAGTATTGAGTGTGGTTTTTAGTCCAAGAATCCATTGTTGGTGTGGCGACCGACGTATCCATACATCACGACCCTAACCTATGATTTCCAACTCAGTACGCAAAAACACTAATTGCGTGTCTATTTCAAGTGTTTCCTTTGCCGCCTATTTGAGTCAGCTCACCAGGTATAAGATTTTTTACCGTGGCGCACCTATTCCTCATCCGGATGCCACTGGGAAGGCAGCTAGCAAGGGTTAACGAGAGAGAGTGCACTATGTCGACCCACAGAGCGATGAGGATCGGGTGCAGGGCCCTCTTACTATGTTGGCACCTTCAGGTGGCGTACCAGTAGAACCACCAACTGTTGGGCAGTAGATTCCACCACCTTCACTGTCATATGGTGCACATCGACTAAGCACGTTTCACGAGTCCCAGCGGAAGAGGCCTTCGAGGATACCAGGTGAGACAAAGTCCCAGGCATTAGAGGACTGACTGGATGCGATTTCTAGAGTTCTCCACCTAGTTTAGACACCAGTAGAGTAGTTGGTAATATTATCTACTAGTGTTTCCCTATGAGTGACCATGAGGTTGGTCCGCATAATGATTACGTTTCCATACATGGACAGTTTTCCGAGATGGTACCTTCGGGCAGTGTTCCAACTATATCACTACCCATTGGTTAGCAGACATTAGCTATGGTACCAATAGAGGACACTTGTAGGCTTAGTGCCTTACATGTGTTTTATCACCAGATATCCCTCAAGTTCAGAGGCGAGCCCGAACCACAGGTAGCTGAGGAATGGATTGAGGAGGTGGCTAAGAGTTTTCTAGAGCTTTTATAGCTTTGGAATGACGATGTGTCGGTAGCTGAGTAATCAACGAGGAATACTAATCATTCTTGGTACTCGATGAATATGAATCGGTCAGTGATTTAAAGATCGGAACTCTGAGAAAGGTGTGTTTAAGGATATCCAATCCATCACTTTTTCCTCCATGCATTCCTACTTATGTTTGGGTGCTAGAGAGAACCTTTGTGGTTGAATGTTCACTGGCTGAGCGGATACAACTAGTGAATGTTAACAGTTGGAAAGCATGAAACATGTATCAGTCTGAGAGACTTGGGCATGTGTGATGTTTTAGGGAGAGGAAGTGTTAAGGACATATGAATATGTAGGGCATCAGACGTGGAAGTAGAGCAAGGAGAGCAGCATGTGGTGGTGAACATTTCAATATGTTACAACCACCTGCCTTTGTAGTCCCCTCTAGGATCATGGAGATGGAGGGAATGGGAAGAGAGAAGCTACATGCAGTCAAGGAGTGTGACCCAAGGGATCTATAAATGATTTTAGGTATGGGCTGTGTATACTACTAGCTTCCATATCAATAGACATCAGTACCAATCATTCCTTCCTTCCATGAATCTTTTCCCAGACCTAGAGTTTCTGGTTAAGCAGTTCACTTGACCGTCACGTCTAGAGATTCCTTTTGGTGGAGACTCGATAATCACACTTATGATGACGATGTGAACTGACCCTTGTGGCAAGAGTTTCGGTTGAAACCACTTGGAGGCAGTGTCGAGGCCTTATGACGTTAGTTTGGGTATGGACTTGGCAACCACAGTTCACGCACAAATTGACTGTATTATAAAAAATGGTTGTGGGTTATCTACAACGTTGGGATGGGGTTTTCCATGGTTAGAGAAAAGGAAAACCCAGGTAGAAAAAGTTGGAATCATGCATAAAATGGTGTATTTAATCACTCAGGTGTTTTCCGTAATTACCTTTGTGCCAGACTTCTCCAGAGTTGAAACACCGCTAACAACTTTGATGAAGAAGGGGAAACCCTTCGTGTGTCCAGAGAGATGCCAAAAGAGATTTTAGGAGATGAGGTAGAGATTTTTCATTGCACCCATATTGAGGCTACCAGATGAGGGCATTAGGTACGTAGTTTACTATGACACATCAGGGACTGTACTCGAGTTTATCCTGATGCAAGAGAGAGCAGTGATCGAGTATGGTTCAAGGTAGTTGAGATGGCATGAGTAAAACTATGCTACCCATGACCTGGAGTTAGCATTAGTGGTCTTCACCTTGAATATGTGGCGTTAATATTTGATGGGTGAGCGCTTTATAGTCTACTCTGGCCACTAGAGTCACAGGTATATCTTCTCGTAAGAAAGACCTGAACCTGAGACAACGGTGATGGCTTGAGTTCCTCCAAGACTATGACTTTGAGATAGTCTATACTTCTAGGAAGGGGAACGTTGTAGCATATGCTCTCAACAGAAGATCGGTCATTCAGATTCTAGGAGAGGTGATGGAGTAGCTAGTCGCGTTACAAATACCCTTTGTGGATAGATATTGATCCATTTTTCTTCAGTCTCTCACATTCACTTCTCCACTTCTTCTGTGATTCAGGGAGGCACGAGTAGGGGACGTCTACTGTGAGATGCGACGAGCTCAGATATCCTAAAGATAGGCACCTGATGGGTTTTCTAAAGGTGGGGAACATGTAATCTTTTTTAGAGGACATACCATGGTACCATTTTAACTACAGGAGGAAGTGTTGAGGGAGCTTCACACTTCCCCTCTTACGGTACATCTAGGAGTAGCGAAAATGTATCAGGACCTCAGATGACAGCACTGATTTCTGAGTATGATGATTGTTGTAGCAGTGTTTGTATCATGGTGCCTCACTTGTCAGCAGGTGAATGTAGAGCACCAGGTACCAATGGGTTTCGAATAGCCCTTAGAGGTCCCAGAGTGGAAGTGGGATAAAATATCCAGGGACCTTGTGACGGGGCATCCATGTACGTCCAGAGGACATGACTCTATCTGGGTGATTGTCGACCGAATCACCATGTCAGCCCACTTCCTACCGATCAGAGATAAGGGCTTAGTAGAGAGATGGCGATGCCTCTACATCCAGATGATCTTACGGCTTCATGGTGTTCCATCGACTATTGTCTTCGATCGATATACTTGTATCACATCCTAGCTATGGAAGTGGTTACATGAGGATTTTGGAACACAACTTTGCTTGAGCACAACCTTCCATCCTCAGACGGATGGTCAGACTGAGAGGACCATTCAGACTATTGAGGACATGCTCTCTGCATCTGTCATTGAATTTGGTCACAGTTGGGATTGTTGCTTAACCTTGTTGGAGTTTGGGTACAACAACAGCTACCACTCTACCATCAGGATGACACATTACGAAGCACCGTATGGACGACCTTGCAGATCACCTCAATGAAGTACTGAACAAGGGGAGTCAGCACTTGTAGGACCAGAGATGGTGAAAGATATGATAGAGTAGGTGAAGATAATCCAGGAGCAGATGTAGATTTCATTGTGAAGACATAAGTCCAATGATGATAGGAGGCAGAGACCACTGTAGTTCAAGGATGGCTACCACATCTTCCATCGGGTCTCACCTCAACGAGGTATATGGAGATTTGGATGCGGCTGAATGTTATCTTTTCATGTCATCAGACTGTTCCAGGTCCTCATCAAGGAAGGTGAGGTGGCTTACCGCTTGGCCCTTCCACTGTAGTTTCACCGAGTGCACACTGTCTTTCACGTATCTCAACTGAGGAGATACGTGCAAAACCCATCACACATCATCGTCCACGGGGAGCTGGACATCGATGGTTAGGCTACATTCATGGTGGTCCCATTGGAGATCAAGGATTGACAGGAGAGGGTCATACTTGGATGATTGATACCTCTGGTGTGCATTCGTTGGAAGCACGGGAAACTCCACGAGAGTACTTGATAGTTGGAGGCTCGTATCTGTGCTCAGAACAACCATTTGTTTCCCTAGTGTGTGTTGTAGATTTATGGGTACGTAAATCCCTGAGTTGAGGGTTATGTATAGGATTTGAAATTTCAAGGAAATTTATTTATGATATTCTTTGGAATTTTATGAGTCCGCAGTTTCTGATGACGCCTGATTTCGAGGCAAGGTGTGGCTAGAAGAATTTTTTTATGTTTTGTTTGGGTACGTTCAGTAAACGTACATGCATGTTTTTATATCTTTTGAACTGGTGCTCAGAATTCAAATCTAAGGTCATAGATGAACTCACAGTGCCAATGTTCGCTTAAGGGGACCTTTACCATAGTTTCATTTGGTTGGGAGGAAAAGTTACTTTTTTTGGGATTCACAATAAATTAAATAAATAGTTGTGTTACAGAATTTATTTTATGTGGTGGTTATTTCATCCAAAGGGAAGTTGGTGGTGGAGCCCACACCCCACATAACTTCCCATGGGAGGATATAATGAAGGGTGGGGCCCACACAAGCCCCTAACCCTTTAACTCGACCTTTAACTCCCTTAAACCCCTCTATTAACCATTGATCTTCCGCACAATGGTGGAGCCTCTCCACCTCCCTCCCATTAATTATGCCAACCCAATTAATTAATGTATTATTTAATTAATTTGTGGTTTCAATAATTCTTTTAAATTTATTTGAATGTCATGGCATTTTAATAATATTGTGGGAGCCTTTTTATTATTTTGGGATTGGCAGATACTTTGTGGTGGAACCTTTGGAGAATTAGGGAGAGAGCATTCGTCCCAAAAGAACATGAAACACACTCTTTCTCTCCAACTAAGAATGATGAGGAAATCATAGATTATCATCCATTCCACACGAAGAAGAGCTGCATGTGAGGAATGTATACTATCCTTCCTCCTCGGACACACCTCGATGTCAAAGAATTAACGTCGTCTTCGAATCCTCTTCCTGCGACACCGTCATCTGCGAAGCCGATTTCCTCATCTATGCTCAATGCCGATTACGATGTAGGGGTTATGATCAATTTCAATTGAATAAAATTGAACCTCACTTTTCATTGAAAATCATGGATTTTTTCGGCCTATTGTTATCGCCTAACACAGAGGGTGTGGGCCGAACGAACATGGCCCAACAAACCTCCGTTGGTTCAGGCAGCGACCAGAGGCGGAGGTGTCTGAAGGCGAGGACGACAGGAAGTGGTGACCACGCACCGAATGGATGGAAGAAACTACAGCCCACGGTGTGGGCCGCTCGAACGAAGTGAACCAGCCGGACGTAGCCGGCCAGGCTGGAGGACTGCGGCACCTCCATGACACCACGCTCCGAGAAGACCGCATCCCCCTGTGAGGGCTTCTTGCCGGACAAGCCGGCAGGCTACGACAGGCCGGGATGGGAATCGCGGTGCCCTCTTGGCGCCGCGCTACAGAGGAGAGGCGACCCGCTTCTGAGGGCCGCTCAGCGGATGAGCCGGCCAGCCACCTGCCGGCCGAGCTGGGAAGACCGCGGCGCCTCATAGAGTCGCGCTGCGAAGTGGCTGCGGCCCGTTGTGTGGGCTTATTGCTCTAGAAAATCTGGTCAGCATCAGCCGTCTGGGCAAGAGAGGTGGCGCCGCCGTTACAAGGATCCAGCACCCCCCTGCTCCGCAGGGACAGCTGGCCGAGGCACTACCAGCGCTGGGCTGGGCCGCCCTTCGGCAGGCCGTGCCACCCTCACACGGGCCGGGCCACAGCGCCGGGCATGGCCACACCCCCTGGGTCGGGCCGACCCCCCAGCTGGGTTAGACCCGCTGAGACTGAACGAGCCGACCTGGCAGCCCACTGAGCTTGACCGGTCGAGCCCGTTTCACATAAAGGTGGATATCTTTTTTACCGCGTGTTTGATCAACGCGCCGTCTGTGGAACTGGGATTCTAGTGATGATAAGGTACTTTTTCGATACTCTATGTGAGTTTTGGACAACTTTGGAAAATGGACAGGTTTGGAATAAGCATAATTCGAACCGGACCCCTCATACAAAAAATCCAATAACTCTCAGACCGAGGATCTGAATGACCCACCGTATGTCACGTTGGGTTCATTTTGATGAGGTGAAGCTTTGGGATACATCAACTCTGGACTTCATGATATTTGATGTATCGACCCCTTTGCTTGAGGAGCGGACCCTCATGGAATCGAGCATGCTGTGTGTAGTACCCCTAGAGCTGTCTGTGACTTCAACGATGGAAATTGAACTGGGATCCTCTGTAGGTTCAACAACGATGACTCCCATACTGGTATCCTCTGTGGGTATGATGACGATGGTAATTGTACAGGAATCCTTCCTTGGTTCGATAACGATGACTATGGTTCTTGTATCCTGTGTGGGTCTGGCAATTTGACCTCTATACTTGTATCATGTGTGCGTACGATAGGGTATCTGGTCTTGTATCGTGTGTGGGTCCGAAAAAATAGATGAATCAGTGCGATGACTACTATTCTTGTATCCTGTGTGGGTCCGGCATTTTGACCTCTGTTCTTGTATCATGTGTGGGTCCGACAGAGTAGCCTGTCTTGTATCCAGTGTGGGTCCGACAGCTTATCTGGTCTTGTATCCTGTGTGGGTCCGACAGCTTAGATTAATCAGTTACTATATTTGATCATATATATCGCTATACAAATGATTTATACCTTTGTGAGCTGAGTCTTGAATTTCAATAATTATCATCGATGTGATTGACATTACTTATTATGTGGACTGGGTTGTTCTTGGGCTTGAGAGTTATAGTCGAACTGAGATTGATAACATAGGTATATGTATGTCCATATACCTAAGTAGGATTTTTTGATACTTAGATATTGTATCTTCCCTTCTGTGGTTTATCCTTCGTGGATTCTGGGAGACCTTCAGGGGTCTCGGGGTCCCTACTGAGTATCGTTATACTCACCCATGCACAGGCTATGCCCGCATATTGTTGTATTGGATGAAGACAACAGATAGTGTTGATAGAGACCGAGAGCGAGCCAGGACTGGACGATACTCAGAGGTTGACCACACGACGAGACGACACACAGAGCGGACCGATAGACGTGGAGTGCTAAGGTGGACATATGTACCTACCCTTCAGGTATGATACTTGGCGGACATTCTAGGAGCTTCCCCATTTAGCTGTTATCTATTTTTCAGTTGTACTTGTTTTCCATTTTACCTGTACATTAATATTGAGCTTGTATTTCCAGCCCCTTTTTACTTTCATCACTTCTTTTTGTATCCAGTTTTCACTTAGTGCTTTGCTTATAGCTTACTCTGTTTGTGTGTGTGTTACTACTGTAAAGGAAATGCCCTCCCACCTTAGGGATTTTCGGCATAGGTTCTAGTCTCTAGCCCTTGGCCTAGGGAAGGTAGGCTTGGGGTAGTCAAGATACGGGCGCTGAGGACGGGTCGTGACATTTTTGTTGAATAGTAACTTTTCACTTTTATTTACCACAGTTTAGGGTAAATTGGAACATTCAAGGTAAAAATAATATTATAATAATATTAAATTACCCTAACATGTGTCCTAATTCTATCGGATGATTCATTTATGATCATGGGCTTCCTTGGGTCGACTTAGGGACCCCTTGGAGCAACTTAAGAGTGATAATTTTATTTCATATTAATTAATTTATTGTGATAACAAAAAAGACATAAGCATATATATTTTATTAATAAATTAATACATGGTATTATATAAGTAATCTCTTTGACTATAAATATTAATTGGAAAGATAAAAATATTTTCTACATCATGGTATTTTTTTATAATTTTTAGTGATCAAATAAATAAATTATTTTTGAAACAATAATGATGAAGTGTTTTCATTATTAATGAATTATTTAAGAAAATTAGATTATAAAGATTTAAAATACATCCAAAATAATTCCAATTAGTATTGGATGATATTATTTCGAAAAATAGTCTTTTTATCTATTACTTTAATGAGTTTTGGACCTTTAGAAACCAAAAATTATTATATAATAAAATAATATTTTCAAACATTTCTAAAGATCCCCTCCCCGCTTTATAGAAAGGCTCTACTACTAACACATTCTTCACAATTTTCATGCCACTTATCTTATCCAAAGTCTAAACAATTAAGATATTTACATCCCCCTCTTCCACCTAGAAGCCTTACCTTAGTCAGAAGACACTTCAAGAAATACATTTGGTTCAAACCAAAGGATGTTACCTTATTTAATGGTAACGTCTTCTCTTAAATTAGTTCCTCTTATTTTAATTATTCAACACCCTAAACATTTATTATTCATTTATTTTATAGAAAAACTAGTATAAACTACATTCTAGGTTGTATTAAATGATGGATTAAAACATAACTTACACACCCCTTTATCTAATGGGTAAAGTGCCTAATGTTTATGTGGATGGCGAACTACTGCCTCATGAAACAATGGTTGTTCTATATTCTCCTACCACCTATAATGGTTCCCATTATGATGGAACTGTATTTATATGTGATATATATTATATTTAAATTCCCTCTATTATACTATATTTATAATTTATAAAATAATTTTATGGATTGCATAATGGTTAAATTAGATAATTTCATTTGAGACCCTGTGGAATACTGCCCCCTCAAAGTGATACGAATAATTCATGCATTACATTGAACATATAAAGGATGGTGTTACTAAAATTATATAAATGATAATATATAGGAATTATAATATACCTATGTATCATTAATTTTTCATTCCATTAAACATGAAATAGAAATGAATGGTGCGTTCGTGTGTATGTACAACTTACCATCTCCATGAACGATGCAGTTCATTTCTTACCTTCAAATTTTATGTACTATTATAAAATTAATTTATATACAGGATATATTTGATATATATGATATCTAAATAATCAATATCATTATGGAGATTATAGAATTTTGGCCACATGAACAACTCTTAATTATAAGAACTTCATTTTTGACTCAAGTACCAAATATCGACAAAACAACCATTATTAACATAAAGGATTAAAAAATGATTATAACATGTAAATAAGTGATATAAAAAGAATAATAAACAGAAAAAGGTTTCTTAATAAATTATAAATTAACTTTACATTATTATTCATTAGATTAAAGAACGAACAGGTCATGTCGGACAGTAGGTAAGGATCTTCTTCACCCCATCTCCATTATTTGGGTTGATCTTATCATTCTATTTTACGTTTTTTCTTTGATAATGTGAGAAATGAATTTTTATATCTTATCATTCATTTATAATTTATTTATGCATGATTATAGTGAATACACATAAATGATCTATCTTTTTTAAAAAGTGATCTTTGTAAGGGACTTCATCTCAATCTCTTTTTATCGAGGGATATTTTGATTTATACACGACGTTATTTTATACAGTGTATAAACACCATTGAATTTTGATTTCATTCAATGATAATCTTTTTCGTCGACGCATTTTACTAAATGATTGAAAATTATGTCTTTTATCATAAGTAGTGACAATGACCTTTTCCACCGTCATGAGTATTATTTGATCTTTGGCATCTTAAACAAGTCGTACTGTTTTTTAAAGAAAATGAATACCATATACTATTTTTAAGTAATTTCCTAATGAAAATGAGTTTGAAAGTTCATTTATTATTTCATTATCTTGAAATGAAATATTGTGATTACAATGTGGAAATTTTATGTTTCTATTATTCTTGTTTTAGGTGTTATAGACCTTGGGAATTGTTTACCTATATGGGAGGTTCCATGATAAACCTATGGTGGGTGACCCTAAGATAGATCTCTAATGCATTGGGTAAAGTGAAAGAGGTAAATTTAAATGTTTCTCCTAATAGATTTAGGGAATATATTGTGATGCGTATTCCAAATGTAACTCCCTTGGGGGTTGTGAAAGATTCAAAGTAATTATGTTATAGATTCCACAAGTTATCATTATCATTTTTGATTACTATGTGTTATTCATAAATCTTAAGATTTCATGAGTTATGATAAAAAACCCATGTTTTTATAGACTAATTTTTTCATTCATTATTTAATAACCCTTACTAATCATTTAATTCTCATCCCTTGTTTCTAAATGTTTATCATAGAACTTAATGATGAATAGGTTCAAGGATGGGAACGAGGAAAATTCTTACTGTTTAAAACATGAAACTAGACATGATACTTTTTTCAAGAGTTTTTATTTTATAAAAAAAGGATACTGTGTAGAACTATCTAAATATAATATTCATGATGTTATTTATATTTTATTCCCTAATACTCAAAAGTACTAAACATGAACACATCCTTGATGTAAATTATTAAAATAGTTCAAGATTATGTAATGTTTTATGGCTGGGTCCATATAGTTGGATTCAGATGTCAGTTTTTAAAACATTAGGAGTTAGAATATTGTTAAATAAATATCCATAAAATAATTTATGGTAAAATTGAAATGATGTTGAAATTAAATATTATCATGTTGCTTCACCTAAGATATTTATTTGTTCAGAATGGTTTTTCATAGAGGAAAAATGACAGTAATGATGGGATGGTATCAGGAGGAAGACAAACATCCAACTCATCCACCTGAGATGGTTGGAATTGGAACTGAAAAATTTATTGCAGTGATGGCACATTTGACTCAAGCTATAAATGGTGGTGGAATCCATGTAGAAGATCAGCTAGATCAGCCACAAAGTAAAATTTCATTAGTGGATCATTTCATGAGGCAACACCTCCACCATTCAGAGGATCATATTACCCTATGCTAGATGAATAGTTGATTAAATAACTGGATAATATTTTTGATGACATGGAGTGTCCAGAACATAAAAATTTTAGTCTTCTTGTTTTAGGTTTTAGAGGTCAATCCGATCAATGGTGGTCAATGGTGAAAAATATCAAGGATAATGAGGAGATTGATGCTCTTGATTGGGATACATTCAGAGGTATGTTTCTGGAGAAATATTTTCCAAATGTTGTTCATCTTAGGATTGATAAATAATTTCTAGAATTGAGGTAGGAGGATGACTCAGTGGATACTTATGATGAAAAATTAACTCCACTGGCAAGGTATACACCAAATTTCACACAAGATCGTGATAGTGAAATCATCCATTTTTACTCATTATTAAAGACAAAGTGTCAAAGGTATCTATCTTCAAGTGAGTTTAAAATTTATGAAAAACTTGTTTGATATGTGGAAAAGGTGGAGATGGAGTTTTTCAATGATCAGATGGCCTTTAAAAAAAAGAGAATAAGAGGTTGAGGTGAAAAAAAAGGAATAAATCTTAAAAAAATTTTGATGGTAAGAAACTTAATATTACTCTTTTTGAAAGATGTGGTAAAAATCATGATGGGGAATTTATTTTTAATTATGTTATGTTCCATCGATGTGGTAAAATGGTACATAAGGCTCTTAATTGCACTGAAAAATATCAAGTAAAAGGGAAGTCAAAATCTAATTTACAGTCGGTAAAATGATCTAATATAAATGAAATGGGTCATTATGCAAATGAGTTTCTAACAAAGAACTAAACTGAGGGAAAGTAGTTGGAATATAAGAAGAAAGTGGTTGTTAAATCCTTTGCAACTAAATCTATAGATGCTGGGCCATTAAATGAAGTAGTATCAGGTAAAACGTTAATTTTTTCAGATTGTATCAATGTGTTGTTCGATTCAGGGTTTAAACATTGGTTCATTTTTTAGATGATTTCAAGTAAATTGTGAATTCCATATCATGATTTGAATAATGATCATATGGTAAAAACACCTATGGGAAATTTTGAGGCAAAAAGAAAATATAATAACCTTTCAATCCTTGTGTGTGGAAAGAATCTTCATAAAAACTGTTATTCCTCCAGTAGAGTTTGATGTTATTATGGGTATATATTTAGCATTTTTTTTTCATTATAAGATTGACTGCAAAGATAAAGAGTTTTATTTTCTAAAATATTCACAATTTTTTTACAAGAATTAACCCTTAATTTTGATAACATAATAGGAAGCTGAGAAAATAGTAAAAGATGGAAATGAATGTTACCTTGAAGAAATTTTTGAAAACAATGGAACTGTTCATATTAATGATGTGCCAATGGTAAATGTGTATCTTGATGTTTTTTCTGTTGATTTTCATGGTATAATACCTGATTAGGATGTTGAATTTACTGTTGAAATAGTTCCCGATTCTAATCCAATTACAAAACCCTCTTATGGAATGTCTCAAATTAAACATTTAGAGTTGAAGAAACAATTGTAAGAATTACTAGATAATGGTTTCATGTGAACTAGCACACCACCATGGGGTTATCCTGTCTTGATTGTTAAAAAGAAGTCTCGTTCAATGAGAATTTTCATTGATTATAGAGTGTTAAATAACATCACTGTTAAGAACAAGTATACTTTCCCTCACATCAATGAATTGTTTGATCATATCCAACGAGCTGAGTATTTTTAAATGATTGACTTGAGGTCTGGGTATCATTAGTTTAATTTAAAGGAATCAAACATTCCAAAGACTGTGTTTCGTACTAGATATGGTCATTATGAATTTTTGGTTATGCCTTTTGGATTAACCAGTGCACCTGTTGTATTCATGGATCTTATGAATTAAATTTTCTATGAGTTATTGTTTAAGATTGTGTTTGTGTTAATTGATGATATTTTGGTTTATTACAAATGTTAATTGGAACATGAATTTCATTTAAGGGTTTTATTTCAATCCATAACATAAAAGAAACAATTTTGGAAATTCATCAAGTGAAAGTTTTGGTTTCAAAAAATTGCATTACATGGTCATATTGTTTCAAAAAATGGAATAACGGTTGATCTTTTAAAACAATATTTGTTGAAGATGGCCAAGACCCACAAATATAACTATGATCTATATTTTTCATGGTTTGGAATGTTATTACCAGAGGTTTGTCGATACCTTTTCATGGTTATCTAGCCAACTAGCTATGTTATCTTGAATAGGTGTAAAGTTCATTTGGACAAAAGAAAGTGATGATTGTTTTCATAAATTGTTAAGAATATTGGTGAATACTCATATTTTGACATTACCATCCAGAAATGGTGAGTTTTTTTTATTTACAACAATTCTTTGTTGAAAGTACATGGTTCTATTATTTTTCATAAGGATCAGGTAATTGATTATGATTCACGTCGGTTAAAATCTAATGAGTTAAATTAACTTACACATGATTTGGAATTAGTTGTTGGTGTTTTTTCTTTAAATATTTGGAGGCATAATTTTAATGCAGTAAAGTGTGAAATATATACTAATCACAAATGTTTGAATTATATATTCAATCAGAAATAATTGAACATGAAATAGAGGAGATTTATAGAATTAATTAAAGATTATGGTTTCACAATTCATTACCATCATAGAAAAGAAAATAAAGTGGTTGATGCATTGAGTCAAAAGAGTAACTCTACAGTAACCATTTAACGTTTGGAACAAGATCCTTTGATTAAATAATTAATTAACTTTGGCATAGAAGTTCGTGGTGCTGGAAAATCCTCTGTTTTGACTCAGGTGTCAATGAAATCAATTCTATCAGAAAATATTAATCAAGCACATATGGAAGACAATGAGTTGTAGAAAAAGGTTGAGTTGGAACAGAATGGTATGTTCCCTATTTTTAACAATGATAATGACTGCATTTTGAGATTTCGGAAGAGGTTATGTCTTCCTTCTAATTCATTGTTGATGAATGTTTTGTTATGTGAATCTCGTAGTTCTCTATTTTCAGTTCATCATGTATGTACAAAGATGATCATTGATCATCGAGAGTATTACTGGTGGGATATAATGAAAATAGATATTGTTGATTTTACTGTGAATTATTTGACCTATCAGTAGGTTAATGTAGCATGGTAGTTATAGAAATGGATGCTTCAGTCATTACCAATGCTAGAGTGAAAATTGGAAAATATATCCCTGGACTTCGTTGTGGGATTAAAAAAGACATCTCAAAGGTAACAACGAAATCTAAGTTATTATATATCGATTGACTAAATTAACTCATTTCTTTATTATTTTATATACTTTGTCTCTAGATCAACATTATTGGTTATATGTTAAAGAGATAGTCAGGTTACATTATGTTCCCCTCTCCATTTTATCTTATCATGATCCAAGGTTTACTTATAACTTTTGGAAAGGCCTTCAGAATATGTTGGGAACTGAATTAAATTTTTGTACATCTTTTCTTCCTCAATAAGATGGAAAGTTAGAATGAATAATTCAGAACATGGAGGATTTGCTATTTGCTTGTTCAATGGATTACCAGGGATGTTGGGACAAACATCATTCATTGGTTGAATTTTCTTATAATAATAGTTTTCATTCCACTAAACAGATGGATCTGCTTGAGGCATTATGAGGGATGTGGGGTCGAACTCTATCTTTTTCTGATAAAGTAGGTGAAAGGATGCTGATGGGACCATAATTGGATGATGATATAGAAGAGAATGTTCAATTGATTTAGAAGCACATGATTACAGCTCAGAGTATGTAGAAATTTTATACGGATAACGGGAGGAAGGATCATTCATTAAAGGTAGGTGGTAATGTCTTTCTCAATGTTTCACCATGGAAAAGTGTGATTCATTTCGGTAAGAAGGGAAAGTTGAGTTTGAGGTTCATTAGACATTATGAAATCTTGGAGAAAGTTTTTATAATTTTACTATAGAGTGGATTTACCACCATGTTTTCCCAATATACACAATTTTTTATCATGTAATAATATACAGAAATTATATGTCAGATACATCTCATTTTTTGATCCCAAAGGTAGTTTAGTTTGAGGAGAATCTCTCTTATGGGGAATAAGCAATCCATATTCTTGAATGATGAGAGAAATTCTTGTGGAATAAGGTAATTCAATAGGTAATGGTTTTGTTGAAAAACTATATGGTTGAAGAGGAAATGTGGGAATCTAAAAATTATATGAGGGATAACTATCTTCACTTATTTGATAAGTGAATATAATTGCGAAGACACAATTCCAAAACTGGGGGAAGGATGTAACATGCCAGGTTAATAACGATTTGGAAGATTTCATATTTATTTAAATGTTTGAACTAAATATTAATTTTATTTTAAAGGGGACTCTATGTTTAATGGCATACACTATACACAACAATTGGTTTCTCTGAAATCTCATGTTGCACACAAGGCTGAGTCATACTGAAATAAACTAATATAATATTATTTTAAATGATATTTAACATCTCGTAATTTTATGGGTGGGAATGATAATTACTAACTACATTATTATTATACATGTTTGTTATATGTGTTTACATTTATCCACTAAAAGTTGGAGACATAAAATAAGAAATAATCTGATTTTAAGAATAAATACTCTAATATTCCTTAAAATGTCAATTTATCGGCTTTTAATGCTCTTTAAATATAGGTTTGGTCACTTTTATATGTTCTATTTGACAAAATGAAATTTTTCATTATAATTGGGACATCATATTTTTCTTTGGGTGAATTTTTGGTATTTTTCTGATAAAATTCTTTTTTTAATAAACAATAGAAAAATACTATATTTAAATTCAAAACTTCCTTTCAATCTATCTTATTTATACAGATATATTATCATTTTAATTTTTTTAATCTGTAATTAGATTATATGATTACTATTTATTCAAATTTTGGTCATTGGTTGTAATTTTCACATTGAATTTAGACATAAACAAGTGTCAATCTTTTGATAGTTATTATTTCTTAAAAACACGCTATTTGTTATGATAGTTGAAATTAATTTTAAATTAATTAATGCAACTTAAATGTTTTGAATTTTGAAAAACTGACAAAATTTTTTAATTCTAAATTTCAAATATATCTTAGTCTGAATTTTTGTTATTTTTTGGAAAACCTTCAATTTTTGATGAATAGTGAAAACACTGAGTACTAGTTAAAAAACTGACTTTTTCATTTAAATGAAATTTTAAAACATCAGTAAATTTAATTTTGAAAATCCAATATACATTTTGGTTGTTAGTAATTAAAATTTGGTTGAATAAGATGAAAATAATTTTTTTTAAATAGTAACTTTTGACTTTTATTTACATCGGTTAAGTGTAAATAATGTAATTCAACGTAAAAATACTATTATAATAATAATAAATTACCCTAAAATGTTTTCTAATATAATTGGTTCACACATTTCCAATCAATGGAAACCTTGGTTCGATTGTGGGACCCTATGGAACCACTTAAGAGTGATAATTTCATTTAATATTAATTAAATTAAAGTAATGACAAAAATGACATAAACATATATCTTTCAGTAAATCAATTCTTATATGGGTTGAAATATATTATCACATAATCTAAAAATATTAATTGGAAAGATAAAAAGAATTCCTACATCATGTAAGTTTTTTATAATTTTTATACATGAAATAAATAAAATTATTTTTGACACAATAATGATGTAGTGTTTACCTCATTAATTAATGATTTAAATAAATAAGATTATAAAGATTAAAAAAATATTCAAAATCTACCCAATTTTTATTTAATGATTTTATTTCGAAGAAAAATAATCTTATATTTTATTTTAATGAGTTTTGGGCCTTTTTAAACTGAAAATCATTATATAATAAAATAATATTTTCAAACATTTCTAAAGAGCCCATCCCCCTCCTTATAAAAAACCTATAATTTTAACCCATTACATACACTTCTCAAGCCCATTGGATCATCCAAAATCTACCCAATTAAGCTCCCTATATCCCCCTATTGCTCATAGAAGCCTTACCTTAGGGAAAAGACACTTCAAGAAATCCTTTTGGTTCAAACCAAAGAAAGTGACACGATTTAAAGGTAACGTCTTCTCTTAAATTTTTTTCTTTTATTTTACATATCCAACCCATAAATTTTTTTTATTCATTTATATTGTAACAACACTAGGATACTCAATATAATGTGTTGGTTTATGAGAATTATTCTAACTACACATACACGGACCTCCATCTAATGTGTAAAGAACAAACTACTTCTGTGGACGGTGAAATACTGCCTCACAAAACGATGATTGTTCAATCTTATCCTACAACCTCTTATGGTGGACATTATGATGGAAATGTATTTATATGTTATATATATTATATTTATATTTTCTCTATACTTATGTATTTTTCATTTATATCATACCATTATTGTTTTCATAATGGGTAAATGAGATAATTCCACTTGAGGATGTACGAACTACCACCCCCTCAAAGTGATATGACTCGTTCATGCCATACATGGAACGTATAAAGGATGGAGTTACTGAATATATATATATATATGATATTATACTGGAATTATAATATACCTATGTATCATTAATTTATCATTACATTAAACTCGAAATATAAATGAAATTATCATTTATTCGTACAAATGGCTTACCGTCTCCATGAACTTTGCATTTCATTTATTACCTCCCAATGTTTTGTAATATTATAAAATATATATATATATATATATATTGGATACATATGATATATAAGACATATAAATAATGAATATCATTATGAAGATAATGTAATTTTGACACCATGAACAACATGTAATTATAAGAAGATCATTTTTGACTCAAGTACCAAATGTCGACAAAATCACCATTATTAACAAGGGATTACATAATGTTTATCAAATGGAAATAAGTGATAAAAAATAGTAATATACATGAATATGTTCATAATAATGTATAAATTAACTTTAGTTTATAATTCAGGAGATTAAAGAATTACTGGGTCAATTCGGACACAGGGTAAGGGAACATCTTACCCAATTTCCATATTTTTGGGTGATCTTATCTTAATATTTTTTGTCGTTCATTGATTATGTGAGAATTGAGTTTTTATGTCTTTTCATGTATAAATAATTTCTTTATGTTTTCTTGTAGTGAATAAACATAATCAATCTATTTTATTTACAATATTTTCTTTGTAAGGGACATCGTCTTAATATCCTTTCATTGAGGCATGTTTTGATTTATACACGACATTCTTTTATATAGTTTATATACAACTTTTTATTTTCATTTCATTCAAATGGAATCATTTTTTTTGATGAATTTTACTAAATGAAAAAAAACCAATGTTTCTTTTTAACATAAGCGGGGACAATGACCTTTTCCACCATCGTGAGTATTATTTTATCTATGGATTACTTAACAAGTCGTATTGTTTTTAATGGAAAATAAATACCATATAACCTTTTAATGTATTTTTGTATTTAAATTGGTTTTTATAAAGCATTTATTGTTTCAATATCTTGAAATGATATATAGTGATTGCAATGTGGAAATTTGTCCTTTTCTTTATTCTTGTTTTATGTGTTTTGGTACTGTGGAATTTTTTACGTATACGGGTGGTTCCATGAAAAACCTAGGGCAGGTGAGCATGAGATAACTCTCTAATGCATTGGAAAACATGATTGAGGTAAATGTGAATGTTTCTCGTAAGGTATTTAGGTAATATACTATCATGGGTATTCAAAATGTAACTCCCGATGTGGATGTGAATGGTATAACGTAAGTATGTTATAGATTCCACAACATACCTTTTTATTTATTACTATGTTTTATTCATAAATCTTATGATTTCATGAGGTATGTTAAAAAACATATGGTTTTATGGACTAGTGTTTTATTTATTTACTTTATAACACTTACTAAGATTTTTATGCTCATCCTATGTTTTGAAATGTTTTAAAATGGTCTTAATGATGAACAGGGTCAAGGATGGGAACAAGGAAAAGTCATGATGTCTAAAACATGGAACTAGACATGGATCTTTTTTTTGAAGAGTTTATATTTTATGAAAAAATTGAGAATTTTTTGAAGTTTCTACATGTAATATTCAAGTTGTTTTGTATATGTTACGACCTAATTCTATAAAGCACAAAAAATGAAAACATCCACGATTTGAATTATTAACATTGTTCAAGATTATGTAATGGTTTAAGGATGGGTCCTTATAATGTATATGTTAAGTTATAATTTATTTAACATATTAAATTATTTTTTAACATTCTAATTTTGTTTTCATTTTTAATGATGGAATAATTATCTTAAATGGTTAGACAATGCCCATGAAGTGATGGTTCATGTAATAAAAAATTCAATTAAAATATTTCAAAAAGCATTTAATGTAATAAAAAATGGATAAAATATAGTCTTCCATGTATGTTATATATATATATAACATATTTGGGATGTATTAAATTATTTTATTTCATTAATATTACTATCATGTCGTCATTAACATCCTCAATTATGAATAGTAAAATAAATTACATTAATGGTATACTATGTCCAAATAATTTTATATAATGATTTAAAATTCATAAATATACTATAATTTAACATTATCTTCTTATATAGTCTAAAATAGACACCAGTTTCCACATAAGGGGTACTTTTCCGTATTAGTAATCTTTCATGACTCTTATATTGTAAAAATCATTGATATTGTGGTGGTCATCAACAAGGATAATGAGGGGTAAAGTATAAGAGATAAAGTATAAAAACACCCCTAAATAGGTCCATATTTTATGGGATGTGAGTATTTTGTATCATACATATTCAAAATTTAAAATATTATAATTTTTAAAATCATTAACCTGAGAATTAATTTATATTAATCTAATACAGTATGTATTCTTTATAGTGCCCCTCATTTCACATACACTTGAGTACCTACTTTCCTTTATTCCTCATATATTTTCATCACCCTATTTCACCCAATACCTACCCAAATCTCTCTAAAACATCATTCACATAATCACAGTGTTCATTTTCTCACCGTATTCCGACCCATAATATTATGAGGTGTAATAAAGTGATGTTATCCAATGAGATGGTATAAGTTCTAACCAACATATTTAAATTTTAATTCTTCTTATACATTATTAAAATATAACTTAACCATTGAAAAATATTAATATTACTTAAATAAATTTATATTCATGTTTTTATTATTATATTAAAAATATTCTTCTATTTATCCATCCATTTGAAAATTAAAATATCACTCATGAATACATATGGATTACATCCTTACTAAATATATATGTGTTGTTTTCAACACCACCTCACAAGGAAGGATATTATAACGTGTCTAATTTGTATATATTATATTAATTTCATAATCTTCATTATGAAAATATAATTTATCATCTCTTATTTTATTTTCCATCCCTTAATATATGATATTTTCATTCATGCATATGTGTGGTGTACCACCTTCAAAAAGTGATGTAATTCACACCATTAATGAATTATTATATAATTGTTTAAATATTATTTAAATGATAAAAATTTCATGAATATTGTTTTGGATTATATGTAAAAATTAATAATTTGGCCAATGTGTACTCACTGAATCCATTTCTAACATATAAGTCAAATATCCTAAAATGTTCTGATGTGAGTGTAAATTATTAAATAAATAAGACATATTCATAAATAAAATATTTTTTATATATGTAATTGAAATAAAATATAAAATTTTATCAAAAAATTAAATAACTAATATTATTTTATCATTTATGATTTAATAGATTTATGACACTATATGGTATTTAAGTAAAGTAGATTTATTTAAAAGCATATTTCAATGTATTTATTTCAAATAATTTTCTTCCATGTCCATGTTAGATAAATAATTCAAGTGTAGTATTATTCATAAAAAAGATCATATATATCATTTTAAATTACATTTGAGTCTCTTTATAAAATTTAAATACATAATATCCTTTTCAATTTTTTAATGATGTACTTTACTGAAGGATTTAAAGGAGCCATTATTTTAACTATTATATCATCAACAAAATTATTGAAATCACGAAGATTATTTTCATTAATGATCCTATTTTTGGATTCCATTTTATTTGAAAATGAAAATGTTTCCACAATGTTTCGGGAATTTTTCATTTGAAAAAATTATGAGATAAAATTGTGACATTCCACTTTTTTATAAGAATATGAACGTTCTTCAATTATGTATTCAAAAAAGTTTTTCATTGAATTTATGATGAATCATTAAATGATAAAAATTTTGTTTTATGATATTAAACATTTGAATTAAAAAATAATATTTGATCATAACACATCATTTTAAATGGGTAATCTTGATATAACTTATATGATGGTCATTCTCGATATATCCTATAACAAATGTGCCCCTCAATTATATCAACAATTCATTTGGTGATGATCCTTATCAGAAAAGAAAATAAATAGGGAGATAACATAGGAGTTTTATCCTATGGATTTTAATAGACTCTATTTATTTTTTACACGATTGACGATAGGTTATAAAGATAATACTATAAGATACTTACATCTTTTTATACTCAATTTTTATAGGATTTAGTAGCATTATTTGATAATTTTTTACCATTTAGTTCTGACTTGTTCTATATGCACAGAGAATATTATCAATAAGGAAAACATTTTATAGGTTTCCATGTTTTTAATTGGACTACTCTATTTCTTTTTTTATTTCCCTTATAAGTTTTTTATCATCCCATGTTCTTAAAAATATTCATTGTGTTTAATGATGTATATTAACAATAAAATAGTCACGTTGAAATTCATGAATACTTTTCTGAAAACAGAAAATTAATATTTTTTTTTTATTTTTGGAAAATGGATTCTGACTGAAATTTTTCTATGTTTAATATATGTGTTTTTGATGTAATATTTATGAAAAAATTCAATAGTATTATAAACTATAATGATCCTAGAAATGTATGAAAACATTTTTTCATATATAACATGAATATTATATATTAATTTAATTATTTGTCCCAATATTTGGTATTAGAGGATGTTTTAATATAACATTAGTGGATAGGTTAATATAATTGAATAGCCCTACGAGATTAATAATTATTATCATGTATAAATAATATAGAATTTTATTATTTCCACTATTCACTATATAATATATGCCTGTTTGGAATGATTTTTCATAGTATAATCCATGAATATATAATAGGATGGTATTAATATAAAAAGTATTTTCAAATTAGAAGTATTAAATGTATTGCATCATAATTAAGTAATTTTTTCAGTATTTATTTAGGAATAAAATTTTTAAATATTTGTTAGTTTTGAACAAAATTATATTCAATACATTATATTTAAAAGTAATTAACTTTTCTAAGGATTGAAAACATTTTTGTGAAGCTATTTACCCTAATTAGAATATAAAACTAATAAGAAGGTTTTCAAAATTTAAAAAAGATGATTTGTAGTTTAATTACACTTATGTACCTCATGATAACAAGATTAAGAATTGTCCATGGTTGAATGTAATAGAGAATCATTCCACTCTGAAATCTAGAGGTAATCACACAACATTTTCTAGGTGTGGAAATAAAATTATCGAATTTTTGATAGGATCTAGAAAGTATAACCATTGTGGAATATCTAGTTATATGGGTTGTGACTATAACAGAAAAATTCAAATTCAATATAAGAATAATAAATAATGTTACTGGACAATTGTGAGACGATTTTACTATATTTTGTTAGGGAATTATATAAATATGATTCTTTTGATACATAATTTGGGTTTAAATCCAGTATAGTAAATGATAAATGGTGTGTCAAATAATTTGATTCTACTGTAGTTGTTGATGGTTCTCTTAATGATGTGGTTACTTGTATATTACTTGTTTTTTTTGAATTATTAAATTACTTTTTTTGATGTAGGGTTATAACAGTACGTCTTATTTGATAAATTTTAAAGTAAAATGTTAATGTCACCTCATGAAAAGAAGATATATATTTTGGTGAAAACCACTAGTAAAATTATGAAATAGACGACAAATTTTATAAATTTGGTTCTTTTTTTTGGTTTGTTTTTTTAAAATATAATTGAAATTACCATTTCACAGTCTGATATAATATTTGGTACATATTCAACAATAGTTTTCCATTATAATATATATTCTAGGCTAAATAATGTAATATTCCATGATTTTATAGCTTTGATAACTTATCAAGGTACCATGAGATTGCATAAAGATTATATAGAAATTTCCTTAAAATATTTTTTTAAAATAAGATGATATTATTTATATTATTGATGATTCTGTTTTAAATTATTAAATTTTTTCAGTTATTAAATATTTATAGGGTATTATTTCTGATTAGGAAGATGAATTTACTATTGATTCATGATGTTAAGCCCATTTAAAATCCCTGTTATTTAATAGATTACATAGAACATTTGGAATTTAAAACATTGAATAATATGCATCACACTAGAAATGGGAATCATGGGATTTTCTTTATGCCCTTAGGATTGTCTAATATAATAACTGTCTTAACGGATCATATGAATAGAGTTTTTCGTGATTATTTGGAGAATTATTAGATTTATTTATTTGTGTTTTTTATTGTATATTCTAAGAGTTAGAAGTATCATGAATTAATCCTATGTATTTTTTTGAAACCTTGAATTAAAATAATTTTTATAGAAAATATATTAATTGTTCATTTCCTTGAAAGAGAATTCCTTCATTTAGAATATTGTTTTCAATGATGGAATAGTAATTTAAACTATTAAAAATAATGATTTTGGATACTGGGAATGACCTATAAATTCCTCTTATATTCTAATTTCTTGAATTAACGGGTTTATACTAGTGGATTTTTGAAAACTATCTTAATTTCTCAGGAATACTAAATAATTTATCTCGAAGAATGATCATATATTCGAATTTACTTCATGTCAATTGAAATGTCATGAATTATTTTTTCTATACATGATGTTGATTTTTTTTCCATGGGGGTTTTATTTAGAAAATAGAGATATTAATTACATATATTTAGTTTTAAAACATATACTAATAATAAATGTTTAAATTATATTTACACTAAAAAATTATTGAACATGAGGCATATAAGATTGATAGAACCGATGGAGGACTTTGATTTTCTGAATCCTTACCTTACAATAATAGAAAAAATTAGATAAATAATTGAGATAAAATTAGAATAAAACATTAATCATTATATATTAGGAACATGATCTGTTGGTACGTGATTTAAGGAATTATACATTATACATTTTTCATGCGAGAATATCCACTACTTTTTCAAGATTCAGAGAATTAATGTTTTTTATATAAGAATTATTAAAACATTAAAGTAATACTCTTAATTGGAATAAAATATTAAATTGTTAATTAAAGGTAGGTAACCAAAATTTAATATTTCAAAATTAGGTGTTCTGGTATTTTGAAAAAGGTTGTGTTTTCTAGATGTCTCAATATTTAAAATTATTTTTTATGTAAATCTCACAACATTTCCTTTTCAGTTCATCCAGGAAGATTTAAGATATTCACCGACCATCAGAAGTGATACTAGTCAAGTGAAATATTGTAAAATAATTAATATTTTTGATGGAATGATTTAATTTATCAATAGGATAAATCAAAATTATAATTACCAAAATTGATGAATATTCCTTTTATATTAATAGAGTGGATATGAAAAATATATAAAATCTAAAAATTTTATTCTTATTCATGTACTATGTCATTGAATCATTATTCTAATCCTAATGAAGAAAATATCATGAAATTTCATGGAGTACCTTTCTCTATTACATATGGAAGTGATCCTAGGTTTACAAATAATTTTTGGAAGTCGTTAAAAGTTATTGAGTACAGAATTATATTTTATAAAACCCTTTCCTCTAAAATATGATTTTTAGTAGGGTGAATGATTCAAGAATTATATTTCATACATTGATCTTGTTAATAACAATACAAAGGATGTTTCTGTATTTAATTTAATTAGTTTAAATTTATTTTAATTACATTTTTTTTATTATAGTTTACAAACTAATCATTTTGATGAAATATAATGAATGTGGAATCGAACACCATATTATTGGTATGAATTTGGATAATTAGTATTTTTTATCAAAAGAATTTGTAGAATAAATTTTTGAGAAGGTGAAGATGATTTATGAATGTATATGGATGACTTTCAGAGAGAAGAAAACATTATATTCGTAAATAGATGAAATATATTTCATTTGATATCATAAAACTTGTTTTTATTAGTCATTATTCATGGAAAAGTGATACCTATTTTGGTAAAAGGAAAAATATTAGTTTATTTTCAATTAAATCATATAAAATATATGAAAATTTTAAATTTTAATGAATTTTTTCAATGTTTATTTAAAAAAAACTAATCAGGGAATAATTACAGAAACTATTTACCCAACACTTTAATTGGGCATGTTTAGGTTTTTTAAAATTCATGTAAAATATTTTTAAATATAATAAAGTTAATATGATTTGCTTGAATAATTGTTTTTCACAAATTTTAGAGATAAATATAACATGTTAGATATGTTTTAAAATATTATATTATAATACAATTTCTATCTTCAGTTCACTGTTGTCAAAAAATGTGAATAGTCTTAGAAATAAATAATATTTTATATTATGTTAAATAATTATTTTAATGAAACAAATTTCATAAAAATAATATTTGACCAATTTAGTGATATATGGTAAATAATGTAACATCTTTCCAACATATTTTACATATTTCATTTTTTAGTACCATTAATTACTCTTATAGAGTAATACGTTTTGGCATCACAGTAAGTCTCAAAATATTTATAAGGGTAAAAAACAAAGATACTATGGTGAAAAAAAACACATAAATATGTTCATGTTTTATTGTATGAGATAATATTCACTAACCATCATAGTATATTTGATATATTTACATTTGGTTGCACATTATCATGAAAAATAATTTCAATAAATATAATAATTTAATTTGTTCCATAGGTTCCTCTATGGATAAATTTAAAATTTCACCACATCTCCTCTCTTATTTAAACATTTTTAGAACATTATTTCATTAAGGACTTACCCAAATATCTACCCAAAATCACTATTCACATTCTTCAGGTCCTGGTATCACCAAAAGACCAAACCATTAATGCTAAAGGTTCAATCCAAAGAGGTGATCCATGGATAAGTAATAAGAACAAACCAACATATTTTATGTTAAATTATTATTCTAATTCCATAAAATATAATTTAACTATGATGAAATAATAACATGTTATGGTAAAATTTAAATACTTTTTATTATTAATATGAAACCACCATTTTTTACGTCATTTTCTATCTCATGGGATATGAAAACAACTCTCATGCATACATGTGGATTACAACCTCCATGAAGCGATGTGTTCAATTTTCATCACCCCCTCACATGGATTGATATTATACTATATTTAAATATATATATATATATATATTATCATAGGAGACATTGATGTTCCATTAGATTAAAAATTTAAAATACATTCATGCTTACATATGGACTAACAAATCCATGACGTGAAGTGATTCATTTTTTATACGTATATCATGGATGAATATAAAATATATTTTAATATATAAAAATTATTTTTTTCTTCATGATTATGATTTTTGGGATTCTGGAATAATTAACCCTTTGATGTTATTCAACCTACACAAGCCATTATTTACTTGTAAGTCGATCATCCTCAAAATGAACAGCAAAAACATAACAGATTAATTTACTAAGTAAAACATAGTCATCAATAAGCTATATGCGATAATGAAAATTTTGTGAACATGATATTTAGATTAAAAATGTAAATAACTAATAAAATTATATTTCTTAGATTTTATATAACCTAAAATTCTTGATGATTTTTATGGAAATATATTTTTATTTAGAGCCTTATTTTAATGTATTAATTTTTAGATCTTATTCTCCCAAGTTAGTGTTATCTAAAATGTCTTGTTTTTGTTATTATTCATATTAAAAAGGATGTTAAATATAAATTTTAAATACCTTTGAAATTAATTATAATGTTAAAAAAAGAATATCTTTATCATTTTCCAAAAAATGTACTTTTATAAAAGCTGTGTATGGAATCATTATTTTATCATTTACAATTCAATGAAATTTTACTCAATAATGAATATAATTTTTTTAATATTTATTTAAAATTATACTCCATTATTTCAAAATGAATTCATTTTCAAAATATTTAGGAATTTTTAATTTTTAATTTTTTTTTTCAAAATAAAGTTGTGTTTCTTGCTATTTTCATGTTAAAATGGAATAAGGTAAAATTATTTTTATAAACATTTCATTAAATATATTTTTGATGAAATGGTACGGTCACAAAATTAGTTTCTTCATGATATGTTACTTTATCATTATATATGATGGCTGATGACCCTAATATATCTTATAATATGGATGATCCCAACATATAATATATGATGGGTGATCTCAATATAGCTCTTCAATATATTTGGAATTGTTCATTGTGTTCAAAGTATTAATGGAGGGTTTCTGCTATTGTGGTTTCTTTTATATATTTAATTGAACTCCAATTATTTTTTATGAGTAAAAATAGGTTAGGAATAAAATTCCTTAAGATTCCAACTATAGTATCTAATTTCATTAAGTGGGTTTTAATTTTTTTGATTTAGAAAAAAATATTTTTAATGTTATTGTGATTTATATCATATGATCAAATAATATTATAGAAATTTTATTGATATTATTTGTTTTATTTTTAATGATATACCAATGGGTTTTATTTATTTACATCCTTTCATAGACCTTTTCTAACAATAACGTGTTTTAAAATATTTTCAAAATGGATTCAGGATGAGTAAGATTGATAAAGAATCGATGCGAATCTTATAAATATTATTCATGAAAATAATAATTAATTCATTTCAAAATATCACTTTTTTGAGAATACTAGATACATATTGGAAGTGTACAATTTGAAATAGATGTGTTTTTTATGTAATAGTTATCGATTAATTCATTAGAAATATAATATGTAAGTATCCCTGAAACACAAGATGGTTATTTATTTTATATAAACTCAAGATTATGTAACGTTTTAAAATTTGTTCCTTATATGGAATGTTGTGTTTAACATAGAATTTTTTCTTTATCTCTATCTCATAGTGAGATTTGAAATAACCTTGTACATAACGAATTATATTATTTTTTATATTGGAAATTATCTTGTTGATTAAGTAATAATTTTATTTGTTAATTATGATCATCGAGAATTTCATATAGAATAAAAGTTACTTTTTTGACTATTTTTTAACATATACGAATCAAAATCAAGAGGTTTAAAATAACTTGATGAATAATTAATATTTTATTTACTGAAACAAATGAATAAACATATATATCATGTGAATTTTTTTCTTCAATTTTATTCTTTTTAGTAATTGATCTGTCCCATGGTTTCATTCTAATATTACCATGTTCTATTATTTTGCCAATTTCAACATGTTTTTTTAACATAGGATTGTATTGAAATTATTAATTTCATTTTCTCTAGCGCGAGTACTCATTAATCTACAATATTACAGAATATTTCTAAATGAGTAAAAAAAGCATAAAAAGATGATAAGAATTAAAATGAATTGGATAATGAATCCTCTTATCATAATATTTCAAACATAGGGTTCTACAAAGATAAAAGTCCTAGAAAATGATGTTAAAACAATAAAACTCATTGGGTGTCATTAGTTATAATTTGAAATTATTTTTTTTATGTCAAATGTTTCATTACTTAAATATAACACTACAATTTTGTCACATAGCATGTGTCTTTAGTTTTACCCACACATATAAGGCTAATTAGCATGAAATATCATGATCAAAAGACATGAAAAATAAAATTTGAACGATTCAATTAAATTAGAAATTAAATGATTATTCAATAAATGGTGGTAAAAATTAGTATTTATAAATATAACTCCCATTAGAAAAATGAAATTTAGAAACCATCATGTAGATATTACATAATAATTGTAATTAGATCAAATAAGAACTTTAGCCTTTAAATTACATCTCTAATCACCAAACTCCATTTTCTTAAGGTCATGTACATTGATTTATTTAGTAACAATTTTATTTAAAAATATATTTTAATTTATTAATTAAAAAAATAAGAAATAATATACTAAAGAGATATGTATTTTAAATCAATCCTTCCGTTCAGAAACATTATTCATTCTTAGGGGAAAAGATAATTTGTAGTTGAAAACTTGAATGTATAACCCTATAGTACTAAATAATAATAATCAAATAGATTAACTATTATATCCCCCAACATCATATTTTCACATGATCTGTGATAATAAGGAATGAATGATTAATTATGTTCCTAAAAACCTAACACTAAAAAAAGCCTCCACCTATGAACTCCCACAAGTTGATCTGCATATGCGATCAAATGATGAGTTATTTAAAAATATGGAGACATATTTTATAGATACAAATCCCTATAAAATATTTCATTTTATATCCTTTATATAAATCCTTAATATTTTGCATCCTAATCAAATTAAAAACATTCCTTTAAAAAATTCTCATGTAATGTGTATTTTGAAGAATGTTTTTAAAAATTCCTAGTATAAATAGATATAAAACATTCCAAACCTACTCTGTATTTATTATTTACGTTGAAATACATCCTATTTTACCACAATTAATATATGTACCACCCATATTATTTATTATATAGAACATTTTATCAATAATCATAAATTATAAATATTTTTTCAAATATTATCATTTTTTGATGGCTGGATAATTGTAGAAAAAATTGTGTTACTTAGCATATTGTGGATTTCTATTTATGATAATTAAAATGATAAGATAATACTGTATTTATTCCAATTACTATAAAATCAATAACCCAGGAAAAAAAAGTCCCCTTGGACTATTCTACTAAACAATAAGCACCGTAATACATGTGCGCACGAGGAAAAAGTCATTCTACATAATTTTTATTCATTTAAAAACATTATAATTGAACTTATTCACCATTTGGATTAATATGAATGGGTGTTCTCTAAAATATTATAATGTATTTTTTTGATTCTATTTTGTATTTCTTCCCCACACCATAATTTCATAGTATATTCCCACCCTATGCTGTAGCATCCACTTAGGAACCCTTTACATTGCACTACAACTTTGATCTTTCTATTGAGATATAGTACAACCTAAAAGTTAATGGATGGATTGGATGGTTGTTATTGAAATTTTTGATCTGTTTATTTTATTTTATTTTCAATTTTTTTTATAACATTTCTATGAATTTAATATAATCCGATTATAATGATAAATATTAAAAAACAAAAAAATATAATAATAACTCATTAAAATGAAATGTATTGATAAAAATTAATAACAGATACAAGTGATCAAGAATATATTTTTATTATCACAATATGTAAGATAATTTTTAGGTTATTTATAATTTTATGATATATATTCATTTTATAGTAATTCTTTTATTTTTTTTGTTATCGATGGTAGACATAGTCTAATTCAAAAACAATATGTCCAAACGTTTTCAATGTTGTTTCACCAATATTACCTTCGTTATTTTCTACAACCATCCATTTAATATCCAAATCATCCATATGTTTACTTTGATTATATACTAAATTGATCTTTTTTAATCATTCTTTAATGGTAGGATATATTACTTGTATTTTAGACATTCATATCCATAATTTTCTCATCAATAAACATGGTGTATTTCTTAATACTCACCATGTAGAGGGTTTCAAGTACATTTCTTTTAAGAGCATCAACGAAAATATTTTTCTTGTAAGGATTGTAATGAATTGAGTAATCATAGACCTATATTAACACAAACCATATTCTTTGATTCATGTTTAATTGTTTATATATCTATATGTGTGTGTGTATAATTCATTATCTTATGATTAGTATATATGTCACACATTAATTTATAGATGTAATTTATCAAAATCATAGACATAAATATCAAACTGAAAAATTCCTTATAATATTTCAAGAATTTTTTTTCATATTTCATTAATTTTCATGAGATATAGACCATCACATTATCATTTTTCATGTCTATACAACATGAAACCTTCAATAAATTATCATTTATATTTCATTCACTTCTCTTCATAGGTCTAGTGTGTGTAATTTGTTTGCCAATAATTCCTTCTTGATATCTTACACTTTATCTTCACATCCATTCATTAAGACATAAATAACACCTTTCCATGTTAATCAATATAAGAGGTAATGCATTCATAATAAATGTCTCATAATTTATTATTATAATCCATCAAATCCATGAAATAATAGTATATTGGTGAATCATATTTGATTAGAACAATAACTAATCAACATTAACAATAAAGGATCTATAGAAATGATTTCACTTATTATCAAATAACCCAAAAAATTACTTGAAACAACTAAATGTATAATTTACTAAAAATAGATTATAACATACATTTGCTTAAAAATTTAAACATGATCCTTGTATTTTTTCAGGGCCATAAATGATATCATAGTATATGAATGTATTATCAATGAATACATCCAAAAATGATTTAGTTAGTATGTAAAGAAATTATAAATTAATTATCAATTTTTTTACTCATGTGTTTATAAGTCTAAATTGAATCCCTATAAACTGATTATTTATATTAATTTTATGGAAAATAGTAATTTAAATATCCAATATCATTACCTTTATATGATGATATCGAAAAAATGACACATATTAAAACAAATTTAGCACCTATAAGTTTAATGTAAATTATATCAATCCATGTATAGAGATACAAGTTATTTATGGGGATCTACAATAGTTCTAAAATATTGAGGAAAATCCATAGTGACCAATAATTCTTCTTTATAAAGAGAATCGATGAACCCCCCAAGGTGATTTTGTATAATAGATACATAATATCTCTAAATTCTCTCATTATTTCATCATTAATTAAAATTATTTGTTTTATATATTCAATAAGAAATTTTTTTTTGTAGGTATATTAATTGATATAATTTATATATACAACTAATTCTGATAGGTTGAGAAAGGGTTGGAATCATACCCCCTAAAGAAGGTGGATGTTTCCTCTTGAATGACTCAATAGTATGTTGTTCTCCCAATTTTTTATTTGGAAGATCCTTATAATTCAGTTATTTATAGTGTTTCAAAGGAATATAAAGATAATATTTTGATTCATCTCTAATAACTATTTGTTTTTTAGTACGACCATAATTTCATTATCTGTCACACTGGTTTTTATCATGATTTCTTCTAGTTACGACCATTAAATAAACCAAAATTCATAGTGGAAAAAACTATAATAATAGTGACCATTCATACAATAATAATAAAATATTTCGTTTGTTGTCTAAATAATTACACGTTATTTTCATTATATACCACCTTATTATCACCATGGGTTATCTGGGTTAATATAAAATTTGAAAACCTTATATTCAAATATGTTATATTTTTTCATAAATACTAGTTCAATTATTCAAATAATATTTCTGATGAATATAAAATTGCATGTATAGATCATTCTACATATCATGAACAATATTGAAGGTTATTTAAATAACCAATCATCCTTTTTATGGTGATTACCCCTAAGAACATCTTTTATAGATCTTGTATCCATATTTTTTTCTTTCAAAAAACGAATGTTATGTCTATAAAACAACAAAATATATTATTTACCATTTCATGTGATATTTTCCTTCTCATTGGATTATAATTTGTATAATCACAATATATTTCTCATCATACACTACAAAAAATTATAAACCTATATTTGATACCAACAATATATACTTGATAATCACATATATAAATATTACCTCATGTAAGATGATGATTAAATACATATTCCAAAAACACCTACTCTAGAACTATATAGGTAGAGTTCTAATATAAACTAGATATATAAATTAAAAATTTATTTATGTATAACACATCATACTTCACATATGTAATCCTTCATGTCATATATTACATAATACATTTTTTTATAACCAAGGGAAACTAACTCATTATAAATGGGAGAACTAAAATTCTTAATAAGGTAAACCATGGTAAATATTAACAAAGTATGAGTTTTAATTATCTAATCATAATTGAGTGATCCTATAATACACAAACCTAACCATAACACTATAATGTCAAACCCAATGATTCTTGGATCATACCTCACATTTCATGGAATAATACTTTCAAATAAAATTAGGCATTAGTGATAGTAGAATCAATGTTCATGAGCCATGACAGAATAATATTTGAATAATTATATATGATAGGAATACCATCAATGGAAAATAAAATCATTTAATTATTATTTGTTTACTTCCAATATTATAATTACATTGTGGAAAAATATCCATCATGGATTTGGTTCATTCCCCAAACACCTTTCATTCATGTGATTGGGTCACTCCCAATTATAATTTATATTATTTCATATAATATTATTAATTAAATAATTCTTTGTATGTATTTAAATGATCCACTAGCCACACTATAAAAACCAACTATATTTTATGAAAAAGATTATATAAATATTTAGTATTTCTTAACTTCGTAACCAATGAAAATAAATAGTTTTTTAATTATCTAATCATCCTTTATTTTAAGAAATAAATATAAAAAAATTTAATGGTATTATCAATTCATAACTATAAATAATAATAAAAAACTTTAATGGATGTTGACAAATATGAAAATTATTTTTATAAGAACTAAAATACATTTCATTAATAATCCAAATATAAATTCCCTTTCCTCCTTATATAATTAGTAATATAAAAATTCAAAAAAATATAAGGAATTTTTTTTATTGAAAAAAACAAGGCATCATATCAAAAAATATTTAGATAATATAACATTTATAATGATGGGGAAAGTGGTCAATCAATAATAATTTAAAAGATAATCGTTTCACACAATGGATAAGAATATTTAATAATTTCCCACTCTGAAAATGACAGGGATATTCGATATAAATTTGTTAAAGATAATTTCAAATATATTATAAGATGAATTTAATAAATAATTTTACTGTCAAAAATACCATTATCGAAACATTTTAAAGAACATAAATATCTTGAAATAATATTCCAGACAAAAAAGAACAAGCTTGGTTGTCTTTTCATTAAACGATCAATTCTCTCTTTTAAAGAATCAAAGATAAGAAAATATTAGTGAAACATGGAGATAGAAATATATCTAGGAGACAAGAATATAGATTTAATATAAGATAAAGGGATCATAAAAATTCCCAATTTGAATAAAGCATAAATAATATAGATGTAAAGTGAAGTTGGAATGTAACGTATTTCCAATGGATATGATTATAATCATACATAAACTAAACACATGTATAATAAATTTAAATTTACTAATAATATTAAAATGAACGATGTAAGATCTTATCATGACATATATGACTGTCTTATAATATATTATCATTATTTTTATTGAAAATATGATTTAAATCACTCTTTTCCCAAAGTAAACTATTTGGTTTTTCATATGTGTTTCGGTTCAGGTGTTCTTGTTTTTTTTCATTGATCATGTCACCATAATAAATAAAATAGTAATAATGTCATTTATATCCCATTATTATATAATATAACTATTTTTAATATTCTATAACCATTAAAGTCTTAAAATTTATATATTCACCCAGTTTTTTTGTAAAAATGATCAAAATAAGTGTGTCATAAAGACAAAATGAGTAAGAACATGTTGAGGTATAATTATATTTTAGAATTTATAGAAGATTATTCATGTAATAGGTGAAATATATATTCATTATATAATATTTTATAAATTTATTTCAATATCTAAAATTGAAAGTAAATATATCACCCTTCGAAGTAGTAGTCCACACATATGCATAAATGATACATTCAAATTATATTGTGAAAAAGGGAAATAAATTATAACATATCATATCATAGGAAAATAATTATTATATCAATAATAACATATAAATTTATTATATCTATCTTTATATATATATATATCCCATTATAGGTAGGGATAGAAAATGAATTGCATCACTATGTGGAGGTGGTAGTTCACATGTATACACGATTGAAGTTAACATTTCCCATAAGATATAAATGGATAAAAAATTGTTATTTCATCCAAATTTTTACATTTAAATATATTAAATATAATAATTTATTAATTTTTTAAAAATATCATTTATAGTACATGTAAGATTAATGATTTTGAATGTATTGTGTTAACAGTTTTACCACATCTTTTTGAGACTCTCATAATGTTACAACATAAAACTTTTTTTATTAGTTTTAGGAGAAAAAATAATCTACAGTACATGGGTAAGGAAGCTAGGAAGATGTTAGTATAGGGAATGAATGTGTTAAATGGATAAATATGTGTAAATAAGTGAAAAAATGGTGATCCCTTTTGTAAGTGACGATAATGATGCTATTTTTAATATTTTAAACATTTAAATATAGTAAATTTCAATATAGACAAAGAGGATCTAGTTTAGAAATGTTTAAAATAAAATATATGGTAGGTTTGAAAAATTCATAGTAAATAAAATATATAAAATATTATGTGATATTGAAAACATTTTGATTTTGTTTAACCTGCTCCCCGATTTTTACCCTTAATCATGGAAAAATATTTTAGCATATTGAATATTTATTAGAAAAAAATGAATCTATTTTGATATTAAATAAACGATATTCTCATAAATAAAATAAATTTTTTATTTTATTCAATTTCTATAATTATGTGAAATTAATTTTATATTAATAAGTCAAAAAGAAAGTTATTTTTGGAAAAATATTCTAAATAGATAAAAGTAATTTTATACGTATCACATACTTTTAAAAACCCATTATATGAATAATAATAATATTTTTTTTTAATATTTTTTTTATCATTTCATTAAAATCAATAAATATATGTGATAAATTTAATTTATTAATATCCAGACACATTGATCAAATCAAAATAGTTTTCTTCACACATAATTTTAAGAAAAATTGATTTTATCCCTATATATATGAAATTTATAACTATTTAAATCATTTTTTAATATTTGTAAACAATATATTTGAAGCATATTAATAATTTATATTATATAAATAATAATTGAAATAAAACATATATGATAAAATATTTGTTATAAAAAAACATTTGATGATGGATTTCTATGATAAATTGTATTTTCATTGAGTGAATTATAATTTATTTTCATAATAAATACATTATTGAAGGACCCTATATTGGTTTTTATTTTATAATTTATAATAATTAATCCTTCTATATAATTTTTTTTACAACTTAATATATCAAGAAATTTGTGTTGAAAAAAATACATTCAAAAATGTTAGTGTGTTATAGCAGATAATTTTCTAATGCTATTTGAATAATACAACGAACAAAAATATATAATATAATGTTTACGAATGGTCTTATCATATTTTATTTACAAAATATTCCTTTGAAAACCATAAATTTAGAAAATACATAATAACTTTTAGAAATTATTTCCCAACCATTCATCCAAGGTAATAGTAAGGATGTATAAAATAAATGATTAAGAGCTATAATAATGTTCATAGTAAACATGAAATTGATTGATTATGCCCGAATGGCCCGAAGGCCTTCCGTTTATTTTTTTATAGATAATACCCATATTAAGTGTTGAAGTGGAACCCGTACATGACATGTAGGCCCAAGGCACCAGGCCCGACATGACATGTAATACATGACCCGAAGGCCTCGAGGCATACCATGCCCATTACATGACCTGTATGCCCATCCCACTAGAACTACCCCTCCCCAGCATCTTGAATCATTGATCTCCTTAGCTCTCCACCTTGCATTGCTGATCATATAGCATTGCCCTGTACAAAGTTGCACGGTGCCTGGAACCGATGGCGGCTACCAAACCCTCTCATTATTCCAATCCGGTTAGCTCTGCATCTGGTGGCTGCTACTCTTATTGCTCTAATCCTCTTCTGGGGCATGTTTTGTGTGAACTGGGCTACTCCATGGTCTATGTTACCCGAAGGCCCTATGTACTGAAGGCCTTGGATGACCCGAAGGCCCTGGAGACCCGTAGGCCCAAACCAGTGGCCTGAAGGCCCAAATCAGGTGAATAGTTCCGGCCACTACAGTACCGAATAGTAACTACTACAGTGACTGCTCTAGTGAATTGACCAATATATTTTCAAGGAAGTCTTAATGATTAAAGAAGAAAAAATGTTATCATTTTATATCCATATCCATGGTTTGAATCAATGTTCTATAGAAAAATTTAATATGAGTTGAATAAATATTTGAAATTTCATTCAACCCATCGCGGTCAAATTGATTGTAATTAGGAGTGCGTCTATTATACAGTTGAATAAAATTATTGGGATAGTTCAATGGGATTAAAATGGTTTATTGATAAATATCCGAATAATTATTAGTTATACTATATCAATAATGTCCTCTGGAGTATATAAATGTTTCAATATGAATACCTATATAGAATTTTATTTAAAATTCATCTTATTAGGAACAAATTTGTGAATAAAATTTATGGTGACGAAAGCGTTCACAATTTCTGAAAGATAGGGTTCAATATATTTGAATAAAAATTATATAATATATAAATTAATGGAATAACTATAATAAGAAACATTTACTAGATTTTTTTTTGATTTGTAGGATATTTTATTCCATTTGAAATATTCTTGGAATGGAGTGAATATGTTTTCCAAGAGGGGAAATAATAGATCAAGGTATATTGGACCCTTTAAGATTATATGTCATGTATGTGATGTTTTATATTAAATTGAAATTTCAAAAGACATATATTAATTATATAACGTATTCTCCGTGTCTCTACAATATATAAAATACAATATCTCTCATATATACTACACATCGAGTTGGTGATATGGGAAAATTGTCTATCCTTTGTGGTATAATAGGTGAATATCATAGATGTTAGAGACAATGTTCAATGAAATAAGGAATCTTTCTCAATTAATATTCCATTTAGAAAAAAATAGTTTTTAAAACTAAAAAATAACATAATAATGTAATGAAACATTACATTAAATATTTATTCAGAAATGAGAATATAAATAAAAACAATTTGACGTAATTTTGATTTGGGAAGAATTTGTTGGCATATTTTTTTCAAATATGAAATCTTATAATAAGTTAGTAATGAATATATTTATATTAATCATCGATCAATTTGTATAGAATTTTACAAAGAAATAACATGCAATATATTCTGAAATGAACATGATTTTCATTCAGTAATATTGTGAAAAATAAATAAAGGTTAAAATAATTCGATATAAAATTGATACAAGTTATGTTTTTAATAGAAACTTTTATATATCGTAACAATAAATTTGGAGCTTAATGGCTCATGGTTTCTAATATATATCATTATTTTAAAAATCATATTAATAAATATTTAGCATAATATTTAAAATGTTATAATTTAGTAATTGGAATATTAATATCATTGATAGAAAGTTAATTTAATAAAATGTGTTTTATTTCAATGGTATAAATGACACATGAAAAAATGATCCTAGACCCATGGAATTTACAACACATCTCCTTGATATGATTCTGAATTGGATTTATTTTTTTCTTATTTTGGAAACATATCCAAAAAAGTAACTAAATTTGGGTAATAATACATTGATAATTTTTATGTATAGACAAGTGCTAGCACATTAAATTTTATAGTATATTTATTTATGTTATATTTATTTCAATTTTATTAAAACATAGTAATTTTTTCAATGATAAATTTTTAATCCACTACATATTCCTCTCAACCCATTACACTTAGAAATCCACAATGAAATTAAATAAAAGTTTATTATAAAATAATTATAATTAATACTTATTAATACATAAATATAATTCATATTGGAATCCTAGACCCATATGAAAAATAACATGGGTTTTAAAAACTTTCCTTGTATATATGCCGACTAAAATAAAAAATATATAGTGGGACATTTCCATTAGGATCTTTGAACATCTAGTCATGGACAACCATTTTACATCCCATTTATATATATGTAATTGAGTGGATATTGACTATTGAAATAGGTATGATATAGTAGTTGGGGTCTTGGCCTATGGGTGTTTCCCATACCCATAATTATACCTAAAAAACGATCCTATATAGGAATGCCCAATTTGGGAGATTTATTGGTGGTTTAGTGAGGAGAAGCTTTAGGATCCAAAACGCGTGTCAGAGATGTGGTGAACTAAAGAGGTGCCTATTAATCTGGAGAAGGGAACATGTGAGGCATTGGATTTGATGACAATATGGGTGTCCTACAGAGTCCTAGTTGTCGAGATAGTCTTAAAAGGATTTTTCATCATTGGAGGCGGGAAGTCTTCTATGGGATGTGAGGTAGGCATTCTCAGTCATTGGTGAGTTTGAGATTTTTATGGAGGAAAGTGATGGGTCCTCCGGTGGTTGGATCATTATTGATATAAAGATAACGGAGTATGATGTACTAGTGGTAAAACTTGGAAGTGAATGCAGGTTCCATAGTGGCGGGTCATGGTGGGAGGAAGTATCAATGAAATGTCAAGGAAGGAAAAAAGAGACACTCCATAAGTTCATATCCAGATGGAGCCAGAGCATCTACTCCCAACATGACAGGGCTACCAGAGCAAAAATAATGAGAGGGTATGAAATATTCCTCAAAGACCAAGAACCATGCATGTCTCCCGCGATCAGGACCAGTATCGATCTAAATCCCTTCATAGGGAAATTCTAGCTATGTAGCCTTACTATGTTTGGTAGTCTGATAAAAATATAAAAATCATTGTTGGGTGTGTATGTTCTTGTAGTTTTTAGTTATCTAGGTCCTTAAAACTAATTTATGAGTACATATTTAGGCCTCTTTGTCCTACATGACTTATATGATTACCACTAAACCTTTTAATGTGGGTTATCGAAATAATAAAAATATATACAAGCTTCTAGATTTTACACAAATTGGTATGATATATATTGAAAATATATCCATTACGATTGAAACCTGATAATTTTAATATGGAAAAAAGCCAATATGAGTGAAATTATAAATAAATAAAATTAAATTAATACAAACATATGAATATCCAAATACTAAAAATATGTTTTTAAATTTATAAATATAATTATTTTAATAATATAAATCAAAGAAAATATTTATTATTTATCTATATTGTATCAATAATTATTTATAATTATAATTATAAACTCAAATTAAACAATCAATTTAACAAATTTTTATATTTATATCAGTAAAAGTGAATATACATTTATAAATATAATATAAATATAATTTATTTGTATTTATTTATTTTTTAGTAGATAAATTTTCATGATATTGTTAAAACATAGTATTCCATTTATAATATAATACATTATAATAAAAAAGTTAACAATTTTATGTTTTTTAGTATTTAATATGATTTTAAAATCTAATAAAATAATGTATTATAAATAAAAAAATATTTGAAATGGTTATGAGGTATTTTACCAAACAACATGTATTTTGTCATATTAGAGATTCATAAAACAAATTAATTTCCCTTATTTTGAAATTTATTTTAATAAAATATTTTTTTTGATAAAACCTAGACTTATTAATTTTTTTATAGTGGATTTCTTTTATTCTCTTAGAAAATATGAAAATTAGATAAATAATTGGTGAAATGTGATGAAATAATTATTTAGTAACGATGTTTTTTAATTGGGTGAGTTTATTTAGTTTAATGATGAATCTCACATGACACATATTAGGTGAGTTAAAAAATAACTATACACATTGAAAACCCCAAAATATTGTTTTTAAAAAATGTCAACATTACATGTTGAGGCAGTTAAAATTCTTGGTTGATTTGTGATGAAAAATAATATAATAATTTATAATATTTCTAAAATACCTTAAAAATATTAATTAAAAATACAGAATAATTTATTTTATAAATAACATTAATTAAATTTTATCATTTTTAACCCCGCCCTTATATAACATAAATCATAAAAAAATAGAATCATTCATTTCTAAAAGTATTTATCCCTAATTAAATTTTACATAAAATATAAAAAATAAGATATAGAAAAATGTTGTACCTTGGGACCATAGGTTTGGTCAAAATTGATAAAAATTAATAACCCAAACTCGTAAAATAATTTCACACAATGAAATTATTTTACCCACTATATTTGAGGGGCGTTTATGTGGGTGTCTCTAAGTACGGTTTGTTTTATATTTTTTCACAACTATATGTAATGAAGAAATAATTATGTAATAAAACCATAAAAAATAAAGTGATCGTTTTATTTTTCACAAAGGATATCGAAATGTCCTTATTTTGATCGAGATGAAAATTTATAGACAAAGTCATTAAATAATATTATACTCATTATTCTTTCTCAGAACTCTCAAAACCTACAAGAACCAGTTCTACCATATAAAAAATAAAAAACATTTCAAAACACCTCCTTATCCAATATGCAATATATTTACCCTCTTTAAGACAATTTCTCTTAATGATGTTGTTTTAGTCTAACCGCACCTCATGTAGCCATGGTTTTTTGGAACATGTAAAATATTTCTTCATAGATAATGTAACATGCGTCATCTTTTTATCCTTAGTTTTCCAATTTTCTATTTCATGTTTAAAAAATTCATACTTACACTCTTTATTCTATTATCATCAAAATATAAATGGTTTTAAACAAATGTAATGTCAAGATAAACTAATTATAATATATTTATATATTATATCTCTCCTACATTGACACATAATTTCATGGTCAATTCTATCACCCATATTGAGAATGTATTTCCTATAGAGATCAACTATTTAATGACAATTTACAATATTGAATATATCTATAAATAAATATATTTATATTATTATTTATAGATAAAAAACTAATAGATATGTTATAATGCATAATACCATAATAATGAACAAAAAATAAATTTAGATGAATGCATATACCCACACGGGTTTTATCTATAAATAATGGTTAAATAAAAATTAATAATAAATAATAAAATCAATATTATTTAAAATTAATTTAAAATATATTTTAAATAAGGTTTTATATACATAATATTTTCATCCAATTCATTTTGTGATGGTGGAGTAATAAATGAAAGTTTGTAAGGGGATATCTGTAGACCTTTTTCTTATTATGTATTATCTCTATTTCCCTAATCCTCATTGAAAATATTTAAATGTTTTCTTGTTTATATTCTCATATTAATTAAATTTCTTGAAAATTTATTTGGTCTTATATATTTAATTTTATCAAAATTTTGTTTGTCTGTAAAATAATTATAATATTTAGAATATATTTCTCTTATAATTTTTTCACATTTGATATCATGTTCCATATTCAATGAAATTTTAATATTTTTTCATATATTCCAACCAAATAGTGTATTCAAATAAATTTAATTTTCTGGTATATTTATTTTTTTCAATATAATAATTTAGTTTAATTAATTTTTTTGGAAATCTTCTCAACTATTTTATTTATAGTCCCCCATCACTCTCCCACTCTCTTATTCAATGTTATATTTTATAACCATTTGGTGAATTTATATTAATTATCTCATTTATTTTTTAATTTTTTTTATTTACACATTCTTCTATTAAATTCACCATGAAATACACTTACACTAAATGTACGAATACTTTTAACAGAATATTTTCCACTATAATTACATAATTTATTCTCATGTAATATTTTAACTCTTAGTCTTTTAATTATAGTGAAGGTAATATTTTTTATTAAAAACTAATACCCTTATTCATATTACATTTCCTCTATTGGTATTTACCAATTTTTATACCATTTCAACCCTGGTTTTTTCTACAACATATTTATGAGATTATTATACCATCCATTTTATGTTCTTATTCAGTAATATATATTATAAATATTCAATCATGAATTATTATTGTAATATTTTTTATATAAATGTTATGCATGAATTCTTACACACCACATATTGTGGAATCTAGTATAGAGAATCATTTATCTTTTTCTATTTTGGTTTGAGGGATATTTGGCGTTCATTAGACGTGTATTGGGATTATTGGTGGTAGTAAGAGGCCACTCGATATCTTGGGATGTCTACCAGCTACATGGTATATGTATGAAGAATTAAAGTATTTCTCCATGTTCTATTGGTATGTTACTATACTTCCACCATGACACTAATGGGGGATATGTAGGTTAGGTTGACTTCTGTCACCCACTAGTTAGGAAAATAGTCATCGTCAACAAGCTGTTATATTCCTAGTGGCTCAAATATTATATCACATGGTGTTCATATTAGTGTGGAAAATTATATCATTGTATTTCAAACTAATTACTAAAATACTATAATAATCCCCCCTTAACCCTAACCGTATTTCCATTGTTTTAGAAGACCCATTGTGATGATTTTCCATCACCCAAACATTACATTATGATATATTAATTGGAATGTAAATCATGGACCTCTAGTGGGTGTAATACAATATGAGGGATTCTTTCAAATTTTTATTGTTATCTTATTCACTATTATTTTTATTCTATCTTGGTCTAGTTCATTGTATCTATCATGAACATGGGTAATTGAATTTGTTTTTATTACATACATTTTCATTAGGACCTGATCTCTTTCTCTACTATCACTGATCTAGAGAGAAACAATGGTTTCCACCTTTTTGAGGTCAATGTCTAGATCATATGTTATATCCCTTGAAATCCCACAGGTACTTATGATTTACTTTTATTTAGAGATTTTAAACCGATAATTTGACATCGATGAGAGGAAAATTATTCTTAAGGGATATAGAAATTTTAATATGATTTTTTATTTTCTTTAAAATTGTATTATTACACATGAAGTGTCCGAAAAATTTCTTTTATGATAATTTTTAAAATCAAATAGACCTTCATGCCTCAAAACACTTTTGTATCACTATCAAAAATGTTTTCTGAAAATTATGATGTGAAATAAAATGGATTTTCCTTCAAAACTATTTTATGAAATGTGAATATGGATTATCATATGTAACAATGATTTAATCAAAAAATCGAAAGAAATTGGGGTACGAGGTGAATCTAAAGAAATTTGAACCCTAGTGAAGTTAGTTATCATAGGGGGATATTCCCAAGGTTTGTATTTCAATTGGGATCATGTTTTTGGACATTATGAATATAATATGTCAGCTATTTTTTCTTTTATTTCATTGTTTTGTACATTTATCTTATGTGATTGTCACATTGGATATTTGAGTATACATTACAGAATATGTTATTTACTTAACAATTTTAACAATAGATATAGATATAGATTTTTAAAATATTTTTGATTAATCTTTTTATTACCAATGAATATATTTTTTCTCATATTGATTTTTTTATTTTAATATGATCAGTTTCTATAAATAAATCCAAAGGATTATTTTCTATGTAAAAGTGATACCTTATGATAATGTTTTAATAATATTTTTTTGGAAAATGTTTTTTATAGAAACTAATTTATGTTTGTGAACAAACGTTGTATTGATTCTTTTTAATCTCTCACTAATCTTTAGTGATCACACATATTTCATCCTTTTTGAATTTATAGCCTTTCATTTATAAGATATAGTTTGTTGTAAGAACACCATATATTGTAAGACTCAACTAGATTGTGTTTCATTCCGGTGGTTTGTAATGGTGGTGAAATATGTTCATTAGAGGATATAACCATGGGTTTCATCAGTTTCAATATTTAGGGCCTTTTAGTTATCCCTTTAAGACTTGTTATCTCATGGAAAGATTTTTTATTTTATGGTTTTTATATTTTTGACATATGATGTATTTTATATATCAAATAAGATACACGATTGTTTTAATCATATAATATTTCTATTGAGGGTGGAATAATTCCCTCATTTCTTTTTATTAAACTATAATGCTTTTCATCGGTCATGAACCATCCCAAGGGGCTCAATGTCATGACTCCCCATGAATATATACAATAAGTCAGGGATTGTAGACTAGTTTTTAGTAGTCATATCACTATCTTGGGAGGCCTAGCCTATGTATCGACACACACACACACTTATCCATTGTCATACAATGTTGAAATATAAAAAAAAGTGAACAACAATTCATTCACACATCCAAATCCAACAACTATAGTATGATAAGAAGTAAAGGAACCAAAAAAAGGACAACTACAAGCCCACCAAAAAGAGTATGAAAACACGTATAGACTTAATGAAAACTTATACACTACTATCAAGGTAATATAGGAACACACCTGGGTCTATCTAGTCTCACAATGCATCATTTATTCTTGGTCCATTATGGACTCTGTAAAAAAGGTTGATCATTTGTATGATACATGACATGTGCAGGGAAATCCTATGTAGGGGTTACTATAAAAATATATAGAAGAACATAGTAAATTAGAAGATCATACTACCAATGAATAAAATCATCTCTACATAGCTATATTTCAATAGAACATATAATAGGAATAACTACTTAAACTCAATAAAGAAAAAATGTCTAAAGGTAAGTGAAAACTGTAAATCCATCCTAATACTCTAGATTAAAAGTTTAATATAGCTCCCATCCAAGAGAACACACTCAACAAGTCTAATAGCGCTATTGATGTATCTCTGAGTAGAAATGTTCATTAGGTCTCATCATAGAAGTAAAATCATGAAGTCTGAAGAGATAAAATAAAAAATTGAGGATCACAACCAAGTCCAGGGTGTATACGAACAACTCAATATGTAATAGATTTATATTTATGTGTTCATCGCACATGTAATTTAGGTCAGGAAAATATAGAATCTATCTAGGTAGTGAAGATGAATTGGATGTCTAACTTCAGGACTCATGGAAGGATTCCAAAAAATTTATACAAGAATTATTGCTGAAGGTATTGAGGTCCATTGTGAATGAGGTGATTCCTTACTAACCCTCGAATAATTGATATGTCAAACACATACTATATAAACATGGTCATGACATAAAGGACTGGGGAACAAATATATATTTTAGGGATTACACGTCATGTAGTAGGGATACATGTCATGTACCTTTGACCATAGATCCCACCCATGTATACTTCCCATGTTTGTTATTTTTTCCATATTGAAGTACACAATGCATGTCTCCCCAAATACTAGTACATGAGTGTCACATGTACACCTGGCCAAATCCTACCCTTGTTGGACTACACGACATGATCATGCCCATGTACTTCATCCCGTGTGTGTGTATACTCTGAGGTACAGACTAACCCAATGGGGAGAGGTCACACACACACAATTATGGTCACATGTTTTTTGTTCGATCACTTTCTCCTGAAACCCGAGACAATTCTATATGTGACTCACATGCCATGTACTCCCAGATTATATGCAATATTTATTTTATTTTTCTACAAAACATATTTCAATCTTTTATGTGTGAATTTATCTTCTTCTTCTTTGATTTCAACACCAATCATGCTAAAAATCAACGATCTACCTCATCCAAGCCTCGCCAAGCCCATTCATCAGATTCTGAAACTTTGATGCACTCAAAAAATGTCCTCATTTTTCATTCATCATTGTACTCTAACGAATAAGAAATCAGGTATACAAAGTAGTATGGCCCATCATTTATTCATCCATGATACCATCAATAGGTCATAATGATCCTAGATCTACAATATTGTTTCGTTGCATCATGAAGTGATCACATAAAGTTCAATTTCTCGTAGGATGTTGAATCAGAGTTCAATGAAGAACTCTAATGATGAATAATGAAATATGGGAGAAATGAGCAACCCAGAACCTTTGGAATGAACATCATATATTGTTTGAGTTGACATTTATCCTTTTTAAATTTAATGTCAAGCGGTGAATGAATAATAATCATTCATAACTCCAAAAATATTTCTTAAAATAATCCCATCCCATACGAATACTGAATCACAGATTAATCTGTTGGTTAAATGGTTTGTGTTCTTAAAATAAGTTAATAATGGGGACATAATATAATCAAAAAAAAATTCCTACATCATGATGAACCAATCATTTATGAAGATTTATTTTACAACATTTTAATTGTAGAGATCATTAAAACCCACTACACAGTAATGGTCGATCCATGATCTAGTTGTTGTTATCCTGAGACATGTCTTATATTTTTCTCCCCAATGAATATCCAATGGCTCCATGATTATGCATCTATCCCATGGAATTCGATTATAATAATCTACATAAATAAACCCATTTCACTACATAAAAAATTTTACAAATAATTTATATTATTATTTTATTTATTTAATGCCCTCAATTACTTTTCCACCTACATCGTGTATAGAAAAGGTAATGTCATACCGTGGATAAAAAACATTCTAATCCCATTGGTTCCCTCATATTTTTTATTTGATATAAAAATTTAAATGTTATTAAAAATTTTCCCCAAAAAATTGCATTGGATTTATTTAATGTATTATATATATTTCAAACATTTATTTATGAAACACTAGACCATGGAATTATAATATGCATAATTTCCATGTCTTGAAAGTAAACTATTAAATATCCAAAAATAATTGATGGAAAATTCAAGTCATTACATTCTCCCCACCTTGAGGATTTGAGTTCTTGAAAATCAAAAACGAAAAGGATACATAATGAGCTGTGGGTATTGAGCATGAATTTGAGTCTCCTGATACCATAATCACTCCTGAAGATACATTTTTGAATGATTATGCACATAATAAAAGAATAATTCGTTCAGGAAGGATCCTATAATACTAATATTTAATATCTACCGAATACTCACCAATGAAATCTCCAACCCAAATATATGTCTTCCCCTTTTTGATTACATGAAATGGGTGAGGCACGTACATCGTCAAATGAAACACATGGAATATGTCGTGTACTTGGTCTAATTTTGGAGGTAAGTCTAAGTGGTACACAACCTCGCTAATTGAAATTTTTATTATAAAATGAAAAATGAATATACTAAATAACTTGCCTCCCCATAGAATTATATTTAATCCACATCAAGGTGAATATCGAAGGAATATATGGTCTCACTTATAGAAATCTATATGCCTAATTCTTCTATCCACATAAGACGTTGGATGGCTCTCCACAGTCTTCACATATTTTTGGGTTATCATAACTTCTAAGTACCTATTCAAAAATAATATTGGACAATGAGTGTCACCTTACCTAGGTCAATTATACAATATGGTTACCAGTTCAATCACTCCTACAATGATTAAAATGGTTCCTCACAAATGGCAGATTTGAAACTATTGTTTCATAAAATCTCCAGCAGTGGTAGGAGATCCGCCCAACTATGGCCAAAATACTACAAGAAATAATGTAGCATGTACTTAGAAACATAATTATTTTCTCTTTCTGGTGATCAATATGGGGGTAAAATGTTGTGATAAATAGAAAATGATTCACAAATTCCTCATGTAATCCCATCCATTAAAAGGATGTGAAGAAATATTCATGGACATAAAGGATCATTTATGGAACTCCATCTGTTCAGAATATATGCTACACATAGACAATTCCCAAGATATCTATTGATCTCTACTCTTAAATAGCTAAGAAGCTGGCCGACCTGTGGAGTTGATCGAAGATCACCTTCATGGTATCCTGTCCGTTTGATGTACATGTAAAAATGTCATTATGTCCATAGATATCCCATACAAACTCCACTCTAGAAACTCTTGGGGATAATCAAAACCCACTATAGCTTGGTGGTTTCCCTTCAATTACTGAATAATAATATATTGCAAGACAAACTATTAAACTACCCCTAAAATATCCATGTTTAAATTGTGTGTCCTTTGAAAAGATCCAAATGATCCGCACCATTAAAAATCAATTAGTTTCATGTCCATTTAATATCTTATTATGGAGGGTCTCATAGTCAATATCTCCAAACGGTGCCTTCTATATTTTCGGAAGATAGGATTTTTAACAACCATCAACTTGAGTTAATCTTCTACATCCCCATCTATAAAGGATAACTGCAATGAGGAAAACTACTTTGATTCATCATTCAAAAACATTGGAAAAAAATCAAATTATAAGAACTTCTACTACTACAATCCTCTTCACATGATTATATACAATCTTGAAATAATAATCCTAAAGGAACTCTTATCATTTTCTTTTTCTCATGTAATGATCCTTTCGGGAGAATACACACTTGAGACTCTTGTGATCATAATAGATGATTATCCACTCACCCATCAGGTAGTTCCATGACATCTTTAGTGTGAAGACTACTGCTACTTAATCAAGATTATGGGTCTTCTTGTTCTTATGAAGATGTATTAAATGATTTGAACCCTAGGAAATCAATTCCATCCTCTAAATCAAAAGAAAACATAGACTTGTTTTTTATGAATCACATAATACCAAGTACATCATACAATCATTTTGAGATTTCAAGATGTGTGCATCATTCAATCACTATATCAACTACTGAAATTCTTGATGGAACTTCTATATCCAAAAAAATGCTTCTATATTAGTTTAATGTATGTCATGGGTGATGATATCCTATAAAAATTAAGAATGAATATCTTTAATAGAATTAAAACATAAGTAATAACCATAACCCTTTCATGATCTATGGTGGCACCCATTATAAAATGGTGTCCACCTTGGTCGGGTTCATTCCCAAATCATGCGATGAGATAACGTGCCGCAAAAAGTTGACATCGTGTATCCAGAACATACACTTCTAGAGATTTCCATAATGTTGGTAATCATGGAGTATCTATGGACCATCCTACTGTGTCCCTTGTTATACTCCTCAGAATATGAGTAAATAAGGACATCATTTATTAAGACTACCACGAACTAGTCTAAGAAAGTTTAAATGATCCGGTTCATGTGTACAATGAACACATTTGGGGAATTCATCAATCCTAATTGTGGATACATGTTCTTAAAAGATATAATGTTCATGAACTAGTACTCCAATCATAACCATAAGTTACCTTATTAATTATTGGAAAACAAGAATGGGGATGCCTATGGTAAAACACGGGGTTTAAAAATCCATTCCTTTGTATGTCTTCTAACTACACCTTCAACTCACAAATCTTTGTGGGAGCCATAAGATATTCTAGTTAATATATCAATGTTATTTCATCATTTAGATCTAGGCAATTTTCTTTCTCTCAGTGGTAAGGTAAGCCCGGAACATCATCTAGAATGACATCTTCACACTACACCAACAATGTCCAAAACTATTAACTCATAACATCCACTAAACAAAGGGTCATGATAGGAATATTGTGAGTAATTAGTGTCACCCTACTATATATATAAGTCTATCTTGTACTACATATGTTTAATTTTCTCCCAAAATAGAATAAAAAGTTCCGCATCTAGGGGCACACCTCAACCTTCTTCTAAAATAATTAATATAGTCATGAAATGTAGATAATGTGTCCATAACTAATATGATGTTGTAGGGCCTCATCACAACTATAAATTTATCTTAATTGATACCATTACCTCTGAATGATAGGTAAATGCATCAGAAATAGTTTTTGATCATTGAGTCATCACTAGTAGGAGTCTCAAAGTGAAAGGGGAAAGCTAGGTGATGAATGAAAATATTTAATTATTAAATAAGCGAGGTGGAAGGAAATAAATGATAGGAAACTATGTCTATTAGTACTAAATCTAGTCTATTAAAGACGCATATTATACCTCGTATCAATCCTGAAGCATCTGGATTGTAAACCTCGACCACCTACATCCAAAATTTCCTTTTCCATCTCGAAATATAAGCCTGGCGTAGTGCACATGGCGGTGGTTACGGTGATAATTAAAATCATATACCACATTTAGTTATAGTCCCATATCATTTTCTATACTAGAATCACTACAATTGTTTCTGGTATTACCGATGCATCATTCTTGGTGGAATATCCATGGGATTTCTACCACTCATACGATAAGTCATACAATATCAAGAAATATGTCTCATAATGTCACATGGTTTACACCACATATCACATGGAAGATTAAACCCATCATGTACAACTTAAACAATAGAAATACTATCATGGGATCTCTCCCAAATACATGTCACACATCTAGGTCTCTAAGACTGATGTCAGATCCTTATTGATGAGGTCTCTACTTTTGTATTTCCAATACTAGAAACTAAAATGTGCATATGATCATCCAAGAAACTCTCTATAAAAAATATCACTCTAGAACCCCAATATTAGTATTAATGCATAGATGGATATTATATGCTCAGAAGTATCATATATGAAATTTTTGTTATATCTGATCCCTGAAGAACGGTTAGTGAATGATATCCATCATGTACGAGTAGTGGTTTCAGAACCATGATGAATACAAAACTACTATCATGTTTCCCTATAGGAGATTCAGATTCTCTTAGATACATATTGACTCGGCATAGCTAGTGTGAACTCATCTATAATGAGGGTCCCAAACACTGATCATGATTGAGTCTTCTCATCGTATGATAGGGTCACTAAAAACAATGATGTCCCTACTCACCAAGGTAGAAGAAAAACCACCAATACCACTATATGATATGCCGGTGTCAAGCCAAGACAAAAAACTAAGGTCTCCACCTCAATTCATTCCCCAGTCACCTATCAGTCAGGCTTTCCATGGAACTTGAGGGGTCACTATATCTGAAACTCATGATTTTATCTCAACCTTCACCCCTCATCATATGGTATTATGGGATCCATATTCTTCTTACTATTTGTTAGTATAGATGGTTCACCACATAATGATTGCATCTGTGGAACTATTCACTACATAGACCCATCTTGTTAAGGGGATCAATCCGTGTGTACCTAATGAAAAATCCTTGCTAGAATTCATCACATATGAATCATAAAATAAACAAAATATACCATTGTAAATGAGTGTAACATTACATATGAGGAAATAAGGATATGGAATCCACAACACACTACAATAAGATGCATGTATCATCGTTTTACTTACACCCAATTTTCACATAAACCATGAGGAATGTTAGGTGATTAGAGTTCTAATGTGTGGAACCTCGACCACCACACCAACACTGGATTCTCATGCCTGAAAGCTAAACTCAAAAAACATTACACTATTTCCTCACACCTATATCATATACTATAATAGAAAGGTAGAAGTGACACCACTTATACCACTCATTCATGATCTAAGTCAATGGAGAATGTACTGCGAATCACTAATCCCCCCTCTAATAGTCCAAGGGATGTAGAGTAGCACCGAGTGAGTATATCACTAACACAGATGTCGTTATCCTAAGTGCATGTATATACGTACACAGATTTAATAACAAAATATTATGAAATGTAAAAATGAAAATAACAACAAGGAACACATTCATCTAAATCAAACAACTGGAGTACGACTTCACATAATAGAATGTAAAAAATTCAAAATTGAAGCCCCCCACATAGAGTCTAAAAATATCTCCATTGAAAGTAAAATGGAGACTTCATTCATGTTACTATATGAAAACACTTTGTTAAGTATCGTCTCACAATGAAATTTTTAGTCTTAGTGTGTCTATAAATATTTCAAAAGGATGATAATTCGTACAATATGTGAGTTGTGAAGGAAAATCCCATGCAGTGGTGAGTATAAAAATACAAAGTAGTAAAACATGAAACCACAAAAATATAACTAAATAATACAGTCAGAACTACACTAGTATATGGGTACAGAACATCTAAAAAGAATATCTAGATATACTCAAAAAAGAAATATAGTATAAAGATAAATCACAAAAGTAATGTCAGCCTGGGATTCTAGATCTATGTTTCCACATGAAACTCATTTGGTAGAAATCACTCCATGATTCTAATAGAACTAATGTATTATGTCGTAGATGTAACACTCATTGATTCCTATAATATAATTACATACTGGAAGTATGAAGATATATGATACACATATTAGGATCAATCCAATTTCCATGTGGTATACCATCAACTCAATTTGAATAAACTCTCAATGCAGAGGATTGATGACTACATAATGTTGGTCATGAAAATACCAATAAATCCACATTTGGATTATGTCGAATTGAGGATCTCACTCTAGGTCTCACAGAATGTTCCCAACAACTCAATAATGGAATTCATGCTGATTGGATCCCATTCCTATGTGTATTAGGAGATTCCATTCAAACCCTCAGGGAATGGATATGGGGATCACAACCTAATGAAACATGTCCATGATATCTTGAAAAGATTACACAATAAGTATTAGGGTTACAAGAATAGTCCTTTCGACCCCAATTCCTTCTCTGGTAAATGGACTATGTTTGTGTTCATTCCTATATAATTCTATATGAATTGAGGATGCTCGTGTACTCTATATGTTTACCAGTACACAGATTTTCGCAATTACAAATGGCCAAGTTGACCCTGGGTGGGAGTACACAACATATATATTCCCACCTATTCTTTCCCATTTCTATGTACCCATTGTGGTGTGTACTATACCACCAGGGATATGACACACAATGTCTGACAGGGGCGTAAACCATGTGCTCCTTATGTTTCTCCTGAAACCCTAGCCACTAATAAGTGGGAAACACATACTCTGTAACCAAGGATTACCCGTCATATGGATTAGGTTTTTTATGAAACTCTAATTCATCCTTCATCACATTCATATGACACCATCGTCTTGAATTTTAGCTAAATTAAAGTTGGTAATCTAGGATCTAATCTAGTTGAACATCAATATTGTTTTTTTGGGATTACGGACATTCGAATCTTTCAAATTAATGACTCATTCATCATTCTTCATTGACCTACAATGAACTCAAAATCGGGTATCCAAAATCATATAACCCATCACCCCTTCTGTCTTCTCACCACCAATGTGTGATACCAATCCATGATCTAAATTATTAAATTGTTATTCCCAATTAATTGTGCACAATGATCAATTTCACTATGGATGTTGAACCACATGTTAACAAATAATACCAGAAATGAATGAATAAATATGGGAGAAATTCATTACTACCAAAATGAAGAATGATACACAACCAATGTTCGTCAAAGCCCCAATCTGTTACTGTTTGAGTGATAAGTGAAAAATAAATAATAATAAATTGAATCACCCAACACAGTCCAACATATAAAACCATCCCAAAATAATAATATACATTAGATAAATCTATTGGTTGAATGGGGAAAGATTCTAATCACAATATTTTTCTATCTTAATGTGGATTGATTTTTAATTAATAATTAATCAAACTCATTTTCATTGAAGATAACTCTGTATCCCGTAGAAACATTATCATTGTTCTTTAATATGATTAACATTTTTAAGAGAGTGATCCTCTAGAAATATCTAGAAAGTTTCTCCAATGTATCTAGGGTTATGAGGATAACCTTGGAATTCCATACAAATAATCTACTTAATGATGCATATTTTTTAGTTTATAATTATTAAAAATAATATATTTCATTTAATAATTTTATTCATTGAAAATATTTCATGAATTTTCTATTTCTTCCTCCCTCCAACAAATATTTTGTCGCCCCAAAGTTAAAACTTATGTTTTGAACTCAACAGTTCCCTAGGAAATCTAATACGAGCTCCCCTTTAGATATTATTTCACTTTTTTAGAAAACTACATTTTTTGTTATTTAATATTTTTAATATATTTTAAAAAATTATTTTGGGCTCACCGTGACTCGAAATTTCACACAATCCCAAATCCTATCCTGAATAATAATCTCTTAAATATTCAAAAATAATACATCAAAATTATGAGTGATTAAATTACCAAACCATGTAGAGTGGGATGTTCATCAATCCTTTTGTGGAAGTTTTTTGTGTGAAATTTTAGGTTAAACTGGTTTGGTCTGTTATTGATTGGTATCAAATAGGAATGTTATCAATGAATCCTTCAGGAATTCTTGAGTATCACTCTATTGTGTTGTGTATTTTCATTACATTGAATATAGGGGTATCCAAACATGATTTGTAGTGGTGTATTTCACCAAACATGCTCAAATTAAAAAAAAAACTTACCATATGAATTCTTGTGACTTATATATCCTTATTTTTATTTTGAGCTTCTTGGAATCATTTTTATAAATTATTTTTTTGATAAAAACTAGATTTTTTCTCTAAATGGGTTTTTCAACTTTTTTCATAGAATATGTATTCTCTAAGAAATCCATATCTAAATTATAAGCAGTAATCGTCTTATAAATCCCCACCAATTAATCCTCTAGTTTAATTTTTTTTGGTTGAAACTATAGTAAGAATTATCCATTACAAGGGCCCAATAACTAGTGTTGAACCTGAATGAAGGGTGGATCATGCTACAGTATTCACATAGATGTAATCAATGATATTTAAATGTGACAAAGGACACTAGGGATTATATGGGTGTATCATGATGATTTAGTGTATTTTGAAACATAAAAACAATCGGATACACCATGGAGTGTTTCACCACATATATACATGAATTAATTAGAAGGATTTTGTGTGAATATATTGTGTAACCGAAGTTACGTGAATAAATAACCTATTCTTCTTTCTTTAAATATATCAATCACATATTCTATAATTAGTTACTGTGATATATGGAGTCATGTAATTTTTTTAGTGCATGGATCATATTCTATTATTAACATTGATACAATAGAGGTTGATTCTTTATACCTATATATATAGATTATTTCTAATGGCAATATCAAGGCAAAAAGGATCAAAATTGAATTGGTGACTAATATGTGGTCTACTCTAATTATTATGCTCTATCCCACAACCATATTTTTTTTAATTAGGAATATATGGTTAAGCAAAATATAGTTGGGATTAAAGGACACTTCATTGTAATAGTGACTTCACATGGAATCTAGAGTTTTTCATCTAACTATACGGGGAAACATGGTGACTAGAATTGTGGCAGCGAAAGGAATACCTAATTGATATCGAAAAAGATACATGTTTTAAGATATCAATATGTGTAAAAGGGAAACCTAAAACATGATTGTATGTTATCACACATGTTTTGTCATGTGTGTAAAATATATAGCCATTTTCAATATTTATCTAAGAGATAATCCCAAGGAATTAATGTGGGATACACATTCAAAAAGGGATCAGAAGTCTTGTTTGATGAAAAAAATATTTGTGGGATCCCAACATCACATCATGGGTAGTGCTCAGGTTTCAATGGAGGGGTTGGATAAAGATGGAAGTCTATATGATTTGTGGTGTAAACTCTAAGAGTTAGTGGTTGGAAAAGATACCAAGAGAGTTATGTTGCATATCATGCCATCTATGTTCATGAAATTATTTGTTTCTAGTGAATCAAATTCTCTATCTCTTTCAATATTCTCAATGTGTTGGGATTTAAATCAATACTTATTTCTTCATCGATGAATCTCACCACTGTTTTTGGAAATAAATTGATATTAGATTTTAAATTTTAGGATAATTGTGTAAGGTTTTCCTCCAAAATGGATTATAAAATTAGAGTTCATGATCATTTCAGTATTGATATATTCATTAACATGTATTGAATGATTATAAACTAATATCATATACATTATTAACATAATTGGGTACAAATAGTTTCTCCCATTTTAGTAACAAATGTCTTTCTAGGTTAGTTGGACACTATATCTCGGAGAGATTGAAAAATTGATTCAAGTGCTATGGTGACCAAAATATTTTTTAAAAACCCTAATATTGATGTTATTTATCCATATCTCAGTATCCCACTTAATTTGTTCATGTGTGTGTATGAAGAAATTTTATAGATGATTTAATAGTATTTCTGTAATAGAGATATTTCATATTCCAAATAGAATTATTTTTAGGTTAGCATCCTAATTAATAACCATCATACTATATGGAAACCATTGAATTAAATGAATTAATACTTAAACTTTAACACATTTAGGATAAGGGATTTATTAATCCCAGAATTTCTTATTACAAATCACCAATAACATTTTTAAAATAACACATTCAAGAATATTCATCATAATATATAGTAACATAAAATCAATGAGGTTATATTAATGATATAGTATCCCTTTCTGAGGATTGATAGCAGTTTTCATCCACTCACGGGAGTTTGGCGGTTCTAAAATATTTTAATGTGATCAATGTACCAATAGGTGAGTGTCCAAGATGAATATATTTCAAATATGAAACATAAATGAAGGAATATTAATCAAGAAAATTCGATCATTCTAGTTGGCCTTACTAACTCTCATGTAGTGTTTATGGATACAATTAACTGAAACATCTCTCAGTTTTTTCATTCACTAATCATTGTTTTTATGAATGGAATACAAATTTTGTCATTATTATAGAAATATATTTAATATAATTTTTATATCATCCATTAAATCATTGTATATAATAATATATATTAAAATATATCAAAATAAAACTTCGTTATTCTAGGGGACAAAATTTTAGGATATCTGATTATTTAGAGGGGTGTTTAAGTAGATTCCGAGAAGATATTAGAAGTAATAACTTGGGATAATCATATAAATTCTCTTAGATGTAATGTTTCAAGAAATTAGATAGATATTATACTAATATTTCCACACATTCTAGAATCATTTATCCACTATGATATATTTATCCCTTAAGGGTGTGTATTTAGTTCAGAGAGATCATTTCCAGAGGTATTTTTGGGATTCAAAACTGCAATTTAATTCAGTGATAGTTTTTCACTTTCCTTAGGTAGGTTATTATTATTATGTCTAATACACTTCTTGAAGATTATTTTTTCAAACATGTTTTGATATAAATGAAAAATATATATGATTATGGATATTTTAATTAATCCATCATTATAAGAACAACCCCATTTGTGATCTCGATTTTAAAACATTGATACATGAAATTATAACTTGGATCTACTACTCTTTAGTTAGATGTTCACAAAATATTATTTTAATAAGATTCTAGAGTATATCATTATTATTCACGATCTAAACAATAAATAATGTCTGGTGTAGAGTCAAACCTCAAATATTGATATTTCATACACCCCAAAAAAAAAGAAACACAGTTGGAGATCCTTTGAGTATAATCTTTCTGACTCATGTAGTAAAGTAATAATGAAATGAATTATCTTTTGTGGGATTATTTACTATGATTTTCTTATATAAAGGGTGATCATATATATTATAATTCATATCTTCTGATATTGTTGGGTAATATATTAAAGATGATATTAAAATTAAATAAAAAGTTGATATAAAGTGTAAGTTCCTTAAAAGAAATATTTATTATGGGGAGGCATCGGGTGAGTGGTCTTAATCTCATGTTTGGGTTTTCTATTTCAGAGTAAGGATTTTTTTTAAATTGAAAAAAGATAGGATTTTTTGTATGGTGTACACTAATATAATTGGTTTATCCATTGTGGATATAGCATGATGTATTGGAGATGGAGACTTCATTTTTCATTTGCTAGGATTGAGATAATTGATTGTGATTTTTATGTATCTAATAATTATATGTCTGTAAAATCATTAAATAACAACATATAATGAAATTTTTTACTAAAAACATATACAATTTAATAATGTATATTGGATTACATATATTTGGAAATCAAGGTTAAGCTACCTCATACTTCTTGTGGTAGGGAGCAATATGGTTTATTATTTTTCAGTGCATGAAATTATTTCTTTTTCAGCGCATGAAATTATTTCTTTTTCCTACATATCTAGGATTTGAAAAGTGTGGATGTTGATAAGATATTTTATGTTTCAATGGTTTTTTGACATTCGAGTGTTCCATGAGCTAACAATATGGATAGAGATGTTTTTATTACATACATTTTTTAGAGTGGATTATAGGGAATGATGGGTTCTTAGTTTATGTTTCGTATGAAATATCATGGATAGATGGATTTCTTGGATAATAGATTTTCTTGATTCTATAATAAATTTATTAGTTTTATGTTATTATCTTCATTAGATCATGGGATAAAGATAAGTTCATTTTGTAACTTTTCAATAATAATTTCTATTATGATTTTGTCAGGATGAACCATTTTATGTGGTGTATGGTTTGTCTTGTATATCACCTCTTTTTGGATATATTCATGAGAATAACCATTATATGGAATATGTATCATCCCTGAGATGAAATATATAATTAATTTGATCATGAAGTGGTTAGTGAAATCATAGAGTCTTTGTAAATACTATGTCTTTTGGTTTCAACATCCATTTCAGTTCGAGGTGGACTATCATGTTTTACTCAGAGTTTCACAATGGTTTGGATTTAGACATTTGGGGATAGGTGGATCATTAACACCTCATTATATATACTTATTTTCCCTAGTTTTCCAACTCATAATGATGTTATATCGATTATAATTAACATATTTTTTCAATTCTACCAGTTATGTGTTCCATGATTATAATTTTAAGATGTATAAAAATGATCAATCCCGTGTGATTGAGTTGGAGGACATTTAGTTTGATCTCAGTACCTTAGTGATAGAGTGACCTGTTTAGATAATGCATATATTTCATAAGGGTTTAAAATTAATGATGATTTATTTAGTAAAAGTGAGTTGGTAGTGTGTTATATACAACCATAAAACATATGATCATCAGGCCTTGATGAGGTAGGAATGATATTTTATATTTTTAGTTTCATGGTCATGAGCCTTTAATGAGATATAATTATTTTCATAATGCAAGGTGTTAATAATCCTCTACGTGTGGAATAAGGTGTAGAGTATCATTTATCATTTTTTGGGTCTGTGTTCATCTTGAGGTATGAGGATATATCTTTGGATAGTTTACGGATGCGGGATTCCACCAACTTGGAAATAATGGGAAATGGATAGTTAGTGTAGGTTGTTATAATTCCTGAAATTCCATATGTTCCACTATACCACTGGTTGATTCCAAATGTCTTGATGGTCACACACATAAGAAATATTATTTCTAAGGTATATTATGTATTTATAACCCAAAATAATTACATAACAACTTTAATACTCCTTTGTAAACCTGAAATTTTTCTCATTTGGTTTCGTGGTTACTTTATGAATATGTTTTTACTAGTCCCCTTTAATTTGGTGTGCTATCGAGAAAAATTTATTTCATGGACATTAGTTGGATGTTGTCTATTAAAATGGATCATTTACAATACATTTTCTTCTCTTTTTAATGATTTTTTCAATTTATTCAAGGACTATATATTTGGGTTTATCATGGACACAGATATTTTAGGTTGTTTTCATCATATATATTTTCACATAGATCTAATATCATCTTCTCCCAACACTGGCCTTGAAATAAATGAGGTGTTTACCATATTTTTGATAGGTGTACCTTTTATATAGTTGGTCCCTTTGAATAGATTATGTTACTAGGGTTTCAAATGGTTTTGATATTTGATATTGATGATTTGAAATACATTGTAGGTTAATTGGTCTTGAGGGACAAATTTTTTTTCTCTATAAAATGGATTTAATTAAAAACCATTTTAATATACATGAAGTGATTTATAAATAAACCCAATGACTTTTTCAAAAATCAAATGGTGTTCCAATCATGAAAATAGTATGATATCAATATAACATTTTTTTAAATAAATAGGAATTAAATGAAATTCATTTTCATTGAAATATTGTTTTATTAAATGTGAACATGGTCTCCTTTATAATATATATGATATAATATCAAAATGGGAAGACTAGGGGTAGAGGATGAATACAAGACATTTTCATTCCCTAAGAGAGTAATATATCACATAGGGATGTGCCTCAATTTAGCCTTTATGATGTAATATGGTTCCCTAACATCAGGATTCACTTATGTCACCAAGTGTTTCATTCTTTTTCTATGTTTTTCACATCCATGTATTTTGATTGTCCCTTTGGTAATTTGGGGACTCGTTATGTGCATGTGTATTTTATATATAAATTTCTGACATGATATGAATATTTTTCATTAAATTACATTTTTTGATTCAATTATTTTCCATTGATATATGTTATACCTTATGAAATTTCTTATTTTAATTTGAAACATTTTTTACATGAATCCCAATGGTTAATTTTATATGTGAAATTGATTTCTATTGTAAATGTTTCAGAAATAAATTTTATATAAGAACTATGTGATTCATGTATATTAAAATTGTTCATATTTTTGGTGATATCCTTCTATGATTTATTTATCACACTATGTTTTCTTCATTAGTTGTATGTAGGATCGGTCTTATAGGATATATGTAAAGTGAAAAGAATCATGTCGAGGATTACTCTCATGGATCCTGTTATATTTTGATTATTGGGATGGCGGTGACCTATATAAATAAGAATATGGACCTAGGTGTTTATCCAGGCTCAATCATTTTGTTCTTTAGTATTTAAATTTGGACCTTTCTATCCAGTTTTCGGATGTTACCTTTTATGTTTTGGATATTTTTGAAATATGATATTTTTTCAACATCTAGTATGATAATATAATTTTTGTATCTTATCATGTATATGTTGAGTGTATAGCCATTATAATGTTTCTCTTTATAATAAACTTATACCATTCACATGCACTTGGGGATTTGGAACTTGCTTCAGGCCCCATAATATATCTTAAATTTTGGGCTAAAGCATGTTGGTTGGTCACATTTTTAATCATAAATTAATCATATGGGGGATTATAAAATTACATATTCTTTTATTTCATTGAGAAAATATTTTATCTAATGGATTACTATAAGAAATATATTGGTAATCCCTCCAAAATATCTTATCTTACTTTGGTAGTATGTCTTGGAATATTTGTAAGATGCTCCATTATTATGAATTAACCACATAACATTTTTCATTCATTTGATATAAATATTTATTGGATAATTATTCGTTTTTTAAATTGTGGTAATATCCATTATTTAAAATAAAAATCAAAATTTTATTTTTATATTTATTTCATTGCTGAATTCAAAATATTTTTCTTGTTTATTAGCTCATATTTTCTTCTTTAAAAGACCTCTAGAGATAAAATATTTTGAAATTTATTGGGAAAAATATTATTAAAAACAGTAAATTAATATTATGATTTTATAAGATTCCATGTAGATATACGAACCAAAAATTCCAATACATTCATCCTATTGATATTAGGATGATTAATATTGTTTTTTTAATTTAAAAAGTTATGATAATCATGTATGTGATATATGAGTTTCTATAAATGTGACCCATTACAATGATCTCTTCATCTCCATATACTATTAAGGAAAGAAAATTCATATAACATTCTTGAATATTCTTAAGAGTTAAATTGAGTTACACTCACCAGTAATGTATTGATATATAGTAGTAATTATAAAATAATAAGATACATCAGGTAGAGTATATTAATTATCATAAATTATGAATTCAGTTAAATTATAATAATTAAAATTACCAATTTTTTCCATTTTAACACTATAGACTGGCATTGATGCTTCATAACACTTATACCGTATTACACTAGAAATTGAAACATTAGATATATTTCAATATAAAATAAATATGGAACATTAACATTGTTTTTTTCTAAATCAAAATATGATATCAATAAAATATATATTTATATATCATTATACCTAATATAACGGGAAATAAAATAAAAATTTTCAATGAGATTAATTTTTCCAATATTATTTTTTAATGAATAGATATCATGGATATCTACTTAAACGAATATTTTTCCTTCTACATAATACATCAGAGACACTAAAACACTACTTCTTTATTTTCTATAAACATGAATCATTGAGAAATTTAATTAAACCAATCTATTTTTTTAAATAATTGTTTTATATGTTTCATATCTAATAATAATTCATCATTCCATTAAATTTTCATTGCAAATTAAATACAATGGATACATTATTTGTATCCAAAAAACTATTTAGGTATAACATAAAAAGAATATTTTAATATTTTATTTTACCAGAAATCATTTTTTTCCCAATTACTATATCATAAAACCCTAGTGGGAATCTATATAATGTATAGAAAAATAGATTTTATTATCAATATAGGTGAAAATAATTTTCCTAGATGATCACATTTTTATAACCTTTTCCAACCAAGAGTAATTTATTAGAAAGAACTCTTCCATTAATACACCTCATCACATAAAAACTCACTTTCTAAATTATAATATTTTCTAGGTCTATCCACCAACTTCCAAAAATATTTTTTAATATGGTTTTGACTTAGATATCATAGACAATAATTATTTTTTAGGACCATGAATCTTAGTTAGATCCTATTAGGTAGTAGTTAATTCTACAGTGATACTAAGTTCATCGTCATTTTTCATGAGAAATACATACCCCATAGGATCCTAATTAATCCTATCATATATTAAATATTCATTCATAACCAAAGTTAGTTCACCTTAAATAAATAATATTATAATTCACATGAATTACATTTTGTGAAGAATATCAAATTTATTTTTCTTTGACATCCCCATGAAAATTTTTCACTCATTGACTCCTGAATTCAATTTTTTACTATTATTTAAAATATAATATTGAGAGATAAGTACATATAGTTTTTATGAAATATAGTAATAATAACGAATCATTTCCTTTTCTATATAATAAAATTTATTTTACTAGGGTTATGTATTTTTTGACACAAGTTTATATTGATTCTTTTTTATTTTCACCATTCTGATGTAAATTTTTATGATACAAATATAATTTTTGTAGCCCATTATGATCAGGAATATCCTCCAACCATTGTAGTTATTTGGGTTGGGTTATTTTTGTAGCCCTATTAGGACAGTTCATCCCAGGTTATATAATATCCTACATTATTGAAAATGACCTTAGATTGGATGAAATATATTATTTTTTAGGAAATATCTTATATTGATGACTTGAAATTTGATCACAAATATTGTGGTTGGTGTAGGGATGTTCTAGCTAACACATTCTCACATAGAGCTTTGAGTAACATTTAGTTGTTTTAATTTCAAATTCAATTTTTATTTTTTTAATTATTTTTGTTTCATTTAAAATAAACATTTCCATGGTATATATTTCCTTATATATTTCAAATTTTTTTTGATGAAAATGGATGATAAATTACAAGCGTGTAACTAGATCCCCCAGATTGATGATATTTGTTGTGACGAATCACTATATTGTATAAATATTTCAAATAATAATTCTATATTAGTACATGGTAAATAAAATAATGAAAAACTATCTTTAATATCTCTATAATATATTTCAAATTTTTATTAATATGTATTGATTCTTTGATATCCATTAAGTGGTTTCAGGTTATTTGAATAAATAAATAAGTATTTCATGATATGCTACTTTTGATTTTTTGTTCAACATCATGATTGAATTTATTTTTTAAAATGATTTTGTAAATTGATATGGTGTGTGAAAATATGATATTCATAAAAAAATTAAGGATTTAAATGGGATATATTGTCCAGTTAAAAAATAGATTTGGATTTTATGAAATTTTATTAAATTTTTGTGATTAAATTAAATAATTTGAGATTTATTTTTCTTAAACAATATTGGGGATTTAATATAATGTATTTAGACCCACATGTCGGTGTTTTTATGTGTTTTTATTTTTTTAAATGAAAAATATTTTGTTGGTTGAAAATATTTTTTTAAAAAAATTCTTGAAAAAAATATAACATTTTATGGTAGATATTTCTTGAAAAAGATTTAGTATTTAATCTTCTGGTTTTATTTTAAAATTTATTTCATTTAGTGTGATAAGTCAGTTGAACTTTTTTCGAAGGGCTGTTATATTATTAAATTTTATTTTTCTACTAAAATAGGTTTTGTTACCCATGTTTAGGAGAAATTTTTTATATGGGATTTTTTTGAAATGTTTATCAATTTTTTTTGAATTACCATTTGAATTTAACACATTATTGATATTAGGGAATGAAATAAAATTTAGGTGACAAGACCATGTTGGGTTTGTGTTTCCAATTATTTAAAATAGTCAATACAAAAAAGTATTGATAGAAGGGTTGGATGTGATTTTTTTTCATGAACCATTTTTTTCATTATTAATCCAAGATACTTAATGAGTAGTGGAGATTATACTCCAATCATTGAGGTATTCTGGTGTGCTGTAGAGTTTATCCTAATATTGTTAGTTTAGTCTCATTTTGGGGACCATTTAAGTTGGGCTATGTATGTTGGTTGGGATGAACCTTAGATGAAAATAGGATCTTAGATAGATGTCCATATTTGGGTTATGATATATGATAGTAACCCTTAATGGTGATTTTAGAGAAGTTTTGGTGATAATGTGATCTTTGTATGGTGTAGGGGTATTTTTGGTTTCTCTAATTTGAGTTGTAATTTCATAGTATATGAATGGAAATTAATATATTTTAACCAATGTGGTTTATATAAGATTGAATGAAAAATGTAAAATTATCTCCTTGGTAAATAGTTATACAAATAGAACATAGTGATGGATGAGGTATGAGTATAGGTAACTAGAAAATATATATATCATTGTTTGTTAGGCCCTGGGTGCCATAAGATTTGGACATCATATAGAGATTACAGTGAGTATTTGGTCTACGATCTTGGAACCATGTTACCTTATCATGTTTTTTTCCTAAGGATGGAAACATGTTTATTAATATTTATGCCAGATTTTAATTTTTTATGAACCTACCAATGATGTCCCTCTATCAGATGACAAACCTGGATTTCAATATGTTTATAAGGTAATTACATAACCTAATAGGTAGTTCAATGTTATAGTTAATAATTTAATCACCACATGGGAATGATTTCACCAATATAATTGATTTAATAAATAGTGAAAATTTTAATAAAATTTTAGTGTGACAAATACATAAGTCAGATGTACATTCCATATCAAAGGTAGGGAAAAAAATATAAAATTAGTAATGAAATACCAAATCAATATATAATATGATCATTATGCATAAAAATAAATAAAAATTAATGCATTGTTAATGTGAAGGAAAAAGATGTTTAAAAGAGGTGATATCCATGAATTGTCTATTCCTTTTGAAATATGGCGAGTCTCTATACAAACGATAATATCAATCACTCGAAGAGCGATTAAGAGGTTACCTTGAACAGAAAACATTTTTATAATCATGATCGTGAAAATTCATAGTATGTCACCTCCATCCTTTATTTATATTAATCTTTAATTAAATATCTATTATCATTGTATTTTTAAAATACCTTAATTATCAAAAAGGATATTTATGTTATAGAAAATAAAATAAAATCCCTTTTTTACAGTTATTTTCTTAGAAATTTTGGAATTTATTTACAATATTAGTAGGAGTTAGTGTGGATATCAATAAAATGTGAATGGGATAACTATAAAATAAAAAAATAAAGAAAAAATACCATATCATATTAGAGATTATAGTTTAAAAAATTTCTGGTGTGAGATATAATATGAGAAAGTAAACGAAAATACTTTTTATTATATTATCCATGAAAAATGAATATGTGTAGAAATATATATAAACACAAAAAGAAAGAAATATGAGTACATAAATTTAAGCACAATGGGAAACCATAATATTTTATGGTTATGAACCGAGGATTCTCTTGATCCGAGTGATCAGGTCATGGATATAATTATTTATTATTGTGTTTGATCCATAACCATTCAATATCATCAGGATTAGTATAGCTACTATTGTAAATAGACTATGATCGATAGGGAAGTATACATCACTGATAACCCCACCAATAATACATCTTCTTGATGATCCACCATGATAAGTTGGGTTCCCATATTACATGTTCATAACCTAAATATATAAGGGAGGTGTAATAGAAAATTTAAAACTGAGTCACAAAAAAATTAAATGAAAATTGAACAAATCACATCACCTACATACACTAAAAATGAGATTCCTTTTTCATTCAATCATACAAACATAAAAACCATAAAAAATACATGTCCAAAAAATAAAAATAAAAATTCATGTTATGTTATATTTTTCCTCATTTTTAATCACTTTATGATGTTTTACCCGAGACAATACAGTTTGTTTTGAAATACACATTATGATGTGTTTGAAACATCATTTAGAAAACTATTTTAAATACACAAGGCTTCTGTCTCAGTATGGATACAAAAACACACACACACATTCCCACACTCTAATACAAACAGACACAAAGACAGACACAAATATATATATACACAAATTAAATTTCAAAAATTCCCATGATTCGTATGAATTTTTTAAAATTGAAAATATTTGTTTATACTAATGATTATGAGTATTTCCATCAAATACCAATATGGTATTTGTAGAATCCTTTATTTAATTAATTCAAAATCACTCATGGCACAATTTATGAATAATTGTGTATATATACAGATACTCTCATTTAAATTCACATATTCATATGTCTTAATGTGAAAATGTGAATGAGGGTGTATATATATACCAATATGTAGATAATATTTGATGATAAATGATCTAATAGATTTTTAAAATAATTTACAATTAAAATAAAATTGAAAAGATATTTTATGCTCAATTAAATTCCATTACCAATTCATGGAATAATTATAGACAACTCAAGATATATTAAAATTCCCAATTTCACATTAAAACCATTAAAAATATTTTTCCAGTAATGTAAAAATATTTCTTCCAAAGGAATAAGAAATTAAATAGAGAATCCATATAAATTAAAAATTAAAAACATAATATCTCACATGAAAATTTTATAAAGATCCATAATCGAACTTTAAGGCATTGTGAATAATAAATTAAAATCCAATAAATAAAATGGTATAAAATAAAAATTTTATGTAAAGAGAAAAACTAAATCAATAAAATTTAAATATTTGAAGACCATCTTATACATGTTGAGGGAGATGATAGATTGATATCCTATAACCTAGAAACCCACAATTATATGAAATCTGAAGTTGATAAAATACTAGGGGTTGACCTAAACCATGTCAAAATTGTGGGAGAGATAATTGTTGGATAAAAATGTATAATAATGTAAAAGAGGAGGAATAACTCAAACTAAGTGTGATAATATGTCAAATTGGGAGAACAAATTGTGAAAAATGGATGAAAAACTGAGTGACTATTCACAAGTGATAGCGTTGGCTGGCTATGAGTTGGTGCATCATAACCTATTGATATTGGGAGATGAGTGTTTTGGTTGGTTTTTAGTATTGGTGTATTATTATTATTATTATTATTACTAATTTCATTATTTATATTTTTATTATTAAATATTCTAATTTCATCTATTATCTATAAAAGTGGAAAATTGGGGTTTGAAAAATAATTTTTTAATGGTATGGGGACTAAGATGTTTTTAGGGTATTATTGTAAATACTATTAAATATTTTCATTTCCCACTAGTTTCCATATGGATTGGTCACACAGTTATATAAACCATGATCTATCCATGTGAAACCACTCTCTCAGGGTGATATACTTTCCATTATTGGTTGTGCATTGGTTTTTAAATTGTACGACGATTTTGTATATCCCAAAAAAACTCATTTTTTTAAAAATGTTACATTTAATAGATGATTGATATATATATATGTATATATATATATATATTGATAAATAAAATTAATAATTAAATGATTTTGGTTTTGTGGAAATTCATCCAACGATGAACCATTATTCCCCTATAAATCCATTGAAATCATGAATTATGATTAACCAATACATTATAGACCGAAAAAAGAAACTATCCAAAAAAACCCAAACCACTTGACATCCTATTATTTCATATTAATCATAAAATCACTCTAAATTTATAGATCACACCTAACAAAATTTATCAAAAATGGCTAGTAATGGACACAAATAATGGTTCTCAATATTATTTTAGGATTCTATAAAAAAGGGGCATCAATATGAAAATAAAACTCCATGAGAATCATTACTAAACACAACCAAAATTTATAATGGAATAGACAAATAAAAAATATACTTCCCAAAGATCATCTATTATACGAATTGAAATAAACACTAATTCTCTAATGTACAATCCTTAGTATCAAAATTATAAATTTCAAGAGAATATGAACGTGAACGAAAGGGGATGAAAAAATCACCTAAAATAAGTATCAAAACAATATCAATGATGAAATAAACCTTAAGATATTCATGATCATTTCCATAAATATTGACCGCCAATAGACATAGTTTCATGGATATATAAATTAGTGAATAAAAATCATCATAAATCCAAATCATGTATCCTTAGCCTAAATCAGTTATACTCTGGTGTCAAAACTAATAGAGTGGTAAACAACTACATCATATCTAAATGAAAAACCCCTGTGATTTCAACAGTATCCAAACCAGCACCAGGTAAAGAGTAAACTGATCTTTTGTGGAGTCCTTTTTTCCATAAGAAACACATATCCATATTTTCCCATCACAATATAACTAGAATAAAAACCACACTAAATTACTCATCAACTAAGATCCTCAAGAAGCTTATTTACTAAAATTATTCAATGTTACAACTCATGAAAATATAAAATGAAATGAACAATTTATGTGGGACCCAAATATACTATCACAAGCTAATAACACCATAATAACTCCGTTGATTTAGATTCAATAATATGAAATCACTAAATCCAAAAAACTTGACAGGTGATTTAGTATAATATTTAAACAACATCAAACATTAATCACAAAATAATACCAAATTCATTAAAATAAGAAAAATAATAATACTTTTTAAAACATTACAAAATACCAACATTAAATTTTTTTACTGATCATTAAAATAATTCTCATTCCATTATTTTCTTTTCACACCCTTAAATAACTGTAATAAAAAATAATGTAATAAATAAAATAAATAAAATTTTTAAATTGAATATAATGAATGAAAATCATAATCCTATCACATATAAATTAAAAATCAGACATCGAAATTTATTCCGACTTTAAAATTTATTTTAAATCCAACTAATTATTTTGAAAATCCATGTTAAAAAAATTCTTTAATTTTTGATTTTTAAATCATTTATTCTCATTATATCTAAATTAAAAACCCAAAAATACAATCTTTAATCACAAAATATTTATTTTAAATTTTATTTTATGCCATTAAAAATTCTATTTGAAAAATGACTCAGTAATCTTTAAAAATAATTCATTTTTAAAATTCACTAAAAATATTTCATTTGAAATATTTCATTTGAATCCCAAAACAATATTACGTTTTATTTCATGTCAAAATATTATTATTTCAATTTGAATAATATTTCATTTTTAAAATTCACTAAAATGTAGTAAAAATATTTGAAAGTATCATCCCAAAAAATTTCAAATCCAATGAAACCCAAAAAAGATTTATAAATGGTCTGGTAGACATAATTGGTTAGGTACTATTGTTTGATGGGATATGGGAAAATCATGAAAATACCATGATGAATTTCTAAGAATAATCTATATCGGCTCCATAAGGTTATTCAGGCCATACGAGCATCCCCTGATTTCTTTTCCCAAATTTTTTCAGTACAAATGTATGAAATACCTGAATTAAACCTGTATGAAATCCAAATAAACCATAATTATATAAAATTAAATTCAAAATTCCTCATAATCAATGACAATAAAAAATAAATAAATTCCAATCATGATAACCCCAAGTTACAAAGGACTCTTCCTAAGAATTGGTGATTAGGGACCAACCCTTAACCAACCTCTCAAGCATCAAAAATAATAACTCCCCATTAAATAAACATAAAAAATAATAAGGGATTCATTAAAAACCTGAGTCCATTTAATATCATAGTTCTATAATAAAATATTGGTAGAAACCATCCTTAGTTTCCCTTCCATCAAACACCATCCCAGGTTTACGATAAGACATAAAGAGTGTTCCCAAGCCCTATAATCTATAACAACTATATGACAATAAAGGAAGAAATACATAATAATTATTTCACAAATAATATCAATTAAATAATATAAATAAATTTTAATAAAATTTCATCATAACCACTCTGTAAGATGGACATCTATGACTAATCAAATATATCAAAAGAAAAATGATTAATGCAGTGATGAAAAAACAATTGACATCTACAAAAATCATAATCTCACACCATGAATCAAATTTAACATATATTTTATTCAATTATTTATATATATTTTTATTTTATAGGGTCTATTCTACTAATTTGGAAACATTTATAAATTTTTTATTTTGAATGTGTGTATGATTTGGTTATTCATTTTTCTAAATATTGAAAAAATCATGAAGGTGAAATTGTCACTTAATAGGAGTTGTTTCTCATGGTTGGGACACATATTTTCAAACTATTTTTCCGAAACATGTGGAAGATACTATTCCAAAGAAATTGTGTGAAGTTGGTGCGTTGTTTAGTACATCATCCATTGAAACTAGGAGAATACACCAGCCATAAAAAAATTTCAATCTGAAACACATATTTCTACCAAATAATATATGATAAATAAAAATAAAAATAACACTAATGCTAATCCCCTCCCCACTCTCCTCTCCCACTCTTATTGGAACATAATGTACCACCTATCAACCAACCATCCATCTCCCACTTGAACCTGTCCATGGGTTCCACCTTTATTCCTCACTTTTATGCAAAATATTAATCATGGGATCTACTCTAGTTTGAGTTCTTCCTACATTGATTTCTTCATTTAGTTTCCAAACTTTTTTTATCACTCTATTTTTTGTGTCATAAGTCCAACCCTATGTTGGTTTTCCATTATATTTCATTGGATTGTATGTTACAAGGGTGTTCGTGATCAATCATGGATATCCCTAAACTCACATTTTTGGGATTCAGAGATAGGTTTTCCCCATTCTTTTTTTTTATTTTTAGAACCTTTGATTTTATAAATTTAAAATCAGTATTCATCGTACATAATAATTATCTTATTGTTGTTCATATAATTTTCATAGAAGATATATTTTATCTAATATGGAATTGATATAGATTACCCCTCTAATTATTTTATGCTTTTAAAAAAATGCTCTACCCTTTCCCGTAGAAAACTTTTTAATATTTTTAAAGAGGTTTTTTTATTTCAATATCTATATAGGTCTTTATAATTTTTATATGAGATTCTAGTTGTATTTAATTGATCTTTTATTCTATAATAAATTTCATTTATATATTAGTTCATTTCAAAATATTATTATTTCCTTTATCTTCAAAAAGAATATATATATATATATATATAATTCAATATATACCCACATTCACATATTAAATCAATTACATGTGAATATGTGCATTAAAATGATAGAATATATATAACTATGTATTTTTAATGTGTTTGAATAGTGGTTTGAAATAAAATAAATTGGAGACTCGATATTTTATTTATAGGTATCTAATTCATATTCTCATAGAAATGAGTATAGACACTCACACACACACACACAAACACACACACACACACACACATATATATATTTATATTCAATTTTACATATTCATATGGAATAATTTTTCATTGTGTAATGAGATAAATATATAAATATATATATATATATATATCTGTGTGTGTAATTGTATATAGGACCAATAAAAATATATCCATATGAATTTAAATTATTTATTTATCACTAGTTTCAAATAAGTATTAAGTTAATTTCAAAATAAATGGTTATTAACAATTAGAAAATTCTAAACCATTCGAAAAATAAGTTGAATTCCTTGAGAAGATTTTTTTTATATTTTATATTTCTCTCATATCATTTATTATTTGCATGTTTTTAGGGTTCTAAGAAAGTGGATTCACGTTGGCAGTGTAGGGATATAAGGTGTTTTTTCATTCATTGTTATCAAATTTAGTTTTTTTAGAACACACATCCCTTATGTATCCTCATACTAGTAATGGAAACTTGGAACCATAGGTACCTATACATAAAAACAATGATAAGTATGCAATGTCAGTTTAGAATGGATTTATTATATACAACTTTGATGTATTACATTATAACATGTGCTAAACTAATTGATAATTATATGGAATGGTTATATCTCATGTATAGAAATATATATTTCTATCCATGGTTTGATCACCAAGATTTATAGTATCCCATTTACCTTACCCTCATTTCCCATGGATATATAATATGATTTATTTAATTAGATCATGTTTTGGTGGATCTATATTTAATTTGGCTTTTATATTTATTCCCTTTTTCTATTTTAAATAATAATAATTTTTTCCACATTACATTACCATATGTGGCTTCACTCACATGTAGTTCTATACAAATATCTATCCTATGTGGTTTTATTTAAAATTTACTATTTTAAATATAAATTTATGACTTTAAAATTTCAGTAAATATAATATATCCCTAAATGTTTAAATAAATTCTAAACTATATTTGCAACAAATAGTAAAAATGGAGCTTATAATGTTTTTCTTAAATAACCAACTCTTTATTTTGAATTAATTGATTTTTCAACCACTATTATAATTTATCATTAAATAAATGGAATTTATATGAAAAGGTTAGTGGTGGCCTAGTGGGATTTTTTATTCCAATGACTATATATATATCAATTCACTTTTATGGTAATCACTTAAACTATTTTACTATTATTGATGTTCTATTTTGGATAGTGAGTTGCTTTGGTTTATGGGGAATAGTCTATTCAGGTATGTCAGTTGTTTATTTTTTGTTTCCTTTCTCTAATTGACTATATAATCCCTTTTAATTTTGCATATTCATAGAAATATTAATATAGAAATTTGACTGTTTTTTTATTTACTAATTATATATATATTTATCCTCTTAATAATATCTGACATCATTTCTTATATTGCTGGTGTTCAATGCCTAATCATTATAAAACACTCTAGGGATAATTTTATCAATTTCATTGTTGAGATAGTTTCTATGTGGTGATTCCATGATTCCTATGAATATGTTATATCCCATGGGGATCCATAATTCCCTACAAGCCTTATTATAAACCTGGTTGGGCATCTAATCTTGGATTCGATCAATAAGTTTTGTGAAATTATTTGTTCTTTCTTTATTATTGTAAGTGTGTTCTATATTTGGTGACCTATTTTTTTGGTCTTTCACATGTTTTGTTAGTTTCCCATAATATTTAATTGTTTTTAGAAATCCTTGTATTGGTAGTTTTTCTATGGTGGATTTTTTTTTATTTTTCATTATTGATTATTATAAATTTGATTATTTTTTTGTATTAATTATTTTGAGACGGTCCAACAATGATTCCCCAATTTTATATAAATTTTAAACGTTGAAGATGTCTATTCTAGGACTCCAATTCCAAATATCATCATATAATATGGTTAGATATTTAATTATTATTGATGTTTCGAGTGATGTTTAATGATTTTTTATATTAATTACTTATATGTTTATATATATTAGTTTTCTATTTCTTTAGGATCCTTATATTATTTTCACCATTAACCATTAATCTAATGATTGGGTGTTGTGATTTTTAATTTCTTCACTTCTACTATACTTAAAAAACTATAGGGGAGTAATGCACTATGGTTTTGATAATTTTGACACGCATGTGACAATATTTATTTTTATTTATTTTTTAGAGTATTTTATATTTTGGGAGTTTTGGGTATGGTTTTTCTATTTGATTGGTTTTTTATTTATTACATGACTACTACAATTTTTGTTGATACAATGAATGGGGTCATAGATTAGATCTGGTAGATATTCTAATTTTTAACACATGATTCTCCTAACCTATAATAGTTCTCTGGGTAACCATGTGACTGATTTAGTGTGACGGGGATAACTCACATGATTGGTTCATGGTTTGAGGAAACCATGTAACCAAACCATGTAATCTGAGGTGTCTCATCCATTACCATACATCATGGTTTCTGCATGATACTTCTAACCGTGTAACATAAATTTTTATCCTATATTTTTTTTAAATTGGAATTAATAAATATTATTTATTTAGAGTTTAATGAATTTAGGCCTCCTCCAACCCCTATATATTTTTACAGGCCATGGGGTATGATAGTGCATATCATCATCTCTATTATCATTTAGATAAAACCCTCATCATTTATTTAAAAGGTATTTTTATATATCCTCCACTCATTATCATTCTCACTTATCCTTTCCTCTTTCCTTGTTATGTTTTGTTTCTTCAATGAACCAAAATGGATTTTGGGATTGAAATTAAGTTTGGGTGGATATAATTCTATGGGTTTGGTGGTGTAGGGTTTTGTGGGTGTTTCAATTCTTGTTTGGTCTTTAACTGTTGATTTCCATTCATTATGGATTGTTTCCTGGTCATAGTTCTTTGTGTTTCCATGAAATTATTTTATTATACGTTTCATAAGATTTTTTTTACCATTACAATTTTTCATTAATAAATTATATATAAATATTGCATTCCCATTAAAGATTTGGAAATGATCCTCAAGGGTTTTCAGACATAAAATAAATGATGTTTCTTTAGTTATTCCGGTTTTTCTCTCATAATTAAATGTAATTCATTCATGTTGTTTCATAAAATCTGTACATTATTTCCCAATGAAAAATTTGTGAAAATGGAAGTTAAGAACTTTATTTTTCTAAAAAAATGAAATTCAACATATTAAATTGCGTTGTTTGATAATTGGGGTTACATTTTTATCTTGTTGATCAATTTAAAAATTAATTATTCATGTGATTTTATTAATTTTTTTAAATGAATAAATTGATTTCTAAACATACATAAATATATGGACTATTATTTGTATATATATCGTTTTTAATGTTTCGTTTATATTGGTGGAAATGTTCTTCGAATCCATGATCATATATTGAGAATGCCTTAGTTAAAATATTACAAAATTAATGGTTTGATTGTGTAAATACCCTCATTTGTGTCCCAAATGATACTTTTTTAACTAATTTTTTTCTGTATTCATTAGTGGTGGAGATAATTGTCATTATTGATATATTTTGTTGTGATATTGTTTTCAAAAACTAAAAGGGTGTTTTCATTCGTAGTTGTTGGAGGTGAGATTAGTTTTATACATTAGGTTTTAGTTTTTTCAATTCATTTATTTTTTTTATCACAAAAACTATTTTATATCATGTAATCCATAGGTAGATTTGTACAAGGCCTCTAAGTGTGTTAAATTAGAAAAATGTACACTCAATAACTAGTTCCCAAAGAGTGGTCCTTCCTCCTTGGGGTTTGTTTCGGACATGGTGTATGAAATGGGTATTAAATGTGATGTTTTTGTTTTTCTATTTGGTAACTAAATTGATTAAATTTAGGATAAGTGTTCCATTATAATTTTTGTTAGTACATATTGATTTACCCATTATTCTTTTCATATTGAGTAATTTTTTAACAAGATCCCACATTATACAAATTTCTGGTATTCCTATGATATTGAATATAATATTGGGAATACATATTATAATGGTGATTATTTTTTATGTCTTATTTATATTTTTGTTTTTATCATGATTTATTCTTCATTTTATGTGGTTATAGTTAGTTTTCAAATTAATTTATGCAATGATATGATATATTCAGTTTTAACTATAAGGAATAGTTATTTTATAGTTTCTATTTATGAAACCGGTCTCAATACTATTTTTTAGAAAAATATAGTTGTTTATATAAAAAGTGGTTTCAAAATATGTTGTTGAGAATTATTGAAAAATGGATTTTTACTTTTTGAAAAACATTTAATGGTTGTCTCTAGAGACCCCAACCACGGTAACACATATTGGGTGCCTATATTATTACATTATCACTGATATAAGGAATAAAATCCTAAAAAATGATGTATTTAGAAGTATTAGAGAACAAAAATGATACACAAAACTGAATTTACATTGTTAATAAAAATATAACATAGAATATAACAAATGAAAATGCTCAAACACCATGAAAACTAATTCAAAGGATACATATTCATAACCTAGGGAGAAGAAACAAAATAATGGTGGGAAAATATTCCCAGTAATTGTTATATACAGTAGAAGAAATCAAGAATCAATGAACAATAATATATATGGAATGGTATATAACTGAACAAAAATTCCATTAAAATTATATTACCACTTGACAAAATAATTAATAATAAATATAGAAAGTAAAATAATAGAAAACTAATGTCATTTAAATAATAATATAATAATTAAATGCATCTAATGATGATATCATTGTGAAAATATTCAGTATTATATTAAAAATATTTTGTATATATAAAACACTTATTTATCTAACATCGTGTATCAGGAACAAGATACCTATACATTCAAAACCATTCACATTATTGTTTAAACAACAAATAGAAATGCTTTTAATTTAGAATACTAGTTTTTCTCATGAGACATTACAATGGATTGAGGCGTTAAATAATGTAGGGCTACACCGATCACTATAGGTCCAATGAATTCCACATATAGAGAATAATTAATTTAATTTATGAATCAATATTCCATATATTCAAATATCCATATTGAGTAATGGATACATATTTATCAATATTCCTGTTGTTAATCAAATAACATTCAAATAATCTTGAAAATGTAAAAATTTTCTACAATTTAGAAAATAATAATTTTAATCAAGATATAATATTTATATTTAATAAAATTTTAATATCCAATAAAAATTACGCTGAGAAAATTATATTTTCAATAGAATATTGGCAATCGGAAAATAAGTTGAGATTTTTCAATAGAATCTACCACATTATAATTTTCAATTTAAAATCCCTAGAAAAAATAGTTACAATTTTAACATAAAACACCATGATTTATTAACAAATCATGATGTTTCATGTCAATTTAATAGTATTTACACCACATATAAGTCAATTTGGGCATAATAAAAAATATAACTCGATAGAATGTAAATTGAGATGAAATCCCTTACCTTAAACAACTTATTGATTAAATGTTAATTAAAATAATACATAGTGGTTTTAAACATGTTATTAACTTATAAATTAACAATAATGAAATTTATATATTCATATGTCATCCTTTTATAAAACATTATCACCATTTCATTAATAATCAGTCATTATTTTCATTGCTTTGAGTGATAAATACCATATTTTTTATGTATGTTTTGTTATTAAAGAAATAGTTATTGCACATAATATATTTTTACATCCACAAAAGAATAATAATAATATTGTAATTACTATATTTTTTTTATAACTTTTACTTTTAAAACTTATTTTTATATATTATTTTTAAAAATGAATTGTGTTGCGGTCATGGAGGTGACTAGTCATACACAAACAGGTAAAACATTTCCATTTTTAAATGATCATAATGAAAATAGGTTATGTAATATATAATCTTTCCAGAATGATTATAATATCATATAAACTGTATTATATAATCATATTTATCATCCATGTGTTTTTGTGAGAAAAAGTGGGCCACATCGCTTCGTGAAGGTGGTTGTCCACAAATACATGAAAAATGTTATCATATTTTTTTGAATGAGAAGGTAGGAATGAAAATGGTGTATACTTCATTAATAAGATTATAAATGTTCCATGAATATTTTAATTCTTTCATTTATATTACATATATATATTTAATCTTTTATTTCCACATCCAATGTAAATCTTTAGTGAAAGATAAATCACATAGCTTCATGAGGCGATATTCCACCAAACACATGAGCGAAATTATCGAATTTCATATAGAATGAATGGTTACAATATATATATATATATATAATATATATAATTAATATATAGTTATATATATGTTATAAATATCAACCATACACTTTATATCCAATATCATCTGTAATCGTGACAGTTGATAATCAAATAACCAATGACAGTAGTTTGTGAAGAACTTCTTCTTCGTACAGAGGAATGATGATTTCGTATCCCATATGATAGAAGTATATATTGTTTTTTTCATTATTATATTATAAAAAAATAACATTATTTTGAATATAGTATTTTTGTTATGTCCAAATTTTTTAATATGAATTTATGGATATAGGGAATGAAGTAAAATATAGACTCTCATTGAAGAACATTTCATCTTATTCATGTATCATCCTTTGGGTGATGCTAACATCTTAATAGGTTGTATTTATGACAATATTAGGGATTTAAGGATTAATGGATGGACGCTTTGAGGCAATTTGGGTAGGAATTGGAAAATACGAAGTAGTTTGATGGTGTGAATAATATATTAATGGTTAGCCTTTCTTATGTGAGGTGAGTGGCAAACTTATGATTTTTGGATAAGATTCAATCATTCCAACATTTTTTAATTAAATGTCAAAAAATGGTGAATTATTGATACAATAATATATTTTCCTAAATATTTCTACAGTATGTCTATTGGAAATATTTTTTGTTTATTTTTAACTCAAACCCCCTTTGTTAAACCCCTAAAAATCTATTTTTACCTTAACTGTGGTAAATATATTTAACCACATAAACTATTAAGATAGGTAAAAAATAAGTCAACATTATGTTAAATTATAAAATATTATGATTTTAGATATGGAATATATTTTTCAAATTTGCGTGACAGAGCTGGAAAATATAAATTTAAAATTAACACTTCAGAAGTCATGAGAATACAGGGTTTTAATATAAAAAATCTCAAAATTTTATAAATATTATATATCACAATTATATATGAAAATGTTTCAAATTAAATAAAATTGATTAATTCATATAAAATTTGACTAATTAACTTTATAACTAATTAAATATATAAATAATTATTAAAATATTTTTAAAGTAAATGTCAATTTTCAATTAAAATCAATTATTTTTTACTATTCAATAGAAAAACTAATATTTTCCAAAAAAATCTCAAAAAAAATTCTTATGTTAAAATTGATATTATGAATTAAAACATATATTTTTATAAATTATATATTCTGAATTTTTTAAAAAGTAATATTAAATTTTCCCAACAAAACATATTTAAAATGTATTTTAGAAAAAATCATTTTTTAGAAAACATCAATTCTTATTTTAAATGATAATTATTTTATTTTAAATAAATATATAATCATAATTATAATATTTTTTCACCACTATAATCACTTAATATTTTAACATCTAGTTTATAACTATCTAATTAAGTAATAAAATTTTAATAATTTCACAAATTTTTTAAACTCGTAGTGGTATGTTACAAGGGTTGAACGAAGTGTTGCATATAGTGAAAGATAAACTATGTTTTGTGTGTAACACATGATAAACTAAGTGATGTGTGTAATAAAATATACTGTATAGATTTAATTAATTAAATATATTTATATATATTAATGTCTCGAGGTGTTATATTTTCATCAATGATATACGATATCAAATACAATGTTCTAATATTAAAATTTTAGGGTGTTACATTGTCCAAACCTTAAATAAATTGTGTCCTCACACTTTAAGAATTATCTCTGTAATCAATGGATTAATATTTGATTATTTTATTTTAAAAACCACATTATAAAAGGAGTAAACAATTATTCTTCTAAATAAAATATGCATGGATGTAAAAATGACGTATGTAATAATATAAAACTAGGTTTCTACGTAAAAGAAAAATTTTAGAATGTTAAGACATGTAATTATAGGAAACATATTAATAATTATAGATAAATATAGAGATTAAAAACCAAAATATGGTGGAAGATCAATGGAATGTTAAGGGCATCTAAACCATAAATTTTTGATGGTTTAAAATGCCATATGTTTCATTAGATACCAATAGAATAGGATAATTTTGTTTCAATATCAATATCCTAATTAGGAGGAATTATTTTACTATATATGAATATAAAGAAATACACTTCCTTGAAACATTTCTAAAAAATAATCGAAATTACATCATTTGGGTGTGATTCAATAAATTTTTAATTCACTACTTACTCTACAAAATGAATATAATAAATTTAAATTTTTATACTAAAATATCTAAAATTTAATTTTGTTGGATCTCAAGATTTCTAATAGGATGATAGGTCACTATATTGATCTCAGGTTATTATTAAAACATAATTGTTTTCATATGTTATCAAATATAAATAAATCATCATTTAGTGAAGTAATACATTAATCTCTAAAACCTCATAAAAATTTCAACTAAATGGATTTCATAAATGGTTAACCTTATATCCCTTCAAAATGAACAAGGTCAATAAAATTATAAATAAGGTCTCTGAATTTCAAAAATGAACTTATCATTAATCCACTAATAAATAAGACATAACTCTTAATTTTCACATACCAAGTGTATGAACACATTCATTATGTATTCTATTAAATCATGGTAATAACATGAATTATCATAAAAATTATTCCTTAAATAATTCATAACATTGTAGATCTATTCTATAAATACAAAAAATTGATAATATAACCACATTTAATTTTCATATATTAAAGTTATATAAATTTTTCAGAATACATCGAACATTATACAAAGAGATACCAAAACAACATATTAGATTAGTGCCTTTTGAAAAATGGAAACATAAAAATACATATATAAGTTTACTAAATTATCTCCTACTATTTTCATAACGACTATCGCCCTTTATAGACACGTCTTACATAATAAATGTATTAATTACTTGAAGAAGGAAACATAAAAGTAGTTAGATCAGAAGTCCAGTAAGGTAAAACAATGAAGACATGTTGGAATAATCATGACCATAGGGGAATGAGAACACGATCACGAATGTTGAAGATCATACCCAACATATCAATGAACATATTAATGAATTGTGGAATAATAATTTTTCATTCATAAGACAATAATCAAAAAGATATAAAGAAAATAAACCATGAAATAATAATATTGGAAATAATCATGTAATTTTGGAAAATATATATTCATATAAAAAAAATTCTATAATAGTTATGGAACTGCTAACAAGGTTATTTTGGTACTACTTGTTCACTCCCAATGCCACCTTTTTAGTCATGGATCCCTCCCATGTCCATCTTAGTAACATTATATCACTTGTAATACCATAATGGCTGTCATAGTTCACTCACATTTCCATCTTAGTAATCAATGGTCACTAACATGAACATCTTAGTAAATCTCAGGAGGTTTAAATGTTTACATAATGCATTGGATAGTGATATAAGTAACACCCATATCATAATGAAATTATACATACATGTTCCACGATATCTTATGAAATCCTATCATATTCCATGAAGTGAAATGAGTATTATAAACATGTAATTATATCATAACCTATGAAAAGGGAAAAAGGATTCATAATAATTTAGTCATCATAGAACCTGTGAAAGTATATAATTTTCCAAATCATATAATGTGTTAATGACAAACAAGTTTCAAAAACATCATTTCAGAAAAACATTTACAAATTTTCAAAATAATTTGAAAAAAATAATTGAATAATTTACACATAAATTCTTGAGTGACACCAATGGATGATATCTTATATGGGAAATAATTTTAAAATATCTTAAAAATCATTTCTTAAAGAAAATAGCCATTCTACATTGATATACAATTTTATAAAAACCTCTTTTCAAAACATTTTTTTAAATGGTTTTGAAATCATATAAAATATGACTTGAAAAAAACAATACCATTTATAAATTCTTATTTTATTATATTATCTTTATGTATCATTTGAAAAAAAATTCAAAACATTTTTAAGTGAATATTTTTGGATATAAAATAGATTTCTGACAAAAGTTTGAAATATGGTAAAATTTATTATAAAAACATTTTAGTATTTATTTTCTGTTTTAAAGATAAATAATAGTAATTTATATAGATAATTTGAATAAAAAATGGATAATTAAAATAATGAGCATTGTTTGATGATAAATCATAAGATTTCATTAATTGATGCATAACCATAAGCAATCTTAACAAAATGTTGATATTATTTCAATAAACTCTTACTTCATGGTCACATGGGATCATAGAACTCATGTACGAAAATTAAATTAAAAATGAGCTTAAAATATCATGAAAAAAGTATATTTATGATATAAAATTTGAAATGGAAGTATATATACATTGAAAAATAATTTACCTTCATGATAATACATCTTTCTCAAGGAAGTAAAATTGAGACAAAACTAACTTAACGATTTGGTAACATTTGAAACATAAATCACTTGAAATAAATATCATGTAATGAATTATTAAATAACCATAAATTTATTATTAATAATCATATAATACATTCCTTCCCATTATATATAACACTCAGAAGAAAATAATGGTGAACATGACATGTATCTCACGAATATAAAAAATGTGAGATGAAATTCCCTTACATTGTTCCTTGAAAATCGTCATACTCATACAAAAATCCAATATAATAATTAAAATCTTTTTAGGAATAAATAAGAAAAACATATTATTTTATCTAATTCCATATTTTTTATGACTTTTTTTATCTTTTTGTCATGGTTTCATTTCGAGTAATATCAATTTTTTATTTGCACGTGTCATAGTTAGTTATATCAATGGTCCTCAAAAATATATCATGATTTATATAATGTAAAACAATATTAAAATATAATATATTTTAAAATTATTTTCAGAAATAATAAATAGAAAATAAAAGTATGAAGTGTAATTCACTGTTCATGGAGATGGTTGGTTGTACATATGCAATAACTAGGTTTCCGTTTAATTATCGTATTGAAAAAAATAATGAAAATTTCAGAAATGTATATAGTATCATTAAAATAGAGTTTTTAATATATATATATCATATAAATTATGAAAACCCTTCTTTAATAAATTCTATGTAGTTTTTTAAGGAATCGGATCCTTTTGGGGGGTAATAGTCCACATTTCCTCAAATGACCTTATAATATTTACAAAAAATAGAAAGTATAAAGACAGGTGTTATAGAATTATTACATAGGTATAAATAAATATTTATTACATATATCATATTTAAATATTTTTCCATCATAATTTCCATCTATGAAGTTTTTTAATTGAAAAATGATAAATCATCATTTTGTGTGGTGATTGTTTGTTGTAAACATAAACAATATCTTCATTACCCATTAGATGAAAGTGTGAGTAAGTTTAGGTAGAACCCATATCATAAAAACATATATATATATTTAAGGAAATTTAGTTTCTATATATGAATGGATTAAGGAGAGTGGATGGGTTTAGAATGAAAATAATACAAAGGAGCTTGAGTAAGGATGTGAACTCTTATTCTGGTAACTCCATTTCAATTTCACAAAAGGGCTCCAGGGATTACTTCTATTCCAAAGGGTGGATTCAAGGAGTATGTTAGGAATTTGTTTTTATGTATAATAGGATTATCATGGTGAATCTAAGTGTTTTGAGAGGTGTGAAAAAGGTTGATAAATGGTGGCATTTTATAGGGGATGAAAAACATTCACTTGTTTTTTTTTGAAAGCATGTTTGGCGTACCCACATTAATACCTAAAAAAAGTCATCCAAAAATACCAAAAAGAACAATGTAATTTTAATGGAAATTAATTTCAAGACAATGGGTTTTGTACTAGTGCATAAGTCAACTGGGACCTTAAGTTTATTGTTTAGTCCCTTATTAACTTTAAATTTACCTCAATCGTTGTGAATAATTTTAATTACATTAACCAATATTTTCGTTCCAAAACTAAATTGACATAATTATGAAATATATATCTTATTTATTCTAAATAAAGAATTAAATTTTCAAAATTAGAATCACCAAATTGGATGAAATTAATTTTAAATTAGTCTCACACAGAAGATAAGAATGCATGTTTTTGAACAAATAATTATCAAAGCATTGCTATGTTTTTATACACAATTTCAATGTGAAATTGGTTTCAATGACATACATTGGATTAATTAAAAACAATATTTTCAAAAATCTTTTAATAAATTTTAATATATTATTTTTACTACTATATAAAATAAATTAAAAATCATTATTGAGTTAAAATTCTATATTTTTCACTAAAAATAAATAAAGGATGGTTATTTGAAATATCCAAAAACTTTACCCTATGATAGTATGAGTATTATAATTTCAATCAGTTTGATTACTGTATCAAATTCAATTTATGTAAGTGTATAAAATTAATTTTATTATTTTTCAATGATGGTGTTAAAAAGTAGTTCGTTTGAGAAAATAGTACTTTTAAACATGTCATCAATTTACCAGAAATTATTTTTATCAATATAAATATGTTTTATTTTTATAAAACCATTATATGTAATATTTTAAAAGTATTTATTAATTTTCATATTATTATGTTTAGCATCTAGTTTATAAATATATTTTTTAAATAATAATTACTAAAAAGTTTTTCATAGAATCTCATTGTCGCATGTAAAATAAACCAAGACGGAAGTGCATGTAATATACGCTAACTATATGATGTTTGAAAGGAATGTATGACTTAGTGAAATAAAAATAATAAAAAAATTCATTCATTTCAAAAAATGTCCATAATAACTCGGGGTGTTACATTCTACCACTCATAAAATGAATTTCTCCCTCGAAATTCATTATTTGGTTAAAAAATGATGATTCTTTTGATTCCTATTGTTAACAGGTTCCCAAAATGTCTTCCACTAACTAGTGATTTCTTGTTAAAACATTATCTAATTGAGTGGTCTTGTTTTGTGGAATATTATATGAACTATAATGATTATCAACTAGTTTTTACCCATAAGAAATATCATGAAACAACGATACGACATCTACATTTGGTAGATATTAAGGTTCAGTTATGTAATTCATCATGATAGATACATGGAAAATGTCAATTACTTTAGATATATTTAGAGGAAGTAACAATAGATAGGCCACTATCCTGATAAGATCAAGTATCTCAAAGTGGCCTATATAACTAGGACTTATTTTCCCTTTCATCTTGAATATAATATTCATATTATAGGTTTATATTCATATAAACATATTTTAAACACCTTCCAATTCTAGATCACACCCTCAGTTATCAATATAACTTTTTAGATTACTTTGAGCTACCTTGATATGATGTTCAATGGTTCTAACCTTCTCTATCATCTCTTCAATGATCTTAGGCCCCCATTAAATTTTTGTCCCCGACTTCATCCCAGAACATTGGAGATCTACTTTTCTTGCCATATAGGACATCAGAATGTTCCATATGAATTATTTAATGAATGTTATTATTATATAAAAAATAAACTAGATGATAGTGTTAATACCAAATATCTATGAAATTTAGAGAATAATATCTGAACATATCATCTTGGGTTTAAATTGTTCTTTCATAATGACTTTCTTCTTAAGGATGATAAGTAGTGGTGAAACACAATTTCAAATCAAGTACATGTTAAAGGCTTCACCACAACGTGGAGGTATTCCTCAGATCCCGATCTGATATGATAGAGAATGGTACACTGTGAATCCTTAATAATTCCTTAATATAAATCATGGGAATTAGATCTAGATATAAGTTTTCTTCGATATCAATGTAGTGATCCAAATTTTTAAGAATATTGACCACGACCCATGTAGAATTAAACCCTTTTGATACCATGGTCATCCAATAAAAAATTACATTGTTATTTTCACCCATTTTCTTTATGGTATGGGTAATTGATGTAACATCCCTTTAGAATTTTTCCTATTAACATTATGTTTCTATCTTAGCATACTCAAAGATATAAAATCTTAGACATATCTCTTCATGTTTTCCCACCAAAAGTATTCTTTCAAATCACTATACATCTTCATACTTCAATAATGAATTGAAAATGTAGAACTATGAGCCTTCAATAATACATTCTTCATCTAATCTGGTATGGAAGGAACACATAGACTGTTCCTAAACCTTATCATTACATCCTGACCAAGGATAAACTCATGAACATTTTAATCATTCTTTTCTAGCTCTGTATCTTCTTACCACACTTCCTTAATAATTACTTGGATATAGGGTTGAACATTACATTGAAAAAGATAATTTTTCCCCTTCGTGATTTCTAGGTCCATACTTTACAAATCATGAAATAGTTTATATTTTTTAATGCCCATCATGGATGCGATAAAATGATGCCTTCGACTCGATGAATCATCTATCATATTAAATTTTCTAGGGTGATAATATATTTAGCGTTCATAATACATAATCTGCATTAACCATATTATATTTTGTATGTTCAATACCTTCTATACGAATATATAAATCAAATTTTATGATTTGTATATGTATATATCATACTTTTCTCCATTAAGATAATGCCTCTATATCATTATTCCAAAAAATTACAGCTACTAACTTCAAATCATTCGTTTTTCACTTTTACTCTTGAATATTCAACAACCACAAAGAATAATTGATACCCATATTTTTATTTATAAGAAATCATCCAAATATCATCTTGGATGAATGAATATATAATATAAAAAATTATCCACTACATTGTAATGTATGAATAGGTGTGTTTACTAACCTTCTCTTATGATCGGTGAAATTTTTTTCATGTTCATTTATCCAAAGAAACATGAAAACATTTTTGGTTAACATAGTTAGAGGATTTGATGGTTAAGAAACGTTATCCTCAAACCCTATATAATATATAGTTAAACCAAGAAAACCACATAGCTTAGTCACTATTTTTGGTAAATGCCAACATTCAATAGCTTTTATCATTGATGGATATACTCATATACTATCTATTTAGATTCTATGATGCAAAAATGAATCCCTTTTTAGCTAAAATTCACAATTTTTAAATTTTTTTTATATATTCTATTTCCCTAGGGTATTTATTAAATTTCTCAAGATAAATTCTTAAAATTCCTTATTATTTGAATATATTACAATATCATCAAATAATTCTACCACCAACTATTATTGAGTAAATATCTAATGCCACTATTCATCAAATACATTAACATAATATGAAAATTAGTAATACCAAAATGAATAACTATATGTTAATTTTATCTATATCATATAAGGAGTTTTATACTAGTTATATCCTCTTTCATGAAACATAATTCATGATATCCTGAACAAAGGTCAATTATGTAAAAGTATCGAGCTTTGTGGAGCATATCAATCAAGTCATCATTTATGGGGAAAAATACTTGTTCTTTATTATGATCTTGTTCAACTCCGGATAATCAATTCAGGTTCAAATTGTATTAAATTTATTTTTCTTTTAAATGAAATGTGCACCCCATGGTGACACACATTGAAAAATTAGTACCTTATGAATGTTTTCATATAGTTTCTTATTCCATTCCATAAACTCAATTTGGGACATTAAATAAGGATATATTGAAATTAGTGTGGATCCAGGTATGAGTTCTATTGAAAATACAACATAAAATTTTGGAATAAGTCTAGGAAACTCTTACAAAAATACTTCCACATATTCCCAAACAATACACATATCATCAATTTCAATTTTATTGTGAATCATTTGTGATAAATAGCTTTTACAGATAGTAATTAAGAACTAAAAATTGTATATAATCACCACATGAAGTTCATAAATATATTCACATTGATGGAATATCATAGGTACATTTGAAATATATAATTTAACATCCCTTCCTAGACAATTGATGTAGTAATTATGCACATAATGTCAATCCACAGCTAAGATGACATTAAATTCTACCAAAGGAAGAATAAAAGGATTTGAATGAAGCACATTCCCACAAATATAACTAGAGAGTAATAAAATTATCTTCATATGTACCAATAGATTTATCATCAATTTTCTAAAACTCAAAAAAAAATCTCCATATTTTTATGAAGAATCTGATGAATGTACATATTGCATGACTTTCTCATTCTCTAAGAATTGGATAATGGATAATACCATTTTAATAGTATTGACCCATTGATCACCAAAAAGTTAATCATAAGCACCTATGAAAAATGTAGATGTTTCCTCATGAATGACTCAATATATTGGTGTTCCCTCCTTTTCAGATTTGAAAGTCCATCATGACTCATATATTGAGATTATTGGGAGAGAATTGAAAAATGTATTATTTATTCCAGCTCCCACAGAATTCGGTTTCTCAGAAAGAAGATTGTTTCATTATCTGTCACCATCTCCATTAATAAGGTTTCATTAGCTTCCATCCATTGACTAAAACCAATAATCATAGAGTAATGAAATATTTATCATTATGGAGAACCATATAATCATGAAAATTCACTTATAAAATATCTACATACTGAAATATTCATTAATATATGAATCCTTATGTTTATCATTGGTTATTCATAGATAACCTATATTTTAATATGTCATGATAGTTCATTAAGTGTTTGTGAATTCTTAAAGAATATCCACCGGGTGTGTTAATCCATGTTTGTAGAAAGGACACTTGCCATGTACTAGGTTACACCAATTGGGGACAAACATACCATATCAAATTTGTTTCTCCTAGGTAAATCTATGCCAAATCTACATAAATTTATTGTATTTAGAATGGGATATCTTTTTAGGATTTAACTCACTTTATCCATTACCAAAATTCCAATACACATTCAAAAACATTTAATTATCCTTTGACTTATCCATTTATATTCTAATAGAGATATCAATAATTTATTTCTCATTATATATTTTTAAGGATAACTAAATATTTTCTCTAATGGAAATTATATAGGACCTCTCATTTCATGAATTAACATTACATTACTATTGTACAATAATTAAAAAATTCAAAAAATATACCTCTAAATAATGTATTAGTCGTGTGACATTTGGAAACACAAATATTGTTACATAATTGATCTATATTATATCCTAGTAGTTTATTCATGAATAAAAACTTTTTTAGAAACATATTAATTAATAAATATCTTCATAACCTGATAGATGAAAAAAAGGGTGAGCTCAAACAATCAGAATGGGTAAAAATTAAAGACATGTAAGAATACTCATGATTATAAGGATATGAGAACATGATCATGATAATAGAAGATAATACCCTTCATATCAATGATCAAATCCATGAATCGCAGTATAAGGACTATATTTTAACAATTCATGATTTATAAGGAAATAAATAACATTATCCTTGAAATCAAAACATCGGAATAAAATACAAATTTTTTGCAATCTCACAAGCATATAAAATTATTTCCATAATAGTAAAATAATCACTGCCAATGCCATATTGGTAGTATGGTTTCACTCCCAATACCATATTATTAGTCATGGTTTACACCCATGTCCATCTTAGTAGCATGAGTCCACTCCTTATAGCATCTTGGAAGTCATGGTTCATTCTTAGGGCTATCTTAGTTGTCAATGTTCACTCCCAATACCATATTAGTAAATCGCATGGGATATAAATCATTACCCCATACATTTTAGTGAGATATAATTCCCACCTATCTCACAATTAAATCATAAAAACATTTTAATGATACCATCAAAAATCATATCGTAACCCATCAAATTAAATAGGTATTATAAAAGCGTAATAATATCATAAATAGTTGTAAAATGATACATGTTTCATAATCATTCCCTAAAAACAAAACATGTGAGGAGAAATTGGATTCCAAATCATATAACACATGAAAGCGAAATAATATTCATAAACATCAGGCCATAAAAAGACAAACAATTATGAGAAATAATATTAATGAAAACAATGAATCGTTTCCCCCCAAAAGGAATGAAAAATGAAAATCGATGTAATAATATATGGGAGATAATTTTAAGATATATTTAATATCATTTCATGAGGAAAATATCCCTCCTAAATTGATCAATTCCTTTTAAAACATAAAACACATTCGAAAACGCTTTTATTTAAAAATAATTTTGAAATAATAAAAAATAATTATTGAATAAAATTCAACATTTTAAAAATAATTTTATCCATGAAGATTATCTTTATGGATAATTTTAATGAATTTATAAAAAAATAGAAAATAAGGCTTTTGAAATTAAACATTCTTCCGACTAAAGATAGAAATATGATCACCTTTTTTATAAAAAAAATCATTGATTATTATAAGTAATAAAGAGTGGATAATGGTACTAATACATGAAGATACATTTAAAAAATTGAGGATAAGGAAAAACATGGGTTTTCTTGAGAGATGTTTTATAAGATTCTATCAACATAAGCATAATTGTAAAAAATCCTAGTAAATGATGATATTTTCTCAATAAACTCTTACTACATGGTAGCTTCTCATCCGAAATTCCATTTAAAAATATTAAATTATCGGGAAAATTAAATATCATTAAAATAAGTAGATTCATGTAATAATTTTTCAAATGGAAGTATATACACCTTGAAAAATAATTTAGGTTCATAACAAAACATGATTGTCCAAGAAATAAATTATAGAGAAAACAATATTACTGATTTGGTTACATTTGAATCATAATCCCAAAGAAATAAAAATCATATAATGGACATGTAAATAAAAACGGTTACTAATAATAATCATATAATTAATTCACAGTTAGTATATACCCAGCACTAATAAAAAGAGTTGTGAACATGGCATGTTTTACACAGATTTAAAAAAAGCTAAGATTAAATTCCCTTACCTTCTGTCTTGACACTCATCGTGAACATACAATAATATTTTATAATAAATATATGTTTTGTATCAATATATTAAAGGACCATATTCTTTCATCTAATACCATATATGGTTTTATTATGAATTTATATTACCCTATTGTTATAGATTCACTTAATGTTGTAACTTTTTTATTCTTTATACATGTATTAATTTATTATATCTCTAGTCCTTATACATATATAATGATTTACAGAATGTAAAGAATGAAAAAAATATCATTTATATTAAATATATTTTTATTATAACAATCTATATAATATGGATGTATGAAATAGAAGACATTGTTCATTGAGACTATAGGCTATATGTACCCATGAACATTGTTTATATTTTATTGTAAATTGAAGGTATGAATGAAAATAAAAAATATTTACATAATATTAGTAAAATAGAATTATTAATTCATATATATCATATATGTTCCAAAACTAAATCATTAATACATTCTCTGTACTATGTAAATAAATCACATCGCTTTGACAGGCAGTATTCCACACTTCCTCAATCGACATTATCGTATTTTATGCAAAATAGAAATTATAAAGTTATATTTTTTAAAAATAATTCCAAAAGATTAAATTAATATTAATTATCATATATATCATTTATAAAATTCATTAAAATCATTATTCCTAATTATGAAGTTTAATAATGGATAATCGAACAATCATCATTTCGTGAGGTAGTAGTTCACCCTACACATAAACAATATGTTGTTTATCAATTATAAGGAAGTGTCTATATCTGTAGGTCAAAAAAATAAATTGAAATAAAAAATTTATATTTAGAATAATTTTTTAATAAGCATGGAATTATGAAAGATTATGTGATGGAGAATGAAAATAAGACAAATGATCTTGATAAAGGATGTTTCCTTTTCATTAGGTAACTCATTTTGGTTTTCACAAAAAGGATTATGTGTATTCTTTTATAGAGAAGTGATACCTAAAGTAATAAGGTATGTGTGTAAGGAGGTGTACAGGGTGGATCTTGGAAGATCCTTTTTTTCTTTGAGAGGTGTGATGAGGGGGTAGTGGTGGGGGCTTTTTTATAGGGGAGGAAATTGAGTCACTTGGATTTTTTTTAACAAGTGTGATTTGCACAAGTTTGTACCTAAAAAATCATCTAAATAAAACAAATTCAATAATGGAAGGTTAATCGCGGAATAATGTGTATATAATGTGTATTGGATAGGAGTTGAGATCGTTTTCCCCTTATGTTTATGTCTTAGTCCTTTATTAAGCTTAAATTTACCTTAATCATGGTAAATAATTTCAATTAAATGCATTAATATATTTTTTCAAAAAATGAAGTTGACCTTAATATAAATTATAAATAAATATTATTTATAAAATTTAATCCTTTTTTCAAATTTAAATCACATAGGATTTATAGATTAATTTAAATTAATCCTCTAAACGGGATGACAATGTGGGATTTATAAGTTAAAATGATCAAATGTTTTCTAATTTTCTTATCAATTATTTTAATGACGAATTGAATCTCATGACCCAAATTTAATTAATAGATTAAAATATTATGTAATTAAAAATTAAATCAAAATTAAATTATTACATTAACTTTTAAATAAATTATATGAAAAAGCTATATTGAATAAAAATTTAGTATTTTTCACTATTTATACAAAAATGATGTTTATCAGAAAAATCCAAAATATACAACTAAATTCAATTTCAATATTTTATACTAAAAAAACGAATTTCATTTTGTCAAATAATATTTCATAATGTTTCTAAAATTGGTTTTGTGATTTTCACAGATGTATAGAAAATATAGTTTATTTGATAAAAAACATATTTTAAAAACTATAAAGACTACCCATAAAATTATTTTTCACTGTCAATATAATGTATTTTAGTAAATGGATTCTAGATTATATTTTAATATAATATGTTACAATTAGAATTAACTATTTTCTTTCTAGGTCATAATTATATTATTTAAATAATTAATGTAACACAAAAATGGTTCGTAGAAAATCTGCATTCTCTGTAATGTAGGCCAAGTCCGTGTTGCATGTAACTTATTCCAAATCAGTGGAATGTAAAAGTAATGTTTGACATAGGGAAATTAAAGACAGAAATAAAAAATAATTAATTCTAAAAAACATCCACAAAACTCATTTTGTTACATTTAACTCCTTCAATGATAACATAAACAAATTTTTCAATGATTTATTAAATAGTTACCATGTATTCAATATTTTCCAATTTAGTTTAACCTAATAAATATCCTCTCAATTCAAGCATCATTATCTCATCATCTAGAAAAACTTATGTATAATAATTCCATTAATCATGTATTTTTATGAAGGTGGATATTCCAATTATTCACTTATCTTGGTACCATTGAAAAAATGGTTTTAAATACATTAAGGTATAGTATTGTAGTATAATACATATATGTATGATTCATATTATAATGAAAATATCACAAATAAAATAATTTTACAAAATATATCATGGATCCAAATAACCATGAACATTAATCATTCCTCTTCAATTATTTCAATACCAAATGATTTACCTGGATCCCTTAGCTTCTTCTGAGGCATATTCTTTTGATGCTCATAGAATTCATTATAACACCCATATAAAAATAAAGAGTGAAATAGTTTTAATAAAATATTTAAATTATAATATAAATAAATCTAAATTTATTATAACTAAAATTGAATAATACTACATAGAAATAATATTTTAATGAAATAAGGTTAATAATAATTAGAATTATAAAAATATTAATAATATTATAAATAAATTAAATTATATTTTCTATCGTTAGTCAAGTAAATGGCACTTAAATATATATATATATATATATATATATATATTAATAAAATCACTTTTAATTTTTTTTATTAGTAGAGGTTAAGTTTTTTTTTAAAATATTACAAAATGATAAGTTGCATAATTTTGTAACTAAAATATTTTTTTAATGAAAATGAATAAATAATTACAAGTAATATAATATAGTTATAATTTTTCAAATTTTTAAGTATAAATTATGATGTAGTGATAATAAACTATTATGAAATTATTTTTTTACAATCAAGAATATAATTTATTTATTAATAAAACTAAATAAAAAATATATAAGAATAAGAATAAGAATATCAATTTATTATAATGAAATATATATATACAAAAAAATATTAAATTTCATTATAAATAAATTTTGAATGAAATTATTTTAACTATATGTTTATTAACATTTAATTTTGTAAATTGTTAACTTTTATATACTCTTAAATAATAATAAATTTATGTAACATCAAATAAAAATAATAATTAATAATGATAAAAATGTTGAGATGAAAATGGAAAAAGAATAATATTTTCTAGAAACTCAATATCTGGAGATTTATTTCCCTTGAACTTGATATTGATCAAGATCGAGAGTTGATTGAATATAAACCAAGAGAACGATGTGAGGGTTCAACATTGTGGTGAACGTATCATATTGAAATTGGATTCTTCAAGGATGAGTGTGGTCCCATGTTCCAAGCATGATGAAGTCTATCACCAACTAAAACTGAACCTAGTGAAAGGATCCAAAATTATATAGGGTCTCAGGCATGATGATCTTTTTGTATCTTCTTTATATAAGCAAGTGGGCATGTTTTTAGTTGATTTAGGTTTCTAAATCTTATTTTAAGAATCTATTTTCTGTGTATTAATTTCCCACAATGACGATTTATACAACATATTTATTCCAGAAAATCAATCATCAATTCATGGTATATCTATTTTTCATCATTATAATATTACTAATTCCTGTCGCAATCTATATATTTATAATATTTGGGAATTTTATGTTTCCTTTTGATATATCTATCCAATAATGGTAATGTTAAAATACTGAAATTAATTTGGAATATATTTTCTCAATGTTTATGATTAGTTTAGTCTCATTCCAACAAATTTGGAGGATTAGTCTTCATCAAACGGATAAAGTTTCATCTTTGTTAATAATTAGAAAAACTATTTTCATTATTAGTCATATTCATTTTAGTTTCATTCAATGAATTTAGTTTGGTGCTATCGTCCATTTTTATTCTAATTGATCAATAGAAGAGAAGAATTATATAAATATAAATCCAATAATTTCAAATATATGGCTAGAGCATTCATAATGAATTTATAAAGAAATATAGAAATTGGTATTACATGGGTGCTTTCAAATATAAGAATATAAAAAACCATGTGCATCTGAGTCAACAAAATGTTAAAAAAAATATAGAATGATAATGATCTATATCAAGGATGCGTCAAAAAATTTCATCATCGAAAAAGCATATGTAACCTTGTTGGCTTGTCTGTACACATGGGTGACATCCAAATTCATGTTCCCAACCATCTGAAGGCATTAAATCCTTGAATGGATAATATTTCATGGTATCAATATGATATAATTTTTGAATATTTGAACCACTGTTGTAGAGTTATATTCCACCCAAATATTCATCCATCCATGGGGAGAGTCATATTTTATATCAGTATATCACATAGATCCACTTCAATTATCGTTCCATTTTTTATGTAGTGATAGAAACATCCTTTGATAAAGCCATAAGGAATTCTAAAGAAACCACCACATCTTGAACGTCCTGGTACACCTAAAGATACCCAAAAAACAATCACTTCTATCCATCATGGAATCGTGAAATCCATCTAATATACTTATTTACCATTTTCTACTTACTTATCCTTGTGACTATAAACGTTTTCATAATAATCAAAGCAGAGGGTTCATTTTTCATTATGCATTTATAAAGTATAGAAGTAGTCAAAAAATACCTATATATTAGTCATGTTCCATCCTACAATGAGGGGAACTTCTACTCTAAAACATTGACATTATTTTACTACCAAATGAAATAAATAATATTTAAAAATGTTGTAACTAGCATGGACCCTACTTGATCCCTCAAATGGAATCACTCGATAGAGACCGTAAGAGAAGCATGCTCACTCTTATCAAGATGAATGCCAAATAGATCCTATAAATGTTACCAAAACTAGCATGAGAACTAGAAAAATAAGAATAAGTGAGAATAAAATTATTCATCACATAATAATAAGTAGAATACAAATGCATGATGGATTCCAAAACATAGTAGTAGACTTTTCACATGCATTCAGCCTTTCCATATCCTTAAATAATAAAATGTAATAGGAATGAGTTATGAAGGGGTTTCTGAACAATTTTATTCACAATGATGTGATATAATTCACATCATACATATTTCTATAAAACACATTGGATGAAATTGGAAATTGAAATTGGGTGTCCAGGATAAGGTGTAAATATCATCATATATATAACATTGAAGTTTCATATTGATATCACGAGGAAGGAACCCTTGAAATTTAAAAGATGAGAGAGAATCAACACTGACTAGTTGTATAATAGTAGGATTAATAGATATCACTTCCTTAAATGGTATTCCTATACTAGCTGTAGACCAAACATTCAGAGTGGACTTCTCAGAGACCATCCATTCTGAACGACACATATGCTCTTAATAGGAGTTCCTATGTGCATTCCAGATGGAGGAGAAAACTTCCATGGAATGACCATTTTGACGCATCCTCAGATATATATAAGATAGAAACTCTAGAAAAAATTCATAATATTTTATTAAATAAAATGGGAATTTTTTAATCTGGGCATCATTAATGATTGAAATAACATTGTGTCCCATTCCCCCTTGTTAATGGGTTTAATGCATTCTCTTCAAAATAATTCATATTGCCTTCATAAAAATTACTGGATTATTATTAAATAAATATTTTAGAGTATATAAATTCAATGAAGTGTAGTATTTTCATGGGCGTAAATATTTTTAATAATATTGTTAAATGTATTTCTTCTTGTATTTTTGAATTATTATCAACAAATTAGTTCAATAGTATTTCTAAAATGTTAATTTGAAAAATTAATTTTATGAAGGGGTTTTCACTGATTATAAAACCCCTTAAAGAGGAATTAAATTCTTATGCAGTGTTTTATATGTTTTTCAAATTTATATTAGAAGATCTAATATAGATGTCTTCATTTTTTGGAGTTAGTGCATGAAAATCTGAATGAAGAATATTATTTTGTTTTATTTCAACATTGATAAATTGAAATATGTAGTATAATTTTTAAAACATATACCTAAAATGGTCCTCTATTGTATAATTTATTATGTTTTTATTCAGTTATCATTTATTATAAAATATACACAACATTTTATGCACCAAATCTTGAAACGTTGGTTTGGGAGTTATATTCATTTTCATAGTTCATTATCGCCTTTCTGTGGAATAATTTCCCATTTCTAATTTATTTAATTCCCTTTCAGTCACAAGAATAGTTGCCTTTCTATCCACACATAAGAAAAAAATCATTCCCTTGAATAATGTTATAGTGTGTTTCTTTACACAATTATAGTATATGGTAACATCATTATTTTTTATTTCTTACATTTATCAATATTTGATCATCCATTATCTTATTTTATTTTTCTACTTTAAATATATAATACATATAGAAATATTTATTTTTTTATTAGAATATAACTCTATTTAATCATATAAGTAAAATGATTAAGTGACTAGTGCCCATTGGAGGTTTGGATTAATCTTTTAAATTAAATGGTCAATCATTCACTCCATATTGATTATTTAATCCTCATTATTCTGATCTAACCATGAAATGGTATAATTAAAATCAAAAAAAATTTATTTATTTTTCATGATAATAATGACATTTATATTCATTATAGGTTGTTACTTTTGAGGGAAATATTGGTCAATGAATATCTCATTAAAGTATTTACATTCTATGAAACCCATTGTCTCTTCCTCTATAGTATCCCATACCAATGGCCACCATCAATCAACATCAACATTGAGAAAACACAATGAAAGTGTAATCATTTCATTTTAGTAAATATCATGGCCATTAATATTTTTTAATGATAAATAATCTATTTTAATCAACATTTGGATTAGTATTCCATCCATGTGATTGGTGAGATTATCTTATTATGTAATCCAAAATCTCTCAATCTCACATTAGAATATGTTATTGCATCTAAGAAAGGTTATTTTTAATAACATTATAAAAGTTATGTAATATTTTAATAATTTTTCTAGTTCCAATACCTACTATATTAGCTTCCTTCAGAGGGTAATATCTACATTCTCCATATGTATTGACACGTTTCTTCCAACATAGTGCCAGTTCTAAATAGTGTCATATATTATATTATCTCATATAATTATGAATATTAAATCACAAGGTGTAATTTAAAATATAAAACTTAGAATAAATTAAAATTTATTAATTTTAAATATATGAATTATAAACATGGATTTTTATTGGATATGCTTTTTATTATATCGTTCATAATGGTTAATAAAGAAAATGTGAATGATCATAATCAGATACACATGTATTTTCAATCCAACTGTGATATAAGGCTGATTTTCATGAACTTGGTTATGTTGAAGTCTATAACAATGATCCCTTTTTGGATTTATTATCCCTAAGGACTTTGGTTCCAGAACCATGTCCACTTGTAGTTTCCATATAGGGATATATTTCTATAGAAAACAACATAATATCTACCGTCAAAAATCATTTTGATTTTCTTGTATTCATATCCTCAAATTATATCATAATGTTATGATCCCTAATATATATGTTTTCCAAAATCTATATCTATCTATATTTACTAAAATTCATCTCACACCAACCTTAACAACTTTTACCTGAGTAGCCCATAGTTATTGCATGATTTACTTCCTTGGCATATATATAAGGAATAAAATTATTACGGACTAGTAAATTTTGCATTTTTCGAGAGATAGATAGATAAATGATATCCATTTTACATTGGTAAAAAAACAAAGTTATTAATAAATGAAAATTCTTAGTATCATTGAAGAATGGTTCAAAGGTTTCATTTTCAAAAAATGGGGGATATAAAAAATAAGGGTGAGATTAAATTCTCAATTAGGGTCAAGTACAATAGAATATATCATGAATAAATAATGAATAATAAATATCGTAAGGTTAATGAAAATAAATGCATCAATGGTGTTGATTTTCAATAGTACGATTAGGTACCTGATCAGCATCGCCCACTTCTTAAAAATATTGTTATAAATCTACCATTTTTAGACATGTGTAAACTAAAATTTTCTTTTCAATAATGTATAATTACTTAGGGGAAGGGTATCATTTTCTTCAGAAATATGGAAAGGTATTTAATTTAACAAACATGAAAATTACAAAACTTTAATACATGATAGGACCAGTCATAATCATTATATAATGTAAAATAACTGACAAAACATTCCTTTAAATTAATAAACTAAGAATGAAATGAACCAATAGATAATGTCATTGTGAAACTCTAATGGATAATAATAAATAATTTCATAATTATGGAATTGAATAATTATTGGACGTTATGTATTAGGAACATGATAACTATACCATCATGAGATTCTATAAGATGTATGAAACTACGGGTAGAAACTCATTTAATTTGGGAAATTAAAAAAGTCTAATGAGACCAATGATGTATTGAGGGGAGATATAATGCATGTCCCCACCCATCACTAAAGGTCTAAAGGATTACTCTTATATTAAATTTTATTTAATTAATGAATCATTACTCTATAACATCAAATATCTGGATTTATTAAAGGATATGAATTTATCAATATTTCCCCAGTTGATAAAATTACATTCAAAGTAAATCCCAAATATGAAAATGGTATAAAATTTAGGAAAAAGTCACTTTTTTATTATAATAATGTGAATATTTAATGGAAATTTAATTGCCAATATAAATAGTACAAGAAATTCATTATATTAAGAGAATGTTAATAACCACAAAATTAAGTGATTTTGATCAAAATCATTTCCCGCGTGGTAATATTCACATAAAATTACATTGGATAAAATAATAAAAATTGAAACATAAAATATCATTATTTATGAATTAATAATGATATTAAATGTTAAATAGGATGTATATAAACAATATAAATATTAATTGGTTTACAATTAAAAACAATATCATGGGAATGTAAATGGAAAAAAAATCACATAGAACATAATTTCTTTTAATTGAACATTGATTTAGATAAATTATAATGTTTTCAAATATTTACTTAACATATACATGAACTGTATTAATATTTATAATATCACATTTTCTCCTTTTATAACATCTTATAACTTGTTCCATAATAATAATTCTTCATTTTAGATGTTTTAGGTATTAATTTTCTTTTTTTCTTATCCATGTGATATCATTAATGATCTACTCCATTAACATAATACCTTGTTTTTTCATTTATATAACAATAATAATGATATAATTATCATATTTTTACATAAATTCTAATTTTAAAATCTAATCATGAATTATGGTTATGAAAAAATAAGTACGTTATGATTATGGAGATGGTATCCCATACATAAACATGAATAACATCACCATTTTACAATTATCACCTTGGAAAGAAGGTGTGTAATATATAATATTACCATAATGATCATAAAATTATATATATGATATTATAAATATAAATATATATATATATATATCTATGTGTTTGTATAATCCATATGGTGCGGTGAAGAAAATAGAGCCTCATCGCTTCGTGAATGCAGTAGTCCAGAATTACACGAATGATGTTATCATCATTAACTATGTAAAAATGTAAGTAACAATATAAAATATATTTTTTATAGAATGATAATATTATTATTGAGTTAATAAGTTTTCATTTATATCACATATAATTACTAACATTATCTTTATACCCTCCCACAAAAATTGTTAGTGATTGATGAATCACATCACTACATATAGTGGTAGTCAGTTTTACACACGGGCGGTTGTATAGTATTTCCTATAAAATGGAAGGTAAAATTATATATATATATGAAATAATTAAAAAAGTGGTATAAATATGTTATTAATATCATATATACACATTATATCCATCATCATACCCTATTTGTAATATAGGATGTGGGAGAATGAATGACATCAGTTCACGTAGTGGTATTCGTCAAAATACATGAATGCTGATTTTATAACCTATTTGATGGAATTGTTGAAAGTTGTAATCCATAAATAACACCATGAATGTATAAATGTTCCCATGGTTGATTTAGTTCATCAAATACATAGTGGCATTATTATTATTAGTTCGACCAAATTGTACAAAAAAACTCAAAGTGACCATACCCACTCTTGAAGGTAGTATTCCGAATATAATATACCTTTATTCTTAAAAAGTGATAAACATATTGATGTTAGATATTTTTAAACCAATTAATCTCTTATAAATACTAAAATATATCATCTATATGAGTAATAATATACTTATTATTTATAGTAACTCTGTTGAATTTTATGTAATCAACACTACGGAAAAGTGTTACTTTAACTTTCCCCACAATGAGAGAAGGATCATTCCAAGGAGAAACAATTATGTGTGTCAAAATTTTCTATAGAACATTTTCAAATATATTCTTTAACTATATCCATTTGATAGGTTATATATGGTAATAATAAATGCGTATTGACTGAGTTACAAGTACTAAATCAATAGGGGACTATAACTCTCTTAATGGAGGAAGACAAGAGATATTATATTGAAACATGTTGGAAAACAGGTTTAAAACTATAAGGATATAATCACACAATGATTCATTTTAAAAATAAATAGAAAACCATTACATTATCCTAACAAAACACTAGATAGAAATATTCATCTCCACTCAACCTCGAGTCCCATTACCTTTGAAAATCATGGAACAACCCATCATGCATTGAAATTGAGACCCATAAAAGATAATAATAAATATGGGACTTATTATAAATGAGAAAATCCCTCATGGTATTTATTTCAAGTGGATTCATGTCACTAACTACAAAGTTATAGGTAATAAAAATATATTATTAGGATGATGAACATGAAGCACAATAAAGACCATTCTTTCTCATTGGTTTGAGGGGCATAGTAATATCCATCCCATACGAAGAAAACTCCATAAAAATATATATCAAGTCTAAAATATGAGACTATATAAATATGTGAGATACACTAGGATCAAAAATGGTAGTAACTATAGATGAATCAATATCGATTGTACCTCTCACGGTCACATAACCTATATTAGTTTTCATTCGAGTCTCTTCCACTATATGATGAATCATTATTCTAGATGCATGCTATTGAAACCTATTTGTTCATGAGGAATATTACTATTCCCCAATAATATGGGGAACTAATTATCCCAATCTTCTGTCTGGAGTTGAAAATAATTGGAAGAATATACATAGGTGTCTTTAGAGACCATACAAATTATATATCTTTGGTGCCTCAGTACAGTCACATATTGAAGTCTTAATATTTATTCAATGAAACCAAGTAAATGGTCATCTTCCATGTAATAAAGAAGTTATAGAGGTTTCATTCTATCAACGACCACCATGAATCTAATTTTTTTCTTAATATCTAATAAGGAAATTCTTGAAATATCATTTAGAGAAAAATAATCTCCCCTCCAGACATACATTCATGGTCATACTCTACCATCAACACCATATTATGAATGTCAATATAAGAAGTGAGATTCTCTAAGAAACGCATTGACACAATATATGGTCTGAAACTCATCATGAACTATGATTTCTGGATCTTCTCAATTGATATAATATCATGTGAAAATAGCATAATCTATATTAAAGTTTTGGAATATTCATTCATGATCATGTTAGCATATTGGTTTCTGAACAACTCTTTAGCATTATAACGAACCAAAAATTATTGATAGAATGTATTAGTGAAAATAACTCTAAATTACATCAAATATTAACCCTCATGTTTCTTTACAATTGTCATTAAATCCCATCAACTCTTTCGAATTCCTTGTAGATTAGAGGTAAAATATTTAACCATAATATAATTGGGAGATTCTAGGAAATAAAAAATTCATTCAATCTTGTTCAACCAATCCTTTGCCTCTAGAGGATCATCAGAGCCTTGGAATACAAGTGGATTCTTGTGAATAAAATCTTGTGCATGATTATAATATTAATCATAGAAAGGTTCCACAACTATAACCTGAATAGGAATTGGTTCTAGTACCTATCTCAAGTCTAGGATGACAAACACAGAAAACTGAAAAATATACTATTCATTAAATAATTTTATCATTGTTTCTCTCCATCATCTTCCACCTAGGGACATTTAAAATACATTCTCATAGGGATGCTTCTACACAACATCAGAAAAAACATTGAATATATTATTAATATTAATCAAAACAACAATTAAATAAAAATATACATATATATATTCCATTAGATAATATTTCAAGATATTGATCTCAATACAACTAAATAAAATTATTGGAATAGAATATAATTAGATAAAATTATTCCTCTAGGTGACTTCCCAAAAAAACACATGGTGACTTAAGGCTCATTATGATGAGATAATTTCTAGAACTTTCTCACAAATACTTCCTTTTTTCCGTTAAGAAATCCTTAAAAATATGATAGAACCAATGAATAAGGCTTTAACATACCTTTAATTCCAATTTGTCATCAATTGTCCTGAATAACATATTATCTAGATACACAAGATAGTTTTGACATGGCTCGAATGGAATTTACAACCCCCATGGGTTGGAGAATAGAACATGGAATCATACACAAATAATATGGGAATGAATTTTCAAAAGACATGAGGATGAAAAAATATTACAAGTTAGTATTCTCAAAACTCCCAATAGAAAAAGTACCATTAAAAACATGTTAAAAAACAAGAATATGCACATAATGAATTTACTCGGTGTAATGGACCGGACCTCTCTGGTCCATTACTTTGTGAAATGTTGGTGTTGGAGGTGTTCCGGGAGGTCAAGGGGACTTATCCCCAACACTTTGCCAATTTTCTAGTTCTGTGAACAGTGTTTCCAGTTTTATGAACAGTAACAGATCGGTGAGACAGATCAGTTTCACAGATCGGTGAGACAGATCAGTTTCACAGATCGGTGAGACAGATCAGTTTCACAGATCAGTGAGACAGATCAGTTTCACAGATTTGTGAGACAGATCAGTTTCACAGATCGGTGAGACAGATCAGTTTCACAGATCGGTGAGACAGATCAGTTTCACAGATCGGTGAGACAGATCAGTTTCATAGATCGGTGAGACAGATCAGTTTCACAGATCAGTTTCACAGATCAGTTTCACAGATCGGTGTGACAGATCAGTTTCACAGATCAGTTTCACAGATCGGTGAGACAGATCAGTTTCACATATCGGTGAGACAGATCGGTTTCACAGATCGGTGTGATAGATCAGTTTCACAGATCAGTTTCACAGATCGGTGTGACAGATCAGTTTCACAGATCGGTGTGACAGATCAGTTTCACAGATCAGTTTCACAGATCGGTGTGACAGATCAGTTTCACAGATCGGTGTGACAGATCAGTTTCACAGATCGGTGTGACAGATCAGTTTCACAGATCAGTTTCACAGATCGGTGTGACAGATCAGTTTCACAGATCAGTTTCACAGATCGGTGTGACAGATCAGTTTCACAGATCAGTTTCACAGATCGGTGTGACAGATCAATTTCACAGATCAGTTTCACAGATCGGTGTGACAGATCAGTTTCATGTACAGTAACGGTGGGTGAACAGTGTTTCCAGACTCCTACAGTTTTGCCCCTTTTGACGTTTCCTTTGACGTAAAATACATTTAAAGCCTTATTTTAAGGGCTCTTAAGGCCGATTCAAATTCCATAAATCCTATATTAATTATTCCTAAGGCTTGGAATGTTTTACTTGGTCAAACCGCGTGGGTTAATGCGATCCGTTTTTAATGGAGAATTAACCGGATCTTAAACCGTCACCTCGTTAAATCTTAAAAAGGGACGAGATATCATTCTCCCTTGATCCTTCCCTTTTTTCTTAACTAAGAGGCGCTAGAACCTTTCAATCCTTTCCGTAGGAGTTGCACAAACAACCCTTACTCCTATGATCAGTCCCGCTCTGTTGGATGCAACCAAGCTGTGTCGATCATTCTTCCACATAAGTTGTCGCGAGGGGAGGATCGTGACCTGCTGTGTGGATAAAGGACGTCAAGAACTCTTCGAGGTAGGGGATTCATGGATTCTCTAATTATATACGTGCAATCGTAGAATTAGCATGATTTATTCCTTTGGATCACAATGAAATTGACATAATTAAATACTTGAACTGGATTAAAAGAATTGGTTGATCGCATGTTGTTTCTTTATACCGTGATAACGGTTTGCCTCATGTTTTCCTAGATATAGTGATATCTATGTTTCTTGATTTTTTGATCGTTCATGATAGAAATTGATAATGAACGTAAAGCCGGAATTAACTGTTGATTAATTGGCTAAAGATGAAGAGGCATATAAATTAATCTGGGTTTTTTGTCGTTGTTGTAGTTGTTATAATTTGAGGATAATCAAATTAGGGAATTAAGTTTGGTTATTTAATTGTGATAGCTTACTGATTAGGTATCCATGATTGGAACCTACGAATAACAAATCTGTTAATTCAATATGGATTAGAGAACAGATTATGGGGGAATTTCAAAAAGGGTTCTGAGTTACCCTCTTGTTTGTTAACGGGCCGAGAGCCCATTTTGTGATGTTTGTTTTCCTTCTGCTTGTGCTGTGATGTGAGCCTGGACGGTTGTTGTGATATGTAGAGGCATGGAGGCCTTATAGTTGTGGCAGCGGATGATGCCTAGTGTGGCGAGATGCATCGGTTTATGCATATGGGTGTCAGGGAGGACACCGGGGGTGATGGAATGGGATGGATGTGGTTGCTGGATGCTTGTGGTGTTCTTGAATGTTAATCTGCCTTGCTTTTCCCCACTGCTCAAGGCAGCTGGTCTTGCTACCATTATTCCAAAGGAGGCGAAGACGCGCAGGGTATGCCACGTGCTTTCCGTGTTTAGCCTCTCGAGGGAGAATGGGTATATACTCTTTCTATAGGCGGCAAAGACCCGACGGGTAGTATATCTACTCACCGTGTTGAGCCTCCTTTGTGTTTAGAAGCATATGATGTTTTTCTAGAATGCCTGGGAATGTGGAAAAGTATTTCTGTAATGAATGTTTGATTAAATGGTGAAAATACACGGGGATGGAGATGCTGGAATTTAAAGGTGATGTGAATCTTAAAAAGGAGAAGTTGTTTTGAAAGTGACGCCATTTCAGTTTAATGTGGAATTGTTCAATCTTAATTAATGTTTAAAGAATTAATTAATGTACAGTGGAACTGATAAATGAGAATGGAGTAATCTAATAAAGCTCTTCAATTGGTTGTGTGCTTATAGGATACCTAGTCTTAGAAGTACCAGCCTGGAGTCTGAGAGACGTTAGCTGCAGTTGTATCTAAGACTAGGTAATGCCCATAGTGTGGATGTGAGTTACTTATATATTCTGTACTTTTTGTGTTTCTATACGCTACTCCACCCTGTCGGTAAGGGCAACTGACACCTCGGGGATTCTGAGCCCTGGAGGGTGTTTTCCCCAACATTCTTATGGGAGGTTGAATGGCTGACTACCCCCTTTGGCCCCGCTCTCTTCTCTTGGTAGATCTTAGTGCTGGTAGACACAGTGGTTAGTTTTACCCATATATGTGTGTAGAGGGCTGTAATGGCTTGTGGTTATTTCACACACATATATTCTGGATATAGTATCCTATGGACTACTATAGGTGTAACGTGTATAGGCTGTGATGGCTTGAGGATCCTTACTCGGTGTATGGGCTGTAATGGCTTGAGGTATAATACCCGACGTATGATACACGTTATGCGAGCTGTGGTGGCTCCCGGAAACTACCTGGTTACTTTTGGTTGTGAGGATTGTGTGGAGCTTAGCCCATGTGTCTGCGGGAAAACCTTTGTGGTGCATGAGGTGCAGATTGGGGAGCGTGACCCACGTTGATACGGGCAAGCCTTTGGAGAGAGATGCACAGGACGTATGTCATTGTGGAAAAGCGGCAAACCAGTGGGGAAGTGGTAGCGGGGTACCCTTGATATTCTTTACTACATGCTATATTCTTGTATGCGTTACTTGGTGAGAGTAGCCTTGGTGGGGTTGGGAACATAGTATACCTGTTTAGGTGACGAGTTAGTTTCACTTGTTTTTCACTGGGCTTTAGCATGCTTTCTTTACTTTTTCACGAGAGTCTTGGGGAGGATCCTACTGAGTATACTGTTATACTCACCCTATGTACATATAAACTGTTTTTCAGGCGACTTGGAGAAAGTTGGAGATCAAGTTGGTTACTACTAGCTTGCGGTTGGAGGAGGAGCTGTTCGGGGTTGTGGTCGCTGCCGTTTTACTTTCTTTTGGGTACTTTTAGTTTTCCCTTTCAGTTTTAGTACTTTTGCATGACATTTCATATATGTACTTGGGTTTCTTTTACATTTCAGTTATGAGTTGGAGTTGGTTGGAGTCTATTCTATCTCTCTCTTCTGCATGTGTTCTCTTAGAGGGTAATGCCTCCCATTTGTGTGTGTATTATACCCTCGGTGCTAGTCGCCAACCCGGGGCCTACTGGAGGCGGGACTCGGGGGTCATTATCTCCCTTTTCACATTGCCGGCCTAGGAGGGGTACACTTTGTGGGGAGGGGGTCGTGACAGAGTGGTATCAGAGGTCTGGTCGAGGGATAGGATGGATTTTGGAGTTAGGCACAGGTGAGGATGCATGGGATGGTAGGGCAACGGTGTCATTCATGTTTAGCAAGTGGGGTAAACACTGGAGACCGGCAGAGACATAGGCGTTCAGGGCCCCCTATGATATGTTGCACGGACCTTTAAGTTTACGATGGCTGCTAAACAAAGTGATACTGGTTGCAGGGTAGAGACCTAGGAAAGGATCATGCATCATTATTCCTTGCACCTGTGTTTGAATGGGTAGACCTTGGGATAGGTAACCTAAAATTAATAAAACAAAATAATTAATTAATTAATGTTGAGTCTTGCATATTCCAGGCTTAGGAGCTCTAACGATTGTTATTTTACAGGTATGGCGCCAGGTCGGCGTCCCCGTCAGGTTTGCACAGAAGGTGCCCAGCAGGCTGTTCCAGCAGATCGCCGCCGGGTAGAGGTTGACGACGATGACACTTGGAGGAAGACACTCCGAGAGTTTCAGCGCCAGAGTCTACAGAAGTACGATGGCTCCGTTTCAGATGCAGTCACAGAAGACTGGTTGGAGGAGGTCGAGATAGGCTTCAGTTCGATTCATGCTCGGAAGGAACACTGGGTGTCCTTGGTTGTGACGATGTTGCGTGGAGCAGCGAGACAGTGGTGGTTCTTGTTCCTCGGGGATCGTGAGGAGTCAGCGATCTCATGGGAGGAGTTTCGAGACAGGTTTAGAGTCGAGTTTCTTTCATCGACTGCGAAGGAATCCAGTCGGCAGGAGCTTCTTACCCTTCGACAGGGGAGCTCCAGTGTTCGGGAGTTTGGAATCCGTTTCAGGAACCTTCTACGATATGCTTCAGACCTGTAACCAGATGATGAGGCCAGGGCGAGGCATTTCGAGGAGGCTTTGCATCCAGTGATCCAGCGCCAGGTCACCCCATTTATGCTGAAGACATATCTTGAGGTGCTGGCGAGGGCAGAGGTTGCTGAGAGGACTTTGGCTAGGACCGGATCGTCACAAGAGGGGAATCGTCATGATTCCTCAAGAAGCAGAGCTGTGGTCCGGGGTTTCCAGTTTTCAGGACAGAAGAGTTTCCGTTCACCTGGGGGTAGGTCCCGGCCCTTCCCATCTCATTTCTCCGGAGGTAGAAACTCTCAGACCTATGCCAAGGGATCAGGCGCTTGTTTTTCTTGTGGTGGACGTGGTCATCAGCAGCGGGAGTGCCCAACTTTTCAGAGCAGTCATCGTGCACCAGGCGCTCCACTCCAGGTTCCTCTGTTGAGGCAGTTCCAGCCGAGGCAGCAGCAGCAGGTTGCACCAGCTTTAGATCACCAGAGCGTAGATGGAGCAGGCAGAGGACAGCCCCATGACGCTCCCCATCCTCAGAGAGCAGAGCGCGGCCGTGGTGGTGGTCTTCATCAGGGCCAGAGAGGCCGTGGAGGTGGTCGTGGTCAGCTTCATGCTCTAGCGTTGCCAGCTCCAGGCGAGCCAGACGTCGTCCGAGGTACCCTTTGCTTGTTTTATACCTTGGTGTATGCCTTGTTTGATTCAGGAGCGACACACTCCTTTATATCCCCTACCCTTGTCCACGCTTTGGGACTTGAGGTAGAGAAGCTTCCAGTTCCCTTGGCGTTGACTACGCCAGTTGGAGGTCGAGCTAGCTTGTTTGAAGTATGTAGAGACTGTGAGCTAGTGTTGGGGCAGCACCGCTCTTGGGGAGATTTCCTATGTTTACGAATACAACCATATGATGTCATCCTCGGCATGGATTGGTTGTATTCGGTGCAGACTATTGTGGATTGCTACAGGAAGAAGGTCGTTTTTTTTGATGAAGATGGAGAGGAAGTAGTGTTTGTTGGTGAGAGAGATCCTCGGATGAGTCATAGACGAGTTTCATCCTTATCATCCATGATGGATGGGATGATGCTGAGTTCTTCAGAGGTTCAACAGCTGGCGTTTCCTAGGGTCGTAGAAGAGTACCCTGATGTCTTTCCAGAAGAGGTTGTATCCTTACCCTCTCGACGGAAGATCGAGTTTGGGATCGAGCTACAGCCAGGAGCGTCTCCCATCTCTATGTCTCCATATAGGATGGCCCCTTCTGAGTTACGAGAGCTACGTATTCAGCTCGATGGTCTATTGCAGTGTGGTTTTGTTCGGCCAAGTGTGTCACCGTGGGGTGCACCAGTCTTGTTCGTGAAAAAGGCTGATGGCAGTTTGCGGTTGTGCGTCGATTATCGTCGCTTAAACAAAGTGACAATAAAGAACCGTTATCCTCTCTCGCGGATTGATGACCTATTCGATCAACTGAAGGGTGCAAGTTGGTTTTCAAAGATCGAATTGCGGTCAGGATATCATCAGATGCGTGTAAAGGATGAGGATATCCCGAAGACTGCTTTCCGCTGTCGTTATGGGCATTATGAGTTTGTTGTAATGCCATTCGGCGTGACAAATGCTCCAGCTGTTTTCATGGGGTTGATGAATGCTGTGTTCCGTGAATTCTTGGACAAGTTTGTTGTGGTTTTCATTGACGACATCCTTGTGTACTCCACATCTGAAGAAGAGCATGCAGAACATCTACGAGCTGTTTTGGGAGTTCTTCGCCAACATCGGTTGTTTGGGAAGTTGTCCAAGTGTGAGTTCTGGGCTCGAGAAGTTCGTTTCTTGGGACATGTTGTGTCCCAACAGGGAGTAGCTGTGGATCCTTCGAAGATAGAAGCAGTGGTGTCTTGGCCAGCCCCCAAGACCGTGTCAGAGGTGCGAAGCTTCCTTGGTCTCGCAGGCTATTATAGGAGGTTTGTGGATAATTTCTCCCGAGTTGCGACTCCTCTGACAGCTTTGACCAGGAAGGATCAAGCGTTCATATGGACTGATCAGTGTCAGACAACTTTCGAGTATCTAAAGGAGAAGTTGGTAAGTGCTCCATTCCTTTGTCTTCCAACGGAGGGAGTCCAGTTTGATGTTTTCTGTGATGCTTCACATCTGGGGCTAGGCTGTGTTCTCATGCAGCAGAGGTCAGTTGTTTCTTATGGGTCTCGGCAGTTGCGTCCCCATGAACGCAACTATGCCACCCATGATCTTGAGTTGGCAGCCGTGGTGTTTGCGCTGAAGTTGTGGAGACATTACCTCATTGGCGAGCGCTTTGTGGTTTTCACCGATCATAAGAGTTTGAGGTATGTTTTCTCTCAGTGGGATTTGAACTTGCGGTAGCGTCGGTGGATGGAGTTCTTGCAGGAATACGACTTCGAAATATCGTATACACCTGGGAAGGGAAATTTTGTTCCTGATGCACTGAGCCGAAAGTCACGTAATGATGTTGTGCGTGAATCTGGTGATTCCTGGACAGGGATGGAAGAGCTAGCAGCTTTGCATCCTGATATGGGAGTAGTTGGAGGAAGAGTTTGTCTTTTCCAGATGACGGTGCAGTCATCCCTGATGCAAAAGGTGGAAGAGTCTCAGTTGGGTGATCTAGAGGTGGAAGTTTTGAGAGACAGAGTTGTTTGTGGGGAGGCCCCTGATGGTTGGTCGGAGGATGAACAACACCGAGTGTTGTATCATGATAGGCTTTTTGTTCCATTGGCGATGCACGAGACGGTTCTCCGAGAGTTCCATAGCTCGCCCTTAGCTGTACATCCTGGTGTGACGAAGATGTATCGATCCTTGAGGAGTCAGTTTTGGTGGCCTGGGCTGAAGCGTTTAGTTGAAGAATGTGTGTCTCGATGTTTAGTCTGCCAGAAGGTGAAGGCTGAACACCGTGTTCCTGGTGGTCTTCTCCAGCACTTAGAGATTCCTCAGTGGAAGTGGGAGGACATCTCAATGGACTTTGTTACAGGTTTACCTCGAGCTCCGGGAGGACATGATGCTATATGGGTGGTAGTGGATCGTTTAACTAAATCAGCCCACTTCATAGCAATCAAGGAGTCGAGCTCAGTGGAGGTTTTGTCGAGGCAGTATCTGGAGGAGGTGGTGAGTCTTCACGGAGTTCCTAAGATGATCATTTCTGATCGAGACCCTCGTTTTACCTCGAGGGTGTGGAGAGGTCTCCAGCATGATTTTGGCTCTCAACTATGCCTTAGCACTGCTTTTCATCCTCAAACGGATGGTCAGACAGAGCGAACCATCCAAACTCTTGAAGACATGTTGCGCTCTTGTGTTCTTGATTTTGGAGGTTCATGGGTGAAGCACTTACCTTTGGTAGAGTTCGCTTACAATAATAGTTTTCACTCTACCATCGGCATGGCGCCGTTTGAAGCCTTGTATGGCCGGACATGCCGTTCTCCGTTGTACTGGACTGGGGTCGGAGAGTCAGCAATTCTCGGACCAGAACTAGTGCAGAATACGACGGAGATGGTTCAAGTGATTCGTGTGAGGATGAAGACAGCACAAGATCGTCAGAAATCTTATGCTGATCAAAGAAGGAGACCCTTAGAGTTTAATTTTGGGGATCATGTGTTTCTGAAGGTGACTCCCCGTCATGGGAAGCGAAGGTTTGGTCGCGGAAGTAAGCTTTATCCCCGTTTTGTTGGGCCTTTCGAGGTGTTAGCTCGTGTTGGAGCTGTGGAATATCAAGTAGCACTTCCTCCTCGGATGAGTCGGATACATGATGTTTTTCATGTATCGCAGTTCCGTCATTATCTTCATGATGAATCTCATGTTATCGATTGGGGAGAGATCGATATTGATGATGATGCAACCTTCGAGGAGCGACCTGTGGAGATCCAAGACCACAAGGAGAAGGTGTTGCGTGGGCGTTCTATTCATTTAGTTCGTGTCTTGTGGCGACACGGTGGCATGGAGGAGAGTACCTGGGAGCGTGAGTCACAGATACGTGCTTAGTACCCAGAGTTGTTTAATGTTTAACTCCTTTCATGTAATGATGTTTTCTTTGTGGTTGGACCTTTCATTTTTATTTATGTACCTTTGATGTGATGTTGTGAATGAATTGTTTGGGTATGGATTTTTTGTTCCCGGATGTCATAGTTTTTTTTCCAGCTTTCGAACAACTCATGGTGGTTTTCCCCTGAGAGGTATCTTATGGGGTGGTTGTTCGGACCCCTCTTTTCTTCTGGGTTGGTTTTTAATTCTCGAGGACGAGAATGTTTTGAGAGGTATCTAATGTAATGGCCCGGACCTCTATGGTCCATTACTTTGTGAAATGTTGGTGTTGGAGGTGTTCCGGGAGGTCAAGGGGACTTATCCCCAACACTTTGCCAATTTTCTAGTTCTGTGAACAGTGTTTCCAGTTTTATGAACAGAAACAGATCGGTGAGACATATCAGTTTCACAGATCGGTGAGACAGATCAGTTTCACAGATCAGTGAGACAGATCAGTTTCACAGATCGGTGAGACAGATCAGTTTCACAGATCGGTGAGACAGATCAGTTTCACAGATCGGTGAGACAGATCAGTTTCACAGATCGGTGAGACAGATCAGTTTCACAGATCGGTGAGACAGTTCAGTTTCACAGATCGATGAGACAGATCAGTTTCACAGATCAGTTTCACAGATCGGTGTGACAGATCAGTTTCACAGATCAGTTTCACAGATCGGTGAGACAGATCAGTTTCACAGATCGGTGAGACAGATCGGTTTCACAGATCGGTGTGACAGATCGGTTTCACAGATCAGTTTCACAGATCGGTGTGACAGATCAGTTTCACAGATCGGTGTGATAGATCAGTTTCACAGATCAGTTTCACAGATCGGTGTGACCGATCAGTTTCACAGATCGGTGTGACAGATCAGTTTCACAGATCAGTTTCACAGATCGGTGTGACAGATCAGTTTCACAGATCAGTTTCACAGATCAGTTTCACAGATTGGTGTGACAGATCAGTTTCATAGATCAGTTTCACAGATCGGTGTGACAGATCTGTTTCACAGATCAGTTTCACAGATCGGTGTGACAGATCAGTTTCATGTACAGTAACGGTGGGTGAACAGTGTTTCCAGACTCCTATAGTTTTGACCCTTTTGTCGTTTCCTTTGACGTAAAATACATTTAAAGGCTTATTTTAAGGGCTCTTAAGGCCGATTCAAATGACATAAATCCTATATTAATTATTCCTAAGGCTTGGAATGTTTTACTTGGTCAAACCGTGTGGGTTAATGCGATCCGTTTTTAATGGAGAATTAATCGGATCTTAAACCGTCACCTCGTTAAATCTTAAAAAGGGACGAGATATCATTCTCCCTTGTTCCTTCCCTTTGTTCTTAACTAAGAGGCGCTAGAACCTTTCAATCCTTTCCGTAGGAGTTGCACAAACAACCCTTACTCCTAGGATTAGTCCCGCTCTGTTGGATGCAACCAAGCTGTGTCGATCATTCTTCCACATAAGTTGTCGCGAGGGGAGGATCGTGACCTGCTGTGTGGATAAAGGACGTCATGAACTCTTCGAGGTAGGGGATTCATGGCTTCTCTAATTATATATGTGCAATCGTAGAATTAGCATGATTTATTCCTTTGGATCACAATGAAATTGACCTAATTAAATACTTGAACTGGATTAAAAGAATTGGTTGATCGCATGTTGTTGCTTTATACCGTGATAACGGTTTGCGTCATGTTTTCCTAGATATAGTGATATCTATGTTTCTTGATTTGTTGATCGTTCATGATAGAAATTGATAATGAACGTAAAGCCGGAATTAACTGTTGATTAATTGGCTAAAGATAAAGAGGCATATAAATTAATCTGGTTTTTTTTGTCATTGTTGTAGTTGTTATAATTTGAGGATAATCAAATTAGGGAATTAAGTTTGGTTATTTAATTGTGATAGCTTACTGATTAGGTATCCATGATTGGAACCTACGAATAAAAAATCTGTTAATTCAATATGGATTAGAGAACAAATTATGTGGGAATTTCAAAAAGGGTTCTGAGTTACCCTCTTGTTTGTTAATGGGCCGAGAGACCATTTTGTGATGGTTGTTTTCCTGCTGCTTGTGCTGTGATGTGAGCCTGGACGGTTGTTGTGATATGTAGAGGCATGGAGGCCTTATAGTTGTGGCAGCGGATGACGCCTAGTGTGGCGAGATGCATCGGTTTATGCATATGGGTGTCAGGGAGGACACCAGGGGTGATGGAATGGGATGGATGTGGTTGTTGGTTGCTTGTGGTGTTCTTGAATGTTAATCTGCCTTGCTTTTCCCCACTGCTCAAGGCAGCTGGTCTTGCTACCATTATTCCAAAGGAGGCGAAGACGCGCGGGGTATGCCACGTGCTTTCCGTGTTTAGCCTCTCGAGGGAGAATGGGTATATGCTCTTTCTATAGGCGGCAAAGACCCGATGGGTAGTATATCTACTCACCGTGTTGAGCCTCCTTTGTGTTTAGAAGCATAGGATGTTTTTCTAGAATGCCTGGGAATGTGGAAAAGTATTTCTGTAATGAATGTTTGATTAAATGGTGAAAATCCATGGGGATGGAGATGCTGGAATTTAAAGGTGATGTGAATCTTAAAAAGGAGACGTTGTTTTGAAAGTGACGCCATTTCAGTTTAATGTGGAATTGTTCAATCTTAATTAATGTTTAAAGAATTAATTAATGTACAGTGGAACTGATAAATGAGAATGGAGTAATCTAATAAAGCTCTTCAATTGGTTGTGTGCTTATAGAATACCTAGTCTTAGAAGTACTAGCCTGGAGTCTGAGAGACGTTAGCTGCAGTTGTATCTAAGACTAGGTAATGCCCATAGTGTGGATGTGAGTTACTTATATATTCTGTACTTTTTGTGTTTCTATACGCTACTCCACCCTGTCGGTAAGGGAAACTGACACCCCAGGGATTCTGAGCCCTGGGGGGTGGTTTCCCCAACATTCTGATGGGAGGTTGAATGGCTGACTACCCCCTTTGGCCCCGCTCTCTTCTCTTGGTAGATCTTAGTGCTGGTAGGCACAGTGGTTAGTTTTACCCATATATGTGTGTAGAGGGCTGTAATGGCTTGTGGTTATTTCACACACATATATTCTGGATATAGTATCCTATGGACTACTATAGGTGTAACGTGTATAGGCTGTGATGGCTTGAGGATCCTTACTCGGTTTATGGGCTGTAATGGCTTGAGGTATAATACCCTACGTATGATACACGTTATGCGAGCTGTGGTGGCTCCCGGAAACTACCTGGTTACTTTTGGTTGTGAGGATTGTGTGGAGCTTAGCCCAGGTGTCTGCGGGCAAACCTTTGTGGTGCACGAGGTGCATATTGGGGAGTTTGACCCATGTTGATACGGGGAAGCCTTTGGAGAGAGATGCACAAGACGTATGTTGTTGGGGCAAAGCGGCAAACCAGTGGGGAAGTGGTAGCGGGGTACCCTTGATATTCTTTACTACATGCTATATTCTTGTATGCGTTACTTGGTGAGAGTAGCCTTGGTGAGGTTGGGAACATAGTATACCTGTTTAGGTGACGAGTTAGTTTCACTTGTTTTTCACTGGGATTTAGCATGCTTTCTTTACTTTTTCACGAGAGTCTTGGGGAGGATCCTACTGAGTATACTATTATACTCACCCTATGTACATATAAACTGTTTTTCAGGAGACTTGGAGCAGGTTGGAGATCAAGTTGGTTACTACTAGCTTGCGGTTGGAGGAGGAGCTGTTCGGGGTTGTGGTCGCTGCCGTTTTACTTTCTTTTGGGTACTTTTAGTTTTCCCTTTCAGTTGTAGTACTTTTGCATGACATTTCATATATGTACTTGGGTTTCTTTTACATTTCAGTTATGAGTTGGAGTTGGTTGGAGTCTATTCTATCTCTCTCTTCTGCATGTGTTCTCTTAGAGGGTAATGCCTCCCATTTGTGTGTGTATTATACCCTCGGTGCTAGTCGCCAACCCGGGGCCTACTGGAGGCGGGACTCGGGGGTCATTATCTCCCTTTTCACATTGCCGGCCCAGGAGGGGTACACTTTGTGGGGAGGGGGTCGTGACACTCGGTATCTAATATTAATAAGACATAAACATCCCATAAAACATGTGAATAAAATATCCATCAGTAACCGCCATTTTTCATAGCGTAAAGGATCCATAACATACAACCCTTATAAGATTTTACTTCCCTTTTATCATACAGGGCATAAGAAAATCAAAAAATTCATGAAGTAAAAGGTATGGTGGGAGGTATAAAGAACAATATGGTATCTCTAGGTTTTCATTATTAATTTCAAAAAAATAAACCAATTGTGTTATCAATTGAAATAAAACTATACATGAAATTTCATTCCATATTTAAATAATTGATTTCATTCAAATAGATGGAAGGGGTATAGATATATTTTTAAAAAGGATTAAATGAACATTTTATATAAAATAGATTAAATAAATTATTTTCTGTGAATAAAATAGTTCAAAAAATAAAATCAATGAATATAAATGACAACAATAATAATGACGATGGTAAAATTCCATTTGTTATATTAACTACAAATCATAGGATCCTCAATCATCTCATCAGTTACCATGACTCAATATGAAGACCCACATAAGGGAAAATTACTTTAATATACTCCAACATGAGGGAAAATTATATCCAGTCACAATTAATGATAAAATTACATCAACTCCAACTAATGATAAAATTACATCTTGTCCCAATTAATGGAAAATACCATCAAAAAATTGAAATAAATTACTTTGAACATTTTAAAATACAATTGAAATATTTCATCTTAAAACATGCAATCTCATTTCAAAACCCAAATATAAGTTTTCATAATTTCATGAAATTTAAAAACACCTTTCAATTGATTCATATTTCAGAATATTTAAATCAAATCATTAAATAAAAAACCATAATCAAGCCATCATTTTCAATAAATCCATCCCACAATTTCGATTCCCTATAAATTGGTTGTTTTTTTATTTTCCATACAGATCTAAATTCAAGGATAAAATCAGCACAAAACCATGAATTAAAATAAATATTAAATAAATTTCAATTTGACTAGGAAAATAGAAGGATTCAATCTTAGGGTAAATAATTATGAAACAAAAAACATTTAATCAATGAAAAATATATGAAACTTGAAAGGGTAACTACTAATGAATAATGAATGAGTAGGAGATCAAGAAATAAAACGTAGAACCACATTTTAATTACAATATGTTTAGCTAAATCAATAAAATAATGATATATAAATATAAAAGAAGTAGATAAATTAGGATCCAAAGAAACCCCATGAGATTATAAGAATTAATACAAAGGATATTTAACATGATCAACCCTGATTTGATCCGTAATTAAAATTGGTTTGGGGATCTAAAACTTCTTCTTGTGATACTCTAAAGCCAATGAAATCATGATATGAACTAATTGGTAGGTTATGTTCCTTAAATGGTGGGTTATATAAATTGAAATAAATTTTTTGAATAATAAAATCTCATTATCATGGTTTGTTGGGAAGGGCCACTAGTTAATCAAATTTTCCACCCAACCAGTGCACCCCTACAAATTTTGGTGTCTCTATATTGGGTGCACAGTTTGAATGAATTTATGGCAACCATGAAAAATCCACATATACAAGGACACATTGTATTGAGGGTTTAGATACAGTTATTTGAAGGAAAATATTCCCCCTCTAGATTACCATTAAAGGTTGTTTATTATTTTGGTGAAACCTTATGGTTTTCTATAACTATGTGCCAATTTTTTGCATCCATAATAAATTCCGAGATTCACCAAACAAACATTAATGAAGCCACAAAAAAATAATGATAAAAAATGGTGTTGTATTAAATAAAATAATTAATTGGATGTTACAAAATTAATTTTAAATTATGTATTTGTGGAACCATTAAATAATCATTTATAAAAATCATTATAATTTTTTTATTTAAAATAATTCTTATTTTTTTCTAATCAATATACAACCATTATTTTTATATTTTATTAATTTCTATTGATACCATCTATTATAATGTCTAGTTCCGAAATAATATTTTAAATAATAAAATGTTAATAAAACAATAAATTTTATTAAAATGGGCATTTAATTTAATGAAAGCTATACTATGTTTTACGTATAATGCCTAATAAAAAAATATATTCTGTAACTAAATATAAACTCATCATTCTGTATAATATATTATATTTAATACATTGAAATTTTTTAAATAAAATTATCATAAAATCTTTAAGTGTTATATTTTATTTTGAGATATAAATTATCAAATACAATGTACTTATTTGAAAATTCATGGCTGTTATATCCTCTATAAATGGTTTATAAAATTTTATTAATATATTTAGATCTACCATTATTTTATTGATAATTGTGGGTTAGTTAGGATGAAAATTCTAGAATGATATGTATGTTATATTTTGGTCACATGTGAAAACATATTTTTTATATCAATTGAAAACTATAAATAATGTTTTTTTTATATTTTTTATTTTATAAAATAAATGGCTATATCTTACTGTGTGTTTTTTCAAAGTCCCAACATATCGATCAGTGTGTGTGTGTGTTGTGAAAATTCTTTCAGTCTGATATATAATTTTTTATCATCTTGGTTATGGATTGTTTTAAATTAATGATAAAAGTGCTTATGTGGTGAGTGGTAATTGGTCATGGAGGTAATTTTTTATTTGATTCAATTTTATTTATATGTACGGTTCAAAGATATTTCATATGATTTTGTATAAAATGTTTATAACATTATTGTTTATTATTCAATATTTTTATGTTCATAATTATGGTTATTCATATTATGTCATTAAAAATGTTGTTTTTTAAGTAGGTATATATTTTTCTAGATTGGTAATGATTTTCATTTTTTAATACATGTGATTTTAAGTTTATTCTATTATTTCTTTTTGTCTTGATTTATTATTTGGTATTTGATAATTTTTATATACATGGATTTCAATGTATTGATTGTCATTCCGAAATGTAGATAGTATCCATTTATTATTTATATTGTATCATTGATATTTAATCTATTCCAAAGGGTATGTTCTTTATATAGTCATAAGTAGTTATGCAATGAGTGTCTGTTTTTTCGTTTAGGCCATGTGGTGAGAAAATTTAGGTGATGATTCATTTTATAATGGGGTATTTTGTCAAATCCCAGATGTTTTACTCTTAATAATAACAATAATCCCATAGTTAATATACCCTAACAAAGAAAATTATTAGTAATAGACTAAGCCACAACCTGATATCCTTAGATATATGGATGTATAAGGTTTCTAAGTAAAATATTTCTCATTCTAGGTACCACTCCAACACCAGGTATATAGACTTAATATATACCATTTTGAACTATTATGTTAATGTCATAATGTGTGATACTGTAGGTAGTATAATTCGAAGTTCATTTAGAACAACATCATATTTTTTCTTCGTGATCATATTCCACATCACTATAAAAATCTACTAATCACACTAACATTATACTTTTTCCACCACTAACGATACTCCTTGATGATAATCATTTATGGATAACTGAATGTTTTATATTGAATGGTTAATTACAATTTCACATCACAGAGTCAATGAATCCAATTTAAAATAATTATTATGTGGATACATATTGGTTTTATAACATTATTAATTTTTTATAATTAAAATATTGTATCAATACTAAAACAATTCCCTCTTATAATAATATACCATATAATAAACCATTATATGGGTTTTATTATCACAATAATACTATAGGATTGTTGAAATAATTAAATATATATGTAATTTCCACAACATCATTATGTTAAAATTTAATAAAAATCCTTTCACGTGACTTTTTAGTGAGTTACATCTATGTCCTTGGCGAATTTGAATAATGGAAATATTTTTTGAATAATTTTATAATGTTTAAATACAAACACATAGTATTGAATCTCCCCATAACCATAATATAAAATATTATTATTTTAATTAAATTTTTTCCATTTAAAGACTCATTAAATTATCATACTATCCCTAATTCAAAGATATTTTCAATCATACATATATCATGAAAATTTTCATATAACTAAGAATAATCAGTTATATCATTTTCTTTTCAAGAATCCTAATATCCATTAGGATATAATATGGAAATCACTATTTATTATATCGGTATAATTTTTTATTCATTACATATTAAAAATATTTATGACCATATAATTTACCAATTGCTGATTAAATATTATATTTCTGATAACATCCTAATATAATAGAAATGATATTTTGTGTTATCATATACAAAATATTTTCTCTCATTGGAAATATTTAGAAAATAAAAATAAGACAAATATATCATATATATTATTCTATTTGAAGAGATAAATCTACCAAAAAAATTATTTATATTATGAATCATATTTATTGTGGGATTAAATCCCATATAATTAAAAAATATTATGGATTAACTCTATATCATAGAAAAAATTTCCTTTTATATTTATCATTTTTTCTTTTTTGTAAAATATTTGATGAATCATAAACCATCTATATTAAATCTAGACTGTAATATTTTTTATGATAATAATTAGTAAACAACAACTTCCCATACCAAATAAGATAATTTATAGAGAAAATATATATAATTTATATAGATCCATCTGATACTTGATTAATATTTTTTAATATAATCCAGGATATCACTACCCTTGGCTTATTTATTAAGATATTGGTAATAGAACCATTAACAATGTCAATAACATTGATATCTGGTATACATAAAACATTTTTAAATTATATATTTTATATTATGTCCCCATAGAAAATAATGAATTTAATTTTATAACATTAATTCTATTCTTGGATATTTGATGGAATGTTTTTTCAAAGCCCCTTTAGGTATACCAAATTATTATAAATCATATTAAAATTTAATTTCTTACTTACCAAAACATCTATTTTTTTAAAATATAAAATGATAATGGTAATAAAATTAAATGATTAATTATATATCTCCAAAATTTAAATTGATGTACATTTAGTAAGGAACTAGATCTTATTCCTCATATTTAATCACCATATATCTTCCACCAATGGATAAGAATAATAAAAATTTGATCAAACACATTTTCATTGTTGGATTATTTTTAAAAATGATTATAATATTAAATAAATATAAATAACAACCATTATTAGAACCCCCTCTCCCATTAAGTCATTAATGAACCAAATCATATTGTATAAATGATTGGAGAGTAATTTGTTTTTTAAAACGGGAATGTAATTCTATTGAAACCTAACATGAATTATTTATTACTTCTCATAATAAAATATATACACTCATTTTACGACTATAATGGTTGGTTACATTGGAAATAATTTTTTTAAACGTTAACCTTTTTATATTTCCTGAAAATATTTCCCAAGTTCATGTACTAGTCTAAAACGCTTCTTCAATTATGGTTATAAATTTCTTTAATTTTTCTTAAAGTGACTTATGATGATGAAAATTTCATTTTATCAATAGTAATATCAAATTTTGAATGATAATTATGTTTATAAATAATTTAATAAGGTAATATTTAAAATATGACTAATCTAAATTGATAACCCAATTTAAATTTTATAAAATAAATTAATGGTTTACGATAATAAATATTCATATGTAGTAAAAATTAATTTTTTTAAACTAATAACTTTACCTATATAGAATAAAATCATGAAAAAAATATCACATTGGAATATTGGTTGGTTGAGTAGAAAACATTGCTCTATGTCTGTCATATGGGAAAACCAACTATAGTCTACTAATTTTCTTTCAATGGTGTTCCATCTAGTTTTAAACCAAATTAAATTCTATATGATGTCATTAATTCAAAATTTTACCTCATTACATTAATTACTCCACAAAGATAATACATGGGATCTATATATTTACATGAACCTACTAGGTTGGAAGATTTTCCTTATGATATGTCTTTTCCTTTGAATAAATCTTGACGATTTGAAATTTTAAGGAGGATTTAATATCAACAAATTTTCCTCATGTATTCCATTTTATTTATACAATCATATAATGGTTTATTTTTTAATCAAAATTCATTATAAGAAATCAATATTTTCAAATGATATATATTTTTAACTCATTTAACAACTTATTAAAAATATAATGTCATGATAGAATTAAACTACTATAATTGTTGAATGTAGAATATAACTCCATAAAATCACATGCGATAAATTAAATGAGATAAAAAATGATGAAAAGAATACAATTAAAAAAATTCATGAAATATATATCTAAGATTTATAAAAAATAATAAAAATAAAGTATATATTCATATATTAAAAAATGAGACTAAAATATATAATGGATTTATGAATCAATTATAAAAAATTATAATTTATCCACCGATATACATGACCAATTCACTTTTACATAATATTTAATATTCATATTATCATTAAAATTTTTATAATAATAGTTTTTAATGTTGTCACATATTTTTATAAATTTATTATCAAGTAATAAATATTTAAAAAATTACGAACCAATTTTAATTAACCTGAATATTGTTTAATTATGTATAGTAATATAAACAAATTATATTTAAAAATTTTATATAATCATAAATCATTATAAATTATTTTATTATTCCCCTAACTTTTTCCATGTAAACTCACATAAAACATTGATTAAAACAATAAGCATGTTAGGGAGCTGTTTTGATAATTTTTTCGATTATATAAGTACATATAAGATAACATAAATAAATAATTATTAATTATTACAATTTAAAAATAATTAGTTTTTTATGTTATTTAAATTTAAAAAATATTTCAAGTACATATTTATAAAATTTATAAATATTTAATAAATTATATATTTCAATTTATAATCGAAATTTAGGGAAATTTATATTTTTATTTATATCATATTTTTGGATATAATTTGTTTCATAACCTCTGGAATACTCTATTATATATATATTTTATTAATGTTAAATCATCAATAGTAATAAATAATATAGTGGTTGGTATTTTAAATGTTATGTTATGACCATTATTTTCATCATGATAAAATAAAATAGTTTTTTAATGTATGGATCACCCTTATATATCATTATAATTCCATATTATGTAAATTATGACATATCAAAACCAATGGATTTACAATTGGTCATAAATTATTTTATTGAATATTGTACAATACTCTCAAATATATGCTTAGAATATATGATTTTTTATGACCTATTACAGTTTTAATTTTATTTTTTATCTAAAGACATGAAAAAAGATATAAATTTTTCATTGAAATATCAATATCTTGGACAATGATATAATAACACCTCAAATGTAAAAGAGAATAAAATTTAACTCAATAGATTATATGATGAACAATAACTAAATATTTACAGAATATAATAACCCAATAATTTAAAATATATATATTTTTAGAATAAATATAATTTATTTGATAGATTATGATACATGAAATAATTTTATTTTTAGATAACTTGTGTTACATGAGAGACTGAGTTTTACCAAACAACAGTATAATATTAATGTTCTGATTTAATATGATAGTTATCTTCTTGAAATTGGACTATCAGATAAAAATATGATTGGCTAACGTATAAAAATATTTACTTTATGTGGGTTTATTATTTATCTATGAGTTGAAAATATTTTGAGAATCATATAAAAGAAAAATTAATGATTTTTAAAAAACAATTTTTTTTCTATAAGATAGTGTTGTTGTGCTTAGTGCTAATAATAATAAAATATATTTTTAAAATTTTTATAAATTCATTTGAGTAAATCATAATTCTATATATCATAATACAAATATGATCTACTTATGAATTTTATATAATTATTTAGAAGATTAATTTTGAAATAAATATTTAAAATATTAAATATAAATTAAAAATAATAATTTTTAATTCAAATTATATAAGTAATTATTTATAAATTAAAAGTATATAAATTTTATATCAATTTAAAGAATTAGGTAATTTTAATAATTTTCATATTGAATTTAGTTGTAAAATAATTATAAACTTTATACTATTTTAACTCTAAAAACATGATTTCTCATCACATATACGGGATTAATTAAAAAATATATTTTTAAACTTATATAAATTAAATTTAGAAAATTTTATTACTTATATTTAATCATAACAATTTATATTTTATAATATTTTCAACTTAATTTTCTTCCAAATTTATTAATGAATAAATCAAAAAGTTAATTATAGTGGTTAAGGTTAAAATGGGTTTACTGGACGATAATATAAAATAGTAATGTTAAAAATGAAATATATATTTTTCTAAAAAATATTTTATCAACATATATTAATCATTATTCATATATTGTTCATCAATAATTATTTTATTACCCATTGAAAAATTATAAATGCGGGTGTAATCAGTTCTTTTCAAAAATACCAAGTGTGTCGTCTCCCCGCATATAAAAGGTTACACCTCTCCTCTCTTCTTCCCAGACATAAAAAATTGGATTATAAATTAGATACCAATATATCATCCAAACAACTCTCCTCACATCTTAAAATCCTTATTTTGGGCATAAATTTAATATATGAATGATTTTGGTCAAACCAATATAGGATACCCCAAGAGGAGGTAATGTTCATTAACGAGCATCATTATTTTTATTTCCTTCTCAACAAACATAAATTATTTTTAATACATGATTATATAATAACCTCAATATATTACATAAAATTGTTTGTTTTAGTTAAATATTATTTCCCTACAACTATTTCTACTTTTATCAATACTATTATAAAATCATTATTCATGTGTATAGAGGACAACCTCCAAACAAACCTATGTTAGTTTTTTCAATTTCCACCTATAATGGGTTGGTATGATGATATATATAAAGACCATAAAATATATTTATTGAAAAATTATACACATAGAGTCACTATATCACATATATAATTTTTCCCTTCCATTCTATAGGATACATTATGACGTCGCACGTGTCTGTAGCGAACTACCGCCTCACTAATCAATTTATTCAAATTCCATGGGTGCATCATATTGAATGTGACAAAGCTAAATGTATTTTTTATTTGAGATATAGATGATGAAATTATGATATTAATTTCATATTTAAAATTATATAAATAAATTATACATCTTTTTTCACTTTTCAATCACGTAAAGATTGTAACGTTGTTCGTGTATGTGTGGACTTCTACCTTTCGGATGTGATGTGACTTTATTTTCATTTCCACACCTCATAGATGATATATATATTTATATAATATGATAAAGTTGATATTATTAAATATATTTAATTTTAAAACATTTCTTAAATATTTTTCGAAATGATAATCACAAAATGGAAACATTACTCATGCATACGTACAACCTTCCATCTCCATGATCGTAACACACATCATTTTCATTAACAATAATTTATGATTGAATTTAAATTTAAAATTGATGAAAAAGTATGAATATTCTATCATGAATTTTATTTTGGAGATGATATAACTATATAATATGTCAGTGAAGTAGATTATTCATGAAAAAAGCATGCATGAGAAAACAAGTTAATTAACACACTAAAAAATAAAACCAATGAATGATTATTAACTAATGGGTGATATGATGTCATAAATGTACAAAATATTATATTATAAATATTAATATGATAATTTAATAACATAATGTCATGTTTAATGAAACTATAAACGTTGTTAAATAACTTTCAAAAAAATGAGAGTGTAATGTAGGGGATTTCATCTAAATTTCACTTCATTATGGAATATTGTAATGTTATACAAAAAAATAGTTTTATATAGGGTGTATTCCGCCACTCTGAATTATAATATCTTGAATACATCATTCATTATAGTTTTTTATGTTTTAATTTAAAATATTTCATCCATGGTGATTTTACTATAAAATTGTGAAATAGTAAGTAATTTCATAAGTCAATTATGTTTTATTAGTATATATTAAATCTTATTTTTCCTTGAAAATTTATTATTTAGTGTATTGTAACAGCGCCAAATTATAAATGAATAACATTTTATTCAATAGATATTATGAAAACAAACACCAATGAAAGAATATAATATAACAACCTGATAAATTAAAATATATTTACTATTTTAAATAAATTCAATCAATGATATATCTACGAATGCATGAAACATTGAGTTTTTTTATGTAACACATAATAACGAAATTCATCAATAGCTTTCATTACATTCATGAATACGTTTTGCAAAATGTTTTTATTATTATTTAATAATATTATGATCTAAATTATTTTATATTTCAATTTTTGAAAATAATTAACTATCATAGAAAAATATATAGTTTAATTCATTGGTTAACAAATATTTAGAAATGAATATAAAAACTATTGAAATAATAAAGAAATATTTTTATAAAAACCCATTTATGAAACGAATAAAATTTTATCATATTAAATTAAATTAATAAATTTTATTTAATGATATTAAATAATGTTTTATAAAATATATTAAAACAAAGTTTTGATATTAATGCAATGGTTTCTATTATTATATTATATGAACAATTCCAATTTTACAAAAAACAAGTATATATTTTCTAAAGGTAGTTTTTCAACCTTTTAATGGATCGATTTTTAGAAATCCAAATTTTTAATAACTTCTACATATTACTATATGAATTAAAATTAATTTTTTTAATTTTTACAGTAAAAATTATCTTAGAGGTAATTTTTTTTATTTTTTAAGAAGTTTTATTTTTTGTAGAATTGTGAATAAATACTGAAATTTAAATTGAAAACTGCCTTTTTCCAAATAAATTTTAAAGTTATATTATATTTGTTGTTGGTATTAAAGTATCAATAGATTAATTAAAAATATAATAATCCAATCAAGGTCATTTTAATCATCTTTTTATTGAATTGAGATATATAATCTGAGTAATATTTTGAACATTTTCACATTAAAACCCCTCTTCATCGTCAGGTTTGTAAAATTAATTTTAAATAAATTTATACCACTTCCATCATTAGAATATTGAATAATGGATTAAAAATAGGTAATAAATGTTAAGTATAATAAATAATAATGTTAAATTTATTTTTCACAATAAATATAAGGGAAACTAATTAAAATTAGTTGTTGTGATTAAGAGAAAAATCGGTTTACCAAGAGACTAAACATTAAACTAAAGGTTTTAAATGACCTATATTCTTGTCCAACACACAATCCATGGACATATTTCCACTATATAACTTATATTATAGTGTTTTCATAATTATTGGAGCCATATGACGTGGTGAAAACATTTTTGGAAATCACTCTATATAAACTTTATAGAATTCCACTCACACCACATAATGAAGGTATCCCATTATCCCACTTCTTCATACCTCAAAATACCCTTTTTAGACCAATAACGTACAAAATAACAAAAAGAATTTCACTCATATTTTCATAGAATCATTATCTTTGGTATGAAGTTAACATAAGAATAAATTAGTGTAAAACCATGGGGGATACCTGCAGAATATGTATTATTTGTTCTATATTATTTTAAAATTTATTTTTTTAAAGATGTATTTCATTTCATTTTTTTACAAGATTATATAATAAAATCATAAAATTAAATATTATGATATTTTTTATTTCATGGATACAAATTAAAACATCACACAATTCCATCAAATGGGTTATGAAAACATTGTTGATTTGTACATTAGGCTACCCCTGTATGAACTGATACCATTCATTTTTCTCTTACCTCCTTTGATGGTTAAGAATAATGATGGACAATATATATATATATATATAATTTAATATACAACCTATGTCTCCATTATTATATAATTATTATTTAAAACATACCTTCACACGTTCTATATTTTAGTAATAAGATAACGACATCCATATGTATGGAAGAATACCACTATGCGAAATGATTTGATACATTCACAAATTATATAGAATTTATTGATTATGGTTTTGCTAAATATATGTAATATATAGGAAATAAATATGATATTGGAATAATAATTTACAAATTTATCATTTACATGTCTTTCATTAATATGAAATGAAAACGGAAGTAGCATTCATGCATACCTATGACATACCGTCTCCATGAATAGTGAATTTAATTTATTATCACTAATTTTTTTTGGCTTACTATAAATAAATATATAATTAAATTTTATTATATTTACAATATTATTTACAATTTTTAAATGATAAAATAAAGCTCTAATTAAACTAAACCAAGAAATAACATGTCAAAACATACTAGAAAAACAAGGTAATTAACACTCAAAAGAATGAAAATAATGATATATAGTTGAAAAATGGCAGATAAGATTCTATAAAAGGATTATATATGATATTTTAAATAGTAAAATGGTTTTATTATGATTTAATTACATACAAAAAACAATTATACAAGATTTTAAAGGGAATTAAACCAAAATAAACAATAACATAATGGGTTTCATCTCAATTTACATTCCATTGAGGCTTATTTTTTATTATGAACCAATTCAATTTTATGTGTTGAATATAATTTTACTTTTACATGTAATATCATGAATACATTATTATTTATATTATTTTATGTTTCGATTTTAAATATATCATCCATGGGGATTAAACAGGAAAATTATTATTTGGGGAAAGTTATTATTAGATCTTGCATTATTTAGTGATGATTATAGTTTACTAAAAACAGTCAAATTATTGTAATAAATTTTCGGACAACACATTTCTATTAAATATTTCTTTTCATGGGTAATGGATTTTATTACTTTATACTATGGATATTAAATATAGCACATGTTATGTGAGTTATTTTTTATATCAATGGATAATACATTGGACTGGAGTGACACATGTTAGGACCATTTAAAATATTCCCTTTAATGCATATGTAGTATAATAAAATAATATGTTTGAAAAAACTAATGGGTTTCTGAATTTTATGTTTTAACATGTCTTTTGAATTGTCTTCTGTTCAATGTATATTTTCCTAGGAAACATGGAATCCAATAATTAATAATTTCCATTATTAGGAATTTCTTTATTATTAATATCCATCATATTTTTTCTATATAAGTATCTATGGATGTGTTTCATTGTCATATTATTGATTAAATGGAATTATTTTTAGCCGTTTTCCTACCCATATTGACTATTCCTTATCTGAATAAATATATGGAATGTGTCTTCAGTTATCTACATACCGTATTGATTATGATTATTGATTCCTAAAAACTACTCCAATACTTAACCCTTGATGATAATTTTAGATAACCATTATTTTGATTCTTTTCCATAAGTAATGAAATATATTCCTTTGAATGAATTTTCATGGATGTTGAGTGTTTTATTTTTTTATGTTTTAGGTTACATTTTATTTTTCCGACATAAAATGTGATTCATGTATTTATAATGTTTATAATAACTAAAAAATTATTCAGTACTTGAGGATTCAATTCATTGTATATATTCAAACACAATAATTTAAATAGCGTGATCTAAGGTACTAGTTTTGGGGTTGTTATAGTTGGAATCATATGAAGTTTAGAAACATTATAAATTATATTTTTTAAAACATTGATTAGAGATATTCCCATGAAATATATATTGAGATTAGTTGATATGAACATCCCAAAGAAACCATGTTTGTGATAATGATATTATATGTGAATAAACATTTCAATTTATGATAAGAGTTTCACTATTATTTGGATTAACAATTATGTTACATAATTTTATGATCTAATAATGATCATTACATTGTTTAACAATGGAACATGAATGGAATAAGGGAATCAATACTCATGGCCAAAATAGAGGTTGACCTGCTATAAAGGCTTATATGTGTGGTATTGGAACTGATAATGTTACAGATATATTGGTGAATCATAATATCATTATAAAAAATTATATTTCCAAGATTTAGAATATTCTTCTATAATGACATTATCTAATTCTAATCCACATTATACAATAGTGGCCCCCATCATTTTTTGGGATGGATGATCTAATAAAAGTTATGAAATTTATTAGGTATTTGAAGATTATATTTATGTAATTGGTATATTGTTAAATGGATGATTTTACACATATAGTTTATTTCCATGATGGATATTTTGATCAATGGTGTTTATTGATCAATAATAAATGGGAGGATGGGGAAATAGAACTCATGGAATAAAAATATTCTATGGTTCCATTCTTCAACAAATTTTTCTATTTTTTAGCAACAAATTGGGGTAAATATATTTTTCCTTATCTTAAATTAAAATATTTAAGATATCCTTTAGGATTATGACGATACCATTACAAGGATATCTATTTATATTACATATTAAAAATTCAACAACGTGTCAAATATTGACTAATTCGTTGATGGTCATATACCATGTCTCTAAAGGGAACTAGTATATCATACCTTTTCTTTATATAATGAAATATTTGTATGTGAAATCAATGAAATGAAAATATTCTCTATGTTTTATGGATTTAATGGGATGAAAGTTAAGAATAGGATAGTAGATCAAATAATTGATAAATGGAAATGGGAAATATATATCTTCCAACATTTGATAAATATAGACAAAATCACTGTAGTAAATAATTGAAGGTATTGAGGGATTATTTTCATTTAGGAGTAAATGGTCACCAGGAAATTGAGTTCAAATACAAAAAATAAAACCCTACTATTTATTGTTTAAACTATATGGATATAAATCCCTATAAATATTAATTCTATAATATTCATGGAAATATATCTTAGAAGAAGCAACGGGATCAGGGTTATTCATATGATAATGACACAAAAAATTTTGAACAATTAATATTTTTATATATTTGGATCTGATACACATGTTTTAAATGAATTTTGGTGTTTATTTTTAGAACATATGAATTGTGATATATAAATTGATTTTAGTGCAATTATATTTCATTATGTATTTTAGAGAATATGTTGAATGGTACCAAGAAAAACGATTAACTGAAAAGTTGATCTTATTTCAAAAAACATGATTGGGAACCCTTAATATGATCCTAATGTTGAGATAATTATGGTTTCATAAATGGATGTATTATATGATAATGTAAATTGGATAATAAATACAAACATAGAACTAATTAATGATAATTAAAAAATATGTTATCATTAATGGAGCGTAAAGTGTTTTTTTGGATTTAATTAATATATTTGATAATTAATTATTTCTTATGTAATAATGAAAAACACGTTTATTAAATAAGTTATTATTGTAATTTATGTTATTACAATGTTTAATGAGAATACAACATAAAGTTATTCACAATATTTGTATGTGAAAATTTAGAGCTACATCATGTTGATTTAATTAATGATATGTTAATTTTTTAAATTCAATTACTTTATATAGTTTTGGATCATCATACTTTTGAAGGGACATAGGCATAACCATTTATGAAATGTTTTTGAGTCGATATTTGGAGTATGTTTTAGATATTAATGTATTACATCACCAGATGATGGAACTTTTTCCGATATATTATGTATAAATATTTCAAGTCACAAGAAGAATAAAATATTGTGTTTAAGAAATATAATCTTATTATGTAACTATATTTACATATATTTATAGTGGGTGAAATAATTTATTAACTCTAGGAAAATAGACATAATTTGAAAATGTTTTCATATTATCATTATTTTTTATGATATCAACAAAATATTTCATACCATAGGTGTAGGGATGTGAGATTGGTCTCTTTCTCTAGTACATGTTCTTTATCTCCCTCCCTCGGTAATTTAGTGTATCTTCAATGCCAATTTTTTCACTTCCATCATATATTCTCTTATTTGGATAACTAGTTTAGTTATTATTCTAGATGAATTTTTTACATCTTATTCCTATTTATTATGATGATATTCTATTAAACATCCTTTGATGATGGTTTGTAAACCAACAAATGACTATTTATTAATTCTTGTACAACTGATGTCACAATTAAATTTCAAGAACACAATTTTTTCAATGTGGGGAGACTGTAACACATCATAATTATAAAGGAATAACATTTTATTCAATGTCAATTATGAAACAAAACAAAAATATTAGATGGGAATATAACACAATGATATCATAATTTTTTTTATTTTAAATAAATTCATTCTATGATATAGATGGAAATTCACATAACACTGAGTTTTCTTATGTTACACACAATAATGACATTCTTATATATCTTACGTTACATGTGGGACTATGTTTTTTCTAGTATAATTAATATTACTATATATAAAAATAGTTTAAAAAAATCCACTAATTTCGAAGTTATGAATATGATTAAATAACTTAGGAAAATATGTTTTTCAAGTCGTCGGTTTCCAACTAACTATGAATGAATACAAAAACCAATTGAATATAAATGATATTTTTTTTACAAAAAAGATTTATTCACACAAAGTAATTATATCAGAATAATTTAAATTAATTATTATTAGTGATTGGTATAAAAGGAATTATTATATTATAAATTCAATAATATTTTAAAATTTAACCAATGGATGTGATGTGAATAATATGAGAACAAATATAATTTTGTATATTAAAATATGTAATTTTATAAATATAGTGTTGTCACCTTGTAATGGGGTACTTGTTTTAAAACAGAATTTTAAAAATTTCATAAATTTTATTTGAATAGACATACTTTATTTTTGAAATATATACTTCAAAATTATCTTAGGGATTATTTTCTTGTTTTTCCTATGAAGGTCCATTTTTTGATGAACTGTAAAAAATTAAGAATTTTTATTTCAAACTGTCTCTTCGTATATGAAATTGATAATAATAAATTATATTTTGAATTTTTTTAATGTAAAAATATATATAATATAAATAATGTAATAGAATTTACTTTATTTTAATCATTTTAGTATTGAATTTGGATAAAAAAACATTGTGATCTTTTGAACAGTTTCACTTTCAAAACCTATTTTCTCATACTATATATGTCATCTATTTTAATTTAATTTCACCTCCTAATATCATTTGAATTTTCAACAATCGGTTCAATTGTTATAGTGTAAAAATTATTATTTATAATATGGAAAAATTAATGTTTTTGGAAAAAATGATTATTGAGTGAACATTTAATTAAAGAAATGTGACTAAGATAAATTTTGTTTTACCAAGGGTCTAAATAATAATTATATGTATCCAAATTACCTATAAAATTATCCATCAATCATTTTACAAAAATATTTATACCAAATTAATTATAATATGTATTTTTGTTAATTATTTAATCTATATTACATGGGAAAACATGAGTGGAATTTAATCTTTAAAAATATAAAAAATTTCAACTTACCCAACATATAATAGGACTCCACTGGTTCCCCATATTCACACCTTTAATACCACATTAATTTCAAAATTAAATTACCAAATTACTACCCAAAATCCCTTAACACATCGTAGAATAATTATTTTTTCAAGGAAGTCAACTTATGAAGGAATTTGTGAAATCCGTAGGATGATACCCGATGAAGTGGTAGCATTTTAATAAATCATTTTTAATTTATATCATTTTTGACCTCACTAAATTAATTTTATACCATGGTTATGAAATAATTCCAATATTTTCATTATATGAGAACATTTTACGTCAATTGTATTTTCTAAAACATCACACACTTCAGTCAAATGTGTAATGAAATTATCATTCATGTGTACAACTGATTTGAGTCGAGAAAATAGAAGTCATTTGTTTTTCCATTACCACCTATGAAGGATAGAAATAATACGAAAAATATTTATTATATATATGAAATTTAGGATATATATGATTTATTCATTCTTTTGGAATTATTATATGACAGATAATTTCTTAATATTAATTTTTTGGAATATGATAATGTCTTTAGTGTGTACGGAGGACTACACCACACAAAGTGATGTGATTCATTAACAACTTACGTGGAATGTGTTAAAGATGGTATTAATAAAAATGTGTAATGAATTTGAGTTCAATAAAATTCTATATTTATAATTAATTCAATACCATTTTATATTATTTCATTTTTATGATAATAATTTTGAAGTAGTGTTCATGCGTACTTACAGGCTACAATATCCTTGAACTATGCATTTCATATCTTATAACTAAATTTTATTGATTATTATAAATAAATATATAATTAATAAATCTGATATTTAAATCATAATTTAAATTCATATTTTTATAAAATCATTATGTATATATATAATAAGAAAATTTAAATTAAAAAATCAAGACATAATGGAAAACATGGATATTAACACACACAAAATGAAAATATTGTAAGATCATTAACAAACATGTGATAATATTATATTTAAAGATCATATATGATATTATAAATATTAATCATTTTCTATTATAATTTAATATGAATCTTAAAACCATTACACATGATTTTATAGGGAATTCAACATAAAATATGTAAATGGTAATTAGATTTTGTTTTACATTACATTCTATTAAGGTGAATTTGTTATTGTGAACCAGTTCACTTTTAAGTGTTTTATACACATTTTCATTAACTTGTAACATAATAAGTATTTTATTATTCATGGTATTATATAATTAAACTTGAATTATCTAATCCAAGGATATTGGACATAAAATAAGTATGTCATAAAAGATATTTTTCAATCTCACATTCTTTTGTGATTGTCAACATTCTCTTAAAAAATAACATTATTGTAATCAATATTGGGACATAAAATTTATCCTAAATATATATATATATATATATGTGTGTGTGTGTGTTTGTAATTTATAGGATTATTTCATTAAACCAATACCATTTTTACATAATTTTTTTATATTGAATTTTATTTGATTATCTGTCAAAATAATGATAAATCGATATCCATTACTTTATAAGGATATTTGATAAGTAACATTAATAATGTGTTAGATTTATTTATTATATAAATGAGTAATTAATTTTATAGGTATTTAATGGGTTGGGGTTCATATAGTGTAATCCCCTTGATGAATCAATAGTCTCATGGATCAAATGTTTTTTCCCAATCATATGGGTTTCTACCCTGTAGATTTTAATCTCTCTTGTTAAAGGTCATGATTGAAAAGGGCTCATGTTCCTATCAATCAAAACAAGAAATATTTAAAAATTTTCATCATTGAGAATTAATATTTTATTGTTATCCCTGAATGTTTGTCCATGACATTATCTATTGATACGATTCATTATATGATTATTGATTAAGAGGAATATGTTTTAGTTTTTTACCGTGCCATAATTATTATGCCTTATCTAGATATTTATGGGGAATTTGTTCTTATTTTATACATTGAATTATTAATAATGAATATTTATTCATTTTACCTTCCATTTTTCTTAACCCTTACTAAATTTTTTTTCTTAATCTTGTTTTTGGTCAAAGTAGATCTCTCAAGAGGAGTGGTGGGGGTTAAATTGAGTATCTATAAAAATATTTGTTAAAATTGGTTCTTAAAAAAATCCCCAAATTTTAAATATAATCATATTAAGTTCGTTGTGATTTTATAAAATACTAGAATTTTCAATTAATTTCTCAAAAGAATGATTAGTTCTCATCATTACTATTCTAATGATTTTTCATGATTTTAAAACTAATCTTCTATTTGAAAAAAGATACAAAAACTTTCTAAAATAAGTAACAATGTTCAATTTTGTTTTATATAAATAAAATTAAATGTAAAACAGATTAAAAAAATACAAATACATCGCAGATAAAAACAATAGTTTCAATCTCAAACTGAGACTAAATCATATCCACTAGGTGATCACCTGCCACTAAGAAGTATATTTTAATAAAATTTTGATCCACACCCTTGATCGGGGTTCACAACGACACGTAAGGCTGTCCAGGTCACACTTGACCTCTACCATAGTTATTTGGTGGGAAAAAGAAAAAGATCACACATGATCTCTTCCTTTGTACTACGTGGGATACAAGAGTAAAAGGAGATAGAGTGTGAGGATATCTTATTATCCTTCAATTATGCTCAGGAGTCACTGTGTGTAAAACAAACAGATCCATACATAGCTCAAAAAGTAAACAAACGATCACAATAGAGTTATAAAAGAAGAATAATGTTTGGAAATCTATGTGTGTTGTGCAGTAATTCTCTAGACACAACAGATGTATAGAAAATTTTATTCGAGTCCTCTTCTGAAAGTTGAATTCAAAATAGAGTAGCACGGTCTCTGTAATCTAGCATCTAGGTGTGATAAGGTTCAGCTCTTTAATGTCATGATTTTCAGTGAGCATTATCATGTTGTTGCTTATAATATAAAACACTTGTGTACTTGAGAAACATGTTCTTCTATTTTCAAAATTTTAAAAATTTGTACAGTCTACATATCGTTTTCTTGCGGGTTCATTTAATGTTTTAGGTTGAGGTTATAATCTGTTTATACTTTCAGTTGGCATGAATATCTCTCCACATGCATGTACCTTGTACTGTCTACGGATAGTCCTACAAAAACATTAAATAATGTAAGAAACATTAATTTGGCTAAATATGACCTTTAGAAATAAATTTTATTTTAAAAATTTAAATCAGTTATTTATGACTAACGGTGATTCATAATTATCATGGAGTCATTTTCATCGTTATGTCATCATCAGTCTGTTAGCATCTGTCTATCAACATCAATCTATCATCAACGGTCTCTCAGTATCGGTATGTCATCATCATCCTTTCAACATCATTGTGTCGAACAACGGTGTGTTAAACATTGGTGTGTCAAACATCAGTGTGTCAAACATCCATGTGTCGAACAGAGGTGTGTCAAACATCGGTGTGTCGAACATCTGTGTGTCGAACATCGGTGTGTCGAACATCGGTGTGTTGAACAACGGTAGGTAAAAAATCATTGTGTAAAAAATTGGCAGGTCAAACATCGGTGTGTCAAACATCAGTGTGTCGAACATCAGGGTGTTTACCCATAGTGAGTTGAACATCGGTGTGTCTAATAGAGGTGTGCCAAGCATCGGTGTGTCGAACATCAGTGTGTTGAATTAGCTATCGGTGCCAAGGACTCTGAGAAACATCTGAGGTTTCTATCTTACACAGAACATTACTATATTAAAAGACATGAAAAAATACATGTAAATATACACTTGTAAACATATTGAAGCACAAGAACACTATTTCATTAAATTATTGAAATATATTGTGTCATATGATATAATTAATTTAATTAGAGATATTAGATGGAATAAAATAATAAAATTCATTGAATGGCATTATTAGTGACTATGAAAACTACTATGGCATAGAGGATCCAAAAATATCCCCCATTTTGATAATCACAAATTATGGAATACATGTTAAGGATTAATAATAATTTGACATAGAATACTTCACTAAATGTGATTATTTAATATAACTAATTCTTTCACTTGTTTTATTATTTAAAAAAATGCTCACCCTCAGTTAATGGATTAGAGAAAATATAGGTATATAGATTATGTTGAGTACATGCCATGTGTTCTATGCCAAAATTTCTGCCCCTAAAATTAAAAATATATGCCTTTTCTCCCCCATTTGGGATTAGAAAAAAAAAGAAAACAATAAAGAAATAAGAGAAAAAAGGATTTCCATTATGAAGAAAACGAGAGCTATCAATAAAAAAATCAAATTCTTATCAAATAGAAAATTCACCACTAAGGGTTTGGCATATGAAGGGATTTTTCTTTATCTAAAGGATCCGTAGTATGATGATAATTTTTGTAAGTGGTATATGGAAGAGGTGGACTAATGATAACCCCTGGAAAGGAAACGCCTGTAAGAATATTTGTTGCAAGGAGAGGCATTTTTTCTAACAATGATTAAATGTGAGATTGCTCTATAATGATTGGTAGAATATGGAAACGAGCCTCAGAGACAGTCAATGGAGCATAAGGCCAAGACATAGTTCCAATGGAAGCTGTAGAAGGAACCACAATTACCTCAGCTTGAACATGAATATATAGTTGAGGAGCTTGGTGAAATCATTGATGACTTCACAACCATATTGCATGGCCTTCTGAAAGTCATCCTTATTACCCATGAATTTATTCAGTAGATGGGTAAACTCATTAATTTGAGACACTGGCTTCTTGAAGGCTTCTGTGACTAGAATAATTCCGATATTTTCTACTAAAAACATGAAGCTATTAATGAGATCATTCTAATTATATATCATAGTGATGTACTTATCCAATTTCTCTCTAATATCATTCTGAGCAGCAGAGGCTTTATTTGTGAAATGCCTGACCATATTTTACACAATGTCTGTAATTATATATACTATTTCAAGAATTTATTTGTCTGAAACACTCTGATGATTTATGAGTTCCTCTCTCATCACATCCTTGACAGATTCCAAATCAGCAACAACACTCTTCCAACTCCTAGAACTGGATCGGTAAATAATCATTTTTTTAATCTCGTCTTTCATCTTTTTCAAATCTACACTAAGAAAATTAGTCACCAAGTTCATAAAAACATCCAGTACACCTCTAAAGAAGGTATTTAATTAAGATATTGGAGAATTTAACTCATTTCTCATCTTTTTTAGTTCTTCTCTAAGAAAGCTATCATGTCTAATGATGGTTTTCTATGGTAATGAGATTAGGTTGAATCTAATGGATCACTATACTTGAATAATTGGATTAATTTCTGGATCCAACTAAGTATCTCAATAAATCACCGAGATCATTTTTTAAAACCTGAAAATCAGCCATAATGTCATAGACCCTTGGTACTGTTTTTGCTAGTGGCTCATCTGCTGGAGGTTCAATAGGTGGAATATGTGAAAGATGTTATTCTTCTGCTTGGGACTATGTAATAGGAGGAGGAGGCACTATCAATACATTAGAGTCATATTCCAACCTAAATAGAATGTATCCTAGATCATTATTCCACACTCAAGTAAAGGTCCAGTATCATGGCTAAACATGTCAATCCTAACTCATCTTCCCTGAGTCCCATGTACAACACCATATTCATCTCCTTCTTCATCCCGTTCTCTATCCATAATAACATTTCTTGGAACGGGTACCAAATGAAAATTAGGTTTATAAAATTCTCAATCCACTTCAACTTTTCCAGGCACTTTCTCAATCCGAGCAACCTAATCCTCATCCTCTTCCTCATGGCAACAACCATAAGTTCATTCAAATCCAAATTTATTTTTTGATTTTTAACATTATGATGGGTAGATTTTTCCTCATGACCAGCATCACCATGATCAATTGCCTCCAGTTCAATATGATCACCACCATCAGCAGCACTATGTACAGATTCCTCACTAGATCTTTCAACTACTTGTTGTCCCAATTTTAACAAATTAATTCCATGATCATCATTTCCCTCATCATCATCATCATCATCATCATCATTAGTATCATCATCTGATTTTATTATATATCCTTCAACTACAGTATCCACAGTCTCTTCCTCATCCTCATAACTTAACAATGGTTATCTTGATGTAAAATACAAAGGAGGACTAGAAGGTCCCTAAGAAATATCTTTGGGGAATTCAAAAATATCACGATCCCTACTATCATCGAAAGTGGATCCTTCATCACATAGAAACTCATCCTCACCTTCCTCATCAGAAAAAAAAGATTCTGCTCCTGGTATGAGGCCTGGATCAACTTTATCCTTTTGTGTAGTAGGATGGACAATCAGATTGAAATCCTCATGAAACCTTTCAATATCTTCTACCCAGCTTTTCTTCCATGGGTTCCAAAAGATCATAATACTTTTGAAAATATCTTTTTGAAGGCATAAACCACTGTAAGAACTTATCACTTCATCTTCATCTTCAACACAACCCATCTTCTTTAACATGGCAGAGATCATCTTGGGATAGTACAAACATGTTTTCTTCTTGGATGGATTTATCATATATGTATCATGAACCACTAGATACCTAACCAAGATCACCATTATCCCATTTGTCAACTGATATATTAGGAATACATTGATATTCTTCAAAGCAGATTAATATTCATTCCTTGGGATGATTTGATGTTGTATAAACGTAAAAAGTAACCTTGCCTCTCCATATAATTCACTGGCAGTAGTCCTTCTAGATTATCCACTTCCATTCTGCTCCATCAAATCATCTTCGTACGGAAACAAATCAGAGTATGGTGGAATATGATCCAGATAATCAGCATAAACACCTTTATGAGGAATCTCCATGAAATTAGTCCATTCCTTAAATGAAGAGGTTATTTCTTTTCTCTTCACCACTGAATTCTTCCTTGATTCCACTACTCCATCTTGGGATATCATCATATCTCGATAAAATTAAGGTACATGGTGTGGATAATAAGGTCATTCATTATTTGAGAACCAGCTCATCCACCCTTGAGATTCAGATACTCTCAATAAAAATGACATTCTTGATAGAAGCGACTCAGAAGACTCTTCTTTCTCAACTATAATCACTCTTATTTACAAGATTGGTTTTTCCAGCCCATTAGACTTACCCTTAAATCTATTATCATATAGAGATTTTCTTGGATCTTCCATGGCATTCTTGGTCCTTAACATTTTGAGGTTTCTATTTCCAAAGGATCTTAGTGGATGTGGGTCAAGAGATAGATTGAAAAAGGGTTAGATGGTTTTTTGATAGAGGGAATGTGAAAGGAAAAGTGGATTGAATTCGATTTATCATTTTAAGATCATGAAAATATAAAACATAAAATATAAACACAAAATAAATAACATAAAACAACATTGTTGTTTTAGAAACAAAAAATATTACACAAGACTCCCTAAATAAATCAATTTCATTGTATTGGTTTTACGCGATCGATTCTATGTGATTGAAATTTAAGAGAATAGTTTCATGGATCAATTTCATGTGATCGGTTTCATGGATAAGTTTCAAGAGATTAGTTTCATGGATCAGTTTCAAGAGATCTGTTTCTTGAATCAGTTTCAAGAGAGCAGTTTCATGAATAGGTTTCAAGAGATCAGTTTTAGTAGATCATTTTGATGAATTGTCTTAAAGAGATTGATTTCATGAATCAGTTTGAAGATAGCATTTTCAAGAGATCGATTTCAATAGATAAGTTTCAAGATATTGGATTCAAGAGATCCATTTAATAGATGTTTTACATGGGACTTTAATGATTTATCATTCCTAGTTCATGTCTGATGTTGTTTGTTATATCAGATTGTAGGGGTTTAGTGAATATATCAGCAAGATGATGCTCAGTCCCAATAAACATAAGTGTTATATCACCTTTTTGATAATGATCTCTAAAAAAGTGAAGTATTACATCAATATACATTGTTCTAGAATGATAAATTTGATTCATAGAATGGTTAATAGCACTTTTATTATCACAGTTTATAGGGATATACCTAAATTGAAATCCATAGTCTAATATGGTGTGTTTCATCAACAAAATTTTTACACAACTCCTACCAGCAGTAATGTATTCTACTTAATTAGTTGATAATGCAACATAATTTTTCTTTTCACTACACCATGATATTAGAGACATTCCTAAAAAGTGATATGTTCCATAGGTACTCTTTCTATCTAACAAATATCCACCAATGTATACATCTGAAAAACTAAATAAATCAAAAGGATTTCATTTAGGATAAAAATTTCCAAAATTAGTTGTATATTTGAGGTTTTTGAAAATTATTTTAACAGAATTTAAATGTGACACTTTTAGGTTTTATTGAAATCTTGCACACATACCCACATTAAACATAATATCTGACCTACTAGTAGTTAAGTACAACAAACTTCGAATCATTCTTGTATAAGAAGTTCAATCAACTGATTTTCCATTTTCATTAGGATATAACTTACATGAAGAATGCATAGGGGTTTCACTACACTTAATGCTATGGAACCCAAATATTTTCAATAGATCATTAGTATAATTTCTTTGATATAAAATAATAACTTATTTATTTGAAATATTTGAAACCCAAGAAAATATTTAAGTTCACCCATCAAACTAATTTCTAACTCACTTTGCATTATTTTTGAAAAATCATTACATAAAAAGTTTTTAGAGTATCCGAAGATAATATCATCTATATATATTTGAGATATCAAAGCATCTTTTGTAATTAATTTTATAAATAAATTTGGATATGAATGACATTTTTTAATGCCTTTAGAAATAAGAAAATTAGTCAAACATTCATACCAATCACATAGAGCTTGTTTGAAGTCCTAAAAAGCTTTAGATAATTTGAACACTTGATTTGAAAATTGTTGATTTATAAAACCTTGTGGTTTCTCAACAAAAACATCCTCAATTATATACCCACATACGATTGGGCTTTTGAAATCCATTTGATAAATTATATAATCCATGTGTGCAGAATAGGCATGTAAGATCCTAATTGCTTCATGTCTAGCTACTGGTTCAAATGTATCTTCATAATCAATTATATATTCATGGTTACATCCTTGTGAAACCAATATATCTTTGTTTCATACTATATTTCCAGAATCATCTACGTTATTTATAAAAACAAATTTTTTTCCTATGGTCAAAGTATCATTTGGTCCATCTACATGATTCAAAACATTATTTCATTAAAACTGGTTATGTTCTTATTGGATGTCCATTACCAAAAATTCATCACTGATTTCATCATGGATATTATTAGGTTCATGTTGTGATAAGAAGGGAAGAGGTTGACCTTGTTTTTTCATGAAATCTCTAGTTCATGTTCCCCTATCTAAATCTCCCACAACAACATCTAGGGGATGATTTTTATGTGTTCTAGCTGGTATAGGAATGGTATGACTTGATATTTCAGGTTGGTCAATTTGATCTGGTTCATTATGGTAAATATCTCGAAAATTTAAAAAATTTGATGTTTTCACATATTCTTCACGTGATGATTTGAGGGTTTATCATTAATGACGATATTGGACATATCCTCTTCAATATTATCTAGTGAGGTCTTGGGCTCATGTGGATCTATTTAAATAAACATGATATGTATAGAATCCTCTAAATAACATTGATTTCTTATTAAAAACTCTATAGGATTTTCTTGTAGTAGAATTTCCATGAAATATTCCCTCAACACCTTAGGGGGAAAATTTATCTAAATTATATTTACTTTTCAGAATATAAACATTACATCAAAAAACATTAAAATAAAATACTTTTGTTTTCTTATTATTACACAACTCATAATGAGTTTTCTTAATGATAGGTTGGATTAACACTCTTTTTATTATATAACAAGTTGTACTAATATCTTCATCCTAGAAATAAATTGGTAGGTCATATTCATTGAGGATAGTTCTGGAAAATTCCTTTAGGGTTTTATTTCATCTTTCTACAACACCATTATATTGAGGTTTCTTTGGAGAAGAGAAATTATAAATATAGCCGTTATGTGTGAAAAAAAGGATAAAAATCATGATTCTAAAACACAGAGTAATGGTCACTTTGTAAGGATTAAATCTTATTTCCATTAATATTTTCTATTTTCCCAGCATTCTTGGTGATGGGAGAAAAATATTCACTCTTCTGTGCTAGAAAAAGGGCCAGGTAAACCTAGAGAAATCATCTACAAGAACATAAACATCGTGCTTCCCATTGAGAATCGAATCTCTAGATGTTCCAAACAAATTCATGTATACCAACTCAAAATTTTGGGAAGTAGTTAATTATTTCTTTGGTTTGAAAGTGATTTTATGCATATTTCCTTTTTGAAAAGGATTACACACCTTATTGTCAAGAAACTCTAATTTGGGAATATCTTTAACTAAACCTTTTTTGGTTAACTTTTTATGATTCTATATGTTGTTAATGACCTATTCTTTTTGTCCAGATCCAAGACTCTTTGTGAAATACATTTAGACAAGTTTCTTTTTGTGAGGATAGTGTGTCTATATTTATAGCATATACATTATCATTTATAAAAGCAGTAAATACTATGTTATTATTGGCATAAAAAACATGACATGAATCAATTTTTAATCTCACAGTAAATCTATCATCACAAAATTGAGATATGTAGAGCAAGTTATACATTAATCAATCAACATAAAATACTTTTAAATTGAAATATAGTTAGGGTTACCAATCGATCCTAGGACGATGATTTTTCCTTTACCATTATCACTAAATGTGACACGTCTTTCATAAATATTGAGATGATTTTTAAATATTGAATAATCACCTATCATATGCCTTGAACAACCACTGTCTAAGTCACGCTGCTTTTTTACAGGAGCTCATTAGGCCATTTACATCAGTTTTATTTGTCGTAATATACATATTAGTCATATCAAATTTCTCATTTTGAGAAAAATAAGATTCACTTAATCTATCCTCAGTGGAAATCCATGTGTCCTTAACTTCATTCTTCTACTTGTAATGCTTCTTTTCATAATTTTTCTTGTATTTCATCATTTGACAGTCAACCTTGACATGTCCTTTCCTTTTATATTTATAGCAAATTATCTATTCTGATTTATAATTTCTATTCCAATACTTTTTCCAATTTCCCTTGTTATCGTACATTCCGTTGTAATTGAGCTTTTTGAAAAACATATTTTTTCCTTTAAAATTTCTAGAATCTTCAAGCAGGATGGGGAATTTATTTATTACTATATGATGTTAATTCTTCATCACTAGAGCATTAAATATTATCTTGAAGATTCCCCATGTCTTTACTTTTAGATAAAGTAGTCTTAGAGGCTATATAATTTCATTTTGGTTCATCCTCCTCTTGATTTACCTTCAATTCCTCTTCATACTTCATTAATTTTCAAATTAACTCTTTCACAAGAATCTTATAAATATCACATGATTCCAAAATAGACATCGATATCCCACTACATCTTTTAGGTATGCCACGTAAAATCATTATAATCTACTCTATGGTTGTTACTTTTCTTCCTTAAGAAATCATGATATTCAAAATTTTATTGAACCAGAGATAAATATTAGAAATAGACTCATTAAGCATAATTATAAAGTAGTCATATTTAATATTATATATATTTAATCTAATTTCATTTACATTGGATGTTCCATCATGAGTAATAGACAGAGGGTTCTAAATATCTTGTGCATTTTTACAAGAATAGATATAGTAAACTCTCCATATCCTATTTAACAGTACAGAGCATTCATTGATTTATAGTTATTATTGTAGGCAGTCTTGGTAGGTTCATCCCATGTGTTTCTAGCAGTTTCAGTAATTGCATATTTGCTTTCAATAGCAGTCCAAATTTCAAATACAATGCTTTCTAGATGTATTTTAATTTTAAGCTTCCACTGCACATAGTTAGTTATATTAAAATGGTGTTATATTGGTAGCATCCCCTTATAATCTATTATCCATGATACAGATTGTAAAATAATTTCAAATAGATAATAATTTAGTGATAACAGAAATGTTGAGTTATTTGAAAATTAACTACCATCATAGTTGAAAATATTTGAAAACATGAAATGATATTAAATTCTTTTGATATAAAATAATGGACTGAGTAGATCACTCAAGTGGGGGGGGGGGTGAATTGAGTATCTATAAAAATTTCGGTTAAAATTGGTTCTTTAAAATAATATCCCCCAATTCAAAATATAATCAATATTAGTTTGTAGTGAATTTATAAACTACCTGAATGTTTATTTAATTTCTTATAAGATTGATTAGTTCTCAGCTTTAACAATCTAAAGATTAACAACGATTTTAAAACTAATCAGCTGATTAAAAACAGATACAAAAACATAAAAAACTAACAATCAATGTTCAATTTTGTTTTATTTCAATTAAATTAAAAATAGATTAGATTAAAAAAAACACAATTACACAGTGGATAAAAACTAGAGGTCTAGTCTCCAGCTAAGACATAATCCCCTATACAAGGTGACCGCCTTCCACCAAGAAGCTCATATTAATAAACTTGTGATCCACACACTAGATCAGGGTTGACAATAGTACAAAGGGATATCTAGGTCAAACATGACCTCTACCACATTTATTATTGGGAATAATAACAAACAGATCTCAAAGGATGTCTCACACTGTTCTATGTGGGATACAAGAGTAAAATGAGATTGAGTGTGATGATATTTTAGTATCCTTATATTATTCTTAGGAGAAAGCATGTGTGAAACAAATAAATGCACACACTACTCAAAAATTCATCACAAGATCCCAACAGTGTTATAAATGAAAAATAGTGTTTAGAAATCTATGTGTGTTGTGGAGTAAAGATCTAGACTCAATATATCTAGAGAAAATGATATTTGAGTCTTATTCTGAATGTTGTCTTCAGAACAGAGTATCGCGGTCTCTGTAATCTAGCATCAAGGTGTCAAAAGGTTTATCTCTTTGATGTCAGTATGTTTAGTGATCTTCAGTAGGTCGTGGCTTGTAATATTAAATTCTTGGGTACTTAGGTATCGAGTTATTCTATTTTTAATATCTTACACAGTCACACAGTCTACCTATCATTTTTTCTCTCGGTTTCAAAGAATGTATGAGGTAGATCTTGTAATCCTTTTAATATTTTAGTAGGCATGAAGATATCCCCATGTACATGTACCTTGTATTTCCTACAAATAGTATTACAAACAACATTAAATAAAGTCATAAACATTAATTTGTCTAAATACAACCATTATAAATAAATTTGAATTAATAAATTTGAAACAGTTGTTTATGAATATTGGTGAGTTAGTAGTATTTGGTAGTCATTTTCATCAGTCTGTCATAATCGGTCCATGAGCATTGATTTTTTAGCATCTGTTTTTCATCATCAGTCTGTCAGCATCGGTCTATTAGCATCGGTCTGTCAACATCGGTGTGTCGATCACCAGTGTGTCAAGCTTCGGTGTGTCGAACATCAGTGTGTCCAACATCGGTGCGTCGAACATCGGTGTGTCGAACATTGGTGAGTCTAACATCGGTGTGTCGAAAATTGGTGGGTTGAACATTGGTGTGTCGAACATCGGTGTGTGGAAATTCGGTATTCCGAACATCAGTGGGTAAAACATCGTTGTGTTTAACATCAGTGCATCTAACATCATTGTGTCCATAATAATTGTGTCAAATAGTAGTGTGTCGAACATTTGTGTTTCAAACATCGGTGTGTTGAACATCGGTGCATCAAACATCAGTGTGTTAAACATTAGTGTGTCAAACATCAGTGTGTTGAATGAACTATCGGTGCCAGGGACACTGAGAAACTTATGAAGTGTATGTGTTATACAGAACATTACTAGATTAAGTGACATCAAAATATACATTTAAATATACACTTGTAAATATATTGAAGCATAAAAACAATATATTATTTACATATTGAAATATATTTTACTATATGAAATAATTGATTTACATAGAGATATTAGATGGCATGAAATAATAGAAATTGTAGAATTAAAATATTTGTGATTATGAAAACTACTATAGCCTAGAGGGTCCAACACTTATTTTGTTTCAATTCCACATGTTTTAAAGAGACATCCATTGAATGAGATTTTATGGCTGCTAAGAATATCATTTTCTCGTGTATTATGAATCATTTTCATTTACCAAAGTAGAATGGGTATCATGTATGTTGATGGATACAAAAGAAATGACAAATTATTCAGTCCATTTGAGTTCAATTCTTTTTACATATCCCTTTGTATTAAGGTCAGGCCCCAGTTGTATGATACTATGGTCATGTTTGTTACATGTATAATGAATTATGATAAACTATAATGGTATTTAATCATGTTTTATGGGGATTGCTAGCTAATTCACATAATCTATTAACTAATTACTTCTCACATAATTATTATGATCGTTATATGGTTTTTCTTAACAATCTTATTCTAATAAATATTATTTGTACATTTATTTATGTGGAATTAAATTATTTGATAATTTTCTTATAAAATTATTTATTTTTAATCCTAACATGGTTATTAATTGTATTTTTAAGTAATATTAATATTTAAAAACTCCTGTATTTATAATAATTGGGAAAGTATTTAAAAAAATTGACATTTATTTCTCTCTCCAGTAGAAAACCCATTTTATTTCAAAAATATTATTTTAAATGTATTCCAGAATTATTTCACTAACATTTTGAAAAGGATTTATTATTTTCATTTTAACCATTTTTTACATTTTAAAAAATTATTTTACGAATGATTTGTACTTGCAGTACATTGGTTGGGTGATAGTTAATGAAGGCTCCTCGATGCATCTGTTGTCTCACAGGATGAATCAGTTTTATTGTCTCAAATAAATTACGTTTCTCCTAGTATGTTCTAAACATTATTGCGGATGGATCTTGATTATAAATTTTTCATTTTATTAGGAAACAATGTGTCTAATAATTTTTTTTTCAATATTTTCAATTATTATAAATATTTGAGATATTATGACAATCAGAATATCTCAAGATGAATTTCATTCAAAAATTATTTATTATTTGGAATATGTGTTATTTTATTTACCTTTACATATTGATTATGCATTATATATTCCAGAATAAAATTTATAAAATTAAAATGGATAACATCCCACCCAATCTCACTAGCTTGAGATGGTGGAGGAATGTTATTTGGCCTTCAGTGACATTCCCAAGGTGCCAAAGGCTAGAAATAAATGCTGAGGGCTATGAGAATAAATTGGGGAACAGTTTTACCTTGAGATAAAACCAACTAACGAACCAATCCATTATGGTCAAACTACATTATTCATGTCGACAAAACCAGCGAACTCATTCCATACCAAAAGACAACCAATTTTTTCATAAAAAATCCCAAAGACTAATACAACCAAACATAAATCAAAGTACCAATCATAAGACAACATTAAGTGTCCAGAAGATATAGGACACCATCCACATATCCAAACCCATCTATATGCTCCAAGAACCCAAACATCAACAATGAATCATGTCGAACCACTAGATAAATGTGATGCCTTACTCTTACGAATGTCCCAAAACACATGATCTGCAAAAGAACCAAAGTGCCAATGTGGAGGTGAGTAATAATAATAAGTAGGATTTTCCCAAATGAAATCCCTACATAATCCAAAAGGATAAATTTTTATCACATTTATACAATGCAGTTTGTATAAAACATTAAGTAGTTTGACAATTACCAATAAGACAAACACACCATTATCGAGTCCCCTCACACAAACCATGAAATCCAATAGAAAACCAAACTATCTGGACATAATCAATATAACCATTTCACATTAGCAAAAAAATTTCTATCTCTCATAGCATCACAAAACAAGGAAACCAAAATAGTTGAGCTCCCATCCAACATGTTAACACATTACCACTAGCGGAGCTTCCTGACTACTACCCATAATGAAGGTTCTTCCGACCACTATCCATCACCATTTTATATTGATTTATCACACCGAATTCCAAAAAATCAACACTAGACATAACACTTAATCATCCAACAATCAAAATTAACCAAGCCCACTCAAAATCACATCATAATTCCAATCATGTTTCAATTCACATCAATAAATCACTCATTTATTGAAAAGACAATTTAACCAATTTTCCATACACAACCACATTTCAAAAAACAAATATTTCATTAGACCATATTTAACAATACATTTTTCATATTAAACCACTAATAGTTTTAAAATCAACATTTTAAAATCACACAACAAGGCCCCTTTTTGCAACAATAACCCATTTCCCCCAAAATATCCAAATCACTACTAAATGGATTTGAAACAATATTCACACATCATTATCTGAATTAATTTTTAGGAAAAAATATTAATTGTAACCAAGGATAGAAATTATAACCATGTGGAGTTGAGTTAGAATCCACCATCCTTTAGGATTCCGGCAAAATCGACCCATACACAACCACTCCCCAATCTGGAAAATGCACCACCACAACTATTCTAGACCTCATTACTTATGATTAACAAGACATAATATCAAAATAAAAGACAAACAATAACCATAGAACTACATTAAATGGATGTTGATCGAGAAAACTAAGATGGAGTGAAGAGTATATGTAGAGGAAACCAAAAATATAACAATAGGAGTGACTTACCCTAGTGGAACCACCTTTAAACAACATTTAAACTCCTTCGAATCGTTTCCAAATGGGCGGTAGAGCCCCTCAAACCCATGAGAACTGAAAACCCCAAGGGAGGATCGAGTGAGAGGAATCATTGGTGTGATATTGGTCTAGCCCGAGTGAACCCATATTTTAAAATCCCTTCTTTAAGTGGTCACACGGTTAGCCCGAATGGTTTGAAAACCCGTTCACAAACAACTTTCATGCCACATACCAATGAGTAGGGTTCGCACATGGTTGTCTCCCCTGGTTTGGAAACCCATTCATAGACCATGTGAAGCCCATTGTCTCCCCCTGCACGATTACCTAGAGAAGCCATGTTATTTTCCCTAACCATGATCAAACTGTGTGACCTTAGAAAATCATTTAAACTTATTAAAAACCATTCAAATCTTTCCCAAACTCTTCCCAACTCCTCACATGTAGTTTAGAAAGATGAAATATCCAAATCAAAGGCTACATACCTCAAACTCAGGGTGCTACATTCTCCCCACCAATTGAAATTTTGTCCTCAGATTGTAGGGAACCGTCCCTTTACGTAAATTGTTTGGTCTATATTCCATCAATATATTTCTCCTACAACTAAGTCTCCTCGTGAATATGACCATGCTATCACAAAATAGTAACTAAACTAAATATTTTTCCATTCTATACTTTCTCTTGTCTATCCACAATCTACACCAGCACGTGCACCAATGAAGCATCTGGTTATAGCTCAACAAGATCCCAACGAATCACATGGTCATGATATGGCTATTACTTTTTCAACTATGACACATGAAACAAATTGGAAACCTCACACTAAAAAAGGTGGAAATTACAAATGATATGCCACCTCTCCAATATTCTCAATAATCTCAAAAGGCCCAATATACATTGGAGATAACGTACCCAACTTCCCAAACCAATGTTGTCCCAACCTAGGAGAGATTCTAAATAACACATGATCACTCACCTAGAATGAAAACGGTCTTCGATGATTGTCCACATACAATTTATAACAAAATTGAGAAATCTTCATCCTCTTCCTGATCTACATGATTCTTTCTGTAGACTATTGGACATGGCTCAGTATGATCTTCAAATTCTAGCCCGTTTACACCCAACATATCATAGAACGACATAGACATCAGTACAACAACTCAAATAGAGCCATATGTATTGACATCTGATAAATATTATTATAGGAGAACTCTGCCTATGTTATTTTCTCCTCCCATGACCCAAAAACATTCATCACCCAAGACCTAGTCATGTCCTCCATGGTTTGTATCATCCTCTCGCATTGTCCATCTGCCTGCGAATGATACTCTGTGCTCATAGTCAATTGTGTCCAAAGGTCTTGCTGTAATTATTTCTAGAAACAAGAAGTGATCCTCGAATATCTATCAAATATAATCAAAAATGGAACATCGTACCTCATTACCACCTCCCAAATATTGATTTTGGATAGATCCACCACTGTATAAGATTATTGAATCGGGATGAAATGGGCCAGATTTGTGAGTGGATCCACAATCACCCACATGGAATCTTGTTTTGTGACCATTCATGGAATACTGATTATAAATTACATTAATATTATCTTTCATTTACATATTAGGATATTTAATGACTGCAATAGTGTTGTTGGTCGTGGATGCTCTGCCTTTACTTGCTTGAATGTCAGGAATCTCGAGACAAATCCAACCACATCCCCTTTAATACCATCCTACCAAAACTACACTTTCAATGCCTTGTACATTTTTTTCAACTACAAGATGGACATTCGGCATTTAATAATTCTAATCCCTATGAATTTACTATTAAAAATTTACTAGTACCACCATATGATTCTAAAAAGACAAGGCTAATGTCTCATTCATTTACCTTCTCTCTATGGTCTCACCATCATTATTTTTTGACCTCATCACCACACATTTGGAATCAGATTTATATTCCACAACAACTATACCATCCAATTTGAAACCCAACTAAACAAGAAAGAAGACTTCTCTTCCACCCTGGTCCTCTCATTCCAAATAAATGTTGCATATGACCGACATAAACTACTACTAATCCGATGCATGTTTCACTATCTGAGAATATGATTTCCTACTTAATGCATCTACCACTGAATTTCCCTTTCTTGGTGTATAGATTAGGTCAAAATCAGGCATATGGATATTTTTCATCCATCTCCTTTTCATCAATTTCAAATATCTTTTTGAGAAGATGTTCTTTAAGCTCTTGTAGTCGAAAAACACTTTATATTTCTCACCAAAGAGATAGTGATGCCACAATTTTAAATAATAATCCACTACTTCGAACTCCAAATCAAGTTTTGGGTACTTCTTCTCAGGTATCCTCAACTTCCATGATCCATATGCTACCATAAGACCCCTTACAGGAGAACACACCGCAACCCTAATCTTGATGAATCACAATACACTACATACCCTTTCCCTAGTTCAAGAAAAACCTTGATGGGTGCTGATTTAAGGAAACCCTTTAACAATTTAAAGAATTTATGAAATTACTCATCCCATTGAAATGTGATATTATACCAATTATATGTTTTCATTCGTGAATCCAATTGTGTGAAATCGTGAACGAAACGTCGATAATACCCAGCTAGACCAAAGAAGATTCAAATCTCAAAAAAGTTCTCTGGTTGTAACATGGAGATAAAAACATCTATATTTTCCAAATCAACAAAAAATACCCTCTTAGAAATACAATTGAAAAGGAAACAAACCTCTTGAATCCCAAAGTCACACATTGAAAATTTGGCACACAACTGATTGTCCCACCAGATCCCCAATAGGATCGCCAAGTTCTTCTCTTTCTCTATCCTTGTCCTAAAATACACTAGTATATCATCAAAAAATACCACAATAAATGTATATATATATCTATGAAACATTTAATTCATCATTTCCATGAACACTTCTAGTGTATTAGTTACACCAAATTTCATAACTGCATACTTGTAGAGCCCATATCTTCTTCTAAAATATATTTTTGGGATATCCACATTCTATACCTACAATTGATTATATTCAAACCTCATGAAAATCTTGGAGACCAATTATCTCCAATCAACTGATCAAAAAAATCATCAATTCATGGATGTGGATATCGGTTCTATGTCATAACCTGATTATGTATAGGATAATCAACCCAGTGCTGCAAGGTTCCATCTGCCTTTTTAACAATCAAAACAAGAGATTACCATAGAGATGTACTAGGTTAGATGAACCCTATGTTTTCTAATGATTCCAAATTCTCCTTTAATATCCACAATTATTATGGTTCCATTTGGCATGACAAATTTGAAATAAGTTCAGTCCCTAGAAATAGATCAATCGTAAAATCTACTTCTCTCACAGGTGGAACCCCATAGAATCATTCTAGAAATATATCCATAAACAGATCCGCAACAGCTGGAAGAACACTCTTATCAAAAACTTCAACTAATTCCAATGAAAAACCCTCTAATTGGTATGAAATAATGCCAACTATAGTGACCCCATACTTTTAAATAAAACATTTCATGATTTTAAGCAAAATTAATCATCAGAGTACATGCCAAGGATCCTTAAGCCTAGCGTCTTGGAAGACTAGGTACATATAAAAAAACGTGGTGCTAAAAAAACATCTTTATATAATCTCCATAGAGATATTATAACTTCCTTTGAGCCCTTACATCTATATAGGTTACCCTGGGGAACACATGAACAAAGGGCTGAGCTAACAAGCCTAGTAAGGGAATGAACATAAGGATACATCTCAAGCACGTGAGTTAGGAGGCATGACATAATGATATCCAAAGAATGAAACTTATAATATTATTTAATATAAGCATGGAATCATATAAATAAGGAATCATATAAATGTGGCAGAATCATAAATCATCTCTTTAGTATGGGTCAAGGCTAACTGCCAATCCCATTTCCCATTTTAGTATGGGTCAAGGTTAACCGCCAATCTCGTTTCACATCGCATATCATGAGACATAAACTTACCCAATGGATTGGATCTCTATATGGGCACAACCATCTCAACATTTTCATGACTGTTATTTCCACATAAATATTCTTTCCAGATATACAATCATACATAATCATCCACACAGAAACATAAGGGTATACATGGAATGAATTGCATACCACAATCTTGAGATAAATCATAACCAATGGAAGTATCATGAAATATTCTATGTAAAAAAACAATTAGAAAATATATGGACGTTCATAGAGTACTATAGGAATATTACATGGTAATTTGTGTCAAAAATAAGTGAAAACATATGATAAATGTATTTTTGAAACATTAACATTAAAATATTTTTGTGCGGTTTTAAGGGAAATACTATAAATCTTTTAAAATATTAAAGAAGAAATTATTTTATATAAAACCATAATTTAACCATGAAGGTTTTCAGAAAAAAAATACTGAAATTATAAAGATAATGGTGTCTTAAAACAGAAGATATAGTTCACTTGAAATTGGGTAAATGTTCGGGAAGTTTTTTTAAAATGAGTGTGCATATTGGGAAGTATCGAAGAGAGATTAACTTAAAAGAATGTATATCTCCGAAAGAGAATGAGAGATGGATCATGGAACATGATTTTGGAGAATATAAACATAATTTTTACGTTCTACATAAAACAATAGACAACAACATTTTTGGTAAAAAGAACGATAGAGCATTCTGATGGAATAAAGGATGTTCGGGTAGAATCCATCATGGTTTATTGGCATGTAATCGGGAGTAAATAAGATGGATTTAAGTGAGCGATAAGGGGGTTCTCGTCACTTGAATACATTAGGGAAGTATGGGGAAGGTGTATAAACATACCCCATCACTTGGAATTACAAAAAAAGGCATAGCATAGAGATCAATCTTTATTAAGAGTAAAAAGGGGAGGATCCCTTACATTAAATCTGTTGGTGTTCTCCAATTGTTTTTAACGACCTAAATAAAAAAATTATACTTATTAATTAAAAATTCCAGAACCTCTTATATATTAAATTAATTTTTTATAACCCTTTTTAGTTCATTATAATCTTTTTTGATTAGTTACAAGGATCAATTTCGTTGTTCCAGCTCATTTGTTTACTTGTTTTAAATGTTCGGTTCACATATATTTATGTTTGGATTATATGAAAGATAAAAGTGGTTGTATAGAAGTGTAGTTATATTATTTATTTCATATCCATGATATTACATGGTTTTAATTTTTATTTGGTTACATAGAGTGATGTTTAATTATTATATATATAACAATAGTGATAATAGTTTTTGTTAATCGGTGGATTTGATTTCAAAGAATTTGTTTTTCTTTATAACGTAATTACATTTGTACAAAAGGATTACATAACCACAAATATTATATCTTAAATATATAATAATCTATTTCAACCATAATACAAATGGTTTCAGGACCAGAATTATTGATAATAATAGAAATTGATAAATCGTTTTCCTTGAATGTGCTAAATTAGCACATCTCAAACGGTGCTTTCCTTTCTTTCAAATAAAAGGGTGGGGAAAGTAGAGAAGATAATTAAATATACCAATAGCATGAATAAAATCAAGTACATGTATGTTACTATATTTACCATAATATTATGGTGATGGGAGTTGAGGAAAGAAATAAAAAAGAAAGGAACATAAAAGAAAAGAAGAAATTTGGATGAATAATTTACCTCTTGAAACATCATCCTTTAAGAACCACTTAAGGGGATAGGTTTCGGTATTTTGAGGAGGCTGAGATATTTTGGATGTGGGGGAGGACCTTGGGGGAATATTGGGGAAGAATAATAACAAGGCACATGGCTTAAGTGGAGTGGATAGAAGAGGGAGTGAAGGTGGGGTTTTATAGTGGAGGAGAGGAGGGATTTCATAATATTATAATCATTAATTTATTATTTCATACAAAGACAAGGAATAGTAAGAATTCCATGAACAAGAATAGTGATTTTTTCATGTGATCCCGAACCATGTGGTCTTACATCATCAGAACATCATTGATGACTCAATTAATCCATTATTTAGCATTTATTATGAATTATCAGATTCACCTCTTCATAAAAAATTCAAGTATTTCATAAAAATACCAAAAATTCACATGAACCATTTTTCAACATGTAGAATCAAAAAATGAAGTCTATATTTCAATAATAATTTTCTAAATATGATTAATTTAATATTTAATAAAAATAAAAATTTATCATCAAAACTAGTTTTAAAACATTCATTAACTTATTCTAAAATATAGGTATATCATACATCAAACATGAATATTTATTTGATACCACCAAAGGTGAAGTTACGATTCATTCGGGTACTTAACTATTCATAAGGGTATGTTACTATTTATTAGGGTAGGTTACTATTCACCAAAAATTATGTTTTCCTTATTGGACTCCAAGTAACTTACTGATTACAACAGTGTATACCAAATTTTCGAAATTCCAAACACAGAAGTGACAAACTTATTTTTAAAGGTAACTTAATGCTTATTAATTCATTATGTTGTGTTTTCATGTGATTTTATTTCATACTTATGAGAAGGTAATTTCCAATGAAAAACATTGGGTCGTTACATTCTTCCCCCCTTATGAAATTTCACCCACCAAATTTGGTTTTACATTCTAAGACAAACAGGTGTGGGTACTTTTCCATTAATTACATCCTCCAATTCCCATGTTACCTTTTAGTACTTATGGTTTCTCCATAGTACCTTGACCAGATGAGTAGTCTTGTTGCGTAGACATTTTTCAAAATGATCCAAGATCTTCACTGGATTCTCTTCCTAAGAGAGATCATCCTCCAACTATACAACCTCTGATGAGAGTACATGTGAAGGGACCGGTATGTACATTCATAAGAGGGACAAATAAAAGACATCATGTACTTTCGACATGGTAGGTGGAAGTGCCAGTCGATAGGACACAGCTCCGACTCGAACAAGGATCTCGAAGGGGTTGATTTACCTGGGACATAACTTCTCTTTCTTCCCAATCCTCATGACTTTATTCCATAGGGATATACGTTGAAATACCTTGTCTCCAACTTTGAACTCAAGGTCTCATTAATGGTTATATGCATAACTCTTCTATTGACATTGGGCTTCCTTGATATTCTGCTGAATGGTTTTCACCTTATGAACCATTTCATCGACCATTTCAGGGACTTAATGTTTATGTTCACCAACTTTATCCCAACATGTCGGTGTTCGACCCTTTTCCAATAATGGGCTTCTTATGGTGCCATTAGGATTCTCGTGTGGAAGCTATTGTTGTAAGATAATTCAACAAATGGAAGATGTTGGTCCCATCCTCCATTGAATTCCATTGAACATGCTCTCAACATGTGTTCCAATGTCTGAATAGTTCGCTCATATTGGCCATCAGTTTGAGGATGATAGGCCATAACGATGTTCATTTCAATGCTCAGAGCATGCTGGAGACTTTTCCAAAACATTTAGGTGAATCTCAGATCACGATCGGATACAATATATAGTGGTACTCCATGCATCCTTACCAATTCTTTGATGTAAATCCGTTCAAGTTGATCAAATGAGAAGTCCTCTCGAACCGCGATAAAGTGATCTATCTTCGTAAGATGATCCACAACGACCCATATAGCATTGTTTTCTCTAGATATCTTTGGGAGTCCAGTGTCAAAGTCCATGGTAATGTTCTCCCACTTCCATGCTTCTATGGGTAGTGGTTGCATTGTCCCCTTAGACTATTGTCTATCAGCCTTCACTTGCTGACATACGAGGCACTTTGAGGTATATTCGGCAATCTCCCTTTTCATATTGTCCCACCAAATCATTCTTGGATATCTCAATACATGTTTGTGATTTCTGGGTGGATAGAGAAGGTCGAGTTATGTCCATCATTCAATAGATCCTTCTTTATCTCTAGATCATATGGTACACATAATCGTGTCCCAAATCATACAACTCCATCCTCATTAATTTTGAAATTGGAGGATTTCCCATTTTTAATAGCTTCCACCTTTTCTGAATTTCCACATCCTTTCATTGAGCATCCTTTAATTTCTCCCATATGGATGGTTGAGCAATAATTTGGGAAAGGATTGATTATGTCCACCCTTAATGATTTCCATGTCCTTCCTTTGAAAATCTACGAATATCAGATCTTTTTCAATTCTCATCATTGATGATGATGCAAGATCATTTCTACATTGAGTATCTGCCACTTTGTTTGCCTTAGGGGATGGTAGTGGATTGAGTATTCATAATCCATGATGATCTCAATCCATCATTGGTGGAACATATTATGATCTTTCTGTGTGAATACATATTTGAGACTCTTGTAGTCAGTATATATTTCACATTTTCCCCCATAGAGATAATGATGCTAGATATTCAAAGCAAAGACCACATCAGCCAACTCCAGATCATGCGGGGAATAGTTTTTCTCATGGATTTTCAGATTCCTTAAGACATAGGCTATCACTTTATCATTTTTCATTAGCACACTACCTATTCCTTTCTTAGAAGCATCAATATACACAATAAAGAGTTCTCTACTTGAAGGGAGTGTGAGTACCGGTGTAGTAAAAATCCTTTTTTCAACTCATTGAAATAGTATTCACATTCTAGTGTCCAAAAGAACATTACTCCCTTCCATGTTAGCATGGTCACTGGGTTTGAAAATCATGATAAGATCTTCACGAATCTTTGATAATACCCAGCTAGACCTAAAAAACATCATATCTCCGTTACAGAAGTTTGCCTCGACAACTCTTCAATTAACTTCGTCTTGGAAGGGTCCACTTATATCCCTTTCATGGTGATAATATGCCCCATGAATGATACTTCTTCCATATAGAACTCACATTTACTGTACATTTCCTACAACTTCTCCCTTCACAATGTCTTTAACACAGTTTCCAAATAATCCTCCTCTTCCTCCTTGCTCTTGGAGTATATCAGAATATCATCAATAAAGACCACCACAAACTTTTCAAGGTAATATTTAATGACACTATTCATTATATCCATGAATGTTTCTGGTGCATTAGTGAATACAAAGGACAACACTATGAACTCATATTTTCCATACCTCATTTTAATAGAAGTCTTGGGAATATCTTCCTTCCTCACCTTTAGTTTTTTATATCCCGACCGAAGGTCCACCATAGGGAAATAACTGGCCCCACGAAGCTGATCGAACAAATCATCTATCCGTGGAATTGGATACTTGTTCATTATTTTGATTCTATTGAGCTCACAATAATCAATGTAGAGGCGCATTGATCCATCCTTCTTTATGACGAAGAATACTAGAGCACCACATGGTGAAGCACATGGGTGTATAAAACCCTTCTCCATATTCTCCTGCAACTACTTCTTCAGATCTTTTAGTTCTACGGTGGCTAATCTGTAAGGTTTCGTTGAGATTGGCAGAGATCTAGGGATAAGTTCAATTGCGAGCTCAACCTCTCTGTCTGGATGATGACCATGAATCCCTTTGGGGAATACATCACTGTAATCCCTCATGATGGTCATGTCTTAAAGAATGATTCTATCCTTTGTCCCATTCATTTATGATATATATGCTTTCTCATAAGGAAGTATTTTCCAAACATGAGATGAAGATTCTAAAGTAGACACCTCTTATTCCTTACACTTGTAAAGAATTGTAGGACTATTAGGGATGTGAAAAGTGATCTCCCTTTCATGACAAGTGATGTTGGCCTTGTACAAAGGTAGCCAATCCATGCCCAAGAAAGCGTGAAACTCCACTAAAGAAATCATGAAAATATTTGATGGGAGGTTCAGTCCAAAAATATTAACTAGGGGAGTTATAAACCATGGATGCAATAATTTCCCCATTCGCTGTTCTCACAGATAACATTTACTCCAAATTTTGGGGTGGTGTTTAAATAGTTCTACTAATCTTGCATGATATAAAAGAATCTGTAGAACCATAATCAAATAGTGTGTTCGCTATTCGTGAATGAATAACATGATTTACTATCCCCACATCAATTTTCGGCTCCACCTCAGTAGTAGTGATAGCATAAGCCCTTCCTTGTTGCCTTGGATGTGGTTGTTGATTGCCTTCAACAAACCCCAGCTTAGGGAAACTGTTCACATAATTACCATGCTCCTTACTGTTATAACACTGCACTACAGGCTGAGTGTTGATATGAACCTTCCATTATTCTTCATCATTAGCGGAATTTTTCATTTTTCATTAGCTGTTCTTGGCCAGATGACCGAACATTCTGGATTTGAGGAAATTCTTGGTTCCCCTGATACAGTCACCAAAATGTTTCTTCCCACAAATTTTTCAAAGGGGAAAGTGATTCATCTTTCTATAATGGGAATTTTTTGATGAACCACCCTTGTTGTCATCCATTTTTCTCTTATTGTCACTAGGCCCCTGAGACCACAGAGATTATCCAATCTCAATTTCAACTATGAGGGAATAATGAACAATCTCCTCATATCTTTCGAAGTCTCGAATCACCAACACTTTTCCTAGACTCTTCATTAGTCTAGTAAATAAGAGATCCACCTTGCATTCGATGTTCATGAAAAAGCCATAGGTGTACCATGAAAGACTTGTAACGTTCTTTTCATACGCCCTGATGGACTCATCATTCTTCTGCTTGAGTCAAAGTAACTCCCTTTCCATCTTGAGATGGAGGGTTAGAGGATAATATTTGTTGAAAAAACATCCTCTTGAATTCCTCCCATTCTATGTAATCAATTAAATCCTCGGACTTTGTATTCTTGATTAGTGTCCACCACTGATAAGATTCCCCATCAAAATGATAGACTTCCGGAACAACTTTTTCTTCTTCCCAGCACAAGAGGACAAAGAAAATCTTTTCAATGGAGTTAATACATTGTTCTACATGGATGGGATCAACAGACCCACTAAACATGGGAGGCCTTTTTCGCATGAATGATTCTATGACAAGTTGATTTTTCCTTGGAGGATTCGGAAGTTCCAGCAGATTAGTGTTATTATTCATAACTCGAGATAGATGAGAAATTACTTCCATGATGTTTTGATCACCAGATTCCATCACATCCGGCACGTCATTAGGGAAATCATCACATTGGCAATAACATTGGTTGTGGAACATGTTCTTCTATTTCCCGCAATTAACTAAGAAAAAGAACATATAATTAGAGGTCTATATTACCTAGATATTGATCATAAAAAGAAACATTGAACAAAAAATTATGAACTTATAAAGATGAAGTATATCTGGACTTATGATTCCTTAGGTTTATATCTTGGTTATCCTCGATCTATTTTTTACCTTATATTCTTATGGGCTTTTTGTCCCTTAATAATAGTTCTTAGTAAGTACATGAATCTACCGAATTATATCCCTCATGAGTGCCATAACCATGAGTGCAGCAAGGCCCATTATTGTGCACCAGTTCTCATTCGAGTCTAGCTCAAAGCAGTATTTTCGGGTTTTACCCCTATATACATTTGTGCCAGAGCGGCCTCTACCTGCTCGTATCAAGCCTCAGATGTATTTTTTTGATAAAACAGTTACTCTTTACTCACCAAAATTTAGGACTTTATTCTTATACTTAGTCTCATCCTTATGGTTCTCACTATGGTTCTCTATTCCTAATCTCAAAAAATAACTATACCATCCTCTGATACCAACTATATCAACCCGAGCCTTTTACATAAAACATTTCATGATTTTAACCATAATTAATCATCAGATTACAAGCCAAGGATCGTTAAGTCTAGTGTCTTGGAATAATAGGTATATATAAAATAAAATATGGGGCTAAAAAACCTCTTCATACAATCTCCATAAAGAGATTCTAACTTCCATTGAGCCTTTACATATTCATAGGGTACCCGAGGGAACACATGAAAAAAGTGATGAGCTTAAAACCCCAGTATGGGAATGAACATAAGGATACATTTCAAGCACATGAGTTATGAGGCATTACATAATGATATCCAAATGATGAAACATATTAAATCACTTAATATAAGAATGGGATCATATAAACATGGAATCATATAAATGTGGCAGAATCATAAATCATATCTTTAGTACGGGTCAAGGATAACTGTCAATCCCGTTTCCAATTTTAGTACAGGTCATGGCTAACCACCAATCCCGTTTCACATTGCATCTCATGAGACATAAACTTACCGAAGGCATTAGAGTGATATCTGAGTGCACCAATATCAAAAATTTCATGAATATTATCTCTATATAAATATTATTACCACATATAAAATCACACATAATCAACCATACACAAACATAATGGTACCCATGGAAAGAATTGGGTACCACAATCATGACATAAATCATTACCAATGTGTTTATCATGAAAGTTTCCATGTAAGAAACGAATTAGAAATTAAATGGACATTCATAAGGTAAAATAGTCATATAACATGGTAAGTGGTGTCAAACATAGGTGAAAACAAATGAGAAATTTATTTTAGAATCATTAGCATTAAAACATTTCTGTGCGTTTTTAAGGAAAATAATATAGAGCTTTTAAAATAGTAAAGAAGAAATTATTTTATATAAAACAAGAATTTAACCAAGAAGTTTTTCATAATAAAAATACATATTTTACAAAGATAATGGTGCCTTATAATAGAAGATATAGCGAACATGAAATTGGTTGAATGTTCCTTTAAAACGAGTGTGCTTATTGAGAAGTATCGAAGAGAGATTCACTTAAATGCATGTATATCCCCAAGAGAGAATGAGAGATGGATCATCGAACATGTTTTTAAATTATATAAACTGATTTTTGATGTTATACTTAAGAAAAAAAGCAAAAACATTTTGGTAAAATGAATGATAGAGAAACTCAAAGGAATAAAGGAAGTTCGGGTAGAGTCCATCATGGTTTATTAGCATGGTATCGGGTGTAACTAAGAGGAATTGATGAGAGATATTATGGGTTTATCATCACATAAATAACATTAGGAAATTATGGGGAAGGTTTATAAACATACCTCATCACTTGGTATTACACAAAAAGGCATAGCATAGAGAACAATCTTGATTAAGAGTGAAAAGGGGAGGATCCCTTACCATAAATCCATTGGTGTTCTCCACATGTTATGAATGACATGAAAAAACAAAATAAGATTATTAATTAACAATTATCGAACATCTTATATATTCAATTTATGTATTATAAATTTTTTAGTTCCTTAAAATCCTGTTTGATTAGTTACATGGTTCAATTTCATTGTTCGGGCTCGTTTGTTCACTTGGCTTTAAAAGATCGGTTCACTTATATTCAAGTTTGGAATATATGAAAGTTTAATGTGGTTTTACAGAATTGAAGTTATATTCATTAGTTCATATCAAAGATATTACTAGTTTTAATTTTAATTAGGTTACTAAGTGTGAAGTCGAATTATTATGTATATAACCATTGTGATAACCATTTTTGTAAATCAGTCGATTTGATTACAAAGAATGTTTTTTTTATTTATAACATAATTCCATATGTACCAAAGAATTAAAGAACCAAAAATAGTATATATTAGATATATAATAATCTAGTTAAACCATAACACAAATGGTTTCATAACCAGAACTGATGATAATAACAGAAATCGATAAACTGTTGTCTTTGAATGTGCTAAATTTTCACATCTCAAACGGTGCTTTCATTACTTTCAAATAAATGGGTGGGTAAAAGAGAGAAGATAATGAAATATAACACTATAATGAAGGAATTATAGTACATTTATGTTACTGGATTTATCATACTATTATGGTGAAGGGAGGTGAGGAATGAATTAAAAAAGATAAAACTTAAAAGAAAAGAAGAAATTGGGAAGAGGAATTTGCCTCTCGAGACTTCCTCCACTAAGAACCTCTTAAGGGGAGAGGTTTTGGTATTTTGAGGAGTGTGAGAGAATTTGGACGTGGGGGAGGACCTTGGGGAGTAATTTGGGCAGAATAATGGAAAGGCACAAGTCTTGAGAGGAGTGGAGGGAAGAGGGAGTGAAGGGGGGGTTTTATAGTGGAGGAGAGGAGGGATTTCATAATATTATAATCATTAATTTATTATTTCATCAAAAAAAAGTAATATTAACTATTTAATGAAAAATAATAGTGATTTTATCATGTGATCTTGAGCCAAGTGGGATTAAATCATCAAAACATCATCAATGACTCAATTAATCCATTATTTAGCATTTATTGTGAATTATTGGATTCTATTATTCATAAAAAAATCAAGTATTTCAGCAAAATCCCAAAAATTCACCCAAACAATTTTTTGACGTGTAGAATCCAAAAATGAAGTCCATTTTTCAGAAATAATTTTCTAAATATGATTATTTTAATATTTAATTATAATAATAATTTATTATCAAAACCAGTTTTAAAAAATTCATTAATTTGTTCTAAGGTATAGGTATGTCGTAATTCCAACTTGAATATTATTTTTATACCACCATATGAATGGTTTATATTCATTAGGGTATATCAATATTAATAAGGTATGTTACTATTCATTAGGGAATGTTACTATTCACAACAAATTATGTTTTCCGTCTCAGACTCCAAATAACATACTGATTACAACCGTGTATGTCAGATTTTCGAAATTCCAAACACAAAAGTGACAAACTTATGTTTAAAGGTAACTTAGCACATAGTAGTTCATTATTTTGTGTTTTAATGTGATTTTATGACAAACTTATGAGAGGGGAATTTTCATTGAAAGACATTGGGTTGTTACACCAACTGCTAGTTCCAACAAGCCTGTTGCACCCTCCTTCTCATTCTTCTCTACTCTAATGTGATGTCTAACACCATCCTCCATCACAACGCTAACCATTCATGCATAAAATTCAATGTGGGATTTGAAAATTTTTAACCAATCCCCTCACATGATTATATCATAAACATCTATATCAAGCACTATGAAATCCTACAATGACTCAATGTCATCCATAACTAAGAAACGCTCAAAAAATATGAAGGCTCAACACTCTCTTTGACCCATAAGTGTTTTTAGATTCAAAACAGATGGAATTATTTCCTCATGTAAATCTGACATATCAATTATGTGAGAAGAAAATAATTTGGATAACCCATATCAAAAAAATGATGCATCAATGTGGAATTTAAAATAACCATCCCTCACACCTTGGTTGGTCACGACTGATCATCCATCACCGCCAACTCATCTCTAAAAAACAGCTTAATTGCCACACTTTGATCAATATTACCCTTTTGAGCAGTTTTGTTGTTATGAGAATCACAATTACTCACTTTTCTCTGCCGATGAGGGGTATACGGCTGCCCTTATCTTGTCAAGGTAAAAGACCCATACAACCCCTCAAGAGTGTCTCGGACAGTAGAACTAAAATAATTCCAACAATAAAACTGAATATCACCCATCTACTTACAATTATGACTTACTCAAGTTTGTGTCATACAACCCCACTTGGTGTGGCTCATTGAACTACCCTAAAAACATCTAATCATACTCGTAGGCTTTGGGTGAAGATTTACCAATCCTACCATCATATATTGATCCGTACTCCCACCCTATAAATAAGTGTCCCACTTCCTCTTGAAACCATTGTTTGAGTTCCCACTACTCCATGTGGGTACCAACATACATCCATGGCCAATAGCTCCCAAAAGATCCTGCTCAGCCATCGTATCTCTATTCACAATTTTTGTGTAATCATCTATAAAAACACTACTATCTTGGAACGAATTTCCTAGTTCAACCCAACTTCAAAAATTCATGCCTTCATTGATGTACTACCCACCACCTCTAGTGAAAACCTCAATAAGTTAATAAAATGAACAAATCCATTTTTCTCAGAATTCTAAACATATGACGGTAGAATTGTTTATTAAAAAATTCCACAAGCCCCTCAAATGTCACACGTTTGTCTGCCGCATGTTGGACCTCTAGATCCCACATCTAGAGGGAAATATCTTCCACCATATATGTGGCTAACTTCATTTTCAACAATGCTAGTGTTCCCATGAACTCAAATATCATATTCATTATAAATAGTCATGGTTAAGCCCTTTCTGGCTCTAAATCACCCCTAAACATGGGTGGATTTTTCCTTTGAAACTAAGAAACATGATCCAAATGTTTTGGTTTGTCAAAATTTTTCACACATTCCACATCTTGGAAATCATTCACTCTACTATGCAATAGCTGCTGGTTCACCTTGGCTTAGGTGAAACCACATTTTCAGCAGGTTCATCCGGTTGGTCTCTACAAAGCCTACTTAGTTCCATTTGTATAAACAAAAAAAACCATAAGTATTACTCCATTAACATTAAAGGGTATACAATTTTAAAATTGAATTTCAAAATAACTATCACAACTAGGATTTCCACATGTTCACATTTTGCATGTTTCACTATCCTGAAAATCCACCTAGTATTAAAAATCAACCCATTTTCAAAATACCTTGAGTTTACATGTTTAGAATCCTCCCCTTTTGAATACCAATACAGATCTTCAAAATCAACTCATTCATATCTCACCATAGATCATCATACACCAAATAAATATGCATCCTAGTGGGATATCATTTCTACCATGCATGACATGCTTACCTCAACGCTACACCCACGAGAATGAGATATCCAATGACTATAAGTGTCTCCAAACACTTCTGAACCCAACCCCTGGTAACATGATGTTCATAATAAAAGGTTTATCTATATTGTTATATGTATTACATTCAATATTCTGACAATACAATGTCGTGCTACCACCCCGACTCCAGGAATAGGCCAAGAATGAATATCGACACCCAGACCAATGTTTAACACCAAGGACTGAACATCTAATCTCACATAAAAGTAAAGGACCAAACAAAATAATACCACATGTAACATATACCCCATATCATTTGCTTGAGAGGGAGTCAGAACACTACTTGGCCTTACTAGAAATTACAGAGGTTCCAAGGGCATGGATTAAATGTCAAGGGATTATTTAATAGATTGGGAAACTATTTTTCCCTTGAGTTAAATTCGACCATCCAACCAATCAAATATCAACAAACTTTGTGATGCATATTAAAAAAAACACCAAACTCATACATTACTAAAAGGAAACCAATATTTTCTAAAAAAAATCCCAATGATCAATACAACAAAACACAAATTAGAGTACCAAGAATAAGACTAAAAAAGACTCCTGAAGAACTAGGACACCATCCATAGCTCCACACCCTGCTCCATGCTCCATCCACCACTAAATCACCAAAGCATCATGCCAAAATACAAGAAAATTTAGATTCCATGCTCTTACATGTTTCCCAAAACACAACATCTAAAAAAGAACTAACATTCCAATGTAGGGGTCAGAGATAATCCTCAATAGGATTTCCCTAAATGACATCACTACACATGGAAATAGGATAAAACAATTTTCATATTTATATCAAGCATTTTATAGACAACATTAAGAACATCAACGATTACAAATAATCTAAACTCACCCTTATAATGTAAGATTACCAAAGCCATTCAATCCAAGGGAAATCAAAACAATATTTTCCTAATCCATTTCACCATTTCACATTATCACAACAATTTCTATGTTGCAATTCAATGCACAACAAGGATACCGAAAAGGCGGAGCTTCCATCCAACCTGTTTACCCATTCCAATTAATGGTGCTTCCTGACCACTACCCATAATATTGGTTCGTCTGAACACTATCTACCACTATTTTATAGTTATACATCCCACCCACATCCATAAAACCACCACAATATATAAAAATTAATCAACCAACAAAAAGAAATCATCATTTCCACAAAAAATCACACCTTTATTCGAATCACATGCCAATTCATTTCAATAAATAAATCAGTTATTGAAAAGACATTTGATCCAATATTTCTTGCCCAAACACATTTCAATAAAGAAAATCTTTATTAAAAATCATATTTCACAAAAGAATCATAATCGTCCACTAAAAATTTTAAATTTTTTTTTTAAAATCACACAACAAAACCAATTTTAACAATAATAACCCATTTCCATTAAAAATCCCAAAATCACCACCAAATAGGATTTCAATAAGATTATCACATCATTATAACAATTAATTTCATAGAAAAACATTATTTTTAATAAATCCACTAATTATATCCAAGTTCAGTGGAGAGAGAAGCCACCAACATTTAGGAATTATGTTATTTTTACCGACATGAAACTGCACCCAAATCCAGAAAATGCACATCCAAACCCTCTATATATCTCTTTCTTTATCATCCACAAGACATAATATCAACAAAAAATGCAATCAATAACCCTATATCTACATGGTAAATATGTAGATCATGAAAATAGACAGAGAGGGAAGACTATATCTATAGTAAACCAAATAGAGACCAAGAGGAGATACTTACCTAAGAGGAAACACCATAAAAATACCTTGAAACCAACATCGAATCACTTCCAAAATTAGTGTGATTTCCCTTAAATCCTTTGAGAACGGAAAATATCATGTGAGGATCATTTGGGAGGAATCATGGAGTGAAATTGGTCAATCTATAGTGAACCCAAAATTAAAAATATCATCTTTAAGTTGTCGTACGGTAATCCCACATGGTTTGGAAAACCGTGCACTAACCATGCACACACCACTTCACCAAGAGTAGGGGTCCCAAACGTCATCACACACTGTTTTTAAAAATATGCATAGACCATTAGAACCCCACTGTCTCCCCCTATACTATTACCTGGAGAACCCGCATGGTTTTCCCTAACCTTACTCAAAATACGCGATCTTAGAAAAGCCACAAAGGTATTCAATACCATTCCAAACTCTCCCTTACTTTTCCGAAAGTCTCACATGAACACTATAAATATAAAAATTCATAAAAAACTGATACATAACTCAATATAGGGGTTCTAGAAAATGTGTATTCAATTTATTATTTATCCATGTTTAATTATTAAAATTGACTCTTTTTGTATGATGTTGTACATAACCCTTACTAGCTATTTGAGCTAAAAAATATTTTTTCCTTTCTCAAGAATCAATTATAAATATTGTGTTTATCATAAAATGATATTATATAAGTAATAATGATATTCTAAAAAATTAATTTTCATTTAATTTTTTTTAATTTATCGTGAGACACAATTATGTTTTTAGTTTAAAAAGACTACCAATCTATTCAGTTCATCAAGACATGAAATGCTTATAAGTACAATTTGATAAAGTATCCAAAATATTTAGGATAAAATGGTTGGGGTAACTACAATAGGTATCAGATGATTTGTTAGAATCCATGAAACATTATTTATGAAAAATAGACTTTGGATCATTACACTATGATATATTTTTATGATAATTGTTTTAGATCATCATAAATTTTTGATAAGGTAGAGGTATTATGTTTTTTTAGAAATATATCCATGTAAATATTCTAAATTTGGATATGGTTTTGAAATAGATGTTTCTATGGGTAATTAATCCGAATCATAGTTCATTTTTCATGAAACGATCAATATATGGAGCATGGAAATGAACCTTTCTATGAAACTAGTTTTAGAATCCTCAAGGTTATATTTAGGAAAATACATATTTTCTATAAATACCACTATAAATTATGGGAATAGATGATGAAAATTAATGACCTTGGTTAACCCAAAGACCATAGAAGAACCTATGTTTAAATCAACCAGATGATATATTTGGTTATAAGTATTTTACTAGTAGTATTTCATAATAAGGATAATGATACATCTTTTGATTGTGAGAATATTTAGATTAATAAATTTCTTAATTTAAATAATATTTATGGATACCGTCATAGATTAATGTTTTTAAGATTTATTATATTTTAAGTGTCTTGTGAACATATTTGTAAAATTTTTTGTTATTAGATTCGACCATGACTAAGGTCATTTTAGGGAAATTTAGGGAATTTATAAGTTTTAGTAGAAAAATTATTTAAGAAATAATACATTTAATTTTTATATACATATATTTAAATGTATTGAAAACTATTAGGTTTAATATAATAATTAATGACACTATAATTTTATTGAAATAAGATTATTAGAGTTTCAAAAAAATGTGGCCCTAAAACATACTAAAAAGGTCATTTGATGAATAATTTTATTTCAAGGATTTCCATCATCGTTTTTGGGAAAATTATATAAAATATATCAGTATAGATCAAAAACACAACCACCTGATTGTTATGTGACAAATTATCATATCAAGAAAGGCCCCATGACTTGAACGTTTGATAGAATGATGATAAGAGATTTGTGCCTACCACTGGCCTATGTGATGTCATGGTGAATATGTTATTGTTTTCTGATAAATGATTCAAAAAAATGACGATCATGTGTTGTTACTATTTATGTTTATATATTGATTTATTAGATTATAAAACTTATTTTAAGTATATTAGTTTTTGAAAATATTTATAGATAGTTGTAATGACTTTTCACTGTTATATAAATCATATAATCTGATAAAGTGAATTTAAATGTTATAGCCATACAAAATTTTTCTTTTTTATATTCATTTATTGGAGTAAGAAAAGAATTGTAAATTGATTAATTAAATACTAAATAATGAAATTGTGATTATAAATTAGGAATTAATCATGTAAGTGTATTTCCTTATATTTATATATAGTAAAATAATCCCTCAATAATATGAAATGGATCTTGAATTAATAATATTATACTATTACTATCGTACCCAATGAATCAAATGGTCTTTCAGATCATAAAAAATTTATGGTTTTGAGTCCCTTAATATTTCAATGATCATACAATTTTTTGTGATAGAATTCATCAATCAAACTCTATAATTATTAAATCATTTCCTCCATGTCTATATATTCACATTCTAGTAATGTTATTAAGTGTATTAACCTAGTTTTTTGTCACCCCATATGTCATTTGTATTTCCATACCTATCATATTATGTGGATATATTATTAAATTCTTTTACGGTCAGTATTTCTCAAAAAATTAATTTCGAAAATTTAACAATCATTAAAACTATGGTCATGTATAAATTGGGAGGACAAAATTTATTTTAGTTTTGTAGAATGTAACCCCATTAAATTATAAATTAATAACATTTTATTAGAAAACATATGTGACACGCAACACCTATTTTAGGAGATAATATAAAACATCAATAATTTAAACTTTATTTATTTACGACCAAATTTAACTTCTTCGATGACTAATGATACACACAATAATGAGTTTATTAAATATGTTACGCCACATACAAGACCATGTTTTACACAAAAATATTATAATATTAATATTATTATTTAATTCGATAGTTTTCCCATGGATATTATAATGGTAGAAAAAAATATTAATAACTAACATATAAAACATATTGTTTACACATGGGGGCTGCGCTCGGCTCTCGCAACAGCGAGATCTCAAAACCCTAACACTCCGACGCTCAAGCAGGATTACTTCTTATCTCTCGATCTGCACATGAAATGGCGACTGAAGATCTTATATGGGACTTGCACTCGAAAGAAATGGATAATCGCATTGAAGAGTCTCAATCTCCGAATGCAAGGGTTAAGGGTATCTCCTTCATGGAAGCGCTGTCAGTTTCTGAGCTACCCAAATCACCATCGACGAAAAATACAAGGATCACAAAATTGGAGGATGGTGGATGTTCCGTGGAAGCTCAACAATGTGTGATCCATCAGAGAACTCAGCTCTGTAAGTTCTCTATTATGGGTCGTGTCGCATATCTAAAGGGGGATAAACCATGGTCCTTTGTTAATTTGAGAGTTAGAATTGGGGCCTGCTGGGGTTTCAATAATTGGAAACTTTTTCCAATTGGAAAAGGTTACTTCCATATTTTTCTCGGTTCACAATCTGATTTGGACCGTGTATGGAATGTGGGTAACCTAAACCTGAAACCAAGTCTCCTTAGACTCTCAGAATGAGACTTTGTGTTTAATCCTAACGTGCATAGAAATAACACTGCACAAGTTTGGTTTGGGTTTTTTAATCTGAACAAGTTTTTTTGGCATCCCCAAATCCTTAATGACACTACTGCTTGTATTGGAACTCCTCTAAAAATTGACCATAATACTCTCAATGGTGACCTTGTTCTTTATGCTAGAGTCTTGATTGAGGTTAATTTAGAAACAAAACGGCCTCAATCAATTACCTTCTCCGCTAAGGATTAAAAATCAATTGTGAAGTTGGAACATGAGGGGCTCCCTCCATATTGTGAATTCTGTATGGTTGTTGGTAATTCCATCCACAATTTCTAGAAAGTCCACAAACAGACTCCACAACCAAGCAATTCTGGCTGGACTGAAGCCAAAGGAAATAGAATAGTAAAAATGTCTAATTTAGAGAAACATGAAACTTCAAAAAAGGGAGAGGAAAAATGGGTTGTAAAGTCCAATTCCTTTTAACTTTTAGACTCTGACAAAGGTAAGTCATGGGATATCCTAGTTGAGGAAGAAGATGTTCAATAAATTGACCAGGATATTAATGATTATATTGAAGAGAAAATCCGGGAAATTTTTTCACACCCTCTACAGGACGATGATTCTACTGACCTTCTCACTGAAACCGTTGCCCCTTTGGTCCCTGATTTAGAGGAGACAATCTCAGGTCCTCCAGAATTAGGTTTTAAGATGCAGGATGGACATGCCTCTTCAACTGAGCATCCCTCCCACGATACTCTTTTCACTGCTGATGTCATAGTTTTGCAGCAATCTGCTAATACTGTGGACAACAACAAAAAGGGTGGGCTTCATTATAAGGCTTCCCTCTTATCCTCACCTTCCAGCAGGGACTCAAGGAAGGAAAGTAGTGACACCTCCCATGATCCTAGAGAGATGAATAATTCTCCTCATGTTTCTTTTCCTGACAATCAAGTTTCCCAAGCTTCTAACATGCTTGTTTAAAATAAGGAGCATCAAGCCCCTTTGGACACACATATAACTCTACAGTAAAAAAAATATTACTTCAAAGGAGACTACTTCTAGAGTTTCAACCATAGAAAAGAATGCTGTCACAAAAAAAGGGGGGGACAACCCCAGCAAAAAAAGGTATAAATGAATATTGTATATTGGAAGTTTCAAGGGATTTCTAACATTGAAACATTTAATATTCTTAGGAGATTTATCACCACTCATAAACCTAGACTCTTTTCCATTGCTGAACCTTAAATAAATTATGCCTCTAGATTTCAGCATGCTTCCCCTTTTGGTTATTCCTTCCTAGGGGCTTGTAATAATGGGATATCTTGTGAATCTTTATGGATTTTTTTTCTTATTCCTCTATTAAAAATATTAATATCTTCAATATTACTAACCAGTACATTACATGTGATTACATAATTGATAATACTCATGTATACACTACCTTTATTTATGCCTACAATAGATATCAAGATAGACGAGATCTTTGGAATGATATTTACCAGCTTTGTATCTCAATCCATAACCCTTGGATATTAGTCGGGGATTTCAATGCTATTCTGGCGCCTAGTGAAAATGTTTTCCCTTCTCATGACTCTATCTCTACCAGGGATTTCATATCTTGTATTGAACATAATAACATTACATAAATTAACATAATTGGTGCTAAATTTACTTGGTTTCGTAAGCATTACAATAGGAGCGTCGCTAGAAAACAAGATAGGGTGTTTACTAACGACCATGCTCTTGATAAATGGGATAATATCTCCAGTATTACCCTCGCAAATATTGCCTCTGATCACCACCCTATTCTGGTTATTTTTTCTCAAAACCCAAGTATTCCTAATTCTCCTTTCAGATTTAATGCTGCTTGGTCTTCTGATCCTGATTGTAGGGATATCATTAAAAGCACTTGGGATAATATTCATGATCAAAATGATGCCTTTTCTTGTACGGTGAAATTGAAAATTCTATAACAAGTCCTAAAAAACTGGTGCAAAGCAAAATCTAATGAAATCGATAACGAGATCAACTCTTTGGAAAAAGAAGTTGCTAAATTTCAAAACAAGAATTCCTCTTCTAACTTTGCTCACTATATTCAGCACGAAACAAATATTTCCTCTAAACTTATCAATTTACTTAACGTTAAGGATAATATTAAAAATATGCTCCTTAAATAAAATTAGCTGAATGATGGGGATAGGAATACTAAATTCTATAATGATCTTCATAGAGTGAGAAAAGCGTATAGGCCCCTTTCCTACCTGAGAGATGGGGATCAGATTCCTGATTCCGAGGAATGCACCGTCAATCACGTTGTCTCTCACTTTTACAATACCATCAATGGGACTGATATAGACAGGGACATTAGGCCGGATGTTATTCCGTCTTTGGTTACTGATAAGGATAACTTGTTACTAAATAGCACCCCTCTTGATCATGAAATCAAAGACACGATATTTAGCCAAAAAGATGATGGTTCCCCTGGTCTGGATGAATTCAATAATGGATTTTACCAAAAGAACTGGGATGTTATTCAGGACGATGTTTTCCGAATGGTGAAGAAATTCTTTGCTAATGTCACTCTTCCTCATGGTCTTAATGCTCAATTTCTTGTCCTTATCCCTAAAACTGAAAATGTTGATAAAATCCACCTTTTTAGAATCATTTATCTCATAATATCTCTCTTCATGATCATTCATAAATTGATTTCCAACAAAATTACTATGATTAGCAATAGAATTGACTATTGGAACCAATTTGGATTCATCAAGGGAAGATCTATCCATGAATGTATCTGTCTTTACTCTGAGTCTACTAACATTTTAAACAGGAAAACGAGAGGTGGTAATGTTGCTATTAAGATTTATATTGCTAAGGATTTTGATACCATTTACTGTAACTTCATGTTCAAGGCCCTTAGGCAGTTTGGAACTAATGAAACATTCATTAATAGGTTTAAAACCCTCTTCAATTCGGCTCATATTTCCATTCTCATTAATGGTTCTCCTAGAGTATATTTTAAATGTTCTAAGGGTGTTAGACAAGGTGACCCCCTTTCTATAATTCTTTTCTCTATTATGGAAGACTACCTCAGTATGTTGCTCATTCAATATTTAGAAAATCATAATATTAAACCTATCACGGCTGCTAGAAATTTAACCACCCCTCACACCTTCTTTATGCTTATGATATAATTATCATTATTCATGGTGACAAAAGGAACATCAATAATCTTCAAAATATCCTCATCCATTATCAAGAAGTTTCTGGTCAACATATAAATTGGAATAAATCTTGAATCTATTTTAGTAAAGACATTCCCCCGATAGAAAACACAACATTTCTAGTTTCTTAGGTGACAAATAGGGTTCTTTACCCTTCAATTACCTTGGTGGTCCTATTTTCTGGGGTAGACCGAAAGAGGACTATTTCATGCCTATCAGTGATCAAACGGTTAGACAACATTCATCTTGGAAGGGCTCAAATCTTTCTATGGCTCGTAGAACATGTATGGTTAATTACACTATTGTCTCCAAATTAGTCTATTGTATGATGATTTATAAATGACAGAAAGGTAGTTTAAAGAGAATCAATACCGCCATTAGAAACTTTTTTTGGACTGGTAGTACCTTGGAGAGAAAATTGGTTACTGTCCCCTGGGCTACCTGCTGTAAACCAATTGATAAAGGAGGTGTTAGTATGAAAAATCCTGCTATGTTCAATGTAGATCTCCATGCTAAGCTTACCTGGAACCTAATTCATAATTACTATCCCTCTACGAATTTTCATAGAGCTATATTTGTCAATAAACTCATAAACAATCAGGGCCACTTTCTTACTTCCTCTATTTGGCCTGCCATTAAAAACACGTTCAACTCTATTATGGATAATTCCAGATGGATGGCTAGTAATGACTCTAATTTATGATTTTGGTATGACAATTGGTCTGTATCTCCCTTGTTCTCCTTGATGTCCAATAAGCACCCTTCATTTCTCAATAATGATACCATAAATAATGTCATGAGCATTCCTAACCCTAACTTTCCCGATGAAATAAAACAAATTATTGAGAGATAACCCTTCACTAACACTAATGATTTCTTGATATGGGATGCTTCACACAATAAAAGACTGGATTCTAAAAACTACTACAATAATCTGTTTAGAAATGAAAACAACAATTTATCCTGGATTAAAAAATTTAATAAACCCTGGCTTAAACCTTTGATATTTACTTTAATTTGGCGCATTTCTCATTCCATAATCCCCACGGATGATTTCTTACAAACCATTGGGATTAATATTGGCTCCAAATTTTGAATGTGTAATCAACATAAAGAGTATATTTATCATATTTTCGTTTCTTGTGATATGGAAAATGCTCTCTAGATTTATATTTTTGACATATTTGAGTGCAGATGGTCCCTGGATAGTTTTACTATTCTGCAGATTGAACGATGCATGGACATTTCTGATTCCCAACAGATCAAAAATCTTCTTCTTGCAGCTGTGGCAGAGCTTATCTATATAATCTTCTATGGTCGAAACAATTTTACTTTTCCTAATAAATATTTCCAGCTCAGTGCAGGTTAAATTAAAATTCTCATGGCCATCAGTGAGGCGGCCTCGATTAAAAAAGATCAATGGAGCGACTCAGTTCGTGATTTTGGGATCCTTCATCGGATTGATGTTAAAGGGAATTATTCTCGTCCGAAAACTACCTTTGAAGTGTTCTGGATTACCCCTCCTCCAGGATGGAATAATGTTAACATTGATGGTGCCTCAAAAAGCAACCCTGGCCCAACGGGTTGTGGTGCTATTTTTTGGAATCACCGGGACCAGACTCTTGGATGCTTTTATGGATGATGTGGTACTACTTCCGTGCTGGAAGCGGAGATGATGAGTTTTATCCATGCAATCACTTCTGTTAGGCGAAGCAACTAGAACAACATCTGGATCGAGAGTGACTCCACTACTATTATCCAGGCCATTTGGGGTGGGACTATTCATCTTTCATGGCCGCTCACTACTCGCTGGATTGGTTGTTTAAACTCACATTCTAGGATCAACTTCATCACTACTCACACCTACCGTGAAGCTAATAAGATTTCTTATGGGCTTTCCAGTATGTGTGTCTCTCATTCTATGACTTGGAGGGACGATATTCCTCCCGAATTACTCCATCTTTATGATAGGGATGTTAACAAAATTCCTTATTTCAGACTTATGTAATCTCTCTTTATCAATAAATTTTTGTGTTTTGGTGTAACGCCCCGACCCTAGTTACTCAGAGTCGATTCATTATTACATAACATTTTCATGATCACTAGAAAGATCAAATCTCGAATGACCTATTGGTTTAGTAGCCTTGGAAACAATAAATATATTCATAAGTCTTAGATTACTTCATAAAATGGAAAACTACTACAACAACATATTGACTCCATAATCCATACTCATATCCCCACATAATATCCCTGCAGGTCATTCATAATTTACATATTCACTTCCTGGGAAAAATAAAACATAGAAAAGGGGTGATCTCAAATGCTCAGTAAGGATAACAATATAGCGGAAACATTCATAAATAAGAATAAACATTTAAGGCAATGTATAACTAAAACAAAATCCTTTAAAACATGAACTTTCAACATAGTATGGCATAAATAAAATGAAATAATGCCATTTACTTATTCACATGGATATTCTACTAATCGAATAATCATATGCAAAATCAATAACCACTTTCATAATGATGGAATGCATAATGATGAACTTTAATTTCTTTGTCAAGGCCTCGTCCCAGGACCTTGGGGCTAACTGTAACCGGAACCCAACCCGTAGTGCCTCTAATAACCGAACACCAACCCGGAGTGCCTCTAATATCCAGAGACCAAACCTGTGTTCCTCTAATAACCGGTGACCAAACCGGAGGGCTTACTTTTACCGGTCCCCAACCCGGAACATACTTGTCTAACACATTCATCTGAATGAAAGGCTGAAATATAACATAAACATTCAGATTACAAATAACTTATGAAATGTCAATACTGTAAACAAAAACCATGAGTGACATAAAAATAACTTATCCACAGTCAAAAATATCACAAAACCTTCAATAAAATATGGATGTTTTGTATCATAATAAATCAATTTCAAATAAGCTTAAAATCCATCAAAGGATGTTGACATAGATGAAATAAAGACTATTTTAGAAAAATATCTCTTTCTATTTTGAAATCATTTAAGCGTCTTATATTTATGAAATAAAACATTTTTTTTGAAAATATTCTTATTATCTTGTAAGGGAAGCTTCGACGATTTTATAAAGGCGGAAAATAGCCACACCCGCCGTATAAGTTAAAAAAACATTCTTACCTTAATTTTGTCGAAAAGGTTAAAAAGCACCTTGTTTGGAAAACAACGGAAAGATTCATTTATAAACCTCTTATAAAAAGTCAAACAAGGGTATAAATGACTTTAACCCATATTCTAGTAAATAGTAAAAACGTTTTGGAATTAATTTTTAAGAATCATGGATGTGGATGATAAAGAGATCCCAGTAGATTATTACGTATAAACAACCTCGGATAATGAAGAGATTGTGAAATAACCCTTACCAATTTGGTAACTTATGAAACACACAACCCATGAAAGATGTATCATACAATGAATATGTAAATACACATAAATTAGAGTGTATTACACAAAGAATATAATTGTGGGCATTACATACACCCCACAAAAGGTGATGGTGGCAATATGGCATGAATCTCACGGAAATAACGAGTGAGGTGAAAACCCCTTACCTTGTACTTTTCCTTGGTTGGGGTATGTTAACCTCCTGTATAATGGTGAAATAATTGTTATTAAATTATTGAAGAATCATATATATTAATATGATATCATATATGATCTTTTAACATTGATTTGTTAATAATATCTTTTAATTATCGTCGTTTCGGGTGTTAACTTACTCATTTTATTTTATATGTTTTGTTACATAAGCCGTGTTTGTTATCGATAGGTTGTATCTTATTCATATCCAGAATGATATCAATTCCTTAAACATAATTTTTAAATCATAAAATGATAATTATACTTTAATGGATATGATGGAGAATGAATCTCATCGCGTTCGTGGAGACGGTAGTCTGTACGTACGCACGAGCGACAATATCATTATTTTGATATTAAAATAATATATAAATGGATGGTATATCATATATACAGAATAATTAACATGTTATATTTATTATTTACATGAGTTACACATCATTATTATACCCATCCAAATATTAATATATTGAATAACAATTACACCACGACGTGGAGACGGTAAGCCGTACGTACGCACGTATGGTGACATGTTATTCAAAGGGTGGATATAATACTTAATATGGTTGTACCATATTTATAATAAAATCACAGTATATATAAGATACTGGAGTTATTATTTTAGAATGGTAATAACAAATAAAGAAGAAGTGGAAGAAGAAAGGAACTTGAAAAGGGGTGGTGAAAACATTACCTCTTCTTCAGGTTCTTCCTTTTGATTTGATCAAACGGGCTCCTTAGGTTGGCTTTATGATCAAACTAAGGCCTCTAGATTGTATTTAGGGATGTTGGGAGAGTATTTGGGCAGAGTTTGGCCGAACAAAAAGGCTTTGAAGGTGTCAAGAAATGGGAAGGAAGAGTGCCCTTTTATAAGAGGGGTGAGGGGTACTTTTGGAAAAGCTTGAAATATTAGTTTATATTAAATTCATATTCAGTTTCTAATGGCTCCAAAGTTGATTATTCAAAGGTTAAGGTGGGTATAGGTCTAAAACAACTCAACCAATAGAATTTAGACAGGTTTGGGTACTTATATTAACCTTATCTTTAAGTATTAACTCTAAGTTAATTAGTTTCACTTTTACAATGTCTCTTTTTATTTTTATATTATATGGTTAATAAAATTACCATATACATCCAATAGACCCCCAAGTGGTCCATTAATGATACACCTATCATGATATAAGTCTCCTGTCCGAACCTTAGATTTTTAGGAATTTAATATCAATTAATAATAAAATATTTGTTTTAAAAACTCTTTTATGTCAATTTTGACACTATTCAATAGTTGATTTCTGTGAAACTCATAAAAGAATTATTACTTCGAACAAAGTTAATTAAAGAAATCCTAATATGTCATATTATCCTAGAAAAATTATTTTAATTCATTAAATGTTTCATATTATAATTATTTGGGTATTTATAAATTCAATTATTTTGATTTTTCACTATTATAGTAATTACTGCATCATCATTGTGTCATAAATAAATTACATTATTTAATGTCTAAAAATTATATATAAAATCTATTTATGTAGGAAATCTTTTTATATTTCTAATGAATATTTATAATCTAAAATCCAACATATATAACCCTATGTACAAATTGTTTTTCTAAAAGATATATGCTTGTGTCATTTTTATATTCATTTTAACTTAATTAAAATAAAGTGTCCCTATCACCTACAAGTGGCACCATGGGGTCCCCAAATCGACCCCAATATGCCTATGTCCGAAATTGTATCAACCAATAAGTCTAGGACTCGTTTTTGAGTAATTTAGTATTATTATAATATTATTTTTTAACCATTATTTACCGGATTTACCCTTAACCATGGTAAATAAAATATTTACCGCAGTAATTATTCAAAATGTCTAAAAATAAAAGTTACCTATTTACACAATTTGAACATCCTGATTCCAAATATGGAATCCATTTTTCTAATTTCAAAACACCTAAGTGGCATAAATTTATTAAAAATTAATTCCCGCTTTCAAAACAAAAAGCTAGTTTTTAAGAGATAATAACTATCAAAAGATTGACACTTGTTTATGTTCGGTTTCATTGTAAAATTATGTCCAATGACCCACATTATATTAAATGGTAAAAATATATTCTAAATATTTTTTAAAACCACTCAAATTCATAATTTATCAGTCTAAATTATTTTGATAAAAAAATTTGTTTTTAATTAAAATTTAGTAATTTTCACTATTCATCAAAATATTAAAGTTATCCGAAAAGTACCAAAATTTCACCTTAGGCTAAATTAGATATTCCGAATCAAAAAATGAAGTCCATTTTGAAATACAAAAAATATATATAATTTCAAAAAGTAAGTATTACTATTCATAACGGCTATTTTGATTGATTGTGGTGTGTGTTAGAACTCGAAGTTGTGTACAACACACGCTACTGTATTATTCAAAGGAAAGCGTACCGTGGAAGCCTGGGATGTTTCATTTTAATTTTTTTTTGATTTCCCCATTTAGTCAAAAAGTTTAAAATATTTTATTTAAAAAGGGTTCACCATTAAAATTTAGTAAAAGTTCAATACTGAAAATGAATTTGTTCTTACATTTTGTCTAAGAAACTCATAATATGGATTCTAAAATTATAAGGATTATATAAAGTTTAAAATATAGTTAATACTATTCATAAACTGTTTTGAACGGCTTGTTTGGTATGTCATGGTGTAATTGAACTCGGTGTTGTGTGTAGTGCAAGTTATTGAATTATTTTGATGAAATAACACACTATGAATTCTTGGGGTGTTACATTCTCCCCTCCTTCAATAAATTGCGTCCTCACAATTTGAAATTGTTCTTCGAAAATAAAAGGATGAAAATAGAAAATATATTTGTGGGAAAACCCACATCGGAAATTGGGTTACAAAAATTTAGTCTTAATATGAGGAAAAGAGAAATCAAAGGGTCACCACAAAAATTATGATATTGATTAGGAGAACATTGGTGGAAATTAGAGACATATAATTGGAGGAAAAACATAAATATTTATAGGTAGTGATTGAGGTCATCAATCACAAACAAGTGTAAAATTAAGGTCCTTAAATTCATCAATCTATGATGATTTGAAATACCATCGGTTCAACAAAACATAGGGTATTAGGATAACACATTTTTGACGTTTCAAAATATCTTAGTTGAAATCCCACATCGAAAAATGAATTAATGAGGCCTCTATTTAATATAAAGAGTGGAAAGTATGAAGATTACCGAAAATAACACATACTAGGGTTCCATGTAAGAAAATATGGATATGGAAGAAAAATCTAACCATCAATTATCTGATGGAGAGTGATAGAGAACATGGCTATGAAAAGGCCAACAATCCCAAAGCCATAAATTAGTGATGATTTAAGGTACCATCGAGGACAACATTTTTGTTCTATGTTCCTTTTCTTAATGTTGAGGAATTTATTTATGAGATTGGCTAAGATCATAAGGAGATATACATACTTGATAATTAGAGTTTTATCCATTAATAAATTTCTACCACAAACTTGTCTTTCAATCTAAAAGATAATAGAACGTAAAAAATTCTATTTACACTATTCTTATAGGGTTCCTAAATAAACGAATTTATAATTCATCTACAAGATCTTTTAATAAAAACTACATTATTTAATCCAGTACATCTCGTGGGCCAGTGGTAGGTGATACACCCTTGTCGCCCTTCGGTTGTGGGTTCAAGTCTCGCGGCCTTGACGGACGCGATGGGTTGCCGCCCGTCCTCCGGGATGTCCTTTTATGGCAGTCCAAAATAATCCAAAATAGAACTATCCAAAACACTTCAGTCCAAAATTTATAAGGAAGGTAAACATAATAAAGATCCTTTTTCCACGTAATAACATGTGAACACCTTTATAATGTTTTCTTTTAGAACACTACAACATCCTGAATTACTATAAAACCTTATTGATTACATTCATGGTCCCTTATTCCTTAAAGAATAATAGATATACTCCTTCAATCCAAAAATGTTTTAAACACCAACAATGATCGAATATACAAATCATTAATCAGTTTCAAGGTAGTCAAGAATATCCAATATAATTTATACAAATCAATCATGTATTATTCCAAAATCACTACCTCGGTATCAGAACTATATTATGGTTTATCATTCTCTCAACCATATATTTTCCAGAAATTTATCCTGCCATTGAGTCACTTTTCTTTGTTCCACACAATCTCTAGTCCTTAATGAAACAGTACTGTAGTACAATCCTTATATACTCTATAATTATTATAACAAGTACATTGTTAATTTAATACTCAAATGACATAATCAACATAAGAACTCTAATCATTCCTCTTCATATGTGGTAGTATCATAACTTGATTATTTTCCAATAGAATCATTTTAGGCATAGTCTGATGACTGGGACATATGTTCACGTAGTTTCTAAACTCCTTGGAAATGAAGCATTGTACATTTGAAACCATTTTCTTACCCTTGCAGTCACGTACTTTGTGCCCTTTTCCTCCACACTTATAACAAACTCCCATTCCTTTCAGGCAAGTTCCATGGTTTTTCTTCCCACAGTTATCACATATGGGAAAATTCATCTTTTTCCTCTTCCCTTTATCCATCTTTCTCTATTCCATCCTTTTCTTCTCTTTCTTCCCTTCAAATCCATAGGACTCAGTAAACTCTTTACTTATCTTATCAACACATGATATTATTTCTTCATATGATTATAATACATGCGAGACTATTTCTCTTATAAATTCTGGCTTAAGACCATGAAATATATGATCCTTCTTTCTCTTTGTATCATTTGCATTGCTGGAGTTCTCATTCATTCTACTAGGCGCCATTCCTAAACAATGGCATACACTAGATTAGTTTATGAATAACAATACCTAATCCCAAACTTGTGAAACACATAACATTAATTAAATAGTTTATGGATATAATCCATAATCATAAAAATGACTATTTTGAGGAAGTCTATACTCATAAACCCGTCATAATGATTTTTAAAGAAAATGAGATTTATCCTAATCATATCCCCTGGGAGTGTCGTAACCAAGAGTGCAGCAAGGCCCGTTGTCGTGCACCAGTTCCCGTTCGAGTCTAGCTCAAAGCGGTGTTTTCTGGTTTTACCCCTAGGTACATCTGTGCCAGAGCTGCCTCTACCTGCTCGTATCCAAATAAGGATGTATTGCTTGAAAAACTCACAAAATCTCTAAAATACCAAAATTCTAGGAAGTTCTTGTATACTAATCATCAAAGTTCATCTTAGGTCTACATGCTCTAATCAGAGTTTATCTATATCTAGCTTCCACAGTTTGTACTAAACTTCCTCTAATACCAACTGTAACGCCCTGACCCTAGTTACCCAGAGTCGGTGCACTATTACATAACATTGGCATGATCACAAGAAAGATCAAATCTCGATAGACTGATTGGTTTAGTAGCCTTGGAAACTCTAGATATATTCATAAGTCTTACATTACATCATAAAATTAAAAACTACTACAACAACATATTGTCTCCATAATCCATACTCATATCCGCACATAATATCCCTGCAGGTCATTCATAATTTACATCTTCACTTCCTGGGAAAAATAAAACATATAAAAGGGGTGATCTCAAATGCCCAGTAAGGATAACAATATTGCAGAAACTTTCATAAATAAGAATAAACATTTAAGGAAATGTATAAGTATAACAAAATCCTTTCAAACTTGAACTTTCAACATAGTATGGCATAAATAAAATGAAATAATTCCATTTACTTATTCACATGGATATTCTACTAATCGAATAATCACATGAAAAATCAATAACCACATTCATAATGATGGAATGAATAATGCTGAACTTTAATTTCTTTTTCAAGGCCTTGTCCCAAGACCTTGGGGCTAACTGTAACTGGAACCCAACCCAGAGTGCCTCTATTAACCGGACACCAACCCGGAGTGCCTCTAATAACCGGATACCAAACCAAAGTTCCTCTAATAACCGGAGACCAAACCTGAGGGCTTACATTTACCGGTCCCCAACCCAGAACATACTCGTCTAACACATTCATCTGAATGAAAGGTTGGAATATAACATAAACATTCAGATTACAAATAACTTATGAAATGTCAATACTCTAAACAAAAACCATGAGTGACATAATAATAACTTATCCACAGTCAAAAATATCACAAAACCTTCAATAAAATATGGAAGTTTTGTATCATAATAAATCAATTTCAAATAAGCTTAAAATCCATCAAAGGATGTTGACATAGATGAAATAAAGACTATTTTAGAAAAATATCTCTTTCTATTTTGAAATCATTTAAGAGAAATATATTTATGAAATAAAACATTTATTTTTTGAAAATATTCTTATTATCTTGTAAGGGAAGCTTCGACGATTTTATAACGGCGGAAAATAGCCACACCCACCGTATAAGTTAAAAAAACATTCTTACCTTAATTTTTTCAAAAAGGTTAAAAATAACCATGTTTGAAAAACGATGGAAATATTCCTTTATAAACCTCTTATAAAAAGTCAAACAAGGTTATAAATGACTTTAACCCATATTCTAGTAAATAGTAAAAACGTTTTGGAATTCATTTTTAAGAAACATGGATGTGGATGATAAAGAGATCCCATTAGATTATTACGTATAAACAACATCGGATAATGAAGAGATTGTGAAATAACCCTTACCAATTTGGTTACTTATGAAACATACAACCCATGAAAGTGGTATCATACAATTAATATGTAAATAAACATAAATTAGAGTGTATTACACAAAGAATATAATTGTGGGCATTACATACACCACACAAAAGGTGATGGTGGCAATATGGCATGAATCTCACGGAAATAAGGAGTGAGATGAAAAACCCTTACCTTGTACTTTTCCTTGGTTGGGGTAGGTTAACCTCCTTTATAATTGTGAAATAATAATTATTAAATTATTCAAGAATCATATATATTAATATGATATCATATATGATCTTTTAACATTGATTTGTTAATAATATCTTTTAATTATCGTCGTTTCGGGTGTTAACTTACTCATTTTCTTTTATATGTTTTGTTACATAATCCATGCTTGTTATCGATAGGTTGTATCTTATTCATATCCAGAATGATATAAATTCCTTAAACATCATTTTCAAATCATCAAATTAAAATTATACTTTAATGGATATGATGGAGAATTAATCTCATCGCGTTCGTGGAGACGGTAGTCCGTACGTACGCACGAGCGACAATATCATTCTTTTGATATTAAAATAATATATAAATGGATGTTATATCATATATACATAATCATTAACATGTTATATTTATTATTTACATGAGTTACACATCATTATTTTACGCATCCAAACAATAATATATTTAATAACAATTAAACCACAACGTGGAGACGGTAAGCCGTACGTACGCACGTATGGTGACATGTTATTCAAAGGGTGGGTATAATACTGGATATGGTTGTAACATATTTATAATAACATCACATCATATATAAGATACTGGAGTTATTATCTTAGAATGGTAATAACAAAGAAAGATGAAGTGGAAGAAGAAAGGAACTTGAAAAGGGGTGGTGAAAACATTACCTCTTCTTCAGGTTCTTCCTTTTGATTTGATCAAAAGGGCTCCTTAGGTTGGATTTCTGATCAAACTAAGGCCTATAGGTTGTAGTTAGGGATGTTGGGAGAGTATTTGGGAAGAGTTTGGCCAAACCAAAAGGATTTTAAGGTGTGAAGAAATGGTATGTAAGAGTTCCCTTTTATAAGAGGGGTGATGGGCACCTTTGGAAAATCTAGAAATATTAGTTTATATTAAATTCATATTCGGTTTATAATGGCTCAAAATATGATTATTCAACATTTAAGGTGGGGAGAGGTCTAATAAAACTCAACCAATAGAATTTAGACAGGTTTGGGTACTTATATTAACCTTATCTTTAAGTATTAAATCTATGTTAATTAGTTTCACTTTTACAATGTCTCTTTTTATTTTTATATTATATGGTTAATACACTTACCATATACATCCAAGAGACCCCCAAGTGGTCCATTAATGATACACCTATCATTATATAAGTATCTTGGCCGAACCATAGATTTTTAGGAATTTAATATCAATTAATAATAAAATATTTGTTTTAAAAACTCTTTTGTGTCATTTTTGACAATATTCAATAGTTGATTTTTGTAAAACTCATAAAAGAATGATTACTTAGAAAAACGTTATTTAAAGCAATCCTAATATGTCATATTATCCTAGAAAAATTATTGTAATTCATGAAAAGTTTCATATTATATTTATTTGGGTATCTATAAATTCAATTATTTTGATTTTTCACTATTATAGTAATTACTGCATCATCATTGTGTCTAAAAATTATAAATAAAATCTCTTTATGTATGAAATCATTTTATCTTTATAATTAATATTTATAATCTAAAATCCAACATATATAACCCAATGTACAAATTGTTTTTCTAAAAGATATCTGCTTGTGTCATTTTTGTATTCATTTTAACTTAATTAAAATAAAGTGTCCCTATCACCTACAAGTGGCACCATGGGGTCCCCAAATCGATTCCAATATGCCTATGTCCGAAAATGTATCATCCAATAAGGCTAGAACACATTTTTGGGTAATTTAGTATTATTATAATATTATTTTTTAACCCTTATTTACCGGATTTACCCTTAACCATGGTAAATAAAATATTTACCGCAGAAAATATTCAAAATATGTAAAAATAAAAGTTACCTATTTACACAATTTGAACATCCTGATTCCAAATATGGAATCCATTTTTCTAAATTCAAAACACAGAAGTGTCAGAAATTAATTTAAAATTAATTCCCGCTGTCAAAACAAAAAGCGTGTTTTTAAGAGATAATAACTATCAAAAGATTGACACTTGTTTATGTTCGGTTTAATTGTAAAATTATGTCCAATAACCAACATAATATTAAATGGTAAAAATATATTCTAAATATACTTTAAAACCACTCAAATTCATACTTTATCTCTATTAATTATTTTGATTAAAAAAGTTGTTTTTAATTAAAATTTAGTAATTTTCACTATTCATCAAAATATTAAAGTTATCCAAAAAGTAACAAAATTTCACCTTAGGCTAAATTTGATATTCCGAATCCAAAAATGAAGTCTATTTTTAAATATAAAATATTTATATAATTTCAAAACGTAGGTATTACTATTCATAACGGCTAGTTTGATTGGTTGTGGTGTGTGTTAGAACTCGAAGTTGCATACAACACACGCTACTGTATTATTCAAAGGAAAGCGTACCGTGAAAGCCTAGGATGTTTCATTTTAATTTTTTTTTGATGTCCCCATTTAGTCAAAAAGTTTAAAATATTTTATTTAAAAAGGGTTCACCATTAAAAGTTAGTAAAAGTGCAAATCTGAAAATGAATATGTTCTTACATTATGTCTAAGAAACTCATAATATGGATTCTAAAATTATAAGGATTATATAACATTTAAAATTTAGTTAATACTATTCATAACCTATTTTGAACGGCTTGTTTGGTAAGTCAATGGTGTAATTGAACTCGGTGTCGCGTGTAGTGCAAGTTATTGAATTATTTTGAAGAAATAACACAATATGAATTCATGGGATGTTACATTTGGTCATTGACCAGAACACTACCATTAAAAAAATATTTTTTACACATGTTTATAATCTATAATCTGATTAGGAAAAGTAATTTTTATTTAAAATAAAATAAATGTTTTTTTGGAAGATGTTTTTTTTTTCAAAAATACAATTTACTCAAGTTTATGACACAAAATATACAATTCGTTTTTACCAATTTTAAGAATTCTTTTTAAAAAATAATTTTCATTATGATATCATAATACCACAATTAAATTAGTTTGAATCGTTATAATTTTATTAAGGAGATTCATTTTTAGATGAATAGTAAAAAACAATAAATTTTAATAGAAATTTAGCATTTAATTTAATTTATTTATAATGATAAATTATATTTTTAATAATATTTAATGTAACAAAATTGTTTTTTTATAAATTCATAAAAAATAGAACATGTGAAACATTTTTATATTGAATTTTTATATAAAAACACTACAAGAATTTGAAACATTTCTCCTTAGAACCCCAATTTCTCAACAAATATGTGAGGTTAATTTTAAATTAAAATTTTTGAATAATGAGAAATAAATAATGAAAAATTATTTTGACATTCTAAATAATAATAATTTACAATCTATAATAAGGTCATCTTAATTTTTGGAAAAATAAAAATTAAATGATAAATAAATAATTACCACAGATATGGTAAAAATGGTATTAATAAGGGGTTTAAATCAACATATTAGGTTAAATATAGAATATCCGCATATAGAAATACTATTATAATTATATTATTTTATTGGAAAACCTATAGTGTTTGATAATAGTCCATTTTAGACTATTGTGACATATGAAAAACATTGTAGAACTCAATTTATTACAAAAAATATGGAGTGTTTCCTCTCCCCCACTTATAGAATGAAACCACCTCTCCTGTCCTCTGAACACATTATAACCACTTTGGTATTTAGATCGATATTTCAAAAAGTATTTCTTTGAAACTGGATGACATTTTTACTGAATTTTTTATATTTTATTGTTATTAATAAATATCATTTCACATTATATATTTCTATGACCGGATAAAAAGTGCATCTTACATAGATTATGAGATATAGGTTTGATAATAAGATCCATAAACATCAGTTTTATATTTTGGGAATGTTCTAAGTGTAATGTTATTTTTGAACCACACAATATGTCTACAATAAATATTTTCATTTGGGTGAAAAATATATATGATAATCAACTGATGAATATAAAAAATTAGATTAGTTTGTGATGTTTTATATGTTATTAATTTCATAATTTAATGAAAAAAATTAACCCAATATTTTTAAAATAAATGAAGGGAAATAGCCATTGGATTTGTTAGAGTTTTGAAAACTGGTTTCATTTTCATATAGAACGATAGAGGGAAATACATTATTTTGGAATAAAAAAATTTCCAATGTAATTTAGATGATGTTATAGAAATAATAAGGTTCTCAATTTCTTGATTACTTCATGATACAAGAATGATTTTGAAAAGATAAGGGTTCTTGAAGTTGTTGTTGTTGTATGTTTTTCTGAAGAACTGATCAAACTATCAATTGGATGAGATAATTCATTGTACTATTGGATCCCCCGAAATACAAAATTTCAAAATGATAGATATATTTTTGAGGATAATGTAGTCTCTACTGACATCAATCCATAGAACATGGTGTTTCACCATTCTGTCGGCTTCAGTGTTCAATTAGAGGTAAAATGATTATGGAACTAGATTTATTGGGACTGATGAATGATAAGATCCTTTGGGGCCAATACATTTGGTTTTCTTCAATACAAATCAATTTTAGGATGTTCAACAATGTATTTATCCATGTTCATAAAAAAAATATGGTGTTTTCATTTGGGTCAAGTGTCATTAGACAGTTACAAGATGCTAATTCACTTGAGGGAATCAAAGATCAATCAATCCAATAAAGCTAAAACATGTTGTCATACATTTTCATCAGAATGAAAATTATAGTTCTGTTATTTTTTAGTTTATCAATATAAAAACTATGTCATGACTTTTGTTAGGTGGTTCAATAATAATAAAACATTATTTGATACCAATTCAATAAATAAAAATAGAAACTGATCTTGAAGATTTTTTACATTGATAAGTCATCATACACTGGACATCAATGGATTTTTATTTCCATTATTCAAGGTATTTTAAAAAAAAAATTAATGAAATGGTAAATTGGTTTGATGATTCCAAAGTGAAGTAAAGGGGAAAAAGATTCATTAGAATTAGTGTTGATAATTATACAAATAACTGGAAGTCTAACATTGTTTCAACAATCTTTATAGTATATAATTTTCAGTTGTTACAGATCTCTAGAATGAGAAATCATATATCATTAAAATGGAATATATCACCAGCATGGGATTCGTAAATTTAACATATATTCCATCATAATAGAGAATAACATTAAAATTATTTATGTATCTGAATAAATAATGATCTAAAATTCCAATGAAGGTTTGAGATTCTAAGAATATTCAATAGATTTTGGGAACAACCTAGAAGAGTTGAGAAGTGTTGAAATGGTCAATGATGAATTCATAATGATTGAAAATTAGAGTTTATGTAAATTTTTTCGAGAGGGAATGTAAAATTTGATTCTAGAACCTTTTACTATCAGATCTCCCCTAAATAGAAGGAAGAAAAATTTAATTTCTAAAGATGAAGGATCTATTCACATTTAGAAGAGATAGATCTTGATAATGGAATTATAGAGGGAAAAGGAAAATTAGAAATTTATAAAAGACAATGTTTTCTTGTGGATGATTTCTAGAAATAAGAAGTGCAAGGAAGTGATTAACATATCAGAAAAATCTATCATAATGAAAATTTCAGGGAAATAAATAACTTGTTAAAAATAATCCCGAGTATCATTTTATACATATTTTTCATATTGATAAAATACAAAAAAAGTAAAATGTAGGTGAATTGGTCTGAGACATCAGAACGAGTTTTTTGTACAAATTTTAGAATGTTGTTTCTACTTGATGCAATGTAGGAAAGTGAATAATCTTTTTCAATCATTACAAATATTTATGTAATTCATGTATCACAATGTAATTTTTGAAGCTACCTACTGAAGGTATCTTAATATGTTTCAAAAAAAATCCTTAAATCATTATTTTCATAAGAAGAACATGTTCTATTTTATTGATCAAAGTGTTACACACGTGTTATAACTTTTCATAAATGTTTATTCTAAAAAAAATAATTTCCATCTAGTGGATTGTCAAGTATTAGATAATATCTAATCCATTCCAAGGACTAGATACACTTATTATGTAATGAAACTAGTAAATTATTATGTTTCAGTTGATGTGTGAATGTTCTGGTGTCATCAATTTGATAATTATGGGATACGGGTTAGAGGTTATTTTGAACAAAATAAAACATAAAATAAAATTATATCACCAAGTCACCCCTTCCCATTCTCTATGATAGATTGATCATGCTTGAAAATTACCAAGTGGTATCATATATATTTTTCCCATTGTATTCTCTTTTATAAAATTTTTATTAGAATATCTAATGTAGAATTTGATTTTTTTTGAAAAATAGTGTGATTCTAATGTTTTGTTAATAGTTGAAACATATTTGGAATGATAGAATGTTTCCTTATTTTTTATCTCATGTATAATTTTTTAAGCAGCTATAGATGGGTTTCAACATCTTTTTGAAAATGAGATTCTAACATCTCTCTTTAAGAAAAATCCGGAGAATGATGTAAGTGCTAATAATTATTTACTCATCTTAGACTCTTAAATCTTGTTTCTTAGATTATTCGGATTTGATAATTCTAAAGGTATTCGTAATTAGTTGAAAAACTTTTAGGAAGTTAATAAATATTTGAAGAAGGAAATGAAAAAAATATAGAGTTTGAAGTATGATGAATTTAAAATGTGTGAATATGAGTCTATTAGTTACTATTTTAAATGGGTGAAGGATATTGTTATAAAAAATTGATTTAATGGTTTGAATCTAAAATATTAAACTATTGTTGAAATTATCTTGAGAATTTTTCATGATAAGTTGTACGCCCACTTTTCATCTTTGAAATATAGATATCTTGAAACTCTATATTTGGATGATCATTGTAGTACTCCCATTAATTATTGAATGAGAAGGATTAATTTTATGAAATGAAAATAAAATGTTGATTTCTAAATAACTTTCACTACTTCCATGAATGGGAAGACTAAAAAGATTTTAGATTATGTTGAATGTGGTGATTCTAAATCGAATAATCTGGGTACTAATGATCACGATGAATTTTTATCCTTTTACCTAAAAATGTGAATATATGTACAAGAAATTAAATAGGGAATATTCCACAAAAAAATTTATGAATTTAGAGTAGTTGGGAAATATGCTATGAATTTACCCCAATGAAAAAACGTATGATAGTGATGACGATGATAGAAGACAAAAACATTTTTGGATAAATTAGTGTGAAAATAAAAAATATTATTCTAATAAGAATAATAAATAGTTTTTAAAATTTAAAAAGATAATCATTTTGTGAAAATTTGATCAAGGAGAAGACAATGATGCTACATATGATGGGTATCCATAAGTTTCTCTAGAAAATAATGTCACAAAAACAGTTAATGATGAACTCATTGGAAGTATTATTAATTTATCGGAGACTAATTTATAGTTTCTCTAAAATATAGAGTTGATAGAATGTCATAAAATATATTTAGACGTGAAAGTAAAACCAAGAAGTTGAAGAATGATTGTTATATATAAAATAATCAAAATTTTCTTCCTATATAGAATGTTAAGTTCCAATATGTGGAATATTTTACAAATAAGTAACTTGATTTTGATAGTTATTTAATTAGAATAATGCATTAAATCCAATTAAATTAAATAAATAGAAGAAATATGTTAAAAAATGTTTTCTAAAGATGAGAAGTGAATTTAAAATTCTGATAAATATATCTTTGATGTTTTTAAATGTTCAAGAAAAAATTAATCATGAGAAGGATCTATAAAAATTAACTTCATTTATTAAAATAATAAATGAAATTATAATTAATTTTAAGAAGGAAGATCAAATCATGTATGTGGAAGAAATAATCAATATTGTAAATTAAGTGGTGTCCAAAACATCTTATTTAAAACCATATATTTTTTAAAATTTGGATTTTGATAATTTTTGAATCAATTCATAGTTGATGAAATGTATTATGATCTATAATATAATAGTTGTTGATCAATATGTTTCTAATGTGTAAGATAAGTTCAGTGATGGAAGCATGATTACATATTTGAGAATTATGGAGGTTATAAAGTTAAATATTAATTCTATAGTTATTATAGATAATATAGTGGTGTTTTTAAAGAAAAATGTATGTTATGTTTTACCCAAAAATATTAAAATTATCCCATGAGTTACATAAATTTTTTTTGAGGGGGGTCCAATCCCCCCAATGAAATAATTTTGAGAAAGATGTGTTGAATATTAAGGGTATGTTAAAAAATTTGGAATATTTTTATGAAAGATGCGAAGAACCTGGGAATATGTAAAAATGATATCTTCTTCTATTACTAGAACACCGAAATATTTATATGTTTTCTCAGAATTCAGATGTAAATAATGATAAGGTAAATGAAATATTAATTTCTATCGAGTCCTCTATCAATGTTGCAAAATGAAAACAAGCCTGAATTTTTAATACTCTGTGTTCTTCTCAAATGAAAACAGTTTTCAAAAGTTTTTTGAATTTTAATGATTTCAAAAAAAAATAGTGATTTTTTTAATGATTAACACCTTAGAATAAAATTTTATGGATCTTCTATCAATTGGGAAGAATATTTTACATCAAAGAATGCCTTTTTTGAGGCATTGAAACACAAATTTTAAAGTTTCTCAACACATTGAGATGAATTTAATAATTATTTTTAGAAAATTCATATTTTTTTAAAATATATAGGATGATAAAAAAGTGTTTTAAATAATTCCAATGCTTAAAAGGATACTTATTTTATTTTTTTATTGTATAGAATTATATTAACATAAGTATGTTGGAAGAAAATCAATTATGGAATAAAATAATGGTATATATATGTCAGAGAAACAAAATGATGTTTTCAATATGAGTGCGTATCTATGAATTTTTTGATATTTTGAGAAGAATAAATTGGTACTGAATATATATTTTTTGTAATGGGAATATTAAAAACATTGTTCATAATAAACTTAATATTCATTCAACTCAACCCTTGGAAGTAATTCTATATGATATTTGTGGGTCAATGAGTAAACAATAAACATTCAAGGATAAGTACTACATTTCTTTAATTGATGACTATACTCACATTACTTGTGTTATGAATATGAAACATAAATAAGAAGAAAAAAATATGTTTAAGAGTATCGAGAGGTTACTAGAGAAGTAATGTGCATATTATATAAAGAAGTTAATAACTGGAAATAGTGGTGTGTAAAATAATTATGAGTCCAGAAATTATATTTAAATATATAGAATTTATCATGATTCTATTACCCCATACATAAAAAAAATAATTTTGTTTGTGAAATTAGGAATGGATTTTTACTTAATATTGGTCATGCAATGTTACTTGAAATTTTTTATCACTACTTATGGAGTTATGATATGAGCATTATAGTCAGTATTAATAATTGATGTTTCCACAAACCAAGTTATGAAATGATTCCTTATGAATGATAGAACTTTAGGTTAGAATAACTTAATATTTTTTATGATTCCATTCATTATAATGATAAATAGTGGAATACCTATAAAATTTGCTCAAAATTTTGAAGATGGAATATTTCATGGCTATTCCCTTGATTGAAAAGGATATAAATGTCTAAAAACATATAGTATAATATTAGTTTATTTGGTTGATATAAAATTAATATAATGTATTTGTGATGATTTTCTACAAATAGATATAGATGATGAAGATGAAGAGGATGAAATAATATTTATCCTAAAATATGAAAAGGATGCCAAAAATTGTAATGAAACATTGGTGGATGAATTATAATGATCTATTTCTAGTATTTAGGATGAAGTTATTTTATCTCATCCTAGGATGATAAAATTGGTGGATGATCACAACATTAAGGATGATCAACTTCAAAATGTTCAAACAAGAATAGCATAAAATGTTGTCACACATACTTCATTGTATTAAAAAGTTATGTTCAATGATGTGAATGAATCATCTAGGAATCAAAAAATGTAACGCCCCGACCCCAGTTACCCAGAGTCGTTGCATTATTACATAACATTGGCATGATCACAAGAAAGATCAAATCTCGAAAGACCGATTGGTTTAGTAGCCTTGGAAACACTAGATATATTCATAAGTTTTACATTATATCATAAAATGAAAAACTACTACAACAACATAATGTTTCCACATTCCACACTATAATCCCCTCATAATATCCCTGCAGGTCATTCATAACTTACATCTTCACATCCTGGGAAAAATAAAACATAGAAAAGGGGTGAGCTCAAATGCCCAGTAAGGATAACAATATAGCGGAACATTCAAAAATAAGCATAAACATTTAAGGCAATGAATTACTCAAACAAAAGCCTTTTAAACTTGAACTTCAACATAGTATGGCAAAAGTAAAATGAAATAATGCCATTTACTTGTTCACATGGATATTCTACTAATCGAATAATCATATGCAAAATCAATAACCACTTTCATAATGTTGGAATGCATAATGCTAAACTTTAATTACTTTTCAAGGCCTCGTCCCAAGACCTTGGGGCTAACTGTAACCGGAACCCAACCCGGAGTGCCTCTAATAACCGGACACCAACCCGGAGTGCCTCTAATAACCGGACACCAACCCGGAGTGCCTCTAATAACCGGACACCAACCCGGAGGGCTTACTTTTACCAGTCCCTAACCTGGAGGGCTTACTTTTACCAGTCCCCAACCTGGAGGGCTTACTTTTACCAGTCCCCAACCTGGAGGGCTTACTTTAACCAGTCCCCAACCTGGAACATACTTGTCCAACACATTCATATGAAGTAAAGATTGATATATAACATAAACATTTTTATTGGAACTAGCATACAAAATGTCAATACTTTCACCATAAACTATGAATGGTATAAAAATAGCACATCCACAGTCAAACATATCACAAAACCTTCAAAACAATATAGAAGTTTTGTATCATAATAAATCAACTTCAAATAATCTTAAAACCCATCAAAGGATGTTGACATAGATGAAATCAAAATTATTTTTAAAGAAATATCTCCTTTTATTTTGAAATCATTTAAGATCCTTATAAAATCATACATTTTCTTTGAAAATAATCTTATAAGCTTTTAAGGGAAGCTTTGACGATTTTATAACGGCGGAAAATAACCGCACCCGCCGTATAAGTTAAAAAAAACATTCTTATCTTAATTCTGTCGAAAAGGTTAAAAAGCACCGTGTTTGGAAAACGACGGAAAGATTCCCTTATAAACCTCTTATAAAAAGTCAAACAAGGGTATAAATGAGTTTAACCCATATTCTATTAAATATTAAAAATGTTTTGAAATACATTTTGAAGAAACATGGATGTGGATGATAACGAGCTCCCAGTAGATTATTACGTATAAACAACGTCAGATAATGAAGAGATTGTGAAATAACCCTTACCAGTTTGGTAACTTATGAAACATACAACCCATGAAAGAGGTATCATACAATGAATATGTAAGTACACATAAATTAGAGTGTATTACACAAAGAATATAATTATGGGCAGTACATACACCACACAAAAGGTAATGGTGGCAATATGGCATGAATCTCATGAGAATAAGGAGTGAGATGAAAACCCCTTACCACGTTAATCAACTGAGTCGTATGGAAAAACGTTAATAACCACCAAATGATTTACAGAATAACATGATCATGATAATATATATCAAATGGCAGTACACAATACACCACTTTCAATAATTTAGTGGCGAACAATGGAAATCTCACGGAATTGAAAGTGAGATAAGAAAATCCATTACCTTGTACTTTTCCTTGGTTGGGGTAGGTTAACCTCCTGTATAATGGTGAAATAATTGTTATTAAATTATACAAGAATCATATATATTAATATGATATCATATATGATCTTTTAATATTGATTTCATAATAATATCTTAGTATTATCGTTGTTTCGGGTGTTAACTTACTTGTTTTCTTTTGTATGTTTTGTTACGTAAGTCATGTTTGTAAAGGATAGGTTGTATATAATTCAAATCCAGAATGGTATCAAGTCCTTAAACATCATTTTTAAATCATCAAATGATAATTATACTTGAATGGATACGATGGAGGATGAATCTCATCGCGTTCGTGGAGACGGTAGTCCGTACGTACGCACGAACGCAACTTCCATTTAATTTTTATTTTAAAAGAATTGAATCCAAATGATACTTAGGTATATTACTATTACAGTATAATATAATATTTTATATATGTTACTTTAGTTTCATTAACACCATCCTTTATACGTTCCATGTGTGGTATGAACGAGTCATATCATTTTAAGGGGGCGGTAGTCCGCACTTCCTCAAATGAAATTATCGTACGTATATACAACATGAAACGAATAATGGTATGAAATAAAATGGAATTACAGAAGCTTATATATAAAATATATATCATTAATATCATATTTAATTACAGTTCCATCATAATGGCCACCATGAGAGGCGGTAAGATGTATTTGAACAATCATCGTTTCGTGAGGCGTTAGTTTGCCATCCACAGAAACATTATGTTCATCATCCATTAGATGGAGTTGTGTGTATGTGTAGTTTGAATACTTCTTATAACAACATCCTAGTATATTGAGGATACTGTTTTTGTTACAAAAGAAAGGAAATAAAAAGATTTTGGGGGTTGGAGAAGCAAAATAAATGAAAATAATTTAAGAGAAATCGTTACCTTTAATTTAGGTAACTCACTTTGGTTGGAACCAAAGGACTTCTTGAAATGCTTTCTGCCTAAAGGGAAGCTTCAAGGAGGAGGAGAGGGATGTGGGGAGCTTATTTGGGCAGAGTTTGGACGAGCCAAGTGGCTGGAGAGGTGTGAGGAATGAGTAGAAGTGGTCTCCTTTTATAAGGGAGAAGAGGGGCTCTTTAGGAAAGAGTGAAAGTATTACTTTATAATATAATTATATTCGGTTTATAATGGTCCAAAAATCATTGAGGTCGAAGATAAGATGACTAATATTCTAAATAACATCAACCAATAAGAATTGGACAGGTTTTAGATAATATTTAATCATTATAATCTTATTTATTTAAATGATTTATTAATGAGGTAAACATTGCATCATTATTGTGTCATTAATAATTTAAATTATTTGATGTCTAAAAATTATAAATAAAATATCATTATGTAGGAAATCGTTTTATCTTTCTAATTAATATTTATAATCGAAAATCCAACATGTATAACCCTATGTAAAAATTGTTCTTCTAAAAGATGTAAGCTTATGCCATTTTTATTTTTATTTTAACTTTATTAATATAAAGTGTCCCTACCACATACAAGTGGCTCCATGGGGTCCCCAAATTGACCCAAGGATGCTCATGGTCGGGTATGTGTCCACCAATAAGTTTAGGACACGTTTTAGGGTAATTTTGTATTATTATAATATTATTTTTTAACCCTTATTTACCGGATTTACCCTTAACCATGGTAAATAAAATATTTACCACAGTAATTATTCAAAATGTCTAAAAATAAAAGTTACCTATTTACACAATTTGGACATCCTGATTCCAAATATGGAATCCATTTTTCTAAATTCAAAACACAGAAGTAGCAGAAATTAATTTAAAATTAATTCCCGCTGTCAAAACAAAAAGCGTGTTTTTAAGAGATAATAACTATCAAAAGATTGACACTTGTTTATGTTCGGTTTAATTGTAAAATTATGTCCAATGACCAAAATTATATTAAATGGTAAAAATATATTCTAAATATACTTTAAAACTACTAAAATTCATAATTTATCACTATTAATTATTTTGATTAAAAAAGTTGTTTTTAATTAAAATTTAGTAATTTTGACTATTCATCAAAATATGAAAGTTATCCGAAAAGTACCAAAATTTCACCTTAGGCTAAATTCGATATTCCGAATCCAAAAATGAAGTCCATTTTAAAATATAAAATATATATAATTTCAAAATTTAGGTATTACTATTCATAACGGCTAGTTTGATTGGTTGTGGCGTGTGTTAAAACTCAAGGTTGCGTACAACACACGCTACTATTTTATTCAAAGGAAAGCGTACCGTGGAAGCTTGGGATGTTTCATTTAAATTTTTTTTGTCCCAATTTATTCAGATAGTTTAAAATATTTTATTTAAAAAGGTTTCACTATTAAAGTTGATAAAAGTGCAATACTGAAAATGAATCTGTTCTTGCATTATGACTAAGAAACTCATAATAGGGATTCTAAAATTATAAGGATTATATAAAGTTCAAAATGTTGTTAATACTATTCATGACATCTTTTAATGGCTTTTTTTTGTACGTCATGGTGTGATTGAACTTGGTGTTGCGTGTAGTGCAAGTTATTGAATTATTTTTAAGAAATAACACACTATGAAATCCTGGGGTGTTACATTCTCCCCTCCTTCAATAAATTGTGTCCTCGCAATTTGAAATTGTTCTTCGAAAATAAAAGGTTGAAAATAGAAAATATCTTTGTGGGAAAGCCCACATCGGAAATTAGGTTACTAAAATTTAGTCTTAATATGAGGAAAAGAGAAATGAAAGAGTCACCACCAAATTATGATCTCGATTAGGAGAACATTGGTGGAAATTAGAGACATATAATTGGAGGAAAAACGTAAATATTTATAGGTAGTGATAGAGATCATCAATCACAAACAAGTGTATAATTGAGGTCCTTAAATTCATCAATCTATGATGATTTGAAATACCATCGGTTCAACAAAACATAGGGTATTAGGATAACACATTTTTGACTTTTCAAAATATCATAGTTGAAATCCCACATCGAAAAATGAATTAACGAGGCCTCTATTTAAAATAAAGAGTGGAAAGTATGAAGATTACCGAAAATAACACATACTAGGGTTCCATGTAGGAAAATATGGATATGGAAGAGAAATCTAACCATCAATTATTTGATGGAGAGTGGTAGAGAACATGGCTATGAAAATGCCAACAATCCCAAAGCCATGAATTTGTGATGATTTTAGGTACCATCTAGGACAACATTCTTGTTCTAAGTTCCTTTTATTAATGTTGAGGAATATATTTATGAGATTGGCTAAGATCATAAGGAGATATACTTACTTTATAATTAGAGTTTTATCCATTAATAAATTTCTACCACAAACTCATCTTTCACTCTAAAAGATAATAGAATGTAATTTTTTTATTTATACTATTCGTACAGGGTTCCAAAATAAATGAATTTATAATTCATCTACCAGATCTTTAAAAAAACAACATTATTTAATCCAGGACATCTCTTGGGCCAGTGGTAGGTGATACACCCTTGTCGCCCTTCGGTTGCGGGTTCAAGTCTCGCAGCCTTGCCGGACGCGACGGGTTGCCGCCCGACCTCTGGGTTGTCCTTTTATGGTAATCCAAAATAATCCAAACTAGAACTATCCAAAATACTTCTGTCCAAACTCACAGTCCAACATTTATAAGGAAGGTAAACATAATATAGATCCTTTTTACCCCGTAATAGCATATGAATACCTTCATCTTGTATTCTTTTAATAAACTGAAACATCTTGAATTACCATATTCCTTATTGATTACATTCATGCTCCCCTATTCCATATAGAATGCTGGATATACTTCATCAATCCAAAAATGTTTTAAACCCCAAAAAAATGATGGAATATACAAATCATTAATCAGTTTCAAGGTAGTCAAGAATATCCAACATAATTTATCCAAATCAATCATGTATTATTCTAAAATCACTAACTCGGTATCAGAACCATATTATGGTTTATCTTTCTCTCAACCATATATTTTCCAAAAATTTATCCTGCTATTGAGTCACTTTTCTTTGTTCCACACATTCTCAAGTCCTTAATGAAATAGTACTGCAGTACAATCCTTATATACTCCATAATTATTATAACAAGTACATTGTTGATACAACACTCAATTGACATAATCAACATAAGAACTCTAATCATTCCTCTTCATCTGTGGTAGTATAATAACTTGATTATTATGCAATAGCATCATTTGCGGCATAGTCTGATGACTGGGGCATAGGTTCGCGTAGTGTCCAAACTCCTTGCAAATGAAGCATTGTACATTTGAAACCATTTTCTCACCCTTGCAGTCACGTACCTTGTGCCCTTTTCCTCCACACTTATAACAAACTCCCATTCCTTTCAGGCAAGTTCCAGGGTGTTTCTTCCCACAGTTACCACATATGGGAAAATTCTTCTTTTCCCTCTTCCCTTTATCCATTTTTCTCTCTTCCATCCTTTTCTTCTCTTGCTTCCCTTCAAAGCCATAGGACTCAGTAAACTCTTTACTTATCTTATCAACACATGATATTATTTCTTCATATGATGATAATACATGGGAGACTATTTCTCTTATCAATTCTAGCTTAAGACCATGAAAGATATGATCCTTCCTTCTCTTTGGATCATGTGCATTTCTGGAGTTCTCATTCCTTCTACTGGGCGCCATTTCTAAACAATGGCATAAACTAGATCAGTTTATGAATCAAAATACATAATCCCATACTTATAAAACACTTAACATAAATTGAACTATTTATGAATATAATCCATAATCATAAAAATGTTTTCTTTGAGGAAGTATATACTCATAAACCCTTCATAATGATTTGTAAGAAAATGAGAGTTATCCTAAGCATATCCCCCGGGAGTGTCGTAACCAAGAGTGCAGCAAGGCCCGTTGTCGTGCATCAGTTCCCGTTCGAGTCTATCTCAAAGCGGTGTTTTCGGGTTTTACCCCTAGGTACATCTGTGCCAGAGCCGCCTCTACCTGCTCGTATCCAGACAGGGATGTATTGCTCGAAAAACTCACAAAATCTCTACGATACCAAAATTCTAGGAAGTTCTTCTATACTAATCCTGAAAGTTCATCTTAGGTCTACGTGCTCTAATCAGAGTTTATCTAAATCTAGTTTCCAAGGTTTGTACTAAACTTCCTCTGATACCAACTGTAACGCCCCGACCCCAGTTACCCAGAGTCGTTGCATTATTACATAACATTGGCATGATCACAAGAAAGATCAAATCTCGAAAGACCGATTGGTTTAGTAGCCTTGGAAACACTAGATATATTCATAAGTTTTACATTATATCATAAAATGAAAAACTACTACAACAACATAATGTTTCCACAGTCCACACTATAATCCCCTTATAATATCCCTGCAGGTCATTCATAACTTACATCTTCACATCCTGGGAAAAATAAAACATAGAAAAGGGGTGAGCTCAAATGCCCAGTAAGGATAACAATATAGCGGAACATTCAAAAATAAGCATAAACATTTAAGGCAATGAATTACTAAAACAAAAGCCTTTTAAACTTGAACTTCAACATAGTATGGCAAAAGTAAAATGATATAATGACATTTACTTGTTCACATGGATATTCTACTAATCGAATAATCACATGCAAAATCAATAACCACTTTCATAATGTTGGAATGCATAATGCTAAACTTTAATTACTTTTCAAGGCCTCGTCCCAAGACCTTGGGGCTAACTGTAACCGGAACCCAACTCGGAGTGCCTCTAATAACCGGACACCAACCCGGAGTGCCTCTAATAACGAGACACCAACCCGGAGGGCTTACTTTTACCAGTCCCTAACCTGGAGGGCTTACTTTTACCAGTCCCCAACCTGGAGGGCTTACTTTTACCAGTCCCCAACCTGGAGGGCTTACTTTAACCAGTCCCCAACCTGGAACATACTTGTCCAACACATTCATATGAAGTAAAGATTGAAATATAACATAAACATTCTTATTGGAACTAGCATACAAAATGTCAATACTTTCACCATAAACTATGAATGGTATAAAAATAGCACATCCACAGTCAAACATATCACAAAACCTTCAAAACAATATAGATGTTTTGTATCATAATAAATCAACTTCAAATAATCTTAAAACCCATCAAAGGATGTTGACATAGATGAAATCAAAATTCTTTTTAAAGAAATATCTCCTTTTATTTTGAAATCATTTAAGATCCTTATAAAATCAAACATTTTCTTTGAAAATAATCTTATAAGCTTTTAAGGGAAGCTTTGACGATTTTATAACGGCGGAAAATAACCGCACCCGCCGTATAAGTTAAAAAAAACATTCTTATCTTAATTCTGTCGAAAAGGTTAAGAAGCACCTTGTTTGGAAAACGACGGAAAGATTCCCTTATAAACCTCTTATAAAAAGTCAAACAAGGGTATAAATGACTTTAACCCATATTCTTTTAAATATTAAAAATGTTTTGAAATACATTTTGAAGAAACATGGATGTGGATGATAACGAGATCCCAGTAGATTATTACGTATAAACAACCTCAGATAATGAAGAGATTGTGAAATAACCCTTACCAGTTTGGTAACTTATGAAACATACAACCCATGAAAGAGGTATCATACAATGAATATGTAAGTATACATAAATTAGAGTGTATTACACAAAGAATATAATTATGGGAAGTACATACACCACACAAAAGGTAATGGTGGCAATATGGCATGAATCTCATGAGAATAAGGAGTGAGATGAAAACCCCTTACCACGTTAATAAACTGAGTCGTATGGATAAAAGTTAATAACCACCAAATGATTTACAGAATAACATGATCATGATAATATATATCAAATGGCAGTACACAATACACCACTTTCAATAATTTAGTGGCGAACAATGGAAATCTCACGGAATTGAAAGTGAGATAAGAAAATCCCTTACCTTGTACTTTTCCTTGGTTGGGGTAGGTTAACCTCCTGTATAATGGTGAAATAATTGTTATTAAATTATACAAGAATCATATATATTAATATGATATCATATATGATCTTTTAATATTGATTTGATAATAATATCTTAGTATTATCGTTGTTTCGGGTGTTAACTTACTTGTTTTCTTTTGTATGTTTTGTTACGTAAGACATGTTTGTAAAGGATAGGTTGTATATTATTCAAATCCAGAATGGTATCAAGTCCTTAAACATCATTTTTAAATCATCAAATGATAATTATACTTGAATGGATACGATGGAGGATGAATCTCATCGCGTTCGTGGAGACGGTAGTCCGTACGTACGCACGAACGCAACTTCCATTTAATTTTTATTTTAAAAGAATTGAATCCAAATGATACTTAGGTATATTACTATTACAGTATAATATAATATTTTATATATGTTACATTAGTTTCATTAACACCATCCTTTATACGTTCCATGTGTGGTATGAACGAGTCATATCATTTTAAGGGGGCGGTAGTCCGCACTTCCTCAAATGAAATTATCGTATGTATATACAACATGAAACGAATAATGGTATGAAATAAAATGGAATTACAGAAGATTATATATAAAATATATATCATTAATATCATATTTAATTACAGTTCCATCATAATGGCCACCATGAGAGGCGGTAAGATGTATTTGAACAATCATCGTTTCGTGAGGCGTTAGTTTTCCATCCACAGAAACATTATGTTCATCATCCATTAGATGGAGTTGTGTGTATGTGTAGTTTGAATACTTCTTATAACAACATCCTAGTATATTGAGGATACTGGTGTTGTTACAAAATAAAGGAAATAAAAAGATTTTTGGGGTTGGAGAAGCAAAATAAATGAAAATAATTTAAGAGAAATCGTTACCTTTAATTTAGGTAACTCACTTTGGTAGGAACCAAAGGACTTCTTGAAATGCTTTCTGCCTAAGGGGAAGCTTCAAGGAGGAGGAGAGGGATATGGGGAGCTTATTTGGGAAGAGTTTGGACGATCCAAGTGGCTTGAGAGGTGTGAGGAATGAGTAGAAGTGGTCTCCTTTTATAAGGGAGAAGAGGGGCTCTTTAGGAAAGAGTGAAAGTATTACTTTATAATATAATTATATTCGGTTTATAATGGTCCAAAAATCATTGAGGTCGAAGATAAGATGACTAATATTCTAAATAACATCAACCAATAAGAATTGTACAGGTTTTAGATAATATTTTAATCATTATAATCTTATTTATTTAAATGATTTATTAATGAGGTAAACATTGCATCATTATTGTGTCATTAATAATTTAAATTATTTGATGTCTAAAAATTATAAATAAAATATCATTATGTAGGAAATCGTTTTTTATTTCTAATGAATATTTATAATCGAAAATCCAACATGTATAACCCTATGTAAAAATTGTTCTTCTAAAAGATGTAAGCTTATGCCATTTTTATTTTTATTTTAACTTTATTAATATAAAGTGTCCCTACCACATACAAGTGGCTCCAAGGGGTCCCCAAATTGACCCAAGGATGATCATGGTCGGGTATGTGTCCACCAATAAGGTTAGGACACGTTTTAGGGTAATTTTGTATTATTATAATATTATTTTTTAACCCTTAATTACCGGATTTACCCTTAACCATGGTAAATAAAATATTTACCACAGTAATTATTCAAAATGTCTAAAAATAAAAGTTACCTATTTACACAATTTGGACATCCTGATTCCAAATATGGAATCCATTTTTCTAAATTCAAAACACAGAAGTGGTAGAAATTAATTTAAAATTAATTCCCGCTGTCAAAACAAAAAGCGTGTTTTTAAGAGATAATAACTATCAAAAGATTGACACTTGTTTATGTTCGGTTTAATTGTAAAATTATGTCCAATGACCAACATTATATTAAATGGTAAAAATATATTCTAAATATACTTTAAAACTAATAAAATTCATAATTTATCACTATTAATTATTTTGATTAAAAAAGTTGTTTTTAATTAAAATTTAGTAATTTTCACTATTCATCAAAATATGAAAGTTATCCGAAAAGTACCAAAATTTCACCTTAGGCTAAATTCGATATTCCGAATCCAAAAATGAAGTCCATTTTAAAATATAAAATATATATAATTTCATAATTTAGGTACTACTATTCATAACGGCTAGTTTGATTGGTTGTGGCGTGTGTTAAAACTCAAGGTTGCGTACAACGCACGCTACTATTTTATTCAAAGGAAAGCGTACCGTGGAAGCTTGGGATGTTTCATTTAAATTTTTTTTTTGTCCCAATTTATTCAGATAGTTTAAAATATTTTATTTAAAAAGGTTTCACTATTAAAGTTGATAAAAGTGCAATACTGAAAATGAATCTGTTCTTGCATTATGACTAAGAAACTCATAATAGGGATTCTAAAATTATAAGGATTATATAAAGTTCAAAATGTTGTTAATACTATTCATGACATCTTTTAATGGCTTTTTTTTTACGTCATGGTGTGATTGAACTCGGTGTTGCGTGTAGTGCAAGTTATTGAATTATTTTTAAGAAATAACACACTATGAAATCCTGGGGTGTTACAAAAAATGGATTCTTCCTATGAATGAAGTGTTAGATCACATTTGGAAGAATAAAACATGGGAAATTGTACCTATAAAAAATGAAAAAATTTATTGGTACATATCGGTTGTTCTGAATCAATTTTAATGAATTTATTGAAGTGATAAGAAACAAAACAAGATAGGTTTTCAATATTTACTCAAAATTTAAGGAATTTATGTTTATGAGACTTTTCCATAATGGGAAAGGATAGAAATGTTTTTAATCATTATTGTAATTGATTCGAAATGACGTTATAAATTTTTTTAGATATATGTGATATCAATATTTCTTAATGGGTAACATGATGAATAATTTAATATTGAATAATCATGAAGTGTTTTCATTGGTAAGGAAGAATGTTAAGTGTTAAATATAAATAAAACATTGTATCGAATAATGAAATCACTAAGGAATGGTATTCCAAATTTTTCAAATTTCTTATGAAATGTGATTTTTTCAAATGTAAGGGTTGATAATAATAATTATATGTTGGAAAATCCGGATATATACTTCATTGTTATTCTATATGTTGATGACATTATAATTAATGTTAATTGTAGTGACCCAACCATAGAAATCCCAGACACTCTTCATACTACCTTTACATGATCAAGATTACAAGGAATAAAATCTCAATGGACTAAAGAGTTTACCAGTCTTGGTAAAACAGATATATACATGAGTCTTATATTAGAAATAATTACACTAATTAAAAATTGATTTCTTCTTTTGGGGATAACATTATCCCTTATAGAATATCCATTTATATCATTCATTTTATTCTTCTTTGTATTCATTGGAAAAGGAAACAAAATAATGGTGATCTCAAATTATCAGTAAAGGTAATGTAAAATGAAAGTGAAAATGAATAAATGTGAATAATAATTATGGAATGGTAAATAACTGAACATAAATACAATGAAATCGTCAAACTAATAAGTATGTTCATAAAAAATATGGTTATTTATTAAACTAAAAACGCATGCCATTTAATAAATAAATATAAAAATGAAATTAATGCATTGAAATTTTCATGTTGAAAATCTAATGGATAATAACTACTAAATCACAATTTTGGGAATGATTAATTGTTCGATGCAATCTCCCAGGCACATGAAAACATCTACTGTCAAGATCCATCCTACAGATTGTTTAATACTACTAGAATAAATCTATTTTATTTATGCAACTAATTTTTTTCATCAGATCATGTAATGCATCAAGTGAATATATAATTCTTGGTCCCCACTAATCACTGTATTTAAAAATCATTCCTCATATCAAGTAATCAATTTATTTAATAAAACATATGCCTTCTCTTATATCTATATTGAATAAAGGATAAAAATTTACCAATATATCCAAAAATTATAAAATAACATTCAAATAAAACAACATATGAATAATTGTATATGGTTTAGGAAATAATTATATACATGAAAAATTATATGAATATTTAGGGGAAATTCAAAGCCAAATGGTCATAGGTTATAAAATATTTTGAGATGAATAAATGATATCAAGGACGTAAATTTGAATAACATCCTTAGGTTAATCAATCATAAACCATACGTAGGATAAATAATGATGTTATCAATAGAACATATCCGAAGTGGAGTAAAAATAAAGGGTTATTATCTTTGATGGATAGAAATACGATAAAAATATTTATTAAAAACATTCATGAGGAAAATATCATTTTATTTTGGAAACCCATAGAAAAAAATTACATTGAAAATCACTTTTGAAAATATTTTTACAAAAATTATCAATCTAGACAAGCAATATATTCATCAAATAAATTAATGCAGTAAACTCTATACAGGTCGCATAATGTAAAAATGACATTCCTTTTGCATGGTAAAATGATCAGAAAAACTCCTTGCTTAGAAATTGACAAAAATATTACTTTAAAAACATGGATAATCAAAAAAATGGTAAATTTTTTTAAGAAATATTTTTTCAATGGTTAAGATCATTACATGAAAACATTTTTTAAATGAAGGTTTTTTAGAAGACAATAAGTTCTATGACTAAGGAGAGAATGAAGCCATTTTTTCATATAATAATTTTCTAAAACATTTTGAGTATAAAAGAGTCGGAAATGATACTAATACTTTAAAATGGTAAATAACAACTATATGATAGAAAAATGTATGTTTTCAACGAAATATATTCATATAATTTCTTCGAATGGAAAAAAAAATATCGGTAACTATATTCTCAAGGAAAATAATCATTAAACCTTCCAATGTGCCCCATTCCACATTGAAACAATTTAAATCATAATAATCATGAAGGAATAAAATTAAATTAAAAGTTTAAATACTTTGAATATAAAATTGTTAATGATATGATAAATGAAAAGGTGTAGTACATAAACCACAAAAAATATGTAAGTGGTGAATACAACATTTATCTCACTGATGTATAAAGGTAGATGAAAGTATCTTACCTAAAGTCTGATTTGTCTCATGTGTCTTTATATTCCTAAATAATAAATTTATTTTATTTATTTTATTGCATTGAATCTATTTTCATGTTTATCAGAACAATTTTTTTAATTATTTCAATGTTTTATAAAACTAATTAAACAATTATGTTTATGACGGGTGATTTGAATAACTTCAGTTTATGTGTAAAAACCAATTTTTGTAGGTCAAATATTGTCAGAAGGGTAATAATATAAATTTTATAGTATAATATTCATGAATTAATTATATTATTTTTACATAAGTATTACTTTTAAAACCAATAATTAAATATGTTTATAAAAAAAGAACTGAGTTTTCAATCAAAGAGATTGTAGGCCATACGTATCCATGTGTAGAATTTCTATTTTTTATTTCTCATTATTGAAATATCGTAAGTAAAATTAAAATATAAAAAATAATATTTTGTCCTTAATAACATATTATTTAACCATATATAATTATATATATTTTTATTTTTATGTAAAATTAATCACATCATGTTGAGGAGGTAGTAATCTGCATATCCACAAACGTTGATATATTTTTAAACTGTGTAAAATGGTAATAAATAAAATGATATATATATATATATATATACAATCTATTTCAATAAGGGTATTTATTTCAGGGATATCGTATTTTCTTTAATTCATATATGTTTATTTAAAACTATACTTTATATATTCCTTGTATCATGTGATCAAATCACATGGCTTTTAAGAGGCAGTAGTCCACACTTACATAAATAATGTTATCATATTTATAAAAAATTAAAAGTATAAAATTATGTTCTATAATAAAATTAATGAATAATAAAGAAATTATAAATGTCATATATATCATATTTAAAAATATTTTTTATTTTTATTAACACTAATAGAGGTGGTAAGAAAATAATGAACAATCATTATTTCATAATGTAGTAGTCCTCCATACACATAAATGGTATATTCTATACCCATTAAATGGAAGAGTGTGAATGTGTAGGTCGAAAAAATGACATAAAACATATCTATTTATTTAAGATACTAGTGTTGATATATAATAATTTAATAATGATAGTTGATAGGGATGAGAATTTAAATTAGACTAAAGAGCAAGAGGAATATTGTTACCTCTTCTTTGGGTAACTCCTTTTTTTATCATGTAAAAGATTCTATAGATGGATATTTGACTAAGTAGAGGCACCAAGATTGAGTTATGATATTTTGAGGAGTTATTTGTGTGGAAATATATGGAGCCAATGTGGATTTACAGGAGTGAGAAAGTGGGTGGGGTTTTTACCATTTTTCATTGTAGCAGGAGTGGGGAATTCCACACACATTTTATCCATGTACAATTTCTACAATAATAGTACAAATTAGATCCATTATAGTATAGGGTATATGTTTTAACTTACAATGGTATTTTTACATGTTTATATATCATTTTGACCCTTAGGTTTATGGATTACTCCATTGTTAATCTTACTTCCAGCTTAATTTGGGTAATTAATTTTACTTTATTTCCCAAATATTTGTCCTTAAAAAAATATTTATATTATTAGACATTATAATATATTCTTAATCTAACTATGGAATCCATATTTCCAAATTCCAATCAAATACAAGTATAATTTAATTTAAATTTAATCCTTTAGATGAGACGACAATGTAGAGTTTTAATGTAAAAATGATCCAAGGATTTATATGATTTAATATCCAAAGACAAAGTAAAATTAAATTTAGTAAACTAAATTTTATTTAATGATATAAAATTTATCTAATTAAGCTTCAAAACCAATAAAAATAAATTTAAAACAAATAAATAAATTATATGAAAACACAATTTTGATTAATTTTTTTTATTTTTCAATATTCATCAAAAAATGAGACTTCGTAGAAAAATAAAAAACATAAATGAAAACATAAATTTAATGTGAAAATTAAAAATCAATTTTTTTATATATAATATCAATAAAAATTAAAAAGTTGGATTTAAGATGGGTTATCCATTAAAGGGTAGTAAATGTGCCATAATAAAAATAGAGGATTTTATGTGTAATATTAGGTTTGTTATTATCTCATTCATATCCAATCTAATTGATTAATATCAATATATTTGAGTTAATAATATATATATATATTAAATTAGTTTCATTCACTAATTATAATTAATCTAATTTATTAGGTTAAACCCACTTTCTGGGCATAAATATAATTGTCAATTAGACCATTCCATTTATATTCAATTTGTTGTTATATTAATTTCTAATTAATTATTAACCAATGAAATAATTTCATATTTTTTTAATCCATATATTTTCAAAATAAACGAAATAATTTTTATAAAAACTAATTTAACAACTGGGTTCTGTCATATTATATTATATAATAACATTTTAACAATATATTTTTGTTTAATAAAGCTCAGTCTTGTATGCAGCGGATCCCATTAAAGAAACTCATAGTTATGTGTGACGTATGATAAATCGGTTTTGTGTGAATATGATGCTATTAAATGTATTTTTTTAATATTAAATATATTATAAAATCTAGGGATATTATATTCCCTTATACACTTGGTGTTACATGTCATGCAATATGTGGAATACAAAGTTTCTCCATTATATTTTTGGGGCATTACATTCTCCACAAATTAATGAAATTACATACTCAAAATATAAACTCCATATTAGTGATTTATTGATTGATATTTCCTATTTTTGAGATCCCATTCCATGATATTGTTTCATAATAAATCCATTAAAAAGTGAATATGAAATAAAAAGGTCACATTGGATAACATATAACTAGGTCTCTATGTATGAGAACATTAGTGGTATGTATAAATATGTATTTCAACGAAAAGAATAAATATTTATAGGGAGTGATTGAGGTCATCAATCTCAAACAAGTGAATAATAAATTGAAAATTAAGGGCCTTAAATCCAAAAACATGTGATGATTTAACATACCATATATTAAACAAAAATTACTGTATTGAGATGATTTTTTTTTTGATTATTTCTCAAATTTTTAGTAGTTATATTAAATCATATGATTATAACGAAACATAAAAGAATAACATATTTCAATAAACACAATATTTATCCTTTTTTATTCTTTGGTCGGTTTTTAATTCATCCATTACTTCATGAAATGGATATCAATGAATTATCTTTCATTATTTAAGCTCTAAAAAAATTTAGTAAAACTTATGGACCATAAAATAGTGAAAATTATTTACATTTTTCTCAAAATATAACCCAAATCCAATATTTTTTAGACATTAACCTCTAAGCCTAAAAAGTATCACAATTGGATCACCATTAATATTTATTCATAATATTTTTCTTCTAAAAATAATTAAATATTTAACAAGACCTTGTGTAAGTTAGTTCATGGAATAAAAAATTTATCGTATGTCGGTCATGGGTTCAAAACATGTGGCCTTTCCTAACATGACTATTTATCCTATAAAATATAGGTTCTATTTTTCATACCCCCAATTAATATATTTTTCAAAATTAATATGATAGGCATCCTTGAAATAATATTTTTCTCTAAATTTCTTTTTCACTGTGGTTTCCAATACCATATTAATACTTTAATAGTTCATTCAAATATTTACACATAGATCATTTCTTGGACTAGATTATATCACTTATAAGAGATAATTGACTTGGTTAATTTAATGTAACCACATATTTATATATATTAAACAAAATGTGATCTCTTGGATATGTTTTATCTCTTTACATCATACACTTCACTTCTCCTTAGAAATAATTTTATTTATGTTCTTATTTCCCACACATAAGGAATTTCCATGTTTTATTCAAACAATTTTCTTGTTATATCATTCCAGATTTCTTGTATGAGGGAAATCACGCCTTTTTCTCTCCATAGTTTCCACCACATCAGCAATTTGAAAACAAAATCATTATCTTCTTTGGTATGTTTGGGACTTTATTAAGGAATATGTTGGTAATCATATTTCATGAAAATCTGATCAGCATAAAAACAATATCTTTTTCCTCAATCAACACCCTGTTTGGTATGTCATTATCATCAAATTTACATTCATGTTCAATGTTAACAAGAGTCTTTTGGGTACCAGCTAATGACTAAAACCTAAAATCATAGTTTGAGTAAGAATAATCATATAAAAAACTGTAATAATTTATAGGTTATCTAAATCATGAATCATTATCCTCAATCTAATAAACCACAGGTTTAGAATATGTTATTCATTTTCAAAATAATTCCTAATGGATTGTAAATAAAATCTATAATATCCTAAACCCATAAAATGAAAATGTCAAAAGACGTGTACAGTGAATATAATTAATGGGTTCTAGGTTAAAATGATTCAATCATGACACACCATGTCAAACTTGTTACTCATAAGTACATCTTTTATATAACTATGCCCAATTTTTTGTATCCATATATGGAAGTATTTATAGAAATATATACATAAAATCTATCTTACCAAAATTCTAGGATATTCTTATATACTTATCAACAACTTCTACCTTAGTGTTTTGTTCTATAATCTATTTTTTCAAAAATCAGGTTCCCATGGATGTTATTAAACTTCCACAGATACCAACTAAATTGACCCAAAAACAAAAATCCATGAGATTGTGTATATTATAATTAAATTGGCATTATTACAAGGAATAAAATTTTGAAGGACGGAAATGTTTAGTAATCTTGTTAAACAAAATATATATATGAGTCTTCTATTCAAGATGAATACCCAAACTAAAAAATAATTTTTTTTATTTCAGGGATAACTTTTTATTCTTACTATAACCCCACATATCATTCATAGTACGCTTCATGGATTCCTGGAGAAAGGATAAAAAATATGGGTGAGATCAAATTATTAGTAAGGGTAATGTATATTTGATGAAATATTTAATAAATGAGAAAAATAATTATGTCATGGAAAATAACTAAACACGCATACCGTGAAAGAAAAAAACTGGGAAGAATGTTAATAAACAATATGGATATGTTAGGAATTGAAAAAACATAAAATTTAATTAATAAACTACTTATGAAATTAATCAATATAATTTTTCATATTTAAAATATCATATATAATAAATTCTGAATCAAAATGAAATAAATGTTTAATTATTGGACGTCATATCTTAGGAACATAAAAATCCCTGTTATCAATATCTATCCTCAGGAAATCTAAAAACAAATATTAGAAATTAATTTTATTTCTACATATATTTTTTCTCATGCGAACATTTCATTGCATCGAGGGGATATATAATGTTTGGTCCCCACACATTATTTTACATCTCAATAATTCCTCATATTGTATAATTGTTTTGATAAATAAAACATATTACTTATCAAATATCTATATTTAAAAAAAAGATACAAATTTTCAATATTTATAAAAATAATAAAATCACTTTTATAGAACACATCATTTGAAAATTACTATGTGGTTCTGTAAATATTTATATCCATGAAAAATGATATGGATATTTTGGGGAAAATCATTGTCCAATGATAATATAAAATAGAGTATTCCAAGGGGACTAATAGAAATAAAGGAATTGAATTTCAACAATGAAATTGGATGAATCAATCATATACTATACATAGGTTGAATAATTATGGTATTAGTATAACATATCCCAAGTTGATTTAAAAAATGGATTTTTGTCTTTGATGAATATAATCACAATAAAAAGATATTTAAAAAATTGGTTTGGAAAAAAATCCATCATAAAAAATAATTTTTGAAAACATTTTTTTCGTAAAAATTAAATTTGAAACATATTTTCCATAAAAAGTTAAAATTTAAATATGAAAATGAAGTTTCAATGAAATTATGGTTGGTAAATTATTACATGGAATAATAGGTAAACAGAATATCCCCTTTCAATGATAAAACAGTTAAAAAAATGCTTTGATCGGAATGAGATAAGAAGTTTCCTTTGAAAACATGGGAAGAATTAAACAGTGTAAATATGTATTTAATAAGTAATTTTGGGAAGGTTAGAAAAAATGTTTTTTGTAATAATTAGTTCTTTGAGGATAACGGGTTACCCGACTAAAGAGATATTGATGTTGGGATATCGTGATATCATTTTATAATAAATTTGCATATGAAAGAGTGAATAAATGGTAATAATACATGAAAATGGTAATGAATAACCATATCAATGGAAAATAAGAGGTTTAATTGAACAATTTTCATATAATTTCCATGAAGGTAAATGATAGATCATTATAATTATTCTTGAGTAAAATAAGCATTCAACATTTTAATGTGTCTTATTACAATCATTTTCAAAAATAAGCCTCAGAAAGGAAGAAAATTAAATTATATTTTTATAAAAAATTAATATATATGGTTTAATGATAAAATATATCTAACTGGGAATTAGTTACACCTCAGAAAATAATTAAATATTAAATATGACATTTTTCTCATAGATGTAAAAAGTGAGAAACAAAATCAATTATCTTGAGTTTGAATTTTCCCATGTGTATCTATATTCATGAATATAAACCATATGTAAATTATTTAAATTCTATAGTAAATTATTAATTTTTATTATAGATTTAATTTTATATATTTTCATTTATTATAACTACATAAACCATTATATTTTTGTTTGGTGTTTTCACAATGGTCGGTTTATGTGTCAGAAACTACATTAGTAGGTTATCTATGGTCAAGGGGTCATTATATACAATATCCATAACAATAATATTTATATAATTATAATATTTATTAATAAATTATACTTTTAATACCAATAATTAAATATGGGTATGAAAAATGAATCATTGTTTAAATCAATGATATAGTATATCGTATGTACGTATGAGTAAGGTTAACATTTTTCAATAATTGTCATGGAAAGAAGTTAAGTAAAATTATTATTTATTGAATTATAACTATTACATAATCAAAAAAAGTTTTTATTCATATATAATTATATATAAAATTATTTTGATGTAAAATTAAGCACATCATGTCGAGGAGGTGGAAGTCCATAAATCAATGAATGATTTTATCACATTAAAAAAGTATTAAAGTGTAATAATGAAAATGATATATATTAAATTTCAGGAAAAATTATTTATATCAGGAATATAATATATTTTTTTCTCATATGCTTAATTAGAACCATCCTTCTAAAAATACATGTATCGTGTGATCAAATCACATCGCTTTTAAGAGGTGGTAGTCCATACTTTCACAACTGATGTATTCATATTTTTATGAAATGGAAAGTATAATGAGTTTTTCAATATAAGTATTAAATAAACACAATTTAATTAACAATAACTATATATCATAGATAAAAACATTCACATCACAATTACCAACAGAAGATATGGTAAAAAAATAACAAACAATCATCGTTTCATGAGTTGATAGTTCTCCGTACACTGAAACGATAATTTAGATTTACATTGGATGAATTTTTGTGTAATTATAGTTTAAAATAATACCATAAAAACATATTTATATATTTAGTATATTTGTTTTGTCAGATAATCATGGAATAATTATATTTTAGGGGTGGATAATGGTTTCAAAACTTACGATTAGAAGGAAAGATATTATATCTTCTTTAGGTAACTCATCCTGGTTTTCACAAAAGAGCTTCCTTAGATGGATATATAAACTATGTTGGGATTATAGTATTATATATGTTATTTTTAGAAGCTATTTTAGAAGATATTTTTAAATCAAATGTGGCTTCAGAGGTGTGAGGATGTGGGAGGGGTGAGTGCCTTTTTATAGATGAGGAGGATTGGCAAAGTTGTAAATTTTTGGAAAGGGAATTAAAACCACTTTTTACATGTAATGTGTCTATCATCATCATACCAATTAGATAAAATTGATAATTGTTTATAAATATGACGATTTATTATATTTTGCATAAGTTTATAGACCATTTTGGCAATTAATATTATGTTTTATTCCCTTGATAAGCTTAATATCACCTTAATAATTGTAATTAATTTTAACATTTTTCACAAATATTGTTGATCAAAACTAATTTTTAATTATTCTAAATCAAAAATCTTAATCTATTCTTCTAAATTCCATTCATTTAATTCTAGAAATTAATTTAATTTTAATCTCACATATGGGATGACAATGCATGTTTTGTATGTAAAAATGATCATAAATTTTGCTAAATGTTTATATCCATTTTCAAAGAAAAACTGATTATAATAACATAAATTCTATTTAATGATATTAAATTGTTATAATTACTATTTAAAACCAATAAAATATAATTTATCTTTATTTATAAAATTGATGAAAAATCATGTTTGAGTTAATATTTAGCATTTCTCACAATTCATTATAAAATTCAATTTCTCATAAAATTAAAAATCATTCACCATAGGCAAAATTTGAGGATTCTATTTCAATGAATATATTTACTTTGACATATAATATTTACAAAATTTCATAATATTGGATTTATAATAGGTCCATTATTAAAGGACAATAAAATTGTGTTAATAAAAATACATGTTTTATGTATAATATTGGGTTTTTTTATCTCATTCCTATCAGAAATATAATCAACGAATATAAAAGAATATAAATGAATATATAATATAGGTTTTAAATTAATTTCACTCAGTAATTTTAATTAATAATATTTAATATGATAAAATTTATTTATCGGAATAAAAATTTTTTTCTATAAAAACATTACATTTATATTCAATTGGTTCTTATAGTCATTTATAATAAAATAAAAATTGATGAATTCATTTAGTATTTGTATAAAACGTGTGTTTTCATAAGTTATATGACCCTGTTAATAAAAAAAATTTAACGGCTAGGTAATGTCTTATTATATTATATAATAATATATTAAGAATATATTATTTTTTGGTAAGACATAGTATTTTATTTAATGAAATCCACTAAATAAACTCATTGTTGTATACATTGTATGATAACTCATTATCGTATGAATTGAAAACTATAAAATATATTGAATTTATATCAAGTAGTTAAAATAATATAAATTTATAGGATACTATATTCACTTATGGGTTATTTGTTTCATGTCATACACACCATCGAATAAAATGTTCCCACATTATATTTTAGGGAGTTATAAGAAAAATGAAATAAATTGAGAAATGTTTTCTTTGGAAATCAATATATAGTTTTAAATTTTCATCCTTGGAGAAATTAAACTTATTATTGGTTTAAAATTTTCACAAAATATAAAATACATAATTCATTCTCATGAAAATTATGAAAAAAATATTCTTAGGGCATTTTTTATGGACAACGTGTAACATGATTCGCCACTAAATTCAGTGGGAACTAGGGTGAATAAAGATTGATATGGGAAGAAAGCTTACTCTAAGGAATTTTAGAATATTATTCATATTTTTTTGTTTCAATCTACCTCAAGACCATACATTTTGATCATGATACCATATATTAAATATTCTAATATTCTCTGACTTAATCACATTTTTGGCTTGGAAAAAAATTACTTGAATATAAAATGAAAAATAGATTCTAAAATAATAGATTGTTTCTGAAGATGAAGTAATTTTTATAAATACAATGATGTTGATTGTATAAAAAGATTGACTTATAGAATATTGACAACTGGAGGAATTTTCTTTTAGTTGAAATATATGTGTATTTTGGCATACTAAGAAAAAATCGATTAACTATTTGCATGGGTGAATATGATTATATTTCCACCACTCAAGATTCAACAAATATTATGTTGATTAAGACTCAAATATATTATTGACGTGTTGATGTTAAGTTAACTATGATCCTAGTTTGTGATAATAATACTTCTACAAATCATACAATTAATATAGTGAAACTATATTATTCTAAACATATTAATATCAAATATCACATCACCAAAGAGAATGTGGAGAACAAATAAATTACGATGGAGTATGTTGCTAAATTAGAATATGTTGTTGACCTATTCCCAAAACCTTTATCTATGGAGGAATTTTTCAAGATCACATCATACATTGGATTCAAAACTCCTTCTCTCTATGGTTTGGGTGTCTGTTTTCAATCCCTCTATCATATGGCATTTGGATAGTGTTTCCATGAGGAAGAAAATTATTTTTTTCAAAAATATATCCATTCATATGGGTTAAATATTTTAATAAATTATTTATATATAGGGACTTCTACAAATGTTTTCAACTAATAATTTAAATGTTTTAATTGTTATAATTTTTTTTGTGATTGTAGGAGTGTTTTTCACATTTATAAAAATAACGAAGGTTTGGAGATATGAATATCTTTAATGGTTTTTATGTATCACAAATATTTTGGATATGTAACTAATTTTGGACAATATAGTTTAGTTGTAAATAATAATTATTGTCTAAAATGAGTTTTCACACATAGGCTTAAATGTTTCTATTAGTGATATATATCTTTAGATTGTAGTGTTTATTGATTTTTGAACATTGGTTGATAAAAACTCCAAAGGGGGAGATTTTATGGAAAATGTATTCTGATTTTTTTCAGATGTTTGAAGATGTTTCTATAAAAAATTATTTTGTTTTATTTTTGAAAAATACTTCCACATTATTTATTTTGTTTATCAAATTAAACGAGTACCGAACACATATAATTAGAAATAATTTTGATATGAAAATAAATCATCCCCATTTTTCTGTTCTAGAAATATTTTGTGACTAAAGTTGTTTTTTGGATTCACATTGACTCCAGATTGATTTTTTTAATCGCTGTGAAGAAATTTATTGGAATAAGGATGTATTGATACTATATATTATCATGAATTTTTGTTTTTTATGTTTTAAACATAATATGACTTTCATATTGTGTGATCTATGATTTGTTAAATAAAGTAGTATATAATATGATTGAGTTTTTCAGATATTTGAATATCGATTTGATTTTTAGATAAAATAATAGAATGTAATTAAATTATGGGAATTCATAGGAAATTATACTTCATTCCAGACAATTCTATGACAATCATAATTCTCTTGAAGTCATGAAAAATCATTATAACAAAAAGATAGTTTGGAATATGTAGTTTTGATGTTGTTTTTTTATATATTTTTGTTGCAGTGGTGATTGAATGATCTATTATATGAGTCGATTCATCAGACTACCAGATCACTGAAATGATGAAATCAAAAGGAAAAATCATGGCTTGTAGATAATTTAGTCTCAATTGAATTCATACCATTAGATGTGGTTATACACTATTCCTTTGACTATGTAGGTTTATTATATACAGAATGATGAAGGAACTATAGTTATTGGGGATAATGAATTAGAAGGGATATAGAGATATATATATCATTTGTTTTGAGACACTGAACAACTAGATGATGTTAGACAAAAAATTCAACCATTTTCGTAAAAATTATTATGTTGTTTTTATTTTGGACTAGATTCAGTAGATGAAGACATGATGTTGATTAGTGAGAGGGAATTTGATACATATCAACTAAAATAATCACACCAATATAGTCATCCATTTTCATTAAAATTAATATTCATGTACTGTTGTTTTTTAGTGTGTTAAGAGAAAAACAATTCACAATTTGATTTCAGTGGTTTAAACTAATCAGATATTTTTTGGGACCCATTCATCAAAAGGATATAAATATTATTCTAGTAGACTAATTTTGACACCAATAAGTCATCAGAAACTGGATTTTATTGGTAACTGTTTCCATCATTCTAAGAGTTTATTTGAAAATTTTTGAAATTAAGAATTTCCATAAATCTCCTGATGTGTATTAAAGGGGGTAAATATCCATTGAATTTTCTGAAAATATTTAAGTGAAGAATATGATTTATAACAATGATTCCAAAAAAATTGGAAGATTCTTTATGTAGGTATAAATCTATATGAAATTAATTCGTTCATATTTCAAATGGTATAGAGTATCAAAATGGTAGTCATTAACATTACATATTTTTATTCATAATGAAGAACAATATCAAAACGGTCTACATATAAAACTGAAGAATGGTTTGAAAGTCAAAAGAATGTGGGATTTATGATATGATTTACGAAGTTTATAAAATAACCCATAAGTGTTGAAAAGTGCTGAAAGTGTCAAAAATAAAGTCAAAATGAATGAAAAATTCATGTTTATAGAATTTTGGCTGAGCATGAATATAAAAGTTATTTACTCCTATTACCCTTTTGGTCTCCTATAAATAGAAGATGTATAATGTACATCCTAATGAATAAATCAATATTAACATGTAGATGATAGAGATTTAGAGTGATAGTGTTTTAGGAAGAATTTGAAAAGAAGAATTGTTTCTGGAAATTGTTTTTATAGGGAAATTTTCCTGAAAGAAGAAGTGTAAGGAAGAGTTTATCTTATTAGACTAAGGCATCATGATGAAACTTCTTAGTAACGAATGATGTTTGTCAGAAATTATCTCATACTATATTTTCAAACATATATTCATATATTATGAAATTTAACATACAAATTAGTCTAAATAATCTTACTAAGACATCTGAGATATTTTTTCATTCAATGTCCATAATGATTTTGACTTATTATTGTCTAATAAAGTGATGAATTATTTTTTATGCCTTATAAAATTTAAATTCATTAATATAGAATACTGAAATTTTTTAACTAATAAGTTATTTTTTCTAACAAGTTACATTATCTTATTTGACATCATTTGGGATAAAATAAGTTAATGTGTTGTTGAATTGATCATAGTTCCGCACACGTTTTAGAATATTTGTAACTATTTTTATCTATAAAAAATTATTATTTTTCTTCTGTATTTTGCAGTATTGAATTATTTTTGAACCATTATAATTATTAAATAATATTATTTAGTAACGAACCATATAAGTTCTTATGTTCATATGTTCATGTCATTATTTTTTTGTTTTTAGAAATGTGACAATTCTTTAGTATGAGGTAGATATTTTTTTAGGATAATGATACATAAATGAAAAATATATCACTCCTTCTCCCCTCTATATCTTAGGGATAGATTGATCCAGGTTGATCATTTTCATTTGGTTCAGTCATGCCATACCTATGTAACATAAGAAAATACCACTACTAATCCTATAGGACATAGTTTTGGATGAAATCAATCATAGGATGGACTTAGTGAAACACCCAGGATGATATGCGAAAAAGATGTATTGTTACTCAATGAATGTCTAAATTTTATTTATTTTTCCACATCCCTAAAATATTATTAAATTATTTTGATTTAATAAACACATTATATTCCACAGACTGGGATGTTGTTGTAAAATTTTAATGTCAATCCACCATCTATGCTCCCATAAAATGGGTTATGAAATCATGATTTGTATGTATAGTGAAATATCATCTTCTCAACCAATGTTGTTTTACCCTTTCCAACTCAAAAGGTTGGGTATGATGATGTATATAAAGTATATATATATAAATTAAAACATATTTATACATATCAAGTAAATATTTCATATATATATATATTACATTCTATTCTTTAGGATATACGATAATGCCACTCATCTGTATGACCGACTACCACATCGCTAAGAGATGTAATTCGTCCTTCACTTACACTTCAGATGAAATGTTATAAAGATAAAGATATTTATTATATTTGATATAAAAGACATAATTATAATATTAATGACTAATTTCTCATTCTATAAAAAATATATATCATTTTCATTCTTTCCATTTCACACATGAAATGATGATAACATCATTCGTGTATGTGTGGATTACTGCCTTCACGAAGCGATGTGACACACATTTCCTAACCACACAACATGTATTATATATATATAATTATTTATATATGATACTATTATAATTATAGAATGATAAATCATTATTTTTCTCCTTCAAATAATTATTATTGAAAAATTTAATCATTATTCATTTGTACCTATGGCCTGGAATCTTCATGCCTATAATGCACATTATTTTTGGAAAAAATAATTCATGATTTCTTTTAAAATAAAAATTGATATAAAAATATGATAATTATAGAACTATTATTTTTCTATATATAATATAACTATATAATATTTTTGTGAACCAGCTCGTTCATGATTAAATGAAAATGTGGAAATAAGGAAATAGGAACTTAAAACAATTAAAATTATAAATTATTATTAAATAATAGGTGATAAGATGTTTTAAATGGATCATATACGATATTAAAAAAATATTTATATGGTTATAAAATATGTTAATAACTTTTTCTAACCACTATACATGATGTTAAATAACTTTCAACCAAAAGGTACCACAATTTATGTGATATTTTCTCAATTTCATTTCATCATGAAATATTATAATGTTATAAACCAAATTTATTTTAAATTATGTATATAATTCTCCAATGATATGTAATATCATGGATAATTATTTATTAATGATTTTATTTTATCAATTTTAATTATTTCATTTAAGGCTATTTGACTTTAAAACTATTAAATGGTAAGGAATTTTATAGCTCAATTTACATTCATTATGTTATATTACTTCATTCTGGTCATTGATATTATATGTTAGTGTGTACCATGTCTTTCAACAAAATAATTTTTATATAAACTTAATTATGTGGAATTATATCTTATATATATAATAAATTAATTTATTACATTCAACATAAAAATTGAGGTAATTTTAAGGGTTTATTTCAAAATCACAATCTAGTAGAGTTATTTTGTATTTGTATTTCCATTGAAAGCAATAAAAGGATCATTTAAAATTAAGCCAATTTAATTTTATCCAACTCTATTTTTTCCTTATATCTTAATATAATACTACAATTTTCATCCCTTTCAACCTTAAAATTAATTGAGAACATATTTTAATAAAATGATACATTATTTATCTCTTTGAAACAAAATAATCTTTATTAAAAACCATGTTTTCATCGAAATTTTTTGAAAATAAATTTTTATCTTTTTCAAAATTATTTATTCATGAATTTGTTATCGATTTTTACTTTTGAGAAAATATTTCGAAGGAAATATTAGTATCATTTTAAGAACAAGAAACTTATGTATACTCTTTACAATGCAACAGAAATGTCATTTTTACCTTGTAAGACATCTCTATAATTACCCATCATAAATTCATTGAATCCCTCATTGGATGTTTACAATATTATTTTTAATTATATTTCATTCTTAATATTCTAGAAATTAATGTGTTTTAAAAATGATTTCCAATGAAAAATATTTTAAAAATGTTTCATAAGATGTTACTTAATAATAGAAATGATATTTTTTTCAAGAATTATTTTAATGAAGTTTTTGGGGATTTTATATTCAGTAATGAATATAGAAATTTATTTTATATATAATCTACTTGGGGATATGCTAAATTGAAAAAATCCTTATTCTTTATAGGAATATTTTATGGTCATTTTTACTAAGGAGTGTATTTCCATTCACTTCTTTGATTGATTTTTGAGCTCAATAACATTCCCTTACAATGATCATTATCATATTTTCATTAGAAATTAAATTTCCCAAAAAAATAATGTTTTTTTTCATTGAAATTTTTATTTCTAAAACCTTTTTTCATTTCAACATATAGTGAACTAAAATGAATGTAATTTTATATCTGGGGAAATATTGATAAATTTTTATTATTTACATAATACAGATATATGATGATATGAGACATTATTTATTTTATTAAATCTATTTTTTGATATATTATGAAATTTTTAGGCATTTAACACGGTGGTTGGGGGATATTTAATGAAATACCTTCAATACATCGTGAGTCTCATGGGACAAATCAATTTTTGAGCCTAATCTTAAGGGGTTTCCATTATGTATATTTTCAACTGACTTGAGGATATATGTTGAATGTAAATGTTTCATGTGCCAGAGGAATATGACATCTAATAATTAAGAATTCTTTTAATTTGCGTTATAATTATTATCTATGATAGTTTCACAATAATATTTTCTATAGATTATTTTCATTCTTATATTATTTATTATAAGGAATTTTTGTTCGATTATTTACCATTATATATTGATTATGCTTTATCTATTAATGAAATAATGTCTTTTAAATTCCATGTTTTTTCTTTTTTTAATTTAAATTTGGATTATGGTCATTGATTCATAATATAATCTGATGTACATAAACCATATTAGGAATTTGAGATCACCTGTATTTTGTTTCATTTCACAAGAATCTATGAATTTTATTTTGTCTGGTATACATGGATATGATAGAAGGAATAATGATATTAGAAAAAAAATTAATTTTTGTATTCAAATTTAATATAAGACTCATGTTTGTATCTAGTTTACCAAGACACCTAAACTATTCAGTCCTTTTCTATGTGATTCATTGTATATCTTACATATGTAATAAAGAAAGCACCACCTTCGGCTACTAGGTCAAGGTCTCTATTGATATCTAAAATTACATACATTATATATTCATTTTGAAATTGATTTTTATAATCATGATATTTTTTAAGATTATAACTTAATCAGATATGCTTCAAATGATATAATAATAGTTAATCATTGATAAAAAATTTTATAGATACCTCAATCCCATGATTTCAATATTAATTTTAAAAAAAATGGATAACTAACTGAACAACATTCACCATTAACTGATGATGGTTGGTGAACCTTTTTTAAATCATGTTCTAGAAAATGATCAGTATGGAATAGCCAATATAATCAACCCTTTAGGTTGTATCCATATTCCTATCATAATATCCCAATTTTTTAGTGGGATTTACCTCAAAACCATGATATTCTAGTTTCGATTAGGGAAAAGGAAGATGAAAAATGGTTGAAATTGGAGAATTTGTATGAAAATATTACCACTATAACATTAATATTAATGGATACTTTTTTATTATGTTCCTATAGAGGACCATGATAATTCAAAAATTAACATGGAAATTTCATAATTTTTGAGTAATTAAATTTATATTCATGCACTAATAATATACGTACTCCATATAACATCATATATATTTAATCATGTGAGATGTTTCAATTTATAATTGTTGATATTAATGATTATTGAATGTTAACAGACAATGCATATATTATATATCTATTTATAGGGATTAATTTGAATTACATTATAGTATTATCCAAATAACATAGCCTTATAGTGATCCCATTTCATCTACTATCCAATTAAAACAATGAAAATAAAATATCTCTATATAATATTAAATGATTTACCCAAAGGCATGAAATATTGAATTTTCATCAATTATATCATGTCCTGTGAAACACCCATATCATACCACATGATAAAAAATTAATAAATCATTAGTATCTATGGATTTAGAGAATGTATACACTAATACCACCCTTCCAAACTGTCTAATATTTAGTTTCTTCTTACCCATGAGATAATTAATCATGGCTTTTATCATTACTTATAAAAGATATTTACTAATACTTATCCCTAGAATAATTTTCAAATGCCACATTTCAATATGTGAAAACATATATTTCCCATTTTGTGAGTACTCAAGATCAATATAATCTCCCCTAAGAATCATTAGAAGCGATGTTACTTTTTGGGAAACTAACCTATATTATAAACAAAAAAATGATATTTCCCTTCAAATACCACTTTTAAATTATTAAACATTATTGAAACTAAATATAGGATTCAATCAGAGACATATAATCTAACTTTACCGTCATTAATGGAGACAATCTCCCATTTATTTTATAATTATATATTTTTATTAATCAATAATTATCCAATTTTTTTACACACATTTGATAACCCTCTAGTATAGTATTTAAATAATTAAGATAAAGATATATTAATTTAATTTCATTAATTGAAGCTTCCAATACTCTATAAAGTGTAATATATATTCTAAATATTTTCTTCACCATATCAATTTCCTTAATTCCTTCTCTAAAACTACATAAGGTTACTATATTTTAAATAAAGTGGGTGAAAATGCTAAAAAAATTTATTAGTGGAACATATTTAATCCATCCTTGTTATTAAGAAATTACAAGAACTTTTATCCTTTTATGTATTCCTACTCCTTTATATACAGCAGAAAACATATTCTAGAACACATTTATAGACGTATAACATATCACCTCAATGAAAATATGATTAATATGTTCTACAGAAAAGTCATTATATTCCTTTATATTAGTATTGAGTAGTGTAATATCATTTTAATTAAAATAAAACTATTATAGATTTATTACAAGGATTCTATATACTAAAATATTGAAAAAAATCTATACACAATGATATTTAATGTCATATATTATGTCAATATAAAAATTTTATAATGCCTTCAGCAATAATTTAATATTCATTGAATTTTTCAAGTAAATAAAAAACATGAAATATATAAACCTGATGATAACATGACTCTAATACTAGTTCTTGTTCAAATAATGTCTTAAATCACTATAACATGGGTGAGGTTTAAATTGTTTTTTTATACATCAGATGTATTTGTCCACTATGTCATTATTAAAGACTTGAAATTTTCACTTTAATCCAAATATTAACTGTCTCTGAATATAGAAAGTATATTCAATAACATAATAGTTTTAGTTGGTTTACTCAAAAAAATATATAAGGTCAATAAAACAATTATTTATTAATAAATAATGCTATATAACTATGTTAATATCCTCACATAATGTTTTATAACTAACACACTATCAGATCCAAGAGTTACCCCATCTAAAATTCCATCCACTCTCTACTTGACTACATTTTTACCAGAAACATAACAAGAATATTTCATATAATGAATACTTCAAATAGAAATTTATACACCTTACAAACTGTGGGTGTTTCACTTCTTCATTAGTCTTAAATAAATAATGATCATTAACAAACATTGGGTTTTTATATAAATCATTACAACAGTTCCATTAATTCAATAGTATTCATGATTCAATTTATTTTCATGAAATTCCATTTCGCAATTATTTAGTTCATTTTCTTCTATTAGAAACAAAATTCATCCATAAACATCCAAAAAACAATTCTTTTTTAGTTCCCCATTTTTGTACTTCTACATTATGATTAAAAAACATCCCCCAAGGAAGATTCCTTTATTTAGAGGGACCTAAAATATTTCATCAATTCAGTTAATTTCAAAAATCAATTATATATAAAACTATAATACATAAAAACATAATTAATTATTCCCTATATTTATAATTTTTTTAATATCTCATAAAAAATCATGTCATAAGATTTTCTATATATTTCTAGAATTATAGTCTTTTTTCTATAGAAAAACATTCATCCAAAAGCATTAAGCTGGAATGATATTAATTATGTTATAAAACATGACTCCATAATAAGGTATAACATATAGTTATGGGACTAAAATTTTATGGAACCAAATAGACATTCATCCATATATCATAAATAACGCTTCCACACTATTCTTGATCTTTACTGATGATGTGATTTAATATGTGCTAAATCATGGAAGGGTATTTTGTGGTGGCCCACTATCTTTAATCAAATTTATGGAATTATATTTATTCAAATTGTGTGTTTTTTGTGATTAAAAAACATTTAGACCTCTAATCTCATTTAGAAATCAAATTTATATATAAATATTGACCATAATGACATTTTCAATCCTTATAGTGAATCATTTTCCATGATATATAACTTGTCACACAAAATACATTAAAAATTATTGATATTTTAATATTACAGAGAATGAATAATGATAAAACTTTATTCTATATTGAATAATATATATTCAATCAACCTATTAAATACACGTGAAAAATTAGAGTTCAATCAATAATATTTTCTTTGGATTATTGAATTCACTAAAAACTATTGTATGAAGGACGTAAAAACATATCAAAATTAATTTTAAAATTTCCTAACCAGATATTTCATTATATTAATCCAATTAAAAATAATATTTTAGTAACACTCTCTATTATTATCAACAATTTACTAATCATCAATTCCTTATTCTCTTATTGATTAATTAAGGATCACAAATGGTCCTTTTTAGGTAAGTGAAATTTATTATTACATTTATATAACAACCTTGTAAAACCATTAATTGTTGTCTATTTCACTGTCATATAATTTAAATTAGTGAATAATCAATAATATCACATGTATTATTTTCAATAATAATTATAATATGAATTTTTTCACATTAATTATCTTATAATAATTTTGTTTAATAAAATAGTATTATTACTTAATCATATACCTATTTGTATTTTATAAAACTTTACAAAATCTAATTTTTAAATGGTTATGGATTTTTAGATTTTTTTCACTAGTTATGCAAATAAATGGCCCACATTCATCTATTTTACCATCAATTTTTTTCATAATGTAAAAATTTATTAATTGTGATAAAACTATATATGATTCTCATAATATAATTTCAATATGTATTTTTCTAACCTTATTGATTGTTTTTCTTTCTCAAAAAAAATTAATAATTTTTACCTTTATGTAATTATCCTGAAATATTTAGGTAAGATATACAATAATTTCTTGTACATACAATAAAACAGGTAATAAAAACGTTTCTTCCATTATTCAGTGTATAAAACTAATCTTTTTTAAAAAGTTTACTTAAAACAACATTTTAAGGATTTAATCACCCGTAAATATCATTTCAAAATACTTTTATCCCTAAAAATATCCTATGTAATAATAGGTATATGAAATTCATGAAAAAATGGGAGAACTATTTTATATAAATATAATCATGATCTATGTGTTATATATACTAATTTGAGGAAGATGTGATTTCATTTGATCATTGGAAATAGAAATGAATATTTTTCTGGATTATTTTTCAAATTCATAATGCAAAAAAGTATTGTTCTCTTTAGAGGAAACATTTTGATTTCATGGTCTTCAATAGACATCCATTTTATCTATGCCATATTCTTTTTTCATAATACACTCAACAATGAATGTATCCACGTTTGAGTATATTTTTTAATTACCAAAATTATCTTCATTAAATGTTTTTTCCTTATATCATAATACACAATATTTGGGATAACTCGTTAGTGATGAATTTCTATTTATGAGTAAAATGAAATCTTTTAGATAATAATTTATTATTTTATAATTTAATCCAAAATAAATTTATATTTTTGGAATCATAATTAATTAGTTTTTAGTATTATATTATAGTAAAATCTATACCATTTGTGAATGAAAATCAGTGATTTTTGTACTGCTCAACCCCTTCTTGTTTCGTGTTATATAATATTGACACTTATAATCAATTATAAAAAAATACATAAATGTGTCTATAAATTATTAATTAATGATTTCGAAATTGAGAGACAATATTTATGTTACTATTTTTTCATAGAGGATATGTTTTTAGAAATATATATAAAATACTAACTCAGGTCAATGTTCCTTGTCAATCGAGTCAGCTCCCAACAAGGCATGAACTGTCGTACAATTTTTCACAGGGTAGAAATAGGTCATTATGGTATCAAATTTGCTTGTTTATAGAGATTTTCTCCCTCTTAATATAGATTATTTGAACTAAAACTCACTACATGAAATTTAAGTTATATTTATATATATTGGACATCTATAAATATCTAATCAAAAAAATTCAAAACATAACCATAAGAAAGGGATTGAAAAAAATTAATCCTAAAAAACATTAATATTGTACTTTCAAAAAGGATAATAAGAAAATATATATCTTATAAAACAAGTTAAAATATACACATGATACTGATTTGGTCAATTGAATAAGTATTTCAAAAAAACCACTTAAATGTAATGGAATTAAATAATTAATTAAATACATACCTTCTATTATAGAAACAAAACATGAGACTATATATATGAATAATTATATTTGTTTTATGATATCTAAACTAGAACATAAGTATGTTTACATTGAGTGTGTATAATCATTTTATAAAACATGTCATGAAATAAATTTTTAAATAAAACATATCAAAATAGCCTTCTATAATTTTATAAAGATTCAAAAGTCATTATATCATTAAAAATATTTTTTTGTAGTTTTAAAGGAAAATCTTGTTTCATTAAAGCCCCATCTAAAAACATATCTCAATTGAGGTTAAATACATATCATAAATTAATAAATTTACCAAAATCTCATTGTTGACTTTAAAGTTTTAGAAAAAAACATCGTAAAGTATATTTAAAAATATTTAATATGGGAAATATGAATTAAAATAAAGAGATAGATGACAATAATAAAAAATATGGATTAATATGGTACATATAGTCAATGTCTTGAGGTATAAAATACACAAAACCAAGAAAATACACAATGTAAAAATGAACATTATATTATGGAAAAGTTGTTACAAACATTAAAAAATTGAAATTGATAAAAAAATTGAAAACCTAGCATACAAAATGATATATAATTATAAAACCAAAAACATGGTCAAGACTCATTAGTATACAATTATTTTTCCAACTGTAGTGTTAATAGATAACCTATATGTTATAGAGATTCTATCATTAGTTTACTCAAATGGATCTATAATCTATGTTAGGGATTGTTTCTTATTAAAAACCACTACAATACTCCCAATTAGAATTATTATATAAAAATACTAAAAATTATATCTCATTAAGTATGATGTGATATTATTAAGCTTGATAATTTTATTAGAAAAAAAGATATCTCTTTATTTCCATCATTTGTTAAATGGTCTCTGTTAATTTTTATAATAGTGGTGGTAAACATGTTTCATATAAAATAATAACATCATTAATGCCTATATATCCAAGAATACAACTCATATCACCTCCAGACAACCTTTGATGTTATTTAACATTCACTAAAAAAAAGAAAAAACAAATCACATAATAAAAATTTATTTATAAGAACCACCTCTTTAAAATATAATACCAAGTGTACTAAATATTAAATGAAATTTATTAAATTAATGGAAATGGGCATTTACATCACATATATAGAATTCAAATATTCAAAAACATTTTTTTTATTTTTATAACAAAAATATATATTTTCAAATCTTAAAAGTTCTTTTCAAATCAAACAAACACATTAAGATCACTAAAACTAATCAATAGAATAAAAGACGCAGAATAACTTGTTTTAGAAAACTAAAAAAGACATTAACATGGATGGATATCATTGAAAAAATTACCTTATATCAGTAAGAATATTTTTTAAACTATAATAATAATTTAAGTCGCAATTTTACTTTAAAAACATCCCAATGTAATTAATTAAAAGACATATGGTCCGTGAAATTTTCATCAAACATAAAAAATGTTTGGAAATATTCAATTACAATTTACATCATGAATAAAAACACTAATACTTTGGATAAATTTATTAATTTCATCACACGTATCTTAGAGAATATTTATTTTATGAAAAAGGGTTTATGAGACTCTATAACTACAAGATAATGCATATAAGAGGAACTTTAAATAATCACTACAAAAAATGATAATTTCATAATAAAACGAGGTTATACCACTAAATAAAGAAATATAAAGACTTAAGAATACACGAAATAAACATAAACATAAACACTCATAATTTATTCCATTAAAATCATAACTATGTATTTCATATCCATTATATTATGAAAGAGATGATATATAATGATGATAAATCCTAGATAAATAGTTAAGGAGTCCCAAGCATGATGAAATAAAAATATTTTAATTGATTTTATAAAAAAATTAAGATAATAATAGATAGATAGTAAGATCCATCATGAGGGGAATAATTTTGAGGGTTATACAATGTGTGGTTATAAAAATATTACATAATCGATTTAAATCATTTTTTGATATTTATAAATTTTATGATTTTAAAAGTTTTATTAGAACTACATCTGAAATGGTTGCACATGTTGATTTAATGTGAAACTCACTGGATTTAATTGGAAACACCAATTTTCATAATATATCAATGCACTCTCATACATGTGTTAGTATCCTACACATTCACTATAAAAAACCCCGAAATTTTAAAATATTATCCTAAATCAAAATTTAAAATCCTCCACTAATAAATATAAAATTAATCAAATCAAAATTATGTCTTCTCTTTCAAAATTTTCTCCCAAAAACTATTTTTTATGTATAAAATGTAATAAACTACAAATAAGGACAAAATTGAGATAAAACCATGAAACAATATGAATATTTGAAAATTTTATATTCTTATTTTGAGAAATAATGTGGAATATTGAGAAAAAAATATGAAACAAATGAAAATACATTTTCCTTGTTATTATGGAATTTGATACCTGATTACACATTCTCACAAAAATAATTTTTTCACAAATAACATTGAATCATGACATAAATCGATATTTTATATATTCTAAATAATTTAAAATTGTCTTTTAAAAGGATCATCTATGGGGATCTTGACTATATCACCTTGATCCTTTTCATAAATTTTATTATATTATAACTGAATGTTTTGGTTCTAATATAAATTTAAAAAATATGATACTTCCAAAAAAATAATTCCTTCTTCTTATAGGAATGTATATAAAGAAATATATTTATAATATCATGTAATTACTGAAATTTTTTGTCAATGTTTCCATGAAATGATAACCATGTCCAGATTCGAAACTATATGAATGATATGGCATATTTGTGACTTGTGGTAATATCCCATAAAACTGAATATTTGGTATTAACTCAATAATCATTAGTGTATAAAAATGTGGACTAAATGCACACATAGTATGAAACTCATATAATATATGATATTTTCAATCTAGTTCTCATTATGGACCCTAGTAAATGATTGGTTCCAAATATAGTTTATTGTATATTTTATTATATTTTTCGGTTAAATAAAGATTAGTTTAGGGTAAAATATTTACATTAACTAAACAAAAAACCCATCAGAATGAGATATGTAATGAGAAACCTATTGGATTATTCTAAAACAGTAATCTCAAAATATTGTTGACAATGTGAACATGGTAATCCCCAATCACAACAAATAAGATAAGGATGAAATTTCCTGAAATCTTATGTAACGTGGATTATATAATATTGTGGATTCAATCCCCATGTGTGTAAAAATTATTGACATAAGAATTATAGAAATTAGCATAATAGGTTGATTAGATTCTTTAACTATGGAGATTAAGTTCATCAAAAATAGAAGTATGAATGGATGTGGGAAAATAAAAAAAACAAATTTCATTAATTTCAAATAAACTGGTCATCATGAAATTATTTTCCATAATTCAAGGGCTAGTGAGGAAAATAAGATCCAATAACTTCTTATACCTTAGGGACAAGAATAATACTATAAAATGATTTATATTAAAGAATTAGGTGATTATATCAGTTGATTTTTTATCCATTATACCTTTTATGTTTTAAATTATTATTTATTTAATTATAAATAAAATAATTTGTTGGAATAATCATTATATCCACAGTATTAAGATCGTATTCAATGTTTTTTTATGTTTCATTTTTTATTTATTCCCACTCCACATAAAATGAATTTATTTTTAATTTAATATTTCTTTTTATAATGGCCTCATATCAAAATGAATATATTGAAAAATCATCCATATCCTAAAAAAACTCATTATTAACTTCTAGTGAATTTTTAATTAAGTCCACCATATAAAAACTAAAACTATTTTATGATTCTTGTAATTAATTTAATTCTATTATTTACTATGAGAACTTAATGACATGAGATTCTAAAATATATGTTCATCCAATCCAGTAAAATTAATTTATTAGGTTTATCCATAAGAAACATCAGACAAAAACAACAAATTTTTTAGACTTTTAAAACCTAGCCATTGAATTAGTAGTTATGAATAAGAGAATGTAAATAATGAATTATATTTTTATATATTAAACATTTAATTTAATTAAATTAACATAATTACAATTTATTTTTATGAAACAATATATTTAGGTGATACGATTTGTTTAAATAAAATAATTTATTTTATTGTTAAATAATAATTTTAATTAGATATAATATTTCTGGTATAATTCTATCTTTTTCGGTGTTTTATTTAAAATATCTATAAGAAGAATGAGTATTATGAAAAATATTTTCCAATATGAATAATTTTTTATTGTATTTTATGATATTCTTTAAAAGATATAATGTTAATTTCTATAAATTTATTTTTGAAAATTAAAACTCAATTTTTCATTTTTTTTTAATTTCAAAACTAGTTAGATATGTAATTTTTTGGATTTATAAAATGATTTATTTTTAGGTAAATAGTGGAAAATACAAAATTTTAATTTATAATAAATTTATCAAATTATTAGTATATAATTATGAATTTTATTTCATGAACCATTATACTATTAAATATTTTATTTTTTATAAGTGAAATTATTATTTTTCAAATTTTAGTATAAATTTAAAAATAATGTTTTTACATTTTTTAAATAAATTTTTATTTTTAACAAAATATTTTAAATATAATGTATATTTAGTATTTTAAATATACTTTTTTTATATTTCTAAATTTTAAATATGAAATAGATTTAAAATTTTTAATTAGTGGGTCCAAATTATGTAATAATTATTATATTATTTTTGGAATACATGGTTATATAAAAAAGGTATAATATATTGACCACAGTAAAATCTAAAATGATAAAAATAAAAAATCTAATTGTAATGAGTTGAATAGATGTTTAAAAAATATGATCGAATGGGTGATTGAGTCTTATAATGTAATTATATCGTTTTCTATATACTATATCATAATTTTGGATCTAATCACCTTAAGAGTGACATCATTATTGAACAGTTTTGTGAATTTAATAAAATACCACAACTTTTAACTTCAAAAAGATGTAATATCTCCTCACACCCCTTCAAAAAATCCCTTAGATATAAAATATATATATTAAACCCCCTCATACACATTTATCGTTACCAAAAATAAGGTTTTACCTTATAATGACATAATCCATCACTGGAGTATTCACTTTTCAATTGATATAATCCAGTAAATCGGGTATAAAGTTCCTATAAATCCTTCCTCATGTAAATTAATTTTTTTGTAAAATTTATATTCCGAAAATTCCATTACACAATTTTAAAATTATGAACTAATTATAATTATTAATATAAAATGTTAATTTAATTTTTTTTCAGTTATTTTCCACCTTTCCTTTCTCAATTATGAAATATGATACAAAGAATCCTACCAACATGCACACAACTGATTCCACAAGGTAACATGTTTCTTTTCCTTCATCTACTGGTACTGATTGTTTAAAATGTGAATTTAATATAAAATATTTATAAATATAATTTATTTAATATTGTGAAATTATTAAAAATAATACTTCTCAATTCCATTCTAAATAAAATTAAATCATCATCCATATATGTGTGCATATTACCACCCCCATCATATAATGTCTTCCATTTTTTATTAACCCATTTCAGGGGATGGATTTACAAATTGTTTTATTAGATAAGTTTAATTTTTTTAAAAATATTATATTTTGAGACCCAAACATATCGTATATAAATATTAAATCATTTTAGATAAATATTTGATTCATATCACAATAATGAAAACTTCATAACCAAATTGGTTTGTTGTATTTGGATACTAGTCACATACATAACTTATTTTATGAAGTATCTTCAATATATCCCATAAGTGACTATTATTATTAAAACCTTATAAAACATACCATACTTAAAACCTATCTCCATAATAAATGTAATATAATAATATAACCTATGATATAATATTCTTTGCGAGAGTAAAAATTACTAACATCAATCAATTACCATTACTGAGAAAAATACAAGCCTAAGGGTATGATAAAATGAACATGAAATACAAAATTCATACGTAGTCATTCAAATATCTTTAATTTGGAATCATGGTAGATCGAATTTTCATAACATCTGATATACATCATAAACATGAAGAATCATCAATAATTGATCATGGAACATTGAAAAACGATAATCATAGGACATAGGTTTATAGTATTTAGATATTAATAAAATACAAATTTGTTTTTTATGGTTAAATCTATAGAGTGTGATTTTGAAAATGTATCATGATGAAATTGCATACACAATAATTTATAATATTATCTTAGGATAAAATTCTATTTAGTTAATTGTTCCATATCTCAATAGTTTATTAACTTCAATATCTCTATTGTGTTTTTGATCTTTGTCGACATAACACAATACAATGGAATGCTAAATAGACCTACCAATCTTCATAATATTTATCATATTCCACCATCAAATAATCATAACATATACATATGAGTTACCTATGATCAAAATAAATTCATCATTGCATCAAGGCATTACAGTCATGAACCATCATGGGAAACATGGTAACACAAATATTGAGCTAGTCCTAACATAGCCTGAAGGGTGTTCCCAATCCGCATAGGATGACGACTAGAACCTAGAATCATAAAAAATGGAATTGGTATTGATTTATTCACTAACAATGTAGAAGTGAAAGATAAAAGTCAATAATAAATAAAAACAAATTTCTATATAGAGAAATCTATCAGAAGTAAAATATGAAAAATAGTTCAAAGTACTAAAACCATGTTTCATAAAACAAGAAACATTTCCCATATCTTAAAGGGTATAACTCACCATGTCCATGGATAAATAGTTAGAACTATATATTTTTCGTGATTTACCTATTCGTGAACCTAGAAGGATAAAATCTAAAAACACCTGATGGATCATGCATCATTTGAGATAAATTCCTAGTAAGGTCTGACCAATTATTCCGTAGTATATTCCATCATTTAATTAACCAAATAAACAGATTTCAATTTTAAATTAAATATTTTTTTTCATTTCAAAATCATATTTAAAAAAATCATGTTTTACATTTCAAAATATGGTATACATTTCATATGAAAGAAACACATGAAACAAATTCCTTAAATAAATACATTTAAAATATAAATTATAAGGAATGTCAAACATTTTTCTAAAATTTAATATATTAATTTTGACATAAAAAAAAGTGAGTAAAACGATCATACAAGTAAGAAGGTATGATAGATCCAAGATATAGAGACCCCATACTCAAGGTGTTAGAACGATATTTACATATTCCCCTTTGAACTCAGGACAATCAGGACTCATCAGAAATTCCTAATGCATATAATGTGCTTCACATATGTTTTGGAACATTGTAAATGATAAAGTGTCATCCATATAACTGACTAACTACCTACGGTTTTCATGTTATCTTTTATAAGAAAAAATATATGTTTTTTATTTTAAAACTACCTAAAAGAAAATTCATATCATTTTCCGTTTTAAATATGCCAATTTCCACTCATAAACTATAATAAGGGGCTTTAATAAAACAAACTTGGCATTTTTTCCATGATATAACCCAATGGTTCTTATCATAACCATATTAATCAATTCTCACCAAATGCAATTTGAAATCAATTTCATGAAATAAATTTTGAAAAATTTATCAAACAAATGCCAAATCACTGGAATTGAGGGTTTGCACAAAGTTCATACCAAAACCAAATTTTATAAACCAAACTCAACAATTCACTAGAAATGGGTTCCTAATAAACCAATTGAAATCTGTTTCAATAAATTTAATTTAAATCAAACAATTGTTACTTAATCATGTAATTTAGGTTAAAACAAATTTGTATATCATAATAGAACCACTTACCATTTACAAACGCACCAGGACGTCAATGGATCCTTCTATTTTACACCAATGCATATTAGATCTTCGAACCCAAACTAGAAGAGAGATTAAACAATAGTGGATTTAGAGCCATCATTATCAATGTGATCTATAAAACTCTATGGGGAGAATTACCATGAGCCAATGAGATATGGAGAATTCTAAACCGGATGGTCACACCATAACTACAACAATGATCAATCTCTGATCGAAATGACTTGAAAAGGTTTGAGGGATCCAAGATTTCCATGGGGATAATTTTGGGTTGACAAAAATGAAATCTAGGGAGGGAGAAAAGAAAAATCATCCAAGATTTCTATTTAAAACCTCATTCAGACTTTACAAGCGTTTTAACCCAATTACATGTCATGTAATTTAAAAAACCTGTAAAACATCAAAACCCCATCTTCTTTTTTTATGAATGTGTGTTTATTATTAAATTTAAATTTATATGACATGTATCTATGTTACATAGAATGTAAACCCTCATTATAATATATAAGAAACATGTTTCTATTGAGAGTCTAACCAATCTCTAGCTTCACCATTATAGGCATCCTTCTAGTTCCTTCTAAGATCTACCAAAATTATAAAAAAGGAAAACCCATGATAGGGTTTATGACATTATTTTTAGAAGCATAATAGGATGTTACATCCTTCCTATAGTAAAATAATTCTTTACCCAGAAATCCTTTAAAGAACCATGCTACCATATCACTCAAACCAAAGGTATCAAACTCCTATAAAGTATATTGTTTTCAGAATCAACTTTCTTAATTGGTCATCTAGTAACTGATAAATGAGGATAAATCTTCAGATCACACTAACTCATAACATGAGATAAATGATATTGATTATTTTTTTAGTATAGATACATGTGAAATTTTGTGTATCAATGTTAGATGTGGAGTAATATCTAAGGAGTATGTAAATTTCACCACCTCTTAAATAACCCCAAAAAGTCCCACAAAATAAAGAGAATGTTTCCCTTGCCTCATAAACATTCGATGACCCAACCAAGGTGAGATATTAATGAAAACCGAGTCACCAACTAGAAAATGTCAATGTTTTGTAACGACGATTAGCATAACACTTGTATCTGCTCTGTGCCATTAACACCCTTCGAGGAATCAACTAAATATCTATTTTCTTCTCTTAGACCTAACTTGTTCAAATAAAAAAAATTCACCAATATCCGACAAACACAATACAGATTTAAAATTCCATCCATACAAGGACTCGAAAAGAGCCATTATGAACATGGAATAGTAACTATTATTATAAGAAAACTCATCCAGCCCCACTTGATCATCCTGAGCACCATTAAATTCCAGAACATAAGTGCGAAACATATCATCCTGAATATATATGGAACAATTTGACTTTCCATTCGATTAAGGATAGTATGTTGAACATAAATGGATTATATATACTAGTTCCTCTTGAAGGATTCTAAAAAGTGATAAGTGAAAAAGGATCCATTTTTTAAATAACAGCAAATGGAACTCTGTGAAAAAGGAAAATTTATTTCACATAGATATTTCCCAAATCCTAAAAATTGGATGTATCCCGAATGGGTATAATGTCTGTCAATCTAGTGATATTGATGATCAAAACCCAAATAAAAATATTCTATCATGGGTTATGTGGTAATACAACCATGATTTCTATATAGATATCATCCAAATTCGAAGTAGGAACTGAATGTAGATGAGGATAACCTGAAGGTTTCTAGTGCACAACCTTGACATGTTGGCATGTGTAACAATAAGAAACAAACTCAGTAATTCCCTATCTAATCCATGGACACTACAAATACCAATGAATGTTATATAACATCTTTAGGGGCCATAGTTTCACTCTCCAACAGGTACTATGAAAATCCCACATCATATATTTCTATATATATTTCATCACAACAATAAAATTCTAGTAGCATTGAATTCCCTCTACAATGAACGACAATTCCAAAACCCTCTCCCAACCATAAAGAGAGTCTCTAATGATATGGATCTCATCATCAAGGTTATTTTCTAAAAAAAACATCTCATGAAGAGAAGACATCAACTATACACTAGGAATAGAGACATCGTCCCCTATTTTTAGACTCCAATATGTAATAGTGGAAAGTGAGCAATCGTGTTTGAATCTTATGATTATTAATTCATAACCTAGGTCAGATGCTTCCTGCTCAATGAATTTGAAATGAAATTATCTACCATCAGTATATCGGTGATGTCGAAATTGAAAGAACTTTGTTATTCCTTTGGACTCCTCTAGTAGATATTTTAATATTTTTTAGAAAATATATAACTTAATATTTTTGTTATGAATACACGGGAAACCATTCTTTATAAAGGTAATGATACAAACTCTTAAGAATGTGCAACACAATTTCAATTTCTTGGTCAGGGTATGTATAATTCATCTCATTGGGAAACATATGACAAGATCCATATGAAACATCCTAATCGGCATGCATAAGAATATAACCCATACCAAAACCCAATGAATCAAAGAAGGCCTCATATCCCTGCCAAGCCTCAAGAAGTTCCAACTGGGGTGTGGTTGTCAAAATAAATTTCATCTTAAGAAAAGAATTATGGTTTTTTAAATACCAAGAATACAATACTCCCTTATATGTTAATGATGTCATCGGAAAATCCAATTTCGAGAAATCCTTTAGGAACTAGTGATAATATCCTGCTAAACCCAAGAATAACTGAATCTCAATGATGAATCATGATTTCTCCAAAGTCATGATAGAATTCACTTTTTCAGGATCACCTAATACTACTTGTTCAAAAAAATCATCTCCCATGAACAACACTTCATGAATCCAAAAACACATTTTGAAAGCTTGAAATATAGTATACTATTTCCTAGAAAACTAATAACTATTCTCAGATAATGTACATGATCCTCCTCGGAAATATATTAAACAAATATGTAATTGACAAAGACTACCATGAATATATCCAAATTATCATGGAAAATTATTTTTTGAAATACATTAAAACCGAATAGGCATTGGTCGGGATAAAGGGAATGACAAAGTACTCATAATATTTCTACCTACTCAGAATAGCGATTTTTTGATTGTCAGGTTATTTTATCCTCAACTGATAGTAGCCATAATGAGGAACATTCATTGAGAAGGACTTATCTTCATTCATGTTATCACCCAATTCAACAATTCATGGTAATAAATATTTGTTTTATTATCGTAACCCAATTGAGCTTTTGGTAATTATCACATAGGTAAAGTGAACCATCATCCATATTAACAATGATTATCAGCAACACCCATGGTGACATGATCTGTTATATAAATCCGTTCTTAAGAAGATTTCCCAATTGGGACTTTATATCTTTATATCAGTTGGTTACATAAGGTAAGAGGGAATAGGTATTGGTTGACTACCCATAATTATTTTAAGGTAAAATTCCTCCTCCCTTACTGGGGGAAAACATGAGACGTCAAAATTTAACATGTCATGAAACTCAAAGACAGAGGAGGGATATCCACACTAAAATATTATTTTTCCATATCAAAGTAAAACATAGATATCAAATTAAATTAATCTGGAAAAGAAGGTATAGCTCTTCTCGACATTGGATCAAATTATCCTTAAATGAAGCACCACACATATGTGAGTGTACTGATGGAGACCCATCAAAGATAAAAATTAATACAATATTTATTGGAAATAATAGAGTCCATCTAGAAAATGAGTTCAGGTATTTTTATATGGAGAGATAGAAAATATTTACTAACCTTGACATTAGATATAAAGAAATCACATGTGAGACTATAGATTCCAAACTCTATCTTCATACCACGGGGTGTAGTAATATCCATTGGATAAGATAAATATCCCATATGAATATTTGGAACATTAACAATATATGTAAAAATGATATGAATGAGTATCAAATAGATTTTTCACTAAGGATGAATCTATATAAATGGTACATCGCACGATATCTAGAGACATATATATTTCCTCTAGAGAATATTCCACTGTTTGAAGAAGATTCATTCCAAATGTCTATGGCTAGAACCCTTTTTTATTTCATGAATCTTACTACACTATGGTTTTAGAAGGTGATGATAATCTCGTTCCACTACATGGATTTGAATAAAAATGGTAGTATCATTGAATGTGACCTAGATTTATACATGAGAAATAGTTCTTGGCTACCTTAGTGCAATACCCCTTTGAATTTCTTGGCATGGCCCCCTGATAACATATCGAAGGACCTCATCAAGTCACTACTGGTGGTTTAGAAAACACCTAATATTGAGAACCACCATGATATTAATTATGCGTCCTCCTTCACTTAGTGGAATTCACACTATAACTATGAGTAAAAGAATCTCCTAATAAAACAAATATTCCTTCTTGGTTGATCTCAACTATCAACATTCAATCTAGTACCTCATTATAATAATGAATATTTAGCAAGAATACTTGAAAATTATTATCCTAATAATGTCCCGAATCATACCTACAAACATTAATTTTCTCATTCAATACAATCCCAAGTGATAAATTCAAGATATAAACAAAAGGGTCTGCATAATATATCATTATCCATCCATTGTTATCATGTTTGAAAAACTCTATATATATGGGAAACAGAATAGGCTCTAGATAGAATTGTTCTGGGAAAATTACATTGAAGTCTTTCCACTCTAATACCTTATGTTTCTTCATTGTCAACATTGTGCCCCACGAGCTCATTCTTGGTAGTTTTTGTTTGATGATGGTACAATTCACATTGATTTCTTCAGGTTTGTTTAATAACCCAGAAAAATATTCTATCATACTCGACCAATTCTCATTCTTTTAGAATATTTATATCCATTTAATGTTGTTGGCTTATAGTGAATGAAATTGTGAGAAATATTCTTGTGAACATTAATCTTTGGTTCCATAGCTAGAACATGGATGTGAACTATAGGTGGTGTATGTCCTAGTTCATGGAAAATGTGTAGTATTACCTCAACAAGATCCGATCCACAATGGGATTCACTCGAAGAGGTTTTGTATTAGAAACCTCCAAGATATAATTCACATGTTTACTCAGATGCATTATGTTTTAGAATATTAGAAAACAACAAATAATTTAATTGATTAATATCCAAATAGTGTAACAAGGGAAATTAATCCCAACAGATAGAGAAAACAGGATTTGGATTTCACTATATCCAATTAAATGAAGGGAAAGGACTAAAACTAATAATTAAGAAAAATTTCCAAAATAACCGCTAGATACGTAAGGGTCATTATTGTGAGAGATTTCTATGAACTCAATCACAACAACATCTTATGTCCGGATTAGATTACACAATGCATACTCACATCACATTAATAGATCAACCTAGAGTTCTGATAGCACTTTGTCACAAACCTTTCTATGTACCCTGATAACCTGATAATCGAGCTGGTCTTGAGATAGTACGAAGGGTTTTCCCAATACCCATGGACTAGAGAATATCTCCAAGAGTCATAAAAAATGAAATTGGAAACTATTTTGTGTGAAACAATTCAAATTTAAAAGAGTCACGTTGGTAATGAATTCAAAGGACACTCCATTGGAAGAACCGTACCATATGTCAAATAGGGAAAACATCCCAATTCACTATAACCATGTAAAATTAACCAAGAAAAACTCCCATGTCCTAATGGACACAACTCACCATGTCTATAGATCAACAATTAAAACCACCTCCCAGTGGTGCATTACCTCTGCTCAAACCATGAAAGATATAAAATAAAAACCCTTGAATTCATAGGTATAGTGTGAGATAAAATCCCTATAGGGTCTCACCATGTATTCGATAATATATTCCAAATGTTAACAAACCAAATAGGGAGTTTTTAATTTTCAAATAAATAGGTTTTCCATTTCAAAAAAATATCTATCCAAATAATTCTTTTCATATAAAAATATGGAGGAACATTAATCAAATGGATTAAATAAAACCCCATTTTAATAAATAGTTTATATAAATCATATGTAATGTGAAACAGTTTATGAAAATGGAATTGATTCATTTAAAATACCAACAAGAAGGAAACATGGCCATACACCTAATAAATTAAGAGTGTTATAGTCTAAAGGGACCTCACACTCAATGTGACATGACAATATGTACATAACCTACTTTGAACATAGAATAATGAGGGATCATCACCATAACAAAAGTGATGTGACCTAATTCATTTATGTTTTGGTGTATTTTATATTACAATGATCCTTTCAAATAACTCACTAACTGCCTAAGGATTTCATATTTTCTAGTACAATAACAATTATGGGAAATTTATTTTAAAACTATTTAGAATACACCACATCTCATTCTCCATTTAAAATATGCTAATTTCCCTTGAAACCCAAAAAATGGTATTTTAATAAAAAAAGTATTCCATTTTCCATGATATAACCCATGGGGTTTCTATCAAAATCATCATAATCCATTTTTATTGAAATATAATTTTAAATCCATACAATCAAATTAATTTACTCAATTTTCAATCAAATAAATTTCATAAATTATATTCTAAAATCAAAATTTCTCTAATTTCTGTCAAATTCCATAACACACCTCAATTCACTTGAATCAGGTTTTTAATATTCCAATTAAATGTTGTTTCATTAAATTTAATTTAAATAAATAAATTGGTATTATGTCAAACAATTCATGTTAAATCAAATTTGGTCATTATAACAAAACCACTTACCTTTCATGGAAGTACAATTCCCAAACTAAAACCAACTAACAAGCACGAATGCGTAAAAGATCTAGGAACTCAACATAGAACTAATACACAATAACATGAGATTTAGAACCCTCAATATAAATATGATCTATAAATATCCAAGGAGAGTAATAGAAAGAGAGGAATATACATTAATAATGCTTACTAGGTAAATTCACATCAAAACAACAATAATAATACCTCACTAATAAAAATCACTCAAGAAGGGTTTGATGGCTCTAAAATCACATATAGAAGACTCTTTAGTCAAGGGGAATGAAAACTGGAGTCGTGGAACAAAACAAATCAATATTTATTCTTGTTAAAAATAACAATCGGTACATTACAATGTGTGTATCCCAATTACACGCTGTGTAAATGAAAAAAATCCAAAAAACTATGACAAAAACTTTTCCTATTGATAAAATTGGATTATTTTTATTTTAGAGTTTACACGTTGTGTAACCATATTGCACATCATGTAGGTCCCTAATAAAATTTAGAAAAATTGGTTTCTATTAAGAATCCAATAAATCTATAACTCTGTAATTATTAGTATCCCTTTAATTCCTTCTCGACCCTACACAGGTAAAAAATAGGAAAACAACTATACGGTTTGAAACACACATTTTAAGAGAGTATGAGGATGATACTATAACCCATTAAATAGAAAATAAATTTCATCAAAGTATCATCAAAATAATTTTATAAGAATTTATCATAGATTAATTTACACTTAGAAATTTAATAGTTTTTATGTAAATTTTTATGTCATGATAAACCATCCTAAGAAACAATATAGATAGTCTCATAATAAAATATCACAAGTTTATCATAATAAACATAAAATAATGTTAATATATATGAAAATTTATTTTAAAATAATTTTTAAACATTTCATTAAAAAAAATATGGAAAATATTTTTATATTGATATATTTAACAATAAAAAATCCCAAAATATTGAGAAAATGGTTTTATAGGAATTTATTCATGGAAAATAGTAAATAAATATTCAAGGATAACAATGGTCATGATGCGGGGAAATTCATATCATATCATTTTATTTTAAAACCCATTCCTTTCACATATTAGTACAATGTAAAAAAGTGATTAATTCAAAATACTACATGGATATTCTCTATTAAAAAACTTTTGAAAATGAAATCATAGTTAGAATGGAATAAAATAAATAAATGGGGTATTTAAATGATCTTTATTTAAAAAATTGTATATACATATAAGGATGAAAAACAGTTCAGACTACAAGAAGAAATATTTTTCATTTTCATTAAAATCATTCTTTTTCTTCTCATTGAGTACAATGCTCTGAAAATTATGGTGTTTAATTTTTAGGTTCCAGGTGCAGTGGAAGCACATTGGTGGGAATTCCCAACATTGATTTTAGTGTTATACAACGTTCAAACGGAGATCCATCATGATATAAAATGCCGGATCTTCAGAATATAACGAAGAATGAAAAACAAAAGAAGGATTCCCGGAATCATTGGGATAGAATCCTCATATGTTGGTTATAATTAATTTAATTAATTCACAAGAATTACCATGGTGGAATTCATTCTTCGTTGATGTCTCTGATCATGATATGGTGTGATCATTCATTGCATCATAGATTCCAAGGGTAAGATTCCTCTAGCGATGATCCACACATTCTCCACGTATCTCTCGATGTCGCCGAAGGGATCTCTGGGTGCTAGCACATAAGAACCTTCGCTTACGATGCCCACCTTCTATCGCATTGATCCGATGGTGGTGGATCTCTCTCGATCTTGAGAATGTTCATGGAGGAAGGAGTTCTTTCAGACTTGAGAGAACTCTCCATAATTGTTGTGCACAATGATTGGGAAAATTGTTTATGTTGTGAGGATATTTATAATTGGGCTTGAGGTTTAAAGAGTAATGACAATAAATAATCACCTTATGCATTTTATTTATTTCAATAACTCTAATTGAACGCCCCGAGGTCAAATTATTAATTCATTGACATGTTCCCACACTGATTATAATAAATATAATTTAATAAAATGATATTATTTCCACAAAATCCTTACTGGAATAACTACACACCATGTAATCATTAACACACGGTGTTTACTATTTTTCTATAAAACTACACGGATTTTAAATTTAATATACACGGCGTGTAATTTTATTTTATATTTTCCTTTATTTCCTCCACCACATTTATTAGACATTGATTAATGGATATTTATTTCTTAAATAAATGTAACTACATTACTTGCTTATAAATATATATTATTTCATCCACAATATATTCTCTCAAATAACTAGTGTCGAAATAAATTAAATCATGTGTCCATAAATAATTATTAAACCACAGTCAGGAATAATATTTATTTAACTTGTTAAATTTATATTTAACTGAGATACATGGACACACATAGTGTGTGACCCTCTAGGTCCCTTTCTCAGTGGAATTAGGTGGAGCCTGCCTAAATTCCAAGGTTAGCGTCTAGAAACATGCCAAGGCACCCATAGAGAACGAAGTTAATGACTCAATGACGTGTCACCTCCTATGAACGTTTACCGTGAAATATAATCCCTTTTTCCCGATATCTCGAATCAAGTGGATAGCATGCTAGTTCCATCAACCCATGTGCCTGATTATTTTTCTTTGACTTTCTAGAATTGAGCTCACCCATACCATACCATGGCCATGGATTTATTTAGGCTATATCAATTACATCAAAAGGATTGAGATATCTACTTCTATAATGGAACCGAAGGGACAAATCCTTTCTCTCATTATCTATTAATGCAATATTACTCGTGACGCACCCAATGTATCCTACCTCACCATGAATAGTGTGTCATCACAGTTTTCATCAATACATTAATGTGTGTGAGTTGTAATACCCATTAATAATAATATTAATGTCTAAGGATCAATACACACACCCGCAGATAAGAACATATAATGACACTATGAAATGTGGATTTCCTACTGGCGGGTCTCGTTCTCAAAATATCCCCTTGGATATTACCAAGGGCGCACGCCAAGATAAGGTGCCTCAAAGTATTATGAGTCCTCACCCCTAATGGCCTATATTATTTGTGTCACTCAAATAACATCATCCTACCATAGAACATATATTCAACAACAGTGTTATGGAACTTCTAGGTACACATCATAGTTGGGATCCTCTATGACCCTTTTATGCAACAACTGTCCTTAGTATATTATCACATGCATTGTCACACAGAATAAGAATTAAGATGTGATAAGGTATTTATTAATGAATAAAGTAAAAAAGTAGTTGGTTCTAGGACACCAACTCCAACATACTTCCACATGGACGATATCCAATTGCTAACAAACTTTAACCCGATAGCTCACACATGATATTCAAGCTTCTGCTGAGATAGGTCTTTAGTCATGGGGTCTACCACATTCACTTCCATGGACACTCTGATCACTACAACATCACCCCTCTGATAGAAATCCCTCAAGAGGTGATTATTCCGGAGTATGTGCTTTGTATGTTGATGTTACTTTGGTTCTTTTTTCAAGATCCACTCTTGTAGTATCTTCACAATACAAGGTTATAGAATCTTTACTTTTAGGCACCACATCATGCTGCTAGAAAAATTCTATATCCAGATGGCTTCCTTAGCTGCAGCAAGTTCCACTATATATTTGGACTCTGGTGTAGAATCGGTGACAACTAGATGCTTTGAACTCATCCATCTCATAACTCCACAATTGAGAGAGAAAAAATATCCATATTGCGAGATCACATCATTCTGATATGTCTAAAAACCAGGAACATCATACACTCAGATGACAAGCTCCTTGTCTCCTCTATACACCAAGAACATATCCTTAGTTCTTCACAGATACTTATGGATAGACATAACAGCAGAACAAAGCTGTTCTCCCGAATCTTCTTCATATCTCCATACCATTCTCAGAGAATAGGCAACATCAATCCTGGTATATAACATGGAATACATGATGGATCCTAAAGCTGAAGCATATGAGTTCTTACTCATTTTATCTTTCAATTTTTGTGTATGTGGAAACATTTTTTTAGAAAGATGTAGGCCATGTGACACTATAACTATTCCCCTCTTGGATTGTTCTATACTAAATCTCTTTAATTTCTGGTCAATGTATGTACCCAGACATAGTCCAAGCAGCCTCTTGTATCTATCACAAATGATCTGGATCCCTATAATATAGGCTCCTTCACCCATTTCCTTCATTGAGAAACACTTGTTTAACCATTCCTTAACTGATTGTAAGACTTGTACATTGTTCCAAATAATCAATATGTCATCAACATATACTACTAGTACAATGATCAGATTCCTATGAAACCTCTTATAAACACAGGGCTCACATTCATTCTTAATGAAACAAAATTACTTAATGGCTTAATCAAATTGAATGTTCCATGACCTGGATGATTTCTTTAATCCATAAATAGATTTCGGCAACTTGAAAACCCATTTTTCAACTCCTGGTGTCACAAACCCTTCTGGTTGTGTCATATAGACATCTTCATAAAGGTTCCCATTAAGAAATGATTTTTTGACATCAATTTTCCAAATCTCGTAGTCATGGTAAGTTTCTATTGAAAGTATGATTCCTAAAGATTCAAACATGGAAATTGGAGAGAAGGTTTCATCATATTTAATTACTTGATGCTGTCTGAATCCTTTAGCCACTAGCCTTACATTATAGGTGCTAACTTGACCTCTCATGTCCAGTTTTCTCATCAATACCCATTTGTATCTAACATGCTTTAGATCAACTGAATCATCGAACAGAACCTAGACATGGTTCTGATACATTGAATCCATCTCAGATATCATAGCTTCAAGCGAGCATTCAGGTTATAAGCTTTCAATTGCTTCCTTGTAGGAGAGAGGTTCATCATTGTCCAAAAATAATGATTCACCATCCTCGGTTAATAAGAAACTAAATCTCTCTGGTTCCCTTACCTCTCTTGAGCTCTTATGCTATACTTTTGTTTCTGGAACCTCTTCCTTGGGTACATGTGGAACTTGTTCCTGTACCAACTCCTCTGCATCTTGAGCATCAAATTCATTGAAGTAAATCTTTCTCCCACTATTCTTCTTGAGGATGTGCTCCCTATCTAAAAATATGTCTTGTCTGGCAATAATCATTTTCTTGTCTGAAGGGTTATATAGGTAATATCCTTTCGTTTCCTAGGGATATCCTATAAAGGTACACCTCGTGCCCCAGGGTGCTAGTTAGTTGCCTGCAAATGACTTAACAACTGCCTTGAATCCCCATTCACGTGTGTGCGACAAAGTGGGTTTTCTTCCATTCCATAACTCGTATAGAATTCCATTTGAATCCTTAGTTGGTACTTAGTTTAATGTTTATGCTGCAGTTTGTAATGCAAATCCCTAAAAGGATAATGGATGTTCTGCATGACTCATCATCGACCTCACCAGTTTCAACAAGGTACGGTTTCTACTTTCACTAAAACCATTGCACTATGGTGTATAATGAGGAGTGAGATGAGATAGAATCCCAGACTCCTGTAGAAGATCTATGAACTCTTGGTTTAGATATTCTCCACCTCGAACCGATTGATGTTTCTTTATCTTCTTACCAAGCTTATTCTCCACTTCATTATTGAATTCCATAAATTTATATAAGGACTCTGACTTATTTCTCATTAAGTAGACATAGCCATGTCTACATAAATCATCAGTAAATGTAATAATGTAGGAATATTCACCTCTAGTTATACTAGAAATTGTCCACATATATCTATGTGCACCACTCCTAGAAGCTCTGTGGCCCTTTCACTATGTCCACCAAAAGGCGGCTTGGTCATTTTACCTTGAAAACAATTGTGACATGTATCATGTGATTTTAGCTCAGTAGAGTCTAAATATCCATTTTGGAAGAGCTTCGTCAAGCGCTTCTCATTTTCATGGTCGATACGGTGATAAAACAACTTGGTGATGTATGATTCATGTGAGTTTGTTTCATTATTGATTTCCAACAGTTGATTTTCATAATTTAATACATACAAACAATTATTTAAATGCGCCATACCATAACATATGTTGTTCTTATAAAAGATACATCCCTTATTTGAGAACATGAAATTAAATCCATCAATATCCAAACAAGATAAAGAAATTATGTTCTTCATCACACTATTCACATAATAAGAGTTATGTAAAACAAAAATAATCCCAGTTGGCAATGAGAGGTGGTAATCACCAATAGCCAATGCAGCCAGCCTTGTTTCATTGGCAACTCGAAGATCCACCTCTCCTCTTGAAATATTTATAAATCAACATGGTTCCTACATTTGAATAAATATGTGAGCCCCAAAATCTCTAACTAATACCCAATGTGTACAAATATAATGATTACACTTGATAATGAATGCACCTTTAGTGTCCCTACACTTTTGGGTGCAGTTCATCTTCTAGTGGCCTTGCTTGCCACATGGAAAACATGCTGCCTCCCATTCCTTGCCCTGCCTCTAGATCTTCCCCTTCTTATAAGGATGAAACTCAGGGGAATCAGACCATTTATAAGTCTTTGGCATGATTTCCTTGTCCTATCTTTCTGTATTCACTATAAGGACTGTGGGTTTGTCACGCACCATGTCCTTATCTACCTGGTGAATTAAGGTCAGAAATTCTAATAGAATCTTCTTATTATTGTTCATATTGTAGTTTACAATAATGCTTGGGAAGGCATTGGGAAGTGATGATAGGATGAGATATGTACACAACTCATCCAAAAAATTAATCCCTATGATTTCCAGGCGTTCAATGAATACAATGATCTTGACTACATGAGGGCCAGCTGGTGTAGAATCTTTAAGCTTAGTTGTAAACAAACTGTTGGAGATCTCATATCTCTTCTGTTTCACCTTTTCATGGTAGATATCCCTAAGGTGAGAGATCATAATATACATGTACATGTTTTCAAGTTACTTCAAGAGCTCATTAGACATGGACGATAACATTAAACACTGGACATTTGTGGCATCATCCAAGTGTTTTATATAGGGAGATAGTTCCTATTCACTAGCCTCCTTTCCATGTGAAATTAGAATAGGCTCTTTCAGCACATAAAATTTCCTTTCGTTGTAAAGAATGATGTGTAAACGCCTCTACCACTCTTGAAAATTGGTGTCGGTGAGAGGTTTTTCCTTCTCAAGTATGGTTCGCAATGATATGTTTGAAGTCATTTTTCATGCCTTTTATAAAAATTTAGATGAGAAATGGTTTAGTACTTTATAAAAAATGTGACAAATAAATAAATTAATACTTATTAGTCTCCCACTATTTTATCGAAATCCAATATCCCTCACCATTTAGATCGGAATATTCTATTGCCTGAATATTCTAGTGGCAAGGACATATATTTCCCTTCTCATTACCCCAACTGGGGTTGTTCATGAAACATGAATGGTTTTTGGTAGGCATTCCAAATTCCAACTACATTAACTTGCTTCTCCTCAATTCGCTAAGAGGACTCCACAATCCTGCAATCCTTTTATTTTGAATTTCCTCAACATTTTCATCTTGGTAACACCAAGTCCAACTATGGAAGTCAACCATTGATGCGAACCAAGTCAAGTCAACCCAAAACCTTGAATTAGAATTCCTCGATAATTGAAAGCACCCCAACTAGGGTTGGTCAAGCACTTTGATCTATGGTTCGATTCTAACTAAGATTATGGAAGGCAATACCGACTTAATATTTCTTTGAAGGATTTTATCCATATATGTAAATTTATAATTTATTATATTTTATTACATGATTGTTAATATAAAGTGGTATATACTTAAGTAATTAACCATGTATATGAAAATATTTATGTATAATCCAGTTTTATTTTAGTTCCATCTTGCATGTTTGTTTAATTCATTAATTGTGTGATCGTGACAACACTCCCAAATTAAATAAACCATTCAACTGAAAGAGAAAAAATAAATGTCATGATAATTATATTTTTTCTGATGGTTAGTTTTTATAGAGGTTGATAAACTATCCCAGGACCTAGGGGAGAAACACCTTGAAACTTTCCGGTTCGTGTTTACTGCTTTACACCTCTCCACCTTTGTATATCCTTGGATTGGTTTCGACTTGGCTCCTGAATTGAGCTGCCTCCACTAGCATGGGAGCTCCATCCATTACACATGCATTTATCTCACATGAAGGTGAGGGGTAAAAATGGGTTTTTACATAATAGAATCTGTGGGTTCATAGGACCTACATATTAATGAGGAGAAGGCTTGCAAGCCTACAAATTTAATACAAACAAATAAATTAAATAAAACCATTCACATATAAAGGTCATGGTCTAGATCATGATTATCCATACATGGAATGATATTTATGCATAAATAAATCTAGAATTCAATCCTTTAATCATTATTATTTATGATAAATCACACTCGAATCAATTAATTATTATTAATTAATCAATCATTTGATCTTAAACACTTTTCTGAATTTCCTTGAGATTCATATCCATCATAATTTTTAAAAAATAAATTTATTTAAAATTATATTTGTACGTAACTTGTTCCTTGGAGGAAACCTAGTGAATTCTCAACCCTTATGAAGATGTTAAATCAAAAACATATATATAAAACACCTATCATGTGTTGTGACTCCGCCTTATGGATGCACCATGGTAAAAAACTGAAGGGTTTGTATAATATAATAATAAATTTTAATAAATATGCGTAATTTGGGTGAGTACACGACCTGTAGTTACGACTAAACGACTTGTACTATTCTTCACCATCCATCCGAATTACATGCCTGGGGACAAGACATGTTAATGTACTTTGGAAATTTTCGGAGTATATGGCATGTACAGTAGGAAACACGCCATGTAGTTTCCACGTTACACGGTTTCCAGGCGGGAAATCCATGTACGGGGTACACAGTCCAACCATAACCCGAAGGGACTACAGGTCGTGTTCTTTTGGACAGCACGTTGTGTAATCTGGAAATCATGTGTCAACTATTCCTAGTCAACACATGGTGTCATAAATGACTTAGATAAGATCAATACACAGCCTGATTTAGCAGACCAGTTCGATGCATGAACCTAGACTACACAACATGTACTATTGAATACAAGCAGTGTATTCTTGTGTTGTATAGCCAGGAACGTTTGTCTCCACTGGAGGAGATCCTCTATTTTATTTTAATCAAAAATTAAAAGAATGGTCATTTCTGTATGGTGAATGAGAAATGATAGAGGAAAAGATCTCGATATTATGATTTGACGAATGATTAACTTGAATTGAAACAACTAAATATTTAAATGTGTAAATCACCAATGAAAAAAAATTATAATCAATGATATGACTGCTCTAATACCACTTGTAGGTTCTGGGCGCAATGGAAGCGCGTTGGTGGGATTTCCCAACTTTTATTTTAGAATTAAACAAAGTTCAAACCATGATCCGTCAAAATATAAAATGATGGATATTCGGAAAAAAACAAAGAAATGAAAAAAAGAGGGAGCCCCAGAACCATAGAGATAGAATCATCATTTTTTGGTTATAATTAAATTAATTAATTCACAATAATCACCTTGGTGGAATTATTTCTTTGGTGATGTATCTGGTCACGGTCCGTTGTGATCCGTTGTTGTGTCATAGAATCCAAGTATAGGATTCCTCTAGCGGTGATCTACACATGCACCACGTATCTATGAACTTCATATAAGGGATCTCTGGGTGCTTTCATGATAGAAAATTCGTTTGCGATGTCCTCCTTCGATCACCTTAATCTGGTGGTGGTGGATCTTCCTTGATCTTGAGAGTGTTTTTGGAGGAAAATGTTCTTTCTTCCTTGAGAGAACTCTCCAGAAGTGTTGTTCACAACGATTCGGAAAACTGTCGAGTTTGTGAGGATATTTATAATCAGTTTTGAGGTTTATAGAGTTATGACAATAAATAAATGTGTTATGCGTTTTATTTATTTCATTAAATATTATTGAAAACCCCCATGTCGAATTATTAATTACTTGACATGCTCCCATGCTGATTATTATAAATATCATTTAATAAAATGATATTATTTCCTTAGAATCCCAACTGGAAAAACTACACACAGTGTAATCATTAATACATGATGTGTACTCTTTTCCCATAAAACTAAATAGCGTGTATATTTAATATACACAACGTGTACTTTTATTTTCCATTTTCCTTCATTTCCTCCACCACATTTATTTGACCATGAGTAATGGCTATTTATTTCTTAAATAAATGTAACTGCATTACTCGCTAATAAATAAATATTATTTCATCCACAATATATTCTCTCGAATAACTATTGTTGAAATAAATGCAATCAGGCATCCTAAAATAATTATTCAACCATTGTCGGGAATAATATTTATATAACTTGTTAAATTAATATTTAACTGAGATACATGTACACAGTTAATGTGTGACCCTCTAGGCCCCTTTCTCTGTGGCATTAGGTGGATCCTGTCTAATATCTAAGGTTAGCATCTAGCAACATGCCAAGGCACCCACATAGACATAAGTTAATGAAACAATGATGTGTTACATCCTACAAACGTTTAACGTGTAATATAATCCCTTTTCCATGGTATCTCGAATAAAGTGCATTGCATGCAAGTCCAATCAACCCATGTGCTCTATTATTCTTTCCTTGAATTTCAGGAATTGAACTCTCCCATACCTTACCATGGCCATGGAGTTATTTAGGCTATATCAATTCCATCAAAGGGCCTAAGATATCTACTTCTAGTATGGAATAGAAGGGAAAAATCCTTTCTTTCAATATATATTAATGCATTATTACTCGTGACGCACCCAACGTATCCTACCTCGCTGCGAACTGTGTGTCATCACAGTTTTCGTCAACACATCTAAGTGAGCGAGTTCTAATACCCATTAATAATAATCATAAAGTCTCAGGACCAATACGCATGTATGGAGATATGAACTTCCAATGACACTATGAACTGTGAAATTCCTACTGGCGTGTTTCGTTCTTATAATATCCTATGGATATTACCAAGGGTTTACACCATGAGAAGGTGCCTCAATGATTTATGAGTCATCTCCCCTAATCGTCTGTATTATTTGTATACCTCAAATAATATCATATGGATATAGAACATATATTCAAGAACAGTGGTATTGCACTTCCGGGTTCTCATCATAGCAGGGATTCTCTATGACCCTTTAATGCAACAACTATCCTTAGGACATTATCCCATGCGTTGTCACGCAGAAGAACAATCAAGATGTGATAAGGTATTTATTAATGAATAAAGTACAAAGTATTTGGTTCTAGGCCACCAACTCCAACATAATTAAAACCCCTAAAATAAATATAAGAGATAAGAAAAGAGGTCTAAATTGTGAGATCATAAAAATTCCTCAACTGAAATATATACATAAATATCATGGAAAATTGTTAGATTCTAATACAGAATTTTTACTTTTGAATCATAACCATCATTAAATAAATAAAATTGATGAACCATTATATATCATTAATATATAAATATTAATGATATGAAATTTTTACGGGGTAATATATATATCATATAAAGATATATAGTGGAATAACAGAAAACATGTCTCAATAAATCAATATTGAAGAGAAAATCCATTACCTCATATATCAACATTATACATATGGGTTTGAGACAATTTTATAATAAATATTTATTTTTTATAAATATAATAAATTATGATATTAATAAAACCCCAATATTATTTTTTATAATATATTTTTCCCATTTGTTAAAAATAATTTATTAAAATATCTTTTCCATGTACTAACTGCTTTATTTTTCATGCATATTTCACTCATTGGAACATGTTCCTCATATCCACATCCATATAATATTGATCATTATCCATGTTTAATATTTATTATTTATATTAAAATTTATAACATTTTATAAAATATGTAGATAAAAATGAATTAAATTATATCATGGAAACCTTAGTATGTACATATTCCCCAGGGATATTTTCACATTTATATGGATATAACTTAAGAATGATGAAATGTACTACACCTTTCTAGAATCATTATTTTATCATAAATATTACTTGTATATATATAATAAATAATTCCATATCACAGTTAATGTAAATATGAAATCAATCACAAATCACATTACTCTGTGGGGGTGGTGGTCCACATGTATGCATGAGTAAAGTTATTATTTCCTACGGGGTGGAAGAGGATATGGAAAAGGTTTATTACATAAACATTATAATATCATCGTATAAGTTAGATAATTTGTCTATAATGCTAGAAATTATATTAAAAACATTAAGGATTTAAAATATGATTTAAAATCAAATTTATCGATTAAAAATATTACATCCTATTTGAGTTATATAAAATGGATTTCTTCATAATTATCATAGGTGTAATTTCAAAAAAACATAGAAAATACGATTAATGTTTTGTATAAGTTAAATTCTATATTATGTAATATGATTATAGAAATAATTTGTACTTATTTTTGTATTTTTGAATATTATATCCCATAAAATTTAAAATAAAATTAATCATCATAACCATTTATATTATAAAAATTCAATATGGAACATATAATTAGTATATATAAAGGGTTATTATAATGTATAATTTATATAGATAAAATAAATGAAAACCTCTACTAGTGGGATTATAATATATAAATACCATTTATTAGAGAATTTGAGGGAGTTATAGTCACTGATATTTGACCTTGATCAAACTAAATTACTGATTCAACAAGTAAATCACTAGATAATATTTTATGTGATATTTAAAAGATCATTAGGATCATGACCCAAACCATGTTCACCGAACGAATCTGTGATAATCTCATAATATCCCACATTAACATTAGGGAATTTATTAGTTTTACAAATCGTTATGTATGTACAAAAAAATAGGATTTTTATATTCCTAATTTGTAACAAAATTTATTATATTTATCTCCTTTTAATATTAATTTTTCATGAGTAGATAACGAGTTGATAAAAATGAGATGAAAATAAAATTTAATTTTTTTTAGAAACGTATAGTTTCAATCAAGACAATATTTTTAATGAATTTAAACAAATTTTAATAGTATAATATTATAGTAAAATACTTTTATTAAATATTTGTTTCTAAATATAAATGATAATATAATTTTATGATGTCAACCGTAATTTTTATAGAGATGAAAACATTATTACTATTAAAAATTCATTATTTTTCAAATAATTTTTTTAATATAAACATTCTAAATAACCATAGTTATATATATTTTTAAATAAAATTGAAATTATTTTTAAAATTATAATGCCAATGTTTTCCAATGGTAATTTGTTCATAATTTTGTGATAAAGTAAAATTTCTAGGTAAAAATTTAAAAAATGTATAAATATATATTCGGAATTATGACATCATAATGACCCATAAGTGTTATAATATATCCCATTATTGAAATCCATGGAAAAATATATATTTACCATTTAAGATAATTTGTATTTTATATTATATTATTTATTGAAAAAACTATAATAGATCCTCTAAAACCAATATAATGTAATATGGTATTAAAATCAGTTCATTTAGAGCAAGGATCACTTCAACATCACAACATGTAATATTTAAATATAATCAATTCATAAAAATGAAGAATAATTAGAACCAATTAAATTTGGTAGAATCTTTTTTTAATCCCATGGAAAGGTTTCTTAATACATCATTCTATAAAGTCCAAATTCAATATTTGTGAAATAATAATAAACTCACCTCTCTTTTCTAATATAAAAAAAACCAAGATAAATTACCTACTCACTAAATAAATTGTGAGAAATAATATAATATTCACTTACCTCTATATAGCCCTCCCAAGGTTCCCCATTCCCTCAATAATCTTCTCATATGACTTTTTAAATCAACCACTCAAGGTAAGGGATCATATCATTCCCTTATTCATTTAAGAAAATTTTTTGTATCATGCCTTCTTTATTTCCAAAACATAATGTATTAATTTTTTTCATAAATATAAAATTATTAAAATTATTATTTACATGTGATTAGATACCTCTTTTCCTCTCATTAATATCTATTTTAATCAATGAGTTCCCTCATTTTTCTATCGAAATAATCCTATTATTTTCATTGAAAATATTTTTTTGGTGATTACTCATTCCCATTTCCATTCAAGGGTATTATAGAAGATTTTACTATTTTATATTTATGAGTAATTAATTTTATTTATCATATATTCCATAATTTTGGAATTAAGGTTTATGAAATATGACTCTATTTTGAATGATCTATGTGGCACACTTATGCATGTACTAGATATAGAAGTGATGGGTGGGTCCAAAATTATATATATAACCAATGGGTTTTGTAATGATTTAATCTCAAAATATTCCATGTATTTTTTTTAATATTATACCCTAATCTCAATATATTATATTTTATTGTTGATTATCTTGAACTTATGTTTTTTATTCCATGTTTTATGTCGTTACGACATTTCCATGTTATATTTCTTTTAATATCATATATAATGATATTATCTTCATGATTTTGATTATCAAAACTCTTATCCCATTTATATTCTTATTTATTAACACATAATAATTTATTCATGTTATTTATTGTTTATTCCATTATTGAGCATTGTAGCCCCCCTTTCTTTTGTATGTCTCCAGGTTATCCCTTTTAATTTTAAAATAGAAGGGCAATTTTAGGGAATGTTAAGGAAATTTCAAATTATGATTCTATATCCATGTATCATTTTAATATTCAATGTAACTAATCCATAAAGACACCAAGCGTCACAAGATTTTTGTATTCTACTATATGTACCTTTTTGTAATAAATCATGATATAAATTGTAATAAATTAAGAGTTTTAATAGATTGTGTTAAAGAAACATCTATTTTTTGGATTAGGATTATAAAACACTAGATAATTATTTATATATAATTTTACAAATTCTAAAAACTCAAATTTATTAACGAATATAGTAATTGGTTTCCATGAAAATGCTACATTTTCATGATTCTAAAAGTGAATGTGGCTCTAGAAAATATGTAGTCATGCATAAAATTCCCAAAAAACTATATTGAGATACAATCAACCATGAAAAAATAACAAAAATTGATCTTAATATAAAACTAGGTTTCACTCCGTAGAGATATTTTTTGTTAAATTAAAAAACATAGTACAAATTGTTATAAAGAGAATAATGTTCCCATAAGATTTTATATTCAGAAATATATCATGGATAAATTATATTGAGCAATATATATTTATATGTTATGGAATATATTTCATTTAGGATTTATCACTTTAATGTTCATGGTTTCTAATTTATATGTTTAATATTTTAAAAATAATAATACATAATTTTCCATTTATTCTAGTACATGGCTTGAATTATGAGAATCTGAGTCAACAAACACTTTGAATGGAAATTAGTTTTCTTCCCAAATAAGATTCTAATCAATAAGGGAGATGTAACTTAAAAATTAATGATTCTAGTTTCTAAACATATTCATATTTTTTACTGAAACCTAAATCTGTATGAATACATAAATCCCCTTATGAATTTGAATTTTTTTATTGAGATCTTTATGTAAAAAAGGCCATTAAAATTATTTGGATATTATGATACCTTTACTACAGAAAAATTTATTATATATATAGAAAAAATATTCTCTATCCTTCAATACTATGAGAAAGAGAGTTATCTTCTAACGATTTATCATATGGTTGTAGAAGTTGGTTAATTGTGGATATTTGTAAAAAATAAAATTCATAAGGAAGAAATCAATGTGATTGAGTGGATAAAATTCCAAAAATTGTTTTTCTATAAATATTTACCTTACACTATCTAATATAAAATTGAGTGGTATTTCATTGACATAAGTCCAAAAGAAAAAAATCTATTTATGAGTAAAAGGATAAACTCATAAGTTTTGTGTGATATGACCCCATTATTTGTGTTACCAATGAATGTAATTTTGATCATATATTTGGTATGATGAATTAGACTCTTCATAAATCCTTATATATTTATTACATTGATAAATATTTCCAAATTGACTAATTTTTCATTTATTTTGAGAACGATATGAGATAATATCAATGGTCTCACTGTGATAAGAATCAGATAGTAGAGTTTAATTATAATTGTTTTATTGATATATCTAATTATTGGTAATAATTTTAACATCCCACTCATCAATGGTGTGGGAACAAGAACATTTAATATTGATTGATGTAGATGAGGGACTAATTTAGGTGCGGGATGGAAGGGAAACATGCTAGTGACTACCAATGGGAGAAAATCAATGATGTGATTAAATAAAAGAAATGATATGTTCAAACCTCACCGCAATATGAATTTTTCAACTACAAGGAAAATTTTCTTATTTTAATCAAGGATCTCCGATAAGTATTTTCATTAAAAAATATCAAGAAACCTCTAAGGCCTAGAGTGTAAGAGAATGATTATTCATTCACAACTATGAAGGTGGATCCCAAAAACATATTGGTGAAATGTATATAGGTTTCTTTTTTATAGAATAGTTAATTTACTTTTTCATTTGAGTTTTTTGAATTATTTCATATATCACCATTTTAGTAGAACTATTCATATACCACTAAAAATCATGGAAGTAGTGTTTTCAGTAAATACAAAAAATGGGGATAATATTTTAGTTGATATATATAACTCCTCCCCTCCCAAAGTATGTGTTCTTAACATTAATTAAATCATTATGGTGCATGATTTTGTGGAATTCAATGCTATTATGGGCATTGATTGACTCTCCCTATATAGAGACAACATAAATTTAAAAGAGAAAAAATTACCCCCATATATCATGAATCACCTTTTGGTTATATATAAGAACATTTGTATGATGAAAATTCAATGGATTAATAATATAAGGAGTAGATTATATTTCCAAATGAAAAATAGTGTCTAGATGAAATTATTCACTCCGTGGAAATGATCATCCTCAAAGACATTAGCATTATGATAGAACACAGTGATGTGTTCCCTAAATACATTTATGGTCTTCCTCAAAGCTGGGAGAAAGAATTTTCAATCAAGATTATATATATATATGTTTTTATACCCATGAATCCATATAGAATTTCCACTTAGGAAGTCATGGAGAAAAATATGAAACCACTATAGAATATGGATAAAGGGTTTATATTCCCATGGACGTAATCATGAGGACCATCAGTCCACATATTCATGAATAAGGATTGGTCAGCACACCTATTCATTGATTATCCTGAGAATAACAAGATCATGATAAAATCAAGTATCATCCACCATTGAATATTGACTTATTAGATCATCTTTGTAAAGACTAGTATTATTCTATGATAGGTCTTCTGTTAGGATATATTCATATAAATATAAATAACAAGGATATCCTCAATATAGCTTTTATTACAGGGTAGAAGCTCTACAGTTCCATAGTAACGCGATTTGGTCACCCTAATTCATGATAATTTATATTGACTTGATGAATATAGTAATTAGATATTATCATGAAACAAATATTTTTATTTTTTATTGATTATATTCTCATTAACTTCATATTTAATGAGTAACATAAAAAACCTTTTAATATTATACCAAAGACATTTCAGAACGAATTGATATGTGAAATGTATTATAAATATTAATTATGGTTTAAAAAAGTAACATTCTTCTGGAATGTTATAAACAGAAATAGGATTTATCTGTACCATAATAAAACATATGTTGTTGATCGATGAATAAGACTATAATATATGATGGAAATTCATATTTTCTTTGGATTATCTATGTGTAATCACCAGTTTATAAGAAACCTATCATTATTTTCATTCCCCAAAACCATGGAAATTATGAATGGATTCATGTTTCTCTGTAATAATGAAAGATAAGGAATTTTTATAGAGTTGTCGATAAGGGTAATTATTTCACCTATGATCACACTATCCTGCAGTTATTGAATGACTTTTGTTCTAAAGTGATGCATCTGAAAAGTATATAGTTTTTGTAGCATACAAAAGGAATAACTGATAGCCTATGGATTCCACTAACTGGAGGTACATGAATATAAATACCCAAATATTAATCTATAATTAGATATGATGACCGATGAATTACTAGAATTTTAACATTATATAAATTGGGGAAGAGGGAAATATATACCAATATTAAGAGACTTGTGTCAATATACACAAAAAAGGATCATAACATGCACCAACAATGGAGGTAAATTTTGATCAAATATTATGATTATTCATTCCATTATCATAATGAGAATGAAATAAAAATGAACATTCTTAGATTAGAGAGTATCTTCATACTTTATACATGATGACGAATTATAGGGATCAAATCATCATGGATATTAATTGGATATAAATGGTACTAATTAAAATTTCATAATGCTACCATGATTGAATAATGTCTTACATATCACCCTGTGTGAGGATCAAGGATGGATATAAATAGGGAGAGGTTATACATATTAATGTAGAGAATATTATGGAGTTAAAATTTGTTGTATGTGATGTTAAAAATTTTGGAACCCAAATATGGCTCCCGTAAAATACAAAATTAAGAGGGAACAACTGGATGTTTCACATATCACATATTTAAATTTTAATAATGGAATATATATGATTCATAATGATATGAAATTTTTTTGTTGGATAACATGAAGATTTATATAATTGAATTCAAATATCTATACTTTGTTTTCCAATGAATCCATAGATGAATGGGAAAATTCATCGTAAATGCCCCAAAAATCTGTTATTCCATTTTGATATTTTTAAAAAATAACCATGGATTTATTTATAGGTCTTTCCAATACATCTATTTGAAATAAATCCCTCTCCGATGTAGTTAATAAACTTAATATTTAATAACAATTAATTGAGATTGATGAAAATTTATTTCTTGACCAAAAAAACAAGATATATAATAGGGAAGATGTTAGTAATCATGGAGTTCAAATTTATATAGTATCTAAATGTGACTTGAGGTTCAACTCATGATTATAGAGAAGCCTTTATGATGAATTGAATATATAACTAAACTATATCACCACTTATAACACTCTGATGGATGGTGTCCATGAATGTAAAATTAAAACTCTATAAGACATGCTAAGATCATGTTTGATGGATTTATAAGGATTTCAAGATCAATACATTCACCTTTTGGTTTTCTAATATAATAATAGTATCAATACTTCTATTCAAATGGATCTTTACAGTGCTTTATAAGGGTGGGTCTATCAGACCCTGACATATTGGGATATTGAGGGTGGGTGGAAGCTAATGGGACCATATCATATCTTTGTGATGGAAATAATGGTCTAAACTATTCTATTTCATATTTAATACACACAAAGTCAATAAGAAATATATATAGATAATCGTTGGTGAAACCTGGAGGTTCAGGTCAATGAAATAATGTCCCTTTGTATATCTCAATGGAATAATTTCAAGAGGTCTGGAAAGAATTTAATCTTAGTCATTGATATATCTACTCCTTTGATATCCTTGATCTCATCAACGAAGTTATTTATCAATTGGAACAACCACCTATCCTATATCTAGTAAATTATGTGTTCCACGTATCGTTTGATGATATATATTATAGGCACCTCAAAAAGTATTTAATCTATATTTTGTACCATTGGAGAATGATCTTTCGTATAAGGAGTATTACATGAAGTTATTATATAGTAGAAGCAATTTTCTAGAAAACAAAGAATCTCACATGGAAAAAGTGTTGTATAAAAACAACAAGTTTGACGAATTGGCCTGAAAACTAAAGTGGTGTTCAAAACGAATTACCCTCATCTATTTTAGTCTATGAAATGAAAATTATGAGGTTAAAATTTCATAATGGGGGACTAATTTTATTAATTGAAAATTTATATATATAATCTCATTTGTGATAAAAATAAATTCCATAGTTTTTAGAATAGTTATAGAAAAAAATGGAATTATATGGTTACATTATAATGTCACATCCATGGGAATATAAAATAATGTTATGAATATGGACTATTGATAATAAATACATTTAATTGGGATTATATGATTAGTATGTAGATATAGGGTTACAGTAAATTCCAATTGAGATAGGTGAAAGAAGCGATGGCCGGACCAGTTAAATCATACATTATAAATCCCATTTATCGATGATTTTTAAGGATATTGAATTATAGGGATATTACATTTATCAACCACACTTTTTGATTCCAAAACCAAATCACAAGAGAATCCATTTATGGGATAATTTCATGCTCATTGATATTATGACCCAAATAGTATTTGGTGAACCGCCCCATGAAAATATCACAATCATAGACCATTCCCTTATAGTGTTTACTTGTGTAATAAAGGGATATGTTTTTATAACCCATTAATATAAATTTTTGTATTATAAATTAATAAAACTGTTTTTATTTATCCCATTTTTATATTATTTATTTTCATGAATGTAATATGAGTTGATAAAAAATTGATGATACATAATGTTTTTTTAATGTATACTTTTTATCAAGGTACACTTTTTTAATGAGAACAACATTTTTTAAATAAAAATACATTTAAAAAATATTTTAAAAGAATTTTTATTAGATATAATTAATAATATAAATATATGATATAAAAAATATAAATTCCAAAAAACTATTATTGTCAAAAAATCAGTATTTTTCATGAAATTTTCATATTTTACATATTAATTTAAATTCATTTATTTATATTTTTTTCTATATAAAATAATTTATAATTTTAATGTAATAATGTTTAAATTAGCCAATGATTATTCATTAATTATTTTCAAATTTAGTAAAACAAATTGGTCAAAATTAAATACACTACAAATAAATTTTTTTATTATATCATTATAATCACCAAAAAATTGTATAATTTATATAATAATAGGTATCCATAAATGAATACATATTTTTTACTTCTTAATAATTTTTTTTATGTTTTTTTAATAAATTTATAATCCCTATATAAATCCTCAAAAACAGATATTATAAATTATGGTTTTAAAATCAATATGTTATGAACATCGAATATGCCCACATCACTAATGGTAATATTGTGATGATATGGTTCATAAAACTGTAAAATAATGAAAATTGATTCAATATTTCATAAAAAAATTTCAAAACCATATGAAGGTTTTTAGTTTAGAATAATTTAATTTACTGTTTCTAAAACTAGATTTTTATAAAAAATTATGGAACTCCCCTATCATTTCCTATTTAAAATGAAAACCCCCCTTTACTCTTCCAAAAAACCCATGTATCATGACTATGATCACTGCTTTACAATATAGAAACCTCCTAGGATGAAACTAGTCTCATAAGAAGTTCCTCCAACTATTTTGGGAATACTCTCTGAAGGTAAAAGATCCCCTCCCTCTCTACCTCATTCAATATCCTTCTTTATCTTCTTTTGTTAAATTATATATTTTCTATGTCATAATATGGTCTCACATATCATTATTAATACAATTAATATTTTTAAGGAATGAGAGACCCCTTTAACTCTCATTAATAACTAAAAGAAATCAATGAGTACCCCCATTACGTTATTGAAATTGTTTTTTTATATTTCATAGAAAACTACGGTATTTGGAATACTCGTAATATATGAACTCATGGTTATTAACCTATATTTACCAAAATTATATTATGGGGGACTTTATTTTTTTATTCTTCCTTTCTTAATCATTGGATTAAATGTTATAAAATATGATCAAATGTTGAGTGATCTGTGAGGCACACTTATGAATGTACATGTTATGAAAGTGACAAGTTGGCCAAAAAATATATAATTGTCCAATGAATTTCGTAATGTTTTAATCTCATTATATTATATATATGGTCTACAGGAGGAACCCTATGAACCCAATGTTATTTTTTTATAGAGGTTGTCCATTATTTTTGTTAATGATTCATTTTCTTCATTCCCATGTGGCCTTTTTGTTATCATAATATATCATGCATCGATTTTCATGTTTATGATTATCATATCTTTTATGTTCAATTGAAATTACTATTAAATGACATTCAATACTTCCGTCATGTAATTATTATTTTTATTCCTTTAATATTATTAATTTCTCACCCCTTTATTATGTATTTCCAAGTGTAATCTCAAGTAATTATAAAAGTGAAATGAAATTTTAGATCTTGTAAGGGTGTTTTCAATAATTTAGTGATATCCATGTATCAAGATAAAATTATATATAACACATCTCCCAAATACAGTAGTATACATCATCTTATGGGACAGTTTTATGTGAACCATTATGTAATAACCCATGAAATAGCGTTGATTAAAATATGGATTCTCTTAATAGGGATGGTCTTTTGTGGAGAAAAGAAAAACAAAAACAATTCATTGAACATTGAGAATAATTTTTTTAGGATGAATTTTTTTAATGGATAATTATTGATTTATTAAAATATTGTAATATTTTTCCATTTATATTAATTTAATTTATACAAGTAGAATTATATATATTATTTAAATATAATAAATAACATTTCATGTGAAAGGGGCCCCGTATGGATGAAATTTAGAATATATGATTGGTTATGGCTGAAATCTGTTCAAGTAATAAAATTTGAATTTATATATATATTATTTTAAACCTTTTTATTTAACCACATAATTATCCAATTTTAACTGTAATCATAGTTACAACATTTTTAATACTTATGTTTCATAAATTTACATCCAAGTTTACAGTTTATTATAAATGATAAATGGGTGACATTTTTTTACAAAATCCCAACATCTTTATTCTCATAAATGTTTTCATGATTTTTTAATAGTGTGATTTTATATTATTTAAATAAATTTCTATTATTTTTATATAAATTCATATTAACATATTTTAATTTTAATGAAAACAATACAGGTATTTAATTAGAATATAAATTATTTAATAATCAATCATAAGTTATTATGTTGCCTAAAATTAAAGATACACCATAATTCCTATAAATATTTATGTTTTTATTTTTTTTAATCAATTACCTATATTTATATATTGGTTGTGCACACATTCTTTCATCATTGTGTAAGAATTTATTGCAATTATACTATTACTAAAAATTAAATAAATAATCATTTCATAAATTTATATAAAATACTTCTGAAATAATTCTTTATATTTTTTCATAATAACTTCTTTTTCATATATTACTAAATATAAGAAATAATGTTTAATATAGTAAAATTCTGTAATATTACTTTACAAAATATCATATAATGTTTTTCGTTAATGAAAAATGGTAAAAAATGACATACATTAAATTTTATGAATTTTTTGGTCTGGTTAAACACATCCAAAAAAATATGTTTTATTTTATTGATGAATTTAAGAATTATTCAATAGTTTAAAACTAGATTATTCCATTTTACCCTTTATCGATTAGAGATGTTTTACTGCAGACATTATTCATAATTCCTAAAAATATAAGGGATATATTTACTAAATTTAAAACACCAGATTCCGAATATATAATCGTTTTTTCTGATTTTAACTTTTTAAAATTATAAATAAATTTTTTTAATTCAAATGACTAAAACACCACTAAATTGAGTTTTTCATGAATTTAGCTTTGAGACATAAAATTGAATTTTAAAAATTGTAATACACTATTAAATCATTTAGAATCATTTATATAATATAAAATAAAGTAGAACTTAGGTTACTTTCAATGAAAATATAAAATGTAATGCGATTTTAAAATTATTTTATTTAATGATAAAAATGGAAGTTTTACAAAAAGATACTTATTTAGACTATTCAATAAATAATTTTACATTTTATTAAAATCCCAAAAAATCATTGTAATCCGATATTTCATGTCGAATATAAAAAATATATTATGTTCATAAAATATAATTTCTTAAAATGGATGGAATTTAATAAATATAACAAAAAAAGGAAAAATAATCCCTTGTTTAAATAACTTTTTTGGAAGAATAAAATTACATGACTCTAAATCAAGTACATATTTATAAAAAATTATTCCATAAATTTTAATTTTATAAATACATTATTATTATTTTCCTAAATTCATTTATTCGTATTTGTATATCCATTTTAATGGAATGTTCATAGTATATCATGGTTTTTTAGCCTCCATGATTAATGTAAGGAAATAAACCTTACTATTTTAATTATTTAAATATAAATATATTATAAAAGATCAATTTGTTACATTCTATCCCCACTTTAATAAGTTTCCCCTTGTCAAATTTAATTATCTGTTACTAGAATTAGTGTTTCACTGCATAATAATAAAATATTCTATAGAATATATCATTATAGAAAATTTATTTCATTAAAATGAAACATATAATTTCAAAATTATGTACTTCTATGAACATGTATATATCATTATGAGAGACATGAGTTTCCAAAAATGTACATTGATTGTTAATATATACTTGTCATATAAGTCTTAATAAATTTTTCTTCCTAAGGTATTAGTTGGTGAATTCATTTACGATCACGGAAGGGAAGACAAGATAATATACTAACTTCTTTTCCTTATATAAAATTGGCATAATTTCTTCCATTTATCGCTCTTTGAGTAGTTTTATATCCTTTATTCATCACATATTCCACAAGATAAATAATAATGCTGAATTTATTTAATCATTAAACACTAAATTTAACTTTTTACAGATCATACGACCCACAAAAGGACAACAATCCATCTCTCTTATATGTATATTTTTCAAAATCCAAAATGTTTAGAAAAAATTTTATAATATGAATGAATCTCCATACAGTACTCTACAGAATCACTATAAATAAAAATAACTAAAAATGTAATTAGTTACATAAAAAAATAACTTTAAATAACATTAAAATATGTTAAAATAAAATTGAAACCCAAATATTTGAATGATTTGGACACATATTATTCCATGATCAACCTATGAAATATCTCCATATAATATCATTCACTCGTATGGTCATACACTAAAAATTTATATACCCCAATCATATACTCCTTATAAAATTTTAATGATATCTATAAATAATTATAATCACTTTAAATATATAATAAAATAATATATACTTCCACAAATTAACACTACAAAAAAAATCCAATTTATATTATTACTATCAACTATTTATTTAACCCATGTAATCATTATTATCTCAACACCAAGATCATATATTAGGCTATCAATCACTAAATCATGATTCCTTCAAATTTATTTTTATCATCTTACCACTAAATCCATTTTATAGTATATTGGTACTACTCAACCTATTATTGAATATCCTTAATGAAAAACTTCTCTAGAAAAATATATTTATGTTTTTTTATTATTAAAAAAATATATTCAGAGATAAGATAAATGGGTTAAATATTTATTCCACACCAATACATTAAAAGTTCAATCAGACCACACTAACACTAGGAATAACATATATACTTTTTTGGCCTTGAGGTTTTCCAATGGATTTGGGAATTGACTCGAATAATTCTCTTGTTACTAACACATAAGTCATTGATCTAAAATACTAACTTTGTATAAACATCGTTTCCCTCCTTGATACACATAATGTTTACTCTGTAATTACATCTCTATGACCTTATTTTTTTAACCTATATTACAAATTATTATTCCATTGATGCATTTCCATTGGCACTTCTTCTGAAAAACATTACATATAGGATGTTGAATCTTCAGTCTTTCATGGTATTCATAAAATAAATTCCCATTAAACACCATTTTTTCCTAAATATTTTTGTTTGTAAACTAAACCATGTCGATGTTTTTAGACTATAATGTGATAACTAATTAGTAATAACCAATATGTTTCACATTTATTCTACCATTAAATTTGGGTTTTCACAATAGAAATCACACCATTGTCTATCATATTAAATGTTATCATGAATCCTCATAGTTCCAACAATTGAATAAGACCAAAGAACATAGTGTGGTAATTAATTATCATAGTGAAAAATGATATAATTATATAAAATCATTCATACAGTGTCAAAATATAATAACATATCCTCTATGTATGAATATTTAGCGTTAACCTAGTGCATCCATGTTCATAATCTATTAAAATATTTTATATCTATTCAAAAAGTAAAATTTTATTATCACTACAATATAAAATGTAATGTATATTCAAGCGTGTAATCAACATCACACTATTTATAAAATAGTTATGGCCTAGTTATTTACAAATACACCCCTTTTAGAGTCTATTCCATTAGGTGAATCTTTTTTATAGATGCATACACATTATAAACCCCATATATAGCATTATTTTTAAGGAAAACCACACAATATCCAGTTTAAAAAATCTGTAGGATTTTATATTATACTGAGATTTATCCTAATGGTTTTCAAAAAAATGTTTCTAATCCAAGACCCCAAAAATTAACTAACCCACGATCTGATACTAGTATACATGATCTATGAATAACATAACAAATTAATACATAACTTTAAATAAATATGAAATAAATATTCCAATAATACACATCCTATCTCTATAAATATTTAGTTTCTTTAAAGACCCTATAACGAAATAGTTTATTTCATATATGATCATCAATATCACAATAAAAAATCATTTATCATTATACCCTTTTTATAAAAAACTACATAAAAACATTATTCATACATAGATAAATTAGACATACGAAATGATGAGATCAGATTATCAGTAATGGTAAGCATAATACATATAAATCAATTATCATAAATTACAATTAGATAATAATAATGTTATGATAACATGATCATAACATAAAAAAGAAACACCCAATCACTATATTATCATTAAACACAGACCTTTGAATATGGATTATTCATAAAACAAGATTGAAGTGATAAAATATAATAATAATATCTAATTATTCAATATCTATGATAAAATTGCATAATAATAATACATAAGATTTTTGTATATATATAAACATGAAAAATCATTTCAATATTCAAGGCATACTCTGAAGTCTATGACTTCGAAGAATGTCTCATAATATAAATGAATACCTAGTTATTTCCACCATTATCTTAGTAGTAACATCTATAAAGATAAATACATTACCTCTTAGATGTTGGTTAACTTCTTTATCTCTTAGGAGTTCCTCATCTATGTCATCATTAGCCAAGGCATTGGATGGCTATAAAATACTAACTCATCACCATGATATATATTGAGATCACTAATATGATAGAAATAATCCATACATATGAGTGAAAATGATCATTAAACACCCATTATTTCATCATATGAAAATGTATTTAAAAGGAAAACGTGATTAATTTATATATCATCATCATTATCATAAGAGAATTCAACATATCTTAATTGAAAATTTTAAATGAAACGAGATTCATATGAATTTCAAAATTATCTTAGAAAATCAAGAGAAATATAATGGATAGTATTATAATAAAATAACCCCAATGAAGTTTAATAAAAATCAAGGAATGTTGAAATAGATGAAAAATTCCATAAAAGGAACTTTTTAATATTTCTTTGAAAATCTGGAAAAATATTCTTTTCATTCTATATCTTTAACAAATAAAAATATGAAAATATTTATTTTTTAATGGATATATGAATCAATTAATTTAATGTATTTTTCATATCCAAGAAAGATCAAGGAGGTATGAAAAGTTTCTAATGTCATATATGAAAATAAATCTCTTAAAACTTTGGTAAAAAGTAAAAATGTAATTGATTGGGGAGAATTCAATAATATTCTTACGAAAAATATTTGAGAAAATAAAACAATGTTAAAAATATATTGAATTTTTTATTATATCATAGAAATTAATATTCTTGAAATCATTTTTCAATGGATCGATATGGATTAAAAATATTTACCAACAGAACCTGGAAAAATATAGATTTCCATAAAAACATTCATTTGGTTATCATTAAATGAATGACAATAAAATTAAATAGTACCATGTAATCCCTAGAAATAACCATATGAAAGTAAAATATATTTTTTTAATGGATAGAGGTCTTTCAATTTCTTAAAATTAAATTTAATCATAAATGATCCCTATAAAAATTGATATTGTTATATAAACATTGCCTATTCAGAAATGTTTTAATCATAATTACCAGGAATTAAATAAAATTAATGGAATATTAAATATATTTAATATAATAATATTTATTATATAACATGTAAAATGGATAGTGTATACACCAAATAATCATAAATAGGTATATGACATATAACATGTCTTGATGAAATAATACTGAGATGATGAACCCTTAACTCAAGTATTTTCATTTTTTCAATGACTAAAAATATCATGTATAATAAGTATAGATTTATTTGAAATAAAAATCAAATCTATATCTATATGTACCATAAATTAGTTTTTATAAAATTTTATCCCCCATTTATTATGAAATATTTGTTAAAAACATTAATCAGTGTGGTATCTATTTCAATATTCATTTGTGTTCATGTTCCAAATTTAGGATCCCCACTCCTTGAAAATGGTCTACATAAATATATAATTTTAATCTGTATTTATGTGTAATTTTTATTCAATATATATGATTTTTTAACCATTAATAAAATTTTATTATTAAAAATGAATAACTTTATGGAGTGGATATTGTAGTATGTACGTACGCATGAGTGGTGTTTTCAAATTATGATGGGAATAAAAAATAAAAGGAAAATAATAGTCCATCCTTATAGAATTATTATAATATCATAAATATATTATATTTTCTCTAAATATATTCTTATTTCCATCCATGCAAATATTAAATTAATAACAAATTTCATCATTTCGTGGAGGTGGTATCACACAAGTATTCATGAGCAACGTTATTGTTTCCCAAAATATAGATAAAGAGATATAAAAAATTCATTAGATTAACACATTGACATTTTAGTATTTAGGAATTAATTATTTTGATGTATTTTAAATTAATTTATATAATTTTATTTTATAAAAGTAGAAGTAAAATGAAATAGATTGATGAAAATGATTATCTATAATTTGAGAGACCTCATTGGGATTCAATATTGAGGATACTAAGAATTGTATACTAAGCCGACTAGAATCTCCATAAATTGTACAATGATATTTATAATAGTTTTTTTTAGGGTTTGGAAGACCTATATGGATAAATGTGGAGTGAATAATTGAGGATATATGGTATCCTTTTAATGTGATGAAAATGAAACACAAGAAATAAAATTATATATTAATGTATAATAAATTATTTTTCTAATTAAAGTGGAATTAACTAGAAGAATGTCAAATAAATGATATTTTAATGTAGAAATTAATTAAATAAATATAATTTGGAGATTATTTTTGGCATTTTAAAATTTATATTTTGGTTGAACCCCTATAGAAACTAATTTTAACCTTACCCCTATTTACAGCCTTTTCAATACTAAAGGGTTTTTAATTTACTTCAAATTAATAAATTTTCACCAAGATGTCTAAGGGATGATTTTTAGACCATTTATCAACCAATTTATCCTCTTTTAGCAGTATTTATTAATTATTTAGTTATTTAATTTTGTATTATTTATCCTAAAATACCATTAACATCATTTTATGAAATATTAACAATTTTTGAACGTAAAGAAATTTAAAAAGTATTATAATTAGAATATACAATCATTCACCAACATTTTTAAAATATTATTAAATATAAACATCATGATTCTCCATAATTCATCAAAAATAATAAGCCTTTTGATGTTCTTAACTGATTTTTCTATTATCTTTCTTTATGTATCATATGCATTGGGTGAGCATTGTGAATGAATTTATTGTTATTATTTCATAACTAAAAAAAATATTTCCATCATAAAAATAAAATAACTAATTTCAAAATAAAATTTTATATTCATTTATAAAATATTATTATCCCTATTTAAACATTTATGTTAAATTATAATAAATAGAGAAATTTTATAATTTTCCTTTACTTGAAATAATGAAAAAGTATTTATCAAAGTAAAATGTATCCAAAATTACTTTTTATTTAATATATAAAGGTGTGGTCACAGTAGACAAATTCAATAAAATATATTCATGTTTCTTTATGATCTTGAATCCGAGTCCTAATTTTAAACCTATTATATCACATTTTTTCATTTACAATAGTTATAAATTTTTGAACAATTAATATTCATAAATACTAATAGAAAAAGAGATATTTTTAATAAATTTTAACCCCCTGATTCTACATATGGGGAAAACATCTCGGAATAAATTTCTAAATTTGGATTATTCCACAATGATAAAATTTTTAATAGAAAAAAAATAGTTTTTAGAAAATTGGGTTTTTAGAGCTAAAAACATATAACAAAATAAAAAATGTTGTTTCTTAGGGAATTATTTAAATTATGTTGGATAAAATTTATCAATGTTTCATATAACCTAATGTAAAATAGAATGATAATTTTAAATTAGATGAATTATATTAAAATGATTCTTTTTCAGAAGTATGTACTTTTCATAGTTCACTTAAAATTATATTGTTTGAGTGAAATAAATAATTACACATTAGGATAATAATGACATGATGATATAGAAAATTATATTCAAATAATCAAATAAAAAATATTAAAAGTCATTAATTTATTATAACATCCACACAAAATGATATAGAATCATTTTGGAATAATTTTTCTATACATAAAATGAGTTTATAAAAAATTGAGTATTTATAAATTAAGAAATAATCAATAAATACTAATTTTATAAAAATTATTGATAATTTTATTCATGGAGTTATTTCTATTAATAATTGATAATAAATGGAAAGGCATTGATATATCATTGTTTTTTAAACCACTACTTTAATGTAGAGAATCATGTCAGACTCTTTGACATTATTTAAGGAGAAATATATTCTAAAATATAAATGTGATACAATAAGATTATGTTAGATTAATTTTAATAATATATTAGTTATATGAAAATTGAATGTTTTTTAAAAATTAATCATCATGAAACAAAGAACCCTTAGAGGAAGGAAATACTTCTATTCAGAATAATGGATTTAAATAAATTATATTTGTATTATATTAAATTTGAATTTTGATATATCATAGTTGTTATCAATAATTAATATTAATATGATAATGGTATATTGATATTACAACTTAAGAACATCATAACCATCCATTAAATTAGTCTATATATTTTTGGGTCGGTTTAAACACCAACATAAATAATACTTCAATGTAGTTTCATCGATGACTATGAGAACATAAATAGTGATACCATTTAATAAAAATAATTAAATAAATAAATAAAATTTCTTATATAAATTTAACCTTGATATTAAACTCATTAATTTTGATAACACAGTTTTTTTCTTATAAATTACCAATCCATTCTCATCATCGACTTCAAATTCAAGGATCAAAAAAAAAACTCAAATTAAATTGATTTATAACTTAATAAATAATGTAACCACATCATTTACAGCACCATTAATGTAATATTTGTGAATAAATTATATAAAATAATAAATAATGACAGTACTATAATGAAAGATGTTCCAATTGACAAAATTCTAGACAACATATATTTAAAATAGGTAAAAACCAACTAATATACATATAGTGAACAAATACAAATGAGGTATATAAATGTTAATAATTATGAGTAAGATTTTTAAATAAATAATCAATATAGGTATGTTTTTATATTTCACATTACGTTATGTTTGGTGAAATAAGTATACAAGTTATGTATTTTTATCTAAATAACCCTTCATTGAGTCAGGTTATGATATGATGAACAAATCCTGATTTTTAAAGTGTGACCAATTACCTATTAATTTATAATATCATAGATTATTAATTAATATGGGAAATTAACTTCCATTTGATTTTTTTATTTCCATTTTCTATTATTCATATCTTCTTAATAATATTTTTGTTTCTCAAATCATTGTCTCCATTCATGAGTTATAATTTTTATTATTGAGCATCATATTTCATTTTATATCATATACCAAAATCACAATCCTATGAGATAAATTTTGATTAAAATATGATGTATGGAAGAGATCTCTTCCATATCAAAGGTAAAACAATGTAATGAATAATTATGATAATTATAAATTATGGGATCCTCCCATTGGTAATAAATTACTTAAATTCTAATGTTATCTATATTGTTTAGAAACCTTTTTTCTATCATATCTTATCACCTTCATATAATTATCATCCTATTTTAGAAATAATTTTTTATAATCCTTTTTATGATGTGATATTTCTATAATATGTTTTTTAAATAATAAAAAAGTGAACCATCATATTTCTTATTTAATAATGTGTTTCATCCCTATAAAATGATTTCCTATATAAATAAATTCTGAAAACTGTCATTTTTTTATATAATAAAATTATTGTTCAATCCAAGTCTAAATGGAAAGAATATATTATTTACATCCTTATAAGTTCTTATAAAAATTTCAAAACTTTTCACCTATGTGTTTGATTTTTTATTATCCTTTATTACTGTTATAGATTTTTCTTCATAAGAAATAATTTTTTTGGAACTATGCTAATTTTTAAAAAAATTATTATTAAAAACTATTTAATTAAATCATTTTTTATGAATTTACATATTGGGGCATTATCTTTTTATAATGAAATTATTGTAATGTTAGTTATGGGTTGTCGTAAGTATGATTATAAAAATATAGCGGTAAAAAAATTTAATTTATTAAATCATAAATAAATGGAATACAATATCATAATATTTTATATCTATATTTATACATTCTACTAAAGTCATAACTCTCTTACTACTATATGAGATATCCATGGGACATACATAAAAGATTGGGTGAGCCATAAATATTATCAAAAGAGTAACATGTTAATATTGGATGATATATCAATATTTTAATTAGTTATATCATGGAAACGATTAATTAATAAACATAAACCATCAAATAATAAATGTTAAAAGAGTCAAATCTAAATCGATATTGATATGAAAGACATATTATAAAATTTAACTAAAATGTATTGTGTTTCAACACTAACATAGGTCGAGTTTCACTTCTAATATATTAAAAAATTGTGTTCAAATATCATGCATAAAGTTTCAATATATATAGAATCATCATCAAACATTGCATATTTACACAATCATCCCTTATAAAATATGAATAATGCTAGAATCTTTCTCATACATAACAAAAATAATCTCATGATAGATATAATATCACCTAATAAATTGGAGGGATATATGAATCCCAAATAACACATAGTAATAATCACCAAATATTCATGTCAAATGAATTGAATCAATCATTTTATAATGGACCCCCATAGGACAGAATAGGTGTTTTATAAACACATAAAATTGTATCATATAATATGATGTAATGATTTATAATATGTAAATGAAAAAAAAAACAATAATATAAGAGAGTAATATCATATTATATTTAATGGGGAGATTTATAAAACCAATATTCAACAAAGAAAAAGAGAATATAGAATATATATATATATATTGAAAATATTATAAAGGTAGTCATAAAAATAATTTTATATGTCACATTAAAAACCCCTATAAGGGATTAAAAGGGACACTAAAAATAAAATTTTAAAAAGATATACTAATAAGGTATCCTTGAAATTGAGTAATTATCAAGATTTGAAAAATAGAGTTGATAATTAATGATACACAAAAGTTGGAAGAGACACCTTTTACTCTTTTTAAATAATTTTATAGAATATCTCATCAATAAAATAATTATAAAACTTATATTTCGATTTTGATCATGTAAAAAATGTATTTTTCATATGATAATTCATATCTATCACTAGAAATAATATTTTAAAAAATATAAGAAATGACATTTACATTGATGATAAAAATATTCGTTAATGAGATGGGGTATTATTGTTAACAACATCATATTTTTGGCCCAAAAATTCAAAAATAAATAATAATGTGACCTGAAAATACAACATCCCAAGGTAAAAAGTGGAAATTTTATTTTAGAAGTATAATGATAAAATATTGTAATCACCTACGAGAATATTCAATGAAGAAAGAATTTTCACTAAACAAAAATTTATTTTAGTAATTAAAATTCGTACAAACAACATAGTATTGGAATTATAAATCCATTTAAGCGTTAATGAAATAATAAATTCCTCAAAAATTAAATTCATGTAGTAATTTAATCATTTAATAATGTGTTTTTAAGATATAATAATAAAAATATGAAAAATAAAAACAATACATACAAAGAATAGTGACTTGGAATAAATACCCTTAACTTCAATCATGACCCACTCCATATGTCATCTAACCTACTAAATAATAAAATTACATTAACTAAAAATTTTTATAAGATATTATTTTCATTTGTTTATTATTAATCATATTATTTCATTTATTATCATGCATAATTAATTAATTATTTTGGTAAAATTTGTGTCAGTCATTTTGAGGTCATTCAGTTCATAATCTATAGTATTTTTATGAAAAAATAGTAATGTTTAAAATTCATGCTAAAATTGTTAAATACTCTCTATAAGAATCAAGTTGTTAGATAAACATTATTTTTGATATTTTGGGGTTCAATATACATTTATATAGTTACAACACCGAGTATTTTACTTCAAAAGATTGTATTTCTAGTTTCAAATTATACTTTTTTTACATTAAATGTCACTGTTATGTTATAAATGTTAACATTAAAGGACCATAATGTTAAAATTATTTTATTATTACTATATTATTATTTAATGATATAATTTTTTTATAATAATATATAATAAATAATTTACCTAAAACATTATTGTTCACTTATGTGGAATAATACCACTTTTATGATCTTTTTTCAAAAGAGTTTAAAAGAATGAAAAAAGTACTGAATGTTTAAATTTTATTAAAAAAATAGTACATAATTATTAAAATAAAAATATTTCAGTATATTGAAATATTTTTTATTTTTTTATGATAGATTGAATATAATTGAAAAACAAAATTTACACACAAACTTCGACATAGTTGCAGGTCTTGGAAGTGTTTACTGGGAGTTAATTGGTGATATATAATGAATGACTGATAATAGGATATAAATAATAAGAAAATTTAATAATTTAATTTGAATAATATGTAGTTAAAATTCATTTTATGACTAAGAAACTCCAATACTAAATTATAGATGGCCTCATGTGACCTTAAATTGATGTTTTGGTAACCACCTTATTATTGGGCTTAATGTTTTTACAGGTTGAGCATTAAGAAAAAGTGGATCCTTATTAATATGGTAGGGGAATTTTAATTGGAAATTTTGGAATAATATGGGCTGTTAAAAACTACAGATGACTATTTGAAAGGGAAGACTGAGTTCCCTTTTGTAGTAAGAATTTGAAGATATTTTTATCAAATAAATAATAGTTAAGGCCATGAATGTGATTTAATTATTCAAGGAGAATCACAAATGGATAATAGATTATATGATAAGTTACTCTGAAATCATAATTTATTTAATATATGTTATATGAGATTATATTCATCTATAAATAACTGTGACTTTAATTACAATTTAACATCCATTTGTGGGTTATTCTCATAATTTTAATTTGAAAATATATACATTAATATTCAATGTATAATTATATTTTTAAATTAGTTATTATATTTTATATATTTTATATTATTTAAGAATATAAAAGTTTTCTCAAATTCTATTCACTCTAAATATTTTATAACCACGTTTCATTATAGTTATCTTTCTTGTATAAGTGCGACATCGAAAAAACATAATTATTTTTTATAATTTAAATAATATATTAATTCAAAAATTAAATTATTAGAATAAATATAATATATTATTCATAGTTATACCTATATAAAATTATTCATAGTTTTAATGTATTCTCATATTAATGATAATAACATTTTTGAGATAATATTTTTAATCTTCTCAACTTATGCATGAACTAGATAAGAATTTTAATATTTCAATGTTATATAATAATAAAATTCATGAATATATATTAAAATATCTTATTGGTAATAATATTTATGTTTTAAAGTCAAGTAAAAGTTTTAATACATTTTAAATAAATATTTATATTATGAAAATTCCTTAAATTTACTATATTAAAAAAATAATAACTTTTTCTATTAAAAAATAATCAACATTTTTACATAATCCAAAAAATCCACCCTAAGAAAAAGTTGATGTGTTATTTAAAAAAATAATTCATTTTCATCATATTTTTAATATAAAAGTTTTCAATTTGTCATTTAATTAAGAAAAATGTAATTAATAAAATTTATGCTAAATAAAAACTATTTATATTACTGAGATAGATATTTTTATTATTTAAAATTACTATAATTTTTGTAGTTATTCACTATATTTCATTTATATAGGTTGTAATTTATATTAAAAATTATATGTCATTATATCATTGTTTTTAGATTGGATATTGTATCTCCTAAATTGATAGTATTGAGATACTGGAATTTTTTATGGTTATATGTTATTACACAGTTGATTAGTTATTTAAAATTGTGTATTACTTTGGTAAAAGTGGGTATAATCTCCCCAAGATCAAATTACCAGACCATTTCTACTAGTCAGACGCCTCTTGAGTACAAGGATTCACGCTTGAGGTCATTTGGCCGCCGGACTTGGGCCACCGGTGTGTGGCACCCAGGTCGAGATATTATAAAGTGGTATCAGAGGTAGTTTTTATTTTCATTATCTTTTGAGTTATTATTTTTTATAGATAGAAAGGATACTATGAAGATTAAGGCCTCAATAATGATCTCATTCATGGGTGTTTCAAACCCAATTATAAGGGAACACCCTTATACCAATGGTGGGATTTTTGTTTTCGATGTTTATTGTAAGAGTTGAATATTGTTTCACCATTATTTACATAGTTTTTTTCTCATGTGAATAATATTTATGATATTTTTAGAGAATTGAATCATAAACTAGTATGGCATGAATGTTGAGTACACTTGTATCATTTTAGGACCTCAATATTATTCCATGACATATATTAATTTAGGTAGGAATGTGAAAACATGTTTTGGGTAAGTTGTTAAAATAGAATTTTTTTTAAATTATTTCATAAAATTGAAATGAAAATGGGTTTTTAATTTGATGTTGAAATATTAAAAACTGTCAAATGAGTCAAAATGTTAACAAATGTGTGTCTAAATGACAAACATGAATAGTGAGTTGTGTTTACCATTGTTAATTGGGATCTAGGTGTTGTATGGTTATGTGTAGTGATAACACGTCAGTATTAACTACATGGAGAGGCTCAGGGAAAAGACTTGTTGTCTATTTTTTGTTTCATTCTTATATAAATTTGATTATGTTGTTTAATGATTCCTAATAAGTGTGTTTTAAATTATAGAGGTATTCCTCTATGATAAAACCTCGTCACATGAAGCCATGTTGTTATGTCTAGAAGTTCTCTACTATTAGTGGAACCTGATGCATTGATAGTACTGATTGGGGATGTAGGGGAACAGTTCCAAATAAACTTCTCATGTGTCATGCAATTCATGGAAATATAACCAGGGTTGGTTATAAAAATTATATCTAGACCGATGAGGGAGTTCGATTTGTATCACCCTCCGACTATTACTAGATAGGCTTGACCTAAGGGAGATGAGTTTTGGGTTATGTCTAACAAGACTTTACATAACCACTTAGTGACTCCTGATAAAAGATTCAAGGTAGTTTCTTAGATGAGTGTGGTTCGGTGAAGTATCAGGGGGACATCCATACACAGGGTGAATAAATAGAGGTCATAGAGAGGATGGAAACTGTATATATGGTTTTTTAACACTTTTATGAACATATACTCAGGTAGGATAGAGTAGATGAGTTCATGATATTGACTTAGGTGACTTTGACTGCGATGGAATATAGTAGTAACTTCATAGATTTGTTGGGATTTTTTGCATCATTCGAAGCAGATGATGCTACCTAAGAAATGATATTTTTGGATGAATGCTATTGTGAAATTAAGTCCAATGTGAATATGTTTAGGCAGAATATATATTAGAAGTCGTAAATCTATCTCTCAACTTGGACCGGAACCTGAAGGAGTCTTCTAATGGTGGATATTTGGTCTCTTCTGAATGATCTAGAGGTACATATTATAAGAGAAGAAAGTGTGTTCATGATAACATTAGCGAGATCATTGGTAGGAATATTGGCCATTCTGGGGGATGAGATACTAAAGATCATACCCTAGTTATTTTCTACTAGTTCGGTAAACCAGGAAAAATTATTAAACATTGTCCCAGACAACAGATAGATTTATGACCATGTGTCAATATGGGACATCTATATAGGTTTTGTAGGATACATAGAGAGACTATTAATAATGGAGGACCTATAAAAAACTAGAGTGTTGGAATAGGGTCTTCTACACCATATCAGTTTGGAAACTAGAATATTATTGTCTATTGTGGTAGAGGTAGTGGATGTGGTGTTTCTGGCAAGGAGATTCCCTACCATTAGACAATAATAGCTCAGGTGAGTCCGAATATGACATAAAAAAGAGGGGAAATATAGTTTTATTCCATTCATCTTACACATGTATATATAAAGGTTGTACCATCAATAGTGAAAGGTACTATTATTGAACTACTACATTAGCTAGTGCCTTATTTGATTTTTGTTTTCCTCATTACATTATATCATCAAATTTTGATAATGGTTTGAACATGAAGGTTGAGTTTCTAAGAGGGTTTCTCATGATATAAAAACAATTGGGAGTATGTTCTAAAGACATATAATCATCCACGTTATGTTCTCTTGAGATTTGGGATTATTATTTTTTCTAGCATCCCTATATTCATAACATGCTAGTTTATGACCTAATAATGGGTACATATTTTCTTTTTGCGTACCAAGACCACATTGTTTGTTACTATAGGAGAGTGACGTTTTAATATCCAAAGTGTGAATTTTATATTCTCTGTGGTGAGTGGGATATACATGTAGTACATGTAGTTTAAATTACTCAGAAACTAGAATAGCTCATATCCCATGTTTCTATTTTATTACTGTATGAAAGAGTTGTAAAGAATGATATCATTCCTCCAATGATAGAATAGTTTATTGATTTTTTTCTAAAGACCAATCAGATATGCCACCTAAGAGAGATGTGGAATTAACTATTTAAATAGTCTTTGGGATTGAGATAGTTCCTATTCCAACATATAGAATGATACAGATAGAGCTTGAACATTTCAAGACTCAGATGGAGGAGTTATAGGATAATGGATTTATCCTTTTGAGTATATCACCTTAGGATTCACTAATGTGGTTTTCTAAGAAGCATAATGGGATTCTACACATGTGATTTGTTTTTTGTATGTTTAAAGAGTTGAAAATGAATAATCATTATCCTCTTTCACTTATTATTAATTAATTTTAACAGGTGAGAGGAGCTTGTGTGTTCTCGAAGATCGACATGATATCAGGATATCATCAAATAATATTTTGGAATAATTATATACTAAGGACTGCATTAAAATTATCTATATCAAATAAGATTTTGTCATAATTCCTTTTTGGTGGATGAAAACACTAGAATTATTCATGTCCTTACTAAATAGAATCATCCACCAATAACTAGAGAAGTTTTTTAGTCTTTTTGTATGAAATCCTAGGGTACTCCAAGACACACAATGTTCATTCCCAATATATTGAAAATATTTGAAGTAAAATTAGGGAACATCATCTAAATTACAACTTATATATGTTCTAGTATTAGGTAGATCATGTACACTTTTTAGGACACATCATATTGGAGTAAGGTGTGTGTGTAGACCCATACAAGTTGTAGAATGTGGTTTCTTGAGAGTTGTGAATGAACATATTGGATATCCATAACTAAATGAGGTTTGGTGGATATTATTGTAGATTCATCATGGAAATATCTAATTTCAGAGTGCCACTTTTATTTTGGACCAAAAAGGGGAAAATGTTTGACTATTCATAAGTATGTGAGGTGGCCTTCCTGGAGTTGAATAAAAATTGGACATTGACATTGACACTGATCTTGATCCCACCCGAGCAAGGTGATGATCACATTGTGTATTGTGAAACTTCTAGGATAATACATGAAGGTTTATTGATGTAGGGAGATCGAGTTATTGTGTATGTATCACGAAAAATTAGTCCACATGAATCAAACTACCAAATGGAAGACCTTGAGTTAGAAGATATAGTTTATGATGAGAAGTTTTAGTGGAATTATCTTTCGGGCCACAATTTTACATTGTTTACCGATTCCAAGATCATGAGGTATATCTTCTCACATCGAGATTTGATTCTATGATATTGGAAAAGGGTTGATTATATTTAACATTATTATTTTGACCTATCATATACACCTCGGAGGGGAAACAATGATCCTGATGCTTTGAACATGAAATCAAAGGCTCCAGAAGTTCATGAGTCTAGTGATGAGTGGAAGATAATTTATTTTCTAACTTAAAAGCATGTGGTGGTTCATGATTGTCAGGAGTAAATGACACTCTTATCATTTTATATGGAGTCTACACGTTTTATCCGGATTAGGGACAAGAATTATGATGATACAAAAGGCTTATTGTTTAAATAATTCCTTGAATCGGGGGTGTCACATTTATATTAGGGGATGATGAGTATTATTTCATCTATTTAAGGAATCAGGTAGATGTGTCTACAAGAATTTTGGAGGAGTTGATATAGGGATTTCATACCTCTATGAGGGAGGTACACTCATGTGTGATTAAAATGTACCATCAAATATAAACATTGTTTTTCAAGATCTGCAGGGAAAATTAGATATCAGGTTTGGTGACACGATCATACACCTGTCAGTAGGTGGAGGAAAATCATCAAAATCCTGGAGGTTTGTTATCATCATTTCCCATTCTGGAAGGGAAGTGGGATGATGTGGAAACTTATTTTACAACGTGTCCCTGAAGAATTCCAAAGAATAATGACTCTATTAGGGTTTATTTGGACATGCTGTGAAATGTTTCACATATCATACCTATATGAGACCCATTATCAGTTGATCACCTAGATGATTTGTATGTTTGGGAGATTATATGTTTTCACGGGGTGCCACATACTCAATTTTTAGATAATGAGTCACGTAATAATTTTTTCTTGGGAAATCACATAAATAAGTTTCTTTGTACATAGGTTTAATTGAGTCTGACGTTTCACCAATAGAAATATGTGCAGTCTAAGGATAATATATAGGTGTTTTAGGATATACTACAGGCATGTGTTTTTATATTTTTTGGACTTGAGAGAGTAACTTGGATTTAGTGGGGTTTTCCTATAACAACAGTTATGAAGAACCTAAAAAAAATTCAACATACACGGATCTTTACTTTTGGCTATTCAGATCACCAATATGTTGGATGGAGGCCAGTGAGTCCGAGTTTTTGGGGCTAAGTCTCACTTAAGAGACATCGAAGCATGTGAAACTAATTTGGGAATGAATTTCTATGGATCAGAGTAGATATTTTTCATATACTGATAGATGTTGATGACACCCTGAGTTTACAAAGGATCATAGTGTATTCCTTTGAGTTTCACCTAGGTTGGGTTATTTCATGATACATAGATAGGTAAATTTGTCTCAGAGGTTTGTTGGATTATTTGAGTTTGTGGAGAGAATAGAACTGATATCATACCAAATGTCTCTTCCACCATAATTCATCAATATGAGTCATTATTTCCATAAATGAAAACTATGGTAGAATCAACCTAATACTAATCATGTGATAAATGTGTATGAGTATGTCCACAATATAGATTCATTCTTTGAGGAGCATCTGATATGTGTTCTGGATGGAATTGATAATTTGATGTGGGGAATAACTCTGCTGATAGTTCATTTATTGTGGAAACACAGGACAATAAATGAGGAAACATGAGAGAGGGAACCATAAAGGGGGGATCAATGGCCCAATATAATTTACATTGAATATTATGGATTCATGGGAGTGCAACTTGAGTATGATCTATTATATAATGGTCAGATTATAAGAGCCTGGCCTTTTTTATGTTGACCCAGGTCTTGATTTCAGGTACCCATTTTCCTTATTTAAGTACATTTTTTATTTGTAATAACATGGAGTTTGTTTGGGTGGAATTTTCAGAAAAATGGAAGAAAAATGGGATGGGCATGGTAGTTACATGGTTAGGATAAAACTATTTGCCCCATGCCTGTAAAATTTGCAACCACGGATATTGATTTTTATAATTGATGGGGAATGTTTATTCTAACTGTGAACCCTCTTATAAGTACCCATAAAACCAAAATTTTACAAGACCACATTTTTTGCACATAGTTAGAAAAAACGGTGTGTCCCAACCCAGTAAACTATTCATGAGAATTATATTCACATGAAAATTAGATTTCTAATCTCATGAACCCCCAAAACTCACCATATTCAACCCTAATTCATTCCTAGGTTATATTTCATGACTTTTTTCTCAACTGAACACTTAAAATCCTTACCTTTCTCATTTATTTATGATTATAATTTCATATCAATGATATATATCCCTCAATGTTTGTAGATCATATATTATTTCTCTCTCATTCATCCTCTTTCCTTCTCTTATTCTTTTGGTGGGATGTTATTACTCTATTTTGTTAGATCTAGATCAATATTTTATGAATTTAGATCTATAATTGTGGATATGGATTTATATTTAAGATTACCAAGTGTTTTAAATCTCCATTTATGGTTTTAGATATGGATCCTGATCTACACCATTGCGCTTCTAAATTTTGAGGATTTTGATTGGGTGATCGCTCATCATTGAATAAATGTAGGTGGGCCATTATTCAAATCCCATAGTATTGATATCAAATAAAATTATGGTATTATATAATTTCTAGTATTATTTTAGCAATTGGAATCGAAAAATATGATTAATTAATGTGGTAATTTAATGAAGAGAGAAATTGGCGATTTAGGTGAATTATGGAAATGTGGAATCGTGATAATTAATTGATGACTTAATTATCAACGTATAAAATTGGGGAATTTTTGATAATTATTTATTAAATTAATTAATAAATTATATAATTTTTTAATTTTTAATTGAGATTAATTAATTAGTGAGTTAGCTATTAGATTATAATATTATGAGAGAAAAAATCAATTTTTGAAATAATTACTAGACTTAATTGGATAATTAATTATTAAATTGATTACTGAAAGATATATGATTTATTAATTGGTATATTAATTAATGGGAGAGATGTGGTAAATTATTTTTTTACTTAATTAATGGACATGGATTAATTAATTTATGAATTAATTAATGGATTTTTTTGGTGGTTAATTTTGATAAAAATATTAATGTTGATTAAACATGGTTGACATGACTATTTGAAAAAAAATGATATAATGAGACACATGTGATTAGGTGAAATGTTATGGAATATACATATGATTGATAAATGGGGTCCTAGAAATTATGTTCTATTCCCATGAAATATATTTATGAATTAGAAATGGGGTGCTAGATATAATTTTAACCTCACATGATATATTTGTTTGATTGATAAACAGTGTATTAGACACGGAATTCAACACCCAAGCATGCTGAATGTTATGAGTCAATGACTGATGTTACAAATACAGATAGAGAGGTAGATATGGCATTTTACACCAAAAACCACCGCATTTGAATATGTTTCCTTGTGGATGTAACAATGAAATAGAGGTGAAATGGATTATATAATCTCATGTCCAATAATGAACTCTTAATTGAATATCTATCTAGTTTCATACACAATATCGGCCAAAAAGGTATTGAGGTATGACTATCTTCCGATCCAAGTGTTCTATGGGGTTTAATAAGAAATAATTAAAATTGTGATAACTCTTTACATAAGCATTGTAATTATTTCCATATAAAACTACATGAACATATGGTTGACTTGATAAGAATTAGATACCGATGGGGGTGGCCTGCTTAGTTGTACTAATACTCAATGTATTCTTCTTACTCAGTAGGTAAATAGGTTTTATGGATGTAGGACATGTTAAGGTTAATTTCCCTATGTAAGATGCCCAAAGTTGGGATATATCATTGTTAAGGGAATCAGATGTGGTTTGGGACCTGCTGGGAGTCGTTAAAGTCGATCTTCTGGGTTTTAATTTTATAAACATATCACTTACATTATCATCGCATGTTTTTTGATTTATTTTGGATATTGTATCATCTTTTTCATGACTTGTCCCCTTGTCCCTATTTCATAACATACACCAAGCCTGCGTCCTGAAGGCCAGGCATTAGCGATAAGTACCGGAGGATTTAACTTACGATTGGAATGCATTTTCAAGAGTACTTGTACACACACACGTGGCGAACCACATCCTAGAAACTAAAAAGGGAAAACAAGTATACTGAAACAAGTGTTGAGTATATGTTCAACTAAAAACAAGAGGACTAGAATACTACCCCAACAAAAAGGCAAAAAACAAGAATGTACAATGACAATTGGGTATCCATCTGCTAAAAATCCCAACTGATGGTAAGTGTAGTGTAGCTATTATAAATCAAGGTACAATGTCATTTCCACCTAATCCTACTGGGCCCCACCTTCTCTTAGACCACCATGTCCTTCATCGATACAGTCTTCATCTGCACAAGACATGACACATGCAGTCGAAGCCCGTGCAGTGGTGAGAAACAAAATACTCAGTAGGGGACTGCTTTCTACTATGTAGAAATAGCATAATGTAACCACAAAGAAAAACCATAAGTAATGATAGCTCACACATTGTACAATCTAATGAATAGGATGATGGTTCGTCGACTATAATGATGAATGTTTTGTACTATTGAGGGACTCATCCGTAATGAATTGATGCTTTCTTGCTCGGCTATTGTGGATCCACATAGATGATGCTCATCTGTCGAGCCACAAAGGATCCACCTGGACAATGCTCATCTATCAGGACATTAAGAATCCACAAAACAGTTGCTCGTCTATTGGGCCACCAATAATCCCCATGACTCCTACTCGTTTTCAGTTCCACTAAGGATCTACATGGATTCTTCTCATACAATCAGGTCATACCTAAATCGGGACGAAGTCCCTCATATAATAACCCAAAGAAGAGTCTCTTTGTAATTTTTCCAATGTAATAGACGATGTGTCAACCGATTGCCCAATATTTAATATATCAAAATTTTAGTAAAAAGTTTCTGTTATGATTCAAGTTTGATCCATCCCGTCTGGACACAAAAGCCCTCCAAAACATTAGTAGATTATTTTAGAAGGGCCTCATAGTAGTAATTTTACTTGTAATCCAGATGTAATGTCAATCAGACATACAGTCTATGAATTATTAGTGGTTTAGTAATCAGGGCTCAGTTGTATCTAGGCTCGGTCCGACCCAGTCGGACTGACCCAACAAACTGTGACTGGGGGTCCCACATACATAGGTTTAATTTTATTGGCCTGACCAGACCTATTTTGGGTCATGGGAGGTCAGGTCTGGCATGACCAGTGGGCTAGGACCAATGCACCTCACGATACCCGATTGAGTTTGGTCGGGGGTCCCGCCTACTGGGTCGCCCGGTGACCCGGTCTCGTCCAGCCCCTCCCAAAGGGAATAGGTTTCGTTTTTAAAAGTAGTACTATCCAAGCCCACTTGATAAGGTCATGGACCACTAGCCAGATCCCGGTCTTCTAGGGGCATACCAGTGGTGGGTAAAAATCGATGATACAGACAGTTGTCGCATCCGGCTCCACTCCTACCACGAGGTTTGTCTGTAGGGCCTCCATCCTATTGTGGTCATGCAACTGTGGTGGAAAGCGCTACCAAGATGTTTTTCCATAGAAACCTCTAACATGTCACCCACTGACTTAGTCCTTGGGTTTGACTCATCATCGTGGTGCTAGGCTGGCACAATGGGTCTCCTGCACGATGGCCCATGTCGATCACAGCTTCTGTAGACGCGCCGAAAAAATCATCAGTGGACCACTAGATGGACACCGGTGGTCCATTAATCACGCTTCTTACACATATGGCCTTTGGGAAATGTCATTTTCATTGAATATCTCAAAACCACCATGTTGTCAATTTGAATGCTTGGCCAATAATAACACACATGGAGGAGGGATTTGGGCCTTGTTCGAGTTGGACCATGCCCTCCGCGTTTGGATTTAAAAACATGGTGTAGGTTCATGGAATATGTTAAATCCATGATAATTAATCCCTGATGTTGAATACCAAAAATATTACCCTCTAGAAAGAACAAGCACCCCACTGATTAATATGTTTGTGGGTTAATCGACATTCTTAGTTTATCATAAGAAAGAGGAAAACAAACTTAAACAAAACCCCTACCTCATTGATGTTCGTTACCATGGCGCTTCTTCCTTGAGGGATAAAGAGGTCAATGGAATTTTTCATTCTTTGAGGTACATCGAAGTCAATGATGTAATATGGGTGTTTTACATTCTTCATTGAGGAGGAAATCTGTCAGAGTTTCATATGAGAATCTTCACAGTTTAATCCTTATTCCTCCATTGTGTCAACTATTAAGAAGATAACCCATCATAACATTTCTGTTACGAAGAGAAGACATGTCATTATTTTGTGTGTTAATGATCCATTAATGAGGTCCATTAATGTGCCACATTGATTCTATGTCGCTGCACCGCAAAGTCGTCGTGTCACTGTGCGTCGGTGAGAAAGAAAATAAAATAAATTTTTAAGTAATTTTATTATTTTTCGCAAAAATTATGAAAATTAAATTTTCCCCTTATCCTCTATCAGATGATGTTAATTACATTATGGATGATTCTTGAAATTAAGAGTTGAACAGTGCCCTCAGATATTTCATCTGAGAACCAGTCCAAAAGTTAGAATAACCTATTTGCAAATTTACTGAGTGTATAGAAAAAAGCTTTCAAAATTCTATTTTGGGTTCACTGGGCCTCAGAATCACATGTTTTTTGAGCATGTTGTCTCCAAATAATTCCATATAATTAAACTAATTTACACCAATATTATGAGACATTAAATTCACCCCACCATTGGGGTTTACATCTCCAAAATCCAAAAAAAATATAATAAGTTATATGGAGATTTTGAGTATGAATTTGATCCTCTAGCTCTCATGTTCTCTCCTACAGATTCCCATGTTGCCATTGAATGCACTCCAGAGTAATTGACCGCCCACACAGGACCTTCCCATGTTGATCAACTATCTCCACAAGGAAATTTTCAAATGTCTCCCCATCATCAACGTCCATCTTGACCTAGTCATGGATGTGCGATGGATCATGCACATATCTATACAAATATGACACAAGGAAAACATCATGCACCCTGTGCATCCGTATGGAATGCGCTGGATAGTATGCCACCTATCCAACTCTACTAAGGATCAGAAAATGTCCAATTAAGATTGGGGATAGCTTACTGCCCTGGCCAAATCTCTACAATACCTATCGCTGTGAATCCCGAAAGAACACATGGTCTCCCACCTTGAAATCCAATAATCTTCGTATCATGTAGGAATAAGATTTTTGTCTGCTCTATGTAGTCCTCATCCACTCCTGGATGATCTGCACCTTCTCAGTGGTATCATGAACCATATTTGGACCCATGAGTATCGAGTCCCCTGGTCCCATCCATTATATGGGTGATATGTAAGGACACCCATAAAAGTCCTCAAATAGTTCCATTCCAATGGTTTAGTGATAGATGTTGTTGTATAAAAACTCCACCCATGGAAGGTGGTCCTCCCAACTATAACCGAAATCTAGAATGCAAGAATGAAGCATACCATCCATGTTATGTATGGTCCTCTCGGTTTGACAAACCATCTAGGGATGAAGAGATGTGCTCAAGCACAGCTATGTCCTAAATTACTCATGTAATCCGTTCCATAAACGGGATGTGAATCGTGCATCACAGTCTGATACAATCATAAAAGGAACTCCATAGAGCCGCACTATCTCCTGGATGGACATGATTCGACTTGGGGAGTTGGTAAACAATCACCTAGATAGAATCAAGGAATCTGGATGTTTGTTGTAACCCTATAACGAAGTCCATCAAGATACCATCTCATTTCCACTTTGGTACCTCAACTGGCTTAGCCAAGACAATTGAAACCAGATTCTCATCCATCACTTGCTAACAGGTGAGTCATCGTGAGACTAACTCATATACGAAATTCTTCATTCTTGGCCACCAGTATTGACGTCAGAGGTCATGGTACATCTTCTCTACTCAATGATGTACATCCAAAGGTGATTTATGGAACTCCCTCAACAAATCCTCCCGCAATGCCACTGGTACTATGGTGCACGCTCTGAAAAGATTTATATGCACCCCACCTAACAAAAATACATATGGACCATGTCATAAGGATAAATAAGTACGTCGGGCCTCATAATCTACATTCACCAGTTGTGCCTCCCTCACTCTCTATAATAGTGGGGGAGTAGTAGTCATTGAATGAGATAATCTTCTCTATTATCGTCGATGAAGTATATCGGCATTGCCGATAGCTTTTCTATTGCCTCACTCAGCATCCAAAAACTGATCCTCCTACTAAGAATAACTTCTTCCATGTTCCCTGAGAAAGGAATTGAATTGTGGAATTTTGGAATTTTTTTATTAATTTAACTATTAAATTATATAATTTTTGAATTATGAATTGAGATTAATAAATTAGTGAATTATCTACTGGATGATAATATTATGAGAGAATTAATCAATTTTTGAAATAATTACTAGACATAATTGGACAAATATATATTAAATTGATTAGTGAAAGAGATATGATTAATTAATTGAAAAATTAATTAATGGGATAGATGTGGTTAATTATTTATTTACATAACTAATGGACCTGGATTAATTAATGGATGTTTTGGGTGGTTAATTTTGATAAAAATATTAATGTTGATTAAACTAGGTTGACATTACAATGTGAAAAAAATTATAATGAGATACATGTGATAAGGTGATATGTTACGGAATATACATATGAATGATAAATTGGGTGATAAATATTATGTACTATGAACATGAAATATATTTATGAATTAGAAATGGGGTGATAGATATAATTTTATTCTCCCATGATATATATATGTAATTGATTAACAGGGTGTTAGACAAGGAATTATACACCCAAGATTGATGAATGTAATGAGACAAGAACTGATGTTACAAATACACATAGAGAGATAGATATGGAATTCTACACCAAAAACCATTGCATTGGAATATGTTTCCATGTGGCCGTAATAATGAAATAGAATTGAAATGGATTATGTAATCTCATGTCTAATAATGAACTGTAAATTGAATATGTAACTAGTTTCATACATGTTACGGGACAAAGAAGGTATTGAGGCATGAGTGTCGTCCAAACCTAGTGGTTTATGGGGTTTAATAAGAATTAATTAAAATTGTGATAACTCTTTACTTATGCATTGTAATTATTTCCATATACAACTACATGAACTTTTGGTTGACTAGATTAGTTTTAGATACCACTAGGGGTGGCCTGCTGGGTAGTACTCATACACATTGTATCCTTCCTACCATGTACCTAAATAGGTTTCATAGATGTAGGACATATTAAGGGAAATGTCCCTATGTAATATTCCCATGTTGGGATATATCGTGGTAAAGGGAATAAGATGTGGTCTGGGACATGTCGGGAGTCGTTAATGTCATTCTTCTAGGTTTTCATTTTAGAAACATATCACATACATTATCAAGGAAACTTTTTTGATTTATTTTGGATATTGTATAATCATTTTCATGACCTGTGCCCCCAGCCTATTTCGTGACATACCCCATGCCTGCCTTATGCCTGAAGTGGATAAGAATTTTAATATTTCAATGTTATATTAAAATAAAATTCATGAATATATATAAAAATAATTTATTGGCAATAATATTTATGTTTTCAAGTCAAGTAAAAGTTTCAATACATTTTAAATAAATATTTATATTATGAAAATTCATTAAATTTACTATATTCTAAAACTAATAACTTTTTTCTATTAAAAAATAATCAATATGTTTAGATAATCCAAAAAATCCAACCAATGAAAAAGATGATGTGATATTTAAAAATATAATTCTTTTTCATCATATTGATAATATAAAATTTTTCAATTTTACATATAATTAAGAAAATTGTAATAAATAAAATTTATGCTAAATAAAAACTATTTATATTACTGACAGAGATATTGTTATTATTTAAAATTACTATAATGTTTTTAGTTATTCACTATATATCATTTATATAGGGTGTAATTTATATTAAAAATTATATTTCATTATATCATTTTTTTTATTTTTCAATGTTCTATATTATAATGTAATGGTTCAATCAATACAGTGTGTTGATTGTGTAGTTCAAGTTAAACACTAAGTAACATAATTTATTATGATTTAATTAATATGTTATTTAAAATTTCCATTTTATTTTATGTTGAATCATTTTCATATATAATTATTAATCATCAATTTTATTTTATATATTTCTATTAAATAAAAAAATATTAGGTAATTGTTTAGTAAAAAATGTAAAAAATCATTATCTCAAACCAATTTACGTTTTCATGATTTATATGGTTTTATACGAAATCATTATTTTTATATTATATAATTTTAATTTGATATTTTAATCTTTTAATTAATATCATAATATAAAAATAGGATTATGGTTATTTTTTTCTAATATAATTAGTTTCTCAATAAATATTAGCCATTATATATTTTATTGAAAATTCCATTTTTTAGTACTTGAAAAATAAAATAATATTGTATACATGTTTAAAAAATTTATTAGTGAATTTTGATTAATAATAATTTAATTATGTTATTTGTAATGAATTTTATACTTGAATTTGGTTTAAAAATGTTTTTACACTTATAAAAACATTTTTATAAAAAAATCAATTTTCTTCATGTTTTATGTAATTGACTTTACTTCAAAATTTTCAACTTATGAGAATTTAATCTTGAAAAATGAAATAAATATTTCGAATCAAAAGTCTGAAATTTTGAGAATATTTCCCATTCATTTATGTCCATTGGAATATTATCCTTTGTAATAATGTTTCCCATCAGTAAGGGTAAATTAGGGAATTTAATATAAAAATAATAGGATAAGAGAAACTAAATGACCTTATAACATGTATATATTTTATTTTTGAGTACATTTATTTCATAATCATTCATAATTAGAAAATATAATCTTTTTTGTTTCCTTTTATTTCTGATTTTTATCATTATAATATTCAAATAAAGGATAATGTCAAACATGTCACTCTATTTATTTTAATATCAATAATAAATAATGGTAGATATTAATAAAAATTTTTGGTTATAAATATTTTTATGAATAATAAATGATTTATATATATCACGGCAATTTATTATTAATATTTAGTGATGAAATAATTAACGTACTTTTTTATGCAACATTACCATAATATTTTTTAAATTAATATTAAAATTATATAATTAGTATTAAAATTATTAAAATTACTATAATATGAATGAATTTGTGCAGTATAATTTTTTATAGATAAATATAACTTGTTAATTATTTTTAATTTGATCAATTTTGAATTCAATTGTAGTCATGTTGTTTTAAATGTCAAATTAAATGAATAGTTTTGAAAATGACATTAATGAATTATTATATTTTATATTGTGTTCTTAAATAATTTAAAATTACAAAAAAAATATTTTTTCAGAATGTAGTGGGGTATATTGTTTGGAATGTCACCATGGTGTAACATAATTATCTGACTGAGCACTACGACAGTAACTAGAACATTGGTCATGTGGCCTCAAGCACACATCCCCTTACATTAATGGAAAACAACTAGCTGCGAGGGTCTATGGAGTTGATAGTGGGTGACTATACCCTCATATTAGAATAGAAATATTGTGTATCAGAAGGTAAATAATTGATAAAATAGGAAGCAGTAATTAATTAAAGATTCAGAAAAAATAGAATACTAATAAATTAAATATAAATGATATTACCAATCCAATATACAATAGATGAAAGTGTTCTATATTAATGATACATTAACTAAAACAATAGACATATAGCATGTTATACAATACTATACAAAAAATATAAATAAAAATTCAAATCCATAAAGTTGATCTACATGAGAATCATGAGCCCCATCTCCTTCATGTGATCATAACTCCCTGGTACATGAATGGAAGCTCAATATTGAATACATAGTCCTGAGAACATATGATCTACTTGGGTACCCTAGTGCAATGGAGACCCGTTCAGGGTGTGTGGAATAAATCCTAGAGGGTTCCCACCCACAGAGTATAATACTGAATTTATTTGGTGTATAAAGTTAATAATTTCATATAATAATAATAAACAAACATAACTGACTTAAATAAATATACATTGGTATTCTAAAGTTCTACTAGGATACATGGCTGACTCTCACTATTTCAGATCACAACAGGAATAAGATGAATGAAGTGTATTCATATGTATATTTTAATTATATATACATAGTGTAATTCTATATTGTATCCACCTATATAAACCAAGTACATGCAGATGTAAGTGGCCATATACCTGGATTTCAAGGTTTAATATCTTGACATTTTTTGACGTTTAATTAGGCCTGAATTTTGGTAATATTTTTTCATAATTTGTGTCATTTTTTTGGGTTATAACATTCAGATTGTTTTGGTGGATGTTTTGGAAAAATTGAAGAAAAAAGGTTATTGAATGGTTTCCTCATGGATATTGAAAACTGTATGCTCCAATATTGTTCAATAGCACATCCCTGGATAGTGGGGATTATCACTGTTGGTAAATGGTTTTCATAACTGTGTCCCCCATTATTTATAAACAAGGACTCCTAAAATAAAACTCACATGGTTTAGTTTCATAATTAATGAAAAAATTTCACCCCTTCCTAATAAACTATTTTCACAAATTAAAGTCACTCAAAAATTATATTTTAAATCCCCTAAACACCCAAAACTCTCAATATTCATCACTAGGTTGTATTTCATGGTTTTGGTCCTCTATAGATGTATTCCATTCTATATTAACCTCCAATACTCATGATTCAATTTATAAATTGAATATCACCCTCCCTTCACATATGTGGATCCTACAGAGTTGATCTCCAATTTTACTTCATTTTTTCTCTTTTCCTTTTGGTGGGAATTTATTTCTCTATATTATTAGATATATATATTTAAATATGATGAATCTAGATATATTATTGTTTCTGTAGATATATAATTAATAGTTATTTTTTTTCTAATATTAATGTAGTTATTTAGACCAAGATTCCGATCTATGTTGTTGTGCTGCTCAGTTTTAGGGATTTCCATTGGGTAATTTCTTATCAATGTATTTATTTACGTGGTCAGTTTTTAAAATACTATTGCATTGATATCAAATATTTGTATGTTATTTCATTATTTCATGGGTTTCATTGTTAATTTTAATTCATAAATTTGATTAATAAATGTTGTCTATTAATGATGTGGGGTATTTTGTATTTAATTGAATAATGGAAGTGTGGAAATGATACAATTAATTGATCAATTATTTATCTTGGAATTGAATTTTTTAATTAAGGATAATTAATTATTGAGTTAATAAATAAATTCATAAATTCTGAAATTCTGAATTGAGAATAATTACTTGGGGATTTAATTATTAGATGTTATGATTGTGATAGGAATAATTATTTGATGAATTAATTAATGTTAAAAATTGTGGTTAATTAAATATTTTATTTAAAAATGAATGCAATATGATTAATTAATCTATGAATTAATTTATGATATAGATGTGTTTAACTAATTTTTGAATTAATTATTTGAATTGGATTAATTAATTAATTAATTGAATTTTGTGGAGGTTATGTGTGATAAAAAGATTAATCATGATTGGAATGACAATGTAAAAACACGTGAAAATTAAAAACATGTGAAAATGTGAAATTTTATGAAATATATGTATGATTGAGAAATAGGGTGCAAGACATGATGTTATACAACCATAAGACTTATGTATGTTTGAAAAATATGGTGTTTGAAATGGAGTTCAATGTCCATGACATATATGCGCAATTGAAAAATAGGGTGCTAATCATAGCATTCACCACCCAAGCATTATAAATGATGTGACATAGTGCATGGGGATCTAAATACCCATTATGATCTAGACATAGAATTCTACACACAAAACAATGGAATTGAACAATGGTTCCATGTGGCCATAATAATGAAATTCATGTGACATGGATAATGTTACCCCACATCCTAAAATGAAAAGAAAATTGTATATATAACATGGTTTAGACAAAACATGGGATGATGAAAGTATTGGGCCAGGGATTTCCTCGGGAACCTAGTGGTCTATGTCGTTTAATAATGATCAATTAACAATTTATTAACTATTTTCTTATGCATTCTAATTTTTTGTTTTTAAAATTTTTTACACATTTTATAGAATAGATTTATTTTAGATAATGTTGGTGGTGTCCTGCTTATTTCTACTCACACCCTATATGGGATGTTTGATCGGTACCCAAATTGATTTCATAGATACAGAATTGGGTAAGGGAAAAGGACCAATATTGGATGGATGAGTCAAGATAGATCATGGTTGATGTATCCATACATGGTTTTGGACCCACTGGGAGTCCCCAATGTATTTATTTTGGGTTTTAATTTTAGAGACTTCATATATACATTAGCATGTACTGATTTCTGTTTTAGTTTAGATATTGTATCTCTTAAATTGATAGTATTGAGATATTGACATTGTTTATGGTTATATGTTGTTACAGGGTTGATTAAATATTTAAAATAGTGTATTACATTGGTTAAAGGGTGTATAATATCCCCAAGATCAAATTACCAGACCATTTCTACATGTCAGACGCCTCTAGAGTACAAGGATTCACGCATGAGGTCATTTGGCTGTCTGACTTGGGGCACCGATGTGTGGCACCCAGGTCGAGATGTTATAAAGTGGTATCAGAGGTAGTTTTTATTTTCTTTATCTTTTGAGTTACTATTTTTTAATGATAGAAACGATACTAGGATGATTCGGGCCTCAATAATGATCTCATTCATGGGTGTTTTCAACCCAATTATAAGGTAACACCCTTTTACCAATGGTGGTATTTTTGTTTTCGATGTACATTGTAAGAGTTGAATATTGTTTCACCATTAATGACATAGTTTTTGACTAATGTGATTAATATTTATGATATTTTTAGAGAATATAATCCTAAACTAGTATGGCATGAATTTTTAGTACACATGCATCGTTATAGGACCTCAATATTATTCCATGACATGTATCACTTTAGGTAGGAATGTGAAAACATGTTTTGGGTAACTTGTTAAACTAGAATTTTTTTCAATTATTTTGTAAAAATTAAATGAAAAGGGGTTGTTAATTTGAATTTGAAACATATAAAACAATAAAATGAGTCAAAATGTCAACAAATGTGTGTCTAAAATATAAACATGAACATTGAGTTGTGTTTTCCATTGTTAACTCGGATCTAGGTGTTGGATGGTTATGTGTAGTGATAGAACCTCAGTATTAAATACATGGAGTGGCTCGGGGAAAAGACTTGTTGTGTCTTTTTGTGTTTAATTCGTATATAAATTTGATTATTTTGTTTAATAAGTCCTAATAAGTGTGTTTTTAATTCTAGAGTTATGCCTCTATGATAAAACCTCTTCACAGGAAGAGAGGTTGGTATGTCTAGAAATGCTCTACTATTAGTGGACCATGATGAATTGATAGTTCCGATTGGGGATGTAGGGAAACAGTTCTCAAAGAACTTCTCTTGTGTCATGCAATTCATGGAAATATATCCAGGGTAGGATCTCAAATGTATATCTAGCCCAATTAGGGAGTTCGAGTTGTATCACCCTCTGACTATTACTGGATAGGCTTGACCATAGGGAGATGAGTTTTGGGTTGTGTCTAACCAGAATTTACATAACCACTTAGTGACTCTTGGTAAAAGATTCAAGGTAGGTTCTTATATGTAGTGTGGTTTGGTGAAGTGTCAGGGGGACATGCATACACGGGGTGAATAGATGGAGGTTATAGAGAGGAAGGAAACTGTATATATGGTCTTTTAACACTTTTATGCAGATATACTCATGTATGATAGAGTAGTTGAGTTCATGATATTTACTTAGGTGAATGTGTTTGAGATGAAATATATTAGTAACATCGTAGATTTTTTGGGATTTTCTACATCATTTGTGGCAGATGATGCTACCTAATAAATGACATTCCTGGATGAATGTTATTGTGAAATTATGTCCAAAGACAATTTGTTTAGGCAGAATATATATTAGAAGTTGTAAATCTATCTCTCATCTTGGACTACAACCTGAAGGAGGCTTCCAGTGGTGGATATTTTGACTCTTCTAAATGATCTAGAGGTACATATTCTAAGAGCAGAAAGTGTGTTCATGAGAACATTAGCGAGATCATAGGGAAGAATAGTGGCCATTCTAGGGGATGAGAAACTAAAGATCTTACCCTAGATATTTTCGACATGTTCGGTAAACCGGGAAACTTGCTTAAACATTGTCCCTGACAACAGATAGAGTGATGATCTTATGTCAATATGGGACATCTCTATAGGTTATTTAGGATACATAGAGAGATTATTAATAATAGAGGACCTAGAAAAACTAGATTGATGGAAGAGGGTCTTCTACACCATATCAGTTTGGAAACTAGAGTATTATTGTCCATTATGGTAGAGGTAGTGGATGTGGTGTTTCTGGCCAAGAGATTCCAAATCAGTAGAGTAGAATAGCTCAGGGGGGTCCGAATATGACATAGAAAAGAGGGTAAGGATTGTTTTATTCAATTTATCTTACAGATGTAGATATAATATTGGTACTATCATTAGTGAAAGGTACTATTATTGAACTTCTACATTACCTAGTGCCTTATTTGATTTTTGGTCCACTCATTCCATTATATCATCAAATTTTGATAATGTTTTGACCATGAAGGTTGATTTTCTATGTGGCTTTCTCATGATAGAAACAAAATTTGGAGTATGTTCTACAAAATTATAATCATCCATGTTATGTTCTCTTGATATTGGGGATTACTATTTTTTCTAGCATCCCTATATTCGTAACACGTTAGTTTATGACCTAATAATGGGTACATATTTTCTTGTTGCATACCAAGTCCACATTGTTTGTTACTATAGGAGAGTGAAATTCTCATATCCAAAGTGTGAATTTTTTATTCTCTGTGGTGAGTGGGATATACGAGTAGTACATGTAGGTCCAATTACTCAGCAACTAGGATAGGTCATATCCTGAGTTTCTAGTTTATTACTGTGTGAAAGAGTTGTAAATAACGATATCATTCCACCAATGATAGAATATTTTATTGGTTTTTTTAAAGACAAATAAGATATTCCACTTAATAGAGATGTGGAATTAACTCTTTAACTAGTCTTTGGGGTTGAGATAGTTTCTATTCCGACATATAGAATGGTACCGATAGAGCTTCAACATCTCAAGACTTGGTTGGAGAAGTTTTAGGATAATGGATATATCCTTTTGAGTATATTACCTTAGGTTTCTCTAATGTTGTTTTTCTAAGAAGCATAATGGGACTCTACACATGTGATTTTTTTTTGTATGTTGAAGGAGATGAATATGAAGAATCGTTATCCTCATTCACTTATTGATAAATAATTTTAACAGTTGAGATGAGCTTGTGTGTTCTCGATGATCGACATGATATCATGATATCATCAACTAATATTTTGGAATTGTTATATACTAAGTAATGAATTTAAATTATGTATCTCATATAGGATTTTGTCATAATTCCTATTCGGTTGATGAAAGAATTATCCTCATTCATGTCCTTGCAAAATAGAATCATCCACCCATAACTAGAGCAGTTTTTTAGTCATTGTGTATGACATCCTGGTGTACTCCAAGACTCACAATGTTCATTCCCAATATATTGAAAATATTTGGAGTACAATTAGGGAGCATCATCTAAATTTCAACTTTTATATGTTCTAGTATTAGGTAGATCATGTACACTTTTTAGAACGCATCATATTGGAGGAAGGTGTGCGTGTTGACCCATACAAGTTGTAAAATGTGGTTTCTTGAGAGTTGTCAATGAACATATTGGAAATCTATATGTAAATGAGGTTTGGTGGATATTATAGTAGATTCATCCAGAAAAATTCCCATTTCACAGTGCAACTTTTAGATTGGACCAAAAAGGGGAAAATGTTTGGCTATTCATAAGTATGTGAGGTGGCCTTCCAGGAGTTGAATAAGAATAGGACATTGGCATGGATCTTGATCCCACCTGAGCTAAGTGAAGATTACATTGTGTATTGTGAAAATTCTAGGATCATACATGAAGGTTTATTGATGCAGGGAGATTGAATTATTGTGTATGTATCACGAAAAATGAGTCCACATGAATCAAACTACCAAATGGAAGTCCTCGAGTTAAAAGATATAGTTTATGATGGGATGTTTTAGTGTAATTCTCATTTGGGTGACAATTTTACATTGTTTACTGATCCCAAGATCATGAGTTATATCATCTCACATTGAGATTTTATTCTATTATAGTGGAAATTGGTTGATTATATGGAACATTTTTACATCGAGCTATCATATAAACCATGGTGTGGAAATAACGATCCTGATGCTTTGAACATGAAAGAAAAGGCTCCAAAAGTTCATGAGTCTATTTTTGAGTGGAAGATAATTTATTTTTTAACTTTGAAGCATGTGGTGGTTCCTGATTGTCAGTAGTAAATGAATCTCTTATCATTTTCTATGGAGTCTACAATTTTTATCCGTATTAGAGACATGCATTATGATTATACAAAATGATTATATTTTAAAAAATTCTATGAATCTAGGGTGTCACATTTGTATTAGTGGATGATGAGTATTATTTCATCTATTTAAGGAATCAGGTAGTTGTGTCTACAAGAATTTTGGTGGAGCTGATGCAGGGATTTCATACCTCTATGAGGGAGGTACATTCTTGTGTGATTAAAATGTACTATGAAATATAATAATAGTTTTTCCAGATCTGCATGAAAAATTAGATATTAGGTTTGGTGAAACAATCATACACCTATCAGTAGGTGGGAGAAAATCATCAAAATTTTGGATGTTTGTTATCATCATTTCCCATTTTGGAAGGGATGTGGGATGATGTGGAAACTTATTTTAAGGTATTACTCCAAAGAATTCCAAGGAATAATGACTCTATTCGGGTTTTTTGGACATTCTGTGAAAGGTTTCACATTTCATACCTATATGATAGACATTATCAGTCGATAACCTAGATAATTTGTATGTTTGGGAGATTATATGTTTTCACGGGGTTCCACATACTCAATTTTTAGACAATGACTCACGCAATAATTTTTTCATTAGGAATCACATAAATAAGTTTCTTTGTACATAGGTTTAATTGAGTCTGACGTTTCACCACTAGAAATATGGACAGTTTGAGTATAATATATAGGTGTTTTAGGATATGCTACAAGAATGTGTTTTTATATTGTTTGTACTTGAGAGAGGAACTTGGATTTAGTGGGGTTTTCTTATAACACCAGTTATCAAGATCCTAAAAAATTTCAACTTACAAGGCTCTTTATTATTGGTCATTCAGATCACCTATATGTTGGACGGAGGCCAGTGAGTCCGATTTTTTCAGACTAAGTCTCACTTAAGATACATCGAAGCAGTGAAACTAATTTGGAAATGAATGTCTACGGATCAGAGTATATATATTTCATATACTGATAGATGTTGATGACACCTTGAGTTTGCAGAGAATCATCGTGTATTCCTTTGTGTTTCACCTAGGTTGGGTTATTTCATGATACATAGATAGGGAAATTTGTCTCACAGGTTTGTTGGATCATTTTAGTTTGTGGAGAGAATATGACTGATATCATACCGATTGTCTCTTCCACTATAATTTATCAATATGAATCATGTTTTCCATGAATCAAAACTAGGGTAAAATCAAACTAACCCTTATCATGTGATAAATGTGTATGATTATGTCCAAAATATAGATTCATTCTTCAACGAGCATCTAATATGTGTGATGGATGGAATTGATAATTGGTTGTGGGGAATAACTCTGCTGATAGTTCATGTATTATGGAAACACGGGCCAATATAAGAGGAAACATGAGAGAGGGAACCAATAATGCGTACTCAATGGCCCAATATTTTTTACATTGAATATTAGGGATTCTTGGGAGTGCAACTTGAGGATGATATATTATATAATGGGGAGATTATAAGAGCCTGAACTATTTTTATGTTGACCCATGTCTTGATTTCAGGTACCCTTTTTCCTTATTTAAGTACATTTTTATGGGTAATAACTTGGAGTTTGTTTGGGTGGAATTTTCAGAAAAAATGGAAGAAAAATGGGATGGGCATGCTAGTTACATGGTTAGGATAAAACCATGTGCCCCATGCCCGTAAAATTTGCAACCATTGATATTGATTTATTTCATTGATGGGGAATGATTATTCTAACTATTCACCCTCTTATAAGTACCCATAAAACCCAAAATTTACATGCCTACATTTTTGGCACATAGTTAGGGAAAATGGTGTGACCCAACCAAGTAATCTATTCATGGGAATTAAATTCCCTTGAAAATTCGATTTCTAATATGATGAACCCCCAAAACTCCCTATATTCGACCCTAATTGAATCCTAGGTTATATTTCATGAATTTTTTCTCTAATGAACACTTCAAATACTTACCTTTATCATTTATTTATGATTATAATTTCATATCAAATATATCTCTCTCTCAATGTTCTTATATCATATATCATCCCTCTCTCATTCATCCTCATTCCTTCTATTTTTTCTTTGGTGGGATGTTATTACTCTGTTTTGTTTGATCTAGATCCAGATTTTATGAATTTAGATCTATCATTGTGGATATGGTTCTAAATTTATGATTACCATGTGGTTTAAATCTTGATTTATGGTTTTAGATATGGATTCGAATCTACACCATTGTGCTTTTAAATTTTGAGGATTTTGATTGGGTGATCGCTCGTCAATGAATAAATGTAGCTGGACCATTATTCAAATCCCATAGTATTGATATCAAATAAAAGTCTGGTATTGTATAATTTCTAGTGTTAGTTTTGCAATTGGAATCCAAAAATATTATTAAGTAATGTGGTAAGTTAATGATGTAAGGAATTGCGGATTTAATGGAATTATGGAAATGGGGAATTAGGATAATTAATTGATGAAATAATTATCAAGGTATAGAATTAGGGAACATGGGATAATTATTTATTAAATTAATTATTAAATTATATAATTTTTGAAATATGAATTGAGATTAATTAATTAGTGAATTATCAATTAGATTTTAATATTACGATAGAAAAAATAAATTTTTGAAATAATTACTAGACTTAATTGGATAATTAATTATTAAACTCATTAGTGAAAGAGATATGATAAAATAAATGATATATTACTTAATGGGAGAGTTGTGGTTAATTATTTTTTACTTAATTAATGGACATGGATTAATTAATTTATGAATTAATTAATGGATGTTTTTAGTGGTTAATTTTGATAAAAATATAAATGTTGATTAAACAGGGTTGACATGGAAATGTGAAAAAATGTTATAATGTGATGCATGAGATAAGGTGATCTTTTATGGCATATACATATGAATGATAAATAGGGTGCTAGAAATTATGTTCTATTCCCATGAAATATATTTATGAATTAGAAATGGTGTAACTCCCCAACCCCAGTTACCCAGACTCTTTGCATTATTGCGTAACATTGGCATGATCACAAAAGATAAATTCTCGAAAGACTGATTAGTTTAGTAGTCTTGGAAACACTAGATACATTTATAAATGTTACATTTCATCAAAAAGTTAAAAACTACAATAAAATAGTCTCCACAATCCATAATAATATCCTCTTATTACTATCCCTGCAGTTCATTCATAAAATACTTCTTCACATCCTGGAAAACAATAAAACATTGAAAGGGGTGAGCTTAGATGCTCAGTAAGGATAACAATATAGCGAAAGCTTTCATAAATAAACATTAACATTTAAGTCAATGTATAACTAAAACGAAATCCTTTAAAACATGAACTTCAACATAATATGGAAAAAGTAAAATGAAATAATGTTGTTTACATACTCACATTCATATTCTACTGGTCGAATAATCACATGCAATATCAATAACCACTTTCATAATGATGGAATTCATAATTCCAGACTACCATAACCATGTAGCCAAGGCCTCGTGCCATGACTGAAAATAAGATTTTGTCAAGGCCTCATGCCAAGACACTATTATGTCTAATGAGACCTGCCGATGCATCGAGGAGCTATAGCGGGCACCACCCATCACTTTTTAAGTCCAATGCATTACTCATATGAACAGGTTTAAACATATCATAAACCATAACATAATTGTATCACATAAAAATTCATAAAGGAAACATAAGATTTCCACACTTCAATCACAAGATATCAATACAACACATTGATATAATAAAAACATTATCAAAACCATTTTCAATACCAAAGTAAAACATGGTATTTATTTTTCATTTAAAAAATAGGAATGGCGTATAGAGGAAGTTGAAAGTCAAATAATAGTCACGGCGGCAGAGAATCTGTTGTCGCCGCATACGTAAGAAAAAACATTCCTTTTTTTGTTTAGTAAAAACGCTTCGTATTAAAATATTGCTTTTGAATAAAAGTAAAAGTCAAAGGGGTTTATACACCGTATAAATGAATGTTGTGTATAAAACCAAATATATCTCAATGAAAGGAGATTGAGATGAAGTCCTTACAATGATCATTTTTAAAATAAAATAAGTCTATTATGTGTATTTACAATAAGTACACATAATAAAAGTACAAATACAAGATATGACATAATAATATCATGACATAATTTGAAAGTAGGAGATTAACCCAAAGAATGTAAATTAGGTTATGAAATTCCCTTACCTCGTGTCTCATTTGACTCGACCGCTCTTTAACCTCCTGAATAATAAACTAGAGTTAATCTCTACCTGCTTAAGAACATTTTTTAAATTCAATATTCCTTTTATATCATTTATTACCATGTTATGAACATTATGTAATTATTTAAGTTAATAATGGTCGTTTTGTCGATCTTAGGTACCTGAGTCAAAAATAAACTTCTTATAATTACACATTGTTCATGTGGTAAAATATCCATTATATCCATAATTATATTCATGATGTATATATCATATAAATCATATATATCCAGTATATACATTCATTTAAAATATTACCTAACATTTAGAGGTAAGAAATGACATGCACTGTTCATGGAGACGGTAAGCCGTACGTACACATAAACGCTACTTTCATTTCTATTTCACATTTAATGGAATGAAGATATTATTATATAAAGGTATAATATAATTCCAGTATAATATAATGTATAATACCATAACTCCATCCTTTATACATCCCACATATGGAATTAACGATTCAAATCACTTTGAGGGGGCGGTAGTCCGCACTTCTTAAAATGAAAATATCACGTTTAACCATAATGGAAACCATAAATGTATGCCATAAATGAAAAATACAGAAGCTTAAGGAAAAAATAAACATATTAAATTTAATATATAAATATAGTTACATCTTAATGGTCACCTTTCAAGGTGTTATATGAGTGTTGAACAATCATCATTTCGTGAGGCAGAAATTTTCCATCCACAGAAATAGTATGTTCTTTAAGCATTAGATGAAGGTGTGTGTAAGTGTTTCTCGAATCATTATTATAAAAAAATCCTAGTATATTGAAGATATTGGTTTTGTTACAAAAGAAAGGAATAGAAATAGTTTAAGGGTTTGTATAAGAAAAATAAAACAAAATAACATAAGAGAATACATTACCTTAAAATCGGGTAACTCTTTTTTGACTTGAGCCAAAGGCTTGCTTGGGAAGAATTCTACCCAAAGTGAGGCTTCTATGAGTAAGAGTGGAATGTGGAGAGAGTATTTGGGAAGTGGTTGGCCGAGCCAAAAGGATTTGAAGGTGTGAATAAGGTGGTAGTGGTGGGGGCCTTTTATAAGAGGAGATGAGGGGAACTCTTGGAAAGTAATGAAATGTTACTTTATTATATAACGAGTTTCAAATTTTAAAGGTCCCACACTTATATAGTTCTAGGATAAGGTGATAAGGTTTCGAAATATACTCATACAATAGGTTTTTGACAAGATTAAGTCTTAGAGTTTACATTATCTTTTCATTTTATTTAAATCGTTAATTAATGAGGTAATCGCTGCATCATCATGGTGTCATAAAAAATTTAAAATATTTAATGTCTAAAAATTATAAAAAAATATAATGATGTAGGAAATACTTTTATTTTTCAATTTAATATTTATAATAAAACATATGACTTGTATAACCCAATTTAAAAATTGTTTTAGTAAAACAACTCATGTTTGTGACATTTTTATTTTAACATTAAATAAAAAGTTTTTAATGTCATTTTCCTACCAAAGTTGCTCCATGGGGTCCCCAAGTTGACCCATGGATTGTCTTGGTCAGCCATGACTCATCTAATAGGGGTAGGACAAGTGTAAAGGTATTTTCATATTTTTATAATATAATTTCTTTCATAAATTTCACTAATTACCTTTAATCGCAATTAATTAAACTTAAAAGTTACTATTCACAAAAAAATTATTTTAATCCCATTAAACCACATTTTACTTACTAATGAAAACCATGTATGTAGGATTTTTGAGAATAAAATCATAGAAGTGGTAATGTTTCATTTAAACGAAAATTCAGTTATTTAACTACCACTTAGTGGTTTCCCTATTCATCAAAAATTGAAGTTTTTCAGAACAATGCCAAATTTTCACCCTAATCTATAATTGATATTCTGAATTCAAAATGAAATCTATTTTACAAAATTACAAACATATAAGTTGCATTAATTAATTTTATAACTAATTTCTGCTGTCACAACAAATAGCGTGTTTTTAAGAAACAATATATATCAAAAGATTGACATTTTTTTATGTCCAATTTCAAAGTGAAATTAATTCTAATGAACACCATTTGATAAAATGGTAAAAATATATTCTAATTATACGTTAAATCCACTCAATAGTATAATTTATCACTATGAATTATTTTTATTAAAAAAGTTGTTTATGTATTTTTCACTATTCATAAAAAATGGAAATTCACAGAAAATTAAAAAAAATTCAACTTAGGATAATTTCGATATTAAGAATACAAAAATGAAGTCCATTTTGAAATATAAAATTTCTATAATTTTAAAAAGTGGGTATTACTATTCATAATGCCTATTTTGATTGGTCTTAGTGCGTTAGAATCTCGAACTTTCCTATAATGCAAGCTATTGCATTATTGAAAAAGAAGAGTATTGTGGAAGCTCGGGGTGTTATTCTCCCCTCCTTCAATAAATTGCATCCTCGCAATTTGAAAATTTTCTTTGAAAATAAAATGTTGAAAATAGAAAATACCTTTGTGGAAAACCCACAACAGAAATAGGGTTAATAAAAATATAACATTAAAAGAAATAAAGAGAGGTACAAAGGTCACCCGAGATAGCCCATACTAGGATTATATGAAAATATGGATATGGAGTAAAAACAAACCATCAAGTTTTGATGGAGAGTAGTAGAAAATAGGATTAGGAGAAATTTAACCACGAGAAAATCACAAACTTGTGATTGGTTAAACGGTCATTGAATACGCAGTTGGAAAAGTTAATCGACAACGTTTTTGTTTTAAGATACCTTTCATAATGTTGAGGAATTTATTTAAGAGATTTACTAAGAATGTAAGTAAATATACTTACTTGTCTTGTAGACTTTCATTATTTAATAAATTTTTACCACAAACCCATCTTTCACTCCAAATGGTAACTGAACTGAAAAATATTCTATTTATCCTAATTTAATAAGGATCCAAATATTACCACATACAATTTAGATTAGGAAAACTATTTATAATAACCAGGGACTTCCTATAGGCTAGTGGTAGGTAATAATGGCCTGTTGCACTATGGTTGTGGGTTCGATTCCTACAGCTTTGTCTAACAGGACGGGTTATCCCCCAACCTGTAGGTTGTCCATTTCCTAAAAGAATAGTATTATAATATTGAAAAAATAATCTTCATAAATGATTTAACCTTAAAAAATAATATCCAAAGTTCAACATAATTCATTCCAACATTTATAGTTATCCAAAATACCTCTATCCAGACATTCTCTAAAAGGTCCTTAAATTCCAAAATCAATTGTAACATTAGATTCCCCAAACAAAGTAATGTTTCTCTTATTGTCACACACTAAAAATATGATTACCTTCATCATATTAAAATCTTAATGAAAACAAAAAGTACTATAGTAAAATCCTTATATATATCACATTATTCTTATAACCAGAATATAATCCTTGTTTCCTAAATCACCAATACATTAATTATTCCACTTCAACAGTAGTAACATCATAATATTGTCCTTGATCCCTTGTCCTTTTCTGAGTTATGTTTCCCTGAATATTAGGACATTCATTTTCATAATTCCCCATTTCCCTACAATTGTAGAATTCAATATTGCTAGCCTCTTTCTTTCCCTTGCAATCACGTGCCTGGTGACCTTTTTCTCCACATTTATAACAAACTCAAATTCCTTTTAGGCAAGTACCAGGGTGATTCTTTCCTCAATTATCGCATAATGGAAAATCTTACTTTCCCTTTTTTCCATTATCTGTCTCTTGTTCCACCGTTCTCTTCTTCTCTTGTTTTACTTTATTGTCATAAGATTTAGAGAATTCCTTTTCTGTCTTGATAGCACATGAGACTATATATTCTTATCTTGAGAAAGATTGTGATACTAATGCTCGATGGAGAAACAGTTTTTACCCATCAAAGAAATGATCGATCTTACTTCTTGGGTTACGTATATAATCTTCAGCATGCCTCACTAACCGTGTAAAGTTAGCCTCATACTATGCGGCATTCTCATCCTCCTTCTACCTCAGACTCAGAAATTTCATTTCTATATCTACTCGATGGTCATGTAGAAAGTATTTTTCTAATAAAATTTCCTTAAACTCCCTCCATTCCATACTTGATACTTCTGCATCGTCCTTTGTGTTTTGAATCAGCGACCACCATTGATCGCAATCTACAGTTAGGCGGTAGATTGCCATGAAAAACTTCTAACTTTCACTACTCCCCAAGGCATGAAATATTTTCACTAAGAAGTTTATCCATTTCTCAGATACTAATGGATTTGTACCCCCATTAAATTTTGGCGGTTGTTTCCTCATGAAACGGTCTAGCATTGATCCTCCACGTTGCAGATTAGGGTGCTCCATACGAGTAAAGTTATTTTTCGTAACCTGAGTGAGTTGTCCCAGTATGGTAATAAGTTGATCAACACCAGTTGTATATCCTTCTCCACAATAATTATCTTGAGTAGGAGGGCAATCCCTATACAGAGTGCGTGCATTGATACGGTTTCCATTCCTTCCACTAGGCGCCATTTATAAACAATGTCATAAACTAGATAAGTTTATGATTCAAAATACATAATTACATACATTTAAAACAGTTAACATTAATTGAACTATCTATGGATATAATCCATAATAATAAAAAAAATTATTTGAGTATGTATATACTCATAACCGTTCATAGTGGTTTGTAAAGAAAATAAGAATTATCCTAATCATATCCCCCGGGAGTGTCATAACCAATAGTACAGCAAGGCCCGTTGTCGTGCACCAGTTCCCATTCGAGTCTAGCTCAAAGCGGTGTTTTCGGGTTTTACTCCTAGGTACATCTGTGCCAGATCCGCCTCTACCTGCATGTATCCAGACAGGGATGTATTGCTTGGAAAACTCACAAAATCTCTATAATACCAAAATTCTAGAATGTTCTTCTATACTAATCCTCAAAATCTATCTTTGGGCTATGTGCTCTAATCAGAGTTTATCTAAATCTAGATTCCAAGGTTAGTACTAAATTTCCTCTGATACCAACTGTAACGCCCTGACCCCAGTTACCCAGAGTCCGTGCATTATTGTGTAACATTGGCATGATCACAAAAGATCATGTCTCAAAAGACCGATTAGTTTAGTAGCCTTGGAAACACTAGATAAATTCATAAATGTTACTTTACATCAAAAAGTGAAAAACTACAATAACATTGTCTCCATAGTCCACACTCATATCCTCTTCTGACTATCCCTCCAGGTCATTCATAAAATACTTCTTCACATCCTGGAAAATATTAAAACATTTAAATGGGTGAGCTCAAATGCTCAGTAAGGATAACAATATAGTGGAGGCTTTCATAAATAAACAGTAACATTTAAGGAAATGTATAACTAAAACAAAATCCTTTTAAACATGATCTTAAACATAATATGGAAAAAGTAAAATGAAATAATGTCATTTACATACTCACATGGATATTCTACTGGTCGAATAATCACATGAAATATCAATAACCACATTCATAATGATGGAATGCATAATGCCAGACTATCATAATCACATAGCCAAGGCCTCGCTCCAAGACTACAAATAAGCTTTTGTCAAGGCCTCATGCCAAGACACAATTTTGTCTCATTATACTTGTCAATGAATCGAGGAGCTATAGCGGGCTCCACTCGTCCCTTATTAAGTCCAATGCATTCCTCATATGAACAGGTTTAAACATATCATAAACCATAACATAATTGTATCACATAAAACATACATAAGGGAAACATAAGATTTTCACACTTTAATCACATGATATCAATACAACACATTTATATAATAAAAACATTATCAAAACCATTTTCAATACCAAAGTAAAACATGGTATTTATTTTTCTTTTAATAAAAAGTTATGGCTTATAGAGGAAGCCAAAACTCAAATAATAGTCACGACAGCGGAGAAGTCTTTGTCACTGCATACATACGAAAAAACATTAATTTTTTCATTTAGTAAAAATGCTTCATATAAAAAGATTCATTTTTAATAAAAGTAAATATAAAAGGGGTTTATACATTGTATAAATGAATGTTGTGTATAAAACCAAATATACCTCAATGAGAGAAGATTGAGACGAAGTACTTACAAAGATCATTTTTAAAATAAAATAGATCGATTATGTGTATTTACTATAAGTACACATAAATAAAGTACAAATACAAGATAGGACATAATAATATCAAGGCATAATTGGAAAGTAGGAGATTAACCCAAAGAATGGAAATTGGGTTAAGAAATCCACTTACCTCGTGTCCGACATGACTCGACTGCTCTTTAACCTCCTGAATAATAAACTAGAGTTAATCTCTACCTTCTTAAGAACCTTTTTCATGTTCATTATTCATTTTATATCACTTATTACCGTATTATTAACATTATGTAATTATTTATGTTAATAACGATCATTTTGTCGATCTTACGTACTTGAGTCAAAAATAAACTTCTTATAATTACACTTTGTTAATGTGTTAAAATATCCATTATATCCATAATTATATTCATGATGTATATATCATATAAATCATATATATCCAGTATATACTTTCATTTTTAATATTACCTAACATTTAGGGGTATGAAATGAAATTTACCGTTCATGGAGACGGTAAGCCGTACGTACGCATGAACGCTACTTTCATTTATATTTTATATTTAATGGAAGGAAGTTATAATTATATAAAGGTATAATATAATTCTAGTATAATATAATGTATAATACCATTTACTCCATACTTTATACATCCCACATATGGCATTAACGATTCAAATCACTTTGAGGGGGTGGTAGTCCGCACTTCTTAAAATGAAAATATTGCGTTTGCCCATAATGGAAACCATAAAGGTATGCCATAAATGAAAAATAAAGAAGATTAAGGAGAACATAAAAATATAATATGTCATATATAAATAGATTGACATCGTAATGTCCACCTTTTAAGGTTTTATATGAGTGTTGAACAATCATCGTTTCGTGAGGCAGAAATTTTCCATCCATAGAAACAGTATGTTCTTTAAGCATTAGATGTAGGTGTGTGTAATTGTAGCTCAAATACATCTTATAAACACATCCTAGTATATTGAAAATACATGTTCTGTTACAAAATAAAGAAATAGAAAGAGTTTAAGGTGTTGGAGAAGTAAAATAAAACAAAATTACATAAGAGAAGACATTACATTAAAATCGGGTAACACTTTTTTGATTTGAATCAAAGGCTTCTTTGGGAAGAATTATGCCCAAAGTGAGGCATCTAGGAGTAAGAGTGGAATGTGAAGAGAGTATTTGGTAAGAGTTTGGCAGAGCCAAAAGTCTTTGAAGGTGTGAATTAGGTGGTAGTGTTGGGGGCCTTTTATAAGAGGAGAGGAGGAGAACTCTTGGAAAGTAATGAAATGTTACATTATTATATAATGAGTTTCGGATTTTAAAGGTCCCAACCTTATATAGTTCTAGTATAATGTGATACGGGTTTGAAATATACTCGTCGAATAGGTTTTTTACAAGTGTAAGTCTTAGATTTTACATTTTCTTTTCATTTTATTTAAATAGTTAATTAATGAGGTAATCGCTGCATCATCATGGTGCCATAAAAAATATATTTTAATGTCTAAAAATTATAAAAAAATATCATGATGTAGGAAATCATTTTAAAATTATAATAAATATTTATAGGAAAACATATTACTTGTATAACCCCATTTTAAAATTGTTGTAGTAAAACAACTCATGTTTCTGACATTTTTATTTTAACATTAAATAAAACGTTTTTAATGTCATCTTCCTACCAAAGTGGCTCCATGGGGTCCCCAAGTTGACCCATTGATTTTCTTGGTCTTCCATGACTCATCCAATAGGGTTAGGAAAAGTGTAAAGGTATTTTCATATTTTTATTATATCATTTTTTCTTAAATTTCACTAATTACATTTAATCGCGATTAATTAAACACAAAAGTTTCAATTAACAAAAAAATTATTTTAATCCCATTGAACCACATTTTACTTCCTAATGACAACCATGTATGTCTGATTTTTGAAAATAAAATCACAGAAGTGGTAATGTTTCATTTAAACAAAAAATCAGTTTTTTAACTACCACTTAGTGGTTTCACTATTCATCAAAAATTGAAGTTTTTCAGAAACATGCCAAAATTTCACCCTAAGCTATAATTGATATTCCGAATTCAAAATGAAATCTATTTTAAAAAATTACAAACATATAAGTTTCATTAATTAATTTTGTATCTAATTCCCACTGTCACAACAAATAGCGTGTTTTTAAGAAACAATATATATCAAAAGATTGACAATTGTTTATGTCCAATTTCAAAGTGAAATTAATTCTAATGAACACCATTTGATAAAATGGTAAAAATATATTATAATTATACTTGAAAACAACTCAATAGTATAATTTATCACTATAAATTATTTTGATTAAAAAAGTTTTTTTTAGTATTTTTTACTATTCATAAAAAATGGATGTTCTCAGAAAATTACAAAAAATTCATCTTAGGATAATTTCGATTTTATGAATACAAAAATGAAGTCCATTTTGAAATATAAAATTTCTTTAATTTTAAAAAGTGGGTATTACTATTCATAATGGCTATTTTGATTGGTCGTGGTGCGTTACATTCTAGAACCTGCGTACAATGCAAGCTATTGAATTATTGAAAAAGTAGTGTATCGTGGAAGCTCAGGGTGTTACAAATGGGGTTCTTGATATAATGTTATACTCTCTTGATATATATGTTTGATTGATAAATAGTGTGTTAGACATGGAATTCAACACCCAAGCATGCTGAATGTTATGAGACAAGGACTGATTTTCCAAGTACACATGGAGAGATAAATATGGATTTCTACAAAAAAAACCATTGAAATGGAATATGTTTACATGTGGCCATAATAATGAAATAGAGGTGAAATGGATTATGTAATATGATGTCCAATAATGAACTGTTAATTGAATATCTAACTATTTTCATACACAATATGGGCCAAAGAAGGTTTTGAGGTATGAGTGACTTCCGAACCAAGTGGTCTATGGGGTTTAATAATAAATAATTAAAATTTTGATAAATATTTACTTATGCATTGTAATTATTTGCATATAAAACTACATGAACATGTGGTTGACTAGATAATATTTAGATACCACTGCGGGTGGCCTGTTGAGTTGTACTCATACTCAATGTATTCTACCTACACAGTACCTAAATAGGTTTATGGATGCACGACATGTTAAGGGAAATGTCCCTATGTAAGATGCCCATGTTGGGATATATCATTTTTAATGGAATCAGATGTTCTCTAGGACCTGCTGGGAGTCGTTAAAGTCTTTATTCTGGGTTTTCACTTTAATAACATATCACGTACATTATCAGCACATGTTTTTTGATTTATTTTGGATATTGTATCAACTTTTTCCTGACCTACCCCCTGGATCTATGTCATGAAATACCCCAAGCCCGCGTCCTGATGGCCAGGGGTTGGAGACTAGTACCAGAGGCTTTAACATATGATTGAAATGCATTTTCCAGAGTACTTGTACACACACACGCGGCCAACCACATCCAAGAAACTAAAAAGGGAAAACAAGTATATTGAAACACGTGTTGAGTATAGGTACAACTGAAAACAAGTGGGCTACAATACAACCCCAACATAAAGACGGAAAACAGGAATGTAAAATGACACTTGGGTATCCATCTTCTAAAAATCCCACCTGATGGTAAGAGTAGTGTAGATATTTTAAATCAAGGTAGTATGTCATGTCCACCTAATACAACTAGGCCCCACCTTCTTTTAGACCACCAAGTCCATCATTGAAACAATCTTCATCTGCAGAGACACGACAAAAGCAGTCGAAGCCCGTGTAGTGATGATAAATACAGTACTTCCTAGGAGACCGATTTCTACTAAGTAGAAATACCATAATGCAACCAGAATGCAAAGCCACAAGTAATGATAGCTCACACAAGGTACAATCTATAGAATAGGATGATGGATCGTCGGCTATAATGATGAATGTTTTGAACTATTGAGGGACTCATCTGTAATGAATTGATTATTTATTGATCGGCCACTGTGGATCTACAACGATGATTCTCATCTTTCGGGCCACTAAGGATCCACATGGCTATTGCTCATCTATCAAGACATTATGAATCCACAAAACAGTTGCTCATCTGTTGGGCCACCAAGGATCCCCATGAATCTTGCTAGATTTCTGTTACATGAAGGATCTACATGGATTCTTCTCATAAAATCAGGTCATAACTCAATCGGGACGAAGACCCTCATATAATAACCCATATAAGAGTCTCATTGAATATTTTCCAATGCAATAGATGGTGTGTCGAATGAATGCCCAATATTTAATATATCGACATTTTAGTAAATAGTTTCGGTTATGATTCAAGTTTGATCCATCCCGACTTGACACAAAACCCCTCTGAAACATTAGTAGATTATTTTAGAAGGACCTTGTCATTATATGTTTACTTTTACTACAGATGGCATGTCAATTGGACCTACAGTCTATGAGTTATTAGTGGTTTAGTAATCAGGGGTCGGTTGTGTCTGGGCTCTATCCGACCTGGTCAGACTGACCCAACCAACTGTGATTGGGGGTCCCACATACATAGGTTTAATTTGATTGGCCTGACCTGACCAATTTTGGTTCATGGTAGGTCTGGTCTGGCATGGCCAGTGGGGTCAGACCAATGCGCATCACGGGGCCCGATTGAGTTTGGTAGGGGGTCCCGCCTGCTGGGTCGCCCGGTGACCCGATCTTGTCTAGCCCATCCCGAAGGGCGTAGCTTTGGTTTTTCAAAGTCGGTCTAGCCATGCCCACTTGATAAGGTCGTGGCCCACTAGCTGGATCCCGGTCTTGCAGGGGAATACCAGTGGTGTTCACAAGTCCAGGAATCAGATAGTTGTCACATTCGTCTCCCTTCCTGCCACGAGGTTAGTCTGTAGGGCCTCCATCCTGTTGTGGTCATGAAACTGTGGTTGCAAGCTCTCCCAAGATATTTAGACATAGAAACCTCTAACATGTCACCCACTGACATAGTCCAGGGGTTTGACTCTTCATCGTGGTTCTAGGCTGGCACAATGGGTCTCCGGCACAACGACCCATGTCGATCACAGCTTCTACCGACGCACCGACGAAATCTTCGGTGGACCACTGGATGCAAACTGGTGGTCCTTTAATCACGCTTCTTGCACCAATGGCCTCTGGGAAATGTCATCTTCATTGAAGATCTCGAATCCTCCATGATGTCGATTTGAATTCTTGGCCAATAATAACACACATGGGGGAGGGGCTCGGGCCTTGTTCGAGTCGGACCATGCCCTCCGCGTTTGGATTTAAAAACATTGGGGAGGTTCATGAAATATGTTCAATCCATGATAATTCATCCCTGATGTTGAATACCAAACAGATTACCCTCCAGTGTGAATGAGTTCCCCACAAATTAACATGTTTGAGGGTTAATCCACATTCTTAGTTTATCATAAGAATGGGGAAATCAAATTTAAACACGACCCCAACCTCATTTAAGTTTGTTACCATAGTGCTTCTTCCACGAGGGATAATGAGTTCAATGGAATTTTTCATTCTTATAGGTACATCGAATTCAATGACGTACTACTAGTGTTTTCCATTCTTCATTGAGGAGAAAATCTGTCAGAGTTTCATCAGAGTTTCATCTGAGTATCTTCACAGTTTAATCTGCATTCCTCCATCGTGTCAACTATTAAGAAGAAAACCCATTGCAACATTTCTGTTACAAAGATAATTTGTGTCGTTATGTTGTGTGTTAATGATCCATTAATGCTTTCCATTAATGTGCAACATAGCTTCCATGTCGCTGCTCTGTAATGTCATCTTGTCGTCGTGCGTCTGTGAGATAACAAATAAAATAAATTTTTAAGTAATTTTATTATTTTTTGCAAAAAGTCTGAATATTATATTTTCCATTCATCCCCTATCAGATGCTGTTAATTACATTATGGATGAATCATGAAATTATGAGTTGAACAGTTTCCTCAAATATTTCATCCTAGAACCAGTCCAAAAGATAGAAACCCCTATTTGAAAGTCTACTGAGTGTATATAAAAAAGCTTTCAAAATTCTATTTTGGGTTCACCGGGCCTCAGAATCACATGTTTTTTGAGCATGTTGTCTCTAAATAATTCCATATAATTTAAAATAATTTACACTGATATTATGAGACAATATATTCCCCCTACCATTGGGTTTTAAATCCCAAAAATACAAAAAAATGTATAATAAGACATATGAAGATTTTGAGAATGAATCTGAGCCTCTCACTCTCATGTGCTCTCCTAGAGATTCCCATGTTACCGTTGAATCCACTCCAGAGGAATCGACCACCCACACGGGACCTACTCATGTTGATCCACTATCTCCACCAGGAACTCTATAAACGTCTCCCCATCATCAACGTCCAGCTTCCCTAATCAATGATGTGTGATGGATCATGAACATATATCTATAGCTGCGACACAAGGAAAACATCATGCACCATGTGCATCCATAGGGGATGCGCTGGGTAGTACACCACATCTCCAAATCTACTCAGGATCTGAAAATGTCCGATTATGTTTGGGGATAGCTTACCACCCATGCCAAATCTCTACAATCCCTATCGGTGTGAATCCTGAAAGAACACATGGTCGCCCTCCATGAACTCCAATGGTCTTTGTGTAACGCCCCGACCCCAGTTACCCAGAGTCGGTGCATTATTACATAACATTGGCATGATCACAAGAAAGATCAAATCTCGAAAGACCGATTGGTTTAGTAGCCTTGGAAACACTAGATATATTCATACGTTTTACATTACATCATAAAATGAAAAACTACTACAACAACATAATGTCTCCATAATCCACACTACTATCCCCTCATAATATCCCTGCAGGTCATTCATAATTTACTTCTTCACATCCTGGGGAAAAATAAAACATAGAAAAGGGGTGAGCTCAAATGCCCAGTAAGGATAACAATATAGCGGAAACTTTCATAAATAAGAATAAACATTTAAGGCAATGCATTACTAAAACAAAAGCCTTTTAAAATTGAACTTCAACATGGTATGGCAAAAGTAAAATGAAATAATGCCATTTACTTATTCACATGGATATTCTACTAATCGAATAATCACATGCAAAAATCAATAACCACTTTCATAATGTTGGAATGCATAATGCCAGACTATCATAACAACATAGCCAAGGCCTCGTGCCAAGACTACAAATAAGATTTTGTCAAGGCCTTGTGCCAAGACACTAGTTTGTCTCATGAGACCTACCGATGCATCGAGGAGCTATAGCGGGCTCCACCCGTCACTTATTAAGTCCAATGCATTCCCATATGAAAAGGTTTAAACATAACATAAACATTCGTATTAAAACTAGCATACGAAATGTCAATACTTTCACAATAAACTATGAATGGTATAAAAATAGCACATCCACAGTCAAACATATCACAAAACCTTCAATACAATATTGAAGTTTTGTATCATAATAAATCAACTTCAAATAATCTTAAAATCGATCAAAGGATGTTGACATAGATGAAATCAAAATTCTTTTTAAAGAAATATCTCCTTTTATTTTGAAATCATTTAAGATCCATATAAAATAAAACATTTTCTTTGAAAATATTCTTATAAGCTTGTATGGGAAGCTTCGACGATTTTATAACGGCGGAAAATAACCGCACCCGCCGTATAAGTTAAAAAAAACATTCTTACCTCAATTCTGTCGAAAAGGTTAAAAAGGACCTTGTTTTGAAAACGACGGAGAGATTCCTTTATAAACCTCTTATAAAAAGTCAAACAAGGGTATAAATGACTTTAACCCATATTCTTGTAAATAGTAAAAATGTTTTGAAATACATTTCGAAGAAACATGGATGTGGATGATAAAGAGATCCCAGTAGATTATTACGTATAATACAACCTCAGATAATGAAGAGATTGTGAAATAACCCTTACCTTGTACTTTTCCTTTGTTGGGGTAGGTTAACCTCCTGTATAATGGTGAAATAATTGTTATTAAATTATACAATAATCATATATATTAATATGATATCATATATGATCTTTTAACATTGATTTATTAATAATATCTTAGAATTATCATCGTTTCGGGTGTTAACTTACTCATTTTCTTTTATATGTTTTGTTACATAAGCCATGTTTGTTGTATCTTATTCATATCCAGAATGATATCAAGTCCTTAAACATCATTTTTAAATCATAAAATGATAATTATACTTGAATGGATACGATGGAGAATGAATCTCATCGCGTTCGTGGAGACGGTAGTCCGTATGTACGCACGAACGCTACTTCCATTTGATTTTTATTTTAAAAGAATAAAATCCAAATGATACATAGGTATATTACTATTCCAGTATAATATAATATTTTATATATGTTACTTAAGTTCATTAACACCATCCTTTATACGTTCCATGTGTGGTATGAACGAGTCATATCATTTTAAGGGGGCGGTAGTCCGCACTTCCTCAAATGAAATTATTGTATGTATATACAACATAAAACGAATAATGGAATGAAATAAAATGGAATTACAAAAGCTTATATATAAAATATATATCATTAATATCATATTTAATTACAGTGCCATCATAATGGCCACCATGAGAGGTGGTAAGATGTATTTGAACAATCATCGTTTCGTGAGGCGTTAGTTTGCCATCCACAGAAACATTATGTTCATCATCCATTAGATGGAGTTGTGTGTATGTGTAGTTTGAATCCTTCTTATAACAACATCCTAGTATATTTAGGATACTGGTGTTGTTACAAAAGAAGGGAAATAAAAAGATTTTGGGGGTTGAAGAGGCAAAATAAATGAAAATAATTTAAGAGAAATCGTTACCTTTAATTTAGGTAACTCACTTTGGTTGGAACCAAAGGACTTCTTGAAATGCTTTCTGCCTAAGGGGAAGCTTCAAGGAGGAGGAGAGAGATTTGGGGAGCTTAGTTGGGCAGAGTTTGGCCGAACCAAAAGGCTTTGAAGGTGTGAAGAAATGAGAAGGAGGAGTGCCCTTTTATAAGAGGGGTGAGGGGCACCTTTGGAAAAGCTAGAAATATTAATTTATAATAAATTAATATTCGGTTTCCAATGTCTCCAAAGTTGACTATTCAAAGTATAAGGTGGGGATAGGTCGAAAACCACTCAACCAATAGAATTTAGACAGGTTTGGGTACTTATATTAACCTTATCTTTAAGTATTAACTCTAAGTTAATTAGTTTCACTTTTACAATGTCTCTTTGTATTTTTATATAATATGGTTAATAAACTTACTATATACATCCAAGAGACCCCCAAGTGGTCCATTAATGATTAACCTATCATGATATAAGTCTCTTGGCCGAACCTTAGATTTTTAGGAATTTAATATCAATTAATAATATAATATTTGTTTTAAGAATTCTTTTATGTCAATTTTGACACTATTCATTAGTTGATTTTTGTGAAACTCATAACAGATTTATTACTTCGAAAAAAGTCAATTAAATCAATCCTAATATATCATATTATCCTAGAAAATTAGTTTAATTCATTAAAAGTTTCATATTATATTTATTTGGGTATTTATAATATCAATTATTTTAATTGTTCACTATTATAGTAATTACTGCATCATCATTGTGTCATAAATAAAATAAATTATTTAATGTCTAAAAATTATAAATAAAATATCATTATGTAGGAAATCTTTTGAGCTTTATAATGAATATTTATAATCTAAAATCCAACTTATATAACCCTATTTAACAATTGATTTGCTAAAAGATATATGCTTGTGTCATTTTTGTATTCATTTTGACTTAATTAAAATAAAGTGTCATTATCACTTACAAGTGGATCCATGGGGTCCCAAAATAGACCCAAAGATTCCCATGGTCGACCATGTATCAACCAATATGGTTAAGACACGTTTTAGGGTAATTTAGTATTATTATAATATTATTTGTTTAACCCTTATTTACCGGATTTACCCTTAACCATGGTAAATAAAATATTTACCGCAGTAATTATTCAAAATGTCTAAAAATAAAAGTTACCTATTTACACAATTTGAACATCCTGATTCCAAATATGGAATCCATTTTCCTAAATTCAAATCACAGAAGTGGCAGAAATTAATTTAAAATTAATTCCCGCTGTTAAAACAAAAAGCGTGTTTTTAAGAGATAATAACTATCAAAAGATTGACACTTGTTTATGTTCGGTTTAATTGTAAAATTATGTCCAATGACCAAAATTATATTAAATGGTAAAAATATATTCTAAATATACTTTAAAACCACTCAAATTCATAATTTATCACTAGTAATTAATTTGATTAAAAAAGTTGTTTTTAATTAAAATTTAGTAATTTTCACTATTCATCAAAATATGAAAGTTATCCGAAATGTACCAAAATTTCACCCTAGGCTAAATTCGATATTCCGAATCCAAAAATGAAGTCCATTTTCAAATATAAAATATATATAATTTCAAAAATTAGGTATTACTATTCATAACGGCTAGTTTGATTAGTTATGGTGTGTTAGAACTCGGTGTTGCGTACAACACACGCTATCACATTATTCAAAGAGAAGCGTACCATAGAAGCTTGGGTTGTTACATTCTCCCCTCCTTCAAATAATTGCGTCCTTGCAATTTCTAGGGTATTACTGCATAAAAAGACTCGGGTGGTTCTTCATCATAAGTTCCTCGGGTTCCCACGTTGCATCTTCCATCTTATGATTTCTCCACAAAACTTTTACCAGACGCGTCGTCCGGTTTCTCAGTACTTGTTCTCTTGTATCAAGAATCCTGACGGGCTCTTCACAATAAGACAGATCCGGTTCCAGTTCTAATTCCTCATAGGTGAGTACATGCGTTGGGTCAGGCATGTATTTTCTCAACAGAGATACGTGGAACACATCGTGAACTTTGGAGAGACTTGGCGGCATTGCCAATCGGTAAGCTACAGCCCCAATTCGTTCTAGAATTTCGAAAGGTCCGATGTACCTGGGACTCAATTTACCTTTCTTACCAAAACGTATGACTCCCTTCCACGGAGATACCTTCAGGAAAACATGATCACCGACTTGAAATTCCAAATCCTTCCTTCGATTATCGGCATAGCTCTTCTGCCTACTTTGAGCTGCTTTGATGTGATTTTGGATTACTTTCACCTTTTCCACCGTTTCCTCCACCAGTTCTGGGCCTACAAGTTTTCTTTCACCAACGTCATCCCAACAGGTTGGTGTACGACATCTCTTGCCGTATAACGCTTCATATGGTGCCATCTGAATACTCGAATGGAAGCTATTGTTATAGGAAAATTCTACCAGAGGTAAATATTGATCCCACATACCCTGAAAATCAAGTGAGCAAGATCTCAACATGTCTTCTAAGGTTTGAATAGTCCGTTCTGATTGTCCGTCTGTCTGAGGGTGGTAAGCAGTGCTCAAATGAAGTTCAGTATCCAGGGATTTCTGAAGACTTTTCCAGAATCTTGAAGTAAAACGGGGATCACGATCAGAAACAATCGATAGGGGTACACCATGAAGTCTCACAACTTCATTAATGTATAGTCTTGCTAGACGTTCCAGGGGTAGATCTTCTCTTATAGCAAGAAAATGTGCTGACTTGGTAAGACGATCAACAATAACCCATATTGCATCGTTCCTTCTAGGAGTATTTGGTAGCCCCATGACAAAGTCCATCGTAATATTGTCCCATTTCCACTCCGGTATGGGAAGAGGTTGCATGACTCCTCCAGGCTGTTGCCTTCCAGCTTTCACTTGTTGACAAACCATACATCTTGACACAAAATCAGCAATCTCCCTCTTCATGTTGTCCCACCAAAAATGTTCCTTCAAATCTCTATACATTTTGGTGCTCCCAGGGTGTATAGAGAAATTGGAACTATGAGCATCATCCAACAATTCCCTTTTCAGATCAGGTAAATCGGGAACACAAAGTCTCTTCCCGAATTTCAAAATTCCATCTTCATACACAAAGTCTCTCAATCTCCCATCATTCACAGCTTTAATCTTCTTTTGGAATTCTTCATCATTGGTCTGAGAACTCTTAATCCTTTCTAGTAAAGATGGTTTGGCAACCATTTGAAAAAGCATTGATGTTTCACCTTCCCTGGTTATTCCCATGTCCATCTTCTCTAGATCCATGAAAATTGGATCCCTTTCAATTCTCATATTGTTCAAAACTCCATGGTCTTTTCTACTCAAAGCATCTGCCACCTTGTTTGCCTTCCTCGGGTGGTAGTGTATCGTACAATCATAATCCTTGAGTAATTCAAGCCATCTCCTTTGCCTCATGTTGAGTTCTTTTTGTGAGAAAATATACTTCAAACTCTTGTGATCAGTATAAATCTCACATTTTTCACCATAGAGGTAGTGCCTCCATATCTTCAAAGCAAAGATCACTGCTGCTAACTCGAGATCATGAGTAGGATAGTTTTGTTCATGAATTTTCAACTGTCGTGATGCATAGGCAATAACTCTATCATTCTGCATAAGGACACAGCCAAGTCCTTTCTTTGATGCATCACTATAAATAACGAACCCATCATTCCCCGATGGTAGAGTCAATATAGGAGCATTGACTAATCTTCTCTTCAGTTCTTCGAAACATTCTTCACACTCTTTTGTCCAAACAAATTTAACCCCTTTACGTGTGAGCTTCGTTAATGGGTTTGCCAATCGGGCAAAATTCTGGACGAAACGTCGATAATAACCTGCCAAACCAATAAAACTACGTACCTCAGTTATACTCGTAGGTGCTGGCCATTCTTGGATTGCCTTGGTCTTAGAAGGATCAACAGAGATTCCATCTTTAGAGACAATATGGCCAAGAAAAGAAATCTCCTGAAGCCAGAATTCACACTTGCTAAACTTTCCATATAATTCATGCCTCCTCAGAGTCTTCAAGATAATGCGCAAGTGATTTTCATGATCTTCATAGGTTTTGGAGTATACCAATATATCATCAATAAATACTACCACAAATTCATCGAGATACTCCTTGAAAACTCTATTCATCAGATCCATGAATACAGAGGGTGCATTGGTCAATCCAAACGGCATTACAGTAAACTCGTAATGCCCGTACCTGGTTCGAAATGCTGTTTTCGGAATGTCTTCCTTCTTCACACACAACTGATGGTATCCAGATCGAAGGTCAATCTTTGAAAAGTATTGAGCTCCATGCAGTTGGTCAAATAAATCATCAATACGAGGTAGGGGATACTTGTTCTTTATCGTTATAGCATTGATCTCCCTGTAGTCAATACATAACCTCATAGATCCATCTTTCTTTTTAACAAAAAGAACAGGGGCTCCCCATGGAGAAACACTAGGGCGAATAAATCCCTTATTACTCAATTCCTCTAGTTGTTTCTTTAGTTCGACTAACTCTACAGTGGCCATTCTATAAGGGGTCTTCGATATAGGCCTTGATCCAGGAATCAAATCAATAGAAAACTCAACTTCTCGTTCTGGAGGATGTCCAGGTAAATCTTCCGGAAATACATCTACAAATTCTTTCACAACAGGTACATCCTCTATTTGAACATTCCTTTCCTCACCGATAGTTACTTCATTCTCTTCCTCCCCAATAATTGAATTAAGTTGAGCTATTGGGGGTGGGTCTAAATAAGAATTAGGTGGTGACGATTCTGCTCTAAAAATAAGGTGCTCCTTATCATTATCATCATGAATCGTAACCTCTTTCTTCTTACAATAAATCTTCGCATCATAGTCCGAAAGCCAGTCCATACCGAGGATTATATCAAACTCAATCATAGGTATGACGATGAAATCAGCAGATAAAGAAAATTTATGTGCTCTAATGGGGACTGATTCACAAAACTTTGTTGCAACGATACTTCCCTTAGGAGTTTTAACTGACAACTCCCTTATTAAATCAAATTGGAAATATCTAATTTTCTTAGCAAACTGGGAAGATATGAAACAATGCGATGATCCAGAATCAAATAATGCATTTGCTAAACTTGAGGAAACCATTAAATTACCTGCCACCACGTCTTTCGGAGTTTCTACCTCAGCAGTAGTGATAGCATAAGCCTGGCCTTGATCCCTTGGCCTTTTCTGAGGTAAGTTCTCCTGACGCTTAGGACATGCATTTGCATAATGCCCCATCTCCCTGCAATTGTAGCACTGAACATTGGTAGCTTCCTTCTTCCCCTTGCAATCATGAGCTTGGTGGCCTTTTTCACCACACTTGTAACAGACTCCCATTCCCTTCAGGCAAGCACCGAGGTGTTTCTTCCCACACTTACCACAAGATGGATATTCAACCTTTCCCTTCTTCCCCTTATTTCCATTCCCAGATTGATCAGAGGGTCTCTTCTTCTCTTGCTTTGCTTTAAAGTCATAAGACTTAGAGAATTCCTTTTCGGTCTTGATAGCACATGAGACAATGTCTTCGTACGATGAAAAGGATTGTGAGACTAATGCTCGACGGAGAAATGGTTTTAACCCATCAAAGAAACGATCAATATTACTTCTTGGGTTGCGAATATAATCACCAGCGTACCTCGCTAACCTTGTAAAGTTAGCCTCATACTTTGTGACATTATCATCCTCCTTTTGTCTCAGACTCAGAAATTGCCTTTCCATATCTGCTCGATGGTCGCGAGGAAAGTATTTTTCTAAAAACAGATCTTTGAACTCCCTCCATTCCATGTTTGATACTTCATCATCTTCCTTCATGTTTTGAATCAATGACCACCATTGATCAGCATCTCCAGTGAGGCGGTAAACTGCCATGGTAACTTTTTCCCTTTCACTACTCCCCAAAGCCTGAAATATTTTCTCTAGGGAAAATATCCATTGCTCAGCTACTAAGGGATTTGTACTCCCATTGAACGTTGGTGGTTGTTGTCTCATGAATCGATCTAACATTGATCCTCCACGCTGCGGATCAGGGTGCTCCATACGGGTAAGGTTATTATTCATAACCTGAGTAAGTTGTCCCAGTATGGTGATTAGCTGATCGGCACCAGTTGCATCACCAGCCCCACTATAATTATCTTGAGCAGGAGGGCAATCCCTACATGGAGTGCGCGCATTGATACAGTTTCCATTTCTTCCACTAGGCGCCATTTCTAAACAATGGCATAAACTAGATCAGTTTATGAATCAAAATACATAATCCCATACTTATAAAACACTTAACATAAATTGAACTATTTATGGATATAATCCATAATCATAAAAATGTTTTTCTTTGAGGAAGTATATACTCATAAACCCTTCATAATGATTTGTAAAGATAATGAGAGTTATCCTAAGCATATCCCCCGGGAGTGTCGTAACCAAGAGTGCAGCAAGGCCCGTTGTCGTGCACCAGTTCCCGTTCGAGTCTAGCTCAAAGCGGTGTTTTCGGGTTTTACCCCTAGGTACATCTGTGCCAGAGCCGCCTCTACCTGCTCGTATCCAGACAGGGATGTATTGCTCGGAAAACTCACAAAATCTCTACAATACCAAAATTCTAGGAAGTTCTTCTATACTAATCCTCAAAGTTCATCTTAGGTCTACGTGCTCTAATCAGAGTTTATCTAAATCTAGCTTCCAAGGTTTGTACTAAACCTCCCTCTGATACCAACTGTAACGCCCCGACCCCAGTTACCCAGAGTCGGTGCATTATTACATAACATTGGCATGATCACAAGAAAGATCAAATCTCGAAAGACCGATTGGTTTAGTAGCCTTGGAAACACTAGATATATTCATAAGTTTTACATTACATCATAAAATGAAAAACTACTACAACAACATAATGTCTCCATAATCCACACTACTATCCCCTCATAATATCCCTGCAGGTCATTCATAATTTACTTCTTCACATCCTGGGGAAAAATAAAACATAGAAAAGGGGTGAGCTCAAATGCCCAGTAAGGATAACAATATAGCGGAAACTTTCATAAATAAGAATAAACATTTAAGGCAATGCATTAATAAAACAAAAGCCTTTTAAAATTGAACTTCAACATGGTATGGCAAAAGTAAAATGAAATAATGCCATTTACTTATTCACATGGATATTCTACTAATCGAATAATCACATGCAAAAATCAATAACCACTTTCATAATGTTGGAATGCATAATGCCAGACTATCATAACCACATAGCCAAGGCCTCGTGCCAAGACTACAAATAAGATTTTGTCAAGGCCTTGTGCCAAGACACTAGTTTGTCTCATGAGACCTACCGATGCATCGAGGAGCTATAGCGGGATCCACCCGTCACTTATTAAGTCCAATGCATTCCCATATGAAAAGGTTTAAACATAACATAAACATTCGTATTAAAACTAGCATACGAAATGTCAATACTTTCACAATAAACTATGAATGGTATAAAAATAGCACATCCACAGTCAAACATATCACAAAACCTTCAATACAATATTGAAGTTTTGTATCATAATAAATCAACTTCAAATAATCTTAAAATCCATCAAAGGATGTTGACATAGATGAAATCAAAATTCTTTTTAAAGAAATATCTCCTTTTATTTTGAAATCATTTAAGATCCATATAAAATAAAACATTTTCTTTGAAAATATTCTTATAAGCTTGTATGGGAAGCTTCGACGGTTTTATAATGGCGGAAAATAACTGCACCCGCCGTATAAGTTAAAAAAAACATTCTTACCTCAATTCTGTCGAAAAGGTTAAAAAGGACCTTGTTTTGAAAACGACGGAAAGATTCCTTTATAAACCTCTTATAAAAAGTCAAACAAGGGTATAAACGACTTTAACCCATATTCTTGTAAATAGTAAAAATGTTTTGAAATACATTTCGAAGAAACATGGATGTGGATGATAAAGATATCCCAGTAGATTATTACGTATAATACAACCTCGGATAATGAAGAGATTGTGAAATAACCCTTACCTTGTACTTTTCCTTTGTTGGGGTAGGTTAACCTCCTGTATAATGGTGAAATAATTGTTATTAAATTATACAATAATCATATATATTAATATGATATCATATATGATCTTTTAACATTGATTTATTAATAATATCTTAGAATTATCATCGTTTCGGGTGTTAACTTACTCATTTTCTTTTATATGTTTTGTTACATAAGCCATGTTTGTTGTATCTTATTCATATCCAGAATGATATCAAGTCCTTAAACATCATTTTTAAATCATAAAATGATAATTATACTTGAATGGATACGATGGAGAATGAATCTCATCACGTTCGTGGAGACGGTAGTCCGTATGTACGCACGAACGCTACTTCCATTTGATTTTCATTTTAAAAGAATAAAATCCAAATGATACATAGGTATATTACTATTCCATTATAATATAATATTTTATATATGTTACTTAAGTTCATTAACACCATCCTTTATACGTTCCATGTGTGGTATGAACGAGTCATATCATTTTAAGGGGGCGGTAGTCCGCACTTCCTCAAATGAAATTATCGTATGTATATACAACATAAAACGAATAATGGAATGAAATAAAATGGAATTACAGAAGCTTATATATAAAATATATATCATTAATATCATATTTAATTACAGTGCCATCATAATGGCCACCATGAGAGGTGGTAAGATGTATTTGAACAATCATCGTTTCGTGAGGCGTTAGTTTGCCATCCACAGAAACATTATGTTCATCATCCATTAGATGGAGTTGTGTGTATGTGTAGTTTGAATCCTTCTTATAACAACATCCTAGTATATTTAGGATACTGTTGTTGTTACAAAAGAAGGGAAATAAAAAGATTTTGGGGGTTGAAGAGGCAAAATAAATGAAAATAATTTAAGAGAAATCGTTACCTTTAATTTAGGTAACTCACTTTGGTTGGAACCAAAGGACTTCTTGAAATGCTTTCTGCCTAAGGGGAAGCTTCAAGGAGGAGGAGAGGGATTTGGGGAGCTTAGTTGGGCAGAGTTTGGCCGAACCAAAAGGCTTTGAAGGTGTGAAGAAATGAGAAGGAGGAGCGCCCTTTTATAAGAGGGGTGAGGGGCACCTTTGGAAAAGCTAGAAATATTAATTTATAATAAATTAATATTCGGTTTCCAATGTCTCCAAAGTTGACTATTCAAAGGCTAAGGTGGGGATAGGTCGAAAACCACTCAACCAATAGAATTTAGACAGGTTTGGGTACTTATATTAACCTTATCTTTAAGTATTAACTCTAAGTTAATTAGTTTCACTTTTACAATGTCTCTTTGTATTTTTATATAATATGGTTAATAAACTTACTATATACATCCAAGAGACCCCCAAGTGGTCCATTAATGATTAACCTATCATGATATAAGTCTCTTGGCCGAACCTTAGATTTTTAGGAATTTAATATCAATTAATAATATAATATTTGTTTTAAGAATTCTTTTATGTCAATTTTGACACTATTCATTAGTTGATTTTTGTGAAACTCATAACAGATTTATTACTTCGAACAAAGTCAATTAAATCAATCCTAATATATCATATTATCCTAGAAAATTAGTTTAATTCATTAAAAGTTTCATATTATATTTATTTGGGTATTTATAATATCAATTATTTTAATTGTTCACTATTATAGTAATTACTGCATCATCATTGTGTCATAAATAAAATAAATTATTTAATGTCTAAAAATTATAAATAAAATATCATTATGTAGGAAATCTTTTGAGCTTTCTAATGAATATTTATAATCTAAAATCCAACTTATATAACCCTATTTAACAATTGATTTGCTAAAAGATATATGCTTGTGTCATTTTTGTATTCATTTTGACTTAATTAAAATAAAGTGTCATTATCACTTACAAGTGGATCCATGGGGTCCCAAAATAGACCCAAAGATTCCCATGGTCGACCATGTATCAACCAATATGGTTAAGACACGTTTTAGGGTAATTTAGTATTATTATAATATTATTTGTTTAACCCTTATTTACCGGATTTACCCTTAACCATGGTAAATAAAATATTTACCGCAGTAATTATTCAAAATGTCTAAAAATAAAAGTTACCTATTTACACAATTTGAACATCCTGATTCCAAATATGGAATCCATTTTCCTAAATTCAAATCACAGAAGTGGCAGAAATTAATTTAAAATTAATTCCCGCTGTTAAAACAAAAAGCGTGTTTTTAAGAGATAATAACTATCAAAAGATTGACACTTGTTTATGTTCGGTTTAATTGTAAAATTATGTCCAATGACCAAAATTATATTAAATGGTAAAAATATATTCTAAATATACTTTAAAACCACTCAAATTCATAATTTATCACTAGTAATTAATTTGATTAAAAAAGTTGTTTTTAATTAAAATTTAGTAATTTTCACTATTCATCAAAATATGAAAGTTATCTGAAATGTACCAAAATTTCACCCTAGGCTAAATTCGATATTCCGAATCCAAAAATGAAGTCCATTTTCAAATATAAAATATATATAATTTCAAAAAGTAGGTATTACTATTCATAACGGCTAGTTTGATTAGTTATGGTGTGTTAGAACTCGGTGTTGCGTACAACACACGCTATCACATTATTCAAAGAGAAGCGTACCATAGAAGCCTGGGTTGTTACATTTGCATCATGTAGACATAAGATTTTTGCCTGCTCTATGTAGTCCTCATCCACTCTTGGATGATCTGCACCTTCTAAGTGGTATCTTAAACAATATTTGGACCCATGGGTATCGAGTCCCCTGGGCCTATCCATTATATGGGTGATCTGTAAGGACACCCATAAAAGACCTCAAATTGTGCCATTCCAATGGTTTAGTGATATATGTTATTGTATAAAAATTCAACCCGTGGCAGCTGGTCCTCCCAACTAGGACTGAAATCCAGAACGCTAGAATGAAGCATATCATCCAAGTTCTGTATGGTCATCTCGGCCTGACCAACCATCTAGGGATGAAGAGATGTGCTCAAGAATATCTATGTCCTCAATGCCTCATGTAATCTATTCCATAACTGGGATGTAAATCGTGCATCACAGTCCAAGACAATCATCGATGGCACTCCATAGAGCCGCACTATCTCTTGGATGGAAGTGATCCGACTTGGGGAGTCAGTTAACAATCACCCAGATAGTATCATGGCCTCTAGATGTTTGTGGTAACCCTATCACGAAGTCCATCAAGATACCATCCCATTTCCACTTTGGCACCTCAAATGGCTTAGCCTAGCCTATTGAAACCAGATTCTCAGCCATCACTTGCTGACAAGTGAGGCATCGTGAGACAAACTCATATTCTAAATTCTTCATTCTTGGCCACCAGTACTGACATCAGAGGCCGTGGAACATCTTCACCACTCCATGATGTACATCCAAAGGTGATGAATGTAACTCCCCTAACACCTCCTCCCGAAATGCCACGGGTAGTATGGTGAACCCTCTGAAAATTATTATATGCACCCCACCAATCAAAAATCCATATGGACCATGTCTTAAGGATATATTAGTACATGAGGCTTCGTAGTTTACAATCACTAGTTGTGCCTTCCTGACCCTCTATAAGAGTGGGGGAGTAACAGTCATTGAGTGAGGTAAGGTTCTCCATCATCGTCGATGAATTATATCTGCATTTCCGATAGCTTATCTATCGCCTCACTCAGCATCCACAAACTGATCCTCCAACTAAGAACAACTTCTTCCATGTTCCCCGAGCAAGGAATAGAATTGGGGAATTTTGGATAATTTTTTATTAAATTAATTATTAAATTATATAATTTTTGAATAATGAATTGAGATTAATTAATTAGTGAATTATTTATTGGATGTTAATATTAGGGGAGAATTAATAGATTTTTGAAATAACTACTAGACTTAATTGGATAATTAAATATTAAATTGATTAGTGAATGAGATATGATTAATTAATTGCTAAATTAATTAATGGGATATATGTGGTTAATTATTATTTTTACTTAATTAATGGACATAGATTAAATAATTTATTTAATAATTAATGGATTTTTTTTGTGGTAAATTTTGATAAAAATATTAATGTTGATTAAAATAGGTTGAATTTACAATGTGAAATAAATTATAATGAGATGCATGTGATAAGGTGATATGTTAAGGAATATACATATGAATGATAAATGGGGTGATAGATATTATGTACTATGCCCATGAAATATATTTATGAATTAGAAATGGGGTGATAGATATAATTTTATACTCCCCTGATATATATGTCTGATTGATTAATTGGGTGCTAGACATGGAATTATACACCCAAGAATGATGAATGTTTTGAGACAAGGACTGATGTTCCAAATACACATGGAGAGATAGATATTGAATTCTACACTAAAAACCATTGCATTGGAATATTTTTCCAGGTGGCCGTAAGAATGAAATAGAAGTGAAATTGATTATGTAATCTCATGTCCAATAATGAAATGTTAATTGAATATCTAACTGGTTTCATAAACGTTACGGGACAAAGAAGGAATTGAGGCATGAGTGTCCTCCAATCCTTGTTGTCTATGGGGTTTAATATGAATTAATTAAAACTGTGTTAAATATTTACTTATGAATTGTAATTATTTCAATATACAACTATATGAACTTTTGGGTGACTAGAATAGTTTTAGATACCACTAGGGGTGGCCTGCTGGGTTGTACTCATACACAATGTATCCTTCCTACACAGAACCTAAATAGTATTCATGGATGTAGGACATGTTGAGGTAATGGTCCCTTTGTAAGATGCCCATGTTGGGATATTTCGATGTTAAGGGAATAAGATGTGGTCTGGGACCTGCTGGGAGTCGTTAATGTCGTTCTTCTAGGTTTTCATTTTAGAAACATATCACATACATTATCAAGGAATTTTTTTTGATTTATTTAGGATATTGTCGAAACTTTGTAATGACCTGTGCCCCCCGGCCTATGATGTGACATACCCCATGCCCGCCTCCTGAAGACCATGGGTTGGAGACTAGAACCGAAGGCTTTAACCTACAATTGGAATGTATTTTCCCGAGTACATGTACACAAACATGATCCCAACCACATCCTAGAACCTAAAAAGTGGAAAATTTATATTGAAACAAGTGTTCAGTATAGGTACAACTGAAAACCAATGAGCTAGAATACAACCCCAACAAAAAGTCTGAAAACAGGAATGTAAAATTAGACTGGGGTATCCATCTTCTAGAAATACCAACTGATGGTAATAGTAGTATAGATATTATAATTCAAGGTAGTATGTCATGTCGACCTAATCCTACTAGGCCCCATGTTCTCTTAGGCCACCTAGTCCTTCTTCGAAACATCTGTCATCTGCACAAGACACAACACATGCAGTCGAAGCCTGTGCAAGGGTGAGAAACACAGTACTCAGTTGGGGACAACATTCTACTAATGATAAATACCATAATGCAACCACAAAGCAAATACACAAGTAAAGATAGCTGTCACAAGGTACTATCTAAATCGTAGGATGGTGGTTCATCAGCTATAATGACGAATTCTTTGTACTATTGAGGGAATCATCTGCAATGAATTGATTCTTTCCTGCTAGGCCACTAAGGATCCACATAGATAATACTCTTCTGTCGGGCCACTAAGGATCCACATGGTTGCTGCTCGTCTGTAGGGCCACTATGGATCCACATGACTCCTACTCACTTTCTGTTCCACTAAGGATCTAAATGGATGCTACTCAAACATTCAGTTCATACGTCAATCAGGAGGAATTCCCACATATAATAACCCAAAATAGTCTCTATATGTAATTTTTCCAATGTAATAGATGGTGTGTCGAACGGATTCCCAATCTCTAAGATATCAAAATTTTAGTAAAAAGTTCCCTGTATGATTAAAGTTTGATCCAACCCGTCATGACACAAAACCCCTTAAAAACATTAGTAGATTATTTTAGAATGACCTCATCATTTCAAGTGTCCTTGTAGTGTAGATGTAATGTCAATTAGATACACAGTCTGTGAGTTATTATTGGTTAAGTAATCAAGGGACGGTTGTGTCTAGGCTCGGTCCGACGCGACCGGACTGACCCGACCAACTATGAATGGGGTTCCTACATACCTAGGTTTAATTAGATTTTACTGACCAAACATATTTTGGTTCATGGTAGGTACGGTTTGGCCTGGAAAGTGGGCTAGGAACAATGCATCTCATGGGGCCCGATTGAGTTTGGTCAGGGGCCCCGCCTACCGGGTCGCCCGGTCTCGTCTGGCCGGTCCCGAAGGAAGTAGGTTTGGTTTTGAAAAATAGGTCTGGCCATTCCCAATTGCTGAAGGCATGTCCCGCTAACTGGATCATGGTTTTCCAGGGTCAGACCGGTGGTGTGCCCAAGGCCGTGATACAGAAGGTTGTCACATTCGGCTCCATGCCTGCCACGAGGTTTATCCGTAGGGCCTCCATCCTGTTGTGGTCATGAAATTGTGGTTGTAATCTCTCCCAATAAGTTTAGACCTAGAAACCCCTAACATGTCACCCATATACTCAGTACATGGGTTTTAATCATCAATGTGGTTCTAGGCTAGCACTATGGGTCTCCTGCACAGTGGCCCGTGTTGATCACAGCTTCAGCCGAAAGAATCTTCGGTGGACCACTGGATGCGCACCAGTGGTCAGTACATCACGATGCGCGAACCTATGGCCTCTGGGAAATTTCATCTTCATTTAAGATTTCAAACCCATCATGTTGTCGATTTTAATTCTTTTCTAGTAATAACACACACGGGGGAGGGGTTCGGGCCTTGTTCAGGTCATCCCATGCCCTCTGCGTTTGGATTTCAAAACAAGGGGGAGGTTCAGGGAATATGTTCAATCCATGATAATTCAGACATTATATTGAATCCCTAAAATATTCCTCTCCAGCAAGTATGAGCTACCCGTAGATTAACCTGTTTGAGGCATAATTTGCATTTGTCGTTTTGCATAAGAATGAGTAAATCAAACATAAATACAACCCCTACCTCATTGACATTCTTTACTATAGCGCTTCTTCCTTGAGGGATAAAGAGTTCAATGGAATTTGTCATTATTCGCGGTACATCAAAGTCAATGACATACTACCAGTGTCTTAAATTTTTCATTGGGGCAGAAATCGGTCAGAGTTTCATCCGAGAATCTTCATAGTTTAATCCTCATTCCTCCATCACGTCTACTATTAAGAAGAAAACCCATCGCAACATTTCTGTTACGAAGTGACATCATGTCATTATGCTGAGTGTTAATGATACATTAATGAGCTCCATTAATGTGCCACGTATCTTCCATGTCGCTGCACCGCAATGTCTTCATGTCTCCGCACGTCAGCGAGAAATCAAATAAATTAATTTTTTTATGTTATTTAATTATTATTATCTAAAAGTCCGAAAATTATCTTTTTTCATTCATCCCCTATCAGCTGATGTTAATTACATTATTAGTGAATCTCGACATTATGAGTTCAACAGTGCCCTCAAATATTTCATCTGAAAACCAGTCCAAAAGATTCAAAAACATATTTGCATGTTTACAGAATGTACAGTAAAAACATTCAAAATTCAATTTTGGGCTCACCGAACCTCAAAGTCACCTGTTTTCTGAGCATTCTATCTCCAAATAATTAAATATAATTTTAAAAAAATTACGACGAAATTATGAGACATTTAATTCTCCCCCCATTGGGGTTTGCATCCCCAAAAACAAAAAAAAAATATAATCAGACATATGGGGATTTTGAGCTTGAATTTGAGCCTATCTCTCTTTCATGTGCTCTCCTAGAGATTCCCATGTTGCCGCTAAATGCATCTAGATGAATCGACCACCCACATGGGACCTGCTAATGTTGATCATCTCTCTCCACTAAGAACTCTACAAATGTCTCCCCCTCATCAACGTTCATCTTTCCCTAGTCAATGATGTGTGATGGATCATGCACATAACTCTGTAGCTGTGACACATGGAAAACATCGTGCACCCTATGCATCCATATGGGATGCACTGGGTAGTACAACACCTCTCCAACTATAATCAGGATTTCAAAACGTTCGATTAAGATTGGGGATAACTTACTGCCCTTTCAAATCTATACAATCCCTATCGGTGTGAAGCCCAAAATAAGACATGGTCTCCCTACATGAACTCCAATGGTCATTGTATCAACTAGGAATAATATTTTAGCATGTTCTATGTAGTCCTCATCCACACATGGATGATCTTCAACTTCTCAGTGGTATCTCGTATCAACTCTGGAACCATGAGTATCGACTCCCCTTGGTCTTTCCATCATAGGGGTGATATGTAAGGACACATATAATAGTCCTCGAATTGTATAATTCCAATGGTTGAGTGAGATCTGTTGTTGTATGAAAACTCCTCCCAGGGAAGGTGGTCCTCCCAACAATTACCAAAATCTAGAATGAAAGAATGAAGGATATCATCCACTTTCTGTATGGTCCTCTCTTTCTGAGCAACCATTTGGGGATGAAGAGATGTTCTCTAGCATAGCTATATCTTGAATGCATCATGTAATCCCTACAACAACCAGGATGTAAATCGTGCATCAAGGTCTGAGACAATAATCGATGGAATTCCTTAGAGTCGCACTATCACCTTGATGGAAGTGATCCAACTTGGGGAGTCGGTTAACAATCACCCAGATAGGATCATGGCCTCTGGATTTTTGGGGTAACCCTATCATGATGTCCATCGAGATTGTAACAGCCCGAGATTTTATGAAAACTATTCTTTTTAATTTTATTAATGTCTTGTGTTGTACGCTACACAAAAAAAGAGCTTGCACAACACGCATCCTTGACTTGCCTTGCATTACACGCAATCACAACCTTCCTCGATAGCGTGTGTAGTACGCAATACTGAGTTTCACGAAACAACGATATGCTATTAAAATATTATTAAAACTAGCCGTTATGAATAGTAATAACCACTTTTTTAAATTTTAGAAATTTTATCTCTCAAAATGGACTTCATTTTTGGATTCGTAATATCGAAATTAGCTTAGGGTGATATTTTGGTACTTTTCAGATAACTTTCATTTTCTAATGAATATTGAAAATTACTAAATTTTAATTAAAAACAACTTTTTTATCGAAATAATTAATAGTGATAAATTATTAATTTGAGTCGTTTTAAAGTATATTTAGAATATATTTTTACAATTTAATACAATGTTGGTCATTGGATGTAATTTCACATTTAAACCAGACATAAACAAGTGTCAATCTTTTGATAGATATTGTTTCTTAAAAACACGCTTTTTGTTTTAACAATGGGATTTAATTATAAAATTAATTAATGAAACTTCTATGTTATGAATTTGGTAAAAAAAACTTCATTTTTGAATTCGGAATATGAAATATAGCTTAGGATGAAATTTTGGCATTGTTCTGAAAAACATTAATTTTTGATGAATAGTGAAACTACTAAGTGGTAGTTAAAAAACTGAATTTTTCATAAAACTTAATTTTACCGCTTCTGTGAATGGAATTTCAAAAATCCGAGATACATGGTTGATGTCAGTAAGTAAAATGTGGTTCAATGAGATGAAAATAATTTTTTGTGAATAGTAACTTTTTACTTTTATTTACCACGGTTGAAAGTAAATAGGGTAATTAAGGGTAAGAATGATATTAATATTACCCTAACACATGTCCTAATTCTATTGGACAAGTGTATCTCGACCAAAAACAACCTTAAGTGTAAAATATTATCATTTAGGCCCACTTGGATTAGATTAGGACATTTATTATTATTTAATTCAAAGAAGAGTTAAAAGAGTTAAAATCAATGTATATTTACTAAAACATTTTTAATATAGGGTTGTACATAAGATAAATTCGATTGTAAATATTAATTAGAAAGCTAAAACGATATCCTACACAATGGTATTTTATTTGTAATTTTTAGACATAAAATAATTTAATTTATTTATGACACAAAGATGATGCAGTAATTATCTTATTAATGAAATATTGACATAATTGATATTATAAATACAAAAATAAATGTAATTTTAGACTTTTTATGAATTCCACTAATTTTCTAGGTTACTATGATATATTAGTGTTGATTTAATCCACTTGGTTCGAACATATAATTCTGTTATGACTTTCACAAAAAATCATATATCAAATAGTGTCAAAATTGACACAAAATAGTTTTTTAAATCAAATATTATATTATTAATTGTTATTTTATTCCTAAAAATCTAAGGTTCGGCCAAATGAATTATATAAGGATATATATATTAATAATAAACAATTTGGGGTTCTTTTGGCATGTTATAGTAAGTTTACTAACCATATAGTGTAAGAAAACAAAAAGACACGGTAAAAGTTAAATTATTTAACTTAGAGTTAAATCTAATTGATAAGGTTAAAATAATAACCTAAACTTGTCTAAATCCTATTGGTTGATAGGATTTCGACCCATCCCCACTTTAGCTTCTAAATAAGTCCCTTTGGAACCATTATAAACCGATTTTGACTTTAATATAAAATAACATTTTGAGATATTCCTAAGGTGCCCCTCTCCTCCCTTATAAAAGGGCACCTCATCCCCCTCCTCCGCACACCAATTTGAGCCCTCAAGCTCGGCCAACCCCTGCCAAAATTCATTATCCACTTCCCTAGAATAATCCTAGAGGTCCTGGTCTTCTTCAAAGACTAATCTTAGTTCCCTAAGTGGAGGATTCAAAGAGGCGTTCCAAAGAAGAGGTAATATCCATTACCGATCTTGTCAATTTCTTTCTTCTTCAACTTCTTCTTCTTTAGTTGTTTCATGATAAAGTAATAACATCAGTATTACTTACATACTGATATGTTATTATAAATATGAAACAACCCTAATTCACCTTCTATCCATCCTACGGAAAAATGAAATCACCGCGCGTGCGTACGTACGGAATACCGTCTCCACGCCGTGGTGTAATCTATTTTCCACCACTACCTTACATGGATGGGTATAATGGTGTAAAGAATAACTATACATAGTTTTTACAACATCATATTGATTCTGATATATTGTATAAACAACTCCAATTCAATTCAATATTTATGGAAATAATATCATCGCTCGTGCGTACGTACGGACTACCGTCTCCACGACGCGATGAGATTCATTCTCCATGTTAACCATTTAAGAATGATTATAAAGTATATATAATAAATAATAATGAAATATATGACATTATAAATCTACTGGATTTATGTATATATATATATATATGTATGTCATCTACTTACTTCCATTTCAAGACAATAAGGAAAGGAAAACATCGTTCATGCGTACGTACGGACTACCGTCTCCATGAACGGTGCTTTTCATTTCATTTATCTATCTATTATATATATATATACTGAATATATATGATATATAAATCATATTTTATATTCTGGAAGTAAGTAAATCATGATATAAGTAATAATAATGTCAAGAACAACAAGTCAAAACACCTATGATAAATGAAACGATTTTACCCAAAACGCTTCTTTAACATGGAATTTACAAAAGAACGGGTAATATAATGTCATAAGTGAACCATATATGATATCATAACAATGAATATGATTCTGTAATAAGTCAATGACATTATTTAAATCATTATACAGGAGGTTCGGACACATACGAAGCAAATCGGACCTAAGGTAAGGGGAAATATCACAATCTCATTTTTATCCGAGATTGTTTATAATTTAGTATTTACTGGGGTGTATTTTATCATCCACATCCATGTTTCCTAAATATGTAATATTATTTACATTCTCCTTCAATTGTTTAAATCCTATTTTACCCTTTGGTGAGTTTTTAGTAAAAGATATGAATGTAATCTTTTGTCGTTTTTCGTACGAGGTACTTTTTTGACTTTTCCGAAAAAAGTACGCGAAGAATGTTTTTTTAACTTATACGGCAAGAATGGATTTTTAAAAAATTATTTCCAAGAAGATTCCTTTACATGTTTTCAAGTTTATTTTTAATCAACTTCTTTTATTTTAAAATTGAATGACATGTTAATAAAGGAAAAGTGTTTTTGAAGAAGAAAGGATATTTTCCTCAAGAATGAAGTTCAAGTGTTTTATCAAAATTATTTTCCATCTAAGATAATAAAGGGTTCTGTTTTTATCCCTATTATTACATTGATTTGATCATGTTGTGATGGAATTATTTTTATGAATTCCTTTATCTTATATGAATTGATTTATGATGTCATTATGTTTCAAGAATCCCATTTTTGTTACATGTGTTATGCGATGATGTATGTTTTATGATTATGTGGCACACATAAGAAAGGATTCATTATAAGATTGGTGGGACCTATATCTCCCTCCAATGCATTGGGTAAAGATTTTATATCTCATGAGACAGACATTGATGAAATAGTAGGTTATACCGGTTCAGTGAAACAGGACTGAAACGAGGGTTACTCGATTTAGAAAGGGACTTTGTCCACTAAGATAGTCTTGGCAATGAGTCTTGACTAACAAGAAATGATTCTCTATGATTATGTGTGTATGCCACAAAGTTTCATGTTTTATGTTATGATTATTGGGATTTCATTTCACTACTATGATTTATCCCATGTTATGAAATTATGCTCTCTTTTGCAGGTTAGGATTTCCAAAAGTTATGTTCTTATGAATATGATGTGATTGATTTTTCTTTTGTATACCCTTACTGAGCATTTGAGCTCACCCTTTTATGTTTTCTTTTCCCCAGGATATAAAGAAAAGTTTTAGGTAAAAAATGAAGATCTTTATGGGAGATGTTGAAGATCTTTCACCAGGATTAGAAGATTATATTCTGAGTTTCCAAAGACACTAAACTATTACTATCCTTGTTGGTGGGTTTTTGTTATGTACTAAGTTTTCCGCAAATGTAATGTAATGTCAATGTACGTTAAGCTTCGGGTCTCTACAGTTGGTATCAGAGGAAAGGTTTAGTCAACCTTTTGAAACTAGGATGCGAAAACATTAGTGAGATCCCTAGAGACATTTCTAAGGTATGTCTAGGGATGTCCCTAAGGATAAGTATACGTATAGGATACAGTCCTAGAACTACGGTAACGATCATAGAATTTAATATAAGATGTTAGATATTGAGGGTACTCCCCCTTTATTATGTTGTATTCCCTAGCATGATTTTTGCCTCTCACACTATTCTTTTTTGGGTTTTAGAAAATGGCTGGAAACAAGATGATTCACGATAATGGAGGATATGATGGACAAGGGAATGATATTCTTCATAATGAAATGGGATTTGGAAGTCCAAACATAATTATTATGCCGAATCAGCAATCTCATAATATGATCAATAAAGTAAAATTTGGTAAGTTTCCGGACTCGGCTAATAAGAGAAAGATGGAGTTTCATGATGAGCATAGTGGAAACAAAGTTCAATTTCCCCTATGTAAATCATGTGGGAAGAGGCATCAAGGAGAATGTTTCAAAGGAACTGGAAGATGCTTTGGGTGTGGAAAAGAAGGACACAAAGCAAGTAAATGCAAAGGAAAAGGTTCAGTTAACAACATGGATGAGGATAATGGTATTGCTACGACATCAACAATGGTTAAATGTTTAAAATGTGGAATGTACGGGCATTATGCAAACCAATTCCCTAAGGGAAAGTCTCATGAAGATAATCAGTATGGTCGTATGGGATGTATTTATGTGGATGATGATGAAGAGACTACAAATGATATGTGAGATGAAAGAATTGTTGAAGCTTGGTCAATGGTTTAAGAATGTAGTGGAATGATTACATGTTTATCATGTGTAATGTTGTATAAGAAATCTCATGGTACTATGGAATAAAGAGACATCTAAGGATTGTTACACTGTTGTCTTTCCTTGAGTTATGAAAGTGTATGATTAATGGTACCACTATCCATGAAAGGTTATTCAGATATTTTTGGAATTTAGATGATATGTGCATAATGAAGGTATAATAAGATAATGTGGTGTTTGATTGTATTCGTGAGCTCATGACTGATATAAGGAGAAGGTTATATCATTGTTTGAGTATAGAGAATTTTTGGATTTTGGTATGTGGAAAGAGTTAACTTTTAACTGCATTCATGTTTTCACTAAGGTTCAATGGGTATTCAAGAAAATACTTGATTAAGGCCTTTGAATGTTTGGAATGTGACCAACAAGACATATCTTATGATATATGGGGATCGACAATGGTGTTAAATCTCTGGAAATCGTTTTCACTATGTTGTGAGAGTGGATTGCAGTATTATGGATAAGCCTAAAGATTGGAATGGATTATGTTGGACATAAGTTAGTATTGTTTAAGGATAGAAGTTTTATCGATATTATTGATGGGATGTTATAGTAATGTAGTTTTAGAAAAAGGACAACCTACAGGACGGGCGACATCCCATCGCTTCGGACAAGGCTGTGGGAATCGAACCCACAACCGAAGTGCGACTGGCCTTTATCGCCTACCGCTGTCCTACAGGTAGTCCTTGTTTAGTAGAAACTAGTTTTATTATATTAAGCAGTATAATATATGAAGTATAAGTCCATTTTAGGAACCATATATGATTAATCTCACTATAGATCGACTTATGTATATAACTTTTGCTAACCTTTTGTTTGAGACAGATGGAATGACCCGTCATTCTATCACATGATCTGCTAACACTTCACGGATAACAAATTCAACTTCATTTATTTAAGAGATGAAGTAGAAATTGTTCAAGGCACGAACAACAGTGAGATTGTACCAAAATAAAGTAAGTATTTATTCTAATACAAATTCTTCAACTTTAGGGAAATGATCTTGAAAACCAAAAATGCTGTCTTAGTGCTCTTATATCTGATGAATCAGATGGTACCTTAGATCATCACAAATTTATGGCTTTGTGATTGCTAGCTTTTCCATAGCCATGTTCTCTACCACTCTCCATCAGAACATGATGGTTAGATTTCTCTTCCATATCCATATTTTCACCTATGTGGAAACCCAGTGATTAGTTTATTTGGGATAACCATTACGTTTCATACCTTTTTTTATAAAGATTGGTTTTGGTATTACTTTTTACGATGTGGGTTTCTATTAAAGAAACTTTAGAATAGTAAACTATTTATAACCCCGACGAATTTCGAGGGCGAAATTCATTTTAAGGGGGGTAGAATGTAACAGCCCGAGATTTTATGAAAACTATTATTTTTAATTTTATTAATGTCTTGTGTTGTACGCTACACCAAAAAAGAGCTTGCACAACACGCATCCTTGACTTGCCTTGCATTACACGCAATCACAACCTTCCTCGATAGCGTGTGTAGTACGCAATACTGAGTTTCACGAAACAACGATATGCTATTAAAATATTATTAAAACTAGCCATTATGAATAGTAATAACCACTTTTTAAAATTTTAGAAATTTAATCTCTCAAAATGGACTTCATTTTTGGATTCGTAATATCGAAATTAGCTTAGGGTGAAATTTTGGTACTTTTCAGATAACTTTCATTTTCTAATGAATAGTGAAAATTACTAAATTTTAATTAAAAACAACTTTTTTTATCGAAATAATTAATAGTGATAAATTATTAATTTGAGTGGTTTTAAAGTATATTTAGAATATATTTTTACAATTTAATACAATGTTGGTCATTGGATGTAATTTCACATTTAAACCAGACATAAACAAGTGTCAATCTTTTGATAGATATTGTTTCTTAAAAACACGATTTTTGTTCTAACAGTGGGATTTAATTATAAAATTAATTAATGAAACATATATTTTATGAATTTGGTAAAATAAAATTCATTTTTGAATTCGGAATATGAAATATAGCTTAGGATAAAATTTTGGCATTGTTCTGAAAAACATCAATTTTTGATGAATAGTGAAACTACTAAGTGGTAGTTAAAAACTGAATTTTTCATAAAACTTAATTTTACCGCTTCTGTGAATGGAATTTAAAAAATCCGAGAGACATGGTTGATGTCAGTTTGTAAAATGTGGTTCAATGAGATGAAAATAATTTTTGGTGAATAGTAACTTTTTACTTTTATTTACCACGGTTAAAAGTAAATAGGGTTATTAAGGGTAGGAATGATATTAATATTACCCTAACACATGTCCTAATTCTATTGGACAAGTGTATCTCGACCAAAAACAACCTTAAGTGTAAAATATTATCATTTAGGCCCACTTGGATTAGATTAGGACATTTATTATTATTTAATTCAAAGAAGAGTTAAAAGAGTTAAAATCAATGTATATTTACTAAAACATTTTTAATATAGGGTTGTACATAAGATAAAATCGATTGTAAATATTCATTAGAAATCTAAAAAGATATCCTACATAATGGTATTTTATTTGTAATTTTTAGACATAAAATAAAATAATTTATTTATGACACAATGATGATGCAGTAATTATCTTATTAATGAAATATTGACATAATTGATATTATAAATACCAAAATAAATGTAATTTTAGACTTTTTATGAATTCCACTAATTTTCTAGGTTACTATGATATATTAGTTTTGATTTAATCCACTTGGTTCGAACATATAATTCTGTTATGAGTTTCACAAAAAATCATATATCAAATAGTGTCAAAATTGACACAAAATAGTTTTTTAAATCAAATATTATATTATTAATTTTTATTTTATTCCTAAAAATCTAAGGTTCGGCCACATGACTTATATAAGGATATATATTAATAATAAACAATTTTGGGTTCTTTTGTCATGTTATAGTAAGTTTATTAACCATATAGTGTAAGAAAACAAAAAGACACGGTAAAAGTTAAATTATTTAACTTAGAGTTAAATCTAATTGATAAGGTTAAAATAATAAACTAAACTTGTCTAAATCCTATTGGACGATAGTATTTCTACCCATCCCCACTTTAGCTTCGAAATAAGTCCCTTTGGAACCATTATAAACCGATTTTGACTTTAATAGAAAATAATATTTTGAGATATTCCTAAGGTGCCCCTCTCCTCCCTTATAAAAGGGCACCTCCTCCCCCTCCTCCTCACACCAATTTGAGCACTCAAGCTCGGCCAACCCCTGCCAAAATCCCTTCTACACTTCACTAGAATAATCCTAGAGGTCCTGGTCTTCTTCAAAGACTAATCTTAGTTCCCTAAGTGGAGGATTCAAAGAGGCGTTCCAAAGAAGAGGTAATATCCATTACCGATCTTTTCAATTTCTTTCTTCTTCAACTTCTTCCTCTTTAGTTGTTTCATGATAAAGTAATAACATCAGTATTAATTACATACTGATATGTTATTATAAATATGAAACAACCCTAATTAACCTTCTATCCATCCTACGGAAAAATGAAATCACCGCGCGTGCGTACGTACGGAATACCGTCTCCACGCCGTGGTGTAATCTATTTTCCACCACCACCATACATGGATGGGTATAATGGTGTAAATAATAGCTATAAATAGTTATTACAACATCATATTGATTCTGATATATTGTATAATCCACTCCAATTCAATTCAATATTTATGGAAATAATATCATCGCTCGTGCGTACGTATGGACTACCGTCTCCACGACGCGATGAGATTCATTCTCCATGTTAACCATTTAAGAATGATTATAAAGTATATATAAGAAATAATAATGAAATATATGACATTATAAATCTACTGGATTTATGTATATATATATATGTATGTCATCTACTTACTTCCATTTCAAGACAATAAGGAAAGGAAAACAGCGTTCATGCGTACGTACGGACTACCGTCTCCATGAACGGTGCTTTTCATTTCATTTATCTATCTATTATATATATATATACTGAATATATATGATATATAAATCATATTTTATATTCTGGAAGTAAGTAAATCATGATATAAGTAATAATAATGTCAAGAACAACAAGTCAAAACACCTATGATAAATGAAACGATTTTACCCAAAACGCTTCTTTAACATGGAATTTACAAAAGAACGGGTAATATAATGTCATAAGTAAACCATATATGATATCATAACAATGAATATGATTCTTTAATAAGTCAATGACATTATTTAAATCATTATACAGGAGGTTCGGACACATACGAAGCAAATCGGACCTAAGGTAAGGGGAAATATCACAATCTCATTTTTATCCGATATTGTTTATAATTTTGTATTTACTGGGGTGTATTTTATCATCCACATCCATGTTTCCTAAATATGTAATATTATTTACATTCTCCTTCAATTTTTTAAATCCTATTTTACCCTTCGGTGAGTATTTAGTAAAAGATATGAAAGTAATCTTTTGTCGTTTTTCGTACGAGGTACTTTTTTGACTTTTCCGAAAAAAGAATGCGAAGAATGTTTTTTTAACTTATACGGAATGAATGGATTTTTAAAACATTATTTCCAAGAAGCTTCCTTTACATGTTTTCAAGTTTATTTTTAATCAACTTCTTTTATTTTAAAATTGAATGACATGTTAAGAAAGGAAAAGGGTTTTTGAAGAAAAAATGATATTTTCATCAAGAATGAAGTTCAAGTGTTTTATCAAAATTGTTTTCCATCTAAGATAATAAAGGGTTCTGTTTTTATCCCTATTATTACATTGATTTGATCATGTTGTGATGGAAATATTTTTATGAATTCCTTTATCTTATATGAATTGATTTATGATGTCATGATGTTTCAGGAATCCCATTTTTGTTACATGTGTTATGCGATGATGTATGTTTTATGATTATGTGGCACACATAAGAAAGGATTCATTATAAGATGGGTGGGACCTATATCTCCCTCCAATGCGTTGGGTAAAGATTATATATCTCATGAGATAGACATGGCTGAAATGGTAGGTTATACCGGTTCAGTGAAACAGGACTGAAACGAGGGTTACTCGATTCAGAAAGGGACTTTGTCCACTAAGATAGTCTTGGCAATGAGTCTTGACTAACAAGAAATGATTATCTATGATTATGTGTGTATGCCACAAAGTTTCATGTTTTATGTTATGATTATTGGGATTTCATTTCACTACTATGATTTATCCCATTTTATGAAATTATGCTCTCTTTTGCAGGTTAAGATTTCCAAAAGTTATGTTTTTATGAATATGATGTGATTGATTTTTCTTTTGTATACCCTTACTGAGAATTTGAGCTCACCCTTTTATGTTTTCTTTTCCCCAGGATATAAAGAAAAGTTTTAGGTAAAAAAATGAATATCTTTTTGGGAGATGTTGAAGATATTTCACCAGGATTAGAAGATTATATTATGAGTTTCCAAAGATACTAAACTATTACGATCCTTGTTGGCGTGTTTTTGTTATGTACTAAGTATTCCGCAAATGTAATGTAATGTCAATGTACGTTAAGCTTCGGGTCTCTACAGAGATACCATCCCATTTCCACTCTGGTACCACAAGTGGCTTTACCAAGCCTATTGGAACTAGATTCCTAGCTATCACATGCAGAGAAGTGAGGTACCGTGAGATTAAATCATATAATAAATTCTTCATTCTTGGCCACCAGTACTGACGTTGGAGGTCTTGGTACTTCTTCACCATTCGAAGATGTATATCCAAAGGTGATGTATGGAACTCCCTCAACACCTCCTCCTGTAATGCCACTGGTACTATGGTGCACCCTATGAAAAAGATTATATGCTCCCCACCTATAGAAAATCCATCTAAAGCATGTGCTATGGATAACTAAGTACAACGGGCCTCGCAGTATACATTCACCAGTTGTGCCTCCCTGACTCTCTATAAGAGTTTGGGAGTAGCATTCATTGCCTGAGGTAAGCTTCTCCATCATCATCGATAAAGTATATCTGCATCGCAGATAGCTTATATATCATCTCACTCAGCATCCGCAAACTGGTCCTCCTTCTAATAACATCTTCTTCCATGTTCACTGATCAAGGTGAGGATTATATTGTGTATTGTGAAACTTCTAAGATAATACATGGGGTTTTATTGATGTGTGGAGAATGAGTTGTTGTATATGTATCACAACAAATGATTCCAAATGAATCAAACTACCAAATGGAAGACCTCAAGTTAGAAGATATAGTTTATTATTTGAAGTTTTAGTGGAATTATCTTCGGGTGACAATTTTACATTGTTTACCGATCCAAAGATCATAAGGTATATCTTATCACATATATATTTGATTCTTTGATAGTGGAAATGGGTTGAGTATATGGAATATTTTTATTTTGAGGCATCATATACACCTCGGAAGGGAAATAATTTTTCTGATGCATTGAACAGGAAAACAAAGGATCATGGAGTTTATGATTATACTGTTGAGTGGAAGATAATTTATTTTCTTACTTAAAAGCATGTGGTGGTTCATTATTTTCAAGAGAAAATGAATCTCTAATTAGTTTCTATGGAGTCTACACATTTTATATGGATTAGATACAAGCATTATGATGATTCCAACTTCTTATAATTGAAGAAATTCCTTGAATCTAGGGAGTAACATTTGTATTAGTGGATGATGAGTATGATTTCATCTATTTAAGGAATCAGGTAGTTGTGTCTACATGAATTTTGGAGGAGTTGATGCAGGGATTTCATACCTTTATGAAGGAGGTACATTCGGGTGTGATAATAATGAACCATGAAACATAAACATATTTTTTTTATCTGCATGAAAAATGAGACATCTGGTTTGGTGACACGATGATACACCTGTCAGTAGGTGGAGGAAAATCATCAAAATCCTGGAGGTTTTTAATCGACATTTCCAATTCTGGAAGGGATGTGGGATGATATGTAAACATATTTTATGGTTTTTCTCTTAAGGATTCCAAGGAATAATGACTATATTAGGGTTTTTTGGACATTCTACTAAAGGTTTCACATTTCATACTTATATGAGAGACATTATCAGTAGATCACCTAGATGATTTGTATGTTTGGGAGATTATATGTTTTCACGGGGTGCCACAGTCTCTATTTTCAGACAATGACTCATGCATTAATTTTGTCTTAGGGAATTTCTCAATGAAGGTTATTGGATCATACGTTTAATTGAGCCTTACTTTTCTCCAATAGAAAGATTGGAAGTCCGAGTATAATATATCAGTGTTTTAGGATATGGAACAAGAATGTTTTGATTATTTTGATGGGAATCGAGAGAGAAACATGGGTTTAGTAGAGTTTTCCTATAACAACAGTTATCAAGAACATATAAAAATTTCAACATACAAGGCTCTTTATTATTGGCCATTCAGGTCACCTATATGATGGTTGGAGTCTAGTGAGTCTGTGTTTTTTGGACTAAGTCTAACATAAGAGACGTCCGAGCATGTGAATCTAATTTGGAAATGAATATCTATGGATCAGAGTAGATATATTTCAAATAATGATAGATGCTGATGGACCCTTGAGTTTATAGAAGATAACTGTGTAATTCATTGATTTTCACATAGGATGGCATAGTGCATGATACATATATAGGGAAATTTGTCTCACATGTTTTTTGGATCATTTGATTTTGTGGAGAGAATATGAATAATATCATACCGATTGTCTCTTCCACCATAATTAATCAATATGAATGGTGTTTTCCATGAATCAAAACTATGGTAGAATCAACATAACCCTTATCCTGTGATAAATGGGAATGAGTATGGATGCAATATAGATTCATTCTTCAAGGAGCATCTGATATGTGTGCTGGATGGAATTGAGAATGTGTTTTGGGGAATAAAACTACTGATAGTTTATGTTTTGTGGAAACATAGGCCAATAAATAGGAATCATGAGAGGGGGAACTAGAAATGGGGGCTCAATGGGGCAATATTTTTTTACTTTGAATATTAGGGATGATTGGGAGTGAAACTTGAGGATGATCTATTATATAATGGGGATATTATAAGAGATTGACCTTTTTTGATGTTGACCCAGGTTTTGATTTTAGGTACATGATTTTCTTATTTAAGTACATTTTTATGGGTAATAACTTGGAGTTTTTTTGGGTGGAATTTTGAGAAAAATGGAAGATAAATGGGAAGGGCATGGTAGTTACATGGTTAGAATAATACTATGTTCCCCATGCCCGTAAACTGTGCAACCATGGATAGTGATTTTTTACATGGTTGGGGAATGTTTTGCTTAACTGTGAACCATCTTAGAATTACCCATAAAACCCATTAATAACATGCCCCCATTTTTGGCACACAGTTATGGAAAACTGTGTGCCCTAACCCAGTAAACTATTCATGGGAATTAAATTCACCTGAAAATTATATTTCTAATCCCATGAACCCCTGAAACTCACCATATTCGACCCTAATTCAATCATATGTTATATTTCATTATTCTTTTTCACTACTGAACACTTAAAATCCTTACCTTACTCCTTTTTTTATGATTCTAATTTCATATCAAATATCTATATCCCTCTATGTTTGTAGATAATATATCATTGCTCTCTCATTTATTCTTCTTCCTTATCTTGTTATTTTGGTGGGAAGTTATTATTCTGTTTTGTAAGAACTAGATCCAGATTTTATGTATTTAGATCTATCATTATTGGATATGGATCTTAATTTAAGATGGCAATGTTTTTTTAATATTGATTTATGGTTTTAGATTTGGATCCTGATCTACGCCATTGTGCTTCTAAATTATGAGGATTTCCATTGGTTGATCGCTCGTCAATGAATAAATGTAGGTGGAACATTATTCAAATACTATAGTATTAATATCAAATAAAAGTATGGTATTTTATTATTTCTAGTGTTAGTTTAGAAATTGGAATCCAAAAATATGATTAATTAATGTGGTAAATTAATGATGTGAGGAATTGGGGATTTAATTGAATTATGGAAATGTGGAATTGGGATAATTAATTGATGACTTAATTATCAAGGTATAGAATTTGAGAATTTTGGATAATGAATTATTAAATTAATTATTATGTTATATAATTTTTAATTATGAATTGAAATTATTTAATTTGTGATTTTTCTGTTGGATGTTAATATTATGAGATAATTAATCAATTTTTGAAATAATTACTAGACTTAATTGGATAATTAATTATTAAATTGATTAGTGAAATAGATACAATTAATTAATTACTAAATAAATTAATGGGATAGATGTGGTTAATTATTTTTTTACTTAATTAATGCACATGGATTAATTAATTTATGAATTAATTAATTGATGTTTTTGGTGGTTAATTTTGATAAAAGTATTAATGTTGATTAGACATGGTTGACATGACAATGTGAAAAAATGTTATAATGATATGCTTGTGATAATGTGATATGCTATGGAATACACATATGATTGATAAATGGGGTTCTAGACATTATGTTCTATGCCCGTGAAATATATTTATGAATTAGAAATGGGGTGCCAAATATAATGTTATACTCCCATGATATATATGTTTGACTGATAAATTGGGTGCTAGACATAGAATTCTACACCCAAGCATGTTGAATGTTATGAGAAAAGGATTTATGTTCCTAATACACATGGATAGATAGATATGGAATTATACACTAAAAACCATTGCATTGGAATATGTTTCCATGTGGTCGTAATAATGAAATAGAAGTGAAATAGATTATGTAATATCATGTCCAATAATGAACTGTTAATTGAATATCTAACTAGTTTCAAACATATTACGGGACAAAGAAGGTATTGAGGTACGAGTGACCTCCGAGCCCAGTGGTATATGGGGTTTAATAATATTTATCTAAAATTATGATAACTCTTTAATTATGCATTGTAATTATTTCCTTATAAAACAATATGAACATGAGGTTGACTAGATGAGTTTTATATACCACTGGGGGTGGCCTGCTGAGTTATACTCATACTTAATGTATCCTTCCAACTTTGTACCTAAATAGGTTTCATGGATGTTGGACATGTTAATGGAAAGGCACCTATGTCAGATGCCCATGTTGGGATATATCGTTGTAAAGGGAATCAAATGTTTTCTGGGACCTTCTGGGATTCATTAATTTCTTTCTTCTAGGATTTCATTTTAGAAACATATCACTAACATTATCAAGGAATGTTTTTTATTTATTTATTTAGCATATTGTATCAAATTGTTCATGACCGGTCCCCCCGTGCATATGTCGTGACATACCCCAAGCCCGCCTCTTGAAGGCCAGGGGTTGGTGACTAGCACCGAAACATTAAACCTACAAATTGGAATGAATTTTCTAGAGTACATGTACACACACACACATGTCTTACCACATACTAGAAACTAAAAATGGAAAAAAATAATGAAACATGTGTTCAATATAGGTACAACTGCAAAAAAGTGGGCTAGAATACAACCCCAACAAAAAGGCTGAAAATAGGAATGTAAAATGAGACTTGGGTATCGATCATCTAAAAATCCAACGTGATAGTAAAAGTAGTGTAACTATTATTAATCAAGGTAGTATGTCATGTCCACTTAATCCTACCGGGACCCCTTCTCATAGACCACCAATTCCTTCGTTGAAACATCAATCTTTTGCACAAGACACAACACATTCAGTCGAAGCCCATGCAGTGGTAAGAAACACAGTACTCAGTAGGGTACCACATTCTACTAAGGGTAAATAACAATATGCAACCAAAAAGCAACGGAAAAAGTAAAGACATCTCACACAAGGTATAATCTAAGGCATAGGATGATGGTTCATTGTGTATAATGATTAATGATTCATACTATGGTGGGACTCATCCATAATGAATTGATTCTTGCATCCTAGGCCACTAAGGATACACATAGCTGATGCTCGTCTATCGGGCCACTATGTATCCACATGGCTGCGACTCATCTATTAGGCCATTAAGAATCCAAACAACAGCTGCTCGTCTGTTGGGACACCAAGGATCAACATGAGTCCTTCTTGTTTTCTATTCCACTAAGGATCCACATGGCAGCTTCCCAAAAAATCCGGTCATACCTCAATCGGGACGAAGTCCCATAGATAATAACCCAATGGAGAGTCCCTTTGTAATTTTTTCAATGCAATAGACGTCGTGTCGAACGAATCCCCAACAATTAAGATATCGGCATTTTAGTAAAGAGTTCCATGTATGATCCACGTTTGATCCAACCCAGATAGACAAAAATCCCCCCCAAAACTTCAGTACTTGTTGCAATTGTCCTTGTACTGCAAATGTCATGTCAATCAGACACACAATCTGCAAGTTATTAGTGGTTTATTAATCAGGGGTCGGTTCTTTTTGGGCTCAGTCTGACCCAGTCGGACTGACCCGACCAACTGTGACTGGGGGTCCCACATACCTAGGTTTAATTTGATTGGCCTGACCTGTCCTATTTTGGGTTATGGTAGGTCTGGCTTGGCCAGGCCAGTGGTCTAGGACCAATGTGCATCGTGGTGCCCGATTGAGTTTGGTCGAGGGTCCCGCATGCCAAGTCGCCCGCCGACCCACTCTTGTTCGGCCCGTCCCGATGGGCGTAGGTTTAGTTTTTCAAAGAAGGTCTAGCCATGCCCACTGACTAAGGGAATGACCTACTAAATGGATCCTGGTATTTTAGGGTTATACCGGTGGTGTACACAAGGCCAGGATACAGTTGGTTGTCGCATCCGTCTCCACGCCTTCCACAAGGTTTGTCCGTAGGGCCTCCATCATGTTGTGGTCATGCAACTGTGGTTTCAAGATCTCCTAAGAAGTTTAGACATAGATACCCCTAACATGTCACCAAAAAACTCAGTCCATGGGTTTGAATCATCAACTTGGTGCTAGGCTGGCACTATGGGTCTCCTACACAGTGGCCTGTGTCGATCACAACTTCCACCGACGCGCCAATAAAATTTTAGTGGACCACCGGATGTGCACTGGTGGTCTGTTCATCGTTCTTAATGCACCTATGGACTCTTAGAAATTTCATCTTCATTGAAGATCTCAATCCCTCCATGTTGTCCATTGGAATTCTTGGCCAAGAATAACACACACGGTGGAGGGGCTCGGGCCTTGTTCAAGTCGGCCCATGCCCTTTGAATTTGGATTTCAAAACATGGGGGAGGTTTAGGAAAAATGAGCAATATATGATAATTCAGCCCTGATGTTGAATCCCAAAAGGATTACCCACTAGAAAGAACAAGCACCCCATAGATTAACCTGTTCGAGGGTTAATCCGCATTCTTCGTTTATCATAAGAATGGGGAAATTAAATATAAACACAACCCCTACCTCATTGATATTCTTTATCGTAGCGCTTCTTCCTCAAGGGATAAAGAGGTCCATAGAATTTTACATTCTTCTAGGTACATCAAATTCATTGTCATACTACCAGTGCTTTTCATTCTTCATTGGGGAGTAAATCTTTCAGAGTTTCATCCGAGAATCATTACAGATTAATCCTCATTCCTCCATCGAGTCAACTATTAAGAAGAAAACCCATCGCAACATTTCTGTTACAAAATGACGTCGTGTCGTTATGTTGTGTGTTAATGAGCCATTAATGAGCTCCATTAATGTGCCACACAGCTTCCACATCACTACACCATAATTTCGACATGTTTTTGTGCGTCGGTGAGAAATAAAAGAAAATAGTTTTTTAGTTATTTTATTATTTTTCTCAAAAAGTCCAAAAATTAACTTTTTCCATTCATCCCTTATCAGCTGATGTTAATTACATTATGGGTGAATCTCGGAAATATGATTTCAATAGTGACTATAGATATTTCATCTGAGAACCAGTCCAAATGTTAAAAAAACCTTTTTCCACATTTACAGAATGTACAAAAAAAACATTCAAAATTCAATTTTTGGCTCACCAGACCTCAGAATCACATTTTTTCTGAGCATTATGTCTCTAAATAATACCATATAATTTAGAAAAAATTACACCAAAATTACGAGACATTAAATTATCCCCACCATTGGGTTTAACATCCCCAAAATCCAAAAAAATGTATAATCAGAAATATGGTTATTTTCAGCATGAATCTGGGCCTCTCACTCTCATGTGCTCTCCTAGAGATTCCAATGTTGCCGCTGACTGCACTCTAGAGGAGTCGACTGCCAACATAGGAACTGCTCATTTTTATCCTCTATCTCAACCAGGAACTATGCAAACATCTCCCCTTCATCAAAGTCCAGATTTCCCTATTCAATGATGTGCGATGGATTATGCACATATATCTGTTGCCGCAACACATGGAATAAATCGTGCACCCTATGCATCCGTAGGGGATGCACTGGGTAGTACGCCACATCTCCAACTCTACTCAAGATCTGAAAATGTCTAATTAGGATTGGGGATAGCTTATAGCCCAGGAAAAATATCTACAATCCCTATCGGTGTGAATCCCTAAAAAACAGATGGTCTCCCTCCTTGAAATCCAATGGTCTTCGCATCATGTATGCATAAACTTTTATCCTACTCTATGTAGTCCTCATCCACTCTTGGTTGATATTCAACTTCTCAATGGTATCTCGTACCAACTCTGGACCCATGATTATCACCCCCTGGGTCTGTCCATTGTTGGGGTGATCTGTAAGGACACCCATAAAAGTCCTCGAATTGTGCCATTCCAATGGTAGAGTGATAGTTGTTGTTGTATGAAAACTCTTTCCATGGCAGTTGGTCCACCCAACGTTGACCTAAATCTATAACGCAAGAATTATTCATATCATCCAAGGTCTGTATGGTCCTCTCTGTCTGACCAACCATCTCGTGATGAAGAGATGTGCTCAAGCACAACTATGACCTGAATTCCTCATGTAATCCCTTCCGCAACCGAGATGTAAATCATGCATCACTATCTGTGAAAATCAATGAAGGAACTTCATAAATACACAATATATGCTGGATGGAAGTGATCCAACTTGGGGAGTCGGTTAACAATCACCCAGATAGAATCATGTCCTCTAGAAGTCTTGGGTTACCCTATCACAACGTCCATCGAGATACCATCCCATTTCTACTCTGGTACCTCAGGTGGCTTAGCCAAGACTATTGGAACCAGATGCCTAGACATCACTTTCTGACAAGTGAGGAATCATGAGACTAACTCATATACTCAATTATTCATTCTTGGCCACCATTACTGATGTCAGTGGTATTGGTACATCTTCACAACTCCAATATGTACATCCAGAGGTGATGTAAGGAACTCCCTCAACACCTCCCCTCAAAATTCCACTAGTACTATGGTGCACCCTCTGCAACGTATTATAGGATCCCCACCTATCGATAATCTATATGGAGAATGTCCTAAGGATAACTATGTACGTCGGGCCTCTCATTCTACATTCACCATTTGTGCCTCCATGACTATCTATAAGAGTGGGGGAGTAGCAGTCATTGACTGAGGTAAGCTTCTCCATCATCGTTGATGACGTATATTTTCATTGCAGATAGCTTATCAATCGCCTCACTCAGCTTCTGAAAACTGATCCTCCTTTTAAGAACATCTTCTTCCATGTTCCCCTTCCTAGGTATATTGGTTGTCTCAATGTTATAGTCCCATAGAAACTCTATCCATCTATTATGTCTCAAGATAATGGGTCGCATAATTCAACTCATGATACCTCAACTGCTGTGAGCCGTAGTTGATCACTACTTGCTCCTACATCATGAACCATCATAGTCTTGTCCCTAATGCATCACATTAAATTACATAACTAGCACCCTCCTTAGATAGTCTCAAAATGGGGGCACTTGTTAGTATCCACCTCATCTCTCAGATTCTTCGGAGGCATCGCTCTGTCTACATGAAGGACTTCCCCTTCCATGTCAAAGATGAAAAGGGAGCTTCTAATCGGGAAAAGATGAGAAAAACCCTCCAGTAGTACCCAGTCAACCCAATAAACTATGCACCTCAGTAATGTTTTTGGGTGGTCCCAAGCTAGAACAGTCTCTATCTTATCTTGGTCCATTACAACTCCAGCCACCCTAAAGATGTGTCCTATAATGTGGACCTCCCATATCATGAACTATCACTATGAGTGTTTACCCTAAATATAGTTCTCTCAATGTGTATCCAAGACTATCCACAGGTGTCTAGTGTTCTCTTTCTTGGAAGCTGACTACCCTAATATTTCATCAATAAATACCACCACAAAAAGATCTATGTAAGCCTAGAAGTTCTTGTTCATTTATTCCATGAACAAGGATGGGGAGTTGGCATGACGAAATGCATCAACAGGAACTCATTGTGGCCATACTAACACAAAAAGGCCATCTTTGGTAGATCCATATCCAATACACGATGCTGATGATAGACTGATCTTAGGTCTATCTTGGAGAACCAACTTGCTCCCTTAAGTTGATCGAAGAGATCAATAATCCTCGGCTATGGATACTTAATCTTCATGGTCACCAAATTCAGGCATAGATAGTCCACACATAAGGGACATTTGATATGCTGGTGTGGATATCAATGTCATCCAAGGGTATAGATCAAAGCATATGTTTAACACTCAATGTAGTGATAATCATGGAACATCTTCAAGAGAGACACCCTTATACTCAACTATCACTACTGACCTTGAGAAAACATTACAATCACAACACTGAGGGTTGAAATATCCAACTAAATAGGAACTGGAAACAACCTCCTCTACCTAATTCCATCAAGAGATGTATGGATCTCTCCTCTGTTGATAAAGGGAAATTTGGTTCCATCTCTTTGGATGAACCACATGATTTACCAAATACAGTCAATACTGGCATAAATTGTACTTTTTTATTCAAAAATGATGTCGGAAGGCCTCGACGCTACTACCAATAGGTCTAAATTGATAATCATTCCCCCAATAGATTGGTCAGAATATAATCACAATTGTGTGTTCATTGAGTCTCCTCGAGTAGGAGTCTATAAACATGAGGTTCAAGTCAATGGCCTCAACCGAAACCTCTAGGTATCAGACATGAAGAAGTGGATGGAAAGTTAAATCACTAGTACATGTGTCTATAAATACTGAAAATAAAGCAGAATGACACGCATCATACCTTGATTCATCCCAGGAGTCCTATGGCCATATGCTTCAATAGTCTGCAACTGTCTCCACTCCTTCCCTGTAGCATGAATGGTGGGATAATCTCGCATGAGATGTCCCATTTCAAGACAATCATAGAAAATACTTTTGATCTGGAAACTAGAACGTTACATCCTATAAAACATCTCGTTCTGCATCTTACTTTTCACACCTGCAATCCGTAGGTCCTTCCGACCCTGCAACTCAGGTGACAGTTTCCTCAGATTCCAGTGACACACATTCGAACCATGTGCTTCATCACTATGTTCCAAAATATTCATCCTTGAATCTATATAGAATTTTTAATCCAGCTAAAACACTAGATATGGGCCTCATTATTGATCAAAAGGTGGTCTTAACACTTCTATACCACCTGGTGGGACCATATTGGTCACTAGCCCCTAAACATACATCTTGTCTTTAGGTGGACTGTCCTCAAGACCGCGTATCAGGAACCAGGATGGTTATCTGCATGGTGGAATCCTAAAATATATAAAGATGTACCATAGTAAATATATTATACATGGTTATCTAACTCTTATAAAAAAACAAAACAAATATGCTTATGCAACCTGTGTTTTCATGTTTACAATTGAAAAGAAGAATTAGGGGTCCTGGCGCATGGATATGTCATCCGTCGCACCGACACAGGAATCCTAGAATCTGAATGTTTAACTAGAGATACTCAACACCCATTCCAAAAATAAAAACAACATAATTTTGGTCTTTGATTTATAATTGAAAACATTTGATACCACATTGTCATGTCCTGTCCCCTAGAGCTCGTCTCATGACATACCCCAGGACCACCTCCTGAAGGCCACAGGTTGGAGACTATTGTCGAAGGAATCAACATGCATGTGGGAGGAATTTTATTCAGTACATGTAGACACACACACACACACACACACCTAACCATATCCCAAAAAATGAAAGACAAAAACAAAGTACACTAAATCCAGTGTTGAGTATTGGTTCAACAGAAAACAATTGGTCCAAAATACAAACCCAACAATAAACTGAAAATAGGAATGTAAAAAGTGACTCAAGTTGCCATCCTCTGCAAAATCCACCTAATGGAATGATTATTGTAGCTACTATAAGATGAGGTATTATCTCATTTCCTCCCAATCCTATAGGGGCCCACCAGCTCCTAGACCATCAAGTCCTCCATCGAAACATCCTTCATCCGCACAAGACACTACATGTGCTTGTGAAGGCCATGTAAAGGTGGGTAACATAGTACTCAGTAGTGAACCCCAATCCACTACGCAGAAATACAAAAAATCATCGAAAAATAAAATTCACAAGTAATAATAGCTCACACCATGTACAATCAATGTCATAGGAATAAGGTTCATCAGCTATAGTGATGAACGTTTTGTATTTTTGAGGGACTCAATCCTGATGAATTGTTTCTCATCTTCCAGACCACAAAGGATCCCCAAAACTGCTACTCATCATCTAGCTACTAAGGATCCATAGGGATGTTACTCGTCTATCAGGCCACTAAGGATCCACATAGATGTTTCTCGTCTACTGGGCCACTAAGGATCAACACGGCTATTGCTCGTATATCTGTCCTCTAAGTATCCACACAGATTCTACTCAAGAAATAAGTCATACCTCAACCACAACTAATTCTCACATAGAATAACCAAAATTACAATATGATCATAAGGGGACCAACACATTAGACGACATATGTAATTAAGGTCGAGTCTGTATGATCTGGGAATTTTAGTAAAAAAATGTCCATTTGGATTTGAGTTTGATCCATCCCAGCCAGACACCAACCCTTGTAAAAACTCTCATAGATTATATCGTATCGACCACCTCATCACAAGGGTACTCCTACCCCAGGTGGAATGTAAATTAGACACCCAATATGCGAGTTATTAGTGTTTTAGTAATCAGAGGCCGATTACGTCGGGGCCCGATCTGACCAGGTAGGACTAACCCGACACACCAGGCCTCGTGTTCCCACATACCTATATATAATTGGACTGGCCTGAACTACCCTTTTTCAGTTTAGGGTATGTCTTGTTTGGCTGGGCTAGTGTGCTTTCCCCAATGGGCCTCACTAGACCCAACCTAGTTTGGCCGGGGGTCCAGCCAGCCGGGTCGCCTGATGACCGTGTCTCATCCGGCCTGGCCCGTAGTGCATAGGTTCGGTCTACTGGTGTGGGTCTGGCCCACTGGGTGTGGGTCCAACCCCGCCCACTGATTGGTGGAGTGGCCCGCCATCTAGAACCTAGTTCACTAGTGGCAGAGCAGTGGTGTGCACCTGGCTAGGACGTGACTTGTTGTCGTGTCCAGCTCCATGCCATCCCCGCGGTTCATCGGTGTGGAATCCATCCTACCATAGATGAGTGGCTACGGGTTCCAGCTCAACTCGGTGGCCTGGACATGGATTCCACATCCACACCACTAGAGTACTAATGATATAGGTTTGACCCATCAATGTAGTGACAGGATTGTGCCACAAGTCTCCATCATCGTGGCCCGCCGCAGTCATGGCTTCCGTCTCCTAAGTGCGCAACCAGTGAAGCCACTACCACCTCCCCTGAAGAATATTTTGTAGACCACTAGACACACTCTGTTGGTCTGTTCTTTATGTTGCCTTCACCTATGGGCTACGGGGACTGTCTTCTTCACTGCGATGGTCTTAAACCCACCTTGTAATCAATTCGAATGTTTGGCCATCAAGAACACACAGGACGGAGGGGCTCATTCCTTTTCTTTGTCAGTATATACCATCTTGATTAGGATTTCAAAACATGGGGAGGTTTGGGGTAGATGTTCATTCTATGATACTTTAGCCCCGATGTTGAATCCTGAAAAGAGTACCCTCCCGCATGAATGTGTGACCCAAAAAGTATCATATTCGTGTGTTAATATGTGTTCAACATTAACATAAGATTGAGGAAATAAAACATAAACACAACCCATAACTCATTTATGTTCATTGTCATAGCACTTCGTCATTGATTGTCCAAGAGTTCAATGGTGGTCTTCGTTCTTTGAGGTACGTCGAATTCGATGACAACCCATTGGCATTCATCGTTCTTCATTGGTGAGGAAATATTTTGGAAGTTTTTCATAGAATCCTCATATTTTAATCCTTGTTCCACTAATGCGTAAACTATTAAAAAAAATAGATCACATTTTTTTTTGCTGCAATGTTGCATTGTTACACTGTTTAATTTATGAAACAACACTGATGTTACCCATCATTTAAGTGTTGTTATTCTTTGTGTAAACAATCCATTAATGAGCTCCATTAATGATCCTTCTCGATGTGTTGTCATTGCACAACATCGTCTCTATATCACTGCTCATCAGTGAGAAAATAAATAAAATAACATTTTAATTTATTTAATTATTCTTCTCAAAATGTCGAAAAAATAACTTCTTCGTTCGTCCCTTCCAGAATGAAGATAAGTTTATTCTAGGAGAATACATGTGTTTTGAGTTCAGTAGTTCAATCAGATTTTCAATCTGAGCACCTACTAAACTTTTATAAAAACCCACTCACATGTTTATTATACATACAATAGAAAAAAGATCAAAATTCCATTCTGGACTCACTGGGCTTCAGAATCATGTGTCGTCAAATCCTATAGTCTCATAATATTTCCATACAATTTATAAAAAATTACACAAAAATTCATATAAATTACATACATTGTTGATTATCTTTAGATATTGGTATTTTTATGGTTATTTGTTAGTATTCTGTTGATTATTTATGTTTTCTCATTTATTAATTTGGTAAATAGGATATAGTCTCTCCCTGATCAACTTATCATACCATCATTGTTCATCATCATCATATAGAATGTAGAGAGGTGTCTTTAAGGGAATGTGGAATTCCAATACGGGGCATCGTTGCATGGAATATGGGTATGGACATTACACTAAGTGCTGGATGGGATTAGGCATTAATAAGTTATCCATAACCAGTAAAAATGTGATTATAAGATCAAGCATCATGGTACATTCACTACATCCCAATAGAGTGAGAGACGTCATGCTACCACACTCAGGATAGATAGTGAGCACCATGAAAACACTATAATCATGGAACATGGCATGTAAATACACTCTCCCATATAGTATCACTAGTGTAAGATTCCATTCTCAATATTTGATATAATGCAGTGTGATTATCCTCCATGGTTAACACTCATTACAATCACTCACAACATATTTGTATAGCTAATCATGTTTCTATCAAACAACCATGACAAAATACCTCTCACAATTTTCTTTTATCAACCAAATATAATGGAATCATCATATTAATAATAAAAGTAAGGAGGAAATACATATAAATATTTTATTTTATAAATCATAATATTACAAGGGTTTCACCTTTATAGAAATTCAAGTTAAACATGTGAATAATGGAATAGACTTACCACCCTTTACATTTACTTTCACATATATAGTTTAATTTATTTGAGGAGTTAAAAAAATAATGAACATATTGTTAAATATAAACAAGAGATATTATTTAAAACAACCAATGAACACAATCCATCATGTGAGGACATTCCGTTTATTTCAATCATCTCATTTTAGTAAAAAACAATATTGACTAAGTTATTCAACATGAAAATTTATATTAAATTAGAAAAACACGAAAATTCCCTTTCCAATGCTCTAAAAATCACATAAGAGGATCCATGTTCTAGGGGGAAAAGTTTTACATGGGAAATTCCTTTAATAAGTTGGTCCAAGAACTTATTAGGGGTGCTTTGGTTTGGTAAATATTTACAATAAATAAGGGAAATTCATTGTATAACTACAATAAGGGCCATGCCACAACATGTCATATACCCATACCATAAATAAATAAAATAATAACTATATTAATTAGGATAATAATCATATAAAACACAAATAATCAATTTTTATTTTCGAAGTCATTTCACATAATACAAGGGGATTTATTATAAAAAATGAAATTGAATATAAAAAAACAATTTATCCCCAATAATAATTAAACTCATGATTTAAAAATCAATTCACTAAATTAAACAATTTATAAAAGAAACTATCATACAAGGACAGACACTAAAAGGATTTACATTGAAATTCTGAGGTTTCATTATAAATTAGGGATTTGGTTACAAGGGGAAACATTATTTGAAATCTATCATGAAGGAATTAGATGCACTTTGGGAATTTAATTAATTTAATGAGAAAGAACAATTAGATTGAGCGCACTGATGGAATGTCCATAAACAAGGTTCCTATCCTCCAAATTACCAAACATGAATCGAAGAATATATATATTGGTTCAACGATAAATTTGAATGATGGAACCAATTTCAAGGTAGCACTTGAAAATGGTTAGAATACAGCACAATGACGCTATATATAAAATGATGTAATGTTCAAATAATAATTATAGTCCACCTACCTCATTTTTAAGACGATATACTTGTCCAATATCGATATTTCATTCTGTCAGTTTGGAAGTGATACAAGAAACCAACATCTTCCATGATAATAGAGAAAATGAGATCACAAAAAAATTGCATACATGATAAAAAACTTAATGAGGAATTTCATAAAAGGAATGTTTAAAATAGCGATGCAAATCCATAGAGACTGACGATGATCAAATTTGATAATAGATAAAGGAGTTACATGGAAACCTAGATTAGGATTGGGAGATTCCCACATCTATAGGGAAAAGATCCACCCAATAGAGGAGGAGATAAAAGAATGAATAAAGGAGGATTAAAAAAATATTAAAGGGAAAATTTTAAATTTTATCCACAAAATTAGGTTACCTAGTTTGGTTATATGGTCGGGCCAAACAAAGTGTCAACCATGTGGCATCCCCTTCTTATAAAACCACATCAAATAGTTTGTTCCACACTGTTACCCTAACATTGTTCTAACCATGAGATGAATAGTGATATGGTACCACATAAGTGGCACTACCCATGTTGGATAGGTGAATATTTTGGAACAACCATGAGGGGAACTTATTCTCCCTTTTTGTAGTCAGAAAGTCTTCTTATTAGGACAACATGGATTCAAGAAAAAATGTGTACCCTGTTCAGAGAAGCAAACCATTGATTTCTCAGACCCGATTCTCAAAAAACATGACCATTCACCAGGGGAACATCTAGTTCAATTACCCAACTCCAAAAACAACACATTGAAGTTTTCAAAACTCATGGTATTTTTTTTCTAAATTATGGTTTTCAAAATCACCACTCCACTAAATAATAAAATCCTAATTCCAATGTATTTTCATCTGAATAAAAAGACATAGGATGTTACATCCTCTACACCATACAACATATCATCGGTGAGAATCCATTGAGAAAAAAAATCCCCTGACCTACAAGTGTCATGAAGTCCCATTAAAATGGGCATGTTTCATTTCTGCAAACCAAATGAATCTTTTAGAATTTACTTAAGAATATATTGTTTAAGCTATTATAACCAAAGATAATGCTCAATTTCCAACCAAAAAATCTAAATGGAAATTTCCTATATATATTTATATTGAAGAATTATCATATCTCCATGTCATTAAATATGTGAAAAACGGTTCTCCCCACCTTAGGAATTAACAATAGAAGCATCCAATTCCAATCCATGGAACCTCATCCATTGGAATTTCCAATGAAGAACACTCTTTGCATTGTAGCAATGCTCCCGGATATATTTTTTTAATTAGTAGAACCCGATCACATCAGAGTTAATATGAGGGACTTATATAAATGAAATGTTCAAATTCTGATCATACAAGACAAAAACAATAATTCATTATTTCCATGAACATAATATCTTATCCTTACCCCACACCCACCATAACCCGATGGAATTATGAAGAACCACTCATTTCGACTACACCCATCAATAAGAAGAATAACGAGTCGAGCCACCTACATCTTAGATATCTCAAATATGATCGGCTTAGATGGATCGAATTTTATATACAAAACCTTAATTCCATTCCCTATGCTATGATGTTTTTATTATAATCATGTTCAATTAAGACTATACCTAACTTCTAGTGACTCCCCTCAGCCAAACCATCACCAAACCATTTAAAATGTCATGGATATACATGATCAACGGTTTAACACTGAATCAGCCCCTAGAATCAATATCCATTTTTAAAATTTCCTCTAAGCTCATAAACTAGAATGGGATTACCTAATATTCATTTAGCTAGATTCCAAGGAACTGACCCAAGGTAGTAAATGCATCAGGTTTACAAGAGAATCATTGTTACGAATCTAGGATGTTTAAATAAAAATAGTGATTATTCCAGAAGCATAATCCACTTCGAGGTCATGTCAAATGTAATTAATAGTGTAAAAAAGTCCATCCAATGTTTATCTACACCGGAACCCGGATTTAAATCATGAATAACCACCCCAAAGGGAAAACCATGCATCAATTGCGCATCTTGGATATGGATTACATTCCTAGCACAACCATTGTTAAAACTATTTTTTGGAATAATATTGATTCTATATTTTTGAATCATGGTCGAAATCAAGAGAGGGAACATTATCATCTATTAAATAAGAGTATTATTATAGGAGACCAAGGGATCGCAAAGAAGTCTATTTGATCAACTAATAGTCGACCACTTGAATGATTCTCAGCATAATGTGCTGACACCCCACTATTAACTAAACCATGATTCCTTCATCACCTAAGGAATATTGTGATTAGTCAATTTTTTACCACCAATTTACATCCAAGACCCATTATGTTCCCAATTGTTTCATACACATCATACCACATCAACACCATGATCCCATGAAAGCACAAACACAATTCAGATCATGAATATCTCAAAGGAATTCATGAAAGACTATCAATTTCAAAATTCTCCTCCTTGGTTCTATTCCATATACCTAGAAGGGAATGATTAAAAGTACCAAAGTTACTATTCCCACCTTAGGAGTGTCTTATCCAACGAAATAAGATAAATATCAGTCACTCAAAATCTCACTAGATGAAAACTACATTAAATGTACATGTTTCACTCCTCTAATTAATGATCACATATGTTACAACATTGAAATAAGGGCCAAAACCCTCCAGATTGATGTTCTGAAATAGTTGATCCCCTTTGATTGTAATCCCAAACATTAGGATGAACATGATTCCTATAACTCATAGGTCATTCTATGATGGAGATGGCCTTGGAACATAATAGAAAATCTTATAGCTAAAAGATTTCACTGAACTAAACTGGTTCATTTCACCATTTGGAAACTGGAATGGTACCAAACGCATCAATTCAAACAACCCTGATATTACATGAAGTAAAAAAAGAACATCCTTGATACTATCAATATGTTCTCTGGCCTATACATTCTATAATCAAGATGTTCATAAAATAGATTTAAACCTGAATCGTATTTCATTATATGACCATTATCATGGATAAGGATACACCAAGTCATCCATTATAGAGGAAAGAGATAAGGTAAAATTACTTATGAAGTAATAGAAATTGCAGATCGACTGTCTTACCTAATGAAACTGAGCATTACTCGATGGCCAATTACATTAATAACTATCAAGGATTCCATGAACACCCATTCGAACAAGTGATTCGTTTATAAACAATGATTTCTACTATGGACAACAACAACCCAACAGAACCGAGATTCATGAAAATTTCAACATATAGCATGAAATTTAAACTCTAAGGGTTATACCTAAGACATGTTATCCCCTTAAAAAGAACAATAATCGACCCTATAACTAGGTTACATAAAACAGATCCACATGGTCCAACACATGTCATTTAATATGCAACAAAAAAAGGAGGAATCCGATGGAAAACACTCATGTTTTCATTCTAAGGAAACACAAAATAAAATACAAACTACCCTTACACGTGGTTTTAAACAAAGGAAACCACATATGGATCCTTTTAGATTAAATAATATTTATTCTAATTAAATAATTAAAGAAAATAAAATATTTAAAATTAAACACATAAGAATACATGAAGTTCCTATCAAAATTCCATTTCTTAAATAAAAAAAATTTATTATAAAACTTTTGTAATTAATAAATTTATCTTATAAATTCCTTTTATGTCATAACAGACAAGGAGACCTATAAGTATTCCACTAAGCGTGGATGGGTTCATTATAATAAAGCATAATATAATTTCCATAATTTTCAATGTTTCAAAACATTCATAGTAGGTTATCTCATCAGAAACATTCCCCTAATGCCCTACGTGGGTCTAGTTTTTCATTTTGAAAAATTAGCCATATGGGTATTTACACCCAGGTAATAAAGGAATGTGTCATCCATTTCCTTTATAATCAAATTATACAACGTTTAAATATTTATTTATTTCTTAATAAAACATGGTGATATATAATCATTCGATTATATTGCTGTCCACCAACCAATCCATAAAGCACCCATACACAATATAGTTTGGAATTTAACTCCCATTAATCAAAACCAAATCACATTAAAATATATACATTTAGTAGACTTTACATTTTAAGAATGGTACAATTGTGTATATACCAAGCTAAAAATATGCTTCAATTATATGGGTTACCTTTTCCCAATTATAAGTAACGCATAAACCTTACAACTAGGAATTGTTTCTCATTAAATCATTGAAAATAAATTCAATCCATATAACTAGTTTTATGCATTATAATAAGTAATTCTATCATGAGTTGTAAACACTAATGTATTTCTAACAATCACATAAGAACAATACAATGAAATAAATGCCAAATATGCAGAAATCAAGGAATAATATCAGTAAAAAATTTAAAAATATTAATACTAATAAAAACAAAACAAATTGAATAACACTCAAGGAAAGAAATCAAAATCTGATAGAATCCTATTAATAAAAATAAATGGCATGGAATATGAATGAAACATGAATTCATATGTGACTATTATAATTCTTGTAATGTTACTTCATTGTCAAACCATGATATGGAAAACATTTAATAAGAATCATTAATAAATAGGAATTATAAAGTTCACAATTCACTCATGGTGAAATTATCATCAAATGTTGCTAAAAATAACATGAAAAACAATACCATCCTAGGCCACATGTAATTTTCCCCATGGGTTGGGTGATCAGTCCCATATAATGATATTTTACAAGTTCCAACACATTACTAATGTCCTGTCTACCAGTCCCAATGAGTAATAAAATGGATATTAAACACTAATAATACCTGTGCATAACAACCCAAACTGACTGACAACTATGATGGTAGTCAAACCGGTGATCACATATCCTCAAGCACGACTCTTGATATAGAAGAAGCTAACAACTAGAATTGATGGTATAAGGAGGTGACAGTCGGGAGAATATTCTGTTATATTATAATTTAAAATGGTATATAAGAAGGTAAATAACATATAACATTGGAAACACTAATAAAAGAATGATAGTGTAGTAGAATAATAATAATAAAATAAATATAAAATATATGTCCAAGAGAAATAAAATAGATGAATGCATGTCCTGATGATGATACATAAACTAAATCTATATAAATAAATCATTCTAAAACACACATTACATAAAAGAAGAAAAAAATACTTATGGGTGATCCCCACGAGATTCTGGAGCACCAACTCTATCTTATGCTCCTAACACCTTAGTGTATGAAAAATTGCTCAAGATCTAGTCAATGGACTGGTGAACATATGGTCTACTTGTGTACCCCGGTGTAATGGAATATCAAACAAGGTGTAAGAGATAAATTCTAGTAAGTTTCCACCCATGGAGTGAAAACCCAATACAATCCATTTTTAAAATAAGGAAGTGCTGGTAATAGGAATAAAAACTCATAACTCATATAAATATACAAACACTGGTTGAATCAGTTCCCAGTAGGATGCCTATTAGACTCAATCTATTTTGGCTCACTATTAGAATAATATGTCAGAATAGAAACCATTTGAAGATAGTAATAATATTTATATATATAGTATAGTTCTATATTTAATCCACATATATAAACTGATTATGCGAAGATGTAAGTGGCCATATACCTGGAATACTAGGTGGTGGCTCGATTGGGGTGTAACTACGCCATCCATACCTGGTCTAAATGATAATATATACTCAAGAAATAAGGTACATTCCCTGAATCCAATTAAATTGAGATACATCATGACACAACACTCAAGATGGTGAGTGATACACAAGGGAAACACTCTAATCATGCAATGTTGAATGTAAATCATATCTCTTATATAGTGTCATTGATGTGAGATCCCATTCTCCACACCCAGTGTAAGGGAATATGATTATCCACCAAGGTTAGAAGCCCTTACCATCATCCAAAACAAATTTATATTGTGTAATCAAATTTATTATAAATATCCTTCAGGAAATACCTATCATGATTTTCATTTATCAATCACATATGAAGGCATCGACACAGTTATAATATAAAGAATGATTAAATAAGTTTCATGCTTTTCATTAAATAAGACCAATTTAAAAGGGCATTCCCTCTATAAAAAATAAAATTTAGAATGTGATAAACGGTGAGGACTTACAACCCATTAGATTTAATTTCACATAAATTGATTTATTTATTTGATTAATGTAACCCGTCATGAACATGTAGTTCAATATAGTATTGGGAATTCATTTAAAACAAATAGGAAAATATTCCATCATGTATTTTCTCAGTTGAATTAAATCATCTCAATTAAATAAAATATCATAATTTTCCTATTCAACTTGAAACAATCCATTTTTTAAACGAAAAACTGAAAATTCAATTTACCAAGCTCGAAGAGAACCATATGAGGTGCCACAGTCAAGAGGGGGAATACCTCAATGGATATGTTCCTTTATAATCTTGTCCAAGCAAATAGGAGTGGTCTTTTTGTTTGGTAAAAATTTATACAAAAGGTGGGAAATTTTTTGTATAAATTCAAAAATATCTATATCCCAACATTCTGTATACCAAACCATGACATCAAACCAATGAATAAGAACCAATGAAATAATAAATTTTTTTTTTCAACACGCTAAAATTTACATTGTATTTTCAAATTCCGTGCACATCTGATGATGGGTTTTATTATAAAAACATTTCATTGTTTATTAAATTGTTTATTAATCACCAATAATCATTAAAAACATGAGTTATAAAATTAATTTACTAAACTAAACAATTTAGAGAAGAAACACTCAAATATAAAATAAAACTTCTAGGATTTACATTGAATTTAGGATGTTCTACTATCAATTCAGGTTTTGATTACATGGTCAAATCCTATTTAAAATCTAATGTTAATTCTTATAAGTTTCTTCATGTTATACATGGAACACCCATGGGGTGTTAATAATCGAGATTCACATCCTCTGATTTTCCAAAAATTAATAAAATGACGTATAAAATAGTGCATCAATCTATTTGATATGATGGAATCTAATTCATTGAAATATGTGGTGAAGTCCAACCTGTTTCATAATGATGATATATATAATATTATGGTAAATAGAAGTAATATTCATAAACCACCAACCTCATTCTTAAGAAGATCTACTAATCAAATATCAAGCTCACATTCTGTTCGTTTTGGAAGAGATCTAAGTAACAGAAATCCTCCAAAAATTTAGGAAAATAAGATCACTATAAATAGTGCATCTAATAAAAAACTAAATGAGTAACTGAATAAAAGGTATTTATATATTAATTTCATGGATCCATAGAGACTGATGGTTATTGAATCTGTGTTTCGAAAAATGAGTTACATAGAAGCAAAGATTAAACTTGGGAGAAGCCGATGATTCCAATTAAGAGAGCCGCCCAATAGTTAATGGTAAAAAGAAAGAATAAAATATGATTCAAGCCTAGTTAAGGTAAAAGAGGGAATTTTACCCCTACAAATGGGGTCTCATATTTTGTTTTTATGACTTGGTCAAAATGTGTTCCAAATGTGTGGAATCCCATTTTTTGGAATCCCCCTCGCATAGTTTGTGCCATATGATTACCCTAACAGTGTGCCAACTATGTGATGAATAGTGAAAGGGTAATACATGTGTGAAACTACCTATGTCGGAAATGGTCACGGTTTGGGAAAACTCTGTGCATCCCATGTGGGGCACATCTGCTCCCTTGCTGGAGCCGTATAGTTTACGGAAAAGGGCAACATAGTTTTAGACACATTTTGCTCCCTTTTCAGTTAACCCCTAACGTTTATTTTTGGTACCTAGATCTCTTGTAACATGAAGTGACTCCCTTGATACCTCTCAAACCATTACCCATTATTACCAAAAACACATTTAAGTGCTCCAACTATAGTAATTTCATGGTGAATCTTGATTTGAAAAACAATCCATCCACTAATGACTAAAATTCAAATCATTTTGGATTTTTTTCAATTAAAAAAACATGAGTCATTACACGTGGCCTATTTATGATTTATAAGTCTTTTATTGTAACATTATTGAACCAATTATTTCAAAAAATATTTACATCATAGTAAGTGTCAAAAGAGTTAACTGGGGGTCAAAACAAAGAGATTAGGGTGAATGCATCACCTGAACATATCACAATTTTATAGTATGATTGTATTTCAACACATAAATAATGTTATATTATAATAAAAAAATTATGTAATTTATGATAGAAATTAATTTATATTAATTCAATACTTTAATAAATTCTAAGAGTTCCCCTCACTTCACATATAGAATATAACCTCCCCTCATCTCTTACTCACTCCATTTTTTCACATTATATCAAATATTCTGTACCAAAATACATTAATATAATTTCTAATGATATTACAGAATTATTTTTTGGAATAGTAAACAATTAATATTGATTAAGGTTTTACAATACTATGGGTTTCTGAAGAAGATGTACAATATTTTATCAAAAGTTTTAGTTTTATTTTTACTTCCTCTGCCTAAAATATCATTCAAGGATGATGATATAAAGACATGACTATTCTAAATATAAATAGTTGTTATTATTATAATTAAATAACATATATCCATTCACTTATCCATATTATTTGAAACGAAACAATCTTTAATTTGAATGGTAGACTACCACCTCATGAATAAATGAAATTCAATTTCCATCAATGGATCTCATGATTGACTATCAGATGGAATTTAATGTATATATATTATTTTAGTAACATATTTATAATTAATTAATCATAATATATCTTATAATTTCTTTCCTTTTCAGCTTAAAAATGATAACATCATCTATTTGTATGTGCGGACAACCACCTCAATGAATTGATGTGATTTATTTTTTGGTAACCAAATCACAAGGGTTCTATATAAAAACCTATTTTACAAATTAATTTTACATTTATGATATTATAATAAATATATAATGGAAAAATAATATTTAACTTTTTTAAATCATGATTATTGAAACATCAAAGTATTAATCGTGCATATGTATGACCTACCATCTCAATTATTAAAAAGTAATTCCATTTACATAACCATATTCATGGTTGGTTTTGAAACAATAATTAATTTATATAAATTTATGTGATTATTATTATTATATAGTTGATTTTTTAATACCCAGTTTAACCATAGTCAACCTATTGACGTATTTTGGACAAATGAGTCAAATATCATCATTGAAAATAAGGTTTCATTCATTGAGAAATTAAAAATATTTAACATGGTAATAAAAATAAAAATGAAAATTGTATTAAGAAATTATATAATTACAATGATTTTATTATCCATGAATATAAATAACTCAAATGATGATTCACACATGACGTAAGTGATAGTATACTTTTAAAACCTTATTTATAAATGTTTTAAAATGTTTTATCAAAATATATGTCTTCAATGTGAATACTATAAAAATTATCAAATTTATGTATTTATATTTAAAAAATAAATTATAATGGAAATTTTATGTCCCATTATACTTTCAAAAAAATATTTTCAATGGGATCCTTAATAAATTATGTTTTTACATTCTTTTTGAAATTGAAAAAAATAGTGATCTAATTTAACATATAAGGTGTTTTTGGATTCCAGCAACACAAAAATAAAAATATTAGGATTTCGAATAATTTAAAATAATTCAAGTTTTATCCAATAAAAATTAATCATTTAATTATATTATAGGTATTTTTAGAACGGTTTTTAAATGGAATTTAAATTTCAATATCAGAAAATTATTTTATATGGATAAAGATAATATTTGTATTAATGTAATGATAAAAAGTGATTGTTTTCATGTATTATTACTATTATCTTAGCATTATTAGAAAATATATATTATTAAGGATTTATATATTACAAAATGATGATAGGTGGTTATGTCTAAAATTGTGGTAATGTTGTTATGTTATAAACCACATATGGGAGGGTCTGATATGTCACCCCAATTCATTGGGTAATGATTACATAAAAAGTCAATTGTATTAGTTAATAATAATTAAGAATGATTGTAATATTTATTTTAATATTATTTCCCCAATTATATAATTTATTTATATATTCCTTCTATGGGGTTTTATTGGATATAATTTGAGTTCATTAAGAAAATCTAATGAAATTGTGTGAAATTAATTGTATATGATACTTTTGTAGGAGTGAAATGTATAACTTTTTAAAGGATTTAATGTGATTTTAATAATTTCATATAAAATAATCTTTTTTTCATTAAACATTTATAAGGAGTTAGTTTTTAAAAATATTTTGGTAGAGAAGATTAATTATTTTTTTTGAAATGTTTTTTAGCACAAACATTATTTTGAAAAGGGATGTTTTTTAGGTGTTTCCATGAAATAAAGAGTTTATTTCATTCCATTTATGTCACATACTATGAAATTTTTATCAAATGTATTACAATATTTGAAACAATGTTTTATGGATGAGTTGGGAAAATATTATGTCATGATGAATATTTTGATGATACTTCATTAAGAGAAAAATTATTATATTAAAAAAATTGTCGCAAAAATTTATACTATGTGTAGTGTCTTTTCTATGATGTAATATTTATTCTTGTAATAGTAATGGACAATTTTTCTAATATTTTAGACTGTAACATTCAGAAAATTTTATATAATATATTATTGACATAAAACACAATATTATATATTAATTGATTTTGGTCCCTTAGAATTAGTATGAGAGGAAAGGTTTAGATTATTTTAGAGGCCTAGTTAAATTAAGTAAATACCCATAGTATATTATTATTTACGATTATCATGAAATTATATTTGATTATTACGTTGTTTCAATATGTAAAAAAAAATTCAGAATGGTTTTCTATAGGGGATACATGGATGGCTAACTGGGAAGGCACAAAGAGGATAATATCCTTCCAAAGAAGCAACCTAGAATGGTTGGAAATGAAACTGATAATTTCGATGTTGTAATTAATTTTTTGATAAATGTTATAAATATTTTTTTTACCCATAGTAGTGGGAATCCAAATCTACCAATGAGTTTTAAGTCAACATTTGAGGATTTCATGAGATAACAACCTTTAGAATTTTGTGTATCATCTGACTTATTTTTAATTGTGGGATGAATTAATTCACTATAAACTATATTTTAAAACATGGGATGTACTTATCATCAAAAGGTTACTATTTCAATTTACTATTTTGAAGGCGAAGAAATTAATTGGTGGTCAATAGTTATTTATATCAAATATTGGGATGATATTATGTCTTCAAATTCGATGAATTAAAAAATTTTGTCCTTTAGAAATATTATACTACAGATTCTCTACTGAGGTCTCAATAGAAATTTTGGGATTAATAAAATATGTGTAAATTCACTAGCTTCGGACAATGAAAACTCTAACATTTTATAAAGGAGAATACAAGATTTTATGTGGGATCATGATTAATAAATTAATAAATTTTATATGGTCTTGAATCCAAAATATATAACAGAATATTTCCCTCAAGAATTTAAATGATATTAATGTTTTTATTTCATAAGAAAGTTATAATTGAGTTATATAATAATAAATTATTCTATGAAAATATATAGAAAAAAGGGATCCATGTGACAGATAAATAGGAAGGATCCATTAATGAAATATAAAAGTATGGAAATAATGTTTTCAGATTGTTATAGGTGCGGTAATAAGAAAATTGGGAATTTATTCTAAAATATTGCATGTTACTACATTTTACTATAATTGGATATAAGTATTGTGATTTTAAAGAAGAAGAACATTATAATTTTAGAAACATATTTAATAAATATATATTATGATGTTTTAAATTTAATGAGACGATTAATTATGGGGATGCCTAACTAAGGATAAAATAAAACTATTATAATAAAAAATACTATATAAAGAAGGGTGTTTTAAAATCCCTTGAAAAAAATCATCAGATGTTGGGTCATTGATAGATGTTGTAACATATTCATTGAAATTTTATTCAGAATATGAAAATTTCTTTTTTGATACATGATATGTGCATTCATTAATTTATGAGAAATTTTCAGATAAATTGGAAACATCACTTCAAGAAATCATGCCTATAATTTTGGTTAAATCACATGTTTTAATATTAAGGAAAGAATAATTTAAAATTATATTCTTGTTATCATATGTGGATGGTATTTCCATGAAATCATTGATGTATTTCCCATTTATGAATTTTATTCTATTCTTATTATGGGGTCTATTTTAGTTTTTAATTCTAAGATTGAATGTAGTGAAAAAATAAGTTATTTTTTAAAATGAAATTATTTTTATATATAATAATGAATTCATACCTTTGATAATGTATCATAAAGCTAGGAAATTTTTAAAATTTTCAATTGAAAGTTATGTTAATCAAATTATAAATGATATATGATCTAATCATATTAATTATGTGATGGTTGAAAAAAAAAATATATATTATTTCTATATTTTTACCTAGTTTTATATCGGATTGAGAATTAAAATTTACTACATAATTATTTATTCATGATAACCTAATTTCCAAGCCCAATTTTCAAATGGATGTAGTAGAATATATTAAATTTAAAAATCTATTACTATAATTTCTTGAAAAATGTTTCATTCTTCTTATATAATCACCATAGTGTTCTCTATATTGTTTATTATAACATAGTTTGTTCTATAAGGATTTTCATTGATTACACGTCCTCGAATATCATTACTCTTAATAATAAGTAGCAACACCCTTGTACCAATGACTTGTTTGATCATCTATATAGAGCTCTAATAATTTTGAATATTGATCTACAGTAAAAATTATTGTCATCTAAAGGTCAATTAGGATCAAATTATTAAATTGTAATAATTCATAAATGGTATGGGAATTATGGTTTTTTTGTTAAGTCTATTTTATTAAATAATTATTCAATTATATTTATGGATCATAAAAATAGATTTACATATAAATATTTTTATAAAATTTTGGTTATTTTTATCGTTAATATTTTTGGATTATTATTTACGTTATTAGGATCATGAAAAACATTTAAGATTTATTTGGAAACCCCAAAATGGAAAATATTTATAAGGAAATATATATAAATGTTTTTTTTACAAACGATTTCATTCTATATATTTATCATATATAATGATGGAATATCTATTGACATTAAAAATATAATGTGGTTGATGAGTGGCCAAGTCAGAAAAATATTATTGAGATTCACATTTTTCATAAGATTGCACAATTTTACCCATATTTTTTTGAAATATTTTCATTAAAATCAATCCAAAAACTAATATAACAAAAAAAATAATATAGTTTCATTTGGACTAATGAATGTGAATAACATTTCATAGAATTGAAATTTAAAATATTGAATTATCTCATTTTGGCCCAACAATCCATAAATGGTGAATGTTTTTTCAAAAGAGATGCATCATTATTGGGAATGTGTTGTGTTTTAATTCAAAATTATCATTTAATATCTTATGCTTCACATAAATAAAAACTGCAAGAGAAAAATTTTCCTATACAAGAAAATTAATTTGAGGTTACATTGTTTGAAATAAATATTTCAACACATCCTTTATGTAGAGACCCCAACCCTAGTTGCCCAAATTTGGTGTCTATATTCGTACGTCAACACTACTTGCAAGTTATCACATCCTAGAAGGTCGGGTAGTTTAGAACTATTCATAAACTAGATACATAACTCAAATTTATGTTACATTTAGGACATATATACAAACATAATTTTCATTGACAATTACATTTTTCCCCATACTGTATCTCGCTATATCGTTACAAAACAATTCTATAATCCTGGGAAAAATAAAAGATAAAAAATGGGTGAGATAAAATGATTTTTAAGGTTATATGAATAAAGAAAGATGATTATAAATATTGAATGATCAGTATTTAATCATAAAATATTGAAACAAATTCCATTTAATCAACAACTAAATCATAATATGGACGAAATAAGAAAAAATCAAATAATTCCTTATAAATACATTAGCTTCCCAACTTATCCAATGATAATTTGTCTATTTAAGCAATCAGAACAAATATAAATAATTATACTCAAATATTTTAGAAGAAGTACATTTTTTTTATTTCATGTATGACATGAAAGAAAAATCATATATGAAAATATAAAACCTTTTACTTTAAAAAATAATTTTTTAAAATAAATTAAATCTCTTCGATAGCATGTGCAACACCAAGGCCCGAGTGGAAATGAACAGTAATGTAGTATTCCACTATAACCTAATAATTAATTTGGTGGTTATGAATAATAATAAGTAAATTATTTTAGTTATGGTTATCTACGTACTAGAAATAAATAATGAAATATTTAAAAGAAAATGAAATGTATTCAAAAAATTGTATTTTTTAAAAAACATGTTTAGCAGAGCATAGAAGACACAATCTAAAATTAATTTGTACAACTTCAATAAAATTTATTTGAAGAATTAGTATTAATTTTATAAATCATAATATAAAAACTATATTTTGGTTATTTTTTTGATTTTTTTGTAATGTTCCATTTTTTATGAAATGTGAAAAATACATGTTTTTAATTTGAAAAAATTAATTTAATTTAGACTATACATAATGATAAATCAGATTTAGAATTGGTTTTAAAGTAAAATTTGTTTAATTATATATATATTATTATAATGTTCCTCATTATAATGATTTTCATATTAAATTTTGATATAAAAACCATATAAACATTTTGGCATCTTCTCATTGAAAAAACAACTACTCATCACATCAGTGGCATTAATTTTAAATTAAATTTTTCTACGTCTGTAAATAGAATTTAAAATAATGGATTCCATGTTTTTAATATTAAATTTTTTTATTATCAATTAAAGTTAACATAATTTTTGACTAAAATGAATAGTGAAAATAGTAGATATTATTTAGGGCGGTTAAAATGGATTTACAACAGGCTTAAAATGGAATGATTAGAGTTGAATGACCTTAAAACATGTCTAGAATATACATTAAAATCATATTTTTATGCGATCGTGACTAAATTAGATATAATGCTCCATTTGGGACCCTTATGGAATTGAAAAACCTTCGTAAAGATTTTTATTCTAAAACATTACTAGTGTCACTACTACAAAAACATGCAACAGAAGCACAACCTTTTATCTACACTATGAAAAAAGTGGTGAAAAATGTAAATCTTTTTACGTGCTAATTAAAAGTGCTCATAATGGTTTCCTTTATCAGGTCTTTTCTAGCATTGGTAAAGAATCCCTTTATCACCGCTAAAAAAGTCCATATAATGGAACCCTTTATAATGCTAAATTTTTAGTGCCGATAAAGGGCTTCATTATCATCAAATTTTTAGTGCTGATAAAACCATAGTTCAATTTTATTAAATTGGGTGAACAGTATTTTCTACTTATCATGCGTTAGATATCTCACAGTATTGTACCCCTATGACAACTCCCCCCCACCCACCCACCCCACCCCGTACACCACCACCACCATGGACAGCCACCCCCACCCCCTGGACACCACCCCACCCCCTTTGGACAGCCCCAACCTCCCGGACCCCCCTAACCACCACCCCACCCCCTGGACACCCCCACCCTCTAGACACCCCCACCCTATGGAAAGCCCAACAACCCCTCTGACACCACACCCCCCCATGGACACGACCATGGACATCCCCCCACCCTTAACATCCCCCACCCCCTAGACACCACCATCCCCCCCGGACACCCCCACCCCCAGGACATCCCATACCCCCCTTGGACAGTAATCCTAAACCCTTGGACAGCCCCCCAACACCCTGAATTTTGAATTGAATTCTCTATGTATTTAATTTACTTATAAATTATTTGTTAATGGTGTAAGAGTATAAATTTTGTATGTGAATTGTATATGTTATTACCTTTTGAATTATGTATTAATTTTGTATGGGTATACATGTTGATATACGGATTTTTTCTCAGGTATTGTTTGGGTGTGATGATGCAGAATTTAATGTAATAGTAGGTAGGGAAATTTTCAGTGCTTTTTTAGTGCTGATAAAGGGAGCCTTTATAAACTATAAAGAAGCACTGATAAAGGATCCATTTATCATGGATAAAGAAAACACGATAATTGATCCCTTTATCAGCACTTTTTATGCACTGATAATGAAGCCCTTTATCAGCGCTAAGCTTTATAATGATTTTTTAGCACTGTCAAAACCCGTTTTGAGTGGTGATAAAGCCTGTTTTTGTAGTATTGTGTGCCACTCACCTCACTAATAAAATTCCACTCATCTCCTCTCATCTTCAAATCATAAAACCCATTTGGTTCTACCAATTAATTCCCAAAAAACATCCCAAAATCACTCCACTAACCCTAAAATCCCTATTTATAAAATATAGCTAAACTAGGAGGTCCTTTGTTGAAATCCTAAAGAGTTTACCCGAAGATGAGGCAACGTTCTTCAACTTTTTGTTTTATTTTATTTCTTCCACCACATACTTTATTTTTCATTAAAATGTGATGATATAAAAAAAAGAATTGTATTTCATATATTAATATGTGCTTATGTTAATTTAATGACCTAAAATCATACTCATATACAAAACAATTTTATAAAATCATCATTATTGTGTACAAAGGACAACCGCTTCATGAACTGATGTCATTCGTTCATATATTTCCACCCTTCACAGTTACGTATTATGATGGATTTAAAGTATATATATGTTATTAATGATATAATTATAACCATTGAGTTATTAAATCATATATAACTATTTTAACATACATTCTATATGAGATACGATAAATTCACTCATGTCTACAATAGATTTCTACCCTACGAAATGTTGTGATTTATTTGTTACTAATGTCTTACATGGATGGTTTTAATGATAATTTTAGTGATTATATGAGATATAAATGATATAATTATTATATTAATGACATATTTATAATTAAAAAATTTAATATATCCTTTTCTTACTTATCTATCAACACACTAAACGATAACAACATTGTTCTTGTATATGTAGTCCATCGCCTTCACAGAGCCATGTTACTCTCTTTTCATCACCAAACCCAAATGATGATATTTACAGTTAAATTTAAAAATATAATATGATATTATTGTCATTATTTATATGTAAAACATTGCTTACCACATTTCCATAATGATCATTTAAAAATGGAAAAAGTACTCATTCATACATATGGATTACAATCTTCATGATCAAAATGTATTTCATTTCACACAACCATTATTAATGAGTTTTCATAAAATAATTATTATTTTATAAATATTATAATTTTTTCATATTAATTATTATATATTTTATTATACAATTAAATAATTAAAATAAATTGAACTTTTTTAACAAAGTATGATTGAGTAAATAATTATATTCACACCCGAAATAATGATAACAATGATGGATTATTAATGATTGGGTGATAAGATGATCTATGAGGATCATATATGAATTTATAAATATCAATAAGGTTATATTATGTTTAAATAATATTTTTAAAATTTTTTTACCAGAGGGTAATGTGCATTAATCAAAAAGTAACTATGTGTAATTAATTTTGAATAAATTTCCTTTCATTGAGGCACATCAGTACGTTATGATCCAATTTCAATTATTATTCAATAAAAATAAAATTACACATTTTATATCATGAATGTTTAATAATTCTTGGAATTTTATGTTTTTATTTTAGTTATTTAATACACATAAATTCTAGTTAATAGTTACCATGTGTTAAGTCATTTAATAACTCAATTTCTATTAATTGAGTTATATTACTTCGTCGTTATCATTGATATTATAGGATTATATGTGAACTGAATTTTGATTATATTATATTTTTATTTCCACTTGTTTTAAGATTATTTACATTTTATATTCATAAAAGATGAATTAATAAATTCTCAGTTCAATGTTATTATATTTTTATTAGTTTATTTCATAGTCTCATTCTAATTAACAATTTTGAATTGTTAATTACCGTTGAACTAGATTGTATAATCATTTTCAAATAAAATAATTACATTTATTAAATATCATTTTATTCATGAAATTTTCATGTAATTGTGTAATTATTAAACTCTTTAGTACCTAAATTAATTGATTAAATATTTTTTAAGAAAATATGACATCATTTCTCTGTTCGATCAGAAATCAATTTTCATCAAAAGATATGATTTATAGAAATATTTCCAATAAATTTTTTATAGTTTTAAAAATGATTTATTATATAATTTTTTTACCATTTTTCATTTTTTCCATAAACATTAAATGGATTATTTATGTAGTTTTCAAAATAATACCCATTTAAAATTAATAAAAAATACCAAAGGAATATATTTTTTGTTTCTCAAGAGGTACTGATTTTCCCACCCTCATGAGATATCAATGTTTTAATCATTAATTTATAATTTAAGCATAATATTTCCAATGAAATTTTTATAAAGAAACATTTTTTGTGAAATTTTTGTTCTAAAAAGTGGTTTTAAAAATGACATGTTTATTCTACTAAATAAATTTCTTAATGATATTTTTATCTTATTATTTATTAATAAATGAAAACTACATATTATTAATTCCTCAATGGTAATATTTTGTATTGAAACTTTCGATATACTTTTTATGGATGGTTTAGGATAATTTTAACTAGGGAATGTGTTGACATTCACATTATTAAATAAATTTTGTAGCAATTAACATTCCCTTGAATTATTCACATTCCATTGATCATTGGATTTTAAATTTCCCCTAAATATCAACATTAATTATCATGGATATGGTTATTTCTAAATCTATCTCTCATTTCAACGTACATTGTTATAATTGAAATATTTTTTTATTAAATAGGGAAATACTGACCATCTGTTATATTTTTTAATACAAATATTTAATTGTATGGATCATTATTATAAAATTAAATCTATTATTCTTGTTACACTGTGTGATTTGGTGATTTTTTTTCAAATTAATTTAACCTTTTTGGTATTTTTTTCATTTCACATAACACTGAAAATAAGTTATTTTATATTAAATAACTATTTTTTAATTCCATTATACACAACACCATGTTAATCATGCACTGCACATAATATAAATATTAGCTTTCTATATACATAATAACAAGGTTATCTTGCATTACAGGCAATAATGAATGTTCTCAACGGCTTGCGTAATATGTATGATAGATTTTTACCAAACAATAATAGATTTTTAAAATATTATTCTTTAATATAATATTATATAACATAGTAGTTAAAATTGAAGTTATGAAAAGTATTAAATAAATTATGAAAACATATAGTTTAGAAAAATATAAGATGAATTCCTAGTTTATCAATTAATTATAAATGAATATAAAAACTGAATGAATATAATGAAAAATATTAATATTTTTATGGTCACAATGATTATTTACCAAAATAAATTAAATTAATTATAATTAGTTAGTGAGATTAATTTAATATATATGTTTTATAATCAATCAAATAATTTTAGTATTAAACCAATAGATTCGAGAGACATAAGATAAAAAACCCTAGTTTTATGCATAAAACCTATATTTTTTTTATAAAGGTAGTTTTATATAATTTCAAGGGAAAATAGATTTTAAATAACAATTTTGGATCTTTTATATATTTAATATGCAAAAATAACATTTATATTCTTAATTGAAACATAAAATTTATGTTAGCATAATTGTTGTGTAATTTTCTATAAGTTTTCAATTTTTAATCAATATTTAAAAATATGAGATTTTAATTCAAAACTGCATTTTCATCTAATTTATTTATAATGATAATTTATTTTTTAAATCTATTTCGAATTTAACTAGTGAATATTTTTATATGTTAATTTACTTTAGATCGATGGAATCAATTTCACATTTCAATTTGATATAAAAATTTAGAATATATTTTGGCATTTTACATTAAAAACTAGTAGTGTCTTCCATCAACAAGATTAATTTTTTATTAATTTGTACCCCTTATGTTCATTGTATTTATTAAAATAAATTCCTTATTTGGAATAATATAAGTTTTTAATTTATAACAATAATGAAATAGTTCTTTACAAAAAATGATTAGGGAATGTAATGAAAATTAATTAAATCTATTAATGTAAAATTAATCATAAATTAAGATTGAACCATAAATTTTAGAAATAAACTGACCTAGAAACACGTCCAAAATCCAATGTATGTAGAGTTTTCATAAATAAACCCTCCATTATTAATATTTTTTGGTTTTTAGGAGTCTTTCTATGTTAAAATGTAGGTACACCTAAATTGTTTTAAAAAATTCCTTGTGTGTCCTTTCCCTTCCAAATAAAAGGTTACCACATGCCCATCTTCATAACACCTCTGAAACCACTTAGGATAATCCAATATCTACCCAATACTCTTTCAAAAATCTATATCGTTTTCCATGGACCCTCCCTTGGGGAAAGAAGTCTTCAAATTAAGCCTTTTCTCAAAAACGAAAAGGAGTTACCCGATTAAGAGGTAATCTCTTCTCTCAAGCTCCTTTCTTTTATTTTCCATCTACACCCCAACAATATATTTATTTAAATGATTGTATAATATCACCATTATAATAAATATAATGGTATTTTTTATTATAATGGATTCACATAATCCTACTGACGCCTCCATCTAATGGGTAATAAACATGTTGTTTATGTGTATGGTGAACTTCTGCCTCACAAAACAACAATTGTTAAATTTTGTATACCGCCTCTATTGGTGAAAATTGTAATGTAAAATCCATTTAAATATATTATATATTATATTTATTTTTTCATTAATATTTTTTTACATCATATATATATTTACCTTCAATTTTTGTAAACATGATAATTTTTTTTGGAAGTGTGCACTACCGCCCCCTCAAAAGCGACGTGATTCATTCACACAGATCAAGTAATGTATTGAGGATGAGTTTAGTGAAATTATGTTATATATATAACATTAAAATCCAAATTAATTTATATTATAAATATTTTTAAATTTATATCATTTCTTTCTTTCTTTTAATATGACAATAAAAAGGGCGACATCATTCATGCGTACGTACGACTTACCATCTCTGTGAATAGTGTAATACATTTCATACTTCTATATTCTATAGATATAATTATAAAAAATATAATGGATATAAATGATATCTATATCATGGTTCACATTCTGTAATCATGATATAAGTATAAATATAAATGAGTTAACAATGTAAGACACATGTGAAGAACAAAACAATTATTATCTGATTTGAACCTCAAACATAAGATGGTTATCAAGATGGTAAAATAAGGTTTTAATAAAACCATAAATGGTATTATATATAATAATATGGTCATGTAAAAGTTGCTTAATATATTAATATTTATTATATAAGTTTTTTTAATGAATTTTATGAGACTCAATGCACATGGTAAGGGGATTTCATCTCACTTTATATTTCCATGAGATCTATGCTATGTTTTCCACCTGTTCCTTTTGTTTGGTGTATATACTTCCCATGATGGTATTATATATAAAATATAATTATACTTATTGGTTTTCCAAAATATATTTTATGATATTTTTTATGTCAAATAATTTTCAAAAGTTACCATATCGTTGAAATATTTTTCTCTCAATTTAACTTCTTTGAGACTCATGTTTTGATTTTGCAGCTCAATTCTTATTCGAGGTATATATAATACCATTTTACATGTTATATCATGAATTTAATTTTTAATGATATGTTTATGTTTCATCTAATTTTATTTTCTTAGATGGAGATTATGATCCCAATTTAACATGTTTTAACGGTTTAGTAAGACAATGTAATCTTTTTTCGAGATTGTTTATGTTTATGCTTCCTTTGATGAAATATTATTATCTATCTATCATGAACATTCATGATCTTTATTTTCCTCAAGTTATTAATGATTTTTTAATATATTAGTACAATTTATTCCATTCTTTGTTACATAATATATTAATGAATTTATTTATATGAAATTTTGACTTTACCATCTCTTCGGTCAGAAATCTATGTTCCTTCGAAACCATGTTTTCTAAAAGATGTATTGAGGAATATTGTACAATTAACCTTCCATCCTTGAAATGAATTTTTTAGATTTTTTTCTTTTTCCATTCTAATCAAAACAATTTTCTTATTTAGTTTTGAATAAGACATTTTTATATCGTTTTTACCATGAAAAAGGAAAATTATTTTTTCCTTGTAAAACATGTATGAATTTAACCGATATCCTTTATTTGAAGCTTCCTTTAAATTTTTTAAAGGATAATTTTTAAAAAATAGTTTTTAAAATTGATTTTCAATGAAATATATTTTCAAAATGATTACAACATTGTTTATATGTTTCCCATAAAAAATTTCTAGTATTTTTCAATACATATTTATAGTTTTAAAATAATTTTTATAGAAATTTTTTTAAATCATTTACATTATCCTTTGATATGTTTTCATGTAAAAATTATTTTAAAACACTTTCACGCATTACTTATATTTTTCAAATTATTTTCAATGAAATGGATTTCAAAACATTTTCATGCTTTTTTCATATATTTTCTTGAATTTTTTTTTCAAATCATTTTCACGATTTCCATATATAATTTCGATGTTTTTTAAAATATGTTGTTTTAGAAACATTTCTATGCCCATTTTATATTTGTTTCATATAGAAATGTTTTCGAAACCCATTCATTCATTTTTTATATGTTTAAATGTGTTGTTAAAGAAAAAGGTTATTTAAAAATTTATGAAGTTTATTTTATATGTTTACATGGAAAAAGTTTTTCAAATTGATTTCATGTTTTATTTTTAGTTTTTCAAGGTATTTTTTTAATATAATAATTTATAAATGGTTATATGTATTAAAAATACTTTTTCAAAAAAGAAAGAATATTTTCATGAAGAAATATTTTTGAAATATATTCCAAAATTATTTTCCATATAAGATGTCATATGAAGATGTTATTCATGCCCTTCAATGAAATTATCTAAAGGTTCCAATCATATTATTTATAAGAATGCGTTGTGATTAATGACATGGTATTTATAAAACCCATTTCAATTTCATGGGTAATATGTTTATGAAACCCATTTCTTTTCATGAATTATCTTTATGATGAAGTGATTATGAAACATATATATTTCCATAGGATATGATTTGATTTCATGTATATTATACCAATTTAGTTTCATGGGTTATAATATGATTAATTATGATCTTCTTGACGTGGTATGTATGACTTCATTATGATATGGGTGGACCTTATATATTCCTCTGAATGAATTGGGTAATGATTCATATCTCCTGAGATAGACTTTGACAGTCTTGGGAATTAACCTTGACTACCAATATGGTCATGGGAGTGAACCATGACTACCAAGATGATATGAGGAATTCACTCATGATACTAATATTGACATGGGAGTGATCGATGACAACCAATACAATATAGGGAGTTAAACCATACTACCAAGATGTTATTGGTAGTGATGAATCATCTACAATAGAAATTATATAATATGCTTATGTGCCTGGAGAAATTCTATGTTTTATTCTTATGTTTTTCATTCATGATGTATGATAATAATTCTATTATGATCCATGTCTTATATATATCAAATAATTATTATGTCCACTAATTTTTAGTGTATGATATTTAAATTTTATCCACATTTTTTATACCCTTTTTCTGGTTATGCTTACAGATTTCATTTATTTACCCTTATTAAGCTTCTGAGCTCACACCTTCTTATGTATCCTTTACATAGAGTATGAAGATAGGTTTTATGTTAAATTACTATATGTGGATATATTTCTAGGATATTTTTTATATATTCTACCAAGATATAATATTTAGATTCCATATTTCTAATGAAAATCAAATATTACGTCCCTCAGGTATTTGTTATAATAATTTACTGAATATCCATCTAATATAGTGTAATGTTAATGTAAATTAATCCATGGTCACTATTGTTGGTATTAAGTTAAATACTTTGTCATCCATTATATACTAAGATGAATAAATATTACTGATATCCCTAGGAATATTTCTAAGGATATGTCTATGGATGTATCTAAGGATTAGTATAAGGAGTGTTAATGTTTTGGAAAATGTCCAGGATATTTGATAAAGGATTGAGTAAAGGGATTCATAGAAATACATACCTTCATATATACTACATATAGATGTGGCTCTAGCACATATTTACATAGGGAAAACAATTCTAACAAGTTTTTCCATGCCTAAATCGGGGTAATTTGGTACAGGACAACAAGCCTTCCTAAAGACCAGATTTGATACATCATGTGGATATTCATTAGGAATTCCAAAACTCTTCACAAACCATCATGAATGATATAAATATAAGTGGTATATTTATAACCTAGTATAAAACAAATGATTTATAGATTAAAAAATGAGTCAATATTTTGATATTATAAAATTAATTAATATTTTGACTATGTAGTTTTCTATATTGTTACGTAATAGTCACACTATGGTTCTGGTTTTAATTAATATTGAAAAATGGATTGAACTAGATTAATTTTTAATGTTACGGAGAATTTGATGACGATCCTTCAAGTGGGGAGATCACTGTAGTGAGATGTATTTTGATCATTCATAATCTTTTTTCATAGAACATTATTAAGAACCTTTACTTTAGCCAACTCTCTGACTCCCAACGGGAGATAAAGAAGGATTTTTCCATGAGTTTAGGTAATGAAAACACGAAGGAATAAATATTCAATTTCCACTGTAACAAGAGTGTGTAAATAATCACCTAATTGAATGTCTTAGAGGATCATGAGAAAGTTTTTATTATGGATATAAAGGATAAAAATAAATTAATGTAAGGGAAATGATGAGTTTATTTATGAAATGGATAAAAGTAATGGCCTCCCTATGACACCATATAAGGTTAAGTGTTTTATGTGTAGAGTAAATAGTCATTATGAAATTCAATGATTCAATATTAAATCTATTGAATTGGATTATATTTTTGGAATGAGTAATGGACACATTGATGATGATAAAGAAAATATATTTCTAATATGAAAGGAAAGTGTTATTGTCTAATATGATGAGGTGTCCCTGATAATTTCATAAGGATGAAGTTGAATAATAAAATATTTTATGTAGTTGGATTCAAGTGGTATGTTATATAAAATGTCAAATATATATGGATTGGTTATATTATGTTTTTCACAATGGATCTATAAGAATATGTTGAATGTATCCTATGGAATAGAAATGTGATTTAATGGTATGGGGATGTCAATAGAAAACACATGATTAAGAGAAATGTGACCCTTAATATGTTCCTTATGTTAATAAATTCTTTTTTGGATAAAAATATGTGGGGTATGATTAATTAAATTATACAGTACTGATTCCCTTGGAATAAATTAAGGAAATGTTGTGAATTAGTTCATGCTTTCATGGATGAAGTTTAAAAATTATAGGATTTATAGAATATGTTCTGTAATATATGGAATAAAGAAGTATGCATGTATTAATTTGGGATTTATAATTATTCATGTTTTTACCATATTTCAAGAGTATATTTGATGAGGGTATTCACATACACGTAATGTCACAACCTTGAGAAACATCATGATATATGTGGAAATCAATTTTATTCTAATTTAGTGAAACATTTTTTTAGAAATTATTTATTTCCATAATGTTTTCCGTTAATAAAAATATCATGTTCAATTTTAGGGTAAGTATTTATAAACAAATTTTATATTGAAACATTTGGTTAGAAGACTATTTATTGATTAATCATATTTCATGGGTGTCTATCATATTGGGGAAATTATTTTAGCTTGGTTTTACAATATAAAATTATGTATGTCTGGTGACAACCAATAATGTTCGGCCAGGCCGTAGGACTTGAACCCATGATTGAAGGATGATAAGGGTTTCACACATTCCATTGGCATACTGATGTCCTTGTAAAAGTATAATTATTTTTTATGAATAACTATTTATGATGAAACAATAGTGTTCATTTTATGTTTTGATACTAATTTATTAACTATATTGATTTTTAGGAATATTTATAGATAAAAAGTTATAGTTTTCATTATTTAATGGTTCTTAAGATATAAAAAATGTGTATTTTTTAACATTAGGCAACATGGTAAATTTCTAGACATCTATTACATGATGTAATGGATTAATTGAAAATTGATAAAATCCTAAATAATGAATGAAATTGTTTATAGAAATATATCAATTAAATATTTTTTCATTAATTTAACGTAAATAAAATAATTAATCAACATTTAGATAATAATAAAAAAATGCATCCCCATAATATGATAATTTTGTTGAACTGATGACTATTTAACTCATCATGGATTTATGATGTTAAAGCCCTCAAATTTTTAGTAATCATTCAGTTTTTTGTTATCCATGACCTCAATCACTCCAAAAAAATATTTATGATTTTCCTCCTGGTCCAATAATAACTCCAAACCTTGGTTCTCATATGTGTAAAACTATTTATATGTTACTTTTGGTTACTATTATGGTTCCAACATTCCCTCCTTAAGGGATGTTTTGGTATCCATATTTACGATGTTGGTTTCTATGATTAAAAATTTAAAGTATTTTACCACTGACAAACAATATTAATTTAAAGAGGGAAATTCATTTTTAAGGGGGTAAAAATATAATACCCCAATATTTTTTGAATTATTATTTTCCAATGAATTTAAACTTTTCAACATTTTACATTTCACATAACACTGAAAATGGATTATTTTATATTAAATTACAATGTGTTCTTTGCATTATACACAATGAAAATATAATTGTGCACTAAAAACAACATAAATATTAGCTTCCTCTACATAGTAAACTGAGGTTATATTTTGTTTCACACAATAATGACTTTCCTCAATGGCTTTTGGAACATGAATGACTGAGTTTTAGAGAATAATAATATATTATTCTAATGTTATTATTTTATACAATAAGATATAACCTCATAGTTAACTAAGGATTTATAAACTGTATAACCTAATTTATAATATTATATGGTCTAAAAAATATAATACGAATTCATAGGTTATTAATAAATTAGGAATGAATATGAAAACTCATTGAATATAATAGAAAATATAAATATTTATATGGTCACAAAGTTGTTTTAGAATAATAAATTTAATTAGTTAAAATTACTCTATGATATTGATTTAATATAAATTTTATATATTGAATAAAAATATTTGTGTCTTTCATAAAATAGATTTGATATAAATAAAATAATAAAAAATTATTTCTATGCATAAAAACAGATAATTTTTTTATAATGGCGGTTTTAACGCCTTTTAATTGAAAACCCATTTTATGTCCAATTGTTGGAATATTAATAAATTTAATATTTCTAGATAAAAATTATCATTTAAAGTGAAACATAAAAAAATTTATGATAAATATTTTGTATTTTTCATTAAGGTTTAAATTTTTATTGAATTGTTAAAAATACATAATTTTAATTCTAAATTTCTTTTTCATTTTTTTTCTTTAAAAATAAAATTTTATTTAAAATTGGATTAAAATATTATTTGGATAATATAATTATAAATTAATCCTATATAGTTAATATGAACCAATTTCAAATTTAAAATGGAGATAAAAACATATCAAACTTATAGTAATTATAAATTAAAAACATGTCGTGCCATTCCATTAGAATGATCAATTTTAATGTAATTTATGCCACTCCTGTAATTGGACTATGGAAGAATAGATTGTGTATTCGGAATTGTAATAATTTATAATGTATAATATTGTAAACTTTGTTTTTGACCAAAATAATAAGCAAATGTATTTAAAATTAATTACCCAAATTAAGGTAAAATTAAGCATAAATAAGTACTAAATATAAAATTTAAGAAGAAAAATGATCTAAAAAAATATAAAACACCGATTTTATGAAGATTCATTATCCATTAAACATTAATTTTGGAGTTTTTTGGTTTGGTATGAATTTGTTTCTTGTAAAAACATCGGTGCACCTAACTTGTTTTATGAAATGCCAAGTGTTTCCTTTCATTTCCCTATAAAAGGCCACCACATATCCCTCTTATTTTCACCTCTCAAACCACACAAGTTCTGCTAATATATTCCAAAAAAAACATCCAAAAATCCCTCCCCTCATCTTTTATTAATCCCATAGGTGATAAAATCTTCCAATGAATCCTTTTCACTAAAACAAATGTCATTAACTGATTAAGAGTCAACCTCTTCCCTTAAGAACCTTTCATTTATTTTCCTTCTCCACCAGTACCCTCTATTTATTCCATGATTTAATAAAAATATTTTATACATATAAAATATTATGTTTTTATGAATTTTTTTACCTATACTTACACACACCTTCATCTAATTGGTAACAAACATTTTATTTATGTGTACGACAAACATTTGTCTCAAAGAATGGTTATTTGTCAATTTTACTTAACGACTCTCATTGTAGAAATTATGATGGAAACAATATTTATATATAATATATATTATATTTATTATACCTTTATTCTTCTGTATTCCTTTTAAAGAAATATATTTTTACCTTCCACTTGATGTAAATATGATAATTTTGTTTAAGGAAGTGTGGTCTACCACCCCTTCAAAGCATTGTGATTCGTTCACACATCACAAAGAATGTATTAAAGATGGGTTTAATAAATTTATATGATATTTATAACATTATAATGATAAATTTATGACATTATATAGATATTTAAATATATTTCATTTTATTTCATTCATCCAATATGACAATTTTAATGGAAACAACATTCATATGTAGGTACGACTTACCGTCTCCATGAAATGTGTATGCCATTTCATACATCTATATTATATAAATAATCATAATATAAATATAATTAATATACATGATATTTATATAGGTTTTTACTTTATGTAATCATGAAATAAGTAAACATTTTAACGATATAATAAATTAAGACACATGCGAGAAATAAAAAAATATTATCTAAAGATAAACCTTAATATAGGTTGCACAAAAAGTCGGTAATGTGAGGTCATACTCAAACCATATATGGTATTATATATATAAATATGGGTTTTTAGATGGTTTATAATAGAATTATATATATTATATAGGTGTTTTTAATGAGTATGAGGAAATTCAGACCCAAGGTAAAGGGATTTCATCTCAATTTTTATTTTCGCGATATACATGTTATGTTCGCCACCATTTACATTTGTGTATTGTTTTTACATAAAATGATTGTAGTCTATATAACTTATAGTTAAATATTTTGGTAGTCACATATCCATTTTATAATCATTATTTCATTGGGGTTATTTTTCAAAATTTTCTAAATCAGTGAAATAGTTTTGTCTCAATGTCCCATATTTGAGACTCATGTTTGTTTATGCACCTATACACTCTTTGTAGGTGTATATAGATAAATTTTACATATTATATCATTAATTTAGATATTTTCATGATATTTTATGTTTCAATAAATTTTATTTTCATACATATAAATTATGATACATGTAACACCGTTATAAGTGTTTATTGTGACAATCTCATCGCTTTTCAAGACTTTTTATGTTTATTCATCCTTTGATGAGATATTATGATCAATATATCAAGAACAGAAAATGAATTTTTTCCTCATCTAGTAATTAATGACTAATTCATATATTGGTACCACCTATTGCACTATTTGGTACATACGATATTTAAGAAATTGATTTTAATGAATCCCTAGTTTATTCACTCTTCGATCAAAAATATATTTTCCTTAAAAAAAATTTCTAAAAAGGGTTTGCTAGAATATTTCACCATCCACCATTAATATTTAGACTAAAGTCTTAACTTTTTTCCCTTTTAACCATCTCTTCAAAGGAATCTTCTTTTCCCTTGCTAAACAGGGAAATTTTTGAACCTTTTTTCTGTGCGAAAGGAATGTTCTTTTTACATCAAACGACATATAATAATTTTCCCACTATAATTTCATTGATGCCTCATTTTGATTTTGAAACGGTGAATTTTTAATAAAATTTATTTTCGTGGAAATTTGTTTCCAAAATTCTTTATACGTTATTTATAAGTTTTTAATGTATTATCAAAGAAATGAAATTTAAAAAAATTTCATGGTTCTTTCATATGTTTTCACACAAATAGGTATTCAAAACATTTTCAAGACATCCATATATGATTTCAAATTTTTTCAAATAAATGGTTTGCAAAACATTTTTGATCTCCTTTCATATATTTTCATGTAAAAAATGTTTTAAAACATTTTCAAGCTCCATTCATATTTTTTCAAGTAAAATGGTGTTAAGAATATTTTCAATATTTGTTTTTATGCTTTCAATGTTTTTTCAATGAAAACTTCTCTTAAAATGTATGGAATCTTATTTAATATGTTATTAAGAAAAAAGGTTTTCAAAATGAATTTAATTCTAATTCATATGTTTTAAATGAAAATTTTGAATAATATTATTTTGAAATCGTTTTATAAATTAAAAATCATTTTTCAATGTATATATAATATTTTCATTAATTTTTCTTTGAATGATTAAAAAATATATTCCATATATGTTGAAATATGCTGATGTTACTCATTCCCTTATAGGAAATTATTTAAAGGTTTAATGAATATTCTATCTATGGATCGGTTCTTCTTACATTCATGGCTTCTATGAAACATATTTCTAATTCACTTATTATATGTTTATGAAACAAGATTCTTTTCATGAGTTATGTATATGATGAAATGATTATAAATCATTTGTTTTCCCACAAGTTATCATATTATTATATTTATATAATAGCCATTTAATTTAATGGTTTATGATATGAATATTTATGATCTTATGGCATGTGTCTTTAGAGTTTCATTATAAGATGATTGGGATAAATATCTCCATCCAATTTATTGGGTAATGATTTATATTTCATGAGATTGACTAAGATTATCTGGGGAATGAACCTTGAATACCATGTTGTCCATGAGATTGAACCATCAATACCATGATGCTATGAGTTGTGAACTCATGCTACTACGATGCTATGGGAGTGAATCATGAATACCATGATAGTATGGGGAGTGAACCCCTACTACCAAGACGGTCTTGTTAGTGATTCCGTGGATGCAATGGAAATCATATTATATACTTATTAGTCTTCCAAAATTCCATGATTTATTCATGTGATGTGATTTCATGACTTATGATCTTAATTATACTATGATCCATGTCGATGAAGTTTCAAATATTTAGTTTGATAAGTAATATGTAGGGTATGATATTGAAATGTCGTGTGTATGTTCCATGCCATATTTAATTAATATATATACACATTTCCACTAATTACCATTACTGAGAATCCGATCACACCCCAAATTATGTTTCTATTACACTATTATAAAGACGGTTTTTAGGTATAATTACTAATGTTTGAGAAATTTTTGAGAAATTTTTAATATAATCCACTATTATAAAATATTTTGTTTCCATTTTTTCAAAGACGCTAACCTATTACTCTATATGGAAATTTAATCTTGAAATGTAATGAATATTTATCTAAATTAGTGTAATATCCATGTATTTTATGCCTAGGTTCCTATAATTCAATACATGGGGAATGATGTAGACATATATAAATGAGTGCTTACCCATTATAGAGAGCACACTAATGCATCGATAGGTCTATCGAGACAAATCTTTTCCATATCATTATTAAATGGGTTTTTAATAATATATTTAAAACTGTATGGAGGATAGTTAATGATGATAATAGAATGTGCCTGAAACATTATGTCCAAAAAATAATAATTTATTTCATTTATAATTAATTTATTATTATACGTGGTATTTTCACAATGATATTACCTCTGGATGAATTTTATTATTAGTTTATTAATTAAATATAATGTTTCTAATTATTTTACTTTCAAATTGATTATTCATATTCAATTAATAATATTTAAGATACTGAAATGGAATGTATCTCAAGTTACATACCTTTCTATATTGAGTATAAGATATCTTATTATGATATTAAGGTTTTATAAATTAATTTTTTTAGTTATATCACTTTCCATGATGATTATGCATATTGATTCATTATAGCTTCCACTTTACTTAAACCTTAATATTCATTTTCTATCAGCATTATTTTTTTTCCTTTATTAGGAATCCATGAAGTTCACAATTAAAAATTTTAATTTAAATTATATAAGGATTAATATTATTCTCAACAATGAAATATGGTTGGAAATTTTTATTCTAATGTAATATGGGAATCATGTATGTATATAGTTTAACAAAACTAAACATCTATTAATTCTGTTAGGATGTGATTCAATCTACATTATTACAATGTAATTAAGCACAGACAAACTCTGGGATACTATGGTCAAGATCGAAAATGTTGGGATCAAATATATTTCATCATAATTCTTGGGAAATAGATTTTTTAAATCATAGAATAGGGATAAAAACTATGATATAAATTGAGGATATGTGTATATGAACATGAAAAATGGTAATGTAGAGATTGGTGGATTTTACTTGGAAATCCGTATCTTTATGGATACTACATGTTGATGTGGTTCTGGAATTGATTTACCTAGGTGTAATATCATTGAAAAGGGTGAATTATGAAACACCAGATCATCACATAGTGTATAAAATGGTCCATACTATGAACAAGATTGAAAACTTCTAGTGGATATGCTTATGATAATTCACATATTATTTATAAACAATTATAAACAATTTCAAAATATACATATCCCCAAAGAAACCTTGATTACGATAATGATATTAACTATTATTATATTTTTTCAATTTAGGTTTTTTATATTAATTTTTTATTGTACATTTTTTTTCAAAATAATATAATATAATACTATGTATTCGATATATTATAAATGGAACCAAAACAACAGAATAGGAACCACTATAATGTATATAACCCATAGAGATAAATTGACTGTTTTTTGATGAGCTTATGCCAATCCGTGATAGGGAACTATTCTACTAAACCTTATCATGATATGAAGAGTTGGTATATTGTATGAACATGACATGGAATGAATTATCTATGTATTGTCGATTTTAATTGAATAAATATAATAAGGTGACGACGTGGGAAAAGATGGATAATTTAACATCTTATTACTAATCCATCAGTTATGCCTTTATCCCTGTTGTAGTTTTCCTTCTCTTATTGTCTGAATAAGGTCAATATGTTATTGGGAGGATTCTAATAATGGTAAAGTCAATGATTTTTTGGACATTCACTAATAAATTTTCAGTTATGTAGGTTGACGAGTAGTTACATGCCATGTAACTATGTTACATGTCACACCATGGATATTGGATGTAAGTCATGAAATTTGACATCATGCTGTGAAAGGTTACACATCGTGAATATCGGTATCATGTTGTGTATGTTTGAAGAAACATTTTTACAATATGAGGTGAAAGGTTTTTTTGGCATATATAGTATATGGAAGTTATAATTTTTAAACCAATGTTACATGTCATGTAACAACCTATGCTATGTTTTGAAAAACATTGTGCAGTAATGTTGTTTTAATCCCTTCACTGGTTCTTCATAGCTCTTTACCTAAGGTATTATTAGTATTCTATTAAGAGACTCAACCCTTCTTAGATTGATCGTTTTGACATTGGATCTTTAATGTGTCTATCGTGTGACTCTCTAGACCCATTGTGTGATCTCATTCTAGAGGTATTTTCCTTCATTTGTCATGGTATGTAAGTAATTCATCGTTGAGGTATTAAGGTTTCCTCTCTTCCTCCAACTGTTTTTGTTTGTAATTGAATAAATTTTATTGTGGATAGGATTATAGGTTTTCCATTAGTGTTGTTAGGTTTCGTTGTTGGTGGAACCCTCTACTGGCATGTGTGACCCGATCTTTGATGTAGGTGGTTCCATATATAGCCTATGATAATGGCTCTTCTTGTTTTATTTTAAACTGATTAATATTGAAATTGAAATGATTTTTGGGTGTGTGTTTAGAATGTATTTTAATGAAAAATAAAATTTCCCTGGTTATTGATAATTATAGTAAAATTGGGTATTTTTTAAGAATTGAAATGATTTAGGAAAAATTTCACATGGTTAACCATTGGTAATTATGTGGATGGGTTGTCTTGGGTCCATAGTACATTTATTTTTAATTATCCATGAGGTTTTTATTTGGATGTTCCTTTAATTACTAGGAAATTTGTTCTTGGGTAGTGATATTTATATTGGGGGGGTTATTCAAGGGGTATTCCACTACTTCTTAGGCCACTTGTTCTAGGAATAGGGTTGTGCACTTGATTATTGTGGTATGAGTAGTCTAAAGCCTAGATCAATAGTATTACTTAGTGGATTGATACCTATGATTTTGTTTTTTGTATCTTTAATTTCTATGTTATCCATGATATGTATATTTATGATTATGAAAAAATATTTGTAATATGTTCTTTGAAAATGATATACATGCTTTATTTAAAAATTTCAGAAAAGGGAAATGATTACATTGTTTTCTATAAAACTATTTTTCAGCTAATCATGAATTTTTTTTTCATTTATTGAGAATATAATAATGAATATATTGATACTTGATATGGACCACCTTAGGAGGATCATATTGAGCATATTACCATAATCTTTTCAAACCTCTTCGGTGTTTCATAAATCATTGTTTATCTTCCTGTGTAAGAAAATGAAGGTTTCTGTAGTGAGGTGGTGAGGTTCATGTTAGCTTGTTGGGTAGCTGATGGTGAAATGGTGGGAGTTATCCATGCCATCGTTTAGTGTAGGTGTTTTTGTAAGTTTCTTTTTTGTTGGACTTTCCTTTTTAGTTTTTAACTACATTTTTTATGATTGAATACATTATTTTCTTAATGTTATGGAATATATTTCTTTTTTTATACTACTATTTCTTTTAGTTTCGAACATATATTCTATTTGTTTAATAAGGTTCAGAAAAATCATTCCCTCTGTTGCGTTTCTTGATGCCTATGTTTTTTTCTATATCTCATGGGTAATGGGAACTCCCTTCGCGAATGTGACAGAACAGGTCTGGTGCTGAGTTTACAGGAAACCGGGGTTAGTTCCTTACAGTTTGGAATAAGAGGAGGTCTATCTTCAAGTGTTTTTCTTCAGATATCTATTAGACAAGAGATATCATTGTTAGGACTTGGGAGGTTTGTTTTGATAAGATATCGGCCAACTCTTATCATGGAGAGATTCAAGTTTTTAAGGGATGTTGGGATGTGTGTCTCTAGTGTTGGGTTTTTATTTAAAAATATTAGTGATTGGTTGTGAGTTTTTTTTTGTTTGAGATGTGATTTGTTTTGTTTTCTGGTCGTTCTAATGATTCAGTGTATAGTAGTTTTCCTTCGAGATGTCTGCCATGAGTTTCTTAGAAAGGTGCATTTGATTTGCCTCCATGGAATCCACCTATATTTCATAATCTCATCATGAATATTGTGTGTGCAGTCTTTTTTGTTGATCAATATGTTCCATGAGTTCAGAATGAAATTTTTGAGGTACAACCAGAAGTTGGGGGAGGGAGATATCGACTATGATCATTACTACGTGAGAATCCACCATCCTTTAAAGGAACTACTGACCCTCAATAAGAGGATGAAATTCTTGATAGGATAGATAAAATATTTAAATTTCAAGAGACACCTGAGAACATCCGGGTAAAGTTCACATCATTCAGCCTTGAGGGGTCTGACATGAGATGGTGGGATAATATGGTCTAATCTGATATATATTTTTACTTGGAATGTACGATTTTAAAAACCCTATTCTTTCAATAGTTATTTCTAACGTCCTAGATGCTGTAAATGTCCAAATAATTCATATCATTACAATTGGGATATCATTCGGTGTCAGTATACAAGAATAATGTAGCTCAGCTTGTCTGTTTTTCCCCGGACGTGGTAAAGAGTTACTAACTGAATACTCCAAAGTACCTGATCCTTTTGTGACTGGATATAATATCCCGGTTGTTTATTCTTAATATTTATACATATACGAATATGGTAGATAGAGCTATGACGGCAAAAATGAATATAGAGGGAAATGATAGATTTTTACACCTAGTCTCTTCTATCGGGTGGTAGATTTCATAGTGTACATGGGAAGAATATGACATGGAATGATCATTACAGGAGTAGTGGAGGTGGGTCTCAACAGTGAGCCTCCTCTAAAACATCCATTACAGTGGTAATGTTCATCTAACTTGGTATATGTTTTGTAAGGGGGGACACATAATATGTTCTTTTCTTATTCATGTGAATACATAAAATTGTGGTGGATGTGTTGGTCTCTTTGAGGACTTCATTCATGCCATAACAACGCCTCATTATGGTCCGGATTTGTTGGCTCCAAATTCTACTACATTGTAGTAAGAATCCTTATAGACATCATGGATCAATCCACTGGCCTCTGGAGTGAAGAATTTACATATAGTAGATTAGTGTCTAATGAATGTTGATGAAGGTCCAAAAATTGGGAGATGTATTATCCTTATTACATATTTAGTAGTAATTACATTTTTTGATACCATTTCCTCCCACTCTTTTATATCATTATATTTTTATGATGTTCTTAATCATCAAACAAAACTTATGTATTTTGAATGGAGTTAGTGACGCATATTTGCAAGATGAAAGAGAAAGGTTTCATGTGTATTTATTATTTGTTAATGATATCTGAAATGGAGTTAGTCTTGGATTTTATCATTCTGGATCAGTACATGTTTGACGTCATATTTGGTATGTATTATCTTGTCTCTCATCGAGATGAGGTTGATTGTTATCATTAGCCTCTTTATTTTCTTTATTCCAATGGGAGCTATCTTGTGTTTCAAGGGGAGTGGGACCTGAGGTCAGGCCGTGTAACACCTTCCCAGTTACATCTCAAGAGTTTGTTAATTTCTATTTCATTTCACCCAATGAAATTTCTTTTATTGACTACCTTCATGTTTTTTTGAGACTTTCATGATGTTTTCCAAAACAGTTTCTCTAGTATTTATCTAGATATAAAGGTATATTTTATGATTTACATAGTTCCAATTATGCGGATGATATTGATACCTTCTTATAGTATATAACAAGTGAATTTGATAGTGCTCAAGATTTATAAGGATGATCTATTAGAAGAAGTTTTCATTCTCCCTAGCATTTCTCCTTGGGAATCACCTGTGCTCGTAGCTAAGAAGTGAACTATTAACATCAATTAAGTGTGGACTATTAGATGTTAAACCAGTTAATGGTTAAGAAATAATATCATTGTCCTCATGTTTATGTTTTTTTTAGTTAAAGTGTGTAATGTTTTTATCAAAAGATTGATCTTTAGTCGAGTAATCATTAGCTCAGATTTTGGAATTCTGATATACCAAGGAAATATTTTTGGAGTAGGTATGGCTATTATAAATAACTTTTGATGAATTTTGGTCTGACTAACACTCCTTTAGTTTTTATGGCTTCGATTAATTAGATGTTACATCATTATTTTGACCATTTTTTATATTTTTCATGTATGATATTTTGGATTATTTTAAATATGAGAATGATCATGCGCAATATATGAGTTTATTTCAGAAAATTATGAGAAGTCACCTTTTGAATGGAAATATTTGGAAATGTTGTATCTGGTTTCAAGAAGTGATGTTCTTGTGGAATATAATTTATGATCATGGATTTTTAGTTTATCCAATGATGGTAAAGGCTATTTTATCGTGGAAACAGAAAAGGTCTTCGAGATATGAGTTGTCCTTTGTCTTGATAGATCCTACTGATAGTTCATCAATAATATATCTATGCAGGCATCACCATGGAACATTATTACCATGAAATTATTGAAATTCACCTTAGATAGAAATTATCAGAATTTTTTCAATGAAGAAAAATGAATTGGTACATTGGATCCAATTTTTATCCAAACTGATCACGGTAAGGGATAAATGGTGTTTTTTGACGCCTTGAGAGCTAGTTTGGGATGAGTGCTTATGTAATATGACCATTTCATATATTATGGATTAGGTTAGCATTGAACACATGAGAATAATTACCGCACTCATGGTTTGGATCTTTCCATAGTCATGCATAACAATAAATGATGGTTTCACTATCTTTTTTTTGGAAAGTTTAACTATCTTTTTTGATCATAAAATGTTGAGTTATATATTTTCCTAGAAGGACATGAAACTCAGACAGAGTTGATGGGTAGAATACCTTTAAAAATTTTATTTTGTTATTGACTATACCTTAGGGAAGTGAAATGTGGTTTCTGACAAACTAGATAATAATGTTACATCACAGGTTCTTTTGGAATCAATGGAGGAGTGAAACCATATGGGGTTTTCGATGAGTTTCCCTAGGATTCTCAGAAGCAAGTTTCAGGTATGGTTCTAAACAGTTTTCATCTTTCCTCATCTCTCCTAGAGTTTATATTACAGAGTAAATAGTATGATGAAATGTTTAGTAAAGTTAGATAATTCTTTTATGGTGGGGAGACAGTTTATGGTAGGTTTGTTAATTCAGATGGTATGCTCCACTTTGGGATGTGGGTTATCATCAAAATACATATAAGAAGTTTAGTGTTTTTTTATTTCCTTAACTCATCATGGTGAATTCATCCAGGTGCTAATAAAATGTACTATTACCTGATCCAGTGATTCTAGTGTCTAGGTATGAAGGGTGACATTTAAGAATATGTGTCCCACTGTTACAGCTTTCAATAGATAAATGTAGAGAACATGAACCACTCAGGTTAACTTTAGCCACTTCCAGGACTGATCTGGAAATGGGATGAGGTGTCTATAGATTTTTTTTTGGGATTACCATGGAATCCTCAAGGGAGGAATGATATCTAGGTGCTCTTTGATCATTTGATGATGTCTGCTCATTTTATTTAGATCAAGGATACCATTATTGTTGATGATTAGGGTAAGCTATATGGGCTATAGATTGTGATGTATAATGGGGGTCTTAATTTCATTGTATTGGATAGGGATACTATATTTACCACAAATTTCTATATTACTCTTCAATATGCTATTAGAACTCAGTTAATGTTGTTAAAAACGTACCATCCACAAGGATACGGTCAAACAGAGCATGTGATTTAGATTCTGGAGAATGTACTCTACACTAATGTCTTGGATTCAGGAGGATAATGGGTTAACCATCTGGGACTAGTGGAGTTTTTTTATGAAAAAATTTATCAGTTATCAATAAGAAGAAATATTTAGAGGAACTATATTGTATCCCATATAGATAGACTCTTTTTCGGATTGAGGTGAGAGAAGTATATTTAGTTAGATCAAATTTATTTTTGGAGACTTCCACAAATACTCAGGATGTACATCTACATCTGGTTATTGCCCAAAGTCAACAGATATCATATATGGATCAGTGGTGTTGACCATTAGCATTTTAATTGGTGACTGGGTTTTCATGATGGTTTGTCCTTGGTTGGTCACCATCGATTGTGAATGTATAGATTGTTGTCTTCAAGATATGAATAACTCAGTGAGGTTGATGAGTGGCTTGGAATCTTTTCTTTCCATTTTGAATTTCGGGTTCAGTTGATAGGTATTCATAATGTTTTATATATATCCTAGCTCAAGAAAGATCAACATGATTCAGGTCGCATTCTGAGTTAGGAAGAAATTGAGTTAGATCCTGATGTTTCTTTTTTCGAGAAACTAGATTAGAACGTTCTCCCACAAGTGAAAGTATTGCTTGGAATGTTGATTCCATTGGTCAGAGTGCTATGGAAGAAAGGATGAAATTCTCATGAGACTTGGAAACATGAATCATTGAGGAGGGTGAAATGACTTCATATTTTGCAGGAATTACATCTTGCACATGACTTCTTGGAGACATAATGTCTCTATGGAGGATATTTTATAACATCCCTTTACTGATCCATCTATTTTGCCTTTATCCCTATTGTTCTTTTCCTTCTTTGATTATCTTAATATGGTCGAGAAGTAATTGATGGGATACCTATAATGGTGACGTCAGATATTTTTTCGACATTCAAAAATAACTATTAGTTTATTCAGGTTGCATAGTAGTTACACACTATGTAACTATGTTACAAGTCTTGTAATGGTTACTAGATGTATGTTGTGAATGAATAAATCTCCATGTCAAAGGTTACATTTTGGGATTATCAGTTTCACATCCTGAACGTTTTAAATAATATATTTTTAATCCATGGTGATAGATTTTTCGGCATATATGGGACATGGAAGTTACACATCATGAACCTAGGTTACACAGAATGTAACAGCCCAAAAACATTTATTAGAAATAGTGTGTGAAAATTTTGATTTTTTTGCTTCACCGATTATTTATGGATATCCACCTCAGGGATTCCCAATGCATTTTCTAGAGACATAAATCCTCCTAGATCGATCTGTTCAATATTTGATTGTCGTTACAACTACGATGCAACTCTCTAGATCCAATGTGTGATCTCATTCAAGAGGGATTTTCCATCATTGGTTGTGGTTTGGTGGGTGTTAGTATTTGAGTTGTGTAAATTTCCTCTCTTACGCTGACCATTTTTGTTTAGAATTGATCAATCTTATTATGGATTGGATTATAGCGTCTCTATTTGTGCTGTTAGGTTTTATTACTAGTGGATCCAATTAAAGGCATGTGTGACACTATCATTAAGGTATGTGGTTCCATATCTAGCCTATGATCGTGGATCACTATTTTTATTTACTGACATATTCTTATTGAAATTGTCATGACTGATTTATATGAGTTGAAAAGGGTTTTTAAATTAAAAATTTTCCCCATATTATTGATAAATGGAGAGAAAATGGATAATTTTCAATGCATTAAAATGTAATTAATGTAATGGACTAAAAAATAGTTTAAAAATAATTAAAAATATTATACTAAAAAGATGACATGGGTTACCATTATGTACATATGTGGAAGATTTATCTTTGGCCCATCGTCCATTTTTTGTGATTATGAAAGAGGGTTTTTATGGGGATATCATCTATTTCCTAACACAATTATTATAGGGGACTAATATTGACATTGTTGGGGGTTTATTCTTAAGGAATGCATCTATATATTAAGCCCCATATTCAACAAAATGTTTTTGATGAACTTGATTATTATGGTAAGAGTAGACTACGCCCTAGAACTAATGTATTTCTTAGTGTTGTTAAACATGATATTCTATTTTTTATTTCACGGATTTTTGAGTAAGACTTTATATGAATGTTAATGCTTTTGAAAAATAATATGGAAAATGTACTTTGAAATTTATATGCATGATTTTTTTATAACTATTCAAAAAGTGAAATGTTTACCATTTTTTCTATAAAATAACTTTACTTCTAATTGTGCTATGTTTTTACTTACAATGAACATACCTGAATGTCTATACCAATAATTGATTTGGAAAACCAATGTAGGATCATATTGATCCTATTAGCTCACACAATATGCACCTATTTGGTGGTGCTTAGACCTTTGTTTGTATTCGAATGACTAGAAAGGCATGGTGTTATGGTGAGGTGGAGTGGTTTGTGTCAACTATTTGGGGTGCTTGTATTGAGATGGTGGTAATTTTCATGCCATATTTTGGTGTAGATATTTTCTTAGGTTCCTTTGAAGTAGGATTTTTTCCATTGTAGTTTTTATCTACTTTTAATTTTGCCTATTTACCCTATTTTATTACAGTTATGGAATATATACCTTGTTCTTCATCAACTGTTCCTTTTTAAAAACATTTATGCCATGTGTTTGATCTGGTTAGGAAAACTTGTTCGCTCTATTGTGTTTTATGATGCTCATGTCATTGTCATCAACCTGTGGGGATCATGAATGCCCTTAGGGTATGTGAAGAAAGTTCTTGGGTGCTGAGTTTGAGGTCAACCGGGGTCGGTTAATTACATATTAAGAAAATAATGGAATATTATATTTTCCCACATGTTGTAATTGTGGTATGAAAAAAATGGTTCACGATTAAATGGATTGGAATTTTTCTACAAGTTTGAAGGGAATGTAAATCATGCTTGTGATTCCAATAGTAATAATCATGTTTACAATGCATAATGTTTTATCTTTAAGTATAAGTGAAACTTCTCAAATAAATGTATCTATCATGAAAGGAATATACAACAAAATGATCTAATGGATAGTGGTCAATATTATTTTATTACCACCAATGACATGTAATGATTAAGGTTCATGTGTTTAGATTCATGAATTATGTATTTTGATAAACAAATCAAATATATCCTTGTTTTATTATAGATGAAATGTTTAATGATTTCACATTAGTACTTTTTATTATATATTAGAATGAATATGTTGAATTGTACTAATAACCAATAAAAATTATCTAGCGGGTTTTTGAACTTATTCAAAAAAAATGATTTAAGGAAATATATCCCTAAATATACTCTTGATATTAATATAATGATGTTGGTATAAAGTTTTAATTGTAATGGATAAAGTAAATTTTATAAAAATGTATACCATCAGACTAATTAATGATTTTTTACAAATTGAATTATCCTATCATTGTTGGAGTTTACATCATTTTTTGATTTTAGTCGTATATCTAGTAATATATATTTTAATAAAGAAACAAAGAATCATAAATTTTTTATAAAGGTTTTATATAAATCATGGTAACTAACATGATTTAATAGAATAAATGTTTATTTAATTAAAATGTTTTGTATGTGGTGATTAAAATATACTTCTTGTTGTTTGGGGGACTAATGAAAATTTCATTTTTATAATTGTGTGACCTTCTTCATGAGGTTTTGGATCATAATATTTGGGAAGGTTTATAGGATTTACATTTTATTAAATTGTTAGATTTGAAATTTGGACATGTTTTTAGAGACTAATATATTATATTTGACAACTTGTTCAATCAATATTGGTTTTCAAAAATAATTAGTGGTAGATGGAATGAATTGTATTCTATTATGAGTCTTATGATCCATTAAAATTGAACATTTGTGATTCATGAAAAAATAATCACTTTTTGATCTTCAATTCTTTTAGAAAGTAAATAATTATAAATTTATAGAAGATCAACCAAATGTTGAATTGTTTTTATGAATAAAAAGATCAAGAATTTATTTTTCTTTATATTCATAGACAGTAATGGAATTCCTCAACATTAAAAAAGGATCATAAAACTAAAATTATATCCTAGAGAATTCATATATGATTAATTTTATGGGTTTTAAGTCATCAATGATTTATGGTTTTGGAGTCATTAAATTTAAATTGATATTTCACTTTCCTATGACCAATGAACTTTTTCACTCCATATAATTATTTTTTCATTTCTTACATGCCCATGATTTAATTTCCGTCATACGTTCTCCTACTAGGTAACCATGTTATGTGTTATTCAATATAAACTATCTACTTAATTTTATTTATTATTAATATTTTTTTATTACACTTTTTGTGATGTTGGTTTTTCAGAAATGGTATTTCTAAATGTCAACCCCATGATTACTAAGATCAAGCTTATGGTGTGAGGATGTAATATATTTATGGTGAAGATAAAGTAACACCCTAAGACTTAAGATTATGAAAATTGTATTTTATATCTTTTTGATAATCAAAATCAATCTTATAATAATATATAACACTATATAATAAAGAATACATTTATTATTTAAATAAATTAGATCACTTTGATAGCTTATGGATCACAAAAAACTAGTCAACATGAGACATAATTAAGTATAAGATTATAAACAGGCTATTAATATGGAGGTTATTAATATAAATAACTATATTATTAATATTATGGTAATCTATTTATTAGAAGTAAATTAATAATTATTTCAAATAAAATTAATGTATTCGGAAAAAATTAATTTTTATAAAAGAATATTTAATCGCACTTTGGGCAGTTAATGTGAAATTAAATTTTACCATTATTAAAAAAATTATTCTAAAAAATATAGTTATTTTATAAAATAATAATATCAAAATTATATTAGGATATTTTTATTATTTTTCGAAAAGATTATTTTTTTAATAAATAGGGAAAAATATCAAATTATAACTAAAAATTACCTTTTCATTTAATATATTTATAATTTAATATTTTATTATTAATATGATTTAATATAAAATTATTTAAATTAAATATAAAATAATAAAATTTAAAGCTTTCGAATCTTTTCCATTTCAAAATTTTCTATTTAATACTGTAAACAGTTGAACATTTTATTCTTGATAACCCATATTCTCATCACATCTATGTGATTAATTATAAATTAAATTTTATCTCATGTGTGAATTGAATTAGAAAAAAACTAATCCATATTTGGTTTTAGAAATATTAAATTACGAAATAAGGTTAAATTATATTTTGACCAAAATGAACAGTGAAGACATAAAAAATTATTTACAATGTTAAATATGGATTTACAGGGTTTAATCTAAAACAATATTTGATAAAATGACTTAAATTATTTTCTATGATATATATATATATATATATGGGAATATTTAGTCAATATCATTAATATCTATGGATAATAGTTTATTTTTACCCATTTTTCATGTGAAAATTGTTGGTACACCAATTTTCTTCTAAAAAATTACCAGTGTTCCACTCACCAAAAATTTAAAAGGCCACACCCTCTCCTCTTGTATTAACCCATTTAAACCCTTTTGGTTCAAATATTCCATTACGAGATCATTTTTTATTTTCGACCCTATCATACTCAAATCTTAATGGTTGATAGTAAGGCTTCCTAAAAATAATTTTGGAGAAATCCTAATGTGGTTACTTGAAGAAGAGGTAATGTTAATCACTGAGAGTATTGATTTTATTATTCCCACCACCTACTTTTATTATAATTAAGACATGTTGATAAAACAACCATTGTATCTACCATATTTGGAAATTTTTTGATGTTAATTTAATGATCTAAAATCATCCTCGTTTCCATTTAATGGGTTAAAAATCATCATTCATATGTACAGTGGACTACCACCATGCAAACCAAATTCTGTTGGTCTTCTATTCCCACCCCTTGTAGTTTTGTATGATGAAGGATTTAAGTAAATGTAAAAAAATTTTAAAATAGTTATACATCCTTGAACATAATATCTTATGTAATTGTTTACTTTTTAAAGGATATACAATAACATCGATCATGTGTTCAATAGACTACCACCTCACGAAGCGATGTGACTCAACTATTGAAAGAACTTTACAATTATGGTGTCAAGCATAACATTAATGATTATGTGTGACATAAATTACATTAATATGATATTAATAAAATATTGATAAATATAAAAAATATAATTTATCATTTATTTTCCTACCTTTCCCCCAACTAAAAGATGATAATGTTGTTTATGTACGTGTGGACTACAACATTTATGATGCGATTTGGATCTCTTTTCATCACCACAACACAATGATGACATTTATAATTATAATTAAACATATAATATGATATTATGATAATTATTTAAAGGTAAAATATTATATGAAACATCTCTATAATTATCATTCGTTAATGGAATCATTACACATTCATATACATGACCTACCATCACATGATAATCACATATATTGTTTATCCAAACAATCATCTATGATTAGTATCAAAATTATAATTAATGTATAAAAATGATAATTTATTATTGAATAATATTTTATATATAATTTAACTATATAATATTCACAAGAACCAAAACATTCATAACATATCAAAAATCAGAAAATGGGATAATTAAGACATGAAAAAATGAAAATAAATAATTATTTATAAAGAATCATTGATTATATTTTTTTTAAAAGATCATATATGATTATTATAAATATTAATAATTTTCATGTATAAGATAATGACATGTTTCAAACAACTATTTATGTGTTTAATAATGTTTAATGAAAATTAAGCATGAGGTACCTTATTCTTTTTCAGTTTCCTTTCATTAAGGCATATGGGTATGTTCGGTCCAAATTTATCTTACATACTGTATAGAATGACCATTTCGCAATTAATTTGATTGACAATTAATAATTAATTGTACTATTAGTTTTAAAATTAATTATTTCATCTAATAATATTGGATTTAAAATTTAACAATTAGAAATAAATTTCATAACTAAATTTATTTTAATTTGGTTTTAATAATTATTTATAATATTTGATATTCTAAGATTATGTGTGCAATTAATTTTATTTATCTTATGTTTTATTTTGAATTTTTTTCTTATTTATATTTGATATTTATAATTAATTGATTAGTTAATATTCACTTAAACATATTGATCTTTCCTAGGATTTATTTCACAATCTAATTCTAATATAGATTACTTATTCTTGATATTTTTTTAATGATATTTTATAATCACTCAATAATAACTAATTTAATTTTATCTCATGTTTATTCATGAAATATAAATTAATTGTAATATTTTACTAGTAATAGAAACAGAATATAATTGATATTTCATTAAATAATATTCGACTTAAACTCGCTCTTCGTCCAGAAAACCATTTTCTTCGAAAACCAGGTTTTTTTAAAATATTTTCAAAAATGTATTAAATGTTTTCCATATTATATTTTAAAAATATTTTAATCTTTTTATATATTTTATAAATTATTTGAAATAAGTTATCATTTCATCTTCATAATAATGGATGTTTATGTTTTATAGAAAATATGAAATAAATATTTGTTTTTACATACTCAACATATATGAAATTTTATGCCTTCATCACCAATAATGTTTAGAATATTCCATTGTAATATTAAATTTTTATTTTTTAAGACTATGTTATTCTAAAAAATACTTTTGAACATTTGTTTTTAAAAATTAATTTTAATAATGAATATAAAATTTTCTTCAATATTTGTTTACAAATATATTTTGGAATTTTATAGTCATCAATGAAAAAATGAATTATATTTTCTTTAATGGTTATATATTGTATTGATACTATTATTAATATTTATTTGGATGGTTTAGGATTGTTATTTTCATTAATAATATTGAAATTTAAATCCTTGATTCATTTTTGTAGTCCTTGACTTATGTTGAATTATTCACTCTCTAGGGATCATTTTTCATTAAATTTCCTAAATATCCATATAATTTTTATTTTATATGTTTATTTCATAAACCACACTAATTTATAGTTATGATGTTATACAGTGAACTGTATTTTATTGAATGGTGAAATATTTTTATTATGTATTATTTTATCCAATATTAATATTTAGCGGTACTCCAAATTTTTCTTGAATTAAATTGATTATTTTATATATACAAAATGTTTTGGACATGAATACATGTATAAAAACTAGTTATAGTTTTCCCCTAGATATAATAATTAAGTTATATCAATGTTTTATATATTGATAATAGTTGTATCATTTTTTGATACATGATATCTACTAATTAAGAATTTGATTCATAAAAAATCCAGTTATTTTTATCCATTTCATTTTCCATAATGAAATTTTCATTGTATTAACATCAATATCATTTTATTTATTAAATGTATTTAGCACATTTACATACCTTTCTACATTAATTATGAATTATCTTTTCATTATAGTCTTGTTATTTAAATTAAAGATGTATTTAGTTATTTAATTTTCTATATTGAATATGGTTCAGATTATAAGGGTATTTACGCTGTTTAAATGGAATATATGATCAGTTATATATCATTCCATTTTTGTTATGATTATTTATTCATGATATCTTCCACATTACTTAACCCTTAATTTGTATTAAAGATCACCCTTATTTTATTTCCTTTATTTGGAATCCATAAAGTGTACTATGTTTTATATGGAAGGAAATTCTAAATGAAATAAAGTCATTCAAAAAAAGATAGGAATATTTTCCAAATGTAATAGGGGAATAATTTTTGTATGTAATTTAATATGACAACTATAATATTAAATATTATTGAATTTTATTACTTCTATCATATTCCAATGTAATAAAGTTGACACCGACTCTGGGATACTAGGTTTGGGGTCACTGAGTCAATAAATAAATTCGTAATAAAGTAATACATAAACCTATACATCTAAAACATAGCATCGTGGCCTTGTTCCAAGTCATCTAAATAAATGGTTTATTACTTGGGATAAACCAAATCTAGTTTCTCTCACAAGAAAGAAAAATATATCATGGGTTTATACCAGTCCCCAAGCATAGACTACTAAGTCCAACACATTATTAAAATTATATGTTTGAATCATTATAAAAATTTTGATTTATATTAAAAACTAACATTAAAAATGTTAATAAATACCCCAATAAATAATCATAATCATAAACCATATAGATTAAAACAGCGAATAGTAATAAAAGTATACATCAATAGTGAAACCGATCATAAAAAAATTATAGAAATAATAATTATATTAATTAAAAACATATACTCAATAGATCGTATATAAAATGGGTGTTTATTTTATTGATAGATATAAAAACCTTAAGAATATCCTTAATCCATTTTTTAGAAATATAACCATTGAATTTTAAAATTATAATATTATAAAAAATAGTTCAAAATAAATTTTAAAATTACTTTTCATTGAAAATTTTCTTTTTAAAATATTAAATATAATAATTTTAATATCGATAGAGCGTGATTTTTGAATCTTTCATTCATTCTGTAAACATTTAAAAAATATTCTTTTTAAAACATCGATAAAATATAAACATTCATTTCTCAAAAAAAAGAGATGAAAAATGTTTATAAACATATTTTAAAAATTAAATATGATTAAAAATTTGAACAATTATACAATTTCAAAGGTAAAATCCAATTTTGAAATAACATTTATAAAATACTGGTTTTAATAAAAAATGATTTTTATCCAAAGAGATAAATAAAGTTGAATTTTCTAAAAAATAATTATCCATCATATTATGTAACAAAGTGGGGTAATATTATATGATTACAAGAAATAATTTATTTAATAGAACGATATGATTAATATTTAATTTTTTAATATATAAATATTTAACAATTCCCCAATATGAGATATAAACATAAATAATCTCGAATAATGACGAGATTTGGAATTATACCCTAACCACTTTGGTAAATTATGAATCATAATATCTATTTAATATATTAAATAAAAGGTAATATTAAATACTATGAATATAAATCGATTCATGAAATAACATATCATAGGAGGAATATAAACACAATATAATAGAAATAAGTGTTGAATATTGAATATGTATCATAGAAGTAAAATAGAGATGAGAAATCATTACCACTTGTTTAACTAATCTCTAATGTGTCAAATCCTACTTTATAATAAATATATTTTTATTAAAAATATAATAAATAACTATAATGATATATATTATATCCTATATTATTTATATATAGTACTTTATTAAATGATTATTTAAAATTCGTAGTTGAAATCACTTTTTCATGTGATAATTACTTCATTTTTCTTGTATGTTTTGTTATGTTAATTTTGGAACTTGTAATTTTATCATGGTTATATTATATACATAATTTTAGCAATAATGAAAATATCATATTTATTCATGATATATTTATTTATAATAATCTATTAATGTCTGATGTATAAAATAAATCACACCATTCGTGGATTTAATATGCCATATATACTCATGAACATTGTTTCTATTATTTATTAAGAATGAAATGAAAGGAAAATAAATATTAATTAATCTCAAAAAATAATTATTATTATATATATATATATATTTCATAATAATAAAATAAATTTTTATTACCATTAATGTAATAAGGAATGGAAAACATTTCACATCACTCTGTGGAGGTGGTCATTCACACTTACGTATGAACGATGTAAATGTTTTTCAGTGGTTAGAAAGGTAATATGTTAGATATGATATTATATTTTAATAACTATAGAAAATTAATAATTGTCAAATAAAATCAATAAATCATTTCTTTAAAACCTTCCATTTAAAGTGTAACTGAAAAAAAAAATCAAATCGCTTCGTGTCTCATTTTTTTTTGATACAGATGAGCGACGTAGTCATATTCATCAAGAAATTTACTGGAAAAAATTATATTATATATAATAATTAAATAAGTATAAAAATATCATAAATATCATATAATTATGTTAAATCCATCCATACAACCATACTTGAATGGTAGTGATGGAAAATGAATGACATTAGTTCACGAGGCGGTGTTCTTCCACACACACGAATGATAATTTTGTAACCAATATGATGGATTATAAGTTGGGATTATGTTGATAAATTAAATTAATAACACATAAGAATATGTAATATTATATTATTATCATATCCTAATGGTTTATGAATAATTTATATAGGCATGGGGAGAAATAAAATCAAACTCTTCGTTAAGGATTTCACCTCTTTCTTGGACAAATTTTCTCGGTTTTCACCAAACATGTGGCTAGGATGGATTTACGGCCAACTTAATTTATAAAGAATGATATTAATTATTTTAGTAAGTTATTTTGGATGTTATTTTCATAACAAATCATATTTTGGGATTTAATAGGAGATGAAACAAGGTTTCCTTTTATATGTGTCGTTAGTGTCACACTTGTAATTTTTTAAAAGAAGAAGCTGTACCGTCATCTATTCCAAAAGATAAGAATAGAAATGGTCCATTATCTATCCCATAAGATATATAGTCGAAATAGTTCCATCCATTGAGTTTTGGAAATTTTTGGATTATTTTTAACCCATATATTTTTAGTTTAACCCTAGTTAAACCCATTTTTAATTTTCCCATGGAAAATAATTTTTACTATTCTTACTATTCGTTATATTAAAAACCAGCATTATCTTCTGAGATAATATAAATTTTTATGATTACAAATAAAAAATCCATTTGTCTAAATTTTATTCACAAAAGTAGAAAATTTTAATAAAACATATTCATTTAGATGTGATGAGATGTCAAGTTTGCAATGAGAAAAGTATCAAAAGATTACAAAATTTGCATATCAATGTTCAATATGAGAATGATTATAATAGAATAAAATGGATTAAAAAATATATACGTTAAAAAACATTACATTGAAACCATATTAGAATTATATATATATATTAATTATTATGTTAAACAAAATGAAAATTCGTAACTAAATTTAAATATTTTTCACTTTTTAAAAAAAAATTATCATTTTAGTAAGAAATAAAATATTGAAAAAAGTAAAAAAAGTTTACATGTCTCTTTGAGAAATGTAATTTATATTTTCAATTAATCATTAAAAAATTTTAAATAATAATTTCAATTTATTTATGTAATCTGTGAAAACACATCTATTTATAAAAGTCCATCAATTTAATATAAATGAAGGTAATATGGTAAAATTTTTTTGAATATCATTTTTTGACATTTGTGGAATTTATTTACCATCTAGATTGTGAAAATATACATACATGATATTGTCCGATTTCATAGGAAAAATTTAATATTTTGGTTTTTATTCTATAATAATCAAATGAAATTCTTATTACATGTATTTTTTATTCAAAATGTTTTGTTTGTTCTTGATGACTTATATTAACAATTAAGAGATAATTAGATCAATAAAATAATAAAATATAATTATTCTTCTCTTTAGAAATTTTCAAAGACCAAAATGGTTAGAACAAGTTATCTAATCACATCCAATATAAAACATAAACCCATAAACAAATATTTTACCTGGTAACTTATCTTAAATTTTTCAATCCAAATTCAAAGTGAATAAATTTGGAATGATGTTAAAGAAAACAATATTGTATTCCATATAAAATATAAAGTGTCTCTTGAGGTCACATTACAAATATGATAATAACATGATCACTGTAAAACTATATTTAAATAATGCATTCCTCAAAAAATAAAATTTCCGGATTTTAAATATAATATATATATACTTGTAGTAAACTCTAGTAATAATGATATAAAAAATTAAACCACTAACCAATTTCATGTTCACCTAAATTATCCCATAAACCCCCATTATTATATCATTATTGGTAAAATATTAAGGTGGTTACCCATTAATAGTTGTTTTTCCAAGAGGATCAACTTCTCATTGAATCACTTTTCTTTATCATTATTATCATTCAAAATATTCTAGAAAATCCAATATGAAATGGTACATTAGTGCAATATTTATACAATACCTAGTTAATATACCCATAATATCAATTATAAAATACTCTTATTACATAATTAGTGAATCTATAAAAATCACTTTAATCAATACACAAATTTCTGGGTCATAGAATAAGCATGACTATTATCCCATAACTACTTTTGTGGTCTTTTCCCTTCTTAACCATATCTTTTATCTCTCTATATTATTCATTTTCACTAGATTCACTTTTATTAAATTATATATAGAGAGTTATTTATATATCTTGATAGAACATGATATTATTTTATTTTTTTGAGAATGTTTTAGATACAATTTCCTTTCAAAGGATTAATATCATCTCATCAATGAAATGATAATTCTTACTCTTTATATTATATGCATTGATACGGTTCTCATTCCTTCCTATAGGAACCATTAATAAATGATGGAATGCGGTATTTTAGATGATAACATTATGAAACAAATTTTTAATCCCAAGACTAGTGAAACACATAAGATATTTTTTAGACTTTATGTTTAACCAATATCATAAATATAAACGTGGTTTTATGAGGATATAAATATTTCCAAATCCATCAAAATTGATGTAAAAGAACAGATGAATCATACAAATCATTTCCCCTAGGATTATGGAACTAGGTGTGGAGTAAATAATATTTTCATGCAACAGGTGATGATCTAGTCAAGACCCTTAGAAACATTTGGGATATATCATTCATAGGTGTGTCTATTCTAGAACCACATCTACATGTAGTATCAAGATTTGGATGTATTTGGTTGAGAAAACATTTAATATCTTCCCTACAAAATTAAGCTTTTATTATATACATATACTAAAATTTTATCACATGTTATTATTCTATAATATATCTTTTCTTAAATCTATCTCCCAATGATTATACTAAACATATTTTGATACCATCTATAGTGGACACCACCCCACTAGCCGAAAAATGGTGTCTAGTTTATTATAATGGTACAATACACAAGGCATCACATCCCGAAGGGATGAATAGTTTAGTAGTATTTATAAACTATATGAATACATGATATTCCAATTTAAAATTATATCATAAAATACAGAATATGTTTCCTTTGTGAATACTATTATCCACTTTATTTTATCCCTCCATAACAATCATAAAACAATTTATCATATTCTAGGGATAAAAAATATAAGAAATGATTGATATAAGATACTTATTAAGGTTAATATTATAGTATAATATTTGAATAAAAATTTCATAATCAATATTCTAATGTAAATAATAAAAACATATTCCATTTAATCAATAACATTAGAATAGAATGGCGGAATGAATGATCATCAAATAATTCCATATAAATGATATCATAATATTGAAAAAATAATCATAGATATAAAAAATAATTTAATATTATATTGTAATATAAATTATAAAATACATAAATATGTAATTCATAATTATGGATATCTAAAATATATAATTGAGGCCTTGGGCCATGATATATAAATATATTTTCAAGGCCTCGGACAAAACCCAATCTAGTTTGTCTCATGAGACCTATCGAAGCATCGATGGGATATAAAGTTTCATACTAATCACTAAATAATTCTAATGAATTGATTATAGGAATATGTTGAATCATAATATACATAAATAAAATTATTTCAAAACAAAAATTCAAAATTATGATATATAACCGAACTTATAAACCATTGAGTTTAAAATATTGAATGGTAATGAAATTGTATATCCCTGATAAATCTAATCACAAACTATCCAAAATAAAAATAATTATGGTATCAATACAATATATCCTTATTGGATTCTAATTAAAATCAGGTTTTGATGTCATTGATGAAAAAACACTGAAAAAACACTTAGTTTTTTTTTGAAAAGATAAACAATGCATTTTAAAAATAATTTTTTTTTAAAATATATGACAAAACATTTTGAAAATTCCTTCACTAAATATGTCAATTTAAATCCATTAATTAAATAATTAATAAATATAATTTTCATTATGGTGGAAAATTATTTTCTAGTTATACACATTAAAACAAATATTTCATTTACATTTTTCGTAAAAGACTAACATGCATAATTTCAAAAATGACAAGAACATTAAATTAAAATAACTAAGCAGTGAAAATGGGTAAAATGAATTTAATAAAATATTTTTCTTAGTAACAAAAAATTTTCTAATATATATTTATTAAATTTTGGTTTTCAACAGAACAGATTTTAGATCGAAAAGAATAATAACCTAATATTTAATACAAAAATTAGAATAACATTATGTAGAAAAGAGTGGGGAAAATTTAATATTACTATAAAATTTTCTTTAGTATCTAGAGGTGATGAAATTATAAAAATTTTATGAAATAAATATAAAATAATTCACCCAAAGTATAGACAAACATAAAAAATCATGAATAATGAAGATATTGCGAAATAAACCCTTAATATTTTGGGAACCTATAAATTGCAATCCATATAATGGAAATGAAATAAAATAAAAAATTAAATACCATGAATATAAATTTAATCATGTTATAACATATCCATGATTACTTATATTCAAAAAACAAATTGATAATTGTGAATATATTATATAAAAGTAAAAGTGAGATGCGAAACTGTTACTACGTTTTCAACTTCATTCATTTGTCTCTGGACCTCCAGTATAATAAATATAGGTTTATTAAAACTATATTAATGATATATAATCATATATATTAAACTCTTTATTCTTCTAATATATTCTTTTATCACCAATTTATTAACCGATCTTATGAAAAAAAATATTTTTGTTGATAATTACTTTATTTTTCTTTATGTTTATATTCTGTAATTTTGGTTCTATTAATTTCATCAATGTTAAATAATCCCAATAATTTTATCCAAGAAAAAAATATCATAATTATTAATTATATTTCTATTTATAGTAATATATATACTATAGCTATAGAAAACGAAGTGCATTGTACATGGAGATGTTAGGCTACACACATGCATGAACGCTAGCTCCACTTTTCTAGACAATAGAAAAAAAGGTGTATCAATATTTATTTCTATTTAAAAAATAGTTATTATGTTATATATATAATTAAAATTAATCAAATAAATCATTGTTACTATCAATTTATAAATAAAAAGAAAGGAAATTCCTACAACTATGTGGAGGTTGTAGCCCACACATACGGATGTCCAACATTATAATTTTCCAATTGATTTGATGCTAAAAATTTATATGTGAGTTTAAATTTCATGGAGTATTTTTATATCATAAATATCACATATATTAATTAAATTTTCCTTTACAACCTTCTATTTAAATATTATGTAAAAATTGTATCACATCGCTTCCTGAGGTAGTAGTCTGTTGTACACAAGAGTGATGTTATCGTACATATTATAGAATTTAAATGTTCAATGGTATATGTGATATGATAATTAAAGATGTATAACAATATCATAAATTTTATATATATTTAATAAATCCATCATTACAAGAATCATTTAACAGTGGTGTAAGAAAATTAATGACATCAATTCGTGGGGCGGTGGTCCATCGTACGCAAAAATGATGATTTTGTAATATATTCGATGGAAGGGAAGAACAATTTAGGATATCAATTTAACATAAAAAAATAAAATTATATGAATTATTCTAATGATATAATATATTCATCATCTATAAATTATTTAAGGAGGTTGAGAAAAAATAAAATAAAGCATTCAGTCTAGGATTATACCTCTTCATCAAATAACATTAGTTTATTTTTATTAAAAAAGGATTATAATAATTTCATTATGAACAAAATAAGTCTTCTAGATTAGTGCGAGAGATGTAAATTATTTATTTGGGTAGGTTTTTAATAAAAAATTTGATTTTAATGTGTGAATATGAGATGAAAGGAGAGGGTTGGTCTTTTATAAGTGAGGTGAGTGGAATACTTCTGATTTTTTATATGAAAAATGGCGTGCTGAATGTTTTACGATATAAATAAGAAATAAAATTTAGATTATAAACATATAAAATATATAAGGTCGAACTATTTCTAAAAAAATCATTTTACTTATCTGAGGTCATTTTTAACCCTTATCATTTTAGTTTAACCCCATATAAACCCATTATTACCCAAACCCCGATATATTTCCTTTAGAGTTATTACTATTCATTATAGTAAAACATTATGTAAAAATAATATTATAATATAAATTATTATTATTAAAAATGTGGATAAAAATTTCAAAAGTCCATTATAATAAGTAGAAAAATAATTTTTAACATCAATCTAAAACACATGAAGATAAAGTTGGATTTCAAACAGAAAATTATCAATCATTTACAATTTTTTTTTAAAAATTCAATATAAAAATGTTCATAATGAGATAAATTGTATTAATAGATTTAAAATTAAACTAAAATTACTTTAAATCCAAATAAAAATTTATTTTAACATTAAAAATAATATAAATGATAATATATATTTCAATTCAAATTTAATATTTTTCACTCTTCATTAATAAAATAATATTTTCAGAAAATTCTCTATGATTTAGTCAAAGAAATAATTTACATGTTTTTTTAAAAAATTATATTCAATTTTCCAAAAATTTATCACGAATTTATTAATTTTAATTTTAATTTTTCTTCAATCCATGACTAGACCACCCTTGAGAAAAATAATGTTTTCAATAAGGAATTAATTATTATTTTATATTATTATTATTGTACATATAATAAATACATTAATATTTAATCTATATTATACATGATTAATATATATAATATTAAAAATTTAGTTAGTACTATTCATACCATCCAACCTAATGACACTATTAAATTTTTAATATTTAAATAATAATATTTTAATAGAGTGTGATGTTTCTTTGAGAACTAGTGTTGCATGAATTTCATTCTATCAAAGAGACTGAGTTCATTAAAAAATAAATATATCGTAAAGGATTAAGGTATTATATTATCTTGAAAGTTTTTTTTCAATCATATACACTATGTAATATGATATTCCTGTCATAAAATTTTGGGTTTTAATAATGTATATGAAGTATAGTATGAAATATGTACTAATCATAAAATTTTGAAAGATACATTTACACAAAAATAGTTGAACATGAGTTTGAGTATATGACATCAATTTATAATGAATTATGATTGTACAATTCATTACCTTCAAGGAAAATAAGTCAATATAGGTGAATCGTTTAGTATAGAATATAACATACAATTAATTGTGCAATATATTTTTGATGATCCTTTATTTAATCATTTTACTAAGGATGTTTTGGAAATTTTGTATGTAGTAAATCCCACTTTTTTGTTTCAAGTGTCTATACAATCTTTTGTATGTAACATAATTATGAAATCTCATAAAAAAAGATAATATATTAATGGAATATGTATAATTTGTTAAAAAAAGTATTCTTCACGAAATTAATGGGGATAATATATGATTTTTGACATTTAGAAGAATGTTTTTAGTTTCATGTGTCCCTTAGTTGAATAATGAATTCTTCAGTAAGGATCATAGTTCTCCATTTTTTTTATTCTACCTGGAAATAGAAAATGTATAGAGATAATTCATAAAATTTCTAGTGGGATAGAATGAAGAAATATATTTCTTATTTTACGAGGAATTTTTTTTACTTTGGGATAGTTTAAATTAGAATGTAGATTATTGAAGGGGATGCTGATGCCTTTTCCAATTCCATAATATAACTTTTAAAACATATCTATAGATTTCATTTTGAGAATACTAAAGGCATACCAAACTAATAATTTATTTTGTGAAATTATTTATCAATTATATAAAACTATTCATTTTCATCCCAATCCAATTAATATTCAATTAGATCAAAATTCTAGAAATTATTTTAAATAGGTAATTAAAATACATGATGGACTCATTCTTATATATTATATCATGATCCTAGATTCACATCTAATTTTAAGAAAATATTTTAAATGTAATCATTTTATATTATAAATTTTAGTAAAAAAATTCATAACAAAACTAAAAGTGTAATGTCCCAGACCTCTCCTGGACTTTCCATTTTTAAGATCTAATGTCTTGTGTGTTATAGGATGTGTCATTGACTCATTTATATAGATTTCCTAAAAAATATTGTTTTTATGTCAGTGAGTAACTGTTTGTTTTATCGGTGTCGGTGAGTTGTTTTTGTAATATCAATGTTGGCGAGTCATTTTGTACTATCAGTGTCGGTGAGTCATTTTTTAATATTTTTGTCAGTGAGTCAATTTTGTATTGTTACTTTAGAAGAGTCATTTTTTGTACTATTTGTGTCAGTGAGTTGTTTTGTAATATTCGTGTCGGTAAATCATTTTTTGTATTGTCAATGTTAGTGAGTAATTTTTGTACTATTAGTCTCAGCGAGACATTTTGTATTGTCTGTGTTGGCAATTAATTTTGTACTGTTAGTGTTGGTGATTAATTTTGTACTATCAGTTTTGTAAATTCGTTTTTGTACTGTCAGTGTTGGCGAGTCATTTTGTACTATTGGTGTCAGTGTAGGTTTGGGTGTTCGCATCAGCGTCAATGTCAGCGCAGCTCTCAAGATCAATGTCGGTGTCGACATCAGAAATAGTATCTACATTTTTGTTGGCATCGGTGTCAGAATTTTCATTGGTGATGGCATCTGGGTCAGCGTCGACATCATTTTTAGCATCAGTGTCGGTGTCATTTCCCATTTTCTCGGGTTTTCATCCATTTTTTCCCCTCTTACGTGTTTTCATCATTAAATGAGAACTTATCCACTATTACAACATTTTATTCACATTCCACTATCCCTAGAGAAAAATAAATAAATTCAAAATATTTGTAATGTCTCACAAATTAGGTAACCACCTGGCCGTGTGGTTTTATAACGATCTAATTTTTGTGCACTTTGAAATCATCTTCATTGATTTGAGTATTTGATTCTTTCTTAAGATTATATCTTTTATTTCCATATACTCTTTCATTATCTATTAGTAAGCTTAGGTTCCCTCTTCGTCAAAGAGTTATGATCATGAACTGTTGTACCCTCCCTATTTTATTTTCTTAGTGTACCAGGCTACTCATACAGCCCCCGGTTTATAGAGAAATGAGGAAACTCTATCTTCCTTTATTCGATTAGGGATTTTAAATTGTCTCTATTCATTTTTTATCTTGCGAGGTGGGTGCAATAATGCTTCCGGGGATAGAATATATGAATTGTTTATTTAACAAGAGTACTAAATTAGGTGAGAGATGATGATAAAAAGATAACAAGATATATTCTAATAATGGGAATGGAATTGAAGATGGATGAATGTTGAGAGGTGTTTAATTTTATTATCCTTTTTTCATGTTATAAATTGTTTTGGTTGTAAGGCCTTCTGAAAATCATTGTCTCTGATAGCCTTTCCTTTCACACTTTTGATGTTCTTATTCTCTCTTTTGATACTCTTTGAATAATCTCAAATATTAATCCACTTAATCATGAAAACATGATTAAATAAATGGATTCCCCTAGATCAAACATGTTCGGTGATCACCCCTATTATCTAAACTAGAATTAATGAATTGGATTACTAAATATGAATATTATTTTCTTAATGGTGTGTTTGTGTGCTATGTTTGGTTGGGTTTTGTTCTTTGTGGGGGTTTTGTGATGTTTTTATCGGTAGATTTGTTACGGGGTTGGGTTGGACATAGGGAATGACATTGTGTTTGGGTTATGTCATATATGTGCAGTGGGGTTGGTGTTTTTTTGTGTTTATTGTGTGTTTTTTGTATGGGGTGGTATAGGAGGTGTGATGTAATGTCATGTTGAGATATTGATTGACATTGGAATGGATGAACTTGTAGGTAGTGGGACTTCCTTTATTTGTGTATTTCCCGTCGAGCGACGTTGTGTAGTGGGACTGCAATGTGGTTTTGTGATGTTTGTGTAGTGGGAATATAGATTGAATTTCTTGTTGTGTTGAGAATGGTTTCAGATAGTGGTTTCATAGTTAGTTATTTAATTATATATATTAAACTCCTTAATAAATATTGACCAGTGATTAAATGAAAAGGGGTTGGTTTTATGCTTTGGTTGTGAAATTTGTGTACTTGTGAATATAGGGGAAGCAACAATGGTTGTTCTGTGTGGCGTGGTTGTTTTTTTGAAACTTGTTGGTTTGGTCGAGTTATTGTTTACTTATATATATAAATTTTCATTCCATGTTCTTTTCAATATTCACCCCACCCATTTTGAGAACTAAGTGCTAAACACCCTCATTTCACGGGGGTCATTGTATTTCCAAACATCCTGGTGGGAGGATGGACACCCGGTTTCTGACTTTCTTCCTCACAACCCCTTCCAAGTTATTACTTCTTGATCATATCTATAATGTTTTCAATGGCGTAAGGATTACTATAGAGAAATATCCATTGGTAATTTCATGTTTTGCATGAGGGGCCTAGGTGTTTGGGGGACATTTTTTTTTGTGTATTCATGATAAGGCCTAGGTGTTTTGGGTTATATGTGTGGTTGTTGTGACCCGAGTGTCTACGAGCGGGATATGTGTTTTTTTCCTAGGTTTGTGTTGGAAATCGTGTTAATGGGATTGCATTTTGGTAATGGCGGTAACATTAAGATATTATCCATTAGTAATTAGCAGTTAACCCGTTGGAAATGTTGTATGGGGTACCCAAATCATCAATGCACATATATTATTAACTTACATGACTTGCGTTATTTGCTGAGTGTTCTGTGGTGGGGTTGGGCTGGTTATTATTTATTCCTTGGTAGGTGCGGTTGGTTTTTATTATTTTTATAGGTGAATTATTTTTCTTCTCCCACTTCTTCATGAACAAATTTAGTCTCTTGGATGAGTATAGTTGCATGATCACCCCATGTTTTAAAACTGTTTTCATATTCCTTGGAGGACATTGAAGCCTATGATAGAATTTACTATCTCAGGGAATTTGGGTAGTTGTTCTGTTGGTGCTAATTATTTTTTATTTGGTACTTTCATTGGTGTGTTCGTTGTACTTTCTTTTCTGTTTACGTTTAAATCATGCATGGGTTGATTTTTTATTTCTTTTATATTAATGTTTGGTGTTGTTAGGTATTCTTAGTGTCTTATATCCCGACCATGTTATTATTAAAAAGGGTAATGCATGTCATTTTAGGTAAGATTCTATAGACTTGGAAAATTTCTTCACTCTGAGTCCTATGTAAGAGAGGACTCATGGGTCATTATCTCTCATTTATCTAGAAAAATGAAGGTTGTGGAACTTTATTATCCCTTCCCTCATCTTGAAGAAGGCATATCATAACAGAATGGTATCAATATTTATGGCTGAGAGATACAATGGAGTTAGGAGTAAATCTTGATGAGGATTTCATGAGATGGTATGAAAACAATATTTGGAAATTTTGGTGCATGAAATAGGCTAGAGAAGAGTAGCTATGACATGGGATTTTAGGGCCCCCATGATTCGATGTAAGGGCACTGGGCCAACTGAACGACCATGTGAGGCTATATTGATTGTAGGTTAGAGACCCTAATAAAGGTACACATATCATAATGACTTCATTCTTTGTTCATATTTGTGTTTTTAGAGAAATTAATATAAATAAAGAGTTAAATTAAATCATTAATGAAAATTTCATACTACCCAGGCTTAAGAGTACCTTGTTTACATTTTCATCTATGGCACAAAAACATCGCCCACATGTGGTATGAGAAGTTGAGGCCTAGTAGGCTAACCTGGTTGATCATGGGAGGTTTTTTTGGAAAGAAGAAGATGAATTTTGAAAAAAAAACCTTTCTTGATTTATAACAGTATATCATAGGGATGTAAAAAGGTAGTGTTTTAGACCAGGAGATGGGAGGATGTCTCAAGGAGATTTAGATCACCTTTACCTTGATCTGGGATCTGATAAAGTACATGGTTCCTATAGTGGTGATCCAGATTTTAGGAGAGGTGTGATAGTGGTGGTTGTATTTCCTATGAAATATAATGGAGACCATTTTTTCATGGGCTACCATTGAGAATGAGTTTCAGACTTAGTGTCTCTCTTTGATGATGAAGGCCAGAAAAATAAAAAGTGTTTCTCTACCTTCTGCAGGGGATTATGTTGGGTTAGGAACTGGGGATCAAGTTCAAGTACCTCCTCTTTTTTTGTCCAGATCTTTTTCCAGTAAAGGATTCTAGAGCGAGACGCTTGGAGGAGGCCCTTTAACTGTATCATCAGTTTACAGTTACCCCCTTCACTCTACCAACATACTTAGTGGTTTATAAGAAAGTTGAGATAGTGTAGATGATGCACTTGTGAGAAGGTATAATGCAAGAGGAGAGGCAGCCAAATTGTTCAGTGGGAAAGGTAGTTAGTAGAAATTCTCCAATGTTAGGGCCTTCCTTATTTCATCCAGTGGGAAGTAGGCCTCAGTAGTTCCAGTTTTGATGTCATGGTCTCTCGCTTTCACTATGGGCATGGGACCATGGTGATGTGCTTGTGGATGATGTGTACATCTTCCGCACCAGTGCTGAGATAGATATTAGTATGATGTACGTGGTAAGGCTCATCACCCACCTTAGCAATAGTTGTTGGCTAGACCATTTGAGAAATAGGGAGAGCAGCCTCGCATTCCACCGAGGGCAGACGGTGCAGGAGGGGGCTGAACTGAAGGTTCTCCGTAGGGACCTAGACTAGGGCGTGGTCGGGGAGGTGGCTAAAAAATGAGGTGAATTTGAATGGATGTGGGCAGTTTCACACTGTTGATGTAGTATTTCTATCAAGGAAAAAGGTTATTAGAGATATAGTCAATATATTTTTAACTCTATCTATTACTTTGGTTGATTCAAGAGCTTCACAATCCTCTGTTTCACCTAGTCTAGCACGTGATATTGGACTATACAGAGTGACTTCCATTTCCCTGGTGTTATGAACACAGGTTGAAAGTCAAACCAGTTAGTTTGATGTTTTTAGGGGATGTAGACTGTTGTTGGGGGCACATCAATATAGTGATGATCATTTTATCCTATAGATACAGTCATAAGATGTCATCCTAGGCATTGAATGGTTGTTTTCTATTCCTGTTGTTATTGACTACTTCCATAAAAGAGTTCTGTTTTCAGTTGTGGATGGCCAGTTTTTATATTTCGTTGGTGATCAGAGTTATTTGGTGGGCATCCAGTATGTGGGGCCTCTTCTATATTTGTTGGCTGAACTATTACTAGAATCAGTAGATACAATGATGGAGTAGGTTTCGGGGGTTGTTAGAGAGTTTATGAATGTCTTCCTAGAATATTTTTTCACTCCACCCCCTCGATGTGTCATTGAGTTTAGAATACACTTGAATTTCGATGCCTTCCTTATTTTGATGGCCCATATCGGATGAAACCTCTTGAGTTGTGGGAGTTGTGGATTCAAATATATGATCTAAAGAGTAATGTCTTCATTTATCCTAGTATGTCACCATGGGGTACTCTAGAATTTTTTGTAAATAATAAAAATTGTTTTCTAAGGCTGTGTAGTAACTATCGCATACTGAATCAGGTAATGGTCAAGATCCGTTGCCCACTTCTGAGTATAGATGATATTTTTGGCTACCTGAGGGGATATTGTTTGGTCTCTAAGATCTATCTATGGTCTGCATATCACTAGTTGAGGGTGAAGAGGGTGACATCCCGAAACTGCTATCAGGTGAATTTATGGGATCATTGAGTGCATGGTCATGATGTTCAGTGTCATGAAGTGACCTACCATGTTCTTGGGGCTCATGAACTCTGTTTTCAATGAGTTATTAGACTAGTTCATCATCATGTTCATTAAAAAGATCCTAATCTACTCAGGGTTAGAGTATGATCATGCTAATTATCCGAGGGCTTTCTTGGAGGTCCTCTAACACCACAGTCTCTATGGGACGTTTCCCAAGTAAAAGTTTCTGATGTGAGAGGTGATCTTATTTGGACATGTGGTGTCTCAAAAATAGATAACAGTGGACCCGTCAATGGTTGTTGTGATTGTTTATTAGGAAGCACCAGAGAATATGGCGATGATTCATAGCATCATGAGTCTGGTGGGCTATTACCAGAGGGTTTTACCGGACTTCTCTCAAGTTTCTGCTCTGTTAATATCTTTGACTAAGAAATTACATGCCTTTGTGTGGAGAGGGAAGTGTCATGAATTTTTCTGTTATTTGAAGGGTAGGTTTTCCAGTTCACCAATGCTTAGGTTGATGGAGGATGGGGTGTTGTTCATGGTATTTTTTGACGCCTCTATCTTAGGTCTGGGCTGTGTGCTGATGAAAATATGAAGAGTGATATCTTATGTGTCTAGGTAGTATTTCCCCACAAACGTAATTATTCCACCCATGATGTTGATCATGTAGAAGTTGTGTTTACACTAAATATGTGGTAGCATTACCTCTTTGGGGAGAACTTTGTGGTCATCACATATCATAATAGCATGAGATATATCATTTCTATGTAGGAGTTGAACTTACTGCAGTTTAAGTGGATGGAGTTTCTCTATGACTACGAATTAGAGATATAATTAACTAATGTTAATGTATAATTTGTAGTCGATGAATTGAGTTGGAAGTATCAAAGGGAAGTGGTTCAAGAATATGTGTATTTATGGAAGTTGATAGGGGAGTTAGATTCCTTGCAACTGGATGCCAGGGTGGATAGTGGAAGAGGATATATAGATCAGATGATAGTATAGTCTTACATGATGTGGTATGTAGGGGAGTATCAATGGGGGTTTATAGAGGATGAAGTGATGTGTGATCATGTTGACTAGGGTGATGCTTCGAATGGATAGTCATGGGATGGTTAGAATCATATTCTCATTCGTATGATGTTATATCTCCCAGTGGCGATGGACAAGGGAGTTCCATGTGATTTCAAATAGTTACCCTTGGTGGTACATCCTAGAGTTTTTAATTTGTATCGAGGATTGATGGAAATGTTTTGGTGGCCCATGATAAAGCGGGATGTATTATAGTTTGTGGAAAGGTGCATATTGTGTTAGTATGTGAAGGATGATCACCATGTTCCAGGTAGTTTGTTGTATCCTTTAGATGTACCCGAGTGGATTTGAACTGAAATTTCCATGGATTTCATCATAGGGATATCCATTAATTAGGGAGTCTTAGATGATATATAGGTAGTGGGGGACTGGCTGATAAAATATGCCCACTTCCTGGCGACCATGTATTTGAGAGTAGTGGATTCCTTATCAAATAGGAATGTAGATGAGGTGGTGTGACTACATGGGGTTCTAAGATCCATCATCTTAGATTGGGATATATGAATTACGTCAAGACTCTGGAAAAAATTATAATATACATTCGGCACCCAACTAAACCTCAACTCTACTTTCCACCCTCAGACGGATGGGCTGATAGAGAGGACCATCAAGACATTAGAGGATATGCTTTGGGAATCGATTCTATAATTTAGAGGATCATGGGTGTGACACATTCCTCTAGTAGAGTTTTATTATAGTAACAGTTATCACTATACAATCTTCATGGTACCTTATGAGAATTTATCCAAAAAGCCTTGCCTTTCACCCTTGTTCTGAAAATGGGATGGATAATCAGCCCATCGTGAACCAGAGGTAGTACATAGCATTATATAGAAAGTGCAGCTTGTGAGTGAGAGAATGAAGGCAACTCAAGACCAGTATAATTAATGTTCCAATCATATTAGAAGGCCCATGGAATTTGAGGATGAGGACTAAGTGTTCTTGAAGGTTTCCCCTCGAAGTGGGCTCTATTTGATTGGTAAGGAAAAAATGCTTCCCCCAGGTTCATCGGGCTCTTCAATGTGTTGGGATGTGTTTGTGAGGTTTCTTATCATTTGTCATTGCCATCATAGTTGGAGAGGTTCCTCAATGTCTTTCATGTATCTAATCTTTTTAAGTATCTACATGATGAACCCCATGTCATTGACTGGGTAAAGTTGGATATCAAGGAATATGTGATGTTCGTGGAGCGGTCGGTAGTGATCCAAGACCATCATGAGAAGGTGCTTCATAGAGAGACCATTCCTTTTGTTCGTGTGTTTTGGAGACATGGTGGCCTCAAAGTGTGTACTTGGGAGGGGGGTTCACAGATTCATGCCTAGTACCCGAAGTTACTCTATGTTTTTATCTTATGTTTTTATGTGTTTCATATATTTTAATTCATGAAATTGTGGCTATGAAATGATTTGTTTCATTTTCTATTTTGTATGAGAAGTACTAACATATGGGGAGGGGACGATCTAATTCTTAATTAAGATGCATTAATGTTGATTTGATTGAACCTGTGCAGGGGATTCAATGTTGCACAAATAGGGTAGTATCATGACATTGAAGATGGAGATTCTTAATAAATATATAGGGATTGTTTGAACATTGATGTTTGTGTTGCTATTTTTGGAAGTAGATGATGGGGTGGTGTTATTGGATGTCGAGGTTTTTACTATAGTTTTGGAACAAAAAAGGTGCTTTTTCCATGAGAGTTATCTTAGAGGGTGGATGTTCGAACAGTTATTTCCTCTGGTTTGGTTGTGAATTGTAAATAGAGAGAATAGTTTGAGAGGTATCTAAGGTAATGACTATACCCTCTCTAGGACATCCCTTTGTGAAAATTCAGTGAATGGGCGTATTCTGGGATGTTTTGGAGACACATTTCTAGATTTTTAAAAAATATATCACTTTTTTGTGAGCGATTCATTTTTGTACTGTTGATGTTGGCGAGTCATTTTTTTTATTTTTGGTGTTGTCGAGTCATTTTTACGATCATTTTCATCGATTAATTTTTTACACTTGGTATCAGTGAGTCATTTTTTTGATTTCAGTTTTTCCAAGTCATTTTCATATTTTCAGTGTTGGTGAGTCATTTTGTACTATCTGTGTCCTTAAGTCATTTGTGTACATTTAGTTTTACCAATTCATTTTTGTACTATCAGTGTTAGTGATTAATTTGTGTACAATCGGTGTCAGTGATTCCTTTTGTATAGTCGATGTTCGATAGTCATTTTTCATCATTCAGTGTTGATTGGTTATTTTTGTACTGTCGGTGTCGATGAGTCATTTTGTAATGTTGGTGTCGGTGAGTCATTTTGTACTCTCGTTGTTGGTGAGTCATTTTGTACTACCGATGTTGTTGAGTCATTTATTTGATTTCGGTGTCGGTGAGTCATTTTGTATTGTTAATGTCGGCATCTGCATCGACATGAGAATCTATGTCGGTGTCGACATTGACATCCATGTTCACATCGGTGTCATCGTAATCATCAGCATCTATGTTGGTGTCGGTGTTATAATCAGCATCTGTGTCGGTGTCAACATCGGCGTCAGTTTCAGTGACAAGGTCAGTGTCATTTCCAGTTTTCTGGGTTTTTTTCTAGTTCAGCCCCAATTAAGTGTCTTTTTATCGTTAAATGAGATCATATCAACTCTTATCAATTTTAATACAAGTTCCACTGCTTATGAGGTGTATAATTAAATTCTCAATATCAATACCACCTCAAAAACCTTGTAACCACCTAGATTAGTGGTCAAATCACAATCCATTTATCATGAACATTGAAAATGTATCTCTATTTATTATTATCTCACCCTTTTTTATGCTCGGATATCCTATTTCCTTGCACTATTTCATTATCACTTGGGAAATTTTCAGTCCCTCTTCCTTAAAGAGTATTTCTCTTATATTGTAGGGCTCTCTTGGTTCAGTTTTCAGAGAGTCCCCTATTCCTCCCGCGACCCACAGTTCGTTGCGCCAATAGGAACTTCGATAGTATATTATTCCATGTAGGGTATTAATTCCATTCTCTTTAATAGTGGATCATGCGAGGTGGGTGTATTAAGGCTACATAAAAGAGAGTGGATGAATTGTTTCTTTAATAGGATTAATAAATGAAGAGGAAGATGATGATAAAATGATAACAAGACCTATTCTAATAACGGAAAGGGAATTGAAGATGGATGAATGTTGAGAGATATTTTATTTTATTATCCTCATTTTCCTATTATAAATTGTGTTGGTTGTATGGCCTTTTAAAAATCTTCATCATTGGTGGCCTTTTCTTGTGAACTAGTGATGTTCTTGTTCTTACAGATGATAATCTATGAATAATCAAAAATATCTATACATTTAACCATGTACACTCGGTTAAATAAATATATGCCATAGGATTAAACATGTTCTTTGGTCACCCATGTATTTAAAGTGGAATTAAATAACCCCTCTTGATAAATTTGTATATTCTTAGCTTAATGTTGTGGTTGTGTGCTTTGTTTGGATAGGTTTTGAAATTCGCGAGGATTGTGTGAAGTTGTTGTCGGAAGACTTGTTATAGGATTGGGGTGGACAGAGGGAATGGCTTGGTGTTTGGGGTATGGCATTTTTGTGCATTAGGGCTGCTGTTTGGTGGTGTTTTTCTATGGGGTTTGTGTATGGGGTGGTACATGAGGTGTGATTGAATATTACGTTGATAGATTTATTGATTTTGGAATGAATTGACTTGTAGGTAGTGGGACTTTCTTTTTTGGTGTCATGTCCATGGAGCGAAATTGTGCAATAGGACTGTAACATGGTTATGTGATGTTTGTGCAGTGGGACTGCAACTTGACTTGGTTTTAATTATGAGAATGGTTGTGGATAGTGGTTTTGTAGGTTGTGCTGTAATTAATTAAAGTTAGATCCTTAATAAAGAATAAACATTTATTAAATGAAAAAGGCGTTGGTTATATGAATTAGTTGTGGTTGCTATGTTGTTGTGCATATAGGGGTAGTAGCATAGGTGGTTCTATGTGGGTTGGTTGTTTGTTTCACAACTATAGGTTGGGTAGAGATCATATTTACCTATATTTTAAAATTATAGTTTCTTATGATTTTAAATAACCACCACACCCTTTTTCAGCATTATATGACTAACTCCCCAATTTAATCGTGGGGGGACTTTCTTCCTCTCACACCCTTCTAGGTTTTCACCACTCGATTGTATCTATGCAGGTTATAATGCATTGAGTTTTACTATAGCCTATGATCCATCGGGGAGGTCATGTTGTGGATGAGGGGAACATGTATCTACACGCCTGGTTTTTTTGGATGTGACTTCAGGATTAGTCCCAGGTGATTTTGGGCAAGAGTTTTGGTTGTTGTGACCCTAGTGTATGCAGACGAGATATGTGGGTTTTGTGTCCCGTGTGTATGTGGGTAGTTTTGGAAGTGTGACTTATTATTAGGAAGAGAGTAAGTGTAAAGATGTTAGCCATTAGAAATGAGTGGTTAATAACTGGTAAAAGTGGTGGGGATACACAAATCATCAATGTACTTATATGTTTACCTTACTTGACTTTCATTATTTGGTGATCATGCCTTAGTGGGTTTTGGTTGGTTATTATTTTTTCCCTTAGTAGGTGTGGTTGGTTTCTATTGTTTTCATAGGGGCAATAGAATGATTCTCCCACTACTGAAAGAGTGGATTTGGTCTCCCTATAGAGTATACTTGTATTCTCACCCAACATTATATAAATGTGTTCATGTTTCCTGGATGAAATTTAGGACTATGCTGGACTTCACTAAATTAGGCATCGTTATAATTGTTTTGTTGATGCATAGTCTCTTTCTTTTTGGTATTTTATTGGGTTATTTTTTTGTAACTTTTTCATAGTTTATGTTTAAATCATGCATGGGTTGGATTTTGGTTTCATTTGTATAAAGTTATGATTTTTTTGGTATTTTTACTATCTTATCTCCCAATAATGTTATCATTAAAATTATAAATACCATTCATTTATTAGGAGATTCTATACCCTTATTGTTATTCGCCACTCTAGGGCCTATTGAAGTCAAGACTCGGGATTCATTATCTCTACTTCCTATTCAATAGGTATGTGGAACTTTTCTCTCCCTTGACTCATATTCATGAAGGCAGATTATTACAAATATATAGTCCAAGAGAATGATTCAAACATTAAGTGATTTTCATCAATCTTGTACAATGGATTATTAGGGACATTTGGATCATAATTTGTCTTTTTTTATATTTTTTATAATAATAGGTATCATTCCAATAAATAGATGGAATCTTTTGAAGCTTTATGTGTAATGCAGTGTCGAACTCCATCATGTTAGGATGGTGTTGGGGAAAGGATGTTGTTTGGACCAAAATTGGTAGATGAAAAGGTTGATAAATTTAAGATGACTAAAAAATACATATGGATGCACCATATTGTGTTAAAATTTATTTAGATAACCATTAAATATATCTTTTATTCATTTTAGGTGACCATGTTTTTATCAGTGATTATCTATGTAATGTTTTATCATTTTTTGAAAAAATTAAATTTTTTGTCCATGGATCATTAAAATGTTCGACTACCAGTTGAAATTATTTTCATATTTCTATCAAGTGTCCATTCCTAAATTTTTATCTTAGGTGCATCAAATATTTATTTTATTGTTGATAAGATAGTATATGGTATATTCATCTCATGTTTTGAACATAAAAGTATTTTAGATGGAATAAAACCATTATTATGAGGAACATGTTGTTCAAATTTTTTATAGTGGAAAAAAGGTATTAAAGATATTGGAGATTCACCCTAGTTAAGGCTTTGTAGGAAAATCGTTTTATTGAATATGCAATAAGGGAATCTGAAAATTCTATGAGGGGAATATATACCCACTTATTTAATTAATGAAAAAAATTCTGGGGATACAATTTTCAAAAGCATAAATAATTAAAACAATCCACATGTTATTTTCTGAAAAATTGTTTTAAATTATTAATAATATATATTAATTAGATTTAATAATGATATTATAACTAAAACAATTACATAAATTATCATTCAAAAGAAATGAATAATTATTTCTATAAATTTAGGATTTTAAAATTTATATTGTTTTTAAAATACGGATATAAAAATTACATAATTTGAATTTGATAGAATACAACTATTATTTGATATCAACATATTATAATTATAATGGGGTGATATTTTTTTCCTATTCTGAAAATAATGATTTTCAATGAATAGTGTAATATATATAAATACTGGAAGATGTATTTTCATTCAGAGAATTAATAAAGTAACATTCTATTTTCGGTTAGTTTAAAAATATTATTAGTTTATTTTGATTAATAAAATAATAGTTATGGTATTCATAATGAATTCAACAACTGATTTTTTTATAAAGCATTCTTATTCCTAAAAGGATTTTTTGAATGGATTTTTGAATCCTTTTTCACATCTTATTTTAAATTAATTTTTCAACCTTTATGAGATGAATATTGAAAATAAATAACTTATTTGGAATCACGAATTCAAAATTTAATAATTTGTTACCTTTTATTTTTAGTCTTCATGAATTGTATCCTTAGTAAGAAAACATCACCATTGTAAGGTTAAATTAGGTTATTATGGTTAAAATACTATGATAATGAAAAAAATGACCCTAAAAATTTGATATATTTCATTTCATGTCTCGATTTCATTCGTAAATGTTACATAAGAACTTGGGTTTCAATTTTTCCTTGATTTTATTTTATTTTATTATTAATGTAAATGATAATGTCAAAAAATTTCACTATCTTGATATTGATTTCAATAATATTTTGTGATATGGAATAATAAAAATTTCTATTTATAAATATCTATTTAATTTTTAATTTTCTTATCATGATAATTTATTTAAATTTTTAGTTCTAAAATAATTACATTAAATGAGTTCACAACACCGACAGAATATTTGTTTTATTAATAGAAAAGTAAAATAAATCACTTTTCAAAAAATTTAATTCATATGTTTTGATTTAATTATTGTTTTAAAATATTGCTTCAGATAAATATACCATTTTAGTGATGTGTTAAATTATTATGTTTTAATTCCATTGATATCATGTTGTTTTCAAATATTAATTCGATTAATAGTTCAAAAAATGAAATTAATTATATCTGAAAATAAATAAACATATCTAGATTTATTTATGATTACTAAAAATATTATTTTCATCCAATTGATTGGGTTATAGTTGAGGGTATAAACCATGTTCAATTTATAGGTGAATATTATAATGTCCCAGCCTGACATCCCACTAAAATGGTAGCTGGACCTATCATCTCATGTCTTAATGAACACATCCCCGTATACTAGACGTTGTCGACCAGTAGTGAGTGTGTAAAAATAGTTTAGTGGGGAGAGTATACCCTCATTTTCAGAGTGCACAGAGGTAACAGATAGTAAAACTCAAGTAACAATGGAATTATTATAAACCAATAGCTGAAGCCATAACCGACAATTACAATATAAATTAATAAATAATATGGCCACCAACAATTTATACAATGCATGTATTTCATTATTATACATATCTGAAAGAAGTCAAAAAACCATACATTACATATCATTACAGAAATAAATAGAAGACACAAATCCCCAAGTGTGATCTCCAAGATAATCTCGAACACATGTATGGTCCCTTTTTCTTAATTTCCAGGTGGAAAAAACAACACAGTCAAATGTCCACTTTCCTGCAATGTAGTATAGTTAACTCAGGTACCTGTAGTACCCAACCCGGATATGAGATATAAATCATTTTTGGAAAACACCCACCATTGTATAGCCCTTACTATATATTAAATAACAAATAAACAGTGTGTGAATATAATGAACTGAAAACATAATTGAATAAATAAACAATTACCCATCCAGGTTCCAACGGGACACCTGACAGATATACCTACTTCAGATCATATCCAGATGTTAAAGTCTGAACAGTAACTATATATATAATTCATAAGTAAACTATTTATCACTTTATTTTATATTATTTATATAACCTCATACATCCCCAATTCCTATGGATAGTTGTATCTCAACACCTATCTCAGACTGTATCACAGTCTAAACTAGTTCTCTCATTCAATTCACAATCATTATTTCATATCACATTTCACTATCTATTTAATTTAATTCATATTAGTCTAATTGGACCCACATTCCATTATTAATCAGTGTGTTTATAAAGTCATTTATATCACACTACTGTGTATTTGGAGCATCAGTCCCCATATCTAAACCCAAGGGTATTTAGATCATTAGTCCCTATCCCTCAAAAGAATATATTCATTCATTCTAGTTGTAGAATGCCATGTCTGGCACCCCATGAGTATTTTAATCATTAGTCCCTATCTCAAAATATATTTATCAATCTTACATATATGTATATATATCCTAACTATAGGATATCATGTCTCACACCCCGTGAGTATCTGGAGAATTAGTCCCTATCTCAAAACCCATTTCTCAACAAAGAACATAAATCATAGACATCACATTATTCAAGATTAATCAAAATTATTCTTTTATCGAAATATAACATGTCAACATCATATGGATTCTAAATTCACATTATAATTTCATGAACACAGATTTAGTTCCAAACATGTAGAATTTCCTCTCATGCATGTCACATTCCATTTCCAATTTCCTTTGGATCATTTCAATTTATATAAAGAGGATTATGATCATAAATCATATGTATGGACTAAACTATATTATATGTGTCATGTTCACTAAAATCATTTCAACTATCATAAGTTGTGTGTATTAAATTATCCAATGGTTTTATCATAACATCATAAACTATTATCTTTAAATAATAACTATTTCATCTAAACCATTTTAAAAATACTACTAGAACATTCCCATTCAATTAACCAATTACCCTCAAACAGACCACGGGGGATTACCCACCCATATATCCCATTCTAGTTTATTATAACCATTTAACCATGTGTGTATTCCCACATAAGATGTCACACCCATGACTTATTTTAAAGGTAAATTTCATTTAATTTCCATTCATACTTTGTTTTGGGGGGGGGGGGGGGGTTCCCAATCTTTTATGGAGGAATGAGAGAGTGTTCATTAATTGGGCCAAACTGTGAGCCCAATTCCAGATTTAAAAACCAATTTTGTTTCTTTTATAACTTTTTCATTTTTTAATATTTTTCACCCATTCAACTTCCCAAATTACCTCCCCTGACCTATTAACACCACCATTTCAATTTGGAGCTTTTATAAATCCATAACCAGGGTTTATTTTGGTTTTTATCTAAGGGGTTGGGCCAGCCCGAAAGCCCAATTCCTGTTTTAAAAATAAATTTGGATTATGTTATAACTTATTCAATTGTTGGGATTGTTAGGTTATTCCAAGTGGATACCAACCCCAATGAACCCAGCCGCGCGACCATTCCCTATCCCACCTCTTTGAAGCTCTGGTAAATCGCTATTTGATGTCGAACTTCAGAGGGTTCCTCAAATCGCCCAGATTTGAAGAGGTAAAGTCTTTCATTCATAACTCTCTCAATTCTCAATATATTACCTCCATTCCAGTTTCTAAATGACCTAATACATCTTGTTCGTACGAAACCTAAATTTTGGATCTTTCAAATTTCATCGACTGGTGTTTTTGAGTGATTACTTCAAGATACTTCAAGTAAATGAGCCCTTTCCTTTCCTATTTCAAATTACTTTGGGTCTAACTCATTATTATTTTGGTATCTTTGGTTATAATTGAGTTTAATAATGTCCAGAGACTAGGTTTTCGAACCTAGGGTTTAACTTTGGGCTTTCTTGGCCAATTTATGTGGTTTTAGGTTTGATCTAGTTGTCTCTTGGTGCGGCGGGGGTGTGATTTGATTTTCGCACGGAGATTCAAGGGTTTCCTTGGTTTTGGTAGGTGATTCCATTGTGTGTGCAATTTTTGTGAATTAGCTTTCTGTGTTCATGGTACCTTAATGTTTATTTCACTTTAATGTTTCTGTAAAAATTGGTTTAAGTTGATTTTATAATGCAAATTAATTTTAAGTTCCATTTTTGGTGAGATTGGGGGCTTTTCATTCAAATATTTTACGGGTTCATTTTGGGCTGACCTATAAGTAATTAGTTGATTTTAATGAACTGTAATAGGACTGAAAATACTGTTTTGATGATTTTCCCATGTGTTTGATGCTGTGAAAGTTGGTTTTAATGGTGTTTGTGAAACACATGAATTTCTAAGAGTCGTGTTGTGTATAAATGGAGGTTTTACAATGATGTCACTTCTTGAACAATATGAGGCATCCCAAAAAAATGATTTTTTGTTTTAATTTAAATGTATTGGGATTCCATTTATGTTTTGGTAATTCAAAAATGTGCACATAGTGTGCAATTTGTGTTCTCAAGGTGTTTTTTTTGTGCAAGACACTACGTGATTTTGAAGAATTGTTTTATTACAAATCAAAGTGTTTTATTGTGTGTTTTAAGTGGTATAAAAATGTGATAGATACTGTATTTATTGTGTGTGACCAGTAGTGGTATTTTATTTGAAAATGGATTTATGTTTCATTCTGAAATTGTTTGAGCACAAAAGGGGAAGCCCGGGTACTTAGGTGGGTGGATTTGTACTAGTACGGCTAGTGGACCGGATGGGTGTTGTCCCTATTTCACTTAGCATTTGGATAACGACAACTATAACTAAACTATATGGATGAGGATTGTAAAACACTATGTTGTGGGTATGATCCCTACTAGTGGCTCGTGCACGAGAGTGGATTTTACTATGGTTGCTTTACACCGAGGTACCAGGTACATAGGGCCCGAGATAACCTAGTGCCTAGGGGTGTTCCGGGTTTGTTGCTCACTAGATTTTTAGTATTTACCCATGTATTTGGGTGTTTTTTCAGTACTTTTCAGTATCTATCATTTCCATTTAGATATGTTAAAATTCTGGAAATTCTAGTTTGAAAACTTTTCTTTTAAATGAAGGTTGTATTTCTTGGAATTTCATCATCGTTTCTCTTTACGAATTAAAAATGTTTGCTTCTTCACCTTATATTGAATGCACATTGGAATCATTGGGTGGTAACCTATTGGGCTTAGGCTCACACCCTACTTACACCCCTTGGGTGTAAGTAGACTTTGTTATGCTTGACTCAGGTAAAGGGAAGGATATGGGCGATGGCAGTACAGGGTGTTAGTCCTCATCGTTGGGGCGGAGTTGCGGAGAAGGTTTGTGGGTGATGACCCCCTTGTCGTGTGGAGTCCATGGGGATTTCATTATGTTGTCATTATTTGTTTTTAGACAACTCTTAGTGTCTTTAAACATATGTATTCAGTTCTGGTTTTTTTGTAAACATCGTTTGGTTTACATTTTTCAGATTCAGTTTATTGATTGTTTTTAATGTTTTATGCCTTCATATTCGGGTAAATCGTTCCCAAACAAAAATAAATGATACCCGGGCACTTGTTCCAGCCCGTGGGGATAGGGAACGCCCTTCGGGTCATGTCACGGGCTGGGTTTGGTGCCAGTTTTGGTGGCGACCAGATTCGGTTCGTGACAATATGGATTCAGAGCAGGTTCACTCCTTGGGTCATGTTATTTGGGGAAGAGTCAGGATAGTCTGGAGTTAGGATTGTTGGGACTTGACATTTCAGTCATGGGTAGTGTGCCTGGCCAGCACACCTCAGGATGAGATTCAAGTCCCTAGGGGATTTATGGATTTATCTGATTCATTTGGTTTTCTTGGTTTAATGATGACTTTGGGAAATGAAAAGAGAGTTGGGAGAATAATCTCAGTGAGCTCACAGGGCCTGGCAAGCCATGTGGAGCCTTGGATATTTCCCTAGAATACTCTCTGTGACGGAGAAGTGATTGGAATATGGCTGCCAACCATATGTCCAAGTCACCCACCAAAACTAGTTTCCTCTCACATTTTCTTGTGTCTCATTGTTTTGGAATCTTGGAAACATTTTTTTATGCAAAAAAATGACTTCACATTAAAGAGTGTGAATTTTTGTGAAGTTATTTTCTAGTAAAGTTAAAATGTTTTTTTTAAAGTCTATAAATGAAATTTTAGAATTATTTCAAAAGGATAAATTATGTGTTTATACCTCTTTTGAAAGTATGAACTATGTTAATTGGGTTTTTGAAAATATGTTTCTAGTGGAATTTTTTTTAAACTGTGGAAAAGTGTTTTGGATTGAATTAAGTGTTCTAGAATTTTTGTGTGGGGGTTGAATATGGATTTTGGGTTTGGTTACTACTGAACAAAAAAAATTATGAACTTTTAGAACCTTGTCTTGAAATGAGAAGAGTTGAGTTCTTAATTAAATGGAGATTTATGAAATGGTGTTTTTCATGAAATTAGAAGTGTTTTGAAATGGGTTGAAATGTTTTGAAACAATTGTGAAAGGCATGAATAAGTTCTTTTATTGAATTATTCATTCTTTTCTAAATTTTTTTGTGAGATTAAAAATTTTGTATTGATATTATGGTTAGTGTTTTTGAGAAAGGAAAATTGTGGTTAAAGTTTTTATTTTAAAAATATGAAAGGTTTGATTTTTGGTAATTGGTGCTCTCAAGGGTGACCACATGCATAGGTTTATTTGGGAATATGGATGGATATGAGGTGGGTTCTTAGTGTGGAATGTAAACATGCATGTGTGAGGTTCATGAGATACCATTGGTAAATGCGCAACCCACTAACACTGTTTTTTTAAATAATTGTTTTGAAGGAAAGTGTTGTGTTTTGATAATGTATTGTTGGGAGGTATGGATTATGTGTTTTCAGGATTATTATTGTGGGATGTTTCGAGTTCAATAACCCATCTTGTTTGAACGATGTTTTGGTTTGGTGTTTCATTGATAAGTTGGAATGAAGTGTCGATCATTGGTCTCTTTTGAGGAAAAGTTTGGGAGGCCAATGTGGTGGCTCCCATCATGTGTTCGATTCAGGTTTGTGGTCTTTTGTGACCAAATGACCAGTTTGGTTTTGTCCTTGTGTTTTCCTGCAGGCCAGGGTATGCCCCCATAAAGTGTTAATGTATTATTCATGTTTGGCCTATGGTGATTCACCGTTGGATGATCCTATAGTTGATCAACATAAGGACTTTATTCATGAGGTTTGGAGATTGTGTTTACCCCTCTTCATTTTCAATTATGCAGATCCCCCTATAGTGGGAGAGTGTTTGTGGGAGGTTGAAATAGACCTTAGTTTCTTATGTTTCCTAAGTTGTCTAAGGTCAATGAAGTTCAGAGTTGTCAGTGTAGAATGTTGTCTTAAAGGGCCTCTGGGTCTTTCGTCAGTCTCATTGAATCAAGAGTTCATGTTAGGCCACCGGTGTGCAAGATCTGGCCAAGAGTGGCTATTATGGACACTTGATGGAATCATGTGCTATTTTGGACTTAGTACAAGGTCCCTCTATTTGTGTTTTCTTTTATCCACAACGGTTATGTTCGGTGATGCCTTGCGATGTCATGTGTTCATTTGACTATAAGGGTGAAGATTGAGAAATCTTATGAGAGTCACTATTTTTTTTGTTGGATGTGTGTCTCCCTATAGGAAATTCTAAATCCTATGTTCTAGAAGAATGTGTTTCTATATGTCCTTTCATTCTGCTGTTTAGCATTCGAAGAAAAAAAAGGGGTGATGTGTGTGCATCCTCTAAGTTCTTGTTTTGGTAAAATGATGGGTTGGGGAAAAGAGGATTTGAAGTGCGTCATGTCTCAATGAGACCATCTGAGATTACAGTATAATTGTTTTTGGAACTGGAAGAATATTTTCAGTTTAGGGGTTTCCAAATCCTAACTACGAGGCCGAGGATGCTTCAATCCATTGAGCTCCATCCATAGGCCCCGGAGAGAAGCTGGCGCGTAGTTAGGGGAAATCCTAGAGTCGTTCAAACTTTTTGTCAAGGTCATATCCTCAATATGAAAGATATGAATAGTTTAAACCTATGGTGTCGTCGTCTTGTTCCAATTTCTCACATTTTGTGGAAAGAGGTGTGAGTAACTTGTTCCCATGGCGTACCCTGAGTTGTTTTTTCCCTTTGGGGTCCCTTGTTTTTTTTGGAGAAAAGTTTAAAATTTGGGTTAGGCAGGTTGAAGTGCATAGTTTGTACGTGGTTAGAAGTAACCATGTGCCAACCCAGGGGATCGTGTGATAAGAGACAGTAGCTAATGCATGGTCTATGCACGTCCATGATCCTTGGCCAAGGAAACTATGTGACGTTTCCTCTTTGGATAGAATGATCCACACAGTTAACTCGCGGTTTCCCAAACCGTGTGAACCAACTATGCAGCCATGCCATCTCCTTAAAATTCTATTGTTTTTGTTGTTTTTATCCCATGATATTTAGTTAATATGGTTGGGTTTTGTTTTTTTTATACCCACAATGGGACTCATTTAAGTTTTATTGGAATAATTCCGATATTAATCTACCCCTAATGCTGGGAATTCCGTCCGAGGCCCCCTGTTAGTGTCTTGATTTTGTCTTAAGGAAAGTTGTGTTCATTATTATGGTGGGGAGACCCATCATGGGTATCGTGTATGTTCTCTTGGAAAAGTAATAATTTTAGTTTAACCCTTATGATGGGGAGACCGTTCGTTCATTCCCCAATTGTTATCCTTATTCTATCTAAGAAAATTGAGTTGTCCCTGGTGGTGGGATGTCCAGATTAGGTCACCCTGTACTAGTGGCTCAGTTTTCTCCTTGATGTATTCTAGGTAGGAGGTAGTATCGTTCAAGTATATCTATCCAAAAATTTGTTAGTTGGGTTATTTTGGGTTTGGAGAACACCCAATGGATTTATTTATGTAATGTTGTGGTAGCGCTATTCAAGTTCGTTGTTCATTTCAAGTGAATTTCATGAGCGTGGTCTTGTAGTATTTGAGGTGTTTTGTTTTGGGATGTGTTTTTAATGATTTTTATAATTTTATGTATGTGGGGTACTTTTTGGTTGGTGAGAGTATTATCTTACTTCGTTTGATCAACTGGAGATGTTCGTCCTTTTTGAAGCGTGTGAAAACGTGGTAAGGAAGTCTGTCTTGGTCTATCGTTTGGGCTTTGCTTTTGCATCTGGTGTTGTTGTGGCATTCCGAGGGCGGAATTCTTTATGGTGGGGACAATTGTCACACCCATGACTTATTTTAAAGGTAAATTTCATTTAATTTCCATTCATTCTTTGTTTTGGGGGGGTTCCCAATCTTTTATGGAGAAATGAGAGAGTGTTCATTAATTGGGGCAAACCTTGAGCCCAATTCCAGATTTAAAAACCAATTTTGATTCTTTTATAACTTTTTCATTTTTTAATATTTTTCACCCATTAAACTTCCCAAATTACCTCCCCTGACCTATTAACACCAAAATTTCAATTTGGAGCTTTTATAAATCCATAACCAGGGTTTATTTTGGTTTTTATCTAAGGGGTTGGGCCAACCCGAAAGCCCAATTCCTGTTTTAAAAATAAATTTGGATTATGTTATAACATATTCAATTGTTGGGATTTTTCGGTAATTCCAAGTGGAGACCAACCCCAATCAACCCAGCCGAGCGACAATTCCCTCTCCCACCTCTTTGAAGCTCTGGTAAATCGCGATTTGATGCCGAACTTCAGAGGGTTCCTCAAATCGCCCATATTTGAAGAGGTAAAGTCTTTCTTTCATAACTCTCTCAATTCTCAATATATTACCTCCATTCGAGTTTCTAAATGACCTAATACATCTTTTGAGTACGAAACCTAAATTTTGGATCTTTTAAATTTCATCTACTAGTGTTTTGGAGTGATTAATTCAAGATACTTCAAGTAAATGAGCCCTTTCCTTTCCTCTTTCAAATTACTTTGGGTCTAACTCATTTTTCTTTGGGTATCATTGGTTATAATTGAGATTAATAATGTACAGAGACTAGGTTTTCGAACCTAGGGTTTAACTTTGGGATTTCTTGGCCAATTTATGTGGTTTTAGGATTGATCTAGTTGTCTCTTGGTGCGGCAGGGGTGCGATTTGATTTTCGCACGGAGATTCATGGGTTTCCTTGGTTTTGGTAGGTGATTCCATTGTGTGTGAACTTTTTGTGAATTAGCTTTCTGTGTTCATGGTAAATTAATGTTTATTTCACTTTAATGTTTCTGTAAAAATTGGTTTTAGTTGATTTTATAATGCAAATGAAATTTATGTTCCATTTTTGGTGAGATTGGGGGCTTTTCATTCAAATATTTTATTGGTTCATTTTGTGCTGACCTATAAGTAATTAGTTGATTTTAATGAACTGTAATAGGACTGAAAATACTGTTTTGATGATTTTCTCATGTGTTTGATGCTGTGAAAGTTGGTTTTAATGGTGTTTGTGAAACACATGAATTTCTAAGAGCCGTGTTGTGTAAAAATGGAGGTTTTACAATGATGTCACTTCTTGAACCATATGAGGCCTCCCAAAAAAAAATGATTTGTTGTTTTAATTTAAATGTATTGGGATTCCATTTATGTTTTTTTAATTCAAAAATGTGCACATAGTGTGCAATTTGTGTTCTCAAGGTGTTTTTTTTTGTGCAAGACACTACATGATTTTGAAGAATTGTTTTATTACAAATCAAAGTGTTTTATTGTGTGTTTTAAGTGGTATAAAAATGTGATAGATACTGTATTTATTGTTTGTGACCAGTAGTGGTATTTTATTTGAAAATAGATTTATGTTTCATGCTGAAATTGTTTGAGCACAAAAGGGGAAGCCCGGGTACTTAGGTGGGTGGATTTGTACTAGTACGGCTAGTGGACCGGATGGGTGTTGTCCCTGTTTCACATAGCATTTGGATAACGACAACTCTAACTAAACTATATGGGTGATGATTGTAAACCACTATGTTGTGGGTATGATTCATACTAGTGGCTCGTGCACGAGAGTGGATTTTACTATGGTTGCTTTACACCGAGGTACGAGGTACATAGGGCCCGAGACAACCTAGTGCCTAGGGGTGTTCCTGGTTTGTTGCTCACTAGATTTTTAGTATTTACCCATGTATTTGGGTGTTTTTTTCAGTACATTACAATATCTATCATTTCCATTTAGATATGTTAACATTCTGGAGATTCTAGTTTGAAAACTTTTCTTTTAAATGAAAGTTGTATTTCTTGGAATTTCATCGTCGTTTTTCTTTACGAATTAAAAATGTTTGCTTCTTCACCTTATATTGAATGCACTTTGGAATCATTGGGTGGTATCCTATTGGGCTTAGGCTCACACCCTACTTACACCCCTTGGGTGTAAGTAGACAATGTTATGCTTGACTCAGGTAAAGGGAAGGATATGGGCGATGGCAGTTCAGGGTGTTAGTCCTCATCGTTGGGGCGGAGTTACAGAGAAGGTTTTTGGGTGATGACCCCCTTGTCGTGTGGAGTCCATGGGGATTTCATTATGTTGTCATTATTTGTTTTTAGACCACTTTTAGTGTCTTTAAACATATGTATTCAGTTCTGGTTTTTGTGTAAACATCGTTTGGTTTACATTTTTCAGATTTAGTTTATTGATTGTTTTTAATGTTTTATGCCTTCATATTCGGGTAAATCATTCCCAAACAAAAATAAATGATACCCGGGCACTTGTGCCAGCCCGTGGGGATAGGGAACGCCCTTTGGGTCGTGTCACGGGCTGGGTTTGGTGCCAGTTTTGGTGGCGACCAGATTCGGTTCGTGACATAAGAGGAAACACATCCCCTAGCTAATAAAACCATATTACTTGATTAAGAACAACTTCCTATAATGAGGAATGAATTTTTAAAGAATATATCAGGTAGCTAAGAAAACATAATTCAATTCACTATGATTTTAGATTAAATGTAACAGACCTCTAATAGAAGAGTTTTATTACAAAAATGAGATTTTTCATTCTATAATACCATTTAACACCATAATAAATCATTCCATCATCACTTTCCAAATTTTTGACAGTAGTAAATTTGTAATTACTTCACTTTGAACCACGAGACGATGATAAGGACCTTACCTCGTGTAGACCAAGAAAAGTCTTGACATTAGACACTTTCTAACTCAAGCAGTAGTCCTCTCACACAGATGAATGTCCATCAAAATATGTGAACTCACATGGAATTTATCACAACACCATACAAAAATTTTTGGCACCCAAAATTCATGCGGAAAGGAAAAACACCCATCTAATAAATTAACATGGACTCTTATAAATCTTAATACCCTAATTTAATGGGATGAAAAAAATCATTAGCTGTATTAACCATTACGTTAACATTAATGGCTGTGAACAAAATTGAGTTGAACTGCATCACTACCATTGGTGGTATTTAGAATATGGAACAACAAGTCCTGAGACATTCTATACAGAACCCTAGAACCGTAGAAACAAGAAAACGAAACCCAAACATTGGATAGTGTTTCGGTCGAACCAAAGCTGGGAAACGGGGAAGCTGAAATGGCCGAAGCGGTGGTGGGAATTTATGGAGAAGGCATTACCTTTATGAGACTAACAAGAACCATGAAGGAGCCAAAATATTATATGGGCAGAAGGAAGGTCATTGGAGGGGGGTAGCGTCGTGACATAGGAGATCCCAAGGGGGCTTGCGTCGTGCATCAAGTAAGGGGGGAGGGGTGTGTGAGCATCATTAGGTTTTTATAAAAACCAAATATAACTCATAAGAATAATATAATTAATAATAAAATATTAATAATCATAATAAAAAATATATTATTATTAGTATCATTTATTAAAACGTTTTAATTTTTTTTATTTTTTCCACATAAATATCATCTAATAAAAAAATTAAATTAATTTTTAAAAAAAATTAATTCTACTAATTAAAAACATAAATTGTAGCATCAACTCTCTGAAAGAAAAAGGTTACGACATTTGGTTTTAAATTTAAAAGCCCAGCTATAGTCAATGATTTCAATAAACCATGGGAGAACCAATCAGTCCAAAACACAGGCTTCTACAATCTACCAACCATATAACATCTCATTCCTAAGATGCGCTTGAGAACTACAAAAACATCACCCAACCAATAGAGGTTGTGAAATTTCATCCAAAGTAATGTGTTTCAATTCCCACAACAAAAACACCATAAAGCATTAGAGAAGAATAAATCAATTAAGCCTTTAAAACCATAACCAAAGATAAAAATCCAACCCAAACATAAAAACAAAATTTAACTGAACCCACACAACATGAGACGTGATGATGATCATCATCTCATTAACCATCCACCCATTGGTGCCTTACACCAAGGGTATTAGATTTTAATAACCAATTCTAAACCACTATTCTTCAACTATTGGAATTTCCAAATGTGGGAATGTTATAAGTATCCTAGAGAAACTTCTCACGTGTCTTCTCTAACTAGAAATACTTTTTATATTTGAGGCCATAATTGGGACCTCGTCGAAAGAAATGTAGAATCTAAATCATCCGACAACAAATGGTTGCACATGCATTCCTCGGAAGACATCATTGATCCATAAACAACACTCTCCCTTAAACTGGGGGATTGAAATTAAAATGTTTCCATCACCAACTGTACCACATAAAAAAGGGAATAAACCAACACACATCAGGATAACCATTAATGATGATGTCCAGATAAAATTTCCAACACATCTTGAATAAAACTGAAAATCCTTCATTGACAAGGCATTCATTAGGAAACAAAAGCATGTACACCAATGTCCTTTCCCAAAATTTTGTGGATGTCACAAGTCTAGCCATTTCTAGGAAATTTTAAAACCATCATGCCTTAACATGAATAAAGGTATAACACAAATAACCACACATCCCACGTATAACCCAATTAACAACCACTTATAAAACCACGCATATTTTAAAACATTATCACAACATAAAAACGATGTTTTATTAGTGTCTACATGATGAGGTCAAGATAAGGGAAATGTTCACCTCATTTAGAATAGCACACTAAAAAGAATCCATTGATCACTAAGAATATTAGTAGAATTATTACCGGTCCACTATTTACAAAAAGCATAGATTCACCTACCAACGTATCATAAATTAAACCTTGATTCCTATCCCACTTGAGGTAGTCGTGTTCCTTAAAACCATACCATTGAAAAACCTACCAAACTAATGGAGTTTCTATAGGGTTGTGCATACTTCCAACCACATCAATGTTTTGATGTCAAGAATGAATTTACACATACACTAGGACCAACATGACACTACACACCATAGAAGTGTACATGTCGTCGAATGAAAATACAGATATCTCACAAGTTAACTAGCTTATAAACAACTAACAAAAATGTGTGATGTTCCATGATTTATGATCACCATGTCAAACATGTGGCATGAAATCCAAAATTTAAACAAAACAGAATGTAATAACACAGAAGTCCCAAAACATCCTCCTAAGGGGTGGGACAAACATACCATAATAACCCCATCACTCTATTCCAGAGTTGATCCAAAAAATTCATCAACATTGTAATCTCAATAATCACACCGAACTCAACCTTTTTTTCACATCACTCAACACTCGATGTACAACGACCTCCAATTAGAAATATGATGTCTTTTTAAAAACACAACATCATAATAGGGAGAATGGTACCCAAAGGGAACCAACACCATAATCTCCCAATGGAATCAAGGAATATCAAGCTCTAGGGGTATAACCTACCATGGAATATCCCCTTCCAAAGCATACACATTGGTCCTATCTCTTGGTCTTGCAGCAAGAATTTCACTAGGCTCAAGAGACATTTCTCAATTAAGACAAATCTAAAATGAAACATCCTACAGATGATGGATCACATATATATTCAAAGGAGAATCACCAAAAACATTTAAAATACCATTACATGAAGTTCAAATATAAGGACACCACTGCATGTTCAAAATTTTATCAATTTTGTTAATTCATTTAGACATTTAAACTTTTTAAAGGATTTTCACAAACCACAAGTACCATTTCATGATATGGTACTTAGATTTTAATCAACTCTCCAAGGTCAGAACAGGGAATATATATCAATAATCCACTTTAAACATTTAACAGGAATGGTTATTCCATTGTAAAAATTAAATTTATCCTTTAAATTAATTTTAACAAGAAAGGAGACCGCATTGGGTCAAATTTATTAAAATTAATTTTTTTATTTTCAAAACATAACATTCGTCACATTAGACCATTTCAAATGAATCATGCATTCACATTTAGTATGGGTTACAATTTTCCAATTCACGATGTAACCATACACTCCATAAATTGTGTATTGGATAACACTAATAACATATAATTCCATTAAAATTATTACTTTAGTATCCCGATTTATTTGTTTCAATACACAGTCTACCCATTTCTTAGATATAAGGCACCCATACACCTTACAACTGAAACTATCTATCATCATAAATGAAACCAAAAATATTACTCAGGAAACCATTTTACACATCACAACATTCCTATCATGTTATCATTAGCAGTAACACAAAAACATGACATAACATAGAATCCAAGAATAATAGAAAAACATGATAAAAGAAAATGTTCAATGGAATATAATTAGTTCAACAAGATATACAAGGAGGCATGATAAAATAAACTAAAAACTGGCATTACACCCAAGGAACAGAACAAAAATTTGAAGGAATCCTTCTAATTCAACTACATTGCATGTTATATGAATTGAATATGAATTTATAAATACCTAATATGATGAATTTAATTCTCTTCCCCCACCATAAGAAGACATGGGAACATTAAAAAAATTTCATAATCAATAAGATTCAAAAAATCCACCAGCCACCCAAGGTGAAATCATATCTACTATAATATCAAAAATCATAAACAGAAATTCCCAACCAAGGACACATGGTCATTTCCCGTTAATGGGGTGATCATTCCTTAAAATAGATATTGGCTAAGTATCGACACATTCCTAGTCTCTAATCTGACAACCCAAAACAATGTAAAGAAGAAGAAAATCTGACATGCCTCTCATACCACTTTGTATAATCCCAACATGACATGCCACTAAATCGATAGGAAAACATTTCACTACATAACATCAAGATCACCTCTCCATATACTAAAGGTTGCTGATTAGAAGCGAGGGTGTAAAGGTAGTTTCATGGCGAGATTATACCATCATTTACAGAGTGAACAATGGTAAAAGATAGAAAACATTTTGTAACATAAGATGAAGTATAAAACAATAGATAAAGTAGAAAAATACAATTCTTATATTAACTGAATAAAGAAAATGTTCCACACCAGTTTATACAATGCATTCATTTCATGGTGAAATATAACTAAAAGTATCAAACAAAATAGAATGCTTTATATTTCAGTACAGAAATAAGGAAAAGGCTTAAATCCAAATGGGTGATCTCAATGAGCATCCTGAGCTCCCACTTGATCCTTTTCTCATAACTCCCATGTATAAGGAAAAATCACAATCAACATTCCATAGTCCCGTGAACAAGTACTGTCTACCCGAGTACCAGTTGTTCCTGAGCTGGGTGTGTGATATAAATCTCAGTACGCTGTCACCCATTAGTGTATAGCCTTAAATGGGTAGTTAAAAATAAATAATAAGTGTAAATATATCACAATGTAATAACCTAATAGATTAAATAAACAACAATATATCCAGGTTCCTAAGAGACATTTGACGGAGATACCTGATTCACTTCATAGCCGGAAATAAGAGTCTAAATAGGAACTATACATATATAATTCATAAATAAATTGTATGTCACATTATTTAATATTATTTATTTAACCACATAAATATCTTGGTTCCCACGAACACCCATATCTCTACACATTCCTGTACCCATGGCAGAGTCTTAACCATTCCATATAATCAATTCACAATCATTATTTCACCTCAGCAATCATTAACCATTTAATTCATTTCATATATGACCAATTGAACCCACATTCAAATTTCAATCAATGTTTGTAGAACATCATGTCTATCACACTTGTGAGTATTTGGAGCATCAGTCACTATCTCATAACCAATGGGTATTTGGAGCATGTTCCTCCATCCCATAAAATAATATTTTCATGAATTCTGGGTATAGAACACCATGTCGAGCACCCCTTGAGTATTTGGAGCATTAGTCACTATCTCAAAACCTATTTATCAATCATTTATATATATATATATCATGAGTGGAGAACATCATGTCTAGCACCCCCTGAGTACTTGGAGCATCAGTCCCTGTCTCACAACCCATTTCTCAACCAAGAAAATTATAACCATACATCACATTATTCAAGATTAATCAACGTTAATATTTTTTCTCAATATCACATGTCAACAAATTATGGATTCTCAATTCACCTTACAATGGATTTTTCACAAATTCTGTTCAAATCATGAACCTGGTACTCTCATACATTTCACTTTCCATTTCCAATTTTCGTTTAAACATTTCAATTCACAAAATGTTATATATGATCATAAAGTATAGGTATGTACAAAACCATCCTAGATTTTTCAACATCACTAAAAGAATTTCAATTATCATATGTTTTTCTTATTATATTTACCCAAGGCATAGTCATACCATCCTAAACTGTTCTCCTTCAATATTAACAATTTAAACTTGACCATTTAACAAAAAAAACTACAATAACATTCCCACTCAATTATCCGATTACCCATAAACATACCACATGATATTACCCACCTATATATCCCACTATATTACCTTAGAACCATATAACCCTATTTCATAAACTTGAAAAGGTTGCAACACATATCCTGTCTAATAAAACCATATTACATCAATACGAATAGCTTCCAGTAACTAGGAATGCAAATGAAAAACCCATATCCGCAACCTAAGCAAACATATCAGTCTATTCAATATGATTTTATCTTGAATGCAGTGCACCAGTGATAGAGGGGGTTGTTCACAGAAATGTTATCTTATATTCTAAAAAATTATTTAACAACATTAAATAATTAATTCTAGCATTTCAATCCAAATTATGAAATGAAATAAATAAGAAACTACTTCACTTCAAAAAAAAGGTTAAGGACCCTCACTCAAGAAGACCAAGCCAACACTTTCCATTATACTCATTTTAACTCGAGTATGTGTATGCTCAAGCACATGCACTTCAATATAAATATGTGCACACAATTGGAATCGATATCAACACCCTAAAATAATTTCTAGCACCAAAAATTCATGTGTAAATGACCGATGTACATCTAATACACTACCAGGGACTCATAAAAACCTTAAGACCCTGATTTAATGGGCTCAAAAAAACATTAGCGGTATTAACACCAACCTCAAAATTGGTGGCGGTGAACCAAATTGAGGTGAACCACGTTGCCTCCATCAGTGGTTTTTGTAATATTGAACAACGAGTTTTGAGTCATCATACAAACATCCCAAGAACCGTAGAAACAAGAAAAACAAAATAGAAAATATGCTAGGGTTTCAACCATACCAGATCTGGGAAATAGGGATGTTGAAATGGTTGAAGTGATGGTGGAGATGAATGGAGAAGGCCTTTCCTTTCTTAGACGAACTAGAACCGTCAAGGAACCAAAATAATCTATGGACAGAAGGGAGGCTATTAGAGGGGGTAGCATCATGACATGGGAGAGCCCAAGGGGGATCGTGTCGTGCCTCATGTACGGGGGGGGGGGGGGGTGAGCATCATTAGGTTTTTATTAAAACCTAATATAACTCATATGAATATTTTTATTATTAACAATAATAATACTAATAATAAAAAATTTATATTATTATTATTATCATTAATTAAACCAATTTCATTACTATTATTTTTCCAACTTAATTATCATTTAATAAAAAAATTAAATTTTAATTTAATAAAATTATTTCCATTAATTAAAAAATTCATTACAACATCAACACTATGAAATAGAACGGTTCCATTAATTAGTTTAAAATTTATAGTACCCATCAACTATGAAATATTTAAATAACCCCTGGGAGAACCACTCATTCCGAAACACGAGATTCTACTATATAACAACATTAAAACATATCATCATTAATTTAAATTTTGAAAAAATTATTAATGATATTAAACCTTGCTTAGAAATTAATTGTGGTGTTCCAAATCGATATGAAACACATCACCTTCAGCAGTAGTCATCAGAATATAGACAGACGGGTTTCGAGACATCTTTTTCACATCCCTAGAAAAGAAGAAACAAGGAAATTAATTCAAAAACTAGGATAGTGTTTCAAATGAACAAATTTTGGGTGATAGGAAAGCAAGAATGGCTAAAGAAAATTTGGAAATTCATTGACAAGACATTCCTTGTAGAGTTGGACATGAACCGTGAATGAACTTGAATAATCTATTGACAAAAGGGAGGTCCTGGGAGAGGGATAGCATCACACCATGGGAGATCCCAAGTGGGGAATGCGTGATGCCCCACACAGCAGGGTTAGGTTTGCATGAGCCTCCATAGGTTTTTATAGATACCTAATATAACTCCTAATAAATTTATTAATAATAATAATAATAATTAATCATAACCATAATCATAATCATAAAAAAAATATTATTATTATGAATTATTAAAACAATTTATTTATTGTTTTATCCCACATAATTTTAATTTAATTAATTTTCTTTTTAAATTTTAATTTAATTAAATTAATTACTTTAATAAAAAACATTCATTGTACCTTTAAATCATGGAATGAAAATTCTTCTAAAACTCAGTTTTAAATTCGGTCCGGAAAAAAACATTAAAGGATTTCAAAACCCCCCAAGAGATCCACCCAGTCCAAAACATGATATTCTATAACTATAAATTTAATAGTAAATATTTCTGTCACTATTATTGTGGAAAACATTGACACCACAGTAAGTGTCTAAATGGTTAACATGGGTTTAAAAGAAATAGATATGTTTGAAAATATCAGTTAAACATGCATGAATTTTATTTGATGAGAGGATTCTAAATCATAATGATATTAACATATAATAACTTCAATTTGGATAAATTTGAACATTAAAAATAATTTATATTAATTTAACAAATTTGATATTCCAAGAGATTCCATCCCTTCACTTATAAAAGGCCTCCTCCACTCCCCACTTCATCACACCATTTTAAAACACTATCTCAGCCAATAATTAACCAAATATATCAATACAATGCCTCAAATTATTTTATAGGTCTTTTTTATACGTAATACCAACCTCATTGGACTAATGGGGTAAAGAAAAGAAGGATGTCTGAATGAGAGGTATTATTTTTTAAAGAATGTTTTATTTTAAAATTTTCTTACACCTCTATAAAATATTCTATGACCATAATTATATAATACTATAAATATAATAAATATAATGAGATGTTAGAATTTAATTCAACAATATACCTCTATGTCCTACTTCCATGAAATGGGAAAATAAAACATCTCTCATGTGTACGGTAGAATACTGTCTCCCAAATCGATGTAATTTGACTTCCATAAGTTCCTATCATAGATAGATAAAATTATAGATTTATTATATATATATATATATATATGATATTCATTTCATATTTGTTAATGTAAAAATTATATATTATATAGTTTTTTATCATTCTATTAATTAAAAATTGATTACATCGTTCATGTGTATGTATGGGCGACCACCTCCACAAAGCGATGGATTCATATTTCATGACCACATCACAATGACGTAATATGAAAGGGTATTTAATGAAATAATATTATATTCATGATATTAAAATAATTATATAATTATAAAAATATGTATATCTGTTTTCGATCATGTTAATTGAAAAATGGAAAATTTACTAATGCGTACATTCGGCCTACCATCTCTATGATTCTAACGTAATTCATTTTTTGTACCCATCTATAATTGTTGTTATAAATATTATAATTAATTTATATAAAATATATTCATTTAATTATTATTATTATTATTATTTTGGTGAAGGAATGAGATCACTTTTGACCATAGTTGAACAAAAAAATTGATTTCAGACATATTATCTGAATATCATAAAAAATATGTCATGAATGAAATTGATTAAGTTATAACATATAACATGGTAATATTTAAAATAAACGGAATAATAAACATGAAGAAAGTGATGATATATTTTAATAATTAATATAATTACAGTATTCATATGTATAAGTAATGAACATGATGATTCTGACTCAAGGTAAGATATGCATTGCTAAAAAAATTAAACATTTAATATATTTATTTTATAAAATAATTTCCTCTATGTCTAAAATATTATGATTATTTTATCAAAGAATTTATATGGAAATATTAGATTTATAAAGGGAATTTTATTCCTATTTTTAATATCATTCATTGGATTTAAATGTAGACTATCTTAACTAAAGCATTGACATTATTTTCCAATGGAATGAAGGGAACGTTCTATATTAACATACATAGTGTCAATGGATTTTCATGGTACCACAAAAAAATATTTATTTTATTTTTATTTCCCAACAATCCGTCATGTTTTATTCAAATAAGAAACTTATATTCCTTTTATTATGGTTTTTAAAAAATAGTTTTCTAAATGAAAAGTATGTTTTATTGTTTTTTAAAATTTTCACATTGGTGCAATAAATATTTTTCTGAGTGAAGTAATAGAAAAATGCATATTTGAGTGTTTTATGATTATGTTATAGTACATGGACTATATGTATTCATTATAATACATGTATTCAAAGATCCATTACAAACCCAGGATTTCTGGTTATGTTATAATCCAATGATGGGTGTTTTAATTATATCTTTCCAAATAATTAGATACTGAATTTTTTGGATGTTGACCATGTCAGTTTACATGCAGATAAGAATGATTTTAACAATGATATGAATATTATGTAAAAAATTAACTAATTTATTTAATTATTATTTCTAATTTTTCTATGAAAATATTATGATTTCATAAGTTAATCTAATGATATTTTTGTTTATATAAATTTATTTTTTAATAATTACGGTTGAAATGTGTGGATTTTTTATTATCAGTTATAATAATTTAATAATTTCAATGAAAATGTAATGGATTTTATTTTTTCTCTATGATTTTAAATAAAAAAAAATTTAAAAAACATTTTATTCAATGAAGTGGGTATCTTGAGTAAGAAAATTCTTATTTTTAGACAAACCATTACTTTGAAAAAATAAAATTTAATATAGGTAATGATTTTCATAAAATATTTTTATGTACCTTAGTGGTATTTTAATTATAAAACATTTTTTTAAAATTGTAATCACATTTTTTATGGATGAGTTGTGATAAGGATGTGATCAATATAAAAACTTGATGATATGTCCTCAAATGAAAATATTATAAATCATTAATGTATTTGGGTGTGGACAAAATATATATGTAGTGGAACATTACAATTTTTCATCGAATTTTAATTTATATATGAGTGATGGAGTAAATCTAAAAAACAATCCAGAGAAGATCATTATGTCTAATATAATGATTTTGGGACAATAAATTAATATTATTTAATGTTTAAGGCCTGGTCATTATAATTGTGTCATAATACATGAAGGTTTCGTGTTTTATTTTAATTTTTATGTTCTTCCTTATTAAGTTAAATATTGACGATCAAAAATAAACCCTATATAAAATGACATCATTAATGAACAAGGATATAAAATAATTGTTGATAAATATTATGCACATTAAAAAACTACATTCCATAGAGACATAATAGTTTAGTTTAATTGGTATCATGGAAAAATAATATTCTATATAGGGAAATATCTTTAAAATATCGCATAATGATATTCCCCAATATTACTCCTATATAAATGCTTTCTTCATAACGTAGGGAAAGGAAACATAATAAATGAAAGCAATAATATACTAATTAAGGGTAAAAAATGGAGATATGTTACCATAAAAAGGGCATAAGGGTTTGATAATATGATCATAAAATTAAAAGGTCATACCATTCATATCCAGGATCATAAAAATGATTTATTGGATAAATATTTGTGGTCCTAATACATGAATCCTGAGGGAATCAAGAGAATAAGCCATTATATCATAACATTTGATAAGGACATAGAATTTGATACAGACACATAAGTATATAAAATGATTTCTATATTAGTAAATTCATGTTTCAAAATCCATATTAGTAGTATGGGTTCACTTTATATATCATCATGGTAGCCATGGTTCACTCACTTTACCATATTAGTAGTTAGTGTTTTATCCCCTGACCACCTTAGCATGAATATTCCATTAGGGAACCATGATCAATACTAGTTCCAACCATGTCAATATCATGAGATATAAATCATTACCATGTATTGTGGATGGAGATATAGGTTCCATGAATCTCATTATGAAATCATACATACATGTTTCACAATATTATAAAAACCATATTATAAGCCATGAAATAAAATCGGTATGATAAACCTGTCATCATATCAAAACCATTAGAAAAGATATTGGATTCATAATCATCTCAACAAATAATAAACCATGAATTTTTTTATTAATAATAATATAACTCATGAATGGAAAAAAAGTTTCATAAATATATAACAAGTTAAAGAGAAATGGTTTTGTAAAAATAATTCCACAAAAACATAAATCATTAAGAGAAAGAATATAAATGGATACCATGGATGATATCCCTAGAAAATTCATGATTAACACCAATGTATGTCATATTATATTGAACATAATGTTGAAATATATTTTTTAAAATTTAATTATGTAAAATATCATTTATTATTTTGAAAAAATTATATTAAAAATAAAAAAAAATTAAAAAACAGTGTCATTTAAAATAATCTTGAAATCATATAATTGAAGTTAAAAATATATTTAAAGCTTTTTTCCATATAAATTTACAAATAAATAATGTCTATTTTTTGAAAACATATTTCTTTGAAAACATATATAGGAATCATGAAAATATTTTGAAAACCACTTTCTTTAAAAACTCATTAAGGATCCTTGAAAACATTTTAAAACTATTTTATTGGAAAATACTTTGAAAACATATAATTAATTATTAAAATAATATTGAAAAAAAAAATTATTTTAAAATACATTTAAAACATATAAATAATTATTGGAATTATTTATAATACCTTATTCTCTGAAAATATTTTCATAACATATGTTGAATTAATGAAAAAATTTTAAACTTTTTTTATAGGAAATTATATTGAGAAAATATAAATAGTGATTGGAAAAAAAATTTGTACCATTACTTTTAAAATATTTTTTAGAATAATTTTAAATATATTTTAAACATAAATAATTTTTAGAACTTTTTTATAAAATAATATTTTTGAAGAACATATATTTCCAACCGAAAAGAGAAATAAAGTCATATTTTCCTAAACACATTTTAGTAATAATATTACATACTAAATAGAGGAAAATAATACCAATACATGACGATATCATGAATATCTAGAGGTGAATAAAATTCATGAGTTTTCTTGATAGATGTATCATAATATTTTATCAACGGAATCATAATCATTGATAATCCTGATACATGATCAGTTGTAGCCATAAACTATTACCACTTTGCTAACATTGAACCAAAATTCACATGAGAGATTAAAATTTAATAAAGATTAAAATATAAATAAATATATATATATTCATTATATAACATGTAAAATGGTAGTATATACACCCCATAAACAAATCGGTGCCAAAAAGTTCTTAAATCTCAAAAAACAAAAATTGAGACTAAATTTAATTTACCAATATGGTAACTTTTGAACAATAAACCCCATGAAAGATAGGTAATAAAATTGATATTTAAATACCCATATATCAAATTATAATAAATATTGATCAAAATATTTTTTTGACTAGACACTATATAAAATAAATGAGTTATGAATAAGTAATAAGTCTCCCGAGAAAAATATTGAGACTAGAGAACTCGTACCTTAAGTCTTGGATTTATTCATAAATGATAAAAACTAGTGTATAATAAATAAAAGTTTATTATAAATATAAAAATGAATCTTATTATTATATATAATAAAATATATTATTCTATTATGACTTTATATTAACCTTTTATTTGACTTTTCCATGTTAATGTTACGTTTCTGGTAATATTTGTGTTGTTTTTCCTATATGGTTTCACTTAATATTATTACTCCTCATACTTATATCATGATTAAAAAATTTCATTAATGTACAAACGATATATATATATATATAAAACTTATTTTAATTATATAAATATTTATAATAATCTATAAAATATATATATATGAAATTAAATACATTGCTGATGAAGATGGTAGGTTGTACGTACTCATGAATGTGGTTTTAGTTTTATAAACATATTGAATAAAATAAAAAATTTAATATATTTATAAACATAAATTATATATTTATACTCGAACTATTAAGTAATATTAATAATATGTGTTTATTAATCCTATCGTCTATACATTCGAGGTAATGTTTGAATGAATCACATCAATTTGAGGAGATGGCAGTCCACAGGCCTACAAACGAAGTTATCATATTTACAAAATATGTAAAGAAGAATGTTATGGGTTTTATAAAAAATTATTAATAATAATAACATCATAAATATCATTTATCACATCTAAAAATAATATTTCTATCATAATTCCCAAATTTGATTGGTGGTAATATTAAAATGAATGAAAAAATTTCATGAGGTGGTGGTCCAACATTCAATAAATGGGTATATTCTTTATCTATTTTATGGAAGTGTTTTTAGGTGTAAGTTTATCATTAAAATAAAAACATATCATAATATTTTCGATATTGAGGTTATTATATAATAATTTAATAAGATTAATTGATGTGGTGGAGAAAGCAATTCAATCAACAATGCTCGTTAAAGGATGATACCTCTTCTTTGGATAACTTCATTTGGTTTTCACCAAAGCACTTACTATATTAGATTTATTCCCATATTGAAGCCTCTATGATGAAGGTAAAAAATTTGAGCTTACTAAGGAATTTTTTTACAATAAAAAATCGCTTGAGAGGTGTGAATAAGGGGAAGAGTGAATGACATTTTATAGGCGGAGGGGTGGCATTCTTGTAAAAACTAAAATATAAAAAATATTAGGAAGTATTCCTTACCTCACAAGTTTCCAAAATGTAAAAAAATTGATTATGGTGGAATCTTTTTCGATCCAAACCTCCACCACACAAAATTTAGTTCATTTTTATAATTTTGGTCTGTAACATCTTTGTTTCCCCACTTTTATCATTTTGGTTTTAATAAAGGTAACTAGTTTTCTAACCCGTGTAATTTAACCATTAACACTAAATTAAAGTGAAATTTATTACAAAAAATAAACCCAATTAATTATAAATATGATATCTAACTTAAAAAAATAAACACCTTGTGTTTTGGAAATCAATTTAAAATGAGTACATTTAATGTGAAAAAACTCTACATTAATATGAACCATGTCAATAATATTTTTCCTATTTAATGGTGAATATGTTCATTATAAATGATAAATTTGTCCAATAGCAGGACATATTTTATATTTATTAACATATGAAAATTATTTTTCATAATATTGTATTTTTAATTTTATGTCTTTTATTAAAATTTCATTTATTATTAAATATCATTTTTGTCATTTTTGTCAGTATTTACATAATTTGATATTCAAAATATGAAGACTAATATATAATTTGAATCTATTATCTTCATACCTGTGAAACATGATATATTAATCTAAAATTAATTATTTAACACAATAATTAATTAAATTTACTTTTCATTTAATTTTTTTACTATCATTTATTTTATTTTATTATTAGTTAAATAATCATTCTTTTAGTGGTTCTAAAGCTTTTACTGTAGTAATATCATATCTAAAAATTAATGTTAAATTAGTGGGATAAAAAATCATTGAAATTTAAAAAATGTTTATAAATTAAACCATTTAGATTTTTCCATAGTCCATTTATTTATAGGAATTAAAAGTAAGGAAGGTACATTTTGTGCTTTTTTCCTCACTTTACTTATTATTTGGGTCACTTTATTTAACATGCGCCCCCACTAACTAATTAAATTAAAATAAAGCATGGGTATTGTCTAAATATGTATAGAAAATGGATTTTCTAAAATTATATATATATAATTTTATCACATAATATTAATCATCAAACACTTTGTAAACTATGTATTACATTAATCACTGTAATTATTTTAATTACCTTCATTGATATTTTCTATCAGAAATTAGGATTATATTGTTAAACCAAAAATTTCTGACTAATCCCAGAATATTATATCAAATTTTAGAAATTCAATTCACATAAGGGCATATAATTAATTTCAAAATAATCTCAAATTATTTTTAGAGATGTTGGGTAATTATGGATAAAAGGTAAAAAAATTTAAATGTTTTTATATCAAATTATAGTGTGAACTTGGAAAAAATGGAATAAACTAGATTAAATGATGAAACATTGATATAACATCAAATTAAAAATTCATTAAAATATAATTTGACAATGTAAAAAAATAAATAAAAGGAGTTGGGAATTACAAATGAGTATATTTAATATTCATTAAAAACATTTCTTTTTAGAAAAAAGCTAAAAAATCACCATAATATAATGTTGAAATTATGAATTCAAAAATAAAGTTTATTTTAAAAATTAAATTTCTAAACTTCTCTAAAATAATTTTTATTATTATTCATATAAAAATATAATAATTAGTTCATTTTAAAAATTATATTTTTGAATATATCAATAACATTCCATAATTATATGTTTTAATATCAAAATGTGTTATTATTATAAATAATATTTAAATTGTATTAATAATATTCATGTTACAATGTTTAAAAAATTATAACTAGCTTGTTTACATAATTATAATAAAAAAATATTGTTTCTTAGAAACTCTATGTTGCGTATAACGCAAGCCAAGTCGGTATGGCGTGTAGCGCATGCATATCCTGGTGTTGTGTATAATGGAATATGAAATTGGTGTAACCTAAAAAGAAATAATTAATTGGTGATTTCATATAACTGAAGCAATATTTATTGTTTCATGAAATGATAAATATAAAAAAGATTAAATTATTTACAAAAAAAGACATAATCTTGGGGTATTAAATTATGCCCCCCTTAAAATGGGGTTATCCCACCAAATTAGTCTGGGTTATTAGAGGTTTAATAATTGGAAGATACATTAAATAAAACCCAAATATATATAATGAACATTAAAACATTCTTTAAAAAGGGGGATTTTAAAACATAACTGATACCCAAATTAACTAAAAAATAGGTTTCTACATAGGATAACATATGTGGAAAGTGAAAACGTGGAGAAAAAATATAATCATAAATAATAATAGATATTGATAAAGATTACTAATCACATGAAATTGGGTGTTACATAAAATATAATTCTCTTAAATTCCACAATTAAAACATTAAATGTTAACCCAGTTCCTTCTAGTTTCTGTTATTGCGTAATACATGTAATCATATTGTGAGGAACACATATCATTTTTGAAATCAAAATAATAATAAAAAATTTATTATAGGATTCCTAAATTATGAAAAATTATTTAATCTATGAAACCTTAGGCTTATAATTGGATACAACCCAAGAAATATTCTTATAAAAATCCCTAAGGATACCACCAAATTTTTATCATCCATGTTTCTAAATATTCACTAAAAAATTCCATTGATACCAACTAAAGAAACCTACTCTATAAAAACATGGACATAACATCATTATTAGATGATTATTCAAAACTTTAAAATAGTACAAGCTCCAAGACAATAATATTTTAGTGTATTTGAAAATTTGGAAACATAATACTCTATCTTGGTGAAAGATCTTTATAACTTCCATTAGATTTTTATCCATAAATACTTCTACTTATAACCATTCCTCATAACATAGGAACATGAAACATAAGAAAATGTGAGAGCAAATTATTAGCACGGGTAAACAAGGGAGATTTGTAAGCATAATATGAGCATGTGCGTATGAAAAGATGATCATAACATCAAAATATAAAATCATGAATATCAATGATCATAAACATGAATCATAGAATAAATATTTTAGGTTCATATAAAATAAATAATAATATAATCTAGGGAATAATATATTATAGAATAGCATAGGAATAAGACATATAATTGATTCCAGACACATAAGAAATTAAAATTATTTTGATAATAGTCATGGTTTATAGACAGGTCATCTTAGTAGTATTGGTTAACTATCTATACAATCTCGTTAGTCATGGTTCACTCCCACGACCATATTAGTGGTAAAAGTAACTCCTAAGATCCTCTTAGGAGAATCATTCCATTACTAAACCGAGTTCACAACCCTTTTCTTCCATGAATATCTCATGAGATTTAAATATTAATTGAATTCATTGGAGTGGGATATTGGTCACAACCATCTCATAATTATATGATTCATACATGTTCCACAAGATTGTAATAATCATATCATAACCCATGAAATGAATTAAATATCATGGACATGTCATTATATTGTATCCTATGTAAAATAGACAGGTTTCATGGTCATTTAATTAAAGAAAAACCCATGAAAAAACATGTTTCTTAAGAATATAACTCTTAAAATACAAACTATTTTAATAAACATATATCATGTGAAAGAGAAACATGTTTCATAAAATCCATTCCATCAAAACCTAAACCATTAAAAGAAATAATATGAAAGGAATTGTTGGATCATACCCCTATAAAAAGAATCATTAACACCAATGGATGTCATACTTTATTGAAAATAACTTTTAAATATCTTTTAGAAACATGTATTTATGATAATATCATTTCCATGTTGATTTTTTTAAAACATAAATCATTTCGAAAACCATTTTCTTGGAAAATACACATGAAAACTTATAAATAAATAGAGAAATTTTTTTAAAAGTGTTTTCCTTAGAAAAATATACATGAAGCATGAAAGAATATTAGAAACCACATTAATTGAAACCATATAAAGGAATCTTAAAAAGAATTTAAAACCTATTTCATTCAAAAGATATAAATGAAGTTTGAAATCATTTTGAAAAACATTTTCATTGAAAATACATTGTAAATTTATAAATAATGATTCAAAACATTTTTAATAACTTTTTCTACAAAAAATATTATAACTAATAATTAATTCATGAAATCAATTTTATAAAATTTTTATTTAAAAATTCATTAAATACTTATAATGAATTCTGGAAAACGTTTAAAAGAACATTTTCTTTGAAAAGTCATTGAAAAAAATAAAAATAAATCATGAAAATATTTTTAAAACATTTTCATTGAAAATATAATTTTAAATAATTAAAATTTTTTTTAAGAAACAATATTCTTTTAAAATATATTTAGAAAACATGGCCTTTAAAGAACAAAATTTTCCTACCAAAAAGAGAAATAAAGTCGGATTTTGCTAAAAATCAATTTTTAATAATATTAACTACCAAAGAGATGAAGAAACAGTAAAAATACATGATTATATAATTAATAATCAAAGAAGAATTAAATTCATGTCAACTCATGAGATATTGATAATAACATTTCATCAATGGTATCAAAATCGAAAACAATAACAATAAATAATGAACGGTTCGCAATAAACTGTCACCACATTAGTGACATTGAATCATAATACACAATAGATAATACAAAATGTATCTTAAAATATTCTATAATAATGAGTTTCATGATATAACATGTAATAGGTCTGTATATACACCCTAAAAAACATATGTTCTTTAACATGGTATAGATATAAAGGAAGGAAAATTGAAACAAAAATTACATTATCGATTTGGTGTGTTATGAAAAAAAACCAATGAAATAAAGATAATCAAATGGATTTGTAAATACCCATATATTTTTTTATAATAATAATATAATGCATTCATGTTTTATATATACAATACTTTAAATAAATTACAATTGTATAAGGAAGAAGACTCTCATAAATAAACATTAGTTGAGAAAACCCTTACCTTATGTTTTGACATTCATCATACACATTCACAAATATTGTATAATAAATATAATTTTATTATAAATATAACAAATAAACCTATTATTTTATCTAATACCATATATTATTTTATAATGACTTTATACTAGTCATTAATTAAAAATTACATGTTAATGCAACGTTTGGAGAAATATCTGCTATGTTTTTCATATAATTTTGACATTTTATTCTTGATCCTCTTTCTTAGATCATGATGTACTTATTTAAATAATTTTAACCATGATATAAATATCATATATATTATGTATATACATATTTAATAAAAATATTATATATATATATATATAATGGAAGATGCCTTTCGTTGAGATGTTATGCCATATATATGCATGAATATTGTTTCTATTTTCCTATCATATTGAATGAAATGAAGTGAAATATATTTTAAAATTTATAAACTACAATTACAATATAATTATTATGTAATATTTGACATATTATTTTACTTAAATCATCCTCCATACAGTCCTTGTTATGTATGAAACAATCTAATATTTTTGAGTAGGCGGTAGTCCACTTGTCCACTGCCTAAATTATCGTATTTACACTAAATGGAAAACCTGGAGGATAGAATTATATTATAAATTGAATAATATATATATGATAAATATTATTAATAACATCCGGAAAATATGTTTCCATCATAATTCCCAACAATGATAGGTGGTAATAGAAAAACTAATGATATCATTTCATGAGGTGGCAGTCTGTTGTACACAAGAATTTTATGTTTGTGACTCATTTGATGGATTTTTTAGTTATCGTTAAAAACATTTAAATAAAATATATCCTCATAATTTTGATACTGATATTATTTTATAAGCATGTAATAATAATGATTTATGTGGTTATGAAAGAAAATCAAACCAATGTGACATTAGCTATTTTGAGGAAGGGGAAAAGTCAATGCCTATTTATAAAGGTCCGGTGGAATTACTGTAAATTCTAAAAGGTAAACACTATTGGGGTGTATATATCACCTCATGTTCTTCCAACATGGATAATAATGGATTAAATTGGATTTATGGTTGATAAAATCCTCCACCTCACAAAAATAAGTGCATATTTATTATTTATATCATTAACATTTATGTTTCATAACTTTTATCATTTTGTTTTTTATTAATGTAATGATCATTATAACCTATGTATATTTACAACTTGGACTAAATTAATTAGTGATATAATAAAAAAAATATACACACTAAATTCGAAATATTATATGTATTTTTTTAAAATATACCACATGTATTTGAAATTAATTTCAGACGAATGCATGTAATGTGCAAAAACTCTACTTAAACAAGAATCATTATAAAATGATTTCAATATTTAATGTTATATATGTTCATTAAAAATGATAAACTGTTCATGGACATGAACATATTTTATATTTATTATTTTTTAAAAATTAGTTGATATAATATAATATTTTTTGTAATTTATTTTTTCTTTTCATAAAATTTAATTTATAATAAAATATCATTAATATCAATTTCAACATTATTTAATTAAATAAAATTTAAAATTATCAATTAAAATATGGAATTAGAATATATTATGTTCACATCTATCGAAAAGGATATATTCATCTAAAAAATAATTGAACAAAATAATTCATTAAATTCACATTACTTTTAATATTTATAGGGTTATTTGTTTCACTTAACTATAAACTAAATAATCTACGTGTTGGTGTTTTCTATGTTTTTAAGTTATTTATATCATTAATAAAAATTGGAGTGAAATTATCATGATAAAAAAACTCATTCAAATTTCATTATAATTTCTATAACTAAAAATATTTATCTTCTTCCATACTCAGAAGCTGTAGACGAATTAAACGAATAGAAGGTACACTTTTTTTTTCTATAATTAACATATTGTATTATATGAAGTATAGAACATGTTCCCCATTAACATATAAAAGTCTATAAAATATGGGATATGGTCTAAATGTGGGTATTAAATGTATTTTAGATAAGTTTATATGCCATTTTTATAATTAAGAATAATTTTTACCAAAAAAGTAATCTAATTTTTTTCTTTAATCTCTGTATTTAATTTTAATTACATTAATTATTCATTTTGATCAAAAAAAAGTTGATCGTATTTTTCCAAAAATTTCTTATTTATTAAAAACACATATATCCTCTTTAAAAAAATCATTTCACAGAATTGGATTGAATTAATTTTAAATTAATCTCATCGACACTATGATATAACAGGTTTAAGTAGAATAGTTCTCAAGAATGAATTTTTTTTTGAAAAATTTTGTTTTTAATTGGGTTACAATGACCTAAATTGAATTTTTTTTTCAAAATGATCTAATTACATTTTTAATAAATGAAAATATAATTTTAGAATATAAATAAATTTGTCAAAAAATAGTTATGAACTAGTTCTCATTATTTTTCAATATTCATACAATAATGATGTTTTTCAAAAAAAAATCATATAATTCAACCTAAAATAATTTTGACATTAATAATTAAAAAATGAATTTTATTTTATGAAATTCAATTTTTTAAAGTGTCTAAATTTAATTTTATTTTTATTAAAAAGAGATAAAAATAATATCATTTGAGAAGATAAAATTTTTAAACATATAAATGTATTACCAGAATTATATGTTTTATTAAACATATATTTTACCATTATCAATAATATTTAAAAATTAATTATTAATATTCATGATACAATTTGGAACAGCTATGTTATAACTATCCTGTTAAAATAATTTTAACTATAAAATTTTGTTTCATATAAACTCTTTATTGTGTGTGATAGAAGCTAAGTAAGCATTTCATGTAGCACAAGTTTATCTCTGTGTACCATATAAGGAAAACCTAACATGTTGTAGCATAAAAATATTTAATAACTTGGTCAGATAATACAAATATTATATATTTAGTGTTCAATGAAATTCAAATTATCAAAAAGTTTAAATTAATTAAAAAACATTAAATCTCATTATGTTACACCCTCAACAACATTTTCCATATAAATCTTTCTTTAATTTTATAGAGGGATTAAAAGTGTATGTGTGAATATGAATATGTTAGAAAATGTTTTCAGATATGCATATTTAATTTTGAAATTTAAAAATCTATGAATAAATTGGGTATGTTATAGTTGTGAGCAATTTATAGACTATAATTTTGTAAGTAATGATTCAATATTTCCTTCCATTAAATAAATTTTTGATGGAATAATATATATATGGTAAAATTTTATAAATTAATTGAAGATAATATGTACTTATTTATCCATATAATATTTTAAATTGTTTCTTATTATATATTGGTGGTCAAAGACATGAATTCATTTTAATATCACTCAGTAGAAGAAATAGAGTTTAGGGAATTATGGGTGTGGTGTTACTTTACAATTTTTTTCATTTGGTTTTTTATAAAAACATTATTTGAGTATATATTAATATTATTGTGGGAGATTATTTTTCATTAAAAAATACAATTTTTTATTTCATTGATTGATCATCATTTTCTCTTAGAGAAATTTTTATTTATTTGTAGATATTTAAATTTTTTTAAGACAATTTTAATGACCCTTAAATTTAAAGGAATTTTTTTTCTTAAATACTTTGGGGTTTTAAAAGTACGCAGTTTCTGACGGCACCTGATTTTGAGGGCCGATGTGCCCGGAATCAATTTCCAATGTTTAGCTCGGGTAAGTTCAGTGAACGAACGAACAGTTTTTTCTAACTTTTGAACCGGAGCTCAGAATTGAAATCTGAGGGCACCGATGAAACCGCGACACCGGTAATTGCTTAAGAAGACTTTTACAGAAGTTTTTTTTCTCGGGTAGAGTGGTTTATAAATGTGGTTTAATTGTAAATGAAATAAAATTGTGTTATAAATTTTATTTCTATTTTCTAGGTGGTTTATTACTAGGTTTGGGAGTTGGGGTGGGACCCACTAAAATCCTAACCCCTCTTGAATATGATATCTGTGAGGTGGGGCCAACACGATCCCCTCCCCTTTAAATTATTCTAACTCCTCAAACCCATCAATAAATTTTTCTAACTTTTCATCCAATTAATTAGTCTATTCAAGATTATTTAATTAATTGAATTTACCTTTTGATGTTTGAAATGTTGGCATGTGTAAATAAAATAAGGCAAATCCTTATTTTATTTTGGGGTTGATGTGTTGTCTGGAGAATTGAGAGATGGAGAATTCGTTACTTTGAAGAACTTCGTCTTCCTCATTGAAGAACGTGAAGAATGTTGTCACGCCTTCAATCATCCCTTCACGTCAAAGAAAGGGAGACACCGCTTCTTCCATGGTCTTTCTCCGTCGACGTATACAGAACCTCACCCGCGACGCCGTATTCCGCGACACTAGCTTCCTCGAACTTCTTTGAAGTAAGGGTATTTTCATCATTCTAGTTTTATTTTGACGTTCAGAATTATTTTCTTTTGCCTGCCTGTTATCAATATAACGGGAAGAGGAAGGAACGAACAATCCCCGCCGACCCTTCTCCCCTTTTTATGTTGATCACTATCTTGGTTTGGAAAGGAGATGGCGCGGTGCAACTGCACCGCACGGGAATGAGGGAACCGTGGCCGGAGTGGGCCGTATTGAAGGAGTGTGGCGCCGTCGCGCCGCGCCGGTGAAGACGAAGGATGTTGGGGCCAAGGGTGGGCTACGGCGGAGGGGCGCGGCGTCATCCTACCGCGCAGGTCAGATAGGGGATGCATCCTTCGGTAGCAGCAGTGCAGACGAGGGCAGCCGGACAGCACCGGCCGCCGACGCTCAAGGAGGCGGGACCAGCAGGTCCCGCTGCGACACTCCGGATGGCCATTAAGGTCGGCCGTTTTCCGGATGTCTGTGGGTCGTAACCCCCGGCATGTGGCAAGGGCAGCCCCCCCCCCCCCCCCCCCCCCCCCCGCATCCCGCTCGGACGAAGGCCGAGCCACCGGGCACGCGGGTCGGGCCACCTGCGCCGGGCCAGGCCAGGCCACGTCCACTGGGCCAGGCCGCATCACCCGGTTCGGGCCATGCCCAAATGGTCTGGACCCGGACTCGGGTTGAACCGGGCTCAAAACCCCTGTTTTCGGATAGTTCCGTTCAAATGCCAATAACATGGGCTATGGACCACTGATCGACGCACCATCAGTTGTGTTGGGATACATTGATCGAGATGGTAATTTCGGTATATTAAAATCAAGGTTTTGGAGAACTTTGTGTACAGCCAGGTTGGTTCGAACACAAAACCAACCGGGGCCTCTAAGAGGAAACACTCATAACATGAGTTCCGGACGTCTGATTGACGTGTCGTAGCCATTTTTGGATTCCTCTTAGTGAGATGGTTCTTTTGGATTACTCTACTCGAGGTTTGGACGTAGCTAGAGTACGGTTGGGTTGGTTTTAGCTTAAAAACCAACAGGACCCATGAGACGAAAAAGGCCAATAACTCTCAGATTGAGTGTCCAATTAACGAGTTGTCTGTTGTGTTGAGTTCTTATTTATGAGGCAGAACATTGTGATACATCAAATCTAGAATTCATGACAGTTGATGTATCGACCCCTTGGCTCGTGGAGCGGTCCCTCCTGGAATCGAGTGTGTTGTGTGCCGGAACACTAGAGTTGGCTGCGATGAAGATGAAAACATCCGTACAAGGATCCTCAGTGTGTTCGACGAGGATGACTACCGTACTAGGATTCTCAATGGGTTCGACGTGGATGACTAACGTACTGGGATCTTCCGTGGGTTCGATGAGGATAACTACCGTACTGAGATCCCATGTGGGTTCGATGATGATGTCTACCATGCTAGGATCCTCCGTGGGTTTGAAAACGATGTCTTCTATGCTGGGATCCTCGATGGGTTCGACGAGGATGACTACCGTACTGGGATCCTCCGTGGGTTCGACGATGATGTCTGCCATGCTGGGATCCTTCGTGGGTTTGACAACGATGACTTCTGTGCTGGGATAATCCATGGGTTCGACGACGATGACTTTAATACTGGGATCCTCCGTGCCTTCCTATGTGGATTGGGATGAACATGGGCTCGAGAGTTGGATCAGAACTGGAATTGATGACATAGGTATATATATTGGCATATACCTAAGTAGAGTTTCTTGATACTTTGTGATTGTATCTTTCCTTTATGTTTATCCTTTGTGGATTCTAGGAGACCTTCGAGAGTCTCGGGGTCCCTAATTAGTATCGAATACTCACCCCTACATGGGCTATGCCCACACTATATTTTGTTGGTTGCAGACAACGGACATCGCTGATCGTGGTTGAGGCCTGAGGAGCGAGACGGTACCCGGTGGTGGTCTATTAGGAGGGACGTACACAGAGAGGACGACCAGACTCGAGGAGCCGATGAGACTATTTGTACTCACCCTTCAGGTGGGAGTTCCTGAGGATGACTTCGTGGTTGCTGCATTACTTTTCAGTTGTTGTACATTCCTTCTAGTTGTGGTGCACATTCAGTTGGGTTTGTATAATGGCCCATTTACTTTCCGACACTTACTTTTTTACTCAGTTTACTTAGTGTTTTCTTCATCTTGTGTACTCTGTGGTCTTTGTTTACTTATATAAAGGAAATGACTTCCCTTTCATCAGGATTTACACCTTATGTGCTAGTCACCGCCCCTAGCCTATGGAAGGAGGGCATGGGGTAGTCACGACACGGGCCCCGAGGACGGGTTGTGACAAATTGGTATCATAGGAGTCGGTTCTACAACAGAAATAAGGACTTCGATAATTTTTTTCTGGGTGAGGCAATTGTTTTTAGGGAATTAAGCGTGGTTTTCAGTCCATGGAGTCTAGTGTTGGTGCAGCGTCCGACGTATCCTTACACCAGGACCTTGAATTCTGATATCCGACTCAATGCACGAAAACATTGATTGTATATGTGTTTCAAAAGTTTTCTTTGTGATTACTTTGTGTCATCTCACCAGGTATTCTGTATTGACCGTGCACACCTGTTTCATTTCAGGATGGCCCCACAATGGCAACCAGCTAGGATTCTGAGCGTTGTACGAGATGACAGTCCACCGAGCGATGAGGCCTAATTGCAGGGCACCATTACAGCGGAGGCTGATGCAGTACCTTTACCAGTCGTGCCACTGATTCCACCATCCCCAACCACAAAGAGTGCATGTCAACTTTGTGAACTGCACGAGTTTCAGCATCAGAGACCACCCATGTTCCATGGAGAGACGAACCCTCAGGTAGCCTAGGATTGGCTGGAGGCTGTTGTTCGAGTTTTCAGATTGGTAGGGACACCAGCTGACCTCATGTTGATCCTTACAGTGAGTCTCCTGCACGCAGCAGAAGGTAGATGGTGGAGGATGATTCTCCAAGTTCACTAAGAGGCATCACATCTTTGAATGGGCTTCGAGAGCCTCTTCTTCTCGGAGTTTCTTCCAGCCACCCTCCTTGCAGTGCACATCCAGGAGCTACTACAGCTGCGGCAGGGCACCATGACAGTAGCCCAGTACTCGGAGAGGTTTACTGATCTCTCGCACTACTCCACATATATGGTACAAGACCCATTATTCAGGGACCAAACCATTGATAAAGGACTGAGTCATGATATCAGTGCTTCGACGATCTCCCTCAACATCCCGACGCAGGAGGGGTGCTAGAGAGAGCCCCTCGAGTGGAGAGTTTTCTCGCTGAGAAGTCACCAGTGGAAAGACCCTCCATAGGACGACCCGCAACAGACTCTTTTGCAGCTGGCAGTAGACAGATGATGCAGAAGACCAAGGGGGCCAGACCATCAGATGATCAATCTCAGGATACTGGTTCGGTTGTGCGGGGAACACGAAACAGAGAAAGCTACATGAGGATCAGACTGTGCTATGCATGCGGCTAGCAGGGTCACATGGGTCGAGACTACCTGACCCGCCCTACAGATGAGTATCAGGCAGTAGAGGGACCTCCCAGGTAGAGTTTCGACTGTGGCAGTCCACAGGGAGCAGGTAGACGAGGAAGAGGAGCTGGCAGAGCAGCAGGTGGTGGGAGACGCATTGAGGCCCTACCACCACCACCACTAGGAAGACCACCCTGACTGCAGGGAACAGGTGGATAGGGGAGAGATCATCTTCAGGCAGCTGAGGCCTATGGCCATGGAGCTCCGGGAGCAGATGGATAGGAGCGGGACTAGCTCCAAACCTGGAGAATTTTGTTCATGTTTCTTATAGCTTTGTTTATGTTTTGTTTGGGGAGGCTTTGTGTCTTTGTACCTTGAGCTGCAGAAATAAAAGACACATGTTATTGTGATGTTTTCTTCCCTTTCATTTTTATGTAATTGATACTGGGAGGTTCCGGTTAAAACTGTTGACTTGACCCTCACTTTCGAGATTCCTACTGGAGGAGACCTATTGACCACACACTGCTGCCGACAGTGTGACTCGACCCTTGGAGGCGTGAGTAATGGTTGAATCTCTTGGTAATAGTATTGAGGTCTTACGACGTCGTCCATGGCATGAAATGAACCATTCATGTTAGGATTGACTTTATTAGGAAAAGGACGTGGTTCATCCAGTGAATGAGACCAGCTTTCTATTTGTGGAAGAGGAGGAATCTTAGTAGGTCTTATAGATCGTAGATGAATAAGGGTGGAGTTATGTTTTTAAAAATTGTTAGTCTCACCCATTGTTCGTCGAGCGAACAGTTTACAGTTCTTACCAACTCAATATTCTCAGGTGTAATTTTTCTCAGATGGACATGATCCTGAGATAGCGGTGATATATTGAGTTCCTCCGGGATTATGACATTGATATAGTTTATACTCTTGGGAAGGGGAATGTTGCAGCGGATGCTCTTAGTTAGAGATTGGGCATTCAGCTGTTAGGTGTGGCGATACAACATCTAGCCGCCTTTTCAGATATCCTTTTTGTAGGGTGTTGGAGTGAGTACGTGTAGAACCAGAGATAGTTCAGTCTATGATGGAGAAGGTGCAGATCATCCAGGAGTGGATGAGGACAGATCAGAGCTGACAGAAGTCTTATGCTGACAGGAGGCGGAGACCACTAGAGTTCGAGGATGGAGACCACATTTCCTTATGTGTCTCACCTCGACGTGGATTACAGATATTTGTCAGGGGCGTCAAGTTATCTCCGCCCTTCATCGGACCAATCCAGGTTCTCAGCACGATAGTCGAGGTGGCGTTTCACCTGGATCTACTACCTCAGTTCCACCAGGTGCACGGCGTCTTCCACATATCTCAGCTGAGGAGATACATGGACAACCCGACGCATATCATCAACCATGGGCAGCTGGACATCGATGACGGGGAAACTTTTACAGAGGTTCCAGTGGAGATCGAAGATCGATGGGAGTAGGTCCTATGTGGATGGTCGATTCCTCTAGTGCGCATTAGGTGGCAGCATAAGAACCTCCAGGAGAGCACTTGGGAGTGAGAGGCTCAGATGTATGCACAATACCCACATTTTTCCCTAGTTTGTGATGTAACATTATGGGAACATAAATCTCTAATGTGGGAGAATAGTAAAGTCCCAGAAAATTTCATGGGAATTTTTTTTCTTAATTTTTTTTTGGATTTTATGAGTACACAGTTTCTGATGGCATGTGATTCCAAGGCTCAGTGTTCCTGGAATTAATTTCCGAAGCTTAGCTCGGGTACGTTCAGTGAATGAACGATCAGGTTTTTCTAACTTTTGAACCGGATCTCGGAATCAAAATCTGAGGGCACCGATGAAACGACGACGCCGATAATTTCTTAAGAAGACTTTTAATGATGTTGTGTTTTCTCGGGAAGAGTTGTTTAAAAATGTGGTTTCTGTGTAAATAAAATAAAATTATGTTATAAATTTTATTTCTCTTTTCTAGGTGGTTTATTACTAGGTTTGGGAGTTGGTGTGGGACAAACTAAAATCCATACCCCTCTTGATTAGGATATTTGTGAGGTGAGGCCCACACGAGCCCCACCCCTTCAAATTATTCTAACTCCTCAAACCCCTCAATAAATTTTGCCAACATTTCATCCAATTAATCAGTCTATTATAGATTAATTAATTAAGTGAATATAACATTTAAATATTGAAATGTTGGCATGGGTAAATAAATTAAGGCAACGCATTATTTTATTTTGGGGTTGATGTGTTGTGTGGAGAATTGAGAGAGGGGGATTTCTTTACAATGAAGAACTGCATCTTCCTCGTTGAATAATGCGAAGAACACCATCACGCCTTCCATCTTCCATCCGCATCAATGAAAGGGAGACACTGCTTCTTCTATGGACATTCTCGATCGACGTATATGGAGTCTCACCCGCGACGCCGTATTCCGCGACGCTAGCTTCCTCAAACTTCTTTGAGGTAGGGGTTTTTTCATAATTCTAGTTTTATTCTGACATTCATTGTTATTTTCTTTGGGCCGCCTGTTATCAATATAACGGGAGGAGGTTGACCACACAAACCCAACCGACCCTTCTCCCCTTTTTATATTGATCACCATCGTGGTTTGGAACAGAGGCGGCGCGGAGCAATGGAACCACGCAGGAACGAGGGAACTGCGGCCGGAGCGGGCCGCAGCGAAGGAGCGTGGTGCCGTTGCGCCACCCCAGTGAAGCCGATGGAAGCCGCGGCCAAGGGCGGGCCGCGGTAGAGGGGCACAGTGCCATCGTGCCGTGCCGGAGCACCATGGAGGGCCGTGGCCGGGGCGGGCCACGGTAGAGGGGCGTAGTGCCGTCACACCGCGCTGGTCAGATAGGGGCCGCGGCATAAGGCCGCGGTGGTGCTGAGGGGGGCGGCCGGACTCATCCGGCAGTCGGTGCTCCTGGAGGAGGGACTAGCAGGTCCCACAGTGTCACTTCGGCCGACCATTAAGGCCGAGCATTTTCCGGATGTCCGGGGTTCGTAACCACCAGAAGGTGGCAAAGACGGGCCCCCAAGAGGGGCCACCATTACTCGATCAAGGGGGGAAGAACCACCCCCCCCCCCCCGCATCCAACACGGTCAAAGGCTGCCGGCTACGTGGGTCGGGCCACCCGCGTTGGGCCGCGCCGCGCCCAAACGGGCCCGACCTAGACCCGGGTCGGGATGACCCGGCTCGAGCCGCCCATGGGGTATTGGGTCGGGTTGGACCGGGCCCAAACCCCCTGTTTTCGGACAGATCCGTTCAAACACCCATATCATGGGATACAGACCATTGATCGATGCACCATCAATTGTGATGGGATCCTTTCATCGAGACGGTCATTTAGGTATATTACACTCAAGTTTTCAGAGAACTTTGGGTACGACCGGGTTGGTTCGAACATGAAACCAACTGGTCCCTTGGAGCGGAAATGTTCATAACATGAGCTTCGGACGTCCGATTGACGTGTTGTCACCATTGTTGGATTCCTCTTAGCGAGATGGTTCTTTTGGATTACTCCGCTCATGGTTTGGACGCAACTGGATTACGGTCGGGTTGGTTTTAGCTTAAAAACCAACCGGGCCCTCGGACGAAAAAGCCAATAACTCTCAGACCAGGTGTCTGATCGACGCGCCGTTAGTTGCGTTGGGTTCCTATTGACGAGAAGAAATGTTGTGATACATAAACTCTGGACTTAGTGAATGTTTATGTATTGACCCCTTGGCTCGTGGAGCGGACCCTCCCAGAATCGAGCGTGCTGTGTGCGGGAACCCTAAAGCTGGTTGCGACGATGATGACGACTTCCTTACAAGGATCCTTAGTGTGATCAACTAGGATGACTACCGTACTAGGATACTCAGTGGGTTCGGCGTGGATGACTATCGTACTGGGATCCTCTGTGGTTTCAATGAGGATAAATACCATACTGGGATACTTCGTGGGTTCAATGACGTTGTCTACCGTTCTGGGATCCTCCGTGGGTTCGACAACGATGAATTCTGTGTTGGGATCCTCTGTGGGTTCGACGACAATGACTTCTATACATGGATCCTCTGGGGGTTCGGCAACGACGACATCTATACTAGGATCCTACATGGGTTCTATAGAGGAGATGATTCAGAGGCTACATCAATCATCTCTACCTCTCTTGTGAATAGTATACCTGTGTGAGCTGAGTCTTGACTTTCAATATTTATCTTCGATAAGATTGACTTGCTTTCCTGTGTGGAATGGGTTGTGTTTTCCTGTGTGGATTGGATTGTGCTATCCTGTGTGGACTGGGATGAACTTGGGCTCGGGAGTTGGAGAAAAACTGGAATTGATGACTTAGGTATATGTATGGGCATATACCTAAGTAGAGTTGCTTGATAATTTGTGACTGTATCTTTATTGTGTGGTTTATCCTTTGTGGATTCTGTAAGACCTTCGGGAGTCTCGGGGTCCCTACTGAGTATCGAATACTCACCCCTGCACGGGCTACGCCCTCACTACATTATGTTGGTATCAGACAACGGACATCACTGATTGTGGTTGAGGCTTGAGGAGAGAAACGGTATCTGGTGGTGGTCTATCAGGTGGGACGTACACAAAGAGGACGGCCGGACTCGAGGATCCGATGAGACTATCTGTACTCAACCTTCGGGTGGGAGTTCCGAAGGGAAACTTCGTGGTTTCTTCTTTACTTTTCAGTTGTTGTACTTTCCTTCCAATTGTACTGCACTTTCAGTTGGGTTTGTATACTGGCCCATTTACTTTACAACACTTACTTTAGTAATCATTTTACTTAGTTTTTACTTCATCTTGCGTACTTTGTGGTGTTTTTTTACTTATATAAAGGCAATTCCTTCACTTTCATCAGGATTTATGACTTTGTTGCTAGTCGCAAGCCCCTGGGATATGGAAGGTGGGCTTGGGGTAGTCACGGCATGGGCCCTGAGGATGGGTCATGAAAACATTATAATTACATGATTACATGGTAAAACCCTCCTTATTATAACCATTTGATGAAACCTATAAAATTTATGTAAATGGATAAAACATCGCAATATCTACAACAAATAATTTTATTTCAAATGAAATAACTTACAACTATATATATATATATACACATTATTTATGTTTTGTAAATTTATGAAAGAGGTACTAGAATTTAATTAATTAATATAATTAAAGTAATTGGATAAAAGAAAAATTGTGATAGATAACTTAGTTATAAAACATTTTAATTTATGATGATATATAACAATAGATGAATTGTAAAATATTTATATACATTGAATCAACTACTTATCTTAGGGAAAACATTATGTAGAACATTATTATAATTTTCTGTAGTGTTTATATAATTAATATAATGGAATTGGTTAGTTTTCCCTAGATGAAATCGAATTGTTTTAAAGTTATAGATGTTTTTAAATTGGTATTATGTGGGAGTAGATATTATCTAAATTTTTATATCCAGTGTGTATCATATTTTTTCGTGAAATATTAAATTATTTATCACATTTTATAGTAATATTTACAATTTCTAGATGGTTGTTTTGATTGAACATATTCATTTATTCATTATAGATATTTTTATGATTATATTAATTTATCTTATTCATGTTACAAAAGTTGTAGTGATAATGGTAGTAAATATGATAAAAATAAAAAATTTATAGATATTTCATTAATATTGTAAAATACTATCATTGAGAAAATTAATTCACAAATAATATGGGGATCTATACAAGAAACATTACCCTAGGATAAGATGTAAAAATATAATGAAGGGAATGTTATAGAATATGTAAAAAACATTAAATATGGTTTTCCCAATTGGAATTAATTCATGTTATTGGTTGAAAAATAATGGATAAATTATTTACTCACTCTAATATGAATGATATTTATATAATGTTAGTACCACTTTGTTATATGGTTAGCATTTATAGAGGGGTTGGGGTGAATCTATGTTGGGATATTTTAAAACAGTTATCTTTTTTTATATCATTACCTCTTAAAACTGTTTGGATATTGATTTTATTTTTGTCTCTTATTTATTGAATGAATGTTTCTAAATGAAAGGAAAGGATTATATACAATATATTTTACACAGATCAATACACAATAAGAGTTTCTAAACATTAACATGTGTGGTGAAAATTTGTATACATATTCTTAACTATAATGAGATAACTAAATATATTTTCTTGGATTGAAAAAAAATCATATACAATTTTTTATTCCTTATACTCTTGGAGGAGGGATAAGAAAACCATCCTTAATCCTTAGATAGGTTAATTCCTACTCCAACTTGTATCTCCTTATTAGTTGTATATATTGCTCATTTAATAGTCTCCAACATCATTCATAGACACTATGTATCCTTATGTATGTCTAACACACTTGTGACTTATGTTAGACATTAGAATGATTATCTTATAATACTCCCTTATATCATACATTAATAGTATCTTAAAAGAAATACATCAATTATACATCTTCGAAGGGAATGATTATTTTCATTCTTAATTAATATACTAATTATTCTCCTCTTATTTCCATTTATTATTATTGTATCTAGAACTTGTCCATGTGAGCCTTATATATGTTATTATCAATCCTATGCATGTTCACCCAATCAATATACATATGATCCAATATTCTCCCCCCTGATATTTCAATAACAATTGATAAGAAATATTTTTCCTATATCAAATTTTCTGGGTTCCATTATCTGCTACTAATATATTTTTTATCTTATTATCTAATCACTTTTCCCATTATTCATATGATTATTGATTTTGTCTCCTTTGCTTTCACAATTTATGGTACCCCTACTCAGATATAACGTCTCGACCTAGCATACCCCAAAACTAGTAGTCAGACTGCTGTGTCCCATTACCTCAAGCGCACCTCCCCATACGCCAAAGACAAACGACTAGCAGTGAGGGTCTCGAAATATGATAGTGGGGAGACTAAAACCTCTTATAATAGTTTTATAGTGGTATAAAAGTGTAAAAAACAATCAAAAGTTTAATTAGTAACAAGTAATAAACCAAGAAATGGAAGATAGCTATTTATATAACTGAAAAAAGTGGAAAACACCAGTATATACATCCTATGAATGCATGATGTGGCATTTTTATATATTAGTGACCAGTAAACAATAAAACATGTCACTCAACAATGTTAAAAAATAATGAACAGATATTTATACACCATGGGATATCTCCACAATCATCCTGATATCTAGCACGGTTCCTTGCTCCTAACTCCAAGTATAAACAACACAACAAGAAGTGAGGTCCAACGTCCGATGAAAAATAAAATCTACTCAGTCACCCCAAGTCAATGGCGGACAGAGTAGTGTGTGAGATATAATCTCATTAGGACAACACCATCATGGGAAATCCCAATCCTAAAGGTTAAAATATAAATTTAACAGGGTGAAACCATTCATAAATTAAAAAATTAGTACAATGTAACTAATTACCCCGTGTACCTGCATCAGCATTCAACTGGTGTCTATACATGTAATCAGTTCATTAATTGAGTATTACTAGTTTATTACTAATTCACATGTGATTATGTCACCTACTAAGTCCAAGGAGTTTCTTCCAAGGTAAAATGGGGCTAAGTAATTATCAAACCCGATGGGCATTAAACATGGAAACTATTTTTCAATGTTGGAACCAAGGGGTGTATCCATGTAATCCAGTGATGATATGTAGTAATAAAGTCCCAAGGTGGTAGCCAAGGAAACCTAAGCCACAAGGGTTTCTAACCCAGTAGTATCAAGGAATAGATAAGTGGTAAGGGTGTAATATATGGAGCGTAGTCCAAGGCATTCCATGATGTGGTACCTACCGAGTTGATTGAATGTGTCCAAATTAAAATAGGGATAACAAAGGAAATTTCCACGGAGAGAATCCAAGGAAACTACGTGTCAATGATATATCAAAGGAGTGTATCAAAGGAATCCTATAGTAATACATGGGGGATCCAATTGTAGTATACCAGGCATCCAAATATAATCCATTGAATGATATCTAGGAGAGTCTTAAACTTATCAAATCACCCTTTAATTTTTAATATGGCACATGAATGATAAAGGAGTTCTCTAACCAGAATAAAAAACTAGCTTGAGTGTACGAATTCATATTTAATAAATAAGTTATATAATAATTCATTTTGTTCCAAGCGTTTTCATCCATTAGTGTGGAAAGGTCAGTTTCCATTGAAAACATTTATTTATTGGTTCAAGTATTTCATTCCATTTGTGTGGAATGGCCATGTACCATTGTAACCATTTATTTATTGGTTCAATCATTCCCTTCCTTTAGTGTGGGAAGGTCCGGTATCATTGCAATCATTTATTTAGTAAATCCATTAAAGAAAATTAAATAATTAATGTTCAATCTGCAACCTTCCACCAACATGGAATGGGGTGATGTGGATATGCAACCATTATTTAATTACTCTTAATAATGGATAGTGATATACTAAGTATACTTTCCAATTTACATTTTAAATTTAATTTTATATTCAAATCAGTTACCTTAGGCGGGTAATATGATGAGAATACATGGTACATTTCTATATAAATGTCATAGTATATGTCAACAATTTAATATAGATGGCATAAAATTTGAAAAGTTCAATTCATGGAATACATGAATTGTGGCCCGAATGTGGAAAAACACTGAATGAAAATTATAGAAAACCTCACACATTGTTTAATCCAATTGAAAATCGGGACAATCCCTTAGGTGGTGCCTTGGAACTTCTAATTATTTTAAGAAGGTTAATCTATTTTTTAATTCCATTAGTACCATGCCCTAATAATTCCATATTTCAACATAACATTAAGGAATAATAATTATATACATGACAAGTCATGAAACAAAGGTCTTACCACAAATTTTTATCTAGAAGGCAGCGCACCACAATTGTGGGGTTTTATTAAAAAAATGATAACACTTATCACAGTACTAATTTATCATCATTATCATTTTAAATATGAAAAATGATAAAATTCATTTAAGAGAATTAAATGTAGATACTTAACTACATGAATTTAAATTATAACTAATGTATATTATGAAATTTATTAAAGTATTTATAATATTTAATGGCTTGGAAAGGGACCCTACCTCACATTAAACAAAGTCATCCACTTCGTATATTTTCACTTTCTAACTAGTCTACACTGCTCCCCCACTACCCATACGCACTTTAACATGCGTGAAAAGACACCTACCCCATATGCACAAACCGTCATGGCTATGAGCATGTGAAATGGGATCCTCACATATATGATTATATGCATATGTCAGTCTCCACTCACCTACGCAAGAATTTTATATATATACAATGGATCATCGTTCCCAATAAATGTTCAGACACATCCATGGATTAATTTCACATAATGGAGAAACCCAAAAATACATATATACATACCTATTCATACACAGGTGAGTCTCCCTTGACATGGTCAATTGAAACCAACAAGAAAGACCAACAGAATATACATTTACCTCTATGAACCCTAAAAAATATAAAAACCTCAATTTAGAAGTTCTGAAACAACTCGATGGTTTATAAACGTACCTCAGAAGCTAGTGATGAACCAAGTTGGACTAAAAACACACTACAGAGTTAAATGCACTATAAGAATTAGTCTTGTGGATCCAAAACACCAATGCCCAAAAATTTTATATGGGAAAAAAGTAGAAGAATTACCCTGGAGTAAAGTTGGCGGACTGAAACCACCTGAACCGCCTCTTATTTGGAAACAATCGTCAGAACACACACTCAAAAGCCTTGATATACCTTCATCATGACCATAGAATCAAATAAAACCAAAAATAGGTCAACCCTAAATACATAAGTGTTAGATGATTCTCACCAAAATATGAAGATGTCGATGTGAAGATGGAAACCTAGAGGTGAAGGGAGAGAAAATCGTACAGTGATGATTTGAAGAAGAATTCAAAAGGGATCTAGTTGGAAAAATGATGATTAGAGGATCTCCCTGGAGGGGGTCATGAGTATCGAGAGGGGGAAATCCCTATAGGATAGTGCATCATGATTTCAGGAGAGGGGTGAGGTTTTGAGTTTTTTAATTTATTTCCATGTTATATTAATTTAATTTAATTCTTTAAAAGTTCATGTCATCACGGTTTTACCCACACATTTTTCCAAACTGTAAACAAAACATGCAGAGTATACTATGTCTAAGATACACCCTACACGTGAATGGTTCATGGTTTTAGGAATCATGTATAGCCCCTTAACAAACCCATTTCCCCCACTAAAAGGGGCTCATAGTTATATATAGTGGGCTACATGGTTTTTGAAAAACTGTACGCCCCCAATTTTTTTCCCAAACACAGTTTTTCCCAGTCCAATGCTCTCAAAACCCATAAAACCACCCCAGAAACAAAATGGGACTTTACAAAATCCAAAAAACATCATGTCTAAGTGTTGAAACACTCAAAATTATGTTCAGAAACTCGAATTTATATCTGAACCATCCCCAAATTGAAAACATTCAAAATATTCATACATTAATCTTGTTCAAAAACATGGGATTCAACATCAATTTTGTAACTATTCATTTGAAACATCAATCAAAGTTAGTTTTTATATTAAGATTTATTATTGGTAAATAATTAAGATACTTCACTTATTCAACAATATTATAGAAAACACATTCAGTCACCCCCATAATTATTTGCCCACATTATTACATTAATATAGGCATACCCTTCCAATTTTTTATATGGAGAAAAAAGAAAATTTAAACACAATCATCCATATATACTCTTGAACGTCGAATGAATAAATTTCTATTTATTCCTTATTTCGAACATCTAAAAATATAAATCATAACATTCATTTATATTTCATTTTTTAAATCCAGGTGACAATAATCTTCCTCAAACCTCGAAAATCATTTCTAGAATCCTGATTCTTACATTGTGATTTTTGTATAATCAAATTACCAACTCAATATCTTCATACATTATGGTTTTTTTAAAAACACATATAATACATATATCTAAAATCTTCTTCTAGTTTTATGTACAATTTATTATGTAATATTGGATCCCACCAAATAGAGTCATCAAGTTCCATTTTTTCTATTATGTTTTTTACTCAAAACATTCCTAGGAATACATTTTCCCAAACATTATCATAAGAAGATATACATCATACAGTGTTACATCTACGAAATATTCATTTTCTAATGACTCCATTCAATATCCATTATAATTTCTATTTGAAATACATTTTTATGAATCTTTCATTATATGATTAGTTCCAATATGTATTCCTATTTAAATATTCCCAATTAATTTTAGAGATCATCCATCTTACTTATGTCCGGTGAATTTAGAAATCTCATCAAAATTACACTATAAATCTCTTTTGTTAAAATTTTATAAAATAGTTTTTGATGAAATCATATAGTGAATTATTATTGATAACTCCGATACGAATATAAAATATTTATCACATTTCATCACATCACATATTTTTACATGTGTATATAATAAGCCTAATACCACTGAGAAAATTATTAGTATTTTATGAAAATATACATTATAATTTAGTGGAAGTCCAAAACAATTATCTTATTAATAAATTTTTTTTTCAATCCAGTGGAAAATGATGGATGTAAAATACCCATACAATAAATTTTGTTTGATGAAATTTCATTGATTACTATATTTGATATAATATTCTTGACTTACTTTGATCAATAAGAACTATAAATTCTAGACCGATAATGCGTTATACAACCCTAACTCCAAAACATCGTAAATATTTAACATTAATTGCTTCAACATTATTATCTCATAACATGAAAAGTGAATAAATATGCCTTTTTTATAACATCATTCCAATATACATCAAAAAACAACATTAAATAAGAATTATATAGCAAAATCTCGAAATATCCCTTTTCTACTCAGTCATGGGTCTCATGAGCATTCATAAATGTTGTTTTTTGATACATCTGGAATAAAAAAATAATCTCTTATTTTGGATATCATTCATCATGACTATTCTTCGTTTCCAAATATTTCCACGAATGAAAACTACAAGGAATTTTGTTTTGTATTCAATAAGGAACACATCAATATGATTTTTTTCTATTCTAGATAATGAATTTCTATATATGTTTGTTGGTAGCATTAGTCCATTATCTATTAACTTTTTAACTAAATCTTCTAGGATATATACGATCATATCAATTTTCTCTATCTTTTCCCTCATACATATTCATTCAAACAATTCGTTCTCGAAACTTATTAAGGGAACTCCTTAATGAAACATCGTAATGATGAAGAAAAAACATCTTATTGAACCAACATAGAACATATTGTAGACATTAGTATCAGCCCCATAGTCTTTATAAGTAAAGTTAGAGCCTTCAAAATTATTTTGACTATATATAACTGGTATATTCCAAATCATCCAAAATGATTGAAAAACATGTATATTTTTCCTGATAATATGGATTATTAACCCATTCCCTATATCATATAATCATAAAAGTTGTATCATCATCTCAAAAAACATGGCAACTTCATGCAATGATTCTAGTAACTAATTCTTTATAACCACTTTATATAATGAAGGTAATGATATTTTTATATTTTACTAAAAACGAAATCAAAATAATTGAATAAAATAAAATTCACACTAATTATTTTATCTTCAATCCCCCTTTATATCATTTAATAATATGTTCAATATCTCTTTAAAATAAATATATCAATATGGGAATCATCACTTTATTTATACAGAAATCATCTCAAATATTCAATTCACATTTTCTCCCATATATTATCATGAAATAAAATGATCATGGGAAAAGGTTCTGAATATATCCTTAATATTTTTTCATAAAATATTTCACTATATGACTATGTGATTGATGATTGATGTAGAAAAAAGCTGATTTAACATAGATTATGATTTTTCTGTTATGAAATTATCCTAATACCTCATAAAATGATTACTCATAATCATTTCATCAAGGGTTATCCTATCATATTCTTCGAAAAAGATGTAACAACCTTTTTAGTGTAATAATAATTCATTTTTATCCCTCATTAATATTCAATAATGATATTTCATATTTTTTTCAAATATAATAATATTAACAAATTTCTCATTCATAATGTAAATAATTGTATTCATAATAACTGGATTACATATATTATATTGTTTAATTTAATGGAATAATTTCAAAATTTTAGAATTTGAATTGAAAAAATGACTTATTTTTTTAAATCATCATATAAAATTTTTCTTACTATGTATTTTTAATAATTTTATAAAACTGTGCCTTTTCAATGAATAGTAAAAATAATATTTTAATTGGAAACTATATATTCATGTCAATTATATAAAAAATAAAATTCTATTCTGGATTATTTTAAAATAAAATTAGTTCATTTTTATTAAACATAATCTAATATGTGATTTGTAATTAGTAGTATACAATCATTGGAATAAAAAAAATTTACTGGAAATAAATGTTTCAAAAAACACATTTTCTCATCACATTTTGTGGGTTTTATTATAAATTAAAATCTATCAATTATAGTAATTGATTCTTGAGAAATGTATAAAATAATTGGAATAAAGAGGTAAAAATATCATAAATTGGTCATTTTATTTTATATTCATTATGAACAAGAGCCATAGTAAACTTTTACCATAGTAAAGAAAAAAGTATTTAATTATTGTAAAAAATAGTTTAATAAGGATTCAAATTCATTCATACACCTTCATTTATTACCTTGGATTAGTCTATTCCATACATAATCATCCAAAATTTGTAAATATTTTATTTTTACCACTTAGCCTTGATTTATATCATTATAAATATTATGTAAAGGGTAATGAAAAATGCACCACTCTATTCCATTAAATATATATAATATTTTTTGAATGGGATAAAAGAAAATTATATTTGTTATGAAATATTTTCTTAGAGGGTTAAAATTAATTATATTAAGTTATAAATATTTATTAGAAATATTATTTAATATTATTATCAACTATTTTTTTAAATATTTCTAATGAAATAATTACCTTAGGAATTATAGTACGCTGACTCAGTTCTTGTGAAAGTTGTCAACAAATCATATAAATGAGTTTAAAAACTCGAAAAATAATATTGTATGGGTGAGATATGGTAACCCATGAAATGTCGAGATACAAATAAAATATTATGGATTATTTAATGGATTATATTCAAATTTCAATTTCTTCTTGTTTTTTTAAATGAAATAAAAATTTACAAAATTAAAATTTAAGAAATTTGATTATAATATTTTTTTAAATTATTTAAAATTCATAACATTCTAATAAATGTCCAAGTGAATGGGATATTGTTATAATTATAAACCATAGCCTTTATATTTGTCACTCATCCATTTATAGTAAATTTATTTGAAACTAAATATTAAAAATACTTTGATATCAATATAATTTTCAAAATGGTCAATGAATATTATGAAAAGTGTTAATGGTGAAAAAATATAATAACATGTAAAAAATTAATATTATGATATTATATGGGCACCACACATATAATATTGTAAATCTATCATTTTATATCCTTTTTCTTATAAAATAAATTTTTGTTAATTTAATAATTTTTTAAATTTAAAGTGTGTCCCTCCCATAACATATAAAAAGGTACATCATATTATCTCCTAATCACACATTTTGAGAACATTATTTCTTACAATAAAATTTAATCCTCTCACTAACTTCCATCACCTCATCCTATAGTCCATGGACAGATCATAATACCATCATCTGGAGGCTTTTGGAATAACCCTAAAGTGGATGTTTGAAGAAGAGTTATAATTCTTAATCATGTGTTTTTATTATATTTCTTCTAAAAGATAATTTAGCTATTATATAACCAATGTAAAATAATTACATAATTTTATTCCATTATTTATATGATATTATATTAATGTAATAAAAAATATGCATCTATTATACCATCAAATGGGAAATTAAACCACTATTTTTGTGTAGAATGAACTACAACATTTAGAATTGATGAAATTTAGTTTTTCACCACCAATTCTCTAGGATACTTTTAGTCACTAGTTTAAGGTATAAATATCATATGACTCATAAATTTATCTTTAATGAATGATAATATATCATATGCACTTTTATCATTTAATACAGTAAGAAATTATAATGTCATTCATGTGTATGTGTAGACTACCACCTCCACGAAGAGATGTGATTCATCTTTTATTACCACATAATATGGATGACATATTTATTTAAAATTTATAACATGATATTTATTTTATAATAATTATTATATAATTATAAATCAATTTATAAATTCTTTCCATCATGATCATTGAAAAATTGAAAGGCTACTAATGCGTATGTACGGACTACCATCTCTATGATTATAATGAAATTCAGTTTTTGTAGTCATATTTAATGGTTTGTTTTAAAAACAATAATTGATTAATAAAAATGATAATTATGAAATTATTATTATTCTACAAATGATGAAATAAAGCCATATTTCACTGCATTAATCATACAAAATCCTTTATGAGCATATGAACCAAATATCTTCAAAACATAAAAAGGAAATTAAAAAGATTAAGTAATTGTATTAAAAAATGTAATAGAAAAAATAAAACGAATAATAAAACATAAAAATTTTCTCCAAAATATAAATAATTTAAATAGGTTTATTATTTGTGAATATAATGAATTTATATGATGACTCAAACTCAAGGAAATAGACACATTACCCTAAAAACGTTATTTTAAATTCATTAATGATTTATTTTCAAAATGATTTTCTACCACATATATAGTGAAAATATTATTTTATGGATTTATTTATAATTAAATAATAATTTATTAAAGAAATATTATTTTTATTTTTATTTTCTTTCAATAATTTTTAATATGAATCACTTTACATATTTTATATGAAATATTTTTGACAAAAAGGAAAAAGAAATGTTCTACTTTAATATATTTAGTATTAATGATTTGTCCCACATCCAAAACATTTATTTGATGTTTTTTTCCCTATACTATATTTTAATTTTTATTTAGTGAAATTCTTTATTTTTATTTTCTCAATTTATTTCAGAAAATGATTATAAATGGAAATGATATTTCAATATCTAAAAATGTTTTTTATTAATGCCAAGAATATTTTTCATTAAAATACATGTTTTGAGACTATATTTTGATTCATGGTAACTGTTTAGGATGACATGTGATTTTTTTATAATCCAAGGAACGGTGGTTTAATAATAAACAACGAATGGGTGGTTCCATTATAATCTATTGGTGGGTGGTTCCATTATAAACAATGAACTGGTGAAACCTATATAGCTCTACAATACGATGAGTATTTATAAAACTGATTGTAATAGATATATTAAAATGGATTCACATGTTATTTATATTATTTATCTATGATTTATATGGTATTTTATAAAAATAAAAATATTGAGCTAATGTTTCATGTGATGTATATGATTTAATTTTATGGTGAAATGAATAATTTTTTTGAAATACTATTATTATGTTTTTCATGACAAAAAAGAAACTTTTGGGATTTTAATTTTCCCATTAAAATTTTGTACAAAATGTTTTATGAAGATATTCATGTAGATTATCTTGCTTCCTATGTTATAAAATGTTTATTTTTAGTTCATTGTTTGTTTTTTAAATGTAATGTTACTTTGAGTTTTTTTGGACTTACATGTTTCATTTATTCCTTTATTCTTTTTTCATGTCCTATAAGGAGTTTTTTGTTCTAATAAAATATTTTCAATTGTTTTTTGTAATATTTTATCAATTAGTATCCACATGGATGATATGAAGATGACAATTATAATGATATGTCTGGAAAATAAAAAATATTATATATTTATGTTTTTTTATTTGGGGGAGGTGGCAACCAATTTAATGTTTTCATTATGTGATGAAATATTTACTAACAAAAGATTCATGGCCTAATTATCAAAATCAATAAACCTAAAATATAATTAATAATGGAAGAAAATAATATATTTTTTAAATTTATTAATATAGATTCTTTATAGTAATTTTCTAATATTAGATATCATTAGAAATTGTATAGATTATTTTTGTGGAGAGAATAATTTAATTGAACTACCTGATGAGATTTTAGTTTTTGGTTATAATGGTATAAAATTTAATTATTAACATATTTCTCTTTCTATAAAAAGATTGTTTAAAAAAAATTCCAATAGAGGATATAGGGAGGCCAATATAGGTTAACATCAATAGGGAAATATATTATCAAAGAAGAAACATGAAATATTTCAAATCAGAATGGAGTAGTTTTTTCTATTATGGATTATTCAACATAGACTAAAAAAATTTATGCTATCAATGATAAAGAGTACATTGTTCTACCACATGGTAACATATATATAGTTTATCATTTTATATCAAAACTTTCTTTATCATTCAATAGATATTCTGACCAGATGGTAGCTATGAGAAGGATTAAATCCATAGAAAATATATTCAATGACATGGGTTTTTCAGATAATGAAATGTTAGCTCTTTTTACTTACCATTATTAAGTTGAGTCCGTTCAATATTTTTCAATGGTTAATAATATAATAGGAATAAAATAGATTGATTCTATAGAGAAAGATGAATCAATGAATATTTTTTTATAATTATTTTTCTAATATTGTTCAATAGATGATGGAAAATAAATTTATAAATTATGGAAGATAGAGGATGATTTTGTGGTTTTGTATGATCAAATCTTCACTAGATTGAATTGGTATGAAAACAATTTTTTTTTCTCGATCATGATAGTGAATTAATTAGTTTTACTCATTTTTAATGTCGTGATTTCAATGTGAATTGTCCTCACATGAATTCAAATATTATGAAAAACATTTTGATGTGATAAGAAGGATGAAATATTATTAGTTGAAAACAAAATTTTCTTCAGTAAAATAAATAATAGAGTCATAGGTCACATTAAATAGGGAATAACCAATCAATGATATTAAATGGTAAGAAAATATTGTTTTTTTGTGATTTGAATGGTAAAAAAACTGGTGGAATAATTTTAAAAATGCCATGAATATCTAATGTTGTATGTTTTTTTATATGGATCATTATTTTAAAGAAAAATATCTTTATAGTTATAAAACCAATATTTATAAACATCTATTAAGGTGTTTTAAATGAAACAAGATGTTACATTATGTATAACCACATTCAAAGAAGGGAATTAATGATAATAATTATCTAGAATATAACTATAAGGGTGTTGAAAAATCCATTACAAATACATTACAAGATTATGGATAATAAAATTATGTGTTAACATGTAAATTACCTTTTAATTTAGATTATCATACTATATGTTTTTTATTCAAGGCTTAAAACATGTTTCATTTATGAGAAACTAATAAGTAAAATAAAAAAATTTACATCCAAAAATGATTTTCTATAATTTTTGAAACTCACCTAAGGTTAGAATTAAGAAAATAATAATATATAATGAAATTAATCATATCATATATTTACGGTTATCCTATAAAATATTAATGTCAATCCTATTATAGAATTTCATGTTATTTTGGGAATAAATTTGATTCCAGTTTATCATTCTCTGATAAATTGTAGATCCAAAGAATTTATTTTCTGAAATGAGTTCTAGTTTGAATATATGAATCAATTCACACCCTTGATAAAATATCAAGAAGCAGAGAGACTGTTAAGGGATGGAAATGTATTTTACCTCATTCATATTGTTTAAAATTGGTGAATGGTCCAAATTATTGTTGTGTTAGTTTTAGAATAATATTTTTATGATTAAATAGATAAGTTGCACAGAATTATACATAATCTTGAAGTGGAATTTACTATTAATATATTTCTTAATTCTTATTCAATTTCAACACCCCCATTTTGAATATCTTAGTTAAAACATCACGAATTTAGAATGATTCTTAAAGAGTTTTTTTATAATGTATTTTTTCATACAAACACTTTAACATTGGGTTCTATAATGTTGTTTATTAATAATTAATTCAGTTTTGAGAGACACTCTATTTATTATATTAATTTTAATATCATTATTTTAAACAATAAATATTTGTTTCGTCAAATGATTAAATAATATTATCAGTTTTAGTGTTCCCATTATTTATCAATAGATTATTTATGGTTCATGTACCATCAGCTTATGTTTAAGGATAATGAAATTTTGAAAACCATTTTTCATACTATGTAAGGGAATTAAAAGATTGTGGTTATTTCCAATATGTTAATGAATTCTCTAGTTGTATTTATGGGTCCTATGAATATATTATTCCAAAAATATTTTGATTAGTATTTGTTTTTGACTATTGATGATATTTGGTATTATTAAAATAGTCACTTGAATCTAAAAAACTCTCTGAATTGTGTTGAAAACAGTGAAATAAGTAAACATATATGGAAATTTTAGAAAAGGTTAATTTTTGTTATAACATATTTTATTACCTAAAAATTTCATCATTAAAAATATAATAACTTTTGATCATGCTAAAACTAACATCCTTGATGAATTACCAATACCTAAAAATGTGAATGATATTCATGGTTATCATTGGAGATCTTGGTATTACAAGAGGTTTATTGAAAAAATTGAATAGTTATCTAGACCATTGGATATGTTAAAAAATTATTTAGTATAATATAGATAATATAAAAATAAAAAAAATTATGAATCTAAAAAGTAATTTTAGAATGATCTATTTTAGACTTTCTATCTAGAAGGGGTGGATTAATTAATTACAATGATGATTCATTGTGGGATTTGGGTTTTTTTCTAATTAAAAATGATCATGCCGATTCTTATGCTTCATCTCGGTTAACACTCCATTAGAATAACAATCTAACACATGACCTTGAATATGATTTTTTAGTTTTTCATATAATATTTGGAGGAATTATTTAAATTTAGTTAATTATGAAATATATATTGATCATAAGATTTTCAATAGTATAATCACTCAAATAGATTATTACATAAGATAGAAGAGATAAATATAATTTATAATGGATTATAACTAAATAATTCATTAACATAAAGGTAGTGAAAATAAAGTAGCTAATAAATTGAGTTTAAAAGAGAATTCATCATTAACTATGATAGTTTGGTGACATGATCCTTTAGATTATTATTTGATGACTATTGGAATAAAACTTATTCATGAAAGAGAATTGAATTTTATGGATCAGATATCACAAAAATCATATTTTTCAGATAAGACACACCAACAACAGAAGGAAGACTGCTTTTTATATGGAAATATTTAACTAGACATAAAAGGTAAGTTTTATGAATTTAATATTGATAGAAAAGGTACTTTGGGATTCAAAAAAGGTAATTTCTATCATGTAACCCATTTTTTGATGAAATAACTATTGTGTAATGCTCAGGTTTGTTGATTTTATATCAATCCATGAATTACACAAACTATAATGGTCATATGGAACATCATTTATGATAAGGAATTAATAATAATTATTTTTTTAATTTAAAATCATGTGTTGACATTTTTTTATGATAAATATAAAGGAAAATTTCTAAATAGGATTATCAATAAATTTAATTTTTCATAATGGAAATGAGTGAATATATCATCTAATATAATGGTGGGATTTTGAAAGGCATCTCGATGTACAAATGTAATTTTTTGAAATTGTTTACTGATTAGATAAATATTACCACCCCACCTAATTCATGATAATACGTCTTTGAATCAAAATTTAAAATTATAGGTTAAAGAGAAAATTATATTAGATGGATTCCATATTTATATTATATCTAATCATGATCATAGATTCACATATAATTTCAATAAATGATATCTGAAGACTTTGGGTACTAAATTAAATTTTAGTAAATCCTTTCATCATCAATCAGATGCATAGTGAAGTTTAATAATTAAATACTTAGGGGATATTCATTATGACTGATCAATATATTATCAGAGAATTTGAGATCAACTTATAAAATTCATTTAGATTTTTATAATATTATTTCTTATTCAAATATGCAAATGGATACTTTTGAGGCTTTAAATGGAAAATAGTGTTAGAACCCAGCTTATTGAGATGAAAGTTTAGAAAAAATGTTTTTCATACTATAATTGGTAGATGAAATGGTTGAAAAAGTAAAAATAAATATATAGAAAATGAGGATGGATCAGTGTGTGAATTAAATTTAGATATATGACTAGAGAAAATATATTCCATTTGAGGATAGAAATCAATATTGTTTTTAGATTCTGCATCAAAAAATTTTATATGTTTTGGTGAAAATGAAAATTTAAATCCTCAATTCCTGGAGTATTTCTTATTTTCTTATTAATCATAATAGTGTCATATGCATCTCATGGCTTGAACCGTGAATAATTTTGATTTGAGGAAAACAATTATTACGAGGAAAAAAGATTCATATTCTAAATTTTAAAAAGAAAATTATTTTGAATAATATAATTGAAAATATTTTTTTTTTGTGACAAAATCATATTATTAAAGAAGAAATATGTTAATCATGAAATATTAGGATGGAAAAATATCCACATTGGTTTAAATAATGAATAAAATTGCGAGAAAAGAATTTATAAAATTGGTAAAATGTAACTTCCCCTTTAATATGATAACAAATAATTTACAAGAATTATTAGTTTTCATTAATTAGATATTATAGATATATATTTACTATAATGAAATAATACATTTCCAATTAAAATTGAAATAGTATTATTCATACTAAGTTTATTTATATATATTTTACTGTTTTATGTAAAGGATTTTTAAATTTTTTTCGAATTTTAGTTTAGAAAAATAAATTCCATACATAAAATTTTCATAAAAATATTATATTACTATTAAATTTTTAGAAATATATTAAAACAAATTCAATTAATTGTGAAAATTAAAAAAAATTTATTCAGAATGTTATTTTACTATCATGTATTTAAAAAATTAAAATATATTTTTTTCATTATTTTGATATTTTGATAATTTAATTTCTACTAATAAAATATAATTATGGTCACTCGAATTAATATTGTACATGAACTTTATGTAAAAATATTTTTCTACAAAAATGAAATTTTTTTAAAACTTCATTTTATAATATTTTTCATGTTTATTTGTAAATTAAATTCTACCACATCAAGTAAATGAATCATGAAAATGGATTTTATATTTAGATTTTTTTTAAAAAATTGGGATAATATTTTCATTTTCATTATAGTTATTATAATTAGTAACTATAGTTAATTTTTGGTAACATGGTAATGAAATTTATGTTAATTATGGTTAAAACTAATGTCATATGGAATCAAATTAATTTAAAATAATCTATTTATTTCATTAGATGGTTCTATATTGAAAATAATAATATAAAAATTAATATAGATAATTTATTTCCACTTATCACTTATTTATTTATAATATTAAAGTTAATGATAAAGTCAAAAGTGTCGCTTTTATTACATGTAATATTTTTTATAGGGATATTAACAAATTATGTTCTATTCTTAATATTCATTTTGAAAATATATAATATTTTAATTTATTTAATTTATTTTTAATTTTATGTAATGAAATAATTATTAGAATATTTTATACGATGCCTAATGATTTCTTGTGCAAGTGATTGAAAAATCATGTAAATTATTTTTAATACTATAATTGGAGTATTGTTTTAGTGAGTTATAGTTTCCCCAAAATTTTATTTATAAAAAAAATAATATGTATTTTTTAATGAATTATATTTTCATTCTAAAATTTTCATGTTATTTTTATTTTATAATTTAATACATTGTTGAAAATTGACATTAATGATATTTTATAAAAAAATATTTTATTAAATGATTTAAATTTCGTAAAAATTATACCATCAAAAAACTAACTATGCTGTTGTTTAAAATACCATATATGGTCTAATTATTGGTCAATTTTAATTTTCAGTATCATACATGGCCCATAATGAGTAAGAAAATATTAACATCATAGTAATTGTCAATAGGGTTAGTGGGATTTAATGAAAATATGGATGAAAACATCACCAAAATTTTATAAAATTTTATTATATGAGATTATTTCAACCAATTCATATCCCATATTCAAAATATATCAGTTTGTCTGCATTTTTTATGAAAAGTAATTAATAATAATTTTATATCTATGAAATTTATAGGGTGCACACACCTCAATTATAGTAGTGAGCCTAATTTTCTCCCATTATCAATCATTTTTACAAACATAGTTTAAAATTTAATTCCCATATAACCCCAAATAATATACTAACCATGTCCTAGAGGTCAATGTTTTTATAAAATAACCAGCCTAATAGAACTTTAGGTAGAAAAATAAAGAGGTTTTCAAAAGAATAGGTATATTTCATAACTCAAAATTCTCAATATATTTATTATTCAACATCCATAAAATTTTCATCAATGTTGCTAAAATAATAAAAAATAAAAATACAATATTTATAGATTTTATAATATTAATTGAATAATTGCTTTCTGTCACCACTTCTATAAAATGGGATTCGGATCCATCGTTTGATTGTATGGTGAACTACCTCCTCAGGTACTGCTTTAAATGGATTTCCATAACAACCTATCCTAGATTATTATAAATATTTATTTAATATATATATAATTTCAATTACATAATTATAATTTTATAAATATATTATAACATACATATTCTTTCATTTCAATCTATATAAAATTAATACCACATTCATGCGAATGTGTGGACTACCACCTCTACGTAGCGATTTGATTTGATTATCATGAAAAAATCATATGGATGATATAAATATATAATTAAATAATATTTAATTATTATTTAATAATAATTTATGGGTGATATAATTATAAATATGTTTCTTCCATCATGAACGTTGATGAATAATAACATTACTAATGCGTATGTATTGCATATCATCTCCATGATTATAATATAGTTAATTATTCATCACCATCATTCACAGTTGGTTTTATATTATATAATATTTATATATTATAATTATTTCATTATTATTATATAAGAGATGATAAAATAATGACCTCTTTTACCATATTAATCTTACCAAATTCATTTTGGACATATGATGTGAATATCGTCAAAAAAAATTACATAGACTTAATTGATTATGTTACTGTATATAACACTTTCATTATTGACATAAAATTATTATTAAAATTTAAAAATTATCTTAATAAATTAAATAATTGACATATGATTATTTTTTAGGTTGATATTGAATGTAAATTATGATTGGGACTCGAGTTAATGGACATTTTACCTTAAAAATATATTTTTAAATGTTTTAATTATTATTTTTCTAAATATTTTTATTTCATGTCCATATTCATGAAATAAATTTCTAGATGAATGTTTTTTTGAAATAAATTAATTATTAATGGAATATTTTTTCTCTTCATTACATTATTTCAATTATATTTATAAATAATATTTTTCAATATATTATATATAAAGTTTTTTCAATAGGAAAAAGGAATGTTAAATTTTAATATATACAATATAATTGGTTTGTCCCACTAATAAAACATTTATTTTGTGTGTAGATTCATTTAGAATATATCAACTTTCTATCCAAAAATCCCATCTTTCATTTTTTATTATTGTAATAAAAAATATTTTTAAATGGAATGGTTATTTTTTATATCAGTAAATGATTTTTCTTCTGAGGGAACTGATATTTTATGAAATTTTTCATGTTTAATGATTATATTATGGTTTCATACCATTATTCATGATGATGGGTGGATCAACAACAATGCAAGGATAGGTGGTTCTATTTTAATAAAAAATGATGGTTGATTCAGTTCTAAACCAAATAATATTTGTTCAATTATAAACCATGAAATGGTTATATGGATATGGCTCATCAATGCATTTGGTATTTTTAAGAGTAATTATATGAGTGATATGAAATTGATCTGACATGTTACATATATTATTTATCTATTATTTCAATGGTATTTTATAAACATCCTATTATTTTAAAATACCATCTATTAATAATATTTTTAAGTGAAATTATATATTACTTTTTAAAGGAGAATTGCATAATTTTTTTGAAACATTTTTCTTAAGGATTTCATGATGGTAATGAAACCATTATGAAATTGAATTATCCATTATGATTTTATATGAATGTTTTTTCTAAAATCTGTCAGTATTGAATTAGAATTCATTGGTATGGAAATTTTTATTTTGAGTATAGCTTTTTTAAATTTAAAATTCTTTAGAGTATTCAGGGATTGACATATTTCTTTCTTTATCTTATTCATTTTATATGTCTATTTTTATTCTTTTTGTTCTCATCAATCATTTTCCAAATTCATTCACACTATTGATGAAATTATTAGGGACACACATAAGGGAAAGGAGAAAATTATAATGATATGTAATGAAATCGATTATGTAATATATTTAATGATTTACATTTCTATAAAAATGGATACAATTTGGAAGTGTTAATTTTATGATTTTGTATATATGTATTTCAGAGTGAAAAAAATATTATATAAAACTAAAACCCTAAAAGATCTTCATTAATGGAATCAAATTAATTTAGCTTAAATCGTATCTTTATGGACTTTTTATGGTGGAATAATCCATATTGAAGCAACAAATAATGATAGAAACCCGTTTTAGAATAAATGAATATGGATGTGATGTAAATACATCATTAAACATGGTAAAAACATTCATTAACAATTAGAAAGATAGAAAACCTTGTCAAAATTAATATATTCACTTTTCTTATATCATCGATTTATTTAATTTCTCAACCTTTGTGAAAAGTTTCATTTGTGTACCCAAATAAGGGATTTTAATAATGGTGTACCTTCTCTAGTTACATATATTACCAAACATTCCAAAATAATTAGATTTATTAAACATAATCATTTTGGAATATTTCTAACATATTTCACTTATCTTCCCCTCATATGGACCATTGATGAAATATTTATATGAATGAGTCCCATTAATAGATATGGTTTTATAATTTTATATTGAGGATATACTATAATAGATTTTGATTATGTGGATTTTGTTACTGGAATATTTTCACCTCTTCACCATGGATGATATTTCCCAAAAAATAATTTTTTTGGAATACTCAAAGTATAATCATAAAATGATGGTATCTTCTTTGAAATTTGTATATTTTGATTAAACTAACTATATCAATATAAACATGGGTTGTCTATATATAAGAAAAGTACAGTTTACCATCATAGGAAACATTTTATAATTAAAACATCCTTAAATAATAGAGAATATTATTTAAGACCCACCCACTATCTCATATTATCCCACTGATACCATGATTCAATTACAAATACCTCTTCTGAAATAAAAAATAAAATCCACAATAGTTAAAGGAATAAGGTGGTTATTTATTTCTTCATAATGTGAAGAACATGGTTGAGATATTTTTCACAATTATAATGATCCATCTCCATCACTCTTCACCCTTTCACATATAATATTCAATTTTGGTTAGGGATGTTGGGATATTATTACTTCTAAAATTTTACTTATGAGTAAACTCTATATTCTTAAAAGCCTTTAAGTAAATTTTATTGCCTATTTTAATATTCAATTAATTTTTAAAATCATATTGTACTTGAATTATTATTAAACAATCTATGAGAGTATGTATATCCTGGTTTCACATCACACAAAAAATAACTTGTTCTTCATGAAGAATCATTTATTTTCATTTTTCAAAATCCTGAAACTATGACAATTCCATTTTCCTTATTTTTTCAAACATTCTAGACAGAATAATCAAATATATTTTGTGACCTTAGTATTGATATTTTGTTTTCTATATTTTTTCTTCTGGGTACATTTATTCATGTTAGGATTTCAAGATGGTTTTCTCTTATTTAACTTATTGGATTTGGAATCCATGGTATTCATGCATTTCCTTCTTGATATATTATTTGGATAAATGTTTTTACATTATTTTTATACATACATCCCATGGTGTTTAAAAATTTCAAAAAAACATTATGTGTTCTCTGTTTCATATAATCTTTAGTATAAAAAATCTGATCGGGTTAGCCTAACATGTAACCCAATATAACTCTTTATATGGCCAAAAAAATCCTCTCCAAATGCTATATATTATCGAACAGTGGTGGGTTTATCATATGATCATTGGAGAAACTATAACATCCAGTTAGAGTGAAATAACAGTAGAAGATAATCAAACTCATATGTCAGGATAAACATTAGGGAACAAAAAATACATAATATAAATAAAAGTATGCTACAATAAATGAAATTAATTTTATAATTATACAGAATCAAAAATTTAAATTCATAAAACACTAGGTATTCCATTGGGCCAACCACATAATCAAAATAAATTTAATTAAAATAAATACAGAAAAATGAAATACTAATACTGAGACAAACCAGTTACCCAATATCCATGATGATATATCTACACCATTCTAATCTTAAGACTTCACATGATCAGATCCACTCAATCAAGAAACACTAGGCATTGTTCCCATCCATCATGCAACTGATTATCTATATTGAATGTTGTTATCATTTTATTATACACACCAAGGTTCATGTACAAGTGGTGAGAAATAAATCTTAATAGCCCACCCATTGGTGGACTTCTATTATTCTATCATAAAATTTGAATGAATATTTAATATGACAATCCTTGTGGAAAATTGAAAAAAAATGGATAAAAATAATCTAGAATATTAATAAGGTGGAAAGGATCCAAAATAAAATTTAAACTGGAGATTTTAGTCTGATACCTGAGTTAAATCAACTGCAACCATAGATATAGCTAGTGGATTTATAGATTGTGTCATGTCCACCTAAACAAAAATTGCTGCATCCTCCAGATTTACATAGGTTCTCCAAGATTCCTAAACACTATATGCATGAATGGAAAACCCATGGGAATAACCATAAGCATATAAATGAACGTAAAAAACTACCAGGATCAAGGAACCCAAATGAACAATCCGAACTAGATATAAGATAATATAGTTCGACACATCTAGATAACCTATTAGTCCAAATGGTCTAGATGAAAGAATTTGGAATGAATTATGGACCCAACAATGTTTGATCTATAAAAAACCAAGGGCACTGACTAAATCTATGGGACTGCAAAGAAAAAATCAATAATTGACACATTAAACACAAATTTATATTGTCTTAACACCTCACTAAACCAAGGACACTATAATAATGGAATGCACACAATAGGATAGGTAGTTATCCCCTAGAAATAATATATTTTCTATATAATCCAATCTAACAATAGATATCCAATGTATGAGAGAACCATGTAAAGACATGGGGATAATGACAAATCCATGATATCCTAAATGTATCCTCCTCAAAAAATAGTGCAAATAATACCAAAATAAAAAATCACTGATAATGAAAAATGAATGTGGGATTATCCAAACTTGAATCCACAATTTAAAAGGAAGAACTTGTCTTGTTGGTCCACTCTCGGCCTGAAAATAAGGATCGCCATCTTAGCATCCATGTTTATGAAAAAACAATTTTATCAAAAATGGGCTCTCAATGACCTACCAAATAGCTAAAACAAAATTCTGATCTCCCATGTTTCTTAAGGGTACAACATAATGAGATGTTTAACCAGGGACTAACCAACTACACCCAAGCTATTAGGTCATTCAAGCAAAATATCTCTAGTGTCTTAATGGTCATAATTAGAGAAGGGTACACTATGAGGGGTTCCTCTAGATTATCCAATATAATTGAACATGACCTGTTTGAAAACATCCCAAGTTTCTATCAGTATCTTCTAACTGATTCTCAATCAACAACACACCCAATATGCTTATAAAATCATAAGACCATAAAAGGGGAATTAATAATGATCATCATGTCCACTTTAAAAATAAAAGACACTCCACAAGGGTTCCTCATCACAATCCAAAAGAAAACATGCCATAAATATATTTTCAATAGTTGTATATGACATTAACTGATAACTTAATTATAAAAAATCAAATATCGGCATCATCAAGAGACCCTCAGACTCATCTATCAAGCCTAGTTGTACCAAAATTTAAAAACCATCCAAAAGAATCAACCCAAAATGCATTCTTCAATAGTTATAGTCTCCATACCAATTAGCCTAACCCCAATATATATATATATAACCTTGATCCACTAGTCTTGACACACAAGGACATACCAAGATTTCCTCGTAGATATAACTTGATCCGTCCTTCCATGATTCATATGATATAACATCAACCAAGACTGGTCGATTACCAAAAGAATGACAAACTATGAGATAAAAACTATATATCGGGCCTCACAACTCACATTCTAAACCCCATGAGGATTCTGGAACCAAAACACAATGATATCATTCTAAAACCAATTTACCCATCAAAAACCATTCAGACATCCTCTAAAAATAGATATGATTACACCATTGCAATCAATGATGAAAAATTATTAGAATAAACTATGAACTTGTAAAATTATTAAAATAGGGAGAATGAGAAGGAAAAGTACACAATGGTTGGCAATGTAATTAGAATTCACTTCACGTACATGACATGTCCCCATGGAGGCCCTCCTTGTCCATGTTCCTTATGCCACTCGATGTGTACAATCAAAAGTTACATAGAATGTGAACCCTATACATGGAATTAACCCTATAATTGGTATATACATGTATACCTCACCTACGATCAATATGAAACATGCTCAAATATAAAAAATTTAACACCAATATATGACATGTAAACCCATATTGGTACCGACCCCAGAAAAAATATATATACCCTACCTGGGAATGTATGCATATATTTAATACACATAACATGGGAACTGGCCTTGTACCTTACATGACCATGCACACCACACATGGTATGTTAGGTTTAGTACTCATACACTCCTCATAATCCCACTGCATTGCATGTACCCTTGGTAAATTATATGTGGTCCCCAAAAACACATCTTACCCATGTAGGAATAACACACTATGTTTTTTTCTCTAAACCATACATTGTGTAAAAATCCCTACCCAAATGATAATCCAATTAAATTGATCAAAATTATTTATTCCGACTATAGACCTACATATCGGCTGACAAGGGGTACCAAAAAACACATACAAATATTTAAAAACAAAAATTACATAAAATATTTGGATTTATATTGATTAAAATAATATGGCCCTACCTCTAGGTGGAAACCACAGAGAATCGATCCCAAAATAGATCCATACACTAGGAGAGCCTTGATATACCTTTAGAAAAGATCATGAGTGGTTCCCCCTCTATCCCTCTCCCAGTTACTATAAGGACCCGACCTTAAACATTACATAATCTTGAAATAAGTTAATAATTCACATCGAAGTTCGTTTCAAGTTTATAGCTTTATAGAATTAGGTCATAACATATATATAACAACTTTAATATTACATATAGACTCTTCTACACAGTATCCATTTTTTTATTAAATAAAAACTCTTGAAAAAAAAGAGTCACGTCTAGTTCCATGTTTTAGACAGCATGAATTTTCCTTTATCCCTTCCTTGATCCCATTCATCTTTAAGCCATGTGAAAAACATTTCAAAATTTAGGATGATCATAAAAATCATAGTAATTGTTATAAAATAAAGAAAGAAAACATTATTCCATCAAACCATAAGACTTTTAACATACCTCATGAAATCATAAGAATTATGAATAACATATAGTAATCACAAATCATAAAAGTAAATTCTAGCATTGATAACATACTTACGTTGTAGCTTTCACATCCATATATGGAGTTTCATTTGGAATACCCATCACAGTATATTTCATAAATATATTAGGATAGATATTCACATTTACCATTGTCATGTTTCACAGTGCATTGAAGAGCTATATTTGGATAACCTGCCTTAAGATTATCACATAACCACTCGAATACGTAAACAATTCCCAAGAACCATAACATATAAAACATGCATATATGAAATATAATATTTCCAATTTGAAATCACAATATATCATTTAAAGATATTGAAATAATAAATTATTTCTAAAAAAATTCAATACCAAAATACAAAAAGGGTATATGGTATTTATTTTCCTTTAAAAACAGTATGGCTTGTTATGTAAGACAAATATAAAATAATATAAGTGGCCGAAGAAAAGGTGTTTGTCACAACATACGTTAAAAAGAAACATTATTTTTTCATTTAGTAAAACGCCTGATAGAAAAATATTCCCTTTTAATGAAAAGAAAATTCAATGGTGTATACACACTGTATAAAAGAAAGTTGTGTATAAAACAAAACATGCCTTAATGAATGGAGATAGAGACGATGTCCCTTAACTATTCTCAAAAATAACTTGTTCGTTCTTTAATATCATGAATAATAAACAAAAGAAAATTTATACATTCATAATATCCATTTTTTAGATTATTTTTCTTGTTATACCACTTATTTCCATGTTCTAAACATTATGTAATCATTTAAGTTAATAATGGCCGTTTTTTCGATATTTGGTACTTGAGTCAAAACTGGACTTCATATAATTACAAGTTCTCCTTGTGGTCAAAATTCCATTATCTCAAAAATGATATTAATTATTTAGATATCATATATGTCATATATATCAATTAAATATAGGTATTTTATAATACTATATAACATTTTTAGGTAAGAAATAAAATGCACCGTTCATGGAGATAATAAGTTCTATGTACTCATGAATTCTAATTTCATTTCTATTTCATGTTTAATCGAATGAAAACTTAAGGATACATAGGAAAATTATAATATAACATATAATTTCATTATCTACATCTTTTATACATCACATGCATTTCATGAGCGAGTTATATATCTTTTAGGTGGTGGTAGTACGCACATCCTCAAATTAAATTATCGAATTTACCCATTATAGAAACCATAATGGTATGGTATAACTAAAAAATACATAAGTAAATAGAAAATATTAATATAATATATATCACCTATAAACATAGTTCCATCATAGAGGCCACCCTAAGAGGTGGTTATAGATATTTGGACAATCATCATTTCGTGAGACAGTAGTTCACCACCCACAAAAAAAGTATGATCATAACAATTAGATGGAGGTGCGAGGAAGTTTAGTTAAGATAATTTTCATATAAAAAACTAATATATTTAGGATACTGGTTTTGTTTTAAAATAAAGGAATAAAAAGAGTTTAGGGGGTTTGAGAAGTAAAATAAAAGAAGAACTTAACAGAAGACATTACCTTAAAATCAGGTAACTCATTTTGGTTTGAACCAAATGGATTTCTTGAAGTTCCTTCTACCTATAGTATGGATTCTAGGTTGAAGAGAGAGATATTGAGAGCTTATTTTAGATGTGTTTGGATGAGACATTGGTCTTGAGAGGTGTGAGTAATGGATTAGAGGTGAGGGCTTTCTAATAAGCGGGAGTAATGGCTCTTTAGGAATGTTTGAAAATATTATTTTATTATATAATTATTTTCGGTTTCTAAAGCTCCAATACTTATTAATGTCATAGATATGATGAATATTTTTTGAAATAAAATCATATATTTAGAATTGGATACGTTTTGGATATTATTTCGGTTTTTATAATTATTTTTAGTTAAATCATTCAGTAACAAGGTAAACCCTGCATCATTATTGTGTCATAAATAATTATGTTTATTTGATGTCTCAAAATATAAAAAAATACCAAGTTTTAGGAACTCTTTATATATTTCTAATTAATATTTATTGACGAGGAGATAACTTATATTACCCCTTGTATGAATTTATTAACTAAAAGATATATGTTTATGCAATTTTTTCATTTCATTAAATTGATTAATGTAAAGTGTCATTATCACTCTTAAGTGCCTCCATGGGGTCCCAAAATCGATGTAAGTATGACCATGGATTAAAATGTATCAACCAATAGGATTAGAACCAAATCTAGGATAATTTAATTTTATTATAATATTGTTTTTACCATGAACTACCCTATTTAACTTTAACTACGGTAAATAAAAGTCAAAGTTACTATTCACCAAAAATTATTTTCATCTTATTGAAACAAATTTTACCTACTAATAACAACCATGTATGTTATATGTTTTAATTTCAATTCACTGATGTGGTAAAATTTCATTTAATTGAAGAATTCAGTTTTTCTAACTACTCAGTGTTTTCACTATTTACCAAAAATTTATGTTTTTCTGAAAAAAAAAATTCAGCCTAAGATATATGTCATATTATGAATTCAAAAATTATTTCTATTTTACAAAAATCAAAACATAGAAGTTATATTAATTAATATAAAATTAATTCTCATTTTCAAAACAAAATACTGTTTTTAGGAAATAATAACCTTCTAAAGATTGACTGTTGTTTATATCCAATTTTCAAGTGATATTACATCCAATGAAAAACATTGGATTAAATGGTAAAAATATAATAGAATTACAATTTAAAACCAATTGAAAAGATAATCTAACCATATAAAAAATTATATAAAAAGATAGTTTTGAATTAAAATACAATATTTTTCACTATTCATTTAAAATGAATTTTATCAGAAAAAATTCAAAAAATTTACCGAAAGTATGGTTTTCTGTCTAGATTTTAAGGAATAATTTCATTTTGTCAAATATAACACATAAAAGGGACCAAAATTAGATTTAATGGAGGTTCACCATTAAAAGGCGATAAATCGACCTTTTAAAGAATATTAGTGTATTTATGTATAAAATTAGGTACATTTACATTTTAAGCCTCTTTCATTTATTGTATAAATGTAAAAACCTTTAACAATCATTTATAATCATATTGTTGTTTGATTTATTTCTTCTAGTCAATACAATGGAAAGGTATTAACTACTATTTCAAATAGTATTATATTATTATTTTTCAGTATGACTTAGCATTGTGTGCAATATAACATTTAAAAGAAACTCATTATTGAAATTTAATAATAATGTATAATCACATTGTAGTCAGTTTTATTCATTCCCGTCAATACAATGGAATGGAATTAACTACCATTTAAAATATTAATATATTATTATTTTTCATTATGACTCAGCATTGTGTGTAATATATGATTTCAAAGAAACTCATTATTGTGTATCAGGTATTCCATCAAACATAGCATTCCATTTAAAGTAATATTTATTTTTTAATTTACAAATATTAAAAAATATGAAAATGTATTATTATTTATTTATATGAGATGTTATATCCTTCCGCCTTTAGGGAATTGCGTTCATGTAATTTTTTATTCACTTATCAAATAAGTGGGGGTATTTATCCCCTATATCATTTTCAGATTCCCACATTGCGTCTTCAACCATATGGTTTTTCCACAGAACCATTAGCTGATAAATATCCTTATTCCACAACACTTTCTCTCTTTTATCATGAATCTCGACCGGTTTCTCCTTATAATAGATATTCTCTTCATATTGAACTACATTTGGGCTCAAAACGTGAGATGGATCCAGCATATATATTCTCAACATTGAAACATGAAAAACATTATGTGCATGGGATAAACCTGGAGGTAAAGCCACTTAGTATGCAACTAATCCATCATTCTCTAGAATTTAATAAGGTACAATGAACCTCAGACTCAACCACCCTTCTTACAAAAATGCATCACACTTTTCCACTGAGAAACATTAAGAAAGACATGATCACCTACCTAAAAAGAATGATCCTTCTATGGTTATTCACATAAATTTTCAACCTTCTTTGAGCTGTTCTCATGTGCTTCTGAATCAACTGAACGTTTTTTTCCATCTCTTCTACAAATTCTGGTCCAATAAACTTCTATTCACCTACTTCATCCCAAAAAGCTGGAGTTCAACACTGCTTCCAATATATTTCTTCAAATAGAGACGTCTGTATACTGGGATGGAAACTGTTATTATAAGAAAACTCTACCAAAGAAATATATTGGTCCCAATGTCCCTGGTAATCCAGTGAAAAATAATGTATCATATCCTCTAAGGTCTTAATTGTTCATTCTGATTTCACATCTGACTGGGGATGAAAAGTTGTACTAAAATTTAATTCAGTACCCAATGACTTCTTAAGGACTTTACAAAAGATACAAGTAAAACTGGGATCAGGATCAAATACATATGAGTTGGGAACTCCATTAAACATGTATATATATTTTACATACAACCAATAAAGTTAATGTAGAGAATAAGTATATTTAATAGGAAGAAAAGGAGAATATTTGGTCAATCAATCAAAAATAACCCAGATTTCATTATTACATCAATATGTCTTTGGTAATCCCACAACGAAGTCCATGTATATATTTTCCCATTTCCACTCTGGAAAAGGTAAAGACTGAAGCATCCCTTTCGGTAACTGCCACTCTGATTTAACCTACTGACAAGTCAAACACTTCAAACTAAATTCTGCAATATATCTTTTCATTCCATCCCACCAGTAATACTCTAAAAATCTCCATACATATTAATACTGCCAGGATGAACTGAATGTAGAGAACTATGAGATTCACATAACAACTCATTATTCAACTGCAAATCAAAAGGCACATATAATATCTTTTCAAATCTCAAAATATAATCATTATCAGTGTTAAAATCTGGAAACATAACCTACTGTACCAAATATTCCATTTTCTGAAACTCATTTTCTTCCTTCTACGCTTTCTTAATTTGGTCTGTTAGAGATGATTTCACTGACACATGAAACAAAATAGTGCAATTTCGTGCACCAATAAATTCTATTCCAAAGTACATAAAGTATTTAATCCAAGGATCTTATTCCAAATGTATCAAGGTTAATGATGTATTACTTTTTCAACTCAAAGAATCACCCACATTATTTTCCTTTCTTGGATGGTAATGATTTGTGAAATAATAATACTTGATTAATTCAAGCCATCTCTTTTGTATCATGTTCTATTCTTTCTGAGTGAATATATACTTCAAACATTTGTGATTAGTATATAATTCACACTTTACTCCATACAAATGAAACCTTCAAATTTTTAAACCAATAAGAAATATTAGCTAATTTCAAATCATGTGTAGGGTAATTTAACTCATGAGGTTTCACCTAACATGAATCCTAAGAAATGACCCGATCAATCTGCGTTAAAAAAACCAAGTCCTTTCAAAGAAACAGCATTATAGAAAACAAACTAACCATTTCATGATGGTAATTCCAAAATAGGAGCATTCACCATTCTTCTTTTCAATTCCTGAAAATATTTATCACATTCTTCTGTCCAAATGAATTTAACTCCTTTTGGAGTTAACCTAGTCAGCGGGATAGATAATGATGAAATATTTTCATAATCCACTGGTAATAACTTTCCAAACCAATAAAACTATGAATATTGATTATTTTTTTGGGTCTTGGCTATTCTTCACCAACCATTGATTTAGTATGATCAAAAGTTATGAAATTTTTTGAAGCAATGTTACCAAGGAATGAAATATGTTTTATCCAAAACTCACACTATATGAATTTCCCAAACCTTTTCTTTTCTTTTATGGTTTTCAAGAAAACCCTTAAATGACTTCATGTTCTTATTTACATTTTGAATAAACCAAAATATCATCAATGATCACAACCACAATCTGATCCAAGAACTCAGGGAAAATTCTATTCATAAGATCTATGAATATAACAGGTTCAATGGATAATCCAAAAGGCATAACCACACATTTATAATGGTCATATCTAGTATGAAACTCGGTCTTCGGAATGTATGTTTCCATTACTTTCAACTACTGGTAACCCGACCTCAAATCAATCTTTGAAAAATACTGAGCTCCCTGAATTTGATCAAACAAATCATCGATATGAGAAAAAACATTCTTTTTCTTAACAGTGATGTTATTCAACGGTCTATAATAATAAATGAAAATCCTCATTGAACCATATTTCTTTTTAATAATCAAGACATGATTCCCATATTATGATGTTCTTGGTTGAATGAAACATTTTTCCAATAATCTCTGCAATTTCTTATATAACTCTATAAGTTCAATATGATCAATTCGATAAGGGGGTTTTGAAATTGGCATAACATCAAGAACTATTTCAACAGTAAATTAAACTTCCTGGAAAGGTATTATACTAGGAAACTCATTAATAAAAACATCAAGATACTCATTTACCACTTGCACATCATTAATCTGAACAGTTCCTTTTTTTTCAACAATAGGTGCAATGTAACATTCATTTCCATATTTTACTAGTTTCTCAACTTATTGATATGTTATCAAAAGTAAGGGTTAATTATTGTACACAAACTAAATATCTTATTAAAAATAAACCTCTTTAGATCGGTATTCAATCTTATCATGATAAATGAAATTGTAATTCATACACAAAATAACATCAAACCCTACTAGAGGAAAAACAATAATATTTTCATGTAGATTATTTATCTACACAAGAACACGAATGATCCTGTAATTTCATTTTGTCTCAACATTTCCTACTAGTGTTTTTTCTATTTATCCAGAATTCATAACTTGGTATGGAATTCCAAATTTCCTAGAAAACTTCTCAGAAATGAACGAATGTGTTAACCCAAAATCAAATAACACATTAGATTAATCTGAACAAGAAATCAGGGTACCTGATACTACTTCATTTGATAGCCAAAAATCTGGTAAAGTAGTTTCAATGAATTTTACCAAGCCTTTCTACTAGTAGTCAGGCTACTTTTCCACAGTTGAGTTCTTCGTTAGAGACTCATTTGCATAATAACCCATTTCGTTAGACATAAAACATTTTAGTGACTATAAATTATATTTTTTTCATACTATTAACCTAATATTTTTCAGTTCAATTAAAAGCCTATTTTCTATTTTACCACCTTAGTAGCACTTACAATTTTTAAAAAGTCATTCCCCAATATGCTTTTTACCCTAATTTTCACAAACTATAAACGTATGTTTCTTACCATCAGAAATTTTTGATGAATTCTTCCTTTTCATTTGCAATAATGAAATCTTATTATGTTATTTTTCAAAGAACACTTGATCATAAAAAAAATCCATTTCCACCTTCCCCACACATCGAACAGGTTTTTTAACAACTTTATTACGCATGAGAAGCTAAATCCCATTGATGCTTTGACTTTAATCCTATTTAAAAAATGGTTTACATTACTATCAATATCTCATATGAAATTTGGATCATACCTTTCTAGTCGAGTCAATTTTTCGTTATAAAAATCCACTGATTCTTCCTATGACCACAATTATAGGAATTTTTTTTCCTCCTAAGATGAACCACCTAAGGAAAATATTTCATAAGAATCATAACTTATAATTCCCCCCAATCAGGAGCATCAATCTCTTCACTATCCCTGATATTTTTCACTATTGACTACTAATTATCGGCTTCACCTTCAAAATGGTAAATAGTAAGACTGACCATTTGATGTTCTTAACACCCCATGACATAAAAAATATTCTCTAGATCATTAATCCATCCATAAGCTAGAACATGATCAGATGATCCTCTGAATGATGGTGGGTGTTTCCTCATGAAATGCTCAACAACTGACATGTTCCTCTCTGGTTTATTTGGATGATCTAATGCATGGAAACCACCACCATTTATAGACTGAGTCACAATGAAATAACTTCAAAAAACTAGTCAGTTACTATTTCTACCATCTCAAGTTTCTGATTTGGAAGGTTGTCTTCCTCCTAATTTCGTCCCGTTATATCCACCATGTTTAGTCTATAGAAAACCATTATGAACATAGAAATATCTTAGGCGAAGAAAAATGGTAATATGTAAATTCTATATAATTTAAATATCACCATAATGTTATTTATGGTTACTAATTTAACAATATTTTAACTCCTAATGTTATATAAACCTCCATTTGATTCCAACTATAATGACCTGAACTTAACCATTAAATAATCATGAATAAAGTTAATAATTCACATTGAGTATCTTTTCAAGTTTAGTGATTTATAGAATTGGGTCATAATATATATATATAATTACATGAATATTACATGTAGAAACTCATAAATAGTATCCATTTTTTTATAAAATAAAAACTCTTGAAAAATAGAGTCATGTCTAGTTCAATGTTTTAGACAACATGACTTTTCCTTGATCACATCCTTGAAATTATTCATCTTTATGTCTTATGAAAATCATTTCAAATCATAGGACTAGCATAAAATGTTTATTAAGGGTTATAAAATAAAGAATGAAAACATTAGTCCATCAAAAAATATGTGTTTTAACATTCCTCATGAGATCATAATATTTACGAATAACACATAGTAATCGCAAATCCTAAAGGTAACTTATGGAATCCATAACATACTTACGTTGTAGCTTTCACAACCACGTAGGGAGTTACATATGGAATACCCATCATAGAATATTCCTTAAATCTCTTAAAAAAAACATTCACGTTTAACTCCATCATGTTACCCAATGCATTGGAGATCTATCTCAGGCTCACCCACCATAGGTTTATTACAAAACCACATCTATACATAAATAATTCCCAAGAACTAAAACACATAAAACAAGAATAATGGAATGATAACATTTCCACATCACAATAAAAATATATCATTTCATGATATTGAAATAATAAATGATTTTATGAAACCATTTTCAAAACAAAAATATATGAAAAGGCTATATGGTATTTATTTTCCTTTAGATAACACAATGGCTTGTTAAGGAATCCAAAGATCAAATAATACTCGCGGTGGTAGAAACGGTCATTATCCCCGCTAACGTTAAAAACCATTTTTTTCATTTAGTAAAACGACACATAGAAAAGGATTCCAATTTAATTAAATGAAAATTCAATGGTTTTTATACACAATATAAAATAAGGTAGTGTATAAAACAAAATAGGCCTCAATTAAAGGAGGTTGAGATGAAGTCCAATACCTCTTATTGAACATAAACTGTTCATTATTTAATCTCCTAAATAATAATCTAAAGATAATTTATACTTACTTATGGACCTTTTTAAAGTTTATTATTTTTTATATCACTTATTTCCATGATATAAACATTATGTAATCATTTATGTTAATAATGGTCATTTTGTCGATATTTGGTATTTGAGTGAAAAATGAACTTCTTATAATTACAAGTTGTTCATGTGGTCAAAATTACATTAACTCTAGAATGATATTAATTATTTAGATATCATAAAAATCATATATTTCCAGTATATACATGTAATTTATAATAGTACATAACATTTGGATGTAGGAAATGAAATGGAGCGTTAATGGAGATGGTAAGTCGTACGTACGCATGAATGCTACTTTTATTTTGATTTGGGGTTAAATGGAAAGAAACTGTAATGATACATAGTTATAGTATTATATCTCATATAATTTTATTAACACATTATTTTATACATCCCACGTATTGAATGAATGAGTCATATCATTTTTATGGGCTGGTAGACCGCACTTCCTCAAATAAAATTATCGTATTTTACCCATTATGGAAACCATAAAGGTATGATAAAAGTGAAAAATAAAAAATTAGATACATAATATAAATATAATATATATCACATATAAATATATTTCCATCATAATGGCCACCAGGAGAGGCGGTTGGAGATATTTGAACAATCATCGTTTCGTGAGACATTAGTTCGCCTTCCACGGAAACAGTATGTTTGTATCCATTTGATGGAGGATTTTGGATGTGTAGTTCGAATACTTATCATAAAAACAACCTAGTGTATTGAGGATACCCTTGTTTTTATAAAATAAAGGAATTAAAAAAGTTTATGGGGTTGTAGAAGTTAAATAATAGAAAAGAACTTAAGAAAATACATTATCTTTAAATCAGGTAACTCCTTTTGATTTGAACCAAAAGGATTTATTGAAGTGCCTTCTGCCTTTGTTAAGGATTATAGGTGGAAGAGAGGGATCTAGAGAGCTTATTTGGGTAGATTTTGGATGATCCAAGGGGATTGAGATATGTGAGTAATGGGTTTGATGTGAGGTATTTTTATAATGGGTGGGAGGTGCTCATTAAGAAAGTTGGAAAATATAATTTTATTTTACAAGTATTTTCTTTTTATAAAGATCTAAAACATATTAAAGTTGAAGATAAGATGAATTTTGTTCGAAATAAAATCATCCAATAATAATTGGATAGGTTTTTGATATTGTTTTAATTTTTATAATCCTTTTTATTTAAATCTTTCATTATTGAGGTAAACATTGCAATATTAATTTATCATTAAGAAATTGTGTTTATTTGATATCTAAAAATTATAAAAAAAACACCATGATGTAGGAAATATTTTTTAGCTTACAAATTAATATTTATGGTCTAAGAGATAACTTATATAACCCCATGTAATAATTGATTTATTAAAATATATATGGTTTTTTCATTTTTGTCATTACATTAAAATAATAAATATTAAGTGTGACTATCAATTTTAAGTGGGTCCATGGGGTCCCAAAATCGACCCAAGGATTCCCATGGTAAGAAAATTATCAACCAATAGAATTATGACAAAATTTTTGGTAATGTATTATTATTATAATATTATTTTTACCTTGAATTACCATATTCACCTTTAACTACGGCAAATAAAAGTCAAAAGTTACTATTCACCAAAAATTATTTTCATCATATTGAACCAATTTTTACTTAGTAATAACAACCACGTATGTCATATTTTTGAAATTCAATTCACAAAAGTGATAAATTTTCATTTAAATGAAAATTTTGGTTTTTTACAACTACTTAGTGTTTTCACTATTCATCCAAAATTGATTATTTATTAGAAAAATAACAAAATTCAGACTAAGATATATTTGATATTAAAAATTCCAAAATGATTTATATTTTAACAATTTCAAATAATATAAGTTGGATTAATTAATTTAATATTAATTTCCATTATCAAGACAAAAAGCGTGTTTTTAGAAATAATAACTTTCAAAATATTGACTCATGTTTATGTCCAATTTCAATGTAAAACTACATCAAATGACCAACATTGGATTAAATGGTAAAAATATAATATAATTACACATTAAAACAAATTAAAAAGATAATATAACCATATAAGTAAATTAGATTAAAAGGAAAATTTGAATTAAAATATAGTATTTTTCACTATTCATTAAAAATGAATTTTATCAGAAAAATACAAAAAAATTACTGAACGTAAATTTTGATGTCCCGATTCTAAATAGTAATTTTATTTTGTCAAATAGATCATATTAAAGTGACCAAAACTATATTTATGGATGCTTATCCATCAAAAGGTGATAAATAGACCTTTTAAAGAATGTTAGAGTCTTTATGTATAAAATTAGATTCATTCACAATTTAAGCCTCTAATTTTTATTAGATAAATGTAAAAAAAATTAAGAAACATTTATAAATATATTTTAGTTAGTTCTATTCATTCTATCCAATAAAATGTCTAGGAATTAAAATTTATTTAAAATGATATTATATTATTATTTTTCTATATGACCCAGCATTGTGTGCAACATAAGATTTCAAAGAAACCCATTATCATGTATCAGGTACGCCATTGAAAATAGCACCCCCTTTAATGTAAAAAATTAATATTTAATTCAAATATTTTAATCAATATGAAAATTTATTATTGTTTATTTAAATGGGATGTTATACATACCTCCCTCTACCACTCATGGAAATGAACTAAAAAAGGGGGAATCAGATGGGGTATTTGATGAAATGTACATGCATGTATAAAAAAATATTTAAATATTTAAATATTTAAATAATAAATATTCTCTTAAAATTTGTATATATTTTATTTTAACCAAACTCTAACCACAAGTTAAAAACCGTATTTCTATACCAACATATTCCTAATAAATATTATTTTACTTCATGCTACTAGAGAAATGTTCAATTTTTCCCTAAACATAACTATGAACAAAATGTTCAAGTTTCCATGGATTTTTATAACCAATTATTATGATAGTAATTACATATTCCCTAACTCAAATTATTATTTCCCATGCTAAATTTTATTGGATAGCCAATAGAAATGATATCTCCAAGGCATTGTCCTAGCCCTCTCTATCATGACCATCCAACAACCGGTCTTACAAAATCCCCTACTCTCCCTTAACAAGAAATATATTCAACGATGATTAATATGATGCTCCCCACCACTAGAGAATACTTATCAGTTCCCTTCTTCACAAATGGGAAACTATATAGATAACACTATATACAACACCGAATTCAATGGATAGACATGTCCTAACTACTCACAAATTAGTTTCTTTAAAAAACCCAAAACATCTTATGCTCATGAAAACAAATAAAAAGAGGCTCACTACATCCAAAAACCGATAATTAACTCCCCATTAGAGATATTTCTATACTACATTGCTTGATTATAATATAGGACTCACACTCACATAGTCCATGCCATGAAAAAACAAGTATAACACAACCAAAAAAAAACATTATCTCTGCTCCTCTCACTGGTCAGTTATAAAAAAAATAGATCACCCATACCACTCCCCTACAAAATTTAGGCATCTATTCCATTCCATGATTAACCACTAGACAACCCTTAATTTTGTTGCTGATCAAAACCCCCAAACATCAAATGATTTTCTTATTGTTTTTCTATTTGTACAAAGAAATCATCCAAGGACTGGGCTCTTACCAAACATTACATCCCAAACACCAGAAATACCCATTCCTACCCACAGCCTAGAGATAAAATACATTAGGGTCCCATTCAACAAATAATAACCACAAAAACCAATATTGTTGATGATTTCAGGCTCATTGGAACAACTTCATGAATTGGATGAAAACATTTGGCTACAATAATTACCTCCCACAGAACAAGATTCTTGGACATCATAGGAGCCACTAGAATTGGGGAACATGATCTTGATACAATGTTCCCACATGTGTCTGTTCCATATACAAGCCACTAATAAGGAACTCATATACCTATTCCATCCCACACTTGTCTCCAGTGTCCCTTATCTAAGACTCTCTATCTACACCACCAATGAGCCTCTCCCCACATGATCCACTTGACCTTTCATGAGAAGAAAATATAATTTAAAATGCCACTGATAATTAGAAATCATGTTAATATTGAATTTCTAATATGAAACATGAACACTATCATTTTAGAATTTGGATAATATCCCAAAACAATAATAAATCATAAATCCTTAAATACTGGTTTTTACACTATGTGAAATAACACAACCATAAAAAAGAATCTTGGAACAGTATCCCATGATATGGAAATATGATCTTCCTATAAAAAATGATGTTCATGAAACACTAGTATAATATCCATCACAAGTTCAAACACATTCCTTGACCTATATGTACACTACCCAAATGATAAAACAAAAAAAACATTTATACAAATTTGTAACGAACCATCCTAGTTCATCCTGAATAGTCACTTGAACTGGACCACCAAAAGGCCTCAAGCATGCCTCCCTGGATGTTAGAGGTTGCTGACCAATAATGATGATATATAATGGGATTTGGCGAGACTATAACCTCTTTTCATAGTAAAATAATAGTAGAAACACCAATATATATATATGGATAAAAATTAGATAGAAAAAAAAATTACTGAAATTGAATAATGATATAATAAGAGGAATGTATCGTTAAATTATATAGATATAAACCAAGAAATAAATAGAATAGTCGATCTCCCACTTAGCCAGTGATATATGTAAGATAAAAATTTTAAAAAAATACAATAGGCATGAATTCCAACATTGATCAAACCACATAATCAATCTCCATGACACTAATTTTGCACAAGCCTAATCTTGGGAGTCCATACGAGTGACTCCCCTCGATCAAGAAACATTAGACCTCAACTTCGTCCTGCATGCAAACTATTATCTATCATGGATGATGACATTAGGTATACATTCACACGAAGGTTCAAATTCCATGGGTGAAAAATATATCTCATCATTCCAACCCCAATGGTGGACTTATAATATTCATTCATAACAAGTGCATGGACACGTGATATGCCCAACCATGGTGAAAACAAAAAACTACTACTAGAAAAAAATGCATAAAAATCGGACGAATATATCATTGGGAAAAAACTATCCTTAGGTTATAGTCTAACAACTAAGGTAAATCTAAATCCACCAAGTCCAATTCCACAGGATTTATATCACGTGGCTCTTCTATCAACATGATATTCATTACATCCACCAAATCTATTCAGGAGCTCCCAGATTTATAAATGTAATAGGAATAATTATTTTACCCTAAAGAATAACCATTGGTGTTCACATTAGAAAGAATATCTACGGGGATATATTCCTACAATTGAACGATATGAATTGAAAACAAGAACATCTAGGTAAAATAATCTAGATAACCTTTAAGAATCAATGGTCTTTCGTAAAAAATCTATAATAATCTTTGGACACAACGTGTTGGTACACAAATAAAACATGGAAGTGATGAAAAATCAATAGTATTTGAGAGAACAACAACATAATTGGAACATAAAAACCCCCTTTGTGTGTTCGTCAACAAATCCTCAGCTCGAATCCCCTATAGAAAGGGAAAAAACTCAAATATATGGGTGTTTCAGAAATACAAGTCCTCCATTGACCCAATATTCCCATCTAAAAATATCCACCCAATGGAGTAGATAATGAGATCTTAACTTATGATCAATTTTCAATCCATGATATCATAACGGTTATCTCCTCAAACAAAAGTAAGGAGGAGAAAATACCTCAAAAATGCATGGATAGAGGAAAACTAAATGTCGGATACTCCAAAATAATTCCCACCATCTCAAATCTAGACCTAAATAATTGATCCACTCTCGACCAAAAATTCATGGGTCCTACATTATAACTTTCGATTGAGCACCCCAGAAACATCCACCACGGTCCCTCAATGACCCACATTATGACTAAAACAAAACTCATATCTCCGAATGTTTTTAGAGTCTAAAATATAAGGTGAATTTCTACTAGGGAACCCTCTACTGCATACATGATCATGGCCCAGGCCTATATAAACAACTTCATTCATTCTAAGGGATACTATAAGAGTAGGTCACCTTATGAGGGATCCTCTAGATAGTCAAATACAATTGGAAATTACCTTTTCTAAAGAATCCAAAAGGGACCTAGGAGGAATCCAACTGATCATTGATCAAAAACGAACCTACTGAGAATACATGGACACAATCCCTCTAATAGTATAATTCACAACAGTCCCCAAAACCACCTCATAAGATGGATACCGTCCACAAGGGTTCTTTATTTGAAGTTCAATCAAAATTTTGAAAATTGAAATTCTAATTAGCTGACTAAAATAACATTATATAACATCATCAAAAACTAACCCAAAAGGGTAACCTCTGGATTCACATATAATCTTCTTATAATCTTTAGAGAACCTGATAATAATAACTATCAAAAGGTATTATCTCAGAATAATTCTTATAACATCTCTAGTCCATAAACCCAATATCCATACCTCAATGGCTTTGACATCAAGAAACTAGTCCAAACACCTCGGGAAAACCAATATATCCTCAATGATACTACCCAATACCAACATCTATGATTCATCCAATATATCCTAGAAAAAAATTGGCATCCACAATCCAGTCTAACTAATTATCCCTCAACACCCAACCAGGCCTTTCATTTCACAACCCAGACCCCATGTGGATTTTTTAATAAAACTATAATTAATTATTACTAAAACAAATTTTCTTGTCAAAATAACCGTCCATATGGGATCTAGACCCAGAAAATATTCAACTATCACTTTATATGTAAAAAAAATATTAGAATGGATTACTTACTCGTCTAATCCGGAAAAATGATTGAACCTTATACATAGATGGAACAATAATGTAACACCCCGAGATTTTATGAATAATATTCTTTTATTTTCATTAATGTCTTGTGTTGTATTCTACACCAAGATTACCTTGCGCTATACGCAACACCGTATTAGCTTTTTGTATACGCAACACTATTCTTGGATCGTGTTACACACAATTTTGATAATAGTTAATCCATGAAACATTGAGTATATATATATATATATTCAATGTATAAATGAAATATGTTTGGATTATGTTATACGAAACAATGGAGGAATCTTTCACAACACGCAACCCTGACCTGGCTTGCATTACACGCAATCGCGACCTTCCTCGATAGCGTGTGTTGTACACAATACCGGGTTTTAATAAACAACGATATATTATTATAATATTGTCATGATCTGGCCGTTAAGAATATTATTAACTAAATTTAGAATTTTATAACATTATTATTCATCTTACACATTTTCTAGAACATGGTATAAGAACAAAATAAATTTTTCAGGTAAAATAAGTATTTTTAAAAAAATGCAGTTTTGCCACCTTTTGAATGGCGCACCCACTTTAAATATAGTTTTTGACATGTTTATAAGTTAAATTTGACAAAATAAAATTCTTATTTTGAATCAGGATATAAAAATTTATGTTAGATAATGTTTTGATATTTTTCCGATAACTTTCATATTTTAATGAATAGTAAAAACACGCTATATTTTAATTAAAAACAACTTTTTTCATCACAATATCATATGTGGTTAAATTATAATATTTAATGTTTTTAAAGTACAAATACAATATATTTTTACCATTTAATATAATGTATGTCATTATCATTGATTTTACCTTTATTTCGTAGGTTAAATCAATTCAATCTTTTAAAATGTTTTAAAGAAAAACCCGTTTTCTTTCGACAACAGGATTAATTTTAATTTAATTTATGCATCTTTTTTGTATTGAATTTGGAAAAATGGATTCCATATTTGGAATCAGTGGGTCCAAATTTTGTTAATAATCTACTTTTTATTTTTGGGCATTGTGAATAGTAACTACGGTAAATTTTATTTACTATAGTTAAAGGTAAATCGGGTAATTAAGGGTAAATATAAGATTATAAAATTACCCTAACACTTGGAAAATCCTATTGGATGGCTAAAAGTAGACCCATATAACCTAAGTGTCGGATTAGATTCATTTTATGGACTTTTTTCCATGAATATAATTTAATTATTATTAAACCAAAGAATGTGACAACAAGTCACTTTCTTAAATCTTATAAGTATAATAATTTTAATTTAGTGATAAACATCATGAAACTTCAAACATGAATAGTTTCCAGAAAGATAATAAAATTATATACATAGTAGGAATTTATTTAGAATTTTTAGGGATTAAATAATTATCATTTATTATGACACAAAGATGATGTAGTAATTGTTTTATTAATGAAATATTGACATAATTGATGTTATAAATGCCAAAATAAATGTAATTTGAGACTTTTTATGACTTACATTAGGTTTATAGGTTAATATGACATGTTATTGTTGTTATATGTAACTTGGTTTGAACTTATCATTCTGTTATAAATTTAATAAAAATCATGTACCAAATAGTGTCAAAATTGACATAAATTAGTTTTTTAAACAAATAATATATTATTAATTGTTATTTAATTCTTAAAAATATAAGGTTAGGCCAAATGACTTAGATAAGGATATATATATTAATAATAAACAACTTGGGGTTCTTTTGGCTTGTTATGGTGTGTTTATTAACCATATAGTGTAAGAAAACCAAAAGACACGGTAAAAGTTAAATTATTTAACTTAGAGATAAATCTAATTTATAAGGTTAAAATAATCACCTAAACTTGTCTAAATCCTATTGGATGAGAGTATTTCGACCCATACCCACTTTAACTTCGAAATAAGACCCTTTGTAACCATTATAAACCGAATTGGACCTTAATATAAAATAATATGTTGAGATTTTCCTAAGGTGCCCTTCTCCTCCCTTATAAAAGGTCACATCCTCCCTCTCTTCCTCACACCAATTTGAGCATTCAATCTCGGCCAAACCCTACCACAATCTCTTATACACTTCCCTAGTATCATCCTAGAGGTCCTGGTCTTCTTCAAAGACAATCCTTAGTTATTTAAGTGGAGGTTAAGTGAAGGCGCGTCAAAAGAGGTAATATCCATTATCAATCTTTTTCAATTTCTTTCTTCATCAACTTCTTCTTATTTAGTTGTTTCATGATAAAGTAATAACATCATTATATATTATATACTGATATGTTATTATAAATATTAAACAACTCTAATTAACCTTCTATCCATCCTACGGAAAAAGGAAATCACCACGCGTGCGTACGTACGGAATACCGTCTCCACGCCGTGGTGTAATCTATCTTCTGCCACCACCTTAATTGGATGGGTATAATGGTGTAATGAGTAACTATATATGATTATTATAAAGTGATATTGATACTGAAAAAGTATACATACACTTCAACACATGTTCACGATCATGAGAATGATATCATCGCTCGTGCGTACGTATGGACTACCGTCTCCACGACGCGATGAGATTAATTCTCCACGTTAACCATTCATGAATGATTATAAAGTATATATAATAAGTAATATTGAAATATATGACATAATAATGATTCTGTATTTATGTGTATATGTATGTATTTCATCTACTTAATTCCATTAAACTCAACAAGGAAACGAAAACAGCGTTCATGCGTACGTACGGTCTACCGTCTCCATGAACGGTGTATTTCTTTCCATTTACTGATCTATTATATATATATATATATTCTGAATATATATTATATATAAATCATGTTTTATATTCTGGAATTAAGTAATCATGATCTAAGTAATCATATGAATAATTACAAGTCAAAAAACGGACGACAAATGAAACGATTTTACCCATAACGCTCTTTAACATGAAATTTACAAATGAACGGTTAATATAAAGTCATAAGTGAACCTTATATGATATCATAATAATGAGTATGATTCTGGATGAAGTCAAAAGCATTATTTAAATCATTATATAGGAGGTTCAGACACTTACGAGGAAAATCAGACCTAAGGTAAGGGAAATATCACAATCTCATTTTTATCCGAGATTGTTTATACTTTAGTATTTACTGGGGTGTATTTTATCATCCACATCCATGTTTCCTCAATATTTAATATTATTTCCATCCACCTACAATTTTCTAAATCCTATTTTACCCTTCGGTGAGTTTTTAGTAAAATATATGAAAGGAATCTTTTGTCGTTTTTTGTACGAGGTACTTTTTTGAGTTTTCCGACAAAAGTACGAGAAGAATGTTTTTTTAACTTATACGGAATGAATGTATTTTTTAAACATTATTTCCAAGAAGCTTCATTTACAAGTTTTCAAGATTATTTTTAATCAAATTCTTTTAGTTTATAATTTTATGACATGTTAAGAAAGGAAATTTGTTTTTGAAGTAGAAAGGATATTTTCCTCAAGAATGGAGTTCATGTGTTTTATCAAAATTATTTTCCATCTAAGATAATAAAGGGTTCTGTTTTTATCCGTATTATTACATTGATTTGACTATGTTGTGATGAAATTATTTATATGAATTTTTTTGTCTTATATGAATTGTTTTATGATGTCATGATGTTTAAGATTCCCATTATTATTACATGGGTTATTCAATGTTGTATGATTTATGATTTTGTGGAACACATAATAATGGTATCATTATGAGATGGGTGGGACCTATATCACACTCCAATGCATTGGGTAAAGATTTTATATCTCATGAGATCGACATGGCTGGAATGGTAGGTTATACCGGTTCAGTGAAACAGGACTGAAACGAGGGTGACTCGGTTCAGAAAGGGACTTTGTCCACTAAGATAGTCTTGGAAATGAGTCTTGACTAATAAGATATGATTCTCTATGATTATGTGTGTATTCCACAATGTTTCATGTTTTATGTCATGATTATTGGGATTTCATTTCACTACTATGATTTATCCCATGTTATGAAATTATGCTCTCTTTTGCAGGTTGAGATTTCCAAAAGTTATGTTCTTATGAATATTATGTGATTGATATTTCTTTGGTTTACCCTTACTGAGCATTTGAGCTCACCCATTTATGTTTTCATTTCCCCAGGATATAACGAGAGGTTTTAGGTAAGAAAAAAAGGATGATCATTATGGGAGATTTTGAAGATCTTTCACCATGATTAGAAGATTACGTTCCGAGTTTCCAAAGACACTAAACTATTACGGTCCTTCTGTTTGTGTTTTTTTTATGTAATAAGTATTCCGCGAAAGTAATTTAATGTTCTTGTACATCAAGCATCGGGTCTCTACAGTTGGTATCAGAGGAAAGGTTTAGTCAACCTTTGGAAATTAGGATGCGAGAACGTTAGTGAGATCCCTAGAGATATTTCTAAGGTATGTCTAGGGATGTCTCTAAGGATAAGTATACGTATATGATATAGTCCTAGAACTATGGTAACGATATTAGATTAAACCAAAGATGTTAGATATTGATGTTACTCCCCCTTTATTATGATTTTTTCCTCTAACACTATTCTTTATGGGTTTTAGAAAATGGCTAGAAACAAGATGATTCACAATAATGGAGGATGTGATGGACAATGGAATGATATTCTTCATGAGCAACCAAATGAAATGGGATTTGGAAGTCCAAATATCATTATTATGCCGAATCAGAAATCTCATAATATAATCAATAAAGTATAATTTGGTAAGTTTCCTGACTCGGCTAATAAGAGAATGATGGAGTTTCGTGGTGATCATAGAGGAAAGAAAGTTCAATTTCCCCTATGTAAATCATGTGGGAAGAGGCATCAAGGAGAATGTTTCAAAGGAACTGGAAGATGCTTTGGGTGTGGAAAAGAAGGACACAAAGCCAGTAAGTGAAAAGGAAAAGGTTCAGTTAACACCAGGGATGAGAATAATGGTATTGCTACGACATCAACAATGGTTAAATGTTTTAAATGTAGAATGTACGGGAATTATGCAAACCAATGCCCTAAGGGAAAGTCTCATGAAGAGAATTAGTATGTTCGTATGGGTATTATTTATGTGGATGATGATGAAGAGACTACAAATTATATGTGAGATGAAAGAATTGTTGAAGTTCGGTCAATGGTTTAAGAATGTTGTGGAATGATTACATGTTTATCATGTGTAATGTTGTATAAGTAATCTCATGGTACTATGGAATAAAGATACATCTAAGGATTGTTACACTGTTGTCTTTCCTTGTGTTTTAAAATTATATGATTAATGTTACCGGTATCCATGAAAGGTTATTCAGATATTTTTGGAATGTAGATGATATGCGCATAATGAAGGGATAAGGAGAAAAATTAAATGTTTGATAGTATTCATGATCTCATGACTGATATAAGGAGAAGGTTATATCATGGTTTGAGTATATATAATTTTGAGGATTTTGGTATGTGGAATGTGTTAATGTTTAACTACATTCATGTTTTCACTAAGGTTCAATGGGTATTCAAGAGAATACATGATTAAGGCCTTCGAATGTTTAGAATGTGACCAACAAGACATATCTTACGATATATGGGGATCAACGATGGTATTAAATCTCTAGGTAATCGTTTTCATTATATTATGATAGTGGACTGATGTATTATGGGTAAGCCTAAAGATTGGAATGGATTATGTTGGACATAAGTTAGTATTGTTTAAGGATAGAAGTTTTTTCGATATTATTGATGGGATGTTATAGTAATATAGTTTTAGAAAAAGGACAACCTGCAGGACGGGCGACATCCCATCGCGTTGGACAAGGCCGTGGGAATCGAACCCACAACCGAAGTGCGACTGGCCTTTATCACCTACCACTGGCCTACAGGATGTCCCTGGTTAGTATAAAATTGTTTTATTTTATTAAGAGGTATGATATATGAAGTATAAGTTCATTTTTGGAACCTTATATGATTAATCTAACCATAAGATGGACTTATAACTTTTGCTAACCTTTTGTTTGAATGAGATGGAATGACCCATCATTCTATCACATGATCTGCTAACAAATCACGAATAACAAATTCAACTTCATTTCTTTAAGGGATGAAGTGGAAATTGTTCAATTCACGAACAATAGTGAGATTGTACCAAAATCATACAAGTATTCATCAACTTTAGGGAAATGATCTTGAAAACCAAAAATGTTGTCCTAGTTCCCTTATATCTAATGAATTAGATGGTACCTTAGATCATCACAAATCAATAGCTTTGTGATTGTTGGATTTTTCATAGTCATGTTCTCTACCACTCTTCATTAGAACTTGATGGTTAGATTTTTCTCCCATATCTATATTTTCAACTATATTCTCCTACGTGGAAACCTCGTGATGTGTTAATTTGGGTAACCATTACATTTCATACTTTAATTTTTAAAATCCATTTTTTGGTATTCCTTTTTACGATGTGGGTTTATATTAAACAAACTTTCAAGTAGTAATCCATTTATAACCCCGACGAATTTCGAGGGAGAAAATCATTTTAAGGGGGGTAGAATGTAACACCTCGAGATTTTATGAAAAATAATCTTTTAATTTCATTAATATCTTGTTTTGTATTCTACACCAAGATTACCTTGCGCTATACGCAACACCGTATTAGCTTGCAGTATACGCAACACTATTCATGGATCATGTTACACACAATTTTGATAATAGTTATTCTACGCAACATTGAGTATATATATATATATATATTCAATGTATAAATGAAATATGGTTGGATTCTATTATACGAAACAACGGAGGATTCTTTCAGAACACACATCCCTGACTCGCCTTGCATTACATGCAATCGTGACCTTCCTCGATAGCGTGTGTTGTACGCAATACCAGGTTTTAATAAACAACGATATATTATTATAATATTCTCATGAACTAGCCGTTATGAATATTAATAACTAAATATTTAATTTTATAACATTATTATTCATCTTTAACATTTTCTAGAACATGGTATAAGAACAAAATAAATTTTTCAGGTAGAATAAGTATTTTTCAAAAAATGCAGTTTTGCCGCCTTTTGATGGCGCACCCACTTTAAATCTAGTTTTTGACATCTGTATAAGTTCAATTTGACAAAATAAAATTCTTATTTTGAATCAGGATATAAAAATTTACATTAGATAATGTTTTGATATTTTTCCGATAACTTTCATATTTTAATGAATAGTAAAAACACGCTATATTTTAATTAAAAACAACTTTTTTCATCGTAATATCTTATGTGATTAAATTATAATATTGAATTGTTTTAAAGTATAAATATAATATATTTTTACCATTTAATGTAATGAATGTAATTATCATTGATTTTACCTTGAATTCGTATGTTAAATCAATTCAATCGTTTCCAATGTTTTAAAGAAAAACCCGTTTTCATTCGACAACGAGAATAATTTTAATTTAATTTCTACATCTTTTGTGTATTGAATTTGGAAAAATGGATTCCATATTTGGAATCAGGGGGTGCAAATTATGTTAATAAGCTACTTTTTATTTTTGGGCATTGTGAATAGTAACTACGGTAAATTTTATTTACTATAGTTATAGGTAAATCGGGTAATTAAGGGTAAATATAAGATTATAAAATTACCCTAAAACTTGGAAAAATCCTATTGGATGGCTAAAAGTAGACCCATATAACCTGAGGGTCGGATTAGATTCATTTTATGGAATTATTTCCATGAAAATAATTTAATTATTATTAAAACCAAAGAATGTGACAACATGTCACTTTCTTAAATATTATAAGTATAATAATTTTAAATTAGTGATAAACTTCATGAAAATTCGAACATGAATTGTCTCCAGAAAGCTAATATAATTATCTACATCATAGGAATTTATTTAGAATTTTTAGAGATTAAAAAATTATCATTTATTATGACACAAAAATGATGCAGTAATTGTCTTATTAATGAAATATTGAAATAATTGATGTTCTAAATGCCCAAATAAATGTAATTTGAGAATTTTTATGACTTAAATTAAGTTTCTAGGTTAATATGACAGTTTATTGTTGATATAAGTAACATGGTTCGAACTTATCATTCTGTTATGAATTTCATAAAAATCATGCACCAAATAGTGTCAAAATTGACATAAATTTATTTTTAAAACAAATATTATATTATTAATTGTTATTTAATTCCTAAAAATCTAAGGTTCGGCCAAATGACTTATATAAAGATATATATATATTAATAATAAACAACTTGGGATTCTTTTGGCTTGTTATGGTAATTTTATTAACCATATAGTGTAAGAAAACAAAAAGACACGGTAAAAGTTAAATTATTTAACTTAGAGTTAAATATAATTGATAAGGTTAAAATAATATCCTAAACATTTCTAAATCCTATTTTATGAGAGTATTTAGACCCATCCCAACTTTATCTTCGAAATAAGACCCATTGGAACCATTATAAATAGAATTTGACCGTAATATAAAATTATATTTTGAGATTTTCCTAAGGTGCCCCTCTCCTCCCTTATAAAAGGTCACCTCCTCCCTCTCTTCCTCACACCAATTTGAGCATTCAATCTCGGCCAAACCATTCAAAAATATCTTCTCCACTTCCCTAGTATCATCTTAGAGGTCCTGGTCTTCTTCAAAGACCATCCTTAGTTCTTTAAGTGGAGGTTAAGTGAAGGCGCGTCAAAAAGAGGTAATATCCATTATCAATCTTTTTCAATTTCTTTCTTCTTCAACTTCTTCTTCTTTAGTTGTTTAATGATAATGTAATAAACTCAGTATTTCTTATATACTTATATGTTATTAAAAATATGAAACCACTCTAATTAACCTTCTATCCATCCTACGGAAAAAGGAAATCACCGCGCGTGTGTACGTACGGAATACCGTCTCCACGCCGTGGTGTAATCTATTTTCCGCCACCACCTTAATTGGATGGGTATAATGGTGTAATGAGTAACTATATATGATTATTATAAAGTGATATTGATACTGAAATAGTATACATACACTTCAACACTAGTTCATGATCATAAGAACGATATCATCGCTCGTGCGTACGTACGGACTACCGTCTCCACGACGCGATGAGATTCATTCTCCACGTTAACCATTCATGAATGATTATAAAGTATATATAATAAGTAATAATGAAATATATAACATAATAATGATTGTAGATTTATGTGTATATATATTTATTTCATCTACTTAATTCCATTCAACTCAATAAGGAAAAGAAAACAGCGTTCATGCGTACGTACGGTCTACCGTCTCCATGAACGATGTATTTCTTTCCATTTACTGATCTATTATATATATATATATATTATGAATATATATTATATTTAAATCATGTTTTATAATCTGGAATGAAGTAATCATGATCTAATTAATCATATGAATAATATCAAGTCAAAACACGGACGACAAATGAAACGATTTTACCCAAAACACTCTTTAACATGAAATTTACAAATGAACGGTAAATATAAAGTCATAAATGAACCATATATGATATCATAATAATTAGTATGAATATGGAAGAAGTAAATAACATTATTTAAATCATTATACAGGAGGTTCGGACACTTACGAGGCAAATCGGACCTAAGGTAAGGGAAATATCACAATCTCATTTTTATCAGAGATTGTTTATACTTTATTCTTTACTGGGGTGTATTTTATCATCCCCATCCATGTTTCCTAAATATGTAATATTCTTTCCATCCACCTACAATTTTTTAAATCATATTTTACCCTTCGATGATTTTTTAGTAAAAGATATGAAAGGAATCATTTGTTGTTTTTCGTTCGAGGTACTTTTTATGACTTTTCCGACAAAAGTACGAGAAGAATTTTTTTTAACATATACGGCATTAATGGATTTTTAAAACATTATTTACAAGATGCTTCCTTTACAAGTTTTCATGTTTATTTTTAATCAACTTCTTTTATTTTATAATTGTATGACATGTTAAGAAAAGAAGAAGTGTTTTTTAAGTAGAAAGGATATTTTCCTCAAGAATGGAGTTCAAGTGTTTTATCAAAATTATTTTCCATCTAAGATAATAAAGGGTTATGTTTCTATCCCTATTATTAAATTGATTTGACTATGTTGTGATGGAATTATTTTTATGAATTCCTTTATCTTATATGAATTGTTTTATGATGTCATGATGTTTAAGATTCCCATTTTTATTACATGGGTTATGCAATGTTGTATGATTTATGATTTTGGGGAACACATAAGAATGGTATCATTATGAGATAGGTGGGACCTATATATCCCTACAATTCATTGGGTAAAGTTTTTATATCTCATGAGATAGACATGGCTGGAATGGTATGTTATACCGGTTCAGTGAAACAGGACTGAAACGAGGGTGACTCGGTTCAGAAAGGGACTTTGTACACTAAGATAGTCTTGGCAATGAGTCTTGACTAATAAGATATGATTCTCTATGATTATGTGTGTATGACACAATGTTTCATGTTTTATGTTATGATTATTGGGATTTCATTTCACTACTATGATTTATCCAATGTTATGTAATTATTCTCTCTTTTGCAGGTTAAGATTTCCAAAAGTTATGTTCTTATGAATATGATGTGATTGATATTTCTTTTGTTTACCCTTACTGAGCATTTGAGATCACCCTTTTATGTTTTCTTTTCCCCAGGATATAAAGAAAGGTTTTAGGTAAGAAAAAAAAGGAAGTTCTTTATGGGAGATGTTGAAGATCTTTCACCATGATTAAAAGATTACGTTCCGAGTTTCCAAAGACACTAAACTATTACGGTCCTTGTGTTTTTGTTTTTTATGAAATAAGTATTCCGCAAAAGTAAAGTAATGTCCTTGTATGTCAAGCTTCGGGTCTCTACACATAACATGGGTACCTTCCTTTATACCTCCTCCATACAGAGATTATATCCCCAATAAATGGAATTATACCCCATAAGGGTACCCAACCATGCACTTGGAAATGAAATCCTTAGGGGTGTGTATGCCTACATGTGGTCCACCAAACACGTGAATGGGAAAGATACCTTACAAATCCATGTTCACTGTTATGGTGTGTTTGGCTGATTATTAGACCACACCCTAAAACCCACTATACATCATGTACACTAGTAAAACTTCATCAATAACCAAAAACTCATCATCCCCAAATGGTAATAACCCACAACATGTGTTCTCCTAATTGAATGTAATTCCCATATTTTTACCCAAACATGAAACCCCCAAAATATCCATGAACGCCCGACCTCCCCCCGAATATCCAAGATCAAACACAAGTGGTTGTAAATACCCATAAAATTTATTTAAAACATAAAACCATTTTTTAATGTGAATTTACATTGAAAAAAATATAATAGTCATACCTATTGGTGAAAATTTCATAATATTCAATCACAAGAACCATGCCACACACTAGTTGATCCTAGATCTAACATCAGATGAGCTCTCAAGCATCAAATCTTCCTTCCCTATCCCTTTTCAGTTTTTCTTCCTCTCTCTGTTGGGAACCCAAAATGGGGAATACTAGGGGGAATAATCATGAATCTAGGGTATAATCGGGAATTAAAATGGAAAATAATAATGAATAAAAATAATATAAAAGGAGAAATTAAATTTGTACAGACTAAAACCTGGGGCCAACATAATGTTATGCTTCCTTTAGGAATAACCCCTATTCTTAACATATCCATAGGGATAGAATATTAATTCAACACTCCATTAAAAATATTTGACGAAATGTATAGGAAAAAATAAATTAATTTTTAATATAATAAATTTTACTTGTAATATAAATAATCAAATGGTTTGGATTTCAACCAAACACTTATGCCAGTTTAACCACCACATTCCAGGACCAATTGTGTAGTAAAAAATAATTATCCAATTTGAAATTATAGATTAAATTTCCATTTCCCCTGAAAACACTTGTGAAAAAATGAATCAAATTTATCCTATTTTTTATAAACCTTGAGGATGTGGGATTCCACATTTTGTTACACGTTGATATGATAATTCACTAACCATATAACCACCACTATTGAAAACATCATATAAATTATCATGATTCTAAAAACTAGTAAATTTTTATGGATATTTCTTTCACTATGGATTTTAATTCTTAATATTTTCATTACTGCCCCTTGGAATGAGATTCCTTTATTCTTATACAATTTGATGATTGTATAAAAAAAATATATTTCATAACTCCCCATTCTACTGCATCCACAATATTGATGAAAAAACCATTATTTTCTTATATCGTTTCTATGATGTTATTGGGTATTTTTTATAACATTTTTGAATTTTCAGGGGGAACCAAATATCATAATCATTTTCCTACATATCATTATCCATTTTATTTCTTCTCACTTCAATATAGGTAATCTATTCATATATTTGTTCAAATACTACACAAATAAGAGGGTCTATTTTATAAGAATTTAAATATTTAATACATTTCAATATACAAATTTAATTTTCATGGGGAGTCATAGATAGATCATCATCACCACTTGTGATAGGATCATCTACTTGAGGACATTTTGAACAATAATTTTCACATGCCTCATCATTACATGATCTTTAATCAAATATAGTAGAAACGATTTCCTTTTCCTTGAGGGTAATTCAATCCAAATGTTAGAATATGTATTTCCTTGGTTTCAATTCAAACAAAATGCTCATCAATTTCATATCTAGTTAAATATTCATTATTATCATGTTATAGAGATAATGAACATAATTCTCTCTCTTTGATTAAGAGGGATTATATCATCATATTTGTTTTCTATTTCATTATCATATTCATCATGTTCTTGTTATGAATATATTTACGCCCTAATAAATGAAATTATATAACGAAAATTCAATATTTATACCAACAAAATGTAAAATCGTTAAAATAATTTATAATGGATGTGATCCTTGGCTCTGATACCACTTATTTGGACCACTATGGGGTATTCTCAATATATAACAGTCAGATGAATCAGTGTTTGGAAAAAATATAAATTTTTATCCCTTTACCATTTGGACATTTTTGAATCATGATTTTTTTATTATATATTCCATATTCTATGAATTTATATAATATCAAGTAATATTTGGAACATGATATTTTTTAGGGATCACTACTAAATCATAGAATCTAGAAATTTACAAATAGATTGTTAGCCAACTCTATGATTAATGAATAAATTGTGATAAATGGTTATATTGGGTTGGCTAGAAATAATTTTATAGACCAAGTGTCGTTCCATTATTCAATAAGGGTGGATATAAAAAAATCATGAATTTTGAAAATTATAAATATGTAGTCCAACATCCAAATTGTCACTGGTTTTCTATAATTCCTTTATAGATAGTTTATAAATTATTTATTAAAAACCTTGAAATATGAACTCTATATTTATTGTATATGACTTATATTGGAAATATCAGGTCTTATCTATTTATATTTCCTTATTTCATACTTTCACAAGAGCCTACGAGAAAATATTTTCTTATAATTTGTAAATATAAAGTGGGGTTTATTTCATTAGATTCAATAATGATTCTAATACTCTTTTTATCATATATTATACTTTTATCCAAAACTAATCATTAAAATCTATCTGTTTCATACTCTGAACCTAATTTATTTAATTTGTGTGACAGCTTGTCTTATCCCTTCATCAAAGAATTTATCCTTCGATAATAATTGACAGAAAATCTCAGTTCAATAAATAATATTCATTTTTCCTTGTTTTGGTATTAATCCATCTAGTTCCAACTCATCAAATTACTTATTCCTTTATTTTTAAATAAATTATTGATCCTTCAAATGCTTTCCCTCTATATACTACAACCTGGACCATAAAATTCTTCTTTTTATAAAACCTCAACCAAAAGAATAATTTATTCTAATAATCGTGTTATAATGATCTTTATAGAGTTTCACAACATTTAAAATAATAAAAGGCACAAATTTCAATCATGCCACACACCCATCTTAGTGCATCTAATTTTCGTCGTATTGGCGTCATTCCCATTAATTTTCCATGTGATGCACAAACTCTAAAATTCAATGTTACAAATAATGTTTTGAATATCCTACTCCAATGAATAATTGGTTTAACTCCTTTACTTAAATATTGTATTTCACATTATTTTACGGGAAAATATTTAATTCATAATGAAAAAAATCATTATAAATCTTCCTAAAATCATGTCTACAATCTAAAATCGTTCTCATTAATTGTTAAGTTCATGGACTATAATCCTAGAATAACCGTAATTTAATGTTTATTAAAATCTTATACTAGTACGTAAATGTAACATATTCCTAGATCAAGTATTAGTTTTTCAAATATACTCTTGGGTCCCTCTATTTGAAAACATTGAAATAATATTCATACATTATAATTCTTTATCAAAAACATTCATAATATTCCTCCATCTATATCATTTTGAGAGGAACTTGTTTTCCTTGTAATTCCCCATAAGATTCTTCTACTCATTATTATTATTATTTTAACAAAATTGTACTATATTCCTTTATAATTCTATGATACATAATTTTTATGAAACTTATACTATTTTTTGGGTTCCCAAATGATTATCCATTTTCATTCATTTGATAAAACAACAGAGATATTATATCTTCCTTCTATATGAAATAATCATAAAATTTAATGAAATTATAATACTATACATGATTATTTATAACATTAATTTAGAAGAAATCATATGGGGACTTCTATTTGACCAGTCAGAATATTTTTAGGATTCATTATAAAACCTCATCAATTCAAAAACATTCATAAGTCCTTATAATAATATTCTTATATAAGAAAACATGCTTCTTTTTATGGACATAATCATTATTATTTATTGGACGTCACAATCTTTTCTATGGATAATGATCTTTTCCAATTTGTTGTTCAATAAGGGATGTAAATTTTTTATACTAAGGGCAATGGATTATAACATTTCCTAAAGTCTATTTTTGATACTTTCTTTAAAATTACAATGATCTATTCCCATTATAAATGTATAACTGATAATAATTTTTACTACTGAAACTGTAAATATACATTAATCCCAAAATATTTTTCAAGAAAATTAATTACATTAGTACATAGACCTTTTATAGATACACAATTTCCTGATAATGACAAGATAATGTACACAAAAAACACAGTATGAGATTTTTCTAGCCGAACTTCATGATCTCCCTTTATACTTAATCTTATATCACTATAAAATTTAGTAATCATGATGTACTATACATTAGAAATTGAAAAAATTTAGGTTTTTTATTTATTTCTTATAAACTATTGTCTAATTTTAAATTTATCTTGAATCATGGACACATGTAATTGATATAGTTAGTCAATAATTGAAATTTCAAAAAAAAATTTCTAAAATAATATTTATAGACAAATCAATCTAGTAGATTTCATTTTTTCACATTATTTTTTTCACCTATATATAATTGACATAGTCAAATAGATTCTATCTGGTCATCCCTTCGTTTTTGATATATCCACTCATATGTCATCATCATGAATGTTACATTAAAAAACTTATTTTTAAGACTTCATACATAATCTTCAAGATATTGATAAAATTTTTCCACATCAACAAGAATAGAATCTGTTTAGAAATCAGTTTCATCGAACTACTCTCATAAAATAATATCATTGTATTCAAATAAAATTTTTACATTAGGTAACATTAATATTCCAAATATTCTAAAAGAGTATACACTATGTATCTTTTTCATGATAATAATAACTGTGAAGTTATTTTATACTTTATCGAATCATCCAATATACATCAACATCATTAACAAGAATGGTTGCTTCAACCAATAATTTCAAAAAATTCTTCTCTAAATTATCTTCATATATTTACTTCAATAAAATCCATTTATATCACTAAAAAATAATAATAAAACATTTAAAAACAATAAAACACACAAATAATGTTGGTGCTTCTAATAATACATTTTTTGAGGCCTCTAAAATATTTAATTATATTGAATAAGTTTCCTCATATCATGAAGAAAGGGTTTGATCCTAATATTTCAACACAAGAAGATATTGATTTAAATATAATTCCATGGGATAATTTTTAATGTTTATTAGTGTTTTAAAGATTTTTTTAATTATTCTATCATTAAAATAATTAACTACAATAAAAGAATCTAATTAAAAAAACTAATGAATGAGAAGACATTAAATGTGGTTAAATGACATGGGAAAAAATTTATACTTGTAAGAATATATAAATATGTTATTTGATCATTTTATGTAATATATATCAATAATTTTTATCATTTTAATACTTATATATAATGTTAGACTACATTTAATGTTACTCCCATGTGGATCTATTGGAAAGTATTAAACATTTCCAAAAAGTGATGATGGAGAAGAGTAAATAAAAATTGAGTCACCGAATATGTTATCTAGTAAGAATATATCGAAAATAAGAAAGAAGTAGTAACATTATAAGGTCAATGAAAAAATATTTTCTAGGATTAATATGAATTTTTTGTTAATATAGGGGAATAATTATTTTTCAATGTGAATGTAAAGAAGATTTATCACTAAGTGATGGTTTTTAGAAATTTTTGTTTATATGGGCTGGTAAATGTTTGTTTTTTAGTGAATGATAGGAAGAGGATAAAATCATATAATAGTTGATAAAGATAGAACTGAAGGAATTTATTTTGAATAAATATAAACTAAAGAAAGAAAATGATAACATATGAATGTCTCCCCAAACACGAAATGTGATTGAGAAATACATAGGAAAAAAATTTGTAGTTTGAGAAATATGTTTAGAGATTAAATATACAACTTACCAAATAGGGTAAGGTAACTATTATTTGAATTTAAATGCAAAAAATAATAAATAATTTTTTTTACGAAAATATGATTTGGTGGAAGAATAACTATCAAATTTATATTGAACGTCATAAGATCTATCTATAAGAACTATTTGTGTTTATTTAAAAGTAATAAGATTAGAGAAACATAACAAATGATGGTGTTCACTCTAGTAATAATTAATATATTTTTATGAATAAATTATTTCATGATTTTCTTTAAAGATGGATTATAGTTTAATAGGGTAAATAAGAATAATATTTTTCCTTATAAGGTTAAAAACAAACCAATGAATAATCTAGTGAATATGAATTGAATATGTAATAAAATCTAAATTAAATGGAGTAAATTCATGATATTTTACAATATATATATATATATGAACAATATATTAACTACATATGTTTTTTGTTTTAAAAATGGATTCAAGAATGATGTTAAAAAAATTTTCATGTTCTATACTGCATGAAATGTTTTATATAATAAATTTTTTTACAGTTTTTTGTATGGAGAAGATCAAGTATTTTCATTGTATTCTACGATTCATATAAAGAATTTGAAAAATTATATTTCATTATGAATTTAATATATAAGGGGAAGAACATTCTCAATGTAGATAATTTTTATGAAGACTAAAACTGAGGAGATCAATAAAAAAATTATTTTATTTTTAGAAATGAATTACATAAATGATATAATTAATTGATTTAGTAATAAACATTGTCAATTATAATTTTAATAGAATAATGTTTTTCAATAATTATCAATTACGTGATAAAAATAATGATAATGAAAGATAAAAGGCATATTTGTGGGATGCTTTATTGAATGCCACACCAGTGAATCATCCATGGATATTGTAAAAAAGATTATCATTATATATAATAGGTTATATGTATCATTAAAAACATTTATAAATTATAGTGGAGGATAAATAATATTTGGAAATTATAGAGAATTCAAAATAAACGAAGTTAGTTAAAAATAAATTAGAGTGAAAATGTTGTTTTCGATTAGTGTTATTGGTAGATTAAATCTAATCCCATCAAAATTTTCACAATTAATTGATCAATAAAATTATTTCATATATTTTAGAGATTAATTAATAGAAAATATATTTAATTTTTATGTTATTTATCATTATGAAATTTATAACGTCCTCTGATCCAACACTCTATCATGTGGAAAAAAATGATTGGTTATAGGACATAAAGTGCACCTCCCCGTACACCAGAGACTGCTGACTGGAAGTGGTGTAGTGGAGTGTATAGTGGAGAGACTATACCCCCTACTATGAAGTTTCATAACAGTGGTATCTAACCATATAGATGGAATAACTAAAATTATATATATATACGAAGACAATACTAAAAGGAAAATTAATCATCAAACAAATAAAAAATGGATAATATAATGATCTGATGGAATATAACTAAACTTAATGCTAAAGAAATACATGTAAAATACTAGAAGACTAATATAAATACTCAAAAGTACTAGGTACCAAACCCCAAATTGGTCCATTCCCCAAACTCTATCCCATTTGAAAAAGAACAATCTAGAGTAAGGAACTTTTCCCTTATCCAATCATGTATCCATATAATCTACTTGGGTATTAAATGGTGGCCTGAATATGGTGTCAAAATAACTCACTAGTTCGAAACCACAATGTCTAAACCAAAAAGTTTAAAATTATGTGTATGTAATAAACTAATAAGAAGGTGTAATAATTAAATCAAAAATTAATAAAATATTACAACAACCTTCTTCGACTCTATGTCATAATATCTTAAAGCATGTATTACAAACATTCAAACCAAAATAATATAACTATGGAAAAATAACCTTATTCTATGCCATAACAAATTATCTTGGAGAATTTATTAATTCCATGACATACATATCCATATAACCATGGTATAGTCACAAAAATCTGGGTCAAATCCCATGACACGTTACAGAATCATAGTCAAATCCCAATAGTTATTTCATCATGATACTAGAAAAAGACAACTCTATATAAGCATTATATCATTGGAAAGGGTCTAGCCTACCCAATATCATCATTATAGTATATAAGTGTTCTTGTTCCAGGGTTGAGCTAGATATTTCATAATTTCATCACAGAGCACATTCTCGATCATACAACATGGACATCACAATTTCACATCAGATATATCAATGTTTAATTATGATAATTTCCATTTATAATTCATATATAACATTCAATTAATTTAAAATTGACTTTCATTCATAATAATCAGAAAAAAACACATCTTAGGGATTCTATATCAAGAAATATCTTTGGGTTACACGTCCGGATAAACAATGTATAATCTATTATTCAATTCAATTATATTCATAGATTGCTCACCCAACGAGTGTCCATGAGCTAAGTTATATCCAAAATGAAAAAATGGGGACTTCAAGAACAATTTAATTCATTAATTTAATTCATTTTGGTGCAAACTAAGTTGTCCCTATCATTCTATTACATTAAGAAGAAATTTTTCAAACCATAGGGTTAAAATTTATCCCATTCCGTTAACTTATGATCAAAAAATTATTCCAATGGAAAACACCCATGGGGTAGGATGATAAGATAAAGGACAAGAGAAACCTAGAGAAAAGTTGATTGAGATCAAAAAGAAAAATGGAAATGGTAAAATGAATTATTCTGCAATGGGCAGAAGAAGAAGTTAAAAAAGGTAAAACCTGACCAAAAAGACTTAGAAGGGATTACTTAAACAAATTGGACTTCCAAAAGGGATGTTGGTGCTCCAAAACCACTTGGATGGATGTTCGATGTATATATAAGAAGAGCTGTATCAAATTAGATTTAAATTCAGCTGTACAACATACATAAAAAATACTAGGATGATAAATTAAATGACATGTAATGTAGTTATATGTTGTGTAAATAATTTTAGTGGAATACAATAAAAACCCATTCACCTCAGAGTTATTTTAGTAAAATTCATGAAAAATTACTTGATGTATTACACATTTTTATGGACTGTAATTTTTTTAGATGGGTTTCCCCCTATTTTCCATTAAGACCACGAAAGACTCTCTAAATGATTCTCCACATTCCAAGATCCCATGAAACAATTAACCCCAGATATATATGGACTCTATTAATTCGAACAAACTTACATCCCTGAACATTATTCCATTTTTTCAAAAATGGATATCCATCTCTAAAAAAGTCTTGGTGACCCAGGATCAATGGAAACCTCAAAGAGGGACGTACATGGAGAAATATGGGATCATAAAACCTCCCCTACTTATAGAAAGTGCATTCTTGTGCTGCTCTAAACATTAGTGTGAGGTATCTATGAACTTGTCTGGACATGTTATTTAAATATCATACTCCCTTTCCAAGGCCTCCACCTGAACTCACACATTCTACCACCACACTCTAACCAATGGTGTAGTCCTACCCAAAATATATTTTTCACTCAGATTCAAAAGTAATATCATATGTTCCTCAAAGGAGGCATCATTACAAATCTTGAAATCAGCTTCATCTATCACATGGTAATGTTCTAGGTAATATATTTATAGATATGACATGTCGAAAATGTTGTTCATGGAACTATAGCACTATGTAAAAGAGAAATGGTATTGCATTATACCGACCATTGACAATATATAATATGACACATAAACCCATTTGATAAAATTCCTTGCTCCTTGATATAGTGTTTACCCAACCTAGGAGAAACCTGATGGAAAACATGATGACCAACCATGAATTATAGAGGTCTTCTATGATAATTTTAAAATGATTTATGCCTCTTATATGTCATCAACAACTATTTCATAATCAACTAATCCTTCTTATATGTATCATGCATCATACTAGGTCTATCAAGTGCTTATTTTCATTGCTCTTATCAGGTCTCAGCCTTAACAATTACATAATATTGAGTGAAACTAATAATTCACACTGAGGATCTTTTTAAGTTTGGAGTTTTATAGAATTAGGCTATAACTATTATGTAACATCCAAAATATTATAATGTATACAATTTCACTAAATATCCAGTTTTCATAATCTAAAATATTTCAAAATAAATCATGATCTCGTTCTCACGATGAAAATACTCATAACATTAATCTTAACATCTTCCATTCACTTGAATATCATTATTTCGTGTTGAAAAACATTTCAAAAATATTGGATGAGCATTAAAATCTCAGTAAGGGATATAAAATAAAGTATGAAATAATTTTTCGATAAATACATTAAACCCATGAGAACATATTTAGAAAATCATACTTTTCATACATAATACATAAATTCTTTAATATAACTCATAAAATCATAAGATCCCAAAAAAACTTCATAGCATTAATAAACAATAAAGGTACCTTGTGCCATCTATTTCATAATTACATTTTCTCTTTTACAACTACATAGGGACTAACCACAATGGTAACATTTTTAATACCCATGATAGTATATTCCATAAATCTATTTGGAGAATCCTTATCATTTAACTCAATATCATTAATCAATGAATTTGAGATATATTAGGGTCTCACCTTCCCTTGGTTTATCACAAAACCACACTTATACATATTCAATTCCCAATAACCTTAACATAATCATCACACATAAAACTAGCATAATGAAAAAATAACATTTCCACTTTGAAATCAAATATCATATTTACATGTCATGCAATATGAATTGAAAATGATTTTTTTTAAATTAAAATAGTAAACTTGTAATGTAAAAATAAATACATAATATCAACACGAAAGTGAGAAATTATATTCCTGTAGTATATTTTAATAACATTCCATGTTATCAAAATAATTAATCCATTTTAAAAACATAATTCATATATTTAATGAATAAAAAACTTGAATCAAATTTCCCACACCACATTGAATCTTTTGAAATGAATTAAAATTTTAAAACATTCATTTCCATACAAATAAATCATTAAATAAAATTTTTATGTATGGACAGTAATGAAAGATATGTATAAGATTAAATATTTTAAAACATTTAAGACATTGTATTAGATAAAGAGTCCCTTACAACTTGAGAAACCCTTGAATAAAAATAATAAAAGAATAAAATAAAACAAAACATGAAATATCTCGAGAGTATTAATTCATGATTTAACATTTCAAAATGGTTGTATATACATCGTATAATATAATAATGGTTCATACCATCATGATATGCCTCAATGAAAAGAGATTGACATGCAATCCCCTACCATGAGTCTGAATCATCACGAACAATATTTACATTTTTAATAATAAACATATGATAACTTAAAATTTCTTGATAACATTTTTCAACATTAAAATTTCATTTATATTACTCATTACCATTTTATGAAAATTATATTATTATTTAAGTTTATATCATGCGTTTTGTCAACATTAGGTACTTGAGTCCAAAATGAACATTGTTTGATATCACTAGTCCATGTGGACATAAGTCCTTTACCTCACTAAAAATATTCATGAAATTATTATAATATTTAGGCATAAAATATATATTCAAATCAATACTTTAAGTATAGTTAGAAAAAATGAACAACCATATAATCATAGAGAAGGTAGGTCGTGCGTACGCATGATTATATGTTTTCATTTTTCATTAATCATTATTGAAATAATATAAGTATTTTTTTCTTAATATAATTATAATAAAATTATTAATATCATATAAATAATTTAAATATACATATTTATATATGATACATGTGATATTAGGAATAAGAATGAGTCACATTGCTTTCTGGTGGTGATAGTTCACATTTACGCTTGAATGATGTTAAAATTATTATGTGCAAGGAAAGTAAGAATGAAATTAATATATTATTAACATATAATTGTTAATATGTCATCAATATCAAATATTAACATTAATTCCATTATTTTAAACATTCATGAGAGGAGGTTGTGAAAAATGAATTAGATCAGTTTGTGGAGGTGATAGTTCACACGTACACACAAACGATTAATTATTTTTCAATTTAATGGAAGTGGAGATATATTTCATTGATGATATTAACATAACAACATATTAGTATATTTTGGATAATGGAGTTATTATTTCCACATGGATGAAGCAGATTTAACGGAAGTGTAATAATAAATAAAAAAGAAACACTTAAACCAAATCATTACCTTTCCTTCATATGGTCACCTTCTTTAACACCTTAACACATCAAAGAAAGCTATTATGCATAACATAATGCCCCAAGAATGTGGGTATAGAATTCTAGGAATGTTTTTTAGAATATATTTTCTGAAACAATTTTTTATGTGTGAGTAATAGAGAGGAATTAGTGCCTTTTATAGGAGAGGGGAGAGGCACCCATGGAATTATTAAAAGTATTAAATTACTATAAATTCAATTTCCATTAAAAATTTACCAAATAATATTTATTTATAATATAGGATTCATTTGGGTTGAATTATAATCATCCAATTAAAATTATACTATTTTTGAATATTTTTAACCCTTATTTGTTTTGTTTTAACTACTTTTGAATCTTACCGTTTTATCAAGTAATTCACACAATGAGAGTTAAAATAATTACTAAATAATGAGAATCAACCTATGAATGAATATTTAATGACATATATTGAGTTATATATTATGTTTGGATGAATATTATATCATTATAAATTTTACATCATTTGATTAAATATTTTAATGATGTAAGTTATAATTAGGTCAATTTTGACACTATTTATCACTTAATTTCATTAAAAGATTATAAAAAATTGATTCCCTTTAAAAAACATTAATAATTCCTAAATTTCTATATTATTCCATTGAATTCATGTATAGAAACCAACATTTCGAATTATATTTTTTTAATATTTTAAATATCATTTATTTGATTCTTTCTTTAATAAATCAATTATGCATCGTCATTGTGTTATAATTAAATTTTATAACCTAATTCCTAAAAATTATAAATAAATCACAATGATGTATCTAATAATTGTGTATTTATATATAAAATTTATAGTTGAATACATCCCTTATATAACACCATATTAAAATACTTTACTTCTTAAAAACAAAAGGGTAAAAAATGACAATTCATTGAACATAATATTGTAATTGCATTAATGACATCTAAGTGGCTCTATGTGGTCATAAAATTGACCCAAGAATGACCATGGTTGTAATAAACTCACCCAATATTATTAGGACATGTTTTGGGTAGTGATATATTTTTATAATAATATTTTTATAATTAATTACCCAATTTACATTCTACCATGGTAATAAAAATAATTACAAATAATAATATTCATAATGCCCAAAAAAAGTAGGTAAAATTGAAATAATTAGGACCTTATGATTAAAAAAATGGGATCTAATTTTACAATTTCAAATCACATAATTGGAATAAATTAATTAATAGTTAATCCCATTGAAAGTATACGAAAACATGTTTCATTAAGTAAAACGTTCAAGAGTTCACATAGTTTTTATGTAAACATTCATTGTGAAATTGATTCAAATGACCAAAAGTAAATAAAATGATAAAACAATTATTTAATTATTCATTAAAAAAATAAACTATAATCTATCTATATAAATAAGTTAGACGAAAAGGCGGTTTTGAATTAAAATGTAGTATTATCACTATTCATTAAAACATGAATTTAATCATAAAAATCCCAAAAATTTATCTAAACTATGTTTTGATGCCACACTTCCAAAAAAGAAGTTTATGTATTGAAATATACCACATAAATGTGCCAAAATAGATTTATAATGGGTTATCCATCAAAATATGGTAAAACATTACTTTAAAAAATGCATTCATTATATCTGAAAAATTGTATTTGTTCTTATATAATGTAAATAAAACACAGAAAATGAATTTTAAACATTATATTGAATAAACATTTTATTAATATATTAAAAAAATAGTGATTTTATTATTTTATTAACATAATAATTCACATTTATATATTTTTTCATAAAAAATACATCCTTTATATTCTATTGGTTTTTAGTATCATTTCAAGTTAATTTGGTAACCAATGAATCATTATATAATCATGTATAAACCATATTTTCAAACTTCAGTTAATAATATTAAATCCCTCCATACATATGGCAAGTAGATGTCTACAATACTAAATAATAACATTTATTTGTTGTTTTTACCTCGACGTGGCGAATCATGTATGCTACCGAACATTGTGTTTCTTTTTAAAAACTCTAGATATTACATTCTCCTCCACCCTCTCGAAACTTATTCCTATAAATTTTAATTTGGGGTTGGTAACTAAGGTATCACTTTTCAAAATACCTTTATCACAAACCCACGTCAGTAGAATGATTAAAAAACCTCAACTTTAAAAGAATGAAAGGAAAGTATGAAGGTCAGCTAAGATCAAACATATTGGGGTTTCATGTAAGAAAATATGAATATGTATGATAATTCTAATCATCATGTTCTGATAGATAATAATAGAAAATATTGTCAGGAAAATATTAACAATCACAAAGTAATAAATTTTTGATGGGTTAAATGGTCCTTGATTTGATAGAAGGAAATTAAACAGAAAAAATTTTTGTTTTAAGATAATTTTAATTGAGTTGTGAAATAAATTTACTACCTAGACTATGATCATAAGTAAATACACTCACTTTATATGTAGAGTTCCATATATTAACAAAATTTCACCAAAAATCATCTTTTTCCCCAAATAATTACTATTTAAGTGGATTTTTTATGCCAGAAGCACTGGAATCAACTCTTATAGAGTCCCAAAATCTACAAAAAACTTAAAATAAATTCATCATTTCTTGAAACATTAACCAAAATCAAAAATATTACTATAATATAATATAATTCCCTAAAAAATGAACTAATGTATACAGGAAAACTACTTTTAGTATCCAAAAATAAAAACATATAACCAACGCCCAACATAGACCATTTGAAAAATAATTGTACATATAATTCCGAAAAATAATCCAAACTATGTTTGAAACACAATATTTATAAGGATTTGATCACATAGCATTTGAGGATATGTTTTGACATTTATCTCCAAATAACATAAATCACTCTTAATGTCTAATACCAAAAATTAATTTCCTAATCACATTTTAATCATATAAATTTTCCAAAATAGTGAATGTATTCCAAAATAAAAATAATCACTTAATCACAAAATCATCTCATAATCCCATGGTTTTTTATTTGATAAAACATGGGTTCTCGAAGTTAACATATTATTAATACTACAACTCATTCAACTAAATAAAAAAAGTCATACTAACCTAGGAATTCACATAGGTAAATGGTAGGCGACGCACCCTTGTTGCCCTTTGGTTGTGGATCCAACCCCCACAGCCTTGCTGGATGTGACAGGTTGTCACCCATCTTGAGAGTTATCCCTTTTTATAAAAATATATCATTCATATAACATTATCAATATATGATGTAAAATAATCAAAAAATGACAAGATTTTACCTCAAATGTTATTTCATACATCTAATGTTGTATCCTAGAATGTAATAAATCATAATTATATCAAAATTGAATGTGTCCAAAAATACCATTAGTCGCCTTATAATATCATAACAAATAACCATAAAATGGATTGTAATAAATTAAACATATAAAATAAATTGAAATTATAAACTCATGATGATATCCCCAACCCTTTAGAAAACATCCTAATCTCCAAAGATATCTAAACAATCCTCTGATACAGACAATAAGGTCCCAGCCATTAACATTACATAATATTGAGTTAAATCAAGAATTCACACTAAGGATATTTTTATGTTTATAGTTTTATAGAAATAGGCCATAACTATTACGTAAAATCTCAGATATTACAAATTAGACAAGTCTTCTCAATTTTAATATTTCTTATCTAAAATTTTTCAAAATAAATCACGAATTCCTTTTCTTTGTAAAAAATTTCAAATAATTCATCAAGAATTATTCCTTTATCTTTAAATTGTTATATCCAATGGAAAAAAGATTTCAAAATCTCAGGATGAGCACAAAAATTATACTAAGGGATATAAAAAAGTAATGAAACCATTTTTCCCTGAATACGTTAAACCCATGTTTTTTTTTCAGAAACACATACATTTCCCCCATAATGCATAAAATAATTAACATATATAATGAAATCATATGATTCATCAAATAATTCATGGAAATAAAAAATCATAAAGGTAACTTATGTAATCTTTATCATATTTACATTGTATCTATCACAACTACATAGTTACAATCCTCCATTGTTACATTTGGAATGCCAGTCACAGTATATTACCTTAATCCCTTAGAAAAAACCTTATCATTTTACTCTGTATCATTACCCAATGCATTTGAGAGATATCATGGGCTCACCCGCCCTCAGTTTATCATAGTACCACCCATATACATAAGATATTTACAAAAATATTAACATTTCCATCACACATAAAACAAGAACAAAGGAAACAATAACACTTCCCCTTTGAAACCATGATTCATCATTACAAGATGCGCACTCATAAATGAAAAAACATTATTTTAAAATAAAATAGTAAATGATTAAATTATACATCAATAAATAATAAACATTTGAAATATAGAAATTCTATTCATGGAATATATGTTAAAAACATTCCATGTTATGGAAATAATTAATCCATTTTTAAAACATAATTAAGATATTTAAAAGAATATTTGGTATTTAAAGTGTCTCATAACACTTTCAAACATTAAATAGGATATAAAATTTTAAAACATTTAGGTCTATATAAATAAATCCTTAAAACCATTTTTTATACATTGAAATTAAGGAGAATGATTTTGAAGAATACATATTTAAAACATTTAAGATGATGTTTTAGTTAAAGTTTCCCTTATCACTTGAGAAACAGATGAAAAAAATTAATAAATAATATTATTTAAAAAGAAATTAAATATAATGAGAGTAGTAATTAAAGATTTAACATGTGAAAAGGGTTGTATATACACCATATAGGATACTAAAGGTTCATAACATCAATATATGCCTCCATGAAAAGATATTGCAACGAAATCCCTTATCATGAGAGGAATTTGTCATGTACAATGATTATATTACTGAATAATAAAATAAGGTTAATTTATAATTTAATGAGAATATATTTAATTTTTTATATATAATTTCTATCTCTTAATATAATGTTATAAAAATTACATAATTAGATAATTTCATATTGTATGTTTTTGTCAATATTCAGTACTGGATTCAAAAATGATCATGATTTGATGTCACAAGTCAATGTGGTCAAATGTCCTTTATATACAGAATAATATTCATGGAATTATTTTAAATTTTCAACATAAATTATACTTTTAATGAAAAACATTAAGTATGGTTAGGAAAAATAAATAATGTTATAATCATGGAGATCGTAATGGGTGCGTTCAAATGAGTAATGTTTTAAATTTTTCATTTATCATTATGGAAAAAATTTATGTTTTCATTTATATTTATATAATTACAATAATACCATTAATATGCTATTAATCATTTCAATATACTGATATATATCATAAATTGATACAATGGATAAAATTTGGACACGTTGCTTTGTGAAGGTGGTAGTTCACACGTACACATGAACAATTTTATCATTTCTTGCACATGGAAATATGAATTTAATTGATATCTTATTACCATAAAATTATTAATATTTAATTAATATATAATATGAACATTAAGTACATTATTTTGACCAGTCATGACTAGCGGTTATGAAAAATGAATTAGAACGGTTTATGGAGTTTATATTTCACAGTACGCATTAATTATTAATTACATTCCCATTTAATAGAAGTGAAAATGTATTTATGTAATGATATTAACATAATATCATCTTAATATATATTGGATATTTTATTTCTTAGTTTCTCAAGGATTCACGATATTTTAATGATGTGCAAGAAGACATAAAATTGAAATACTTAAATAAAAACAGTACCATTCTTTCGGGGGATCGCCTTTCTTAACACCTCAACACATAATAGAATGATTTTATTATAAAAATATGGCCTCAAGAATGTGGGGAGGGATTATAAGAAGGGTTTTAGGTAGATGGAGGGCGATACCAAAGGTTTTGGAAGTGTTCATAATAGAAGGTAATGTGTGCCTTTTTGTAGGATATAGGAGGTTCACCCTAGTAATTATTAAAAGTATTAAATTAATTAAATTCAATTTTGATTCCAAATGGTCCCAAATTTATATATTTTTAATATAGAATTATTTTGGGTTTAATCCTCAATATAAAATTAAAATTATACAAGTTTTAAATAATTTTAAGTCCTTGTCCTTTTGTATTATCACCTTTAACTCCAACCATTTTATCATGTAATTTACACTTTGAGAGATAAAATAACTACAAAATCATGCCAAAAACCTATTAATGATTCAATAATCACATTTTTATAGTTATATAATATGTTTTTTTGAATAATTTATTTTCAGAAATTTTATTTCATTTAATTTAATATTTTACATTTTAAGTTATAAATTATGTTAATTTTAACACTATTCATTAATTGACTTTAAAAAAAAAATCATAAACCCTTGATTCCTTCAAAATAAATACATGTAATAAACAATAACCTGTCATATCCATCCATAAAATTCATATATTCGATAGAAGATTTCAATTTATATTTGATTTAATATTATTAATAACATTTATTTGATTATGTCATATTTAAATTTAATTATTTAATTCCTAAAAATTATAAATAAATCACCATGATGTAGGTAATATTTTTATATTTATAAGTAATATTTATAGAAAATGAGAACCCCCTATATAACTCCATATTGAAATACTTAACTTTTTAAAAACCAATGTATATCAAAAATGAAAATTCATTGAATATAATTTTATAAGGCATTAAAGTCAAACAAGAGGTACCATGTGGCCCTAAAATCAACCCAATGATGGTCATTTTTGAAATACATTCATTTTCTATTATTACAATTATTATGATATTTTTATATTATTATAATATTATTTCTAGCTTTAATTTCTTGATTTACCATCAATCGGGGTAATAAAAATAATTACTAAAGTTACTATTAAAATTTTCTAAATAAAAAAGTGATATATTTATATAATTTTTACCTTCTAATTCAAAATTTTCAATTAAATTATCCAAATTCAAAAACCATAATTTGAATATATTTATCAAAAATTAATCACATTGACAAAATAATAAAATGGGTTTTTATATAAAATGTTAAAAAGATCACATTGTTTTTATATCCAATTTCATTTTGAAATTGATTGCAATGACCAAAATTATATTAAATTATAAAAACCTAATTTTATTATAATTTAAAACCAATTAAATTAAAAATATATCCATATAAATAAATTAGATACAAATGAGGGTTTGAATAAAAATGCATTATTTTTTACATGGACAACGAGAGGGGTCGTCTCACTTAGGGGACACCGGGTTCGGTGCCTACTTCATGAAAATGATGGCCATCTCGTAGATCCCCCCCACCGGGTAGGGACCTTCATTGACGTATAATGATATGGCACCCTCCAATTCCCTCTTTTCCATTCTCTATTTCTTCTATCCATTCCCTTAATGATACTTGTTCCCTAAGGTACATGATTTGTTCAATAGCTTCCCAAGCCTCCCGATCCCAACAGCAGAGTCCAATAGTGCTTCAGATCTCATCAACTGTGATTTAATTTCTCATTTCTCAAAACATCGGCCTTTTGTGGATGCTTTTTATTGATTCCTATTTAGATCATAGGATTTGAAAGAGAGAGATACCATGGGGATGATCTATAGGAAGAACATTATTATTTGGTTCACTTTTATTGAGGATGTTTCTAATGATCGGGAATTTTCTCCCCGTAGGTATAGCATGTCTCTATTTTTTCTATCCCTATGGGCTAATGAATAACAATTGATTTGTGAGTCACCCTCAGTTCCTGTTTGGGATGTCGTTCCTAATATCTCTTTTCCATTCCAAAATCCTATGATATTTAGTATAATAGGTAAACTATTTGGTAGGTTCTTGTGCTTTGATAGTCATACATAATCCCTTATCCACTCTATTAACCCTCATGCATGTGTGGAAATTGATTACTTAATAACCCCTCCTAATTTTGATTGGATAATAGTAGGAGAAGAGTTTGGGTATAGAAAACCTATGGTTTATGAATCCTGTGTGGATTCCTGCTCAGTCTATATGTGATTAGGTCACTTGTCAGAAGTCTATAAGCCTGGTATTAGGCAACCAAATTGTAGGTTGGTATTGAGGTTTTGGACCATGCCATGTCTCCTACATCCAATGATATTGTCTCTTCATTTAAAGTTCATATGAACGTAGAGACAATGATAAATGCAGTTCAAAAGGGACCTCGTAATGGGAATCCCATGGTTAGTGATATCTTCAACTGTATGAGGAAGGATTTGGTGGATCCCCAGCCATTTAGGGTACCTTCTCTGGAGCAAATGATTCCATTAGGGGAGGATGCTAACTTGGAGACTTCTTGGGTGGTTGCTGATGAATCTAAGACCCCCTATGGGCACATCATATGTAAAAGTGGTGTGTTATAGTGGTATAATCAGTGTATTAGGATATTAAGTGGATCCCATTGATCCTAAATAGGGTTATTTCATAGGGTATAACACTGCATGAAAGGAGGCAGGAGGTATGGATGTGACCAAGACAAGTCCCAGTAGGAATGTGGTAGATATTTCAGTGAGTAATAATTTTGAACCAGTGTAGGAGCATGAGGACGATTTGTTCAAGCCCTCTTTGGATGGGAAGAGATGTGAGTCATGTGCATGTGTTACTGAGGATGAGGGATAGGGAAAGATGAATATGTGTCTGAGAAGTGATCGAAACCAAAAGGTAATGCATAAGTCAAGGTAGGACTACCCCTTCCTACTGCCTCTAATAGAGAAATGTTTAGCAATGAAATTGAAATACAATCATACATCCAATTACATCGCTTGTCAGCAACAGAAGTCATATGAGTATTTTGAGAAATACATGGAATTGGTTATGAGTTCAGAAGAAGAAGGGGTTGATCAGGTCCGAACACTCAATGCATTGGAAGTGGAATCTGCTAAAATGATGGGGGTCATTGAGGGTGAGCCTCAATGAGGAGAAATATTCTTTAATTAACAAGAAATATGTGATTCTTGTTGGGGGCTTAAATAGTGAGAATATCATCATTGATGAATATATCTATTGATGGGACAAGATGACCTTCCATTTTGGAGATCTTCTGTTGGATGTACCAAAATCTCAGGTAACCAATATCTCTTGGAAACTGTCTAGGGATATGAATTCTGGTAGTCTTAAAAATTATTTTAATGGTTCTATTTTCAATTCATATGATTGATTTCATGGTTTCCCACTTTTTCCACAATAGTTTTTTATAATAAAAATTTATTTTTCAGTCATTACTTTTTATTATTCATTAATATATGGATTTAATCTGAAAAATACAAAAAAAAATATCCAAACAAAAATTTGATGTCCCACTTCCATAAAAGATGTTTATTTTGTCATATAGAACATATAAATGTATTAGAAACTAGATTTAAAATGGAATCACCATCACAAGGAGGTAAAATATTAATTTTAGAAAATCATTTATTTTATCCATAAAATTGTATTTGTTCATATATAATGTCTAAAAACATAAAAAATAAATTTTAAACCTTATATTGAACTAGTATTTCTTTCATATAATCATACAATAGTGATTTTATTATTTTTTAAACACTATTATTCACATTTAAATATTTATTCACAAAAAAGTATCCTTTATATTAGATTGGTTTTTAGGATCATTTCATGTTAATTTGGTATCCACTAAAACATTTTAGAAACATTTATAAACCATATTTTTAATTTTCAGTTAACACTATTAATTCCATTAATTCTAGGGGCTACGTTGTAACTACCATACTAAATAATAATATTTACTTGTTATTTTAAGCTCAATCTGGGGTATCATTTATGCAATTGAACATTGTGTTTCATTTCAAAAATTATAGATGTTAAACCTCTAGAAAAAATAATAGAAAAATGAAAATTCATTCTATACAAGGCTCTAAAAGGTTCCATTTGGATTGATTTGTTGAAGCTATTTTTTAATAAAAATTACATGAGTGAAATGTGTTTCAAGCATAAATCACTAAAAAACATTGGGTCATAAAAAATCCTAAAGAACCTTAATAGTCTACTCATATTTACCATTAGTCCGTGGTTGATAGGTTTTTCTTAAATGGACCCACAATCCCAGAGTCTTTTAATGACCCTGCCAAAAATTGGATGTGAAATTAGGATATCTTTTATGAAATGATACTCCTCGAAACAGTAGGCAACCAAACCACCTGACACACATATAAACTACCTATATATTCAACTTTGAAGGTTATTCTGATAGTTACGAAGTGGTATACCATATTCAGTCAATCTTAATAACCCATAAATCCTCATGCCTTTGGGTTCTCCTTGTTATTCCAATCACAAAATCCATTATGACATCATCCTATTTCTATATAGGAATGGAAAAAGTCATCAAAAATATACATGTCCTATGATAATTTCCTTTCACCTGCTAAAAATTGAAGCATCTATCCATGAATCTTGCCAACGCATTTAGCATTCAATACCATTACTATTGTCTGTGGAGATAATGACACATCTTTGTTAAACTGGGATGAACCTCCCATCGAGGATCATGAAAAACCATAATTATATCCTCATGTAATCCCTTAGGGACCCATACATGTCCATAGAAAATAATATATTTTCACTACTGAGAGACTATCCTGTTGGTGTGTCCCCACCATATAATTTTTCTCAATGAACTGAGCCCTCAAGATCAGACAATCAGTCAGTCGTAATCCAGTCCAAAAGTACGGGAATAACATATGTGGATGTCAGAGCTATTTATCCCGAAGACTCATAATCTTCTAGATGTGTGTTGGAAGGAGGGAAATTTTTATCCATGCATCATAAGAATATGATACTCCCTCTATCTGTTTTTAGGCATAATGTTTTGGAAATGTTGTTTCCAGTTCATAGTGTATAATCCAATTCAATATCATAATTTTACAGATAGACTACCCACTTCCTCTACGGAATGTTCATGTCTCACTGAGAAAAGTTCTACCTAAGCCAATTTGGTCCATTTATACCACAAAACACTCATCCATGAGATAATTTATCCAACATATCAGTTTAAGTACCACTATTCCTAACTCATGATCATGAGTAGGGAAATTCCTTTCATGTTGTCTCAGCTGAAAATCTTTTTTTCAAGCATCAAATAAAAAAAATACACCCCATTCTTGGTCAGCCCAGAAATTAGTGCTATCAAATAGGAGAAAACATGGATAAAGTATCGATAATGACCTGTTAAACCTAGAAACCTACAAATATTGGTGAATTTGTTGTTTTTTCACAAGATACTGCATCTAAGACTTTCACTGGGTCCACTAACAATCCTACCTATGATATGACATGGCCTAAGAAGTTCACATTATTAATCTTGAATCTACATTTTCTTCTCTTAGTTTAATGTCAATCGTATATCTGTGTACCCAAGATGATTTAAATACATTTTACGTACTTTTATAATGATTTAAATTACACTAATATTTCATAAGAAAACCAAAAAAAATACTCTAGTAATTGATGAAAGATCATATTAATTAATTCTATGAATACCGCTGGTGCCTTTTCAACCCAAATGGAATCACTATGAATTCATACAATCCATACCTACACCTAAAAGAAGTCATGGGTATGTCCAATGGGATCACCCATAATTGATGGCACCCTAATCTATAATAAATATTAGAGAAGATATTATCTCCTCTCAATTTTTCAAAAATGATCATGAATCCATGGAAGAGGATATCAGTTCTTGATTGTCATTTGATTTTAACCTTTTATAATTCACACATAACAAAAAAACCCATCAGACTTCATGGTGAAGTGAACTCGATAACCCTAAAAAGATATACTAGGCTTTATTAAGAATTTAGATTCTAGATCTTTAAACTGAACATTAAAATCTTCAAACACTTTTCATGCAATTCTATATTGTGGGATAGAAACTAGATATGCACCCGAAATGATCTCAATCAGAAAATCAATCTATTTAATAGGATGAAATCCATATAAATATTCTAGAAAGATATACTATAATCTTTCAAATACTAGAGTAAAATAATAATGTTTCATTCAATAATAATCTAGAGAAAGATCAGAAATTGGTGCTGTGGTAGAATTCAATCCTTACTGAATTGGACGTTCACAACAAACCTAAAATTACCACTCACCTTAGAGAAAATATTGGCCACTATATGGTAATATAAATTTATCTCTCATTCTATTATAGTGGATATTTTCTTGGAAAGGAAGAAACTAATTCATTCCAAGAATCAAGTAAAATCATATCATTTATATCTGAAATAGTTCTGAAAAAATGTGGACCACCATAATCTAGAGTACACACCGTGAAATGTTTGATATTATTTGACCACACTCACAATGTTGTGTCGATGTTCAATGGATTTTCAATTATTTCCATACCCAATCCAAATGTTTTTTAAAGAGAATATATAAAATAACGTGATGCTCATGCCTTAAAAAAACAAAAGTGATGGTAGATGATGGAAGAATCGCACCTCTGACAGTAGATGATCATGCATCCACGATTGAAAATATATTATTCATAATGTGCAACAAACTTTTCCCATCCTCCCTAGGATCTAGTTTGGCAAACATATTCTATTTTACGTTCCTGATAATACAACTCATTAACTAGGGTACCAAATCCCCTTCATTGGAATAAACATCTAGTAGAACTCTAGATTCCAGCTTGATAGGTGTATATAATCCTCTTCTATACTTATGTGTCTATCCTAATCCTCTACCACTAGTATATTATAGAATTTTTTCATAGAACCATTGAAGATTAACCATTCTGTCACAAATACGACACATGAATAATAGGTAAGGACATTGTGGTATCTTTTGGACAAACATATAACTATAATATCATGTGATTAGAACATGATATTGATATGTTTTTCCACTACCATTAATAAACATCCCTACTTCTTTGGAGAAAACTCACATAGAAGGAATTTTTGAAACTCGAAGAAGTGGTACCTTTTAGCCCTGCTGAAATATCATGTCCACTTCTTAGTGCCTCTATCAGATTCACTTCTGTGATTAGTGTCGGGTTCTTCACGTTCACAAAGCTTCTAAAATGAAAGAAACATACCTAAAACATGATATCAAATAGTAGAACATCCTAAAAACAACTCGCCTTAGATATCTCATAAATTTATAAAAATTGAAAAAATACATTACTTTGCTGAAATGTCCAGCATAGTCCAGCATTATCATGCACTATTGTGTTAGATGCATGGCTTCATGATCTTTCTCATACCTCAATGACTCGAAAAAAAATATATGGATTTGGAACATCATCACAAATACCTTCCACGATAGAACACCCAACAACCTAGATTCCTCTGTAATATCCCACTAACACATGGGAGTTCCATAAAGAATATATGTACTAAGATTAATCCTTCAATGTTTTGGTGTATCTAGATTCTTGATGATCATATATAATAACTCGATCTAGAACATGGCTTCATGGGGTCCTCCTTCCCCAGTAAAAATTATTATATCTATGCATATAACTACCTACTAAGCTCAAACATTGAAGGAATGGTCAGAAAAGTCTCCCTTTCCATGGATCACATGACCCTTATGAAGCGGTTACAAAGATGAACATCCATCTAATCCTCATGAACTACAAGAAATTCATGTCAATCTATGTTGGAAACCAATAAATTTTAACTCTAATCATTATCATGTTGAATATAAGGAGGCTGTATTTTCAATACATGTAAATCACACACCATAGAGAACAAGATGACAACAAGGTTAACCTCAACAACTGATTACAACAGAAAACTAAAAACTCATGGTATCTCTAAGCATGGATTAGAAGTGTATTTTCAGGACACATAAACTCATTTAATTTATCTAGTGAAACATATTTCTTATATACCAGTTCAAAAGAAAAGTATATATCACATGAAATAATACTTATTCCCCTATCATGAATAATACATGTCAATATATCCATATCTTCCTATTATGATGTATGAATTATTATCTCAAGACATACTAGTAAATAAGTAAAAATCGAAAGATTCAGTAACATTATTAAAAAAATAACATCATACAACATGTCAATCATACATAGCGAAGTGACATCAACTGTAATAAGTCCACATCACAAATAGCAATCTCATCCCTGGGTACTCAGATTTTCCATCATACATGGGTTAACTTCTCCCATGCACATGGTCATTAAAATTTCCCAATACATCCCATTTGTCCTTATAAAATTATTAAATAGTAAATTAAAATAAAATATAACATTCTCCTTTGATACAACTTGGAAAAAAACCCCAATATGGAACTATCTCACATGGGAAAAAAGGGTTAGTTATGAGATTTCCAGCACACCTCCTCATATGTAATTGCCTACAGATAAGTAGCATGGGTGTGTATTGCATTGTTTAGAGACAATATACCTAGTATAAAGTTTACATTCATTAAATAATAAAATATACAAACAATATACATCAAAATATATACATAGAGGAACCCACCGATAAAATCCAACCGTAAAATCCAATAAATACAAAAGTAAAATTTAAGGAAGTGTTGGAATTTTTATAAATATAATTATATAAAAAATACATGAAAAATAATCATAGGATCAAATAACAACTCAAAGGTCCCTATTCCCCAACCCAATGTTGGTCCCAACTCCATGCTCTATCACATCCAGTAAGAAAACAATCAACATTAATGTTTTTCCCTTTCCAAAACCAACATTCATGTAATCTACTCAGGTACGAAACAACATATCGAATTGGGTTTGACTATAACTATGTAGATATGCACCACCTAATATAATATAACCATTCTGATAAAAAGTTTATTAAATAAATAAACAAAAACTTTTATTAATAAATTAAATAATTTATAAAATACTACAATAACCTTCTTCGATTCAGGGATTGAATTCCTCTGAGCTTGTTTAAAAATCATGAAAACAAAAACCATATATAAATAAACCCTAGCCACTTAAATATATCATTACATGAATTTAGGAATAATTAAAAAAAATTACAATCCAAATATCATAAATCCGGGTTTCTTGGAAAACTAGGTACATAATCAAACATCTTAAAAATAACTTATTATTCAATCTCCATAATGAGTGCCTAAATTCCATTGTGATCATACATTGTATAGGATCACCTGGGGATATCATCAATAAAGGTATGAGCTCAAATCCCAGTAAGGGATTAAATATAAGAATAAATCATTAGTTCATTGGTTAAAAAGCATGACATAATGATATAAAAAGGAATACAATGTAATAAAACATATTGAATCTTAACATGTATAACACTAGATCATATAAACCATGAATCATAGTAATGTGAAAGAAACATAAAACATGAATTTAGTACGATTCAATGCTAACTTCACTTAGAGGAGAAAATGTTAAGGTTAATCACCAAGATCGTTGCACATGGTAGCACAATTCAAGGCTAAAAGCCAAGACTGTTGCACATAGTAGCACAAGTCAAGTCTAACTACCAAGACCATTAAACATAAAAAATATTGAGGCTCGACTTTACCCAATTTATTGGATCACTATCTGAGTACACCAATCATAAAATGTTCATGAATAATAATTCCATATAAAAAATCATACAAAATCTATCATACATAAACATAAAAGCAAACCATGGAAAGAAATCAGTATCATAATCATGTCCTAAAGCCTAATTTAATTGGTGTATCATATAATTGTCCGTGAAAGAATGGAATTAGAACATAAATGGACATTAATTTTGGAAAATAGTCATATATAATGTTAAAATATGTCAAAAATATGTGATAAAATATAAAAAAAATGTTTACGAAATTTTTTCATTACAACAATTTAGTGCGGTTTTATTGAATTTACAAACGAGAATTTAAAATATGAAATTGAACAACATTTTATCTAAAACCAGAAGTGAAAAATTATTTTATTAATAATACAAAAATGAATTCCTAAAAAAAGTCGCTTCAAACATATGGTAGAGTGGACTTAAAATTGTATAAGGATTCGGGAAGTTCCCTTGAAACGGGTCTACTTATCGGGAAGTATTGAGGAGGGAATCATCTAAAGCATGTATATCCCAAAAATAAAATTATTAATGGATCTTGGTACATTATTATGGAAATAAAAACAAAAATTAGAATATGTATATAAATAGAATATATGATTTCATTTGGGTAAAAAATGAGTATGAATAACCCGAAGGAATATTGGAGGACCAGGTATATTCCCTTTCCTTATGTCTGATGGTGTTCTCCACTTTATATTAATGACCTGATTAATAAAATTATGTTTATTAATTAAAAATTCCACAACTTATTTTACATGTAATTTCTTTAGTATGACCTTTTTGAGTTCATTCATAACCATTTTGATTTGTTATGAGGTTCAATTTCAAAGTTCGGGTCTGTTTGTTTCATGATCGGTTTACATATATACCTGAAGTGATAATCATGTAAAATGAGGATGACTGTCTAGAATTGAAGTTATATTTTATTATTGAACATCTATATGGTTACATATTTGTAAATTTCATTTGGTTACTTACAGTGAAGAGTAATCTTTATCTCAAACATTAGCGATAACCTTTTAGGTTAATTGGTTGTTCTTGATCACAATGAACACATCTTGTTTTATAAATCAGAAATAGGCCTACAAAAATATTACAAAACCATAGATGAGACATAATAAATTTATTATATTCTGGTTCAACCATAAGAATATTTTCATGACTATTATTGAAGATTTTTATGGAAATAGAAAACTCATCATCCTTGAAAGTGGTAAATTAACACATCTCGGATGGTGTTTTACTACATATATAAAAAAAGGATAATATATAGAAAATATTAAATTATTTCATTATAATAAAAACAGTATAGTACATATAATTTATTATATTTTTCATAACATTTTTAGGAGGAGATGTAATGATTTAAAGGAAAATAATGGAACTTGAAAAGAATGTAAAAGAATTGAAATTAGGAATTTACCTCTTATTCAATATTCCTTGGAGCCTCTAAAGGGGATAAGATTTGGTATTTCAAAGATACCAAAGGTTGATGGAATTATTTGAATATATTAGGTAGATATTTGATTTGAATTTAGCCGGGGCACAAGGCTTGAGAGGAGTGAAGATAAGAGGGGAGTGTGGGTGGTTTTTATAGTGTAGGGGAGGAGGGTTTCATAAATATTTTAATCATTAGTTTATTATTTTTCCATAATAAAAGAAATAGTGATGATTTCCATGACAAAAAAAGAAATAAGTGCATGTGAGTTCACACCAATGTTGCTTACATCATTATAAAATCACCCATGGCTCAATAATTAATGTATTTCACTTATATTGCAAATTATTATACTTCACTATTTATCAAAAATTCATGTTTTTTCAGAAAAATCCAAAAAATTTATCCTAACCATTTTTTGATGTATATAATTTTAAAATTATATCCATTTTTCCAAAAAAAATATTCTAAATATGATTAATTTAATTTTTCATTAAAATCATAATTTATTTCAAAAATATTGTTTTTTTAACTTTAACTGATTTTATAATGATTTCAAAAATTAAATAAGGTATTATAAAATTATCTTAGAAAAAAAAATTAAATTTATGAGAACCTTTATTGAATTTACAGTTTTCATAAATTAAATAACTAATTATAATTATATATTTATGACTTAAAAAATACTAATTCTTTTACTATGGTCATATTATCACTTATAAGATGAATATTTTTTTATACATTAATAGGTGATGTTACTATTAATTTGGATGATTTACTTTTCATAATGCTAATTTTACTATTCATCCGGGTAGCTTACTATTCACTAATAATTATGTTCATCTTATCAGACTCAAAACTTCTTACTGGTCAAAATTTTTTTGTTAGATTTTATAAATTTGAATCTCAGAAGTGAAAATATTATGTTTAATGATCTCATAGTTATTAGTATTGCATTTTATATGATTTCTTGTGATTATATTATATAAATATAAGAAGGTAATTCCATTCATAAAACATTATATCTTTACATTGTTCTCCCCTTATAAAATTTTACCCTTGAAATTTTGTTTTACATTTTACGTCATAAAGAGGTGTGGGTAATTTTATTTTATTTCCTCCTCTAGTTCCCATGTAACTTCATTGTAATTCTGGATCCACCATAGAACATTGAATAGTTGAGTAGTCGTGTTGTGTAAAACATTATCTTAATGATCCAAGTGTTTCACTATATTCTCATTATAATAAAGGTCTTTCTCCGACTGTACGACCTCTGTAGAGAGTACATGTGAAGGATCTAGTTTGTACCTCATTAATAGGGATAGATGGAATACATCGTGTACTTTAGACATGGGAGGTTTAAAAGCTATTCGATAGGCCACATCTCCAACATGATCATAAATATCTATGGGGACGATATACCTAGGACTTATCATTCCATTCTTCCAAAACCTCATGACCTTCTTCCTTAGAGATATGCGGAGGAATACCATGTCTCCAACAAAGAACTCAAGTCTCGTCAACAAAAATTTTCATAACACTTATGTTGACTTTAGGAGTCCTTGATATGTTTTTGAATGGTTTTCAACTTCTACACCATTTATTTGACCATTTCAAGTCCTAGAAGCTTACGCTCACCAACTTCAACCAAATATTCTATATTTCTACACCTTTTTTGATAATGAGATTTATATGTTTCTATTCAGATGATGGAGTAGAAACTAGTGTGATAGGAGAATTCAACCAATGAAATATGTTACTCCAACCCTCTTTTTCATTCCATAGAACACAATCTCAACATATCTTATAGTGCCTGAATAGTTCACTCTTATTGGACAACATTTGGAGGATGATAGGTCATACCGACGTTCAATTTAGTTCTTAGAGCATGTTGGATACTTTTCCAGAACATCAAGATGAATATTAGATCTCTATTGGATACAATATAATGTGGTACTCCATGAATCCTTTCGACCTCTGTGATATATATTCATCAATGTTGATCCAGTGATAATTCCTCTTGAATTGTTATAAATTGATTTTTCTTTGTTAGAAGATCCACAATGTAACATCTATCATTGTTTCCTCTTTGTGTCCTTATAAGTACAGTGACAACGTATTTCATGATGTTCTCCCACTTCCATGTTTGTATGGTTAGTGTTTGCATCATCCCCTTGCACTATTTCCATTCAGCCTTCACATTCTGAGAGAAAATTCACTTTGATTTATACTCATTAATCTCCTTCTTCATATTGTACCATCAAAAGATCTCTCAGAGATCTGAATACATATTTGTGTTCCAAGGGTGAATAGATATGGTTGATCTATATAAGTATTTAAAAATACACTTCTTCATATTTTGATAAAATGGAACACATAATCATGACCCAAGTATTACAACTCTTTCTTCATCAATATTTAACTCATAGGATTTCCCATTTTTAATAGCTTCAAACTTTTTTAAAATTTCTAAATCATTTATTTGAGCATCCATTATTTTCTCCGTAAGGTATGGTTGATAAATAATTTTAGAAATTATTGATGATGTTCCTCCATTATTTTTCCCATTCCATCCTCTTTAAATGTACTAATATTAGATCATTTAAATTCTCATCATTGATAATTATGAAACATACATTCTACTTAGAGAAACTTCCACCATATATGCCTTATCTTTGTGGTAGTGGATTGATTTGTAATAATCCTTATTGAGATATAACCATCTTCACTAGATAATATTATGAACCTTCAGTGTGAATATATATTTGAGACTAATGTGATGATTATATATCTCACACTTCCCTCCATATAGATAATGCGAGAAGATTTTCATTGCAATAATCACAACCGCCAACTCTAGATCATGTGTGGAATAGTATTGATCATGTATTTTAAATTTTCTCAAATCATATGCTATCACATTATAATTTTTCATCATCACCTAGCCTGATAGATTTTCTGAATCATCATTGGACACCACAAATATTTATCCACTAGTTGGGATTATGAGTACGGGCACAATGATAATCCTCTTTTTGATCTCTTTAATGATTTCCTCACATTAATATGTCTAAAAAAACATCAAAACCTTCTGATAATGCTTTATCATTGGGTTTGAATATTATTATAAGTTCTTTAAAAACCATCGATAATACCTATCTTGACCCAATAAGATGTGGATCCCCATAAAAATGTTATTCTGGGAAACTGTTCAATTTACTCTACCTTGGAAAGGTCCATAGATATCCTTTAATTGGTGTTAACATGCCACACGAATGATACTTACTCCATCCCGAACTCACATTTACTAATCTTTTCATAAATTTTCATCGTTCTAAAAATATTTATCATAGTATACAAATTCTCCTAGTGTTCCTCATTTCTCATTGAATATATCAATATATCATCAATAAAGACTACCACAACTTTTTCAATGTAATCTCTAAATAATATATTACTAAAATCCCTAAAAATTTATGGAGAATTATTGAGTCTTTATTGAATAACTATGAACTCATGGCTTCTATAGAACATTTTAAAGGTATTCTTGGGAATATCTTCTTTTATCACCATTAATTGGTGATATCCGGACCAAAGTTTCACCTTAGGGAAATAACTTTCCCCATTAATCTAATCAAACAAGTCATCTATCCATATTAGGGGATAATTTTTCATTATCGATATTTTATTAAGCTCACAACAATCAATGCAGAGTCATATTGATCCATAATTCTTTATGAAAAAGAGAACTATCACACCACATTGTGAAGCACTCTGGTATATAAAACCCTTCTACATATTATCCTGTAACTGTTTCTTCTACTACTCTTTCTCTATGATGGCCCTTATATAAAGATTCATTGTTAAAGGAAGAGGTCCATGAATAACTTCATTTGAGAACTGAACCTCTTGATCATGATGAATACTTGTAAATTATTCATGTAATACATTAGTGCAATCCCTCAAGATCGGAATATCGACAAGAAGTATCATCTCCTTTGTCTCAACCATTTGAGGTAGAAATTATTTATCATAAGGTAGTAATATACACACTTGAAGAAATTATTCTAAATAATCTTCATCTTCCTACTTACACATGTAAATAATTAGAGGATTCATTAGTATGTGAAGAGTGATCCCCCTTTCCCAAAAGTAGATGTTGGATTTCAATAAAGATAGTCAATCCATGCAGAAAATAATATCAAACTCTAATAAAGCATGTTTAATGAGATTTTTTGGGATGTTCAATCCACAAACATTTATTGGGGAGGAGTTATAAACCTTGGATGAAATAATTACCCAATTTATTGTTCTCACAGATAACATAACCTCTAAATTTTGAGGTGGGGATTGAATAGATCTACTAAACATATGAAAAATGAAAGAATTAATTGAACCTGAATAAAATTTTACATTTTTTATTTTTGAATGTATAACTAAAACACCAATCACCAAATTGTTTTCTAGCTTCACCTCAGAATCAGTGACAACATAATCCCTTCATTTTTTCCTTGGATGTTGTTGTTTATTTCCTTTTACAACCCTTATACTAGAGAAATTGTTCACATATTTCCCATGATACATGTAGCTTTAGCACTACACCATTGGCTGACTGTTCATCTAAACCTTAATTTCTTATTAAACATTAATTGGATTCTTCATATCCCTTTGGTAGTTCTTCGTTATATGTCACATCATTCCACATTTAAATCAATTCAATTTTCCCTTTACATAGCTTCTATGGTGTTTCATCCAAAACGTTTAACACGTGGGATGTTCGTACTTCTTCCCATAATGGGATTTAGTTTCCAAACCACCTATATTAATCTCCATCTTATGCTTGTTGTCACAGGGAACATGACACCACTGGGAGTCTCTGATCTCCATTTTAATATTGAGGGCACAATGGATAATCACCTCAATACAGTCAATGTCTCGAATCACCAACTCTTTTCATAGACTTTGCTTTAGTCCACTCTTTCTTAAGGTGTTCATGACAATGTCAGAGGCATATCTTGCAACCCATGTGATTCATGCGTCATATGTCTTAATGGACTCATCTTCTTTTTAATTAAGTCTGAGAAACTCTTTTTTCCATCCTAAGAGGGATGGTTCGAGAAAAATATTTATTGAAAAACCTTTTCTAGAATTCCTCCCAATACAGGGAATCAATTTCCACTTGGGAATTTATATTCTTGATCTGATTCCACCTGTAATCATAATCTCCATCAAAACAATAGACCTCTAGTATGAATTTCACTTCTTTTGAGCACTGCAGGATAGAGAATATGTTTCCAAAGGGGTAGATCCACTATTCTGTGTGGAGGGGATCAGAAGATTCACTAAACATGGGAGGCCTTTTTTGTATAAAGGGTTCAATGGAAGCTTCTCTTTCCTTTGGAGAGGTGGGAGTTACACATAATTCATGTTATTATTCATAACATGAGCCAGTTGAGCAAGTATTGTCTTGATGTTTTAAGCACCCAACCCCATAATATTTGGTATATGATTTGGTAAATCTTTACATTATCTGTCCCTTTTATTGTTGGAACATGTTCATCTATTTATGGCCATTAACTAAGAAAAATAAAGAAAAATTAGTGGGTTTTAATACTTATATATTAATGATAAAAATAAAACATTGAACATGAATTGATAAATGTGTTAATGAGAAGTATACCCTTACTTGTGATTACGTGAGTTAAAATATAGGTTATACTTTATCTATTTCTTAACATATATTCTTTTGGAATCTTTTTTATTCCCTTAATAATGGTTTTTACCAAACACATGAATCTACCAAATTATTTCCCCCAAAAGTGTCAAACAATAGTGCAGCAAGGCCTGTTTTCTTGCACTAATTCCCATTCGAGTCAATCTCAATGTGGCGTTTCTAGGTTTTACCCTTAGATACATACATTCCAGATCCATCTCTACTTGTATTTTTTGAGATAGGGATATATTTTCCAAATAAACAACATACTCAATACTTACCAACATTTAGGGATTTTTTCTTATACATATTCTCATCATTAATGTTCTTACTAATGTACTATTTTCCTAATCACCAAAAATATATATAAAATCATTTAATACAATCAACAGACACCCAAACCTTTTATATATACCATTACATGAATTTAAAAATAATTGTACCTAAAATTGCAATCATATGATTTTAAATTCTAGTGTCTTGGGTGATTGGGTACATAATCAAATATCATAAAACAACATTTTATTTAATCTACATGATGAGATCCTAACTTATATTGTACTCATACATATTCAAAAGATAAACTAAGGATAACCTAAATGAAGGTATGATCTAAAATACTAGTATGGGATTAAGAATATGAATAAACGATTAGAATATTTCTTAGGAAGCATGACATAATGATATAAATGTCATATATTGTAATTGAACATATAGAACCTTAACATGTATAACTTGGGATCATATAAACATGGAATATTAGTAATGTGGTGGAATCATAAGACATTAATTTAGAAAGAGTCGTGTCTTGTTTCAATTATAGGATCACAAGTCAGGTTTAACCCCCAATACTATTGCACATGGTAGCACATGTCAAGGCTAATCACCAAGACCGTTGCACATGGTAGCAAAAGTCATGACTAAACACCAAGACCTTTGCAAAAAATGTGTCATGAGACTCAGATTTAGCCAATTTAGTAGAATTAAATATATCTTCAACTATCATATAATGTTCATGAATATTATTTCTACATACATAATCATACCTTATCTATCTTATATAAACATAAGGGAACCCGTAGAATGAAATGAGTACCATAATCATGTCACAAAGCATAATTTAATTTGAATATCATAAAACTGTCCATGAAATAAAGGAATTAGAACATAAATGGACATTAATATGGTAAAATAGTATTATATAATGTTATGTGAGTTCACATATATGTTATACCATGTAAAAATATTATTTATGAAATTGTACCATCAAAAAATTTTAGTGTGGTTTTAAGGAAATTACTAAAGATAATTTAAAATAAAAAAGGGAATGATCTTTTATTTAAAATCATAAGTGAAAAAATAATGTTATAATAATAAAAATATTGATGTTATAAATACAACAATCACATAAAATAGATGGTTGAGTGCTATTGAAATTGGGTAAATATTTGGGAAGTTCGCTTAAAACGAGTTTGCTTATTGGGAAATATTGACGAGTGAATCACATAAAAGGATATATATCCCAAAAAATAATAATTAATGGATCTTGATACATTATTTTTGGCATATAAATAAAATTAAAATTTTTACATACAGATATTATAGGATATCATTTGTGTTAAAAGAGAGTAAGAATAACTCGAATGAATAATGGAGGTTTGGATAGAATCCCTTACCTTAAGTATAAAGGTGTTCTCCACATGATAATAATGATCTGAATAAAATTATTAGGCGCAGTAATTAAAATTGTAAGAACCTATTTTATATGTAATTTATTTATTATAACCTTTTGGGTTCTTTCATAACCTTTTTGATTGGTTATGAGGTTCAATTTCATTTTTCAGGTTTGTTTGTTTCATGTTTGGTTTACTTGTGTACATGAGCGGATAATAATGTAAAATGGGGATGATTGTCTAGAATTGGATTTATATATTATTATGTATAATTAATAAGGTTGAATTGTTTTAAATATTATTTTTTACTTTGAATTAATATTAATCATTATATTATCCTTTTTTGATAACCTTTTGGGTTAATTGGTTGTTTTTTACCACAACGAAAAAATTTTGTTTTATAAATCAAGACCATGTATAAAAAAAGATTCCCAAACCAAAAACAAAAAATAATACATATATTATAGTCTTTTTCAGAAATAATAATTTTTTTTACCATAATTGAATACTGTAATGAAAATTGAAAACACATCATCCTTGAAAGTGGTAAATTAACACATCTTGGATGGTGTTTTTACTACTACTATAAAAGAAGGATAAAGGATAAATTATAATAAATTATTTAATTATCATAAAAACATTAAATAAGTTATATGGTACTAGATTTTTTATAAAATTTTTTATTATAGATTTAAGGATATAAAATAAAACAAGGGAACTTTAATGGAAATTATACGAATTTAAACATTGAATTTACCTCTTAAATTAATCATCCTTGTGAGCCTCTTCAGGGGAGAGGATTTGGACTTTTGAATTGAACAAGGGATGAGGGCCGTGTTAGAGAAGATTAGGGAGTTATTTGAGAAGTATTTAGTCATGTGACAAGGCTTGAGAGGAATAAAGATAATAGGGTACTGTGAGTGGTTTTTTTAGTGGAGGGGAGGAGGGTTTTGTTTTTTTTAATCATTAGTTTATTTTTTCTCCATAAGTCAATAAATAGTAATGATTTACATGACAAAAAATAGAAATAATTTCATTTGAGTTTTCACCAATTATTATTACATTAGCATAACATCTCCCATAACTCAATAATAAATGTATTTATCTTATTTTGTATATTATCATATTTTACTATTCATAAAAAATTAATGTTTTTCTAGAAAAATCACAAAAACTCACCCAACTTTAATTTGACATGTAGAATCCAAAATTTAAATCCATTTTTCAAATATAATCTTAGAATAATTATTAATTTAACTTTTTAATTAAAAACATTATTAATTTGAATAAAAAATATTTTGAAACTATAACTGATTTTACAATGCTTTTAAAAGTTACAGAAGGTCTTGTAAAATTGCCTTAAAATGAGATGACCAGGAATTTTTAATTGATGAACACCTTTTAGGAAAATAAATATTAATGAAATAAATTATCAATTTTAAATAAATATTTATTTCTTAAACAAATACCAATACTTTTACAATAGTCATATTATCCCTTATATGATGCCTAAATTTTATTGATACATTAATGGGTGAGGTTGCTATAATTTTGGATAATTAAATATTTATAAGGGTCATATTAATATTTATATGGGTATTCTACTATTAATCATGGTATATTATTATTCACCAAAAATTAAGTTTGGCTTATCAGACTCCAAAAAGCTCCCTGATCGCAACTGTGTGTCAGATTCTCGATATTTAAATCATAGAAGTGAAAATATTTTGATTAAAGGTCAAATATTAAATAGTAGTTCATTGTGCTATGATTTAATGTGTTTATATGACATATTTATAAGAAGGTGATTTCATTGATAAAACATTGCGTCATTTCAATATCACCAAGGTAAAAATAACTTTCTTTGGTACCATGCTTTAATACTTTGAAAAATATCACATGAACAAGCCAACCCCAACCATATAAGATGGTTTAATCACAACTATATAAGTCAAATACACATAATAATTATAGAATCTTGGTCAATGACCTATAAGAATTACAACACGAGACTAGTTCAGTCCCACTCTCTATAATCATTACAGCATAGGGTTGGGCCAATCCTACTCCATATCAGCACTACAGTGTATAATTGTGCATGTTATGGGGTTGAGAAAAATATATAACCATTTAAACAAGGAACACAAGTACTGTCATATAGTATGAATATCATAATATATATTTATATATCTCAATGGTTAATTATATTAAGTAAACTTTATCTCTCATATACCACTTTTAATAAAATAATAGTTGATTACCAGTCATAACAATAAGAAATAATCCACAAATTTTGGAATAAATATCATGTAATCACCTTGGGTCACATTTTATTCTAAAAAAACATTAATCCATTCTCCAATTTAATACTATTTTATTCAATCTCCCCCATGGGTATCCAAAATACATGTTAGAAGACAATAAAAAACAAAGGACTCCCAGAATAATATCGTTCATTTATTAAATTTATTTTGGAACACACTACATTGGTGTTATCATGATATTTAATAAAAATGAATTTATTAGCTAATAGGGTAAAAGTTTTGACACCTACCATTAATTGAAAATCCGAAAATGCTTCCAACAGTAAATGACTATGAGGATGAAGTGAAAGATGAACTCAAATAAAAACCATTATCAAAACTAATGAATATGAAAACCAACAATGACAATGATCACAGGATTTGCATTGTAATGTTTGTGAGAATAAGGGATATAAATGAAACCCATCCAAAAAAATGATTACTGGGTGTTTCTCACAAAAACAAGTGGTTCAAAAGGAAATTTGACACACCAAAATTGTTTAGATAATTGCCCTAGGTTGTGAGGATAAGAGGTTCTATGAACGAGAATCAAATTAAACAAAATAGAATTAATTAAAATATTAGGTCATGGAATAACATGTTGTGTAATGTAGTTACATGTCGTGGAAATATAATTATTAGAATATGCCAAAAAACACATCACCTAAAATTTAATTTATTAAAAACCCCAAACAGTTAAACAACCTGTAATATATTTATACAAGTATAAATGTCATGCAAATGGTTTTTTCCCATTTTCTCTTTAAAATAAAAAAACCTCCTTTAAAGATCCCCATATTATCAATAATCCTTGAATCACTTAACCAATTTCAACAAGGAATCATGAATTAAAACAAACATACAACGTAAAAAATTAGGTCATTTTCCCTGAAAAATGCACTATATCTCAAAAGAAGACTCGAAGACCAAGGCCAAATAAAAAACTCAATGAGGGACATACCTAGAAAAAGTTGAGATCTTATGAAAAGATAATATTTTTCAACTTATTTTAAATATGACAATAAAATAAATCTCATTACATGGAATTAAAAATTTGAATATACTGTTACATATAAGACATGGTTCCCTTGTCCATGAGAGCATAAACATGTTAATAAACAATATTATAATGATGATGTCCCATTTATGAACTGAGATATGTAAAATAGGAAATCACTTCATTTCAATTGGAAAAACATTGGAATTTATTATCAAAAATTAATTGGGGATTCAAACAATATATCACATATCACATATATAATTATATATTTTTTAGCCAATGAAGATTTAGAAAATATTTATTATAAACTTTTTAGCCTATTTATTTAAAAGACCACTTATATCACACATATCAAGTTCGTAAATCCCAAATATAAATATTGTAATAGTCTTAGTGTTGAAAGTGGGTACCCTAGACCCAACTTGTTTTGTACATTGATTACTAGGACATGTATTTTGTTTGTTAAAATACATGTGTTTATCTTACCATAATAGTTTAGATTCTTCTACATCTACTTTGTTTAGGGAAATGTCATTAGATTACTTGTCACATCAAAGGGGTACAGTACATCCCAGGCTATAATGAGATCCCTGAAATTCCATGACAGTAATCTTATTGTAACGTCCTATGGTCTAGTTACATCATTTTGAAAGGACAGAGATGATGTGTGACCATCAGGTGCTGGGAGCTCATAAGCATTGAGACTTCTTCTCATGATGTTATCACTTGATGATCTCTAGTAGTTGAGATCATTAAGACATACCTGCATAATAGGAACACCACATGTTTATGTGTCATTGGTAATTCCTATCTACAGACATGTGTAATAGTCATTATACTTGAGATCATGTCAATGAATGTCATTTAATTACATACATTTGATTCATGTCGAAAACCATGGAGACAAACTTGTGGCGAGGTAGTTTGTATTGTGTACGACATTAATTTCATGGAATTGATTGAATGATCAAAAAAGGATTTTTCACTTCTGAGATTAGGAGGAGATATCTCGGGCCAGGTTGATTTTGATGGGTTCACCTTCATTAAATCCATGTCCATTGTAGTAGAAGGTAAGACCGTCTAGAAAAATCATTAAACAAAATAAAGGAAAATAATTATTGATGACACTAGTATGCATTTTACTTTATTTAGATATCGATAACAAAGTGATTATATTACACAGATTGTGTTCGTAGGAAGAAAGTTTTTTCTTTAACCTTGCCTTATCTCTATAGGGGCCTCGATGGGTTGCTAGACCCCACTCAAGGTCGTTGGATATTATTCACTTCTATTGAGGTAAGGGCCTAGAGGGTCACACACAATAGCTCCATAAGAATCTGCCCTATTATGGGAATAGTAATATAGAACTTGGTGGGCCCCGCCAAAGGGTCTTAGTACTATCCAAGTTCTATGGATCACAAAATAAATGATATGTTCATTAATTATTCAAGTTTGAAATAATTCATTGAATATATTTTTAACATGTATTTACAAGTTATATAGAAAATACATGTATTAATATTATTCGAATGAATTTTAATATCTTAGGTTCATTTAATAATAGCATGAGGTGTGAGTCGAGTTAACGACTCAAATTTATCACGTAATATATTTATATATTACAAGTAACAGATAAATTATAAATATTATTTATGGAATAATTTTATTGGTCATAAATAATTATTTATATCACTTATATAGATGAATCCTATTACTCTGTGGTTGGGAATCCATACCGTGTGTTTTAAACACTCCCTACATAAGTGAGAGAGAGGATCTCCCATGAAAACTGTTCATGTGTTTAGATTGAGAGATTCTCTCTCCTCCTGGAATCTAGAGAGGGAGTATCTCAAGAAAAGGAAGATCTTCATGTTCATCCATCCCGAAATAAAGCTTCTTCCCTTGCGGTGATCGTCACTGCGCTGAAGTGAGTGTTTATGATCCGTGCTAGCACTTGGATCTTGACGAACGAAGCCCGAGAAGATTCTAGATGCGTGTGTGGAGTATCTAGAGGGCTTCGATGTCGGAGTCTTTGGGCAATGATCGCTGGCATCCTGCGGAGAACATGCACACCTCAATTTCTAACTAGGAACATCTTCATTTTACTTTAGTGCTCTGTTTAAACAGTGTGAAATACTTGGACCAAATCGGGAGAAGATCAGCAGAGTTGACAGGATTATGTCACTCTAGAGATGGAAACATTTTAAATTCCCAGCCCACCGGCTTCCGCTGCTATGTCCTTGTACTCAATAGTGGTATCAGCGGGATCTCAAGGTTTTTCTAAGAAAAAAAATTTAAGATGCATTATAATTATTTGTGGGTTGTTAAAATGGTTCATTTGCATCCGACCGCGTGTAGTTTAATTTTTAAATGATCAAGTTACAATCATTTAACTTTTTTGTCGGATCGATGGTGTAGTTTTTTTGTTAATTTGATTTTAATCACAATCATAATTCAGATAAAATAAAATGCAATATTTTATTAATATATAATATAAATGAATATATTCTAATAAATTAATTTCGTCAATAGTGTGTGGAAAATATTTTTTCCCCCAAAGTCAAGTCTTTTTTCTTTTATTTAAAAGGGGGGAGAGACCAAGACCCCAAATGGGGTCTTCCTCATTTAATAAAAAGAGATTTCAATTTTTTATATGGAAGAAAATTAAAAAAATTAAAAAAAAGAATACCCAACTAGGTTTGTTGTAACACCCCGAGCTTCCACGATACGCTTCTCATTCAATAATGCAATAGCATGCATTGTACGCAACTTCGAGTTCTAAAACACCGCGACTAATCAAAGTAGCTGTTATGAATAGTAATAACCACTTTTTAAAATTATAGAAATTCTAAATTTCAAAATGGACTTCATTTTTGAATTCGTAATATCGAAATTATCCTAAGTTGAATTTTTTGTAACTTTCTGAGAACTTCCAATTTTTTATGAATAGTGAAAAATACATAAAACAACTTTTTTAATCAAAATAATTTATTGTGATAAATTATAATATTTAGTGGTTTTAAAGTATAATTAGAATATATTTTTACCATTTTATCCAAAGGTGGCCATTAGAATTAATTTAACATTGAAATTGGACATAAACAATTGCCAATCTTTTGATATAAATTGTTTCTTAAAAACACGCTATTTGTTGTAACAGCGGGAATTAATTATAAAATTAATTAATACAACTTATATGTTTGGAATTTTGTAAAATATACATCATTTTTGAATTCGGAATATCAATTATAGCATAGGGTGAAATTTTGGCCTTATTCTGAAAAACTTCAATTTTTGATGAATAGTGAAACCACTAAGTGGTTGTTAAAAACTGATTTTTCGTTAAAATGAAATATTGCCACTTCTGTGATTTGATTTTCAAAAATCCGACATACATGGTTGTCATTAAGAAGTAAAATGTGGTTCAATGAGATTAAAATAATTTTTTGGTGAATAGTAACTTTTATGTTCTTAATCGCGATTAGAGATAATTAGTGTAGTTTAAGGTAAAAATATTGTTTTAATAATATGAGATGAGCTTGACACTTGTCCTACTCCTATTGTATGAGTCATGGCCGACCAAGACAACCCATGGGTCAACTTGGGGACCCCATGGAGCCACTTTAGTTGGAAAATGACATTAATATATATTTATTTAATGTTAAAATTAAATTGACACAAACATGAGTTGTTTTACTAAAACAGTTTTTAAGTTGGGTTACACAGATCCAAATTTTGACTATAAATATTCATTAGAAAGCTAAAAAGATTTCCTACATCATAGTATTTGTTTTATAATTTTATACATTAAATAAATTAAATTATTTATGACATCATTATGATGCAGTGATGACCTCATTATTTAACGATTTATATAAAATGAGAAGATAATGAAAAATCCAAGGCTTACACTTGTCCAAAGCCTATTGGATGAGGAGATTTCAAACCCTTATCACCTTATCCACGAATTATATAATTGTGGGACCTTTATAATCCGAAAATAATTGTATAATAATGTAACATTTCAATCTTTCCAAAAGAGCCCCTCCTCTCCTCTTATAAAAGGCCCCCAGCTCTACCACCTTATTCACACTTCCAAGCCTTTTGGTTCGGCCAAAATCTTCCCAAATACTCTCCCATATTCTCTCCCTTCATCCTAGAAGCTTTAATTTAGTCGGAAAGCCATCCTATGGAGTCCTTTTGATCAAATCAAAAGGAAGAACCCGAAGAAGAGGTAACATTTTCATCACCCTCTTTCAAGTTTCTTTCTTCTTCCACTCCCTCTTTGTTTATTATTTCAATTCTAAAATTATAACTCAAGTATCTTCTATATACTGTGATGTTATTATAAATATGTAACAACCATATTCAGTATTTTACCCATCATTTGAATGACATGTCACCATACGTGCGTACGTACGGCTTACCGTCTCCACGTCGTGGTGTAATTGTTATTCAATATATTATTATTTATATGGGTATAATAATGATATGTAATTCATTTAAATAATAAATATAACATGATAATGATTCTGTATATATGATATACTATCCAATTATATATTATTTTAATATCAAAATAATTCTATTGTCGCTCGTGCGTACGTACGGATTACCGTCTCCACGAACGCGATGAGATTCATTCTCCATCGTATCCATTCAAGTATAATTATCATTTGATGATTTAAAAATAATATTTAAGGACATGATATCATTCTGGATATGAATAAGATACAACCTATCCATGAAAAACACGACTTACGTAACAAAACATATAAAAGAAAACGAGTAAGTTAACACCCGAAACAACGATAAATCTAAGATATTGTTAACAAAGAAATGTTAAAAGATCATATATGATATCATATGAATGTATATGATTCTTGTATAATTTAATAACAATTATTTCACCATTATACAGGAGTTTAACCTACCCCAACCAAGGAAAAGTACAAGGTAAGGGTTTACTTCACAACCTCTTCATTATCCAAGGTTGTTTATATATAATTATCTACTGGGACCCCATTATCATCCACATCCATGTTTCATAAAAATGTCTTTCAAAACATTTTTACTATTAAATGGAAAATGGGTTAAAGTCATTTATACCCTTATACGTTTTTGAAAGGAATCTTACCGTCGTTTTCCAAACAATGTAATTTTTGACCTTTTTGACAAATTTAAGGTAAGAATGTTTTTTTTACTTATACGGCGGGTGCGGCTATTTTCCGCCATTATAACTTCATCGAAGCTTCCCTAACAAGCTTATAAGAATATTTTCAAATTAAATGTATTATTTTATAATTATGGGACTTTTAAATGATTTCAAAAAGGAGAGATATTTCTCTTAAATAGCATTGATTTCATCCATGTCAACATCCTTTGATGGGTTTTAAGTTTAATTGAAATTGATTTATGATACAAAACTTCCATTGAACATTTTGTGAAATATTTGACTGTGGATGTGTTATTTTATACCATCCATAGTTTATGGAGAAATTGTTGACATTTCGTATGCTAGTTTTAATACGAATATTTATGTTATGTTTAAACCTATTCATATGAGGAATGTATTGCACTTAATATGTGACGGGTGGAGCCCGCTATAGCTCCTCGATGCATCGGTAGGTCTCATGAGAAAACTAGACATGGAATTGGCCGAGGCCCTTTCCTAATTTGATTTATGGTTTTGGCCGAGTCCTTTATCATTTTAGACGTCTTGGCCGAGGCCTTGACAAAATGTTTCAGAACGTCTGGCATTATACATTCCCTCATTATGAAAGTGGTTATTGATATTACATGTGATTATTCGACTAGTAGAGTATCCATGTGATTAAGTAAATGGCATTATTTAATTTTATTTTTTCCATATTATGCTGAAGATCATGTTTAAAAAGGCTTTTGTTTTAGTTATACATTGTCGTAAAATGTTAATGTTTATTTATGAAAGCTTCCGCAATATTGTTATCCTTACTGAGCATCTGAGCTCACCCCTTTCAATGTTTTAATATTTTCCATGATGTGAAGAAGTATTTTATGAATGACCTGCAGGGATAGTCAGAAGAGGATATGAGTGTGGACTATGAAGACTTTGTTATTAGTTTTTCACTTTATGATGTAATGTAAGATTTATGAATGTATCTAGTGTTTCCAAGGATACTAAACTAATCGGTCTTTCGAGACTTGATCATTTGTGATCATGCCAATGTTACGAAGTAATGCGCCGACTCTGGGTAGCTGGGGTCGGGGTGTTACAGTTGGTATCAGAGGCAGTTTAGTACTAACCTTGGAAGCTAGATTTAGATAAACTCTGATTAGAGCACATAGCCCGAAGATAGACTTTGAGGATTAGTATAGAAGAACTTCCTAGAATTATGGTATTGTAGAGATTTTGTGAGTTTTACGAGCAATACATCCCTGTCTGGATACAAGCAGGTAGAGTCGGCTCTGGCACAGATGTACCTAGGGGTAAAACCTGAAAACACCGCTTTGAGCTAGACTCGAACGGGAACTGGTGCACGACAACGGGCCTTGCTGCACTCTTTGTTACGACACTCCCGGGGGATATGCTTAGGATAATTCTCATTTTCTTTATAAACCACTATGAAGGGTTATGAGTATATACTTCCTCAAAGAAAACATTTTTATGTATTATATCCATAAATAGTTCAATTTAGGTTAAGTGTTTTATAAGTATGGGATTATGTATTTTGATTCATAAATTGATCTAGTTTATGCCATTGTTTAGAAATGGCGCCTAGTGGAAGAAATGGAAACCGTATCAATGCACACACTCCATGTAGGGATTTCCCTCCTGCTGAAGATAATTATAGTGGGGCTGGTGATACAACTGGTGCCGATCAGCTAATCACCATACTGGGACAACTTACTCAGGTTATGAATAATAACCGTACCCGTATGGAGCACCCTGATCCACAGCGTGGAGGATCAATGTTAGATCGATTTATGAGGCAACAACCACCAACGTTCAATGGGAGTACAAAACCCTTAGTAGTCGAGCAATGGATAAATTCTCTAGAGAAAATATTTCAGGCTTTGGGGAGCAGTGAAAGGGAAAAAGTTATCATGGCAGTTTACCGCCTAACTGGAGATGCTGATCAATGGTGGTCATTGATTCAAAACATGAAGGAAGATGATGAAGTTTCAAATATTGAATGGAGGGAGTTCAAAGATCTGTTTTTAGAAAAATACTTTCCACGCAACCATCGAGCAGATATGGAAAGGCAATTTCTGAGTATGAGACAAAAGGAGGATGAGAATGTCACAAAGTATGAGGCTAACTTTACAAGGTTAGCAAGGCATGCTACCGATTATATACGTAACCCAAGGAGTAAGATTTATCATTTCTTTGATGGTTTAAAATCATTTCTCCGTCGATCTTTAGTATCACAATCCTTCTCATCATATAAAGATATTGTCTCGTGTGCTATCAAGATAGAAAATGAATTCTCTAAGTCTTATGACAACAAAGTAAAGCAAGAGAAGAAGAGAACGGTGGAACAAGAGACAGATAAAGGGAAAAAGGGAAAGAATGATTTTCCATTATGTGATAATTGTGGGAAGAATCACCCTGGTACTTGTCTAAAAGGAATGGGAGTTTTTTATAAACGTGGAGAAAAAGGTCACCAGGCGCGTGATTGCAAGGGAAAGAAAGAGGCTATCAAATTTGAATGCTATAATTGTAGAGAAATGGGTCATTATGCAAATGAATGTCCTAAGCCTCAGGGAAACTTATCTCAGAAAAGGCCAAGGGATCAAGGACAATCTTATGCTGTTACTACAGTTGAAGTAGAATAACTAATGTATTTGTGCTTTTGGACTCATGGATTATATTTTGGTTATTAGAATAATGTGAGGATTGTACTACAGTACTTGTTGATTTCAGTAAGGTTTTAATATGAGGACGGTAATTATATTTTTAGTATGTGACAATAAGAGAAACTTTACTTTGTTTGGGGAATCTCATAAATTGATTTTGGAATTAAGAGACCTTTTAGAGAAATTCTGGATAGAGGTATTTTGGATAACTATAATGGTTGGAGTGGATTAAGTTGATCTATGGATAGTATTGTTTAAGGTTAAAAAATTTATGAAGATTATTTTTGGAATATTATGATACTATAGTTTTAGGAAAAGGACAACCTGCAGGGTGGGGAATAACCTGTCACGTCGGATAAAGCTACATGAATCGAACCCACAACCATAGTGCGACAAGCCTTTATTTCCTACCACTAGAATATAGGAAGTCCCTGGTTATTACAAAATAGTTTTACTAATTTAAATGGTATGTGTTAACATTTGGAACCTTATACAATTAGTATAAATAGAATATTTTTGAGTTTCGTTACCATTTGGAGTAAAAGTTGGGTTTGTGGTAAAAATTTATTAACGAATGAAAGTATACATAACAAGTATGTATATTACCTTACGTTCTTAGTAAATCTCCTAAATAAATTCCTCAACATTATAAAAGGTAACTTAAAACAAAAATGTTGTTGGTTAACTTTTCCAACTGGGGATTCAATGACCGTTTAACCAATCACAAGTTTGTGATTTTCTTGTGGTTAAACTTTCTCCTAATCCTGTTTTCTATAACTCTCCATCAGACCTTGATGGTTTGTTTCTCCTCCATATCCATATTTTCAAAGAATCCTAGAATGGGCTATATCGGGTGACCTTTGTACTTATCTTTCTTTCTTTTAATGTTATATATTTATTAACATTATTTCCGATGTGTGTTTTCATCAAAGGTATTTTCTCTTTTCAACCTTTTATTTTCAAAGAAAAATTTCAAATTGCGAGGACACAATTTATTGAAGGAGGGGAGAATGTAACACCCCGAGCTTCCACGATACGCTTCTCATTCAATAATGCAATAGCTTGCATTGTACGCAACTTCGAGTTCTAAAACACCGCGACTAATCAAAGTAGCCGTTATGAATAGTAATAACCACTTTTTTAAATTATAGAAATTTTAAATTTCAAAATGGACTTCATTTTTTAATTCGTAATATCGAAATTATCCTAAGTTGAATTTTTTGTAACTTTCTGAGAACTTCCAATTTTTTTATGAATAGTGAAAAATACTTAAAACAACTTTTTTAATCAAAATAATTTATTGTGATAAATTATACTATTTAGTGGTTTTAAAGAATAATTAGAATATATTTTTACCATTTTATCCAAAGGTGGTCATTAGAATTAATTTAACATTGAAATTGGACATAAACAATTGCCAATCATTTGATATAAATTGTTTCTTAAAAACACGCTATTTGTTGTAACAGTGGGAATTAATTATAAAATTAATTAATAAAACTTATATGTTTGGAATTTTGTAAAATAGACATCATTTTTGAATTCGGAATATCAATTATAGCTTAGGGTGAAATTTTGGCCTTATTCTGAAAAACTTCAATTTTTGATGAATAGTGAAACCACTAAGTGGTTGTTAAAAACTGATTTTTCGTTAAAATGAAATATTGCCACTTCTGTGATTTGATTTTAAAAAATCCTACATACATGGTTGTCATTAAGAAGTAAAATGTGGTTCAATGAGATTAAAATAATTTTTTGGTGAATAGTAACTTTTAGGTTCTTAATCGCGATTAGAGGTAATTAGTGTAGTTTAAGGTAAAAATAATGTTTTAATAATATGAGATGAGCTTGACACTTGTTCTACTCCTATTGGATGAGTCATGGCCGACCAAGACAACCCATGGGTAAACTTGGGGACCCCATGGAGCCACTTTAGTTGGAAAATGACATTAATATATATTTATTTAATGTTAAAATTAAATTGACACAAACATGAGTTGTTTTAGTAAAACAGTTTTTAAGTGGGGTTACACAGATCCAAATTTTGACTATAAATATTAATTAGAAAGCTAAAATGATTTCCTACATCATAGTATCTTTTTTATAATTTTTAGACATTAAATATATTAAATTATTTATGACATCATTATGATGCAGCGATGACCTCATTATTTAACGATTTAAATAAAATGAGAAGATAATGAAAAATACAAGGCTTACACTTGTCCAAAGCCTATTGGATGAGGAGATTTTGAACCCATATCACCTTATCTACGAATTATATAAGTGTGGGACCTTTAGAATCCGAAAATAAATGTATCATAATGTAACATTTCAATCTTTCCAAAAGAGCCCCTCCCCTCCTCTTATAAAAGGCCCCCACCTCTACCACCTTATTCACACTTCCAAGCCTTTTGGTTCGGCCAACCTCTGCCCAAATACTCTCCCAACATCTCTCCCTTCATCCTAGAAGCTTTACTTTAGTCGTAAAGCCATACTAAGGAGTCTTTTTGATCAAATCAATAGGAAGAACCCGAAGAAGAGGTAACATTTTCATCACCCTCTTTCAAGTTTCTTTCTTCTTCCACTCCCTCTTTGTTTATTATTTCAATTCTAAAATTATAACTCCAGTATCTTCTATATAATTTTATGTTATTATAAATATGGAACAACCATATTCAGTATTCTACTCATCATTTTAATGACATGTCACCATACGTGCGTACGTACGGCTTACCGTCTCCACGTTGTGGTGTAATTGTTATTCAATATATTATTATTTAGATGGGTATAATAATGATATGTAATTCATGTAAATAATAAATATAACATGATAATGATTCTGTATATATGATATACTATACAATTATATATTATTTCAATATCAAAATAATGATATTGTCGCTCGTGCGTACGTACGGACTACCGTCTCCACGAACGCGATGAGATTCATTCTCTGTCGTATCCATTCAAGTATAATTATCATTTGATGATTTAAAAATAATGTTTTAGGACATGATATCATTCTGGACATGAATAAGATACAACCTATCCATGAAAAACACGACTTACGTAACAATACATATAAAAGAAAACGAGTAAGTTAACACCCGAAACAATGATAAATCTAAGATATTGTTAACAAAGCAATGTTAAAAGATCATATATGATATCATATGAATGTATATGATTCTTGTATAATTTAATAACAATTATTTCACCATTATACAGGAGGTTAACCTACCCCAACCAAGGAAAAGTACAAGGTAAGGGTTTACTTCACAACCTCTTCATTATCCAAGGTTGTTTATACATAATTATCTACTGGGACCTCGTTATCATCCACATCCATGTTTCTTAAAAATGTCTTTCAAAACATTTTTACTATTAAATGGAAAATGGGTTAAATTCATTTATACCCTTATACTTTTTTTAAAGGAATATTACCGTCGTTTTCCAAACAATGTACTTTTTGACCTTTTTGACATATTTAAGGTAAGAATGTTTTTTTTACTTATACGGCGGGTGCGGCTATTTTCCGCCATTATAACTTCGTCGAAGCTTCCCTAACAAGATTATAAGAATATTTTCAAAGTAAATGTATTATTTTATAATTATGGGACTTTTAAATGATTTCAAAAAGGAGAGATATTTCTCTCAAATAGCATTGATTTCATCCATGTCAACATCCTTTGATGGGTTTTAAGTTTAATTGAAATTGATTTATGATACAAAACTTCCATTGAACATTTTTGTGAAATATTTGACTGTGGATGTGTTATTTTATACCATCCAAAGTTTATGGAGAAATTTTTGACATTTCGTATGCTAGTTTTAATATGAATATTTATGTTATGTTTAAACCTATTCATATGAGGAATGTATTGGACTTAATATGTGACGGGTGGAGCCCGCTATAGCTCCTTGATGCATCGGAAGGTCTCATGAGACAACTAGATGTGGAATTGGCCGAGGCCCTTTCCCAATTTGATTTATGGTTTTGGTCGAGGCCTTAATAATTTTAGACGTCTTGGCCGAGGCCTTGACAAAATGTTTCAGAACGTCTGGCATTATACATTCCCTCATTGTGAAAGTGGTTATTGTTATTACATGTGATTATTCGACTAGTAGAGTATCCATGTGAGTAAGTAAATTGCATTATTTAATTTTATTTTTTCCATATTATGTTGAAGTTCAAGTTTAAAAAGGCTTTTGTTTTAGTTATACATTGCCTTAAATGTTAATGTTTATTTATGAAAGCTTCCGCAATATTTTTATCCTTACTGAGCATCTGAGCTCACCCCTTTCAATGTTTTAATATTTTCCAGGATGTGAAGAAGTATTTTATGAATGACCTGCAGGGATAGTCAGAAGAGGATATGAGTGTGGACTATGAAGACTTTGTTATTAGTTTTCACTTTATGATGTAATGTAATATTTATGAATGTATCTAGTGTTTCCAAGGCTACTAAACTAATCGGTCTTTCGAGACTTGATCTTTTGTGATCATGCCAATGTTACGAAGTAATGCACCGACTCTGGGTATATGGGGTCGGGGCGTTACATTTTTCTTCTCTCATGTGGCACACAAATAAGAGGCATATCCCCTTTGAGGAAGAAACCCTAGTCTCCTGCTGGACCACCAGGCCACGCCGCTCCCCATCGCGTCGGACCACACCAACCGACTGGACAACCTCTTACTGAATCACCTTCTGTCGGATCGCAACGCCGCTCCCACCCCATCCACATCACGCTGCTCATGAACCCTGGCTAGCCGTAACTCCACATCGCGCCACGTCACCTCCAGCCTGCTGGACCGCAATGATGCGCTGCCTCGATCCACCGCCCCTGGCCGGAGCCAGACCACCTAGTCGTTCCATGCCACCCCTGGCCAGACCTCCTTCTTGCACCGTCCATGAACAGCACCAGCCGCGCTAGTCCAGGCCCTGCCAGACCAGACCGCTGCCTCGATGGCTCATCAGAGTAGTGGGAAGCCAGCCATGTGGCTGCCCGGTATGCTTCCTAGACTCCTCCCTATCCCTTTGGACCTCGCCAGAAGTTCTTGCTGCCGCGAGTGTCGCTGGACCGAGCAGTCATGCCGCGATCATGCCTTGGTCACGCCGCAGTCATGCCGTAGTCACGTCACGGTCATGCCGCAGTGATGGCACAGTCTCGCCACAATCAAGCCGTGGTAATTCCAAAATTATCCCTCCTCTATGACGACACCCCGCGACGTATTATAGTCCTACCGCACTTCCCAACTAGAGGTAACACTTATTGAAATTAAATTTAATTAATTTAGATTCTAAATTAAATTACTTAGAATTAATTTGTGGTTTAAATTAAGCTAATCTGAAATATTAATTTAATTTAAGTAAATAATTAAATTAATGGTTTAATTTGATTTTTAGAATTAAAATTAAATTCAAAAAATTGGACCGATAATATAAATTATTTGAATTTAATCAAATTCATTTAATTTATTAGAAAGCATGTAAATGGTTCACTTGATGTATAATACATCATGTTGTCATCCATGTTTAACCAATTGCAAAAAAAATGCATGGAGATGAGGATTCCAACAAGATTCTTTCAAATCTCCATGAACTATATGAGTAGAGGGCCAAACAAGAATGGTATGAGATCTCAAGTGCACATTATAAGTGTAGGCTGGGAGAAGGGCACTAATCCATTCCTCACATACTGATGATGATTGGGTATATTGAGAGGCCTGAAGCCCTTGGGTTCAAACTGAACCAAGAACTAGTATTGGATCTCATTATTTCCTCTTTACCGTCATGCTTCTCGACTTTTATTATCAATTATAATATGAATGATATGAAAAAGTCACCCCTAGAGCTTTTGGCTTTAGTTCTCCAAGCTGATAAGGATATGAAAAATACCAATTCATCTCTCCTTATAGTGAATATGAAAAACAAGGGCAAGGCAGAGGGGTCTAAGGACAAGTCAAGGCCAAAGACACCAATGCGTCATCCTATAAAGAAGACAAATATTCAGAGGCAATGTTATGAGAAGGAAGTTGTCTTCTTTGGATGTGGAAAATAAGGCCACTAGAAGAAGAATTGCAGAGCTGGGAAGAAGAAGCTAACTTATAGTACTATTTTAGGTATTTTGTCATTGAATGAAATATATCTTTATCTACAAGTTGGGTGTTGGATACGGTATGTGGCTCACACATTTGTATTCATATACAACAGCCAAGTAGGTTCACGAAGATTGAAATAGGTCAAGTGGATCTCCGAGATGCAAATGGTTCAAGTCTTGATGGCTTGGCATTGGGAGAATATCACATAACCTTGCCAACTGGTTTGGTTCTAGTTTTAAAAAATTTCTATTATGTACCTTCTGTTACCAGAAACATTGTCCTTGTGTCGAATCTCGAAACTATGGGTTTTTATTTCATGTTTGGAAATAAATGTGGTCTCTTTTATAGGAATAACATAGGTAATGTCATGGAACATATTAACAATGGTTTATATATGATGGAACTAGAAAAATCAGTAATGGAAATCAATGATAAAAATAGCCAGCATGACTCAAATAACACCCTACTGTGGCACTTCTGGATTGGTCATGTAAAAGAGAAGCGATTACAGAGATTACAACAAGAAGGGTATCTAGGATTTCTATGGTTAGTACCGTTAGATGTATGTCATGATTTTTTAACAAGAAATATGGCCAAAGCACCTTTTTCATGAAAGGGAGAAAGAGCCAATGTAGTACTGGAATTAATACATACTGATGTATATGGTCCATTTCTAGTTGAAGAAAGAGGTGGTTTTCTATACATTATTACTTTTATCGATGATTATAGAAGGTATGTCTATATCTACTTAATGTGGTATAAGTCAGATTCCTTTCAGATATTTGAAGAATAACAAAATGAAGTAGAAAATCAACATGGTATAAAGATAAAAGCACTTCACTCAGGCCAAGGAGAAGAATATCTTAACCAACTTTCATCGATCACTTGAAGGAGTTTGGGATAGTATCCAAACTCACTCCTCCTTATACACCACAATGGAATGGTTTTAGTGAAAGGAGGAATGGGGCAATTCATGACATGGTCAGATCAATGACGAGTCATGTAACCCATCCATTATCTTTTTGGGGATACTTCTTGGAGATAGCTTCACATACCCTTAACTGAGTACCAACTAAAGAAGAAGTAGGGATTCCATATCAGTTATGGAATAGAAAGAAACCTAACATGACATACATGCCTATATTGGGGTGAGGGGAATTTGTCAAGACTTTACCAAGTGACAAATTAGCATCTAGAAGCATTAAGTTCATCATTATTGGTTATCTTATGGAAACTAGAGGATACTACCTATATAACCCTTTATATATAAGAGTCATTATGGAATGATAAACCACATTTAAATAATGGGAATACATTTCTATTGGAAATAGTGGTAGAAATATTGATATTGATGAAGTTAATACTCTAGATGCACAAGAGTTGGTATAGGAATAATCTCTAAAAGAAAAAGTGGAAGAAGAAGTTGTTCTTGAGACACATATATTCCATAGGTCTACGTGAGAGGTTAGAGAACATGAGCATCATGGATTCCTTGTCACCGAGTCAGGTGACAAATTAGTCCTTCAGGATGATGAACCTATAACCTTTAAGGAAGCAGTAGAATGTAAAGAAGCTGCTAAATGGTAAGAATCCATGAATTCTGAGATGGAGTCCATGTACCAAAATCAATATTGGATTTTGGTAGACACTCCAGCTGATGTAATGCCTATTGGATGCAAATGGGTATTCAAGAAGAAGCTGGAAATGGATAATGAGGTCAATATCTTTAAATCAAGACTGGTTGCAAAGGGTTTCGGGCAACGTCAAGGTATAAACTATGATGAAACCTTCTCACCAGTAGAAAGGCTTAAATCCATCAGAATATTTCTTGCAATATCATCCTTTCATGATTATGAAATTAGGCATATGGATGTCAAAACTTCTTTTTTAATCTGATGTTGGTTGAAGATGTCTATATGACTCAATCCGAAGGGTTTTTCAAGTCAATTAATGTCAACAAAGTATGTAAGCTGCAAAGATACCTTTATGGATTGAATTAGGCATCAAGATCCTGAAATGTTCGTTTTGATGAGGCCATATGAGATTTTGGTTTTTTCAGAAAAGAATGTAAGCCTTGTGTCTATAAAAAGGTTGAAGGGAATCCCATCATTTTCCTAGTATTATATGTTGATGACATATTAATTGTGGGAATAGTGGTAAATGTCTTACAGTTAGTTAAGAATTGGTTAAATGAATGATTCTCCATGAAAGAAATAGGCGAATAAGCCTTCATTCTAGGGCTCAAGATCTATCGAGATAGATCTCAACGGATGATTGGGCTAAGATAAAGTACATATATTGATAAGGTACACAATAGGTACAGTATGGAATAATCCAAGAGAGGATTGTTACCTGTGTCACATGGTGTAAATCACTCCAAGAAAATACGTCCACAAACACAGGAGGATATTGACAGAATGAGTAGATTCCCTTATTCTTCGACAGTGGGTTCTATAATGTATTCCATGCTATGTAATATGTTTGATGTCGCCTACTCTTTAAGCATGGTGGGTAAATATCAATCCAATCCATGAGATCTATATTGGAAATCTGTTAAAACTATCCTAAAGTACCTGAGGGGTACTAATGATATGTTCCTGGGTTATGGACGAGATGAGGAACTAGTTGTGAGGGGATACAATGATGCTAATTTCTAGATAGATCATGATGATATGAAATCACAGTTATGAAACATATTTTGCCTGAATGGTGGAACTGTGAGCTGGAGAAGGTCGAAGCAAGTTGTGGTTGCTGATTTTACAGTAGAGTCCGAATATATTGCATCTTACGATATAGCAAAGGAAGATGTGTAGATGTGTAGATTTATCTCTGACATTGGTGTTGTACCTAGAAGTACAGACCTTGTACCAGTATATTGTTATAATACTGCTGCAGTGGTGCTTTCCAAGGAACCCAGGTCTCACCAGAGAACAATGCATATTCTTAGGAAGTTTCATCTCTTAAGGGATTTTACTCAAAGAGGTGAAGTGTCAGTGAGCATAGTAGCCATATAGGTAAACGTGGAAGTCCCCCTGTATAAATCCATTTCTCAGAAGAATCATGATTTACATGTGAGAGCTAGCGGATTGAAACATATTAGCAGTTGGATCTAGTGAAAGCAGGTGTGTTGAAATTGGGTTCCCTAGACCCAACTTTTTATGTACTTTGATTACCACCACATGTATTCAGTTTTTTATAATACATTTTTTATCTTTCCATAATTGTTTAGATACTTATACATCCACTTTGTTTATGGAAATGTACTTAAATTATATGTCCCATTAATGGGTTATAGTAGATTCGAGGCTATAATGAGAATCATGAGATGGCAAGACAGTAATCTTAATGTAATGTCCTATGTTCCATTTATATCATTCTGAAAGGACACAGATGATGTGTGACCATCAGGTGCTGGGGGCTCATAAGCATTAAGACTCCTTCTCATGATGTTTGCAATTGATGATCTCTAGTAGTTGAGATCATGAGGACAAACCTGCATAATAGGAACACCACATGTTTTAGGTTTCATTGGTCGTTCCTATCTACGGACATGGGTAATGGTCATTATACCTGAGATCATTGTCATTTGAGGTCATTTAATTACGTACATTTGATGCAAGGAAAAAACCATGGCGAAAAAGTCGAGGCGAGGTAGTTTGTATCGGGTACGTCATTAATGTCATGGCATTAATGGAATGATCAAGAATTTATTTGTCACTTCCGAGTTCAGGAAGAGATATATCAGGCCTGGTTGATTAGGATGGTTGCACCTTCAATAAATCCATGGCCATAGTAGTGGAAGGTAAGACCATCTAAAAAAATCAACAAATAAAATAAGTCATTGCATTGACATTGATTTATCTCTATTGGGGCCTTGATGGGTTACTAGACCCTGCTCTAGGTCAGTGTATATTATTCACTGCTTTAAAGGTATGGTCCTAGAGGGTCACACACAATAGCGCAGTAAGAATCTTCCCTACTGGGAATAGGAATATAGAACGTGGTGGGCCCTGCCAAAGGGTCCGAGAACTATCCAAGTTATATGGATCACCAATGAATAAATAAATTCAATAATTATTCATACTTATAATAATTTGTTGAATTTATTTATAACATTTATTTACATGTTATATAGTAAATACACGTATAAATATGATTCATATAGATTTTAATATCTTAGGTTCGTTCAATATTAACAGTAGGTGTGAGTCGAGTTAAAGACTAAAATTTATCATGTAATATATTTATATTTTACATGTATGTGATAAATTATAAATAATATTTATGGCATAATTTTATTTGTCCTAAATAATTATTTAAAACACATATATAGAATATATTAATTACACGGGGGCCAGGAATCTATACTGATTGTTTTAAACACTCCAAATATAAGTGAGAGAGAGGCTCTCCCATGAAAACTATTCGTGTGTTGAGATTGAGAGCTACTCTCTCCACTATGAAATTAGAGAGATTCTCTCAAGAAATGGATGATTTTCAAGTTCATCCATCTCGGATTGAAGCCTCTTCCCTTGCGGTGATCGTCACAGCGCTGATGTGAGCATCAAAGATCCATGCTAGCACCCATATCTCGATGAACGGCGCACGAGAACATTCGAGAGGTGTGTGTGGATGATTTAGAGTGCTTCGATGTCAGATTCCTTGAGAAATTATCGCCATCGTCCTGTGGTGGACTTGCACACATCAATTCCGTACTAGGTACATGTTCAGATTATTTTAGTGCTCTGTTTAAACATTGCACGATCCTTGGACCAAACAGGGACAAGATCGTCGGAGATGATATGATTACATCACTCTAGTGATGAAAATATATTAAATTCCCTGCCCTCCGGCTTCCCCCGTTGTGTCCTAGTAACCAACACATAGAATATTAGATTGAATTATAAATAAATAAATATGGTTATTCTTTGAAGGTTTTCCATTTCAATAATAACGTTGAATATAATTTTCAGTTATATTCAAATAATTATGGAACTATTCATGTCTATAGTTCATTCTATTAAATAAAATATAATGCTTCCATTTAGAGTGAATACTAATAATTTATTTAGATAGATCAAACCATGGTGATGAAACACATGATTTATCTTTTATTATGATTTCCTACAGTTGGGCTAATAATTCAAATTTAAAATAATTTTAGATATCATATAAAATATGATATGACTCCTAAAAAGATATATTATAATCAAACAATCTGTTTAAAATATTTTAGGGTTCTTTTATCCCTTGTATGACTAATGTGGGTGGTTCCAAAATATGAATTTTTAGACTTCATAGGTGTTGAATATGTTTTTCTTATATATCAACCAACTCGAAAAGGATATATCTATTACAAAATTGGGATTAAATATAACTATTTATTTTCATGTATCGGAGGTGATATAAAAATAGTTTTTTCATTTCAAATATGAGAGGATACATTATAAAAAGCATGGAGATAATAAGGATTTTGTTAGACAACATTATGATATTTATTAAATGGGGAGGAATATAGTGGTTGATTACAATATGAAAATTAATAATCTTTATCCATGGTTATATAATGAAGAATATATATTTATAAAAATTTTATTAGGTATGCAACTTTCCTTAAAATAACTTCAAGTCATGGACTTGGATGAAATGGGTGTTTTATAACAAGTTGACTGTGAATGGATAATTTATTGGGAATAGTTAATGATTCTGATGTAAATGGGTATTATCAGGGTAAAGAAATAAAACATGCTAAAATGTATATATTAGTTTAGATTCAATAAACTATAAGGATATATAATTATATTAAGACTCCAAAAAGTTACAATACTTTCTATTTATATTTCTTGTATTCCCATCTTAAGGATAAACTTCATGAGGATGTGTACGTTGAGTAACCCAAGTGAATTTTTCTTGATTTTTATAACAGATATATTGTAGGCTTATATGATGTGCTATAAGGGTTAAAAAAGAAACTAGAGTTTTATCTTTAAATCAAGTCCATATTCTGATGTACTAAAAATTATTAGAAGATGATTTGATGAAAACCCCATATAAAGTAATGTAAGGAGTTATAACTCCCATTACTATAATTTATATTTATAAGATTTTAATTAAAATTAATAAATATTTTTATTAAATGGAATTTTACACCAAGATAATTATATATATGTTATAAATAATGTTTAAAAATAGATATTGAAGAAAATATAGAAAAATATATAAATTCATATAATTAATTATAAATCGCCAAAATAAGTATACCACTACAATTTTGAATCCATTATATCATAATGAATGAAAACTAATAGAATGAAGTCCTAGATAACCCAACATGAATAAGAAGAGTTTCATTAAAAGAGTTGAAATTCCCCTAATGGTTAATAAATCAAGATATCCCTATTAAAAACAAAATTTTAGATACCTTTAATGCCTTTTTTCATTGATAAAAAATAACGTAAATTGTATCCCTTGTATAGATGATGTATTGCTCATCACAAGACTTGTTTTTAGGTCTCAAAAATCCCATATAGACACATATATCAAATGTTATTCTTTATTGAAGTTAAAGTACAATTTATATCATCTATTAAAATATTAATGATTTTATAATTATTAATTATTTATAAATTATTACATAATTTATTTTATTTCCTTTAATTGGATTCAATTTTGAAATTTATTTGAGAAAAAACTATCACATGAATCAAATGTTGTGACCATGTGATGTTGAAGTTTTATTTTCATATTCAATTAAAACATTAATAAAAAATACATAATCGTCAATAATGGCTAATTATTAATTATTAATTATTTATAATGTATATATTATAAATAATATTTTGAAATATTTAATAAATTTTCTATAATTTTTAAATAATAACTTATAAATATGAAAACCCATATTTATGAAATATCATGGTAGTAATTGGGTATCTTAACTAATTTATTTATTTTTGGTATCAAACTAGTTAAATTATTCTTTAATATAAATTACATAATATTCATAACTAATTGCTTTAGTAATGTTCTTGTGTTTTTTCTGAGGTAAATAAGATTGACTTCTAACCTGATTTCTAAGAAATTCTCTTACTTAAGTTCATCTTTTTGAATTTCTTACAAAATAATACAATGGATAGTACTTGTGGGTCTAAATGGTTATGGGAGTTAAAGTGCATTTCTCATGCATATATGATTCAAGTTCAAGGTCTTTTTTTGGTCTCTAATGAAGATTTAGAATGTAAATAAATAGACTAATTACAGATCATTGAGAAATTATTTATAGTCAAATTATACATATCATCCTATGTTAATACAAATTACATTCGACACATATGGATATGTATAGAAAATTCAACATGAAAGGATTCTTGTATAATCATTTTTCTTTAATTAAAGACTCGGTATGCTTTATTGGTGGTCGAATAACCAAAAAAATACATCATTACTCTTTTGGGAATAATTTCTCGTGTTCTACTTTGTATTATGAATATAGAAATTACAACAAAAAACTATAAAGTAAATAATCATTGGTACTCTATCATTCCATAATTTATATGGATTATTATTTGTATGAGGTATGCTTATAAAACTATTAATTATTGATCTTGTTGTATTCTCTGCTTCTATTAAAAAATTTCAATTCATACACAATATTATTCTTACTTGAAATTTATTGTGGAGTTCTATTTATAATTACAATAACCCCATTATATAATAGTGGATGAGTGGAAACATGATTATTTTTTTATATGTGGCTTGAACATATTTATTGAAGAAAATTATTCTCAAATTTTGTCCATGATTACTTCTCAATGTCATAATGGTATGTCAACTATGGTAATATAATATTTTCCATACTTTTTCAAAATATAAACAAGAATCACATTTTTTTCCTATTAAAAAAATATGAATCTTGAAATTTCATCCTTAATGAATGAAAAATAATTCATGAAACCTTTAATGGATATTATAGAAGAGAAAACAAGTCCATGAAAACTAGCAAAATGGGTTGAGATGTAGAAAATATTTCCTCTTATTTCAATGATTGTTTTAACATTCCATATTAATGTTTATTGAAATAATTTACATAATGGAGATTTCTATTGGGAAAATCTATGACAATGACATTCCAAAATAGTTACATTTTTTGGTGTACATTTCAGTAACTGGGTACATTTTTCCACATTAACAAATATTTAAAAAATTCACATAGACGAGAAACATTATGAAAAAACAATGAGTCTATAGTAGAAAATAAACATTATCATTCCCTATATAATCTAAAAATAAATAACATCTGGAATCATCTTTTTTCTAGTAATTTTTTTAGACCTAACATTTTAACCAGTATCTCGCAATTATGAAATAATATTCAACATATAGATTGATTCATCGGGTTATAAAACATTAAAAATCAACAGTTTCAGCATTACCTATCTTTACAATAAAAAAATTCCATTATTAATTTCATTTAATGCGATATTTGTACTATCAACCTTCACTAGATTCTTGAAGATCAGTTAGTCAATAGAAAATTGACAAAATATCCACTATTCATGTATCATAGACTCTTACGTGGGAAATTCAGGAATAATATCTATACATAGTCAACCAAAAATTATTTGGTATTAGCACATTCTTGGGAAGATGTAAGTATGAAAATAATTCAATAGTAATCCAAATTTACCCCAATAATAAAACATGAATTAGAAGTTTTACAGGGAGAAGTATTTTTTGGTGCACTGAAATATAAAGATTATCATGAATAATAGGTAATATGATTTCCATAAGTCTGATGTTTATTCCAAATTATGTTTATAATATTGGATAATGAACTAGGAAAAAATAATTATTATAGACATTTTTTATGTGTAGAAATATATCCAAAAATAGTTATAAATTTTGGTTGTTTGGGGAATGTTATGACATCTAATAACGTTTTTGGTCCAAATATGGTTACCAAATAGATCTTGGTGGATTATTCTTGGTGAACCTAGAGGTTTATGGTGAAGTGACTGAGATGGATGTAATGATGAATACAAATCGTGATCGTAAATTCCATAGCGGTGATTTGGTTATGATGGGAATAGGCAGTGAACCTGCTACATCTGTGAGTTCATGGATGGGGATAGAGAATATGGTTTTTAGGGACAACTTAGTTCATACTGCTTGACCTTCGGTTCTGATATTGTTTTATTCTTATTCTAATGTGTTCCTTCTTTGGACTTATTTGTTCATTGGTTTTTTAAAGGTGGTTTTCCAACTAAGCTCCTGGGAAACACAATATTAAGGCTATGTGTCACTCGACCCATCATCTTGTAATGGATTTCCCGTACACTAGTTTAATATGGGTTCATGTTTTCATTTTATTATTTTATAATGTGGATTTCCCAAATCCTTTTCAGTATATATAATAAAACTTCATTGTATATTTATATTAATATTTAACGCAATTTATTTTTTATCAAGCATAGAGTGATATTCCTCAAAATCCTCATTATCTATTTAGAATCCTCTATGAAAATGATATTAGAAATATTGAAGTAGAAACAACCAACTGTATACATAATATTGTTCTTGTGAAACATAAATTATGTTATTCACATTCATCTTCTCAGGTGATGTCTAAATCATCGGAGCTATATATATAAGAATTCCAAGTCTCCTCCATTTACTGTTTATGTCTCCTTCCATATTCGATAGATTTCATTGAATATTACATGTAGTTCAATCCAGTTCTGGTATGTTATTTCCTCTTACCTATATAACATGTGTCATATATATATGTATTATCCATTATCAAATTTCCATTACTTTAATATTTTACATTATATTTTATTTCTCCATGAAACCCATTTATTCACATAAAACATCTATAATCTCCCATAATAGTGATCCAACTCCTCATCACTATCCTAATTAGGTTAATTCCCACTTATAATTTCACCCTTGATTTCTTCCCCCTATTTATATATAGATGTTTATGACATAATATATTTATCCATACGTTCATGACCATTATTCATATAATTATGGTTCTCCTTAAACATCATCAATTTATTAGCCCTCCCCTTTACATACAATTAAATACAGTACAATAATTCTCTATCTGAAACAAATTTTCTTCTATATTTTTTAGGAAAAATTTCTAGATTTTATAGAACATGTTTCTTATTTTATATAGTCTATATATGTTAAATAATTTTGTTAATTATTTCATTAAATGATAAGTCCATTTTAGTTAAAGATTCATTTGGTTTTATTACAAAAGAATAACAGTCTTTTTAAATTAATTCAATTTATTTATATAAAACATCATGTTAAATTTTGAGACATTTAGAGGGTATCCCATATTATAAAGGATGCATCAAATGATGAAACAATATTTAATTCAACCATTAATAAAATAATAATCCATTAATTTCATCATAGTTATTACCATATAAACATCTAGTAGTATAACTCAAGTCCTTCATAGGTGGTTTGGGTTTTTTGCGTTTATCTTCTATTAATCCCAAAATTTCAATGTTGATACTCCGAATGTAAAATCTAATTTTAATAATTCATTGAGAAATTTTTTTTCCATTATATTATGGTGGTAAACTAGTAATATTGTTATCAAGTATAAAATAATCTATAATGGATAAATATTGAATTCAAATAAACTAAGATGTTGTTCTAAATACATGATTAAATCAAAATGAAATAAACATGAAAATATAGGTATCCTAATAGAACAAGCTCATAATAAATGATGAACTATATGGAATTCTAAATAGGTTTATTAATAAATAATCTAATTTATAAATATTATATTTTAATATTAAAATAACTAAATTTTCTCAATTTCAAATAGCCCAGCAAAAAAAACAAAAAATATATATAATTTTATTATTTAAAAAAATTTATAAAATGCATGAAAAATTCCTAGTAAAAAAATCAAATCAAATTTACATTCAAAACAATTTATCTCATACCAAATATTATATATATCACTGATAGATATTAACCGTTGATGTTTTTTTGTGAACCTATTTATAAAGAACATAGTCAAAAAAATATAGAATAAAATGTAGTATAAATACAATATAAATAAAATAGTAAAATCAAGGATTACAGATCAAAAATTGGAAATAAACAATAGATTTGGTTCTATTAGTGAACATAACCCCATTCATTTGACAATCATAACTATACTATGCATGTTTATTAAAACAATTAAACCTTTTTTCAACCTAGATATGGCATATATAGATTTGTCTACATATGTAATACATGCTTATAACAATTATTTATCCATAATTATTCATGAAAGTAAAAAAACAATGAAATATAATGAAATAGCATTTCAATACTCTTCTTCAAAGTGTATGAGTGTGTTACAAAAAATTTATATGAATAAAAAATAATTAACCAAATATAATATATATATATAAAAATAAAATTAAATCTGAAAAAAAGTTATTAAAGTAATCATTAATTAAAAAATCATAAGAATGTTTTCCTCTCCTAGTGTTATTTTTAACAATTATATGAGAATTCATTGTGAAAATACTTGATTTCTCTCAGTTCTTCCAAATTAATTCAAAAAAATTAGGAGTTATTTATGTGAGTAAGAAATGTAATTATGTATTAATTAGTCACTCCTCTATTTCCTATAATATTCTTCTTTTATGACTGATACTTCATTTATCTTATAGGGTATCCACCCCATCAAAAAATTGGGAAATTATAATATACAATATCCTCACAATTTTCAATTGATATTTTTAATTAAATGATAAAAAATATAGCTATTATAATTCTAAATGTGTCTTAATACATGTCGATTCTATGGTTGATTCATCTCGTTAGAACTAAATAAATTTATATGTAAATTTTGATTACTCATGGTTTTTTACATTGGTTGTCTTATAATTGTAAAATAAAAACATTAGGGAATGTACCTCATCATATGGCTAATACAGGATACTGAATTATTTTTAATGATGGAATATTTAATCAACTTATTTTCAATTTATCACATAGATAATTTTATTTTTATTTTCACATGATTTCACCATAAAATTAATTTTTTTTTCAATACAGTTCATTGGGTACTAAGAAGATAATATTCATAGTCGATTGAGGAATTTTAAAAACCATTCCCTATATAAAATGGTTTTAACTTGTGGTTTATACATTGTACATGTTTTCTATGAAATTCCACTCCTGAAAAATCCATCACATATAAATTATAGTATAAAATATTTTACTATCATAAAAAATCATTTGAATACCAATAAATTTAAATCGGGTTCATTAAAATAATTATTCACTGGACTAAGCTAATAGTCTCACACTTTTTGATGATTAAAGAAATTAGGGATATATTTTTTTTGTAAAAAAAATAAGAGAAAACCAAAATTACAGAACCTATTAGTATTCAAGGTGTATTTGATAACACTTAACTCTATTATTTTCAATATGATTATTTATATTATTTTTGGGATTATGAAAAATGTTTCAAAAGGATTATTTGTTTAGATGAATATAGGTATCAATATTTATAGGTCTACAAAATTAAAACAATAATTGAGATAAAGAAGCCATAATTTCATAATTATATAACCATTAAAATTAAAAAATTCACAGTTGTCCTCTCTAATGTGGATTTGAATCAACATCTTTCATATCATTTGGAATTATAACAAAATTTTCATTTCAATGTGGAGTCTTAAGAGTCGGATTGGTATGCCGAGAATATATTTAAACCTTAATAATGTCATGTGATGTGGAACTAATATTCTAAAAGATCTGAGTAGATTTATAAAAACAGGATCTGAGGTTGACTGGGGTGAGGAGGTACGTTATAGAACATAATATCCATATGAAGAGCTTTGGGAATCACAAGTATTGTGTTTATAGTGTATAGATAATGAAACATAAATGTTAAAATCTCAAATAAATCATCAAAATATTTTTTTATGATTTCATAAATCTGTTTATTTTCTATAAGGAATATATCCATCAAATGTGAGAGCACATTCAATTATATTACTTGTGTCTTAAATGATTTAGTCATTGGTAAAATTTAAAATTCATTCTCAAATGATATGAATAATAACATCAAGTCTTTATTAGTAATAATACAACTGAGATAATATTTAATAGAATTTTTAACAATTACCATATCATTTCCATATATTTGTTATCATCACTTATAATATCATAATCCCATCCATCATGAGTTTTAAAATAATATAGACCAATTTTTCAATATATTAAAAAAACATCCAACCAAAGTAGTAACTTATCATTCAAAATATACCTGATACATCCTTTTTATATGGTTTCATTAACATGGGATGTATTATAGGTTAGGGCCTATTTAATTTTAATAAGACATATATGAACTAGAAATATCAACAAGTCTTAAAAATATTCTTAATGAACTCAAATATGTCTTTGTAGTATATAGATATCTTTTAGTCTATGATAAATTTGATAAAACAAATTTAATTTTATTTTCATGACAATAAAATATATGTCCATAGGTAAACCTATATCTATAGTTGAATAAAAACATTATTCAAAATCTAAAAAAATGACGTGTCAATGAATTTAATTAATCAATACTGAATTCATTGGGCCACTATGTATAATATATGAATATTAATGAAGTAAAACTGGTATACCTTCTATAGGAGTGAACTTTTAATTCCCAAATATTTTAACATAAGAATTTTTTTTTAAAATGTATGTGATATTAATCTCTAAGAATAAACGTCCAATGAAATATATTTATTTAAATTTAATCTATATATATCAGTTGAAACACATAACCATGAGTATATTTGAACTATAATATAATATATATTATAATTAAATTATAAAATGTGATTATATGAATATTAGTAACTATATTTTTAAAATTATGGTTATCGATTTATTTGAATTAAAATAAGATTCATCTAAATACCAATACGTTTTTTAGAAGACAAGAATTATGTAAAAGTCTATTTAGTTTCTCATTCCACAGATAGATTAAAATTAATTTTTATGAAATCTATAAAATTTATTTAAAAAATTAAATTTCATTTTTTAAATCATAGTAAAATATTATATTACAGTTTTTTTTGGGATTTTTCTAAAATATTTCATTTTTTAAAAAATAGTAAAAATAATAAATTTTAATTAAAAACAACAATTTCATTAAAAATACATATAAAGTTATGTTAAATTTTAAATTTTTTAAAGTAAAATTTCTTGAATTAAATATCTATTTATCTAATTTAGGTAATTTGAATTATTTTCATTTCTAATTTTGATATATAATCATTGTAATCTGTTGAACATTTTATCATTGAGAACCCACATTCTCAACATGTGTGTTGGAAAAATATTAATTTTTTTTTAATTATGTGGATTTTATTTTGGAAAATTGATTCTATATTTCGAATCAAAATGATTTATATTTTTTAATAAGATCAAATTAATTTTTTACCAAATTTAATACTGAAAATAATAAAAACTATTTACTACGGTAAAAGAAAAAATGGAATTTATGTGGGATAAACAAAAAGGAAAGAACTAAAGTTACATAAAAAATGTATAAAATATATTTTTAAACAATATTTAAATCATATAATCCTTAGGTCTCTAGAATAATCCAATTTGGATGGTTTAGTTATGTGGAAAATGTGGTTACACATTTTTTATTTTAAAATTTTCAAGTGTGCCGCTAGCTACTCTTACAAAATTCCTCACCCTATAATTTATTATTAACACATTAATCCCCATTTGGATCATACAATAACAACTGAAGTCACATCCATAATTTCCTCTTATCATCCTCTAATCCTTATTTTTTTCCTAAATAAAATAATGGAAGGTTGTTGATACTCATATAATGAGGTTACCTGAAGAAGAAATATCATTCTACCATGAATATTTTTATTCAATTTCTTCAACCACATTGTTCAATTATTATAAAAATAGTTTGATACAATAAAATTAGTATCTATAATAAACATATATGTTCTTATTTTAGGGTAATTACCTACAAGCACCTCTACTTCCATAAATTTTGTTATGAATTTATCATTACATTATGAAGCATACTACCACCTCAAGAAAAGATTTAATTGGTTGTTCCATTACCACCTATCACCGATGAGTAAGATTATTGATCAAAATTATATATATGATACTTATAAATAAATTATACCTCTATATACATTATATCATATATATAAATTTTTTTACATTCCATTACACAGGGGATATGATAATGTTTCTCATGTGTGTGGCGGACTAGGGCCTCACAAAGCGATGAGATTCATTTTATAAAAACGCTTTTCATGGAAGTTAATAAAGATAAAAAAGTGAATATAAATTAAATACCTGAAATAAATATTAACTTCATAAAATATTCATATTTATTAAAATTTCAGAAATCATTTTTATTTAAACACATAAAAATGATAACATCATTCATGCATGTGCAGAGTACCACCCTCATGAATCTTTGTGGCTATCATTTCATCACCACACCACTTGGATGAAATATATGAGTATATTTAAAAAATTAATATGTTATTTCAGATAATATGATTAATTTTTAAGGATTAAATATTTCTTACATTTTTTTAATAATGATCATTAAAAACAAAAATATTACCCATGCGTATGTATGACCAACCGCCTCCATGATCATACATTATTTTATTAATCCAAACCATATTTCAGTATTGTTCATAAAAGTATAATTGATTTATAAATAAAATAGTAATTTCTTGATTATTTTTATGGAGGTTATGGAACTATATAAATTCATTTTGTACCATAATGGTCATGAAAAAATAATATTGAGAAAACAAGGTAATTAACACCATTTTTTTTAAAAGGATGATAATTTTTATTGATAAAAAGAGGGGAAGTTACACATGTCTAAAGTAAGTAATTTTGGTGACATCCTGATCATAATAAGGGATTAATTCATATGGGAGTTCATCCATCCAATTTAATTCGTGAGCAATACCAAGGTTGGCAAGCCCATCTAAGATCATGTTGGCCTTGCGGTGGGCGTGAGTGGCGATGAAGTTCAGACCAATGAGATAATTCAAACAGTCCATCTTGTGGGTAGTAATAGGACATGCAAGGTGAATGACACCATTCAAGATGGCCTGAATTATTGTAGTAGAGTCTCTATCAATCAAGATGTTGTTCCAGCTATGTGATCTGGAAATGGTGATGGCATGTATGACACCCATCATCTCAGCTTCAAAAGTAGTGGAAGGACCACAAGAGCCATAGAAGCGTCAAAGAATCTTGTCTAGGTGATTTTTGAAGATGGCACCACAACCCGCTGGACCCGGGTTGGCGTTGCAGGATCCATCCACATTGACTTTAATCCATCCCGGCGGGGGGGGGGGGGGGGTTGCAAAAACACTTCAAGAGTATAGTGGGGGTTAGGGTAGATCACCTCCTTCCCAACACGTCTAAGGATCCCAACGTCACGGGCAAAATTATTGTAGTGAGATTTTTGGATAGAGGACTCTTCCCAAATAGTCATTAGAATTCTCATTTTTCCTGCATTAATTTTAAAAGAACTATTTCTGAAAATTAGGTCATTTCTACCATACCAGATTATATGAAGAAGTTCTGCAACTACGGCCACAAATAGGGTTTTGATTCTCTGAGACATAGAAAACTCCAAGAAATTATGAATCTATATGTTAATGGTATCAAAAATCATTCATCTGCACTCATTAATGTCATGAATATAATGCCAGAGAGCAGATTTTGTGTCACAAAAGAGAACAAGATGATTTATATCCTCCTTATGCTTATTTCACATACGACATTTAGAACAAAGAGTAATCCCTAATATTTGTAACCAGTTATCAGTAGGAATTCTTTAATGGGAATCCCACCATATTAATGTGAATCTTAATGGGTTTATCCAGGCTTTGTTGAATTATCTATCTAGGGGTGATTATTTTTAACATTTTTGAAGAGGAAATTATATTAGCCTTTGGAGTTAAGAATTCCATTATGCATAGGTTCCCAAATAAGTAAATCATTAGTATCATAGAAATGTTAATCATTAACAATTTGAGTTATATTCTCATGGATATCATGGTTATACATATGAATAATCGAGTCAATTGAATCCTGAAGATAGATAGGGGGATGGTTTTTATCCGTTAAGGAGATCAGGGGAACACCAGTCCAATTATCCAACCAAAATTTCATGTTGGAATACTTAGTGAAAATCCATCTTGAATTAGACATAATAGACATGAAGGTAATTTTGATGGAGGGCCAAATGGAGGACATAAGAGGATAGTGAAGATTGTTTCTAAGCGAGTCAAGGAAGAGAGATCTGAGAAAATTCATGGGGGATGAGGTGTTGTGGATAATGTTCCGCGTAAGACTAGCTTGAAGGGAATCATTGAACATAGAGAGATTTTGATGCCAATCCCCCCTTTATCAACATGTTTGCAGCAAGTGGTCCACGGAATAGTTACCAGTTTCCTCTCTATAGTGCTACCAGTGCGAAAAAAAAACATTAATAGCAGTATTAATGAGTTTTAAAAGAATATTTGGCCTTTTATATATCATCATTGAATAAAGAAGTTTAGAAACAACTGTAGATTTAACCAAGAAAATTCTTCCGAACATTGATAGGAACTTACCCTTCCAGGAGGAAAGGTGACTAAGAGTGTGATCCGCAATATGAGAGAAATAGTTCTCTTTAGGGATACACCAAAAAATAGGCACACCGAGGTAAGTAAAGGGGAGATATCCTTCCATAACGCCCAATATGTTAGAAATGGAATGTTTTCGTCTCGGAGGAAAGTCTTTACTAAAAATGATAGAAGATTTTTTCTAGTTGAATTGTTGACTAGAGACTTCCTGATAGTGTAGCAGGATATCTTTAAGATTGAGAATGTTCTTCTTGTCCCCTTTGGTAAAGAGAATAATTTCATCAGCATAATGAAGATGTGAGGGAAATTGTAAGTGCCTCGAGGTAGAGATAGGTTTAATGATTCCTTTATCGATCACTTAGGAGATCAACCTACTCAGGTAGTCTTCCGCAATAGATAAAAGAATAGAGAGACAAGATTACCCTGTATCACTCCTTTAGTGATGTTGAAATAAACTCTCAGAGATCCATTGATTATAATGGAAATGTAGGCAGATTTGAATAAAGATTTGATACGAGTAATGAAAATTTCATTGAAGCCGAAATGTGAAAGAACTTTATACATAAAGTTCCAATCAATGGTATCAAGTTCCTTTGCAATATCAAGTTTAATAGCAACACTTCCACCTATACACTTTTTTTAAGAGATTGGTGGACTCATAGGCCAGACAAATTCAGACGTGAATAGACCTACCTTTTATGAAAATAAATTAGTTCTAACAGACTATCTTACAACATATGGAATTCATTCTATTGGTAATAAATTTCGTGATGATTTGGAATAAATAATTGATAAGGGGAATGGGTCTAAAGTTCTTAATCATATCATCGTTCTCCATTTTGAGAATGAGAACATGGAATTGGGGGTTTAGGGCATGGGGAATAATACCTTTGGAGAATAATACATTAACAAGATGACAAACATCATCTTGGAGAACATTCCAATGATTTTGGTAGAAGCCACTATTAAAACCATTCGGGCCAGGAGCACTATTAAGATTAAGACTGAAAACAATGTCTCTGATTTCATGATCAAAAGGTATTATATTCAAAAGAGTGTTGTCTTCCTCAGAGACAAGAGCACGAATGATGTCAGGTTTATGCTGTTTATCAATTTTATCACCATTGAAGATATTTTGAAAATAAGAGACTAAGTGATTGGAATATCCTTCATCAGTGTCAAGAATTTGGTCCCCATTTTTAAAAGGGCTAAAGGTTTATAGGCTTTCATAACCCAATGAAGAGAATTATTGAATTTAGTATTTCTATCACCATCATTAAGACACATGGATTTTAAGATTTTTTTTTATTATCCTTTAGATTGAGGATAGAAATAAGCTTAGAGGAGATGTTGGTTTCCTATTGAGAGTCCTCGACAAATTTTGAAGAATAATTTGTATTCTGAAGTTGGGTAAGTTCAGTTTCATGAAGGTTGTTGTTATTGTCCATTTCAGAAACCTTGCCTTGGCACCAACTTTTAAGAGGTTTTTTTAATATTTTTAAATTCATTGGACACGAAAAATGGTCAAACTGACCATACATTTTATTCCATGTGTTCTTTATGATGCTTATACATTCAGGGTAAGATGACCAAGCAGTGTTATATCTGAAAGGGGATCTCAATTTACTTTTTTTAGGAGAAGGAAATAAGTATTGGATGATGGTTAGAAGCGATTCTCGTAAGAGTAATGCTATAGATATTATCCAAACTATCAAGGGAATGGGAATTAATAAAGGCCCTATATAATTTACTGGCAACATTTATATTATAGTGTTCCATATACCAGGTAAATTTAGCACCCAGGAGGTTGACCTCTATGTGGTTGTTCATTTCAATATAGGAATTAAATTCCCTAGTGGAAATAGGAGACGGAGGAGGACTAATTTTATCACTCGATGAAAGGATGGCATTAAAGTCACCAATAATAAACCAAGTATGACAAATAGCGGCATTAAGACTAGAGATATCATTCCAAAGTTCTCTCCTACCTTGATACATGTTATAAACATAACAAAATGTTGAAAAATGTGTATGTCCTCAAAGATCAAATCACAAGTAATGGCTTGACTCAAACAGCTATATAGGTTAACATTTTTCAAAGAAGAGTGAATAAAAATCCATAAGGATTCATAAGGGCCTCCATTGTTGCAAGCCCCTAGGAAATTGTATCAAGGAGGGACTTTATGTGAACTTGATGCAAAGTTAGTTTTAAGTTCAACAACAGCAATAATGAATGGAGTGTGAGTATTGGTGAATCTTTTATGATTTTTTGAAGGTTTCAAGGTTAGAAATTCTGTCAAAATTCCAAAATAGAATATTAATTTTGACAGTTTATTAGTGGGGATGTCTGCCTTTTTTTAGAAGTTGCAGCCCTAGACCTGGTGGCAATGCCAGATGAGTGATCATTCACAGCATTATCATGATGAACCTATAGTGTTGAGTGCATAGAAATAGAGCATCATCCATATCACTACCTTGTATGATAGAAATTGGTTCTAAAGGAAGAGTAGGTGGTCCCTGGTCAAGTACAAGAGCAGAGTTGGGGACAAAAGGTCCTGTAGCTCCATATAATAGGTTATTGTGTTGTGTGGGGTGTTCTAAATCAGTGGAAGAATATAGAGGAGGAATGGAAGAGGGATACTTGAAAACAGGATCCCTATAGGTAGTAGGAGGAAAATCTTGGCTATGTACTAGGATAGAATTAGAGAAATCAGGTCCTGGGAGTTCAGAAGTTTTAGAATCAGTGTGTGAAGTGTGTGGTACAGCAGAAGATTGAATCTTGGGGACCGTAGATTAGGGTCCCTAGACTTGTACAAGATCAGAGTTGGGGATAGGAGGTTTAGCATCTCCAGATAGCATTTAATTCTATTGTGTGGAGTTCCCTTCATTAGAATCATAGTGAAGAGGAGGAGTATAGGTGGGATGCATGTGAGAAATATCCCTAAAGATAGAAGGATGATATGCCTAGACCTGTACCAAGACAGAATTGAGGATAGCTGGTCCTGGGGATTCAGAAGGTCTGGATTCAGATTGTGCACTGAATGACCTAGAAGAAGCATGATTTTTTTCCTTAGAAATATGATAGGAACGGATAGCATCCATGTAGCTGGACTCAGTAGTGATATTATTTTCATCATTGAGAATGAAGAATAAATTTCAGAGGTATTAGAAAGGTTTGGAGGGTGCAAGAGTTTTTTTCCAGATGAATGATTGTGTTTGACAGAGTTGTAACTATCCTCTGAATAAGTGGCACAAGGATTGTTAGTATGAGAGTAAATGGTTAGGGAAACTTTGTAAGCATTGTTTGAGGCAGAGTGAATGAGAATTGATGAGTCCAAAGTAGGACCATCAAGGAAAGGGTAGACATGATCGAGGTCGGTTAAGGGATTGGAGAGGATTGTCATATAATCCTTCTCAATATCCCTCTTAATGTTTTTAATAAATATTTCAAGATCTTGTTCTTCAGCTAAATCATCCCAAGCCTTTCCATTATCAAAATCAAGTATTCCAAATTAATTGGCTTTAAAACCCCATTTTCTTCCCTATTCATGGATCATTCTAGTTTTTCAGTTGGAACCTCTTTCTCTCTTCTATTTCTCCTGACCTTAGTCCATCCATAGCAGTTGGATTGTGGAGGATGAATATGTACACTTCTACACTGGTGAATGGAATTTCCTACCAGTTTATAGAGTTCACAAAAGAAGGAAGTCTTTCATATTCAAACCTCACCATTGTTTTATAATCTTGGGCTATAAAGATGATAGATTTTGGCGGCTGTGATTCTAGGTTAATTTCAATTATCACCCTAGCATAGAGGCCTAAATCCCCATTCAAGGTTCATTGATCTATCTTAAGGGGAGTTCCTATATAAACAGATATGTCATTTAGGATCTAAGGGTGCCAGAAAAACCAATTGAGGTCAAAGAACCTAACCCAAACATGTGTTTTGTTCTTTCTATGAGAGTTCGGGTTAGAGGAAAAGTCTCATTCAGAGATTCTTAAGAGACCCAGCTTCAAATTAATGTTTCCCATCGTCCAGAAACAATCAATCTCATCTTTTGAAGAGAACAGCATATGAAAATAACCATTTCTAAGTGGAACGAGTTTCCATCTAACTAAACCCCAGCCAGAAAATAATCTAGCTTTAAGATCATCGTAGGACTAAGGAGTATCACCTTTGAGGTATGCAACACGACCCATAACTGAAAACATAAAGTGTTTTTTATGTTGTTGAATAGCAATTGGATCCACTTCCACACAGAAGCCACTGTCATCCATTTCATTAATTTTGTTCGACTTCATCGAGAGACCTTTAGTTGAATTAGTACCTGTAAGGGCGTCAAGGAATGATATGCCCTTGACCCTCATAATTTCATGTTGAGAAGATTATTTCCTTTGTGGAGAATCCACATCCTTCGAGTGAGTCTCCCCAATGATGTCTGAGGCCTCTATAGCTGGGATAAGGTATGATAAAGAGTACAATCACAAGGATGATTGAGATTCTAGGGTTTGCGATGAAGGCTTTCAAACCATTTGAGGGAGCCACTAGTCGAGAGCCACTTTTCACCATCAGGTAATTAACACCATGAAAAATGGAAATAATTAAATATTATTAATGAAATGGTGATATGATATTATAAATATAACAACCTTGTTCTTTATTACACATTGATTTATGATTTCTTACATAAAATTAAAATATATTACTACCTTAATGATCGATAAGTATAGTATATTTTTGAATTAGGTAAATAGCATAACATCTTGAACATGGGATAGAACAAAATTATTGAAGATGTACTAATCATGATTCTAAATTTCCCATAACTTTTAAAACTACCCAAGATAACCTGGGGAAAAAATAAAAAATGAGTGAAATATAAATAAAAATAAGATAATAAACATTATATAATGTGATATGTTTTAGACAATAAGAATATCAATGGGGTATAAAAATATTAGGAATTATAAACCAGAATAATGAGACATTACAGAGAATGATTATCATAAAGGAAACTTGGTAAATCTGGAAACAACATAAAACACTACATCATAAACATTGGTCAATTCTAAACCAACAATACATCATAGTGGACAATGTAGCATAAAGGAATATATTTTATTCATGTCCGTACATGATATATCATGATAGATAATAGTACCCATTTCATTGGAGCACTATGTTATTTTGGGTGCACACATCACATTCATTTCATTCGCATGCATAAATATGAAACATAGATCATACATCATGGGTTCATTCATCATCATAATTTATTACAAAATCAAGGAGTGTGGGATTCATACATATAAATATAAATTCAGATATATATTATTTTATAACGTAAAATACCATAGAATTTAAATGGGTATTGTATTCACTACACAAATTTATTTTCCTGGAATAGTGCAGTGAAATTTTGGCCTCATAACGACATCGCTCAAAAAATTAAAAATTTGGGTTGATGAGTGAGAAATTAGTCTATAATAATTTGGAAATATATTGGAATGCATATAAGATATGTAATAACATATTCCATCATAAGAAAAAGATGGTAAATATCATAAGGTAAAGATGATACATGAATGAATAGGAGAAAGGAAAGATCCCTTACAAAAGTTTGGCATGGTAACAAGTGTAATTAAAGGTTCATGGGAGAGATTATTGATAAAAAAAATATAATAATTTATACATAAAATAGAAGGTAATGTTTTTTAATTAAAACATACCCTAAAAACGACAAATTAAAACAAATAATCCTAATAAAAAAGAGGTACTTGAATGGAAATGAGAAGAGAAAATCCCCTTTCTAAATTTGGCATCGGGATGGGTGTACATAATGGTTCATTAAAAGGATTAATGATAGTGGAAGGGATATATAATAATATTTAAATATAAATTATAGTATTTGGGATATGGAAGAATATATCCAAATATGAACATATGGAAATTAAGAAGCATAACATAAAATAATTTCTTGAATAAAAACCATAGTGGAAGATTCCTTACTTGTGTGTGTGACTCCAAATTTCTAGGAGGGGATTTTAGAGATCATTTAGACACATTTGTAGGAATCTATAGAATGGAATTTATATTTGTTATGCTCTTGATGGTGTTTGGGTGAAGATAAATGGGAGATTGTTTGGGATTATATAGGAATAAAAAATCTACTTAATAACACAACCAAAATAAAAAAACCATCATAGGTTTTTCCGATGTTTTCTTCAAAATGGAAGTTGTTGTAATTTTATTATAAGTCCACGAGAATATATTTATAGAATAATTCCCTTACTTATGTGGAGGCGATTCATACTCTTAAAAATGATTTTAAAACAATTAAAATATTTAATGGTTTTGGAGGATTTATAATGTCTTTATAAAATTAATCAAATAAGAATAAAATCAAAATATTTTAAAGGTAAAACATGTATTTAGTTGTGGTTACCATTTATTGTATTTATTAAATAGGGTTTTGGTCATTAATATGTAATTACACACAATGTATATTTATACTGTATTTAATGTTTACACAAAAATTCAAATGTCTCGGAAATTATGAAAATTTTACCATTGAATAATTTTGGAGTTATGATTATAAAAATAATATCCATTTTATATAAATAATATTCTAAATATATTAATTTTAACTTTTAAAAATATTACAAACTTATTTTTTAAAATGATGGTTCTTTTTTGAAAATAATAGTTTTCAAACCCTTATGAAAATTAATTTTGACATTAAAAATTATATGATCACTTATTTTTTTGAAAATATATTTAATAATAATATTTTAATAAAATATTATTGATTTCAAAAATCCATTAATTTATAAAAATAAATTCTTTTATTTATTTTATGTATTAACAATAAATTCTATTTATTTTTTATTGAAATTGAAGAAAAAAAATTTATAAAATAACAATAATAGGATGAGAATATTTTATTTATTGTATAAAAAATAATTCACATAATAATACTACTAGGAACTTGATACATATTACTTTAGTACACTAGAAATGTCAATAATATTAAGGTGCATGATGTTAAGAATCTCATGGGGTTGTTTGACCTATATGGATAGGGGATTGATCTTGATGTGATTGGACTTCTCCCATAAAAGGTTTTGATGATGCTTATGTTTTTGGATATCATCATGGCATTGGTCAAGTGAAAATACAAGTGACTATATATCCCATAGATGATTTAAATATGGGATTAATAGGGTATGATTCGAGAGGTTGAGGTCATCACTTCCTTTTCCTATGTCAATTTGATTTCTAAAAAAATATATTTATTCTAATCTTGTGATCGCTATACATTAACTATATTTCCAACAGTAAAGATAATTAATGGTATTCTAAATCTAATTGTATATAATAAATTTAGTGCATTTTTACTATAATAATATTATATAGTAATATATTTAAAAAACCAAAAGGGGAATTTTATATATAAGAGTTAGGGTCATTAAAATATTCCCCAATATGAAATTTATAAATTAAAATTTTCATTTACCACATTAAAATATATGAGTATAACTCTATTTCATAACATAATTTGGTCCCTACATCACTTCCTCAAAATTTTTGTTTTTCCACATAACATTGACTAGGTGTATTGTCTTATTTCATAAAACTTTGTCCCCATAATCTATGATTTCCACTGGAATGTCCTCATAGGAAAGGTAATTCTCCAATGGTACCCCCTACGGATTGAGTACATGTGAGGGGTCCAGTATATACTTTCTCAAGATGGATATATGGAATACATCATGTACTTGAGATGGATTAGGTGGGAGTGCAAGTCGGTAGTCCACCACTCCAATGCGATCATAGATCGTAAAGGGGGGATGTATATTGGACAAAGCTTTCCCTACTTCCAAAACATCATCAGTTTATTCCATAGAGAGAATTGAGTAATAAAATGTATCTACCATCAATTGTTTGGTCTCTTTGACGATTGTATGCATAACTCTTTTGGGGAATCTAATAATCCTTAATGTGATAAAGAATAGTCATATCATTTTCCACTATTTTCTCAACCATTTCAATATCTACCATTTTTTATTCCCCAACTTCATCCCATCATGCATGTGTTTCTCTCCTATTCTTGTAATGGGATTCATATGGATGCATTTTTATGTTGATGTGGAAATTTATTTTTTAAGAAAACCTGACCATAGGTAGATGTTGATCCCATCATCTTTGAAGTTAACTAAGCATTATCTTAACATGTATTCCAGTGTATGAATAGGCCTCACATATTGGCCATCAGTTTGTGGGTGATGAGTTTTTAGGGATTTTAACTCAGTATTTAGAGCTTGTTCGAGAATCTTCCAGAACATATTGGTGAATGTTAGATCATGATTAGTCACTATAGATAGTGGTACTCTTCCATCCTTACCGCTATTATGTTGTATATCTGTGCATGTTGTTCTACTGATAAATCCTCACGATTCCAATTAAAGTAATTTGTTTTTATAAGATGATATATGACAACACAAATATCATTGTTTCGTATGGATTTATATATATGTTTAGTGACAAAGTCTATTATGATGTTTTCTCATTTCAATGTAGGTATGGATAATGGTTGCATCATCACATTATACTTTTGTATTTTATCCATTACTTATTGACATACCAAGAACTTTGATGTATATTCCATAATCTCTACATCGTTTTATCCCACCAATAGTGCTCTTAGAGTGATCCATACATATATGTTCTTCTTGGAAGAATGGATAAATTTAAACTACATGAATCCTCCAAAATCTTCTTATTTAGCTCAATATTTGATGGGGCATAATATCAAGACCTGAATCTTACAATTAATTCATCATTAACATATAAATATGAGGATTTCACTTTTCTTATAGTTTTGATATTATACAATATTCCCACTTCATCTCTTTGAGAATCTTTTATCCTCCCCAAAAGATACACTTTATCAATTATTTGTGAAAGGATTGATGATATTCCACCCTTTATGATTTCCATGTGCATCCTTTCCAAATCAATGAAGATATGATCCCTCGAAATTCTTATCTATGATAGATTTGCTGGATACTTTCTACTTAGAGAATCTTCTAATTTATTTGCTTTACCATGGTAGTAGTGTATTGAGTCGTTATATTCCTTGATCAACTTTAATGATATTTTTTGGCTTATATTCATCTCTTTCAATGTGAATTTATGCTGGAATATTTTCTGTTCCATATATATTTCACACATATCCCCAAAGAGATACTGTCACCATATTTTCAATGTGACTATCACTACATCCAACTCCAAATCAAGGATTGTGTATTTTTGTTAATTAACATTCAAATACCTTGCATAATAGGCCATGACATTGTCATTATGCATTAAAACCCAACCCAAGTCCTTCATTGATGCATCGATGAATACCATAAAAATATCTCCAAATGAGGGTAGTATAAAAATATGTTCAGTTATACTCCTCATTTTCATCTCTGTGATGATATATTCACATTCTTAATTCAATGAAAACAAGATTCACTTCTAATTTATCTTGGGTAGAGGGATTTAAAATTGTGAGAAAATTATCACAAATCGATGATAGTTAGAAGATAATCCAAGGTAAATAACGAAATACGTCTTATATATTGGAATCAACCATTATTAAATTGATTCTATCTTTGAAGGACCCACATATATTCCTTTTTTATCATGATATTCACCAATAATGAATCTTCCATCAACCAAAACTCGCATTTGGTGTACTTTTCATAAGGCTTCTCCTTTTGTATGGTCTTCATCATAGTGGTCATATGTTCCTTTTACTCCTACTTACTTTTTGATTATATTATGATATCATCTATAAATACCACCAAAACTTTGTCGAGGTGATCTCTAATTTCTTTATTCATCATGTCCATAATTATTGATTGATCCATAGTGAGCCACAATGTTATCACTATAAACTCATAATTCTCGTACCTCATACAAAAAAGTAGTATTATGGATTTCTTCATTCATCACACCATAATGGTAATAATCCAACCATTGATCTACCTTGGAAATGAATTTGTATCCATTTATCAAAACAATAAATTCATCAATATATGGAAGAGTATACTTTTTTCATTTTTATATTAATGAACTCATGAGATTCAATGAAAATGTTCATTAACCTATCATTCTTCAGGATGATGAGGATGGGTGAACACCATGATGATGAACATTGTAAAATAAACCCTTTATCTAGATTCTTTAATAGTTGGTTCTTCATCACCTGAAGTTCCATAATATAAATTCTTTAAATATTCTTGGATAGTAAAATCACCAAAATAATGAGCTTGATTAAAAATTAAACCGCTCATATAGAAGGAAGATTAGGTAATTCCTTAGTAAAGCGGTCACCCTATTTACCCACAATAGGTGTGTCTTTGAGGGTGGTTGTTTTATTAGAATTTATCATTTGAGAAAGATATTATGATTCATAAGGTTATATTATCAATTCTTCTGATGTCGGTGATATAGAATATTCATCCTCCTCATTGCACTTGTAAAAAATCGAGATTCAATTCATGATATGTAGAGTGATTTCCTTCTCACAACAATTTATAATAGATTTATATAGGAAATTCCGATCCATACAAAAAATTGCATAAAATTCCACAAAAGGGAGTATGATGAGGTTTTTTAGTAATTAAGAACTCAAATTGTGACATGGTATTAGTGATACACTTGAGATGTAATAATTTCCCCATTTTCCATTTCCACCGACAGCTCAACTTCTATGATTTGTGGTGTTGTTTGAATTGTTCAACTAAATATTTATTACTTAAAGGAATAAATAGAACTAGAATAAAAAATTGTGTTCTCTATTATTGAATGAATAACATGTGTACCTTCCACCACTTCACATTCAATATCCACCTCTTTTGTTATGGTGGAAAAAACTTACACTTTCTTCCTAATAGGTTTTTGGTTATCTTCAAATAACATTTTCTATGTTCAATGATATGAAAATTATCATTGTTCCTTATAGTTGAATAAATAGAAAATGTGATGAGGGGTGAGAAGCGCATTCCTTTCATCCACCGTAGTAGTGTGTTTATCCTTTCAGTAATTGTTGGTGTGGTTCCCTTCCTTCCCACACCTAAATCATTTCCACATTCCTGCTAGAAACATTATAGGGTTCTTCTTTCAACAATTTTGATAAGTTGGATGTTCAAATTTGTTGTCACAATAATATTTATCTATTAAATATCCAGCATTAAACTACACATTATTTTTTTGATCCCCATGATAACATTAATATTCTACAACTATTTTTTGAACATTGATTTCACATCAAACAAATTGTTTATAGTCATCAAAGTCACAGAACTTTTGGTATTTCAATAGACCAGGTTTTATATCACCAATGAACTAGTTACCCTTTCATTCAGGGGAAACAACAATGCTAGAGGTGTATCATGAAAGTCATTTGATGTTTTCCTCATACGCCTAGATAGATTTTTCATCTTTTAGATTTATGGAATGGAAATCACATTCCATATTATAATGTAGAGTTTGAATAAAATATTTATCCAAAAAACATTTTCCATAATTACTCCAACTCCATTTCGTCGATATTATCCTTATGATTTATATTCTTAATAAATGTCCACCACTGATCATCTTCTCCCCCCATATGATAAACTGCGAGTAGAACCTTCTCTTGAATAAAACATTGATTGATGGAGAATAACATCTTAGTGTATTTGATCAACTTTTCTATGATTAATAGATAATGGGATCAATTTAAAATTAAATATTTTTATCACATGAAGCACCCAATCACATCTTTTTCTTTTTTTAGTGAATTTAGACACTCATCTTAATCATGGTTTATATTCAATGATGATGTTTACTGATAATGGATATTCATGAAGTTCATGATTCTTGTTCCCTTCAGGTTGGGAATCTCTTTGGGGCATTCATCACACTACCTATTTCATGGATTGTTTTTGAGATTCTTCCCACATACATAAATGACTATTTTTAATTTGTTAAACAAATAAAGGGTAAATCCAATTACATTAAAGGGATAACATAAAAATTACATTTATTACTTTTCCTTATAGATTTCTAGAATTCAATATGAGTTATCCATGATATATTTATTAATATATAATCTTATGGGATTTTTTTTTCTATTAAAAATAGTTCATAATGATATTATTAATTTAAAAATGAATATCCCCAAGTAGTGTCCAACTAGGTCCTCAGTAAAGCATGTTGTCAAATACCAGGGTACGTAGAGTTGGTCTCAACAGGTTTTGTCAGAGTTGTTACCCCTATGTACATATGTTCTAGATCCATCTCCACTTTTATTCTCCAAATAGGGTGGTATATAATTTATAAATAATTTACTCAATACATATAAAAATGCATATATGTTTTCTTATACATTTTCATAACAATAATTATTTCATTTTATTTTTTTAATCATAATCCCAAAAAATAACTAAAATTTTCATCTCATTCAAATTATAAAAACCTTGCTCTTTATTACAAACTAATTCATGATTTATTAAATTGAAACATAATAAAACTTGAATGAAAGATAATTCTAGTTTATTCATGAATTAGTTGCATATTATACAATATTGAACATGTGATGAAACAACATTATTAAATACTTTCTTAATATGCTTATAAAATTATACGTCTTTTAAAACTGCATAGGATAACCTACAGACAAACTTAAGAAAGAGGTCATCAGTAATGTATGGAAAGGGAGTGAAAATGGCATAAGGTAATACCTATTTAACAATAGGTATATCAATGTGGAATAAAAATATTAGGAATCATCAACATGAAAAATGAGGCATGATATAGAATGATAATCCAAAATTCATCTTGGAAAATGTGGAAATAATATTACACACTGCATCATAAACATATGTCATGGCTAAACCTCTATGACATCATGGATGAAAAATCCCCATAATGGAATTGATTTCTCTATCAATACCAAAATAATGTATAATGTTACTAAATATTACATAATTAATTGTAGCACTATATAATTTATGTATCACCTATCACATTCATTTCATTCTCATGATTAAGTGTTCTACATGGATCATACAATATGGGTTCATTCATCAACATAATTTATTCCAAATGTATAGAATGTGGAATAATTACTTGTATTTCCCAAGTCAAATAGTTATTACTATGTAATGGTTATTGCCCTTTATATGAAATTTTTATGGTATTCAACACACAATTTTTTTGGGATGTAAAATCGTTGTAAAATCTTGAAAGTATAATGACATCACCCAAAAATTCATAAAAATAGGTTAATGGTATATAAAGCGGTATCTTATTATTTAGATATAAACTAGACAGTAAGGGGGGTATGGAATATCATATCTCATCACAATTAAATTATGATAATATAAATATGGTAAATAAGATACTTGAATAAATATAGGAAAGGAACATATCCCCTAATAAACATGGCATGGAAACAGGTGTACATAACGATTCATGGGAGGGTTTAATGAGAAAGAAACAATTCGATCATTATTTATAAATAAAATGGATAGTATGTGTTTTATAGGAAAAATTTCTAAACAACCACAAATTGAAACTAATAATCATAACATAAAATCGGTGATTGAATGGAAATGAGAAGAGTGAAACCCCTTAATAAATTTCAGCATGGAAATGTTTGTACAAAAAAGATCATTAGAAGGATTAATGAGATTGTAATGGGTATCTCATAATGTATACTTAAAAAGGAAAGTATATATGATTTGGAAGAACATATCCCAACATGAAAAAATGGAAATTAAGAATCATTAAAAAAATAATTGATGGAATAAAATGGAGAGTAGAAGATCCCTTACTTGACTCTGTGAATCAAAATTCATGGGAGGAGATTATTGAGATCTTGGAGGAACCCTATGAGGACACTTGATAGTTTAAGGTAGTGTATTTATTTTCTAGAATGATTTTTGATAATGATAAACGGGATCGTGTGTAGGCTTATATTGGAAAATATGGGGATTTCATTATTATTTAGGTTTTGGGATCTATATAGTAAAATAACCACAACCACAAACCATATCACATGTTTTTAATGTGGTTTTTCCAAATAAGAGTGGTTATAATTTTTATATATTGAAAAATATAATATAATAAAATAATTTATTTTTCATAGGTATAGGTGAGTCGTACTCTTAAAGAGATGATTTCAAAACCTTAAAATATATTATTGGTTTTGGAGGAATCATAATGGATTTATAAAATTAATAATATAAACATAAAATTAATTTAAATTAATTTGAAAATAGATATTTGGTCATGGATACCATTTATAGTATTTATTAAATCACTTTTGGGTCATTAGGATGTCATAATATATAAATTATATTTATACGGTATTTAATATTTACCCAATAGTTTGACAACCTCAAAAAATTATGTAAAATTCACAATTGGATAATTTTAAAATTCTAATTCCAAATATAATATACATTTTATCTAAATAAATTTATAAATAGTTGAATATTCATGTTTGAAATAATAACCAAAATTTATTATAAATTATGGGGTTTTTTAAAGTAATAGTTTTGGAACCATCAATGGTAAAGATAATTGATGGTCATCTAAATATAATTGGATATATCAAAATATGTTCATGTGTTTTATATAACCATATTACTTAATATGATATTTACATTAAAAAATGTTATTTTATTTATAATAATTTCAGATTGTTATAATAAAAGGTTCATATATTATATTTTAAATATTAATATTATCCTATATAATATATAAACATGTTTAAATCCATTATACATGGGGCTAAAGAATATTCAATCAAAATAAAGCATTAATAATGGGACATCATCTTAATTTTCGATTATCGGGTCATTTTGTAAAATAATGGACCTAATTTCTTTTATTTGGTGTGTATATTACACCTATGATATGTAACATTAGTTATAATTTATTATTAGTGTAATTTTATGTTTCAATTTGGATTATTTCATCTTAATGTATTTGACTTGAAAATTAATAAGAGGTAATGGATTTCGTAAGATACACTATTTCTTTGGGTTATATTACTCTATTGATGTCCTAATTTAAATGATTTTTTTGTATTAAATTTTGAGAAATTCATTTATATCCACTTTTTTATCGGAATTTACATTTTATACACATAATATATACATTTTTTACTCTCATTTCGATTTTATGATCTCTCAAAGAGTTTATTTCACAATTTAATTTTAATTGGGATTATTAATTATGGATTTTCAATTACAAAAAATTTTATGATATTTTTATAATAAACCCATGTAATTTTACATTAATCTAGACATTCCTAATATTTTAATGTTATAGTACCATTTTTCTGTTCACGATTCTAAAAACAATTGGGAAAGTGTTCTTACTAAATTGCAAACTCATTTCTCTCTTAGGTCAGATATTTTTTTCTTCAAAAATCTCATCTTATATAAAAAACCTAACTATTTTTATCCTATTAAAAATTATTTAATAAATATATTTTCCCCATTTTAACTTTATAAAAAAAATAGAATGGAATACTCATGTTTTTTTCAAAACAATGTATATAATGATTTTACAAAAAACAAAAATGGAATAATTACTTTAACCTACTCTGTATGTATGGATATTCCATATGACATGAAAAATAAATTATTTAAGGATACAATGTTATGAATCAAAGGTTACTTTCAAATAAACAATTTTTAAATTTTTTTTTTGGAAATTTTAGTTTTTAGAAAGATTATTTTCAGAATGAAAAATATATTTTTCTCAATAATTTTTTTAATATATTTATATGGTTAAATGAATGAAAAATAACAACATTTTATTCTTACTCCAATTGGTATATATAGATTGTTAATCTAATTATTATTTATATGAATTTTTTATGATCATTTTAACCCCAGAATGTGTTTACATTATCTATCTTGGTTTATTTTTGTATTCATTTAATTTCCCTTGAAATATTCACTTTCTTATGATTGTGAAAGATTAAATTTCCTCTAAAAATTCATATTATTTATCATAGATATGGTTCTCTATAAAACTGTATCTCATTTTATAAATTCTGTTTTATAATAAATTTCATTGATTGACTGAAGAAATATTAAGAATATATATTCTTTATTCTATATTGATTCTTAATTGTATGCAATAATAATCATTAATTAAATTGATTATTTGATATATGGTGAAAGATTTTGATATTCCGACAAAGGTGGGGACCCGTTATTGATTTCCCCTTAATGAATTGGTAGGTATGACGAGGAAAATTAGTAAGCCAGCTTTAAATGGGTTTTACCTATTTTTTCTTGATGGTAGATGTATCGTGTGCATGATTAATGACGCCCTATAATTAAGAATTTCCTTCATTAAGAATTTAGTTATTATTATCCATAATATTTTCACAATGAAATTATATCTGCATTTTTTAATTATCATAATATTAATTAAATGGGTTTTTTTTTCTATTTTTAAATTTATGTGTTGATTATGCATTATCTTATCATGATAGTCATCTTATTTTAATGGAATTTATGTTAAATTATATAAAATTATATGTTGATTGTGAATATATATTCATGACAAATTCCAATTTACATAAACATTAAAAATAATTTGAGATCGTTTTTATTTTATTTCCATTCTTAGGAATCCATTAATTGTAATAATATTTATAGAAAAGGATATTGTAGTGGGGATAATTACATACTAAAAAAAATTATGTTCTAAATTATTTTTACGAATATAAGTTTTGAATCATGTATGTATCAAGTTTACTAAGAATACTAAATTATTTTGTCTTTTTTGTAGTTATTAATTGAAACTTATACCAATGTTGTAAAGAAAACACCATATCTGGGTTGTTGGGGTTGGTGTCTCTACATTTTTCTTCCGAGGAAGTTTACTAGAAACCATGATAACTAAATTTAGAATAACAAAGCTTATAGATCATAACAATATGATATACATTGTTTAGAGTTATATAATAACAACATAATATTTTTTTAAGGAAGCCATTATAGCGTTTATTTAGGTAGTAAATTTATGTTTGGATACTATAAGATGATCTGGTTCTGGTTCAGATGTCCCTAGGGGTAATAAATCCAAAATGGTCACATTGGACTTCACCCAATCATCACATATTTTACAAAAACAGTTCTTACTACATACCTAGTTTGAAAATACTATCGTATATTCATAAGATAAATATGAATAAATTTATAAACCATTTTGAAGTATTTTGAGTTATCCTTAAAGAACCATATTTATTACTATGATATTATCAATGTATAGATATTTCAGTTTATGGTACCTATTTCACTAGATTTTGGATTGTAAATTATATTTCATAAAGATATTTTCTAATGTAGTGTAGATAATAATCAATAAATAAATCTTTGAATAAGGAATGTGAACCATATCTATGTACATAATTGAAAGAGTGAGAATGATAAATTCATTGATCGTATTAAGACAATATTTCTAATGAAACATGTCACCAAAAAATTTTTATTGGATGAGGAAGTAGAATCTTGTTCTAACCTGAAATATAAATAATTATTTATTAATTATGTCTTCGAAGGGAAGAAAGAGAAGAAGCAGATGGAAGGGGAAAATATGTATAGTTCAGAGAATATAGAGATTTATTTTTGATAAATGTTACAATTGATTAAGGAAACACCCTTGTGTATTATTAAAAGGTATGGGAGTTTTCTACAATGTTATGAGAATGCACACAACGATTTTTATTGTATGAAAATGAGAAAATTTTGCAATTTACAATACTCTGATATTTAGAAGATGAGGCACTATAAAAATCAATGTCTCCAACAACAAAAGGATATACCTCACAATAATCAAATAGATCATCTTCATGTTTTTTCTGTTACCAAAAATGTGGAATGATTAATGTGATTTTTTTTAAATTTAATTATTATGTCATTTTAGTAATTTATCCATGGTTTATTTTTCAATGTCTATAAGATATCTATTTTAGGGTTAATAATGACTTGGAGGATTACTATACATATAGTGGTAAGGCTATAAATCATAATAAAATATGAGTATTTTTCCAAAAAAAATGTTCATATAGGAGGATGTGGTCTTTTGGAAAGAAGTATTATTATGCACAAGGGATCCTTCCCAACGGATTACGTGGGAGTTCCATTGAAACAAAAAAAATGTTCTTTATAAAACACATTGATATGATCAATGATACGAATTTAGGGAATATCCAAAACTGGAAAAATAGATTCTTATTATTTGAATGGAGAATCACTTTCCTTAATAGTTTCTATTCTTCTTTAACAATACACATTATCTCTACTCTGAAAGTATCATGAAATATGATATCCAAACTATAGATCTCAATGATTTCCTTTCAATGGGGAATCCACATTGATGTTAAATATCATTAGGCTTCGTGGAACAAGAATAATAAGCCCATTAGAAAAGGAGGTGTCAATATTACGAGTGTTTCAGTAACTATGTTGGCACATCATGATAAATCAGTTTGGTGGGATCATTTAAGGGAGGGAAATGTGGGGATACATATGTTCAACAGTTATGGAACTGATGGGATCATGTATAGATTTAGACTTTATATCATCCAGAAGACAATCCACCCCAATTTTCATGTCCTACCACGTCATAACCATTGGATACTTGGTAACGGATACATCATTTATTGTCATCATAACTGGTCCAGAAATATTCATGGATTCCCTTATAAGGGGTCATACTACATTCATCCATGCCTCCCTAGATGACAATCATGAGGCTATATTTGAAGACATCATGATTATACATGTCCCAAATATTAGTATATTAATGTGATCAAGTTTAGGTACCTTTTTTGTTAGACATTTCCAAGACATAAATCTGATTTAATATTTCAAGACTATTCGGGTGGGACCTTATAGTTTAAGGAACTCCCTTTAAAGTTCAATTTCTTAATTTAGAATTTCTGCTACAATGCCTTTCCATCTAAGGAGAATATCTAGTAGAGGGGTATCACACTTGTCTCTAAATGTGTTAGTTATGGGGAACCCAAGGTTGAATCCATTAATCATTTTTTATTTAATAGTGAATGGGAAAATTCTATTTGTAGACACTTTATGTTGTTCTAGGGGGGATGAATCAGTAGTTCCCTATTGATAGATTACTTCATTAGTGTTTAAAAGGTGAAATTTATCCTGATATAGAGAGGGAGGCTAAGGATTATATTTTATTATCATGATATGGGATCATCTAGTCTACTATGAATAATATTCATCACCAAAAAACTTCTGGATCAGTCTCATATATCTTTTTCAAAATAATTTTTTTAATTATTGATTTAGAGTGGCTATGTAGAGACTCTAAGGCATCCCATTCTCTAATGTTCCTTCAACACTAATATCCCTCCACTATTTATAATATTGAGTCTTATGGGAGATATATTAGTTGCAAACCTCTAATCAGTGGAACAAATAAAAAATTAATGGATCATACCTCATGGGATATATGTATGGATTTTTAGTGATAATGGATTCAACGGGATCAGTGGTAGCTGATCTTTATGATTGTTGGGAATGGATATCTTCTAAATGATAATTCCCAAGCTATTATCATAGGCCTAGATATTTGTATCCCGAGAAATATCCCTATTACAGCGATTGAGATAGAATCCTTACTAGTTTGCAATGTATTTACAAGAAAAGGACTATTCCCTTTGTCATTTTAGTACTCTATCAGAAGATATAATGTGTTTTTGAACAACCAGATGATCGTCCTCCATACCTGGTGTGAAGGAAAATTAGTGGGTGATTATCTAGCCACAAAATCTACCCATTATGACCATTTTAATTTGTTTAATGTCTTGGGTATTTTCTCCTGAAAGGGGTTATATTTTTTTTAAGTAAGATTATATAGGCCTTCTGTACAATAGGCCTCTATAAGTTATATTTTTAGGAACCCCTTACTTTTTCTAGATAAATATTAAAAATTATTCTTTATGTTTGTGTGGGGATTTTACTAAAAAAACATTTTCACTATTTATTTGAAAGCCTATGTTGACCGATATTGATGAAGAATAAAAATGATTTAGTGGAACATAAACATCATTGAAAACACAAGATTAAGGAAAAGATAACAATTAAAATATTCTTGAATTTGAGATAATGTTTATTGATCAAAGAGATAATTAATATGGATAAATTATGTTTCATATTATATACTAAATTTGAATTGATTAATGAAAAGTTAATTCATTCTATCCATAATAGAGTTTAAATCATTGTACATTTCATAAAAAATATCCAATAATATATGTTTTACTTAATGGATAAAGAATCATGAATTTTTTCAATTGTTTTTGTACTAGTTTAGGTTACTGACAAGTTTCATTACAATAAATGATAATGGTATCCACATGTTTGGTAGGTGATAATTTAAAGATAATTATGTTTTTATAGCGTATTTCTGATAAGTTTATTTTGTAAATTAATTATTTATTACTTTAATTTTGGAGTTATTACCTATTTTATTGGTCATAAGTTTAATTTTTTAAAATGTTTATACTTAAATTTGGGATGATGTTTTAGATATTAATGTAGTACGTCACTATATGAAAATTTTTTCATATGGGATTACCTGTGCTAAAAGCTTTGTAATAATATTATCTATATGTCCAAGGAATTTATTTTTATTCTATTAAGGATCTTATAATACGTTAAAAATAAATTTTAGTTCCTTAGTCATAGAAAATATATTTTTTGGATATTACTTTTTTGGAGTAAGGGATTATGGGAAATATATCAAAGCATAACTAAAGGATGAAATTGTTTTTATGAAATAGAAATGTGTAAAGTATGTATACTTCATAACATTGTTATATATTAAAATAATTCCGGAATTTTCGGAAATTGATATTTAAAAAATGTTATAATAATACCTTTATATCTTATTTATCATATGGTCTTATAAATATTTATTGATTTATGGTTTTTAGGTACTTAAATTTTCAATGATCACTTAATTACTTGTGATCAATGACATATTTCATTCACTATAAATATTTTTTTATTCCTTGTACATATATCCAAATTCCACTAACGACCACTAACAGAGAAACCTAGTTATTTTTTATTCTATATTACCATTTAACATCCCATTATCTCTTATTTAGAGGATCTGTTATCAAACCTCTTATGACATAATTTTATCAATAATAGTATTTCCAAATTCCAAACCCTTTATAACATAGATCAAGTTTAAATTATGAGGATAAAGATAATTTAATTTGGGAAGAATGTAATACCCTTTGAATTTAAAATAATCTAATTGTTTTTGACATTTTATGTCACATGAGACACTGATATTAAACAACCCATGAAATATATTTATTTAAATTTAATCTTTCTGGTAGCATACAGAACATAAAAACCTGAGTTGAAATGAACAATTGTATAGTATAGAATTAAAAATTAAAAATTTAATTTTTTATTGTTAATAATACTAACTATATTAAAAAAATTATGGTGGTCTATTGATATGTGAAAAAATAATAATCTTTATAAATAAACTGATATGTTTTTTGAAAAATAATGTTTTTCTAAAATATAGGCTAGTGACTCATTATTCAATTATTTTAAAATAATTTTTTTTGAAATTTTATAAAATTTAAATAAAATATCATCTTAATTATCTAAATAATATTATCAATATTATAGTAGGTTGAATGTTTTGTTATTTTTTTGATGTATTTCATTTTTTGATGAATAGTGAAAAATAATGAATTTTAATTAAAAAATTATTTTCCTGTAAAAAGAATTATAAAAATATACTCCATTATAAATTTGTTATTAAGTGAAATTTCGTCAAATATATTTCTATTATGCTATTTTATTTTATTCAAAACATTTTTATATTGAATATTTATATAAAAACATTTTAAATTATTGATCATTTTCTCTTTGAAAGCAAGTTTTCTTATCGCGTCTTCGGGATTAATAATAAAATAATTTCACAAAAATATGTGAATGGAATTTCTAAAAATTGATTCCAAATATTTAATATTAATAATTTATATTATCTAATAATATCTAAATATTGTTTTTACATTTCATCAAAAGTAAAAACAATATAAATTATTTACTGTGGATAATGTAAAATTTAATTTTCCTAGGTTAAACAAAACAATATCATAATTAAAATGAGATAAAATGTTTTCAAAAAAATATTTAATGTAAATATTCAGGCCTTAAGATGTTTTAATATTTATAAAACTTTATTTTGGACCCTTTTTCATGTCAAAAATAAGGATACAACTTTTTGATTTTGAAAATTACTTGTGCGTCACTCACATAAATTATAAAATTCCACAATATATTTTCAATAAATTGCAGATCCAAAACCATTTGGATCTACCAATAACTATCCATGTCACTTAAATAATTACCTCAAAGAATCCTAGAATCCTTATTTAGGAAAAATATGTAACTTAGGGAGGCTTTTGTTGCAAATCTAAGGATATTACCTGATGAAGAGGTAACATTCTTCAACAAGCATTTTTATTTAGTTTCATCCTCCACATTGTTCTATTCTTATTATTCAATTTACTATTAATAAAATAAGTTTCATAATTTTAAATGTATTGTTTTATTTTATGGTAATTACCTAAAAACATATCCAAGTCCATCAAATGTGTTACGAAATAATGATTCATGAGTACAGTAGAATAACGCCTCATGAACCGATGTCTTTCGTTTTCTCCATTACCACATCCCATAGATGGGTATTATTATGTATTTAAAGTATATATATATATATGTTATTTATAACATAAAATTACATCTGGAGTAAATATATTATATATAAATTTTCTATTTTCTATTTTTTCGGGATGCGAAAATGTCATTGTTGTGTACGGAGGACTACCTTCTCATGAAGCTATGTGATTCGTTTTTTATTAATGATTTACATAGAAGGAAATACAGAAATATTTAATGAATATATGTGATATTAATAAATTAATTATTATTGTTATGACATATTAATCATTACTTAATTATAATATATCATTATATTATTTATTTCTAAAAATGATATCATCGTTGGTGTACGTGTTGGAAACTGCCTTCACAAAGTGATGTGCCTATCTTTTCATCACCACACAAAATAGATGGTATATATAAGTATATTTAAGTTAATAATATTTTATTTTTAATATTATAATACGGATTTAAGGATAATATAATACTTTCTTCTTTCTATAATTATCATTGAAAAATATAAACATTACTCATGCTTATATATAACCTACAATTTCCATGATCGTGACATTCAAAATTTATCAAAAATAATTAAATTATTTCCCTTGAACGAATAGTGTATATATAAATATGAAAATTATGTCATGATTGTTATTATATATATGGTGAAACTATTTATTATCTGTAATAATAATATCATTCATGATAAATAATTAATGAGAAATCAAGGTAATTAACACAAAAAACATTGAAAATAATGAATGTATTGTAATGAAAGTGTTCTAATATATTATAAAAGCATAAAAATGATATATTAAATATTATTATGTTTATTTTAGAAGTTAATAACCTTTTTATAACCATAATAAATTATGTTAAATAATGTAGGGCCCGGAAACACCCTTAGAGGGGAGGGATGAATCAGGGTGTCATCTTTTTATTATAAAGTGATGGATCTTCTTCCCACATTAGTAGGAACTCGTTAAACATGTATAATGGATTAGAGAAATAATAAAAAATCACATGTGTAAATACAACATGACTATTTTACATGGCTGACCACTAAGGTCATCATTCAAGGATCATATGTCGACAGTGTGTCACACATACCAAAATACACTAATCATCACTAGTTATGAAATACATATGTTTGGTCATAGTAACTATGTACCAGGAAAACTACCATTAAATGAATTAATGGACAACTCACAACATCCCTCGAAATACTTCTATTTTCTCCCCTTTCTCACTACATTGGTTGATGTCCCACTCAGTTTATTGACTTTAAAGTCTCTTAATTAGATAATCATTGAAGTATTTGTCTTTTTGCAACATGGGACACTAGAAATATCAAAGTCTTGAATTCTTTCACTTGATAAATATGATATTTTAAAACAAAATGTTCAAAACTACCTTTTGCGTGGATTGTTCATTAAGATTCGTTGTGAAGCTCCCTTCGTGAAGCTCCCTTGACTTCACAGAACAAACATCATTTGTGGAATACAATACCTTCATGAACTCCCTCTGCCTTAGTGGAACAACCTTCATTCGCGAAGCTCACTAAGTCAATATGGAATACCTCATCATCATGAAGCACCCTTTCATCAAAATCATTGGATTAATTCAAGACATTTCAGTTATTTTCATGATACATAATCTCATAGACGAGTCTTTTTTGAGGAGATCCCATGGATTTACGTAATTTGAGTGATTCCCTCTTATCCTTAAAAAACATCTTTAATGAAAGGTGTAGCCTCTTATTTAAAGGCTCGGTTGATCGGGAAGATCCACCGACTTTTTTCATATTTTCCAGATCAGATAAAAACATCTTCACAATGATACACTATATAAATTTGATGTCATCATGAAGAATTTAATAATTCCCTTCACAACACCATAATGCTACAATTCTCATCATGGCAGAGATCACTGTTACAAATTGTGAAGCTCCGCTTCTTCTTTGTTCATGATGCTCATCATGATCTTAGATCACACCGTTAAAATCCTTTAATCCTTCATGAAATAAAATTTACAAATATCATTTTCATGAAACTCGTTATTTTTTTTATATTTTCATAAGGACTTAAATAAAATACACTTTTCCCAATTATTTCCATTCTACAAATGTTGGGCCTTAAAATTTAGGAAATCACCTGGAATTGATGACACATTCATTACCATTTACAACATGAACTGTATGCTTTCTTTCCTTGCAAACTCCCTTATCTTTCAGGTATGTATTGGCAATGACAAATGAAAATCCACATCAACCTAGTGAGGATTGAAAAAAAAACACAAATCGAACTCTATTTTTTTGCAATGATCAGCCTTACATCCAACAATCTTTCTCTTGGGGTTTGTTGGAAATCTCTAAAGAAATTAATCAAAGAACTAGACACTATTAAATCGTGATATGCATGAATCAACTCAGATTATACTCTAAGTCAACATGAGAAATTCATGTTGTATGAAACAAGAGGGTTGACATGTATTGTGTTCTCATGTGTTTGAATAAATGATTTGACTTTTTCTTCATTAAACCAGATTGATTCTTCAGAACACCAAATTGTTTTCTCCCTTCACATTCTCTCATTCTTAACTTATTAAATTTTTCGTTTCACCCCCATTGTAGCATTTTTTGACATTTTCTATTCTCTATCATTTCTGTAACCAGAAAAACATTTCATTCTACTCCTTTTAGAGAACTTTGAGCCATTGAATTTCCTCCATTGATCCATTGAATTTATCCATTATACTCCCCTTGGAACTAAACTCAACGAACCAACTCTTAACATGTACAGCTCAATAACATGCCCCCATGATCTTATCTCCCCCATAAACCAACATCACATTAAAAAAAGATCAAAATTTTTAAAATAATTGGGGATAGGGGAATATTCATGAACTCCTGATTCTCTTGGAGGTGGTTTAACACTGAAGTTCAACTTATGTTTCTCAAACAGAGACACTTCTCATGGCTTGGTCAGAATAATGACCACTTTCTCATCAATTCCGACATTATATAGTTTAACCACCCCTAGTTCAACTTTATCCTTGATTAAGTGATATTTTTTCAATATGATTCATATTATACTTTGAAACATCATTCTTTGTGAGACTTATCATACTCTTATTATCACAGTGAGTCACCATTGGTAGATTCACCTCATTACTAATATCTATCAATTTTTGCTTCATCCATAGTTTTTATGTTCATGAATTTGTAGTGGAGATATACTGAGCTTCAATTATATTAAGTTATGTTATTTACTATTTATTACTTAACCTTTCACGTTCCTTTATTTTTAATAAATAATGATCCACATCTTGAGTACTTTCTATCCACCACATATCAATCCTAGTAAGCATCAGGTACCATTAATATTTCATTATCTCTTCCTGTATAAAATTGTATTTCGTAACTGAATGTACCATTAATGTACATAAGGATTCTTTTCACTATATTCATATGTTCTTCCTTCATATTACTCCGAATTTGGGATGATATTCCTGATCCAAATAGACTATTTTTGTTTCACTATTTGGTACAATAAGCTACCAATGATTCATCAATATATTATGGGATCTACAGGTCTCCAATCCTCATTATATTCCAATCTTGTTCCAAACGCAATTGGAGTTGACATTGGTTTTGACTCATGAGTATTAAATTTCTTCAATAGAATTAATACAAACATTTGCAAATAAGTGAAAGTGTAATCATTCTTTTCAATCACATGAAACACCAATATATATTTGAGTTCACTAATCATTGACATTTAAAAGTATTATTTCATGTGAATGGAAAATTATTCCACTGATCTTTTCTTTCTTCTTCTAGATATGATATCATCCACTTACACCAACACCATAAATTTTTATTCTTTTGAATTATACACATAGAGGTTGTGTTCAACACCTCCTCTTTACAATTAAAGCATCTTCATATTGAGATCAAGAAGAGAAAACCAAGATTTTGGTACCTTCTTTAGACAATATATATCATTTTTCAATCTATAAAACATAATTTCATAATTTTGGATTATAAAACCCATCAGTTGTTCAATATAGACTTTTTATTCATGTACACCATTTAATAATGTTGTTTTGACATCCATGGGACATACTTTATATCCTATTTTAATTACCATGGAAAAGAAAATCCGGATCAACTCTAGTCTCACCACTATATCAAATATTTCTTCAGAATTAACATATTTAATTTTTTAGTATCCTTTACACACCGATAATTCATTATTTCTAATCACATTACTGTGCTCATCATATTTATTCATAAAAATGTACTTTTTACCAATAATATTGTAACCTTCAAGTATCTTTCCTAGAACAAATGTTTGGTTATTTTATATTTTATATAACTCTTCATTCTTAACATTTACCCAAGATTCATCTTTTGCAACTTTTTCAAATGAGGATTCCTCCAAAACTGATCTTAATGTAGATTTTTCATTATTTCTCATTTTCCTAGTCTGAGTGGGAGATTTCCAATCACTAATGATATTAGATTGATCAATTTATGCTCATAAATTTATCTTACGAGGATTAAGAATATTGTTTCCATCTACAATTTCTTCTTCCAATTATTCATCTGAATCCATGTCAGTTTGGGACCATTGAATGTTTTCCACACCTTCATCTATATATTCATTTAAATTTGTTCCATGTCCATTTTCTTATGAATCTTTGATCACATTATCATAAGATCCCCTCATGTTATATTTGGTCTTATCTTCAACAATCTAATCATTAATACCATCCGATAAATTGTCGAGATTCTTATTGAAACACATGTAGGATTTTTTATTTATTTAATATCTAAGGAATATTCCTTCATCAGCTGCATCACCATATTATTGATGATTTCATTCTGTATTTATGATAAAGAATTTACTTCTGAAGGCATATAAGTACCTTAATGATGGATTCCTTCCATGCTGCAGGTCATACGGTGTCTTGGATTCTCCCATATAGAGCCCTATTCAATTTTGAATATACATCGCAACTTGAACATCCTCTTTAAAGTAATTTCTAGGGATAAAACTCTCAATCATCATAGTTTTAACTATATTGTTCACCTATTGAATCATATGCCCAAAAACTCAATTTCTCTATGGGGTTCTCGTAGCCGCCACCTCATGTTGTATTTCATTATTATCTATGTAATTTTCAAACTAAATGGATGTGTATTCTCCTCCATTTTCAGACCATTGATATTTTATTTTCTGTCGAATATAATTCTTAGTGATTTTGAAATGTTTTTTCATCTAGAATAGAACTGTTCATTTACAATATACTACAATAACACAATCCATTCTACTATAAACATCAGTAAAAATAACAATGTACCTTTCTCCATGTGTACCAGCTACATTTTTTGAGCCACATACATCTGTATAAATGAGATTAAGAAGATTTTATACCCTTTTCTTATTCGGATGTTATGCACTACAAACCAAGATTCCTTATATTTAAGAAGCAGACATATTTTCCCAGTCACGTTTCAGATTAAAAATATCATGGACTATCTTTATCATAGATATTTCTTCCATATTCTATTAATTAATGTTCCCCAACCTTCAGTACCACTAGTAATTTTATTTTTTAGCTATTAGATATAAAAAATTATCCCTACTATCATCCTAGTATAATTTTCTATCTGTTTTGCAACCATTGATGAGAGAATTATCTATCTTTCCCTTTATAGTGGATCATTTTGAACTAAACATCATTATAAGACTAGATTCATGGATTTTACTCACACTAAAGAGAATATGATGTAGTCCATCCACATAAAGAAATTCATTTTTCTTCGTCTATTCATTAGCTAGCTCAGTACATCCACTACATTTTATTTTTAAAGAACCATCACTACTGAACATTACTTTTCTATCAACATTATTCTTAAAATTTATAAATAGGTTTTCATTACCTATAATATGGGATGATCACCCACTTTCAAGAATCAATGTGATGTTTGTCTTTGTAGATTTGACATCTTCTTCTACAAGGTTGGATTTTTAATTTTTCCTCTTTTCCTTCCACAAAATATTAGACTTAGTGAAGGATAGGGATATCCTTCCATATCTATTTTCCAAATGCACAGTTTCTTCATATTCATACTCTTATTCCAAAGGAGAAACATTGTTATAAATAGGAACACCATATTTTTGGTGATATTTACTCATTTCTATGTTTAATAAAAATTTCTCTTATCATTGATGACCCTATAATACACAGATTTATAGCCAAATTTGGAATAATGAAAACAATATCAATATGAATTATTTCTTTAATAAGATGTAAGATATGATAATTTTCTACAGTTTTGAACTCCTAGCTCTTCCCCAATCAAATATCTCCTTACCACTTTAGAAAATAAAATGGTATTGCCTAGATAGCCACATAATTTTAATTTCATAAGTGGAAATGTATTTTCCTTTTGATTCCCCCTCATGTATTCTTCTATAAGAATGTGGTTTGGCTTCCAATCATTTTCAGATACATAAGGAAAGAGTTTAGTTCCTCTTTCTATTTTAATTGAGGTTTTCATTTAGACAAAATCAATTGACTTTTCAACATGTACATCTGTCCACTTTCCTTTATTCGGGCCACCTTTACTTGTAACATTTTGTGCTTCAGAATCACAACCGATTCAAATTTTTTCCATGCATGTAGGTATTTGATCATTCAATTTTTTAACTCCATCAGAACCTTGTTTTACCCTCTATAGAATCTCATCATCTGATAACCCTCCAAAATGTATTTTTTTTCTTTTTTTATTGAAATTGATTCACTTTCATGTTTAATCATAACAATAAAAAATTATTCTTCAAGACCATCAATATTAATGGACTTATATCCTATTCTTGAGGTGAGTTCATTGATTAAATTTTCCTATTCTTAAATTATTAGCTTCATTTCCACTAAAACTTCAGTGCTTTCATGCTTTGTTGATTATACATTCACTAATTCTTCAATTTGTTAAACATCAGCCTCAAGGTAATCAACATATTCTGATGATTTTTTCATAAATACTCTCCACTTTTTTCATAGTTTAATTTATTATCAACCCCAATAAAAGTATTGATTTTTAACATTAGATCTTCATTAGAACTCAACTGATGATTATTTTCTTTATCTATTTATGATTTCGACTTCTCAATAGTAGCCATCATAGATTCTGGGTTTCCCAATTTAAACTCTCATTCTTTTTCCTCAAATATTTCATTATCATCATCTTCATCACATAAAGAACTCTTTTTCTATAGTTTCTCTCCATATTTTATGTTTTCAATTTGAATAATAATTTCCTGAGTATTTTTTAGTTTCCAAATTCACCTTCATCATCATTGATCTTTCTTGATCACTAAGAAGCAATGTGCCCAACTCTACCCCAATAAAACAAGCCAAGGGTATCTTTCCTTCAAATATCCCTTTTCATCTATTGAACTTATTGGAAAATAGGGAATGAAATTCATCTAAATCATTGTATTAATTAACACTTTATACAAAAATCATGAGTCTTTCAATGAATTTGAATTCCATTTCATTGTCAACATATCTCGTCGTATCATCTAGAATGGCTCTCATTTAATAGGCAACCAGAATACTTAACAGATCATCCAGAGAGCGTTTATAAAAGTACCTATCCACAAGGGATATCAATTTTGGATTGTAGATACGTGAATGCCTTCTCAAAATATTATTTATAATTTTGATGTCTTTGATCCCATTGATTAGCCATTGAATTTCTCCTACAACTATAGTAATTCAATTTAATAAAGAATCTGTACTATCAATAGACTGCATCTTCTGATCATCAAATATGCTATGAAAAAATGTTGAGTTTTTCCTCCTTCACATTAATGTATCCTTCATATATATTTTCTAGTTTTTTTACATACACATTTCCTAGGTGAAACACATCACCCTCATATAGATCTGATTAGAAGAGATGTGATGAGGGAATATTTCACTTTACCATCTACACCAAACATTTTTCTATCTGAATCAGCCATAGACAACCATATAGGATTAGTGACATGTATTCCTTGGGTAGTAGAAAAATGTACTTCCCTACCAATATATCTTAGATGAGATCTCATATTATTCTTCCAGTTCTGAAAGTTTCTCCATCATGGAGGGAGACTCCCCTTACATTCAAATTATTCTCCAGGATATAAAGGAATGACATATTTAAAACCAACAACCATTACCCTCTAATACCACTTTTTGGACCCTGGAACACCCTGAGAGGGGTGGGGTTAATAAGGGTGTCAACCTTTTCTTTTAATGTGACGCATATTGTTCCCATGTTGGTAGGAAGTCATTAAACCTGTAAGATGCATTATAGAAATAATAAACAATAAAATGTAGAAAGGAAAAAATAATTAGTTCACCATTAAGGGATACATCTAATATGCATACACAGACAGTGTTTCAGATGTAGAAAAATACACTAATCTTTACTAGCTTTTGAATACATATGTTTGGTCACAATAACTCTTTTTGATGCACACTTCATTTACAAGATTTCATGGATCGCTCACTACATCCCTCAAAACACTTCTATTGACTACCACATTCTCACTACCTAAGGTGATGTCTCAATATGTTTATTGACGTAAATTTATACTTAATAGATTTTCATTGAAGCCTTTGTCTATGTCTATAATGATACACAACTTGCATCAATGTATGGAATTAATGAACTTGAAATAATTGTTCAGTTAAAACCAAAAGTTCAAAACAGCCTTTCACGAAACTCCTTCTGGATGTTCTGTTACCTTCATGGATCAAACTACCTTCCCATAATACAATACCTTCACGAAGAACCTATACCTTTGTGGATCAATATTTCTTTAGAAATGTAATTGATTCAATATGAAATACGCCATCCTCACGAAGCACAATTTAATCAAAATCATTAGAATCAGTTAATACTTTTTAGGTCTTTTCATTATGATCTTGCTCTCAGAGAATGTTTGTTTCATAAAAATCCCATGGATTTGTGAAATCATAGTGATTCTAGATTTTCCTTGAAATACACATCTTCATTGAAGGGGGTATCATATTATTTATAGGAACCATCATTCGAGAAGCTTTACCGCCTCTTTTCATTTTTTTCATATCAGTTAAAAACATATTCATGGTGATCCTCTTTTCATGATGAACCATTGAAATTTAACATTGTACCTATGCTTTCCATCAAACCCTTCATCCTATCGCGATTCTCTAATTCTAATAATCACAGCGATCACCATCAATTATTATGATCCTCTAATTCTTCTTCATTCATGATGCTCATCGTGATCAAAGAGTACACCATCAGAATCCTTTATTCCTTCAAGGAAAGGAATTCCCAAATCTCATCTTCATGAAACATATTCCTTTGCCATATTTATAGAAGGAAATTAATAAAATTCACTTTTGTGATACATTCCATTCACCAAATTTTAGACCCCAAAAATCTACAAAACACTGGGAAATAACACCACCTTCAATAATGATTCCTTCTTAAACTTTATGCTTATTTTCCTCAAAACCCCTATAATAATCCATGTTGGGATTGATATAAAAAAATGAATTTCTTGATTAATCTAGTGTGGATTGAGAAAAAACACAAAACAAACTCCATTTTCATCAATGATCATCCTTGTTTCCTATAAATAACTTTCCATCAAGAGGAATCATGTGGTTGGGGACTTTATCTCTTTTTTTTTAATTAGGGGATATTTTAATATTATGCACCTAATTTGTTTTATATGGTGTATATAAAACCCATTTTATATGAAATATCAAAGAAAACTAATTATTATTAGTATTCTATGTGTAAATATTAATTATTTCGTCCAATTGGATTCGACTTGATAATTAACAATTTGTAATTAATTTCATAACTGAATTTCATTCATTGGGTTATATTAATATTTTATTTTATGTTATTTTATATAATTATATGTGTATTTAATTATAACTAAATTAGTTATTGTATTCACTATAATTATTTTCATTTAAATTTTATACACATAATCTGTTGATTGGTTAATTATAGCTTCATCCTTCTGATCATTCCAATGATTTATTACCCAATATTAATTTAATAGGGATTTTTATTCATGAATTCTATTTCAAGGAAATTATTCCATTGTTGTATAATAAATAAATTTAATTTTCTTTCAATATTGTAAATAATTATATTTTTTAGTACTACTAAAATTTTATAACTCTTTGGTACATTAAATAATTGAGAAAATATTTTTATGAAAATCATACTTCATTTCCCACTTCGGTAAAAAAAATATTTTCTTTCAAAACTATGTATTCAGAAATTGATTTAAAATTTATTTTTAACCATTTATAAATTTTTTATTAAATTCATTATTACTTTTAGAAAAATAATTAAAAAAATTAATTAAATCGGCATGTCATTTTCCAAATAGGGCATTTTTGGCTTTTGTAAAAAATGTGAAATGAATCTTTGTTTTATTGTACTCTCAACATAATAAATTTCCTACAATCCCGAACAATCATTGTTTGAAATAATACTTTTATATGATTCAAATTATATTTTCAATGAAATCCATTTTACATTTTTTTTTGAGAAGATTTAGTTTTTAAAATTTTATTTTCAAAAGAAAAAGATATTTTCCTAAATAATATTTTTAAAGATGTTTTTTTCATATTTTTATTAATCGATGGAAAAACACTTAATTATAACACCAATTAATATATTATGGATTTGAACTATCCTTATTCATTATATGAAGGGTTTAGGATCTTATTTCCAATGAAATCATTGAAATTCACTTTTATGGGTAAATTTTGTAACCATGAATATATCCTTTAAAAATGACATTATTTTCATAACTGCACAATAACTTTCCCCTAAATATCGATATTATTTATCATGTATATGGGTTTTTCATAGACTATATCACGTTTATACATAGGTTTTTTAATTGTAAAGTTATTTTATTGATAGGGGAAATATAAATAATTTTCATTCATTTGTCAATACAGATATTTAATGATAAGGAATATTGTTTATAAAATAAATCAATTATTTGATATATGTGGAAGGCTTTGGACATGATAAAAGGGTGGGGTATAGTGATATCTATTATCTAAATGCATCGATAGGTCTCATGGGACCAATCTATAAGCTACCATAGAATGGGGCTTTACCTACTTTTTATAACTTTCTTATGAATGGTATTGGTTGTAGAGGTATCAAGTGAATAAAATATGACATAAAATAACTAGTAATTTCATTCATTAATAATCCAATTATTACTATACATGATTTTCTATAAATTATATTATATAATTATGAATTTCCTTTCTATTTTATTGATTAAATGGTATATGTCTCTATTTATCAATACTTTTATATTGATTATACCTTATCTTATCATGATAGTAATACTATTTAAATGGAATGTGTATTTAGTTACTTACCATGAAATGTTTATTATTATTATTATTGATTCAAGATATATTCCAATTTACATAAACCGTACAGAGCATTTGAGATTCAAAATATTTTTCCTTTATTAGATATATGTGAACTGTATAATGGTTGATAAGTGAGGATGTTCTAGAGGGAATAATGTTATTCTCGAAAAAATTATTATGTAATTTTTTGATATTAAATTTAATTTCGGAATGAAATTTATATATATATTACCAGGACTAATTTACTCTTTGTTCTGTTAATATGTGATTCCTTGTATCTTATATCGATGAAGTGAAGAAGACATCGACTCCATGTTAATGGGGTTAGGGTCTCTAAAATACATCCCACTATCCTTTTAAACATTTAAAAGAGGATCTACCTCTATAGACACATAATAATGAACCTATTGTTTATCTTTAGATCTCATAATATAGTTTGGCTTTTTATAGTTTCAAAAATTTAATCATTTCATAATCTACTTACATATTTTTTTCTTATTATTTAAGGATCTTGATTTTAGTAGTCATGTTTTAGTTGTATACTTACACCATATAGATAACACTTTTTATAAAATATAGGTAACTCCCCAATATTTGTATTACAATAAATTAAAAAATTCTAAAATTGAATTCCCTAACCTTATGAAATTTTTTATTTATATTTCCCCATGGCGTGCCACCAAAATCATTACTTATCATTGTTGTTATAAATTTAAATAAGATTCATCTTGACCTTATTTGGACATAGATATATTTTTTTAACTCCAAAATTTTCATGTATGCAAACACCACTAAATAATTTCATTGAATCTTGTGTAAAATATTTTAATTTTCCATGTTGTAAAAAACAACATGTTTATATACGTAAAAAATTTAGTGACCTTTTTATTGAATGTAACTAATTATTTTTACTTTCTCCTTCACTCATATGAATCATGTTTCTATTCTGTCTAAATGAACTTAAGGAAAATAATTTTCAATAAAAAAATCATTAAATACCTTAGACTCCATGGTATTAATCTAATTATTTTGTAGGTTGTTTTTTATCAAATATTACAACTTATAGACATACCATAATGATATTAAATAAAATTATTTACCTTATTTTTCTCTTAAAAACATTAAACATGAAAGATCCTATACAGAAAATTTAACTAGTCTTTAGATACCATATGTTGAAAGGTTCTAAAAAATTAAATAGGATTTGGTTTCATGAAACACTGATGCGAAATTGGATTCCACTTTCATTTTTTCTATAATTTATAACATGAATTAGTTAAACTAACATGGAAATATGATTCTCACCACCAAACCCAACCATTTCATGTTTTTTATTCATAAAATAATTACCATAATATTTCCTAACCACTTAATTCCCTTAGTCACCTCAATGGAATAACATTATAAAAACTAACATATATTATGTAATGAAATATAGAAACCCATAAAAAATACCTTATGATAATATAAAAACTAATTAATATAACATAGGTGTTTTTATGTACAATATCATAAACACTAATATTATATAAACCATTGTATGATACCATCAATATCAAAATTACCATAACCAACCCACAATTACAAGATTAATCATAATTATTAGACTTTTCTACATTACCATGATCTTTTAGGTTTATTGTTTTATAAAATATGTAAGTTCATTATAGTAGAAAAGGTAAAACTACCAAACAATGTTAATTTATTTCCAAAATTACATTATATTCACACTCATATTCCATTAATGACATGTTTGATTTGTTTTAAGATAATTCATCCTAATTTTATTATTGAACATAATATAGATCCCAAAAATCCTTAAATATTGTGAAATCATATGAAAATGAATAAAGAGAAAATAATTATCATTAAGTTAAATAAAAATGAATTGAAAACTATTAGACTATTGGATAACCAAAAATAACTTAATATGTTGGTATTTTAGATAATAAACATAGAGCTCAAATATTAACTTTCTTAAAAATAATATCATAATCATTTTCTAATGTTTTTCATAAAACAATATTTGAAAGAAGAATATATAAATAATAATCATCATAAAATGTTTTTGGAATACATGATAACTCATGAACTTTTTTTCCCCATATACAATATTTCTATCTTTATAAGGTAATAAAACATCCATAGATCAAGAAAAAAATTCAAATATTATGAAATCAATGGATATCTATTAACACTAAAAAAGGGAAAAAATTTAATAATATTTATACATTATATTTTAATGTAATACAAATAATATTTATAAAAACACTTATAACTAGAAAAAATGTTATTATATAGAAAACAGTTTTTTATAATAAATAATTACACAATGAATTAGAGGGATTAATTGGACAATAAAATCATAAAATAAATGCTTCAGGATCCATAAAATAAATAAAAAATAGAATTTTATATTTTTATGAATAAATTTATAATATCTTAAATTTTATCTGATAAGAAAATGAACTATTTTTAATATCATAAGGTATGAAAATTTTATATTTCTATTTGATAGTTATTTATAAGAAAATTCATAAAACAATTAGAATATTTCATATTTCAAAAACCAAATAAACAAGTAAATTATGTTTAATGATGATGAAATGACATAGTTGATGAAAGATTTATTCATGTGAAAAAAATTAAAAAAAATGTATTAACAATTTCACTATTAATGTAACAAATTCATCATGAGGAAAACCATATAGATTTCCATTTATAACTATTGAAAACAAATTCAATGATAAATAATGTTCATAGAAATTTATTGTAGTATAGAAACATTTTTGAAATGATATTCATATTGAGGTATATAGATAAATGAACACATGTAAGTATATTAAATATTATTTTAAAGATAAATAAATTTACATAAGTCACGACCCTCTTTATATATCATCTGTCAATTACTTCATGTCGGTAGTAATGAAAAATTCGATCAGTTTCTATAAAATTTCTTCATTATAAAGAATATAGTAACATTTATTTTCAAAAGGTATTATAATATATTAAATTATATAAATATATATGTTTTATCAATCCATTAGCTCAAAAGTTTTACAGTTCAATAAGTTGTTAAAGATATATTGAAATCCAAAAAAGTGTCTTCTTATAATCATTTAAGGATATTGAATTTAAATTGACCATAAAATATTAATATTATTAATGAAATTAATATTTTAAATTTAAATAATCATATTAATAATATCTATAATTATCTATTATAAAATACATTTTTATAACCATCTATTTAATTAAGTGACAAAATATTGAAATAAATCAATCTCAAAGGAGATTTTCTGAACATAACATGATAAATGTTCTCATTTTAAATGTAGTCGCATAAATAAAGACAATATTTAATACATGAATATGAGAACCATTTTTATAAAAATTATTCCAATTTTTTTATTTATTACAGGTATAACCTATATAGAGGATGTTTATGAAGAAATAATTTTGACAGAACTCACTAAAAACAGTGACCGATTTCTGAGATATCCCCTTTTAAGAATCCCATTAATACATCTAAGGTTAGTTTTTTAGTGAGAAATAAGCCTCTAAAACGAGGGATTGAGAGTTGAAAATGGATTTTTGTAGGACTTGGTTGTGTGAAAATTGTCAATGTCCATTGGGATGTGAGGTAATCAGTTGATCCTATTATGTGTGATAAGAGAAATCATTTTTTATAATATAAATTTAATAATCAAATAAAATGGTACATACATATACAAATTAACTAGATAATGTAGGGGATATAATAATAAAATAATAAAAACACATTAATATAAGGTTTTGTGACCTTATCAATTCATTTTGATAGTTTTACCTAATTTTATCTATCACATTAGTGACTAAAATTTATGTGGGTAGCTTATTTTTTGTACTAGATATTAAATAGAAATTATGTACTAATGAATAACATATGATTCAAAATATAAATAAAATATTATAAGATATATTTTCTGAAAAATCTATAAATTATTTTTAAAAAAAGTATCCTTTAATTAATAAAAATTAGTTGTTCTAAAAACATTACTTTTCGTGTACAATAATGAATTTTTTCCACGGTAACATATAGTGTTGATAGATATGAAATATTTTGGATTATTGTTAAAGAATGTATGGTTGTGAAAATAAGAAAAATAAACTAAAATTGAATGAAACCATTTGTAAACTCATATTTTATATTTTATAATTTATTTTAAAATTACGTGGAAGCCACAAATATTTTTGAACTTTTATAATCGGTATTTTTCACACATCACATAAAAATAATCCTTTTTTGAAAACTATATAAATTTAATCATATGATCACATTTTATTTCTATTAGAAATATTGAATATAATTTTATGAAAATAAAATTATAAAATTTTTTAATTTAATATTTGAATAAAACCTTGTATTTTGTGAAAAAAAAATTGTTAGAAGAAAACTATTTATATTTTGTATGTAAAATTTATATAAATCTATAAAAAATTTGAAACGATTAAATTGATATTCTTATTAATATGAATAAAAATTATTATAAAATTTTATTACTAAAAAATTATGGTTCTAGATGTTTTCTATGTTCCAAAAAAGAAATCTGTGATTAATCCCTCAAATATTTCTTTTCTCATTAAATTTATAAGCATCACTTTGATCAAAAATACAAATTTTCTTAATAATATTACAAGAGGTACCAATTATAAATCATCTTTACTAGTTATTAAACCAAAATATCAATTCATCAATCATTAGATTTAAACTTCTTCCAGAATCATTAATCCGAATTAAATTCAACTTCATCTTTTGGTTCAAAAAACATTTCCATTCATTGAATTAGTACTGATGACTTAAATATTCCATACTCTAGATAAATAAATCATCCTATGCCCAGTTTCATCATTATGTTATATAAATTTTACATATAGTGTTCCTTTTTTAATATTACTACCTTATAATGTATAAAAATTTAGTTGAAATACATATAGAACATCCATAGGCCTATTTATTTTGACTTATATTTCGACTTCATCTTATACTATTTAAAAAACTTTCAAAAACTTTACATTATAATTCCATGGGAGATTTAATCTATCCCATTTGAGTGGTTTTAAATTCCAATTTCACATTACATCAATGAGTTTTTATCACCCATTATTTATAATAAATTAAATGATTCCTATTTACATCATTTCTATTATTTTTTAAAATGAGGTATGAAAAGTATCATCTAATACATCATTATTTTTATCCATATGCAGTTATATTATATTAAAATAAGTGGAATCATTAAAATAATCAAGAGGGGTATGTATTAAATTTATTATTAAAATTATTGAAAAATCAATAATCTTTAGGTCAATGTGATCCATGACTATTGTAGAAAACAATTTTGAATAATTTTCCAATCAAATCCATCAATAATTTAATCATGTGATAAAAATTATTATGATTTGTTCTATGATTAGTTCAATAGACTTTCCAATAACCATTGAAATATAAATCAAAAAAATGATAAAAAACATTCAAACCCAAACTACAGTTTTCCCCCTATATAATATTATTTTCAATTTTCCATTGAATGATGAAAATTTTTCATTTTAAAGATATGAGGGATTTCTCACATGAGAGTTGCAGCGTTTGAATAATATAGAACATAGATAATATTAACATAATTTTACATATTTTAGAAATTTATAAATTCATCATCATTTATATATTTATCCTTTGGATTCGTTACTCTTTAATCCATGTTAATTTCAATATTTCTATTTCCACTATCGGAGAATTCATATTATATATTCATCATTCCTCGGTTTTATAGAATTTATCTATTATCGTATCCAGTTTTTAATTATCCAGAATCACTAGTTACAGAATCACTCCACGTTATAGGGTTAACTCCATTTATCTTTAATATCATAGTTGATATTAACAAAAACCACATGAGATTATGTGGTATATTTTATTTCATTAATGATTTATTTAATATTAATTGAATTATGTGTTCACTACATTCAAATATTTAAATATCACCCAAAATTGTGCCTTTTTTAATTACATTTTTAGTATATAATAATTATAATATATAATAGAATAATGTGGGACATATTTTTTTATCAGTTATGGTAATATGATTTTTAATTTTATGAAAATTGATAAAAAGTTATTAATACATAAATATATTTCTTCATGTGTTCACCATAATTTCCATGAACATCCATTTTCGGGTGGCAGAGTGTTCTTCCTTTTAGCATCATTTTTTTACCTTGTGTGATTCTTTACATTATTTTTTTCATGTAATTTACATGGAGAAAACATTATATTTGACTCCAAATTTATTCATAAATAAAATTGTTTTGGTAAAAAAATCATCAAATAATTTCATATTATTCTCAAAAATATTTTTTAATTTTATCTTCATAATAACATTTTTATAACTTCTTCATTATAATGGATAATTCATTTCACTTTTCAACCACTCTAATTTAACAAATACTTTTCATTCATTTATTAGGCTTTTGGTTGACTTTATTATATTTACATTCAAATTTCTCACATTTGATAAGTTATGTTTTTTTATAATTTCAATTGAATAATAACTTCATCATTTAAGTTGTTTTCATTCAATCAGATACATTTATTTATTTTTTATATTAATTCAATAATTAATTTTATCAAAACTATATTCAAGTATATATATTCAATAATAATATTCACTGATCCATGATGTATACCTTTATTCCATAAAAAAGGAATATTCATCCTTGAATGAGATGTCGTGAAACATTCTTCTAGGTTGAATTATTATTTATATATTATTTTTATTTAGAAAACATGAAATAAAAAAACTATCTCCCTAATTGATTCAACTACAAAATTAAAGATATCATTTTATTAAATGAATCTTATCTATACTATGTTGACGTTAGCAGTAATTATCATTGAAGTGACAACTTATACTAAAAAACACATTTAATATCATTATATAATCATAAATGTTATAAAATAATAGATTTTCATTTTTATATGAACATGGGTTAACTATTCATATATTACATATGATATTCATTTTCATCTGCCTTAAACTTTTCCCTCTCCTTTCTCTAGTAATTGGATTGTTATGAAAATTGTTAATTTCATTGTTTTTTAATAATATATAGATAAAAAAGTATTTAATTAATTTTTTCGTGTTCCTTTTAAATCTATATTATCAAGTAAAATATATATTTTATTCTTCATAAAATCATGCATCAATCTAAAAACCTTGTCAGAAACTTCTTTAATTCATTATTTTATAAAAATTCATAGAATTTCTATGTTTTATCCAATATTTTTAATCATATATTTCTCTAAAACTGGTGTGGAAATCTATAATTTTCATGTAAATGGACTAGTTTCTATAAATGTATTGGAAAATGGTTCTAAATTTTTATTATTACTAACACATGTTTTAATATATAATGATCGTGTATTTTAACTTCAACTGAGTTGAATCTTCTAATCATTAGGAATTGTTTTGGAAATTATTTAACAGTTCTTATTTTAGCATCCGGTAAATATTCCACAAGAGTATATTCCATGTTTCATACTATTAATTATATATTAAGAAAATTTAAATTCACTATATTCATGATTTGTTATCGTTAATTTATTTAATCTTCACAATCCACTCTCATCATCCAATGTTGTTCATCAGGCATTTTACAGTCATCCATTAGAGATTAATGATGTTCATTTATTTTCTTAACATTAATCCATAACAATTATTTTTTTATAAGAAATAAAACATCTGATGGATGAACCATATATTTAAAAACATTATTAAGAATTAATTTTTCAAAAAAACTCTTTTTAAATTCCTCTGTAGATATAAAAAAAATTCACTGAAAATTGATTCGCAATTACCCATTATGTCAATGATTTTATTTAAATTATCATTTAAATATATCTTTTTATACAATTATTTCTCTATTTTTTAGATTTTTACACTATTAGGGTCTTTTGATAGTGAAGTCCCTTAATATAAAACAATATATCCAAAATAAATATGTTAATTTCTCTTTAATATTTGATTTCATTGTAACAATTGTACATTAATTTTATTAGATTTATAGTCTATTTATTAATCACAATCTTATTTTCGGATATTTTGTTTGATTTAACATAGGTAATACAAGTATATTTTACCTTATTAGTGATGGATCATACTTCAACTACGTTTTTGAGGTTATAATTTATAGTTTTTATGCTTACTGGTTCTCATAATATATCATTGTTATTGGATTAGACCTCAATTTATCCACCGACATGAAAAAACATTTTTATTCATCTTAGGGAAAAATTCATCAAACTAAAAAATATTTTATTCATCATTTTGTTGAATATATACTTTATTTAAGTTAGAAAAAACAACAAGGAATTTTTTTATCCAATCAGAGGGAATCTCTGCTCTAATTCCTCTTAGGAGTCCCAATTGGCCACAAAAATACACTAAGAGGTGTGGTGAATCATTTTAAAATTATTTTTACCGAATATCATCTTCATAAATTGTAATAATTTTTATATAGCTCAAACAACTATAATGTTTTCTATATATGGATCATTGATATGTTCTAATAGCTATTCTCCCACATGATATAAAGAAAATTAAATTATCTAACAACATATATTTATAACTAAAAGGTTTATTCCTAATGTGGGAAGGCTATTGCTTTCTTTTCTAGAGATATAAATTCTCATAATTCTCATAAGTGTTAAAATCTGTCTAGGATTATCCTACACATAGGAAATTTTATAATACTAACTCTGAATACCACCATACTCCACAAATAGTTCCGATATGTCTAAAAAACCCCACCAATTGATCAGTAATAATTATGAAATTGTTTATACTATGTCCACCAATATTCAAAACTCTCCATAAAATCAATGGAAGGAACGTGGACAACAACTTGAACTTATTTTCATTATACTAACCATCCATATGAGTATGGATGCACTTATTGTAAACTAAATCTTAAACCACTATAATATATGACATGTGATATATAGAACATATTTGGGTTGGTTATTAACATTATTATTTGTGTTCTCTTTTTGATACACTTAGTCCCAATAACTTATTAAAATTATTTGGATCTTAATGTTTCGGGGTTATCAAAAGATGGAAAAATATAATCATTTTACATGTATATGTCATAAATATTTCTTCAACATCAAATTTTATAGTTATTATTCTAAATTTATAAACATTCCCCCAACACCATAACATTCAATGATTTTTACACATTCATAGATTCGTCCATTCCTGAATAGATTTTGGGAGTTGAGATCATTGAACTAAATAAAATCATTACTTTCTTATTTTTAGTTTTCCTCCCTTAATATATTCTAATTATTTTAGATATTTGACTAAATAAAATTGTTTATAAAATATCGTTTCAACACTCACCAACCATTACAATAATAAAATATTGAATCATTATCATTACTTTATGAATTTTGAATCACTAAACATCCATCTCATCTTTTTCTCAATGATATTGGATTCAAAAAAATGTATTGTAACTTTTGAGAATCTTCGAGAAAACATTATTTAATAAAAATAAATAGTTACACCAAATCTAGGGATAAATTTTATTCTTAGACACATAATCTCTTAAAAACATTAGTAAATAACTAAAACTATGAAATGTTCTTAAGATTCATGTGGTAAATCCTTTACACCAATATTATGGTCATATTTATTATTGTGATATCTTTCTACATCTTATATGGATTAGGTTACATGTTTATTATCAACACCATGTTTCTTTCAATGATATAAATATGTACACTTCTACAACCATTTTTCTTCATAAAATATTGATTATATTTCTCTAACACATGGACCATACACTCATGATTCAGATGATTTTATCATATCATTAGTTAATGATCATCCATAGAACCAACTAAATTTGGTGCTTCTACCTTTGATCATAACCAAGGTAGGTATTCTATCTTTCGAAAAACTGGAGATTTATCAAAATATCTGATTTATGAATATTCTAATAACATTATATGTTAATATTTATAAGTCATCTTCTATCTCTATAACGCCACCATATTATACTACTAACACGACTTTCATTGATCACATTGATTGCTTGTTTATCTTGATACCTTCTTCCATAGCCATTATATTTATATCCGGTGTCATAAATATTAAATATTTATTAGATCAAAACAAAATTATTCATTCCTTCTCTTATCATAATATTGTGTATTTGACAGATGAAAAAAATTCACGCACCATCTAGATTTCCTTCCAAGCGTTGGAGTTACCTTGGGCATCACCACATACACAAAATATTTTTTCTAAAGTGATCTTCCAATATATAAATTTTATTATGTATTATGTTATTTATGATTCCATATATGTATGTTTTACTATGAAACAAATTATTCCTCTATCATTTTTAATATTAAAACCTCTCCATATGGAATGATGAACATTATGTTCCCCATTGATTAGTTTTGATGTCTTTTTCAATAATTTAATTAACTTTAATACATGGATTACATATAATTATCCTTAATTAATTTACAGAAAATATTATAGGGGTTCATATTCAAATCATTGAGTCCTCCATCACCTTAAATATTCTTGTTTCATTTTAGATTCTCATATATGATATATACCAAATGATTATCTCTCATGGGAATAACATTCATCCAAATTATCAAACCATAGTTTTGTCTTCTACATTCCTAGAAATTAATCATTAATTCATTAAAACATTTTTTTTTCATCTTAAGATATGTATTCCACCCATTGAATTGAAATTCAATGTTAGTTATGATTTATTATAGAGGTACAACTTCTCATCCATTAGTACTTTCTACATACTATTATGATCTGTTCAATAATAATTAAATGGCTAATTTTTTTTTGGAGAGGTTAATATTTTTTAAATTCATTTGTAACTATCTATAATACAACATTTCCACTATTATTCATTACTTCTCATGACATAAGAATACCATCGTAGAGATTAATCAATCAAATCACTCAAAGTTTCACTGTTCATTATTATATCATGAATCAAAAATGATTTTTTTCTAATGTCTTAACTATTTGGAATACGAAAATCTAATAAACTTACAAAAATAATAACCATTTTCATATTGGCATTGAAATTAATCTGCAACTTAATATAATTTTGTTTTTTAAATACAACACATCATCATAATAACTCTATTGACACTTAAAATTTAACCAAGTTAAATAATCTATACAAAATAAAAAAAATGATATCATATCATCTGTATTCTAGGGGAAATACTAACACAAAATTAGTATAAATACTCTACTTTTTATTGGTGAGACATCCAATTGGCAAAAACTACTAGATGGAACTTGATGATCAATATTAAATCTTTGGAAAACAAATATCTGGGTATAAAATTTTACATTGGCCTCTTTGTACCTATACACTAGATTATTCCACTCTAATCATGATCCATATTGAAAACACTATGATAAACTAATATATGATATGTATGAGACTTAAATTTTCTCCCACAAACATCATCAATGAACTGAATAACTAACAATTGAGAAACATGTAAAACATTTCATTTACAAACCATCAACCATGATAATATTTATGAGCAATAAAATATATCCAAACATGTACCTCAGTGTTCTAAGGGGTGGAACTCTAGACCCAACTCAAATTATACTCATTGATTACTATATTAGTTATAAATAGAGTTATACATGATCTTTTACTACCACAATAATCCTATTACTACTTTGTATATTATTTGTAGTGAAATTTTCTTGGATTAATTTTCATATCAAAAGGATATAAAAATTCCAAACTATAATGAAAACCTTGATATACAATGATAATAATTTATACATATTTAATATTATCATAAATGATATACTGATATGTCATAAATGATGTTTAATAATTAAGTTATGTTGGATCATAATCATAGATAATTATTCTCATAAAAATCAACCATTGTGATATTGAGTAGTTGGGATCATGAGAACTGGTATAGTAGTAGGAATAAAAAATGTTTATGAAATCATTATATTTTCTATATATAATTTTTTTATTTCACCCTATATTGATATTGTTATAAATTTGTATAATATTTATTTTTACCAGTAATACACAACCAAAATGATGATAGTTTATTTTTACATTGAGGTAGCTATCATTGGGTGTGTTGTTAGTGGTCTGTCGTTTATTGAGTGATCTTGGGGGTATTTTTAACTATTTAATATAAGTAGAAATTACATTCGGCCACATAATTATGATTATTATCACTAAAATTATTCCAGAACCATCTTAGATGAATAAAAATCCATCTAGTAATTATATATAATTATAAAATTAGTACTCAATAATACTGGCACACAGTACATGTATTACATTATATGATATCATGATAAAAAAATATTATATTACATATTTGGTCATTTTATATGGTCTTAATAGTTATGACATATATTTTTCTCTTTGAGGGACAACATGTGTTACTTGATATCTTTATTTTTCAATGAGTATGAATCATTTTGTTCAAAGATAATGACCTGAAGTATCATTCACAATGTGTGACCTTATGTTCTACAAAATATGTTTAGTTGGAATATATGATTAAGTGGTACTATGTGTGATAGATGGTGAATAAATGAATTTAATTATCACAAGTAAATGAACAAACTATGTCATTAATATGCTATTCAATTGTATAATAATAAAAAATAAATATTTTTACATTTCTATTCATATTTTATTAATGAATAAAATATTATTTTCTAATGAATATAATTTATTAAGTGTTCGTTAGATGATTTTTGGATAAAAGAGATGATTTTATGGAAAATATTTAATCACGAGATATTTTAGAGTGTTCCGTGATAATGATGAAACATTCATGACATTTATGTCAACCAAATGTGTTGATGTTGTCTGTTGGGGCCACGTTTGTTGTGAATGGATTTATTTTGTACAACTTGATATTTATGAAATTATTATACAATCTATAAAATATTATTTCCACCCAAAAATAAGGACATCTAATGGCTTAAAAAGAATTTTAATTATCCCCTCCTATCTCCCTCCAAATCCCTTGAGTAACCAAATGAGAGTAATTTAATGATATAACTGATTTCTTATCATAAATTAATCAACCTTTCATCATGTGATTGTAGATACATTATCGTGTTATCATTTCTATTTTTCTACCACATGATTTTGTTTTATTTGTATTCCTTGAGTTTTAGTGTATGTGGTTCTGGTCTAGAGGGATCGGCCCATTGAACCATTAAACAAATATATGATAATTATTAGTGGTTCATAATAAATTTTATTTTATGAATTATGTATGTGTTTCACTTGGGGTTTTTTATGAAAAAATTTAATTGAGAAATATGTATTATCAAAAATTGATTATAACTATAAAAATATAGTTCTTTGTAATAAATTTATTCTAGAAATGGTTAAATGAATTGTTTTCATGATTATAATGTGCACCCAATACATTTACATTGGGTCTCATAACTGACACTCCACTTATAGGAAAAAAGGATGTGAACTAACATGTGATAAAATAAATATCAATTAAAATCACCCCCTTTATGAAAATACAAATGCATAGGTGCCTCTATCATACTATATAAACATATATCCTCTACAGGAACATATAATTTTATCTTTATATTCATTGAATTAGATTCTAAATTACCATTCCATTGAATGAATGACGTTTCAATATGATTCTCTTATAATAACTCTATTCACCTCTACTTATAATGAGTCAAATTTTAATAGGAAAATATATACCATTGATTATTATAATGGGATAATAGAACCATGTTCTCTATGATAAGATAATTATATCATAGATTCCAATAAAACACCACTTCCTCCAACTCTATATCTTGACATACACAATTTTTCTCATAGGGAAAATACATGAGAGGACCTTCAGATATCACTACATTCTACAAAATAAAATACTCTCCAGAACAATATTAAAATCATTAAAAAGGCATTAAACCTGATTTAAACATTTATAAAGATAAGGATAGTTATATTGGACAACATTTCCTTCAGGTACCTAATCCAACAATGTGTACATATTTGTTTACACAATGTAATAACATTTTTGGAAAAAAAATATTAATTTTTCTCTAATCAAAGAATATTAGTATATTATCCACCTGTAATTAATTATTATAAAATGGAATGTATGCACCTCTATAATGTTCTTTTCTTATACCTATAAAAAAACCTCCTTTAACATTAAAGGATCAACCACCACAACTTGTTGAGGCCTGAAATTTACTTCAAAATTAACATATTATGTACAAGGAAATAAATATATCTTATTATGAATAGAATATTCGACAGATTTTTATATTATTTATGTCATCAGATTACCTACCTAAACACACTAAAATGGCCATCATGATCCTCCTATTGTCTCCAATACAAAAAATTATCATCAATGATCATTTTTAGAAACATATGTAATTACATATTATTAAATAATTTCAACAATAACATGATAAAAACATGAGGGTTTAGGTCAGAAAATGGTATCACCATGAAGTCAATGTGTACATGAAATCACATAAAATTATTCGTGAAAACATTAAGATATTCCTGAATTTAAATCTCCCTAAATTTAAATGATTTAAAATTTTTTATTTCATAATTAGGGATACTAGTTACTCATCATCAAATGGTCATATTAATATTAATATATTCTTAATATTAAGATATTATATACCTTCTCCATAAATAAAAATAGATATCCACCTAGGAATGATTTAAGTCAATTGAAATCAATCAATTATAAGTAATTTATATAATCCTTAAACCCTCATATCTCTAAAGGCACTATCATATAGGAGCCTAAGAAATTAATAGTAAAATGGGTTATCACACCATTCTAATTCAAATATCATATGAAGATGATATTATTGATATATAATTTGAAAAACATTAAGGAACTCCTAAATCATTCTTGAACACACATTCCTTTTTATTTCCAATAGACCCAAAATCAATCCCTCTAGCTATCATTAATGAGGATCCAAAAATATAATATATACTCAATGATCCATCTCACCAACAATAACAATGAATTCAACATCCATATAATATTAGGTTACTCATATATAAGGGAAATAAAAAATATACCCTTCAAAACTAAACCAATTGATATCATAGATAACATTGTATTATAATATATATAATTATAAAATTAATTGATTAATGAATCTAGTTCCAATATATTTTATATCCCTGATACAAATCTAAAAAACTAGAATAACATGTAACTAGGGTAGTCATCATTTTGGGGAGAGGAAATAAATCATCACTATGACCATGTAGTTAAATTAAGGTTACCACATTTATGGGGTTTTGAAATTCTAACTCAATCAAAGAAAAAACTAGGTTAGTATATAAATAATGATACATCAAACGATTCCAGTTCTACCTACTTATATATTCTTCATAGTGTGATTCTATTGGTGTCATAAAAATCCTATTTTTCATACTCAAAGATTCCCATGACCACATATTTGTTTAGAAGTAGGTCCATGAGCATGGGGATGATTTTAATGGTTGTTATTTGATTACATCATCTCTCTAATACACTCCAAAAACTCAAGATCATAAATAATAATATTAAAAACTAGAAGGTATCTACCATTGAGGTTCAACTGGAAACTAACATCTATGTTCATGATGTCCACTAAATATGTCCATATGTGTATATTATATATTCCAACATATTCCCTTGAAATCAAAACACAACTATAGTTCCCTATAGAAAACTAAGAACCAGTCAATCAATTGATATAGGATAAGGATGCCTATGAATGAATACTTATTTATAGAGGCCTAGATTTTCCATAACACTGTTTATTATTATCAATAGTAAAAATATATATAAATATCTAAAAATTTATTTATCATTATGAACTTATCTGTGTTGTTCTATTTATTATAAACTCCTCAATTTAACATAGAAAAACAATATGAATGACTTTTAACTGAATCTCAAAATCCAAAACCTATAAAAAATTATTCCCTTTCAATATAATTTGGTGTACGTTTTAGAGAATAATGGTGAATATTCATAAGCCACACCCCTAAATCTCTCACATTGGTGTTATATTATTGATTGGTGGGTACAACCTACTATGAAATTTATATTAACACTAAAGATATTGACTCCTCCTAGAACTGTCTATAAAAAATCCTACAACATCTCCACATATTCACATGATAACGTGAAAAATGATAGAAAATGATATGAAAATATTCTCTATAAAATAACATCCAATTTATTCTTATGAACCTTCCCCCAATGAATCATCCATCCAAATATCATGTTTCTAACTATTTTATAGTAATTAACTATATTCCACTCATAGTTTTGAATTCTATACCACTAAAACTATTAAACATTTTTCATCTATTATTTAAACACATTTAAATCAATTCACCATCAATCCACTTGAATCAGTTATTGTACCTCCCAAATTTGAACCACAAAAGGTATTAATCAATGAGATTTTTATAAAACAAAAAAAATTGTATTCCCATGATATGTAATTTGACTAAAATTATATTAATTCTATCCATTTTAACATCTTATGAATTTTATAATAATTAAAAAAAAAGAATATACATGTGTGATGCATGTTAAAAAACATGTTATATATCCTATAATCTATATAATCTCACATTGTTTTGTTAAATAGTCTTGTGGTATATATATTAGAAAAATGGGGACATGTTATGTACTAGAATATCCATTTTTCCTATTTCACATGTTAGTCATCAGTGATACACTTTTTTAACCATGAACATACTTCTATAACTTTTGAATATCTCAAACCTCCAAATTAGTTCCCATATTATATTTGGATAAAACTTAAGAATGATCTATAATGACTGAATCTCACATGGGTTATTATTGAATAAATGAATTTCCAATAATCCTCGGCTTTAATTCTACTAGGGATAACAGATAATTATGGGGGTATAAATCACAGAATATGGGAAATGTTAATATATATAATTTGTTATGTAAATATATGTAAAATATACTTTTATTTTAAAATAAATACTTTATTTAATAAATTATATGACACACAAAACAGATCATAAACGAACCATCAAGTATTTTTATTTCAAAATAAATGTCAAAGAATATCTGTTGAATTTTATGTATGAATATGAATAACCACATTATAATATATATATATATAAAGGCTCTAATAAATTCAAATAAAATAATTATTATTTAATAAATAAGTACCCAATTTTTAGTAATGTAAATTTATTCTTAAAAAAAATTTGTTTTTATAGTTCCTAGGATGTTTTTATATCCTTTATTGTCAATGAGTCAACATTTATTTATTGATGATGTGGGGATTCATTGATAATTTTTATTGACTCACATGATGTCTATATATGTTTAGCATGATTGGTTATCTGAATAATATTTGCGATGATTTTTGGATTGATCTCAATTTCTATGACATGTCTCACAAATGATGCATTATTTATAAAAACGTTTGAGATGTTGTAGAATTTTAATATTTTCTTTAAAATGTATATTTTCCTAATGTAATTAATGATTTTCATTGAAAAAAATTATATTCTTCCATTATGCAGAAATTTGAGAGTGGTTGGAATTATATTATATACAAGGAATTTCAATGTATTTTTTATATGGGAATCATATAAAATATTGGTCAAACAAAAAAATCTACCAAGTCATAGCCCTCAAACACAAATTAGGGACCTGAAGGTATGTATTATGGGAGGTCCTACCCATGGAGACTACATTTTTGATAAAAAATGTGGGACTCTGTAGATTGCATATAAGAGTGTGCAACTATAGGCATGGATGGGCCAAAGAGGCTTGATGGTTAGTTGATCATGTCTGTGTGTTATATAAACGAGTTTCAATCCCCTATATCCATGGAATAATTGCGTAGTGGTATGACTTATTTAAAAATGTGTGGCATGTAGATACTATATTTTCGATATGGGATGTGGAATTTAATTTATTATTCATACCCCATTTAATTATTTTGAAATAAAATTCACCAAATGATCTAAGCGATCTACACCATTTGTTGGATTCCATGCATTGAGTATTAAAATAAAATTATCTAAATTAATCTCCAATGGGTCTATATCCTTACCTAAAATACTATCTCAATGGATCTATCTCAAAACAATAGTCCACTTATTGTGTTCCCCGTTTAAGAATGAGACCACTCAATTGAACTGAATCCATGAATGTAATCCATATATTGATTGAATTAGATGATTCAAGGAACATGATTTTAATTTTGTTGTCTTATTTGTACATGAAGCAATCAAACTAACTAGAGACGTCAAAAGATTTAATCATATGGAGTTCTATGGATCATATGATAGTTGGATGACAATTATGAAGCTATTGCATGGAAAAGAACATATCTTCTATTGCGTGATAATTCCATCTTTTATTGATACTATCGAATGAATTATTATAGAGGATTTCCACTAATATATAATGATTCATCACATGAATTAATTTCAACACTCACCATATCATTGCAATAAGAACACTAATACATCACCTGATTAATGAATTGAACATTTCTAGCGATCATGTAATCATGTGATCACTTTAGCGATGCATAAAGAATATATTTTTCAAAATTCTTAATATCCAAATATTATAATGGATTTTAATATGTCTACAACAAGGCATAAAATTTATAAGATAAGTGTTAAGTATTTTTCAATATAAACTAATACAATTTCATGAGATCTAGGGGATGTTATTGTGAATCCCGAGATCTATCTTGACAGTGAGTCTTATGAGTGATATTTTCACTGTAAGAAAGTAAAGATCACTTGATTCTATCATGAGAATGATTATATAATGAAAAACATTTGATATGTGATCTTTATTATATGCAAGTATTATGATCTCATGAAGGAACCCACAGGCACAACTGTTATCCAGTGAAGGAACCCATGTTTACTTCTTTGGTCACATGTTTCACTTAGGAAAAGAGTGAGAGGCATCATGTGATAACATTATGTGAATCAAGGATGAATTATTTCGAGACATACTTGTATTATGAATATCTATTTGAATTTTATTCAGCCACCATTAAATAAATATGTAAGTGAAACATTAATTCACGATTTCTATCAATCAAATGAGTAATATGAAGAAAAGTTAACAAAATTTATAATAAATTAATAGCTTTTAATATGTTGTTGTATTTATTAAATAATATCAAAAAATTCTTCTATAAATTTAGTAGTATATTATTAACCATCAAAATTAAAAAGTATATTGAATAACTGAGATATTCATTATAAAAAATTTTATCTATCCTTTAAAGTATGTGGATTACAACTGAAAATATTTGTGTCGAAATTATTCCTCAATTGTAATAAAAAAAATAATATTAGTGATAATAGAATCTTTAAAGAAACCATATGTTGATCAAGGAAATTATTTCGATATTTCATAAACTTATAATAAATCATTTTGTGAATTTTTTTTATTTCATTTGGTTATGTGTGGGAAAATTGATACTTGACAGAATAAAATATTGAGGATATAATTGGCCATCAAGGATGAATTAAAAATGAGAATCTAAAAAATAGTTACCAATGATTCACCAACCTCTTAGTGGGTATATCCTTAAACTCTATCATGATATTGGATAACAACATGTTCCAATAATTTTATACTCTTATGAAGCCTACCATTGAGATACATATTTTCTCTGAATAACATTTGAGTTCCATGTATTGTTGAAATGTATTTTTATTGATGGATGAATAAAATTCATTCATATTTGTTGTTACATAGGAGGAATGTAACAATTATTTCCATTTTTTCTATCAAACAATTGTATAAATTTTTTCCTAGAATTATGATCTCAATATAAATCATGATGTTGATGAGAAAAAATAAATTCTATATTATCATCAATATAAGATAAATTATACAAAAAGGTAATGGGGTTGGAGATATCTAATGAAATGTAGAACATAATAGAGAATATGATAGAAATAAACATATATATAAATAAATAAAATTAGAAATGTGGAGAGAGAAATTTGAATATGTAAATATTGAAAAGGATGAAAATTTTTATGACAATTTCACAATGGTAAATGTGGTTTTTAGTCACATTAGATAATTTCATGAATAACCAGATGATTATTCTATTGTAAAACATTATTAAGATACTTTGTTTATATATTTGACCTAATTATTTATACTTTGGAATAAATCCATGAAAAATATTTAGATGAATTTAATAATAATGTCCTAAATTTTTAGATGAGAAAAGAAACATTTTTCCATAAAAATGAAAACTATAAAATGGATATCAATGCTATAAAAATATTAAGATCTGGGTGGAAGAACTAATTGAACCAAAAATTTATTTATATGATTATGATGAGTGTTTTTATAATCATAAGAAAATTATAGATCCTGTAACCAATAATCATAACAGTGGAAAAGTTACATAAAAACATAATAAAATAGATAAATTCATTAGTTGGTGAGGCATTGTACAATGTATTAATATTTTAAAAAGAAGAATAAGGTAGTGTAATAAAATGAATAATGATAATAATAAGGCAATTGAAAGTGGAAGTGAAAATGAAAATAAGTTAAAATTAAAAATAAATTAAATGATAGAAAAAAACTTTTTAGGTGAAGAAGAGAATCATGTTGAGAAAATAAGATGAAAAAAATTCATCCAAAAGTGTTGATTTAGAGAATGATTCTTCTACAAAATACATTAAAATTATGACACATATTTAATGAAAATATGATATTTATAGTAATGAATCAAAATATGGAAATGAAACTTATAGGAATCAGTTTCTAAAAATGGAACACTAAGTCTATCTGGAAATAAACACTCGCATTAAGAATGATGTTAATTGATGCAATAAGGAATTGACTAAATAAGGATAAATATGAGCTTCACACTATAAATTCATAGTACATTTAGTAGAATAAACATCTCAATGTAATTTTTGTTAATGAAGAAATAATTAAAAATCCATCCAACAAGAAAATAGTTACTTATCAAGATGGTCAAAAAAACCATAAGTCTATATTACTCAATATAGAAGAGACTAATTGAATGATGATGATTTATTATGTGAAATATACTTAATAAAATGTTGAATAATTTTATAACGTTCTAAAATGTTGTATTCATTATTAGTTAAACTCTAAACCCATGAAATTTGATAATATTAAATATGTACAGCTTAATAGTGAATGTTTCATGATAATTTATGGGAAACATTGGTTCGGAAAACCTCTAATTAAATATTTCCTCTGTCGGGGATATTGAGAACATCCAAAGTAAACATGGTTCCTTAAAAACAACGAATAAATGTACGTATTATTTTAAAAAAAATTGTTTTACAATCAATGGAAGACTAGTCATTTTTATAAATAAAAATTGAGTTTTTACTATTGGTGATGTTGGACTAACAAAAACTATTATCAGGTGTGAAGTTAAAACATTTCTCTTACTATGAATCATGGAAGGCTATAATTTTGGGTGAGTCTCATAGAGAGTAGGGGAAAAATTATAGAAATAAATACTAATAATTAAAACCATTTTGGGGCATCATACTGAAAAATGATTAAATGAATTATGGAAATTTGTGGAATATATGACTAGAAAGCTCCATGTAATGAAGGGTTCATGACTATTCTTCCTAATAGATAACAAATTTTTTTAATAATTATAATATTTAACATAAATTAATATGCAAATATTAGTCATTGTGGAAGTTTATTAAAAGTATATAAAAATGGTCAAACCCATGATTATTAATTATGGTTGTTCACCATATAATAATGGAGATAAAAATATTATGAAGAATATTGAGGAACATGATGGATTATCAATGACCTTAGTAAATAAGATCTCATCAATATTTGGGAATTTGTTCCATTTAAATTTAAACATCTAAGATGAATTCACTAGAGATTTTACATGTTTATGGGATCGAACATTACTTATTGAGTGTTAGTCTATTATGTGATTAAGGAAATAAAGTCATCATAAATAATAAAATATTTCATATATTAAAAAATATTTAAGGAAATTTTTGAATAATAAGGAAAATACTGGTGTAAATTTATTTAATATTCAAGACCCCAATAATTCTATTTATCTTAGTATAAAATAAGAAAAAAATTGTGGAATAGATTACTTTTCTATATAATTCAATTGAATTTGAGTAAAATCTCGATAAAAAATATGGTTGTGGGTTTTTCATTTAAGATGAGTTAATGAATAAGTTTTTAGAACATATAAAAAATAAAAAATATTTCAATGTAACAATATGATAGTGTACACACATTCTAAAAGTACATTATAATTAATTCACTCATATTTTTTTAGACCTATGAGATGCTGATATTTATAAGGAAAATTAAATGTTATCACATTAATTGATGATTTCACAAGAATTAAAAGCTTTTTATTATGAAATCAAAAGTCATACGTAGTTGATATATTAAAGATGTACATAAGATAAGTTGAAAGAGAGATCATAATTCACATCATTAAATTGAGAAATGAAAATATTATGGAATATACTGGAAGAAATTTTAAACATTATATTAAAATATATAAAATAAGGAATCAATATATAATTACCTACACACCAAAGTATAATGGATATTCTGAAATAATGAACTGAAGTATTGTAGAAATGTGTAGATCTATACTATATGTGTTTTGTAGAACAAATTATTTTGAGGGAAGATGTATGTATTAATGTACATAATGAAAACCATTTTTATCTTAGGATAAATTAATATTATACTTTATATGTAATATGGTATTATAGAAATTATACTATTTTGAATTTCAATTATTTTTTATTCCATTCATCATAAAAATAAAATAGAAAAACCATAGGACATTTTAAGATAATTTTGTGGAATGGTTTCATTTTTGGATATTTATTTTACGGGACATGATATTTATGCTAGAATAAGATAATTTATAAAATAGTTGATTTTTATGATGTCAAAATCATTGAAACCCAATATTTAAAGAATTATTCTTATGTAATTACTTTTGAAGAAGATAATTCAAACCATAGGTCGGTTTCTGAATAGGTTTCCAAAAAACAACATCATGTAGAACACTATGTAGGAAGTGTTGATTCATACTAGAAAAATGACAATGATGTGATTACTGAAGATAAAAAAGTAAAAATGGTTTATGAAATGTATGGAAAGAGACAAAATCATTGGAGAATATTCTAAACAATTATTGACCAGAATAATTCTGATTTATAATTAGTATACTGCATATCAAACATGAAGAAGGATAATCATTGAAAAGACATCACTTATATCCCAAAATGATCCTAACTGATTAAAAGTGTCCTTTGAACATGAATCTTCGATTGAGGCTATGAACAAATAACATGAACATGGATATTGTATACAAACATGCATATTGTATAAAATTATAATTACCTCTTATTATTTTTATATAATAAATGATTTTGATTTTGATTCGATAGACCAAATAATATTTTTTGGCAACATGTAATTATAATTAAGACCTTGATTTTGGTAAATTGATGAATTTTTTAAATAAATAATAATTAAGTGAAATATTTTTATTTACAAATATTTCATAATTACAATTAATTATATAATTTTATGATGTCAAAGATAATTTTTATAATGATTGAAAACTGTTAATATCAAAAATCGCATCCTTTCACAATAAATGTCAACTCATATCTTAATAGTGAAAATTAAAATATTTATAAAATTATTTTGATAAAATCAATATTAGTTTTTTTATCGTAACATATAAATTACTCAATAGTGAATTTTCTATAATTTTCATAGAAAAAATAATTTTATGTTTAAAATTAATTACAGTATAAATACATGATGTCTACTATGAGATAATAATTACAAAAAAATATTTAATTAATAAAAAAATATGATATATGAAAATATCTATGTTTCCCATTAAATTAATATGTTTTTATGTTCTTTGATAAATTTTACAAATCCATTATGAATGCTCTAAAATTGATATTACATTTTATGGTTCTAAAATCAATTCTGTAAGAACATGACTAAATTTCACATCACCAAGGGTAATGTTTTTATGATTCAGGCATATTCCTTATAAAATAAAAAAACCACTCTTACATGGATAAATGAATTGTCCTAATGCATGGGTTGTTTGGTGTTTTTTATTACATTATTATATTGATCCCATAACCTGTGTTTGATATATAATAAATAACTCTCTTCTTTATTCCTATATAAACCAACCAAATATAACATTCCTATTAACTAAAAAACAATAGAGTGTGTACTTATAATAAACATACATCTTAATAGTCCTAACATGTTTCCTCCAATATCTCAAGAAGCACCTCCCAGGATTTTGGAATCACCATCTCATGGTATGGGATCCTTTCCCGCTTTTATTTATTCTACAATTTTCTTTATTTTATGCCTTTTATTTCTAATTCTTAATGTTGTGACATTATTTTCCAAATTCCTCATAATATCAATTTATTTATAAATTATTAGATTCTATTTTTCTCCAATTAATCATTTTTATGAATCATTATGAACTATCATAATGAGGTTGAAATTATATTACAATGTTTCCATGCCAAACTTTTTTTATTAAGGATACAACTCTATTTATAGTAATGGTAATTCACCAAAAAATATATATTATATCACCCTGACCCCAGTAACCATGTATCTGTTCTCAAATACCATTATATTGGATTGATTACAATTAATCAAATTCTAATGGACTAGAGACAGTAATCATCTTGATAAACTATATACATACATGAGTAGGTTATTAAAATTCAATACATTAATTACATAATAAATTTTTTTATTTGAGGAAGACAATATTACATCTAGAATACTCCTATATATATTTCCTATTACACCTATTTTATTCATATGAAAGGGAAAAAAATAATAGTGAACTAATAATTCTATGTAAGTGTTATATACAGTGGAAGCAATAATGAATCACTAATGAAAATAAATTTGAAAAGGTAAATACTACATGCACATTCCATGTAATAAATAAAATGGAATGCGTAAACAATATGGAAAGTTAAATAACTAAACACACAATCCATTTAAATAACTGGATATTTAATAATTAATATTTCAAGGTAAATAAATGAACACATTTCCCATTTATTCAATAAAATGATAATGTAATACATCTATATATTATGTCATAGTTAAAATATCAAGGATAATAATTACTAAATTATGAATGAATGGAATGATTAATTATTAGACACCATGTATCCTAGGTAAATGATATTGTTAATGTTAGGACCTTTCATAAGATATTTTAGGACACAAAGTGTTAAAAGCAACTATGGATATCCCACTAACTCATCCCATGATACTACTAATGAACTGAAATGCTATCTACAACTAGGCCCCACCCATGATGTACCTATCCAAAAAAATAATCATATATCAAATAATAGATATAATTTAAGAAAATATTTCCTTATCAATAAGTTGTATTTATTAAAAGATACCAATATATCAATATTTACCTAGATATTAAATAACTATAAAATTAAATTACATATATAAAAAATGGTATATGTTTTATCCAATAATCATCTTCATGAAAATTTATTTGGATTTTTGTTCAATTTTTTTTAATGATCACAAGAATGTAAATAACTGAAGGGAATTTAAATGTATAGAATATTCACTCAATGAAGGGAATATCAATTATATCCTAGGTAAAATTAATCATAATTCAACTAGAGGATGATTAAGGACGTTCTCAATATGATATATACCATTTTCAGTAAGGATACGGGATGTTGTTAATGATGAAAATAAATACCATTAAAATAACTACAAAACTATATTGATGAAAATATCATTTTTATTTCAAAATTTTATTGAAAATACAATTTATTCTAAAATCACTTTTAAAAAAATTATTTAAAATATCATTTATAAATTAAAGAGGATGCTTTAAACAAATTATTGTGGGTAATTCTGTAAATGTCATACAAGGAAAAAAGAACATTTTTATTTCCTTTTAAATAATATAGAAAATTTATTTGTTTAGAAAGTGATAAGAATATTCCTTTTTAAAAAATTAAACGAGAAAATGGGAAAATTTGGTTTAATAAAATTTTTTGAAAATCATAAAATAAATTTTTATTTCTTTTATAAAACATGGTTTCAATAGAAAATAAATTTCTTAATTAAGAGAGAAATGATGTTGTATTTTAATAAAAAAATTCTAAAACATATTCGGTACTAAATAGTGAAAAAATGGAACTATTAAATTAAAAAAGTAATGAATTACTACAAATGTTAAAAATTAAAGGTTTTATTAAACAATGATCTAATAATTTCATTTATTAGAAATTAATGTGTAAACAATCACTAATAATATGAGGTTGTGGAGTAAACCCTTGACAAGACCATATTGTTTAAGAGACAAAAAACACTGAATATATTTTGTGTATCAACATTAAATCAATATAAAATTTGTTAATATTTAACAATAAATATTAAAAATTTATTACACACATAATCTTATAGTATTAATTTAATGACCCAAGTATTTGTAGAATAATACTTTTTCATAGCTATAAATTATTATCAATAATATATTAATTTTATGTTAAAAAGGGCACTTTGTTCTATAGTGTACTCAACATGCAACAATGGGTGTCTTTGAAATCTTATGTTGTACATAACATTGAGTTATACCGAAAATTAATATAATACTATTATTATTTTAAATGATAGTTATTTCCTAGCCATTGTATTACAGGGAATGAACATAACTAACTATAATATGATTAAACATGTCTATTACATTTTTTTACTTTTATCCAATAAATTTTAGTGGTTTTAAATAAGATTGAATCTGATTTTAAGCATGAAATACTCCAATATTCTTGAAAAGGTCGATTTACCACATTTTAAAAGTGAACCAATTTTAAATCTAGTTTTTGATACTTTTATATGTGTTATTTGAAAAAATTAACTTGTTCTCTATAAGAAGGACTTAAAAATTTACTTAGGATAAAATTTTGGTATTTTTCTCATAATGATCATTATTTGATAAATAGTGAAAAATGATGCATTTTAATTCAAAACACCCTTGGAATATAATGTATTTATATGATTAAGATGACTTTTTAATTGGTTTTAAAGTGTAGTTAGATTATATTTTTACCATTTAATATATATTTGGTCAATGGAAGTAATTTAACATTAATATTGAATATAAACAAATGTGAATCTTTTGACAGTTATTATTTCCTAAAAAAACACTTTTCGATTATGAAAGAATAAATTAATTTTAAATTTATTTCTGAAAAATCTGTGTTTTGAATTTGGAAAAATGGATTCCATATTTGGAATTAGGAGGTCCATGTTGTTTAAATATATATCTTTTATTTTTAGACATTATGAATAGTATTTTCAGTAAATATTTTTTACCTGGGTAAATTGATAAATATGGTAAATATGGGTAAATGAATAATATTATAATAGTATTAAATTACCCAAAATCATTTCCTAATCCTATTTTATCATATTTGTATGACCATGGGCATTTATACGTCGATTTGGGACCCCATTCATCCACTTGTATATGAAAATGACACATTATAAAAGTAGTTTAATGTTTTGAAAAATGTAACAGAAACATATATCTATTAGTAAAAAATTATAATAGGTTATATAAGTGATATATTGTAAAATAAATATTCATTATAAATCTAAAAAGATTATTTATATCATGGTATTTTTTTTTAATTTTTAGACATCAAATAAAAAAATTTATTTATGGCACAATGATGATGTAGTGATTACCTTTTTAATGAGTGTTTTAAAATAAATGAGATTATAAATAAAAAAATTATTTTGAAACTTTTTATTCCATACATGAATTTTAGGTAGATAATTAATTTTTATCTTTAATGTAATGGAGTTTTTTAGAAATAAAAATGTTGTCATAAATTTATTACATGTCTTGATATGAATTGTATATAAATTGACATAAATGAGTTTGTAAAATAATTAATATTTTCTTAAATGATGAAATAATCATTAAAATCAAATATTTGGCCAACTGAAATTTATGATGTTACAAATGCCATTAAGGATCCATTTTTTGGTCGATTTTAATTTTATAGTAAATATATTTACCATATAGTACGAATATACAAGAGAATATGGTAAAAGTTAAATTAGTTAACTAAGGGTTAATTCTAAATGATAATGACAATTTTATGCCCTAAAATAATATAAAGCCCATTGGATGAGAGTATTTTGAACAATAAACACTTTATATTTGAATTAAATTAGTTGGGGACCTTTATAAATCGAAATTCAATATATAATTGTATAATATTTTCAAATAATCCTAATGATCTCCTCCCTCCCCATATAAAAGGCCATCAACTCTAACCCGTTACTCACAACTCTAAAGCCCTTTGGCTCTTTAAAAATCTTCTCTATTAATATACCAACATTATTGTCTTCCTCTTTGAATCCTTAACCTAGTAATATAGTAATTCTAGAAATCATGTTGGTTCAAACCAAAGGGAGTTACCTGATTTAAAAGAAACGTCTTCTCTCAAGTACTTTTATTTTATTTTACTTCTACAATCCATATGATCTTCTTATTATTTATTTACATAACAACACTGGTATCCTAAATATACTAGGTTTTTTATCAGAAGTATTCAACCCACACTTCCACACACCTCCATATAATCGATACGAACATACTTTTTTTGAGGATGACGATCTACTGCCCCACGAAACAATAGTTGTTAAATTATCACCTACAACCTATCATGGTGTGAATTATGTTAGTAATAGAATTATATATGATATATGTGATATTTATTTTATCTCCATTATTTTTTAATTATCATTTAGAACATGTATTTATTCTTTTCATGTTGTATATATACGAAAATTTAATTTGAGGATGTGCGGACTATCAGCCCCTTAATGTGGTATGAATCATTCCTGAAATACATATAATGTATAAAGGATGGTGTTAATGAACATATGAAACATATATAAAATATTATATAATACTTTAATTCTAATATACCAATTTATCTTTTGGTTTTTATTCCTTTAAATATGAAAAATAGAAATGAAATTAGCATTCATGAGTACGTACATCTTACCGTCTCCATAAACGGTACATTTCATTTTCACATATCCAAGTTATATAGACTATTATAAATACACATAAACTAGATATATGTGATATATATGATATATAAATAATGAATATCATTCTGTATATAATGTACTTTTTACCACATGTACAATTTTTCATTATAACAAGTTCATTTTCGACTCAAGTACCCAATATCGACAAAACAAACGATATTAACTAAAATAATTATGTAATTTTTATAACATGGTAATAAGTGATATAAAATGAGTAATAAACTTAAACAAGATTCTGAATAAAGTATAAATTAAATTATGTTTATTATTTAGGAAACTAAAGAAAAAACTATTTATGTCAGACAAGAGGTAAGGGAACTCCATATCCCAATTTCCATTCTTTGGGTTAAACTTATAGTTCTTGATTATGTCATGCAATGTGTATGTGTGAATGACCTATGATTTTTTTACACATAATATTCAATTATATTTGTTGTATATATATTTTTCTTACATAATTATATCATTTGTTTATCCTTAATCTAATGATAGATTCATTTTAAGGGATTTCGTCTCATTTTGAATACCATTATGACTTATTTGTTTTTATGCACAAATTCAATTTTATATGGTGTATATACTTCCCTTTGACATAGTATTCCATGATTCACCTCATTTTCATTATATAATATGATTTTTTGAAGTTATTATGCAACTATTTATATACAAGTATTTTCCCATGTGGCAAGGGAATCTTTAACAAAAACATGGTTTTAAATGTTTTAATGATTTATTCTTCTAAATCATTCTCATTAAGTTCCAATAATTCAAAATTGTTTTTTGGAATTATTTATTGGGATATTGATGTTATAAAATTTTAATTCCTTTAATCATTTCAAAGTGGTATGTGGAACTTTGATTCAAAAATATATTTATTAAATGTTTTAAATGGTATTGAAAATAGTTTTAAGAAAGAATTGATTATGTCAATATCTTGAAATGATATATTGTGATTTAAATTTGTATATGTTATATTTCCATTGTTATTATTTTATGTGTTATGATTATTTCATGGTTTTTGGGAATTTTTTACATATATGGGTGGCTCTGTGATAAACCGAGGGAGGAAGAGCATGAGATAGACCTCCAAAGCATTGGGTAATGTGACAGAGTTAAATGTTAATGTTGATCCTAAGAGATTTAGCGAATATAATATTATGGGTATTCTAAAAGTAACTCTCTATGAATATACAAAAGCTACAATGTATGTATGTAATAGATTCCACAGGTTACTTTTATGATTTATGATTTATATGTGTTATTCATAAATCTTATGATATTGTGTGGAATGTTGAAGACTGAAAATTATGATTTTATTGATTTTTATGTATTGATGGACCAATTTTTTCTATCCTTGTTTTATAACCCTTATCAAGATTTTTATTTCCATCCTACATTTTTGAACTTTTTTTAACATGTCCTAAAGATAAATTTGGCCAAGTAGGAGATCATGTAAAAGTCATGATGTCTAAAACATGGAACCAAACTTGTTTCTTATTTTCTTTTTATGAAAAATTTGGATAGAGTATAAGTTTCTAATTTTTTATTTTGGAGATGTATTGTTATAGTTACAACATAATTATATAGAACTCTAAAAGTGAAATGATACTAAATGTGAATTATTAACTAAATTCATGATTATGTAATGTTTAAGGTTGGGGCCTTATAGTTGGTATAAAAGGTCGGTTTAGATACTATTTAATGATAGGGTGTTATTAAAGAATAAGTGATATAACAATAATAGTTTGCTTATTAGAAAGATTCAAAGTCATTTTAGATAAATAGAATGAGTTTATGATAAAATGAGTAAGTGTATATTAGTGTTTATCCTCCTCAAAATATAGTATATTATTATTTAACTGATATAATCACACTGACCTTTTTGGTTTTTGTAAATGGATGTATCTGTTAGGCACCAATGTAACAATGTATATGAAGGAAATTATGGTGGTATTTTGAATGAGAAACTTAATGAAATGGGAACTGCAATGAGAAATCTTGTGGTTATTGTTAACCAACTATCTATAGTCATGATTAACCACTTGAACCTTGTAGATTTTTATAAGGAATCATATATGTAATAAATGAATCCCAATGGATGTTCAGGTAATAATCAAAAAGGTATGTATATTAAAAAACCTATGTGTTCAGGATGTGGAAAGAAACACCTAGGAAAATGCCTCAAAGGGACGGTGATATGTTTTAGATGTGGTAATGAGGGTCATAAAGAAATAACCTACCATGGAAAAAGGAAGCGTCCAGTTGACTCTAGGAAATGGAAAGAAGTTCATTATAAAGAATCAATTGAATGTGTTAAATTTGATGTGCATGATCATTATAAAAATAATTTCCTATGAAGAAGTTTTAGGAATGGGATCAGTAGAACTGTAAAAATATATTTTTACCAATACCTAATGTTATTCCAATTAAGGATGAGGAAACTGAAAATGACCAATGAAAGGTATAGATTATTGATTTACTGATGTTTTGACATTATTGAATATTAGGATATGATTCATGTTTTTTTGTAGTACAGAAGAATAAAAGAGTAAGTTTATGAACATGGATAATGAATCATGAATAATGATCGATGATTAAGATGTATTGGAATTGAAGAGTTATGTTGGATCTATGGAAGATGAAATATTTAAATGTATTAATGATAGGAATATTTTGGGATAATTTTTCTATTATGTTTAACCCTAAAGTCTGATATGTGAGAATGATATTTAAGGATGAAGGTTTTTTTCATGCATGGACATAATGGATAACCTTAGGGGTTTATGTGATCCTTTGTTTTTGATGAAATTATGGGTTATTAGTTTTTGGGATGCAAAATGTGAGGTATGAAATAGCCTTTGAGGATAAAACAAGTTATGGATATTTTTAAGGATTTTACCTCCCTTGTTATGTTATTTGAATTATAGGGTTTTTTTATAAAGGATAACATGAAGACCGAGTGACAGCCCATTGCCTCAGACAATGTTGTAGGAATCAAACCCACAACCAAATTGCGACTGGGATTTATCACCTACCACTGACTTACGTGATGTCACTAGTTAGAATGACTTATTATTTTAGTTAAACGAATTTATTGATCAAGAATAAGTTGATTTTGGATTTTATTTTTTATCAAATGGATATCCTATGTATAAGAAAATAATTTGGTGACTAAGTGATAAAAGTTATTTTGGAAGATTTTTTCTTTTTGGGGAACATTATATAACTAAGGAAAATAGAATACATTGGGATTTCAATTGATGAGTATTGGTGGAATTTTACTTTGGAAGGACTGATGTTTTTAATATGGAAATATAGTGATTAAGGTAATTTATGGAAATAAATAACCTATCATAATGAATATGTGATTAGATAATTACTTTTCAACACGAGACTTTATGAGTAGCTGATGTTACTTAGAGATAAATGTTACGATTTTTTTGGAAGACTATTTGATCAAATACATCTGCATTTTGGGTTTCAAACATAGTTTAGATTATTTTGAATAATTTTAATGATAATTTTGTATGGAATTTATTTTTTTAGCATCGGTTATTGTTTGTGCAATATTGGAGATTAATATTAGTATTTATTTTTAATAAAAGATTATATTTTTGGGGATCATAAAATATTGTACTAACCATTTTGGTATTTTTTTTAAAGTCTAAAGACAAGGAAAGTATATAGTTCATCTTTTTTGGATAATTTGATTCTCTAGAAGTTGATTCTAGCACTTCAGGTGTGACCATGTCATCTTGAATACTCATCGTTTGTAGAAAAAATGATTGTGTTAAATGATGAAACTCAACTTGAGAAGTGATTATATTTCATTATGTTCTCAATCAATCTCACAAAAGAATTCCAAAACATTATGAAAGGGAAACTAAAAAAAAATACATTGTCATTTTACTTTTCCTACTGGGGAATCAATAGTCATTTAACAATTCACATGTTTTTGGTTTTCTGGTGGTTAACTTTATCCGCATCATGTTCTCTATCACTCTCCATCAAAAATTTGACACTTAATTTCTCCTATATATCCATCTTTTCATGGAATCATAGAATGTGTGACCTTGTGTGACCTTTTTATTTCTCTTTATATCTTTTAAAGTGATAGTTTTATTGACTCATTTTCTAATGTGGGACTTTCTATGAAGTTTCCAATCCCAATTTTAAAATTGTGAGGACGCAATTTCCAAAAGGGGGGAAGGATGTAACGACCTAGTTTTTTATAGAACAATAAATTTTCATATCAATAAATATTTATCAATAAGGTATTAGTTTTTTGTTAAATATGATAATTTTTCGATAGTTTACTCAACACACAATGACAGGTTTCTTTGAAATCTTATGTTGCACACAACATTGAGTTATATCGAAAAATAATATAATAACATAATTATTTTAATGGTAGTCGACGCCTAGAATTTTTAATAGTGTTAATGAACAGAACTTACTAAAATATGATTACAAATATTGGTTAAATGTTTTTTCTTTTATCCAATAAATTTTAGAGGCGTAAAATAAGAATGAATCTAATTTTAAGCATGGAATATTGTAGTATTCTTTAAAAGGGCGATTTACCACCTTTTGATGGGAAACCATTTTTAAATAAACTTTTTGTCTCATTTATATGTTCTATTTAGCAAAATAGACATATTACTTTGACTCGGGGAATCAAAATTTAATTTGGATAAAATTTTGGTATTTTTCTGATAATGTTCATTTTTTGATGAATAGGGAAAATACTGCATTTATTTCAATATTATTTTTTAATATAACTTACTTATATGATTAGAATTTATTTTTAATTGGTTTTATAGTGTAATTATATTATATTTTTACAATTTAATCTAATATTTGTCAGTGGAAGTAATTTCACATTGAAATTAAACAAAAACAAGTGTCAATCTTTTGATAGTTCATATTTCTTAAAACATGCTTTTTGGTTTTGACAATGGTAATTAATTTTAAATTTATTTCTGAAAATTATGAGTTTTGAATTTGGAAAAATGGATTCCATATTTAGAATGAGGAGTCCAAAATTTTATAAATAGGTAAAATTTATTTTTAGACATTATGAAGAGTAATTTCAGTAAATATTTTATTATCCATGGTTAAAGGGTATATCTCATAAATAAGTATAATAAAATAATATTATAATAATATTAAATTACCCTAAAACATGTCCTAATCATATTGGATGAAACATATCTTACCATGTTCATCCTTGGGGAGATTTTAGGACCTTGATGAAGCCCTTGTAATTGAAAATGACACTATAAAAATAAATTTCATGATAAGGAAAATGTAACATAAACATATATCTCATAGTAAAACAATTTTCATAATTGGTTATATATGTGATTGATTCAACTATAAATATTCATTATAAATCTAAAAAGATATCCTATATCATGGTATTTTATTTACAATTTTTAGACATCAAATAAATAAATTTATTTACGACACAATGATGATGTAGTGATTACCTTTTTAATGAATGTTTTAAAATAAATGAGAATATAAATATAAAAATAAATTTGTTTTGAAATTTTTTATGCCATACAAGAATTTTATGGATAATAATGACTTTTTATATTTTAATTAATGGATTTTTTTAGAATGAATCAATTTTTTATTGATTTTTTAAAAGTCTTGATATGAATAGTGTATAAATTTACATAAAAAAGTTTTTAAAAAAAATTAATATCATATTAAAATATTAAATAATCATAAAAATAAACATTTCTTCCAAATCAAATATATGATATTTAAAATTTCATCAATGATCCATATATTGACACTTGGAATTTTATAGTATATATATTAACCATATAGTATTAATATATAAGAATACATGGTAAAACATAAATTAGTTAACTAAGAGTTAAATCTAAAATATAAGGTTAATTTTATTACCTAAACAAGTATAAAACTGATTGGATGATAGATTTATAAAATTCATCACCTCATCTTAAAATTAATTTATTTTGGGACCTTTTGAAATCAACATTCAGTTTGTAAATAAATGATATTTTCAAACATTCTTAAAGAGCCCCTCATCCCCCTTATTAAAGGACATCAACTCTAACCCATTAATCACAACAATGAAGTCACTTGTCTCATAAAAACTAAGATCCAATAATCTCCCAACATCCCTTTATTCCTTTTATAAGACATACCAAAGTCATAAGGAAATTCAAGAAATGGAGTTACCTGATTTAAAGGTAACATCTTCTCTAAAGTTGTTTTCTTTTATTTTCCTTCTCCACTATGTATGCTATTCGTATTACATGATTACATTACAAAAAAAAATTAACCTAAATATAATAGGTTCATTATGATATGTATTTTAACCACACTTCTACACACCTTCATCTAATGGATACGAACATAATGTTTCTATGGACAGTGAACTACTGCCTCATGAAATGATGATTGTTCAATTATCTCCTACCGCCTCTCATAGGGTCCATTATTGGGGAAATGGAATTATATATGATATTTATAATATTTTTTTTATCTCTATTATTCTGTAATTATAATTTATAATATCCGTTTTTTCTTTTCATATTGTATATATACGATAATTTCTTTTGAGGAAGGGCAGACTACCACCAACTCAAAGGGATATGACTCATTCATGCCATATATGAAACATATAATGGATAGTGTTAATGAAAATATATAATGTATATGAAATATTATATTATATTTTAATTATAATATACCTTGGAATAATTTGGATTTAATTCTTTTAAAATGAAATAAATAAATGAAAGTAGTGTTCATTCATACGCACGGCTTACCGTCTCCATGAACGGTGCACTAAATTTTCATATATCTAAATTTTATAAACTATTATAAATTCATATAAACTATATATATTATATATATGATATATAAAGAATTAATATAATTTTGAGATAATGGAATTTTTACCACATGGAAAAGTTGTAATTATTACAAGGTCATTTTCAACTCAAGTACCCAATATCGAGAAAACAACTGATTTAACATTAATAATTGTGTAATATTTATAACATGATAAGAAGTGATATAAAAGGAATAATAAACATGAAAAAGGTTTTGAAGCAAGTATAAATTAAATTAATTTTATTATTCACGAAATTTAATAATGAATGAGTCAAGTCGGACACGATGTAAGGGATCTTTGTAAACCAATTTCAATTCTTTGGGTTAAACATATACTTCATTATTATGTCATTTGATGAATATGTGTGAATTCCCTATGATTTTTTACACATAATATCTACTTATATTGGGTTCATATATATTTTTCACACATAATTATGTCATTTATTTATCCTTAATCTAATACTAAAATCTTTATAAGTGATTTCGTCTCAATTTTCATTCCATTGTGATTTATTTGTTGTTATATACCAATTCCATTTTATATGGTGTATATACTGCCCTTTGAAATATTATATCATGAATATCCTTATTATCATGATAGTATAATCTTTATTTAAAGTTATCATGTAATTATTTTTTTACAAGTATTTTCTCAAGTGGAATGGGTCTCTTTAACATAAACATTGCTTTAAATTATTTAAAGATTTATTCTTCTAAATATTTCTTATTAATGTCCTTTCTTTCGAAATAGTTTTTAGGATTAATTTATAGAAACATTAATACTGTGAAATGTTAATTCCATTAAGATTTTCAATGTGGTATGGGACACTATGATTCAAAAAATTTATTATTAACTATTTTAAAAGGTACTGGAAATGGTTTTTAGAAAAAATTGATTGTGTCAATATCTTGAAATGATATATTATGATTCCAATATTGAAATTTAATATATCTATAATTAATTTTCTATGATTTAGGATTATGTTATGGTTCATAGGCATTGTTTTAATATATGGGCGGTTCCGTGACAAACCTAGGGCAGGTGAGCCAGAGATAGCTCTCTAATGCATTGGGTAATTTGATAGAGGTAAGAGTTAATGTTTCTCCTAAGAGGTTCGGTAATATATTGTGATGGGTATTCCAAATGTAACACTTTATGTATATAAGAAAGCTACAATGTATTTATGTTATGGATTATACAAGTTACCTTTATGATTAATGATTTATATTTGTTATTCATAAATCTTATGATCTTGTGTGGATTGTTAAGGATTACAAAAATGTGATTTCATTGATTTGTACGTATTGATGTACTAATGTTATCTCTCCTTGTTTTATATCCCATATTGATATTTCTATGCCTATCCCATGTTTTTTAAAAAAAATCCATAGGACTTAAATATTAATAGGGTCAAGGTTGGGATCATGGAAAAGTCATTCTTTCAAAAATATGGTACAAGAAATGTTTTTTTAAGAATTTTTATTTTCTGAAAAAATTTGATGGAGTATAAGTGTATACATTATTATTTTTGAGATGTAATTTAATATTTATGGATTAATTATCCATGACTTTAAACATGAATAGATCATCAATGTTAATTATTAAATAAAATCAAGATTATGTAATGATTATGGTTGGGGCCTTATAATTAATGAAAATGAGGATGTAGTATAACCCATTGAAATGGAATCATGTTATGAAATTCATTAACACTTGGTAACATTAATTTCAAATCCCATTATATGAATTAATTAAAATTGAAACTCAATATACCATGAATAATGAATTATTCTGGATACTTAATTTCAATGGTTTTTTATATACACCATATAAAATAAACTTGGTGCATAATATTACAATATGCCTTAATGAAATGATATTGGGATGAAATCCCTTAACTTATTCTTCCCTACAGTTGTGTGATATTTAACATTATTTATTCTTGATTCATTCATTCTAAAAAATTATGAAATAACGATACTCATATTTATTGAATCAAATATGATCTTCTTATAATATATTATTACACTTTTCTAATAATCATTCATTATTTTCACTAGTTTGTGTCTTAGTTGAATTTTTTTTCATCTATATTTTATCTATTTGTTTTTGTTAATATTGCATGGATAATGGTTTAATAAAACAAATAATTTCAAACAAGATTAAAAAATTATATAAATTCAATATATATTTATTTATATTAATCCATAATTTTTGTATATAAGAAATGGAATTAATTTTTCATGAAGACGGTAGGTCATATGTACACATGAACGTTGTTTCCATTTTCTTATTGTAATAAAATAATTAAATTTAAATTATCAGTAATTATATTAAAATTAAATTATAATATTTATTTAACATTTGTCACATTTTTTTATTAAAACCATATTTTATACAATCCATGTATAGCATGAATGAATCACATCGTTTTGAGGAGGTGGTAGTCCACACATCTGAAAGTGATGTTATCGTATTCCAAAAAATTGGATATCAAATATTTACTTGTTATCAAATAACATAATAAGAATAACTAAATTATAAATTTCATATTTATCTTATATAATCTATAAATACATCATTATTCCCAACCATGAATTGTGGAAATAGAGGAATAAACGACATGGGTTCACATGGTGGTAGCCCCCCATACACACGAACGATTATTATGTCTACCATTTGATTAAAGTTTGTCTTATTTTATGTATTAACATTAAATAAAAACAACCTAATATATTTATGATACTTAGGTTATTATAAGATATAAATATAAAAAAATTTTAAGTGGTGTAGATGTAAATGAAATGAAAGTGATCGTTGAAGAGTGTTACCACGTATTCAGGTAACTCCTTTTGGTTTATAAAAAAAGTCATCATTGGTTTTATTTCAGACCATAATTAGGAATCTCGGATAAGGGGAGGTATTTTAGAAAGCTATATGGTCTGGGTTTGGATGAGCCATGTGTCCTTAATATTTTGACTATGTGGGAGTGGTTAGTCCATTTTATAGTCGAGGAATGCCATTCGTGAAAATATAAAAATGTAAAAACTATTGGGAAAACATCCATACATAATGTTCTTATAAATAATGAAATAAATTAGGTAAAATGGATTATATGGTATAAATATTTCTTGGAAATAGGTTTTCGACAAGTTTCTAGGTCATTTTTTCATTTCTTTAAGTTTTATTCCCTTGTTAATCTAGTTTATTTCTTCATTGTTGTAATTTTTTTAATCACATTCACTATTAGTTTTGTTCAAAATTTATTTTTAACTCATTATAAACAATTTATTATGATAAATATAAATATGTAATCCACAATCACAAATTCAAATAAAAAAATACTCAGAAATTAATTTAAAATTACTCTCATAGATGGGATAACAAAGTGGGTTTTTTAAAGAATGAGATGGTCAAAAGATTCAAAAATCTTTTATATCGAATATAAATGTAAAATTGATTCCAATGACATAAATTTTATTATATTACTTATAATTTAACTAAATGACCATTATAAAAAAATTTAAAATAACATTTTTCTATAATAAAAATTAAGAAAAAAATTATTTTAATTTATAATTTAATGTATTTCAGTATTCATCCAAAAAGGAAACCTCTCATAAAAATAAAACAAATCACCCTGGGATTATTTGGAAATTAACATTTGAAAAATGAGGTTTTATTTTTCATTTAAATTTTATTATATTTTCATAATTTAGTTTTAAAATACGTGAAATGTAACACCCTGAGATTTTATGAGAAATATTTTGTTTTTATATATTATGTTATACGCAACACCAAAGGAATATTTCAATACACACAAAACAGTCTTGGCTTGCATTACATGCTAGAGCAACATTCCTCGATATCTTGCTTTGTACGTAATACCGAGTTTCGCTAAACAATGATATATTTTTAAAATATTATATAAACTAGAAATTGTGAATTTTAATAAACACTTTTTAAAATTTTATAAATTTTATCTTTCAAAATGGACATCATTTTTGGATTTGGAATATCCAAATTTTCCTAGGGTGAATTTTTGATATTTTTATGAAAACATTCAATTTTTAATGAATAGTGAAAACACTGAGTTATTGGTTAAAAATGAATTTTTATTTAAAAAATCACTTAATTTATTTCAATTTATTTAATGTCAAAATAGATACATCATGCCTATATAATTTCAATGTAAATAACTGAAGTCATTTTATAATAATTTTACATATATAAAATTTTTATTGAACTTTTGACCGTCTTTCTCCAACCTCTTAGGAGAATTTGCAAATTTTTATAAAACACAATTTTACTGCTTATATGTGTGAAATTTCAAAAATTATAGAGACACAAGTTATATAAGTTAGTAAAATGTGGTTCAATAAGATAAGAATAATTTTTGGTGAATAGTAACTTTTAACTTTTATTTACCACGGTTAAAAGTAAATAGGGTAATTAATGGTAAAAATGATATTATTATTACCCTAACACATGTCCTAATTCTATTGGATAAGTTTAATTTTACCAAAAACAACATTATTAATAAAATATTACCCTTTAGTTCCACTTGGATTAGATTAGGACATTTATTATTATTAAATTGAAAGAAAATTTAAAAGAGTTAAAATCAACGTTTAATAAGTAAAACATTTTCTCTATAGGGTTATCAATAAGATAAATTCAACTATAAATATTCATTAGAAAGATAAAAAATATTTACTACATGATTGTATTTTATTTATAATTTTTATACATCAAATAATTTATTATATTTATGACTCAGTGATGATGCAGTAATTACCTTATTAATGAAATATTAACATTATTGATATTATAAGTAACCATATAAATGTAATTTGAGACTTTTTATGAGTTAAAATAATTTTATAGGTTAATATAACATATTAGGTTTGTTTAGATGAATTTTTTTTGAAGTAATAATGCTGTTATGAATTTTTCAAAAACAAAATACCAAATAGTGTCAAAATTGACATAAAATTGTTTTTAAAAAAAATATTAATATATTAATTTACATTCTGTACCTAATAATATAAGGATCATTCAAAAGACTTGTTATAAAATATATATGACATTAATGTACCAATTGGGGTTTTATTGGTATTTTATAGTAAATTTATTAACCATATTCTGTATGAATACAAGAAGACACGGTAAAAGTTAAATTATTTAACTTAGAGTTAAATTTAAATGATAAGGTTTAAATGGAAACCTAAACTTGTCTAAAACATATTGGTTGAGAGGATTTCTACCCATCCCAACCCTAGCCTCGAAATAAGTCACTTTGGATCCATTATAACCCGAATATGTATTTATTATAAATTAATAATATTAGGTTTCCAAAGGTTCCCCTCTCCTCCCTTATAAAAGAGAACCTCCTCCCTCGCCTCTTCACACAATATTGATCATTCAAGATCGTCCAAACCCTCCCCATTTCTCTTATCAACATTTATAGTTATATCATAGAGGTTATGGTCCTCTTAAAATACCAACTCTAGTACCCTAAGAGGATGTTTAAAAGAGACACGTCAAGGAAGAGGTAATCTCTTATACCGATTCTTTCAATTTTCTTTCTTCTTCTACTTACCCTTCTTTATTTGTTTAATTATAAATTAATAACATCAGTATAAATAATATAATTATATGTTATTATTAATATGAAATAACTCTATTTCACCTTCTATATATCCTGTGGAAAACGAAATCATCGCGCGTGCGTACGTACGGAATACCGTCTCCACGCCGTGGTGTAATCTGTTTTCCACCCCCACCTTACATTGATGGGTATAATGCTGTAAAAAATAAATATATATGATTATTACAACATGATAATAATTATGAAATAGTATATCATCAACTCCATTTCTATTCATATAATTATGGGTACGATATCATCGCTCATGCGTACATACGACTTACCGTCTCCACGATGTGATGCGACTCATTCTACATGATCTTCATTGAATAATGGTTATATAAATTAATTTAATGAATATATATGATATATATTATAATAATACCATTATGTAAATAATATATCTATAATCTAAATTTTGGAATAATAATTTATTTGACAAAACACGGATAAGAAAATAAAGTATTGAACACCCAAATAACATGTAGCAATAAAATATTATTAATAAGAAGATAATAATATGACCATATATGATATCATACTGATTACTATGATTCTAGAATAATTAAATGTCATTATTTAAATCATTATACAATAGGTTCAGATACATACAAAGCATATCAGACCTAAGGTGATGGAAAATATCACAATCTCATTTTTATTCAAGATTGATTATTCCTCAAAATTTACTGGGGCATATTTATCATCCACATCCATGTTTCCACAATATGTAATTTTATTTCTATCCTCCTACAATAGGTTAAATATAATTTTACATATTTGAAATTTTTTAGTAAATATTATGAATTGAATCTCTTTTCTTTTTTAGTAGAAGATACGTTTTGAGTTTTTCAGCCAAAGAATGAGAAGAATGTTTTTTATCATAAACGACATGAATGGATTTTTATGATTACATAGAAATTATTTTCAAGAAGCATACTTTACATGTTTTCAAGTATATTTGGTATTAAATTCTTCCAGTTTAAAATTTTATGACATGTTATGAATGGAAAAATGCTTTTGAAGTGGAAAGGATATTTTCCTCAAGAATGGAGTTCAACTATTTTATCAAATTTATTTTTCATCTAAGATAATATAGGGTTATATATACATCCTCATTATTACATTGATTCGATTATGTTATGATGGAATTATTTTTATGAAGTCTGGTTATCTTATATGGATTATGTTATGATGACAAGATGTTTAAGAGTCCTATTATTATTACATGGGTTATGGTATGATGTATGATTTATGATTTTGTGGCACACATATGAATGGTATCATTATGAGATGGGTGGGACCTATATCTCCCTCCAATCCATTGGGTAATGATTTATATATCATGATATAGACATGGCTGGAATGGAAAGTTAATATGGTTCAGCGATACAGGATTGGAACGAGGAGTGAACTCGGTTCAGAAATGGACTTTGTTCGCACTGATAGTATTGGCAATGAGTCTTGACTAATATTAAATGATTTTCTATGATTATGTGTGTATGAAAAAAAATTCATGTTTTATGTTATGATTATTTTTATTACATTTCACTACTATGTTTTATCTCATGCCATGATATTAGGATATCATTTGTAGGATAAGATTTTCAAAATGTTATGTTCTTAGGAATATGATATGATTGATATCTCCTTTGTTTACCATTACTGATCATTTTAGATCACCATTTTATATGTTTTCTTTTCCCCAGGTCCGGAAGAAGGGTATTAAGTAGGATATTCCAAAAATGACTCTAGATATGACGAAATAAATGGGAGACAATGTAGATGCTTTATGAACTAGTTGTTTATGTTTCCCAGTTTCTAATGACACTATACCTATAAGGTCATATCATGGTTTTGTTATATGTTGTAATAAGTGTCCATAAAAACATAATTAATAAAAATTTATGTAATGTATTGGTCGTTATATGCACCATTAAAAGCCGGTAAAACAACCTTAAGGAAAATATAGCTTTTATGTATAAACACAGGATTTTTTTTATCCAATGCCTATAAAAATATATTGGATAAAAAACATGATTTCATAAATAATTTATAGATTTCATTAATCTGAAACACTAATAGTAATTAATTTAATTTATCAATAAAAACACTATTGGGATCATAAAAATAGTTTTTTATAAAAACATTTCATTTATATTCAATTGGTTTTTATTTTCATTTCTAAAAAATTCATTATCAAAGAATTAATTTTATATTTTTGTAAACCATTTATTTTCAGTAGTTAGTTAATATTATTCCTAACTAAATAAATAATTTATATCCAAATTATTATTATATTAAATAATAATATTTTAATAATATATCGTTGTTCAATAAAACGATGTCTAGTGTGTAACAAAATCTATCGAACAAAGTCATTCTTGCAAGAATGTAAATATAACTCAATGTGTCATACATAATTTATCAGAAAAATATATTACTTTCTACACATTTTGTGGGTGTCAGACATACTATCTAGTACAATATTCTCACACTATAAATATATGGTATTACATTCACCACACGATAAATAAATTGAAACCTAGAAAATTGAACATGATAGTTGTAATATGGGGTTGGATATTGGAAATTCATTTTCTGAAATCCCACATCATAATAGGAGTTAATAAAATATCTTTTCAATATGAGATAATAATAAGTACATAGGCCACATGGAATAACAAATAAAAAATATTCTATATTAGAGAAAAATTGAAGAGAGTGTAGATATATACATAGAGTAAAATCACAAATATTTATTGGTTGTGATTGAGGACATTGATTAAAAACATTGAATGTTCAATGGAAATTTGATGGCCTCAGAATCATAAATATATGATGATTAAAAAGACAATAGTTCAAAAAAATGAATGTACTATTATAACATGTTTGTTTTATTAACTTTTTTATTATTGTTAATAAATTCATTTATTTACCAAAAATATAACAAAACATACATTATTGATGAATTTCAATTTCAAAAGATCAATTTCATCTTTTGGTTGTGATTCGATCAAATTCTAATTCATCCCTTTCTCCATGAAATTGATATCCTAAAATGATTTTCTATAGTCCCGAAGCACTAAAATATATTGTTTATGGATTTTAATACCAAAAAACGTCTTTAAGTTTGTATATAAGAATTTCCCAAAAGTAATATGGTTGATACATTAATATCAAAACATAAAAAAGTTATACCATGGGTTTATCATTTATATTTATTAATAAAAATTTTTATCAAAAAGAAAGGAGACATTAACCAAGACATCGTGTTAGTACTTGGTAGGAATAAATACTTTATCATCTATCAGTCATCAGTTTAAGCCCCACCGACTTTTTGATTTCGATGGCTTTCTACCCAATCTATAGGTTTTCCTTTTTCTGGTACCATATTAATATAATTTCCAAAATAAATATGATGGAAATAATTAAAATTAGGATAATCATAAAATAATCCTTTACCTAATGTTTTCAACACAACCTTAATACATTAATTATTCATCAATTTATTCCACATAGGTCTTCAACGATATAGAGTTTATCATATAGAATTTGGAATTTACTTGTTTAATACCCAGGTTCCCCAAATATTTTGAAAAAATATAGATAGTTCATTAGGATGAGTTTAATTAAATTCCATTACAATTGTAATTTTTTCTCAGAAATGCATTGCATTATGTCCTCCTTTCCAACACATAAATCAATTCCCGATTCCATTAAGACACTATCTTAGTTGTCTCAATCCCCTTTTCTGGCATGATTGAAATTAATCTCTTTTTTGTCTATGTATCCACCACATGAGCTCTTAGAACCCTCTAACATTATCTTCATTGGTGATTCTAATAGTTGTTCAAGGTATATAATGTGTATCATATTTTATAAAAATAAATATTCATGAACAAGATATTTTTCACTCTTATCGACATTACATTTGGTTTCTCATTGCAACCACATTTCCCATCACAATCAATTATTACATTATTTATTCAGGTTCCAACCATTGACTAAAACTAAAAAGTATAGTGTGAGAACAAATTATCATATTGGAAAAACCATATATTTATTTTCAGGATGTCTAAATTATGATACGTTTTTTTAAATGTAATATTCCATAGTATTATCCTAGGAGATTTGTTACCACTATATATTCATATCCTTCATAATGATTTGTACATAAAATGTGAACTATCCTAATCATATCCCTCAGGAGTGTCAAACTAGGTTAGTATTAAATCTTATTTTAAGTTACTAGGTTATGATCAAGCCAATATTGACACTTCTTTTTATAGTTGTTACTCCTATGTACATCTATTCTAGAACCATGTCTACTTACAGTATCTTGAAGGATAAATATTTCTATGAATACCCAAATAATCTATACCTTACCAAAATTATAGGGTGTTCTTATATACATATACTCAATGTTTTTATTAGGTTTATGTTCCCTAATATATGTTTTCTTAAATCTTGTTTCTATGTTTACAATTAAACATCCATTAAAATCAACTTTATATTTCCAACCCCAATAATCCTGAAGTCGGTGTCTACTAACATTGTATTATAATTATTACGAGGAATCAAATCTTGAAGGACCAAAGAGTTTAGCAGTCTTAATAAACTAGATACAAATATGGGTATTGAATTAATAATGAATACACTAATAACATCAGAATGTGTTTCATTTCAGGATAATTTTATTCCATATAGAATATCTTTTCCAAGACTTCTTCGTGCACTTCTTGTATTCCTCGGTAAGGGAATAAAAATAAAGGTGACCTAAAATGCTCAGTAAGGTTTATGTACAATTGAAACATTAATGAATTCGTGAGAATAATTAATATGGAATGGTAAATAATTGGAAACACATTCCATGTAATGAACAATAGGGATTCCTTAAACAATATGTTAAGGTAAATAACAGAACACAGATACAATTTATGTGACTAGATTTTGAATAATCAATATGGAAAGCTTAATAATTGAACACATATTCTATTTAGTTAGTAAACTGAGAATGAAAAGCATCGATATATTTTTTCAAAGTTAAAATTTAAATTAAAATAATAACTGAATTCTAAATGAATCCAATGCTTTATTATTATATTCTATGATTCTAAAGTACATGATACATTTACCATCACGAAATTTCATAAGATAGTTTAAACATTCTTGATAAAAATACCATTAATTCTAGATAACTGAATAGTCCAATGAGACTACTGATGCATCAAGGGGATATCAATAATTTGGCCCCAATAGTTTATACCTATCCAAATCATTCCCCAATTATTGAATAATTGATTTAATTCATCAAACACAGACATGTTCAAATATCTTTATTTTGTAGAATAAGTAGATTTATCAATAATACCCCAGATATCAAATAACATTAATAATAAACACTGTATTTAAAAATGGTGCATGGTTTAAGAAATAATAATGTCCATGATTAATGATATGGGTATTTGGTACAAAATTTGAATTCAATGATCCCTAAAATGTGAATAACTCGTGAGACAGTTAATTACTAATACATGATTTAATAAAGTCGGTATTGATTCTATCCTTAGAATAATTAGTCACAACATATCCAAAAATAATAATAAGGATGGTTTAAATCTGAAATATACCCATTGGATAATCAAAAAGGTTTTATGTATTTGATGAATATAAATACCATAAAAAATTATTTAAAACATTCATTAGTAAAATAAACATTTCATTTTGAAAAAAAATGATTATAATTTTTTAAAAAATTATTTAATAAATAAAAATCATTAAATATATATTTAAATATTTTAATTGGAATATTCAATGAAATTATGGTGGGAAATTCTATAAATTTAGTTCAAGGTAAAAACAATATTCATCTTGCATGGTAAAAATGTTAGAAAGGATCCATGTTCTGAAATCGATAAGAATATTACATTGAAAACATTTATTAAGGAAAAATGGTGTAATTAATCATTTAAAATAATTTTTAATATTCTATAATCATGATTGATTTTTTTATAAAACATGTTTTTTAGAGAGAATAGATTTTCGACTGAAGTGATAAATTAATTTCAGTTTATTAAAAGTATTTTCTAAAAAACAGAGTAAAAAAGAGTGTAAAAGAGGAAATAGTAGACGAAATTGGTCATGAAAAACTATAGTATAAGAAACATAGAGTGTTTATTAAAAAATTATAAAATAATTTCCTTTAATGTAAATTAAATTGTCAAAAATCCAGAATAAACTTACATTATGAAGTAAATCATTGAAAATATTTTAACAATGATGTGAGAATAAATCAATGAATATATTATTTAAATCATCTTTAAAACAAAATAAAACAATTTTAAATACAGAAATATATACTAAAATGTTATTGTACACATAATCATAGAATATTAATGATAAGAATGAAGTAATCTAATACAATCAAAAGGAATCAGGTTATGAAATTATTTACAAGTTAGTATCTTTTAATTAAAATCCCCTTCAATGAAATAACAAATATTATATATCAAAATATTACGAATAAATAATTATTAATGATAGTAAATGTTATAAGGGCATTATATGCACCGTATAATAGAAACTAGGATCATAACATTGTAATATGACGTATTGAAATGAAATGGAGATTGAAATCCCTTAAGTTATGCTTCCTTTTATTTGTGTGGTATTTATCCTCATTGATAGTGGTTTAATGCATGTTAATAAATTATTTGATAACCATTTTCATATTTATAATATCATATTTGATTTTTGTGTAATAATGTTTTACTAATTTTTAATATCTTTTCATTATTTTTAATATTTCATGTGTTAATTGTCTAGTTTTTTAAGAAGGTTTTAAATAATTTTTTAGTATTAAATAGATCATGGTTTAATAATATAAAGAATGTAGACCATGATTAAAATATTATATATATTCATTAAAAATTATTTTTAGTAATCCATAAGTTTTGGTGATATGAAATGAAATTCAGTGTTCATGAAGACGATTGGTCATATGTACGAATGAACACTTATTCCATTTTATTATAATATAAAAATCATGAAAAGTAAATGATATTAATATGTATTATAATTAAAGTATAAATTTATTTCATATATTTCACATGTGTTTATTAAAACTATACTTTATACATTCCATGTATAGCATGAATAAATCATGTCCTTTTGAGGAGGCAGTAATCTACATGTATACAAAGGATGTTATAGTATTCACACAATTTAGAAAACATGAAGGCATATGTTTTAAATGAATTAAATAAGAATAATGATTTCATAAAAAAACCATATATTAACTATAAAACTATCATTATTCCCATCCATTAGTGGTAGTAATTGAAGAATGGATGACAACGGTACACAAGTCAGTAGTTCTCCATACACCAGAATGATGATTATGTATCACATTTGATGGAATTGTGTGTGATTGTCTTTCATAACCACAACATAAGAAAATATCAGATGAATTATTATACTTAGGTTTCTATATTATCAATATATAAGATTACTTTAATTTTTGTACATGTAAATAAAACAAAAGAGATAATTGAAAAATGTTACCTCTTATTTGGTTAACTCCAATATGTTTATACCAAATGGTCTCATTTGTCCCCTTTTCTACCAAAACTTATCCTTCTAGGATGAGGATAGGGATTTTTTGTACATATTTTTTTGGTTTTGTAAAAGAAAAATGGCTTTATAGGTTTTAATAATTAGGAGGGGTGATTGCCTTTTTATAGTGGATGAGCGACATTCTTATAAATATAAAAAGGTAAACATTGTTGGATGTTCTCTCTTACATCATCTACCTTCAATAACGATCCTAATTAGGGAAATGGGATTATATAGTATAAATAATTCAAGTAGACAAGTTTTTTATTTATTTTGATGTCATTTTGGAATTTAAGATTAATGTTTTTTCCATTATTAATAATGTTTTCCTCATATTCCATTTAATTAATTTTCATTAGTTTCACTCGTAGTCCAAAAAATAATTTTACATAATTATATATTATAAATTAGGAGTATTAAAAAAATGGAATCCATTTTTGAGAAATTACAACCATAGAAATTGAAAGAAATATTTTAATATCAATCCCACATATTAGGCAACAAAGTGGGGTTTTAAAGTAAAAATGTTAAAAAATGGAGAAATCTATATATTCATTCTCATTATGAAATTAATTACAATAAAATAAATTGGATTAATTTATTTTTAATTGAAATAAATATTCTTTAACAAAATAAAAATATAATTTACTATATTAATAAATTACCCTAAAAATCATTTTTCAATTAACATTCAGTATTTTTCACTATACATCAAAAAATGAAACATCATTGAAAAATAACATTATTACATCGTACGATAATTTTGGAATTCAAATTTGTAAATTATGTTTAAATTTTGAATAAAATTTATTAGATCCCAAATATAGTTTTAAAATATGTGTGGTAATAAAAGGCGAAAAAAAACCATTAGAGAAATATTAATTTTTATTCGTAATATTGTATTTGTTCTTATAAAATGCCTATAAAATATATTAGATGAATAAAAATTGAATGATTAAATAACATATATATTTTTTTAATATCATTCAATTGTAGTAATTTTTTTTTTTATTGGGTAAAATTCCATTTGAAGAATAAGGATAGTTTTTTTATAAAAACATTTCCATTCTATTCAATTAGATTATTTACATATATAAAAAGTTTATTACTAGTGGTTTAATTTTATATTTCTGTAAACCATGTATTCTAATAATTTAGTTAATCCTATTCATAACCCCAAATTAAAATCTAGTTTGTATTGTATTATATTAAATAGAAAAATATTATTGTCCGATAAACCTCGGTCTTATATGTAACGCGTGCTATCAAAAAAAGTTGTTATTCTGGATAATTCATGATCACTCAGTGTTTTTTGAATTTAATGATATATCATATATAATATTCAATTACAAAATATATAAATATTCAATAATGTCTTGGGATGTTATATTTCATTATATTCGTAGTGTTTAATGTCATACAAACTATCGTATACAATGTTCTTACATTATAATTTCATGTGTTACATATATAATACTTTTATTAATAATTTCCATATATATATCTCACAATTTGTGATCATAGAATTAAATCTATTGAAATATGATCATATTTTTAATGCTCTATACATAACACTTTTTCATGTACATGATATTAATGTTATCAGTGTGCCCAGAATATATAGTCCTCCAATGCATTGGGTAATGTTTTAGTCTAATGAGACATCATGATGTGAATTAGAGAGGTAATTTAATCCAAAACGGGACATTTTCCACCATGTAAGGGTGTCTTAGAGGATTTCCTTGAACTATTTTTAAAATTTTATTTTTCATGTTGTTGTTATATTCTCATGTTTTCTTCATGTTATTATGTTATATCATTCCTCATTGTTAATTTTTATCCCTCTCCCCAATTTTATGTCACATTCATAATAATATTATAAATCATAAAATTCATTTTTCATCTTATTATGTGTTTTCTCTATTACCGGGTATTAAAGATCACTCCATTAGTATGTGTTTCCATAGGTTATCCAATAATGTTTTATTTATTATGGAAGATTATGAGCATGTTAAGGAAGTTTTCAAAAATGGAGATGTACCCACTATTTTATGTTATTATATAATGTACCAAATATCCCAAAGATACTACACTTCTGAATATTATGGTTTGTAATGTGTGTACCTTTATGTAATAAATCATGAATTATTGTGAAACAAAATCATGGGTTTTCATAGTTGTTACCAAATAAATGATTAATTATTTTTTGGATAATGATTATAAAGTTCAAGAGAAATAATTGGGGATATTAATAAACATAGGAAGACATAAAAAATTGGTGATTAATAGAGTAATTTATTTACATGTAAAAACATCCATATTTGGATACAGAAGGTAGAAGTGGCTATAGCACAAATGTACCAATGGGTAATACTCACAAACAATATATTGATCAAGAATTGATCAAGAATTGAATATTTGACAATGTTCCTTCATACACACCTTTTTTGACACTTTTGAGGGATATGAATTTTTAAATTCATAATCTATTTATGGAAATTTATTACGTAAACTAAAATTCCAGTTAGTTTTATGGAATAAATTTGATCGTGGATAACATAAACTTAATCATATAAATTTAAAAGTTAAGGAATAAATTTTAGTTAAAAATTATCCCTTTTAGTTTTTTTTATTCCCATTTTTTAATAGTTCAAAAATATTCATCCCTAATTTTCCCTTTCATCTAGATAATTCCAAGAAAAAGGATGAAATGAGTAAAAAACAATGTTAGAGGAAATGTGATCACTACTCTAAAGATAATCCCAACCTAATGGTAGTATGAGTCAAGAAAATTGTTATGATATGTTCTTATTGACTTATTATTTTATTAGAAACTTGAATTAATATGAATTCCCATATAACATTAAGAATGAATACGATGTTATTGAGACCTTTAGGAAAAAGAAGCCTCCAATATTAAATTTATCATACAATACCTTAATCATAAAAAAATTGATCAAATCCATTGTAAACATATTCTCCATCATTAAATGTTTTGAAAAGGAGAAGGTTATATTGGATATTTATTATATGTAATGATAAGCTGAGTAGTTCTGGAAATTGATTATGAATATGAATCCTATGGAAGATATTGAAGAGATATGGTGGATGGAGTTCTGGAAAATAGTTTTCAAAAAATATTTTCCTCTCACTCTCTGTAATGATATAGAAAAGGATTTTATTTCCCATAATGGAAAATATGATGAATATATTAGAGAGTACATGGAATAATACACAAGACTAGAATGATATGCCTCCATATTTATTGTTACCCTCGAATCATAAGATGGCCTCTTAATTGGTTAGATGGAACCTAGTCTATAAAAATACATAGAGGTCTGCGACATTAAAATCTATGAAAAATTTTATGGTGTTCCCACACAGTTGAAATAATGATTTGTGAATATCAATAGTATCATAGGGATAAAAAGAAAACATGAAGTTTAATTCTAGTGGTGTGATTGAAACATCTAATTGTGGCATGAAATTTAATCATCACACTTCTTAAATGTGTGTAATGAAGACAATAGTACAAAATCTATTTTTAATGTCACTTTTTTGGACGTCACTTTTTTAGAACGGACGTGAAAATCTCTAAAAATAGATTTTTCATGATGGTTTTTATATAACTCATATAGAAATACATTTTCTATAATTTTTCAAGACGGTTATATAAAACCAATGTGGCAAATATATTTCATCTAATTTTTTCACGTCGGTTATTATATAACCGATTTGAAAAATCTAAGAACATAAACTTTCCAAGTTTTTTATTAAATAACCGATGTGAAAAATCCATTTCCATTAAAATATATTAAAATTTTCACTTATTTTATACATCGGTTATTATAAAACAGACTTGAAAAATCAATTTTCATTACTTTTTCATGTCATTTATTTAATAACTGATGTTAAAATGTATTTTAATGTTAGTTTTTTAATAACTTATATTAAAAATGTTTACAAATATGTATTTCATTTCCCAATATTAATTTGACAGGTCACATAGTTCAAAAATAGTTACAGATTAAAAGTCATGGCCTTCAGAAGTTGATCATATCTAAATGAAGTATTAGGGAAGGCCAACATCTGGAGGCCAGAACTTTTAATATGTAACATCATTTGAGCTCTGTTGTAACTCCCCGACCCCAGCTACCCAGAGTCGGTGCATTACTTCGTAACATTGGCATGATCAAAAAAGATCATGTCTCGAAAGACCGATTAGTTTAGTAGCCTTGGAATCACTAGATTCATTCATAAGTCTTTCATTACATCAAAAAGTAAACAAACTACAATAACATGGTCTTCATAGTCCACACTCATATCCCTTTCTGACTATCCCTGCAGGTCATTCATAAAATACTTCTTCACATCCTGGAAAAATATTAAAACATTGAAAGGGGTGAGCTCAGATGCTCAGTAAGGAAAACAATATTGCGGAAGCTTTCATAAATAAACATAAAATTTAAGGCAATTTTTAACTAAAAGAAAGCCTTTTAAACTTAAACATCAACATAATATGGAAAAAGTAAAATGAGATAACGCCATTCACTTCTTCACATGGATATTCTACTGGTTGAATAATCACATGCAATATCAATAACCACTTTCATAATGAGGGAATGTATAATGCAAGACATTATAAAACATTTTTTCAAGGCCTCGGCCAAGACGTCTAAAATGATTAAGGCCTCGGCCAAAACAATAAATCAAATTAGAAAAGGGCCTCGGCCAATTCCATGTCTAGTTGTCTCATGAGACCTACCAATGCATCGAGGAGATAAAGCGGGCTCCACCCATCACTTATTATGTCCAATACATTCCTCATATGAATAGGTTTAAACATATCATAAACCATAACATAATCGTATCACATAAAACATTCATAAAGGAAACATAACATTTCCACATTTCAATCACAAGATATCAATACAACACATTGATATAATAAAAATGTTTTCAAAACCATTTTCAATACCAAAATAAAATAAAGTTAAAACTTTGTATTTATTTTTCATTAAAAAAATGATGGCTTGTAGAGGAAGCCGAAACTCAAATAATGGTCACGACGGTGGATAAGTCATTGTTGCCGCATAAGTACGAAAAAAAAACATTCCCTTTTGTCGTTTAGCAAAACGGTTCGTATAAAATTGATTTCTTTTGAATAAACGAAAAAGTCAAAGGGGTTTATACACCATATAAAAGAAAGTTGGGTAATAAACCAAATATGCCTCAATGAAAGGGGATTGAGACGAAGTCCTTCTAAAGATCATTTTTTTATAAAGTAGGTATATTATGTGTATTAACTATAAGTACACATAAATAATTTAAAAATATGAGATAGGACATAATAATATCATGAAATAATTTGAAAGTAGGAGATTAACCCAAAGAATAGAAATTGGGTTAAGAAGTCCCCTTACCTCGTGTCCGACATGACTCAACCATTCTTTAACCTCCTGAATAATAAACTAGAGTTAATATATACCTTATTAAGAACCATTTTCAATTTCATTATCCTTTTTATATCACTTATTACAATGTTATGAATATTATGTAATTATTTAAGTTAATAACGGTCGTTTTGCCGATCTTTGGTACTTGAGTCAATAATAAACTTATTATAATTACAATTTGTTCATGTGGTGAAATATCCATTATATCCAGAATTATATTCATGATTTAGTTATCATATATATCATATATATCCAGTATATACATTCATTCATAATATTACGTAACATTTAGAGGTAAGAAATGAAATGCACCGTTCATGGAGACGGTAAGCCGTACGTACGCATGAACGCTACTTTCATTTCTATTTCGTATTTAATGGAATGAAATCATAATGATATAAATGTATAATATAATTCCAGTATAATATAGCATATAATATCATTTACTCCATCCTTTATACATCGCATATATGGCATTAATGATTCACATCACTTTGCGGGGGTGGTAGTCCGCACTTCCTAAAATGAAATTATCGCGTTTACCCATAATGGAAATCATAAAGTATGCCATAAATGAGAAATACAAAAGCATAAGTAAAACATAAACATATTATATATCATATATAAATATAGTGATATCTTAATGTCCACATTTGAAGGTGTTATATGAGTGTTGAACAATCATCGTTTTGTGAGGCAGAAATTCTCCATCCACAGAAACCGTATGTTCTTTTACCATTAGATGTAGGTTTCTGTAATTGTAGCTCGAATCCATCTTATAAAAACATCCTAGTATATTTAGGATACTGTTTTTGTTACAAAATAAATGAATAAATAGAGGTTAGGGAGTTGGAGAAGCTAAATAAAACAAAACAACATTAGAGAAGACATTACCTAAAAATCGGGTAACTCTTTTTGATTTGAGCCAAAGGCTTCCTTGGGAAGAGTTCTGCCCAAAGTGAGGCATCTAGGAGTAATAGGGGGAAGTTAGGAGAGTATTTGGGCAGAGTTTGGCCGATCCAAATAGCTTGAAAGTGTGAATTAGGTGGTAGAGGTGGGGGCCTTTTATAAGAGGAGAGGAGAGGAACTCTTGGAAAGTAAGGATATTTTACATTATTATACAATTCTTTTCAGATTATAAAGGTCCCACACTTATATAATTCTTGGCTACGGTGATAAGGGTTCAAAATATACCCATCCAATAGTCTTTGGACAAATGTAATCCTTGGATTGTACATTATCTTTTCATTTTATTAAAATCGTTAAATAATGAGGTCATCGCTACATCATAAAGATGTCATAAATAATTTAATTTATTTAATGTATAAAAATTATAAAAAAAATACTATGATGTCTGAAATCTTTTTATCTTTCCAATGACTATTTATAGTCAAACATATGACTTGTATAACCCCATGTAAAAATTGTTTTAGTAAAACATCTTATGTTTGTGTCATTTTTTACTTTAACATTAAATAAAAGGTATTTAAGTCATTTTCCAACTAATGTGGCTCCATGGGGTCCCCAAGTTGACCCATGGATTGTATTGGTCGGCCATGGAACATAAAATGAGGGTAGGACATGTGTCAAGCTCATCTCATATTATTAAAACATTATTTTTACCTTAAACTACACTAATTACCTCTAATCGCGATTAAGAACATAAAAGTTACTATTCACCAAAACATTATTTTAATCCCATTGAACCACATTTTACATCTTAATTACAACCATGTATGTCGGATTTTTGAAATTCAAAACACAGAAGTGGTAATGTTTCATTTTAATGAAAAATCAGTTTTTTAACAACCACTTAGTGGTTTCACTATTCATCAAAATTTGAAGTTTTTCAGAATAAGGCCAAAATTTCACCCTAAGCTATAATTGATATTCCGAATTCAAAAATGATGTCTATTTTACAAAATTCCAAACATATAAGTTGAATTAATTAATTTTATAATTAATTCCCGCTGTCACAATAAATAGCATGTTTTTATGAAAAATTTTATATCAAATGATTGGCAATTATTTATGTCCAATTTCAATGTTAAATTAAATCTAATGACCACGATTGGATAAAATGGTAAAAATATATTCTAATTATACATTAAAACCACTAAATATTATAATTTATCAATATAAATTATTTTTATTAAAAAATGTGTTTCTAAGTATTTTTCACTATTCATAAAAAATTAGAAGTTCTCAGAAAAATACCAAAAATTCAACATAGGCTAATTTCGATTTTTCGAATCCAAAAATGAAGTCCATTTTGAAATATAAAATTTCTATAATTTTAAAAGGTGGTTATTACTATTCATAACGGCTACTTTGATTAGTCGCGGTGTTTTAGAACTCGAAGTTGCGTACAATGCAAGCTATTGCATTATTGAATGAGAAGCGTATCGTGGTAATTAGAGGTAATTAGAGACATATAATTGGAGGAAAAACGTAAATATTTTTAGGGAGTGATTGAGGTCATCAATCACAATCAACTGTCAAATTGAGGGCCTCAAAGCCTTCAATCTATGTTGATTTAAAATATAATCAGTTCAACAAGACATAAGGTATTAGAATAACACATTTTTTTGTTTTAATAACCCTTTACTAAAGTTTAAGAATTAATTAATTCATTTAAAAAGATATAGGTATATATATATTTATGCTTGACAATTAGAGTTTCAACCTTCAACTCATCTTTCACTCAGAAAGATAATAGAACTCAAAAATATTATACTTATAATAATTGTATAAGGTTCCAAATGTTAACACATACCATTTAGATTAGTAAAATTATTTTTTAATAATTAGGTACTTCTTGTAGGCTAGTGGTAGGAAATAAAGGCCTATCACACTATGATTGTGGGTTCGATTCCTGCAGCTTTGTCCGACGCGACGGGTTATGCCCCACCCTGCAGGTTGTCCTTTTCCTAAAACTATAGTATTATAATATTCAAAAATAATCTTCATAAATTTTTTTAACCTTAAACAATACTATCCAAAGATCAACTTAATCCACTCCAACCTTTATAGTTATCCAAAATACCTCTGTCCAGACTTTCTCTAAAAGGTCTCTAAATTCCTAAATCAATTTATCAGATTCCCCAAACAAAGTAATGTTTCTCTTATTGTCACATACTAAAAATATAATTACCATCATCATATTAAAACCTTACAGAAATCAACAAGTACTTCAGTACAATCCTTATATATATATCACATTATTCTAATAACCAGAATGTAATCCATGAGTCCAAAAGTATCAATACATTAATTATTCCGCTTCAACTGTAGTAACAACATAAGATTGTCCTTGATCCCTTGGCCTTTTCTGAGGTAAGTTTCCCTGACGCTTAGGACATTCATTTTCATAATGCCCCATTTCCCTACAATTGTAGCATTCATCATTGATAGCCACTTTCTTTCCCTTGCAATCACGTGCCTGGTGACCTTTTTCTCCACATTTATAACAAACTCCCATTCTTTTTAGGCATGTACCAGGGTGATTCTTCCCACAATTATCACATAATGGAAAATCCTTCTTTCCCTTTTTCCCTTTATATGTCTCTTGTTCCACCGTTCTCTTCTTCTCTTGCTTTACATTGTTGTCATAAGACTTAGAGAATTCCTTTTCTGTCTTGATAGCACATGAGACAATATCTTCATATGTTGAGAACGACTGTGATACTAAATCTCGATGGAGAAATGGTTTTAACCCATCAAAGAAACGATCAATCTTACCTCTTGGGTTACGTATATAATCTGCTGCATACCTCACCAACCTTGTAAAGTTGGCCTCATACTATGCGACATTCTCATCCTCCTTTTGTCTCAGACTCAAAAAGTGTCTTTCCATATCTGCTCAATGGTCATGAGGAAAGTATTTTTCTACGAAAAGCTCTTTGAACTCCCTCCATTCCATATTCGATACGTCATCATCTTCCTTTGTATTTTGAATCAATGACCACCATTGATCGGCATCTCTAGTGAGGCGGTAAACTACCATGATAACCTTCTCCCTTTCGCTACTCCCCAAGGCGTGGAATATTTTCTCTAAGGTGTTTATCCATTGCTCAGATACTAATGGATTAGTACCCCCATTAAATGTTGGTGGTTGTTGCCTCATGAAGCAGTCTAACATTGATCCTCCACGTTGTGGATCAGGGTGATCCATACGAGTAAGGATATTATTCATAACCTGAGTGAGTTGTCCCAGTATGGTAATAAGTTGATCAGCACCAGTTGTATCTCCAGATCCACAATAATTATCTTGAGCAGGAGGGCAATCCCTACACGGAGTGCGTTCATTGATACGGTTTCCATTCCTTCCACTAGGCGCCATTTCTAAAAAATGGCATAAACTATATTAGTTTATGAATCAAAATACATAATTCTGTACTTATAAAATACTTAACATAAATTGAACTATTTATGGATATAATCCATAATCATAAAAACTTTTTCTTTGAGGAAGTATATACTCATAACCGTCCATAGTGGTTTGTAAAGAAAACGAGAATTATCCTAAGCATATCCCCTGGGAGTGTCGTAACCAAGAGTGCAGCAAGGCCCGTTGTCGTGCACCAGTTCCAGATTGATTCTAGCTCAAAGCGGTGTTTTCGGGTTTTACCCCTATGTACATCTGTGCCAAAGCCACCTCTACCTGCTCGTATCTAGACAGGGATGTATTTCTCGGAAAACTAAAAAAATCTATACAATAACAAAATTCTAGGAAGTTCTTCTATACTAATCCTCAAAGTCTATCTTTGGGTTATGTGCTCTAATCAGAGTTTATCTAAATCTGGCTTCAAAGGTTTGTACTAAACTGCCTCTGATACCAACTGTAACGCCCCAACCCCAGCTACCCAGAGTCGGTGCATTACTTCGTAACATTGGCATGATCACAAAAGATCACGTCTCGAAAGACCGATTAGTTTAGTACCTTTGGAAACAGTATATACATTCATAAGTCTTTCATTACATCAAAAAGTAAACAAACTACAATAACATGGTCTTCATAGTCCACACTCATATCCCTTTCTGACTATCCCTGTAGGTCATTCATAAAATACTTCTTCACATCCAGGATAAATATTAAAACATTGAATGGGGTGAGCTCAGATGCTCAGTAAGGATAACAATATTGCGGAAGCTTTCATAAATAAACATAAAAATTTAAGTTAATGTATAACTAAAACAAAAGCCTTTTAAACTTGAACATCAACATAAAATGGAAAAAGTAAAATAAGTTAATTCCATTCACTTCTTCACATGGATATTCTACTGGTCGAATAATCACATGCAATATCAATAACCACTTTCATAATGAGGGAATGTATAATGCCAGACATTCTGAAACATTTTGTCAAGGCCTCAGCCAAGACGTCTAAAATGATTAAGGCATCGGCAAAAACCATATATCAAATTGGAAAAGGGCCTCGGCCAATTGCACGTCTAGTTGTCTCATGAGACCTACCAATGCATCGACGAGCTATAGCAGGCTCCACCCGTCACTTATTAAGTCCAATACATTCCTCATATGAATAGGTTTAAACACATCATAAACCATAACATAATCGTATCACATAAAACATGCATAAAGGAAACATAACATTTCCACATTTCAATCACAAGATATAAATACAACACATTGATATAATAAAAATGTTTTCAAAACCATTTTCAATACCAAAATAATAGAATGTTAAAACATTGTATTTATTTTTCATTAAAAAAATGATGGCTTGTAGAAGAAGCCGAAACTCAAATAATGGTCACGGCGGCGGAGAAGTCGTTGTCGTCGCATAAGTACGGAAAGAAAAACATTCCCTTTTGTCGTTTAGCAAAACGCTTCGTATAAAAAATATTCCTTTTAAATAAATGAAAAAGTCAAAGGGGTTTATACACCGTATAAAAGAAAGTTGTGTATAATACAAAATATGCCTCAATGAAAGGGGATTGAGACGAAGTCCTTCAAAAGATAATTTTTTTTATAAATTAGGCCTATTATGTGTATTCACTATAAGTACACATAAATAATGTAAAAATACAAGATAGTACATAATAATATCATTACATAATTTGAAATTAAGAGATTAACCCAAAGAATAGAAATTGGGTTATGAAGTTCCCCTACCTCGTGTCCGACTTGACTCAACCATTCATTAACCACCTGAATAATAAACTAGAGTTAATATCTACCTTATTAAGAACCATTTTCAATTTCATTAACTTTTTTATATCACTTATTACAATGTTATGAACATTATGTAATTATTTAAGTTAATAACGGTCGTTTTGTCGATCTTTGGTACTTGAGTCAATAATAAACTTATTATAATTACCAGTTGTTCATGTGGTGAAATATCCATTATATCCAGAATTATATTCATGATATAGTTATCATATATATCATATATATCCATTATATACATTCATTTATAATATTACGTATCATTTAGAGGTAGGAAATGAAATGCACCGTTCATGGAGACGGTAAGCCGTACGTACGCATGAACGCTACTTTCATTTCTATTTCATATTTAATGGAATGAAATAATAATTATATAAATGTATAATATAATTCCAGTATAATATATCATATTATATAATTTACTCCATCCTTTATACATCCCACATATGGCATTAACGATTCGCATCACTTTGAGGGGGCGGTAGTCCGCACTTCCTAAAATGAAATTATCGCGTTTACCCATAATGGAAATCATAAAGTATGCCATAAATGATAAATACAGAAGAATAAGTAAAACATAAACATATTATATATCATATATAAATATAGTGACATCTTAGTGGCCACCTTTGAAGGTGTTATATGAGTGTTGAACAATCAACGTTTCGTGAGGCAGAAATTCGCCATCCACAGAAACTGTATGTTCTTTAACCATTAGATGTATGTGTGTGTAAGAGTAGCTAGAATATGTCTTATAAAAACATCCTAGTATATTGAGGATACTTGTGTTGTTACAAAAGAAATGAATAAAAAGAGTTTAGGGGGTTGGAGAAGCTAAATAAAACAAAACAACATTAGAGAAGACATTACCTAAAAATCGGGTAACTCTTTTTGATTTGAGCCAAAGGCTTCCTTGGGAAGAGTTCTGCCCAAAGTGAGGCTTCTAGAAGTAAGAGGGGGAAGTTGGGAGAGTATTTGGGCAGATTTTGGCCGAGACAAATGGCTTGCAAGTGTGAATGAGGTGGTAGATGTGGGGGCCTTTTATAAGAGGAGAGGAGGGGCACTCCTGGAAAGTAAGGAAATTTTACATTATTATACAATTATTTTCAGATACAAAAGGTCCCTCACTTATATAATTCGTGTATAAGGTGATAAGGGTTCGAAATCTACCCATACAATAGTCTTTGGAAAAGTCTATGTCTTGGATTGTACATTATCTTTTCATTTTATTAAAATCGTTAAATAATGAGGTCATCGCTACATCATAATGATGTCATAAAAAATTTAATTTATTTAATGTTTAAAAATTATAAAAACAAATACTATGATGTAGGAAATATTTTTATCTTTCCAATTACTATTTATAGTCAAAAATATGACTTATATAATCCCATTTAAAAATTGTTTTAGTAAAAACTTTCATGTTTGTGTCATTTTTTACTTTAACATTAAATAAAACGTATTTATGTCATTTTCCAACTAATGTGGATCCATGGGGTTCCCAAGATGACCAATGGATTGTCTTGGTCGGCCATAGCACATCCAATGAGGGTAGGACATGTTTCAAGCTCATCTCATATTATTAAAACATTATTTTTACCTTAAACTACACTAATTACCTCTAATCGCGATTAAGAACTTAAAAGTTACTATTCACCAAAAAATTATTTTAATCTCATTGAACCACATTTTACTTATTAATGACAACCATGTATGTCATATTTTTTAAATTCAAAACACAGAAGTGGTAATGTTTCATTTTAACGAAAAATCAGTTTTTTAACAACCACTTAGTGGTTTCACTATTCATCAAAAATTGAAGTTTTTCAGAATAAGGCCAAAATTTCACCCTAAGATATAATTGATATTCGGAATTCAAAAATGATGTCTATTTTACAAAATTCCAAATATATAAGTTTCATTAATTAATTTTATAATTAATTCCCGCTGTCACAACAAATAGCGTGTTTTTAAGAAACAATTTGTATCAAAATATTGGCAATTGTTTATGTCAAATTTCAATGTTAAATTAATTCTAATGACCACCATTGGATAAAATGGTAAAAATATATTCTAATTATACATTAAAACCACTAAATAGTATAATTTATCACTATAAATTATTTTTATTAAAAAATGTGTTTCGAAGTATTTTTCACTATTCATAAAAAATTAGAAGTTCTCAGAAAAATACCTAAAATTCAACATAGGCTATTTTCGATATTCCGAATCCAAAAATGAAGTCCATTTTGAAATATAAAATTTCTATAATTTTAAAAAGTGGTTATTACTATTCATGACGACTACTTTGATTAGTCGCGTTTTTTTAAAACTCGAAGTTGCGTACAATGCAAGCTATTGCATTATTGAATGAGAAGCGTATCGTGGAAGCTCGGGGTGTTACATATGTGACTTGTCAAATTAAATCTTGGGAAATGAAATACATGTTTGAATAATTTTTCCACGTAATTTATTAAATAACTGACTTGAAAAATACATTCTAACATCGTTTATTAAATAAATTTCATGAAAAAGACATGAAATCCAAATTTTCACATTTTATATTTAATTACTGATGTGAATATGTGAAGAAGATTGATTTTTCACTTCAGTTATATAATAAATAAAAATGGAAAAATATTTAAAATATTTAATATATTTTCATGATGGTTATCATAAAACCAACATGAAAGATAATTTTAACTTCTTGTAAATTCGAAATTTCAATTTTTTTACATCGTAACATCAAAATTTCGAATTACCACCAAATTTTTTTAATATCACGTTTTCTCTAATCATATCAATTATATGTTTCCATTATACACATTTCCTAATTTAACGATCATTTATTTAAACCATTGTTGTTCCCCCAAATCGACTCATTTGATCTTCAACGTGAATCAATTATTTCATCTTTATGTGAACTTGTAAAGGTATATTTAATCATTTATCCATGTTTTTTTTGTTTTTATGATTTTTTTTTCATACTTTATATACCATTAAAACAATAATTTCATTCAAATATCATCATCTAGTTGACTTAACATGTATGATCATCCATGTGAATCCACTATTTCTTATTTTGGTGATCTTGTCAAGGTATTTTTAATTATTTTCCCATGATTTATACTTTCTATGAGTAGTTTTCGTAATTGATATACCATTTAACGATTATTATTTTGATATAATGATTGATAATTCTTTAAATCATGGTGACACTACTAATCCTCTTATTGATTCAAAAATTCCATCTAAGATGATTCTAAAGTTGGCTCATTCAATCTTTTCTCCAAAAAAAATCAAACTTCTGATGGTCATATCTTTTGATCCATAACATAGTTTGAGCTTTAAAACCTGTCTAACCAAAGCTTAGTAAATTATCTACAATATGTTAAACATTTTGTATGTTTTTTATCTAAAAAAAGCATTATAAAACACTATTAATGTCGGTTTTTAAATAACTAACGTAAAAACATTCTTTTAACGTCGGTTTTTAAAAAAAATGATGTAAAATTTCTTTTTAACGCCCTTTCCAGAAGGTGTTTCACATCAATTTTTAAAACCGAATGTTAAAAACTATATAACCCCATTTTTATTGTTGTTTGTTAAATAACTGAGGTAAAATAATATTTTTAATTTCTGTTGCAATAACATCGCTTAAAAAATGATGTTAGAAGGAAAAACCCAATGTCAAAAATGTTTTTGTACTAGTGGGAGCCCCATAAATTTTCAGATGGGGATGAAAACATTTAGGTGTGGAAAGGAATTACACCACGATTGAAATTACCAATGGGAGAAACCCACCAATAAAATTAGAAAGCATAATTATCCAGTAAACCCTCAATCTTTTTCATAATGTTTCAACTTCAATGAACAAATTCATATTGAAAGCCAATATACTAAGCTGATGGTAGTCAATGAAAATAAGTTACAAAAACAGAAAAGGTTGTAAGGGAGTGTTTATGATAATACAACATTCAAGGTGGATCTCAAAAATGATGTCATTGCATGTACACTTGTTATTCATTAAAAAATGGATAACATACTTTTTTATTCTGGTTATACGCATTCCATGATATCATATATGTTTAGTAGAACCATTTAATCACTACCATGAAGCATGTAATTAGAGAATTTAGTGAAAATTGAAAATGTGTCATTTTTTACATCCTAATTATGTAACTCCTACCTTATAATTTTTTTTCTAAACATCCCAATGAACCTTTTGATACTAGAATTAGTGTAATTTTATGTAGTTATGACTATGGATTGGATTTCATTTCATAGATCCAACATAAATTTCCATGAGATAGAAATAACTCTTTGTATTTTGACTCGTCCCCTAATTTTGTATATGTGAAACGATGAGGATGAATCTTTTTTAGCACCAACTTCTTAAGCATGGATATTATTCACTTATGAGTGTTAATATCAAGATCAAATTACTGGGTTTAAGGAAAATATCATCCTTAAATACATAACCAATATGAGGGAATATGATTATGGGTTTCTAAAATAATTTCCTAGTCTTCCTCCAAGACGAGATGTTGGACTTTCAATCTATATTATATATGGGGAGTTTCTATTATCCAAGACTCTATATAGAAAGGATGTTGTGGAGTATGAGTAGATGAAGAAACAAAAACATGATAATCCTAAAAAAGGGTTCATACCCATATGAGAAACATATTGGGGGTATCCCAGACCTCTTCATAAACATGAAGGATAGGAAAATGTAACATTTAATTGATTGTATTGTGCTCAACATGATCATTGCCAAGAAAAACAATCCTCTTTTTTATATTGTTGGCTTGTTTGATCAGATACATGGATCTAAATAATTCTCCAAGGTGGTTCTTAATCTTGGGTATTATATTGTATTAGTAAATATTGAGGATATCCCAAATATTGATTTCCATATATGGTACGGTCACTATGATTTCATGTTAATGACATTCAAAATCTCTAATTCTTGATAAATCATTGTGTACTTGATGAATATAGTCATTAGAGATTATGTTGAAAATATTTTGGTAGTCATTAAATATTATATCCTAATATATTACAAATTCAAGGAGGTCATTAGGATCGTTTTAGCACTATGTTAAAGACCTTATGAAAGAATAATCTTCATGAAAAGTAAAAAATAATGTGGGTTATAGTTGAATTAAATCTCATTATTGGTAAATATTATGAAAATTAATGGGATATAAGTAGACCCTACAATGAAAAAAATAAATTTATGGATAGAAGAGGCTACCATTTGCGGCAAAAATTTGTTTCTTCCTTGGGTTATGTGGGTATTATTAATTATTTATGGTAACATTATCATGATTTTAAAACCCTTTAAAAAGGATAAATCGGAAGGGATTCCTGTTTTTTTCAATAATTATTGTTAAGATGGCTTCATGGAGTTGAAAAAGAGGGTATTAACTACATATATACATAACATACCCACAAGTGGAGAACATTTCATGGTATACATCAAATATTCAAAGATGTTGTTTGGCCATATATTAATATAGATTGAAAAAATTATATCTTATGCTTCATGTAAATTGAGATTTCATCAATATAAATACCCAATACTTGATTTGGAGTTGGTTTTACTGATCTCCATGTAGCAAATATAGAATAATTATCTCTTTGGAGAGATATTTGAAATACTTATTAATTATAATAGACTAAAATATTTATTCACACAAAAATATCTGAACATATTATTGAGACGATAGCTAAAGATTATTATGGATTAGGAATACTCAAAAAAAAATATATCCTATTATAGAAAATAAATGGGATTACGCTCTAGGTGGAAGTAATCCATCTATTTTATCATTAATTTGAAATAAAAAGGATCTAATCCTATTAAAAATGAAAACGATTTTCACGGGAATAAAAAATGAAGGAACATCATCAATCTATTCACAATTGAATTATCAACAATCCCTTATAAAGAAAATTTAGTGTTTCAAAATTGATAATTTGGGAATTAAAAATAATGTGTAAGATATAAATAAATTACATATTGTTCAAAATTAAATAAAAACTTGTATGATTTCTTATAAGACTATCTATACCATAAAAGCTTGAGTTAGTAAAGGGTTATTTAGATGATTCACATAATTCATCCTTCTATATCCATCTCGGGATCACAAATATGTGTCAGGATCTCTGAGAGAACAATTAGTGGGACAATATGAGAAAGGATATTGTGAAATATAAATCTAGTTGTCTTCTATTTAATCAAGTTATGGATGAAATGAAAAAAACCAAAGGTGATGATGAAAATATTATACAGACCAATATAGAAGTGGTAAAAAATATCCATGGAGTTTTCCACTAGTCTTCATAAGACATCAAGATGAAATAATACTATATAGTATGTGGTGGATCATCATAAAATATATTCTCAATTAATTGTAATTAGAGAGGACATATAACTTGATCAACTTATAAGGATATAAATTATAAAAGTTGTGAGAGTAATGGAACAAAACTATCTATTTTATATTATGACGATCCAAGATTTACCTCCATGGTGTGGAAGATTCTCTAGCATGCTTCAATTATTTATTTGAACTTCCAGACAACTGTTCACCCTCAAATTTAAGAACAACATTAATGTACTATCTATAAAATCAAGAACATGTTGAGAGTGTGATATATTTAATTCAAGGAATGATGGGATAAAAACTTTTCTATAGTCTATTTCGCATCCAATAATAGTTTCCACTCAAGAATATAAAAGGAAAACCATGAATCCCTTTATTTGAAGAGGTTTAAAACACTTGTGTTCTGGGGTGCTGTTGGGGAACACAAACATTCATTTCTTGAAATGGTTGAGGAAATGGTGGAAAAGGCTGAGGGAATTTCGAGGACCATCCAGGACACTCAGAATCAACATAATATATGTGCTTATAATATTCACCAAGACATAGAGTTTGAGGATAGAGGCAATTTATTCCTTCATTTATCTCTATGGAAGAAAATCATTGGATTTTGGAAGAAGGGAAATCATAGTCAAAGATACATCAGTCACATTGAGATCCTTGGTCACATCACAGTTTAGGAATATCAACTAATACTCACACACAACCTATCTCAAATTTGTGATGTGTTTCTTTTATCCCTCTTTAGTATGTACATACCATACCCTGCACAAGTACTCAATATAAAAGTGGTAATTTTGGAGAATAATCATTCTTTTGAGGGGTAGTATGTGAGAATCTTAAATCATAGAGACAATGTTCTGTGAAATATACCAATTAACCTATTAAAAGTTCAATGTGGAAACGACAATAACTAAGAGTATATCTGGTAACTAGAGGATGTGAGGAACTAGTGGTACCCTCATTTATTTTGGTTTCTAAAATTAAATTTTTTATGTTTAAATTTATAAAGGGTTGGAGATTGTAATGACTCCAACCATTATAAAGAAAAGCCCACATTGATTTAATTATATGTATAATTATGTATTATGGTTATAGAAAAAACATGCACCTATTCTATTTTATTTTATCTTATTAGATATAAAATACAATTAATAATCATAATGGTTGATAATATAACCATTGAACAGTTATCATATAATTATTATAAATATAGCGTTTTAATAAATCAAATTAACATGGATGATGAAATTGATTTCCTTACGCAGTAAGATCATACCCTTTGAAGCCCATTTATCTAATTAGATAATGGATATAATATCACTGGGCTTTTCCATTGGCCAGTCCCATACTGAGGTCCCAAAAACTAATGCATGAATGAAACTATTAATGGGAGAAGTTAAAGCTCATTGAGATCATGGTCGAAACCATGTTTGTCGAACCCCCTCATTAAATTCTCAACATAACAAACAATACCCTTTGAGAGAATCCTAGTGTAATAAAGGTATATTTACCATGAACCAGAAAATATTTACATGTATATATTATAGAATTATATTTACTTCTTATTTTTGTTACATTACAACTGATTTTTATTTTGATTTCATAAAACATAAATTATATTTTTGGGTAATATATAATTTAAATTAAGACATTAATTTTGACTAATTAATGAATGTCTAATAAGCATAATATTTTAATAAAATATTATTATTACATATTATTTACTAATTATAGTTTATAATATATTTATATGAAGTCAAAAGTTGTTTTTATAGGGGTTAAAAAATTTATTATAAAAATACCCATCATTTATACATAAATATCTATTCTTGTTTTAAAAGTGAAAATTAAAATATAAATAAAGTAATTTTAAAAAATAAAAATATTTTTTTGAATAAGAACATCGAAATTATCCAATGGTGATTTTTTTATAATTTTTTGAGAGAATCTTGTTTTTACGTAAAAATTAAATATAGTATAAATATATGGTGTGTATTTAATAAACGTTGTGTGTTAATAAATCGTAATTACCAACAAATGATTTAATAAATATGATAAATCATATACATGTCCAAATATATGTTTCCATTTTAAATTAATGTATTTTGAGGTTAATTGATTAATTTTAAAAATCCATTATCAATCCTCCAAAACATAAATTATCATTTATTGTTTTCATATTTTATATTTTAGAACATGACATACTTACACATCGAAAAGTTTAATATTTTAATGAGTTTGGACCTTTCCCTTATAAAATAATTAAAATAACTTGTCTTTTTTAGAAACCATGTGAAAATCATGGGATTTATTTTGGTTATGATTGCTTTATTATATTGATTCCAAAACCTTTGTTTGAGAAATAATTAATAACTCCCCACTATTTAATTATATTAACCCACACATTATACCATTAAACTCCACTAAAAATCCTTTTATAACTTCCATACTCTTTTCTAACCTCTCTAGAGTCCTCATAAGGTCTCCTCAATATCTAAAGAATCTCCTCTCATGCTTTTGGAATCACCCTCGCAGGGTAGCAGATCATTTCCATCTCCTCTTAATTCAATTGTTCTATTTCATTTTATTCCATTTATTTAAAATTACTAATGTTGATCTATGGTTTTACATATCCCTCTTATTTTTAATTTACTACATAAATAATTAAGGACCCATTTTTCTTATAAATTTTTTTATGAATTATTACATACAGTCGTTTTTCTTCTAGAATTTCAATATGATTTTTCCATCCCAATATTTTTTTTATTATGAATTCCACCTCTATTTTCACTAAAGGGTATTCACCAAGAGATATATATATATATATAAACTCATTTTATTGGTTAATTCCATGTTTTTATTCCACATACCTTGATCTTTGAATTCAAGGTGATGAAATATGATCCCATGTTGAATGTTCAATGTGGAACAATTATGTTTGTACATGATGTGAATGTGTAAGGGGTTCATGGAATTTTATAGTACTCCAATACATTGGGTAATGTTTTATTCTCACGATAGGTCATGAAATTTATTTGGTATTTAATATAATCCATCACAGTTATTTTTCAAACAAGTTATGATGTATTTTGAGTTATATATGACCTATATTTATGGTGGCATGTTTATTGTTGTAGCCGCATTTTCATATTTCATTTATGTTATCATGATATATCATGCCTCATTGTTTTTGATTGTGAATCTCACCTCTTTTAGGTCTCATTTATATACCTATTTTCTAACATTAAAAAGTTTTTTCATTCCATCCCATATTTTTCCCTTGCTAGGATTTATATATCACCAATTTCTTATATAAGTCTCTAATTTATCACATGCATTGTTATGTATGATGGATTATTATGAACATGATATGGATGTCTTAAATAATTTATATGTACCCCCTTTTTTATGTTGGTATTTAATGTAACTATTGTCCTTAAGAAACTAGACTTCTTAATATTCTCGGTTGTATTATGTGTATATTTATGTAATGTATCATGAATTATTATGTTATAATATCATGGTTGCTATAATTTCTGTGTGTATTTATATAAGTGGGCTCTAATCCTCTTTATGTATGGAATGTATTTGTAGAAAAATTCCATCCTAATAAATTGAGGCCTAGAGAAAAAGTATTTTAGATATGGTATTTTTTATGTCATTTAATATTCATCCTCCCTTAAGTGATATGAAAAGTAATATTTGAATCATGATATGATAAGTATATTCTATCTATTGGATATTGAACAATGACTATTCTTATAAGATAATTTTCATCAATATCATATATTTCTTCATCCTTCCTGATAACACTGTTTTGATGGTGTAGTCTTGAGACAACACACCATCTATAGATTTCACCTCATGATAATGAGACTTCTCAATTGAGTCGATTCCAAGTATAAAATAATAGTCTTTTGGGATAGATATTATTATAAGAACATAATTTAGCTGATGATAATCACGCTCCATAAGAATCCCTCACATGAACAAGCAGCATTGCATGATTCCATCATGTGATGGTTTATAGATAGTTTATAATTGTGTGATAAACAAGAATTCATTGAATAGAAAAAAAAATCATCAATTATTTGATCTTCATATATTTTAAATATATTAAGAAATGAATATTTTAGAGCAATTTACACAGACAAATCAAGAGGTGGTGTATGAGGTCAGTTTGGCACTCACTACAGCATCACAAGAAGTCTACAAGGGAATCACATCATCCAAAAAGTGATCATGAAAATGGATCACATGGTGGTATGATAATTCCCATGAAGCATTTATAAATTGAAATATTCTCCAACAAATTGAACTGTGGATCATCAATTATTTGGTTACTCTGTGGAATGTATTAATATATAGAGCAACTGCGGTAAATAGATTCCCATGTAAACTAATTCTTTTTCAAGAGTTCCTTGGGATTCCATTGATAATAGTAGTAAATCTCCCAAAATAGGTTCTTCCATGTCTTCCATTCACGTTAAATAATATATGATCAAGTGATACTGTCCTGAGAATGAGTATATTGTCAACCACTCTAGTTACACAAGGGACATTCCAAGTGAGTCTTTTCATAATCTAATAGTACCCATATTCACTAGTATTTTCACATGAAGGAACCCAAGGATAGTGTGCCTCTCACACAAGACATATAATCGAAGGATATTAGACATTTTGTGATCACTTCACAGTAAACAAGGAGGACATCATGTAAAATTATCTTGGATTATGTGAATATTTTTTAAATAATTTCATGCCCCATTATTTGAAGAAATAAGTGAACCATTTATGATTTACTTATCACATGTATACGACTAATATCATGAAATTGAGATTAATAATACATAAATAATTATATAGAACAAATATAAATTACATATTTTTGATACACTTTAATATAGATCAGTCTGTTTGTTTTCAATGTCAATAATATCTTCATCATCATCAAGAGCATGGATGCTATTGAGGAACTGAGGGATAAAGTATAAATAAAACAAACTATCCTTTACAGAGCGTTAATCATACCTATCTATTTTTTATAAATTTATTATCACACTCAATTGAAAAAAAATATTACAATGATAATATAATCTGTAAAACAACCATAAGTTGATTTTGGAAAGGATTAAAATTCTTCCAAACATTTCTAAAATAATTTTATGATTTAAACATATTTTATTTTTTCATATAAAATTTTTGGGACTCTATATAATGAAATATCAAGTCATTAACATGATATAAATGTTTAATTTAAAAGGATAATTAACAAAGAATTTCCACTAGTTCACCCCCCAGTGGATCTGGCCTGGGGATATACATTTTCCTCAAAATGGTTTTTTTATTTTTGTGAACATATTTTATAATTAATTTTGAAAAAAAATATATTTAAATTTGATAAAAATTAGATCATTTTTATATTGATATTTCATAAATATCATAAGACAGAGTTTTTTAATTTTCTAATAAGATTGATTTTCTAGTAATTAGTGTGAAAATTTATTTTTATTGCAAATTTTATTATTGATTAAACCATTTTGGATGTTATATTTTGTTTCATAATGAATTAAAAGTAAAATTAGTTATCATAAATTATGAAAAATAAAATTATGTTCATTAAATTGTTTTTTGAGGTTAAATTTGATATAATAAACGTTTTATACTTAAAAATTAATTTTAATGAAAAAAAATTATTCTCATTTTGTGTTTTAATATTAAATAAATTTCTATGACATTATTAATAAGAATATTGAAAATTGAAAACTATAAATTTAATTTATATGTCCTAATTAGGTCAATATTTACCTTTTATTTTTTTGAATTGTGAATAGTAACCATATTAAATAATTGTCATTTTTGTAAGTGTAATTCAAGTAATCAAAGTTAAAATAATACGATAAGTGAAACAATTTACCCTAAAAACAAAATTTATTATATTGTTTTAGTTTATTTAGTCCATGTCCATCCTTGTCTCATAAATAAGGTATCATGGTTCTAGATTTATTGGATTTTTAATTGAGTTTTACTTATGTAAAATATGAAGCCCAAAATAAAAGTTTCATTATTTTTACATCTACAATATTTTTGGACATAGATAAAAATAACATCAATTTGTTTATAAATTATATATTTATATATTATTTATATCTTTATCATGGTGACTTATTTTTATTTTGTAGTGATGAAAGAATTTCCTTAAAATAAAAATCAACACTAACATAATAATTATTAAATTAATTGAAAAATAAAATTTCTATTTCAAAATATATTTAAAGTAATAAAATTTAAATGAATTACTATGTATAATTAATTATTTAGAGAAATATAAAATTTTATGGATGTTTTATTGCATTATATTTATATTTTTTTCACATGCTGTTTTTAATGTGAAAATAAATGAACAGTGTCCATAATGACATTATTGACAACTAATGTTATATAATATTTTAATAAATTATTTAATAGATATAAAATCATAAAAAGGATACTTAGGATAATAAATGTCTCAATTTTCTCTCATTTAAAATTTGTGTAGAAATTATATCCATATAAGAAAAATTATCACCCCTTAACATTGAAAAGGTAATTATTATTGTTAAGGTTAAAAAGTGTCAACTAATGTGTTAATCCAAAAGGTATGTTTTGAAATAACCTAATAACCCCTATAAATATGATAGGAGGATCATATTATTTAACTATATTCCTTATATTATCATCCATTACATATTTGGACATTTTTAAATGATGTCCACACATATTATATTATAATATTTCTTTTATATAAAAAATGATATTAATGATGTTTTATAATAAATAAAATTTTATTATTTATTTACAATTTTAAAAAAATTATAAAAGGCCACGTTATTTTTATAGTATTTAGAGCATATATTAACATTAATTTTTTGGAAAATAATCTTTTATTAGATAGTATCTTTAACCATACAGAGTAAAAAACGTTTCTTATTGTGGTAATCATTAAAAAACATAAAAGTGAATTGAAATAGAATGATAAGGGTGAAACAATCACCTAAAAATACATAATATTTATTTTATGTAACTATTTTTAATAAATACCATCAAAGATTAATTTTATATTCATTAAGATTCACAGTAAAATAAAATAAAATAAAAATTAATTTAGTAGATTATAAATTCCATGAAATTCCAGCTCCTTATTATTAAAGTAAACACCCTCTCCTATTATATTCTCTAATACAAACCATTTGGTACAACCTATCCAAATTGATATACCTCCCCTTAATTCCATTCCATGCTCTATAAGTATTATTTTTATCATAACACTAGACTAAGAGTTAATGAGGTATAAAAAAAGATTTTTTCCAAATAAGATATAAATCTTTTAATAGATTGTTTTACAATTTTAGTCTATAAATCAACATTTATTAAAATTATAAAGATAATGTTCAAGGAAGAAGAAGAAAAACATTAAAATATAAAAGAAATCAAACAAATAACCAATGAGCACACATGCTACAGTGTGCTGCAATCCCCCTCACCAACACAAATATCACCCCGACCTCTATGTTTTGACCTACACACATGGACTATCTCTATCATTTGTAAGTCCAACATCAACCATCATTGCCGTTTTTTCTATCTTGAAACCCAATTTATTTTTTTCTATCATCTTCACTTCTCCCTAATTCTAGAAATTAAAAATAATTGTGAGTATATACCATCATCTTTGGTTTCCCTTTAACATGTTTAGCCAAGCCTGAGATCAGAGAACTCTTTTCCTTATCAATCATGGGATTCTCAGAAACTGAAACTATGTGACCATCACTATGTGGATTATTACCACCAAAAAACAACTTATAATTCAACGTTGTTACATTCACATCCTTTTCTACACATAGAGAGGGTATTGAGGATATTTCATCCTTTTGGTGTCTACTCATAGCAGGTGAAATGTTCTGAGTCAGTAGAGTAGTTGAAGAAAAAGCCTGGCCAAATGTGGTACTACTTATAGGTAGATTAGATGCAAAAATTCCCTCAGAGTTCTTTGAATTTGTATATATCACATAAACATAAATAATAATTTTCCTTCCATGAATATTTTTATATAAAAAATAACAGGTTTTCCAGTTTGAAACACACTTTCTAGATGAAAGGTACCTATTGGAGTGTTTGAGAAACACTAAACTGAGGGCAAGTTAGGGAGACTTCTCTATGTAGAAAAATTTTCCAACATAATTACTGATTTAACTATTGTAACACTTACAACAATAGCTACAAGTGGTTGAGTTTTACCAATAGTCGTAGACAATGTACTATATGTTTTCAATCCCATAGAATCTGGGAGGGAATATGTCATAGAGTCCTTTGAAACAACTATTATAATAGAAGAAGGTTTCCCTAATGTAGGATATGGTGAATGAGAAACCATATTGCAATATTTTCTCATGGATTTCCCTAAAGGGGAAGCCACTATCATTATTTTACCTTTACAATTATTTGATAAATAATTTCAATGATCGTTTCAGTAATTCGAATCCATAACTTCCTTGGCATCAAATTCCATTTCTTCTTGATTATCCTTATATGTTTCTCTGACATTATCATCAATAATGACCCCTGATATCTCTTCCTTAAAATACATCACCTTAGTGGATATTTGATATTCCTCTTTTATACCATACTAAGAAATAATATTATTTATGTTATCCTAAATATCGAAAATAGGCCCACTAATGGGAAATAAAACCCATAATTCCATCAAATGATAAATGAAACAATCATTTGTCTGTATGGTAACTACCACCTCAAAAACTGATATAAATTCATTTCCATTTACCACTTCTCACAACTAGTTATAATGATTATTTTTTATAAATATATTATTTGTGACTTAATTATCATTCTATAAATATTATACGTCATATACTATCTTAACATTCAGTTCATGTAAATATGATTACATCATTTTTGTGTATGTGTGGATAACCGCCTCCATGATCCTATGTGATATTTTTTCATCGTAACATCGAATGAATTATATATAAAATATATTTAAAGATCTAATATTATATTTAAAATATAATTATCATTATATGAATTTAAAATTATTTTTACCATCACTCAATTATAATAATTCACAAATGGAATTGTTACTCATGTTAAATACAACTTACCACCTATATCATAGTAACACAACTAATTTATAATGTACATAAATCATAACTGATTTATAAATTACAATTTATGTTTATAAATGACTATTATTTAGGGGTTATTATTATTGAGATGATTCGATAATGACTTATAATAAAATCCTCATAATACTAAAGTAATTTTTTATATATGAGTCGAATATCATAAAAAAAAACTAACTAAGCATAATTGATTAATAAATATTATATAACATTATAATAGATAAAATATAATAAATAATAAATGTCAAAATGTTTCACAAATATTAACCTGATTTTATTATTCGATATGATAAGGAATTCACTTTACGAGTCAAACTCAAGGAAAGTGGGATATTAATTTCAAAACATCATCTAAATTTTTTAAATGATTATTTTTAAAATAATTCTCTTCTATAAAAATATTTTTTTTATTTATTTATATTTATATAAATATATTACTAAGTGTATTTTATGTAGATTTTTAATTTATTTTAATGGATTTCAAAAGTAATATTTAAATTTATTTTATACTAAATTTTTTTACCTACAACCAAATGGAATGTTATATTTTAACATATATAGAGAATATAATTCCAACCTCCAAAATAATTATTTTATATTTTCATTACGTTATATGATTATATGATTTTATCAATAAAAAAACATATTTCCATTGTATTCAGGGAATTTTATTTATAAATGGATTTTTAAAAGGAATGAATATATTCATAGCTGATAGTTTTCTATATATTGGTTTAAAAGATATTTTAAAGAGAATTACATTGAGAAGGTTATAGAACAAAATGTTTTATCTATGTTATAGTTTTTGTAAATTATTCATTTTGATGGGTGTGACTAATAAAGCTTGTGATTATGGGAGAGAATGATATATCTTTCCAATGCATTTGGGTAATGATTATTTTCTCTAGTGAACAATGTTGGAAGTAAACTATATAGTTATTCCAAATGTTAGAGTCTTTATAATGGTTATTTTATGGTTTATGTGAAGATGATGTACTGAGGATCCTAAAAGACTTTTATATTATTCAAAATAAGATTTCATGGAAATAATTTGATTCCAAATGGTATGCTTGTGATCTTTTTTAATGAATGATTATTCCCCTTTCATTTTAAAAATGTATGTTTTAAAGAAAAAAATACATAGTTTATCATGTTTTCTAGGAAACCCACATGATTTTGATTTTTACTTTATTTTTTATATAATAATTTTATGAAGAACTTTATACCGAAATGATGATATCATTTATAAGTACATGATTATTTGTTCTCAAAGTTCATTATATTAATAGTAAACACTTGTTTAGGATCTCATGGTATAAAAAAGAATAAATTTTTTTTTCCTATTTATATATACATTAATTTTATTTTTATGCTTGTATTACATTTTTTAATTTTTTCTATACGGTATAAAGACTATTGGGAATAAATATGAAGTCATATTGAGAATCCAATTTATTTTTTATTGAATAAAATGCATTTTATTTTAATAATTTTCTATTTTGGGAAAAATAAATACTAATAGTATGCTTTTAAATAATAATTTATGTGTTTAATATGTATAATAAATTACCAAATTCAATTGAACTAAATACTTAAAATGGTCCTAAAATTTAAATAAATGAATTATTTTATAAAGATTAATTTTACAGACTCATTGTGGTTCGTCCATTATAGTTGGTATGAGAGGAAGTTTTTAGATTAAAATATCGATTGGAATATTTTTCTGTGTGGGTAACTTATGTGTTATTAAATCCATCTTGTATTTATAAGATTATGGTTTATCATGAGTTTAAATTTTTAGACTCCTATTTTTTCATTTTTATGTGATATGATTTTCAGGTGATTAAAGATATTTTATTATACAATTTATTGGTTTCAAGCATATGTAACAATTAATTTTAACATAATGGATTATTTGGAAAGAATGGAATTGATTTTTTGGGGATTTATTATGAAAGGTATGGAATAACCTCTAAGGATGAAAAAATATTTAATGTTATAGTTATTAAGGTTATTTTATGGATGTTAATCATAGTTTTCAGAATTATATAAAAATTATAGTATTGTAGTTTTGTACAAAAGAAACCTATCTAATCTAGAATGACTGTAGGGATTTAACCAAAAATTGATGTGAGATATGTGTGAAACTCCTACCATTATCCTACATTATTTCTTATTTTGTATGAAATAATGTAAGAAACATTATAATTAAATATTAATTTAATGTATGGAACATAGTTCTTATCATATAAACAATAGTTCATCAAATAATTGATATGGTGATTAAGATATTAATCTTATTTCAGAAGAATATTGATATATTATTCGAGAACATTATATGAAAAAATAAAATAAAATATTATGTAATTTTAATTCCAAATTATATTTTGAATTATATTTTTGATGTATATATGTTTTTCATGTGTATTTACCATGATTTTGGTCATTTATGTAAATTATTAGAATATTTTTTTTAATATTATAATTATTGAATTTTTGCCTGTATGATATTCTGAGGGACTAATGTTAATTTTAACTAAATTTTAAATAAATCTTAGAACAATATGTGATCAAATAATTCAAATTTTTGGTTTTTCAATATGGTCGGTATTATTTTGATTAATTTTATATTCAATTATATATCAAATGGTCTATGGGGAGATTTGGGAATTTTGGAATTAGAATTTCATGTTGCATTTTTATCATTTAATGGTTTATTCATTTTACAAATTATCATACCATATACTAACCGGTTTGGTTTTTTAAATGTACAAACTATTGAAAAAAATTATTGTTTTATGGAATTATTTTATCTTTTTAATGTTCATTTTGGTTTATTATGAATCAAAATTGATCTTGAATACTCATTATTTTGGTAAAATATGATATATTGGTGGAAATTGATTTGAGGATCAAATTATACAACGAAAGTATCTAACATCCCTTTTTACTATATATAAAAGGGATGGTAATTCAAGATATATAGTAAAAGGATCCAAATAATATATCCTATTAATTTCAAATATTCTGAATTGATTGTATTTCTATCACCTATTTTGTTTTTTGTTTTGTGGTTGTTAACAATATATTCATCGTTTAATTTATAGTGATCAAAGATCTTTATCACTTGACATCATTATTTGTAAATTAATTTTCCCCCCATGTAAATATTTTCACTTCATATTTGTTTTCACCTATTTGGAATCATTTGTAGGTTTTATTCTGGGTGAATATCTTATTTTTCATTCCCCTTTTATAAGAGGAGGTTTTATTAATCATTTTTTCAATGTGTGATATAAACTAATTAATATTCAAATGTCAAACCATTTATTTCTATAGTTAAGTTGAAATTGTGAGGAAAACATTTATTAATGGGATGGAGAATATAATTTCATGATATATTAAAAGGAAGACAATATTCAATAGTGTATACCACATGAAACAACGAGCTTGAACAAACAATTAAATATTTTTATTTAAATAAGATCATTATAAACGAGGAATTAAATAGGTTTCCATGTTTAGGATTGAATTATTTATGATATATATATATATAATGGTCTTAAGGAATATATATTTAAGAACTTGGTTTTTCACTCAGTTATGGATCCTTTAATTTTCACTCTAAATATTTACTTTGGACCTAATGCAGATGTCTAATAAGTTAGTAATGGTTTTGAGGGTGTCTAGGAATTGTTTAGAGCCCAGAACCCATTGTTTTGGAGGAAATAGAATTTTTGGATGATTTAGAGTAAACCGCGTGTATGGTATTTTTTTCTAGAGAGTGGATCCTTGCACGGTTGGTGCACGGTTGTACAAACAAACTGTTATAATGCCCCTTTTCTAGGTAATCATGCATGGGTGGCACATGGTTTTGACAAACCATGAATAATATAACTTTTCAAGTAGAATAGTCTCGTACGACTTGGAAAACATTGTAGGCAAACAATTCACAGGCTAAAAAACCAATGTAATATATCTGAAACTCCATTAATGAACAATTAATATATCCCCTTACTCATAATCCGAAAACCAGCGGGATTTTTCTCCCTTTTCACCCATTTGGAAATATTTTAAGGAAAATTCATGGAATCAAAATATATCCTTCGTCTGGAATCTGATTGAGCTTTGGTTCGTCACATTGGATGTGCAATGGTAAGTACTCGAGTCCTATTTAGTCGTACTTCTTCTATTTCACTCTCAACCTAGATATATCCATGTGAGTGTTTTCACCATTTATTAGATCTACTATAATATAAGGTAAATAAAAAGGATGATAAGAGATGATAAGGAACATACAAACCTATGGTGGGTGGTCTATAACTCCTCACTAATGTTTGTTGTTTTTGGAATATTCATGTGGGGCCCACAGATTTTATTGGGAACCATTTATTAAATTTCCATTCCATGATAATACTAGTTAGAATCATATGATTAGACACTTTCATATTATGTCATTAGTTTCTAGTGGTTACACCCACCACTCAATCTTCCTAATGTTTAAGGATATTCAATAATTTGGTTTTTAGTGTTTTAAAACATTTGATCCACTGTTGGGGTGTTCCCTTGCATGAAATTCCTAAAGCTATTCCATCCTATAAAAAATGGTATGTTGTTTAATGTGTATTTCATAATAGAATGTACCATGTATGGTCACCACTTGACCCTCGAAATGTAAGTTCTTTCAAATGGTTATTAAATTCGATAGGTGAAATGTGAAATGTGAAATGGAAATTATACTAAGTATATAACTTGGCCTTATTAAAATATATTTAATAAAGATTTAATTTCTATATCACCCCTTTCCATGAAGATGTAAGGTAGCACAGTGAACCTCAATAATTGAATATTCCTTAATTTCTTACAAAGACTTGATTAAAAGGTTGTAATGCTACTTGGCATATCCACACTTATGGAAGACAATGCATGGACTAATAAAGAAATAGTTTCCACTCAACTTGACCTATCCTCACAAATGTAAAGTAAGTATTGAAAACAATGAATTACTACGTGATTATAATATCAAATAGTAATGGACTAACTTGAGCTCACCTTGGATTCTGATATGATAATACCTAGGGTCTCGCGAACCCTAGTCCAATCCAAGGATATGGTTTTCTTAGGTTGATAACCACCTAGACTCTAGTTCTTGTCTATTCCTCGGATTTCGGGTATACTACCATTGGGTCCCTTTCTTTATTACATGATACTTGAGATACATTCCTTGGATCTAGCATTGACTAGTAGTTTCATGGTGAAATCTCATAGGTCTTTTTCTTTGCATAGCCTCATTTTACCTTGGTCGATCACCTTGGACTCAGCAGGAACATTATTGTGGAATGCCTTGGATTACACTCCTTGCATTGCCCTCTTACACGTTATCTAGAATTAGATACTACTAATTTTTTTTTCTGTGAGTTTTTGTTACCTTGTTTTTTACCCAATAACTCCCTCGCTAGATATCATTTTATGGTTGCCTTGTTATGTCTTAGGACCTTCACTACTTACATTATCACAAGTTGATGTCAGTGTTGGTTATACCTCACATTGAATGGTAACATTAAATGGTAACTTATTAGTTATTAAATTTCTTACATGTTCAGATCCTAGCCGAGGGTTGAAAAAGGTACTTTCTTATTTAGTTATACTATACTACTTTCTTTACTTTTAATATGCATTCATGCACACTGCTATATTCCATTAAAAGTCCTGGATATTATATACATCCTTGGTGGTGGCCAACAAATATTTATCTCACACCTTCTCCATGAGTCGTTTGGTACACAGAGTAAATTATATGGTAGCATGTATTGACAAAGGAAAGATTACTACATCCAATACTTGATTGTGTGTTGATAGGATGGAGCATAATAGCAGATGACCGAGTAGAATCTAGGGATTCTTAGAGTAGAATTTGTTTTCTTTTTACATTATGGAACATGTTATACCTATTTTCTAGTATCCATGCTTTCCTATTTTATAGTGACATGACATTACATCATCACTGCTCATGTTGATACTGTTATTCTTATTCTTGATTATCTATTGCATTAGTTTCCTTCTGATATTTATTTTTATTTTTTTCCATTATTTTCTATTCCATTATATTTCTATAATTTTCCTAGACTCTTTTAAATAGTTCATAGACTTCCCACAGACACACCATAGGCCCTCACTACTAGTCGGAAACCTATGGTGTTCGGGAAGATGCCCTTGAGGCCATGTGGCCCACCGAGCTCAGGGCATCCGTTAAGTGGCATCCGGGTCTTGATTGTCACAAAGTGGTATCAAAGCTAGTTTATTTTCTTACATGAATCTTTGGAGACAATAGATTATAGAATAGGAACTCTTGGGTCTTGGTCATAAGTCATTCGTGGGCATCGAGAACCCATGTTTGGGGTAAAATCCTAGTTACCCACAATGAAATTGTTGTTCTATTTTTCTTATTATAGATGATATTATTTCACCATTGGGTGACTAACAAGATTTGTGGTTTTATTATTATTACTCTTTGGGAATTTATTTCATCCTTAGACTGATGATATTAGGGAAATGATTATTTCTACATGCATCATTATAAGCACCTAAAATTCAAAAGTCATGCATATTTCCATGCCATATATGTGTGTTTCACTTCTTTTCATTGGTTTATATGCCTATGATTGTTGAGTTTTGTCGTGATAATTGTTGGTACTTGTATTACTTTGGATTCTATTGGGTGATTTTCTATCTCAATTCATGAGGTGTATGGGCCCTCATGGGTTGGAATGAGTAATTTACAGAGTCAATCCACTATGATATAAATAAATGGGTGTTGTTTTGGTGATAGGTGTATGGCAAGTGATTCATCAGAAATGACTATCCTTTATAAATTGAATCATGAAATAAAAAATGAATTGGTTTTCACATCCTTATTATGCCTTGTCAATTTTATGAAACATAAATGAGTGAACCGAATAAGTAAATGTGATGTTATATAAAAAAAATACTACAGCTCTTACCGATAAATAGACGTCTAAGATGGTAGTTTGGGTAGTATGACTTGGGTAGTGACTTTTCATAAGATATTTTTCTGCTAGTTATGATATCTCCTTGATTTAATGCATGTTCAAATGTCTGTACATTGCATTTATAGACCAATGCCACCAAAAAGTCTTTTTTTCGTTCACCAGGAGGGTGGTGACGACTATGCTCCAGAAATGGTGGGCCCAAAGCCACCCGTCTTACTTTCCGGGGTCCCACATGGGGCACCACCTACTGTAACTAATCAATGCACTGATGCCCAAGTATATGATAGTTTCCTATGTCAAATGTTGTCCATGGAAGGTGCTCCATGGGTTGTACCTATGTTGGCTGATCTGACCCATGAGTTCCAACAACAGCATCCACCTACTTTTTCAGGGGATGACGGATCTCAAGCTATTAAGCATTGGCTAGAGGAAAATATTTCTATCTTTTAGAATCTATAAACACCTCCAGAGAAGATATTAATTCTTTCTACATACATACAAGATTCCGGATTCGAACAAGAATTGGTGGTATGTCCTTACCCAGGTCAGACGTCATCAGGGCATGTTATGGGATGACTTCCATAATGATTTCTAGGATCAGTTCTTTCCTCAGTCATTTAGAGCTGACAGAGCTAGATATTTTATGTATCTCAAGAAGTGTTCTATGTCAGTTATATAATATTAATCATTTTTCACTGATTTTCAATTCTTTTTAGCACTTCTATCCAGTTATGAGATTTCTTGTACTAGATGATTTGAGGATGGGATCCAGTACACCATCTAAACTTAGGTGAATGTATTTTACCTTCATAACTTCTTTTCAATAGTTTATTAGACCCTTGTCACTGAATTTAACCGGAGGGAGGAATCTAGTACTAGGTTTAAAGGATCAGTTCCACGTCAAAACAATAGTTCTTCTGGTGGCAGGATACATTCCATTGAGTTTTATGATCATGGAATTGGTATCCATAGTATCTAGATTGATAACTCTAAAGTCTGTCATCAGTATGGAAAACCATGGCATAAGAAGCCCTAGTGTGATAGAGACCCTATTGAGTGTCAGTCTTGTGGCTGTATGGGTCATCTTCAACACTATTTTAGGACCATTCTACTAGCTTCAAGTGGAAAAAGATCATCTTCATCTCCACCATCATGAGTGATTTTGTTTTGTGTCGTTATAGGAGAGGATTTAGAGTAGCACTGAGTAGTCTGATCCCCATTCCCCAGTAGTGCTAGTAGATCAGTCATAATCATTTTAGTGCATATGTCTCATGGGGTCGTGGATCAGGTCAATTGTATGCCTTATAGTTGATACTTGAGGACTAGGATGTAGGACTGTCTACAATACGAGGTACTATTCTAGTAGCCTCAACTTTTGTCTATACTTTGTTTCAGATAGGTGATTAAAACTCTTTTATTTTCATATCTATCATGGAAAGTATCATAATGTAGATACAATATCACTATAGTGTAATGACCCTCGATGCACCATTGGGAATACGAACAGAGGGAATATGACAGTTCTAGGATTTTCCCCTTGAGGTAGGAAATTTCCCTTTCTTGTGGAATCATTTTGTTCTCGAGATGACAGGCTTCAATGTCATTCTTGGGATGGACTGGTTGGTCAACTCTCCAGCCTTTGTAGACTGTTATCACGGAAGTGTTTATTTTATATCTCCAGAAGTCAACAATTATCTATTCAAAGGTGTGTGGGATATCTATGATAGGGGAGCTGGACCAGGGAAACATGTGCTAGGTTGAGTGGCCGCCCATATTGAAAATTTTTTCATGGGTGATTAGGGTTTCTTTCAAACTAATTTCCCTCGAGTAGTTGATAATTTTAGGGAATTCTTTTCTGATGACTCTTCTATATTACCTCTTTATAGAGAGGTATATTTTACAATAGAGACTATTATAAGAGTAGCTCCATTGTCTATTCCTCCTTACAGGATGGCACATACGGAGCTTCAGGAGCTCAAGCGGCAGATAGAGGACCTATAGGCCAAAGGATTTATATTGTCTAGTACATCCTCTTGGGGTTTACCCATGTTTTTTTCTAAGAAAGAGGATGGATCTCTTAGTTTATGGGTGGATTAAAGATGGTTGAACCATCTTACGGTCAAGAACAGGTATCCACTTACACGAATAGATGATCTCTTTGACTAACTATGAGGAGAAAAGGTGTTCTCTAAGATTGACTTAAGATCAGGTTATCATCAGGTGTGAGTCAGACCATAAAACATACCGTGTATGACTTTCCATAGATATTATGGTCTATATGTGTATCTTGTTATTCCATTTGTTCTTATGAAGACTCCTGCGATTTTCAGGGCTTTGATGAATAGGGTTATTTATCCATATTTGGACTCTTTTGTTGTTTTCTTTATGGACGACATCTTGGTGTCTTCACACACTCGTAACGACCATTCCCAACATCATGAGATCGTTCTGAGTACACTTACAGAGAATCATCTTTATTCCATGCTTGCTAAATGATATTTATGGATCGACAAGGTCCAATTCTTATGTCATATTATTTTAGAATCAAGAGTGTCAATTGACCCTAAAAGGATACTTTTGTAGTCTCCAGGGAGTGTCCTAAGAATGTGCATGATGTCATACATTTCTTTGGGATTACTGGATATTACAGTCATTTCAGAAAGGAATTATTTCATCTTGATTCACTTCTTACTGGAATTACAGATAAGGTTGTTATGTTCTTGTGGTTAGATGTGTGTGAGAAATACTTTTAGGAGTTGAAAGGGAGGATTATCTCAGCACCAATTCAGATTCTTCTAGAACCTGATAATTGATATATCATCTCTTGTGATGCATCAGACTTTGTTCTAGGAGGATTGTTGATGCAAAAAGATGAAGTCATTACATATAGATCTTGGAAGTTGAGTACACATAGAAGAAATTACCCATCACACGACCTCATCCTAGCAGTAGTTGTCTATGACTTATGTTGTTGGAGACATTATCTCTTCGGTCATCACTTTGTGGTGTATATGGATCAGATGATCCTGAATTATATCTTTTCTCCGGATGACTTGAACTTCTGATAGTGAATATAGGTCGAATATCTAATATCCATTGATTTTGAGCTTGCCAATGTACTTGGAAAAGGCAATGTGGTTGCAGATGAACAGAGTCGAAAAACTCAAACAATGTTCACACAAGATACTAGTTATGAATAGAAGTTAATGGACAACTTTTTTGAACATCATCTAGAGTTTCATGATAGTCATGAGTTATGTTACCTCTCAGCATTAAGAGTTACCTCTTCCCTCCTTGAGAAGGTGAAGTGTGGGAAGTTTTTAGATCCTGAAGGATTTGTTCTCTGTGAGAGTATATTAGGATATAACCCACCTCCAGATTGGTTTGTGGATATAGATGACATCTTGCATCTACGTGGACGTATTTGGGTTATTGAATATGTGAGAGTAGAGTTGATAAAAGAGTCTCATGCTTCCCATGTAGGTTCCAGGTTCAGTGGAAGCGCGTTGGTGGGTGTACCCAACTTTAATTTTATCATTAAACAATGTTCAAACCGAGATCTATCATGATAATAAAATGGAGGATCATTGGAATATAATGAAGAATGAAAATTAAGAGAAGGGTATTTAAACCATCGAGAGGATCATCATATGTTGGTTATAATTAATTTAATTAATTGACAAGAATTACCTTGATGGAATTCTTTCTTCGTTGATGTTTTCTGGTTGCGTTTCGATGTGATTCGTCGTTGCGTCGCAGAATCCAAGTGTAGACTTCCTCTAGTAGGGATCCACACATGAACCATGTATCTCTGGACGCCGCCAAAGGAATCTACGGGTGCGAGCATTGAGAAGCCTTTTCTTGCATTTTCCACATTAGATCGCCTTCTTCCAATGGAGGACGATCTCTCTCAATCTTGAGATCATTCTTGGAGGAAGGAGCTCTCTCGGCCTTGAGAGAATTTTCTAGAATTGTTGTGCACAACGATTCACTCTGGAAAAGTGTTGGGGTTGTGAGAATATTTAAAATCAGGTTTGAGGTTATAGTGTTATGAAAATAAATAAATGTGTGACACATTTTATTTATTTCAATCACTCTTATTGAAAACCCCCACGTCGAACGATTATTTCCTTGACTTGCGCCCACAATAATTATAATAAATATCATTTAATAAAACGATATTATTTCATCAAATTCTCGACTAAAAAAACAACACGGCTTGTAATCATTAATACACGGTAAGTACGCATTTTCCATTAAAACTACACAGAGTATACATTCAATGAACACAGTGTGTTTATCTTGTTTTCATTTTTCATTATTTCCCCCACCACATTTATTAGACCTTGAGTAATGGGTATTGATTTATTAAATAAATGTAACTTATTTACTTGATAATAAATATATATTATTTATCCCAAAATATATTCTCTTGAAAAACTAGTGTCGAAATAAATGTGATCAGGAATCCTTAAATAATTATTAAACCACAGTCGGGAATAATGATTATTTAACATGATAAATTAATATTTAACTAAGATACGAGGACACAGTTAGTGTGTGACCCTCTAGGCCACTTTTTCAATGGAATTAGGTAGAGCCTTCTTAAAGTCCAATGTTATCGTCTAGCAACATGACAAGGCACCCATAGATAAATAATTTAACACCTCAATAACGTGTCACCTCATAATAACACTTAACGTTTAATATAATAAATTTGTCATGATATCTCGAATCAAGCTGGTCGTAGGCTAGTGCCATCAACCCATGTGCTCGATTATTCATTCTGTGACTTTCCAGAATAGAAATCACCCCTCCCTTATCATGGCCATGGATTTATTTAGGATATATCAATTAAATAAATGGGAATGAGATATATACATCTGTTATGGAATAGAAGAGATAAATCCTTTCTCGTATTATATGTTAATGTAGTATTACTCGTGACATACCCAACGTATCCTACCTCATTGGGAACAGTGTGTCGTCACTGTTTTCTTCAATAAATCTAAGTGCACAATTTGTAATACCCAATAATAATAATCTTATAGTCAAAGGACAGATACACACACCCTTAAATAGGAACATGCAATGACACTATGAAATGTGGATTTCCTACTAGCGGGACATGTTCACATAATATCTTCCTTGATATTTCCAATGTCGCACACCCTGAGAAGGTGCCTCAACGTTTTATGAGTCCTCACCCCTAATGGCCTGTATTATTTGTGTCCCTCAAATGGCATCATCTGGGCACATAACATATAATCAAGAACAGTGTTATGGCACTTCTAGGTTCTCATCCTCGACGGGATATACTATGACCCTTTAAGGAAACAGCAATCTTTGGGACATTATCACATGAATTTTCACGTAAAGGAACAATCAAGATTTGATAATGATTTTTATTTAATGAATAAAGTACAATGTTGTTTGTTCTAGTCATCCAACTCCAACAGACTCCCACATGGACTAGAGCCAACTGATAACAACATAAAACATGCTTTCCCTCACATGATATTCAGGCTTCTGCTGAGATAGGCCTCTAGTCACAGGGTCTACCACGTTCTCTTCCATGGACACTCTACTCACTGTAACTTCACCCCTTTGATAGAAATCCCTCAAGAGGTGATAATTTCGATGTTTGTTCATTGTGGATTGATGTGACCTAGGTTCTTTTTCAAGAGCCACTACATCAGTATTATCACAATAAAACATGATAGGATCTTTACTGTTAGGCACCAAATCAAGCTCCTGAACAATGTTCCGAATCTAGATGTCTTCTTTGGCTATATCAAAAGTCATTATATATTCGGACTCCACAGTAGAATTAGAGAAAACTGGCTGTTTTGTACTGTTCTAGCTCACAGCTCCTCCATTGTGACAGAAAACATATCCAGATTGCGACTTCATATCGTTATGATCTATCTGAAAACCATCATCTGCATACCCTCTGTTGACAAGATCCTTGTATCCTCTATATATTAGGAACATATCCATAGTAATTCTGAGATACTTAAGGATAGACTTAACTATAGTACAATTCTTTTCTCCTAGATTTTCTTGATATCTTCATACCATGATCATTGCATAGGAAGTATCAAGCCTGGTACATAACATGGCATACATGATTGATCCTATTGACGAAGCGTAGGGGATATTACTCATTCAATCTTTCTCATGTTTTTTCGGTGGACAAGTTCTCTTAGAAAGTTGTAGGACATGTTACAATGGAACTAATACCCTATTGGATTGTTATATACTAAATCTATTTAGTACCTGGTCTATGTATGTATCCTGACTTAGTCCAAGCATCCTTTTGGATCTATCATGAATTTTTTTGATCCCTATAATATTGGCTGCTTCACCCATGTCCTTCATGAAGATACACTTTTTCATCCAGACCTTAACTGACTGTAAGACTGGTACATCGTTTCCAATAAGCAATATGTCATCAAAATATACTACTAGGACAATGATAAGATTCCCATAAAACCACCTATAATTACATGGCTCACATTCGTTCGTAATGAATCCAATTTCCTTTTATGGCTTCATCAAATCAAATTCTCCATAACCTGGATGCTTTCATTAATCCATAAACGGATTTCTGCAATGTGAAAAACCGTTTGTCTTCTCCTGGAGTCACAAACCCTCATATTTGTGTCATATATACATCTTCATGAAGTTTCCCATTAAGGAATTCTGTTTTGACATCCATCTTCCATATTTCGTAGTCATGGCAAGCTGTTATGGCATGTATGATACTTATGGATTTCAACATGGAAACTGGAAAAAGGTTTTCATCATAGTTAGTTCATTGATGATTTTTGAATCATTTAGCCACTAGCCTTTCTTTATAGGTGTTAAATGGACCTTCCATGTACAATTTTCTCTTCAATACACATTTGAATCCATCAAGATTTATATCAACTGGCTCATCGACCAGAACCCAAACATGGTTCTGATACATGGAATCCATCTCATAATTCATAGCTTCCAGCCATCTTGCAACTTCTCAGATTTCTACAACTTCTATATAGGATAGAGGTTCATCAATGTCCAGCAATAAAGATTCACCATCCTCAGTGACTAGGAAACTAAATCTCTCTAGATCCCTTTCCTCACTTGAGGTCCTACGTAGTACTGGTGTTTCTGGAACCTCTTCCACGAGGACCTGTGGAACTTGTTCCTGTACCAACTCTTGTGTATCATGAGCATCAACTTCGTCGAAGTCAATCTTTCTCCCACTATCCTTTTTAAGGATTTCCTCCCTCTCAATAAATATTTCTTTTATGGTGATAGTCACTTTCTTGTCGGAAAGGTTATATAGGTAATATCCTTTCGTTTCCTTGGGATATCCTGTGAAGATAAACCTCATGCCCTGGGGTGATAGTTTGTTTCCTAATAAGGCCTTAACAAATGCCTTGAATCTCCATACACGTGTGTGCGAAAAAATGTGTTTCTTGCATCTCCATAACTCATATGGAATACATTTTCCTCCTTAGTTGGAACTCTGTTTAATGTGTATGCAGTAGTATGTAATGCATATCTCCAAAATGATAATGGATGATCTACATAACACATCATTGACCTCACCATGTCCAACAATATGTGGTTCCTCCTTTCACTAACACCATTCCACTGTGGTTTATAAGGATGGGCGAGTTGAGATAGAATCCCAGACTCCTGTAGAAGATCGATGAACGCTTGGTTCTGATATTCTCCACCTCCATCTGATCGAAGTTTCTTTATCTTCTTTCCAATCTGATTCTCTACTTCAGTCTTTAATTCCTTAAATTTATCTAAGGCTTCTAACTTATACCTCATTAAGTAAACATTTCCATATCTACTAAAATCATCATTAAAAGTAATGAAGTAAGAATATCCACCTCTAGCTTCTACTGAAAGTGGTCCACACACATCTGCGGGCACCAATCCTTGAAGAAATGTGGCCCTTTCACCTTGTCCATCGAATGGTGGTTTAGTCATTTTACCTTGTAAACAAGAGTGACATATATCAAGTGGTTTCATCTATGTAGAGTCTAAATAGCCATATTGGAAGTAGTTTTTCAACCGTTTCCCATTTACATGAATGAGACGGTGATGCCACAATTGGGGGATGTATGAGTCTTGTGAGTTTGTTTCGTTATCGATTGCCAACACATGGTTTTTTTAATTTAATACATACAAATCATTTTTTAAATGTGCCATACCATAACATACATTGTTCTTATAAATGAGAAATCCCATATTTCCAAACCTGAAAATAAATCCTTCAATATCCAGTCAAGATACAGAAATTATGTTTTTGGTAACACTAGGGACATAATAATAGTTATGTAAAACCAAAAGCATCCCAATTTTCAATGAGAGGAGGTAATCTCCAATAGCCAATACGGCCATACTTGCATCATTGGAAACTAAAATATCCACCTCTCCACTAGAAATCATTCTAAATATACTTGGATCCCAAATTGGAATACAGATGTTATCCCCACAGGCTGTATTTAATACCTAATGTGTTGAAATGGAAAGATTACACTCGATAACGAATTCACCTTTAGCATACCCAAGCTTCTGTGTGTAGTTCCTTCTCCAGTGGACTTGCTTGCCTTATACAAAACATACTACCTCTTGTTCCTTTCCCTACCTCCAGATCTTCCCCTTCTTGTAAGGACAACGCTAGGGGGATTCATACTATTTTTAAGTCTTTGGCCCCTTTTCCTTGTCGTTCCATTTCTTATTCACCATAAGGATTGTGGGTTTGTTACGCCCCATGTCCTGATCTACCTGGAAAATTATGTTCAAAAGTTATGGTAGATTCTTCACATTGATGATCATTTTATAATTGACAATGAAGCTAGAGAAGGTATTGTGAAGTGATGATACAATGATATATTTATGAAAATCATCTGGTAATTCAATCCCTATGATGTCCAGACATTCAATGTAGCCAATAATCTTGACTACATGAGGCCGAGTTGGCACAGAATATCCAAGATTAGTTGTCAAAAAATCATTGGACATCTCATATCTCTCTTGTCTCACCTTCTATTGGTAGAGATCTATTAGGTGAGACATCATGTTATACGCGTCCATGTTTTCATGTTGCTTCAAGAGCTCATTAGACATGGTCGATATCATGAAACACTGGACAGCTATGGCATCATTCATAATTTACGCATAGAGAGATATTTCCTCATCACTGGCCTCTTTCCCAAGCACAACTGAAATATGACCTTCTAACACATACAATTTCCCTTGCTAGAAAAGGATGACTCGTAAACGCCATTGCCACTCTTGGAAATTGGTGTTAGTGAGAAGGTTTCTTTCTCAAGAGTGGTTCGTAATGATACATTAGAAGTCATGTTCTTGTCCTTTATACGAATTAAGATGAGAAAAGGTTTAGTACTGTATTACAAAACTGAGACAAATAAATAAATCAATACTTATTAGGCTCCCACTATTATATAAAAATCCAATACCCCTCATCATTGACTTCAGAATATTATCTTGCATGAATATTCTAGTGGAAAAGATCCATATTACCCTTCGCATTACCCCAAATAGGGTTGGTAAAGCAACTTGAAGTGTTTTAGTTAGGCATTCAAAATTCCAACTTCATTAACGCATAGCTCCTGGATCTGCTGAGTGGACTCCCCAATCCAGAAATCCTTTTATTTTGGATTTCCTCAACCTTGGCCTCTTGGACATTCCAAGTCCTGATGTGGCAGTCCACACTTGATGCAAACCAAATCATTTCAACCTAAAACCATGAATTATAATTCCACGATAATTTAAAGCAACCCAACTAGGGTTGATCATTCACATTAAAATATGGTTTTATTATAACCAAGATTATGGAAGGCTATATCGACATAATATTTCTTTGAGGGATTTTATCCTTATAAGTAAATTTCCATTTTATTATATCTGATTACATGCTTTCTAATTTTAAGTGGGATATACTTAAGTGATTATCCATGACTAAGATAATATTTACGCATAATCCTGTCTTATTTTATTTCAATCTTGTATGCTTATTTAATCCATTAATTATGTGATTGTAACAACACACAAACAACAAATAAACCATGGAATTGACATAAATAAAATAAATCGTATGATCATGAGATTTTTCTATTAGTTAGTTTATCTAGTGGTTGATAAAATAATCCAGGGCCTAGTGGTGAAACACCGTGAACCTTTCGGGTTCATGTTTATAGCTTTTCACTTATCCACCTTTGAATCTCTATGGATGGGATTCACTTTGGCTCCTAACTTGAGTTGCCTCCACTAGTTTGGGAGCTCCAACCATTCCATATGCATTTATCTCACACGCAGGTGAGGGTTTAAATGGGTTTTTACATAAAAGAAACCTTGGGCACATAGGCCCTACATATTAATGATGAAAAGGCTCGTAGGACAACAATTTTAATAAAAAAAATAAATTAAAATAAACCATTCACATAAAAAGGTCTTGTTCTAGCTCATGATCATCAATTCATGCAATGATATTACATATTAATGAAACTATAATTAAATTCTTTAATCGTTCTTCTTTAAGATAAATCATGCTCAAATAAATTATTTATATTTAATTAATCAATTTGTTTATCTTAAATGCTTTTTCTGAATTTCCTTGAGATTCGCATGCATCATAATTTTAAACAAATAAATTCATTTGAATTTATCTTTGTACGTAACTTGTACATTGGAGGAAACTCGGTGAATTCCCATTCATTACGCAAATGTTAAATTAAACACATATTAATAAAAAACCATTCACGTGTTGTACCTCATCTTTATGCCTATACTATGATACACGTCTGAAGGGTTTATATAATATAATAATAAATTTTAATGAATCTGTGTTATTTGGATGAGTACACGGTGTGTACTTCCAACTACACGACGTGTACTTTTGTTCATCGTCCATCCGAAGTGCACGCCCAGGGACAAGGCGTGTAGATGTACTTTAGAAATATTCGGAGTACACAGCTTGTTCAAATGGACACTCGCCATGTAGTATCTGCATTAAACGATTTCCATCTAAGGAAGCTGTGTACGGGGTACACAATACAACCCTAACCCGATGGGACTACATTCCGTGTTCTGTTGGACCACACAACGTGTAATCCGAAAACAGTGTTCCACCTGTTCCTGGTCAACACTAGGTGTCATAATTGACATATATTGGCAGATTAGTCAATTAATTGAACCTAGACTGCATGTTGTGTACTTCCGAATACACTCCGTGTATTATGGTGTTGTATGGCTAGGACCGTTTGTCACTTCTGGATGAGTTCCTCTATTTTATTTTAATGAATATTAAAATAAAAATTCATTTCATTAAGGTGAATGAGAAACGATATGTGAGGAAACGATCTCAAGATTCAAATTTTAATGAATGATTAAATTGAATTGAAACAGATAAATTATTAAATGCGTAAATCACATATGAAAAACTAAATAATTATAATCAATGATATGAACCCTCTTATATAACATGTACATTTAGGGCGTAGGGGAAGCGCATTGGGGGTGTAACCTACATTAATTTTAGCGTTAAAAAAAGATAAATCCGATATTTGTCATGATAATAAAATGCCTGATCGTTGGAATAGAATGATGAATGAAAATAATGAGAAGGGTCCCAGAACCATCGATAGGATCATCATATGTTGGTTATAATAAATTTAATTAATTGAAAAGAATTACCTTTAAGGGATTATTTTTTAATGATGTTATCTAGACATGTTTTTCTATGATTCGTTGTTTAGTTGTAAAATCCAAGTGTAGACATCCTCTAGCGGTGATCCACACATGCACCATGTAACTCTGGATGTTGCCAATGGAATCTCCGAGTGCTAGCATTGATAAGCCTTTGCTTGAATTGTCTGCCTTAGATTTCCTTAATCTGATGTAGGAGGATCTCTCTCGGTCTTGAGAGAATTCTTGGAGGAAGGAGTTTTCTCAACCTTGAGAGATTTGTCCATAATTATTGTGCACAATGATTATCTCTGGAAAAGTGTTGGGGTTGTGAGGATATTTATAATCAGGAATGAGGTTATAGAGTTATGATAATAAATAACAATGTTACATATTTTATTTATATAATTAACTCTTATTGAAAACACCCATGTCAAATGATTAATTCCTTGACATGCGCACACACTGATTATAATAAATATCATTTTATAAAATGATATTATTTTCTCAAAATCCCGACTAGAAAAACTACATGGTGTGTAATCATTAATACACGGTGTCTACTTGTTTTCCATGAAGTCTACATGCCATTTACATTCATGGTACACAGTGTGTTTATCTTGTTTTAATTTTTATTTATTTCCTCCACCACATTTATTAGACCATGAGTAATGGCTATTTATTTTTTAAATAAATGTAACATCATTACTCGTTAATAAATATATATTATTTCTCCCACAATATATTCTCTCGAATAAGTAGTGTCAAAAAAAATGTGATCATGCATCCTTAATTAATTATTAAACCATAGTTGGGAAAAATATTTATTTAACTTGTTAACTTAATATTTAAATGAGATACATGGACACACTTAGTGTGTGACCCTCTAGGACTCTTTCTCAGTGGTATTAGGTGGATTCTTCCTAAAGTCCCAGGTTAGCGTCTAGAAATACACCAAGCCACCCATAGAGAAAGAAGTTAACTCCACAATAACGTGTAAACTCATATGAATGTTTATCGTGTAATATAATCCCTTCGTCACCATATCTTGAATCAAGCGTGTTTCAAGTTAGTGTCGTCAACCCATGTGCTTGATTATTCTTTCTTGGAATTTCTAGAATTGAACTCACCCATTCCTTACCATGGCCATGGATTTATTTAGGCTGTATCAATTCCATCAAATGGAATGAGATATCTACTTACATTATAGAACATAAGAGACAAATTCATTCTTGCATTATTTATTAATTCAGTATAACTCGTGATGCACCCAACGTATCCTACCTCGCTACGGACAGTGTGTCATCAGAGTTTTTGTTAATACATCTAAGTGAAGGAGTTGTAATACACATTAATAATAATCTTAAAGTCCAAGGACCAATACACATGTCCATAGATAGGAACATCCAATGACGCTGTGAAATGTGGAATTCCTACTGGTGGTTCTTATTCTCATAATATCCTCCTGGATATTACCAAGTGCGCACACCATGAGAAGTTGCTTCATAGTTTTATGAGCCCTCACCACTAATGGCCTGTATTATATGTGTCTCTCAAATAACATCACCGGCCATAGAGCATATATTCAAGAATAGTGTTATAGAACTTCTGGGTTCTCATCATTGAAGGGATCCTCTATGACCCTATAATGAAAAAACTATCCTTGGGAAATTATCACATTCATTTTCACATAAAATAACAATCCAGATGTGATAAGGATGTTTATTTAATGACTAAAGTGAAAAGTATTTGGTTCTATGCCACGAAATCAAACATCCCAGTGGGAAGTTCATCTAGGAATCATGACGATGTATCGATATATTTGATGCATGTATTGGTGTCCTAGGATGAAATGACATATTACAGGCTTCGTCACTAGGTGTTCCACCTATCAGCAGGTGAAGGCGGATCACCAGAGACCTTCAAGGTTGTTACAACTGCTTCCAATCCTCGAATGGAAATGGAAATTTGTTGTTATGGATTTTTTGGTTTAAATACCTACGTCATCGAAGGGTAGTGATGCTATATGTGTAGTCATTGACTGACTAACAAAATAATCCCACTTCATTCCTATTTGGGAGACTTTCTCGGTTGAAGAGCTGGGAAGACTATATTTCTGTGAGATCAAATGACTAAGTGGAGTTTCATGTACTATCATTTCAGATAGGGATGCTCATTTCCCTTCGCAGGTATAGAGGGGTTTTTAGAAAGCTATGGGAACTTAGGAGCTTCTAAGAACAACTTTCACCCTCAGTTCGATTGTCGATTGGAATGGAAAATAATGGTTTTAGAGGATATGCTACGAGAATGCGTCCTTGATTCCAGTGGTTCTTGGGAGAATCATATCCCTCATGTTGAGATTTCATATAATAATAGTTTTCAGGTGATGATTCAGATGGATCCTTTTGTAGCATCATATGGTATGACATTCCATTCACCCCTGTGCTAGCTAGAGGTTGGTGAGGCAGCCCTCCTAGGTCCTCATTTTTTCAATATACTTCAGAATAGGTCCATGAAATCAGGAAACGTATGACTAATGCTCAGTCTAGAATAAAATATTCTTCTGATCACCATCGATGAACTCTTGAGCTCATAGTTGGGGGTTATAATTTTCTTTCAGGTATCACCAAGGATAGGGCATAGGTGGTTAAGAAAGAAGGGAATGTTTTAACCTTGTTATGTCGGGCCATTAACGATTCTAGAGAGACTCAGGCAGGTAGATTATTGGTTTCTACTACCTCAGAGGTACCATGCAATTCATGATGTCCTTCATTTCTCACAGATTCTCCAATATCATATTGACCCGTCAAATACCTTTGATCCTGAGAAAGGTGAGTAGGATTTTGTTGCTACCTTTGAGGAATATCCAGTACACATCATTGACTGAAGCATTAATGCATTATGAGGTAAGTCTGTCCCTCTCGTACAGGTGCTATAGCAGCATGGCCGAGTATAGGATGAGAAATGGGAGAGTTAAGCTGATGTACGTGCCTAATGGCTAGATCTGTTCTTAGATAGTGTTTTCTTACCCTTAGAAGGAGAACCTGAGGGGTGTTCTTTTAAGGGGGGAAGACTGTAAGAACCTAGTTTTTCACTTAAGTATGGATCCTTAAATTTTTTGTCAAAATATTTAATTTGGACCTAATGAGGATTCCTAATGAGTTAGTAAAGGTTCTGAGGGTGTATGGGGCTTCTTCATAGCCCAAATACCATCTTTTTTTCAGGAAACAGACTATGCACATGGTTTTGAGTAAACAATGTAGGATTTCCACATGGGTTGTAAAACTATAAGGATAGTTTTTTTAGATAGGTGAACCTCGCACGGTTGGTGCATGTCTGTAAAGACAAATCATGTGAACTCCCCTTTTTGAGGTTACCATGCATGGTTGGCACACAGTTTGATCAAACCGAGTGGAGGAAGACATTTCGGGTAGAACCGTCTCACACAGTTTTCTAACATTTTGGTAAACAGTGTGAAAAAATTGTGAGCAACTATAAACCTATGTAAAATTTCCAAAATTCACTTAATGAACTATTATTCCATCCCCTTCTTCCTAATCTGAGAACTAGTGGTATTTTTCTCCATTTTCACCCATGTGGGACTATTTAAAGGCCAATGCTTGGGATCAAGATATATCATTCTTCTACAATCTGATTGAGATTCCATTCATTATGTTGGATGCACAACAATAAGTAATTGAGTCCTATTAAATTGTACTTGTTATCTTTCACTCTCAACCTAGATATCAATATGTATGTTTTTTTCACCTTTTCTTATATCTACTCTGATCCGATGAAAATCAAGGGAAGATACCAAAGGCGAAGGATCATACAACCCAATGGTGGGTGCTCTATAACTCATCCTCAAAGTTCATTGTTTTTTGAATGATCGTGTGGGGCCCACCTATATCATTGGGAATAGTTTCTTCAATATACATTCCATGAATAACATTTTTAGAATCGTATGATTAGGCTCTTTCTAATTTTGTGATTAGTTGTTAGTGGTTACACCCACAAGTCAATCCGCCCCATGTCGACGGTTATTCCATAATTGGGTTTTTAGTGTTTTTACACATTTGAGCCATTATTCGGGTGTGCCCTTTATTGACCTTCCTATACATGAGCCTTCCTATAACAAATGGTATATTGTTTAATGATTATTTCATAATGTCGTGTACTATGTATGCTCACCAATTTACGAACCTAAGGTTAGTTCTTTAAAGGGTTATTAAAAGTGAAATGTGAAATGTGATATGAAAAGTATACTATGTATATAACTTGGCCTTATTAAAAGAGATTGAATAATGGGTAAATTTTTGTACCACCCATTTTCACATTGATGGAAGGTAGTTGAGTGAACCTCAATAATTTAATATGACTTAATTCATAACTAATATTTTATTAAATGGTTGCAACACTCCTTGTCCTATCCATGTTAATGGATGACAAGGCATGTACCAATAAATAAATGTTTTCAACTCTACTAGACATATCTACACTAATGGAATTCAAAACAGAACCAAATTAATTACTACATGATTACAATATCAAATAGGAATGGACTAACTTGATTTTACCATTGATTCATAGAGGATAATACTTTGGGTCTCATGAACCCCATTCCAATTGATGGATATGATTTTCTAAGGTTGATATCCACAATGACTAAAGTTATTTTCTATTCCGTGGATTCCCGGTATGCTGTCGTTGGGTCCCTTTCATTATTAAAGGACACCTCGAATAAACTCCTTGGATCCATCATTGACTAGTAGGATCCATGGTGAAATCCCATAGGGCCCAATATTTTCTTAGACCCTTTTTACCTTGGTCGATCACTTTGGACTTTGTAGTAACTCTATTATGTAATTCCATTTATTACGCTCCTTGGATTACACTCTTGTAGTTTAGATAGACTCAAATACTACTGAGTTGGATTTCTGTGATTTTACATTTCCTTGGTTTTTAATCTGGAACTCCCTCACTAGATATCATTGTCTAGTTACCTTGTGACATCTTGGAACATTAACTACTTACACTATCATGTGGTGATGTCAGTGTTGGCTATTCCACATGTGACCTATTAGTATTAAATGGTAATTGATTAATTAATGAACTGGTTACATGTTCAGAGACCAACTGAGGGATGAAGCAGGTACATGGTTATTTGGTTATATTTTATTGCTTTATTTAATTTATATATGCATTCCTTCACACTGTTATATTACATTACATGGGAATCATTGGTGGTGTCCCACTAAACATTATCCCACACCCTCTCGAGGCATTGTTTGGTACCCGGAGTTGATTACATGGTTGAGGGTATTGACAAAGGGAAGCATGAAACTTCCAATACATGATTGTGTCCTGATTGGATGAAGCATGATATTAGAAGTTCGAGTAGGATCTCAGTATGATTGGAGTAGAATTATTTTCATTTAACTTGTGGAACATGGTAAGTCTATTGTCTTGTTTCGATTATTTCCAATTTTCCAGTGACATGTCATTACATCATCACTACTCCAGTTGATATAGCTATTATTATTATTTCTTATCTATTTCATTAGCCTTATTCAACTATTTATTTATATATATTCCATTGTTTACTATTTCATTATATTCCTTTGGATGTGATGCACTTAGCTAATGAGGAAATAACCTTCCCGCAGACATATCATAGGCCCTCACTTCTAGTCGGCAGCCTCTAGCATTCAGGAAGATGCGCTTGAGGCCATGTGTCCCACCAGGATCAGGGCACCCGTTAAGTGGTATATGGGTATGGGTCGTCACAACATATCTATGGATTAAGGACCAGAATATATAAGCAAAATTTTTAGTAAATTAGTTTTCATCTTTAAAAACAAGTTTCCATAAAAAAAATTATTTATTTTTTTGAGTTAATATTATAAATAATGACAAGAAATTTTAAAAATTTTATTTCATTGAAAAAATATAATAATGAAATAATCATGCAAAAATTATCTTAGAGAGGTTTTTTTATTTTTCTGATAATATTCATTTTCTAGTGTATATTAATAAATACTCATTTTTTTATAACTATATATTTGTTTCATTAATTTCAAATATAATGGTTTTTAAAAAATGGTCACAATGTAATATTGGTTTTATCATATTATGAATATTTTAATTTGATTCATCAAAAACAATTCTATGGTTGAATTTGATAATATATTGTTTTTATACTTAAAATTCATTTTTCTGAAAAAAATAGTTTTTCATTACCTTTTTTATTTTAGTCATAAACTAATTTCCACCACTATTACAAATTCAATATTGAAAAATGGATTCCATATTATTAATTATTTGGTTCATATTAGAAAAGTATTTTTGTATTGATTTTTTTTCATTATGAATAGAAACCAATGTACATAATTTTCATGGTGATAATGGTAATTCAGTTAATAAATGTTAATAATTATATTAAAAATACTAAATAATAAAAAAAACACTCCTTTATCATATTTTATGATTTTAGTTCATCCATATCACAATATGTTTTAAAAATACGGAGCATGGTTCAATATTTCTTTTCTTCTTAAAATCGAAGTATTTAAGTAAAAGATAATGTCTAAAATTCCACATTCAAGATTTTAATAACATTATTATTTTTATACATGTATAAAAACGCATATATTGGGTTGTAAAATATAATTAAAGTGATAAATTATTTTTTAAGAATTAAATTTATGCCTAAATTTTAGAAATGAAATAATTACATTAAATATATATGCAACGCCGACACATTATTTATTCAATTAATAGAAAAATAAAATAATTAATACAAATAGTTGTAAAAGTAAGATAATATGGATTAATTATTGTGTTTCATGATTATATATATTAAATATAAAATTATAGGGATGTGTAAAATATTTATATTTAAATTTATTTTCCTCGAATTATTTTCAATTTAAAATTAAATTAATACCGTGAATTATCACATTAATAATATATTTTGTTAAATTATATTTCATTAAATGATTTAAATTAGTTAAAAATAATTAAAAAACTAAAATTTGGATGATTAATAGTAAACAATACTATCCCTCTAAAAGATTTGCGCAAATTTTCATAATATATGTAAATTTATATCAATTTGTCCTTGAAATGGTCATTATTGGGGTTTTTGTTAAAATTAGTTAACAAAGGGGTCAATCCAAAAGATAAGGATAAAACTAATATAAATTCCAATTAAAATTTTATTTGAAATTTATATTAATTCAGTACCGTAATTAGCTTATGAGACAAGTCATTTTGGAAACATTGTACAGGTTTAAGACACATATTATATTCTAATATTTAATGTATTTCCAAAAATTACATTAATGATTCTTTATAAAAAAAATATTTTATTAAATGATTTATAATTATGTAATATAATATTTTTGGAAAATAAATTGTGATATATCTGAATATATGAACCATTTTAAATTTATGACAAAATTTTCCTATTATACTATCCATCATTACTCAAAAAGAGTAAGAAAATTATTATCAATGTAGTCATCAAAATGGTAAACATAGGGTTAAAACAAAATGATATAGGTAAAAACATATCCTTAATATGTACAATTATTTCATTAAATTAAAAATAATAATCATCAAATCTTCAAATTATATCATTTTTGATTCATTTTAATATGACAGCTATTTTATATTAATTTAATAATTTAGGAAATTACATGAATTCTCCTCTCCTCATTATAAAAGGACAACCCATTATCTTATTTTCCTCACAACTTAATATTTATTTGGTTGATTCAATACCAGACTAAATAAATTCCTAAAATAGATTCCCATGTTCTAGATGTCATATTTTGAGTATAAAATAAACCATATAGAGCTTAATGTATAAATAAAATAAGGTTTTCCAAAGAAGAGGTATAATGTTTTTTCTTAATCGTTTGGTTTCATTTCTTGTTATACCACATAAAAATTATATTCAAAAAATTTATATAAATAAAATAATTATATTACATATAATTATATTTTATTATTTTAAATAGATATCTAATATTCATCTCCCCTTCCTTCCAATGTGAAATGAAAACATCGTTCATGCGTACGTTGGACTGCCATCTTGTGAACCGATGTAAATCATTTTCCATCACATCCTCTCATGACTAGTTATAAGGATTGATTTAATTTATATATATGATATTAATAACTTAATTACCATATTTAAATATAACATATTTTTTCCATTCATTTAATAATGATAGAAGTGTTCATGAGTACGTGTGGATTTCCACCTACACAAAGTGGTGTGATTCTTTTTTCATCCCTATGTCACATGGATGATATATATAAAGTATTTTTTGATATATTATTATATTTATGAGATAGTAATAATTTCTTAAATATGAATCAATACTTACCTTTTTTCATTAATATTGATTAATAATGGAAGTGTTACTCATGCGTATGTATGAACTACTATTTCCATGATTGTAACATAACTAATTCATCATGACAATCCTTCATGATTGGTTTTGAAAGTCTAATTTATGTATAAATATTATAATAATGTATTTTTATTTTTCTAAATATGATTTAATAATGAACTCATTGAACATATTTTAACAAAGAAAATCATTTGGGACATATGATTCGAATTTCTTCAAAGCATATGACAGGAACATAACTGATTATGTAATAGTATATCACAATGTTATAGATAAAATAAATGGAATAATAAATGAAAAAAATTATTAAATAACTATAATTTTAATATGATTAAATTATTTTGGATGATTAATAACATACGTGATGATTTAGATTCAAGGTAAGGGACAAATTACTTATAAAAACACATATTAAATATTTTAAAGGATTATTTAAAAATCAATTTCTTCCATATCCATATTACTAAAAATATTTAATAAATTATTTTTTAGATATGAATTAATAATAATTTAAAATTTAAATCATTTTTTACTTCCTTTTAAAGGTTTAAAAAAGTAATCTTTTTTACATATTTTTTAAAGAACTTTTTGACAACAAGATAAAAGAAACGATCAATTTTAATATTAATAGTGACAACAAATTTTCCATCTATCATCACATTTATTTAATTCCTTATTTCCATTACATGATTCCTTATTTTACTACAAAAAATACCAATTTTTCCTTTATTATAGAAATTTTTAAATTATAGTTTAAAAATTAAAGATATTTTGATATCAAAAAGTGTTCTATGTATATGTTCAAAATAGTTTTTAACGGATTTATGATGAAAAGGTTTAAGATCAAAATGTTTTACTCTTGAGATGGTGCATAGAAATGTTTTATTATGATGGGTGATACAGATATATCTCATAATGATGTGTGATCTTAAAATATCACTCCAATACATTTGATAATGGTTATGATATATGGTTAAATATATTTAATCTTGAATATATGATTATTTAAATGTTAAGAATTATTGTATGTGTTCAGTGAAGTTGATTATCCAATGAAAATATTGGATTGTTCTTTTATTTTAAATTATATTTCTTTATTTTCAATTTATTTCGAAAGGTATGGTAGGGATCTTTTTTAATGAACATAATTTAACCCTTCAAGGTAATGTGGTTTTTTTGAGATCTTTTTTCAAAGAATCAAATATTTTCTACGAATCCATGAAGAATTTTATTTTTGAAATTATTCTTTTTTTATATAATTATTTTTATGATACAAAGTGTGTAGTAAAGATCAATTTAAATGTAAGTAAACAATTTTTTGAGATTAATGTTTTTTATTTTAATAGAAAACATTCTTTTAGAATATGATGGTTTTAAAATTGACTAACAGGTTTCTTTCCTCCTTTTAATGTCTAATACAATTATTTTTTTACTTCTCTTCATATATTTTTAAAAGTCATTAATTATGTTTAAGGGTGATTAGGAACAAAGAACAAGTCTATTTCAAAATCATGAATATGAAAAATACAGGAAAAAATTATTTTAATAGTTTTTTATTTTTGGAAAATGGATTGTAAGATCATGTTTAATCTTCTAATATATGGGTTTGCTATGAAATATTCATAAAATAATTCAATAACAAATTATAAACATGTATAAATCATCAAACTTAATTTAAAATCATTCTTTTAGAAAAATTCAAATTATTGATTGATTAAAGACAAGTCCTTAAATATGAAATATGCAACACCTACCCTATAAAAATAATTGAATGAAAAATACAAATCTAATTCATGTAATTTTATACATAATTAAAACATACCTATGAAAAATACAGATAACTAATATTTATATAAAATATTTTACTATGAAGACAACCAAACATCTCATTATGAGTAAGTGATTTTTGACATGCAAATCGAATACATTAGAAATATATATAGGTAATATATTGATGTCTGAGTTTGTTTATACCTATACATGGTTAGATATTCCATATAAAATCTCATTTCAATGAGGAAGATTCATGCATTGGCCCTAGTGAAAAATCATTGATATTCAATTATTACATATTCTAATTCAAATATATCCCATTTCACCAAAAGTTTATTAAAAATCAATACTATTGTATAATATTTAAAACCATGAAGATAAATTAAAGAGGTGGTCCACTCCAACAACCCCTAATATATAATAACCCTTATAAAACACAAAATATTTTTTCTCTCTCATCTCATTCACATCCATATTCTATAGACACGTTCTATATCCATATTGAACAACAACTTACTAAATAATTAACACATAACCACATCACTACATCACCACATCATCTCCATCTCACTACCACAAAACCCTATCACTTCAATATGATGACATCAATGCCAAATAACTACAAATATACACTGTGTCTATATGTTAGAGTGAGACAAGGGATGTAATTACCCATGTGCATAACTCACATATTAAAATTTAGAGGATTACAATGTATATAGATAGAAGAAAAAAACACCATGACATCTTCTCCTTCCATAGATATTTATTTTATCGCAATAATAAAAAATAAATAAAAAATAACTCATCTTATTCCAAAAAGACATTTTTTATTTATTAATTTCAATATTAGAATTTAATCATTTATAGGAAATATATACATATAAAATAAAAAATCAATTCATTATAATTTAAAACCATGTTTCCATGTTTTATTTTTTTCAAAAAAAATACTGATATCCATCAATAAATTTTAAATAATTTCATCATCATTTTCATGATAAAAATATAATATAAGAAATAATAAAAATTATACCAAAAAATCAATGACTTGCTTTTTCATAGGTCCATTTATTAATATTTAGTAAGAGTAATTTCATCTTTTTAGAAGAAGAAAACCAAATCATGATAATTCCATAGTATCATTGTATATATAAATTGTTGATCTAAATTAATAAAAAAAATTGCTTCACAACTAAACATATTATAAATAAAGAAAAAATTCACTGGTTATATGCAAAAAAATCTCAATAACCCTCCATTATACCTATAACACATCATCTATTCATCTTCATAACTCCTCAGGCATGAACATAGTGTTAAGTCAAAAGTCTTCTTTTGACTTATATATCATGTTTTGGAAATCACAAATGTATTCTATCATATGTTTATTGTCTTTTATCATGTTTATCGTATCGTACGATGTTGATCGTACCGACCAAAACGTATCGTACTGACTCTGTCAATCGTATCGTATTAACTCTGTCAATCGTATCGTACTGACTCTGTCAATCGTATCGTACTGACTCTGCTATTCAGATTATCATTATTTGTTTTGGTACTTTGTCAAAAACTCTCTCTGCATATGAATCGTACTCATGTTTTTACATTTCTATATATCTCTTGTCCTAACAAAACGATGTCGTTGAGTTAGTTACAAACTAATCAAAATGATGTCGTGCTTTCTGTTTCAATATGACCGTTGGAGGCAATATGACCGTTGGAACCCGAGGCCTATAAATAGGAGGTCATTTGAAGCTGAGAACACACTGATGAACGAAGAGAACGAATAAAGAGACTCTGTGAACTACGAAGATTCTAGAGAGAGACACTGTGACTTCTCTCATCAGCTTTGTGCGTCCGATCATCGTATCGAGGGCTTTCAAGTAATTGAAAGACAGAGGTGCCGATTACCTGCAAAATCGAGGGCTGCCGGGGATAGGCAGACAGACGTGCCGATCATCGTATCGAGGGCTGCCGGGGATAGGCAGACAGACGTGCCGATCATCGTATCGAGGGCTCACCAAGGTGTTGGTGAGACAGACCTTTTATCCTAGGTGAAAGGATAACCCTTCTCTTTGGGTTAAAATAATTGTATTACTTTTACATTTCCGCTGTTGTATTAGAAAGGGATTTGTATTGTTTCCTTTCTTCTTTACATATTCAATTGTAATTGTTTCAATTACAATCATTCTTTTACATATTGTATTGATTGGTTCTATACGCTTTAAGGTAGAATCATTCATATCTGTATTACTCTGATTATTGTGTTCATCTTGAATACAATTGTTTTACTTTACAATAGTATTACAATACATCTTACCTTTTACATTCAATGCAATTGTGGGTGTTTGTATTTGTATTAGTTTAAGATCATTTAAACTAATCTCTTTGTTACTAAAACTCAAAGGTTTTTAAACCTACAATTCACCCCCCCTCTTGTATTGTTCCATCTAATAGACATACATATATACTATTCGATCCAACAATTGGTATCAGAGGAGGTTTTCCACTGATTTGTATTATTAGCTTTATTTCTTTTTACTATCTTGAATACTTACTACACTAACGTGTGGAGTGGAAAAGTTGTTTTTGTTATATTAGATGGCAGGAATGAATATCGGATCAATAGATAATCTGAATCCTTCTAGACCACCAATTTTCGATGGGAATGATTATGAGTATTGGAGAGATCGTATGAAGACTTTCGTCATCAATACTGGTGTAGACAATTTTATTATGCTTACTGGGGGTTACAAAATTCCTGACAAAGAAGTTAGCACTTTCACCAATCAAGAGAAGCAAGAATATCAACTGAATTACAAGGTACGCAATACTTTATTATGCTCTATGACCAGGAATATATATAGTCAGATATCTTCATGTGAAGCAGCCAACTGTATTTGGAAGAAATTAGAAGTCACTCATTTTGGTACATCCAAAGTTATCGAAACAAGGAGAGCAATGCTTCGAGCAGAGTATCATGGATTTGTTTTTCCTTATGGAGAGCCAGTATGTAAAGTTCAACAAAGGTTTATGACAATTGTCAACAGCTTACAATCTATGGGAGAAAAAGGTCTTGATGATGAAGCTCTTGTTGATAAGATTATAGATATTATGCCAAATGAATGGGAGTCAAAAAGAACAGCTATTGATGAAAATAGAAAAGTTTCCCAGATTACTCTTGATGAACTCTTTGGAACTCTTCTACAGCACGAGACAAGAATGAAGAGAGATTCTGATTTCAATAAGAAGAAGAATGGGAATGGAAGTGTAGCTTTTGCATCTAAGGCTAAAACACCTGAAAGGGTTACAAGGTCTAAATCCAAGAAAGTTGTTATATCTGATTCAAGTGATTGTAATCTTTCGGACAATGAGTTAGCCAATCTTGCTCGGAGGATGAACAAGATTGTGGGAAAGAAAGATTTTCAATATAGATTCAAAAAGATAGACAGGAAAGATAGGAAAGATTCAGAGGTAACTTGTTATGAATGCAAGAAAGGAGGACATATAAGGCCTGATTATCCTTTACTAAAGAGGAAAGATAGGAAAGAGAAACACTCTGAAAGAAACAAGAAAAGGTTTTATAAGACAAAGAAAGGCTTGAAAGCAAATGATACATGGAGTGCAAGTGGTAGTGATTCCTCAGATGATTCTTCAGAATATGAGACGTCAGGACAAAGGAATATTGGACTTCTAGCCAGACTACCAATTGAAGATCATTGTCTCATGGCTAAGGTACACAATGCTGAAGTTGTTACAAATGTCTCTTTAAATGCAAATTATGTTGATAATAGATATTATGAATCTTCAAATGATGAACCCTCATCATCAGAAGATGATACTTTACCTTCCTTTGAAGAAGTCTCTAGATTTGCTAAATTACTTGAAAATGAAAATTCTAAACTCAAAAAGAGATTTGAAAAAGCAAATTCTAGAATTTCTATTTTGACTAAAGAAGTAACAGATCTTTCTAAAGATCTTGATGGGAAAACTTCTGATTTTGAAAGTATTTTGAAAACCCTTGAGAAAGTCAAATCTGAAAAGGATAAACTTTCTAAGGATCTTGAAACTGCTATTTCAAAGAAAAACATTTTAGAGTCTAACTCTAGTTCTAATTCAAATGTTTTAGAAAACAAGAATTTGGTTTTAAAACTAAAGTCAGAGATTTTATCCTTGAAAAAGTGCTTGTCAAACTTTACTCATGGAAAAGAAAACTTTGATAGGATGTATTCTCAAATTAGACCGTTGAGAAATCGTTCTGGTCTTGGTTATACTTATTCCAAATCTGTTTTTAGTAATAACTATTTTGTTCCTCAAAAAACCATTTTATGTTCCAAGTGTCAATGTGGTGGACATTGGAGAAGAGATTGTTCTCTTAACAAAACTCAATCCTTAGGATTTCATAAAGATCATTTTGCTAAACAAATGTGGATTCCTAAAATTCTTTTATCTAACCCTTCTGGATCCAAACAAGTTTGGATTCCAAAAATCTAATTGTTTCTTTTTCAGGAAAACGAGAAGTGTATCAATAAGAACATTTGGTACATGGATAGTGGTTGTTCTCGACATATGACTGGAAACAAAGATTTCTTTGAAAAGGTTGTCAAAACAAAAGGTGGAAAAGTTACCTTCGGAGATAATGCTCAAGGAAAGATTGTTGGTATAGGTAATATCGTTTTTCTTGGAAGAGTTCTTATTTCAAATGTTTTATTTGTTAAAGGTCTTAGACACAATCTCATCAGCATAAGTCAATTATGTGATGAAGGTTACCTTGTGAATTTTAGAAATGATAAGTGTCTAGTTCACAATTCCAAGGATGAATTCATTCTATCTGCCCATAGGCAAGAGAATGTTTACACTATTAACTTAGAAGACCTTAGGAACCAAAACTTACCTTGTTTAATTGTAATAGAAGACCAATCGTGGCTATGGAATAGGAGACTAGGACACTGTAATTTGAGAAACCTAAGAAAACTCTCAATGAAAGGACTTGTAAAAGGGCTACCGGATCTTAGATATGATTCTTCAAAAGTCTGTGATCCTTGTCAATTTGGCAAGCAACATAAAACTAGCTTTAAACCAATTAATGAAGTTTCAACTTCTAATGCATTACAGCTTGTGCATATGGATCTGTTTGGTCCTTCACAATCTGGAAGCATTGGAGGCAAATACTATGTATTTGTTTTAGTTGATGACTTTACTAGATTTACATGGGTCTACTTTCTCACAAAGAAATCTGAAGCCTTTTCCTATTTCAAAACTTTTAGAGCCCAAGTTAAAAATGAGAAAAACCTACCATTGATAACTATTCATAGTGATCATGGTGGTGAATTTCAAAACTCAGATTTTGAAACTTTTTGTAGTAAGAAATGTATTACTCACAATTTCTCAGCTCCAAGAACTCCTCAGCAAAATGGGGTTGTTGAAAGAAGAAATCGTATTCTTCAGGAAATGACTCGAACCATGTTGAGTGAATACTCAATTGCTAAGCACTTTTGGGCTGAAGCTGTAAGTACTGCCTGTTATACTATAAATCGTGTTTTAACTAGACCATTTCTTAATAAAACTCCTTACGAGTTATGGACTGGCCGAAAACCTAAAGTTTCATAATTCAAAGTTTTTGGATGCAAAGTATTCATTCTGAATACAAAAGATAATCAACACAAATTTGCACCAAAATCTGATGAAAGAATCTTTCTAGGCTATTCCACAAACTCTAAGGCTTATAGAGTTTTCAATAAAAACACTTGTACTGTTGAAGAAACAGTACATGTAAAATTTGATGAAACTAACCCTTTTGTTTTCAACCAACCCAATCCTACATCCTCGGATGTGTTTTCCAAAAATGTTTATCAACCTATATTAGAAGAACATTCTGATAAGGAAAATGTTCAAGAAAGTGTTCCTGAAACATTTACCACAGAAGATTTTCTACCATATGTTGATGAACAGGTTTTACAAAACCCAAATCAATTGTTTCTTAGGAATCATCCCAGTGATAATATCATTGGTGATATAAATCAACCTGTAAGGACCAGAAATTCCTTAAGAAATGAAATAGAACATCTTGCTTTTCTTTCCCAATTTGAACCTAAAAATCCAAGTGAGGCCTTAGGTGATGACGATTGGATCAAAGCAATGCAGGATGAACTAAATGAATTTGAAAGGAATCAAGTCTGGACTTTAGTTGAAAAACCTAAAGAAACAACTGTAATTGGTGTAAAATGGGTTTTCAGAAACAAGTGTGATGAAAATGGAATCATTGTAAGAAATAAAGCAAGACTTGTTGCTAAAGGCTATAATCAACAAGAGGGAATAGACTATGAAGAAACATATGCTCCTGTAGCTAGACTTGAATCTATTCGCATTCTATTAGCCTTCGCAGCATATTTCAATTTCAAACTATTTCAAATGGATGTCAAATGTGCTTTTTTAAATGGTTTTGTTCAAGAAGAAGTCTTTGTCGAACAACCTCCTGGTTTTCAAGACCCAAAACATCCTGATCATGTTTTTAAACTTACCAAGGCTCTATATGGTCTTAAACAAGCCCCTAGAGCATGGTATGATAGACTTACAAGATTTCTTTTACAAAACAATTATAGAAAAGGTACAGCTGATCCAACTCTTTTTATCAAAATGGAAAACAAAAATTTTTTGGTTGTCCAAATCTATGTTGATGACATCATATTTGGATCAACTCAGAAATCTTTAACCGATTCTTTTGCAAATTTAATGAAATCTGAGTTTGAAATGAGTATGATGGGTGAGTTAACATTCTTTCTAGGTTTTCAAATATCTCAAAAACCAGAAGGAACTTATATATCTCAACATAAGTATATTAAAGACTTACTCAAAAAGTATGGATTTGACAAAACTAAAAGTATTAGCACCCCAATTAGTACCTCAAATACTCTTGATCTTGATGAAACTGGGAAACCAGTAGATCAAACAATTTTTAGAGGTATGATAGGGAGTTTGCTATACTTGACAGCTAGTCGACCCGACTTGATGTTTTCTGTATGCTTATGTGCACGATATCAATCTAATCCAAAAGAGTCTCACATAAAAGCCGTAAAGAGAATATTTCGGTATTTAAAAGACACTATGGATTTAGGACTTTTCTACTCTTCTGGAAATGATTTTGTTTTAAAAAGTTTTTCAGATGCTGACTTTGGTGGTTGTAGAATGGATAGAAAAAGTACATCTGGAACATGTCATTTCTTAGGAGACTCTTTGGTTTCTTCGTCTTGCAAGAAACAACACTCAGTAGCACTCTCCACTGCTGAAGCTGAATATGTAGCAGTTGGAAGTTGCTGTGCTCAAGTATTGTGGATGCAGCACACACTCACTGACTATGGTTTGAGTTTCTCCAAAACTCAAATTCTTTGTGATAATACAAGTGCCATAGCTCTTAGTAAAAACCCAGCACATCACTCTCGTGCAAAACACATAGATGTTAGGCATCACTTTCTTAGGGATCACACACAAAAAGGAGATATTGTTTTACAATTCATCGGAACGCAAGAACAACTTGCTGATATTTTTACAAAACCTTTACCTTCTGATAGATTTGAGTTTATAAAACAGAAGCTAGGAATGATTACATTAAAATAATCATTCATATCTACTTCCTGTTTTACATCTCTCCTAATAGTAAGAAACTCCTCGTAGAAAGGGGGAGGACATTTCTTTCTGTCTATGTTTATTTTATATTTCTGATCTTTAACTATTTACTCTATTTATATGTCTCTCTTTCTGTTTATCGTATTAACAGTTTTATCGTTTCATTTTCAGTTTTTCTGTTTATCGTATTGAAATTCATTTCCATCGTATCATTCAATTTTTTTTTGAATCGACCGATGATAGTATTGAGATTCTTTTCCTTCGTACCATTCAATAGTTTTGTATCGACCGATGATAGTATTGAAATTCTTTTCCATCGTACCATTCAAATAGTTTTGTATCGACCGATGATAGTATTGAAATTTTTTTTCCATCGTACCATTCCATAGTTTTTGAATCGACCGATGATAGTATTGAATTTCTTTTACATCGTACCATTCAAATAGTTTTGTATCGACCGATGATAGTATTGAGATTGTTTTCCATCGTACTGTCAGTTCATGGTAACAAGATTATTTTCTACTGTACGGTCCGATCATAGTAATGACTGTGTTTTCCATCGGCATCATTTTTTTCCTCCTTACTATTGTGTTTTCTTTTGATTCATACCAAAACCAGCAATCACCTTATGTTCTCCGACAGGTTTATTTTCATTTTTTTAAATTTTTTTTTTTGCTTTAATCCTAACCATTGATCTGGTATTATCTAATCTTGACCGTAGAATATCAACGGTCATCTCTTTATTGCCTATAAATACCCCCCTCCCCTCCCCAAACCCACATTGAAGTTTCAGGATTTGAGGAGAAGCTCTGCTCCACCAGCTATAAACAATCGTACGATCTTCTCATCGGCAGAACCTTTATGTCTCAATCTTCTGCTAATACTCCTGCCGAAATGTCTTCAAAGACTTTTACAGAGAAAGACTTTCACAGAGAAAGGTTAGTATCCCGAGACTTTTTCGATTTGTACGATTCTACAATCAAGAGGATCATTCTGTTTCAAGGATGGGAACATCTCTGTGTGGAAAAGCCTGATATTCAAGATCCAGTTCTTTTTGATGAAGTTTGTCAGTTTTACAAAACCGTTTCTTTCGACAAAGATATGACTATAAACTTCGCTGTGTATGATAGAAAGTTATCTATGTCTGTGAAACAAGCGGCACTTTTTCTGAATGTTTCTATAGAAGGCGATGCATTCTGTCCATCTCACAAACTACCAGAGGAAGTTGGTACGTTTAATAGAGAAAGTGCTGAAAAAACTTTGTTTGTTATTAATGAGGAAAAGAGGAAAGTTTCTCATCTTTCACCAGACAATCGGTTTGTTACTTTATGGATGCAAGGTTTTCTTATCCCAAGGAAAGGGGATAGAGAAACCCTTAAAGTTTCTGATGTCTTTATGCTCGACTATCTTGTGAATATGAGGAAAGTAAATCTCATGGGATATGTTTTTGAAACCATCAAGAATGTCAAGAAAGGAGGGATTAAATCCCAGATAATAATGTATCCAGCCATCCTTATGAAATTCATTCTTGAGAGTATGAAGTTTTGTAACATTCCTTTGAAAGGAGAACCTATGGATTTGAGGCCATCTTTGATTAATAAGAGTACGATAAAAAAGCTGAATGTTTGTTTTGATTCAAATTCAAAACTTTTTGTCAGAGATGTAGAAGCTGAATTGGCTCAAAATCAATCGGCACCTATGCCAGCCAAGGACAATCAATCAACCGGTGTTACTCGAAAGTCTGATCCTCAAACTAGTTCAAAACCAAAGAAGAAGCCAAGGTACAGTAAGGAAGTTGTAGCCAAATGGAGAAAGGACAAGGAACAGAGAAAGGAAGGTGATCCGAATTTTGGTCTTGACCCTGCTGAGGCCTTTGCAGAAAGAATAAGGGTAGAAGAAACCCTTCAAGCTGAAAAGAAAAAGAAGACTCTTTTGAAAAGAAAGGCTCAGGACTTTGATATTTCTAAAGTCTTGAAAGCAGTTGAAGATGCTAGTGCTCAACTAACTGTGGAAGTGCACCAAGAGCCCATCGTACAGAGTCTGCCTGAGAAAGAAAAAGGAAAACAAGTGATAGAAGAAGTGGAAGTAGAAGAAGGAGATTTTCTGTTAGAATTTCTTCAAAGTTCAAAGAAAAGTAGAGAGGAATCGCTTCAAAAGCTGAGCGAAGGTGTTCAACAAACTCCTCATGCCGATCAGGAAAGATCTCCGGACAGGATGTCATCTCGAGAAAAGCAAGATGCTCAATCTTCTCAGTCTGATAAAATAGTTTTCATTAGTGACAAAGTAGAAGAAGAAAGAAAGCAGAAAGAAAAAGGGAAACAGCCAGTTGTTGATTCAAGAAGATCGTATGAACTAGCATCGTACGATGAAGATACTGATTCAGAGCATACAATCTCTCTCAAGAAGAGTGATTACATTGTTCATGTTTTGAGAAGGGTGGAGAAAACAATTCCTTATTTCCCGAGGCTGGAAGGGAAGACTGATTTTATTACTGAAAATCAAAGAAAAAAGTTTGGCTCTGTAAAAGAATTGAGAAAGAAAGTTTTGTCAGTAGAAGCCGATCTAAAAGTTCTTTCAGAAATCTCAGTTGCTCATAAGAAGGCTTGCAATAAGATGACCAAGTGGTCATACAAAACTGAAAGCTCAATCAATGATCATGAATTAGCCATTGAAGATATAAGGAGGTTATCAAATGAGCTAGCAATCTCTTTCAACAAGCTTGATAAAGAAACGGTTGAAAGGCTGAACCTTTTGTCTTCTCAAAGAACCGATGTTCCTTCAGTGAAAGATTTGCAAGAGAGGATGAATGCTTTCCAATCTGAATTCTCGAAGGTTTCATCTTTCAAAGATGAAATGGTTTTACTGAAGAATCAAAATTCTGAGTTGTCCAAGGATAACAAGACTCTGCAAAACAGAATTGATACCCTTGAAGAAGTAATCAGAGTACAGGAGGAGACCATCAGAAATCAAGATCAGATTTTTTCGGATCAACAAGAGCTTCTCAAAACTCAGGGTGAATCAATTTCTGAAGACAAGAAGGAGATCAAGAAGATGAAAGCTGTGCTTCATGAGCTTATAAAGAAAGAGAAGGAAAGAGAAAACAAATGATTATTGTATTTGTTTCTTTTGGAACTTGTTTGTTTTGTAATAACTCTTATATTTCTCTCTTTTATCCATTGTCTTGTATTACTTCACTAACTCTTTCAGACAATTCGAGATTACTCCTTTCTTTTTGTAAATCACAAAGGGGGAGAATATTTACAAAGCAAAGATTGTTTTACAAAGGGGGAGAATGCATTACAATGCTCTTAAGGAAAATCTACGAATACAATCCTTAGGAAAGTCAATACCTAAGGGGGAGTTAGTTGTATTCAATTTTCTTATTCAGAAGAGTTTTTAAACTCAGGGGGAGATAAGTATTTCTTGTTACATTTACTTTATGTATTTGTTCTTTCCAAAAAGGGGGAGATTGTTAAGTCAAAAGTCTTCTTTTGACTTCTATATCATGTTTTGGAAATCACAAATGTATTCTATCATATGTTTATTGTCTTTTATCATGTTTATCGTATCGTACGATGTTGATCGTACCGACCAAAACGTATCGTACTGACTCTGTCAATCGTATCGTATTAACTCTGTCAATCGTATCGTACTGACTCTGTCAATCGTATCGTACTGACTCTGCTATTCAGATGATCATTATTTGTTTTGGTACTTTGTCAAAAACTCTCTCTGCATATGAATCGTACTCATGTTTTTACATTTCTATATATCTCTTGTCCTAACAAAACGATGTCGTTGAGTTAGTTACAAACTAATCAAAACGATGTCGTGCTTTCTGTTTCAATATGACCGTTGGAGGCAATATGACCGTTGGAACCCGAGGCCTATAAATAGGAGGTCATTTGAAGCTGAGAACACACTGATGAACGAAGAGAACGAATAAAGAGACTCTGTGAACTACGAAGATTCTAGAGAGAGACACTGTGACTTCTCTCATCAGCTTTGTGCGTCCGATCATCGTATCGAGGGCTTTCAAGTAATTGAAAGACAGAGGTGCCGATTACCTGCAAAATCGAGGGCTGCCGGGGATAGGCAGACAGACGTGCCGATCATCGTATCGAGGGCTGCCGGGGATAAGCAGACAGACGTGCCGATCATCGTATCGAGGGCTGCCGGGGATAGGCAGACAGACGTGTCGATCATCGTATCGAGGGCTCACCAAGGTGTTGGTGAGATAGACCTTTTATCCTAGGTGAAAGGATAACCCTTCTCTTTGGGTTAAAAGAATTTTATTACTTTTACATTTCCGCTGTTGTATTAGAAAGGGATTTGTATTGTTTCCTTTCTTCTTTACATATTCAATTGTAATTGTTTCAATTACAATCATTCTTTTACATATTTTATTGATTGGTTCTATACGCTTTAAGGTAGAATCATTCATATCTGTATTACTCTGATTATTGTGTTCATCTTGAATACAATTGTTTTACTTTACAATAGTATTACAATACATCTTACCTTTTACATTCAATACAATTGTGGGTGTTTGTATTTGTATTAGTTTAAGATCATTTAAACTAATCTCTTTGTTACTAAAACTCAAAGGTTTTTAAACCTACAATTCACCCCCCCTCTTGTATTGATCCATCTAATAGACATACATATATACTATTCGATCCAACACATAGTCACTTCATTATAACATCAGTGATCTAAATATATCCTTTAGAGGGGAATATATTATAAATTGTGTGGTGGAAATTCAGAAAAATCCATGAAGTTTATAAGGTTTCTAAGATTCACAATATAGGGGATAAAAATTAATATAATTATATAAATTGTATAAATTTATTGATGAATGGGAAATAGAAAATTTAATATAAGAAGACATTTTGTAAGGATTCAATGTGGATCAACAAAAAATAAATCTAAAATATTACAAGTGAACTCCCCCTATATCTATAGAATATGTTTTTTAATCTTATAGACTTAAAATTAAATCACGTTGAAAGGATATTAATTTTGAAACTCTCGATGTACTTCTAACATTCATGGTTAAATAACGTTGTTCATTCATTTAAAAAACATCTCCATGGAATGAAAATGAAATATACCAAAAAAAAATTGGAAAAAACAATAAAAATCACTACGTAATGAATAATTCTATATAATTTATAACCAAACCCCATGAAATAATTACTTACCTATAATAACCTGATGAAACACCTCATAATGCCTCCATATGTCATAATAGTTTAATATGAAATATCACTCCACAATTACATAAATCAAATTATAAGTTGTCACGAACTGTCCTCGGGACCCCTGCCGTGACTACCCCAAGCCCGCTTTCCATAGGCCATAGGCTGGCAACTGGCACCAAAGGCGTAAATCCTGATAAAAAGGGAAGGCATTTCCTTTATGAAACATAAACACACACAACCAGATTCCAAGTAGAAGCAAACACCAAGTACGTAGTATATAACAAAAGATTTGCTAGAAAGTGAAGGGGCCATAAATACAAGGCCAAAATTAAGTACATGAAAATGAAAAAACATCTTGAAGGTGTCAAGATGCTCCTAGATCGTTCTTCGGAGATCCTACCTAAAGGGTAGGTACAGATGGAAACCTCAGCTATCCACGATCGTCTGTCACCTCTGGGTACCATCTCGTCATGAAGTCTAACTCCGAGTACCGTCTAGCTCTACATGCCTTAACAACGATCAGTGATGTTCGTCGTCTGCATCCAACAGAAGGATGTGTGGGAAAATCCCCTGCATAGGTGAGTCTAACGACACATTGTAGGGACCCTGAGACCCTCAAGGTCTCACTATAATCAATCAAGGATAAACCCAAAATAATGATCTCAATAGATAACCTTTACTTAGGTATATTCCCATACATATACCTAAGTTATCATGTAACCCTTCTCAATCACGAGGAAAGCACAAAGGTCATTGACACAGCTCAAACCAAAAATTTTATTCACGATATCGAAACCACAACTGTTGGAGATCTCCTCCTCTATCGAGTACAGTGATCATGTCGCGACTCTAAGGTGATTCTCACTAACCTTAGACTACTGAGGTACTCCTTCTATCATGTATTGTGGGTCGGTCACCTCAAAAAGTAGTGCTCTACCATCATGGGTCTTCCACCTCACAAAGTAGTGCTTCCCCCTCATAGCCTACAGAGGTACTCCCCCTGTCAAGTACCGCGGGTCTTCCACCTCACAATGTAGTGCTCCTCCACCAAGGTTCTGCCACCTCACTCGGTAGTGCTCCCCACTGGTCTATTCAAGTCACTCCAAAACGAATCGGACAAGCAGTCATCAGGTTTGAGTAACCTACTAGGTCTCTGTACTCCGTATGCTCGTCTCCAGGAGGATCCGCTCCACGAGCTACTGGTCAATACTCCAAGTATCACAAATTACCACTAAGATATATATCAAAGGACCTCCTCATTATACGAGTCTCAACGCAACATATAGTGCGTCAATCAGATGCCCAGTCTGTGAGTTATTAGTATTTCCATTCGAGGGGCCAAGATGGATTTTGGGTACAATCCACCCCCGACATACTCCTGCTACGTCTAATCATTAGGTGAATTTTTCCAAAATAACTATTTCATCAAAAAGTATCCACCTTAGTCGATGTCATGTCAATAGGACGTTTGGTTCTTATGTTATAAGAGTTTCCGCTCTGAGGGCCTGGTGGGTTTCGGGTTTGAACCAACCTGGCCGATTTTTAGAAGTCATCTAAAACTCACTAAGAGTAAAAAAATGACCGCATCGTCGTGAGGGTCCCAGTTCCACAGACGTTGCATTGATCAGACACGCGGTCATCATGTTATTAACATTGAAGTGAAAACGGGCTTGGTCCGTTAGACCTGATTGGGTGACGGGACGGGTCAACTCGGTTTCGGATGGTCCGACCCGACAAAGGGGACGGACCAGCCCGGTGAGTCATGCAGCTCGGACCTGTGGGGTGCAGCCCGGTCAGAAGTGGCGTGGTCCGGTCCGGCAGGGTGCGTCCTGGCTCGGCGGGGCGCAGCCCGGCCCGGCCTGGCATGGCCCAGCTCGGCCTTGCTCGGTCTTGCTCGGTCCGGCTGGGCGCGCCTCGGCTAGTCACGCGGATTGACTATCTCGGCCAGCCGGATGAGTGGCTCGGTCCGAAGGCCTAGCGGTCCGAGGGGGGGGGGGTCCCCCCCATGATGTCCAAACCGGCGGCGCCTTTTTACACCACCCTCCCGAAGCGTCCGGCTAGGTAGGCCGACCTTCTGGTGCAAGCGGCCCACACGGCGGGCCTCAGCTCTTCTGGCGCGACACCCTCTTGGCGTCGTGGATCTGCTCCGCCCGGCCGGCCGGCGGGCCGATAGGTTTTCCAGCGCGGCGCCATCCCATGGTCGTAGCTCCCCTTTTCTCGGTCGGCCGATGGTCCAGTCGGTCCTTCCGCTGAAGCGGCCCACAAAGCGGGCCGCGGTTCCCGCTGCTCACCCAGCGCGACGACACCAGGTTCCTCCGCCACAGCCTATGCTGGCCGCTGTTCCGCATCCCCATCAAGGCACGACGGTGTTGTTCTTCCTCTATTGTGCCCGTTTGACCGCAGTTTTCTTTCCCTGCGCGACGGCGGCCCTTGCGCCGTCGGCCACATCCGTGTTCTGCCTCCGATCTCAAATTCCTTCATTATAAAGGATCAAACAGTGGGTCGTCGAGCCCTGTTTTTTCGGCTCGCGCCCTCCTCATTAATCCAAAGCAACATGTCACAAAAAAAAAATTATACAACAACGAAAAGAGGCACAATTTGAATCCATTAACATTGAACTTAACCCCTACCTTGATAGTTGATGTTGCACGTCGGGCGTCTGGGAAGACAGCACTGCGGGGAAAGAATTCATAGGCAATGTCGGAGTGCATCCGAGGAGGAAGCGGCATTTCCTCACTTTTTTTGGAGAAGATAATGGTTTTTGCATCGTTGTTCTTCGTGGAACAGGTGTTCTTCATTGAAGAGGCGATGTTCCTCATCACGAGAGGAGTTATCTTCTACTTCAAAAAAGTTCTCTCACTATCTTCCATAGCACAACGAAAACCATCCCAAAATAAAATAATATCCTTCTCCTATTATTTTATTATCACATACAATTTAAAATTCAAATTCAAACAACTTCATTAATTAATTGATGTGGTTGAATTCATTAAATTAATGGTTTGGTAAGAGTTAAAGAGGGAGAGAGGAGGAGATGAGAGGTCTCACAATTAAAGAGGAGTTTACAAAATAATTAAGGGGGTTTAAGGGAGTTTAGGGAAAATGAATGGTTGGGGCTTGTGTGGGGCCACCTCTCATATAACCACACATGGGATGTTGGGTGGTTGTGGGCTCCACAAAAAACATCCCATGGAAGGGTATAACATCCAATGTTACAAAATAATATTGTTCAAAAAATTTATTTATTTAAAACTAATTCCCCAAATAATAATTCTAAACCCTCTTAAAACAGAACTGCGGTAAAAGACCCCTTAAGCAATTACAAGTGTTGTGAGTTCATCAGTTCTCTCAGATTTCAATTCTGAGCACCGGTTCAAAATATAGAAATACCCGTTGGTTCGTTTACTGAACGTACCCGAGCTAAGATTTGGTAATTGATTTCGGGCACACCGGGCCTCAGAATTGAGTGCCTTTAGGAGGCACAAACTCGTAAAATTGCAAATATATTATGAAAAAAAATCCATGAAATTTCTGTGTCATTACATTACTCCCACCTCAGTGCTTTACGTCACCGTAAAGCTATAACACAATCTAGGGAAACTAAAGGTGGTACCGAGCATGCATCTGATCCTCTCGATCTCATGAGCTCTCCTGAAGGTTCTCATGCTGCCAACGAAAGCGCACCAAAGGAATAGACCATCCACGTAGGACCTTCTCTGGTCGATCCTTGATCTCCACCAGGACCTCCGTAAATGTCGCCCCATCATCAATAAACATCTCCCTGTAGTTGAGTAAGTGAGACAGGTCATGCACTTATCTCCTCAGCTGAGATACATGGATGATGTCGTGCACCTGGTGCAACTGAGGTGGATGTTCCATACGGTAAGCCACCTCTCCTACCCTGCTAAGGACCTAGAATGATCCATTGAATCATGAAGATAAATTTCTGCCACTTCCAAATCAAATTAGACCTCATCAAGTTGAGTCCCATATAAAGATGAGGTATACATCCATGAACTCCAGTGGTCTTCATCTCCTATTAGCATAGGACTTCTGTCTCCTCTGTACATTCTCCATCTTCTACTGGATGATCTACACCTTCCCCGTCGTAGCTCTTACCATCCCTGGTCAGTAAAATGTTGGCCTACTTGGTAAGTCAGTCAACGATCACCCATCATTGCCTATGATCTGTAAGAGATGGTAAGAATTCTCCTTTTCCGAAAAGATAAACCCGATCTCATCCCCTGGATGAACCACACACATTGCCAAATATAGTCAATCCTGACATGAATGATACATTCATTCCATGGACAACCTCGTAAGGCCACGATGTTACTACCAAGAGATCCAACCGTCACTCTGGCCTCCAAGGGTTGAGTCACACTGTCAGAATCAGTGTGTGGTCTCTTGGTCTCCTCTAGTAGAGATCTCACATGTGAGGGTCAAGTCAATAGTTTTAACCGGAACCTCTTAGTATCAACCATACATAAAATACAAGAAAGTAAACATCACAAAGATAAGTGTATTTTATTACTGCAGCTTGAAGTACAAAGACACAAAACAACCACGAACTACAACAACACAGAAACTAGAAGCACCAACAACAAAGGTCTCCACACCTGGAACTAGCCTCGCTTCTGTCCACCTACTTCCGGAGCCCCATAGACATATGCTTCAGCTGCCTAAAGTTGTTCTCTCCCATATACCCATGTTATTTGTGGTCGGGGTGGTCCTCCTAGTGGAGGTTGTGAAAACAACTCGAAGCGTCGTCCACCTCCAACTTCATGGCCAGCTCCCCTGCCTCAGTCTCCTACTCCATGCAGTCCACCTCAATCGAACCTCTGCCTATGCCTGGGAGGTCCTTAATATATCTTCTTATCATCCGAGTGGTGGTTTGTACAATCACGATCCATGTGACCCTGTCCTCCGCATGTGTAACACAGCATGTCCGGTCTGGCTCTATCTCTACCCTTGGTGCTTTGTACTACCAATCCTAAGTCATGCGGTAGACCACCTGTAGGTCTGGCCCTCTTGGACCTCTACGTCATCTGTCTACTGTCAGCTGTAGAAGATTCCACTGCATGCTCGCTAGGATTGGGTCCCACTGCTTGAGACATCTCATCAAAGAAACTATCCACTAAGAGGGCTCGTTCCAACACCCCCATCTGCATCGGGATGCTATGGGAGACAACTGCAGCTCTAATCTCTCACCTGAGCCCCTTCTCGAAGGTCTGGGACATGAAGAACAGGTTCCGAACCATGTCTGTGGAGTAGCACATGAGGTATGTGAACCTCGCTGAGTACTGTTCTACTGTAACGTTGCCCTGCTACAGATACAGTAGCTCATGTATCTGCACCGCTCAAAGGGTGGATGGTACAAACTTCGCTTGGAACAGGCTCTCGATGTCTGCCCATTTGAGTGTCTCCTTGTCATGCATCTGAAGAATCAGGCTCCACCATCTTCCTACAGCTACTTGTAGGAGGCTGGAAGCAAGGATCACCATAAAGTCTTCTGGCGTCCCTACTAACCTGAAGACTCTCACCACAGCCTCCAGCCAATCCCCAATTTTCTGTGGGTCCGTCTCTCCCTAGAACCTGGGTGGCCTCTGGATCTGGATCTCATACAGCACGCTCAAGCGGTGTGCATCGCCTTCTGCTGGGGGTGGTGGCATCGGTGGCCAAATGGGTGGTAGTACCACTGGTGCCTCCGCTAGTGCCTCAAATAGATGAGGGCCATGTACTGAGGTCTCGTAGCTCGGTGGCCTGTTAGTACGTACAACTCTCAGCGCTATAACTGGTGGTCCACATGGAGGCATCCTAAATGAAACAGATATGTCATGGTCAAAAGACTACAACTGGTGAGTTGACCTTGTTTGAGTTGATTTAACAGAAACTTTTGAAAACACACACGCAATCAGTGTTTTCTGCACTGATTCAGAAACCAGACGTAAGGGTCTTGGTGTATGGATACGTCAGCCTCCCACACCAACACTAGACTCCCTGAACTGAAAACCACATTTAGTACCCTTAATAATATTGCTTCACAGAAAGAAAATATCAAATTCATATTTTCTTCTGTATAACCGACTCCTCTAATACAAAATTGTCACGACCCATCCTCGGGGCCTGGGTCGTGACTACCGCATGCTCTGTAACACCCCAGGATTTCAGAGTGTGTTATTTCTTAAAAATAATTCAATAACTTGCACTACACGCAACACCGAGTTCAATCACAACATTAAAAGAGGTCATGAATAGTATTAACTGCATTTTGAACTTTATATAATCCTTATAATTTTAGAATCCCTATTATGAGTTTCTTAGTCATAATGCAAGAACAGATTCATTTTCAGTATTTCACTTTTATCAACTTCTAATAGTGAAACCTTTTTAAATACAATATTTTAAACTTTTTGACTAAATGGGGACATCAAAAATTTAAAATGAAACACCCCAAGCTTCAACGGTACGTTTCCCTTTGAATAATGTGATAGCGTGTGTTGTACGCAACACCGAGTTCTAACACACCATAACCAATCAAACTAGCCGTTATAAATAGTAATACCTACTTTTTGAAAATATATATATTTTATATTTCAAAATGGACTTCATTTTTGGATTCGGAATATCGAATTTAGCCTAAGGTGAAATTTTGGTACTTTTCGGATAACTTTCATATTTTGATGAATAGTGAAAATTACTAAATTTTAATTAAAAACAACTTTTTTAATCAAAATAATTAATAGTGATAAATTATGAATTTGAGTGGTTTTAAAGTATATTTAGAATATATTTTTACAATTTAATATAATGTTGGTCATTAGACATAATTTTACAATTAAACCGAACATAAACAAGTGTCAATCTTTTGATAGTTATTATCTCTTAAAAACACGCTTTTTGTTTTGACAGCGGGAATTAATTTTAAATTAATTTCTGCCACTTCTGTGTTTTGAATTTAGAAAAATGGATTCCATATTTGGAATCATGGTGTTCAAATTGTGTAAATAGGTACATTTTATTTTTAGACATTTTGAATAATTACTGCGGTAAATATTTTATTTACCATGGTTAAGGGTAAATCCGGTAAATAAGGGTTAAAAAATAATATTATAATAATACTAAATTACCCTAAAACGTGTCGTAACCCTATTGGTTGATACATGGTCGACCATGGGCATCTTTGGGTCGATTTTGGGACCCCATGGATCCACTTGTAAGTGATAATGACACTTTATTTTAATTAAGTCAAAATGAATACAAAAATGACACAAGCATATATCTTTTAGCAAAACAATTGTTACATAGGGTTATATAAGTTGGATTTTAGATTATAAATATTAATTAGAAATCTAAAAAGATTTCCTACATAATGATATTTTATTTATAATTTTTAGACATTAAATAATTTATTTTATTTATGACACAATGATGATGCAGTAATTACTATAATAGTGAAAAATTAAAATAATTGATATTATAAATACCCAAACAAATATAATATGAAACTTTTAATGAATTAAACTAATTTTATAGGATAATATGATATATTAGGATTGATTTAATGGACTTTTTTCGATGTAATCAATCTGTTATGAGTTTCAAAAAAATCAACTATTGAATAGTGTCAAAATTGACATAAAAGAGTTCTTAAAACAAATATTATATTATTAATTGATATTAAATTCCTAAAAATCTAAGGTTCGGCCAAGAGACTTATATAATGATAGTTTCATCATTAATGGACCACTTGGGGGTCTCTTGGATGTATATAGTAAGTTTATTAACCATATTATATAAAAATACAAAGAGACATTGTAAAAGTGAAACTAATTAACTTAGAGTTAATACTTAAAGATAAGGTTAATATAAGTACCCAAACCTGTCTAAATTCTATTGGTTGAGAGGTTTTCGACCTATCCCCACCTTAACCTTTGAATAATCAACTTCGGAGCCATTAGAAACCGAATATGAATTTATTATAAATTAATATTTCTAGCTTTTCCAAAGGTGCCCCTCACCCCTCTTATAAAAGGGCACTCCTCCTTATCATTTCTTCACACCTTCAAATCCTTTTGGTTCGGCCAAACACTGCCCAAATACTCTCCCAACATTCCTCACTACAACCTAGAGGCCTTAGTTTGATCAGAAAGCCAACCTAGGGATCCCTTTTGATCAAATCAAAAGGAAGAACCTGAAGAAGAGGTAATGATTTCACCACCCTTTTCCAAGTTCCTTTCTTCTTCCACTTCCTCTTTCATTGTTCTTACCATTCTAAAATAATAACTCCCGTATATTACATATAATGTGATGTTATTATAAATATGGTACAACTATATTCAGTATTCTATCCACCCTTTGAATAACATGTCACTATACGTGCGTACGTACGGCTTACCGTCTCCACGTCGTGGTGTAATTGTTATTCAATATATTATTATTTGGATGGGTATAATAATGATGTGTAACTCATGTAAATAATAAATATAACATGTTAATGATTCTGTATATATGATATATCATCCATTTATATATTATTTTAATATCAAAAGAATGATATTGTCGCTCGTGCGTACGTACGGACTACCGTCTCCACGAACGTGATGAGATTCATTCTCCATCGTATCCATTCAAGTATAATTATCATTTGATGATTTAAAAATGATGTTTAAGGACTTGATATAATTATGGATATGAATAATATACAACCTATCCTTTACAAACATGTCTTACATAACAAAACATATAATAGAAAACAAGTAAGTTAACACCCGAAACGATGATAATTCTAAGATATTATTAACAAATCAATGTTAAAAGATCATATATGATATCATATTAATATATATGATTATTGTATAATTTAATAACAATTATTTCACCATTATACAGGAGGTTAACCTACCCCAACCAAGAAAAAGTACAAGGTAAGGGTTATTTCACAATCTCTTCATTATCCGAGGTTGTTTATTTGTAATAATCTACTGAGATCTCTTTATCATCCACATCCATGTTTCTTCAAAATGTATTTCAAAACATTTTTATTATTTACAAGAATATGGCTTAAAGTCATTTATACCCTTTTTTGACTTTTTATAAGAGGTTTATAAAGGAATATTTCCGTCGTTTTCAAAACAAGGTCATTTTTAACCTTTTCGACAGAATTTAGGTAAGAACGTTTTTTTTAACTTATACGACGGGTGCGGCTAATTTCCACCGTTATAAAATCTTCAAAACTTCTATTACAAGCTTATAAGAATATTTTCAAAGAAATTGTTTTATTTTATATGGATATTAAATGATTTCAAAATAAAAGGAGATATTTCTTTTAAAAGAATACTGATTTCATCTATGTCAACATCCTTTGATGGATTTTAAGATTATTTGAAGTTGATTTATTATGATACAAAACTTCTATATTGTATTGAAGGTTTTGTGATATGTTTGACTATGGATGTGCTATTTTTATACCATTCATAGTTTATGGTGAAATTATTTACATTCCGTATGCTAGTTTTAATACGAATGTTTATGTTATGTTTAAACCTTTTCATATGGGAATGCATTGGACTTAGTAAGTGACGGGTGGAGCCCGCTATAGCTCCTCGATGCATCGGTAGGTCTCATGAGACAAACTAGTGTCTTGGCACAAGGCCTTGACAAAATATTATTTGTAGTCTTGGCACGAGGCCTTGGCTATGTGGTTATGATAGTCTGGCATTATGCATTCCAACATTATGAAAGTGGTTATTGATTTTTGCATGTGATTATTCGATTAGTAGAATATCCATGTGAATAATTAAATGGAATTATTTCATTTTATTTATGCCATACCATGTTGAAAGTTCATGTTTAAATGGCTTTTGTTTTAGTTATACATTTCCTTAAATGTTTATTCTTATTGATGAATGTTTCCGCTATATTGTTATCCTTACTGGGCATTTGAGCTCACCCCTTTTCTATGTTTTATTTTTCCCAGGAAGTGAAGATGTAAGTTATGAATGACCTGCAGGGATATTATGAGGGGATTATAGTGTGGACTGTGGAAACATTATTTTGTTGTAGTAGTTTTTCATTTTATGATGTAATGTAAAACTTATGAATATATCTAGTGTTTCCAAGGCTACTAAACCAATCGGTCTTTCGAGATTTGATCTTTTTGTGATCATGCCAATGTTACGAAGTAATGCACCGACTCTGGGTAGCTGGGGTCGGGGCATTACAGTTGGTATCAGAGGAAGTTTAGTACAAACCTTGGAAGCTAGATTTAGATAAACTCTGATTAGAGCACGTAGACCTAAGATGAGCATTGAGGATTAGTGTAGAAGAACTTCCTAGAATTTTGTTATTGTAGAGATTTTGTGAGTTTTCCGAGCAATACATCCCTGTCTGGATACGAGCAGGTAGAGGCGGCTCTGGCACAGATGTACCTAGGGGTAAAACCCGAAAACACCGCTTTGAGCTAGACTCGAACGGGAACTGGTGCACGACAACGGGTCTTGCTGCACTCTTGGTTTCGACACTCCCGGGGGATATGCTTAGGATAATTCTCATTTTCTTTACAAACCATTGTGAAGGGTTTATGAGTATATACATCCTCAAATGAGACATTTTTATGATTATGGATTATATCGATAAATAGTTCAATTTATGTTAAGTGTATTATAAGTATGGGATTATGTATTTTGATTCATAAACTGATCTAGTGTATTCCATTGTTTAGAAATGGTGCCCAGTAGAAGGAATGAGAACTCCAGAAATGCACATGATCCAAAGAGAAGGAAGGATCATATCTTTCATGGTCTTAAGCTAGAATTTATAAGAGAAATAGTCTCCCATGTATTATCATCATATGAAGAAATAATATCATGTGTTGATAAGATAAGTAAAGAGTTTACTGAGTCCTATGGCTTTGAAGGGAAGCAAGAGAAGAAAAGGATAGAAGAGAGAAAGATTGATAAAGGGAAGAGGGAAAAGAAGAATTTTCCCATATGTGGTAACTGTGGAAAGAAACACCCTGGAACTTGCCTGAATGGAATGGGAGTTTGTTATAAGTGTGGAGGAAAAGGGCACAAAGTACATGACTGCAAGGGTAAGAAAATGGTTTCAAATGTACAATGCTTCATTTGCAAGGAGTTTGGACACTACGCGAACCTATGTCCCAGTCATCAGACTATGCCGCAAATGATGCTATTGGATAATAATCAAGTTATGATACTACCACGGATTAAGAGGAATGATTAGAGTTATTATGTTGATTATATCAATTGAGTGTTGTATCAACAATGTACTTGTTATAATAATTATGGAGTATATAAGGATTGTACTGCAGTACTATTTCATTAAGGACTTGAGATGGTGTGGAACAAAGAAAAGTGACTCAGTAGCAGGTTAAATGTTTGGAAAATATATGGTTGAGAGAAAGATAAACCATAATATGGTTCAGATACCGAGGTGGTGATTTTAGAATAATACATGATTGATTTGGATAAATTATATTGGATATTTTTGACTACCGTGAAGCTGATTAATGATTTGTATATTCCATCATTGTCGGGTTTTAAAACATTTTTGGATTAATGAAGTATATCCAGCATTCTATATGGAATAAGGGAACATGAATGTAATCAATAAGGAATATGGTAATACATGATGAAGGTATTCATATGCTATTACGGGGTAAAAAGGATCTATATTATGTTTAACTTCCTTATAAATGTTGTACTGTGAGTTTGGATAGAAGTATTTTGGATAGTTCTAGTTTGGATTATTTCGGATTTCCATAAAAGGACAACCCGGAGGTCGGGCGGCAACCCGTCGCGTCCGGCAAGGCTGCGAGACTTGAACCCGCAACCGAAGGGCGACAAGGGTGTATCACCTACCACTGGCCCACGAGATGTCCTGGATTAAATAATGTAATTTTTATTAAAATATCTTGTAGATGAATTATAAATTTGTTTATTTTGGAACCCTATACGAATAGTGTAAATAGAATTTTTTTTACATTCTATTATCTTTTAGAGTGAAAGACGAGTTTGTGGTAGAAATTTATTAATGGATAAAAATCTAATTATAAAGTAAGTATATCTCCTTATTATCTTATCCAATCTCATAAATAAATTCCTCAACAATAAGAAAAGCAACTTAGAACAAAAATGTTTTCCTAGATGGTACCTTAAATCATCACTAATTTATGGCTTTGGGATTGTTGGCCTTTTCATAGCCATGTTTTCTACCACTCTCCATCAGATAATTGATTGTTAGATTTTTCTTCCATATCCATATTTTCCTACATGGAACCCTAGTATGTGTTATTTTCGGTAATCCTCATACTTTCTACTCTTTATTTTAAATAGAGGCCTCGTTAATTCATTTTTCGATGTGGGATTTCAACTAAGATATTTTGAAACATCAAAAATGTGTTATCCTAATACCCTATGTATTGTTGAACCGATGGTATTTAAAATCATCATAGATTGATGAATTTAAGGACCTCAATTATACACTTGTTTGTGATTGATGACCTCAATCACTACCTATAAATATTTACGTTTTTCCTCCAATTATATGTCTCTAATTTCCACCAATGTTCTCCTAATCGAGATCATAATTTGGTGGTGACCCTTTCATTTCTCTTTTCCTCATATTAAGACTAAATTTTAGTAACCCAATTTCCGATGTGGGTTTTCCCACAAATATGTTTTCTACTTTCAACCTTTTATTTTCGAAGAACAATTTCAAATTGCGAGGACGCAATTTATTGAAGGAGGGGAGAATGTAACACCCCAGGATTTCAGAGTGTGTTATTTCTTAAAAATAATTCAATAACTTGCACTACACGCAACACCGAGTTCAATCACACCATTAAAAGAGGTCATGAATAGTATTAACTACATTTTGAACTTTATATAATCCTTATAATTTTAGAATCCCTATTATGAGTTTCTTAGTCATAATGCAAGAACAGATTCATTTTCAGTATTTCACTTTTATCAACTTCTAATAGTGAAACCTTTTTAAATACAATATTTTAAACTTTTTGACTAAATGGGGACATCAAAAATTTAAAATGAAACACCCCAAGCTTCCACGGTACGTTTCCCTTTGAATAATGTGATTGCGTGTGTTGTACGCAACACCGAGTTCTAACACACCATAACCAATCAAACTAGCCGTTATAAATAGTAATACCTACTTTTTGAAAATATATATATTTTATATTTCAAAATGGACTTCATTTCTAGATTCGGAATATCTAATTTAGCCTAAGGTGAAATTTTGGTACTTTTCGGATAACTTTCATATTTTGATGAATAGTGAAAATTACTAAATTTTAATTAAAAACAACTTTTTTAATCAAAATAATTAATAGTGATAAATTATGAATTTGAGTGGTTTTAAAGTATATTTAGAATATATTTTTACAATTTAATATAATGTTGGTCATTAGACATAATTTTACAATTAAACCAAACATAAACAAGTGTCAATCTTTTGATAGTTATTATCTCTTAAAAACACGCTTTTTGTTTTGACAGCGGGAATTAATTTTAAATTAATTTATGCCACTTCTGTGTTTTGAATTTAGAAAAATGTATTCCATATTTGGAATCAGGGTGTTCAAATTGTGTAAATAGGTACCTTTTATTTTTAGACATTTTGAATAATTACTGCGGTAAATATTTTATTTACCATGGTTAAGGGTAAATCCGGTAAATAAGGGTTAAAAAATAATATTATAATAATACTAAATTACCCTAAAACGTGTCTTAACCCTATTGGTTGATACATGGTCGACCATGGGCATCTTTGGGTCGATTTGGGGACCCCATGGATCCACTTGTAAGTGATAATGACACTTTATTTTAATTAAGTCAAAATGAATACAAAAATGACACAAGCATATATCTTTTAGCAAAACAATTGTTACATAGGGTTATATAAGTTGGATTTTAGATTATAAATATAAATTAGAAATCTAAAAAGATTTCCTACATAATGATATTTTATTTATAATTTTTATACATTAAATAATGTATTTTATTTATGACACAATGATGATGCAGTAATTACTATAATAGTGAAAAATTAAAATAATTGATATTATAAATACCCAAAAAAATATAATATGAAACTTTTAATGAATTAAACTAATTTTATAGGATAATATGATATATTAGGATTGATTTAATTGACTTTTTTCGAAGTAATCAATCTGTTATGAGTTTCACAAAAATCAACTATTGAATAGTGTCAAAATTGACATAAAAGAGTTCTTAAAACAAATATTATATTATTAATTGATATTAAATTCCTAAAAATCTAAGGTTCGGCCAAGAGACTTATATCATGATAGTTTCATCATTAATGGACCACTTGGGGGTCTTTTGGATGTATATAGTAAGTTTATTAACCATATTATATAAAAATACAAAGAGACATTGTAAAAGTTAAACTAATTAACTTAGAGTTAATACTTAAAGATAAGGTTAATATAAGTACCCAAAACTGTCTAAAATATATTGGTTGAGTGGTTTTCGACCTATACCCACCTTAACCTTTGAATAATCAACTTTGGAGCCATTAGAAACCGAATATGAATTTATTATAAATTAATATTTCTAGCTTTTCCAAAGGTGCCCCTCACCCCTCTTATAAAAGGGCACTCCTCCTTATCATTTCTTTACACCTTCAAAGCCTTTTGGTTCGGCCAAACACTGCCCAAATACTCTCCCAACATCCCTCACTACAACCTAGAGGCCTTAGTTTGATCAGAAAGCCAACCTAAGGATCCCTTTTGATCAAATCAAAAGGAAGAACCCGAAGAAGAGGTAATGATTTCACCACCCTTTTCCAAGTTCCTTTCTTCTTCCACTTCCTCTTTCATTGTTCTTACCATTCTAAAATAATAACTCCAGTATCTTACATATACTGTGATGTTATTATAAATATGGTACAACCATATTCAGTATTCTATCCACCCTTTGAATAACATGTCACCATACGTGCGTACGTACGGCTTACCGTCTCCACGTCGTGGTGTAATTGTTATTCAATATATTATTATTTGGATGGGTATAATAATGATGTGTAACTCATGTAAATAATAAATATAACATGTTAATGATTCTGTATATATGATATACCATCCATTTATATATTATTTTAATATCAAAAGAATGATATTGTCGCTCGTGCGTACGTACGGACTACCGTCTCCACGAACGCGATGAGATTCATTCTCCATCGTATCCATTAAAGTATAATTATCATTTGATGATTTAAAAATGATGTTTAAGGACTTGATATAATTCTAAATATGAATAATATACAACCTATCCTTTACAAACATGTCTTACGTAACAAAACATATAAAAGAAAACAAGTAAGTTAACACCCGAAACGACGATAATTCTAAGATATTATTAACAAATCAATGTTAAAAGATCATATATGATATCATATTAATATATATGATTCTTGTATAATTTAATAACAATTATTTCACCATTATACAGGAGGTTAACCTACCCCAACCAAGGAAAAGTACAAGGTAAGGGTTATTTCACAATCTCTTCATTATCCGAGGTTGTTTATTTGTAATATTCTACTGAGATCTCTTTATCATCCACATCCATGTTTCTTCAAAATGTATTTCAAAACATTTTTATTATTTACAAGAATATGGGTTAAAGTCATTTATACCCTTGTTTGACTTTTTATAAGAGGTTTATAAAGGAATCTTTCGGTCGTTTTCAAAACAAGGTCATTTTTAACCTTTTCGACAGAATTTAGGTAAGAACGTTTTTTTTAAACTTATACGGCGGGTGCGGCTAATTTCCACCGTTATAAAATCTTCAAAACTTCCCTTACAAGCTTATAAGAATATTTTCAAAGAAATTGTTTTATTTTATATGGATCTTAAATGATTTCAAAATAAAAGGAGATATTTCTTTAAAAAGAATACTGATTTCATCTATGTCAACATCCTTTGATGGATTTTAAGATTATTTGAAGTTGATTTATTATGATACAAAACTTCTATATTGTATTGAAGGTTTTGTGATATGTTTGAATATGGATGTGCTATTTTTATACCATTCATAGTTTATGGTGAAATTATTTACATTTCGTATGCTAGTTTTAATACGAATGTTTATGTTATGTTTAAACCTTTTCATATGGGAATGCATTGGACTTAGTAAGTGACGGGTGGAGCCCTCTATAGCTCCTCGATGCATCGGTAGGTCTCATGAGACAAACTAGTGTCTTGGCACAAGGCCTTGACAAAATCTTATTTGTAGTCTTGGCACGAGGCCTTGGCTATGTGGTTATGATAGTCTAGCATTATGCATTCCAACATTATGAAAGTGGTTATTGATTTTTGCATGTGATTATTCGATTAGTAGAATATCCATGTGAATAATTAAATGGAATTATTTCATTTTATTTATGCCATACCATGTTGAAAGTTCATGTTTAAAAGGCTTTTGTTTTAGTTATACATTGCCTTAAATTTTTATTCTTATTGATGAAAGTTTCCACTATATTGTTATCCTTACTGGGCATTTGAGCTCACCCCTTTTCTATGTTTTATTTTTTCCAGGAAGTGAAGATGTAAGTTATGAATGACCTGCAGGGATATTATGCGGGGATTATAGTGTGGACTGTGGAAACATTATGTTGTTGTAGTAGTTTTTCATTTTATGATGTAATGTAAAACTTATGAATATATCTAGTGTTTCCCAGGCTACTAAACCAATCGGTCTTTCGAGATTTGATCTTTCTTGTGATCATTCCAATGTTACGAAGTAATGCACCGACTCTGGGTAGCTGGGGTCGGGGCGTTACATGCTCGGCTTCCATAGGCAAGGGGCTAGCGACTAAAACCAAAGGTGTACATCCTGATAAAAGGGAAGGCATTGCCTTTATGAAACATAAACAAACACAACCAGAGTATAAGTGGAAGAAAAAACAAATTATGCAGTATATAACAAAATATATACCAGAAAGTAAAGGGGCCAGAAATACAACCCCAAAAGTAAAGTACAAGAAAAAGACAAAACAGGAGGAAGGCGTCAAGCTGTTCCTGGATCGTCCTCCGGAGTTCCTACGTGAAGGGTAGGTACAGATGGACACCTCAGCTATCCACGTCCATCTGTCACCTTCGGGAACCGTCTCATCATGAATCCCCCCTCTGAGAACCGTCCAGCTCTACAAGACTCAACCATTATCAGTGATGTCCGTCGTCTGCATCCAACACAACGAGATGCAGGCAAATCCCGTGCAGGGGTGAGTATAACGATACTCAGTAGGGACCCCGAGACCCTCAAGGTCTCACAAAAATCCACCAAAGATAAACCAAAAAGAACGATCTCAAAAGATAACCATCACATATGTATATAACCATACATATACCTAAGTAATCAAGTAACTCATCTCAATCATGTGAAAAATACAAAGGTCATTGACTCAGCTCAAACCAGGATTTTTATTCATGATATTGAAACCACAACTACTGGAGAGCTCCTCCTCTATCGAGTACCATGATCTTGTCATGACTCTGAGGTGCTGCTCGTTAACCTTAGACTATTGAGGTACTCCTCCTGTCGAGTACCACGGGTCGGCCACATCACAAAGTAGTGCTCCCCCGTCACGGGTCTGCCACCTCACAATGTACTGCTCCCCCCTCATATCCTACAGAGGTAGATATCCTGTTGAGTACCGTGGGTCTGCCACCTCACAAAATAGTGCTCCACCTACATGGGTATGCCACCTCACTCAGTAGTGCTCCCCAATGGGCTTGTCAAGTCACTCCGAAACGAATAGGACAAGAAATCATCAGGTTTCTGTCAGCTACTAGGTCTTCATACTCCGTATGATCATCTCATGGAGGATCCTCTCCACGAGCTACTGGTTGATACTCTATGTATCAAAACGTTCCACAAATATGTATTTCAAAGGACCACCTCGTCATAGGGGTCTCAACGCAATGGACAGTGCGTCAATAAGATGCCCAGTCTGTGAGTTATTATCATTTCCGTTCCCGGGGCAAGGTTGGATTTCGGGTCCAATCCAACCCGTCCATACTCCAACTGCATAAAAACCTCAGGTGAAGCATTCCAATAGAACCGTCTCATCAATAGTAATCCAACTTAGTCAAAGACACGTCAATCAGACGTCCAGTCCTTAACTTATAAGTGTTTCTTTTCCGAGGGCCTGGTTGGTTTTGGGTTCGAACCAACCCGGACGTTTTTCAGAAGTCATCCAAAAATCACTAAGAGTATTGAAAAAGTACCACCGTGTTGTGAGGGTCCCAGTGACATAGATGGAGAGTCGATCAGATGTGTGGTGTTCATGTTATTTACATTTAAGTGAAAACGGGGCCCGGTCTGTTAGACCCGATGGGCTGACTGGTCGGGTAAACTCGGTTTTTGCGGGTTCGACCCGGAAAAGGGGTAGGACCAGCCCGGTGAGTCGTGTGGCATGGCCTGAGAGGCATGGCCCAGCATGGCGGGGCACGGTCTGATGAGCCCTTTCGTGGCCCGGCATGTCCTGGCATGGCCCGGCTGGTGCGCCTTGGCCCGAAGGCCGAGCGGTCCGAGACCCCCCCCCCGGCTGTCCGAACCTACAACGCCTTTTCGCGCCACCCTCCTAAACCAGCAGGCTAGGCCGGCCAACCTTCTGGCATAAGTGTCCCGCATGGGGGGCCGCACCTCTTCAGGCTTGGCGCCCTCCTGGAATCGTGGATCTTCTCCACCCGGTCGGCCGACGGGCCAACCGGTTTTCCATCGTGGCACCCTCTTGGCGTCGCGGCTCCCCTTCGTCGGGACGACTGATGGGCCGACCGGTCCATCCGCCGAAGTATCCCACAATGTGGGGTGCGGTTCCCGCTCCACAGCAGACATGAATGAGCTGGCTTCCTCTGTCGTAGCCTACGATGGCTGCAGTTCAACATCCCCGGCACGGCGTGACGGCATCGTGATTCCTCCACTGCAGCCCGCTTGGCCTCAGATTTCATTGCGTGCGCAACGGTGGCCCTTGTGCAACCAGCCTCTAATTGCCAATTCCACCAATATACAAGATCAAACGGAGGGTCGTCGGTCCGTGTTTGTTTGTCATGCGTCCTCCACGTTAAGAGATAGAAATAGGTCACACAAACAAGATTATTCAACAACGAACCGATGTACAATTTTAATTCATTAAAATTGATCTTAACCCCTACATCGATAGTTGACGTCGCACGTCGGGCGTCGCGGAAGATGGCCTCGCGGGGAAAGAATTCGTAGGTGACGTCGGAGTGCGTTCAAGGATGAGGCATTGTTTCCTCACTTTATGAGGAGAAGAGAATGGTTTGTTCATTATTGTTCTTCATGGAACAGGCGTTCATCGTTGAAGAGATGTCGTTCTTCATCGATAGAGGCGTTCTCTTCTTCTTCACAACTGTTTTCTCCGAATCATCCTTATCACTACGAAAAAACTCTCAAAATAAAATAATAGGCTTCTCCTATTATTTTATTATCACATGCAATTTAAAATTAAAATTCAGACTACTTCATTAATTAATTGATGAGGTTGAATTCATTAAATTAATGTGTTGTAAAGAGTTAAAGAGGGAGAGAGGAGGTGGTGAGAGGTCTCACAATTAAAGAGGAGTTTACAAAATAATGATGGGGTTTAGGGGAGTTTGTGGAAAATGAAATGTTGGGGCTCATGTGGGCCCCACCTCTCATATTACCACACATGGGAAGTTGGGTGCTTGTGGGCTCCACCAACAACATCGCATGGAAGGGTTTAACTTCCAAGGTTAAAAAATAAAATTGTACAACAATCTTATTTATTTAAAACTAATTCCCCAAATAATAATTATCAATCTGCTTAAAACACAACTATAGTAAAGGTACACTTAAGAAATTTCCGATGATGCCAGTTCATCGATGCCCTCAGATTTCAATTTCGAGCACCGGTTCAAAAGATAGAAAAACACCCTCGTTCGTCTACTGAACGTACCTGATCTAAACTTTGGTAATTGATTTCGGGCATACTGTGCCTCTGAATCGAGTTCTGTCAGAAGGCACAGACTCGTAAAATTCAACGAAATTAAGAAAAAAAATTCCTTGATTTTTCGGGGTATTTACATAAGTAGTAAGTAAAAAATATAGTGCAAGTATCCTATCATACATGAAAATATATAAAATAGGGAATTGGTGAAGGTATAATGGTTAAATGTTTTTTAGTATCTAATAAATGTATTTGGAAAAAAAATAAACATTTAATTATTTAGAATTAAAAATTTATTAAATTTTTTATGGAAAAAATTATATATATATCAATAACTATAACCCCAATTTATTTTATTATTCTAAAATGAATGAATTAAATAATCTTTTTATTGTTCATGGTGTTTTTTATAAGAAAAGTGAAATGTTGATCAATATTTAGTATCTTATATGGTCATATAGTTAGCTAAATTAATTATAATATTGGTCACATATAAAAAAATCTATATCATTAATAGGTTCAACTTTTTATATAAATTTGTAATTATATAATATAAATAAATGAGAAATAATTATGGGGAAGTATTTTATAGTTAACATATATATATTTTGAAAAACACAAAAATTGAAGGCTTGACAATTTATATAATTTTATGAATTTATAAAAATATTATAAAAATATTGATTAATGATTACAATAATTTTTTTTCTCTATGTGGGTTTATGATAACAAATGTGAAGAAATTGAAAATTTTTTATCCATTAAATTTATTAATTGTAACAAGGTTATAAACATAGATAGTCATTTTTTGAAATGTTGGCTCAACATGTTGTCTAGGTTTTAGGTAATACTACAACAAATTATATTTTTGTTTTATTTTTAGGTAAAAATTTTTAAGGGGAAAATTATAGATATTATGATTTACCCTTTCTTGGTACACCTTTTGAAATCAATTCCACATGAGATGGAAATTTTTTTATCAAAAATGAAAAAAATGATTTGTTATTTAAAAAATAAAGAAAGCATTTTCACAACCCGCCATCACCAAAAGGAGGGAAGGGTCAGCAGATTTCTAAGACCTTCCTTCTTTACATTAAAGGAGATATAATGACCCCTGAAACCCACCTTCAATAGGTCATGGAGTGGGGACTAGCGCCAAGGGAATAAGATCACACACTAAATGGAAGGGACTGACCCTTTTTTTAATATAATCAGCAGAATATATGGTGAATCCCACAACACGAAGACTAAATGTAAAAAAGTAAATCCAAGAACCATTCCCAATGCATGTTACAAAAGTAAAATCCACAATGTATAAAGAGAATACAAGGAAAAGTACCAAAATAATGAACAACAACAACTTTAATGATCTTCTAGATGGTCTGAGCTAGTACGGCCTAGCACGATACTTGAAGTTCTTCTGGAAACCTAAATGTAGTTTTATATACGTAGGGCGTGCATACAGGTATACTCAGTAGGGAAACCAAAGACTCTCGTGCACAAGTGCGGAGGCATTATAATGCCCTGTGAGAAAAGAGATAACTAATCACCTACCAAGGAAACTAACCACACAAGCCTCACTAAGGAACACTCCCCAAATAACGCAAGTCAAGTAATGTATAGTAAAAGCACATCAATATTTTGGTACCCTGCACCAGTTTCCCACTAGTTATTGAAGATATCCTACACATTGAAACAATCCCACCATCCTCACCGCAGTCCCACTGCCTCACCCGGCCCGCACACACCTAGGCCACATCCTTACGCAGTCCCACTACCAAACCCCGCCTGCAAACACCTGGGCCACAACTATCACATTTAACCACACCTGCAAACACCTAGTCCAGATTAACCACCGCCATGACCGAAGACAAATGGGCTAGAAGATATACTGCCACACCCGAAGACACCTGAGCCTCATCCCTAATACACTTGGGAAACCACATTCCCACACACACCTAGGCCATCAACCACACTACCTTGCTCGAATATTCTTGGCCTAATAATGGACCTCAATCCATCACAGCCTTCCCGAAGATACTTGGGCTATCTTGGAAAGGGAGCAGAAAGGAGCTAATAACCAGCCACTAATAGAAGTGTTGGAAAATAACCCTCCCCCATGAAATTAGGGTGTTCAGAACTAAGTGATCAACTTTTGTGGGGTGTGAATTAGAAACACAAATACTACATGTATATGTATAGGTAATAAGCTCTCACCCAATCTATGTTTTTCTTCAGCAAGTATAAAGAACACACTCATCACATGTGTCCAAGTCACAACTTGCACCAAACCAAAACTCATTTGTCCCATCCTCATTTTCATGTTCCGCAATAATGTTTAAATGAGTTTCTACACCTACTTGGGCAACTAGAAAGCATAAGCACATGCCAAGGAAAAAATACAGCCAACAGCAATTTAAGCATTCACACCTGGTTCTATTGCAAAGTCACAACAACAATGGGATAAGGGGGATCCCTTGAAGTACTGTAACTAAATAAAACCCCAAGATACAGCCCTATGTCTCCAAGATCTAGGAACCAACAGTTTCTCAACAACAGAGGATCCCACCCCAATTCATGATATAACATGGAACCATACAACCTCAAAGCATAACCATAGGGGATCTGATCCCCATCGACATCACCCAGAAATCGGCCCATGAAAGAAAACAACCAACCCACTACCACCAACACAAAGAAGGACCATACCGGTATTTTCCTATTTAAATGATTTAACACACTCTATGTTTCTAATTCCGCTATACTTTAACTGCAGTTATCATAAAAAAGGATTGATCCTGGTGATTTCAATTTATTTTTATGAATATACGTAATTAGCCCATTTCCTTTAATCGATTAACCAATTTCCTTTGCACGACTTACACAAAAGATAATGGATTATTATTTCATAGAGAAAGACCACCAACATCAATGATTTTTAGTAGGTGTGAGCCCGTACAAATCAGAAATCATTAATCATGGAAGAGGAGAAAACAGAGTAGCATCATCTGTCACACCCCTCCCCTTCAATCTTTGGAATCGGTTTATTACCTTCATTAAAGTTTGGTTCACCCAATTCTACATAAGCAGTAGCGTACCCACCCCGCAAGATACACTGAAAGGAGAGATGGAGGTGAAACCCTACTTTATTGATCAACGGTCGAAGCTTCCCTTCTCGTGTGAGGAACAACGGATGTGGAAAAACCAGGGGAGGGACCTCGGTAACTCAAGGACGAATCGATGGCAGGGTGGCTGAGAAAAAGAAACCCAGGGAAACCCTTTGGTTATAAGGCCCGGGGATGGTTGAGATAAGAAGATAAAATAACATGATACCGTGTAAGGAGCGGGGGTAGTGGGTTTAGCATGCGGCCCCACACGTCAATAACGGGTCCCCGCCGTTACGGGTGGTTTAAACCGACACACACGAGGATACCTCATCAAACACTTAACTAAACACCATTAATAGGCGTTAATGGGATTTAAAACTGTCTTAAAGGGGGGATAATAATAGGGTTTAAAACCCAATTTGTGCCAAAGGATGTGCTACTGGAAAACCCGTGGGGGTTAGGCTAGGTCCACCGGTTAGTCGAGCTACCAGTCGGTAGCGGCTACCGGTAGAACGAGCTACTGGTAGGCCGAAGTACCGGTAGGCTGCAGCTACCAGTAGACCGAGCTACCGGTAGGCTGAGCTACCGTTAAGTTGTGGATACTGGTATACCGAACTACTAGTAGGTCGAGCTACCGATAGGCTACATCAACTGGTAGGCCGAGCTACCTGTAGATCGAGCTACTGGTAGTCCGAGCTACCGGTAAGCGCCGGCTACCGATAGACCAAGCTACCAGTATGATGAGCTACCGATAGGCTGTGGCTATATGTAGACCGAGCTACCGGTAGGCTGAGCTATCGGTATACCGAGCTACCAGTAGGCTCAACAACCGGTAGGCTGAGGCTACCGGTAGACTGAGCTACAGGTAGGCCTACTACTGGTAGGCTAAGGCTATCAGAAGGCCTACTGTTAGGGGTCAAACATCACCCAGAAGCCTCGATAACATTCCCAGACTTCTGAGAACACCCAAAATCAGATTTTCACTAAGTAATGGACCTCCAAGAACATGGTCCATTAATAAGATACCTCTCAAAATATTCTCTCCCTCGAGATTCAAAACAACCTATCAGGAAAGATAGGGTCTGAACTACAACTTTGAAAGATACCTCTCAGGAGTGAATCCCATTGTAAATTAAACAAACCACCCTATAAAGAACCAAGCAACATACCATGTCAAACTGCCCAGCCATGTGGGTTGGGGAGTCTCTTCCCGCTTTTCAAGATACAATCCGCTTTGGGCGGCACTGACTCGCCCGCACAGGTTTAATCGCATCCTCCTTAATGCGTCTTTATTAAGGGGCAGGCCCTCCCCTCCCCATAGCCAGGAATTTTCACACACATTCAGAGGAATGAAAACCACATATTTCATAGCCAACATGGTAAAATTCTCCACCACAAAAAGAATAATTAGAACAGTACAAAACTCAAAAAAACTCTGGGTACTGGGCACGCATCTGTGCTTCCTTCTCCCACGTACTCTCCTCAAGCCCACCATGTCTCCATAACACACGAACCAAGGGAATGGTTCGCCCATGAAGCACCTTCTTATCACAATCCTCAATCATCCCTGATCTTTCCACAAAGGTTACGCCATCCTCGATGTCTAGCTCTCCCCATTCGAGGACGTGTGAATCGTCGTGCAGATAACAACAGAGTTGGGACACATGGAAGACGTTATGTAATCTCAGTAGTAGCAGTGGTAATGCTCGCTGATAAGCCACTTCGTCGACCCACCGCAACACTTTGAAGGGTCTGATGAACCTGGGAGAAAGCTTACTTCTCTTGCCGAACCTCCGAGGGGAGACCTTCAAGAACACATGGTCTCCAACCTCAAACTCCAAGGGCCTTCTCTTGGTATCAGCATATGACTTATGTCAGTCCTGGGCCACCTTTATCCTTTCCAATATAAGATGAACCTTCTCTGTCGTGCTCTACACCACCTCTGGGCCAAGGATGCCTGCCACTCCGACTTCGGTCCAACACACAGGTGAGTGGCATGGCCTCCCGTACAAGGATTCAAATGGGGACATACCAATGGTGGAGAGATAGATATTATTTTCAGCGAACTCTATCAAAGGTAAGTGTCGCTCCCAAGATCCACCAATGTCTATAATACACGCCCGCAACATTTCCTCCAATGTCTAGATGGTGCGCTCTATCTGCCCATCTATCTGGAAATGGAAAGCAGGGCTATGACGTAGCCGGGTGCCAAATGAATACTGCAATCCCCTCCAGACTCGTTAGGTAAAGCGCGCATCCCTGTACGAGACTATGGAACTCAGAACTCCATGCAACTGCACTACCTCGTCCACATAATTCTGTGTTATAGTGTCTACTCTACTCAACTCCTTAATCGCCAGGAAGTGAGCTGACATCGTCAACCGGTCCACTACTACCCAGATGGCGTCACAGAATCCTAGCACTTTGGGTAGTCCTTTGAAAAAATCCATCTAAATTTCGTCCCACTTCCACCTGGGGACATCTAAAGGTTGTAAAAACCTAACTGGAACACGGTGTTCATCCTTCACCTACTGACACACGAGGCACTTGGCCACAAACTCTGCCACTGGCTTCTTTACTCCGGGCCACCAAAACAATCTCTTCACACCCTGGTACATCTTGGATACTCTCGGGTTCACTGTTAGGGATGATTTGTGAAACTCACTAAGGAATTGGCCACACATCGCTTCTGGAACAAACAACTTTTCTCAGAAAAGCATCTTATTATGACCATCATCCGTCCACCCTTCCGGGGCATTGCCCTGGTCAACTCGGTCACGCATCACTTCGCACTCTAAGTCTCCTCACTGACTCTCCTCTAACTGACGTAATAGAGAAGACTGTATTGTCATCTGATACATGAAACCTCTACCACTATCAATCCTCGCATATAGGTGAAGGGCATCCAACTCCTCCATTGCCCTCCAAGAGTCTCCCAAATCTCAGACCACATCCCTCTCTGACTTCCTGCTCAAGGCATCAACCACCACGTTTCCCTTCCCTGAGGGGTAGGAAAAATCCAAATTGTAACCCTGGAGGAACTCCATCCACCTTCACTGCCGCATGTTTAGGTCCCTCTAGGATAAGATATACCTCAAGATTTTGTGATCCGTGAAGACCACAAAGCGTTCTCTGATGAGGTAATGCCACCACAACATTAGAGAAAAAATGACCACTGCAAGCTCCAGATCGTGGGTGGCAGAATTACGCACATGAGGGAGTAGCTGCCTAGAACCATAAGAGATCACCCCTTGTCGCAGCATCAACACACATCTGAGGCCCTTCCAAGAAGCATCACAGAACACCTCATACGCCGCCACTTCTTCTGGTAGTCTCAGCACTGGGTCACTAACCCGTTTCTCCTTTAGATAGCTGAAGGCTACCTCATAATGCTCACCCCATACAAAAACCTGGTCCTTCTTGGTCATGGCTGTCAATGGTGTTACAACTCGGGAGAAATTGGTTTCAAACCTACGATAGTAACCTGCCAACCCGAGGAAACTACGGACCTCCACCACGTTCATGGGTGCTTCCCAAGAAACAACCGCCTCAACCATTGATGGGTCTACCGCTACCCCATTTTCAGACACTACCTTCCCAAGTAAGTGTACTTCTCGCATCCAGAACTTGCATTTTGACAACTTCCCATAGAGCTGGTGCTATCAGGGGACCCCTAAACTGTCCTCAGATGCTCTGCATGGTCCTCCTCGGATCTTGAATAGATTAGGATGTTGTCGATGAACACGACTACGAACCGATCTAGATACTCCAGGAATATGGAGTTTATATGTCTCATGAACACATCCAGGGCGTTCATTACACCAAAAGTCATGACCATGAACTCAAAGTTCCCATATCTGCACCTGAAGGCCCTCTTCGAGATGTCACCTTCCTTTACCATCAACTGGTGATATCCAGACCGTAGGTCGATCTTCGGGAACCATCCTTCCCCTTTCAGCTGGTCGAAAAGATCATCTATTCTCGGAAGAGGGTACCAATTCTTGATCATTACCTGATTCAGCCTTCTGTATTCTATGTATAACCTGAGACCATCATCTGCCTTCTTTGAGAACAAGACTGGAGCACCCCACAATGATGCACTTGGTCGAACATAACCCATCTTCATCAGATATTCAATTTGAATTTGCAACTCATGTAGCTCTGATGGTGCCATCCAGTAAGGATCCATCAAAATCGGACAAGAATTGGGCTTCAAGTCTATCCCAAACTCGATATCACATAGACGGGGTAGAGTCGTTACCTCCTCAGGAAAGATCTCCATAATCTCTATGACAATTCCTAGAGCCTCCACAATCTCAGCATCTACTGACTCTACTGACTGATCGGCTAACAAGGATAGGATGGGATCCTCTCACATGCTGCCTTTCTGACTGCTCCGCTCGCTGGTGAATGTAACATGCCGGCCTCCCATGTCTGAGAACACAACCCTTCCTCAGAAGGAATCGATGAAGACACCCATAGAGAATATCCATTCGATGCCTAGAATGACAATGTATGGTTGTGTCTGTAGAATTAGTAAATCCCTGTCCAACTGATGTGGCCCTATCTTCAGTCTGCATCCCCAAAAACCATATAACAAGTCGGTCTGACCTCCTACTGGTGTGATCATCACCAGTGGCACTGGAAGTATCTCAGCATCTAGGCCCAGATCATGAGCCAGATCCGGTGCAACAGAGTGCTAAGGTCTGGTATCGAATAAGGCGTAAGAAATAGTACTGAACAAACTGATCATACCTCGAACAACCACTGGTCCCGCTGGAACTGTTTCCTACACGGCACACAACTATCCACGCCCAGCTCCTCTTCCCCTCGGCTATCGGCTACCTACTCGACCATGCCCTGGTCGAGGTCCCTGAGGAGAACCCTGAGGTTGGCCTCCCCCTTCAACGTTGGCCCTTGGAGGAGCGGGAGCTCACTGCCCCTGCTGTTGCTACTGGAAGGGCCTTGCTAGAAGCTACTGTTGAGGCGGGTGATGGGCCTATCCACCACTGCCATTCTAAACTCGGTCCGGGCACTGATTCCGGAGATTTCTATGGCTCCCACAGACAAAACACCTTGGTCCTGGGCCCGAAGGGAAAGAGCGAGGTCTAGATGACCGAAATTGGAACTGCTGCGGCCTGCTCCATGTTGGTCGGAACCTAGAGGGTCACGATGCTGGTGGTCTGGTGATAACGGCCTTTCCCTTTGACGAGCCTAGATGAATACCCTCTTGTGACACACCACCCAACGTGTGCATCCTCTCCACCACCTCTGCCTTCTTCTGGACCTCCAAGCATGTCAGCAAGGTGAAGGGGGTAACAGCATATTGGAGAGAGGGACAGAGTGCCTCCTCTAAACATCTCACCTGAGACTCCTCATTCGTAAAGAGTTCTGGAGAGAAGCGGAGGAGATCATTGAAATTGATCCCCAGATCCCTTACCGACATACTCACCTTCTTGAGGGAGAGTAGCTCCTGCCTCTTTTCTTCCATCATCGTAGAAGTGAGGAATTCCACCAGGAACTCCTTCTCGAAATCAGCCCAGGCCACCTCAGCCTCTCTCCTCTCCCCCAGGTAGAGCGTCCACCACTGGCGCACTTCTCCATGCATCTGGATGACTACTAGAGGAACCCAATAATCAGTCGGAGACCATATCAAGCCAAAGGCTATCACCAACTCCTCTAACCAACCCTCCATCTACATGTGAGAGGTGTTGCCCTCGTACTTCTCAAGGGTCTATTACTGGAATGCTCAAAGCGTCTTCTTCCACTGGTTGTCTTCCTCCTCTCGATAAGCCCTCCGCTGATCAACCAAGTCAACCTCCTGGGCCTCGATCTCCCGTACAACTCGTGGTAATCTTCCGGGTGCCAAAGCTGCAAGTTAAACAAAGAATTCCTAAGCCCAAGTAGTGCAAAACGTTGTTCTTAAAACTTTTTAAACTTATTATTTATTTAAAATTCACAAAAACACCCTAGAAACATGAGAAAAAAAGTCATTATGATTCATGTGCCTTTCCTAGTCTCTCTACCCTGCAATCAATGTGGCCACACTTGGTCGTTCGGAAGGTCCAGAGTCCTTTCATCGAATCACGGGGGGGGGGGGGGGGGGCTAAAATCCTGTGTCCTAGCCGATCTTTTCTATACTAATTCATGCACTAAGGTCACCCAACAACATTGCCCTACAATCTCATGCAATCCTCATAGTACCTAACTCAAGATTCCATCTTATCTCTCATTCCTACCTCTGATACCATTCTAGCATGACCCGCCTTCACCAAAAGGAGGGAAGGGTCAATAGATTGCCAAGCCCATCCTTCTTTAAGTTAAAGGAGAGATAATGACCCCCGAAACCCGCCTTCAATAGGTCTCGGAGTGGCGACTAGCTGCATGGTCATAGGATCACACACTAAATAGAAGTTATTAATTATTTTCTTTCTTTTAATTGGATCAGGAGATAAGATAGTGAATGCCACAACACCAAGACTGAAGGTAAAAAGTAATTCCAAGAACCATTCCCAATGCATGTTACAAAAGTGAAATCCACAATGTATTAGGAGACTACAAGGAAAAGTACAAAAATAATGAACAACAGAAACTGCAATGCTCTTCCACAAGGTCTGAGCTAGTACGTCCCAACACGATCCCTAAAGTCCTCCTGAAAACATGAAACAGTTTTATATATGTAGGGTGAGGCATACTAATGCCCTATGAGAAAAGAGAAAACCAAGAACCTACCAAGGAAACTAACCACCTAATCCTCACCAAGGTACACTCCCCAAATAATACATGTCAACTAATGTATAGTAAAATCGCATCGATGTTTGGGTACCCCGCACCACTTTTCCACTTGTTATTAAAGACATCTTACGCATCGAACAAATCCTGCCATTCTCACCATAGTCCCACTGCCTCACCCCACCCGCACACACCTGGGACAAATCCTCACGCACTCCCACTGCCAAACCCTGCCCGCAAACACCTAGGCCACAACTTTCACATGTAACCACACCTGCAAACACCTAGGCTAGAACAACCACCACCACGACCGAAGACACCTGGGCTAGAAGATCTACTGCCATGCCCAAAGACACCTGGGCCTCATCCCGAAGACACATGTGAAACCACATGCCCGCACACACCTCGGACAACCACCACACTACCCTGCGTGAAGATTCATGGGCTAATAATGGACCTTAGGCCATCACAGCCTGCCCGATGATACATGGGATATCCGGGAAAGGGAGCAGAGAGGAGCTAATAACCAGCCACTAATAGAAGTGTTTGGAAAAACACTCCCCCCATGAAATGGGGGTGTTCGACACTAAGTGCTAAACATTGGTGGCGTGCGAATTAGAAACACAAAAACTACAAGTATATGTATAGGTAACAAGAACTCACCCAATCAAGGTATTTCTTCACCCAGCCTATAGAACACACTCAACACATGTGTCCTAGTCACAACTCACACAAAACCAAAACCCATTTGTCTCATCCTCATTTTCATGTTCAGAAATAATGTTTAAATGAGTTTCCGCCCCTACTTGGGAAACTAGAAAGCATAAGCACAAGGCAAGGAAAGAATACACCCAACAGCAATTTAAGCATTCATACCCAATTCAATTGAAAAGTCACAATAACAAATGGATAAGGGAGATCCCTCGAAGTACTGGAACCAAAGAAAACCACAACATACAGCCCCATTTCCCCAGGATCTAGGAGCCAATGGTTTCTCAACAATAGAGGATCCCACCCCATTTAGTGATATAACAAGTAACCATATGGCCTCAAGGCATAACAATAGCGGATCTCATCCCCACCCAAATCACACAACAATCGGCCCGTGAAAGAAAACAGCCAACCCACTACCACCAAAACAAAGCAAACCCATGCCGGTATTTTAAGATTTAAAAGATTTAACACAGTCCATGATTCCAATTCCACTGTACTTTAAATGGGGTTATCATGGAAAAGGATTGATCCTTGTGATTTCAATTTATTTAGCCAAATATACGTAATTATCCAATTTCCTTTAACCAATTAACCAATTTCCTTTGCACGACAAACAAAAAAGATAAGGTTTTATTAGTGCACAGAGAATGACCACCAACGGCCATGATATTCAGTAGGCATGAGCCCATAAAAATAAGAAATAATTAATCATGGAAGAGGGGAAAAACATAGCAGCATCATCGGTCACACCCCTCCCCTTCGTTCTTTAGATTCCCTTTATTATCTTCATTACAGTTTGGTTCAACCAATTCTATAGAATCAGTAGCGTACCCACCCCGCAAGATACACAGAAAGGAGAGACATAGGTGAAACCCTACTTGATTGATCAACGATCGAAGCTTCTCTTCACGCACGAGGAATAGCGGATGTGGAAAAAGTAGGGGATGGACCACGAGAACTCAAGGATGAATCGATTGCAGGGTGGCTGAGAAAAAGAAACACAGGGAGAACCCTTTGGTTATAAGGGTCGGGGACGGTTGAGATACGGAGAAAAAGAATATGAAACCACATAAGGAGCAGGGGTCGTGGGTTGACCACATGGACCCACATGTCATTAAAGGGTCCCCGCCTTTATAGGCGGTTTAAACCGATGCACACGAGGGTACATCATCAAATTCTTAATTAAACGCCATTAATGGGCGTTAATGGGCTGTAAAATATGCTTAAAGGGGGGGGGGTCAAAACAGGGTTTAAAACCCAATTTTATCCAAAGGAGGCGCTATTGGAAAACCCATGGGGGTTAGGATAGGTCCACCGGTTAGCCGAGATACCAGTAGGCTGCGGCTTCCAGTAGGCTGGGCTACCGATAGACAGAGCTACCGGTAGGCCGAGCTACCGGTAGGCTACAGCAAACGGTAGAACGAGCTACCGCTTAACCGAGCTACCAGTAGGCAGAGCTACCGTTAGGCTGTGGCTAACGCTACCGGTAGGCCGAGCTACCGGTAGGCTTAGGCTACCGGTAGGCCTACCGTTAGTGGTCAAACCTCACATAGAAGCCTCGATAACTTTTCCAGACTACCCAGAACATGCATCATCAGATTTTCACTAAGAAATAGACCTCCAAGAACCCTGGCCATTACAAGCATGGTATTGAAACAAATAATTAAATTTATTAATCAAATAAATCCATTAAAAAGAAAATTATATGGAAATAAAAACATCAACAAAATAATTGGAATTATATTAAGACTATAAATTATTCTATATTGAGTGTTTTATTTAATTTTTTATCTAAAAAATATCTTTTATAAATAAATTTTATTATTTTCTATCATTTTTATTTAATTGTAATTTTTGATTTTATTAAATTTATTAACACTTTATATATCAACAATAATGTATTACTATATTAAATGTCTATTCCAATAAAATTCATAAAATTCATTAATATAAAGATTCTATATAAAATAATTTATATCCAGATTTTTAAAATTGTTTCAATTAGAGAAAAAAACTTTGATATAATATTTCTATTTATTGTTATTTTTGAATACTTTTTATGAAACTTATAGATTAATATTTTTATTATTTATTTATATGTAATATGAAATGTTAAATTTCATTTTTCATTTCAGAGTTTTATGTCAACTATCATTAGTAATGATAATATTTTTAAAGTGGATACTTAGGAAATGGGGAAGTATATAAGGAAAATTACAATTGATTATGTGTTGATGATTAAATCTCCCTTCAAAAATATTAACATAACAAAAATATTAGTTTTCATGGATTGAATATTCATACTTATTTTGTTAAATAAAAAAATTCATATTGTACAATTCTTAATAATTGAGGAAAAAACCTCTATTACAAAATTTAATAGACATGTTACTGATTTTAGGATGATATATTGTATATGGGGGAATTTCGAGGGATGTTATTATTTTAATATTTGTATTTATTTAATTTTTATTTATATCAATTAATATTAGAATCAATACATTTATTTTCAAATAATGTTTTATTTGTTACAGTCATAAAAGTTTTGTTATTGTTATTGTTCAATTTTTACCGCATTATTTTAGGGTATTGAATAAAAACTGTAACCTTTAAGATTGTGGTTACAAATTATTTTTTAGATGTTATGAATTTGATTAACATGATCATCTAATAAAAAATTTAAAACAGCAACAAAAAAAGTTCTATAAATCATGATAGTGTAGAGAATTAATATGAATAAGATATGACGGGGACCATGGTCTTTGGAATTTTTTTAAACAATAGATTCTCACATCCTTAAAATAGTGTTGTAATGGGGGATTGTTTGATATTTTAAAATAACATACACTTATATGATCAGATAAAATAAATATAATTTTTTTGAAAGTTCATAGTATACATGTTTAATTTGGTAAATTAAAATAGTCTCCTCAACTAGGTGGTATGTCCATCTTAAGAATATGGAATTAGTAAAAAAATATTTTAATATGTGTATGCACTTGAAAGGTAAAATGATTACTATGATAGCCATGATTAACATTGATAATCTAATGGGTTCATTAATATTCAATTATTATATGATGTAATTTGACATGGACTCGTATCCATGATATTTTCACTGACATGAATGTTTACATTATAATATTATTATCATTTAATTACATATTTATATGTTACTATTGTATGTGGACTATGGTTTTATACTATGTGGGAGATTATTGTGTAGTTCAAAACATAACCAACACATGATCCTCAATTGTGTATTCCACTAGCTGGATATAATTTTGACCAAATTGTGGGGTTATAGAAGATTTATTTGGATAGTCATGTTCTTCAATACCCTTAATGTAATCTCAAGATTTTTCCATCTCAGAGTGCCTATCATATTAGATTGTAGTGTTGTGGGGGGGTGGTTGGACATTTTTTTGGAGTAGTTGAACTAGAACACTACATTAAGACCATATTGTTATGAATACATTTACATTGTGATAATTTAATATCATAATGATATAATTATACAAATATAATGATTATATAATTTTTGGAATGATTTTTTTCTTTATTGATGAATTTTACAAGAATTTTAATATGACAGCTTATATTAATAACAAGATTGTTGCAATTGAATTTTTTATGCTATTACCTTTTCTATTTTTGATGATATTTTATTGGTAATATAATAATTCAGTATAAAACAACCAAAAAATGGTATTTTTATAGATACATTAATGGAAAATTATTTAATACACTTGAGGATTCAATGATGTGTGGGGATCAATGAATAAATCTCTCTTTTGTTCAATAAATTTATAATCTTAATTAATGGTTAAGATATGTGACTTACATTATATGTTGAAAGTTTTCTAGTACCGTGATGATTTTTTATAAAATTATTCTCTAAATAAATCAGATAAATTCTTCAAATAATGAAAATATAGTCAGCGTATTTATTTTAATGGTTTGATGATCAATATTAATGGATAAATGTTTGACAAGAACTAAAATTTTTTAATCACATGATCAACTATAATATTTATTAATACAAATTAGTTGGACTATAAATCGACTCCCAACATAGTAAAATGTATATTTATTTATATAAAATGCTATTATAATATTAAAAAAATAATTTTATTAATAAGATTAGTCTTCCAACATCAAGTAGAATATTTAACATTCTATTTACTAGTTCTAACTGCACATCACTTCATCAAAAAAATAATCATTCAATTAGACAATAAGAAATATCAGTACTAAACAACCAAATATATTCCTTAAATACATAGTAAATAATATTGATTAAATTTAAATTCTATAAGCATAAATCAATAAGAAATATAAAAACCATTGATTAAAACAGAAAAAAACTCTATATATTTTGTAAAATTTTCTTTACCAACTAAATATATGTAATTAAACATTGCGAAATGAATTTTTGTGGATCATCATAAACTAATAAATAAATTGGATTTGTAATTTATATTAATTAATTTTTACAGTAAAAATATATAACTCCCCCTTGCTCGCAAAAACCCCATACTCCTCATTGAATAATGAAATTCAAATTCACAAGCCATTGTAAAACATAAAAATAAAAAAATTATCTTCAATATTTCAAATTTAACCAAACATATTTTCCTCTTTAACTTTGATAGGTTTATGAAAATTTGTAAAAATATGATTAATATATATATATATATATATATATATAACATAAATCAACACCATGAATCTCACTATAATCTTTATTATAAAAAAATACAATTGTAGGTCAACCCATAATATTTTTTTCTTAACTATTGAACTACATTGTGATTAATTTGAAACCTTGGAAATGCTAAAAATTATAAAACATTTTTTCTCGTAATTTTTTTTAATTTAATACATACAATCACATACCATCTTTGTGGTTAAAGAATCTATGATCATTTCACTATCTATAAATAACCATGATATTTTTATGAATATTATTTGGGTTTATGATTTTCATATTTTGAATAGATTCATAGTATGTCCTTATTTTCATTATCATAGATTCATAACATTTCCATTTCATTTTAATATTCCATAAGTGTGTTTAGAACTTACGATGACTCAATTCACATGCACACAATGTTTTTTGTTTATATATGTTGGACATGAATTTTTATAAATACCATGATCATCACTCCATCCATTTTCTATCCCGTCACAAGAAATTTTAATTTCGTCACAAACAGAATAATATTTGGGTTATAACTTTGGTAATTATTATATATAAAGATATAATATATTAATAAAATACACATAATCATCAATCATTCTATTTTAATATTCCTGACTCCAAATATTCATATACTTTCCCCAAAAATATATTTCATCTCATATTTATTTATGTAACTCATATTAACTGATGTATATAAATGTGTTAATAATAAGAGAGGTCAAACACTCAACAAAAAATAAATAACTAATTAATGTTCCAAAAAATATTAAATTGAAGGCTTTAAAAATTACCAAACATAAAATAAGATTTACAATGATTCAATAGCGTTATTATTTACATCACAATCTCTAAATGGGGGTCTTTACCAATTAGATGATCAGATTATATATCAAAAAATTTGTTTATAAGGAATAAGTATTTATTCAACAAGGAATTTTTATACTATTCTATAGATATATACATTTTAGAGGTTGTCCAATCAATATGAACATGGGTTTTCAATGAGATGTTATACATTTTATATGTGAGAACTAGTTAGTAGAATTTAGTTTTTATAAACCATTTATTATTTTCATTGAAAGTTTTATAATATAAATTCTTTCTCTTGGTGGGAAATTTGTATATTGTACTTCTTAATGAAATAATTTTTTGGTTTAGTATTCTGAAATATGAATTTGGAAATTTTTAATTTAAAATACATTTGTGTAGTAACATATTATTCTATGGGGATATGATTCTTCACTAGTTGATATTTTATCTATATTTCCTATCCATATGTATAGATGGTTATTATATGATTTTGTGTTATGATTTTAATATTTTTATTTTTATGAATTGATGGTGTTCATTTTTTTATTCACTATTAGAGGAATGTGTACTATGTATGAGGATATACTCACCCCATTTTCATATGAATGGATTTACGAATTTTTGGGTTAAAATATTAGATTAATTTTAACATTGTAATTAAGGATGAAATGTAGATATTTTTTCTTATATATATTTTATGTACAAAATAATTAACTTGGGGTTTTTTTGTATTTTTTCCATATGAGGTATTATCAGTTTTTTTCACATTTTTAATTATATTTAATATTTTATGTCATATAAAATTCATTATTTTAATATTTTCATTATTTTTGATCAAATATGTTTTTTATTTTCATGATTAAGTTTATTTTTTATTTTATTCAAACTAATTATATTCTCTACAGAGTGATGTCTCTCATTATTTCATATTTATACCCTAAAAATTAGTATATAACATTTGACCTATTGGGGTTTACATGAAGGAAATATCTCATTCACATAACAAATAAAAGGGGGAATCTAGTACGATTTGGATGTGAAAAAATGTTTTAAACATATTTGGTTGGGATTGTTGTCATAGATTATAACAATTCAAATAGTTTGTTTTTGTTTTTTTGTGGAAACTGTGGGCGTGGTTGTGAAGGTGTTAATTTTAATTATTATATTCCTTATAATAAAACATAGGGTGATGTTGTATAAAAATTTACATGTAAGGGATCTTGATATTTATTTTTCAAATAGTATACATAATGAATTTAGTTCATGTTACAATTAGTTTTATACATGCATCTAATATTAGTTTGAGATGATCTATATATAACCTTTTTTGTGATAGATATACATTATGTGGTGTAAAATAAATTAATTTTAATTACTAAATTTTAATGTTTCTCTCTATTGCACTATAAATATATCAGGATTCATGAATTATTATGAATATGATATTGTACCATAAAGAAAATTCTTTGAGAACTCATGTGTACTGGTTAATCAGGTGTGTACCTATATGTGTTTATCTCATTATTGACCATTAGGGTATCAATGAACACATCTAGGGATGCAAGAACATGTGGACTCTACCAAAAATCATATCAAGGGTTGACCTCTATATAAATTCCATTTTCTATTAGTGACAAATTATTTTTATGAGGCATTGGATGTGATTTATTTCATTACAATTCCCCTTTGGTTGAGTGAGCTTGATTCCAGGATATGAATCCATGGATATATGATATTTTTATATTTTTTAACTATTGATAAAATATCTATCTATAAAAATTATATTTATTAGGTGCTTGTTCGAAGGATATTTAGTATTTCAGGGGTAGTGAATTTTTGTGGATAAGTATATAGTTATATTAACATAGAGATGTTGGATTATTATTAATATTATTATAGAGTTTTTTTATTTATTATATCAATGGAAAGATCATATTATGTGTGTTATTTGTGAAACATTCAATGTTAAGTATTGATCATACATTTTGATATAATATTGTTTGGATTTTTATAGTTTTATGTTAAGAGCATTGGAGGACTCATCAATGTGATCACAGATTGTTGGAGGAGAAGAGATATTAACATTAGTTCTTGATTTATCCTTAAGGATCGTAATAAATGAATGTGATTGGGATAATTTATGTGTAATAGTTTGATTTTTTTTCTAAATATGTGACTGTGATATAAAGAATTTTAATAATAATAGAGAATTTTGAAAGGGTCTTAGATCTAGGAATATATTTAATGTATATATTTTACTAGTTTTTTATTGTAAAATTAAACAACATATAATTTTATTAATTTAATTTTTTTTACTATCAGATAGATGTTTAATATTTAGTAATTTGTTATTATATAAAGTGAATACAACCCCAGATATAGCCAATTAAATTTTATAATATAAATTTTAACATTACATTTAGATTTCAAATACTTGTTAAATTAAAATCATTACAAAGGTGAAAAATAGAAAATATTATAACAATAATTCGATAATTTTGGTATGCTTGATCTGCTATAATTATATAAATCTATAAAAATTCATAGACCACACTCCCTATTACAAGAACCCATTCATATGACCCCTTGGGTCACTTATATTACCTTTTTTTTGTTCCCAAGAACCATCCAATTATTTATCACGAGGTTCATTTATTAGAATAATGATTTTCCTCACATACCAACACGTGTACTTTGAGTATAGTTCATCCTCAGTAAAACAGACCTTGAGAAACATCCCAATAGATCAACCATACCAAACATGCTTATATATGGGCATCTAGTAATGTAGGATCATAAAAATAAAGGTTCTCCATAATGTCATGGGAATTTACAATTAGTCTTTAATTTCTGAAATTTACCAAGGGTACTGCACTCTGTCCCTTTTAAAACATAGTGTTTTCATTGTGGACCATACACCAAAAACCTATGTAGTGATAAAAAATTATTCGGTAATGGTTATGATACATTTTTTCAAACCTGGCCTCCTCAGTCCAAGAACCTTGTCAACTAACCCCTTGCTTTCCAACAGTACATTAGTTTTCCTCATAGATCATGTCATTCTATTAACCACACAAGATAGTTATCATAACAATTACTATTCCCATAAGGCCCCAGCCTTAAACCTTACTTAATCTTTAGTTATTACAAGATTACACATTGAGGATCTTTTCGGGTTTAGGGTTTTAGAGAATTAGATCATACAACTTGCATTACATTCCACATATAAAAAAATTGGTTACATAAAGATAGTATTCTACATTCCCATCAATGGAAAAATATTTAAAATAAAACATGGATTATTTCTTGACACTTCCTTTCCACTATCATCATATCATGTACCTTTCCCTTGACCTGTGAAAAAAATTTCAAAAAACATGGGATGAGCATAAAAAGCTCAGTAAGGGATATAATAATATGGAATGGAAACATGGGTACATATATACATAAGAATGAGATCATACATTACCCATAAAACATAATCACTTTAACATTCCTCATTAAATCATAAATAAATCATAGAAATCATAAGAAATAAAGGAAACTTGAGGAATTCATAACATCCTTACGTATGGAGTAACCCTCTTGGTTACGTTTGGAATACCCATCACAGTATATTCCCTAAATCTCTTCGGATAAACCTTAACGTTTCACTCCTTCGTGTTACCCAATGCATTGGAGAGCTATATCGGGCTCACCCGCCCTTAGTCTATCATGGAACCACCCATCATCATAATAATGCCCAGGAACCTCAACATAATCGTATCACATAAAACATGCATAAAGGAAACATAACATTTCCACCTTTCAATCCCAAGATATCAATACAACACATTGATATAAAAAAATTATGAAAACCATTTTCAATACCAAAATAAAAAAAAGTAAAACTTGGTATTTATTTTTCTTTAAAAAAAGGTATGGCTTGTAGAGGAAGCTGAAACTCAAATAACGGTCACGGTGGCGGAGAAGTCGTTGTCGCCGCATACGTATGACAAAAACATTCCCTTTTGTCATTTAGTAAAACGCTTCGTATAAAAAATATTCATTTTAAATAAACGTAAAAGTCAAAGGGGTTTATACATCATATAAAAGAAGGTTGTGTATAAAACAAAATATGCCTCAATGAAAGGAGATTGAGACAAAGTCCCATACCTCGGGTCCGACTTGACTCGGTCGTTCTTTAATATCCAGAATAATAAACATGAGTTAATTTCTACTTGTTTAAGAACCTTTTTCAAGTACATTATTCCTTTTATATCACTTATTGTCATGTCATGAACACGATGTAATTATTTAAGTTAATAACGGTCGTTTTAACGATCATTGGTACTTGAGTAAAAAATAAGCCATTTATAATTACAAGTTGTTCATGAATCCATTATATCCAGAATGGTATTCATGATGTAGATATCATATATGTCATATATATCCAGTACATGCATGCATTTGTAATATTACATAATCATTTAGAGGTAAGAAATGAAATGCATCGTTCATGGAGACGGTAAGTCGTACGTACGCATGAACGCTACTTTCATTTCTATTTCATATTTTATAGAATGGAATCAAAATGATATAAAGGTATATTATAATTCCAGTATAATATCATATATAAAATCATAGTTCCATCCTTTATGCATCCCACATATGGTATTTAACCAATCAATTCACTTTGAGGGGGCGGTAGTCCGCACTTCCTTAAATGAAGATATCGTGTTTACCCATAATAGAAACCATAAAGGTATGACCAGAAAGAAAAATACAGAAGCTTAAGGAAAACATAGAAATATTATATATCATATATAAATATAGTGACATCTTAATTGCCACCTTTGAAGTTGTTAAAAGAATGTTGAACAATCATCGTTTCGGGAGGCATAAATTCATAATCCACGAAAACAGTATATTATTTAACGATTAGATGTAGGTGGGTGTATGTGTAGCTAGAATCCTTATTATAACAACATACTATTATATTGAAGATACTGTATTTGTTACAAAAGAAATGAATAAAAATAGTTTAGGGGGTTGGAGAAGCAAAATAAAACAAACGGACTCAAGTGAAGACTTTACCTTAAAATCGGGTAACTCCCTTTGGTTTGAGCTCAAAGGATCCCTTGGGAAGACTTCTGCCCAATGTGACGCTTCAAGGATTAATATAGGAAAGTGGAGAGTCAAAATGGGAAGGGGTGGGCCGAGCTAAAGGCTTTGGGAGTGTGGGTAAGGAGGTAGAGGTGGGGGCCTTTTATAAGAGGAGAGGAGGGGAACTCTTGGAAAGTAAAGAAAAGTCACATTATTTTAAAATGGTATTCAGATTTAAGAGGTCCCACATTGATATAAATCGAGGATAATGTGATAAGGGTTAGAAATCCACTCATACAATTGGTTTTGGACATGTTTAGTTCATAGAGTTTACATTATCATTTCATTTTATTTAAATCCTTTATTAATGAGGTAATCGATGCTTCATCATGATGTCATAAATAATTTAATTTATTTTAAGTCTAAAAATTATAAACAAAATACTATGATGTAGGAAATCTTTTTAGAGTTGAAATGAATATTTATAATAAAAAATATTACTTGTATAACCCCATTTAAAAATTGTTTTTGGAAAATAATTCATGTTTGTGTCATTTTTACTTTAACATTAAATAAAAATTTATTTATGTCATTTCCCAACCAAAGTGGCTCCATGGGGACCCCAAGTTGACCCATGGCTTGTCTTGGTAGGACATGACACAACCAATGAGGGTAGTACATGTGTCTAGGTCATTTAAGTTTATTAAAACATTATTCTTACCTTAAACTACAGTAATTACCACTAATCGCGATTAAAAACTTAATAAGTTACTATTCACCAAAAAACTTATTATAATCTCATTGAACCACATTTTACTTCTTAATGACAACCATGTCTGTCGGATTTTTTAAATTCAAATCACAGAATTGGAAAAGTCTCATTTAAACAAAAAATCAGTTTCATTAACTACCACTTAGTGATTTCACTATTCATCAAAAATTGAAGTTTTTCAAAAAAATACCAAAACTTCACCCTAAGATATATTTGATATTATGAATTCAAAAATGAAGTATATTTTACAAAATTAAAAACATATAAGCCACCTTAATTAATTTAATAATTAATTCCCGTTGTCATGACAAATAGCGTGTTTTTATGAAACAATAAGTATCAAAAGATCGACACCAGTTTGAGTCCAATTTCAAAGTGAAATTGGTTCCAATGACCACCATTGGATTAAATGGAAAATATATATTATAATTTCACTTCAAAACCAATTCATATGACAATCTAATAATATAAATAAATTAGATTAAAAAGCAATTTTGATGTAAAATGCAGTATTTTTCACTATTCATTAAAAAAATGAACATTGTCAGAAAAATACCAAACATTTATCCAATGTAAAATTCAATGTCCCATTAATAATGAATATGTTTATTTTGACAAATATAGATTATAAAATTGTCAAAAGATTTATTTAAAAAGTTTTTTCCATCAAAAGGTAGTAAAACAATCTTTTAAAAATATTAGTCTATTCCATGCTTAAGATTGGATTTATTTTCATTTTATGCCTCTAAAACACTATCTAATTCATTAATAGACATAGATAAAAATATCTATTATTCATTACTTACTTGGGATGTTACATCCTTCCCCCTATAGAAAATCGCGTCCCCGCAATTTATTTACTTATCGAATAAATGGGGGTACTTATCCCTCATTGCATTTTCATATTCCCATGTTGCCTCTTCAATCATGTGGTTTTTCCACAAAACCTTTACCTGATTAATAACCTTATTCCATAACACTTACTCCATGTGGTCAAGAATCTAGACTAGTTGTTCCTCATAAGACAGGTTCTCTTCCAGCTGAACTACCTCTGGACTCAAAACATGAGATGGATCTGGCATGTACTTCCTTAACATTGAAACGTGAAAAACATTGTGTACCTGAGATAACCTCGGAGGTAATGCCACCTGTATGCAACTGATCCAACTCTCTCCAGAATTTCATATGGTCCAATGAACCTTGGACTCAGCTTTCCTTTCTTAACAAATCGCATCACACTTTTCCAAGGAGAAACCTTGAGAAAAACATGATCCCTTACCTCGAAAGATAGATCCTTCCTCCGGTTATCCGCATAACTCTTCTGCCTGCTCTGAGCTGTTCTCATGTGCTTCTGAATCAGCTGAACTTTTTTTGTCATCTCTTCTACCAATTCTGGTCCCATCAACTTCCTTTCACCCACTTCATCCCAGAAAGCTGGAGTTCGACATCGCATCCCATATAATGCCTGAAATGGTGCCATCTGTATACTGTAATGAAAACTGTTATTATATGAAAATTCAACCAAAGAAAGATGTTGGTCCCAACTTCCCTGATAATCCATAGAGAAATAACGTAGTATATCCTCCATTGTCTGGATTGTTCGTTCTGACTGCCCATATGATTGAGGATAAAATGATGTACTAAAATTTAATTCAGTACCCAACGACTTTTGAAGGCCTTTCCAAAAGTTAGAAGTGAACCTGGGATCACGATCAGATAAAATGGAGAGGGGAACTCCATCTAACCTCACTATCTCTTTAAGATACAAACGGGAAAGGTGATCTAGGGAAATCGTATCTCGTATAGCAAGGAAATGAGCAGATTTAGTCAAGCGATCAACAATAACCTAGATTGCATTATTACCTCGAGATGTCTTCGGTAATCCCAAAACAAAGTCCATGGATATATTCTCTCATTTCCACTCTGGCACTGGTAAAGGCTGAAGCATCTCTTTCGGTAACGACCACTCTGCTTTAACCTCTTGACATGTCAAACACTTCAAAGTTAAATCAGCAATATCTCTTTTCATTCCATCCCACCAGTAATACTCCTACAGATCTCTATACATCTTAGTACTGCCAGGATGAACTGAAAACGGAGAACTATGAGATTCACATAACAACTCTCTCTTCAAATGTGAATGACAAGGCACACACAATCTCTTTCCAAATCTTAAAATGCAATCATTATCAATGTTGAATTCAGGCAACTTACCTTTCTGAACTAGCTCTACCTTTTTCTGCAACTCACTGTCTTGCTTCTGTGCTTGCTTGATTCTATCTGACAAAAATGATCCCACTGATACCTGAAACAAAACAGAAGAACTTCCTACACCAAAAACTTCTATGCTAAAGTTCATCAAATCCTTAACCAAAGGATCACGTTCCAAACGCAACATTTCTAATGAAGCATTACTTTTTCGACTCAAAGCATCAGCCACTATATTTTCTTTTCCCAGATGGTAATGAATTGTACAATCATAATCCTTGATTAATTCTACCCATCTCCTTTGTCTCGTGTTCAATTCTTTCTGAGTGAATATATACTTTAAACTCTTTTGATTGGTATATATTTCACACTTTACTCCATACAAATGATGCCTCCAAATTTTTAAAGCAAAAACAACAGCAGTAAATTCCAAATCATGTGTAGGGTAATTTACCTCATGAGTTTTAAACTGTCGTGAAGCATAATAAATTACCTGATCATTCTGCATTAGGACGCAACCAAGTCCTTTCAATGAAGCATCACTGTATATAACAAACTCACCATTCCTGGAAGGTAGTGCCAAAACTGAAGCATTCACCAATCTTCTTTTCAATTCCTGAAAACAATCATCAAATTCTTTTGTCCAGATAATCTTAACACCCTTCCGAGTTAGCTTAGTCATTGGACTAGATAATCGTGAAAAATTTCTAACAAACCTTTAGTAAAAGCCTTCCAAACCAAGGAAGCTACGAATCTCAGTTACATTTGTGGGTCTTGTCCATTCTTCCATAACTTTTGTTTTTGCAGGATCAACAGTTATTCCATCATTAGAAATAATATGACCAAGGAAAGAAATTTGATGCAACCAAAACTCACACTTTCTGTACTTTTCATACAGTTTCTTTTCTTTTAAGGTTTTCAAGATAACCCTTAAATGTCTTTCATGCTCTTCTTTACTTTTAGAATACACCAAAATATCATCAATGAAAACCACCACAAACTTATCCAAGAACTCATGGAAAATTCTATTCATTATGTACATGAATACAACAGGTGCATTGGTTATCCCAAAAGGAATTACTACAAATTCATAATGGACATATGTTGTACGGAACGCGGTATTTTGAATATCTGCCTCCTTTACCTTCAGCTGATGGTACCCCGATCTCAAGTCAATCTTTGAAAAAAAACCGAGCTCCCTGGAGCTGATCAAACAAATCATCGATATGAGGCAAATGATATTTGTTCTTAACAGTGATATTATTGATGGCTCTATAATCAATGCAAAGTCTCATAGAACCATCTTTCTTTTTAACAAATAAAACAGGAGCACCCCAAGGTGATGTGCTAGGTCGAATGAAACCTTTCTCTAATAAATCTTGCAATTGCTCCTTCAACTCTAAAAGTTCAATTTGAGCCATTCGATAAGGGGGTTTTGAAAATGGCATAGCATCAGGAACTAAGTCAATAGTAAACTCAACATCCCGAGATGGTATTATTCCGGGAAACTCATCAGGGAAAACATCAGGATACTCATTTACCACTGGGACATCATTAATCTGAACAGTTCCTTTATTTTCAACGATGTGTTCAAGGTAACATTCATTTCCATCTTTTACAAGATTCTTGGCCTCTTGATAAGTTATCAACAGTAAGGGTTCATTCTTGTACACAAACTGAAAGTCTTTCTGAAAAGAAACTTCTTTAGCTCTACATTCAATCTTAGCATGGTAAATAGAGAGCCAATCCATACCCAGGATAACATCAAACTCTACAAGAGGTAGAACAATAAGGTTTTCAAGTAGGTTCTTTCCACAGATAAGGATAGGAAGATTATTATAAATTCTTTTTGCCTCAACATTCCCCCCAGGTGTTTTTACCAATACTTCAGGAGTCATTTCTTGAGAAGGTATTCCCATTTTACTAGAAAAGGTTTCAGAGATGAAAGAATGTGTAGACCATGAATCAAACAACACACTGTCATAATCTGAAAAAACAAACAAAGTACCTGATACAACTTCATTTGATGGCCCGACATCTGCTAAAGTAGTTGCAAAGGATTTCACCACCCCTTTCTACTTGTAGTCTAACTGCTTCCCATCACCCATGCTCTTTGTCGGACACTCGTTTTCATAGTGACCCATCTCATTGCACTTATAACATTTCACTAACTGTAAATCAAATTTGGTCTTACCATCACCCTGATCTTTTCCAGTGCAATCACGATCCTTATGTCCCATCTTACCACATCGGTAGCACTTTACAGAATTCAGAAGACATTCCCCATCATGCCTTTTGCCACATTTTTCACAAACTAGAAACTTAGTTTTCTTACCATCAGACTTTGTTGAAAAATTCTTACCTTTCTCCTGCCACCTCAGTCTCTTCTTCTGCTGGTTGTTATAGAACACTTGGTCATCGGCAAACTACATTTACAACTTCTCAGCACATCATACAAGATTTTCATAACTTTTAAGCTCACGATAATCTAATGCCCTTCGATATTTTTCCTTTAACCCTGAGTAAAAACGATTGATTTTACTATCGAGGTCTCGGTTAAAATTTGGAGCATACCTTGCCAATCGAGTGAACCTTTCTTCATATGTAGCCACTGAGTCTTCATGTTGCCTCAATTCCAAGAATTTTTTTTCCATCCTAATTCGAACAGCCATAGGAAAATACTTCTCAAGAAACATACCTTTGAATTCATCCTAGTCGAGAGCATCAATCTCATCAGCATCCCTGATATTTTTAACCATCGACCACCACTGATCTGCTTCACCCTCCAAACGATAAATAACAAGACTAACCTTTTGATTGTCTGAACACCCCATGACATCAGAAATCTTCTCCAGTGCTTTAATCCACCCTTCACCTAGCACAGGGTCAGATGATCCTCTGAATGATGGGGGATGCTTCCTCATTAAATGTTCCACCACTGACATGTTCCTCTACGGTTGATCTGGATGATCTCGTGTATGGAAACCACCTCCATTTATCGCTTGAGTCAACTATGCCATTACTGCAACAAACTGTTCAGTTCCAATTCCGACCATCTCAGGATGCTGATTCGGAAGGTTATTTCCTTCTGTATTCCTTCCTAGAACTGCTTCCCTATTTCCTCTGTGGAAAACTATTCTGAACAAACATGACTTAGATGAAGAAACATGGTAATCTTCAAATGCTATATCATTTCAAAAAAAAATATTTGTGGATAATCATTTAATAGAATTATAACTCCTAAAGTTATCTAAACCGACCTCTGATACCAACTATAAGGCCCCAGCCTTAAACCTTACTTAATCTTGAGTTATTACAAGATTACACATTGAGGATCTTTTCGGGATTAGATTTTTAGAGAATTAGATCATAAAACTTGCATTACATTCCACATATAAATAAAGTGGTTACATAAAGATAGTATTCTTCATTACAATCAATGGAAACATATTTAAAATAAAACATGGATTATTTCTTGACACTTCCTTGACACTATCATCATATCATGTACCTTTCCCTTGACCTGTGAAAAACATTTCAAAAAACATGGGATGAGAATAAAAATCTCAGTAAGGGATATAAAAATATGGAAAGGAAACATGGGTACATATATACATAATAATGAGATCATAATTTACCCATAAAACATAAGAACTTTAACATACCTCATCAAATAATAAATAAATCATAGAAATCATAAGACATAAAGGTAACTTGATTCATTCATAACATCCTTACGTAGGGAGTAACCCTCTTGGTTATGTTTGGAATACCCATCACAGTATATTCCCTAAATCTCTTCGGAGAAACCTTAACGTTTCACTCCTTCGCGTTACCCAATGCATTGGAGACCTATATCGGGCTCACCCGCCCTTAGTCTGTCACGGAACCACCCGTCTTCATAATAATGCCCAAGAACCTCAACATAATCGTATCACATAAAACATGCATAAAGGAAACATAACATTTCCACCTTTCAATCACAAGATATCAATAGAACACATTGATATAAAAACATTATGAAAACCATTTTCAATACCAAAATAAATGAAAAGTAAAACATGGTATTTATTTTTCTTTAAAAAAAGGTATGGCTTGTAGAGGAAGCCGAAACTCAAATAACGGTCACGGCGGCCGAGAAGTCGTTGTCACCGCATACGTACGACAAAAACATTCCCTTTTGTTGTTTAGTAAAAAACTTCGTATAAAAAATATTCCTTTTGAATAAACGTAAATGTCAAAGGGGTTTATACATCGTATAAAAGAAGTTTGTGTATAAAACAAAATATTCCTCAATGAAAGGAGATTGAGACGAAGTCCCGTACCTCGGGTCCGACTTGACTCGGTCGTTCATTAATATCCTGAATAATAAATTTGAGTTAATTTCTACTTGTGTAAGAACCTTTTTCAAGTACATTATTCCTTTTATATCACTTATTGCCATGTCATGAACACTATGTAATTATTTAAGTTAATAATGTTCATTTTAACGATCATTGGTACTTGAGTCAAAAATAAGCCCTTTATAATTACAATTGTTTCATGTATCCATTATATCCAGAATGGTATTCATGATGTAGATATCATATATGTCATATATATCCAGTACATGCATGCATTTATAATATTACATAATCATTTAGAGGTAAGAAATGAAATGCAACGTTCATGGAGACGGTAAGCCGTACGTACGCATGAACGCTACTTTCATTTCTATTTCGTATTTTGTAGAATGGAATCATAAGGATATAAACTTATATTATAATTCCAGTATAATATCATATATAATATCAATGTTCCATCCTTTATACGTCCCACATACGGTATTTAACGAATCAAATCACTTTGAGGGGGCGGTAGTCCGCACGTCCTTAAATGAAGATATCGCGTTTACCCATAATGGAAACCATAAAGGTATAACCAGAAAGAAAAATACAGAAGATTAAGGAAAACATAAACATATTATATATCATATATAAATATAGTTACATCTTAATTTCCACCTTTGAAGGTGTAAAAAAATGTTGAACAATCATCGTTTCGGGAGGCATAAATTCACCATCCACGGAAACAGTATGTTCTTTAACCATTAGATGTAAGTGTGTGTATGTTTATCTCGAATACTTCTTATAACAACATACTATTATATTGAAGATACTGGATTTTTTACAAAAGAAATGAATAAAAACAGTTTAGGGGGTTGGAGAAGCAAAATAAAACAAACGGACTCAAGTGAAGACTTTACCTTAAAATCGGGTAACTCCCTTTGGTTTGAGCTCAAAGGCTTCCTTGAGAAGACTTCTGCCCAAAGTGAGGCTTCAAGGAGTAAGAGAGGGATGTTGAGAGACAAAATGGGCAGGGGTTGGCCGAGCCAAATGCTTTGGGAGTCTGGGTAAGGAGGTAGAGGTGGGGGCCTTTTATAAGAGGAGAGGAGGGGAACTCTTGGAAAGCAAAGAAAAGTCACTTTATTTTAAAATGGTATTCGGATTTAAGAGGTCCCACATTGATATAATTCGAGGATAAGGTGATAAGGGTTAGACATACACTCATCCAATAGGTTTTGGACATGTTTATTTCATATATTTTACATTATCATTTCATTTTATTTAAATCCTTTATTAATGAGGTAATCGCTGCATCATCATGATGTCATAAATAATTTAATTTATTTAAAGTCTAAAAATTATAAAAAAATTACTATGATTTAGGAAATATTTGTAGATTTCCAATTACTATTTATAATCAAAACTCTGACTTGTATAACCCCATGTAAAAATTGTTTTTTAAAATAACTCGTGTTTGTGTAATTTTTACTTTAACATTAAATAAAAAGTTATTTAAGTCATTTCCCAACCAATGTGGCTCCATGGGGTCCCCAAGTTGACCCATGGCTTGTATTGGTCGGCCATGACACAACTAATGAGGGTAGGACATGTGTCTAGGTCATTTCATTTTATTAAAACATTATTCTTACCTTAAACTACACTAATTACCACTAATCGCGATTAAAAACTTAATAAGTTACTATTCACCAAAAAATTATTATAATCTCATTGAACCACATTTTACTTCTTAATGAAAACCATGTATGTCGGATTTTTGAAATTCAAATCACTGAAGTGACAAAGTCTCATTTAAACTAAAAATCAGTTTCTTTAACTACCACATAGTGATTTCACTATTCATCAAAATTGAAGTTTTCCAGAAAAAATACCAAAACTTCACCCTAAGCTATATTTGATATTCTGAATTTAAAAATGAATTCTATTTTACAAAATTGAAAACATATAATTCACATTAATTAATTTAATAATTATTTCCTGCTGTCATGACAAATAGTATGTTTTTATGAAACAATAAGTATCAAAAGATCGACACCAGTTTAAGTCCAATTTCAAAGTGAAATTGGTTTCAATGACCACCATTGGATTAAATGGTAAAAATATATTATAATTTCACTTCAAAACCAATTCAAAAGATAATCTAATCATATAAATAAATTATATTAAAAAGCAGTTTTGATGTAAAATGCAGTATTTTTCACTATTCATTAAAAAAATGAACATTGTCAAAAAAAATACCAAAAATTTATCCAATGTAAAATTCAATGTCCCAATCATAATGAATATGTTTATTTTGACAAATATAGATTATAAAATTCTCAAAATATTTATTTAAAAAGGGTTTTCAATCAAAAGGCAGTAAAACAATCTTTTAAAAATATTAGTGTATTCTATGCTTAAGATTGGATTTATTTTCATTTTAAGCCTCTAAAACACTATCTAATTCATTAATAGAAATAGATAAAAATATCTATTATTCAGTACTTACTTGGGATGTTACAATTCCCACAGTCCAATAAATATTCATTTATTATTTATTACTCACACACACAAATATAAACGCAAGTGAAATTACTACGATGTAAGCCATCCAAACACAACAATAGTCAAAAATTACTTTACTATGTTGTTTTAATCTCATAAGGTCTTAAAAATAATGGTTCCACATTTTGACATTTGTTTTGAATTTTATTCAATTATATCTCAATCTTATAGTTGTGTCAGATATTTATAATTAAATTCATTTATCCAAAGGGTTAATAAGACCTAGTTTATGGCCCATCAATTTTCGGTCATGATAAACGGTATTATGATCCAAACGTGTAGCTTGAAGAGAAATGGAAAAGAAAAGGTTAAAAGTCTACAATCTACAATAATACTAATTTTTTTAAAGGAGTAGGGTGTGTAACACCCCGGGAAGTGTGATACATAATATGAAAAATATTTCTACCCTTATCAATAAGGTGATGAAATATTTTGTGAGTTTACAGAATTAAAACACAACACAATTGAGATCCTAGAATGTAGTACTATTAGGATCGGTGGCCTCCTAGGAATTTTATTCAAGTGTTTGTGAGTGAGGAAAAACTAAAACTTAATAAACATGTTGTTGCTTTTGGGTACAGTCATTAGTATGATATGTGACCTTAGTGGGTAATAGAAAGTGGTGTTTTAGAAAGGAAACTAGTGTACTATAGAAGAACCATGGTTTCAGTTGACTAGGATCATCTCAAGAAGAGGTGGTGTCTTTAAAAAAATTATAGAAATGAAAACGAATTTTAGTAATGAACCCTCAATATAAAAATGAAGAAATTATACAACCTTATGATAAAGTTGAATTTAATGAAGAATTAATTTTATATGAGGTACTCATATAAGGTTGGAAACCCATATGATTTTTAAAAATATGACTATAAGAGTTGTAATATGACTGATTGAATATGAATATGTTCATTATGAATAGTAACATGTCTTTTAGAATAGTAACATGACCAATGGAAGTGTAATCATATACTTGTTAATATAATAGGATTAGAATATATCATGTTTATTTCAAGGTGAAAATAAATAATTCATTAAATATAAAAAAAATAGTTTGGTTTAATATATAATAAATATTTTTTATTTAAATTTGTATGTTGAAAATTAAAATATAAAACAATTAATATTTTCAAAAACTAATTTGGTATAATAATTTTTTATTTCATTAAAATGATAGAAAATTTATTAAAATATGAGTATTTTTTCCAAGGATCTGAAAATTGATCACACTAAATAAATATATTATTCGAAAATTAAATTTCACATATTTATAAATTTATATTTCATAAAATTTATTTCAGTTTTGAAATTGGCACATCGAATAAATATTAGTGTTGTTTGTTGAAGTTTTCTAAAATAGCTTAATTTTAGGTTATTGGTTAAATAAGAAAAAAAATTGTAATTTGAAATATAAAAATTATATATTCATAAATGAGACATGGATGAAATAAATTACCATAATCTCAAACACACATGGACTAATTTATTTATTAATCTATAATAATTTATACTATTGATCTTATAGAGATAAAATAATACGAAATTTTTATAATATTTAAAAAAACACTCTCTTCCCCTTAAAAATAACACCCCTAATCTTTCCATAATCTCTTATATTCTTCCCACTTTATGATAACAATGAAGTAAATAATTTTCCCCCTATATATCTCACAGTACCCTAGAATCCTTGGTCTCGTTATGATATCCAATCCAAGGTTCCTTAAGTGGATTTTTAAGAGAGTACATTGATAACATTATTATTCATAAATAAACAATATTTTTATTATTTCATATTATAACATTTAATATTTATTTATTCCGATATAGTTAAATAACATAAATAATTTCAATATTCTAAAATTTTTGTTGTATTTTTGGGATATCTTTTCTCTACCATCAACTCTTCTTTTATTTTTTAATAATTAATACATTTTCCCAATTATGGTCGGTTCACCGCCTCCTTCGATGATGTGTTCTTTTTTCAGTGAAAAGATTAATTAATTTTTTAAATAATAATATAATGGTAAAATATTACCTATATATATATTGAATAACTATTCAAATTCTAGAATGAATATATATCCATAGTACAATAATAAATGTGATAAGTCCATCATGGTTGTAAAATCCACATAAATTTTCAAAGCATATAAAAATATTACTATATAAATCTTGATTATTTATTAATACTTTTGGATACTAATAAAATTTTGGAAATGGTGAATTTTTTTTAAATATATACCATTATATAATATTCATAGAACCATTTCATAATGAACTCCCATATTCAACCCATACAAATACGACCTTAGACGCATGGATCAAATGACCATGGAAAATTAGAAACATAAATGATATCTCAATTTAATGACTCTAAAATAACACATAAAATTCATAATAAATTATATAAATTATATAAAGTATATAAATACTGTATTAAATATATATAATATAATTATGCCCGATGTTATGTGAAAATTTTAGTACAAATCCAGACCCAAGGTAAGGGATCTCTCTAAACAACTCTGCTTTATTTAAGTAATGATTAATATCTCACTAACATTATTTATATATATACTATTATTATTTAATTATTATATATTATTTTTTATATTTCCCAAAAATATATTTCTAATTTAATTTACCTTACAAATATGGGGATTCAACATAAAAAAAGGATCACTACTAAATTGAAATTGTGAAAAAGATAATCTAAAATAGAAATTAATTATTTTCTTAAATCATTTAATATTCCACTCCATGAATTTTTTTTAGATGGCCATGAGAATAACACAATTTTATAAGGAAACCCATTTTGGTTCATTTCATTCTTGATGAAAATTTTTATTCTCTGACCCTATTCAAAGACTCATTACACATTTTCTTCATAGTATACTTGAGAAGTATATTAAAAAAATGTTTCTACCATATTTTTATTTTTGTACTTATCATGGACATTATATTCATGTACTATACATCTATAATCCCTTATTACGATAAAAGTATAATTTAATCCTTTATTTCGTGAGAATATTTATGACCTTCCATTTTTTATTCTATAACAAATGAATATTTAATTATTTTCCTATTTAAGGGGTTATTACATATTCTAATTAAAAAATAATGATGTACTAATATAGAACTAATATAAATTTTAATGATATGATTGATGATCTCATATGGAACACAAATTACTTGGATAATGTGTATATATATTGAGATTATATGTAGAGGATTACGGAAAAAACCTAACGTATAATGGGACTTTGTCCACTAGGTTATGATGTAATAGTAATGAGCCTTTACTTATTCTTATGTTGTGTTTTATATCATTGAAAAATCAATATTCATCTATTTTATTATTATTCAATCTTATTTATTTCATGATCCCATATAATTATTCATGAGGACTTACTATTATGGTATAATGTATGTCTATTTGACCTATCTAATATGATTTATTATGACATTAATTCCCCTAAAGGGATTTACATATCATTTATTTTTTTATGAAATCCCCAATAATGCATATTTTGAAGGAAAAAATTAATTTTGGAATTCATTATTTATATCAAAAGAAATATGTTATATTATAGATTTATATAGACATTTTATGCTCCATGTATCCAAACAAAATAAGGAATATAGATACCTTGGTTATTTATATGGGATGTTTTTGTTAATATAATAATATTTGTATGAGTATTGGGTTTCCATAGTTTGTATCAAAAGGAAAATCATTGACATTGAGCAGTATTGGTTCAAATTAACTATTTAAAACTAGTATATCAAGTATGTTTGGTTTCGTATCCATTGGAAAATCATGGAGAGTGGGTGTGACTTGGAAAAAAATAATGTATAATAATGAAATTATGATAATGGGAATGGATCCAGGATGAATCAATGTTGAGAGTGATATATGTTTTTAGGGAAATTTAAAATGATAGGAGAACCAATATGATGGATAACTGATAAAAATAATTAGGGTATAATTAGTAAATAAGTCACGATAAATCAGTTGGATCATATTTATAATGAGTTTACTTTCTTCATGTATACCAATGAAAACATCAGAACTAATTTTAAATGTTGAAGATAAATTGGTATGTTGTTCAACCAATCGTCTATGAAATCATATATGTCATCAACAATAGAACCCATTAAATATTACTAAACTATCATTTCAATAATATTAATTTTTTTGTTATTCCAAATATGATACAATCATGTCAATGATTTACATGTATGTTCAGTCCTCATATGATAAAAAATGTCTATGTGAATTTTAAAAATATTAGTTCTCATAGACTCTCAATGTTTGTAAAATTTATTATCAAAGGATTGGAATAAGAGTAACATACAATGAGATCTTTTCATGAATGATATAAAAGTAATGATCCATAAAAACCTATACCCCCAAAAAACATTAAAAGATCATGATCACATTTAGAATATAAAAAATCAATAAATAGAATCCATGAAAACATGGAATAAGTGAAAAAGGAAAGATAGATGAATCTTATCTATCTAGTGGTTCCAAATCACACTTTACTCTCCCTAATGATTTACCATTTCCCCCAATCCGAATACACATTAATTATTCTCCCTAGATCATGTCCTTCTGATCCTAATGGTGTATCCTCACATGGTATCTTATATATACACTTGTGTCTTCTCTCATCAATACCCTAGTCTCCATCCAGATGTTTCTACATAACTATAATGAAATTTATATAATAAATCCTAAAATATGATCAATTTCAAATATCTGAGAGGATCCATCTACATTCTACCTTGAACTATCACTGTATATCAATCTCCTAAAATGTGAAAAAATAAATACTCATAAATCTAAATAGGTTCTTTATTACACATTTTGTTTTATTTGGACATGACATGGATAGATGATTCTCAAGCTTAGTTTAGTCTCAATAGGCATTCCACAAATAATATAAACACTTCCATCAATACTCCCGAGATATAGGATTATTTTAAAATTCCTAGAATTATAGAAATTATTACTATGTGTTTCAATTAAATCATCACATAAGTACAAATAGTGATTCTATTTTTGAATATTAAGACATCACATTCATTTCCAAGAAGAGACATGAATCCCCCATTTATTAAAAAATAAATCATAGTGGACCAAGACTTGCCTAATTTGGTGTCCATCCCATTATGATACATAGAAGTGACCCATATCTTTCATCTAAATCATTGAATTAAATTAATTAATATAAATTTACTCATCTAACTGGACTCAATATCTTCATTTCTCTCCCTCAACCCTCGTATTGGGTAGAATCCACCATAATTGAGTAAAACTAACCAACAAGAAACACTCAGATCATACTAACTAAATAATGAACCTGAGGACTCTTTTCATACAATAATTAAATAGATATTTACAATTAAAATAAAATTAACAAGGGTGATAGGCCTAAATCATGGTTTATATCGACTCATGACCTTAATATAGGATCACGTCGAAGAAAATAATCCCCTACATCATCGAACTGATATAAAATGAAGTGGGACCCAACAAAAAAATCCCACACGATCGAATTTTTATACCTATCTTGGTATTACTCTTTTTAAACTTCTTAAGCTTCTAGTTCAAGTCCTCATTTTAAAAAATGGAATATTAAATGATTCACTCTTAAAAATCATATGGGCCTCATATACTTCAATTAATAAAAATTGACGATCCATCATTATGGAATCTAATATTCCTCCTTCAATTTAATTTTTATACCTTTTGGGTCATAATTTATAGACTCATAAAAACCATAACTTGATCTTATTGGAATGATAACTCGTTGTTCAATTGAATTCAATATAATAATTTGTCATTGGTGTTGATTTTCTCATGAATAATAATCAACCAACATTTGATTTGATTCTTCATCTATAGATTGAGCCTTATTGTTACTCAATTGGTCTTCATCCAAGATTGATATTACTCAATGTTGACTGAAGTCCACCTATATGTATTGGTTGATTTGGGATTGTGATTCAGATTTTTCATTCAAGAATGGATTCAATATTAATCATTGATATTATCAATGTGATATTTTCTCCCAATAAATATTTCATAATATCATCATATCCATAAATCTTGATTTACCTTCACCATCCCTATGAATTCAGTAGTGTAGTCATCCTCCAAAAAATAATTTGAGAATGGTATCATGTTCATAAATAGGAGTGATTCAATGAGTTATTTTATAATGTATGTGGTTTCATGGAGAGAAATAACTTCATAGATGGATGAAAATATGGGAAATTTATTTATTTTTAATGGTAGAAGATGAACGGTGGTTGTAGTTAGGCACATTGACTATAAGAAATGTAGAAGGATAGAAAGTGGAATTAGATCAATGTAGAAGTATCAAAACATGGGATGTTCTCATATTTTGGGCATGATGGTACTAGTGGGGTGTGGCAAAGAAAAGATAGAGAATAATAGCTTAGGATAAATATAATAGGGGTGGTAACCATTGGTAGAATATTATTCAACAACAGATGATGAGTTATGTTATAATAATTTTTATATTTATTTGTGTCACTCCACTACACAATCTATGAAATTAGAATAATTATCATGGTATCACATTGAATAGTGGTGGAAGAAGAAAATTCTTATACAATATTGGAATATATTCAATGATATCATACCCCAAATTATAGAGAGTAAATGGAAAATTAATAAAATTGAAAATAGGTCTCAATGTTATTTATTTCTTCAAAAGAATATTTAATTTCAAAATAATCAATTTAATTTGGAGTTTTGGAAAAAAACCCACAAGAAAATACAGAATGAATAAAATTTATTCAAAGTTCCAAACATAATTTCAAAAAAAATATAAATTAATAAATAAAAAATTTTAATAAATATATCTTCAATAAACATTGAAAGCAATTTGAAAATATGGTTTTTCAAAAATAATATACAATTAATGTCATTGAAAAAAATCAATAATAGTATAAATTCAATATTTTTTATAATATTTTCAAGGAATAATAATTAAAATGAAACATGGTCATATATTATATCATTATTTAATTTAATATGATTTTTAAATAAAGAAACTCAATTATTCAACAAAAATGATGGGGTAAATGTGTAACGACATTCCACATCAAACATCCCCAAACACAAATGATTGATTGTCTTTATAAAATTCCAATCATTTCCCTGAAAAATAGACATCATGGTTTTTATAATCAGATGGAAATGAAGAATGTTAAAAAATTATTTAAAAGGGACATGATTTTGATATAACGTAAAATTATCATTGAATTCCCATAGTAATCCACAGCTAAATTGAATTACACACTATATATCAAGGAAACAGATACTGACTAAACATTGAAATTTCCAGGCATACTATATGATTTTTCACAAATAAATATATAAATTTCAATTAAGTTGTAGTTCTAAGAGTGAAGATATGATTGATTTAAGTGAAAACAATATCATATCATAGGTAAACATAAATTATAAAATTTCTCTATATTTTGAAAATAATTTATCCATTTCATAATTCACTGAGAAAATTAAAAATATTTTATTATACGTACATTGTAACATTTTTCATTTTTTCTCAGTATAAACCCCAACCTTAATGAAATCATTTTTAATAGAAATAAATCACTTCTTTATTCCATGAATACATGCGAAATAATATGAAAAAGATCTTATTAAATATACATGTTGTTTTTTAAAGGTACCTATTGTCTCAATGAGTAATTTTGGGATCCCAATTTCCTATTTTACTATACATTTAGGAGAATCATATGATTTTATTTTTAGTTTGAAACCATGGATATTTTAAAAAAAATTGGTGTACCACCAAATATCATGAATAAATATTAGTTTCCTAGAATTATAATATTTTTTTCATAATGATCTCTATTATATCACACCCTTCTATAATCCCTTATTAGATTCTCTAAAAAATAGTGAGAAATGTCACACTAAAATCAATTAAATCTTACATGTTTAGAATCAGTGTAAATATAAATAGTATAATATTATTGTCAACATAGATATAAATAATTATAATGCAAATTGAATCCCAACAGCCAATTTTTTGAAATATTATAAAATTTTTGAAATATATTTTTGAACAAAAAGGTTAATTTTATGTGTATAATTAAAGATGAAATTATAATAGAAACTAACCCATCTCCTTCATGAAACAAAAAAATTCCCCAATGATGAATCCTAAGATGGTTGGATTTTTTATATTAAAAAAAATCAACAATTATGTAGTTCACATAATTTTTAGATGGCTTATAGAAAAGTAATAAAATTAACGTTTCTGCAAATCCAAATATATTTGAGAGATTTTTTTAAAAAAAAATTATTTCTTTGATTACTATAAAGAGAATAAAAATTCATAATTCATCTAAAATAGATGCATGGTAAATAATGAAATAGCATTATTTTAATGCAATGTATTTTTGTGGTACATACAATATTTTGAAATTTTGGATCAATATGATTTCCAACACTCTATATAAAAGCAATATAAATGTAAAAATAATAAAAATAAGAATTTTTTTTCATTTTTTAGTGGAATTTTCTATACACATAAATCAAATCCCTATGTAATAACTACTAAAAAACAATTAAATGAAATATTAGAAAAAAATTCCTAATGATGGATCTTTTATCATTGATGTCAATTTCAATGTATCTACTTTATATATCCAAGGGAAGTCCAACTTTTAACACATTATATTTCTTAGTGTATTGGTCTATTTATCCTTCAAGAACAACTGAAACTCCATATAGTCTAGCACCAAATTGATCACCTAGAATAATATATCATTGTATTACAGAATGGAAAATCAATAATAGTTGTTATCATTATTAAACTAGAGAAATCAAAAGAATCAATAAAATAATAATGGGACATTTCATATGAAACACTGAGTGTATAGTCATAATTTAAACATAGAAACATTTATCTCTCGTGAGATGATCTGGTAGAAAATACCTTCAGGAACACTTTATAGTAGTGTTTAATCCTTTCGTCATTGACCAAATAGGGTCTGTTCTCCTCTCCAACTTGGTATACAACCCATATTAAAAGAAATTATCATAATATTGAATAGACCATATTAATGAGATTTTAGTTTTATAGGGAAGATATTAAATCTATAGACATTTAATATGTCTCTTTTTACAACACTAAAGTCTATGTTTTTAGTAATTAAATAATCAAAAAATTAAATTATAGTGTTTTTACATTGTAAATCTCATCATTTTAATATGATTCCCTCACAATTTTCTCTAGCTCACTCAGATCCATATAAATCCTCTTACCATTGTAAATGAATTCAATGTTTAAGGTGTTTAATACATAGTTATAAATGTAACTAAATTACATATAAATATAAAACAACATTAAAAAGAGAATTATATAATGGGAACCCCTAATAAGGTCTTGAATGTAGTCCTTTTAGACCCCAGAGTTGTAAAACCATTTATAGACCAATCTTTAATAGGGATTTACGCAATCTCATAAAAAATATGTTTAATATATCTATTAGAAATAGTAGTCTTCCCACTAACATTTTGGTGGTATGTATGGCCATTCCTATATACAAATACACACTTCTACAATAAGTCATTAAACGTATTATTCATTAAATGAGTTACATTTTCCATGATGAATTACTTGGGAATTAAAAATAATTAAATTGTATTATTGTTAATGATTTTATGAACACTGATATAATGAATTTAGGTAAGTTCCACTACCTCAACACACATAGAAATATAATTCCTAAAAATTAAAATATATTCAATCGCAAAATAATATATTAAGGGTCCCATGAAATACAATCCACACAAATAAAATATTTGAACATCAGGAATCATGAAGCTACTATATCATTAACATATTTCCAATCCCATGACAATTATCACTAGTAATCATAAGGATCAACGAATCATTGAACAATGTTTTCCAGTTGAAACAAGATTGAAATATATTATAGGTAGTTCATTATTCTCCTTGGTGTCCACCCCATATAGATGAATGAAAACTGTAAGGATGGGTACAATTTCGTACTCATGAATACATCATTATAAAATACCATCACCAAAGCTACTAAAAATGAGGGGGTTGTCCCTACAGTATTATTTCAATTCTAAAATTAAAATCTTCCTTTGAATCTATGAAATATCATTGGGCATGAAACCCATAGGAATACAATTAGCGTAGTTAGAAAACCATAATTATTTCCTCTCCCAAGATACAAATAATTTATCAATATTGTAATGAGGTGTTGATCTGCAATGGTTGAAATTTTTTTTGTTGGTACGACATGATAAAATTCCTACATCCACATTAAAAAGTCCCTTTTTATATTTTATTTTTAAATCAAACTACTAAAAATTAATTTGTTTCCTCATGAGCCATGGTTTTGATTTATTCATAGCTTTCAGAAACTGAATGATTGAATAGTCTCGAAATATTCTAGCCATAGACCCTATAAAGTATTTTAAAAATTTATACATTGGAAGAATTAATTATATATATATATATACTAGTTGTGGAATAATTATATTCTGTCATCATCTAGTAGATTTCTTCCATAATAAATCATATCTTTCCACTTATCATTCCTTTTCCACGAAAATGCACTTATGACCACATAACTCACATTAAACATCACGTCAAAATAATTTTTGTACCCTATTATAGAAATTAATGATGAATTTTTAAGGATTCAATTAATAAAATAAATTAAATCTTAACATTTATCTTCAAAAAATAAATATAGTATCTTTAATAATTAGTGAACACATGTAGCATGTTATTTATTAAAAGTATTTGACAAATCATCTATAGAATCCAACATGTATTAGTAAGATTCTAATACCCAAGACATTCTAAGGATATGGTAACATATATATAATTTAAATTTTATTATAATCAATGTAACACCCCAAACTTCTACGGTACGCTTCTCATTGAATAATGTGATAGCATGTGTTGTACGTAACATCGAGTTCTAACACACCACAACCAATCAAACTAGCCGTTATGAATAGTAATACATACTTTTTGAAATTTTATAAATTATATCTCTCAAAATGGACTTCATTTTTTGATTCGGAAAATCAAATTTGGCCTAGGGTGAAATTTTGGAACTTTTTGGATAACATTTATATTTTGATGAATAGTGAAAATTACTAAATTTTAATTAAACAAATTTTTTTTAATAGAAATAATTATTATTGATAAATTATGAATTTGAGTGGTTTTAAAGTATATTTAGAATATATTTTTACCATTTAATACAATTTTGTTCATTGGACATAATTTCACAATTAAACCGAACATAAACAAGTATCAATCTTTTGATAGGTTTTATCTATTAAAAACACTCTTTTTGTTTTAACGGGAATTAATTTTAAATTAATTTCTGCCACTTATGTGTTTTGAATTTTGAAAATTGGATTCCATATTTGGAATCAGGAAGTTCATATTGGGTAAATATGTAACTTTTATTTTTAGACATTTTGAATATTTACTGCGGTAATATTTTATTTACCAGGGTTAAGTGTAAATTCGGAAAATAAGGGTTAAAATAATAATATTATAATAAAACTAAATTACCCTAAAACGTGTCCTAAAATTATTTTTGGATACATGTCCGACCTTGGGAATCTTTGGGTCGATTGTGGGACCCCATGGTGCCACTTGTAGGTGATAGGGACACTTTTTTTTAATTAAGTTAAAATGAATACAAAAATGACACAAACATATATCTTTTACAAACTAAAATTTTACATAGGGTTATATATGTTTTATTTTCGACTAAAAATATTCATTAGAAAGATAAAAAGATTTCCTACATAATGGTAGTTTATTTATAATTTTTAGACATTAAATAATTTAATTTATTTATGACACAATGGTGATGCAGTAATTACCATAATAGTGAAACATTAAACTAATTGATATTATAAATACCCAAATGAATATAATTTGAGACTTTTAATGAATTAAAATAATTTTATAGGTTAATATGACATGTTAGAAATTATTTAATTAACATTTTTTGATGTAATAACTCTGTTATGAGTTTCACAAAAATCAACTATTGAATAGTGTCAAAATTGACATAAAAGAGTTTTTAAACAAATATTATATTATTAATTGATATTAAATTCCTAAAAATCTAATGTTTGGCTAAGAGACTTATATCATGATAGGTGTATCATTAATGGACCACTTTGGGGTCTCTTGGATTTATATAGTAAGTTTATTAACCATATAATATAAAAATACAAAGAGACATTGTAAAAGTGAAACTAATTAACTAAGAGTTAATACTTAAAGATAAGGTTAATATAGTGACCCAAACCTATCTAAATTATATTTGTTGGGTGGTTTGCGACCTATCCCAACAAATAGATTTAAATAATCAACTTTGGAGCCATTAGAAACCGAATAGGAATTTATTATTAATTAATATTTCTAGCTTTTCCAAAGGTGCCCCTCACCCCTCTTATAAAAGGGCACTCTCCCTTCTCATTAACTCACACCTTCAAATCCTTTTGGTTCGGCCAAACACTGCCCAAATACTATCCCAAATTCCCTCACTACAACCTAGATTCCTTAGTTTGATCAGAAAGCCAACCTAAGGAGCCCTTTTGATCAAATCAAAAGGAAGAACCCAAAGAAGAGGTAATGATTTCACCACCCTTTTTCAAGTTCCTTTCTTCTTCCACTTCTTCTTTCTTTGATATTACCATTCTAAAATAATAACTCCAGTATCATATATATACTGTGATGTTATTATAAATATTTTACAACCATATTCAGTATTATATCCATCCTTTGAATTACATGTCACCATACGTGCGTACGTATGGCTAATCGTCTCCACGTCGTGGTGTAGTTGTTATTCAATAAATTATAATTTGGATCGGTATAATAATGATCTGTAACTCATGTAAATAATAAATATAACATGATAATGATTCTGTATATATGTTATACCATCCAATTATATATTATTTTAATATCAAAATAATGATATTGTCGCTTGTGCGTATGTACGGACTACCGTCTCCACGAACGTGGTATGATTCATTCTCCATCGTATCCATTCAAGTATAATTCTCATTTGATGATTAATAATAGTATATAAGGACTTGATATCATTCTTGATATGATTAAGATAAAACCTATCCATGACAGAAACATCTTACGTTACAAAACATATAAAAGAAAACGAGTATGTTAACACCTGAAACAACGATAATACTAAGATATTATTAACAAATCAATGTTAAAAGATCATATATGATATCATATTAATATATATGATTTTTGTATAATTTAATAACAATTATTTCACTATTATACAGGAGTTTAACCTACACCAACCAAGTAAAAGTACAAGGTAAGGGTTATTTCACAATCTCTTCTTTATCTGAGGTTGTTTATACGTAATAATGTAATGGTATCTCATTATCATCCACATCCATGTTTCTTACAAATGTATTTCAAAAAGTTTTTACGATTTAAAAGAATATGGGTTAACGTCATTTATACCCTTGTTTGACTTTTTATAATATTTTTATAAAGGAATCTTTCATTCGTTTTCCAAACAAGGTTCTTTTTAACCTTTTCGACAGAATTAAGGTAAGAATGTTTTTTTAACATATACGGAGGGTGCGGTTATTTTTCGCCGTTATAAAATTGTCGAAGCTTCCCTTACAAGCTTATAAGAATATTTTCAAATAAAATGTTTTATTTTATAAATATATTACTCTTAAATGATTTCAAAATAAAAAGAGATATTTTTCTAAAAAGAGTTTTTATTTCATCTATTTCAACATCCTATGATGGATTTTACGCTTATTTGATGTTGATTCATTATGATACAGAACTTATATATTTTATTGAAGGTTTTGTGTTATGTTTGACTATGGATGTGCTATTTTTATACCATTCATTGTTTATGGTGAAAGTATTGACATTTCTTATGCTATTTTTAATACGAATGTTTATGTTATGTTTGAACCTTTTATTATGGGAATGAATTGAACTTAATATATAATGGGTGGAGCCCGCTATAGCTCCTCGATGCATCGGTAGGTCTCATGAGACAAACTAGTGTCATGGAACAAGGCCTTGACAAAATCTTATTTGTAGTCTTGGCACGAGGCCTTGGCTATGTGGTTATGATAGTCTGGCATTATGCATTTCATCATTATGAAAGTCGTTATTGATATTTCATGTGATTATTCAATTAGTAGAATATCCATGTGAATAAGTAAATGGCATTATTTCATTTTATTTTTTCTATACTATGTTGAAGTTCAAGATTAAAATGATTTTTTATAGTTATACATTGCCTTAAATGTTTATTCTTATTTATGAAAGTTTTCACTATATTGTTTTCCTTACTGGGCATTTGAGCTCACCCCTTTTCTATGTTTTATTTTTTCCAGGATGAGAAGAAGTAAATTATGAATGACCTGCAGGGATATTATGAGGGGATAATAGTGTGGACTATGGAGACAATATGTTGTTGTAGTAGTTTTCACTTTATGATGTAATGTAAAACTTTATGAATATATCTAGTGTTTCCAAGGCTATTAAACCGATCGGTCTTTCGAGATTTGATCTTTCTTGTGATCATGCCAATGCTATGTAATAATGCACTAACACTGGGTAACTGGGGTCGGGGCATTACAGTTGGTATCAGAGGAAGTTTAGTACAAAACTTGGAATCTATAAGAGGATAAACTCTGATTAGAGCATGTAGACCTAAGATGAACTTTTAGGATTAGTATAGAAGAAGTTTCTATAATTTTTCTATTGTAGAGATTTTGTGATTTTTTCAAGAAATACATCCATGTCTGAATAGGATCAGGTAGAGGCGGCTCTGGCACATATGTACCTTGGGTAAAACATGAAAACACCTCTTTGTGCTAGACTCGAATGGGAACCGGTGCATGACAACGGGCCTTGCTGCACTCTTGGTTACGAAACTCCTGGGGGATATGCTTAGGAGAACTCTCATTTTCATTAAAAATCATTATGAAGTGTTTATGAGTATATACTTCCTCAATGAAAACATTTTTATGATTATGGATTATATCCATAAATAGTTCAATGTAAGTTAAGTGTTTTATAAGAATGAAATTATGTATTTTGATTCATAAACTGATCTAGGTTATGCCATTGTTTAGAAATGGCACCTAGTGAAGGAAATGGAAACCGTATCAATGCACGCACTCCATGTAGGGATTTCACTCTTGTTGGAGATAATTATAGTGGAGCTGGTGATGCAACTGGCGCCGATCAGCTAATCACCATACTGGGACAACTCACTCAGGTTATGAATAATAACTATACCCGTTTGGAGCACCTTGATCCGCAGTGTGGAGGATCAATGTTAGATCGATTCATGAGGAAACAACAACCAACGTTAAATGGGAGTAAAAATCCCTTAGTTGACGAGCAATGGATAAATTCCCTAGAGAAAATATTTCAGGATTTGGGGAGTAGTGAAAGGGAACAAGTTATCATGGTAGTTTACCTCCTCACTAGAGATGCTGATTATTGGTGGTCATTGATTCAAAACACGAAGGATGATGATAAAGTATCAAATATGTAATGGAGGGAGTTTAAAGATTTGTTTTTAATAATTTCCTCGTGACCATCGAGCAAATATGGAAAGGCAATTTCTGAGTCTGAGAAAAAAGGGGGATGAGAATGTCGCAAAGTATGAGGCTAAATTTACAAGGATAGCAAGGTATTCTGGAGAATATATACGTAACCCAAGAAGTTATATTTATCGTTTCTTTGATGGGTTAAAACCATTTCTCCTTCGAGCATTAGTATCACAATCCTTCTCGTCGTACGAAGACATTGTCTCATGTGCTATCAAGACAGAGAAATAATTCTCTAAGTCTTATGACTTTAAAGAAAAGCAAGAGAAGAATAGATCTGCTTATAAATATGGTAATTGAAAGAAGGGGAAGAAGGGAAAGGTTTAATATCCATCCTGTGGTAAATGTGGGATGAAACACCCCGGTACTTGCTTGAAGGGAATGGGTGTCTGTGACAAGTGTGGTGAAAAAGGCCACCAATCTCGTGAATGTAAAGGGAAGAAAGAAGCTAAAAATGTTCAATGATATAATTGCAGGGAGATGGGACATTATGCAAATGAATGTCCTCAGCGTTAGGGGAACTTACCTCAGAAAAGGCCAAGGGATCAAGGTCATGCTTATGCTATCACTACTGCTGAGGTAGAAGCTCCGAAAGACGTGGTGGCAGGTAATTTAATTGTTTCCTCAAGTTTAGAAAATGCATTATTTGATTCTGGATCATCGCATTGCTTCATATCTTCCTAGTTTGCTAAGAAAATTAGATATTTCAAATTTGACTTAACAAGGGAGTTGTCAGTTAAAACTCCTAAGAAAAGTATCATTGCAACAAAGTGTTGTGAATCAGTCCCCATTAGAGCACATAAATTTTCTTTATCTCCTGATCTCATCGTCATACCTATGATTGAGTTTGATATAATACATGGTAAGGATTGGATTTCAGACTATGATGCGACAATTTATTGTAAGAAGAAGGAGGGTACTATTTTTTATGATGATGATAAGGAACGCCTTATCTTTAGAGCAGAATCGTCACCACTTAAATCTAATCTAGATCCACCCCCAGTAGCTCAACTAAATTCCATTATTGGGGAGGAAGAGAATGAAATGACTTTGGGTGAGGAATGTAATGTTCAAATAGAGGATGTACCTGTTGTGAAAGAATATGCAGATGTGTTTCCGGAAGATTTACCTAGACATACTCCAGAACGGGAAGTTGAGTTTTCCATTGATTTAATTCCTGGATCAAGGCCAATATCAAAGACACATTATAGAATGGCCACTGCGGAATTAGTATAACTAAAGAAACAACTAGAGGAATTGAGTAATAAAGGATTTATTCACCCTAGTGTTTCTCCATAGGGAGAACCTGTTCTTTTTGTTAAAAAGAAAGATGGATCTATGAGGTTATGTATCGACTATAGGGAGATTAATGCCATAACAATAAAGAACAAGTATCCCCTACCTCTCATTGATGATTTATTTGACCAACTGCATGGAGCTCAATACTTTTCAATGATTGAACTTCGATTTGGATACCATCTGTTGTGTGTAAAAGAAGTAAGACATTCCGAAGACAGCATTTCGAACTAGGTATGGGCATTACGAGTTTACTGTAATGCCCTTTGGATTGACTAATGCACCCTCTGTATTCATGGTTCTGATGAATAGAGTTTTCAAGGAATATCTCGATGAATTTGTGGTGGTATTTATTGATGATATCTTGGTATACTCTAAAATCTATGAGGATCATAAAAGTCTCTTGAAAATTATCCTAAAGACTCTGAGAAGACATGAATTATATGAGAAGTTTAGCAAGTGTGAATTCTGGATTCATGAGATTTCTTTTCTTGGCCATATTGTCTCTAAAGATGGAATCTCTGTTGATCCTTCTAAGATCAGGGAAATCCAAGAATGGCCAGCACCTACGAGTATAACTGAGGTACGCAGTTTTATTGGTTTGGGAGGTTATTATCGATGTTTCATCCATAATTTCGCCCGATTGGAAAACCCATTAATGAAGCTCACAGGTAAAGGGGTTAAATTTGTTTGGAAAAACGAGTGTGAAGAATGTTTCGAAGAACTGAAGAGAATATTAGTCAATTCTCCTATATTGACTCTACCATCGGGGAATGATGGGTTCATTATTTATAGTGATTCATCGAAGAAAGGACTTGGATGTGTCCTTATGCAGAATGATAGGGTTATTGCCTATGCATCACAACAGTTGAAAATTCATAGGAAAAACTATCCTACTCATGATCTTGAGTTAGCATCTGTGATCTTTGCTTTGAAGATATGGAGGCACTACCTCTATGGTGAAAAATGTGAGATTTATACTGATCACCAGAGATTGAAGTATATTTTCTCACAAAAAGAACTCAACATGATACAAAGGAGATGGCTTGAATTACTCAAGGATTATGATTGTACGATACACTACCTCTTGGGGAAAGAAAACAAGGTGGCAGATGCTTTGAGTAGAAACGATCATGGAGTTGTGAACAATATGAGAATTGAAAGGGATCCAATTTTCATTGATCTAGTGATGATGGACATGGGAATAACTAGGGAAGGTGAAACATCAATTATTTTTCAAATAGTTTCCAAACCATCTTTACTAGAAAGGATTAAGAGTTATCAGACCGATGATGAAGAAATTCAAATGAGGATTAAAGCTGTGAATGATGGGAGATTGAGATACTTTTTTTATGAAGATGGAATTTTGAAATTCTGGAAGAGACTTTGTGTTCCCGATATACCTGATCTAAAAAGGGAATTGTTGGATGATGCTCATAGTTCCAATTTCTCTATACACCCTGGGAGCACCAAAATGTATAGATATTTGAAGGAACATTTTTGGTGGGACAAAAATAAGAGGGAGATTGCTGATTTTTTGTCAAGATGTATGGTTTGTCAACAAGTGAAAGCTGGAAGGCAACAGCCTGGTAGAGTATTGCAACCTCTTCCTATACCGGAGTGGAAATGGGACAATATTACGATGGACTTTTTCAGGGGGCTACCAAAGAATCCTAGAAGGAACGATGCAATATGGGTTATTGTTGATCATCTTACCAAGTCAGTATATTTTATTGCTATAAGAGATGATATACCACTGGAATGTCTTGCAAGAATATATATTAATGTAGTTGTGAGACTTCATGGAGTACCCCTATCGATTATTTCTGATCGTGATCCCCGTTTTACATAAAGATTCTGGAAGAGACTTTAGAAATCCCTTGATACTGAACTTCATTTGAGATCTTCCTACCACCCTCGGACAGACGGAAAATCAGAACGGACTATTCAAACCTTAGAAGACATGATGAGATCTTGTTCACTTGACTTTTAGGGTATGTGGGATCAATATTTACCATTGGTAGAATTTTCTTATAATAATAGCTTCCATTAGAGTATTCATATGGCACCATATGAAGAGTTATACGGAAAGAGATGTCGCACACCAACCTGTTGGGATGAAGTTGGTTAAAGGAAACTTGTAGGCCCAGAACTGGTGGAGGAAACGATGGAGAAGGTGAAGGTAATCCAAAATCACATCAAAGAAGCTCAATGTAGACAGAAGAGCTATGCCGATAATCAAAGGAAGGATTTGGAATTTCAAGTCGGTGATCATGTTTTCCTGAAGGTATCTCCATGGAAGGGAGTCATCTGTTTTGGTAAGAAAGGTAAATTGAGTCCCAGGTACATCGGACCTTTCGAAATTCTAGAACGAATTGGGGTTGTAGATTACCGATTGACAATGCCGCCAGGTCTCTCCAAAGTTCACGATGTGTTCCAAGTATCTCTATTGAGGAAATACATGCCTGACCCAACGCATGTACTCACCTATGAGGAATTAGAACTGGAACCCGATATGTCCTATTGCGAAGATCCCGTTAGGATTGTTGATACGAGATAACAAGTACCAAGAAACTGGACGACTCGTCTAGTAAAAGTCTTGTGGAGAAACCATAAGATGGAAGAGGCAACATGGGAACCCGAGGAACTTATGATGAAGAACCACCCGAGTCTTTTCATGTGGTAGTATTATAGAAATTTCGAGGACAAAATTATTTGAAGTAGGGGAGAATGTAACACCCCATGCTTCTACGGTACTCTTCTCTTTAAATAATGTGATAGTGTGTGTTGTACGCAACATCGAGTTCTAACACACCACAACCAGTCAAACTAGCCGTTATGAATAGTAATAAATTCTTTTTTAAATTTTATAAATTATATCTCTCAAAATAGACTTCATTTTTGGATTCGGAATATCGAATTTGGCCTAGGGTGAACGTTTGGAACTTTTCGAATAACATTTATATTTTGATGAATAGTGAAAATTACTAAATTTTAATTAAAAACAACTTTTTTAATAGAAATAATTTATATTGATAAATTATCAATTTGAGTGGTTTTAAAGTATATTTCGAATATATTTTTACCATTTAATACAATGTTGGTCATTGGAAATAATTTCACAATTAAACCGAACATAATCAAGTATCAATCTTTTGATAGTTATTATCTCTTAAAAACACGCTTTTTGTTTTAACAACGGGAATTAATATTAAATTAATTTCTGCCACTTCTGTGATTTGAATTTGGAAAAATTGATTCCATATTTGGAATCAAGATTTTCATATTGTGTAAATAGGTAACTTTTATTTTTAGACATTTTGAATAATTACTGCGGTAAATATTTTATTTACTATGGTTAAGGGTAAATCCGGAAAATAAGGGTTAAACAAATAATATTATAATAATACTAAATTAACTTAAAACGTGTCCTAACCTTATTGGTGGATACATTTCCTACCATGGGCATATTTGGGTCTATTTTGGGACCCCATGGTGCCACTTGTAGGTGATAGAGACACTTTATTTTAATTAAGTTAAAATGAATACAAAAATGACACAAGCATATATCCGTTAGAAAATCAATTATTACATAGAGTTATATATGTTGGATTTTCAACTAAAAATATTAATTAGAAAGATTAAAATATTTCCTACATAATGGTAGTTTATTTATAATTTTTAGACATTAAATAATTTAATTTATTTATGAAACAATGGTGATACAGTAATTACCATAATAGTAAAAATTTAAAATAATTGATATTATAAATACCCAAATAAATATAATTTGAGACTTTTAATGAATAAAAATAATTTTATAGGTTAATATGACATGTTATAAATTATTTAATTAACTTTTTTCGAAGTAATAATTCTGTTATGAGTTTCACAAAAATCAACTTTTGAATAGTGTCAAAATTGACATAAAAGTGTTTTTAAACAAATATTATATTATTAATTAATATTAAATACCTAAAATCTACGGTTCGGCCAAAAGACTTATATAATGATAGTTGTATAATTAATGGACCACTTGGGGGTCTCTTGGATGTATATAGTATGTTTATTAACCATATAATATAAAAATACAAAGAGACATTGTAAAAGTAAAACTAATTAACAAAGAGTTAATACTTAATGATAAGTTTAATATAGTGACCCAAACCTGTCTAAATTCTATTGGTTTGGTGGTTTTAGACCAATAACCACATTAAAATTTAAATAATCAACTTTTGAGCCACTAGAAACCAAATATGAATTTATTATAAATTAATATTTCTTGCTTTTCCAAAGGTGCCCCTCACCCCTCTTATAAAAGGGCACTCTCCCTTATCATTATCTCACACCTTAAAATCCTTTTTGTTCAGACATACTCTGCCCCAATACTCTCAAAACATCCCTCAATACAACCTAGAGGCATTAGTTTGATCAGAAAGCCAACCTAAGGGTCCCTTTTGATCAAATCAAAAGAAAGAACCCAAAGAAGAGGTAATGATTTCACCACCATTTTTCAAGTTCCTTTCTTCTTCCACTTCATCGTTATTTGTTATTACCATTATAAAATAATAACTCCAGTATCATATATATACTGTGATGTTATTATAAATATGGTACAACCATATTCAGTATTCCATCCATCCTTTGAATAACATGTCACCATACGTGCATAGGTATGGCTTACCGTCTCCACGTCGTGGTGTAATTGTTATTCAATAAATTATAATTTGGATGGTTATAATAATGATGTGCAACTCATGTAAATAATAAATATAGCATGATAATGATTCTGTATATATGTTGTACCATCCAGTTATATATTATTTTAATATCAAAATAATGATATTGTCGCTTGTGCGTACGAACGGACTACTGTCTCCAGGAACACGATGAGATTCATTTCTCCATTGTATCCATTCATGTATAATTCTCATTTGATGATTAATAATAGTATCTAAGGACTTGATATCACTATGGATACAATTAAGATAAATCATATCCATGACAAACACAGCTAACTTAACAAAACATATAAAAGAAAATGAGTAAGTTAACACCCGAAACAACGATAATACAAAGATATTATTAACAAATCAATGTTAAAAGATCATATATGATATCATATTAATATATCTGATTCTTGTATAATTTAATAACAATTATTTCACCATTATACAGGAGGTTAACCTACCTCAACCAAGGAAAAGTACAAGGTAAGGGTTATTTCACAATCTCGTCATTATCCGAGGTTGTTTATACGTAATAATCTACTGGGATCTCTTTATCATCCACATCCATGTTTCATAAAAATGTATTCCAAAACGTTTTTAATATTTAAAAGAATGTGGGTTAAAGTCAATTATACCCTTGTTTGACTTTTTATAAGAGTTTTATAAAGGAATATTTCCATCGTTTTGCAAACAAGGTGCTTTTTAACCTTTTCTACAGAATTAAGGTAAGAATGTTTTTTTTAACTTATACGGCGGGTGCGGTTATTTTCCGCCGTTATAAAATCGTCGAAGCTTCCCTTAAAAGCTTATAAGAATATTTTCAAATAAAATGTTGTATTTTATAAATATATGACTCTTAAATGATTTCAAAATAGAAAGATATATTTCTCTAAAAAGAGTTTTGACTTCATCTATGTCAACGTCTTTGATGGATTTTACGCTTATTTGAAGTTGATTCATTACGATACAAAACTTCTATATTGTAGTGAAGCTTTTTTGATTTTTTTGACTGTGGATGTGCTATTTCTATACCATTCATAGTTTATGGTGAATGTATTGACATTTCGTATGCTAGTTTTAATACGAATGTTTATGTTATGTTTAAACCTCTTCATATGGGAATGCATTGGACTTAATATGTGACGGGTGGAGCCCTCTATTGCTCCTCGATGCATCGGTAGGTCTCATGAGACAAACTAGTGTCTTGGCATAAGGCCTTGGAAAAATCATATTTGTAGTCCTGGCACGAGGCCTTGGCTATGTGGTTATGAAAGTCTGGAATTATGCATTCCATCATTATGAAAGTGGTTATTGATATTTCATGTGATTTTTTGATTAGTAGAATATCCATGTGAATAAGTAAATGGAATTATTTCATTTTATTTTTTCCATACTATGTTTAAGTTCAAGTTTAAAAGGCTTTTGTTTTTGTTATACATTGCCTTAAATGTTTATTCTTATTTATTAATGTTTCCGCTATATTGTTATCCTTACAGGGCATTTGAGCTCACCCCTTTTCTATGTTTTATTTTTCCCAGGATCTGAAAAAGTAAATTATGAATGACCTGCAGGGATATTATGTGGGGATAATAGTGTGGACTATGGAGACAATATGTTTTTGTAGTAGTTTTTCACTTTATGATGTAATGTAAAACTTTATGAATATATCTATTATTTCCAAGGTGACTAAACCGATCGGTCTTTCGAGATTTGATCTTTCTTGTGATCATGCCAATGTTATGTAATAATGCACCGACTCTGTGTAACTGGGGTCGGGGTGTTACAATCAACTTCTATAAACCTATTTGAGACCTTGTGATACAAAAAAAATAATTTACTAACCATTAAGTGAGTCATTTCCAATGCTAAAAAAACGTGTATCACCTAATATCTATCTAAAACTAATTTTATATTTTTACTGTAGTTTTCAAAAACCCATTAAAAATGAATATTTCATCGTTGAAATGATGAATTATTATTTCAACAATTTTAGATAAAATAACTATCATGAATCATTGATAAGTGTTTGGAGTGCCACACAGGAAAAATGGAATTCACCGATAGTCCAATATCTCAAATGGGAAAGTCAAGGTAGTATTATTATGGGTCATAGAAGAAATATAAATCTTTTTTAATATATACTATCAATCATGAAATAAAAATTAATTTATATCTATCTGATAAAGTATCGTATATATAAAAGGCATTGGTAAAAGGTAATTCATAGTGGAAGCATTATGTTTCCTATAATCTTTGAGGGCTCTCCACTTGTTTTTAATTCTAACATTGATGTATTCATCCTTATCAATAATACCAAATATGACTCCAATCACTTTAGGAACCACATGCATTGATCTAAACCATGGGATATCTGATATTAGAGAAATTAATACAACATCCAACAATGTATTAAATTTATTTGTAACAAATTCATTTATATTCAAGTCTAATCATCTATATTCTTCAACTATTGGTTTGTGGTCTAATTCAATGAGAAATATATACATGCAGTAGTATGGATTTAGAATACCTAACATGATCTATGGAAAACGTAATTATAGATTTAATATTTCTCAAAACATCTAAAAATATATCCACTTTTATTTTTATCAAAAAGAATATGATAATAACAGACAATAGTGAGGACTCTTCCAAAAAAAGAAATATTCCAAATGGGAAGATTGTGGATTGAGTAATAGGTTTGGTAATTTCACACCATAATGTAGAAAATTTCAATAAGGTGTCCCATATTATGAATTTTGTTTCATAATGTTGGTGTAAAAAGTGGAAAATTCTATAAAGTCAAAATTAGAAGTATTTTTTTTTTCTTACACAAACCAATGTGGAAAATAAGAATCTTTGAGAACTAAAACCATATTTTGGATTTAACATCCTAGTAAAATGATTGTCTATGTTTTTAATGTATTATATTAATAATTTTTTTTGAATTCCTTATCATTTATGAAATAAAAAGGGTCCTAAAATTCTCCTAAAACATTATATTCTTTGAAATGGAGTATTTATCTTAAAAAACCCACTAAGTTGTAATTTTATTACCTATCATCATATTTTTTACTTTCACCTTATAATGGGGTTTCATCATTGAAGGCATGGTTAACCTGTTCTTCTTGAAAAATGATTCCTAAAACTCTTTCATCTCATATATTGAACAATTTTCCCCAAAAATGAGTTACATGATATTTTTTATGACAGTTAATTACACTACTCAATCCCAAAAATTATGAATTAGATTACCCTTGGATATATCAATGACAGATCCCCAGTAAAAAATAATGGACTTTCACAGATAATTAGTATAGAATTGTAATAATCCTAATGTATTAATAAGATATTAATTGCTAATTTTTTTTCATAGCCTAATCTAGATGGTCATCAACATTTACAATCACTTGGGTAATTAATTTGTCATTAGAATATAAGGTAGATGCAATGGGATATGGTAACATTAACCTCAAATGATAAAACAATAGAATTGATATCATATTGATTGTATCACTATGTTCACATAAGAAAATTCCCTAGCCACTAGTATCTCTTAATGTTCATGGTATTACATAAGATCCTATATCTTATTGTTTGGATGTATCTTATTTTAAAAAAAACATATACTCATTCATGAGATTGTATGTGGAAAATTATTCTTCATTTATTTTTTAGGAAAAAAATATTAAGGTATTTATGGAATTGTGGATACTAATCAATGACCTCATTAAATTTTCTTGTTATTTGATGTTTCAAGAATATATTAGTAAAAATGAGCCGTTTTTTCTCTTTGTTCGTATTTTTGAGTCTATTAGGGAAAGGTATGGAAGGGGTGGAATTTATTTATTAATTTCTGAATTGCCTCAATATATTTTTCATAATTATGGAGCATAGTAATTCATATTAAAATTTGTACAATATGTTCATGATTTCCCAAACATTTGTTATTAGTTCCATTTCTCTCTTAGAATATTTTTAGTTCTTTCATTTAGATCCTATATGATTGAACATCAACATGTTTTACTAGAACTATTTATTAACTAAAAATTTATTTTCCTCTTGATATGTTCTTCTATTATTACTGAGCCAATTTATTAAAAATCCATTTTATTTCCATAGACGTTTTATTATTATGACACCTACTAAAATAAAAATACACTTTTGTTTTTTTATATGGGGTGTGACTATTGTAAAAAGTATTCATGATAGTATGTGGTGAACATATGTGATATGTAAACTACCTAAGTATGCCAATAAAATTGTATAATGTTCAATAGAATAGTTTACCCTCATCCTGAAGAAAACCGATATTGCACATTATTTTTATAATAAGTCTTATGGAATAATGTTTCATTATAAAAGAAATGTAAATTTGATTCCTTACAACAAATATTTCCTCTTTAAACTATTGGAACCAAGTCATAACATTTAATGCAAGGAAAAATTTTAATATTATCAAATTATGGTCCTTCTAACTAATTCCTCCAAGTTTTAGTTACTGAACCATATAGTTGAATTCCATAATGATGTTTACATAATGTACAATGCGAATTCCATTAAATGTTCAGAGTAGGGAAAATATTGATTTCATTTTCTCATAATTAATTATAATTTATGAAATAAAAATGGATGATAGATTGTTATATATGGAAGTAAATAAGAATTCCCCCAAACTATACATCTCTATTATATCATTACCACTATATTGAGGTTTTTAGGTTGATTATTATTATTAGTTTTTCTATTTTACCAAATGTTATCTTTTTGAAGATTCTTCTTGATTTTGAGAGATAATAATAGTTCCTTGATTTAATGTATAAATTTTTTATTTGTTTCCAAGATATACTTATATGAAATAAATAATTCAATATACTTTTTTGAGTTGTTTTTAAATATGTTTTGTTTTTTTTTTGTTGACAATCATTTTTTAAATGGTAAAATGTTCTATCCTCATCAGTGAAAAAAATAATTTGCAAAAAAAAACATTGATAATTAAATCTTACCCTGTAAAGTAATTTTTATTAACCAATTTATAATTATTATTGTAAATTAGAAAGGTGTTGTGTTGATAGGGAATACATGATGAGTTTGTTTGATCAAGAAAAATAAAAAAAAATCAATAATGAAAATAGGCTGATGGATATTGGTGCAATAATTAACCATTGCATAAAGTGATGAATTATGTGAGTGAGAAATAAAAGGTTAGTTTATCCAACATGATAGACATAAGATCAAATGATAGTGAATAAAATAAGTAGATAAAGTATGGAAAATTGGTTGGATGTTTTTTAAAATTATTTTATTTTATTTACACATACCAATGAAAACATTGGAAATGAATTTCAAATTTGTAGAAAAATTATTAAGATGTTTAAAGAGTGATCTATTGAATCCTATAGTTCTTTAACTATATAACTTGTTTAGTCATGAACTGATGAAACATGAATCACACTACCATAAACATAATATTAATCCTAATCAGTTACTGTCATGAAATGGATTTACTTATTAGTACAATACTTATATGATAAAATAGTTTGATTTTAATTCGATCAAGATTAGTTATCATAGAACCTCAATGTTTGAAACAATTACTATCAAAGGATGGTAATGAGTGTAATATATATAGTGATATGTGTATTTATTAAGTTAAATAATTTTACATGTGTAACCTATTATCATAAGAAATTATCCTATCTTGTTTTAATTATGAATATTTCAAAAATTAAATATAATATAATCAATGAAAACCTAGAATAAGATACCAAATAAAATGGAAATGAGTACTCTTCATCCATTAGTTCCAACTCCTAGTGGATTTTCCCTAGTGATTTCCAGTTGCACCCAATGAGAAGACTCTCATGTTCCTCAACCTTTGTCATTTCATTCCATTATTAATGGTGTGTATTCTCCTTGTATTTAATATATAATCTAATTCATTCCCACTATTATACATTACCTGATTCCATATTATTATTCTTGAATATAATATAATTTTCATCAAAATCACCATATGATCTCAATCTCAAATCACTAAGAGGATCCTTATGGCATCGATATGAAAATGTAACAATATATCAATTCTATTATAGGTCACAAAATCAAAACTCCCAAACCTATACAATATCATTATTTAAGAGGTTTTTTCATATCCATGTAACCAATATGGATGATTATCAAGCTCGTATGAATATTTATAAGAATTTTGAAATACTTTCATATAAATCCATTGAAATTCCATAAACCTGATCTCATCTTCAAATTCGTGGAATACGAGAAATTAGATCACTTATTATAGAACAAATCAACTCATGAGTAGGAGAAAATAGTTTATTTTCAAATCATAAGCCATTATTAAAATTTCAATGAAAGAAATCAAATTATCTGAATAGGAAAGAAACTCATATTTATTGACTTTTCATGACCTTATTCATTTTTAATCTGATTATGCTACACATACATGCACAATATACATCATTAACTTCCCTGAATTTAAATACATCACTGCTCATGCAGTCAACTGACTACCATCAGGGTCCTATTATTATTCTATATACACTCTTATTGGAAGTCAACCACTATATCTGATCCAAATAGACTAGCTTGAAAAACATAACATTGACCAATCAAACAATAGATTAATGTATTATTATAGACAAAAATTCAATTGAAAACATCTCTTATAATCATCTACAAAAGGTAAAATGGACTGACACATAGTGTGATTTTACTCATTCCCTTGAAAATAGAGGACAAAGAAGCAACAGGTACCCCTCCACCATCGAACCAATATAAAAATAATACCTCAACCAATAAACACATTACATATAATCCAATTTTTATCTAGATAATGGTATCTATTTATCTCGACTGTTTAATTTTTGGTTATTTAACTTTTTCAAATACCATTATTTTCCAAAAAGACACTCCCAATGCAACTCGAGTGGGATGTATGATTCCGGTATTGATTTACATTTAATATCTATCATCATGGAGTGCATGATTCATCCTTTGAACATATTTTGTTACATCTCTTATTCCATTATTCTAGATTTATCAAACCCCACGTTATATCTCCATGAGATAATTAAATTTCAATAAGATTCAGTCTATCCATTTTGATTGGCTTTGATTTTATAAGTACACACCTTTAATCAACTTATGATTTGGTTTTTCCTTAACCAATCAATTGTGGTGGTACTTCAGTTGATCTTTATCACATATAATCATAGGAAAAGATCTTAATCCATTTTGATAAATTAAATACAATAATTCTTGGGTGATTCCAGATTAGGAATCAACTTATTCATTTGTTTATTGATTCGATTTTCATTAGTGTGGATATTTTTTAATGTTTTTTACTCAATCAGGGATTCATCAAATCATCAATTCTACAAATCAGGCTTTGAAATCTTCAACATGATATACTCACCTATGTAATATTCGTTAGAAAATTATTTTGATCATGATTACACATTAATTACTATAATTGGATCCATTAATGATGGTTACATGATGATTTGTTCATAGAGAAAAGTGGATCAATGAATTAAGGGAAATGTGGGTGGTAGTAGGTTTTTAGTAAGAACAGAAGAATAGTTGATGTATTTGAGTGCAATTCAGGTAACAAAAGAAGAAGGAGTGGAAACTGAACAAAATATTGGGAGTGAAAACACAACTAGATATTTTATCCAATTATTGGATTCATGATAGTTTGGTTTTTGGCCACACAAAACAAGGGAATTGTTATAGATGGAATTATTATTTTTTTCAAAAATTGTTATTGGTTTTATTATTATAACAGATGATTAATGATAATATAATTTTTACTTCTATACATTTTAGTACATTACACACTCAAAAAATAATGAATAGTCATCACAATAGCATGTTTACAATTCATAATGAACGAAAAATGTTGAATGGTAGTAGGAAACATTCAACATAAATCGATCATAAATTACAGATAATGAATATTAAAATGATCAAACTTAAAATAAGAATCCATGTAATATATTTATTCTAAAAAATATATTATTCCACAATATAAAATTTTAAAAAGGAATTTTGAAACAATTAATATTCAATTTAAATTAATTAATGATGAAAATTAATTGAAAATAAAAAATGCATTCTGAAGTAAAATTCATCTTGGATTCATGAAATAATAACCATACAATATATTTCAATGAATATATGCATCCATCAAAAAATATGTTTTTTTAGAATTTATATGTAATTAAATTTCTATAAAATTAATGAATAGGCACAAAAAATCCATGTTTTTAATATTATTTACAAATAAGTAATATTCCAATAAAAAATTATAACGTATTCAAAAATCGTAGAATTAGAGCATGTATTTACATTAAAAACAGAATTATTCCTCCAATAAAATGTGGGATGTGGTGTAACTATAAGCCAAATTGGTATTAGATAAGGTCTAGTATTTTTTGGTTATTAGGAAAATAATAAATTAGTAATAACATTATATATAATTATATGTATAGGAAAACATCCTAAAAGATGGATATGGTCTAAAGAGAGAGACATCAAATAAGTGAAATACATATATGGATAATATGCGGGCATGTGTCTTTGGAAAACATTTACCCAAGGGTAATACTCATTGGGTATCCACTCAATATATACATAGTTTACAACATATATGAATTGTTTCACATTTGATTTGACACTCTCAAGCCATATTATTAATTAAATTCAAAAAATATTTATTAACCATTATTATGAACCTACATAGAATTTTATGTAAAAAATAAAATAATTAAAATTTATAGCCTTCATTTAAATCTATAGACTCATAATTGTAGATATAAATGTCATTTATTAATTATTCCTTACAAGTAATTTTTCCATGTAATATATTTATTCGATTAAGTACCCTCATCACTCAATATGTCCCATTATTTTTGTTAATATTTGGAAGTAGAAGGATACATACCACAATTCATTGTGGTATGCATTGTGATGATTTCCCTAATGAAATTCCTAACCTTATGAGATTTGATGTGTGAAATCTTTTTCTGATTCCAAACCAGATGTTGTGAATTAAAATTAAAAACTAAAACATAATTTAATTTCCTATCACATTAAAGTAGATAAAGATGACATCTTATAGATTATAAGGTGTTAAATTTGGTAAATAAATTAATATATAATTTTACACACAAAACAATATTATTGGAAGAATTTATTATTGAAATTTATTAATAGAACTATAAGATTCATTTTGTGTAATAATGAGGGAATAGAACAATTAATTTCTATGTTAAAAACATAATTGTTTGGTCAAAATGGTGAATGGAGGTAAGGTTCAAACTATGGAACCACCAGTTGTTCACATATTATATGTAAGGAACATGGGAATTATCCAATTCAATTCCCTAATCTACATGGTAATATGGGTGATAAACATAAGAATTATATAAAACAAAAGAACAGTGAAAGACTGATATTGTAAATATCTTAAAGATAGATCATGATGATTAAGGAACACATATACAACACTAAAATTTTATTATGTGTATTGTTGAAATTCAATTAATATGACTCTAATATATATGGTGATTTTTATAAGATAATATATTCATATTCCCCAATTATATGATTTCATTTGTGAAAACATTTGTGATTAATATATCACAAGTTGTTTTTATGATATTTTTTCTAATAAAAATTTTATTATTCACCCCTTAATTGAATTCCAAGATATATTGGTCATATATTGGATATCCACATATAATCCCTACATCAAATATTGAGATATGGAAATAAATCTTCATATCCTAAGTCATACACTAGTTTTTTATAATTCTAAGGTCGAGGATGAGTAAACATTGAAATATTCTTCTCAATCAAGGATAGTGCTGTTATGTGGGAAAGATTAGGTAGAACAAATTATTATTAAAATGATGATAAATGTTCTCAAATACAATCCTATTATGAGGGATAATATTGTTCTCTATCCTTGAGGGTTTTCTACTATTCCTTATAATCGATTGGTTATGTTCTCTATTCAACATATACTTGGAACTCATTAAATTTACAAGACCCCCTATAGGATGCTGACTATTTTGTAGGAATAACTAAAGGAGTACTTATAAATTAATATAGAAAAGGGTTTTATATGCCCATGTTTTTCATTGGGCAGTGATCATGCCCTCTTCATTATCACGAATTTTGGATCAATTAACCTCTACATTGGTTATCTCGTAAGATCATGATATATAATAAATATCAAATAAAATTGATTGATGTCTTATTTGATTAGCTACATGGGTCCTAGTACATCATTTAAATGAAACATTGGTCATTATATCACCAATTAATGTCGAATAATGAAGATATTTCAAAAACTAGATTTCAAAAAAGTAAAAGATACTATGATTAAATAGTGATTTAATTAGGAAAAATATATGTTCTAAAAATTCATCATGGAATCTATGAATATAGTATTCATAGATTTCATTGTAAAATTTATTATAGTATTTTATGATGATATTCTTATAAACTATAAATATTAGAATGAATATTAATAGAATTTGAGTTCTATGATAAAAATTTGATAAATGGTTCGGTATTTAAAAAGTAATGTGATTGCGAGTTCTGGATGGAGTATGTATCATTATTAGGGAATGTTATCACCATAAAATTGATATCTATTGGACTTTTTAAGAAAAAGGTGATATTGGTGTAAAAAATACCGACGTTTATAATAAATATCCATAATTTCCTTATACTTAATTGGTGCTATTGATGATTTTTGAGGAAGTGACTCTACCTATAAAACCATATAACCAATCTATCAAAAAATCTGTAGAATTTTTCTATGTCCAATTAATATGAAGAGTTTCATGGAATTCTAATAAAGTATTACCCCTGCACTCATACTCACACTATATATATGTGGGGGTAATTTTTTTACAGTGATACATAAATTAAGGTGATGGGTTTTTAATTAATGAAAAATTATATAGTGATTGGATACACCTCATTGTATTTTTATGTTAATGAGAAGAACTAGCCAGTACATCATCCATATTTAGTTGTAGTATCAAAAACCAACATGGGTCGACCCTGAACCAGTCACCCGAGATAGCATAAGGCATGTCCTAAGGGTTGTTCCCAATCCCCATGGGCTAGAAACTAGGGAAGCAAATCACATCATAGAAGACAGAATGAATTGTCCCATAAATAAATGATTGGTAAATAAATAACATCTGATGGTAAAAATGAAAACTAACAGTATGATGAAAATAAAATGCACATACCTCTATGTGACCTCATAGGTTACCACCCAACTCAGAACCAAGCCTGCTGAAACAAGAACATGTATGAGAAACTAAACCTAAAACTAGAAAGATAGAATAGGCCTGAGCACCGAGGTGCTTAGTAGGGATTCCATGAATAAACAACCGAATTCAAAAGTTCTCTTTTCTGAAGTATTCCATTAACACAATTTTGAAATACAAGTATGAAAGTTGGTTTTTAAAATTTTAAAAATAAGTAACATGTTTTTTCCTTTTAAAGTAAACCCAACTCATGCAAGATACCATTCCAAAAACCACTTTTCATTTAATAAAAAACCAAGATGGAAAAACCAAGGTTGTTCTAAAACAAAACAGGTAAATAGTGCAAGCAGGGAATATACAAACAGGTATAACTGAAACTAGTCAAGTAATGTAAAAAAATAAGGAACCACTGGTGATCACAAACATCTTTATAAGAACCATGGACATACTTCGTTCAGAACCACATGTCAACATATGGTGAAGCCCCATAGTCTATAACCAACAAATCACACTCGCTGGGAAAAAATCAGTGGCACTCTCCATATGGCCTCTATACCTACAAGTGGGTACCATCCCATCTAGTCGGGGCTAATAAGAAACCATCACTAGATCAACTATAAAATTCTGAAGAACCTATGGTGGTTATAATAATCATAATGTATATGTAGGAGTCCCTCGCACGCGTGACTCACCTTACCATGTCATCATCTCACTTGCCTACCCCAAACACAGATGCTTTCTATGCGTTCACCCATAAATTTCTACCCTATATAAGAGTTCCCCATATACTTATATATATATATATATGTTTGTGCCTAAATATCAAACATAAAAAGTGCAAATTGGGTCATCAAATCATTTTATTATCAAAACCACTTTATTAAACACTTGGAGTTATCAATCGGGCCTTTAGTTTTATGTAATCAAATACCTTTATTAAAATATTCCATAATCCCTTTTAAAATAACTCTAAACATAACTTTTGAATTTAAAAAGCCAAATGGGCATATACACATTGATTTATTTTCAATCCAATTTAAAGAGCCACACAATGAGACCCACAACATTTAGAAACAATAACCGCTTAGAAAACCAGGGTTTTAAGAAAAATACCAATTCAAAACGTCATCTTCATTTGAGGGCATGTCCATGTGTGAACCTAGTGCACCTATGGGTGTTCCAACATCTAATTTCACGCTGAACCTCCAAAGAGACGCAATATCATTTCCATAAAACACTAAGTTCTATAAAACCAACCAACACATGAAAAACAAGTTCCGTAAAATTTTTCTACAAGAAAACACCACTTAATACATCCAATAATAAAATTTAAATATAAATTAATTAAGTTCCAACCAAGTTGGAAAGGAATAAACTTGTTCATAGATAGAGGAGAATCATAAAATAAATTTTAATCAAATATTTCAACAAGAAAAAACTACCTTAATGTTAACTATAAACATAATACAGGTTCGAAACATAATCAATGATTTAATTAAGAAATCACAAGCATTAAATGGATTAAAATTGGGATAAAGGGAATAGAAATACCTACACACAACCAAATAACTATTTCAAAGTTGTTTTAAACAATTTTAACCATCATAAAAATAGTAAAATGAATAAACTATCATTCTTATAAATCTGAGAATAACTTTTATAAATTAAATGAAATAATTGAAGTGCATATGGAAAGCATTGAATGAGGTAAAGGATGGAGACACCTACATCAAAAAATAGTGACCCCATGCTTTCTAACTCAAAAAGTAGCTCTCTCACACACACAGACTTCCATATATATATATATATATATATTTATTTATATATCCTCACACTGATGCATGTGTTCCCAGTACCATGAGAGAACACACACATTAAAGTTACATATATCTATACATATATATACCTTGGAATATATGTGAGTGCCTTCGAAATTGACTACAATCCCCTACAATAAATCCTTGGGACTCAAAAACAACACAAATCCCTAATGTAAAATTTAATCTGAACAAAGAGATCAAGATACAATTTAAAAACCAACCCTACCAAAAATCACAAATTTCACAAGTAAAACCCAAAACAAATTTTTATAATTTTTTATTGAATAAAACAATGGGAAACAACCCCAGAATCACATCAAGGACAAATTTTAACCAATTCAATCAATTCCAAAACATCACAAAAGATATACAAGGATACCATATGGATGGAAATTATATTTAAAAAAAATAAAAATAATATTTTCCACATAAACAAGCATGTCATGGTAGATGAATTTAGACGTAAAATAGAAACTAACTCAAATATTATTATTAACACATTTAAAAAAATAAGAAAATTATAGTAGGATAATTAAAGACATAAGTGAAGAAACAATTTACAACTTATTTTTAAGCCAATATACCAACAAGAAAAAAATGGTTCCAATAATGAACTGTACTCATAATATTGGTTCAAAACATGTTTTAAATATTAGTTATTAAAAATATAAGTATCAAATGAATTTAAATTGAAACGAATGTCATGGAAGACCTACCTCAATATGGGCCAATGCAATGAAACCTCAAAAGAGGGAAGAGCCTCAATCTGTGGACCAACCTCACAACCTAGACAACGAACAAGACGCGTGAACATGACCCTAGGAATTAGAGTTTTACTAATTTTGAGAAACACCAAAACAGATGAAATATAATGAAGGGGAAATCGTGCTAAGAAGGGAAGTTCAGAGGGTTTGTGCTGTGGTAAATAGGGCATGCAAGGGGTCTGGGCTGTTGAAAAAGGTCGCAGTAGGGAGGTGTCACCACAGTGAGGTTGGGTGCAGTGGGGAAGGGGGTGGCGCTGAGGTTGTGTAGTAAGTCGGTGGGTCACGCGTCGGAGGAGGAGTGGCCAGAGGTCAGGTGGCAGTCAGATGACACCGGAGGAGCGCAATGCTGCAGGACTGCTTCCAATAAGAGGGAGTGGGACAATAGCTTGAGGGAGATCACAGGCAGTCGGCGTAGGAAGAAGCACATAGATGCACTGTGCATAAAAACTAGGGGGAAAGGGGGATTGGCCACACCAAAATTCATAGGGGTGAGGTTGCTTGTGCCATACAAGAGATGAAGGGTTGGGAGATTTGAGAGAGAGAAAAAATTGGATTTTCATTTTTGTTCCCATTTTTTACACATTATTAACAATATAAATAATACTAATAATAATAAAGAGAATAATATTATTAATAATAATAATAATAATAATAATAATTTTATTATTGACAATAAAAATAATATTAATATTAATAATATTATTAATAATAATAGAACCAATAAAAATTAATAAAACCAATAACAATCTTAATAATAATTAAAAAGATAACTTTGTTTTGTCGTTATCCAATTTTACATAGGTTTATTTTTCAGGAAATTTAATTTTTTCATCGACTTCTATTATTTATTTGAATGATCGAGCAACTGCACATACTCCAGGACTGAATTCATAGGCACCTATAATGTTACAGTGAACCTGAACCAACTCGAGACCCCCTAAAAAAATCAAACATCAAAAAAATTCAAACCAGGACCCAACTACACATTGTCCAAACTACCCAATGCTAAGAAATTAATAAATTAAATGGGAATATAAGGTCGAGGTGTGAAAATTATCCCAACCACATAAAATTTATATTCCCATAATGTCTCCAAGACCAAAGATAGTCAAGAATTGAATCCATGCCTGAACGCATCCAAAAGAAACAAGGAGTTTTGGGGTTACTATTTATTGCTGAAGTCACACCCGACCAACGCAAACGATACCACTCTCAAAACAGGTGGAGAAAATGAGGGGTTCTCCCCACCACAAGGATTAAAACCATAATGAGGAAAAATGGTATACCGAGACACTGGGACAGAGGAATCTCCTACAAAACCGAAACACATAGGAGGAAAATCCAAAGAGGCATCCAAACTAAGAAACTACCCAAAGACAACACTCAATGATTTTACAAAACCTAATCCCAACAAAAACAACTAAGACCCAACTCAAAATTAGAACATGTCTTTTCATTCATGGGCTCAATACCCCTTTAAATAATATGAGTGACTCATAAACCATTGTAAGAGAAGAGAAGGTTGCTTGGATTGTGGTAGAACAAGCTCATCCCAATACCCTAATGAGGATAATGTTATGATGACAATAAGAATAGAAAAGGAAAACTCTATATATTTCCCCCTGTAGCTGAAAAAATGATCCGGGAAAAAGTTCCACATACCTTCGGCAACTACTGACTGTGTGCGAGCTTCACCCCAAAACCTATGGTAGGGGCCTGGATGGCTGAAGCGCATCATGCCTCATAGTAAGGCATTAGTATCCTCTAGTCCCAAATATATCCATCCTACTCTTGAATCAAATGACAATTTTAAAAAGGATGGAACATGATGGCCTAGAATACTGGAACGGGCCATACTGGTGGAACAGAAGATAATGGTCTGACAAACTGGGAGCCAGCACCGAAAAAGATGGTTTCTTGGAGACAAAATCATCTGAAATGCACTCATTTACAGATGGGGAACCTTTTAGGGTGCTAATTACTATTAACCACTCCCTAAACATCAATAATGGTGGGACATCCGACCTCCACTTGTCCCAAAACTAGACCCTCACACAACCCCAGACAACATGAACCATAACTACCCCAGGAGTTCCCAACATTCTAAAAGGCCCAATACAACACTAAAATCCACAAAACTACCTCAAATAGTCATTTATTACCTTGATATATAAGCAATACACGAAAATAACTGAAAACTAGGCATGAATCCATGTAAACCTTAGCGACCTTTCTGAACAACATACTTAGAACAACAGAAAAGACACAACTGCAATCGACATCAATCAAAATCTCAATCAAAGCAAAAACCCATGTTAAGGGTGACATGCATATAATCCAAAAGTAAACAAACATGATTAAATGTTTCTTTTCCAAAAACCACCATTCGTTTTAAATTATTAAAACTCAGTTTTTCCACATTATGAACTGCCACATGTGTATTCATTAAATCTTTCTTACATCAACTGTGGACAAGTGCTTCCACACACTCTTTTCACATAGCCATGCACATATGACCCTCTATAAAGAATTCCAAGGATAAAACATATATTTCCTAATCAAATCCAATCACAAAACATAATTTTCCAAATTGAAACACTTTCTCTTTAAAAACTCACTTCACCAATTTCAAAACGATTTAAAAGAAATATTTTTTTTCATTTAAAAATCAATATCATTTTTAACACACTCACATAAACTGAGATTAAAATAAAACACAACCAACAAAAACCCCCTAGAATAAGGAACAAGTGAATATGTCTAACCCAGTGATATGTTGTTGAGTCATTCCCCATGTAAGGCATCACACTAAGAGGACATTGAGACAGACACTTGGAATTCACATGGTTCACTACCCCATGTGAGGCTGCAACGTGAACTCGTTCACCACCATTGTCATCAATCTATCCAAAACAACCAAATATAGAAGACAAAAAATCTAGACTACCCCTAGAGACATGAGGATCAATGCGAGCAAGTGTTCACGATGCTCTCCCCTCACCTACCTCCTGAGTCCCGACAACCCTAATCTCCTTCTGTGTGACACCCCAAATATCAAGGGTCTCATCTGATGCCATTTTTTTAGGAACCAACCTAGGTCGAACCTAAACCGGTCACCCTTTCTGGATAGTGGCATGTCCTGAGGGGCATTATCGATCGCCACAGGCTAGAAACTAGTGTTGGGCATCAAAACACATAAGATGTAATGAATTGGCCCATAAATAAAAGATATGTAAGTAAATAAAGACTGACAATAAAAATGAAAACAAGAAGTAGGAAGAATGTAAACTTTACATACCTCGTTATGACCTCCTAGGTCACCACCCAACTAAGAACCAAGCTTACTCCAACATTGAGGAGATGAACTAGGAACATGTAAAAGAAACTGAACCTGCAACTGGAAAGATATAATAGATATGAGCACCGAGATTCTCATTAGGGATGGAAGGAATAGAACATTTAATCCAAAAGTTCCCTTTTCTAACGTTGTCCATAAACAGAAGTTTGAAATACAAGAATGAATGTAGGATTTTCACATTGGAAAATAAGTATCGTGTTTTCCCAATTTATGGTAAACCCAACACAAGCTACATACCATTCGCAAAAACACTTTTCATTTTTTTAAACAATACCAAGACGGAAAGACCATGGCAGTGCTAAAACAAAAAAGGTAAACAGTTGAAGTTGGGAATACACAAACAAATATAGCTAAAATTATACTAGAAATATAAAAAAAAATATGTAACATTGGCTGATCCTAAACAATCCTAGAAGTCCCCAGGATGTACTCAGTTTGGAACCACCTTCTGGCGTATGTTGAAGCCCCATAGTCTATAACCAACTGATCACCCTCATGGAAAAACAAATAATCAGCACTCCCTAAATGGCCTCTATAACTACCAGTGGGTACCAAACCATCTAATCGTGGTGGATAAGAAACCATCAACAGATCAACTAAAAGCCGCACAGGAACCCACAGTGGTTATAATAATCTTACTGTGTAAGTTGGAGGCCCTCTCATGCATGACTCATCTAACCATGTCGTCACTACAGTTGACTACCCCAAACACGAACACTTCCCTTTTGTTCCCCCATAATGTGTTACCATAGATAAGAGTACCCCATATATATATATATATGTGTGTGTGTGTGTCAAACATACAAAGTTCCAACTGGGCCATCACTTGTTTAGGTTATCAAAACTACTTTATAAAACAATTGGAGTGGTTAATCGGGCCTTTACTTTTACATAATCGAATTCTTTTATGAAAATATTTCATAAGATTATTTAAATCAACTTTAAACACCACTTTTGTATTTAAAAATGAAAATGGTCATATACTCATGGATTTATTTTCATACCAATTTAAAGAGCCACACTAAGAGACCCACAACATTTAGAAAACAAGAACCTCTTAGAAAACTATGGTTTCAATAAAAATACTAATTAAAAAGATCATCTCCATTTGAGGGCATGTCTATGTGTCTATCTACTGCACCAATGGGTTAAAAACATCTAATGGCATGTCGAACCTCCAAGGAGAGATGATTACATTTCAAATAAACACTAAGTTCCATAAAACCAACCAACGCATGAAAAAAACTTCCATAAAATGTTTCTACAAGAAAACGCCACTCAATACATCCAACAATACCATTTGAAGATAAATTAATTAAGTTCCAACAAAGTTGTCCATGCATAAACATGACCATAAATAGAGGAGCATCCTTAAATCCATTTTTAATCAAGTCTTTCAACACAAAAACACTTCCATTTGTTAACTATAAACATAATAGAGGTGTGAAACAAATTATATGATTTAATTAAGAAAATAGAAGAATTAAATGGATTGAAATTGGGGTAAAGGGAATAGATGCACCAACACATTACCAATGAACTATTTAAAATCTGTTTTTAACAATTTTAACCATCATAAAAACAATGAAATGAATAAACTATCATTCTTATAAAGGTCCAAATAACATTTATAAATTAAATGAAATAATGTAGTACATATGGAAATGTCCAGACAAGGTAAAGCATAGAACTCCTACCTCAAACAGTGGTCACGCCATGCTTTCTAACTCAAATAGCAGCTCGCTAACACACACACACATCCATATATATATATATATATCCATAAACTGATGCATGTATTCCCCATGCCATGATGGAACACACACAAAAAAGATACATATATCTATATATATCCATACCTAGGAATATATGTGCACTCCTCCGAAATCGACTAAAACTATCAACAATAAATCCTAGGGACTCAGAAACACCACAGATCCCTAAAATAAATGTTAATTCAAAAACAAAATACAGATAAAATTTAAAAACCAACCCTACCAAAATCACAATGTTCACAAGTAAACCCCAAATAACATTTTCATCTTTTTTTTATAAAACAAAACTTAGGAAAACACCTCAAAAATCACATCATGGACCAATTTTAACCAATTCCACCAATGCTAAAACATCACAAAAGATATATAAGGATACTATAGGGATGAAAATTATATTTTAAAAACTATAAAAATAAGATTTGTAACCTAAAAAACATATCATTGTAGACGCATTTAGATTTAAACCAAGAACTAAATAAAAACATACTTTCAACAAATTCAAACTAAATTAAAAACACTATAGCAGGATAATTAAATTCATATGTGAATCAACTATTTAAAAAATATTTTTAATCAATTCTACCAATAAGAAAAAAATAGTGCCAATAATGAACCATACTCATAATAGTGTTGTAAAACATGCTGTAAATATTAATTAATAAAAATTAAAGCATCAAATGGATTGAAACTAAAACAAAATGCATGGAAGACCTACTAGTACCAGCGCCAAAGAAATGAATCCTCAACATAGGGAAGAGCCTCACCCTTTAGACCAACCACAAAACCTAAACAATGAAAAATATGCTTGAAAAAGACCCCATGGATTAGAGTTATGATCCTTTAAAGAAACACCAAAATAGATGAAATATACCAGAGGGGAAACCACACTGATAGGGGAAGTGCAAAGGGTTCAGGCCATCCGAAACAGGGCTTTAAAGGGGTTTGGGCTGTCGAAAAAGGCCATAATAGAGAGGTGTCACCACAAGGAGGTCAGGTGTTGTGGTGAATGTAGGGCAGTCCGGAAGTTGTGTAGTAAGCCAGAGGGTATTTCGTTGGTGGAGGAGTGGTTAACGGTCCACCGACGGCTAGGGGATGCAGGAGGATGGTAGTTCTGCGGAACTACGGCTAGCAAGAGGGAGTGGGACGACAACATGAGGGCAGTCAAAGGCGATTGACACATGAAGAAGGACATAGAGGCATTATTCATAGGAATTAGGGGGAAAAGGGGTCATCTATGCCGAATGTTAGAGGGGGAATATAATGGCGCAGACCATCCTAGTCTCTTAATTTTCCAAAATCTTGCACCCATCAAATGGTTCCACCAAAACTGTGGCATGGAACTGGTCATGACGGCACCATGGCGCTGGCATCGTGGGGGTCACACCGTCATGGTCATTCATTGAAATGGTGGCACCGTGACAGTGGCACCGTGAGGGTGGCACTGTGATTGTGGAACCGTTATGGTGTCTCACCAAACAGTGTCCCACCATTGTTCTTTTATTCCAGTTTCCAACATTTTCCGCTCCCACAACATATCCTTTGACTAAAAATTGTTTTTATACCCCTTTAAAAGCCATTAAAATCACATAAATGATATCTAAAATCATCCAATAGATGGGAGACCCTTGAATTACTAAAATATATGTCTTTTTCCTCAGTGCCACACTCTTTCTCCATACTTTACAATTCTCCCCCTTAATACATGTTTTACTCTATTTAAAGGAAATTCATTAACACACAACTATTATGGACACCTCTCCAATGAGAATTATTAAATAAAAATTAATTCCATCATGTTTATACATCCAACCACATGTTGAAACCATGATCTGCCCTTAAATCCATTCAAGTTTTCATATCCCATATCTCTAGGATATAACCTTTTTTCACATGTGGATTATTCCTTCTTCTTGGCTAGTCTCCTTTCATTTCCTTGGTGAGTTTGGAGTCCCCGCATCCCAAGGCTAGTGGTGAACTAGTGATGGATCCCATCCTATTCACTCTTGGAGTCCTCGGAGTTCCTCCCCTGCAAGTCATTTATCCCCAGTTCATGGAGCGTGGAGAGAAACATCGATTGTTGATCATACATGTAGGGTTCTTCCTTCGTCACTCTTTACTTTGTATCATGTAGGGTGGGTACGATAATTTTCTATCAGGGATAGAAAAAATAAAACCTTAAGGAATATAATAAATGGTTTTTAAATAATTAAATGGTTTGTTCGATGATGTTGTTATACCTTTTTACACTTTTGTACATGTTGTTAATTATATGGGCTTATGTCTACTAAAAATCATGGTTGTTGGTGGTCTTTCCATAAGCTCTAATGAATCCTTGTCTTCTGTGATGATTGAATGGATGTAACATGGAAATTGGTTAATTGTGTAAACTCATATTATTAAATGGATGTCCATTGAACAAGAATCCTTGTGTGATCACCCCGGTTATCCAAACAGAAAGAAGGAACTTAATGAATGGTGTGTTGAATCTGAAAAAAAGTCCCTTACTCTATCTTGTTAACATGTGTGGTTGTTATTCTTAATTCTTGTGGGGTGATGTGGATAGGGATGGGATCCCCTGTTGTGAATTTTTTGGTTTTTGGATCTAAGGCCATCAGTGGCTATGTGTTGGGGATCGTATTGGTTCATGTACTTTGAAGGATCTCACATATTCTTTTATATTGTTGTGAATTTACATGAGAAATGGGTGTGAATGTTAAATTTAATTCTTGGTATATTTTCCTTCCTTGTCCTGGGGATATTCCTATTAGTTTTCTGGTAGTGATTAATTATTTAAATGTAACCACTTTAATATGAAAACAAGAACGGGTTCATCAGGGAATTGTTTTCTGGGTATGAGTTGTTACTTGGTTGTTGCTGTTGTGCTTCTTATGAATGAATAGTGACGAGGGTGTTTGTGTATGGGGTGATTTGAAAACCCCTAGGATGGGATTACATATTGATTACCTATATGTATAATTTAGTTCTTATGTTTCTTATTCACGCACCACCAAAGTTGAGTACTTTGTGTTGAATACCCCCATTTCATGGGGGATGGTGTTTTTCCAACACTTCTATTACTGGGTGGTTATTATCTCTTTTTATGATCTATTTCCTATGTATCTGATGGCACAAAAATGTTGCATGAAAGGAAGGGACAGAAAAGAAGGTCGGACCGCTGCCTTGCGAAGCACCGACGCGAAGCACCCCAAGCATTGCGGTCTCGCGAATCTCCAGAGGCGGTAACTCTCCGCGAACACATTTGATGTTCGCGAGGCCACCATGAAGCTCCGGAGGCGGTAACTCTCCGCGAATGCATTTGATGTTCGCGAGCCCACCGCGAAGCTCTAGAGGTGGTAACTCTCTGTGAATGCATTTGATGTTCGTGAGCCTTCCACGAAGCTCTGGAGGCGGTAACTCTCTGAGAACAAGTTTGATGTTCGCGAGCGTGCCGTGAAGAAACTGAGGCGGCGCGTGAGTTCTTATTCGCGGCACCCCTTCCCTATAAATACTGGACTCCCCCTGAATCCTGAGGACGGAAAATCCAACCTTTCGGCTTCTCCTCTCCCGAATTGCAAAGCACCCTTTTCCCCCGGGAATCATTAGCTCCGCGAGGTACTTTTACTTTGCCTGACACCTTCTCTTTGAATTGTTTTGAGCCCCTCTTCCGAGAGGGATGCCCTTCGCGAAGCTCAAGGGCATTCGTGAAGGAGGGGGATTCCCAAGGGAACCCGGGAAGTCATGGAGCATTTATGCTCCGCGAAACACCCAACCTGTATTATTGATCCCTATTCTAAGGCAGGATCACTACACATCGCGAAGCACACTGCTTCGCAGCACCCTGCTTCGCGAGGCACCTCTTCTTCGCGAGGCAGTGCTCCGCGAATACTATTCCACTTCGCGAAGCACCCTCCACTCACACCTATGCCCCATGCTAAGGCCAAGGCACTCCACTTCGCGAAGCACAATCCTTTTCTTGGAAATTCCTCTTCCCGTGTGACCCTCCAGGTTTGCACGATGTGATTTCAAAGTCCCATGGACAATACCACTCGTAGCGTTGCTTTTCCTAATGCTTCTTCGCATAGGCATTCTAACTACTATTGATTCTTCACATAGCCACACTAAAGTGGACCTCTCAATGGTTCGCTCCACAACCCCCCTTGACCATGGCCTTGAAAGTACCTCCCCTCCCCCAAGGACCAGAGGGTACCGGTTATGTAAGTCCTAGGGGTGCGGAGTAAACCCACCTCGTCCGAGCAGCAGGACGTTAAACTGCCAAGCACAACGTCCTCAACACATGACTTTAAATTGTGACCTGACCTCGTGCCTCTCACGAAGGGTCCCCCTAGCTCGAACATTTTTTACGCCACTCGTCTCCACAGGAGTGGAATCACCCATCCACAAGGGATGATATCCTCTTTATTGGAGTGGCATATGTTCTCAGGAGAAGGGCGACCCTAGTTCCCCAATGGATGGTTGCACTCCTACATCTCTGTACTTCCCCACTACCAAGGTCAGTGGAGGGCATGATAGGGAATGAGGCACCTCCCATAATTGGTCCCAAATCCCTCTTTCGTTGTGCTTTGTCGCACTCTGGGCCTCCATTCTGGAGTAAGTCCCAGCACCATGGGCCGCCTAATGCGTAAGCCCCTCTTCGCTTCTCACAGACGCACCCTTCACAGCGTGATCGTCAGGTCCTTGCTGTCTCTTGTTTCTCACACCGAGCCTGACTCATGTGGGCTTAGAGTTGGAATTGGACATGACAATACCTCATCCAGCAAGACGTTAAACTGCATGCCCTCGTCCAACATGACGTTAAACTGCAGGCCCTCGTCCAGCATGACGATAAACTGCACGCCCTCATCCAGCATGACTTTAAACTGTATGCCCTTGTTCTGCATGATATTAAACTGAACACCCATTTGAACTACGAGGTATTTGATCCATGTCATGGCATGGTACGTAGGAAGCCTCCACGAGGTTCAAGCCCACCCATCATCCAATTCAGGTCGAGTTCTACCTTCATCCAACATGACGTTAAACTAAATTCCATTCCGACGATAAGTCGTTGTGACCACCCTTTGAACTACGAGGACTTTGATCCATGTCAAGGAATGGTACGTAGGAATCCTCCCAGAGGATCAAGCCTATCTCCCATCGGACCAAGGTCCCTCATTTACATCGGTTCGCCAACACCCACCGCCCATCGTTTATTCACGTCAGGGTTCACTACCATCCCGCATGACGTTAAACTGTATTCCATCAATCCTTTGAACTATGAGGACTTTGATCCATGTCAAGGCACGGTACGTAGGAAACCTTCCCATGGTTCAAGCCCACCACTAGTAGACCCCCGGGTATACTTTCATGTCGGTTCACAGATGAATCCCTTTGAACTATGAGGTCTTTGATCCATGTCAAGGTATGGTACGTAGGAAGCCTCCACGAGGTTCAATCCCACCACTCATCGGACCAAGGTCCACCTTCACGTCGGTTCACCGACGAAGCCCCTCTGAACTACGTGGTCTTTGATCCATGTCACGACATCGTACGTAGGAAGCCTCCACGAGGTCCAAGCCCACCACCACTAGGACCCTCCTGGTCCTCCCCATTCACGTCAGTTCGCTGATGATGCCCATCGGACCACGGTCCACCCTCATGCTGGTTCACCGGCACCATCCCGAACTACGTGGACTTTGATTCCCTGCCACGGGGATACGTAGGAAGCCTCTTCAAGGCACAAGCCCAACTTCACCGTTGCCCTTGCAATGGTCCCTTGCCATTCCCCGCTCCACATCATTTGCCTATCCATCATCCACCCTAATTCTCGCCCGGACCGTCATATCCCGGTGAGACCATGTCGGTACGCTCCTCTTCACAGCCGCCCATGGTTTGGTCCCAGTATCAGTACCCCTTCAAGGGAAATCCCTCAATCCAATCCATTCTAGCTAATGCTATGATCGGGCTGATCCGTCTCCGCTGGACGTTAAACTCGCGGCGTACCCTGTGTTAAACACGGGAAGCAGAGGAAAACCTCAGATATGTGTCTATGGCATATAATTACCCGCACTGGATGTGGGGTGCCTCAGGCTTCCATGCCCTCGAGAAGCCCTGTGACCCGGGATAATAGACAGACATGCCAGGTTCCCCAACATCCAGACACGCTACTGATGCCTCAACATGACTACTCCCCTGATCGAAGGTTGCTGCACTAACCAGACCCTTTGGAATGTCCCGACATAAGCAGTGTAATTAACCAGCGTCCATGGAAACATGGAACTGGGAAGAGTTTCACGAACAATGTATTAAATCTATGAGGGAGACCCGGACTAGGTGACGAGTTCTGAGGAGGAATCCACAGAAGGAAGAACCGACATCCCATCATCCCGTTTCGATCAAGGAGAAAACGTCCCTGAATAAGGAGTGAATGCCGCCCACCTTTGGAAAGAGGGAACGCGGGGAAATAGCGCAGCGCGTCCTCCTCCGCGGATGGACGGATGCGTGCACCCCGGTGAAAGCGTCGGAAACAGAAATGGTGAACCCGACGTGAATTTCTTCTCCTCAATGTGGAGATTAGTATCATTCGAGACACCAGTACATTGACGTGTCACCGGATCCAAATATCTGGCGCCTGGTCCCGCCATTCAGATAGCGGTCCTATCGTGAAACTCACCGGAAGTCGGGGCAGTAGAACGTGGGGCACTCTATTCTGCAGTGTGTTGGCGTTGATCCTTCTTACAGACGTGGAGAATGGAAGGACGTTGGGGCACTAGTTGTCCATCCTTTTCCTTGCAGTGCTGATGAGTTGATCCCTTCGTTTCTCAGGAACCAGGTTGTTGTTACAGAGACACGATCACTGCCCGCTAGCCTATGCAGGGGCAGGGGCAACATCGCCACAGCCACCCCGCATGGCGCCGCTACCCCCACGACGGTTGTCACATCATGGAATATGGGGTTCCCACGTCCCCTTTCCCCATCAGAGGTCATCCAGCGAAGGGTGATCAACAACCTAATGTGCAGGTACGAGGAGGAAGGGGTCATCCCAACTCGGGATATGGCCCACTTGGTCCTGGAGGCCTCCATGCCCCGCCGTCAACGCCACCCTACCTGGCCGCGCAGGGAGCCCCTGCTCCCCATCCCAACGTTCAACCATTTCGGGAGCCTGTCCTCGGAACGCCTTGACGACTCCTCGCCTTACAATGATGAGGTGCGCGCCGTCCGGTTCGACCCGCTCAGGGTTCCGACCCAAGGGCTCCGGGAAAGAGCTCCCGTCTGGCCGTGTCAGCGCCACCGTCTGACTCCACAGGAAGATCAGGCAGGCCATTCCCCTATACCACTTGCGCCAGCTCGTCTGACCCGATGTCAGCACCGGGCCCGGGCTGAGGACGCTCGCCCAGTTGCATCGATGTCAACAGCTACAGTGGCCCAATCCACCGCCGACGTGTATCACGGAGTACCTACATACACTTAGCAGGGGCACTCCTTCACCCAACCAGGATCGAGACCCCAACCACCCCACGGGCAGGCTGGGTTGACTCTCCGCGTTGCAGGCCCGAGTGGTGATCCCCGCGAACTAACCCACAGTGATGTCACCCCGTACGGAGGCCCTCCCCATACCACTACTCCACAGAGTGTGGGCCTTCCCCACTCCGAAGCTCGTCATGGAGGTATGCCTCGTGCTACCCCAATCCTGAAGGAGAACCTGCCCCGCGGCAGTGACGCTCGGTGCGAAAACATTTCTCGCGCCCACTATACAGGGTATGGAGTCCATCCTCCAGCCCCCAACTGCCGACCTAAAGGCACTTTCCATCCGGTCCTTCTCCAATATGGGGGCCCTCCCTACGTTCTCTCTGCAACCGGTGAAGGTCCTCCTCGCCCCAGCATCTCGAGGAGTGAAGGTCAGCCTCGCTCCGCCCGCATAGACCATGGAGGTCCTCCCCATGCTCCTGCTGATTCCAACAGAGGCTCCGCCCCCATCGGTGTTGTCCATGGATGTCCTCCCCATGTGCCCTTCGACATTTTCCCTGGTGCCCCTCGCAGCTCGGCTATCTCGAGCGGGGGCCCTCTCCGCCATGGTGCCAGTTCCGCCCCGAGACTACATGATGGGAATCAACACTGTCCCGAAGAGACACCCCGAGGAAGGAGAGCAGGTCGTCGCCGCCACAAGAAGAGTCATGGGAAGGCCCAGGTGGAGATCAAACCTGCCCGCTTCTCGGACTCTGAAGTGTAATGCGACTCAATGATGGAACCATCTCCTCGCTCCTCAGTATCAAGGACTGGGGCAGGAACCAGGCGTGTTAGCCTCATTCTCCCGGAATATGAGGTCCACCAGATTCCAATCTCCCTCCGCAGGTACATCCAGGAGGAAGAAATATTGGGAATTCCCCAGGTCTCGACCGTGCAATCGCCACCATTGTCACCAGAAGCGCCCTCTACCTCTACCAGAGATCATAGAGAGCTATTTTGGGGGCCAACTGTGGTAGAGCGACGACATGGCCTGTCACTGGTAGCCACGACTCCTGTGCCAGAAGCTGTGTCTATCAGCCCATCGTATCGTGACATCGTGGCCAGGTCACCTCACTCTTCAGAGGATGACCCAGAATTCGGCGGCCAGTCAGCTCGTTCGCCGTATTCTCCACCGCCGAGTTTACTATCCCAGAGTTCCACCTCGGTACAGCTACCGGTCCCTCATCCGCCCCAGGTTGACGAGTGGGGAAATACAGGGCCAGACCCCGAGTCCGAACCCAGGAGCTTCTGGAGTATTCTTGCAGCGGATCACTTCCTGGGGAAGTTCTGGCCGACGGCAGTGCTGAACATTCACGCGCCAGAGTCCCTTACCCCTGAAGAAGTGGGGTGCTTTTGTCGAACCCTATGGGCGACACACATTAACCTTTGTTACAAGCGGGTGGTGTACCCCAGAAGTCAAGAGGACTTCAAAGAAATCGGCGAGCAATGACGCCTGATCGATTTGGCCGCACTCCTTGTGGCCCAGCACCCTGAGTCGCCAGGCCGCCAGAGCTCCCTTCAATGGAAATGTGTTCAGAGTTTCAAAGTACTCCACAGAATCGTTAGGGAAGCCACCCCCAATGTGCAAGTCCGTGGTTGGGGACACTGTGCCTCTCTCCTCTTCGACCCTATCTGACGGCAGCCCGATTCGTTATGAGACATCAAGGACATGCCCTCGAGAGGGGTCGCGGTCCACATGGTTGACGTAGTGGACAAGGAAGACGAGCTTGAATTCCTTGATGTAGAATTACCCCCCGAGGGTGTACCGCCACTACTAGACCCATCAGGGAGGGTTACCCGTCAGCAGAGGAACCTGTTAGGCCTCCTCGTACCCACCGAGTCGATGGTACTCGGTCGAAATACTTGTAAGGGTAAGGAGCACATTGGATCTATCAAGCACTCTGACCCTTCTACCTCTGTGCAGAAAACATAAGAAGATCTCGAGGAGGCCACGTTACGCCAGCAGCTTGCTGAGCAGAAGAGGCTGGTTGACGATCTCTTGGCTGAGCGCGCTGCAGAGCGGTGACCTGACTATGGAAATCCCAGGCCGGGGCAGCAGGGGAAGGAACAATTTCCCCCTAGTGAGATGCCTTCGGGAAACCCTGATCATGCTACTTCCACAGACAGGGATGAAGACGAAACTTACAGCAAGAGGGTACGATACGTCTCGCCAAACCCCCCACCCCCCCCCCCCCCCCCCGTATGATGGGGAAGTCTGAAGAATCAATTCCGGGTTCCCCCACTCGCCCCACAGGTCATTCCTCCAGTCAATCCATGAGCTGTCGATGCCATCTACCATGTTGAAGAACCTGGAAACACACTTGTGAATAAGGATCCCTGTCAAGATAGGGACCCACACCTGGATGATCTTATAGCGCCACTCACAGCCCGCCTCGAAGCGTTGGAAACATGGTAGGTGGCGGTCCCACCGGATGGCAAGCCGTGTCCCGCGTGGGTGGATGATATGCCCGCGCCCCTGGGTTTTGGGAACCCCACTTTCTCGCCCTTCAACGGGACAGGGGACCTGCCGCATCACTTGGATGATTTTTCTTCCAGGTGTGGCCCCATGCTGGGGACCCTAGGTCAACAAGAAGCCGCCATGCTCCGATGTTTCGTACAAACATTGGAAGGTCCAACATTCGTCTGGTATAGCCAGCTCCAATCGGATTGGTGACCGGTTGGGAGGATCTCCGCCGGATGTTCCTATACCAGTTCAGCTCCACCACACGGAAGACCAGCATGGCAGACCTCTTCAAGTTCAATCAAAGGACTAATGAGCGAGTCACAGATTTCATCACCCGGTGGACGGGAATTACGTATTACCTCGATATTCCACTGACTCTGGAGCAATTACTGACGATGTGTGTGGGGAACGACAAAACGGAGCTGGTACCCTCACTAATTATCCAGAACGACCCTGGAGGGTTCAGAGATTTCTCAGATAAGGCTCAGTGCCTTGAGGAAGCTCTGTAACAGGCTAGTCAGGCACGTTTGTTGCCCACTATGATCCCAGCGAGGAGGACCGCCAGAGCTGATCCAGCCGTGGTGGCCCAAATAGAAGCCCCTAGGCAGTTGTAATTACTGCCAGCGGCACCATCCCCGCAACCACACAGAGGTCCCCCACCTTAAACACAGGCTCCTGCCCAGCAGCCACCGCCTCATAATCGACAGGTTCCCATGCGCAATGCGCCACCAACACCTAGGTGAGACAATCAGGCGCCCCCTCCTCAGCAGGCCCCTCCGGCCCCTCGTCAGGGCCAGGACCCCAGGGCCCTCTATCCGGAAAGAAGGGACCAGAATTATTCGTTCAATGAAAATTAGGTCCATGTCTACTTCTGGAGTGCTCTAGAGAAAGGGATTGTGCGCCTGCCCGAGTGCAGAAGGACGGCAGTGGCGAATCTCACTGATCACCCCAACTACTGTCCTTATCATCAGATTCTGGGGTACACCCTCAAGCAATGCTATGTGTTTAACGACTGGCTTCAAGACCAGGTCAACAACAACATAGTTAGGATGGGCCTGACAGCAACACAAGTGGCGGGTGTCTTTTCAAGATCAGAGATCGGTAGCGACAACGAAGGTGAGTGGCAGTAGGTTCCCAACCGCGGATCCCGGAAATACGACGACTGGATGGCTCGAAAAACCATCATTTGTGCCCATGGTATCATCCGGGCGTGCCTGAAGTAGCCGGAACCTTCAGAAGAAGTAGCTGGTACCTCCGCATCACCTTCACAATCGACCTCTTCCCAAAAGGGAAAGAAGCGACGACTCAAGATGAAGCAACGCGCTCCTCCGGTGCCGTCGTCATCCCGCACTCTCAGAGACTTTATGCCCCCTGAAATGGAGATTCCACCCAAAATACGCCTGGTGGTGGATGACTCCTCGAGCGATAGACAGGGGTACGATTCGGTTAACACCGTGGAGCTGGTAAAGCCCTATATGACTCCCGGCGAGGGGGAACGCCAGGCGAACCTCCCCAACTTTTCCAGTCAACGTCAACGTCAGTGGAATCGCAACCGTGCCGGTCATCGATGTACGTCAGTAGACACATTCAGCCAAGTCGTGTACGCTTCTGATACTAGACAGAAGGCTCAGCGCAGAGCTCAGCACACGTAACCCCATCTAACGCCCTCAGCTCTACCTCCACCCCCGTTTGTGCTGCTAGATCAGGGAGAGCTGCCTCGTTCATATCACATTCAGTCTTGCCCGGCTACAGGCCAGCCTCTGCTGTCTGATCCTAGTCCGGCGTCTACTCTCCAGGCTTCAACTAGTAGGCAGCAGGATGTACCCAGTACTAGCCAATCGCCGGTTTAACTGGCAGGACCCGCTATGCCTCCAAATGTCGAACGACCTCTTGTAGGCAGAGGTTCAGGTTTGGCACGGATGTATGATGTCCTAAAGCACCTGGCTAGCATTATGGCAAGGATTTCTATCCTCCAGGCCCTTCTCCTGTCATCTGAAATGCGTGAGGCACTTTCCAGGGCCCTAAGGAGCCCCCTTCAGTTTGAGACGGAGGTAGCAGCTGTAGAATCCTTCCATACTGAGACAATTGACAATGCCGAATGTTATGCGGTTATCTCGTTCTCCGGTGAAGATAAGGACCCTCTTATACGGGGGCATATTCGCCTGTTGTACATCACTGGCCACTTTAATGGTGTGGAAGTCTGCCGTTGCCTCGTTGAAACGGGTTCCAGAATCAATCTAATTCCGACTCGGACATTGCAAAAGCTGGGTCTATATGAAGTTGATTTATCTCCCTCTGACCTCAGAATCTAGGGGTACGACAGGACCGAGAAAACCCCAGTCGGAAAGATCTGCCTGAAGACTCAGTTCGGTGGCTTAATTTCCAGTACCGAGTTCATGGTCTTCTCTCAAGACACCGCCTACAACGCATTGATGGGTAGGCCATGGCTCTATCTGCATGCAGCGGTCCCTTCATCGTATCATCAGTGCCTCAAATACTCACTCAATGGTCGAGTAGGCATGCTTCAAGGAGATGCGTCTCCTTTCACCTCTGGTGAGGCCGGCTATCTGGATGCTGATTATTACAAGAGTAAGGATAATCAAATCTATTAAATGAGGATGAACCCGCCCTGGTCACAAGTGATCCCTGAGCAAGCAAGGATGACGCCGAAATCCTCCTGATCCACCGATTAGAGGCCACGATCCACGAAATGGGCCAATGTTTTGTTGTTTCAGGTACACAAGGAAGGCATGTTCCCGTGTCCAACTGACGGCGGCAAATCACCTCATACTCCTACATCAACCAGGCTTAGGTGATCCCGGAACCTCTTACCCATGTACGGTACCGGAATTTCAAAATTATGACAACGACGGTACGCCATACGCGTCTCTTCCACCAGGCGAGAATCCACTGACTCAGGCCGACACATCACCACTACTTTGATATCATCAAACGTGGGCCCTTAGGCCGAAGGCCAGATGGAATAGGGTCGACTAACTTCATTGCTATGGTTTCAATGGCGAGTGAGTCTCCTAATATCATGACCACTGCTGCCCAAGCCGGCACCATCTTCCCCTTAGGCTTTGATAGTCTAGAAGTATCTCCCGTCGCAGGAAATCCCCCCACAGGTGGGAAGGAAGACCTGGAGGATGTGCCCCCACCTTTGAGGAAGGCGTCTCTACCACGGTTGATGAACTGATACAGGTGAACCTTGGTAGCGAGGCAGATCTGAAACCCACATTGATCAGTGCAGCCATGTCCCTCGAGGAGCGGCAACAGTATGTAGACTTCCTCAAACAATATTGTGACGTGTTTTCCTGGAGTTACAACGAGATTCCAGGACCAGATCCCCAGGTAGTCGTTCAACGTCTGGGCCTCCCGGAAAACCATAGTGGATTTAAGTAGCCTCCTAGAAAGATGCACCCTTCTCATGGTGACATGGTTGGGGTCGATGTTGACAATATTATCAAATCCAACTTCGTCAAGGAAGTCAAGTACCCCATGTGGCTTGCCAACATTGTGCCAGTCAAGAAGAATAATGGGCAGATCAGAGTCTGCATCGACTTCTGTGATCTTAATCGCCACTACCCAAAGGATGACTTCCCACTCCCAGTGATTGAGTTATTGATTGACGCCGCGGCTGGGTTCCATGCTCTCTCTTTCATAGATGGGTATTACGGGTACAACCAGATCCGGATGTCCCCCGAGGATGAGGTGTCCACTGCCTTCAGGGATCCCGAAGGTAACTTTTGCTTCCAGGTTATGCCATTCATCTTGAAAAATGTAGGTGCCACTTATCAGAGGGCAATGCACCGCATATTCAAGCTGATTCTCGGAAAATTGGTGGAATGATACGTTGATAACATAATTGTCAAATCATGTCAGTGATAGGACCATCTCAAAGACCTTGATAAGGTGTTCGGTTTCCTCAATTCTTGTCACCTGAAGATGAACCCATTGAAGTGTTCCTTCGGGGTCACCTCTGAGAAGTTTCTGGGCTTTGTTGTCAGATACCGAGGCATTGAGATCGACCCAGAGAAGATCAAGTCAATCAGCCAAATGCCTCCCCCGAGCAACATTTGGGAACTTCGAGGCCTCCAAGGTCACTTAGCCTATATACGCTGATTCATCATGAATTGGGCCAGAAAGTGTAATCCCTTTTCCCGGCTCATGAAGAAGGGCGTTGCCTACGAATGGGATGAGGAGTGTCAGACCACCTTCGAGGAAATCAAGCAGTATCTGCTCCAACCTCCTGTTTTGATTCCACACATCTCCAAAAAGTCGCTGGTCCTTTACGTGACCGCCCTAGAAAGATCCCTCGGTGCGCTACTCGCCCAGAAGAATAACGAGGGTACTGAGAACAGTCTCTACTATCTCAGTCGCATGCTTCTCGATACGGAGGTCAGATACTCCCCAATCGAAAAGAGCTACCTTGCGCTCATCTTCGCCGTGCAGAAGTTGCGACATTACCTACAGCACCATGAGGTGCAATTGGTCTCCTGGGTAGACCCATTGAAGTAAATCCTGAACTGCCCCACGCTGACTGGCCGACTAGAACGGTGGGCGGTGATTCTCCAGCAGTTGATATCAGGTTCGTACCTCAGAAGGCCTTTAAGGGACAGGCATTGGAAGACTTTTTAGCTGCCCATCAAACCTCCACAGATCAATCCCTGGACCTGGATTTTCCTGATGATACAATCCTCTCAGTCGATCATGTCGTCCCGTGTTGGCAAATTCATTTCGACGGTGCCTCCCAGAGCCCCACCGTTAGGCGGCTCAACGATCCCAAGCTTAACAGAGTGGGCCTGGGTATTTTCTTCATTACCCTGACACAAGCCATCCTGCCATACTTGTTCCTGTTGTCAGAAGGTTGTACGAACAACGAGGCAGAGTACCAGGCTCTCATCACCGGCCTCGAGTTGGCCCTTGAGATCCATGTGCCCCATCTACATGTGAAAGGCGATTCCGAGCTGGTAATAAAATAGGTTAATAGCGATTACGTCGTCCGGAAGCCGGAGCATGCACCGTTGCTGGAGTACACCCTCTGCCTAATTGCCTAGTTCTCTTCTCGACCAGAGATTACCCATGTCCCGTGGTCACAGAACGGTCAAGCAAACACCTTGGCTGGCTTAGCCGCATCGCTCGCAGAACTCGAGCAAGATGATTTGATCATACATGTGTCACACCGGAGAGTCATTGCCCCCATCACCCAAGAGAACAATTATGGCATGCGGGTATGTCATATCACTGTCGGACCCTCTATGTCAGGGGTCCCGGGTTCGTCAGACACAGTGGATGAAGCCACTCCCGACTAGAGGGCACCTTTGTTCGAGTATCTCCAAAATGGTCGCCTCCCGGACGACCGGGCCGAGCGCGAGCGAATCCGACGCTTTGCGCTGCAATTTACCCTCCAGAGCGGCCCCAGTCTAGAACGGATCCTTTATAAGCGGATCTATGATGGCATCCTCCTCCATTGCATCCAAGGAGTAGAGATACCTCATTTTATGCAAGTGGTTCACGCCGGTTGCTGTGGCGCCCATCAAGCTGGGCCGAAGCTGTCCCATAAAATCCGGAGGTTGGGGTACTTCTGGCCCTCTATGATCCACGATTATATTGGGTATGCCAAGAGATGCCACACGTGCCATGTTCACGCCAACTTCATGCATCGGCCGCCGAAGCCCCTCCACCCCACCAAGTACTCTTGGCCATTTGCGGTATGGGGACTTCATGTAGTGGGACCTTATCCACCGGGAACAGCTCGCTAGTTTAGGTTCATCCTAACTGCTATAGATTTCTTTTCCATGTGGGCAGAGGCAGTTCGACTCAAAGAGGTCAAGGCCCATTCCATCGTTGACATTGTGAGCTCCAATATTATCCACCATTTTGGGTTCCCTTACGCCGTCCTCACCAATAACGGCACCAACATCCGAGCGGCTGAACTGAAGAAATTGTACGCCAAGTACGACATCCGTACAAACCATACTTCCCACTACCACGCATAGGGAAATGTACAGATCAAGGCGTTCAACAAAACCCTCTCTAACATTCTGCAGAAGAAGGTTGGTCAGAACAAGAGAAGTTGGCCGGACAAGCTCCCCAACACCCCCTGGGCTTATCAGACGACGACTCACAACTATACCCAGGTGACCCCACATTCCCTGGTGTATGGAGCTGAGGCCGTCCTACCCATTGAGATCCAGCTGCCATCGTTACGCACTGTAGTCTATGATCACCAGACATCAGATGAGGTAGCTGAAATCCATCTAGCTGAATTAGAAGCACTGGACAAAAACCGGCTTCATTCCCTACCCAATGTGGAAAGGCATTAGGATAAGATAGCGATGGCCTTCAACAAAGAAGGTTCATCTCTAATCTTTTTTACAGGGCAAACTAGTACTGGCCCTTCGAGCACCAATGATTCCCGGTAGGAAACCTCCCATGTTATAACCCAAATGGGAAGGGCCTTATATCATCCATATGGTTTTCCCCAATGGAGCATACTCATTGGTGATCACAAATGGAGAAAGAATAACCCCTCCCACCAATGTCAAGTTCCTCAAGAGGTACTTCGCCTGATCTTGTATGGTCCCGCATGACCATAAACTGCACGTTATGGTCCAACACGAACTTAAACTATAAGGTCCTGCATGACCTTAAACTGAATCTTCGTCCTGTAAGACGATAAACTGCAAAATGGTCCTGCATGACCTTAAAATGCACGTTATGGTCGAAAATGACCTTAAACTGTAAGGTCCTGTATGAACATAAACTGCATCTTCGTCCTGCAAGATGATAAACTAAAAAATGGTCCGAGCTCTATGACATTAAACTAAAACCTCCTCTCGTCCTTACTGTAAGACATTAAACTACAAGCCAGTCAGGCCTTCCTGACAGAGCCTCAGCCTCAGGCCCCTTGGCCTCCTTGGGCCCCAAGGCCCCTCGTCCTTACTGCAAGAAGTTAAACTGCAAGCCAGTCAGGCCTTCCTGACTGAGGCTCAGCCTCATACCCTTTGGCCTCCTTGGGCCCCAAGGCCCCCGTCCTTACTTCAAGACATTAAACTGCAAGCCAGTCAGGTCTTCCTGACCGAGGCTCAGCCTCAGGCCCCTTGGCCTCCTTGGGCCCCACGGCCCCCGTCCTTATTGCAAGGCGTTAAACTGCAAGCCGGTCAGGTCTTCCTGACCGAGGCTCAGCCTCAGGCCCCTTGGCCTCCTTGGGCCCCACGACCCCCATCCTTACTGCAAGACATTAAACTACAAGCTGGTCAGGTCTCCCTGACCAAGGCTCATCCTCAGGCCCCTTGGCCTCCTTGGGCCCCAAGGCCCCCCTTCCTTACTGCAAGACGTTCAACTGCAAGCCATTCAGGCCTTCCTGACCGAGGCCCAGCCTCAGGCCCCTTGGCCTCCTTGGGCCCCACGGCCCCCGTCCTTACTACAAGACGTTAAACTACAATCCGGTCAGGTCTCCCTGACCGAGGCTCATCCTTAGGACCATTGGCCTCCTCGGGCCCACAACATCCTTCTTTACTACGAGACGTTAAACCGCAAGCTGTTCAGGTCTCCCTGACCGTGGCCCGGCCTCAGGCCCCTTGGTTTTCCCTAACTTACCCTCTTGCGGGATTGCATGGTATGGTGTGGGACTACGTCCTCATTCATGTCGAATTACTTGTCGTACCTTACATATCCCCAAATGTGATGTATCCTCATCCCGCATGACATTAAACTGCATCTCAAGAACTACATGTGTCTTTCTTCTCATCTCAATGGTATACGTTGGAACGCTCGGATGCCTCGTCTCGAGCCTATCCCCAAGCTTTTATCTTCCACTATCCCCCCTGGGAATAGTTTCCTTGGAGGATCTTTGTGTAGCAGGGAGTAGGCTTTCTTAGCCCCGCTCATACAACCCCACTCACACAAGGAATGTAAGGGTCACACCATGTTCCCACTCTCGTTCCTCTATCCTCCCACGTCCTCACCACATGACGCTAAACTACATGGCCTTCAGAACTATGTATGGCTGGATTACCATCCTAATGGGATACGTAGGAACACCCAGGTATTTCATCCATTGGCCCAGCCCAAAAGCTGAAATCTTCCCCTTGGGTCATGACATATGGAAGGGTGCACACTTTTTCCCCAACTCACATCGAGCAAGCCTCGACCTAGCTGCACATCCCCCTGGAGATGTTTTCCTCTTTCGTGGATGGATACAGCTATGCTTCACCCACTCTTTGATTGGGATTCCATCATTTTTTCATACCCGGAGGGACCCCCAAGAATGGCCTGGATGCTACGACCAAGGGATCTCCTACTGATACGGGCCAATGCCCCAGAGGGTTTTCAATAAAAAAGCCGATACAAGTCCCACATTTAGAATTTAGTCAGCGGTCGACGCTCATTTGTTGCTCCCATATCAGGTCACCATAGGAACGCTGTGTTTCGAACATGGTCAACAGTGTCCTGGATCTTCGGGTCCACCCTGAGATGTCCCAAACACCGAGTGCTGTGATTTATTCTACCCCATCCCGATGTGAAAAACAACCCACCGGGTGGTGCTAGCGGTCGGGCCCACGACCCTGATTCCCCTATAAGGGGTGTACGATGTGGTGTGGGACTATGTCCTCATTCACGTCGAGATCATGTATCATGTCGTACACCTTCCCTTACGAGGCCCAACCTCATGCCCCTTGGCTTCCTTGGGTCCCTGATCCTCGTCCTCATGTAAGACGTTAAACTGCAGACCTGTAAGACCTTCCTGACTGATGCCTGACCTTAGCCCCCATGGCCTTCTCAGGCCCCTCCGCCCAACCTCTTACCCAGGGTGTACAGTGTGGTGTGGGACTATGTCCTCATTCATGTCAAGATCATGTACCTTCCCATACGCCTTCCCTTACGAGGCCCAGCCTCAGGCCCTTTGGCCTCCTCGAGTCCCCAACCCTCGTCCTCACTGCAAGATGATAAACTGCAAGCAGGTCAGGCCTCCCTAACCAATGCCTAACCATCAGCCCCCTTGGCCTTTTCGGGCCCCGGCCCAGGTCCTCTCTTATAGGAGTGTATGGTGTGTTGTGAGATTATTTCCTCATTCACGTCAGTTTATTCGTCGTACCATACACCTCCCTTGTTTGAGGGTATATTACTCCCCCCTAGTCCTGTATGACATTAAACTACATCTAGATAACTACGTTCGGCTTGATTCCCATCCTCATGGGATACGTAGGACCACTCGAATGTCTAGGATTCGGGTCCAGCCCCATCTCTCAGGGATCTTCATCCCATCTTGGCCCCTTGGCATACCCTTCCTCCATGAGTGGATTATATGGTGTGGTGTGGGATTATGTCATCATTCACATCGGTCTCATAAATACCACGCCATGTACCTCTCCGTCCTGAGTTTTTCCGTCGATCCCTTTTCGGCGGTTCACCAATGTGCCTAAGAGAACTCTGGTTTATTACCTGGAATTCCAAGCTTTACTCGGACAGGTCCGCACCCGCTTTCCAGGCATTGTGTATCCCTGCATCAGGGCTTCCATCATCTTTCACACCCGGAGGGACCCCCAAGAACGACCTAGATACTACGCCCAAGGGCTCTCCTACTGTTTTGGGCCAACGCCCCGACACTACTAGAAAAACAGGTATTTGCGACGGGGGCCCGTCGCAAATAGCCCGTTGCTGAAAACGGCGTCGCAATAACACTTATTTGCGACGGGCCCGTCGCTAAAGCTTTTTGTTGCGACGGTCATTCTCCCCGTCGCAAATAGTATTCCGTATTTTTGTAAAAAACTTTTAAAATAGTTTTTGCGATGAGACCCGTCGCAAATGGTATTTGCGACGCGTCCCGTCGCAAATACCATTTTCGACGGTGCCGTCGCAAAAACTATTTTTTAAAAAAAATAAAAAACTATTAATAATACTAGTATTTGCGACGGGCATAGTATCCCATCGCAAAAATGATTTTTTAATAAAAATAAAAAACTATTAATAATACTAGTATTTGCGATGGGCATAGTATCCCGTCGCAAATAATATAAAAAAATAAAAAAAATAAATTATTAATAAATTATTTAATTAATATAATAATATAATTATAATTCACAAATAAAAATATTTAATTATTTTAATTAATATAATAATAATAGAATTATAATTCAAAAATAAAAAATAATAGAATATTAATAAATGATTAAATTAATATAATAATATTAGAATTATAATTCATAAATAAAAAAATATTAATTAGTTATTTTAATTAATATAAAAATAATAGAATTATTTTACATTCAAATATTAAAATAATTCAAGTATTACAAAAAATATAATTAAATTATAATATTATAAAATTTTAATATATATATATATATATATTAATATTATAAAATAAAAATAATATTATTATTCATATTAATATTTTTATTTAAAAATATAATATTATTAATATTTTATAATGAGACAAAAACTAAGGATAGAAAAAAAATATTTTGATTTCCCAAATTTTATAACATAAATACAAACTCTAATCTGAATGAGGGGGGGAGGTGGGGGATCTGCAGATGGTGGTGGAGGGAACTCCATCCCTAAAGCATGAGTGAGTCGGCGCATGTACTCCATCTGCTCCTGATGCTGCTGCTGCCACCGACTCGTCTGCTCCTCGTACAACTGCTCCTGGCGTCGACGCTCCTCCTCATGCTGCTGACGCATCTGCTCCTGCTCCTGTCGGAGACTCTCTATCTGTGCAGTCTGAGATCGCAACTGATCCTCATATTGTTTAGTAGAAGAAGATGCACGAGCTCCTCTCGAGCTGGACGACGACATCGCAGCACTGCCATAATAATCTCCGGGAGTCAGTCGAGAGACGATACCAACTACCCGGCCCTTCTCGAAGGCATACAGGGTGGCCTGCATCCATGCCGCCTCATCAAACTGACGGGCAGTGGTCTGATCTGATTACTCGGCCTGACTCTCAGGCCTGGCCTGTGACGCTGCGGCCTCATATGACTCCTATAGTTGCAATTTAAATTTAAAATTGTGAATATATTATATGCAGTTAATTTTTAAACTTGAAAACAAATAATACTGACCACGATGTGATGCTGACGATCACCTCTGAGCTCCCCAGTAGCAGGATCACTATACATCCTCCGATATACGTCTTACTCTGTAATATCGGGGTGCTTGACAGCCTATAAGAATAAAAAATAAACTGTTAATATTTATAGTTATATAAAATATTTATAAATAATGTACGTACCAGATGTTGTCTATGAGTACTGAAAGAACGACTTCCAGCTCGATGAGTCACCTCCTGTCTCCCCCGATTCTGCCTCCCCACCGATGACCTCCTCTGAAAGGCAGCACTCAACCAGTGCACACATAATCCATCCCATACATGGGATGAAATATACTTTGGTCGGTGTGCTGTACATGACTCCTCAAAATCTGACACTCCTGTTTTCTTCATCGCATCTTTTCTTAAATTGTGCAAAAACTGACGAAGGCGATCACGCATGGCCACCTCCCATGCCTCGTGGATGGCGTCACGCATGGTATCCTCGATCGAATACCATAAACCCTACAAATAAATCAAAATATCAAGTTAGAAATGAAATAATTTTCAAAATAAAAAGTATTTATTTACGTACGTACCAAACAATGGCTGAACATGGCATGCTACACATCAATGGGAATCTGATCCCATGTGGTCCACGGCTGAGAGAAATAGTTGTGCAAAATAGCGCTGCCCTGTCTGACTGCTATATGCGGAAAACTGAAAAAATAATAAACATTTATTATGTGAATAGATTAATGAAATCTTAGTCAAATCCACAGGTTATCACACAGGTTATCACACCTTTGTGTGTGTGGATCAAACCCAAGACGTGGACGACGCTCGGGGACGGGGTCAGGAATCATCAATCGTGCAAGACCGCGCCCCCTCCGCGTACTCCCTGGAGCGCCTACAGGCTGAGGGTCATCTGTCAGCAACGCATCCGCATTGAAAGTCAGGTCATCATCCGCCAACTCACGAAATGTGGCCTTGTCCATCTGAAACAGAAAATGTTAATGTTAGCAAATAATTGATAATTACTATTATATATACATATATACATATATACATATTATGATTGTATATAAATACCATGGAATGCTATCAGTGTTCATCTTCCTCATCATCTTCATATATGTCAATGTCATCTTCATATTCCTCCTCAACATCATCGATATCCATTCGAGTTATCGTTGCTTCATCTCTTACCATTTCAAATTCATATGTGACATCATTAACATCATTAACATCATTGTCATCACCGACTCTTAAATGTGGGGTGTCGTCATCGATACTCATGTCTCTTTGTAAAAAAGATTGATTTTGAGTACTCTCTTGAAAAACTTAAATTCTTTTCACATCAGTGAAAGCACATTCACTTTGACTAAACTGATTGACTCGAATTTTGATTTTTATTATACTCCACCAATCAGTCAAGTCTCTTGATGTTGCATAGTACTTTGCATAATAAACTTGATATGCCTGTTGAGCCCATAAGAATGGTTCATTTACTGCGAGAACACTTTTACATTTAATATCGATGATTCCATGAGTCGGATGAACACGCACGCCTCTCTCTGTATCCAACCACCGACATTTGAACATGGTTATGTAATGTTGTCCAAGATAACAGAGTTCAATGATTTCATCAAGTATGCCATAAAAGTCAACTTCATTTTCTCGATGATGAGATCCTCTCAAGCTAACTCCACTTTTCATTGTTTTTTTCGATTCCCATATGCATGTGTGTGGAATCGAAATCCATTCACCACATATGCATTATAAGTTTTAACAAGTTTGGAAGGTGGGTTACTCAATACACACAGCCATTTGTCAATTTTATCAGCATGTCGAGACACCTGAAATTTTTTGAAATAATTATCAATATAGTAAACTATACATTGAATGAGTTGCTAAAAGATAAAGAATTTATGTTACCAGTTTTTGAAACCACTGAGAGAAATTTTTCAGTCGACGTTCTTCGAGAGAAGCTGCTGTAATTTGTGGAATTTGTTTCTTGATATGATTATCATACAACCTATAAAAACAAAAGTTATTTACTGTAACATAAATGGTCGAATAAGTGATATAAACACTTACAGTACAACTGATTTCATCTCTTCACTGTTGAGAAGAACATACGTATGAGCTCTCTGATGTTCATCATCTGAAAGCCAGCGTTCATAAACTCCACCAAAACCAAGCTCTGACTGGTTGAAAATAGATAATTGATTGTCGATTTCATCAATATTCCTCTCGTTCCGTCCCATTCGGTTGTGTTTTGAAGGATACTCAGATTCAAAATAATGGGAGCTGAAAAAAGATATTTCCTCTTGCAAATAAGCTTCTCAAATAGATCCTTCAACAGATGCTTTGTTACGTACTTTTATTTTCAATTTTTGCATGCATCTTTCAAATGGGTACATCCATCGAAACTGTACCGGACCTCCACATTTGGCTTCATATGGCAAATGTAACAACAAATGTTCCATTGAGTCGAAGAAAGACGGCGTAAATATTTTTTCCAGTTTACATAAAATTACAACAACATCTTTTTCAAGTTTTCCTAGAGCATCATAATCTGCCGTAGCCGCACAAATTTCCCGAAAAAATTGATACATGTCTGTTATGGAATCCCAAATCACAGAATTCAACAGACCTCTTAATCTAATGGGTAGAAGTCTCTCCATTATAACATGAAAATCATGACTTTTTAATCCAGTAATATGACCATTCTTTACACATCTACCCAAATTAGAAGCACAACCATCTAGAAGTCTCAAATATGCAATCCACTGACAAAATAATAAATGGTTTTCTTTAGACAGTGTATAAGCTGCTTTTGGTTTCAGTAACCTTTCTGTTCTGACATTCTCAAATAGTTCCAATTCTGGACGCCTACAAATTTGGGCAAGATCTAAACGTGCATTTACATTGTCTTTGCTCTTTCCTAGCGTATCCAAAACTGTATGAAACAAATTATCAAAACAGTTCTTCTCAATATGCATGACATCTAACATGTGTCGGACCAACAGATCAGACCAATATGGCAAATCCCAAAATATGCTACGTTTAATCCAATTGTGTTCTTTCCCAAAACCAGAAATTTTCTGTTGATTTATTGTGGGACCAAAAGTGAATGGAGGTAATGAAAATACAACTGATTTTAACTCTGAACCTGATAGCATTTTTGGAGGTCCATCCCTTTCAACTGTTCCTTTTCTGAAATGAGATCTGTTTCTGCGAAAAGGATGATCAGCTGGAAGAAATCTGCGATGACAGTCAAAATAACAAGGTTTCTTTCCATGAATGAGCATAAATGCTTTGTTATCTCCCATACAGTAAGGACATGATTTTTGACCATGTGTACTCCAGCCAGATAACATCCCATAAGCCGGGAAGTCACTTATTGTCCACATCAATGCTGCTCTAAGTATGAAATTCTATTTCGTTGCAACATCATATGTACTGACACAAGTACTCCACGATAAATTTAATTCATCAATCAATGGCTTCAAATAAACATCAATATTTTTCTTCAGATGTCCTGGAATTAGTAAAGTCAAAAAGATATATGGCTCCTTCATCAACATCCATGGAGGTAAATTGTACGGAGTTAAAAAAATAGGACAACATGAATATTGACTACCATAAGATCCAAACGGACAAAAACCATCAGTGGAAAGGCCCAGTCGAACATTTCTAGCATCTAAAGCAAAGGATGGATGCACTCTATCAAAATGTTTCCATGAATCACCATCGGCTGGATGATTCAAGCTTTTATCGGTTGAAATATTCTCTTTATGCCATGACATCATTGTCGCTGTATTCTTAGACATGAATAAACGCTGAAGTCTGGATGTAAGCGGAAAATATCTCAACTGTTTTATAGGAATCAAACCAGACTTCCCGTGTTGTCCTTATTTATATCTCAGTTGCCCACATGTAGGACAACTATCCAAAGACTCATTTTCCCCAGAATATAAAATTCAGTCATTTGAACATGCATGAATCTTCTGACAAGCAAGTCCCAAATTTTGAACCAGCCTCTTACTCTCATAGTAATTTGCAGGTAAAACATTTCCTTCGGGTAATAGTGTTTTCAGTAAAGAAAATATCTAGTCAAAACAGGTGTTTGACATTCCGTTATCTGATTTGATAGCCATAAATTCTACAAATTCTTCTAATTTGCTCATCTTACAGCCAGGATATAATGCATCCTCAGCAGATTTCAACAACTCATAAAATTCAGACGGTGCCAACTCAGGATTTGAAGCTATATCAGCCGGAGTTTCTGTATGTTGAACAGATGAACCTGTAACATCATGTACTAAATCTTGAAACCGGGATGGATCCGAAATCAAGTTGGTATCACCAACTCTAGAACTGCGTTCACCGTGTTGATACCAAAAAACATAATCTGGTTGAAAACCAAAACGCAAGAGATGTTCTCCCACTTTGTCAAACGTGTCAAACGTTCCCAATGCACATTTTCTTCAAGGGCATTTTATTTTGCCTTCTGAAACAAATTCTGAATTTGATGCCGAAAATGATAAAAAAGTCTCCACACCCTCAACATATACTGGATTTAAACCAGAACTGTTTGGATTTCTACGTTGATTTATCCATATGCGGTCACCTAATAATGATTGTCGACGACCTCATTGTTCCATATTTCTCTATAAAATATAAAAGCATTACTGGTTTTGAATAATTTGTTAGAAAAAACACTCAACTAAAGATTGAATATATTGAGAATAAAGCAAAACATGTTACAAATATTGATAATTTTAATATTATATTGATTTTTTATTATTTTAATAATTCTAATATAATTTTTTCATAAACATTAATTATATAATAATAACATTATTACATTATTAATATATTTTATTATTAATATTAAAATAACATAATTTTTTATATTATATACAATTCTCCTTTCATCTGTGTGTTTAACATTCTGTCTCCACATGTAATATTTGCATTCACTTTCACCTCTCCATTGGCGAGTAGGTTGATAATTTTGAAAAAGAATGCGAATATTACATGTGAAGATAGAAAACACACAGATGTAAATATTGGTCAATATTGGTAATTATTGGTAAATATTGGTAACTATTGGTAATTATTGGTAACTATTGGTAATTATTGGTAATTATTACTAATTATTGCTAATTATTACTAATTATTGGTAATTATTACTAATTATTGGTAATTAATACTAATTATTGGTAATTATTAATAATTATTGTTAATTATTACTAATTATTTGTTATTATTACTAATTATTGGTAATTATTACTAATTATTGGTAATTATTACTAATTATTGGTAATTATTACTAATTATTGGTAATTATTAATAATTATTGGTAATTATTACTAATTATTGGTAATTATTATGAATTATTACTAATTATTGGTAATTATTAATATTTATTACCAATTATTGCTAATTATTGGTAATTATTACTAATTATTGGTAATTATTGGTAATTATTGGTAATTATTGGTAATTATTGGTAAATACTGTTAATTATTACTAATTATTGGTAATTATTACTAATTATTGGTAATTAATACTAATTATTGGTAATTAATACTAATTACTGGTAATTAATACTAATTATTGGTAATTAATAATAATTATTACTAATTATTGGTAATTATTACTAATTACTAGTAATTATTACTAATTATTGTTAATTAATACTAATTATTGGTAATTATTACTAATTATTCCTAATTATTACTAATTATTACTAATTATTACTAATTATTAGTAATTACTGTTAATTATTGTTAATTATTACTAATTATTACTAATTATTGATATTTATTACTAATTATTGATAATTATTAGTAATTATTACTAATTATTAGTAATTATTACTAATTATTAGTACTTATTGCTAATTACTAGTAATTATTACTAATTATTGGTAATTATTACTAATTATTAGTAATTATTACTAATTATGAGTAATTATTACTAATTATGAGTAATTATTACTAATTATTAATAATTATTACTAATTATTGGTAATTATTAATATTTATTATTAATTATTACTAATTATTGGGAATTATTAGTAATTATTACCAATTATTGGTAATTATTGACAACTATTACCAATTATTGGCAATTATTACTAATTATTGGCAATTATTGGTAATTATTGGTAAGTATTGTTTATTATTACTAATTATTGGTAATTATTTGTAATTATTACTAATTATTGCTAATTATTACTAATTATTGTTATTTATTACTAATTATTAATAATTATTGGTAATTATTACTAATTATTGGAAATTATTACTAATTATTACTAATTATTGGTAATTATTACTAATTATTGTTAATTATTCCTAATTATTACTAATTATTGGTAATTATTACTAATTATTGGTAATTAATACTAATTATTGGTAATTAATACTAATTATTGGTAATTAATACTAATTATTACTAATTACTGGTAATTATTGCTAATTAATGGTAATTATTACTAATTATTACTAATTATTGGTTATTATTACTAATTATTACCAATTATTGGTAATTAATACCAATTATTGGTAATTATTGGTAATTATTGGTAATTATTGGTAATTATTCCTAATTATTGGTAATTATTACTAATTAATGGTAATTAATTCTAATTATTGGTAATTAAGACTAATTATTTGTAATTAATACTAATTATTAGTAATTAATAATAATTATTACTAATTATTGGTAATTAAGAATAATTATTACTAATTACTGGTAATTATTACTAATTATTGTTAATTAATACTAATTATTGTTAATTAATACTAATTATTGGTAATTAATACTAATTATTCCTAATTATTATTAATTATTACTAATTATTACTAATTATTAGTAATTATTGTTAATTATTGTTAATTATTATTAATTATTACTAATTATTACTAATTATTGATATTTATTACTAATTATTGATAATTATTAGTAATTATTACTAATTATTAGTAATTATTACTAATTATTAGTACTTATTACTAATTATTAGTAATTATTACTAATTATTAGTAATTATTACTAATTATGAGTAATTATTACTAATTATGAGTAATTATTTCTAATTATTAATAATTATTACTAATTATTGGTAATTATTAATATTTATTATTAATTATTACTAATTATTGGGAATTATTAGTAATTATTACTAATTATTGGGAATTATTAGTAATTATTACTAATTATTGGTAATTATTGTCAATTATTACCAATTATTGGCAATTATTACCAATTATTGGCAATTATTGGTAATTATTGGCAATTATTGGTAATTATTGGCAATTATTGTTAATTATTACTAATTATTGGTAATTATTGGTAATTATTACTAATTATTGCTAATTATTACTAATTATTGCTAATTATTGGTAATTATTACTAATTATTGGTAATTATTACTAATTATTGGTAATTATTACTAATTATTGGTAATTATTCCTAATTATTACTAATTATTGGTAATTATTACAAATTATTGTTAATTATTACTAATTATTGGTAATTAATACTAATTATTGGTAATTAATACTAATTATTGGTAATTAATACTAATTATTCCTAATTATTCCTAATTTTTGCTAATTATTGGTAATTATTGCTAATTATTGGTAATTATTGGTAATTATTGGTAATTATTGGTAATTATTGGTAATTATTGGTAATTATTGGTAATTATTGGTAATTATTCTTAATTATTCCTAATTATTCCTAATTATTCCTAATTATTCCTAATTATTCCTAATTATTCCTAATTATTCCTAATTATTACTAATTATTACTAATTATTACTAATTATTACTAATTATTACTAATTATTACTAATTATTACTAATTATTACTAATTATTCCTAATTATTCCTAATTATTCCTAATTATTCCTAATTATTACTAATTATTTCTAATTAATACTAATTATTTCTAATTATTACTAATTATTACTAATTATTGGTAATTATTGGTAATTATTACTAATTATTACTAATTATTGGTAATTATTGTTAATTATTGGTAATTATTACTAATTATTACTAATTATTGTTAATTATTGGTAATTATTCCAAATTATTGGTAAGTATTAATAATTATTGGTAATTATTACTACTTATTGGTAATTATTACTAATTATTGGTAATTATTACTAATTATTGATAATTATTACTAATTATTACTAATTATTGATAATTATTACTAATTATTACTAATTATTCTTAATTATTGATAATTATTGATAATTGTTCCTAATTATTAGTAATTAAATTAATAATTGTCAATAATTAGAAATAATTACCAATAATTACAAATAATAACATTATTAATATATTTTATTATTAATATTAAAATAATATAATTTTCTAATTTATATACAATTCTCCTTTCATCTGTGCGTTTTCTATCTCCACATACAAATAATAAATGTGAAGACAGCAAACACACAGATGAAAAGAGAATTGTATATATATAAAAAATTATATTATTTTAATATTAATAATAAAATAGACTAATAATGTAATAATGTTTTTATTCCTAATTTTTGGTATTTATTACTAACTATTAATATTTATTCTTAATTATTAAAAATTATTACTAATTATTCCTAATTACCATTAACTATGAACAATACTAATAATTTAAATTTATTAAGTAATAAAACAATGTAAACATAATTAAATTACAACTAATTAAGAATAATTGAAACTAATAAAAAATTAAAAATAAATATTAAATTAAAATGAACATAAATACCTTGAAAATTGATCTGCTCTGATCGTTCTTCAAAACTTTAATATCCGCTCTGGAGAAAAAAATTAAACTGGAGAAACACTGAACTCTAGAAATATAATATTGAGAGAAGGAGAAGATAGAGAATGAGAATGAAATGAAAAAAAACGGATGGGGGTATTTATATGTTAGATTATTTGCGACGGTATCCGTCGCAAATACCTTCGCCAACATTTATTATGGTCTACGGGTAAATAGTTATTTGCGACGGGTCCCGTCGCAAATAACCACCTGCCGACATACTATTTGCGACGGGGGAATATTCCCGTCGCAAATACCTTTTACCGCCGCCGGTTATTTGCGACGGGAATATTCCCCCGTCGCAAATAAGTTTCCCGCGATTTGGCGCGCAAACCGCGCCAGTCCTTTTGCGACGGGGAAAGATATCCCGTCGCAAAAGGCTACCTATTTGCGACGGGCAAATAACCCCGTCGCAAATAAGTTTTTCACGGGACTATTTGCGACGAGAATAAATCCCGTCTCAAATAACCCGTCGCAAATGCCCTTTTTCCCGTAGTGAGGGTTTCAGACAACAAATCGATAAAATCCAGCGTTACGAATATGGTCAGCGGTCAATGCTCGTTTGTTGTTCCCACCTCAGGCTAATGTGATATGGACGCTGTGTTTCCACCATGGTTAACAGTTTTCCTCTCTCTCCACGCCAACCCATTATGCCCAAAATGTCGGGTAAACAATTCACACCCTTCATCACTTCATTGTGTCCAAGTAGAGTCTCGGAACTCTTAGTACTTTTCCTCCGTGCACGTCGGCATGTTGGGGAAACAAGTCGTGTCGAAGGTGTCCTTCGAGGATCTCTACCAACTCCCCTCTGATGGACGCCCCAAGTATTGTGATGAGGATTCCCCCCTGTTTCCCACACCGAGTTTAACTCACGTGGGCATAGGGATCAAGTTGACGTCTGCGCTAACTTGGGAAGTTGTTACCATTCATGGTCCGAGCTCTAAGACTATAAACTAAGATCCATCCGGAACTACGTTCAGCTTGATTCCCATCCTCATGGGATACGTAGGACTGCCCGGATGCCCTGTCCTCGGGTACAACCCATTTAGGGAGCCAGTCTATCCCTCATGTTTCACCTCTTACCTCTATATAGGCCCCTCGTCCTAAAGTCTCCCTCTCCGAGTGGAGTACAATGTGATGTGGGATCATGTCTCCATCAATTGTGTTTTATAACACTACACATGTTCCCCGTCTAGCATCGTCTCTGCTACGTCTGCGCTGCATGACGATAAAATGCATGCTTGGTCCTATCATACGACCCAAAACTGTGACATTATTGTCCTGGTCGCATGATGAAAAACGACACTGCATTGTGGTGACCTTGTTGTAGAGGACATCATGTTGGATATTGGTCACGTGCCATGCCATTTGTCAACGCCCATCACTGGTTGATCCTTGAGGTGACACCACGGCCTACTACTCTAGGCCTGTCACTTAACAAAAAAAACCATTCACCTTAAAGGACAAACAAGATTTATCAAATTCCGCTTCTTTTAGTGCAAGGGCCACGGATGCACTCCCCTTTTCCCCTGGCATTGGTATCTTACCATGACACCTTTCAGAACTACGTATGTCTTGATTCTCATCCTTATGAGATGCGTAGGAGCGCCCGGGCAGTTCCCCGTGGGCCCAGCCTAACCTTTGTGTTCGGTCCCTCGACTCGAGCATTTCCCCAGAGAACGCATGGTAAGTATTGATTAGGTCCTCCTTCACGTTGGGTTTTGTTGTCATGTGTCCCCTACTCCCTTTACCCATTTATGGTGTAAGGTCCATCAAGAACTACCCGAGGCTTGATTCTCATCCTTATGAAATACGTAGGAGTGCTTTGGCACTTCTCCAAGGGCCCAGCCTAACTTTCTCTTTCGGTCCCGTGACCAAAAACCTCTCACAAGGGGGTCGTGCGGTGTGATATGGGATTACGTCCTCATTCACGTCAGGTTGTTCACTACACCGTACACACCCCCTATTTCCAGTCACGCCAGGTGTTTGAGTTAATCCACCATGTGCCTCTTATGTCTCCTCCCATCCATGGTCCGAATTCTACGACCCTAAATTAAGATCTCCCTATGGGAAAGGACTCTTCTCCCCCTATCTAATACGTCTCGTTGTCGTATTCAGATGTGTTTTGACAAAGGGCCCGAAGTGTGGGATTTTCATAGGGACATCAACCTCATCCCATGACCATGCTTCGTGAGCTCACTATTTGGATCCTCATCCTTTTCCATGTCCAAAAGGACCCTCGGACGACATGGATACTATGATTAAGGGCTATCCATGAATGATGTACCTAAGGTCCCTCCAATCCTTTCGGGCCAACATCCCTACTGATATCTGACAACATTTGTGACATGGTCCCGTGTTTCGAACATGGTCAATGGTCAACCCTCATTTGTTTGTCCCCATTCTAGGTTAAAACGATATAGATGCTGGGTTTCCTCCATGGTAAATAGTTATCCTCCTTCGTCATGCCGCCATCATCGTGATCTGAATCTCGAGCGCCATGATTCACACATTTCCACTTCCTCATGTTCATGTGGAATTCCATCATACTCGACTCTTTCTCTTTGCGAATCTAGGTGCGCTAAATGATCGTGTTAGGGTCATTGGGCTGGTATTCAACGAGCGTCCCTTTGCCCTAACCTTCCCCTTTTTGTGTCGGGAAATTCCCACCACTACTTCATGTTTACCACACCGAGGACGACTCACATGGGCTTAGTAGTTTTGGCGGGATGTGTACCAACACGGCCGGTATTCTCATCATCCTGTATGACATTAAACTGCGCTTTCAGAACTACATATGGCTTGATTCCCATCCTCATGGGGTACATATGAACGCCCGACCACTCTGCTTCGGGCACATCCTAATCCTCACTCTTGGTCCCTCGACCTGAAGAGTTTGCTCCGGGGGTATGTGGTGCGATTTGGACTCCAAGTCCTCATTCACGTCGGTTTCATATCTACCGCACCACACACTCCCTGGGATCTTCCCTTTTATTCCACGTCCTATCATATGACATTAAACTACAGGAGTCCATGTGTCCTCAACGCATGACACTAAACTACGGTTCTACCCTGAACAAGCTCAGGAGGCCCCATGTTAATCATGGGATGCATCAGAACCTCTACCAGAGAGGATTTCACCTGTCAGTGTTGGTCTATGACTACACTATGCTTCCAGAACAACGTATGGATTGATTCTCATCCTCATGGGATACGTAGAGACACCCTGGTATATTTCCTAGGGTCCAGCCCATGGAAATCATTAATCCGGTCCTTCCCCTTTCCGCCCCCTAGTCGGACCCCTCGTCGGAGAGGCCCAGTCCCAAAGAAAGAAGGATCCATGACCAAGCCAACGCGCCCATCTGGTGTACTCCCACCACGGTGGTGTAACTACCTATGTGTTGTATTCTGTTCGGACAAACCATCACTCCATATTTCACGCTTTGCGTGCCCCTTATTCGGACCCTTGTCCCCTTTCACGTCTCACGGGACCCCCTAACGGCCTGGTCTAATGCCGCATCGGCTTACCTACCATCCTGGGCCAATGTTCCGGAAGACTGGTCTTGTTTGGAAGGACCCCCTAACAGTATGGATGTTTGACCTATGGTCCACCAACTGTCCTGGGTCAATGTCCCAAAAGATTGACCGACAATATTTGTGACATGGTCCCATGTTTCGAACATGGTCAATGGTTGACCCTCATTTTTGTCCCCATTACGGGCTAACGCAGTAATGATACCACTTCTCCTCCATGGTTAAAAGTTGTCCCTTATTCTCACGCCATCCCCACTATGCTCCGAATCTTGGTTATCGTGATTCAAACTTCCCATTTCCATCTGTTTGGACAGATTTCAGCGCCCCTGGCGTTGCACCGTTCGTGCATAAGAGCACGTTGAAGAAACGGTAATTCGGCTGTCCTGAAAAGTTCCTTCTCCGGTCAAGCCTCTCCCATCTTTTCGAAATCCGGACTGGTAATATGAATCCCGGAAGCCAGGCGCATGGTCTCCACTCTTATGTTAGGTGGGACGAGAAGGAAACTATCTCCTATTTCTCACATCGGGCTCGGCCCACGTGCGCTTGGGGAATTGTCGCCGAACGTCTCTCAAACATTGTAGTGATGTAACGAGGCGATTCAAATAGTGGAAATCGTGCACGCTACGGAATTCAAAACAATGCAAGAAAACCATTGAAGCACGAAAGTACCAATAAAAGGATTTTTGTTTGTTACAATACTTGGGGGTCGACTCCCCCCATGGACGGGTTGACCCCGTCAAAAGAGCTTTGCAGCTCCGCCACCCGTTGGCTTGTGGCACCCAAGACTAGCTTCCACTGACTTAGCTCCCGCTCCTCCTCAGCAGCGGCGGGGTGCAGTTCGTCAGCCTTGACTTTGGCCCTCTCTATGCCAGCTTGAACGGCAGACATCATCCCAGAGGCCTGCCTCATATTCTCTTCTGCCTCTGCCAGCTGGGCCTTCAACCGTGAGATCAACTCAGATTGTGAATTAAGAGATGCTGAAAGCTCATCTGCCCGGGTCTGCATCTGTTGGACCTCACTTTCATCCTCCTGGAGCTTCTTGATGTTGGTCGCCTTCCTCCGCTGCCAGCCCACGCTGAGCCCACGATCATGCTCCCGGATCTTCTTAGCCATAAGATCTCGGATGAGTGCATGAGGACGTTGGGCATCCACTCCCCCAGTGCACAGTTCGCGCAACCGAGAGCGAAGTCTGTCCATTTAGGCTAGCCATTGTGCTTGGGGGGTGTCCTTGATGAAGCGCGTGATTAGCTTCAACGACCCGCAGCGGACTATGTTGATGTCTTCCTCGTCGGAGGCTGTTTCGTCCCAGTCTGCGCGATTGGCAGGCTCGTACGCGGGATACACCCGCATGAAATCCTCGGAAGGATCTACATCTCTTGTTGAATCCAGTAAGACATCTGGCATAGAAGCAGGCATGACAGGACTGGGACCGACCGGTTGATCCTCTTCATCGGAGTCCACCTCAATGACTTCGGGCACGACCGTGCTGGTGGTCCCGCCAGTGATGATGTGTGTTGCAGCTTGAGGAGATGGGGGGACTATCGCCACCATCACCGGCATGCCCATAGGAGGGACGCCACCAGACTTCCTGACTAGTCTTGCCGCAGCAGCCCATGCCAGTCAGAGAACTATATGACAGAGAGGGACATAAACACTAGTTGGCATAGTCTACATATGACGACAGGGAAACCGGTAGAGGAAAATTACGGAGATCGACCTCCTGGCGCTGCTCGTGAGCCGGTACTGATGGGACCCCGAGGTGTGGCCCTCCGTATACTGTTGGAAGTTCTGGAGATTCCGGAGGAGCCACCTCGGGTGCTCTGATCCCACCAGACGCGGAACTGGACGCAGCCATATGCGCGGGTTCTGAAGGTCCTGCATCATCACCCGCCGAGGGGCGAGAACGAGGCCTGCGAACAAGTTCCTCCTACATGGCTCAAACATCGGTGAGAAGTCCATAATGGCCCAAGAACGGATCGTAAGGAAAGAATTTTGGAATGATACCTCAAGAGCCTCTGTGAAATCATCGGAATCTGAGCCTTGATCTCCGACCTCTCCCTCCTCCAACGGGCTACCTCCTCCAGCCTCATCCTCTCGAGAGGAGTCCTCTGATTATTTCGGCAGGGGGAAGCGCGCCCTCAGATCGACAACCGATAACTGTGGGGGGATCGTTAGATTCAGCAGTACCCTCACCCGGTCTGTCATTGGGTGAGGGACACCACTTGAGTGGATGTAATCCTCCAGCTCGTCCAGGTATTGCTCTGCCTCCGCCGGAGACGCCATGAATCCAGCCCGGACCGGGCCTATGCCCGGTAATTCCATCCCGAGGTGATTCGGGTGGGCCCATATATCGGGTGGGCTGAGGAATTTCTGGTTGACATCCCAAATGTCCCAAGCTTCCGGAAAGACGGCATCCTCTTCCATGTCGATATGACACAGGAGCTTCCCCGGAGCCTGAGTGGATATCCTACGAAATCCCCTCGGGGGATGCCCCTCCGGATGGCCCTGCTCTTCCAGAATCACCAGATCCGCCGCTGCTGCCACACCCTCGGCCGGTGCAGGTCTCGCCGCCATGGCAGCCCCGCTACTGCGAGAGGCCCTAGTTGCCCTCCGACCCCGACCTCGAGATAGAGGAGGCTCTCCGTCACCGACCCGAATAGTCGGCTACTTAAGCATATCCCCTGGACAAGCAGCTCCCCAACTAATGGCATACTCCCTCACCAATCCGAAGGCAGCGGTGGATGGATGCATTGCGATTCGCATCTTCCCATCTTCCCGTGTGAACATGAGCCTCAACTGCCTCATCACACACGGGTGCTCCTCATGACGCACCTCCCAGTAGACCTACGGGGTCAGCCGCTGGAGGCGCCGGAACTGCCTCGTAAACCGATGCGGGGTGTACGGTTCGCCGAGTGGCTCACGATCTACTCATGCCAACAAAACTCCACCTCAAATGGCAAGGAGATAAGCCCTATGTTCTTCCGTTCCCTGCCCGTCGTCAGTAAGAATCCCCGTCGGCAATGGGAAGGGTTGGAAATTAAACTTATCCCCCTTCCACACCCGATTCAGCACCATCGTCACGGTTAGTTTGAACGGGAATCTCCCGACCGCATTCAGGATAGAGGGGCAGAAATTTGATCCCGGCGGCGAAATAGGGTTTGGATACTCATAAATCCCCCTGATGTGCACTGTGATCCACCCATACAAGAGGTGGAAGGGCCCGCATATCCTTCGCGGCTTCTTTCCCTTGCCAATGTGTCGCATCATTCTGTACAGTTTGGTGAGCATTGGAATCCCCAGATTGATCTGATGCCCCATGGCCAACATGGACGCCATAATGAACGAGCTGGGCCGCACCCCATGCTTGTATCCCTCATCGGTAGAATCCAACCGCAGATGAGAGCCGCAAGGAACGCCAGAAGCCTGACTATTGGCTATTGTTCAGTCCTGACACTGAAGCCCCAATTCTTCCATTGGCTGTCCTCCAAGACCTGCCAATACAAGTTCCCCTTACCCTGTGAAGCCGCCCTCGGACAAGTTCGAGGCCACGGAGGGAACTCTTGATTCTCTGGGAAATTCAGGAAGCACTTGAACCATCTCCTAAAGTGGACATCCCTCACTGCCTCCTTGTCCTCTCCAGGGACGAGTGTCATCAGCACTGACGCCAGTCGCAGTATTTGCTCTGTATCCTCCCACGAGATGATGATGGGGAGGAACTCATCATACATGGCCCCCAAGATCGGAACCCCAGAAATCTAGTGGACATCCCAAAGGCTGATGCCCACCTCCCCATGATGCAGGTGAAAGGTATTGGTCCTAGACGACCATCTGCTCAGCAATTCCGGCATCAGTTGCTTTGGTTGGAAAATGTGGAATTGGGAGTCCCATGCTGCCTCATATAACCCCACTCTCCTCAGCTCGGCCCCAAAATCCTCACATGAGACGCATACCCAGTAGGCCCAGGCCCAGTCATCAGTAATGTTGCCACCCTGGCGCAGGTCCCACTCATCGGACCACCCCTTCTTCGATTCCAGCAAATCCGCCTTCATCACGGTACGGTAGAGAGGAGGGGACGTCTCCGGTTGCAGTGGCTTCCCATCAATATCGTTCACATGGTTGTAGAGACAGTCAGCGGTGACGGGTTTGAAGTCCTTCTATGCATGATCATCGACCGCCCTGAACCATTGGTGCTGACATGGTGTGCTCCTGAACCATCAAGCTGGTTCATCTCTACTCGCCTCAGGGATGAAGACGTCATCCCTCAACCCGAAGCCGTATAATGGCAGCTTCTTACACTGCGGATAATCCTGCTGTCCCTCTGATAGCAGATCTATCAAATAAGCATGGTCCTAATGGCTTCGGACCATCTCCCAAGGCATGGACAGTTGGCCATCTCATCCCAATGGGTGGAATCTGCATGCACCCCCAATACAGCCTCTCGATGGGCCATTCCTGTTCCGGCACTCAGAAAGGAATTCTTTCAGAACAGATCACGAAGTTGGATCCCGAAGACGGCTCGCGAAGGTCAGTCGCGAGACCAAGCCGCGAAGTATGTCCTAGGCCGACAAACAGAAGTTTACTTAGCGCGGACGCAGATTCGAAGACCCGCGGTTCGCCGCGAAGCTTGATTCGTGGAGAGCATGCGCGGAGTACGCGGAGCTTCACGAAATCGAGAGCACAAAAAGACAAGGAAGTCGCGTGAAGACAAAAGAGGTCGACCCCCCTATTTATAGGTGGTGACCCTAGAGCATCGCAGCGCACCCCGCCCGCACGGAGCATCGCGGCGCATTCGGATCCGGGGCCCCGGTCATCACCACATCCCCCCTTCGCGAAGCCACATCGCGAACCGCCGACAATTTTGGCAATTTTCCCTCAGACTTCGACCCTTCACCCTTCGCGGCTCCATGTGTGAGGGGGGGGGGCATTTGTTGGAGCCAAAATGTTTCATGAAAGGATGGGACGGAAAAGAAGGCCGGCCCGCTGCCTCGCGAAGTACCGACGCGAAGCACCCCGAGCATCGCGACCTTGTTGAGCTCCAGAGGCGGTAACTCTCTGCGAACGCATTTTATGTTTGCGAGCCCTCCGCGAAGCTCCAGAGGCGGTAACTCTCCGCGAACGTATTTGACGTTCGCGAGCCCACCGCGAAGATTAGGAGGTGGTAACTCTCCACGAACGCATTTGATGTTTGTGATCCCGACGCAAAGCTCCAGAGGCGGTAACTCTCCACAAATGAGTTTGACGTTCGCGAGCGCGCCACGAAGCACCTGAGGCGGTGCGCGAGTTCTGCTTCGTGGCTACCCTTACCTATAAATAATGAACTCCCCCTGAGTCCCGAGGATAGAAAATCCGACCTTTCCGCTTCTCCTCTCCCGAATCACGAAGCACCCTTTGCCCCCGGGAATCATGAGCTCTGCAAGGTACTTCTACTTCACGTGACGCCTTCGCTTTGGATCGTTTTGAGCCCCTCTTCAGAGAGGGATGCCCTTCGCGAAGCTCAAGGGAATTCGCGATGGAGGGGGATTCCCAAGGGAACCCGGGAAACCGCGGAGCGTTTATGCTCCGCAAAACACCCAACATGTACTAGTGATCCCTATGCTAAGGAAGGATCGCTACACATCGCGAAGCACACTGCTTTGCAGCACCCTGCTTCGCGAGGCATCTCTTCTTCGCGAGGCAGTGCTCCACGAATACTGTTCCACTTCGTGAAGCATCCTCCGCTCACACCTATGCCCCATGCTAAGGCCAAGGCACTCCACTTCGCAAAGCACACTCCTTTTATTGGAAATTCCACTTCCCGTGTGACCCTCCAGGTTTGCACGATGTGATTTCAAAGTCCCACAGACAATACCACTCATATTGTTGCTTCGCCTAATTCTTATTCACATAGGCACACTAACGACTATTGCTTCTTCACATAGCCACGCAAACGTGGACCCATCGATGGTTCGCTCCACAATCCCCCTTGACCATGGCCTTGCCAGTACCTTCCCTTCCCCAAGGACCAGAGGGTACCAGTTATGTAAGTCCTTGGGGTGCGGAGTGAACCCACCTCGTCCGATCTGTAGGACGTTAAACAGCCAAGCACCACGTCCTCAACACATGACATTAAACTGTGACCCGACCTCATGCCTCTCACGAAGGGTCCCCCCAGCTCGAACATTTTTTATGCCACTCGTCTCCACAGGAGTGGAATCACCCATCCATAAGGGGTGATATCCACCTTATTAGAGTGGCGTATGTTCTCAGGGGAAGGGTGACCCTAGTTCCCCAACGGATGGTTTCACCCATGCATATCTGTACTTCCCCACTATGAAGGTCAGTGGAGGGCGTGATAGGGAACGATGCACCTCCCATAATTGGTCCCAAATCCCTCTTTCGCTGCGCTTTTTCGCACTTCGGGCCTCCATTTTGGATTAAGTCCCAGCACCTTGGGCCGCCTAACGCGTAAGCCCCTCTTCGCTTCTCACGGACGCACCCTTCGCGGCGTGATCGTCAGGTCCTTACTGTCTCTTGTTTCTCACACCGAGCATGACTCACGTGGGCTTAGATTTGGCATTGGCCATGACAATACCTCGTCCAACATGACGTTAAACTGCATTCCCTCGTCTAACATGATGTTAAACTGCATGCCCTCGTCGAGCATGAAGATAAATTGCACGCCCTCGTCCAGCATGACGGTAAACTGTATGCCCTTGTCCCGCATGACATTAAACTGCACACCCATTTGAACTACGAGGTCTTTGATCCATGTCAAGGCATGGTACGTAGGAAGCCTCCACAAGGTTCAAGCCCACCCATCATCCAATTCATGTCGAGTTCTACCTTCATCCAGCATGAAGTTAAACTGCATTCTAGTCCGACGACAAGCCGTTGTGACCATCCTTTGAACTAAGAGGACTTTGATCCAGGTCAAGGAATGGTACATAGGTATCCTCCCAGAGGTTCAAGCCCATCTCCCATCGGACCAAGGTCCCTCATTTACGTCGGTTCGCCGACACCTACCGCCCGTCGTTTATTCTCGTCAGGGTTCACTACCGTCCTGTATGACGTTAGAATGTATTCCATAAATCCTTTGATCTACGAGGACTTTGATCCATGTCAAGGCATGGTACGTAGGAAACCTTCCGAAGGTTCAAGCCCACCACTAGTGGACCCCCGGGTCTACTTTCACGTCGGTTCACTGATGAAACCCTTTGAACTACGAGGTCTTTGATCCATGTCATGGAATGGTACGTAAAAAGCCTCCACAAGGTTCAAGCCCACCTCTCATCGGACCAAGGTCCACCTTCACATCGGTTCGCCGACGAAGCCCCTCTGAACTACGTGGTCTTTGATCCATGTCATGACATGGTACGTAGGAAGCCTCCACGAGGTCCAATCCCACCACCACTAGGACCCTCCGGGTCCTCCCCATTCATGTCAGTTCGCTGATGATGCCCATCGGACCGAGGTCCAGCCTAATGCCAGTTCACCGACACCATCCCGAACTACGTGGACTTTGATTCCCTGCCACGTGGATATGTAGGAATCCTCTTCAAGGCTCAAGCCCAACTTCACCATTGCCCATGCAATGGTCCCTTTCCATTCCCCCCCTCCACTTCATTCACCTATCCATCATCCACCCTGATTCTCGCTCGGACCGTCATATCCCGGTGAGACCATGTCGTTTCGCTCCTCTTCACATCCGCCCATGGGCTGGTCCCGGTATCGGCACCCCTTCAAGGGAAATCCCTCAATCCGATCCATTCTAGCTAATGCTCTGATCAGGATGATCCATCTCTGCTGGACGTTAAACTCGCGGTTTACCCTGTGTTAAACACGGGAAGATAAGGAAAACCTCAGATATGTGTATATGGCATATAATTCCCCGCGCTCGATGTGGGGTGCCTCGGGCTTCCACGCCCTGGAGAAGCCCTGTGAATAGGGATAATAGACATACATGCCAGGTTCCCCATCATCCAGACATGCTACTGATGCCTCAACGTCACTACTCCCCCGACCGACGGTTGCTGCCCTGACCGGACCGTTTGGAATGTCTCGACATAAGCAATGTAATTAACCGGCGTCCATGGAAACATGGAACTGGGAATATTTTCACGAACAACGTATTAAATCTATGAGGGAGACCTGGACTAGGTGACGAGTTCTCAGGAGGAATCCACAGAAGGAAGAACTGACATCCCATCATCCCGTTTCGATCAAGGAGTAGACGTCCCTGAATAAGGAGTGAATGTCGCCCTCCTTTGGAAAACAGGAACGTGGGGAAACAGCGCAGCGCCTCCTCCTCCACAGACGGATCGATGCGCGTGCCCCGGCGAAAGCGTCGGGAACAGTATCCCAAGGCTCTTCGGGAAGGTTTTGATAGCATGAGTTCCATTAAATCAAAATATTCCTTGGGCATGGGATATTATAGCGGTTTTCCTAAATGTGTTCGGGTAGGTTATTTCCCATGTGTCCTTCGGGATGAGGCCCAAGTGTCTTCAGGCATGGTAGTAATTGTTCGGGCCTAGGAGTCTTCAAGCATGGTGGTAGTTGTTTTGGATTAGGTGTCTGCGGTTGTGGTTACATCTGGTTGTTGTGTCCCAGGTTTTCGAAGGTGGGATGTGTGGTTGTGGTAGCTGAGGTGTGTGCGGGCGGGGAATGGTAGTGGGACTATAGTGAGAATGGCAGCGTTGGTCCGATGTGTATGATGTATTCAATAACCATTTTTAAAATGGTTCGGGGTAACCAAACATTGATGTTTTATTACTATTACGTTTCTTGACTTGAGTTATTTGGGGAGTGTGCCCTCGTGAGGTTTGGGCGGATAGTTTCCTTACTAGGTTCTTTGGTTATCTCCTTTTCTAACGGGGCATTAGAATGCCTCCACGCTTGTGCATGAGAGCCTTTGGTGTTACCTACTGAGTATACCTGTATACTCACCCATCATATATTAAAATACTATCAGGGTTCTAGGAGTATTGAAGGACTGTGATGGACTCTACTAGTTTGGATTTTGGGATTGTTGACATTGTTTCTTTTCTTTTCTGTTGGTTCTTTCGTTTTCATATTTCTTGTTATTTTTTTTTGCACTTATTATTGGAACATGCATATGGGAATGTATTGTTTTGGCTTTACATTTACTTATAGTTTAGGTGTTGTTTGGTATTTACTATCTTATCTACCGGTCCTACTAAATAAAAAGGTTAATGCATTCAATTTTTCGAGTGATTATATACCCTTGGTGCTAGTGGCCACTCCGGAACCTATTGGAGGCGGGTCTTGGGGGTCGTTACCTCTTCTTCATCTTGAATAAGGGTATGGAAATATGTTGTCTCTTCCCTCATCTTGGTAGAGGCGGGTCATGACAGAATATAATTACATGGAAAGGTTGATATATAAGATGGAGTCCAGAGTTAGGCATAGTGAGGATTTCATGGATTAGAAGGGAAACATCGTTAGGAAATCCCGTCATGTGAAATTGGCTAGGGGAGACCCTCTAGGACATGGGAATTTAGGGCCCCTATAATACGATTCAAGGACGCTGGACCTACCAAACGTCCAAGTGAGGCTACACTGATTCTAGTGTAGAGACCCTAAGAAATGTAAAGTCATCATAATGACTTTTGTTCATGTGTGTCAGGTGTATTTTGGGATTTTTTTTAAAAATAAAAAAAAAGTCTTAGATAAATATTAAATCTTCGACACTACTCCGGCTTAGGCATTACTTGTTTACCTTGTAGCTATGGAACCCTTCGGTGACCATGGGTAGTGTAGGTGATCGTGGTCCATGAGGCTGATTTGACTGATCAAAAGAGGGTTGATTGAGAGGAGGAGGATGACAAGTGGTAGTGGAAACGATATACCATTCCATGGAAAACCCTAAAGAGGTACGAAGGAAGCATCTTAGATAGTGATATAGAGAGCTGGCTCAAGGAACTGGTGATAGCTTTCATCTTGATCTGGGCTCCGACAGAGTACTGGGTTCCTCTGGCTATAAGCCAGATGTGGGGAGCGGTGTGTTAGTGGTGGACATTGTAACTTGGGTAGAAGAGGGAAGTTGAGGTTTCGTGGACTGACATCAAGAGGTAGTTCCTAGTGGAATTCCTCTCTTCCATGATGAAGGCAGAGAAGAGGCAGGAGCTACTCTCCCTTCAGCAGGGGAGCATGTCAATGACGGAGTTGGGGATCAAGTTCAAGGATCTCCTTTGCTTTTCTCCAGAACTGTTTCCAGATGAAGAGTCCCGGGCAAGATGTTTAGAAGAGGCACACTGACCTTCTCTTCTGTATATTGTTACTACCTTTAATCTACTGACATACTTAGAGGTCTAGAAGAAGGCTAAAGTGGTGGAGAGAATGCACAGGTTTGGAGGTGTTCCGTGAGATGGGAGCCAGTTGGGCTCATCAAAGGGGAACATTTTTAGCATCATGCCTCTACCATCAGAACCTTCTTGGTTTCAGCCAGTGGGGAGCAGGCCCCAACAATTTTTGTTTCGATCACCCTATCCTCACCCCTTATTTGTGGGCCCAGGATCGATATTATTCACCTATGACAGGCATGTGCGTCTTCAGAATCTGTGCACAGACCTGGTGTAGTAAAGTTGGGGTAAGCAGGTTCAATGCCCACCTCAGCAGCAGTAGTTTCTCTCCAGGCCCTTTTTAGAAGCAGTATCAAGGATAGTGAGCTCCCACTCTACCAAGAGAAGATGTTGCATAAGGAGGCTGAACTCATGGTCCTTGATCATGGAGTGGTTGGGGAGGCGCCCGAGAGCTGAGGGGAAGGGGAGCTGGGCTTGGGCAGTTGCAAGACGTGGAGGTAGCAGCTCAAGCATGGTCGAAGGTCATCTAAGGTTGGATAAGCTTGTTTAGTACTTTTTCATGTGCCTTGTTTGATTCACGTGATTTTCACTCCTTTGATGCTCCGAGTATATCCCATACTCAGGGTCTAGACATAATGAGTCTTCTCATACCCCTATTTTTGAGTACGCCAGTCGGAGGTCAGACCAACTTGTCTCATGTTTGTCATGTATGTAGACTAATTTTGGGACCACATAATTCTAGTGGGGACCTTCTTTTGCTATATATACAGCCTTATTATATCATTTTAGGCGTCGAATATTTTTTTCTATGTGTATTCCATTATCGAATACTCCAAAATAATGATCATTTTTCAGATATGGGTGGTCATCATGTTACTTTTTTCGGTAAGTGGGGTTTCTAGGAGGGCATGGCGCGAGTGGATCCTCTACTTTCTTTGTTTTATAAGCTATCAGTGGAGTCCGAGGATACAAATATGGTGTAACTCCTTGGTATTTTCAGTGAGTTCATGGACGTCTTCCCCGAGGAGGTGGTGACTCTACCCCCTCAACGTGATGTTGAGTTTGGGATAGACATGCAGCCTATTACTCGTCCAATTTCGATGGATCCCTATCGTATGTCACCATCAAAATTGTAGGAGTTTTGGATTCAGATTTATGATGTGTTGAAGAAGGGTTTTTTCGAACCAAGCGTGTCACGATGGGGTGCTCTAGTCTTGTTCCCAAAGAAGGCTTATGCTGGTCTCAGGTTGTGCATATACTAACAGAGAATGAATTAGGTAACGATCAATAATTGTAACCCTCTCCTGAGGAGAGATGACATTTTTGACCAGTTAAAGGGGGAAGGATGGTTCTCCATGATCATCCTTTGGTCAGGATATCACCATTTGAGGGTGAAGGAGGTCGATGTCTCTCAGACTGCCTTGAAGTGACGATATGGGCACTTTGAGTTCATGGTCACACCGTTCAGAGTTAGGAACGCACTAGTCGTGTTCATGGGGATCATAAAATCCATCATCTGTGAATATCAATACCAGTTCATAGTCATGTTTATTGACGATATACTGATATACTCAAGATCAGAGGAGGACCAGACCGAGCATCTGAAAACAATTTTAGAGGTTCTTCGACAGCACCAGCTCTACAAGAAGTTGCCTAGGTGTATGTTCTGGATATGAAAAGTAATCATCCTTGGAAACATGGTGTTAATGAAGGGGATAGTAGTGGACCCTTCAAAGTACGTGGTGGTTGTTTCTGAGGTATTACCCAAGAATGTGAATGAGGTTTGTAGTTTCTTGGGTTTAGCGGGTTACTACCAGAGATTCGTGCCTAACTTCTCTCGAGTTGTAGCTCCCTTGACAGCCTCGACCAAGAAAGATCATTCTATTCAATGGTGTGAGCAGTGACATATAGCCTTCAGTTATTTGAAGAGGATTCTAGTTAGTGTCCTAGTACAGAGGATTCCAGAAGAAGGGGTGGTGTTTGAGGTGTTCTGTGATGCTTCGGGCTATGGCTTATGGTGTGTATTGATGAAAAAGCAGGGGTGATATCTTATGGGTCTTGGAAATTATGACCCCATGAACATAACTATTCCACCCACGATCTGTAACATACTGCGATCATGTTCAAACTATGTTTTTGGTGGAATTACATCATAGAGGATCCCTTCATGGTCTTCACGGATCACAAAATCTTGAGGCATATCATCTCTTAGTGGGACATGAAATTTTAGCAGTGAAGGTGGATGGAGATTCATCAGGACTACAACATCAAAATCTCTTACACTGAATGTAAGGGGAATGAGGTGGTCGATTCCTTGAGAAGGAAGTCACAGAAGGATGTGGTTCAAGAGTCGGTAGATGCTTGGAAGGTGAAGGAGTAGTTGGATTCCCTAAACCTGGATGCAAGGGTGGAGGATTGAAGAGGTTTTCTATTATATATGACAGTGAATTCCTCTCTATTGAGGTAGGTGGATGATTCCCATTGGGGGGAATGAAAGGCAAAAGTAATGTTCAATTGGTTTAGATATGGAAATGTTCTGGAAGGATCATCGACAGATGGGTAGAATTAGATGATGTTTCATGGAAAGTTGTTCATACTTATGGTAATGCAAGAGATATTTCTTGGATAGTTCCAAAAATCACCCTTGAAGGTACACCTAAGAGTTTCCATGAGGTACCAAGGTTTGAGAGGTCATTTTTGGTGGCCTGGAGTGATGAGGGCAGTGGTGGAATTTGTTGCAAGGTGCATAGTGTGTTAGTAGGTGAATGATGAACATCACATCCAAGGTGTTTATTGCAGCCATTAGATGTCCTTGAGTGGATGTGGGAAAACATTTCAATGGATTTTGTCATAGTACTACCCATGGTTCAAGGATGCCACGATGCTATCGGGGTAATGTTAGAATGGCTAACGAAATTAGCTCAATTCCTAGAAATCAAGGGGCCGAGAAAAGTGGATGACCTAGCACAAAGGTTCATGGATGAAGTGGTGCAGTTCAATGGAGTTTCGTGGTCCATAATCACCGATCAAGATACCCAGTTTACCTCACGGGTCTGGAAAGGTTTGCAACATGCTTTTGGAACCCATCTATTCCTCAACACTACTTTCCACCCCCACGAAAATGGGAAGATAGAGTTCAACATCCCGATGTCGGAGGATGTTCTACGAGCATGTGTTCTGGACTTTGGGGGATCGTGGGTATGACACTTGCCTCTATAAGAGTTTTACTATAACAATATCTTTCACTCTACCATTTTAATGGATCTATTCAAATCATTGTACGGGAGGCCATGTCGCTCACTCATGTGCTGGAAAGAGGTCGGGGAAGCATCTATTCATGTCCTAGAGGTGGTATGTAGCATGAAATAGAATGTTTAGCTTTTGCGTGAGAGGATTCAGGTAGTCTAGTACTAGCAGAAGCCATATGTCAATCATAGGAGGAGACCCTTGGAGTTCGAGGTCGGGAACCATGTACTCAAGAAGGTCTCCCCTCGACGTGAGGAACAATGGTTCGGTAGGGGATGTAAGATTTCTCCTAGGTTTTTTGGACCCTTTGAAATATTACAGTGGGTCGATGAAGTGGTTTATCATCTATTTCTACCACCACCTCTACTGAGAGTGCACGACATCATCCATGTGTCTCAGCTCCGTTGGTATCTACATGATGATTCACAGGTCCTTGACTAGATAAACCTAGATATCAAGGGAGACATGATGTTTGTAGAGAAACCAGTGGTGGTCGAAGGTCGGGAGGTGAAGGTTCTTCATGGAAGAACCATTCCCTTGGTTCATGTGTAATGTAGGCATGGTCAGCTGAAGGAGAGTACCTAGGAACTGGAGGCACAAATGCATACTCAGAAACCAAAGTCGTTTTGAGTTTTTGTTTTGTTTTTATTATACCTATTTGAGATGTTGTGTTGACCTTGTTAACTATGAAATGGTCTATTTTCTTTATTCTATGGATGTGTGTGAGGATTTATGACAATGGGGAGGGTAGGACCTGATCCCTAATCAAGACGCATTAAGGGGGATGGGAATAAACCAGTGTGGGCTTATCAGTGCCGCCCAATGCGGATAATATCTCGACATGGGGGAAAGTGACTCCCTAGTCAATATGTCTAGACATTGACACTTATATATGTTTTTGGGGTTACTTTAGGGAGAGGTGTTCCTATATATTGAGGAGGTTTAGTCTTGAGAGGTATCTTTAGAGGTGGTCGTTCGGACCCCTCTCTTTAATTCAGGTTTATCCATGAATTCTTGAGGATGAGAATAGTTTGAGAGGAATTAGATGTAATGGCCCAACACCTCTTAGTCCAGTACTTATCGAAAATATTGGTCCCATCAAACGGTTCCTCCGACACAGTGGCATGGCATTGGTCACGGTGGCCCCATGACGGTGGCACTATGGGGGTCGCACCATCATGGTCGCCCAATGAAACGATGGCACCGTGATGGTGGCACAATGGGGGTGACACCATGATGGTGGCACCATGCGGTTGGCAATGTGATGGTGGCACGGTGAGGGAGGCACTGTGACTGTGGCACTATGACGATGGCACTATGACGGTGGCACCGTGACGGTGGCATGATGACAGCGGCAAGGTGAGGGTGGCACCAAGATAGTGGAACAGTGAGGTTGGCATCATAACAGTGGCATGGTGAGGGTGGAACCATGACTATTGCACCATTAGGGTGGCACCTTGACTTCGGCACTGTGACGGTGGCACGGTGAGGGTGGCACCATGATGGTGTCTCACCAAACACTTTCCCACCCTTGTTCTTTTTTTTTTCAGTTTCCGAATTTTTCCTCTCCTGTAACGTATCATTTTACATAAAAGTGTTCTTATACCCCATTAAAAGCCATTACAATCCCATAAATGATATCTAAAATCTACCAAGAGCCAGGAGAACCTTGAATTACCAAAACATGTGGCTTTTTCCTCGATGCCACTCCCTTTTCCCATACTTTCCAGTTCCACCCTTATTACGTGTTTTCCTCTAATTAAAGGAAATGCTATAACGAACCGTGGTTATGGCCACCTATCCAATGTGAATTTTTAAATAATAATTAATTCCATCATGTGTAACCATCCAACCATGTGGTGAACCCATGATCTTCCTTTAAATCCATTGAATATTTAATATCCCGTAAATCGAAGATCGTACATTTTATCACACATGGATTCTTCCTTCTTCTTGGCTAGTCTCCTTTCCATTACATAGTGCGTTTGGATTCCCCCCTTCCTGAGGCTAGTGGTGCACCAGTGATGGATTCTTTTCTGCTCACTCTTGGAGTCCTCAGAGTTCCTCCACATCAAGTCGTGCATCCCCAGTTTATAGCGTGTGGAGAAAAACTTTGATTGTTGATCATCTAGGTAGGGTTCTTCCTTTGTCTCTCATTACTATGTTTCATGCGGGGAGTGTACGATAATATTCTATTAGGGATGGATGAAACCAAACCTTAACAATGTTAATAAATGGTTTTTAAAGAATGAAGGGGTGTAATTGATGATGCTATTGTACTCATTTACCCTTGCATACATGTTGATATTTGTATGGGCTTATGTCCACTGAAAATCATGGTCCTTGGTGGTCTTTCCTTGTGCACTAATGAACCCATGTCTGTCATGGTGATTGAATGGATGTAACATGGACATTGGTTAATTAAGTAAACTCGATTAATTAAATGTGTAACGCCATGAACCTAGTTACCCAAAGTTGGTGCATTATTACATAACATTGGAATGATCACAAAAGATCATGTCTTGAAAGAACGATTTGTTTAGCATCATTGGAATCATTATATACATTCATAAATTTGACATTACATCATAAAGTAAAAAACTACAATAACATTGTCTCTATAGTTCACACTCAAATCCCCTTCAGACTATCCCTGCATGTCAGTCATTAAATAATTCTTCACATCCTGGGAAAAATAAAACATAGAAAGGGGTGAGCTCATATGCACAGTATGGATAACAATATAGAAGAAACATTCATAAATAAGCACAATCATTTAAGGAAATGTATAACTAAAAAAATTCTTTTCAAATTGAACTTCAGAATAATTTGGTAGAAATAAAATGAAATAATTCCATTTACTTATTCACATTGATATTCTACTAGTCGATTAATTACATGAAATATCAATAAACAATTTCATATTGATATAATGCATAATGCCAGACTATCAAGACCACATAGTCAAGGCCTTGTTCTAAGACTACAAATAATATTTTGTCAAGGCATTTTGAGAAGACACTAGTTTTTCTCATGAGACCTATCGATGCATCAAAGAGCTATAGTGGGCTCCACACATCACATATTAAGTCCAATGCAGTCCTCATATGAACAGGTTTAAAGATAACATAAACATTCGTATTAAAACTAGCATACAAAATGTCAATACATTCTCCACAAACAATTAATGGTATAAAAATAACACATCCACGGTCAAACATATCAAAAAGCCATCAATAATACATGTAAGTTTTGTATCATAATAAATCAACATCAAATAAGCATAAAATCCATCAAAAAATGTTGACATAGATGAAATCAAAACTATTTGTGAGAAATATCTATATTTTTGAAATAATTTAAAAGTCACATAATTATAAAATAGAAAATTTAATTTGAAAATATCCTTATAAGATTGTAAGTGAAGCTTCGACTATTTTATAATGGTGGAAAATAGCCTCACCTTCCGTATAAGTTAAAAAAAGCCATTCTTCCCTTAATTTTGTTTAAAAGATTAAAAAGGACCTTGTTTGGAAAACAACAGAAAGATTCCTTTATAAACATCTTATAAAAATTCAAACAAGGGTATAAATGACTTTAACCAATATTCTATAAAATAGTAAGAATGATTTGAAATAAATATTTAAGAAACATGGATGTGGATGATAAAGAGGTCCAAGTAGATAATTACGTATAAACAACCTCACGTAATGAAGAGATTGTATTATTAACCCTTACCTTTTACTTTTACTTAGTCGATAGTAATTTAACCTCCTGTATAATATTTAAAACATTATTATTAAATTATACAAGAACTATATACATAATTATGATATCATATATGATCTTCTAATAATGCTTTGTTAATAATATTTTAGTATTATAGATGTTTCAGGTGTTAACTTACTTGTTTTCTTTTATATGTATTGTAACATAATTCATATTTGTTATGGATAGGATGTATCTTATTTATATCTAGAATGATATAAAGTCCTTAAACATTATTTTTAATCATAAAATGAGAATTATACTTGAATGTATATTATGGGGATTGAATCTAATCGCGTTCGTGGAGACGGTAGTCCGTACGTACGCACGAGCGACAATATCATTCTTCTGATATTAAAATTATATATAATTGGATGGTATATAATATATATAAAGAATCATGATCATGTTATATTTATTATTTACATCAATTACACATCATTATCATACTCATCCAAATAAAAAAATTGAATAACAATTACACCACGATGTGTAGACGATAAGCTGTATGTACGCACGTATGGTGACATGTCATTAAAAGGATTGATAGAATAATGAATATGGTTGTACCATATTTATTATAACATTACAGTATATAGAAGATACTGTAGTTAATATTTTAGAATGGAAATATCAATGAAATAAGAAGTGGAAGAAGAAAGTAACTTGAAAGAGGGTGGTGGAAACATTACCTCTTCTTCGGGTTCTTCCTTTTGATTTTATCAAAAGGGCATCATAGGTGGGATTTGAAATCCAAATAAGGCCTCTATGTTGAATTGAGGGATGTTCAGAGGATATTTGGGTAGGGTTTGGAAGATCCAATAGGCTTTCAAGGTATGAATATGTGAGAAGGGAGAGTTCATTTTTATAAGAGGGGTGAGGGGAACCTTTATAGAAGCTAGAAATATTATTTTACAATAAATTAATATTCGGTTTCTAATGGTTACAAAGTGGATTTTATAAAGGTTAAGGTGATGATGGGTATACAACCACTCAACCAATAGGTTTTAGATAGGTTTGGGTTACTATATTAACATTATCTTTTTTATTTAACTCTTAGTTAAATAGTTTGACATTTACCATGTCTCTTTGTATTTTTATATTATATAGTTAATAAAATTAATATATACTTCCAAAATACCCCCAGGTGGCCCATTAATGATTCAAATATAATTATAGAATTATTTCATATTATTTTTATATTCTTATGAATATTATATCAATTTATAAAATAAGATTTGAATTAAAAAATCCTTTATGTCAATTTTGACACTATTTAACAATTGATTGTTGTTAAAGTCTTAACAACTTTATTAATACGAACGAAATTCATTTGAGAAACCAAAACATGTCATATTAACAAATAAAATTCCTGGAATTCATAAAAAGTCTCAAATTACCTTTATATGGATATTTATAATATCATTTATTTTAATATTTCATTAATTAGGTAATTACAAAATCACCATTGTGTCATAAATAAATTAAATTATTTAATATCTAAAAATTATAAATAAAATACCATTATGTAGGAAATATTTTTCACTTTCTAATGAATATTTATAATAGAATTTATCTTTTTTATAACCCTATATTAAAAATGTTTTAGTTATTAAACATTGATTTTAACTCTTTTAACTCTTCTTTGAATTAAAAAATAAAATATGTCCTAATCTAATCCATGTGGACCAAAGAGGTTCATATATTATTCCTAAGGTTTTTTTGGTCGAATTATACTTATCCAATTGAATTAGGACATGTTTTGGGGTAAGAATAATATCATTTTTACCCTTAATTACCCTATTTACTTTTAACCGTGGTAAATAATAGTAAAAAGTTACTATTCACCAAAAATTATTGTTATCTTATTGAACAACATTCTAATAGTTGATGGTAACAATTTCTATTGTATTTTTGAAATTCCACTCATAGAAGCAGAAAATTATGTTATATGTGAATTTGAAAATTCTCCTAGGATATGGGTAATAGACGGTGAAAAGATCAATAATAATTTTATATATTTAAATCATTATAAACTGACTCCAATGAATTACATTGAAGTTATAAAGGTATTATATATCTATTTTTACCTACAATAAATTTAAATAAAATAAATAATTAGTTAAATAAAAATTCAATTTTAAACTATGACTTAGTGTTTTCACTATTCATCAAATATTGAATGTTTTTAGAAATCTACCAAAATTTCACCCTAGTCTAATTTTGATATTCCGAATCCAAAACTGAATTCCATTTTAATAGATAAAATTTATAAAATTTCAATAAGTGGGTATTAATATTCATAACGAATATTTTGATTAATTTTGTTGTGTGTTAGAACTCGATGTTTCGTAAAAAACACGCTACTCTATTATTCAAAGAGAAGTGTACTATGGAAGCTTTGGGTGTTACATTCTCTCCTCCTAAAAATAATTTCTTCCTCAAAATTTCTAGAATATTACTGCATAAAAAGACTCGGGTGGTTCTTCATCGTAAGTTCCCAGGGTTCCCACTTTTCCTCTTCCATCTTATGGTTTCTCCATAAAACTTTTACCAGACGAGTCGTCTGGTTTCTCAGCACTTTTACTCAGGTATCATGAATCCTGATAGACTCTTCGCAATAAGACAGATCGGGTTCCAATTCTTATTCCTAGTAAGTGATTACATGTGTTGGGTCAGGCATTATTTTCTCAACAGTGATACATGGAACACATCTTGAAATTTGTAGAGACATGGCGGCATTGCCAAACGGTAAGCTACATCACCAATTCGTTCAAGAATTTCGAATAGTTCGATGTACCAGCGACTCAATTTTCCTTTCTTACTGAAACTTATAACATCCTTCCATAGAGATACGTTCAAAATAACATGATCTCCTACCTGAAATTCCAAATCCTTCATTTGGTTATTGGCATACCATGTTTTCCAACTTTGAGCTTCTTTGATGTGGTTTTGGATTACCTTCACCTTTTCCATCGTTTCCTCCACCAGTTCTAGGCATACGAGTTTTCTTTTACCAACGTCTTCCCAATAGGTTAGTGTGCGACATCTCTTTCCGTATAACACTTCATATGGTGCCATCTGAATACTTGAATGGAAGCTATAATTAAATGAAAATTCTACCAGAGGTAAATATTAATCCCACATACCTTGAAAGTCATGTGAGAAAGATCTCAACATGTCTTCTATGGTTTGAATAGTCCATTCTGATTGTCCATCAGTTTGGGGGTGGTAGGCAGTGCTCAAATGATGTTTAGTATCCAAGGCCTTCTAAAGACTCTTCCAGAATCATGAAGTAAAAGGAGTATCACGATCAGAAACAATCGATAGGGGTATTCGATGAATTCTCACTACTTCAATAATAATATAGTCTTGCTAGACGTTCAACGGGTATATCTTCTCCTATAGCTAGAAAATGCGATGACATTGTAAGACGACCAACAATGCCTCATATTGCATCATTCCTTCTAGGAGTCTTTGGTAGTCCCATGACAAAGTCCATCGTGATATTATCCCATTTCCATATAGGAATGAGAAGAGGTTGCATGACTCCTCTAGGATGTTACCTTCCATGTTTCACTTGATGAAAAACCATTCATCTTGAAAAAAAATCAGTAATCTCCATCTTCATGTTGTTCCACCAAAAATGTTCCTTCAAATCACTATACATTTTGGGACTCCCAAGGTGTATAGAGAAATTGGAACTATGAGCATCGTCCAACAATTCTCTTTTTACATCAAGTATATCGGGAACACAAAGTATCTTCCCAAATTTCAAAATTCCATCTACATACGCAAGGTCACTCAATCTCCTATCATTTACAGCTTTAATCTTCTTTTGAAACTCATCATCATCAGTTTGAGAACTCTTTATCCTTTCTAGTAATGATGGTTTGTCAACCATTTGAAAAATTATGGATGTTTCACCTTTCATGGTTATTCACATATCCATCTTTAGTAGATCCATGTATATATAATCCTTTTCAACTCTCGTCTTGTTCAAAACTCCATGATCTTTTCTACTCAAAGCATCTACCACCTTATTTACATTCCCCGGGTGGTAGTGTATAGTGCAATCATAATCCCTGAGTAGTTTAAGCCATCTCCTTTGCATCATGTTGAGTTCCTTCTGTGATAAAGCATACTTCAAACTCTTGTGATCAATATATATCTCAAAATTTTCACCATAGAGATAATGTCTCCATATCTTCAAAGCAAAGATTACAGAAGCTAACTCAAGATCCTGATTAGGATAGTTTTTCTCATGAATTTTCAGATGTTGTGATACACAGGCAATGACCCTATCATTTTGCATAAGGACACACCCATGTCCTTTCTTTGAAGCATCACTATAAATAAAAAACCCATCATTCCTCGATGGTAGAGTCAATATAGGAGCATTGACTAATCTTTTATTCAGTTCATGAAAACATTATTTACACTATTTTCCCAAATAAATTTAACCCCTTTACGTGTGATCATCATTAATGGAGTATCCAATCGGGAAAAATTATGGATGAAACGTCGATAATAACCTACTAAACCAATAAAACTGCGTACCTAAGATATATTTGTTGGTGCTGTACATTCTTCGATTTCCTTGGTCTTATATGGATCAATGGAAATTCTATCCATAGAGACAATATTTCTTTGAAAAGAAATCTTCTGAAGCCAGAATTCACACTTGCTAAACTCCCCATATAATTCATGTCTTCTGAGAGTCTTCAGGATAATGCACAAGGGATTTTCATGATCTTTGTAGCTTTTGGAGTATACCAAGATATCATCAAGAAATAACACTAAAAAATCATCAAGATATTCCTTGAAAAATACTTTTATTAGATTCATGATGTCATAGGGTGCATTAGTCAATCCAAAAGGCATTACTATAAACTCGTAATGCACGTACATGGTTCGAAATACATTTTTCAGAATGTCTTCCTTCTTTACACACAACTGATCGTATCCAGATCGAAGGTCAATATTTGAAAAGTATTGAGCTCTATGTATTTGGCCAAATAAGTCATCAATGCGAGGTAGGGGATACTTTTTCATTATTATTATATCATTTATTTTCCTATAGTCGATAAATAACCTCATAGATGCATCTTTCTTCTTAAAAAAAGGACAGGGGATCCCCATGGGGAAACACTAGGGTGAATAAATCCCTTATTACTTAATTCCTCTAGTTTTTTCTTTAGTTCAACTAATTACACAGTGGATATCCTATTATGGTTCTATGATATAGGCATTAAACCAGGAATTAAATCAATGGAAAGCTGAACTTCAGGTTCTGGAGGATGTCCAGGAAAATCTTCCAGAAACACATTTACATATTCTTTCATAATAGTTACATCCTCTATTTGAACATTCATTTACTCACCAACAGTTATAACATTCTTTTCCTTACCAATAATTGAATTTAGTTGAGCTACTGGGGGTGGATCTAGATAAGAATTTGGTGGTGATGATTCTGCTCTAATGATAAGGTGTTCCTTATCATCATTATCAAAAAGTGTAACCATCTTCTTCTTACAACAAATCATCACATCATGGTCTAAAATCCAATCTATACTGAGGATTATATCAAACTCAATCTTAGGTATGATAATGAGATCAGAAGATAAAGAAAATTTATATGATCTAATGGGGACTGATTCACAAAAATTTGTTGGAATGATACTTCCCTTATGAGTTTTGACAGACAACTCCCACGTTAAATCAAATTGAAAATATCTATTTTTCTTAGAAAACTATGAAGATATGAGACAATGAGATGATCAAGAATGAAATAAAGAATTTTATAAACTTGAAGAAACCCTTGAATTACCTGCCACCACATCTTTCAGAGCTTCTACCTCAGCAGCCCTGATAGCATAAGCTTGGCCTTGATCCCTTGGCCTTTTCTGAGGTAAGTACCGTGGACGCTTAGGACAATAATTTTTATAATGCACCATCTCCCTACAAATGTATCATTGAAAATCGGTATCTTCTTTCTTCCCCTTGCAATCAATAGATTGGTGGCCTTTTTCACCACACATGCAACAGACTCCCATTCCCTTTAAGCAAGTACCAGGGTGTTTCTTCCCACATTTAATGTAGGATAGATATTCAAACTTTCCCTTCTTCCCCATATTTCCATTTCCAGAGTGATCGACCGATCTCTTATTGTCTTTCTTTGCTTTAAAGTCGTAAGACATAGAGAATTATTTTTCTGTCTTGATAGCACATAAGACAATATCTTCGTACGACAAGAAGGATTGGGAGACTAATGCTCAATGAAGAAACGATTTTAACCCATAAATGAAATGATCAATCTGACGTCTTGGGTTACGTATATAATCGGATTCATGCCTTGATAACCTTGTAATGTTAGACTCATACTTTGCAACATTCTCGTCCTACTTTTTCCTCAGACTCAGAAATTGTCTTTCCATATCCGCTTGATGGTCAGGTGGAAAGTATTTTTCTATGAAAATATCCTTAAACTCACTCCATTCCATATTTCATACTTTATCATCTTCCTTCGTGATTTGAATCAATGACCACCATTGAACAACATCTCCAGTGTGGCGGTAAACTGTCATGACAACTTTTTCCCCTTCACTACTTCCCAAAGCTTGAAATATTTTCTCTATGGAATTTATCCATTACTTAGCTACTAGTGGATTTGTACCCCCATTGAATGTTGGTGGTTTTTTCCTCATGAATCTATCTTATATTGATTCTCCACGCTATGGATCTGGGTGCCCCATATGGGGTAGGTTATTATTCATATCCTGAGTGAGTTTTCCCAGTATGGTGATTAGATGATCATCACTAGTTGCATCACCAGCTCCACTATAATTATCTTGAGCCAGAGGGAAATCCCTACGTGGAGTGTGTGCATTGATACAGTTTCCATTCCTTCCACTAGGTGGAATTTCTAAACAATGGCACACACTAGATTTGTTTATGAATCACAACACCTAAATCCAAACATTTAAAACACTTAACATAAATTGAACAGCTTATGGATATAATCCATAATCATACAAAATGTTTTATTTGAGGAAGTATATACTCATAAACCCTTCATAATGGTTTGTAATGAAAATGAGAATTATCCTAAGCATATCCCCCGGGCGTGTCATAACCTAGAGTGCAGTAAGTCCCATAGTCGTGCACCGGTTCCCATTCGAGTCTAGCTCAAAGCGGTGTTTTCGGATTTTACCTCAAGGTAAATTTTTACCAGAGCCACCTCTACCTACTCGTATTTAGACATGGTTGTATTTCTCGAAAAACTCACAAAATCCCTACAATACCAAAATTCTAGAATGTTCCTATATACTAATCCTCAAAGTCGATCTTAGGTCTATGTTCTCTTATCAGAGTTTATCTAAATCTAGCTTCCAAGGTTTGTACTAAACTTCCTCTGAAACCAACTGTAATTCCCTGACCATATTTACCCAGAGTCGTTGCATTGTTACATAACATTGTCATGATCACAGAAGATCGTGTCTCAAAAGACCTATTTGTTTAGTAGCCTTGGAATCACTCGATAAATTCATAAAGTTTAAATTACATCATAAATTGAAAAACTACAATAACATAGTCTCCATAGTCCACACTCATATCCCCTTCAGACTATCCCTGAAAGTCAGTCATAAAATATTTCTTCACATCTGGTGAAAAATAAAACATAGAAAGGGGTGAGCTCAGATGCTCAGTAAGGATAACAAAATAACAGAAACTTTCATAAATAAGCATAATCATTTAAGGAATTGGATAACTTCAACAAAATCCTCTTAAACATGAATATCACCATAATATAGCAGTAATAAAATGAAATAATTCCATTTACGTATTCACATGGATATTCTACTAGTCGAATAATCACATGCAATATCAATAACCACTTTGATAATGATGGAATGCATAATGACAGACTATCATAACCACATAGTCAAGGCCGTGTGTCAAGACTACAAATAATATTTTTTCGAGACCTTGTGTCAAGACGCTTGTTTGTCTCATGAGACCTACCGATGTATCAAGGAGCTATAGCGGGCTCCAACCATCACTTATTAAGTCCAATGCTTTCCTCATATGAACTGTTTTAAACATAACATAAACATTTGTTTTAAAACTAGCATACGAAATGAAAATACATTTTCTAAAAAACCATGAATGGTATAAAAATAACACATACACATTCAAACATATCACAAAACCTTCAATAATATATGGATTTTTTGTATCCTAATAAATCAACTTCAAATAAGCTTAAAATAAATCAAAGGATGTTGACATAGATGAAATCAAAACTATTTGAGAGAAGTATCTCTTTTTTTGAAATAATTTAAAAGTAAAATAATTATAAAATAAAACATTTATTTTGAAAATATCCTTATAATATTTTAATGGAATCATCCACAATTTTATAAGTGTGGAAAATAGACGCACCCGCCGTATAAGTTAAAAAAGTCATTCTTACATTAATTTTGTCGAAAAGGATAAAAAGGGCATTGTTTGGATAACGGCGGAAAAATTCCATTAAAAACATATTATAAAAAGTAAAACAAGGGTATAAATGACTATAACCCATATTCTATAAAATACTAAGAATGAATTGAAATACATTTTTAAGAAACATAGATGTGGATGATAAAGAGTTCCTCGTAGATAATGATTTATAAACAACCTCGGATAATGAAGAGATTGTGGAATTAACCCTTACATATTATTTTTACTTAGTATATTGTTTGTTAAACTCCTTTATAATTGTTAAAACATTGTTATTAAAATATACAAGAACCATATACCTAATTATGATATCATGTATTATCTTCTAATAATTCTTTGTTAATAATATTTTAGTATTATCGTCGTTTCAGGTGTTAACTTACTCGTTTTATTTTATATGTTTTTTTACATAAGCCGTGTTTGTTATAGATAGGTTGTATATTATTAAAATCCAGAATAATATAATGTAAATAAAAATTATTTTTAATCACCATTGAGAATTAGACATGAATGGATACGATGGGGAATGAATCTCATCGTGTTCGTGGAGACGGAAGTCCGTACCTACGCACGAGTGACAATATCATTTTTTTATATTAAAATAATATATAATTGGATGGTATATCATATATACATAATAATTATCATATTATATTTATTATTTACATAAATTAAACATCATTATCATACCCATCCAAATAAAAAAGTTATCAATAACAATTACGTCACAACGTGGATACGGTAAGCCGTACGTATGCACTCATGGTGACATATCATTCAAAGTAATGATAGAATAATAAATATGGTTGTACAATATTTATAATAACATAAATTTATATATAATATACTGGAGTTATTATTTTAGAATGGAAATATAAAATAATGAATAAGTGGAAGAAGAAAGGAACTTGATATTGGGTGGTGAAAACATTACCTCTTCTTCGGGTTCTTCCTTTTGATTTGATCAAAAGGGATCCTTCTGTTGGCTTATTGATAAAAATAATGCCTCTATGATATATTGTGTTATGTTGAGAAGATATTTGGGTAGGGTTTGGCCAAACCAAAATGCTTTGAAGGTATGAATTTGAGAGAAGTGGGACTGCCAGTTTATAAGAGGGGTGAGGGGCACCTTTGGAAAAGCTATAAATATTATTTTATAATAAATTCATACTCGGTTTCTAATGGCTCAAAAGTGGATTATTTAATTTTAATTTGGGTATGGGTCACAAACCACTCGACCTATAGGTTTTATAATGGTTTGGGTTACAATATTTACTTTATCTTTTTGATTTAACGCTTAGTTAAATAGTTTTACATTTACCATGTCTCTTGGTAGTTTTATATTATATAGTTAATAAACATATTATATACTTCCAAGAGACCCCCATGTGGTCCATTAATAATAAATATATCATTATATATGCCTTTTGGATGAACCATAGATTTTTAGGAATATTATATTATTTTATAATATAATATGTTTTTTTAAAAACACTTTTATGTCAATTTCGACACTATTTAACAATTGATTTTTTTGTTAAAGTCTTAACAACTTTATTAATTCGAACCATATTAATTTAAGCAACCCTAACATGTCATATTAACCAATAAGATTTGTGGAATTCATAAAACATATCAAATTGCATTTATTTGGATATTTATAATATTAATTATTTTAATATTTCATTAATTAGTTAATTACTGAATCACCATTGTGTCATAAATAAATTAAATTATTTTATATCTAAAAATAATAAATAAAATAAAATTATATAGGAAATATTTTTATATTTCCAATAAATATTTATAATCGAATTTATATTATTTATAACCCTATATTAAAAATGTTTTAGTTATTAAACGTTGATTTTAACTCTTTTAACTCTTCTTTGAATTAAAAAATAATAACTACCTGAATCTAATCAAGTGGACCAAAGAGGTTCATATTATATTCCTATGATTTTTTTGGTAGAATTATTCTTAGCCAATAGAATTAGGACTTGTGTTAGGTAAGAATAATATCATTTTTACCCTTAATTACCATATTTATTTTTAACCGTGGTAAATAAAAGTAAAAAGTCACTATTCAAAAAAAATTATTTTTATCATATTGAACCACATTTTACTCCATTATGTTAACCGTGTCTCTCGGATTTTCGAAATTCCACTCACAGAAGTGGTAAAATTACGTTTTACGTGAATTTGTAAATTCTCCTAAGAGATGGGTAAAAGATAGTGAAACATTCAATAAAACTTTTATATATCTAAAACAAGTATAAAATGACTCCAATGAATTACATTGAACATATATAGTTATTAGGTATATATATTGAGCTAATATAAATTTAAATAATTTAAATAATTTTTTAAATAAACACTCGGTTTTAATTTTTGAATTAGTGTTTTTCAGTATTCCTAAAAAATTGAGTGATTTTAGAAAAATACCAATATTACACCCTAGGATAATTTCGATATTTAGAATCCAAAAATGTAGTCCATTTGAAGTGATAAAATTTATAATATTTCACAAATTTGGCATTACTATCCATAACGACTAGTTTGATTTGTTGTGGTGTGTGTTAGACTCGAAGTTGTGTACAACACACGCTGCTGTATTATTCAATGAGAAGCGGACAATGGAAGCTTGGGATTTTACAAAATATATGTCTAGTGAACAAGAATCCTTGTGTGATCACCCAGGTTAACCAAACCGAAATATTGAACTTAATAAATATTGTGTTGAATCATAAAAACAATCCATTTCTCTATCATGGTATCATGGGTGGTTGTTCTTGTTGATTCTTGTGGGGTGACATGGATTGGGATGGGATCCCCTATTGTGCAGTTGATGGTTTGTGGATCTAAGGCTGTGTGGGACCATATGTTAGGGTGCATTTTGGTTTATGTACTTTGATGGATATCATAGATCCCTTTCTCTTGTTGTGTTTTTACAAGAGAACTGGGTGTGAATGCTTAATTTACTGCTTGGGTGTTTTTCCTTGTTTGTATTATGGATATGCCCTTTAGTTTCTCAGTAGAGAAGAATTATTTAAATGGAATCCTTTAAATAATAAATAAATATTTGGTTCAATGGATACTAGTTTTTCGGGTTTGAGTTTTGACTTGGATGTGGCTATTGTTCTTCTTATTAATGAATAGTATCATGGCTGTCTGTGTATTTGATGATTTTGGATCCCCTATGTTGGGATGAGCACTTGATTACCTATAAGTATAATTTAGTTATTGTATTTATTATTCTCACCCCAACCATGTTGATAAAATTTTACCGAACACCCCCATTTCACAGGGGGTGTTTTTTCCAACACTTCTATGCGGGAATGGTTATTAGCTCCTTTTTTCTCCATTTACATAGTAAAACTATACTCATAAAGAAGCTTTTGATGGCCTAAGGTCCATTATAACCCAAGATTCTTCGAGTAGTGGATGTTGAAGTGGTCGAACCAGGTGTGTGCGAGCAGGTTGTTTCCCAAGTGTCTTCGGGATGGAGCCCAACTGTCTTCAAGTGTGGCAGTAGTTGTTCGAGACCAGGTGTCTTCAAGCATAGTGGTAGTTTTTCTATCCCAGGTGTCTATGATCATGGATACATGAGGTTGTTGTGTCCCAGGTGTTTGCGGCCGGGATGCGTGGTTGTGGTAGCACAGGTGTGTGCGGGTGGGGTATGTCAGTGGGACTGCGGTGAGAATAGCGGGGAAGGACTGATGCGTAGGATGTCTTCAATAACTAGTGTGAATGTTGTGAGGTGTACCCAAACAACAATGTGTTATTACTATTACTTCACTTGAATTTCATTATTTGGGGAGTTTTTCTTAGTGAGGTTTTAGTGGATATTTTCATTACTTTTTTACTTTGGTTATCTCCTTCTCTCACGGGGATTTAGAATGTCTCCCCTCTTGTGCATGAGGGCCTTCAGTTTTCCCATCTAAGAATAACTGTATACTCTCCCTACATATATAAAACTAATTTTTGGTTTCTAGGAGTGTATTAATGAATGTGATGGACAATACTAGTTCGAATTTTGGGACAACTGACATTGTTTCCTTTCTTTTCTTTTTCTATGTTCTTTTGGAGTTTTCTTGTTTTTTTGTAGCACTTATTTTTGTAACATGAATATGGGAATGTATTGTTTTGGATTTACTTTTACTTATAGTTTTGTAGTTGTTTGGGATTTACTATCTTATATCCTGATTCTACTAAATAAAAAGGGTAATGCCTTCCATTTTATGTGTGATTATATACCATTGGTGATATTCACCACTCCTGAACCTATTGAAGGAAGGTCTCAGGTGGTCATTATATATCTTTTTACTTTAATAATGATGGTTCTGGAAATCTGTTGTCCCTTCATTCATCTTGGTGAAAGAGGATCATTACAGGGAAGGTCGCTCGCTACACAGAAGAGAAGAAGGGGGGCGGGAGATGGGAGAGTCAAAAAAATTAGGGTGTGCATTTTTTTCAATATTTTTAACACATTATTAACAATTTAAATAATACTAATAATAATTATGAGAATAATAAAAATATTAATAATATTAATAATATTATTAATAATACTAATAATAATAATAATAATATTAATATTAAAAATATTATTATTATTATTGAATCCTATTAAAAATAAAACCAATAGAATGCTTAATAATAATTAAAAGATAACATTGTTTTATCATTATAAAATTTTAATTAGCATTATTTTTTCGGATATTTAATTTATTCACCCAATTGTTTTATTTATTTGAATGATCGGTTAACCGAATATACTCTAGGACTGAACGCACAGGCACCACTAATGGTATGGTGAACGTGCACTGGCCCGCGACCCACCAAAAACATCAAACTTCGAAAAATTTCAAATCGGGACCCAACTAAACCTCCTCCAAACAACGTGAGTTCGAGAAAAGAATAAAATAAATTGTAATATAAGGTCGGGGTGTGACATGTAGTGACATTAACATCGATTACATAGAGAAATTATATCTTTGGGGAGATGTGTGAAATATATATAGATCATAAGGGCCTCAAATATATATTCATATTGATGGATGTTAATAATAACAAATGATGATTCTTATACATGATTATGAACTATGGTTGATCAATATATTACCATATTCAAAACAAAATTAAGGCCATAGATTCTCTATGTAGAATGAATCCCAGAACATTATCAATGATGCTAATCGAGAGGGATACAATGTTAATAGAGTCATAATGGATGATCGTGAAATTGATAATGGAAATAATAACAACTTAACTAGATCTAATGACTGATCAACCATCCATTTTCAAGAAGATAATGTACACTCAAAGAGAATATGTAAAAATTCAGAAGATGTTAGAAGATACATGAAATTGGAAATCCATAGAGTTTAAAATTAATGAATAATGATTTGTATGGTTTGGGACATTATTATTTTTTCGTTATATATTGAGTTAAAGGTGGTGTTGTTTAGTGATTCATGTAGGTCAACATTATCTACCCCCTAAAACCATGAATGTGTAATAGAACACCAAGAGATATTTTGGTGATAAAATATGAAAAAGGAGATCAATAAATACACATAACAATTTATGGTATGTCAGAGAGAAAATAAAATAAAAGAAAATTCCAATGGGGGTGATTAATCTATTACCCATAGTTATATGGAAATAGTAAAACCTACCCATGGACTTTGAAAAACTTCTTCTATAAAAGTTTGGAGAAAACAATTTCATCATGGTTTTAGTGGATCAACATATAATGTTTTCTTACTTATTTACAATTTAATAGGATTTCTCACACGATCAACATCAAGGATATACAAAATGTAAGTGGCGATGATTTGTAAAAAACCACTATCTATTATGTCAGATTGAGATATGATAATTACCAACATGATTTGGAAAAGTTTCTAACATGATCTAAAAATTAATAAGAACTTTTTTTTGGATTATCACACTAAAAATGATGGAAAATCATTATGAACTAGTAATATTCTAATAATTTTTTAAAATGATAAAAATAAATATTATTTTCTACAGTGTACAAAATATGAAAAAATTAGATTAAAAGTTAAAAGAAATATTATTGTGTGATGATAAAACATAGAAATTAAATTGGAAGGAATGAATATTATTAACCACAGCTCAAAATATGAAATAATCATACTAATTGTTAATGATTTATTTATTTATTTATTTATAATCACTAATATTTTTCCAAATTTTATTTTAATACTTAAAAAAAGTTATGAATCTCAACATGAAAAAGGGTATTGAGTTTTTATAGAAAGGAAATATGAGTCCACGATTTATTGGACCTTATTAAATCCTGTATAAAGTTAGACTAGCTTCTTACTGAGTAGCTTTTCCTTCGAGTTTATCTCAGGTACATAATGTTTTTTATGTTTGGATGTTGAGAAATTATGTGCCATATTTATCTCATTTTTGAGCCCAAAATTAGTTCTTTTGGAAGATAATATTTCTTATGAAGAGAAATATGTTCATATTTTTGATTGAGGAGAACAAGTATTAATAACTTAGTCAATCTACCAGGTGAAGAATTTTTAGAGAAATAACATGGTTGAAGAAGTAGGATGAGAATCTAAAATTCTATGACAGAAAGTTACCCACACTTATTTAATAATTAAATAAAATTAATAGGTTGTAATTTCAAAAAAGTGGGGAGAATGTAACACCCTACGGTTTGAAAAACAAATTGGAATTCATGAAACAATAAGTATATACATAATGAAACATTATTTTGAATAGATATTTGTAAAATAGTTGTTAAATATAATTTTTCACTTCTATGATTTGAATTTCAAAAAATAGAAATACATGGTTGTGATCATTATGTTTTCTGGAGTCTGCAAGGACAAACACGATTTTTGGTGAATAGTATCCTACCCTTATGAATAGTAATTTTATTCTTATGAAATGAAATATATAAAAATGAATATTGAAATCATCAATGAATTTATTTCTAGTAATTTATGAGGCCTTGATTAATTTTCAAGGTGTTATAAAATCAATTATAGTTTAAAAATTACTATTTTTTGGAATAAATTATGATTTTATTTAAAATTTTTTTTTTTCAAATTTAAAAAATATTTGATAAAATTGAGTTCATTTTTTTAATTATACACATTAAAAAAATATTATGTTGAATTTTTGTGATTTTTATAAAATACTCAACATTTTTATTAATTGTGAAATACGATAATTTACTATATACAAACATTATATGCTAAATACACTATTTATAGCATCATAGATGATTTAATCAAGCTTAGTTTGGACTCGAATGCTCTATTTATTACTTCAGGTCACATGAATCAAGAATATTTCTAGTATTGAGAAAAAATATTAAACTAATGATTAAAATAATTGAAAACCCCTCCTCTCCGCCACAATAAATAACAACCCCGCTCCCCCTCTTCCTCCCACACCTCTCAAGCTTTGATAATGGTAAAAATTATACCCAATACTCATTATAAGGATTTAACCCATGTCGATAACCTACTAGTCATACCAAAAGGCCAAAAATGTCCTTTATAAGGATCTCAAGGAGAAGATATCAAAAGGTAAAAATCCTCATTCTTTTTCTTGTGTTTTCTTTTCAATTATTTTCTTTTCTTATACTTTATTCACCTACTGTTATCAAAGAGGCATGAAAGATCTATAATTATAAATATTTGGGATTTTTATCATGTTTATGGGAAAATTTATCAGCATTCTTAATCTCCTCTTCTACTTATTCAAAATATAAAAACATCATATGTGGTGGGTCGATTTACCAACATAATGGATGATGGGTCTTCAATTTATTTTACATCCTTCAAATATGATTTTAAATAAAATTAATTTTTTAATAAGATTATATATTGTATGACATGAACTCTATTATTTTCTATAATTAAACTATTTGAATAATAATAAAGTTATAAGATGAAATAAGATTGTGATTATTAAAGAACCACAAAAATGAACTAAATGGATATCAATAATGATTTACTTAAATATTAATCCCCATAAAATATATCCAAAATTATTTATGACATAATTTAATATTATAGGAATATATTAACACCATTTAATTCCACTTCTGGAGTTTCTCTTCCATTCGACAAGAAAATCATTTATAAGTTGACCATGGAAATCATGTAAAACACGCACCTGAAACAATGGAATTAAGAAACTATTATTAATAAATTGGTCTAATGATGTTATAAAATGATAATATAAAGTGTTATAAACATGATTTAGCTTCATTAAAATATTAATAACACAATTTTAACCATTATAAAAGTTGTTTAAACATGTATTAAGTAAGACAATCCCAGGGTAAGGGAATTCTTAACCCAATTTCCATTCGTGGGTTAACAATATACTTCATTGATTATATGTCACGAAGATTATTTGTGTAGTTAATTTTGTTTATATTTTGTTTTATTATGTGTATTTGCATGGTATGCACATATTCCATTCATTTTATAGATTTTCATATCAATTGTATGATATTTTTAAGGGAAATCTCTAATAAAATTATCTTTTAAACTTCTTATTTTACAAAATTCAAAATGAATGTTTTATTAAAGAATTACTATTTGATTATTATGTTTTGGTTATTGGGAATTTTTTATTATGAATGCTTGGACCTATATATTCCTTAAATGCATTGGTTATGTGTATGATGTTGGTCAGCCGTATGGTTACTAAAAGGGTAACTATGATGGTTACACCAAAAGATACCCATGAGGGTTACATTGTAAGGTAATTGTGAGGGTAACAAATCATAAGGTAGTCTTGAGGGAAAAAATAAGTAAGTTATTCCAAAATACACCCTCATTATCTATTAATGTTTTATTTGATTTATGGAAATATCAATTTTCCCAAAGTAGTTATATGATTTCTTTATGGGTGAGTAGTTTACCATTGTAAAAATGATTTCATATATTTATGAGTATACATGGACTAATAGTTTCCTTCTTTCTTTTTATATCTCATACTAAGATTTTTCAGTCATCCCAAGTTATAAAATGTTTTTCACAGGGTGTATGAATGGGTAATAAAAAATGAGAATCCAGGATTAATTTTGTAGAGATTATCAATGAAAATATTTTCATGTTTTTATTTAAAACTATTTTAATATGAATGATATGGATATTATATTAAATTATAACCACATTGTATGCTTTTGGGGTGATATGTATGATTTATGACCTAAATTCATAAAACAATAAAATGAAAAGATCTTTGGGAATGTAATGAAGAGAAATATAGTATTAATAGCTATATTATGTAATGATTAAGGTCAGGTCTTTATATTCACGACCTATTTCCGTGTTGTCGTTATCTTAGTTTCAACCTCGAAGTCCAATCTATCACGAGCATGAGCATCTTGGAACAAACTTCCCCAACTCGAAAAAAGAAACATACCTGTATAAGAATGTAACATCCCAATAATGTAATGAATAATAGATATTTTTATCTATGTCTATTAATGAATTAGATAGTGTTTTAGAGGATTAAAATTAGAATAAATCCAATCTTAAGAAAACAATACACTAATATTTTTAAAAGATTGTTTTACTGCCTTTTGATGGAAAACCATTTGTAAATCAAACATTTGACAATTTTATAAGATATATTTGTCAAAATAAACTTATTAATTATTATTTGGACATTGATATTTTCATTGGATAATTTTTTGGTATTTTTCTGACGATGTTCATTTTTTAATGAATAGTGAAAAATACTGCATTTTACATCAAAACTGTTTTTTCATCTAATTTAATTATATGGTTATATTATATTTTAAATTGGTTTCAAAGTGTAAATATAATATATTTTAACCATTTAATCCAATAGTGTTAGTTGGAATTAATTTCACTTTGAAATTGGACTTAAACTAATGTCAGTCTATTGCGACTTATTGTTTCATAAAAACATGCTATTTGCTCAGACAGCCAGAATTAATTATTAAATTAATTAATTTAACTTATATGTTTTTAATGTTGTAATATAGACATAATTTTTGAATTCGGAATATCAAATATAGCTTAGGGTGTAGTTTTGGTATTTTTCTGAAAATCTTCAATTTTTGATGAATAGTGAAACCACTAAGTGGTACTTAAAAAACTGATTTTTCATTTAAATGAAAATTTACCACCTCTGTGTTTTGAATTTCAAGAATACAAAATACATGGTTGTCATTAAGAAGTAAAATTTGGTTCAATGGGATTAAAATAATTTTTTGGTGAATAGTAACTTTTGAGTTTTTAATCACGATTAGAGGTAATTAGTGTAGTTTAAGGTAAAAATAATGTTTTAATAATATGAGATGACCGGGAAACATGTCCTACCCTTATTTGATGTGTCATTTCCAACCAAGAAAACCCATGGGTTGATTTTTGGGACCCCATGGAGCCACATGGGTAAGATAAAGACGTTAATTCTTTTTATTTAATGGAAAAGTAAAAATGACACAAACATGAATTGTTTTACTAAAACAATTTTTCAATGGGTTTATACAAGTAAGATATTTGACTATAAATAGTCATTGGAAATATAAAAAGATTTCTTACATCATAGTATTTTTTATATAATTTTTAGACTTTAAATAAATTAAATTATTTATAACATCATGATGATGCAGCGATTACCTCATTAATAAAGAATTTAAATAAAATGAAAAGATAACGTAAAATCTATGACCTACACATGTCCAAAACCTAATTTATGGGTGTATTTAGAACCCGTATCACCGTATCCTCGAATTATATCAATTTGGGACCTTTTAAATCCGAAACTCATTTTAAAATAAAGAAACATTTCTTTACATTTCAAGAGTGCCCCTCCTCTCCTCTTATAAAAGGCCCCCACCTCTAAAACCTTACCCACACATCCAAAGCCTTTGTCTCGTCCAACCCTTGATCATTTTGTCTCTCCACATCCCTATATTACACTTTGAGCCTCACATTTGGCAGAAGTCTTCCCAAGGAAGCCTTTGAGCTCAAATCAAAAAGAGTTACCCGTTTTGAAAGTAGTGTCTTCTCTTGTGTTCTTATGTTTTATTTTGCATCTCCAACCCTCTAAAATATTTTTATTAATTTATTTTGTAAAAACACCAGTATGTTCAATATACTAGGATGTTGTTATAATAAGGATTCTAGCTACACTTACACACACCTACATCAAATGGTTACAAAACATATTGTTTCTGTGGAAGGCAAATTTCTGCCTCACGAAACGATGATTGTTCGACAGTCATATATCACCATCAATGGTGGTCATTAAGATGTAAATATATTTATATATTATATATTATATGTTTATGTTTTACTTAATCTTATGTAATTTTCATTTATGTCATACCTTTATGGTTACCATTATGGGTAAACACGATATCTTCATTTTAGGAAGTGCGGACTACCGCCCCCTAAAAGTGATTTGATTCGTTAATGACATATGTGGGACATATAAAGGATGTAATTAATGATATTATATATTATATTATAATTTAATTATAATATACCTTTATATCATTATGATTCCATTCTATAAAATAGGATATAGAAATGAAAGTAGCGTTCATGCGTACGTACGACTTACCGTCTCCATGATCGGTGCATTTCATTTCTTACCTCTAAACGTTATGTAATATTATAAATGAATGTATATACTGGATATATATGATATATATGATATATAAATCACTACTATAAATCTGGATATAATGGATACATGAACAAATTGTAATTATAAAGAGCATATTTTGAATCAAGTACCAATGATCATTAAAACGACGTTATTAACTTAAATAATTGCATAGTGTTCCTGACATGGTAATAAGTGATATAAAAGGAATAATGAACTTGAAAAAATGTTCTTAAATAAGTGGAAATTATCTCATGTTTATTATTCTTGAGATTAAAGAACGATCAAGTCAAGTCGGATACGAGGTATGGGACTTCGTCTGAATCTCCTTTCATTGAGGCATATTTTGTTTTATACACAACCTTATTTTATACGGTGTATAAACCCCTTTGACATTTACTTTTATCCAAAAGGAATCTTTTTTATACGAAGTGTTTTACTAAACGACAAAAGGGAATGTTTTTTGTCATACGTATGCGGCGACAACGACAACTCTGCCATCGTGACCATTATTTGAGTTTCGGCTTCCTCTACAAGCCATACCTTTTTTAAAAAGAAAAATAAATACCATGTTTTACTTTTCTTTTATTTTGGTATTGAAAATGGGTTTCATAATGTTTTTATATCAATGTGTTGTATTCATATCTTGTGATTGAAAAGTAGAAATGTTATGTTTCCTTTATGCATGTTTTATGTGATATGATTATGTTATGGTTCTTGGGCATTGTTATGAAGGCGGGTGGTTCCATGATAAACTAAGGGCCGGTGAGCCCGTTATAGCTCTTCAATTCATTGGGTAACACGAAGGAGTTAAATGTTAAGGTTTCTCCGAAGAGATTTAGGGAATATACTGTGATGGGTATTCCAAACGTAACCAAGAGGGTTACTCCCTACGTAAGAATGTTATGAATGCCTCAAGTTACCTTTATGTCTTTTGATTTCTATGATTTATTCGTGATTTGATGAGGTATGTTAAAGTGCTTATGTTTTATGAGTAGAGTATGATTTCATTGATTCTTATGTATACATGTACTCATGTTTCCTTTCCATATATTTGTATCCCTTAATGAGGTTTTTATGCTCATACCATGTTTTTTGAAATGTTTTTCATAGGTTAAGGGAAAGGTACATGATATGATGATATTGTCAGGGAAGTGTCAAGAAAGAATACATGTTTTATTTTAAATATGTTTCCGTTGGTGGGAAAAATGAATACTATCTTTATGTAACCACTTTGTTTAAATGTGGAATGTAATGCATGTTATATGATCTATTTCTCTAAAACTCTAAACCTGAAAAGATCCTCAATGTGTAATCTTGTAATAACTCAACATTAAGTAAGGTTTAAGGCTGGGGACTTATAGTTGGTATCAGTGGTCAGTTTAGATAACTTTATGAGTTATAATTCTATTAAATGATTATCCAAAATATATTTTTTTTATGGAAAAATTGAAATGATATAGAATTTGAAGATTACCATGTTGCTTCTCCTAATATATTTCTGTGTTAAGAATGGTTTTTCATGGAGGAAACAGAATAGATTTTCTGGGAAGGCATACAGAAGGAAATGACCTTTAAAATCCGCATCCTGAGATGGTCATAATTGGAACTGAACAGTTTGTTGTAGTAATGGCGTAGTTGACTCAAGAGATTAATGGTGGTGGTATCCATGCATGAGATCAGCCAGATCAACCACAGAGGAACATGTCAGTGGTGGAACATTTCATGAGGCAACATCCCCCATCATTCAGAGGATCATCTGACCCTGTGCTAGCTGATGGGTGGATTAAATCACTGGAGAAGATTTTCGATGTCATGGGGTGTTCAGACAATCAAAAGGTTAGTCTTTCTATTTACCGTTTGGAGGGTGAAGCAGATCTGTGGTGGTCTATGGTTAAAAATATCAGGGATGCTGATGAGATTGATGCTCTCGAATAGGATGAATTCAAAGGTATGTTTCTTGAGAAGTATTTTCTTAAGGATGTTCGACTTAGGATGGAAAAACATTTATTGGAATTGAGGCAAGAGGAAGACTCAGTGGCTACCTATAAAGAAAGGTTCACTCGATTGGAATGGTATGCTCCAAATTTTATCCGAGACCTTGATAGTAAAATCAATCGTTTTTACTAAAGATTAAAGCCAAAACATCGAAAGGATTTTGCTTCTTGTGAGTTCAAAAGTTATGAAATTATTTTTCGATGTGCTGAGAAGGTGGAAATGGAGTTTACTGATGATCAAGTGTTCAATAACATCCAGTAGAAGAAGAGACCGAGGTGGCAGAAGAAAGGAAAGAATTATTCAAAGAGGACTGATGGTAAGAAAACTATGTTTCCAGTCTATGATAAATGTGGGAAAAGGCATCCTAGGTAATGTCTTCTGAATTCTGGAAAGTGTTATCAATGTGGTAATATGGGACATAAGGATCGTGATTTCACTAAAAAAGATCACGGTGAAGGTAAGACCAAATTTGATTTACAGTTAGTGAAATGTTTTAAGTGCAATGAGATGGGTCACTATGCAAACGAGTGTCCAACAAAGAGCTGGAGTGATGGGAAGCAGTTAGACTACCAGCAGAAAGGGGTGGTGAAATCCTTTGAAACTACATTAGCATATGTCGGGCCATCAAATGAATTTGTATCAGGTACTTTGTTTTTTCATATTATGCCAGTGTGTTGTTTGATTCGGGGTCTACACATTCTTTCATCTATGAGACCATTTCTAGTAAAATGGGAATACCATCTCAAGAAATGACCCCTAAACTATTGGTAAAAACACCTGGGGGAAATTTTGAGGCAAAAAGATTTTATAAGAATCTTCCTATCCTTATCCATGGAAAGAACTTACTTGAAAACCTTATTGTTTTACCTCTAGTATAGTTTGATGTTATCCTGGGTATGGAATGGCTCTCTATTTACCATACTAAGATTGACTGTGGAGCTAAAGAAGTTTCTTTTCAGAAATACTTTCAGTTTGTGTACAAGAATGAACCCTTACTATTGATAACATATCAAGAGGCCGAGAATATTGTAAAAGATGGAAATGAATGTCACCTTGCACACATTGATGGAAACAAGGGAACTGTTCAGATTAATGATGTGCCAGTGGTAAATGAGTATCTAGATATTTTTCCTGATGAGTTGCCTGGAATAATACGACATTGAGAAGTTGTGTTTACTGTAGACTTAGTTCCTAATGCTAATCCAATTTCAAAACCCCCTTATCGAATGGCTCAAATTGAACTTTTTGGGTTGAAGGAGCAATTACAAGATTTATTAGATAAAGGTTTCATTCGACCTAGCACATCACCATGGGGTGCTCCTGTTTTATTTGTTAAAAAGAAAGATGGTTCTATGATACTTTTCATTGATTATAGAGCCTTGAGTAACATCAATGTTAAGAAAAAATATCCTTTGCCTCATATCGATGATTTGTTTGATCAGCTCCAGGGAGCTCAGCATTTTCAAAAATTCTCCTGAGATCGGTGTACCATCAGCTGAAGGTAAATGAAGAAGATGTTCCAAAGATCGCGTTCCGTACAAGATATGGCCATTATGAATTTGTAGTAATGCCTTTTGGGCTAACCGATGCACCTGCTGTATTCATCGACTTAATGAATAAAATTTTCCACGAGTTCTTGGATAAGTTTGTGGTGGTTTTGATTGATGATATTTTGGTGTTTTCTAAAAGTAAAGAGGAGCAGGAAAGACATTTAAGGGTTATTTTTCAAACCATAAAAGAAAATAAATTGTATGAAAAATTCAGAAAGTGTGAGTTTTGGTTGCAACAAATTTCTTTCCTTGGTCACATTGTTTCTAAAGATGGGATAACTGTTGATCCTGCAAAAATAAAGGTTGTGGAAGAATGGACAATAACCAAAAATTTAACTGAGATTCATAGATTCCTTGGTTTGGAAGACTATTACCGAAGGTTTGTTATAAATTTTTCACGGTTATCTAGTGCAATGACAAAGCTAACTCGGAAGGGTGTTACGTTTATCTGGACAAAAGAATGTGATGATTGTTTTCAAGAACTGAAAAGAAGATTGGTGAATTCTCCAGTTTTAGAACTACATTCGAAGAATGGTGAGTTTGATATCTACAGTGATGCTTCATTGAAAGGACTTGGTTGCGTCCTAATACAGAATGATCAGGTAATTGCTTATGCTTCACGACAGTTGAAAACGCATGAGGTAAATTACCCTACACATGATTTGGTATTAGCTGCTCTTTTTTTCGCTTTAAAATTTTGGAGGCATCATTTGTATGGAGTAAAGTGTGAAATAAATACCGATCATAAAATTTTCAAGTATATATTCACTCAGAAAGAATTGAATATGAGAAAGAGGAGATGGATGGAATTAATCAAGGATTATGATTGTACAATTCATTACCATTCGGGGAAATAAAATAAAGTGGCTGATGCTTTGAGTCGAGAAAGTAACGCTTCATTAACAATGTTGCTTTTGGAATGTGATCCTTTGGTTAAGGATTTGATAACTTTGGAATATATGTTTTTTGGTGCAGGATGTCCTTCTGTTTTGTTTCAGGTATAGTGAAATCTTATCTATCGGACAGAATCATGCAAGCACAGAAGCAAGACAGTGAGTTTCAGAAAAAGGTAGAGCTGTTTCAGAAGGGTAAGTTTCCTGAATTCAACATTGATAATGATTGTGTTTTGGAATTGGGAAGAGATTGTGTGTTCCTTGTGATTCACAGTTGAAGAGAGAGTTGTTATGTGATGCTCATAGTTCTCTGTTATCAGTTCATCCTGGCAGTACTAAGATGTACAGAGATCAGCGGGAGTATTACAAGTGGGATGGAATGAAAAGAGATATTGCTGATATTACAGTGAAGTGTTTGACTTTTCAGCAGGTTAAAGCAAAGTGACAGTTACCAAAAGGGATGATTCAGCCTTTACCAATGCCAGAGTGGAAATGGGAAAATATATTCATGGACGTTTTGTGGGATTACCGAAGACATCTCGAGTTAATAATGCAAAATGGGTTATTGTTGATCACTTGACTAAATATTCTCATTTCCTTGCTATATGAGATACTTTTTCCCTAGATAAACTTTCCCATTTGTATCATAATGAGATAGTCAAGTTACATGGAGTTCCCCTTTCCATTGTATCTGATCGTGATCCCAGGTTTACTTCTAACTTTTGGAAAGGCATTCAGAAGTCGTTGGGTACTGAATTAAATTTTAGTTCTGCTTTTCATCCTCAATCAGATGGGAAATCGGAACGAACAATTCAGACATTGGAAGATATGCTACGTGCATGTTTGATGGATTATCAGGGATGTTGGGACCAACATCTTTCTTTGGTTGAGTTTTCATAAAACAACAATTTTCATTCCAGTATACAGATGGCACCATTTGAGGCGTTATATTGGAAGTGGTGTCGAACTTTAGCTTTCGGGGATGAAGTGGGTGAATGGAAGCTGATGGGACCAGAATTGGTAGAAGAGATGGAAGAAAAAGTTCAGCTGATACAGAAACACGTGAGAACAGCTCAGAGCAGGCAGAAGAGTTATGCGAACAACAGGAGGAAAGATCTATCTGTCGAGGTAGGTGATCATGTTTTTCTCAAAGTCTCACCATGGAAAAGTGTGATGCGATTTGGTAAGAAAGGAAAGCTGAGTCCAATGTTCATTGGACCATATGAAATTCTGGAGAGAGTTGGATCAATTGCTTACCGAGTGGCTTTACCTCCATGTTTATCTCAGTTACACAATGTTTTTCATGTTCCAATGTTAAGGAAGTACATGATAGATCCATCTCATGTTTTTAGTCCAGAGGTATTTCAGCTGGAAGAGAATCTATCATATGAGGAACAACCTGTCAAGATTCCTGACCACTGGGAGAATGTGTTACAGATTATGGTAATTCACCAGGAAATGGTTTTTTGGAAAAACCATATGGTTGAAGAGGCAACATGAGAATCTGAAAATGAAATGAGGGAAAAATACCCCAACTTATTCGATAAGTAAAAAAATTGCGGGGACACAATTTTCTAAAGGGGGAAGGATTTAACATCCCAAGTAAGTAATGAAAAATTTATATTTTTATCTATGTCTATTAATGAATTAGATAGTGTTTTAGAGGCTTAAAATGAGAATGAATCCAATCTTAAGCAAGGAATACGCTAATATTTTTAAAAGATTGTTTTACTGCCTTTTGATGGAAAACCATTTTTAAATAAAAAATTCAACAATTTTATAAGCTCTATTTGTCAGAATAAACTTATTATTTATGATTGGGACATTTAAATTGACATTGGATATTTTTTTGGTATTTTTCTGACAATGTTCATTGTTTTAATGAATAGTAAAAATACTGCATTTTACATCAAAACTGCTTTTTCATCTAATTTAATTATATGGTTATATTATCTTTTAAATTTGTTTTAAAGTGTAAATATAATATATTTTTACCATTTAATCCAATAGTGGTTGTTGTAATTAATTTCACTTTGAAATTGGACTTAAACTAGTGTCAATCTTTTGCTACTTATTGTTTCATAAAAACACGCTATTTTCTCTGACATCAGGAATTAATTATTAAATTAATTAATGTAACTTATATTTATTGAATTTTGTAAAATAGACATCATTTTGGAATTGGGAATATCAAATATTTCTTAGGGTAAAGTTTTCGTATTTTTCTGAAAAACTTCAATTTTTGATGAATAGTTAAACCACAAAGTTGTACTTAAAAAACTGATTTTTCATTTAAATGAAATTTTACCACCTCTGTGTTTTGAATTTCAAAAATCCAACAAACATGGTTGTCATTAATAAGTAAAATGTGGTTCAATGGGATTAAAATAATTTTTTTGTGAATAGTAACTTTTGAGTTTTTAATCGCGATTAGAGGTAATTAGTGTAGTTTAAGGTAAAAATAATGTTTAAATAATATGAGATGACCTAGACACATGTACTACCCTTATTTTATGTGTCATGGCCGACCTAGAAAACCCATGGGTCGATTTTCGGGACCCCATTGAGCCACTTGGGTAAGATAAAGACATTAATGCTTTTTATTTAATGTAAAAGTAAAAATGACCCAAACATGAGTTGTTTTACTAGAACAATTTTTCAATGGGGTTATACAAGTCATATATTTGAATATAAATAGTCATTGGAAATCTAAAAGTATTTCCTACATCATAGTATTTTTTTAAAATTTTTATACTTTAAATAAATTAATTTATTTATGACATCATGATGATGCAACAATTACCTCATTAATAAAGGATTTAAATAAAATGAATAGATAATGTAAAATCTATGACCTACACATGTTCAAAAACTATTGGATGGGTGTATTTAGAACCCTTATTACCTTATCCTCAAATTATACCAATGTGGGACCTTTTAAATCCAAAACTCATTTTAAAATAATGTAACATTTCTTTACTTTCCAAGAGTGCCCCTCCTCTCCTCTTATAAAAGGGCCCCGCCTCTACCACCTTACCCACACATCCAAAGCCTTTGTCTCGTCCAACCCCTTCTCATTTTGTCTCTCCAAATCCCTCTATTACTCTTTGAAGCCTCAATTTGGGCAGAAGTCATCCCAAGGAAGCCTCTGAGCTCAAATCAAAAAGAGTTACCTGTTTTAAAGATAGTGTCTTCTCTTGTGTTCTTATGTTTTATTTTTCTTCTCCAACACGCTAAAATATTTTTATTCATTTCTTTTGTAACAACACCAATATATTACGTATACTAGGATGTTTTTATAAGACGGATTTGAGCTACACTTACACACACCTACATCTAATGGTTAAAGAACATACCGTTTCTGTGGATGGCGAATTTCTGCCTCACGAAACAATGATTGTTCAACACTCATATAACACCTTCAACGGTGGCCATTAAGATGTCACTATATTTATATATTATATATAATATGATTATGTTTTACTTAATCTTATGTATTTTTCATTTATGGCATACCATTATGGTTACCATTATGGGTAAATGCGATATCTTCATTTTAGGAAGTGCGAACTACTGCCCCCTCAAAGTGATTTGATTCGTTAATGCCATATGTGGGATGTATAAAGGATGTAATTAATTATATTATATATGATATTATAATGGAATTATAATATATCTTTATATCAATATGATTCCATTCTATAAAATAGGAAATAGAAATGAAAGAAGCGTTCATGCGTACGTACGGCTTACCGTCTCCATGAACGGTGCATTTCATTTCTTAACTCTAAACGTTATGTAATATAATAAATGCATGTATATACTGGATATATATGATATATATGATATATAAATCATGATTATAACTCTGGATATAATGGATACATGAACAACATGTAATTATAAAGAGCATATTTTGACTCAAGTACCAATGATCGTTAAAACGACCGTTATTAACTTAAATAATTGCATAGTGTTCATGACATGGTATTAAGTGATATAAAAGGAATAATGAACTTGATAAAAGATTCTTAATCAAGTAGAAATTAACTCATGTTTATTATTCAGGAGATTAAATAATGATCAAGTCAAGTCAGATACGAGGTATGGGACTTCATCTCAATCTCCTTTCATTGAGGCATATTTTGTTTTATACACAACCTTATTTTATATGGTGTATAAAACCCTTTGAAATTTAAGTTTATCCAAAAAGAATCTTTTTTATACGAAGCATTTTACTAAACGACAAAAGGGAATGTTTTTTGTCGTACGTATGCAGCGACAACGGCTTCTCTACCGCCGTGACCATTATTTGAGTTTCAGCTTCCTCTACAAGCCATACTTTTTTTTAAAAGAAAAATAAATACCATGTTTTACTTTTCGTTTATTTTGGTATTGAAAATGGTTTTAGTAATGTTTTTATATCAATGTGTTGTATTGATATCTTGTGATTGAAAAGTGGAAATGTTATGTTTCATTTATGCATGTTTTATGTGATATGATTATGTTATGGTTCTTGGGCATTGTTATGAAGATGGGTGGTTCCGTGATAAACTAAGGTCATGTGAGCCCGTTATATCTCTCCATTAATTGGGTAACGCGAAGGAGTTAAGCGTTAAGGTTTCTCCGAAGAGATTTAGTGAATATACTGTGATGGGTATTCCAAACGTAACCAAGAGGGTTACTCCCTATGTAAGAATGTTATGAATGCATCAAGTTACCTTTATGTCTTTTTATTTCTATGATTTATTCATGATTTGATGAGGTATGTTAAAGTGCTGATTTTTTATGAGTAGAGTACGATTTCATTGATTCTTATGTATACATGTACTCATGTTTCCTTTCCATATTTTTATGTACCTTACTGAGCTTTTTATACTCATCCCACGTTTTTTGAAATGTTTTTCACAGGTCAAGGGAAAGGTACATGATATGATGATAGTGTCAAGGAAGTGTCAAGAAAGAATACATGTTTTATTTTAAATATGTTTATATTGATGGGAAAAATGAATACTATCTTTATGTAACCACTTTGTTTAAATGTGGAATGTAATGTAATTTTTATGATCTAATTATCTAAAACTCTAAACCTGAAAGTATCCTCAATGTGTAATCATGTAATAACTCAAGATTAAGTATGGTTTATGGATGGGGTCATATAAAAAAAATAATTATTAGTTGAGTAATATTAAAAATAATTAAATTAATAAAATATGAAAAAATCCACTACTTCTATGGAAGTCACATCTTCATTCTATGTGTGTACATTCTTCAATCAGGTATACATCTCAATCATTTCTGAGAACATCTATATCATCTAGTGAATATTATTATTTTTGATAGTCATATTAGTATTGGATAAATATAAATACACAAATGATTAATAATTTTTTTAAATAAAATAGCAATTGTCTTTGAAAATTACTCTTCAATGATGCTAGTTTGTTCATGGAATATGATCTTTCTCATGAATTTCTAAAAATAATAATTTTATTCATTTCCATTGTTTTGTTTTGGAAACTGCAGAAGAGTTGTGTAGAAAAAGTAATTTGTTTTGATATGTGTTTGGATAGTGATATATTATTATATATACCCTAATACTTATCTAGTCTTAGAAGATTATTTCATCCCTGTGCTTATCCCCTGGCCTCATTCATTGTTTTTCATGATAGTGATGACTAACCTATCAGAACATAATCATCATTAATATATAATACAAATTATATAACTTGATTTTAGTTCTAAAACATTGGATGTAGTGTGTTACATATTGAAATATTCCATCATGTGTGGATGGTTTGTTGGATATCCATGCATTTAATACATGAAATAAATTTTGGAGTATCCAAAATTACTACAATAAGCTTCCAATGTGACTTAAAAACAATAAAAGGAATAATTAATGAACGAAATGAAAATAATGTAAATATGATTAGATTTTAGTGTCTTACCCTTGCATCATTGGTATAAAAAACAGTTTTTCATCCAAAACTTTTCTTTAAAAGGATTTGATCAGACCAACCACTATTTAATCATTTTTTGTGGGTACTATTTTGTCCTATTCTGTAGAAGTTATGTGAGGACTAATGATTCCGAACATTTTCCCTTCAAAAATCCCTTCAATTGTTTTTCATTTATATGCCTGCCAAAAATATGAAATGTAATTTCTCATAATTAACACAATATATAATCTTTTTTAAAATAAAATAATGAAATAAAACATCATGTATTCATTTACAACTGAGCTGCGTAGACATTCATAGATGATGATTTCAATTGAAATGTCAACACCAAGGAAGTCTTGATCTTTCTTTCTATATATGCTTTCTTCAAATTCAACTATATGGTTATGACCATCTTTTATCTTTCTATCTACATTAGACTTCAATGATAGTAAATGTGGATATATAATGGGTGGGGTAATGGTGAGTTGGGTATATCATTTTTATTAGTTGGTTAATCGTTTTGATAGTTTGTAGGGGGTTTATTGTTTAATCCCATTCTATTTGGCCTTCAGTAAAAACATTCATTGGTTTAGAGTTTTTTTAGTAATTGATAATGGTTTAAAAGGAAAATTAAAATGGAAATGAATACCTCCTTATCAGCATGTTTTTTATAAGATGTGATAACTTTGTGATGAATGTTACAAAATATTTTTCAATCGTATTATTATCATCATCATGAATTGGAACATGTAGCTTTGTAATCAATTCATGGGATACTCTAATTGACACCCACACATGACCTTTTAGAAGTGCTCTATTGTGTTGCATGTACTTTTTTTAATATTAAACACCGTAGCTCTATCTAAAATGTGATTGGTGGGTGTTGCTAGATATGAATCACTTTCATTTTCACCCAGTAGAATATCAAAATATGATATGTATCAATCTCTATCTGATTCAAATTTCATTGAAACGTTTATTTGACCATTGATTACCTCTGCTAAGGCATATATTATAGGGGAATGGCTTGTCGCATTGATGGTGTGGGGTGGGTTAGGATCTCTACATGGTGGATGATCTTGAGTTTCTTATTCTCTTCTTCTCTCCCTCATTAATGTTTCCATATTCTCTCTATTCTATTAGAATTGTGCTTAAAAAGTAGATATTATTTCTCTCATCTATTTTATTAATTTTTTTGATCATCCTCTCTTTTTCCCAAAATATGTTCGGGGTGACACACCAAAACCCACATCTTTAACATAGTCATACTGTTATGGATACTTCAAGGACACTGATAGTTTGTGTTCATCTGGAACAGGTGTTTCTGATTCCTATGACTATTTTGGATAGAAAATATGTTACAAGAAATGATCATTATTATGTAATATTTATTACAGGAAAAAATCATTATTTGACACATAAACATGATTCCCAAAATTTTTGGGTTTTTTCGTATATTAGTATCTCATCTATATATGCATGTTCCTCCATCCATAGCACGTGGTGTGGGATGGAGGTGGCTTCATATTTCAATTCATAAATATATATATATATATATGGGAACATAATTATGGGATTGTTTCATGTCACATAAAAATACCATAATCGATTTAAAATATATAAAAACATTCAGTTGAGGTGCACTCCATCCTTCTTTTACAGTAGGGGTACACTAGTTTTGTTAGTCATTCATTATTTCTAGCACTCAGTTGTTGTTTCATAAATAAAAAATTATCAGTCAAAGTGATGAATACACATATCATCAAACAACATATTATTGACCATAATATACCTGAAAATACTCATCCTCTTGATGGTTAGAAAACACATCCCATGCTTATTGGGTTATCATGTGTGCATAAATAATCGATTGGGGTTGGTTTTTTTCCCTTCAGCATCTTTAAGATCATGTCTTGTTAGGATTGTTTTAAATACTATATGAATCCTTCCAGTAAGCATTGATATATACTTCTTTTGGAATTCATCTACTGTAAATTCACTCTATAATAGATAATGATGATTAAGTCAATGTATCATTATTTTATTTTTTAGTAAAATAAATAAATGTTATCACAATGTCATCATAATTTCTTCCTACATTTGTGTCTTCATCTTGGGAACAACATGGTGCCACAAATCTACATCAATAAACACATGTTTCTATGTGAAAATTCCAATATAAATGATAAACATGGCCTTTCGGGGTGAACATGCTGACCCCGTGCATTCTATACCCCCATGAATTTGATGCCTTCGACTTTTTCCTTAATGATTTTTGATGACACCATGAAACTAAGGTGCAACTGTTATTTTCTGCAACATCGATCCATCATTGCCTACCATTTCCCTGGAATCAACATCGTCAATATATTCCTCTTGTCTAGTAGCATTGGCATGTGTTGATGGTCATTGTAACTCTACACTGGGAGTAGCAGCAGGTTGAGAAACCAATTCTTCCTTCTGAATGGGATCACCAACATGTGAAAAAGGTTGTTCCTTCGCATTATGAGAAGCACTAGGTTGAGTGTCCTATTATTCCTTGGAATTGAGAGCACTATAATTTGTGGAATTTTTTATCTATATAAGTGGTTTAATATTTAATTTTTAGTACATAAATGTAGTAAAAATAGATAATTACATGAGGTAACATTATGTATTTTACAAAAAAAAAATGTATCCTGATTATTGGAATCTCTTTTTCTTTTTTAATTGTTGAAAGTATTTGACCCCTCTATCGATGATCCAAACCCTTTTTTGTGGTCTTATCTAACATAGAAAATTCCATCTACATTGGTGCCACTACAAAATTATTCTGATTTCCCAATGAAAGGGTCTTCCTTGATTGAATTTTCATCTGACCCTTTAGTGGTTTTGGTCAATAATAAAATAATTGACCACTTTTAGTTTTCGAAATATGCAACAAAAGATACTTATACTGCCTATGATGTTATTATACATGGTTAGTCTTTTTACCATTTCTTACTGAGATCAACTTCCATGAATCTAAATTCAACTATTTTAATTGCAGTTTTTTTATCAAGCCACTTGAATTAAAAAATCGATACATTTATTGTTGTATAATCTAAATCTCATATTTGTTCGATGATGCCAAAGTATGACATATTCACATAAATTGGATTTTTGTCCTTAGTACTAGAAACAATCATCGCTTCAGCCACAATTGTCGCTCCACAATTTTTCATGGTACTGTCTTCATCATGGTCATTTGTATAGAATGTATAAAAATTATTTACATAACCATTGAATGATAACACATACACACTTGGCCCTCTGGATTTCCATCAAAGTTTTTCTGAAATCTATTCCATATTTTCATTGACTCCTAAAAAATATGGTCCCAAAACCATCCTATAAATTTTTGATTATGTGTATTTGATATCCATCTTTCAGACCTTGATGAATTCAAATGACAAAGAATTTAATTGTTGGTTTAAACATAAGAGGAATCATCCAAACTATTATAAAAAACAAAAATTTGGGCCTACATAAAATCGTTAATATTAATTGTGACCACATCTCTTCTAGAAATTCATTCACCTGCATGCCACCCTGTATAATGAGATTTTGGTAGAACAATTCTTTCCACACTGGACATGTATTTGGTAAAGAATTTAATGGCTTCACCAAAAATATATTGCTCAGCAATACAACCATCTGTCCATCTTTTATTTTTGACATACCCTTTAAAAATCTTCATATACCATTCAATGGGGGTACATCCATCTATAGTGTATAACACTACATAATCAAATCTGTCTCACCAAGTGAACCGTCAAATGAACCATCATATCAAAGATTGTTGGTAGGAAGAACATTCCCAATTCACAAAATATAACCTCAATTTATCTTTCCATAGTTTGACATTTTTTTGGATCTATAGATTTTATTCATATAGCTTTGATGATAAAAAAAAGATATTGGTTAATCTATAACAAAAAATCTAGGTCAAAATGCTATGTAAAGCTATAAGCATTATATGTTGCATCAAAATAAGGAATTCATGTGATTTTAGACCCTTTAACATTAAATAGATCATCGATACTATGTTCTTTATATTTGATGAATACCCCTCTCGAACTTTTAGAATATAAAAAAGTTTCAAAACATATATCTCTCTTTCCTAGAAGGAGTGTAAGTAGCTAGAGGAAGGAAAGTTCATTTTTACCCTTCACTGGTACCAACTCTTCTCGTATTAAAATTCCAACCATGTTCGACCTCGCCTTAATTACATTCATTGTTTTTTTAGATGAATTTATCAATGTGTCGATGACACTATCACATACATTATTTTAACATGCATTATTTCATGAAAATGGCCGACATACAGACTATTCTAGTATAGCTATTCATAATAAAATTGACCTCTTTTTCCAACTATTTTTTGTTCAGTTTTTCAAAAATGGTTTACCAAAATCAATGTTCATATATTTTAATTTCTCAAATTGTTTATCAACTATTAGAGGAGATTATGTTTTACATTCTTCTGAACTTCCATATAATAATGTCTTCCAAGATTGGTACTTATGTTGTTAGGGATGAAATCATTGATTCCAGAGAAACATGGTTTTCGATGAATTATTCAACCAAATTGACTGTATAGCTTGTTTGTATATGGGAATCCCTTGAGTTCATTTAATTATATATCCTATAAAATTCCTATAAGTAGGAAATTCATTTATAATCACATACAACATGGATATCAACATGAAATCTTCATTTTTGTAAGAATCATACAAATTAACACTTAAATCCCACAATAATTCTAAATTCTCGATCAATGGATCCAAATAAACATTAATATCATTACCATGTTTTTTTTTGTTCTAATATAAGAATAGATAACTTGATACATTTTCATTTCATGCATAACCACAATGGCATGTAATAATTTACCAATATAAATAGCTATGTACTATGAGTGTTGCTTTAAAACCCAAAAGGACTCACTTATTCGATATATAATGCAGGATGAAGGTTTCTCGACACATTTTCAAATTCAAGATTCCCATGATCAATTCTATTCTACTATGTAAAGCCTACCAGTGATGTTGTTTCCTAAATTTATCTCTTGTGTCTGTGTTCCACGTTAATTTCTCTGTAGTACCACACTCTCATATATGTGCCTAAACCATGGAATGATTGTAAAGTACAATAAAAATTTCATAAGACCGGATTCAACATTCTTTTATCAAGAATCATCACACATTGGGCATTCTATATCTGATTTTCCGTCATTGAAAAATAGTATATCGTTATTCAGGTTGGCTTATATTCTTTCAGAGAGAATACCCATCGAGTGTAACATTTGTTTGGTATTGTATTTTTAGATTGAGAGGTCATTATCTTCTATGATCATGTCCTTAAGGAGAGCAAGTAATTCAATAAAACCAGAGTCGCTCTATCAGTGGTCTGATTTAAAATTATATAGCTTTGGTACAACAACTAATGCTATATATTTACTGCAACAACCACACAATGGAGTCTTTTCACAACTCTTTAACAACTCAAACAATTTTAGGAAATCAGAAACATCATCTTCCACTTTCATTATCATTTTTTCAATATTATCTTCATCATCATTAACATTAGTAATCATGTCCACGATACGTCCTTGTTCATTGTCCACAATTATAGTTATATCAAATGACCCATAAAATGCAATTTTATCCCGGCCACTAGCTATATTCACTATATCCCTAATTTTATTACAAAATTTATAAATTCAATATATTCTATGATAGATCACATGTTCTTCCAACTCCTATAAAATAACATATATTTTATAACGAAAATGTAAACACATAGAAAGGATTTGAAAAGGGTCATATGCATGCTCTTTTGCAAACATGATGAATTATTTCACTCCATATTCATACTCTTTTTTCCAACGATTAACATCCATCCATTTTTTATTCATATCCATCTTATTTAATTCTATGATATTAATATTTAACAAAATAAATACAGAAAAGGGGCCTTTAAAATAAGGGGAACTTAACATTTTAATGATAGTCAGTATTTCATTTCATTTCCTAGGACTCATCCCTTTTGAAGCTAACACCAAATTCCTTTGAAAACTATTTATAATATCACAGTTGAAATCCATTTAAAAAAAACCATTTACAAAACATACTCTTTAAAATAAAACACCCTTTTTCAAAATGAAACCATCATTAAATTCATTTTCAAAACATTCACATCCATTTATGAAAGTCAATCGGGTGAGTTGATAAAAACTTGGCATGATTCCTAAGTCCATGTCAAGTCTTTAAATCATTTTAATGCTATTTAGAAACAAAAAAGGTTATTTTAAACACATATAATGTTTTAATAATCATTTCGAAACACTTAAAAATAATTTTTAATGATCCACATAGGCATTTTCAAAGACATAAATCCCAATAGATGCACTTTATAAAGGGTACATGAATCTAAAAAAACACACATTTTATAAAATATAAAGAAATAATAGGTTTATCAGGAATATCAGGAATAAATATTAAGAATCATATAGTTTACTCCAATAATACTACTGAGGAGTGAACAATTTATAGATAAAGACATAAGTGTCACTTGAAGATAAACTCACATCTCTTCAAAATGGGTAACCATATTCCACTTTATGATTGAATCAAATACTACATATGCTTGATCCTTCCAATATAGTCCATTATAAAAAAGGTTTCCCTTCATGAAGAAATACAATTTTTCAATGTTAAATGACAGTAGTTAATCAACCCTTCTCCTCTGTGAATGGTTCATTTAAATTTGTGATTAAATATATTTTAAAAACTTTTTTGGGTATTCCCAAAATACCTCACCCTAAATATAATATCAATAACACCTCATGTAAAGAACCACTACTTCCAAATCTAAGAAAGGATTTGGGAAGGTTCTCTTATGTCTCCTTAACTATCTAGACCCATAACAAACCACATGACCATCATGGACTGGAAATGTTCAAATATTGACTCCTAATACAACACAATATAAGTCATACTCATTAGCCAACTCATTAATTGTTAAGATTGGTGTTTTCCAAAATCTACCATAATGATATTAGAATGATCTCTCATGAACATATATAAGAAAATAAACCAAACCACATTCTTGGTTGAGGCCTTCATAGTGCTTCCAATAAAAAAGAATCATGTTTGAAAATTTGGTACTAACTAGGAATTACCAACCAACTCCACAGTGTCAGAATGATTCAATGACTACTCTCAAATATCATGAGGGTGGGTCTTCAATACTACCTTGTATCATAGAGGCTTCCCATATATGGATTTGGGATTTTTTGTGATGCATCGATTACTACAACGTAACTAGGGAATTACCTAGAGAGCTGGATTAATAATCACCGTGAACATGCCTAAAAAAAGATATTCGTTATAGGATGCTTCATCATGGAGGTGAACTATATAGAATTCCATATCCTCAATTATTACCTTATAAACCTATAATATGGATGTATTATTCCAAATCTTGGTGCCTATAGTTATGACTCAATACTAAAATTTTCATTGTTCACCAATGATTGGGTTAGGCTTCATGTTGGGATCTATGCCTTGGAGGTGTTTCTGATATGGAATGGGGTTGGACCTTCAAGATTCATGAAAAACATACATATTTTGACATTAGAATAGGGTACTTGAGTTATATGAATTGTTTTGGATATCATGTTACTTCTTTCTCTTAAACAAAAAATTGATCTCATAACCAAAATAGTATGTAGATTATGTACCAAAACATGTTTCACAAAGTGCATGATGTGGTCAGGATAATACTCCAAGAATATTTTTATCATTACTTCATTAATTTTTCCCTATTTTTTATCCTATATTCATTCCTCCACTTCTTCCTTCATCTTTTTCACCACATTCCTCTATTTTTAAATTTCTGCAATGTCCAACTATTCATTATTCTACTACTCCAAATTTTATAGAAAATATTTTTCATAGGTTGGGGTTGGTGGAATAGTGGATGAATGTATATTACTAGATGGGGTAATTACATTGGATGATAAATAATCTTGTTTATTATCCACAACTATAATGATATATATAATATACTCCACCAACATGGACATGGAAGTGGATGATTATGGGTGATAGTGTGATGAGATGTGGTTGAAAGTATAATAACCCAATCTCAAAGTAAATGAATTAGTTCACTACTACCCCAAGAGTGTGCATCGATTCACTAGGGCTGGTACCTATCACTTATTGTATTGATTTAATATGTCGGACACAATTTTCCCACTTTACGTAAATTGATAAGTAATAATCGAAATATCCTAAGAACTGACATGAGACATTGATATTCCCTAAATTCTTGAGAAAAATAAACAATAAATTCCCCTATAATTGAATAAAAATATCAAAGAAACACCAACATCAATATATAAATGCAGTTAGAAACAATAAACTCTATCTATATATAAAAACAAGACAGAAATCATGTGAAACTTCCTTGAAAAAACATAACTAAAAATGGATGGGTTATATTTCATGAACTGATATCCAACCAATCATGGCCTCCATTATCAAAATCACCTAACATACAAACTAATTCATATGCCACTAAACATCAAATGGGCCAAAATCATCCAATACCTGACCATATACTTATTAAACCAAACATATACCTATATCATTACAAGAATACTCAATGTGGTAGTTCTTGAGGAGTTGGGTTTGCGGCGGAGGTGGGTTCACAGAGGGGGAGCACTTCATAGCAGAGGTGGGGTTCGAGGGCCGTGGTGGGGAATGTGGAGGAGGGATTCATTATGACAAGATTCAGCTATAGAGGGTGAGGAGGAGGGCTTCACAGCAACAATAGATGAGGAGGAAGAGTCAGTAGCTGAGGAGTAGGAGGCGGTGGGCTTCATGGCAGTGATGGAGGTCTTCGTGGTGGCGACAGAGCAGGAGAAGGAGACGACCGAGGAGGAGGAGGCGGCAGGGTTCAGCTTCTTCTAGAGTTTGAGTCATGCGTTAGGAGGAGGAAATTGTTCGGGTTTCTTTATAAAAGAGGAAAAACCTTCAATCATTGCTAACTAAAAATAATTGATAAAGGTATATTTTATCAACGATAAAATAAAAAATGCTGATAAAACTTCTCATTGCCAGCTATTTTTTAGTGCTGATAATGATAGGTTTTTATCATCATTAAAAACGCTGATAAAAGGTGTTCATATCAACGCTAAAATTTTAGCGCTGATAACACTATAATGATAATAAATTATTTATATATTTATATGTATTTATAAAATTATATGTATACTAAATAAATAAATAATTATTTATATTTACATAATTAATAAATATATATTTATTTATAGTTATAAATTTATAATAAAAATATTTATTATATTTATAATTATATCTATATAATATCTTTATTATAGTTTCATAATTATTTAAATATTTCTATATTTATTTACAATTATATATTTATATATCTATTATAATATTATAATTATTTAATAAATATAAATTTATATATATTTATTATAAATATATATTTATTACAGTTTTATATAAATATATATTTATTAGATATATATATTAATTATAGTCATAAATATAAATAAATTTATATATACATTTAAATACTTATGAAACTCAAATAAATATATTAATTATATATATTTTTTATAATTTCATAATTATTTAATTAAATAATAATGAATATTTTAAAAAAAATATATAATTAATATATTTATTTCACTCTAATAAGTATATATATATATATGACTATAAATAAATATATATTTATTTATAATTATAATTATAATTATCAATTTAATAAGAATATTTATTAATATTTGATAATTATTTAAATATAAATATTTATTTTTTTAAATAATTATGATATTATAAAAAATATGTGAAATTCATATATTTATTTTAACGACATAAGTATTTATATATATAAATATTTATTTATTTAAATTTATGACTACAAATAAATATATATTTATTTATAATTAAAATTTTGAATATAATAAATTGGTTTATTATAATTTTTTAAATATATATATATATTATTTATACTAATAAATATAATTATTGGTATATATGTATAAATATTTTAATATTTTTATAGAAATATTTCTATAATTACATATATTTATAAAATTATAATTACTATAAATATATTTATATGTATATACATATATATATATTAATATATATATAAATACTATATTTATTGTAATGTTTTAAAAAAGTTTATATATATTTTTAATTATAATAAATATTTTTATAAATATAATAATTATATTTATAAATATAATAAATATATTTATCATTTAAACAAATTACAATAAATATATGTATTTATTTATAATAATAATTTTAAATAAATATGTTTAAAAGGTATTTATATATAATTATAAATACAGTAAAAATATTTAGCAGTCAAAAAAATTATTTTAATTTTATAATTACTTAAATATATATATATATTATATATATAATTATAATTATAAATATACCTTAAAGTGTAATTATATATAACAAAATATTTGAAATTATAAATAAAATAAATATATTTATTATTTAAATATATTTATCATGATTTAATGTAAATTTATGAGAACATAAAAGTTTCATGGGAACATGAATGAATCATATAACCCAAGAAAACTATAGATCTCATAATAAACGAGTTATCATATATATGGACAACATGAATAGTAATGGGGGTGTAATGTATAAATGAACATTCATAATCGATCAGAATTATAGGTTTGATTGGTAGATTTTCTCCCAGAACCAACAGACATATAAGCGATCATTTTTTTAATTAATCGGTAGGCACATATAATGAATTCTCAATTTACAATCAATGTATTCCTTCATGTAGTAGCTTGATTTTTCCACGTAGAGTTACTCTGACCTCATCATGTAGTAGCCTACCATTTGAACTTTTGATGACTCCAGTTACTTCGTGTGATGGCTTGATTCCTTTTATGTTTATCAAATGCATCCCCATGGTATTTACATCTTGTGGTATCTTGACTTTACTATTTATCACATGTGTGACACCTCTATTGTGTTTATTCAATAGATTTTCATTTTGAGCTTTTAGTTGATTTTCTAGAGGCATGGTCAGTTGAGGGTACTATATTTTCAAATGAATCTTTAAATTTTTATTTGTGTGGGAGATTAAGAAGTGATAAATATCTATACTGTACATGGAAAAATAGCTTGAACTCAATGAGATGTAGTTTGATGCCTTCTCCAATTTTGTGGCCATAGTCAGTGCACTTACCTTAGGACTATTTCCATGATTATCATCACAAAATTACAAAAATACTAAAACCATCCATTCAACTAAGATATTAAATTTCAAGAATTTAATAAAATCATTAAATTAACGAATGAATTATAAATAAAAAAATCGTATAAAAACATAAAATTATGGTATAATTTATTCCACAATTAATTTCAAAAAATTGAATAATGAATTACAAATAAGAAAATGATGCTCTTTAAAATGTAAAAAAAATAAACTCAAGGAAAACTCATCACTTAAACATATAAAACACTATATTAGAATGAATTTTCAATGAATCCCATATTCAATATCAAATTAAAATATAATAGAGATTTTCTCATAATCATAAAATTTCAATAATGAAAACCTCAAAAAAATAGATGTTGGAAAATATATTAAATAAACGGCAAATCAAAGACCCTTAGGGACATAATATTTCTGAAAAATGAATTTATTTTTTCTTATTAATGTGTACATAATATAACCATTCTATAGGTATATATGAGTTTAGTTTTTTCACAAAATTATTCCCAAATCCATCTCCAAACATCTCAAACCACATTCCTAGACCATTAGTGTAACAATAATCCTCTCCAATAAGTTTCTTCAGTCCAATCCAAAGGGGTAAATCTAATGAAGAGGTAAAATTATAACTGAGTTCATTCAAGTTTCATTGTTCTCTACCTCCTAGTAATCAATTATAAACATACTAATATAATGACATGTGTATTTCTACAATAATAAAATATTACTATGTTGTTCATACAACCATTTTATCCCATTTTCATCTAATGGGAATTGAAAATGACCCTCGTGGAAACATACATACTACCTCCTCCACAAAGAAATGTATTTAGTTTTTAATCACAACATTACATAGAATATTATAAATATTTATTTAATGAATATATATGATATTTATGAAATAATTATGATTCTATTGAGATAATATATTATCTACCATCATACCCTATAATCTGTTGGAATACAGAAACGTCGCACATAAATACGAGTGGACAACATTCTCAATGGAAATTGAAAATATCCCTCCGGTGTATGTGTGGACTACAACCACCATGAAATGATGTATTTCATTTATCATAACCACCATAAATTGATTATTTGAAAATATTTTGAATATATGATAATTATGTTTATGTCATTCTTATGTTTCTGTAGATGAAGGAACGATGACCCTCTTGACCCTGGTCAACACACTAATGTTATTCTGGACTAAACAAACCCAAAACATTCGGAATGAAGTTATGGTCTTCTTAATGTTTTGAAGTGGTTAAGTTGTTTTCTAGAATCCTTTCAGTTGAATTACCGATAATGGTCTGGGGTGGTTTTTTATTTTCAAATATATGCTTGTTGAGTGGGAATTTCTTGAGGCTTTTAGGTAAATGTTATTTTATGTATTCCTTGTTTTTTCCCACTTATGCATGGTTTTGTTTATAGAGGTTGTGAATATTCTTTAGATTCTACATATGGATTAGAACGAGTTGTAGAAGAAACCCTCTGATAAATATGGAATTCCTCAATATGTTGGGAAATAACACACTAATGAAATTTAATATCACATTTTCCATGCTCGGTGTGGGAAATAGGTAGTATATTGAAATTACATATGTTATAGAATAGTGCACAAAAGTATCAAAATTTATGGGGTAGGAGTGAAATATTGACCAGTAGAAGAATCCCAAACAATTGGTAAGTTGGTTATTGAAAGACCCTACAAGAATGAATTCATTTACCCGTATGTATAGTTACTTGAGGGGGTATGTTTGAGGGCATTTGAATTCTAGTAGAATAAAATAGAGTGAAAAAAATTAATCCATCATGAATTGGGAACAACATGTGGGGTGTTTGTATAAGTGAGGGTTAAACCTTTAGAGAGGATCAATGTGAGAGTGTTAAGCATGGGGAGGGAACCCAATAAAGGGGGATCTACCATAATGTATCAAGTATGGTTGTGATGTTTGGACTCATGTTTGTATAGTTTATCATAATTTATAAAATTTCTCTCTAGGGATTTATGTATTTGAAAAAATTCATATGTTTCTCTTTTAAAATGATTCAATTGTTTTGAAATGATTGTAAAAAAATATTTTTTTTCAATATACCCTTTTTGGGTTTTAAATATGTTTAAATATTTTAAAAATAAATTGGGGTTTTGAGAAAGGATGTTGGGAACTAATTGGTTTATTTAAAAAAGACACTGTTATTTTAAATTTGAATATGTGTAAATAGTTGTTATTTTAATTGGATTTCAACTAAGATTTTTTAATGGGATTTTATCTGTTATTTTCAAAGAATGAATTTTTTTATAAATATTTTTTATGTGGATTTGAAATATGTAAATGGTTTTTCTAAATTAACTCTTTGTTATTTTATATATAATTTTAAAAATTGTTTGTTATTTTAGCCTCGATTAATTTTTATAACAAATTTTTGTGTATTTATTTTGTTAGATATTAATTTAACTGAATCAAATATGATGGATATGAATAAAGAATGGATATATTATAATCATCTAATAAAAGAGTATGAATATGGAGTGAAAAATTTCATCATGTTTTCTAGAGATCATGTATATGATTCTTCTCAAATACTTTGTTCATGTTTATGCTATTATTATTCAATAATAGATATTCTAGAGGACATGGAAGAACACTTGACCTGTCACTAAATGGATCGAAGTTATAAATGTTCAAATAAACACAAGAAAAAAGATAATTTTGCAAGTGACTAGATAATGTGGTGTTTAATTGATCATTTGATATGATTACAAGTATGCATAATGAATAATACCATATCTAGGACGTGATTACAGATGTCCATGATGACAATGATAATATTAAGGAAACAATAAGAATAGTTGAAGATGAACATAATGATTACCGAAAATTTTTGATATTTTAATGAGTTGTACAAAGACACCATTGTATGATGGTTGCACTAAATATACATCATTGTCAACCTTTCTGAATCTGTATAATATGAAAGTAGGAAACAGAAGGAGTGACACCAGTTTTATGGAATTACATTCTCTCTTGAATGACATTCTCCCAAAATATAATGAGCTCTTGATCCGAAAATACTATGCCAAAAGAATTCTATGATCAATGGGTATGTTCTCTGAAAGAATACATGCCTACATGAACGATATTATAATATTAATCAAGGACCACAAATCACTTAGAGAATTCCCAAAGTGAGGTTCTTCTCTATAGAATAATGATGAATATAGTCCTATAAAAGTTTCATAGTGCATTCCAATAATTCCAATGTTTAGGTGCCTATATAGAAGTGAGTAGAATTTAGGGAAATTGGCGTGGCCCGGAAATAGAAAAATAAATATGGAAAAATTTGACAACCGGAAGACTCTCCTCTATACAAGATAATTGATAATGAGTATCCTACCTTGGGACTCGAGCCGAGAAACCTCCGTCTTAAATTATCTATAGTTGGAGTGAATCCTTTTGGTTTTCAATGTAGCACACTCATTACATGGCAGTTTATGATGGTAAATTATGACATGCCACCATGGTTATTCATGAAATTAATAAAAATCATGTTATATATGCTTATTTTAGGACTAAAACAACCGATTAATGATATTGATGTTTATTTGGATCCATTGATTGAGGATTTGAAATTACTGTGGGATTCAGGTGTTATGATATATGATGCCTACAGAAATGAATGCTTCATGATGAGAGTCATGTTTTATGGGATAATAAATGACATTCCTACTTATGAATGTTTTTGAGGATATATTATTAAAGTAACTCTTGCATTTATTGTCCTGGAACAAGGAACAAAAACAATTTGGTTGAATCATTCATCAAATACTATGATTCTAACACATCACAGATTTGTACCCTCATGACATAAGTAACTATCATGGACGAAATCATTCGATAGAAGTTTATAAGAATGCACAACACCATCTCCACTAACAGGTGATCAATAATTAAAGAATGTTAATGATGTGGACACTACTTTTGGTAAACTATTTTTGAAAAACATTATGAAAAGTTATTGGAAAAAGAAATCCGTTTTTTTAATTACCAGACATGAATTTTTTGTATGTCAGACGTTTAATTGATGTTATGCGTGTTGAAAAAAATGTATGGGATAGTGTCACAAACACATTGCATAAGGCACCTTACAAAATAAAGGATGGAATTATGGCTAGGTAGGACATGGTTGACCTAGAAATATGAGAAGAGTTGGCACCACTGAAGAGTGAAGAATGAACATTTCTTCCTCATGCTTCTTACACTCTTTCCTGGCCAAAGAGATATCGATTTTTCAACTTCTTTAATGGTGTAAAGGTTCTAGAGGGGTACTCATCGAATATCAAGAACATCATGTCAATGAAGAATTTAATGTTAAAAATATTGAAATCGCATGACTGCCATTTTTTGATGTAAGGTGTAATTATTATAGATGTACATTGCATTTTTTCCTAAAATAACCGCCATACATTATAGAATTTCTATTTCTTCTTCAAGATTATATTTATCAAAGTAACAGACTGTGTGAAATCGCTAACTATGGAAAGTGAAATTGTCTTTATATTATGTGAATTGGAAATGTTTTTAGAAATGTCATTATTTGATATGATGGTTCATTTGATGGTTCACTTAGTGAGAGAGTTTCAACTTTGTGGTCTTGTGCTCAATATATAGATATAACCCATTGCATGCTATAAGAAAATTTTGAAAGGGTATGTTAAAAATTGAAGTCGACCATAGGGTTGTATTACAGGGTGATATATTATTGAAGAAGTTGTTGAATTCTGTACTGAATACTTGTCCGATGTGAAAAGAATCGATCTAACAAAATCTCATCACACTGGATGACTTGTGGATGAAGGAATGTTTGGAAAGGAGGTTGGAACTATAAATATTATAGATCAAGAGAAGGATACCCTTTACATTTTTCATAACTATTTGGACGTTGACTCATATGTTGAATCCTACAAAAAAATTATTAAGCATTCAAATCCATCATGAGCTGAAAAATGGATATCAGATAGAAAAATAAAAAGATTATAGGATGGTTTTAGGACTATATTTTTAAGGAGTTAGATGAAAATCTTGAATAAATTTCAGAACAACTTCAATGGATAGTCAGAGGACTACATGTGTACGTATTATCTTACAATGCTTATGTTATTAATGTCTATTCATTGTATACTATTGAACATGATGAATAAATACCAAACAGAATAGTGGAGTTATAGTTATAGATTTTGTGACGCATGTTTCTGGTTGTAAGGATAGAAATCCAATTTATGTGAATATGTCATACATTTGAAGCATCGAAAAAATATGGTAATAGGATTATACCACATTTTTAGTATCGATTTTTCAATTAAACTGGGTTGATAATAGAAGTAATGTTAAAATAGATGAGTTGGGATTTGTGAAAGTTGATTTCAGAAAGGAAGGGTAAAAATATGAACCATTTATAATCTTATCCTAGGTAGTACAAGTATTTTATGTTCCTGATCCTGTAAACCAAAACATGTAAATTGTAATAATATCGACCAAAACCCCTGAAGAGTCAAATTAAAATTCAACAATGTTTGACCCTTTCATTGGGAAATAATAATCATTTAGGAGTAGTTCTAGTGTAGATAGCATTTTTATGGAAGAGAAGACCATAATGAAGGGATTTGGATTGTCCATATAAGGGTCAAATCCTTTCAACCATAAAAAATTATAGTTCAATAATTAGGATATATATATTTTTATAATATACACAATGTTAGGTTATGTTAATATATGTTCAATGCTGATTTTATGTTATGTAAATTAAATGTTAAAATACATTTTCATATAATGAATTATTCATGTGACGATGTACCCAATCCCCATGAACAATAGGTTTCTCAACCAATTACTACTCACAGTGCAAATGAACAATAGGTTTCTCAATATATTGATGCTCCTAGTACAGTGGTACAACCACCATATACACATGCTGATGCTAGACCTCCAGAGATGGAGGAACATATTGATGATGATGGATTTGAGGAAATTAATGGTGAAGAAACATAGACGGTGTAGAAAGAACCAGAGCATCATAGTTTGATTGTCTTTGAAAAAATTATTAAGTATAATGTGAATTACATCAAATACCAGATTGGATGGAATAAGCAGAGCCAACATGTTTACCCGAACAAGTCCATGTTCAGTAGTTACACTGGAATCGTCACTCAACAATGTGTGCCGATTAATGTAACTTCATGGCACCATGTTGTGGCTGAGATTAAGACACTGATGTGTAGATATATTCTAGTAACATTTTGATATCATTTTTTATATTTTCTAAAAATTAAATAATGAATCATTGAATTACACTTCATCATCTCTTTAAGAGTTCATTTATTGTATATGAATCACACAAAGAGTATGTTTTAATGGTTTCTAGATTGATTTAGAGGGGGTTTCACACACTTCTAATGAATTATCATCCTTAAGATGTTAATGGGAAAATAAAAATACACCCACATCTACTTTATGCACATGACCTGTAATGTCGTTGAAGTCGGTCAAAGTTTAATTATTTATAATCCCTCTAACTACTGTATATGTGGAAAGTATTGTGGAACCCATATAGAAAGAAATTATGAATTTTATTCTTCTAAAAACATTCAAAAAATAACCCACTGTTGTCAGTAGTGGGGTAAATTTTCTATTTTTTAATTTTTATATTTTTTTAATAAAGTAGTAAAGTAACACTATTTTTAATATTTTTATCTAGACTAGGATGAAACAGAAAACAAATTAAGAGCAGTGATCAACCAAAATATAGATCACTTATAAATGGATTATCAAAGTATATTCCAGAGAAAAAATATCAATTCTACTGGTTTTAAATGGATTTCAATTTACTTAATAGTTATAAAAAAGTACCACCTTAAACAGAATGACTTACTTCCCTCACCATAAGTTAAGTTAGATAGGTTGATCAAATTCAGAGATCAACACTCTAAAATAGATCAATTGTGAAAATCATTAATTGATAAATCCAACAGGATGAACTCACTATATGTCCTGGAGTCATATGAATTTCTTTTCATTTGGAAGATGTTTCTATGAAAATTCCCACCAATTGATTGTGAAAATTTTGAAATTATGTTGTAGTGGTGTAAGTAATTGAATGAACTCAACATTGATCTCGCCAATCAATACTGAAAATATCAAATTGATAATGTGAGATGACAATTAAATGAAAGTAGTGAAACTTCAATTTATCCCCGAACTAAATGATTCAACTAATAGTCATGTACATTATAATAATATCAATTGAAAACATGATAAAATAGAGTATAAGAATTAAAACAGAAGGGAAGTAGAACTCCCTGAAATATGATCTTCCCATATGCTCCTTCAACTCTGGGGATGCCCACCAAATATCTGATGAGAGAGAATATCTTGAATCTCCAGTGATACTTTGATATAATCCTTTTCTCCCCCTAAATCTAATGCTTTCTCCATTTTGAGTACCCAATGTATTTTGCTGTTTGTCACTACCACTCTTCACCGACTTGAATTTGTCTTTCACAATTTCACCGCACACGTGCCTTTTTTCACACCCAACATGTCGCACTAACTTTCACATGTAACAAACGTTTGGATGAGTTAGTTGAATGCACATGGACACTTTAAAGACCATCTTGCGAACCTTCAAAAAAAAAACAAAAAACACAATTAAAAATGAGGAGGAAGTAATTAAATAAAAAACCATAATTTAAGACAATACCTTATAAAAAAGTATTTTAAAAGAATTAACACACTTTTATATAATGTTATTAAATAAATTATTTTATTTTCATTATTATTAAATAGTAACTTATTTAATTATGATGAAATAAAAATTATTATTAAAATTATTATTATTTAATTATAAAAGTTTAATTATAATAGTTTACAAAATATAAGTTAAACGAATTAAGTTATTATTATTATAAAAGTAAGAAAAGCTTTTTTAATAAATATTTTTTATTTTAAATTTTTATTAAGTTATTAATTTTAATAATAAACATTAAAGTAAATTATAAACATTAAGTTTATAATTAATTTTAATGTTAAATTTATTTACAATTAATTGATTAATTTATATATAATAAATTAATAAATTAATTTTTTAAAATTTACTGAATATATTTAATTGTTAAATATTTGATATAAAACATTTAAATTGATAATTTTTTTATATTAAATTTAGAGGTAAATTTTTTTAATGGATTTAGTTTAATTAAGTTTTATTTAATTTAATTGAACTAAAAATTTTGTTTAATTGAAATAAATTATCTTATATTATTTAATTATTTATAATTATTAAAATTTAATATATTTATTTATGTTATTATATTAATTTTATATTTTATATTTAAATTTAGTTTTGTTTTACTGTTATTTATTTATTTTTTTAAGAATTTGTTTTTCTTCCTACCCCAAAATTGGTGCAACCCAAGAGGGGTCTATTCATCTTCCTCCTAAAGACAGGCACCGAAGGCCTCTTCCTTCATCTCCAGCGGAGGATGTTTGAGCCTCGGATGCAGCACAACTACTACATCTTGGCGTGAATACCAAATTCCTCTTCTTTTAGTGGACCGATGATGGAATCATCTTGCAGCGGCTTCTGTTCTTGCACGGCCCTCAACCTACACAACAACGACATGGGGTGAGACAGCATCAGGTTCTCATAGTGGCGGTGGGGCTCTTATTTTAGTGGTTCATCTTGCCTCGACTCGGATTTTAGACCTCAGCGGTACAAATCAATGAGTCAGCCTCCTCTTGAAACAAGTCACCAAAGTAGTGATGATGGTGATCTAGTCTGAAGACCATGATTCTTTTAGCTGTGGATCGCTGTCTAGCTCCGGCGGCTTGAAGGGTTTAATTATAGAACTAGGTTTCTAGGTTTTTTTTTGATTTTGGTAAATTGGTGCGTGAAGTTGCTGTAGGTAGTGGGTTTATTCGGATTAGTGATAAATATATGATTTATACAATGTAGAGGGTAATTGAATCTTCACAATGTTAAGTGGCTTCAGAACACAAGAGTTGTGCGACTTTGGTTCTTCTAAATTATGGTGATACATAAAATTAATTTTCAGACCAGCCTTGGAGCGACTTCATGTAGTATCTCTCTCCAACTCGAAAAAAATTCTCTATCATGTTTCTTCAATTTTTATGTCAGTGGCAGCCTACGATGAAGCAGCAGAGTGACATCGGTCGAAGTTAACTAACAGCGAGGTATATCGGAGGAACCGTGTGAGGAGTATCCTTAGGTCACCAATAGTTGAAAAATAAAATCTAAAATTATAAAAAAAGATAGCTCACCGTTGTAAAAAAAATTAATGGGTCACCAGTGATTATAAACAAGTTAACTAATAGAACAAAAAATAAAGGCTACCATTAGTAAAAAAAGGGTCACCGATAGAATATAAATAAAGTCTACCGTTAGTTAAAAAAGGGTCACTAGTGTGAATAAGGTCATCAATGCAAATCATAATCCTCATCGAGGACATTAAAAAAATAACTAAAAGTAGGACAAAAATTAAATCTACATAAATTAAACATGAAATTAAAACTGATGTTAATTAAAATTTAAAATTAGAACAATAATAAACAACATATATTAAAAACAGAATTATTATTAAACTTTAAACATCAAAATTTAAAATTTAATATATTAATTGATAACACGTAAATTGAAAGTCGATTATTTTTAATCCAAGTTAATAAAAGACAAAAATTAAAATTCGTTATATAAATTAATTACAGGGTAAATGGTGAGTGAAAATGTATTGCATATGTGACTCAACAAGTCACCAACGGCTCTTGTCTGCCCCACTGGTAGACTAAAAAAAGTTAAAGGCTTACTAATTTAACTGTATTTTTAGGATTAATTCAATAATCTATTAAAATTATTAATTAAATAATTAATTAACTATGTGAATACTTAAAGTTAAAATGGAGCTATTATATTTAATTAAAACTCAAATTATTAACATAGTTAACAAGAAATATAGTTAAAAAAATAATTAACAAAGTTAATACATTTTAATGAAACTAAAGTAAAGGATAAAATATTAAAATAAAGTCTATATTAGATAAATAAAAATACATTGAATAAATAATTGTTTAATATAATTGTTACATTATTAAAAATTAAAATAGATTTTAATTAACCAAACTAATTAAGAAATAATTAATTTAGAAAAGTGAATCAATATTAATATAATAAATATAAAGACTAAAAAATACTAAATTAATTATATAAATTGATTAATTAATAAATTTAATTATAAAAATAAAAAGTACAATTATTTGGTAAAATGTGCTTAAAAATTTAACTAAATCATTAAAAATTAAGAAGAAAGTTGAGGCAAAACTATGTAAAAATAGATCCACATAAAATTAACCCACACTTAAGAATTGATTGTCCTCAAACAATTTCTTGATTTGTTATCATTGAAAAATAGATTGTATTATTTATGATTCTCCTCTAACTGTAGCATGTCCAACACATAAGAAAGGAGGAAAGAACATGAAATCAGGATTTTGAAAAGATATTTTCAAATGAAGTCTTGCCTCGAATGGGTACTCAAAGGATAATAAAGATAGAAAAGATTCAACAATCAATGAAAATGAAATACGTCATACGTGACTCTACTATGTGATCATTTCAGTTGAATACTATGTTTTATTCTCAAGATTGACAACAGGTAAAAATTCAGTGGAGTTAAGAACATAAAAGTATGAACTATGTAATATGTCTCATCACCTAGGTTCCAAAAAATATATATAAATATTTTTTTAAATCACCTAAATGATACAACCTAAATGACTCCTATAAAAACAAATTGACCCCTTCTTCATCTGGAGTTCATCATTCCCCTCAACTTAATGAACTCATTTTTGACCCTATACACTTTTTTTATTTTTTTCCCAATCCATGTATCATGTGCTAATCACTATGAATATGCACTTATTCAATGTGTATAGAGGGAATATTGTAAACCGAAATGCACCCAGCAACTAGGGTCTTAGAGACTCACGGTGGGATCCAAGATTCCCAGACTACTCAAATTTCAAATGATTTTTATAAAAATCATTTACATGGTCTCATTAAGGTGACTACTTCAATAAAAAAATTGAAATTAATACCCTAAGAATCGAAATCAAACATCCAATTCCAAGCATTATAATCATGACTCCACTAACCGGTCACCAACATCTCTCTAAAAAACTATCCCTGCACCAAATTTCCATTAAACCACTATGAAATACCTCTTAGAAATCATCCATCCTCAATAATTTCACACTCAAAGAATAACTTAACTACCAAATAGAAACTATCCATAGGCGATACCCATTTTAGTGCAATGTCAATCCTAAAATTAAGAATGTCCTTTGAAATAATTTAACTATTTTTTATTAAATTTTTGAAGTGAAGTGGGAATTCATGGGATTAAAATTAAGCATAGTTCATAATAGTCAATAATTGACCCCCTCCCCCACACTTAAAACCCAACTTTGTCCCCAAAGTTGAAATATAAACATGTAGAAGAACTATTGAACATTAAACGGTCAAAACAGATTTTATATTTCAATAGATTTATGACATGTATAAAAGGACTTTTTGAAATTCAAAAATGTTTTTTTCAACATTGAATACCTTAAAAAAAATCTCATAAGCAAGTACACACATTAACATTTAATTCTAGTGAAGAATATTCAATTCAGTACACAAGTTAGCATGAAAATTGTGGGTGCACAGTGGATAAGGTGTAAGAATGTTTAGAAACTATGATTTAGTTAGATTTTCAATGAAACAAACAATGTTTATGCTAAACACCAAAAACTATAAAAAAAACAAAAAAGAGCTGCGACATGTACCCCTTACCCCCACACATTGCTTTAAGTAGTGAATAGATTTTAATAGAAACGAAATTCAGTTTTTTAACAAGGAGGAACATGTAGAATTTATTATACAAGAAAAAATTTCCGAGCCCTAAAGACATGTTGTAGGTTTTCTTAAAATAAAAACAAAAGTTTTTAATAGAAAACAAGTGAAAATATATTTGAAAACGTAAATTGATAGAACTTCCCTGTATATTTTTGTGAATTACCATTTACCATGGGAGTTCCACTCTATAAATGACACTAAAACCACCACATATAACCCGTAATTAGAATCAACAGACCAAAAACAAGCAGTTACAAGGTCTCCCAAAAAATAGAGCACAAAGGAAACACGTTATTCAAGGGTAAAAATAAAATAATGTAAAGAAAAAATGAACCGTGGGTTGCCTCCCATGCGGCGCTATGTTTTTAAGTCTTCAACAAAACATTATTTAAGATCTGTTTTCAGGCATAGTGAATCATCCATGATCTTCAGCTGTCCCTAAAAATACGACTTTCCTTTCAACCCATTAACCAACATGGGTTTGTTCTCTTCAGCTTTAATTTCTAAAGATCCATTATTTTGAACTCTCACAACAGAAAAAGGTCCAGAAAACTTTGACATAAGTTTTCTTGGAGATATTTTGAGTCTAGAGTTAAAGAGAAGGACCTTTTGTCCAGGTTTGAATTCTTTGGATTGAATGATAGAATTATGAAATACTTTAGTACTATATTTATAAATCCTTGAATTATCATAACGTAATTTCTTTCTCTCACCTAGTTCACTTAACTCATGTAATATTCTCTCACTAACACTATTGATGTCGAATTTCAGAGCCTTAACTACCCAATAAGACTTATGTTACAACTCCACAGGTAAATGACATCATTTCCCAAACAACAGCCTGCAAGGAGACATACCTATTGGGGCCTTGAAAGCATTTCTATATGCCCATAAAGATTCATCCAATTTAAGAGACCAGTCCATCCAATAGATTGACACAGTATTCTATAGTATTTGTTTCAGTTCCTTGTTTGAACTTTCCACCTGTCCACTAGACTGTGGATGATAAAGAGTACCAATTTTATAAACACAACCATATTTTTCCGTCAATTATTTTGATTTTAGTTCTTAAAATGTGTTATATTATCAGTGATAAAGGCTTTTGGAACTACAAATCTGGTAAATATGTTCTTCTTAAAAAATTTTATTACAGAGTTGGCTTGATTTTTGGGTATTGTCAATGCCTCAACCCACTTCAAAACATAATCAACAAAAAAAAAGAATATACTCATTCCCATGAGTTGATGTAAATGGAACCATGTAATCTAAACCCCAAACATAAAAAATTTAAACTTCTAGAAATCTTTTCTGGGGTAACTCTTTCTTTCTACACACATATCCTAGCCTCTGACATCTTTCACAACCAACCACCTAATTCCTTGCATCCTTAAAAAGAGTAAGCCAATAGAAACCAGATTGTAGGAATTTTTTAGCAGCTCTTTTACCACCATGGTGACCTCCCCAAGGTGAAGAGTGAAAAATCTCTAAGACATGAATCATTTCTTCATTAGGCACACACATATTAAGGATACCATTAACACATCTCTTAAATAGTAGGGGATCATCGCTTAGAGAATATTTATGTTCACAATGAATTTCTTCCTTTGGTTATTATTAGATTTTTAGGAAAGGAACGTAATACTTGGAAGTTAAAAAAATCTACATACCATGGATATTTCTTAATAGAAATAGTGAGCATATTTTCAATAGGGGAGGAAGTGTTTATCTCCATAGGATCATCATTTTGAGTATAAGGAAGCATATAAAGATGGTCAACAAATAAATTTTCATCTCCCTACTTATCCTGAATCTCTAAATCAAACACTTGTAGAAACAGAATCCTTATAATCAGCCAGGGTTTAGTTTAATTCTTAGAAAACAAGCACTTTAATGAAAAATTATTAGTGAAAGTAACGACGTTCAAACCTAACAAATATTGTCTAAACTACTGAAGAGAAAAAAAAATCTAGAAATTCTTTTTCTATAGTGGTGTAATTCTTTTGGGGATCATCTAGTTGTCTTCTAGCATAATACACCACATGTATCTTCCTATCATTCCTCTATATAAGGAAAAAATCTATATCCATGTTCATAACATCACTCATTAGTTCAAAGGTTAGTTTCCATTTAGGTTCTATGATAATGGGTGATATAGTGAGTTTCTCTTTGAGAAGATTAAATGATTGAAAACAATTTTTATCAAAATTGAATGGTGGATCCTTGACCAATAAAGAACAAAAGGGCTTAGTTATTTTGGAAAATTCTTTTCTGAATCTCGTGTAGAGCCCGACATGACCTAGAAAACATCTAATACATTTATCATTCATAGGAGGTGGGTGTTTTTGAATGAATTTTATTTTAGTAGTATCAACTTCTAGACCTCTCTTTGAAACTTTTTGACCAAGCACTATACCTTCTATGATAATGAATTCAAACTTCTCAAAATTAAGAACAAGGTTGTTTTCAATGCATCTTTTTAAGTCTAACTCGTGATTTTCAAGACAACTATCAAAATTTTTTCACACAATGGAAAAGATTTCAATGAAAACTTCAATAATTCTATCAATAACTTCCAAAACAATAGTCATCATACTCCTTTGAAAGATTAATGGAGCTCCACACAGTCCAAATGGAATTATCCTATAAGCAAATGTCTCAAAGGGTCATGTGAAAGTAATATTATCCAAATCCTCTAGAGCAACAGGAATCAAGTTCTAACCAGAATACCCATCCAAGAAATAAAAAAAACACATTTATATCAAGCCTATCAAAAATTTGATCATGGAAGGGCCTGGGAAAATTGGTCTTCCTATTGGTTGTATTAATAATCCAATAATCGATATAGACTCTCTCTTTTGTGGCCTTACTAACATAGATTTCTTCATTATTGTCATTTTTACTACAGTGAAACCTACTTTCATGGGGACAACATGGACATGGATGTCCCAAAAACTATCAGAAATGGGATATATCATTCTCATGTCTAGAAGTTGGATCACTTAATCTCTCACAACTTCTATATTGTTTGGATTTAATCTTCTTTGACACACTACCCTGGTCTTAAGGTCAGGCTCCATAGGTATTTTACGCTTTTAGAATGAGAGACTAATACCATTTATAACATTCATTGTCCAGCCTATGCTAGATTTAAACTATTGCAACACATTCGACAATCATTACTCATGATTTCTATTAAGCTCATTTGAAATTATAATAGGCAAAGTAGAATTCTCACCCAAAAATGAATATTTAAGACGGGAAGGGAATGGTTTTAGTTCATGAGTGGGTGGTTTTACACTCGACGGAAGACTCTTATGCCTAGGAGGTCCAATATCATCTAAATATCTCTTTTATGGAGTAATAACTGATTAAATATTTTCAATTTCTTATTCAGATTCAGAAATATAAGTGCTACTATCCATAGTGGGTAGTATATTCTCATGACTTTCCAGATTAGAATTCAACAATTTAATCAAATAATAATCATCAAATTGTCTTATAATTTATCCCTAAATATCATCTATGTGTTTAGAAAGGTTCGTGTTAACATAAACACCCTCAAATTCACTCAAAAGATCCTATGTTTAGAAACAGAAGAATTTTCTACAGTAGAAACTAGGCACTTGTTCAGTTTTAGAGGATTTTCCAGATTTAGAATTCAAGAATAATTTTGATCTTCTAAGACTAATTGAAAAAACAATTTAGCATCAAGATAAATTTATTCAATAGAGGATTGATTTTCATATTCTTCAAAGTTTTCAATTGATTTTTAATCCTCTAAGGACTAGAAAATTGAACAGTTTTTAGAAATATTGGGGAATTTTACATTTTTAAACACATTGAACTATTCTTGTTGTTCCCTAATTTTAAAAATTAACCGACCCTTAGATACATCAATAGTAAAACCACATGTGTCCAAGAAGGTCCTACCCAAGATGATGAGAACCTCATGATCACACTCCATGTCTAATACTAAAATGTATGCAGACAAAAACAACATCCCAACCCCAACTAGAATGTTATTAATTTTACACACAGGATGAGTGAAATATCTATCAGCTAACTGCAGTATAACTTTGGTGGGTTTAAGGTCCCCAACCTCAACTGCCGAAATAGTGAGTATGGGAGAAGATTAATCCAAGCACCTAAATCACAAAAATAGTTGATCTGATCAAAATTTATTAATGTACAAGAAATGACAAAACTACCATGGTATTTCAGTTTGGGTGGGATTTCTTTTTGGAGTATAGCACTGCACTCTTCATTGAGGCTATAAGTAGAAAGTTCATCCAGAGAAAATTTTTTACAAAATTTTTTTACGGGTTTTATATAAGATGTAATTTGAATTATAGTTAGGATGAATGGATTATTTAATTGATGTTGGGAATGGAGTCCAAGGAACTGATGAAGTTTATTCCTAGTATTACATTGAGGCGTCAACTTTTTAGGGAAAGGGATGGTTGGGGATATTTTTTATGGATAATAGTTATATCCCTCACATCTTCCAGAACATTTTATTTTCCTTTATTATTTTTATTTTTAGATGATTTTTTAGCTTGAGATTCAGATGATAAAAAGAAATTTTGATCATTTCCTGCAACTTTCATTGAATTTCCAACATGTGAATAAAGTATACTATTATTACCAGATTTAAGTAGATTTTCATGTTAGGCGTTTTTAATGTCTTTTTCCGCAACAGTTTGAGTATTCATCCCACATATTGTCACTAAAACCACGGGATTCTATCTAGGGTTAAGTCAAGTGGTACTTGGAAGTCTATCATTTCCCTAGATAACAAATCTCTAGCATGTTTTCTAAGTTGTGTTTCAATGTTCTATATTATCACATTAGTTTTCATTATATCTCACTCATAATGATTTTGATGTTTGGTTAGTTAAGTCGTTTATCTTTCCTCTTGAGAGTTAATTTTGATCAATATTAGATCGATATTAAAAGATATTTAATTATTATTGTTTCCTTGTAAATTTGAAGACTCTCCCCTTTATTGATTTCAAAAGTTTGGTCTTGTTTAGTTAGAGTAATTAGGGGAAGTAGATTATTTAATTATGTCTTGATCTTTCTAGGAATGATTTAGATGGTGCCCATAGCCATGATTGAAATTTTTTAAAAATAGGTCTTTTTTAGGAGGTATTATATTACCAAAACTAAAAATGTTTGAATTATCTTATTGTTGGGCCGACATATCAAAATTAGGAAAAAAGATTCAGTATGCCCAAACATATCTCACAAGACACATTGTTCCCTTAAATATCGGTTGGTGTTTTGATAACCAAGTTTATTAACAATTTGATTAGAGTTATGGTTCATTAATGATTGAAGTTGTTTGGTGATTTCAACCAGTTGATCTTGAGTTTCATTCATTGAACTAGTGTTTGAATTAACATTTATATTGACTCTTTTTCTTCCTGAATTCATAGGTTGAGAGTTTGGAGCAATATTATTAAAACATTGTCTCAATTTTTCATCTGTTTTGTCAGTGTAGTTACCTCCACCAGCTTTATCAACTACATTTTGTCCAAATGATGACATCCCTTCATTGAAGGTATCTATGAGAAGATGTGATGAGAGTTGATGATGGGTAAACTACCTAAGGAAATATCTAAATCTATCCCAGGCTTCATAAAAAGATTCTCTATCCTCTTGATATAAACTTTTTATCTTAGTTCTATGTTCTCATTTTAGTCTTTGGGGATCACATTTCATGACAAATAAGTTATACATTTGATCCCAGTTTTTGGAAATGTTGTCATCTAGACTCAAAAAACATTTCATATCATTCCCTTTATAGAAATGGGAAAGACTCTCATTATTAGCTCAATTTCTGTGAGTCCAATAACTATTCGATACTACACAGTATTATAAATGACTCTTATGAATGTAAGAGAGTCCACATTAGAGAGACCATTAAAAGAAGGTAGTAGTGAAATGTGTGATTTTTTAGCTCATAGTTCTGGGCTCTAGGAGATAACCTAATAGAAGAAGGATTTCTTGAAACATGAGGAATGTGTAACTCCCTCATCGCATGCCTTTAATTTTCATCTATGAGTTCTAGATGATTTTGGATATTGTTAGGTGCAAGAACTCTCTCATCTAGGTTTTAAATTTCAATTTTTTTTCATTCATAAAGTTGTTAAATGTTTATCTAATTCAGGGTTCAAAGGCTTTAATCTGATACTAGTAGTTCTTGTACTCAATCAAATAGAAGTATATAGTAATCTACCGTTGGAAAATAGTAACAAATCAGTAAGAAAAGAAACAACTTTTTTATAGTTTTCACATTTTCTAATTTTTTTATGTTTTTTATAATATATTATGTTTTAGAAATAATGGCTCGTGCCTTCCCCATAAACGACACCAAATACATGTCATGTACTTTCATTGATTCCAGTAAATGTTTAATTATTTATATTTTAACTAACTACTATATATGTGATAAGTAGGAAAGAACACACATAGAAGGCAATTATGACCACAATTCTTCTAAATACTTCAAAAAAGACCCCATTATTGTCAGAAATGTGGTAAATTTTATATTTTTTACTTTTTATATTTTTTTAACATAGTAGTAAATTAACACTATTTTTTAATGTTTTCCATATCGTCTAGGAGGAAGCAGAAAACAAATTGATAGTGTTGAACAACAAAAATATAGAGTTTTGATAAATGGACAATCAATGTAAACAACTAAGAAAAAATATCCATTCTAATGATTTTAAAAGTATTTCAATTCACTTAAAGGTTAACCCAAAGTACCAAATTAAAGAGAATGACTTATTTCTCTTACCATGAGTTATGTCAGAAAGGTTTATCAATTTCATAGTTCACCACTATAAAATAGATCAACTATAAAAATCATTAATTTTGAAAGACAATAGAATGAACTCACCATATGTAATGGAGTCATATGAATTTATTTTCTTTTGAAAGATGTTTCCATGACCAATATCGCCAAAATATAATGAAATTTTGAAATTATATTCTTGTGGAATGAGGAATTGAATGAACTCTTCATTGATCTCAACAATCAATACTGAAATGATCAAAATTATTAAGTGAAAAGTCATCTAAAAGATAACCAGTGAAACATCAATTTATCCCTGAACTAAATGATTCAACAAACAATCATGTACATTATCATAACATCAATTGAAAACATTCTATAACAGAGCATATGAATTCAAAACCATGTGTAGTAGAACTCCCTGAAAGATGCTCTGCTCATATGCTCCTTCAACTATAGGGCTTCCCACTGAATCTCTCTACTCTAATGAGAGAGGAGCTATCGAATATCCAGTGATGATCTGATAGAATCTATGTCTAGAACTAAATATACAACTTGCTCTGTTTTGAGTACCCACTATCGTCTGTTGCTCGTCAGCCCCACTCGTCACCGACTGGAATTCATCTTTCTCTATTACACCGCACACGTGCATTTTTAGCGACTAACATGTCGTGCTAACTTTCCCATGTAACTAACTTCCGGATGAGTTAGTTGAATGCACATGAACTCTTTTAAGACCTTGGTGTGAACCTGCAAGAAAAAGAAACTACACAATTAAAAATGAAGAGGAAATAATTAAAAAAACAATAATTTAAGACAATATTTTATAAAAAAAGTCTTTTAAAAGAATTAATAAACTTTTAAATAATGTTATTAAATAAATTATTTTATTAGTATTACTATTAACTTGTAATAAAATTAATTATGATGAAATAAAAGTTATTATTAAAATTATTATTATTTAATTATAAAAGCTGAATTATAATAGTTTACATATTATAAGTTGAACAAATTAAGTTATTATTATTATTACTGTTAAAAAAGTCTTATGAATAATTTTTTTAATGTTAATTTGTTATGAAGTTATTAATTTTAGTAATTAACAATTATGTGAATTATAAACATTATGTTTATAATTAATTTTAAAGTTAGAATTATTTATAATAAATTGATTAATTTATTTAGAAATAATTAATAAATTAATTATTAATACTTTACTTAATATATTTAATTGTTAAATATTTATTATAAAAAATTTAAATAACCCATTTATTTAAATTTAATTTAGAAGTAATTTTTATTAATTGATTTAGTTTAATTAAGTATTAATTCAGTTTATTGAATTAGAAATTCTGTTAATCAAATTTATTTATCTTATATGTATTATTTATTTATAATTATTAATGTTTAATATATTTAGTTAAGTAATTATATTAAATTTTTATTTTATATTTTTTTTTACTATTTTTCATTTTTTTTTTACTTTTTAATAATTTTTTTCTTCTCCCCCACCAAATCAGTGCAACCCTAGGTGGTTCTGTTCTTCTTCCTCTAAAGGACATGCACTGACGACCTCTTCCTTCATCTCCAGCAGAAGAAGCTTGAGCCTCGGATGCAACACACTGACTATAGCCCATATCGACTCCTGGCTTCCTCTCCTTTCAGTGGAATGACAGTGGCCTCAGCTTGCATCGACTTTGGTTCCAGCATGACCCTCAACTTATAAAACTACAGTATGGGGTGCAGGGGCTTTAGGTTCTCATAGAAGCGGTGAGAATCATCCTTTAGTAGCCCATCCTGCCTCAACATTGATTTCAGGCCTCAGTGACAAAAATCAATGGGTCAGCCTCCTCTTGCAACATGTCACCAAAGCAGCGACGATGGTAGTTCGGTCTAAAGACCACAGTTCTTCTGGCGGTGGATTGTGGTACAGCTCCGATGGCTTAAAGGGTTCTATTAAAGAACTGTTTATCTGGATTTTGGAATTATTTTGGTAAATTGGTGCATGATGTTGTTGTGGGTAGTGGTTTTATTCGGTTTTTCTATGAATCTATGCTTCAGACAAAGTAGAGGGTGATCAAAACATCACGATAGTGAGTGGCCTCAAAATGAACAAGTAGTGCAACTTCAGTTCATCTAGATGGAAGTGATACTTTAACTTAATTTTCAGACCAGCCTCATAGTGACTTCCAGAAGCATCTCTCTCTAACTCAAATGGAATTCCCTATCGTGTTTCTTCAATTTTTATTTTAGTGGCAGTGTAAGATGAAGCAGGGGAGCAACATCGGTCGAAGATAACTAACGTTGATGTGCATGGGAGGAACCCTGTGAGGAGCAGCGCAAGGTAACTGAAATTTGAAAATTAAAATCTACCATTAGAACGAAAAGAGACGTCACCATTGCACAAAAATCAATGGGTCACCGGTGCTTATAAAAAAGGTCACTTATTGAAAAAAAATAAATGCTACCATTAGTTAAGAGAAGGGTAACTAATAGAACAAAAATTAAGGTTACTATTAGTTAAAAACTGGGTCACCAGTGCGAATAAGGTCATGGATGAAAATCATAATCCACATTGGTGACATTAAAAAAATAACTAACGGTAATACATAATTTAAAACTACATAAATTAAACGTAAAATTATTGCTTATGTTAATTAAAATTATAAATTAGAGAAAGACTAAAGAACATTTTTTAAGAACAGAATTATTATTAAACGTTAAACTTAAAAAGTTGCAATATAAATTACTTATTGGTAGCACATTAATTAAAACGTGATTATTATTAAACTATGTCATCAAAATACTAAATTTAAAATTTGTTATATAAATTAATTATAGGCTAAACAGTGAGTGAAAAAGGATTGTATCCGTGACTCAACAAGTCACCGATGTCTCTTGTATATCTCAAAGTAGACTAATAAAATGTCAAAGACCTAATAATTTAACTGTATTATTAGGATTGAATAATTAATTTTTAAAAATTCATAATTATTTAATTTAATATCTATTTCAATACTTAATTTTAAAATTGCCCAATTTTTTTTAATTAAAACACAAATTCATAACTTAATTGATAAGAAGGATAGTTAAAAAAATTATTTAACAATGTTAATATATTTTAATTAAACTAAATTAAAGGATAAAATATTAAATTAAAGTCTATATTAGATAAATAAAAATAAGGTGATTAAATAATTGTTTATTAAAAATGTTAATTTAATAAAAAGTCAAACATATTTTAATTAACCAAACTAATTAAGAAATAATTAAAATAGAAAAGTAAATGAAGATTAAAATAAATAAATTAAAGAATAAAAATAATAAATTAATTATAAAAATTGACTAATTAAAAAAATTAAATATAAAAATAAAAAAGTAAAATTATTTAGTAAATATTACTTAAATAATTAATTATTCATTAAAAATAAAGTATAAAGATATGAAAAAACTATGTAAAAATAATTCCATATCAGCACACCTCATAACCCAAGAATCATGGGATGTGTTTCATGACCGTCGTACGAAGTAGTCTTTTCAGGTACATTGTGTCTGTTAATACGTTGTTTGAAGGTACATGTATTCATCACTTTGCATGATAGTGTTTTATTTTTGAATCAACAACTGAGGGATGAAAGTAAACAACAAGCATCAAAACCAGTATAACCCTAACACAATAGAAGGATGGGGTACCAATCACATGAAAAAATGGTATGTATTTTAATGATACCATAATAATTTTATGGGACATAAAACAAAAATATAACTATGTTCTTTTGTTAATTAACAGCTAGATGAGTCAAAATCCAAAGATACATACATCCCATTCCATGTTCTACGGAAGGAGATGCGTATAACAAAAATTGGTAACAAATAGATGAAAACTTAGAGAAAGTGTGGGAAACAAATGTAAGTATGATATAATAATTTTTTTTTCATTCAATCACTATTACATAACAATGATTACTTATTTTCCTATATTTTCTATCTGACACAGTCAAAAGAATAAAAAACAACCACACTGGATGAAAAAATAATTTCAGTGGCCCTGAAGAATCCAGAAAATTATGGACACGTTAGAGGTGCGGGTTTTGGGGTTACACACATAACAAATTTTGAGGAAAAAACAAGCATATGATCAAAATGAGGAAATGAAAAATATGGGAGAAATATGATCTATGATTGAATAATAATTAAAATACCAAAGAGAGATAATATCAAGTTTTATGTGAGGGAGGAAAAGAGAAGAAACAACCCAAGAATAACCCATGCATGATGATCCCGCCCAACCCCCACCATTTTCGAGGTGAGCCAGTCCCCTCCAAAAGAATTCATAATTTAGGTAGTCAATTTTCTAATAATTGTTTTTGGGAAATGTGAATCAGATTAAAACTAGACATCGATAACTTTCATGTGTTGATATTATATAGGTTGAAAATGGTTGTGATTTATATTTATCAACACCCAACCATAACCTTGTAGTGAGGGGTATAGTGTTCAATATCTAGAACGACATGCAACACAATAGACCACTTATGACAAGTATTGATAGAGTGTCACTAACTGTAGCCATATATTTGAGCTTCAATATACTTGTTCCAATTGAAGATGCAGATATTCATTTGGTCGAACAAGCTCTAGGAAAATTTATCGCATGACTGTTACATCCTGTAAAAAACCGTGTCGATAATGAGGTATTCATTTTTAATTTAATTTTAGTGCTAAAACATAAACACTTAACGAAAATCGGTATGAACCGATTCATGTTATTAAAAATAGACAAAGGGAATGGAGTAAAATTAAAGACCCATTCAAAACCATCTAAAATATCTACCAACCGATCAAAATGATCTACCCAAAGCACATTAACCCCCTATTCTATATCAACATTAATTATCATTGAAATTTAATGTGGAAATGAAGTTGAAATATGGAGGTACTCAAATAATTTACTTTTAAGCAAATATGTACATAAGGGAATATCCAGACTTCATTGGTCTTGAGAGTGAAACTTAAATCCTAGATAATGAATAGTTAGGTGGCTTATTTGCAAATGATTCCATGAGGTATGTTTTCATGATTTTATTTTCCCCACAATGATATACTATGATAATTATGACAAAATACATTTCCTATTTATCATTAGAGTATATATGGAAATACATTTAAGGGATTTCCCCATGAAAAATATTTGGACTCGTTAGTACTCACGTTAGCTCTACTTCCCTAATAGATATAAAATATGAGAAATATGGTGAAATAGTGGTGGGCCTACTCAAATTGTTTAAGAGAAAAATTATAGATGGCATACTCTTCTAAATACTAATGATGTAGGGGTAAAAATGTTCAATTTGATCATATAAAATATAATTTAATTTCTTTCGTTACATTTTCCTTTATATGTTTTTAGGTAGCATTGGATATTCATTGTGTTCAATTTAGATACTTTAAAGAATTATTTCGTAGATTCAATGAATTGATATCTAACCAACCAACCATAAATGATGGGGTTTGTAAATATTTAATACACTACATCCAAAATTTTAGAACAAAATATCTAGTCATATAATTTATATTATCTTTTAATGAGGATTTTGTTATGATAGGGCGGTGCATGACTATTTTTTACATCATAGAATGAGTCCAGGGGAAAAGCACAAAAATCATGACAAATATTAAGTCTTGGAAAAACAATAGGGTATATATAATAATATTTCACTATCCAAACACATATAAACAAATTACATATTTATATTAATGTTTTATTAGTGACCGAAACAAAATAATGATAAAGACGGTTGTTATTATGTTTGTGAATTAATGAAAGAGATCATATTCAATTAACAAACCAGCATCCCTGAAGAGGTATTTTTGAAGATAATTACTCTTTTATTTAAAAGAATTATTTATCATTTGTGTATTTATATTTTTTGTACTACCATGACTACTGAAAACAATCATATTCACAAGGTGATATATATATTCTTCTAAATGAATGGTCATCATACCCGATGGAAGAATGTACAAAAATAGATTTAATATAGTAATCTTCTCAAATAATTTCTAATTTAATAATATTATCTGCCTTATCTTTATTTTTTTTTGGAAATGTTGTGATTTGAACTGGCTAAATGCCCCCACTAAAAATCATGGCCATTGGTGGTCCTTTTTTGTGCACTAAATTAATTTCATGGTGGTTTTTTTAAAAAGAAATGGGTGGTCCTCATTTACATGGTATGTGTGTTCTTAATAGAACACAAAAGATATCGAGTATGCAAAAGGGGTTTCCCCATAACATGAGTTTATTGTGATGTATTGATGCATGACTAGCATAGGATATTAATCCACTCTTATCATTTTCAATAGAGATAAGTGTTTTTCTCCCAAAAACATTGATTCAATCTGCAACATTGGCAGTTCCCCTCTTTAGTCGACCAAGTGAAGAACAATCTGTCATATAATCATTCGGAGTTCTGGAATATATGATAGATGTTTCTTCATTGGGACAAAAAAAGCTATGCTACAGAAGTAGGATATTATTCCATGTAATATTTATAGGGATCAAATGTTTTTCCACAATCCTTTTAAACATGGTAGATTGATCATATTGAGCAGGTTAGTCTATTTTTTAGGTTTCAAAGAAAAATGGTGAATTAATTTTTAGGTAGGAAAATGAACATAACATTTTTTCCAATATATTAGGAAAACGATCCAAGAGTCATTTCTGAAGTGTATAAATCGACCGAACCTCAATCTGATGCACAGTGTCACATGTATGACTCTAAATGTGTCATTATTTAAAATTAAAATTAAATCAAGAAAAAAAACAAAACTGACATACTATAAACCAAGTAAATGAATTATAATTGTTCTGATACTTTAGGAAAATGTTCTATCATTCATTTGGGACATGTAGGAATCAAATTAACCTTAATCATACACACAGTGTCACCGTTATGACTCCAAATGTATTTTTTTATTTAAAATTGACATTAATTCAAGTAAAATATACAACTGACATGCTGAAAACCAAGAAAAATTCATTCAGATTATTTTAATACTATAGGATAATAATTCATGAGTTGATTGTGATGTGTAGGAATCAAACCCACCTCAATCTGACACACCCTGTGATCAGCATGACTAAAAGTGTTTGTTACCAGTTTAAAATTAACATTTTAGTTCAAAAAATGTAACTCACTAAAAACAATGAAAACATGATCTGATTGTCTTATAAATTAAGTAAAGAGATTCATAAGTCCATTTTTATGTTTATGAAGCAATCTCACGTCAAACCAATGCACGATGCGACCAATATGACTCAAATTGCATGTTTTCAGTTTGAAATGACATATTTGTAAAAAAACAACTGACATACTAAAAGCCTAGGAAATACATTCTGATTGTTTTTTTACTTTATGAATATGATCTATCTATAGTTTTTGATGTGTAGGAATCAACCTTACTTCAATTTTATGCACGATTTCATCGATACAACTCCAAATTTGATGTTATTTAAAATTGACATTAATTCTAATAAAAAACACAACTTACATACTGAAAGCAGATATAACACATTTGTATTTTTTCTATAATTTAGGACTATTATCCCCGAGTTAGTTTTGAAGTGTAGGAACCAAACCCACCTTAATCCAACAAACGGTGTGACAGGTATGACTGAAAGTTTCCTCTCTCTGTTTAAATTTGACATTTTTGCTAAAAACATTTCACTCACTAAAAATCTAGAAAACACATTATGATTTTATTAAAAATAATGGAAAAACATTTCTATGTCTTTTATGATGTGCATGAAGTAGTCACCCATCAAAGCAATGCACGATGCGACTAGTATGACTCATATTGCATGTTTTTTATTTGAAATGAAATTTTAGTAAAAAAACACCACCGAAATATTGAAAACTGAGAAAACACATTTGGAGTCTTTATATAATTTATAAAAATTATCAATTATTGATTTGTGACATGTAGAAATGAAACCCACCTTATATGACTTACCCTGGGATCGATATAACTCAAAATATGTCATTTTCATTAAAAGTTGACATTTTTAATATATTCTTCATATTAATGTTTAATTTATTTCATTATAGTAATACTAACATGATATTTGTTTTCATATATAGGAGGAAATGTTCTATCAAGTTGAAATGATTTGTTTTGTGACTATTACCATCAAATGACATTTCTTAGAGGGGACCAAAAACATCAAAAGAGAAAACATTAATGTTTTTAACTTTTTGTTGGATAATTGTAAATGTAATTTTATAAAACATTGTTTAGAATTTATATAGAAGTATTTTTTAGTATATAAAATGAGTGAATATTTTTTTATTCATGGTGTAAATTAAATGTATATAGCACTATATACAATGATTTGGTGTGCACTGATTGTTTTTTCATAATTTGCATCGTGTATGAGGTTATTTTGTATATACTATGAATGGTTTTTATAGTAGGTTTTTGTTGGATTGTGTAGGTTATTATTTTTGGTTTGTTTATTTTGGTCTGATATTTGGGTGATATTTATTTTTTTACAGGTTACAGGTTGTGTTGTTTTATAAATAGCACAACCATATAGGGATGTCTTTATAAGAGATTCAAATAGCATTGATAAAGGGGGTCCTTTATCGCGCTAAAAATATAGCTGATAAAGTAACCCCTTCATCAGTGCTTTTTTAGAGTAGATAAAGGGTACCCCATTTAATATTAGATCTATTATTAGCGCCTTTTTATCACTAATAAAGGCCTTGTAAGTGCTGATAAAAGCCTATTTTTTGTTTGTGAAAGAAGGATGGTACAACATGGTTCAATCAGAATATAGATTATAGTTAGTCCAATCTAAGTATATGAGGGAAAACGCTATATAGAAAACAATGAATATACAACCAAGAATTTCTATATTGTCCGTTAACAACCATGAATGTGATATAATGCTCATAACATATTTATTGTTCATAGATGGGGGTGGTAGAAATTAATTTAACAAATAATATATTCTCCTTAACATTTCAGTAAAAAAATATAAAATTTCATGTTCAAATATATTTTCTCCCCCTTTTGATGAGTTTATTCATCAACCTAGTCTCCCCCATGATGTTAATATTTTATATAATCATGAAAAGGGAAAGAATTATAAATCAGTTACCTCATTTTTCGTCTTCTGTTGATATTACATGAATTTACATATATTCATGAAATAAACATTGATATAATATCATTCATATGTTCTCCTCATCAAGGTGGGAAATCCATTCAAATTGACCTGGTGGAATATTTTATAAAATATTCTTCATATTCACTTATTGATAATCCACCATCATGGAACCATTCAGGTTAGTAACAAATCATAAATAATCATTACAACTTTTTATATTCCACTCTTTTATTCAAGATATCCTCTTGGGAGTGATCATCATATTCGATTCCATACAATGTAAATACACAACTACTATACAGGAATAAAAAATTAAGAAAGAACATAATTGATATTATCAAGTGAAACATTGCTGGTTATTTTCTCTCAACCAAGAGAATAATTTTTTTTATAGCTCTTAAGGTCCTTGTACTCTTCATTATAATGTCTCATTTACATTTTAAATTTTTATATTTCCTTTATAGAATGGACCCTTTACATTAACTCATCATTATCTTTTGTGGATTTTTTATCATTATTTCTTCCAGTAGTGAAATAGCTTCCCCTGGTACATGTTTTTCTATCCATAATGTCTCCCAATGATATGAAAGAACAATTATGTATATTTTTTCATTATGTCTCATCTTATTGAACATACCACACAATTTTTTAAGACACTTGAGTTGTCATGTGATGAAAACCTCTCATGAAATTGAATATCTTCTTGTGGAACATTTTATCCCCTTTCCTTTTCTCTAGTTAGTGCTTCATCATTGTATTTTTTCATTTATATAGATATATGAAATTGATCATGTAAGATGATTGATCACACCTTCTTATCATATTAATTATTATATTTTCCTCATGGATTCAATGATTTTGAGTAACCTTTATTAGGTAACTTATCAATATATTCTTTAAGAATGTCTTCAATAATTCCTATCTTCTTGGTACTCATATAGATAGATTCTCTTATTAATGTTACCTTTCTTCCAATAATTTACATAAAATATTGGAAATGGTCCATGGTAAAACCTCTCTTTCCATAATAACAGGATTTTATATTGGTTGACCGGACATTATTGGATTCCTATATATCATCCTTCCTATGAGTATCTTGTTTCATATATTTATTGAATTCCATTTTTGAATTATTCCCAATGCAAGATTTTTCAACTTTTTTTCATTTCAAATGACATTTTTGTTGGCTGTAATTATGATAAACATATTAAAAGTTAATGGTTGGAAAATACCATCACAAATCATAATTATTACCACTTGTGTTGCAATAATCGAAAAATTATTCAGGATAATAAAATATGTTCTTAATAGAAAATATATTCATCATCTATGTATTTTGATTTTATATTGATGGTTTCATTGTTTTTTCACATCTACTCTATATGAATTCATGTGTGATATATTTTTCATATATAGACAGATTATGTAAACAATCAATGACCTAAATAACAAATATATTACAACACTAACAATATATAACAAATCTTTTTTTTTTCTTACAATCAATGTCTGATTAGATTTATTTCTTTATTGTTTATGGATTTTCCTTCACTTTTTTGGATCATCATTTAGGGATTATTTTTCTTGATCATTCTAGTATCCATCATTGATGTTTAGGTGGATTTATTTGAAAATTTATCATTCCTAATCTTTCAAAATTTTATCATTGAAAATGAACTAGAATATGATAATGCGTCAGTAGAAATTGAATTTCTTGGTTTTTAGTTACCTTTTTTCCCTGATCTATTATAATGTTGATGAAGTGATGATCTCGAATTCTACATTACACAAATAGGAGTCTCTTTAGAGATATGAGTCTCATAAATAGTTTTCTTAGAAACATTGAATCATGGATCTTAACTCATTTCATATTTTTGTGTAGAAGAATTCATCTTCTCAGAAACATGGTATGTTTTTGAAAGTGTCTCAATTAAATTTCTCAATTAAAGATCATATTCAATAGACATAATTATGAAGGAAAAATTATCATTTACAACTTATGTTTTCCTCCCTTCCTATCAACTTTTAATTTTTTATATCTAATTTTCATGATGTTTTCTACCTTCATTCAATGATTTTTCACGATCATTGATTCTTGAGGATTTATATTCTAATTAGGGTTCTTTGACACGAATATTATTATTATTATACTCTTTCATAGAAGGTATCTTACTCATATACTCATCATGTAAAATTTTCATTTTTTCCACTAACATTTCATGCTCCATAAGCTTACCTGTTTTTTTCTAGTCATGCATCTCTGAAATTCGTGGAAACATTGAACAATGTTTTATGTCCATGATTTAATTCTCTAAAAACATGCTTACTCATAGTGCTCTAATAACAATTCCATTTCAACTATTCTTCAATTAATGAAATTATTTGATTAAAAATATTCATGGATTATTCCTTTTCTTCAATGAGATCTGTGATAACATTACACCTAATGAATTTCATTACAATTGCATTATCATGTCTGTTGATGTCATCTTTATATTGCTCCAAGTTATAAAAAATATACTTGAAAGAACCAAGTATATATGAATTCAGTTATTTTAAAATATTGTCCATATATATTTAAAATGTAGAGTATTTGTCTTTGAATATATTGATATATTCAATGTCCTCATACACTCCACATCTAAAGCTAGTTTCTTCATAAATATCAATGTCAATTAAATTGATAAATTTTCCTTGATCTTTATCTTATTTAGTTGATATTTCTCTTAATCTTTTTCTTACCACCTCTTATTGTTATTCAAATTATTTTTAGATAACTTAATTTTTTCTTGAACATGAGTTGATATTAAATTTTCCACCAAATGAGCATTATAATTGGCTTTGAATATACACTTCATATAAACCAGGTAAAAATAGGTTGGAAAAAATGATCCAATCGGAGTAAAACCTACACTGTGATACTATTTATAGATCTTAGATGGATATTACTAGGACACTTAGAGGGTTCCACTTAGTGTACCCATTATTTTATCGGAATTTTCATTCTTTAAATTATCCCCTCCACAAATAGTTATCTTTACTATTTAATGGGAATGAATCCATTGTGTGATATTAAAAATTACATGAAAATTTACTGAATCTAATGAAATAGACAGTTGTAGTCATGTATTTTTAAAATGATCGATAAAGGGACCTACTCCCTACATAAATCAACTTAAGGTTTATTCACATATTATCTTATGATTATTTCATTATAATGAGTACATATTCTTGGAATTGGAAGTCAATGTTTATACTGGAAATAAAAAACTTCCTAATTCATTACTATTATTTATACTTCTAACACCATCCTTTAATGATGTTTTTTAAACTGGATCCACAAGTTCTTCAAATATGTTTAATAAAATTAAGAACAATATATCTCAGTTGCACCGGTTGTTATTGCTTCAACTGAATAATCATCTTCCATAATGGATGGACTTCGACAAACACTGATTAAAAAATATATCATTTACTCTAACTTTATAATATTCAATAAGTTGAATATGCTACTTCTAATTTATCTCACTAATCTTTTATAATGATCAACCAAAAAATCTAATAGTACATTGTATGTTGTCTTCTTCCTCAATATATCGAAATATCAGGGACATTATACTTATGTCAATGAAGTTCCTATCCTTAAAATTAATATTATTATAATTGAATTGTCTTCTCAACCTATGTATATGTCATACATAAATTAAATGAAACCTAAAAGTGACTTATTTTGGGTATATCAAGTGTTAATTATGTGTGGATGATCAATCATGAATGCATGCATGTATTGAATGTTGTATAGGAATCGGAACACAAAATATTCACTTGTTTATTTAGTTTGAGTTCATTATTTGTGTGTCATGCATATTATCCACATTTTTTTGTTCACTCATATTATTTGTGTGCATTATACACACACCACATTATGCATTGCATGAAATGAATCTTGCACAGTCTCTCTGTAAATTTGGTGTGTAAGTCTCACTTCTCCTTTTCAAAATAAAGCATCAAAGAAACTATCTCATTGAATTATATGTTCATCATAAAACCGTTCATCTGTTCTTGGCCCAAATTTAACACCCATGGAATACTCCTCATCATGAAAGTATATACTTTATAGGTTCATGTATCATTACCCAAACTGGGAAAGAATCTTCTAAGTGTATCATATGATTTGGAATAGATTCACGGAACAAGTTCTCCATGTTTCCATTAAGAGATCTTAGAACTTTTCAAAGGAAATTAGGATTATCCTTTTTCATTCTTAAAATATAAGGCTTCAAAGATCTCCTCTTCATGAACCAGATGTTTTTTGTGCTTTAGTTTTAATAGAAACAATATCAACTCTTAGAATTCATATCAATTCTCTCCATCAATGGTCTTCAATATTTATAGGAAAATTCCATAAACCCATCTCTATAAAGCATTCCATGTTGAGGGATTCTTGTTTCATTTCATTCCAAATACCCACTAAAATATTCCAAGTCATTTAGGATATTTGAAGTGTATGGGGAATTTTATGCTAGATCATATTTTCAAACTCACAATGGTACTTTGCGGTGGTATCCTCACATGAAAATTTTAAGGATCATATGCTCCTCATTTACCCCAAATCTTCAAACTCATGTTGTATTATTTTTTCAGAATGAATAAATATCATATTCAATTTATTCGCATGAATGAGTGATTTATATTTCATGCATGGTATTTTCAGTATAATAGAGAGAACGTCATAATCATGGACTCAGATTAATCATGGAGTTATTGGGTTCATCGATAAAAGGAGTAGTAATCTACTCTAGTGAACTGAAGTTATTTAAAAGGTTGGGATAAGGAAGTATTCCATGCTTATTTGAACTCACGGGTGTGGGAAATAAAATATGTCCAATATTGGACACATTGTGTGTCCTATGTTCTATCTATCTTTTTAATGATGGATGAACAATGTGATCACCAAGAACATCCTAAATCAAAATTTCTTTATGTATATGATGTATTTTATCATTAAAATGCTCCATGGACCACCCATTATTCTCTTACCCATCTCGATATTTCCCATACCATTTTTTATACAATTTAGCCACCCCACACAATGGCCTCGCCAATCTTGCCCCATAGACACAGGCATATGGAAGATTCAATACACCTCTTTCTAGATTTAGGATATCCCTGGATAGGTTCCTTTAGCATGTATGTCCTTTGTAGGTTCCAGTAGTTCTCAAGTTGATCCTTTCATGGACTGGTCATTTAGCTAACCTATTTTTTATATAAGGAAACATATATTACATAGAAAAAATGCTATGTATAGAAAAAATGAAATCATAACCATTCCTTAGTAACAAAATTCCAACATAACTTGTTTTATATTCCTTTATCAAATTTCTCCTTTAATCTTACCAATTCAAAATTAATCTATGAATCTTCAGGAAAAATATTACTTTATTTTCATGGAGACCATTATTTCAACAACATTATTCATTTCTTATTTAATATTAACTTTAAAAGTTTTAAATAATATATTATAATCAACATAATCACTCCATGAAATCTCCTTAAAATTTATTTAATGTATTTTTTAATACAAAATGTCAAAAATATCATATTTCACAATTAATAAAATCATGAAGATGAATATGAAATTGGTATTCACCTTATCAAATGTTGAAGACAATGTGAAATCTCTTGATTATATAATCACTTGTATATGAACTTAATAATAGTTATTAAATCTTATATATTAATAAAAAGTGTATTTTTTAAAGTGTTACATCTAATGCTATGAACCCATACTATTTATAAAGGCTTCATCCCAACTCATGGAGAACTATAACGCCCCGACCCCAGCTACCCAGAGCCGATGCATTACTTCGTAACATTGGCATGATCACAAAAGATCAAGTCTTGAAAGACCAATTAGTTTAGTAGCCTTGGAAACACTAGATACATTCATAAATGTTACATTACATCACAAAGTGAAAAACTATAATAACATAGTCTCCATAGTCCACACTTCTATCCTCTTCGGACAATCGCTGCAGGTCATTCATAAAATACTTCTTCACATCCTGGAAAATATTAAGATATTGAAAGGGGTGAGCTCGGATGCTCAGTAAGGTTAACAATATAGCAGAAGCTTTCATAAATAAACATTAAAATTTAAGGCAATGTATAACTAAAACAAAAGCCTTTTAAACATGAACTTCAACATAATATGGTAAAAGTAAAATGAGATAATGTCATTTACATATTCACATGGATATTCTACTGGTCGAATAATCACATGGAATATCAATAACCACTTTCATAATGAGGGAATATATAATGCCAGACATTCTGAAACATTTTGTCAAGGCCTCGGCCAAGACTTCTAAAATGATTAAGGACTCGGCCAAAACCATAAATCAATTTGGGAAAGGGCCTCGGCCAATTCCACGTGTAGTTGTCTCATGAGACCTACCGATGCATCGAGGAGCTATAGCGGGCTCCACCCGTCACTTATTAAGTCCAATACATTCCTCATATGAATAGGTTTAAACATATCAAAAACCATAACATAATCATATCACATAAGACATGAATAAATGAAACATAACATTTCCACATTTCAATCACAAGATATCAATACAACACATTGATATAATAAAAACGCTTTCAAAACCATTTTCAATACCAAAATAAAAGAATGTTAAAACTTTGTAAAAAAAATGATGGCTTGTAGAGGAAGCCGAAACTCAAATAATGGTCACGGCGGCAGAGAAGTCGTTGTCACCGCATATGTACGGAACGAAAAACATTCCCTATTGTCTTTTAGTAAAACGCTTCGTATAAAAAAAGATTCCTTTTGAATAAATGTAAAAGTCAAAGGGGTTTATACACCGTATAAAATAAAGTTATGTATAAAACGAAATATGCCTCAATGAAATGAGATTGAGACGAAGTCCTTAAAAAGATCATTTTTTAAATAAAGTACACCTATAATGTGTATTCACTATAAGTAAAAATACAATATAGGACATAATTATATCATGACATAATTTGAATGTAGGAGATTAACCCAAAGAATGGAAATTGGGTTAAGAAGTTCCCTTACCTTGCGTCCTGTCCTGACTCGACCGTTCTTTAACCTCCTGAATAATAAACTAGAGTTAATTTATATTTACTTAAGAACCTTTTTCATGTTCATTATTCCTTTTATATCCCTTATTACCATTTTATGAACATTATTTAATTATTTAATTTAATAACGGTCGTTTTGTCGATCTTTGGTACTTGAGTCAAAAATAAACTTCTTATAATTACAAGTTGTTCATGTGGTGAAATATCTATTATATCCAGAATTATATTCATGATGTAGATATCATATATATCATATATACAGTATATACATTCATTCATAATGTCACGTAACATTTAGAGGTAAGAAATGAAATGCACCGTTCATGGAGACGGTAAGCCGTACGTACGCATGAACGCTACTTTCATTTATATTTCGTATTTAATGGAATGAAATCATAATGATATAAATTTATAATATAATTACAGTATAATATAATTTATAATACCATTTAATCCATCCTTTATACTTCCCACATATGGCATTAACGATTCAAATCACTTTGAGGGGGCGGTAGTCCGCACTTCCTAAAATGAAATTATCGTGTTTTACCCATAATGGAAATCATAAAGTATGCCATAAATGAGAAATACAGAAGCATAAGTAAAACATAAACAAATTATATATCATATATAAATATAGTGACATCTTAATGGCGACCTTTTAAGGTGTTATATGAGTGTTGAACAATCATCGTTTCGTGAGACAGAAATTCGCCATCAACAGAAACCGTATGTTCTTTAACCATTAGATGTAGGTGTGTGTAAGTGTATCTCGAATACTTCTTATAACAACATCCTAGTATATTTAGGATACTGGTGTTGTTACAAAATAAATGAATAAAAAGAGTTTAGGGGGTTGGAGAAGAAAAATAAAACAAAACAACATTAGAGAAGACATTACCTCAAAATCGGGTAACTCTTTTTGATTTGAGCCAAAGGCTTCCTTGGGAAGAGTTCTGCCCAAAGTGAGGCTTCTAGGAGTAAGAGGGGGAAGTTGGGAGAGTATTTGGGGAGAGGTTGGCCGAGCCAAATGGCTTGAAAGTGTAAATGATGTGGGAGAGGTGGGGGCCTTTTATAAGTGGAGAGGAGGGGCTCTTTTGGAAAGATTGAAATGTTACATTATTTTACAATGATTTTCTGATTCTAAAGGTCCCACACTTATATAATTAGTGTCTAAGGTGATAAGGGTTCGAAAGATCCTCATCCAATAGGCTTTGGACAAGTGTAAGCCTTGGATTTTGCATTATCTTCTCATTTTATTTAAATCGTTAAATAATGAGGTCATCGCTGCATCATAATGATGTCATAAATAATTTAATTTATTTAATGTCTAAAAATTATAAAAAAATTACAATGATGTATAAAATCCTTTTATATTTCTAATTAATATTTATAGTCAAAATTTGGACTTGTGTAACCCCACTTAAAAACTGTTTTAGTAAAATAACTCATGTTTGTGTCAATTTAATTTTAACATTAAATAAATATATATTAATGACATTTTCCAACTAAAGTGGCTCCATGGGGTCCCCAAGTTGACCCATGGGTTGTCTTGGTCGGCCATTACTCATCTAATAGGAGTAGGACATGTTTCATGCTCATCTCATATTATTAAAACATTATTTGTACCTTAAACTACACTAATTACCTCTAATCGCGATTAAGAACATAGAAGTTACTATTCACCAAAAAATTATTTTAATCTCATTGAACCACATTTTACTTCTTAATGAAAACCATGTATGTAGTATTTTTGAAAATCAAATCACAGAATTGGTAATATTTCATTTTAACGAAAAATCAGTTTTTAACAACCACTTAGTGGTTTCACTATTCATCAAAAATTGAAGTTTTTCAGAATAAGGCCAAAATTTCACTGTAAGCTATAATTGATATTCCGAATTCAAATATGATGTCTATTTTAAAAAATTCCAGACATATAAGTTGCATTATTTAATTTTATAATTAATTCCTGCTGTTACAACGAATAGCGTGTTTTTAAGAAACAATTTATATCAAAAGATTGGCAATTGTTTATGTCCAATTTCAATGTTAAATTAATTCTAATGACCACCATTGGATAAAATGGTAAATATATATTCTAATTATACTTTAAAACCACTAAATAGTATAATTTATCACTATAAATTATTTTTATTAAAAAAGTTGTTTTTAAGTATTTTTCACTATTCATAAAAAATAGAAGTTCTCAGAAAAATACAAAAAATTCAACATAGGATAATTTCGATATTCCGAATCCAAAAATGAAGTCCATTTTGATAAATAAAATTTATAAAATTTCAAAAATTAGGTATTACTATTCACAACGGCTAGTTTAATTCGTTGTGGTGTGTGTTAGAGCTCGAGGTTGCGTACAACACACACTATTGAATTATTTGAAGTGGAATGTATCGTGGAAGCTTGGGGTGTTACATTCTCCCCTCTTTCAATAAATTGTGTCCTCGCAATTTGAAATTTTTCTTTGAAAATAAAAGGTTGAAAATAGAAAATACCTTTGTAGAAAACCCACATCGGAAATAAGGTTAATAAAAATATAACATTAAAAGAAAGCAAGATAAGTACAAAGGTCACCCGATATAGCCCATTCTAGGATTCTATGAAAATATGGATATGGAGGAGAAACAAACCATCAAGGTCTGATGGAGAGTTATAGAAAACAGGATTAGGAGAAAGTTTAACCACAAGAAAATCACAAACTTGTGATTGGTTAAACGGTCATTGAATCCCCAGTTGGAAAAGTTAACCGACAACATTTTTGTTTTATGTTACCTTTTATAATGTTGAGGAATTTATTTAAAAGATTTACTAAGATCATAAGAGAATATACATACTTGTTATGTATACTTTCATTCGTTAATAAATTTTTACCACAAACCCAACTTTTACTCCAAATGGTAACGGAACTCAAAAATATTCTATTTATCCTAATTTTATAAGGTTCCAAATATTAACACATACCTTTTAGATTAGAAAAACTATTTTGTAATAACTAGGGACTTCACGTAGTCCAGTGTTAGGCGATTAATCCCAATCTCACTATGGTTGTGGGTTCGATTCCTACAGCTTTGTCCGACGCGATGGGTTGTCACTCGGTCTGCGTGTTTTCCTTTTTATAAATATCCAAAAATAAACATAACAATAGTATCCAATGTAAAATACAATCCATTCCAACCTTTATAGTTATCCAAAATACATCTGTCCAACTCATAGTCCAAATTTTATAAGGAAGGAAAACATAATGAAGATCATTTTTTCTAAGTAACAACATGTGAACACATTTATCATGTATTCTTTTAAAACACTACAATTACCAATGATCCCTTCTTCCTTATAGAATACTAGATATACTCCTTCTATCCAAAAATGTATACAAATAATTAATCAGTTTCAAGGAAGTTAAGAATATCCAATATAATTTATTCGAATCAATCATGTCTTATTCCAAATCACTATCTTGGTATCAGAACCATATTATGGTTTATCTTCCTCTCAACCATATATTTTCCAAAAATTTAACCTACTGTGGAGTCACTTTTCTTGGTTCAACACAATCTCAAGTCCTAGATGAAATAGTACTGCAGTACAATCCTTATATAATCCATAATTATTATAACAACTACATCATTGATACAACACTCAAATTACAAAATTCTTTAATAACAACATAAGAACTCTAATCATTCCTCATCATCTGTGGTAGTATCATAACTTGATTATTATCCAATAACATCATTTGGGGCATACTCTGATGATTTGAACATTGGTTTGCGTAGTGTCCCCACTCTTTGCAGATGAAGCATTGTACATTTGAAACCTTTTCCTTACCCTTGCAGTCATGCACTTTGTGTCCTTTTTCTCCACACTTATAACAAACTCCCATTCCCTTCAGGCAAATTACATGGTGTTTCTTCCCATAGTTATCACATATAGGAAAATTCCACTTTTCCCTCGTCCCTTTATCCATCATTCTCTCTTCCATCCTTTTCTTCTCTTTCATCCCTTCAAATCCATAAGATTCAAAGAATTCTCTACTTATCTTATTAACACATGATTCTATTTCATCATACGTTGATAACACATGGGAGAACATTTCCATTCTAAATGTTGGATTAATACCATGAAAGATATGATCCTTCTTACTCTTTGGATAATACGTATTGATGGAGTCCACATTCCTTCTACTGGGCGCCATTTCTATACAATGCCATAAACTAGATTAGTTTATGAATCAAAATACATAATTCCATACTTGTAAGATACTTAACATAAATTGAACTATTTATGGATATAATCCATAAAAATGTTTTCTTTGGGGAAGTATATACTCATAACCCTTCATAGTGGTTTATAAAGAAAATGAGAATTATCCAAAGCATATCCCCCGGGAGTGTCGTAACCAAGAGTGCAGCAAGGCCCGTTGTCGTGCACCAGTTCCCGTTCGAGTCTAGCTCAAAGCGGTGTTTTCAGGTTTTACCCCTAGGTACATCTGTGCCAGAGCCGACTCTACCTGCTCGTATCCAGACAGAGATATATTGCTCGGAAAACTCACAAAATCTCTACAATACCATAATTATAGGAAGTTCTTCTATACTAATCCTAAAAGTCTATCTTCGGGCTATGTGCTCTAATCAGAGTTTATCTAAATCTAGCTTCCAAGGTTAGTACTAAACTTCCTCTGATACCAACTGTAACGCCCCGACCCTAGCTACCCAGAGCCGGTGCACTACTTTGTAACATTGGCATGATCACAAAAGATCAAGTCTCGAAAGACCGATTAGTTTAGTAGCCTAGGAAACACTAGATACATTCAAAAATGTTACATTACATCACAAAGTGAAAAACTATAATAACATAGTCTCCATATTCCACACTTCTATCCTCTTCAGACTATCCCAGCAGGTCATTCATAAAATACTTCTTCACATCATACAAAATATTAAAACATTGAAAGGGGTGAGCTCGGATGCTCAGTAAGGTTAACAATATAGCGGAAGCTTTCATAAATAACCATTAACATTTAAGGCAATGTATAACTAAAACAAAAGCCTTTTAAACATGAACTTCAACATAATATGGTAAAAGTAAAATGAGATAATGCCATTTACTTCTTCACATGGATATTCTACTGGTCGAATAATCACATGCAATATCAATAACCACTTTCATAATGAGGGAATGTATAATGCCAGACATTCTGAAACATTTTGTCAAGGCCTCGGCCAAGACGTCTAAAATGATTAAGGACTCGGCCAAAACCATAAATCAAATTGGGAAAGGGACTCGGCCAATTCCACGTGTAGTTGTCTCATGAGACCTACCGATGCACCGAGGAGCTATAGTGGGCTCCACCCGTCACTTATTAAGTCCAATACATTCCTCATATGAATAGGTTTAAACATATCATAAACCATAACATAATCATATCACATTAGACATGCATAAATGAAACATAACATTTCCACATTTCAATCACAAGATATCAATACAACACATTGATATAATAAAAACGCTTTCAAAACCATTTTCAATACCAAAATAAAAGAAAGTTAAAACTTTGTAAAAAAATGATGGCTTGTAGAGGAAGCCGAAACTCAAATAATGGTCACGGCAGCGGAGAAGTCATTGTCGCCGCATAAGTACGGAAAGAAAAACATTCCCTTTTTTTGTTTAGCAAAATTCTTCGTATAAAAAAAGATTCCTTTTGAATAAACGTAAAAGTCAAAGGGGTTTATACACCGTATAAAATAAAGTTGTGTATAAAACGAAATATGCCTCAATGAAATGAGATTGAGACGAAGTCCTTAAAAATATAATTTTTTTAAATAAAGTACACCTATAATGTGTATTCACTATAAGTAAAAATACAATATAGGACATAATTATATCATGACATAATTTGAAAGTAGGAGATTTACCCAAAGAATGGAAATTGGGTTAAGAAGTTCCCTTACCTAGCGTCCTGTTCTGACTCGACCGTTCTTTAACCTCCTGAATAATAAACTAGAGTTAATTTATATTTACTTAAGAACCTTTTTCATGTTCATTATTCCTTTTATATCCGATATTACCATTTTATGAACATTATTTAATTATTTAAGTTAATAACGGTCGTTTTGTCGATCTTTGGTACTTGAGTCAAAAATAAACTTCTTATAATTACAAGTTGTTCATGTGGTGAAATATCCATTATATCCAGAATTATATTCATGATGTAGATATCATATATATCATATATATACAGTATATACATTCATTCATAATGTCACGTAACTTTTAGAGGTAAGAAATGAAATGCACCGTTCATGGAGACGGTAAGCCGTGCGTACGCATGAACGCTACTTTCATTTATATTTCGTATTTAATGGAATGAAATCATAATTATATAAATTTATAATATAATTACAGTATAATATAGTGTATAATACCATTTAATCCATCCTTTATACATCCCACATATGGCATTAACGATTCAAATCACTTTGAGGGGGCGGTAGTCCGCACTTCTAAAATGAAATTATCGTGTTTTACCCATAATGGAAATCATAAAGTATGCCATAAATGAGAAATACAGAAGCATAAGTAAAACATAAACACATTATATATCATATATAAATATATTTACATCTTAATGGCCACCTTTTAAGGTGTTATATGAGTGTTGAACAATCATCGTTTCTTGAGGCAGAAATTCGCCATCCACAGAAACCGTATGTTCTTTAACCATTAGATGTAGGTGTGTGTAAGTGTAGCTCGAATCCTTATTATAAAAACATCCTAGTATATTTAGGATACTTGTGTTGTTACAAAAGAAATTAATAAAAAGATTTTAGGGGGTTGGAGAAGAAAACGAAAACAAAACAACATTAGAGAAGACATTACCTCAAAATCGGGCAACTATTTTTGAATTGAGCCAAAGGCTTCCTTGGGAAGCGTTCTGCCCAAAGTGAGGCTTCTAGGAGTAAGATGGGGAAGTTGGGAGAGTATTTGGGCAGAGGGTGGCCGATCCAAATGGCTTGAAAGTGTAAATGAGGTGGGAGAGGTGGGGGCCTTTTATAAGTGGAGAGGAGGGGCTCTTTTGGAAAGATTGAAATGTTACATTATTTTACAATGATTTTCGGATTATAAAGGTCCCACACTAATATAATTCGTGGATAAGGTGATAATGGTTCTAAATATACTCATCCAATAGAATTTGGACAAGTGTAAGCCTTGGATTTTGCATTATCTTCTCATTTTATTTAAATCGTTAAATAATGAGGTCATTGCTGCATCATAATGATGTCGTAAATAATTTAATTTATTTAATGTCTAAAAATTATAAAAAAATTACTATTATGTAGAAAATCCTTTTAGCTTTCTAATTAATATTTATAGTCAAAATTTGGATTTGTGTAACCCCACTTAAAAACTGTTTTAGTAAAATAACTCATGTTTGTGTCAATTTAATTTTAACATTAAATAAATATATATTAATGTCATTTTCCAACTAAAGTGGCTCCATGGGGTCCCCAAGTTTACCCATTGGTTGTCCTGGTCGTCCATTACTCATCCAATAGTATTAGGACAAGTTTCATTCTCATCTCATATTATTAAAACATTATTTGTACCTTAAACTACACTAATTACCTCTAATTGCGATTAAGAACTTAAAAGATACTATTTTACAAAAAATTATTTTAATCTCATTGAACGACATTTTACTTTTTAATGACAACCATGTATGTCGGATTTTTGAAAATCAAATCACATAAGTGGTAATATTTCATTTTAATGAAAAATTAGTTTTTAACAACCACTTAGTGGTTTCACTATTCATCAAAAATTGAAGTTTTTCAGAATAAGGCCAAAATTTCACCGTAAGCTATAATTGATATTCTGAATTCAAAAATGATGTCTATTTTACAAAATTCCAAACATATTTTTTGCATTAATTAATTTTATAATTAATTCATGCTGTTACAACAAAGAGCGTGTTTTTAAGAAACAATTTATATCAAAAGATTGGCAATTGTTTATGTCCAATTTCAATGTCAAATTAATTCTAATGACCACCATTGGATAAAACGGTAAAAATATATTCTAATTATACTTTAAAACCACTAAATATTATAATTTATCACTATAAATTATTTTGATTAAAAAAGTTGTTTTTAAGTATTTTTCACTATTCATAAAAAATAGAAGTTCTCAGAAAAATACCAAAAATTCAACATAGGCTAATTTCGATATTCCGAATCCAAAAAATGAAGTACATTTTGATAAATAAAATTTATAAAATTTCAAAAAGTAGGTATTACTATTCACAATGGCTAGTTTAATTCGTTGTGGTGTGTGTTAGAGCTCGAGGTTGCGTACAACACACGCTATTGCATTATTTGAAGTGAAACGTACCGTGGAAGCTTGGGGTGTGACAAGAACTATCTTACCAAATTAAAATCAATGAGTCTATAACAATTATCTAGGATTCGTCACCAACCTTCATCAATATTACTCAAACTCCTTAATACATTCTCATTCTATGATTAATCACTAATCATAGTGGAATTCATCATACATTCATTATTGATTCTATCTTATATATTGTCAATAAAACCAACCATACTCATCAACAATCCACAAGGAATTTTCATAAAATGGCAATAGATGTTTTAGTTTTATATTTTCATAGAAATAGTTAAATATTTTCCAATATATTTGGTTCGAGTTGATCACCGATTAAGATATCTCCACACATAACCATAATTATTATTGGATGATTAGATTCAAGATTCTACTATGTATTCTATAAATTACCCTATTCATGAAGGACCTGTTAGACATAACATATTGAACATCATTCTAAATTCATCCTAGAAGTACACAAAAGAATAAATACATTAATGATAATTTTTGGTGCGATAACATGATGCATGATATTATGAAGTATGTATTTTGATTCCAGTGACGTTAAAATGTTAAGGATATTAGATATAAGTCTAAGGGGATGTCATAAAAATTCATTATACATTTTTCATATGAGTAAAAATTATAATAGATTTATTTATATGACACCCTAACATATCAAAAAACTATAATATCTTTTGGATTATAGTGGGAAACCTTTGAAATAATCCAATTTAATTACTATACCATGTGGTTTCTCACCATAATAGACTTACCTGATATGTATTATGGAAATAGCGAGGAATAATGGAGTACCAATTTTAATCATATCTAATTGAGATTTGTGGTTTTCCATTAATTTATATATAATTCTTTATCAATTATTGAATATAGAGTAGAACATTAGCAATGTATATTGACCTTAGATAGATGGTCAGTATATGAGGAAAATTCAACGATTATAACGTTTTATAAGGTCGAGTTATGGGGATTTAAATGTGGTTTGGACTAATAACATTCTATGAAGAATTTTAAAAATAATATTGATTTCACTCGAGCATTCAGATTCATCCTTATGAATCCCTATATAGAAGTAATTATAAAACACTACAACCATGAATAAAGTTATAGAAATAAATCCATTAGGGTATGATATAGATGAGAAAAATAAAAATACAGTAAGATACAATTAGAAAAGAATTTGTTGAACTTGTAGATGGCATAAATTTATGCTGATAATCATTGGTGAGATCTGTATTTTGAAGTCGATAGTGATTTATTCTTATGGATATATCCGCTGAGGAAGGTTAAGTTATTTGGAAATAAGGGGATGATGTTCCCAATATATATATGTAACAGCAATATTATTGATCATGTTTTCATTGTAATATATCAATTGGTTCTTCAACTAACCCATCCCATGATAATTATGTGTGATATGTTTATCTTTTGATGAATTATATGCACGAACCTTCACATATACGGATCTCTGATGCTATACCACTAGAGCATTACCATTATTATGAGGGAAATTTTTTAAGAATATAAATCAATCAAAGATTTTGATATGGAACTAGACTATAAAACCCATTTAATTATAAAAATCAATCAATAATATGATTTATAATGATTCATTCTATGTGATCATTATGATAATTAGTTTTTTCAAATATTTCAATTGAAAATGATGGTGATTTATTTAACTTAATTTTTTAATCTTATAATTTTATTAATTAATATCATTAAAGTATTAATTGTATAAAAATGAAATATGTTTCAAAATCATCATGTCAAAATATAATAAGATTGATATTTTAGATTTTTTAGAAACTGTTGATTTTTGGATGAATATAAAAAATACAGATTTTACAAATAATTTAACTTTTATAAAATTTTTATGATATACATAAATTTTTAGAAAATAAATCTCTAGGAATAAATATCTATTTAATAATAAAAATAATTCTTTTGAAAATATATTTTTAAATATAAAAATGTTTGTTTATCATTATGAAAATCATAGTATTGTTTTTAATCAAATAAAAACCATTTAGATTCATTTATTTTAATCAAGTAAGGTATTTTTATGTTTTCAATTAGTTTAAAAATAAAGTAAGAAATTTTTTACTGAGAATAATCCATATAATTCATTATGAATCATCATAATACTTGATTTCATTATAAAAACATTTTTATGTTAAAAATGGAAGTTTTTCCAAAATTGTTTTATCACGGGTTGTGTAATTATAATAAAATTAAATTTTATCAATTATGGAATTTGAATATTCTAAAATTTATTCCATATTATATTCATGATATCTAATTTTTTTAATTAATTCAATTTCATTCTTGGTCATTATAATTACTATTCATGGTAACAAATTATCACCATAGTGAGTGTGAAAAACATAATGCGGGGATAAATATAAATAGGATTTATTAAAAAGAAATTAAAAACATGGTTATTAGTTTATTTTTATAAATATTCTACCAAGATTATAAATATCTATTTCTGGGTTCTATATTTCCTTAAAAAAGTGTTTATATTATTTTAAAATTTGGATAAATACAAGTGTTCCACTAACCAAACTAATAAAAGGTAGCCTCTTCTCCTCATTCACAACACTTATTGAGCCACTTATATTAACCAAGAACAAACCAAATAACATTCCAAAATTAATCACCATATTATACATATCATGTTGTCTACAAAACTATAACATAAGAAGGATTAATGTATATTCCATGGGAGGTTTTACAATGAAAAGGTATATCTCTTAGCCATGTTTCTATGATTATTTATTCAAACTCTTACTTCAAATCTTCTATAATCATGATTGTATGATAATATAATTATCATAAATATATTTAAATGTTATTAAATTTATGTTATATACCTTTTTTTATCCTCTTTCCATTATATAGGAAATGAAAGCATCGCTTGTTCATATTTGTGGTATACCACCACTACAAACAGAGGTCTTTCCTTTTTCATCAACACCGCCCATGGATAGTGATTATTATGGATTAAGATCATATATATATTATTCATGTAAAATGTTTTTATTGAAAATAATATGATATGTACCCTTTTACCCTTTCATCTATCAGAAAATGATAGGGTCCATTATGCGTACGTGTGAACTGCCCCATCTAATAAGCAATGGGATTTTTTATTCCATACCTCCACACATGAATGGTTATAAGTGTAACGAACCATAAAATTTATCAATGTAATTCCGTTATATTAATTATTTCATATATTAGAATCATATTAAATATCATTAATAATTAAATAATTTTTTTTTAAATGAATAAGTAATGAAATAAAAGGAAATTATAGAAGTTAAGGAACTTTATTTTCATCCCCCCCAGAGCCGAATTATTTTTCATTCTTTCCTTGTTTTAGTGCTTCCAATTTTCTTTACTTTGTTTTTGAGATTTTTATATTATGTATGGTTCCTTATCTTATTTTATTCTAAAATTTATTATTTTATTATTAATATTTTATTTCTTCATATTTGGGTATATATAAAAGATTATTACTTGTTCTTCTTTAAATGCCATTTTATATATTCCTTAAAATAATCTATAATGTTTTAATTCTAAAGATTATTAAATACTATTTTTATATGATATCACTTCATTTTAAAACAACTAACCTCTATTTATGTTCATTTTAATTTATTAATATCCATGTATGATTTAATTCCTTTATTTCATTGGAACTTTTATGATACACCCATTTATTATTATTTATTACATGATTATGATACATGATTATTTCCATGGGAACCCTTATGTTTATGTTTTCTCTCTATTGTTGGGTTCTTTACATTAAAAAAATATTCTTGACCATCTTATGATGGATGGGACAAGACAATTATTTAATTCATTGGGTAATTGTTATTCTCATGAGATGTTATGTGCCATGATCTTGGTGGTCAGCCTTGACCTGTGCTCTTTGTGTAACAGTATTATTGGATAGCCTTGACTCGTGATCCTATATGTTAAATGATACTTGAATCATGATAAAATAGTGGTTTATATTATTTATACATTAATAAAATTCCATGATTATATGATCCCATCTTCCATACATTATGATTCTTTATGATTGATCACATTTCATTCCTTTTTTATATCATTATTTTATGCCTTCCAACCCATTTTATAAGAATTAATTTAATATTTATTCCCTTACTGAGATTCTTAGGTAATCCATTTTTTCAGGCTATCCCCATGTTATCTTATTTATATTAAGGCACTCAAATAATGTTATAAGATCATAAGGGATGATAAATAAAGAAATGTTTTCTGGTCTCATATTTTCTATTTTATATACCTATTATTCAAGACAATAGAATTTAAAATCATTGCCATGTAATTTTGTAGTTAATTATGTTTAAAACAATGTAATGATGTCTGTAAAAATAACAGGTAACAATATATGGTATCATAGAAAGGCCTAGTTGATTTTAGAGATTATTAATAAAGAAATTTAGTAAGAACTTTTGTGATAAGACTAAGTATAAGAAAACATACTTTAATTTTGTTAATTATAGAGTAAGTGGTTCATAAATAAAATACATCCCTGTCAAGATAGTAAAAGTGGATGTGGTTAGAGAATAGATCCACTTATGTGTAAAAAATTAGAAAAAGTGTTTCAGGCCTAACATGGGGTAACCAGTTACACAACAACATGCCTTACTACACACCTGTTTGACACTCCTGGGGGACATGCTTTGGTAAATTTATAATCTCATTAAAAACCATTATTATGGGAAAAATGAAATTCCCATAAGAATATAGAATTAGATATAGATCATGGATAACCTATATTGAAACCTAGGAAGTTGCAGGTGGGGATATACGTTTCCTTTAAGAGTTTATCCTTTTATGTATAATGTTGCCTTTTGGTACTTATATACTAAGTATTCAAGCCTCGCTAATTTAACTTTATTTTTATTAATTAATATATGGGAATATAATAACTTGCTGTAACAATCAATAATAAAGAAAATGAGATTATTTACCTAATGATATGCCAAATATAATGGGAACAAGTGCTGGACAATTTTTGACAGTGCATTCTCAGTTGAATCAAGTTATAGATAAAAACTGGAATCGTGTGGAACTCCCTCCTAATTCAAGGAAAGATCAAGTTACCATAGAATAATTTATACAAAAAAGGCCTCTCATGCTTATTGTATCTTTTGATCCCCTCCTCCGTAAAGAGTGGATTAACTCCATTGAAAAAATATTAACTTTCCTCTAGTTATCAAAAGAAAAAAAACATGTGATGGAGGATCAAAGTTTTAATGAGGATACAAATCAGTGGTGGATCTTGATTAAAAATACATGTCTAAGAATGAAATTGATTCCATGGATTAGGAAGATTTCAATTTAAAAATTCCATAATTTTTTCCCCGAACTGTCTGTCTAAATATAGAATGAGAGTTCATCAGACTCTAGAAGATGAAATATTAGTCTATCAGGGCATATGAAGAAACCTTTACAAGGATTTCAAGATATCCCTTCGGCTTATGTCATGAACCTTGAAATAAGTTAGGATCACTTCTTTAGTAGACTAATGTATAGACTATGAAAATAATTGGTGATTATAGACTTCTATAGTTATGAGGATATTGTCCATTTTTACCCCAAGGTTGAAATGATTATCAGATACTCAAAATGGTCTTGCAGACCCGATGAAAAAAAGTTGAAAATTGAGTCTAATATGGCAGATCACCAAATAAATCCCATGATAAAAAGATGAATGAATATACCAAATGTCAAAAATTTGGAAAGAAGAATCCTGGAAACTATCTAAAGGGTACCATAAAATGCTTCAAATGTGGAATAAAAGGGCATCTGGAAAATAACTGCGATAGGGAGATAAATAATTCCACTAATATGGAAGAATAAATGGAAGGTTCAAATGGAAACTCAGCTTTTCGTGTAGTGTTTCAACTACAAGAAACATTCCCATTTCGAAAACCAATTCCATAAGCCTAGGGTTGTTGGAGGAAATCAACAACAACCACCGAGGAAAATGGAATGGAATATACTATCAATAGTACTAAGGTGGATCCAGATAATGATGTTGGGATTAGTATGCTGGTTATTAATTTAAGAATAGTGAATGTACTATTTGATTCTTGTTCAATATAATCTGTCATATCTTGCAGGTTTATTAGAACTATTCAAAAACCACATGAAAATATAGAGGTTGATTTATCTGTGAGGGTAAATAATTGGGAAATTGTTGCATCCAAGGTAAATAACTCCTCCCTAGTTAATTCTTCTGGACTAACCACCTATAATTTTGTTTCATATATCGTTTATTGGATTTTGATTATTTTTTTGAATGTAATGACTATCGTTATATAGATCCAACATCAACAATCAGAAAAGGGAGATCATTCTTCACATTCCAAAAAATCATCCATTTATTTACTAATGTAGGGAGGAGGACGAATTTCCTTTAGAATCATCATATCATGTGTGGATATTACTACCTTATGAGAAAGCATTTCTCACACAAATGATTAAGACTAAGGAGATGAACATTATTGAATACTTTTCCATCACGATTGATTACACTGATATATTTCCTAATGATGTGTCTGGTCTTCTACCTGATCGAGTGGTTGAGTTCTCAATTTATCATATTACAAGATCTATGATTATATCAATGAAACTCTATAAAATGGACACTTTTGACCTAGAAGAAATGGATAATCAGTTATAATAGAATCAATAAATGGGTTTTATATGCCTGAGTGCTTCACGATGCGGTGCACCTATCATCTTTTTCATGAATAATGATAGATCAATGTGCCTCTACATTCATTATCAGAAGAATAATAAAATTACTATAAATAACAATAATCCCCTACCACATATAGTTTAATTTTTCATTCAACTACATGGGGAATGTTATTTCTCTAAGGTGGAATTTTTGTTGGATATCACCACATTAAAGGTGAGGAAGGAATATATTCCCAATACTGCCATTAAAACAAGGTATATACACTATGAGTTCACAATGATTCCATTTTGACTCATTAATTCCCCTTGAAAATTCGAAGACATAATGTATAGAGTCATTAGTGATTACCTTAACAAATGTTTGGTATTCTTAATCAATGATATTCTAATATACTCCATGTTAAAGTAGGAGCATGAGGAGTATTTGAATACTGTGTTGTCGAATTTGGGAAGGGCTAAAATTTATGAAAGGTACAATAAATTCGAATTATGGATGGAGTAATTATCATTCATGGGGCTTTTTAATACCATCATAGGGATATCTATTTACCATTACAAGACAACGGTAATTATGGAGTGGCCTAGACCAACTTCTGTAATAGAGATCCACAATTTCCTTGGATTACATGGGTAATACAGATGATTTTTGAATAACTTATCATGATTGTAAAACCCAATAACCAAGATGAAACGGAAGGGAGTGAAGTTATTCTGGACTCAATAATGTTAAGAAAGATTTAATGAGCTCAAAATTGGCTTATAACTATGCTAGTACTCCTGCTCCCAACAAGTGGATAACTCATTATGGTGCATAGTGATGCGTCAAAGAATAAATTAGGTTGTGTAGTGATGAAGTATGATAAAGTGATAGCATACCCCTCAAGGAAATTTAAAATCCATTAGAAAAACAATCCCATGCATAATATGGATTAGGATTTTGTGATCATTATGTTAAAAATATGTTGACATTATCTCTATTGGGGAGATGTGTGAGATATATATTGATCACAGGAGTCTCAAAAATATATTCACATATAAGAAGCTTAATATGTTCCCATGGAGATGGTTAAATCACATGAAGGATTATGACTATTCAATCCAGAACATCCTGGCAAAGAAAATAAGGTGGTAGATACTCTATGTTTAAAGGATCATCCATCTTTATCATTGTTGAGAATTGAGGACGATCCAATCTTCTTAAATGTACAAAGTATAGACATGGAAATAATTAAGGGAAGAATATCATCAGTCCTTTCTCAACTAATTTCTCAACCATCCCTTATAGAGAAAATAAATTTTCCTCACATAAATTACTCAGAAATTCAAATAATGGTGGAAGCTATAAAGAATGGAAAATCCTATGAGTTCAAGATCGGTGAGGATGGAGTCATAAGGCTTGGGTCATGAATATGTGTACCATCTAATATAGAGGCAAAGAAAGAGATTCGGAATAACAACGATATCTTAACTTTCTCGATTCAATATGGGAGCATAATGATGCATCATGATCTCCATGAAAATATTTTGGGGGTAAATATGAATAATTTAATTTCTGAATATATGTCAAAGTACCTGGTATATTATAAAGAGATATCTAAAAGGAAAAATGTATATATGGATGATGCAACCATTCACCATACAAACATGGAAGAGGGAGAACATCACCATGGAATTTTTCACTAGACTACCAAATACTTCCAAAAGAAACAATGCTATATGGGTTATTCTGGATTGTCTTACAAAGACAAATCTCTTTATCACATTTAGAGAGGAATTCTCATTAGATCATCTTGCATGGATATATATGAAAGAAGTAGTAAGTATTAATGCAGTACCACAATCAATTGTATCCGATCGAGATCTGAGATTCACCTCGGCGTTATGGATTAGTATCCAACATGATCATAAAATTGAGTTGAACTTAAATACATCCTTTCATCCTAAAACTGATGGAAATATTGAGAAAACTGTTCAAACATAAGAAGAGAAGTTGAGATCGTATTCTATGGACATCAGTTGAGGATGGGACCAACATATGCCTCTAGTTGAGAACTCTTACAATAATATTTTTCACTCAATCATCTGAATGGCTCTATATGTAGCCCATTATGGGAAATGGTTTATAAACCTAGTATGTTAGGATGAATTCAGAGAACGTAAGATGATAGGATATAAAATGGTCGAAAGAAAAGTGGAGATTGTGAAAACCATTCAGCAGCACATCAAGGTAGCCCAAATTTGAAAAAAAAAAACCTATGCAGACAATCATTGTTGGGGCCTGGATTTTATGGTTGGAGCCATGTTATTCATCTACATGTTTCTGTGGAAGATAATCATAATATTTGGGTAGAATGGGAAGTTAAATCCTAGGATCATCAACCCCTTCATGATCCTTGACCATGTTAGTGTCGTGTCCTATCGACTAGAACATCCACAAACTACGTATCAAGTATATGATGTATTACATGTATCCCTCTTATGGATGTACATACCAGATCCCTCATGTGTACTAAATTTAGAGGTTGTACAATTGGAGAATGCTCTTTCTTATGAGGAACAACCAATGAAGATATTGGATGGTAGAGATAATGTTTTAGGCAAAATACTATTCATCTTTTCCAAGTACTATATCGGAACCACAATATTGAAGAGAAAACATGAGAACTAGGGGAAGTGATGAAGGAATAGTACCCACACCTGTTTTCAGCATAGAATGTAAAATGAAATATTGAGGGAAAATTTTATAGGGGGGAGAATGTAACTACCCGTACTTTTATCAATGACATTCTATTATTATAATTATGTCATATAGTATAATCTCATAAAATCTCTTTAAGAACACAATAAAAACTTTTTAAATGAATAATTATTGAAACAAAATGAATTTTTAGAAGTTAAGGAATATACACAAATTGAATAGTAACTTGTCCTTTGGAATAGTAAAATGGACCTCGTGAATAGAAAACCAGACAATTGAATAGTAATCTCACCAATAAAATAATATAAAAAATTATCCATCTTATATATGACAATATTATATAATTATATCATTATATAAGTAAATAAATATTTTAAAAATTATTTATTAATTTTTGGTATTTTTTTTATAAATTATAAATATTTAATTACAGTTTTATGATTGATTTAATAGATTAAAAGAGAATTTATTTTCATATAATGTATTCATAAATTAGTATTTAATGTCCTCTAATTAGAAGATAATTTATGTGACCTTAGTTAATTTTTTAAAGTTTTATAAAATCAGTTATAATTTTAAAATCTGTATTTTTGGAGTAAATTATGATTTTCAATAAAAAATAAATTTCTTATATAAATAATATTATTTTTTTATAATTGCATTAATTTTTTATTCTACATGTCAAAAATGTTTAGTGTGAATTTTTGGGATTTTTCTAAAATAAATGAATTTTGGTGAATAGTGAAATACTGTAATTTTGGGTATTTATCATAGCTATTATTAATTTTCAAGAATACAAAATATTTTTTCTTGGATTTTTGAATAATATCTCATTCCCAAATTTATCGTAATATATAATTCTTCAAAGAAAAAAAATAACTGTTTCATTATTAATATGGTAAAATTGAATGTGATTTTATAATGGGTTCAAAAGAGACTTTTAAGGGGATTATGAAAAAACATTCAATATTAAAAAAATTTCATTATATGGTACATCATCAATTTTATTATGATGTTTGATCATAATATAAATAAACAATATGGGTGATCTTACTAAAGCTCTGCAATTCATTGGGTAATGATTTATTCCTTGAATGAAAAAATGATGTAGATAACGGAGTTAGTTACTCCCTTGTAATTAATGTGTATTCAATTATTCTAACTCGATTCATTCACACATACTCTCATGTTATGAATATTAGGGTGAAATCATCCTATTATGTTCATGTGATGTTTTTTTATTTATATCTATTGATTTAATGATGATTTTTTTTTTAAAATCTATTAATGGTGAAATATTTATTTTTTTGAAACTATTTTCATGAGATCTCTAGTTTATCATGGTTTATATAATGTTTAACTATGATTGGAAGGTTTTTTAAGGGTGGTTTCTTTGAGAAAATATTTTTTATATATGGTTATGATTCAATTGTATTCATAAGGATTTGTTGTGAAATATTTATGTATTTTCTTGGTGTTTGTTATTTATCATTAACTAATGGTTTTCTTGTATTTTAATATACCTTTCTGATCTTTTATAATGAAACCATTTATTAAAAAAAACACATTATATAAGGATTAGTTATTAATATTATAATTTCAAAATATTAGTTATGTATTCATTTCAAGAATGAATCATGTTTGACGACAATAAAACATTATTTTCATTTAAGATGGGTTTTATTGGAAAAGAGAACATGGTGTGAAAGTGTACACCATTTAATGAAATATTTTTTCTTTTTATTTAAAACTAAAACCCTAAATGATTTTTAGGATATAATAATGCTATTTTTTATTAAAATAATGATTTGTTTTTGAAAATTTTATTTGTTGTTATAGTTAGTATCTGAGAATGATTTAGATATCTTTTGAGAATGGTTTTAATTTAAACGACACATTTATATGATTAAAATTTATTGTTATTTTATCATGACATATGTTTTTAAGAATTTTTTATTTTATTATCAACATGAACTTTAGTTTATAATTTTTTTCCATAGTGGAAACATGGAGGATAATGTTTAATCGAATCATGCTAATAATTAACGTCAATATCAACAACACATGAAGATTAAAATAGGGAAATTTATTGTTATGTAAACTCTATTGATGTAGGTTATCAAATACAGTACCCTTAAAAGAGACTAACTAAATTGTGCCCCAAATAGGATTTTTATAGATGATAATTTCATCAAAATGGAACTGTCCATATTTTCATATGACCTCATATCCAATGGCTTCTAAATAATGGGTTCATAATCCATAGATGATATTTGAGGTTTTTTCTTATTCAGAATATTACATTGTAACTATTTTAGGTTATCATTTTAATGGTGGAGTCCATTGATAAAAGACTATTCATTATAATAAAATGTAAAATGATGATATTCATTTAATGGAGTGTATCACCATTAAATATATTTTCATATAAATTAAATTAAAAATGTTTTTTTTGAAATGGAATGAATTTTTAATTTCTAGAGTTGAAGGAAAATAAAGACTCATTTTCATTATTAACAATTAAATTTTACTATAATGTAAAAGGATAAAGAAAATGTTATTCATGACTATAATATAACATTTGATTGGTTTATGATCATGTCTGAAACAAAGTGTTCATAGAGTTTTGGCCTATCATTAATTTAAATTATATGTGAAACTTTTTATTTTTCTGAGAGAGTTGAGAAGGAGTTTTTAGATACATATATACCATATGAGAAAAATATTCATAATTGATCAAGATGGAATGTAATGGAGATGTATTTAGTAAATAAATATGGATGAAATCCCCCAAATAGATCTTTATGTGGTAAAATTCATTTTGAGGAATATTTGATATGTTCAAGAAAGTGGTACCGAGGTTGTATTCCCAATCATCAAGATTACAACTGCAAGGAAAGGTATTTTGGTCATACAAGTAATTATAATGTATAGATTACACCTACTGTATTACGTTTCAAATAAAAATATTTGGGTTAATATGTAAATGGTTGTATAATTATTGTTTCTGAATGTTGTAATCATTAATAAATATTATATAATGGTGGGAAAATTTCATTCCCTAACACTACAGTTGATGGTGGACTATCAAATAATGTGGTGACTTGTACATAACTTTTTTATTTGGTTTAAATATTATACTATTCCATTTAATATACAAAAAATCTATTATTTTAGGTATATTTTCAATTAAAATAAAAATACCATCTCAAAGAATGAAGATAAAACATTTTGAAAAAATTCAGGGGGTACTATTATGGAAACAAGAATTTATAGGAGTAATCCTTTAATTATTTGTGGAATGGTTTTCCAAGTTACCTTTATTATCACCCATATTATTATTTGATGTAATTCTTATTATGGATTGGATCTGAATTTATCAATATAATATTTATTATAGAAATAGTCAAGTTATTTATTATAAATAGTTTTTGTGTATATGTAAGAATAAATGAATACAATTGATAACATGTTAATATGTTGAGGAGTTTTTTAATGATGTTAGTGAATGTTATGATTCACAGATTTTGGAAAAGAAATTAATATCTATAATTAGTGATATTATTTTAGAAAATGAATATTTTCGTGTATTTCTTGATTATTTTTCCGCTATTATTCTACACTTGGTGTTATATTTTAATTTAGAATTTGTACTTGCTGTTATGCCAATATCAGAACCTCATATAGAATAGAGAGTGTAAAAATTTTAATTAAAAAATTAGATGCATTAAGTTATAGAGAAATAAATATTTTATCCCAGAACTACACCATTTGGTTCTACAATTTTGTTTTAAATTAAATGAATATGGTTCTATAATATATTTCAACAATTATAGGTATCTATATTACATCATTATTAAGAACAATTATACTTTTTCCTATTATTGATGAATTGTTTGATCTACTCCTAGGTTCACGACTCGTCCCCTAGGTCTCGTGCTATGACTACCCCAGCCGTGGCTTCCATAGGCCAGGGGTTGGCGACTAGCACTGAGTAGTCATATCCCACAAACAAGAGGCATTTTTCCAAGTACGTGCGTACACACACCTGCCTCTAAGAAAAAACGATGAAACTAAAAACCCTGAGAAGACATGCATGTATACTAGTAAGTGTTTTATGTTTCATCACTTTTTTGGAGATGAGTACGTGTGTACTAGTACTTGAGAAAATGCCTCCCACTTCTGGGATATGCCTACTCAACTCTAGTCACCCACCCCTACAGACTATCACCTAGTAGGCATATCCCAAAAGTTTGTGTAATTTTCCCAAGTACCTGTACACACACAACCATCTTCAAGTGAAATTGATGAAACCAAAAACACTCAGCAGACATGGATGTATACTACTGAGAAAATCCATATAGAGTAAATACTATAAACTAAATTTAAAGGGGGCCATTATACATTCCCATAATGAGAAAAGTAAAATCTTCGGGAACCCATATTCCAAAAACCATACCTGTAGGGTAGGTATAGAAGTTGTTTGAAGTCGCTATAGTGAAACTCATCTTTCGGACCTCCCTCTAAGTACCACAAATGTCTGACCCACCAAGGGTCCCGTAAAAGCTGTCAATTAATTTCACAAGACAAGACACGTGTGAGTGTATCCCGTGTAAGTTTGAGTAAAATAATACTTAGTCAGGACCCCAAACCACAAAGATATACCACTATGCAATACACCAAGGCAGACTACCAAAGAGGTACACGAAGTGAATCCTTTAATAAGTACAATAAAGAGATTCATTAGTGTCATTAGAGTTAGATCACACCAGTATATGTATATAACATTTAAAAATTAAAAAATTCTAGGAATATTCAAATACAAGGAGACACACTCCAGGACTTTTTAAGATACACAATCCACATAGGTGAATGAGACACACTCTTTAAGAGACACAATCTGTATAGGAACATGAGACACACTCTGTAGGAGACAGACCCTGTGTAGGAGCAAGAGACAAAATCTATAGGAGACTCACTTTGTATAGGTAAAAGAGACACACTCCGTTTAGGTCACAACTGGCCACTGGATTCCGCACATAGCGCTCTCGTTCCTAGAGAACCTACCCCTTGAGCCAAAAAGGTCGTATTCCAATCACCATGAAAACTCTCATAGATTATATCAAGAGAACCACATCTTCACGAGGGTCCCAATGAGAAAACGTTCTTGTTAAATGGACATAGGGATTGACAGTTACATTCCTTTTAGTGAAAAGTGGCCAGTTGGGTCTCAGTCTGGTCCGACCTCACTGTGCCTCCCCGACCAGCCGGGCCGACTCGCCCCGACCAGCCGGGATAACTCACCCCACCCACCGGGCCGACTCGAACCGCCATGCCACCTCAGCTTCCAGGCTGATGCGCCCCGCTGGGCCACCCAACCCTCAGCCCCACCCCATCCCGTGGGGCCGCCCCGACCAGCTGGGCCACCCCAACTTGTCGGGTCGCCCCACCCACCTGACCGACCGGACCTACCGGGCCGACCCCACCTGCCTGGCCGACCCACCCGTCGGGTCCCACCGGCTCAGCTAGGCCCTAACGCATTCTATAGGTCTGATGATGGCATAACTTACCCTTATTCAGGCCCACTACCAACCCATCCCGCATGATCTAGCCTAACCTGCTCGAGCAGGCTGGGTTGGGCAACCAAGACGTGGACACTTCTGCATCCCGGCTGATCAACATGGATGACCACCATGTTCAATTTAGTCAACCACCCCATTCAACATGGCTGGACAATGCGTGACCTACCCCATGATGGTCCCACTAGACTGCGGCTTCCCGATGTGTCTCTATCGCGGCTGTCGCTGGAGGCCGTTGTCGCCAACCGCAGCCGTAGGCCACGGGCCCCTTCTACCTGCATGGTTCTGCTAGACTGGATTCATCACCACCGCCCTGCCAGATATCCTCACCTCTGTGTGCCTCTGCCAGTGCCGATCACTGGAAGGTTCTACTCTGCCAACTACATTGTCTCATTTAGTGCACTGTTTTTTGAAACGGGGACACCCTTATGATCCTCAGATTGTCGTATTCACTAACGCAAGATCGTAATTGAATTTTCATTGCTCTGGGATTCCTTCCATGTTTTAAACCTCCTAGAAAATTCCAATTCGGGTACATGGGTCTTTTAGTAAAGAATGCAAGAATGGGGTTGGAGAAAACACCAAGAACACTTGAAGAATAAATGTCATCCTTATTAATTTTAGTCTTCGTTCATGAAATTAGAAAAGGTGTGGGGGGGGGGGGCAATAAGGATAATCACTAGGGTTTAATCCCTTTTAAACCTACAGTCTAAACACACCACAAGAATGATCAAGTAAAGTATCCACAAGTTCATGGGTTGGTCCGTGTTCATCATTGAAAACAAGAACTAGGAAAGAATTCAAAAGACAATCTCTACCAGGGTTTGTATTAGTCGATGAAGAACATTCATCATCGTCGCCAATCCATCCACGAGTATTCTCAATCTATCATCTTTTCATTATTCATTATTCACCCACAATAGGTTTCACTAACAATTTTCTTCTCTAGGTGTTCTAGGGAATTTTATCCATGATTTTTATTCTAATCATGTTTCCCTGCAATGGTGTTAAATGAAAAAAAAAGTTTCAACATTATCACATCACTATGTTGCAGTGTCACCATGCAGTTTCATTTATTAAAGAAAATGGTCTCCCCTATCACGAAATCACATCGTTTCTACGTTACTACGAAATTCCAAAGGGAAATAAAATAAACTTTTTAGGTTTATTTTATTATCCTTTAAAATGTCCAAAAATTATCTTTCACATTCGACACATACTGGTCGATGATAGATCCCACCCAAGGAAACCACTTCTTAAAAACTCAATAGTGGTCTCAAATTTTCAATCAAATTTATCATTAATGAGTTATTTTTACTTTAAAATAAAATTATTTTATTTACGGTTATGTCTTTTTTGGATTTTCTCACTAAAGACCCACCCCAACTATAGTTAAGTCGCTTATAGGGTAAAGACAACATTTTTAATGCAACGATGCCCTTTTATTTCGGATCCGGACACCCATTTAGAAGTTATTACAAAACTTCATGAACACCACTTGTGTATGCTATTAAAAAAACATTTTTCGTCAAACTGTTTAGGGAACACCTGGCCTCTGAATCATATACCTTCTCAGTTCTCTATCGTGGAATTTTTCCAAATAATTTATAAAAATAAACTAGAGAAAAATCTGATTCATTACACCTAGGTTCCCTTGTTTTTATTATGGTCAATCTCATGTCTAAATACAACTAAATTTTTGTTAAGGTAGAATAAATTTAGGTTATGATGTTATGGAATAGTAATGGACAATATATATTTCTAGTTATGCCTTTCATGTTGAAAAATAAAATAGTTAATTTATGTTTCATATGATTAGATTATTTCTTCAGTATGTGGATAAATTAATAGTTTTTTATTAAAGATTTTTTAAGTATATAAGTGATGTAGTTATGAAATACATCTATTTTTTTTCTATTGTGATGAAAAGAAATCAGGATATAATGAAAATTCAAAAAATGGGAAACTTGGTTAAAAAATATTTCATTTCATAGAAATATTGTACCAATAGAAGAAATTATTATGAATCTTATTAATAATAATGTTTTCAAGGATTGTCCAATTCCAACTAATATAGCTGAGTTATGATTTTTTCAACGATTACTGAGTTATTATTACTAATAGTGTTGAATTGTTTTTTCTAATTTCTCACAAAATATAAAAGTCAAATCAAGATATAGTCAAATTCCTCAAGAAACCACAATGAAATGAATGTTCATGTAATAAAAAAATATAGCATAATGATTCAATGACACCATTTCCACTATGAAATGGTGAATTTATTATTTTTATTAACTATTAATTAAATGGACTTTATTGTGTTTTGATGAAGAATTATATGATGAATTTCTAGGCATCATGAAAATTAAAATTACATTAGATAAATTATCATAAACATTCTCTTGAATTATATATAGTTATTTTAATAAGACTAGTGAAATCAATATGGGATTAAATGGTAAATTTACAATTTCTATGAAATTTTAATTTATATATTCCCCCAAAATAAATTGAAAATGAGGAAGAGAATATGGTTGGAACTGACCAGAGAATATGATTTCACAATTCACATATTTCCATGTAAATCATAAAATGTGACTATTTTTCTAAGTATAAATGATAATTCGTAATTATCCTTGTTCCATTGGGAAAATGATTAATTAATAATGATTTAAATAATATTATTCATGAAATTGTTCATGTGAGAACTCCCTCTATTTGGGTTCATGTATTAGTGAAATATACTTATTCATAAAGTATCAAACATGCTCAAAATGATTTTCGTTATTTCAAGGAAATCGATGTTTTGGTAGAGGATAATTATTTTCCTGAATTGATCATTAACAATGAAATTACTACATTATTTCGAATGATAATGTGTTGGCCATGTAATTCCTTATTTAAAAAGGAATTATAGATTGATGCTCAAATCTCTCCATTCACTATTCTTACCAGTAGTACTAATATTTACATTGATCATCATTAATATTATTGGAAGGATGCAATGAAGAATGATATTAATAATTTTACCCTGAAATGATTTACTTTTCAATAGGATAAAGATGAGATATACCTATTTAAGGTGATACTTAATTCGTTTTTAGTGGATAATAAAATTAAAAATAGTATATATGGATTTCATTAATATTATTTCAATAGGTATCCTGATGGATTAATATGATTTTTCCTATTAACAATCGATTGACTAAATCTATAATTTTTATTCTAATTATAGTTATGATGTATTTAAATGATATTTAAATACTATATATTTAAGAGATAATAAAATTATATGGAGATCTATGATGTATTGTTCCTAAAATTGATCAAAAATTAACATCTAACATTCAAAATTAACATTAGTTTTTTACACTAGTAAGAGTTAAAATAGTTAATGATGATCTTGAAACTAATATATAATTTATAAATAGATTATAAAACTATCTAATTTTGATTTTATGAGAATATTAATACTCATAATTAATTAATTTAAAAATTATATCTATTTTGGGTTCCACTTTACCAGATAAAGAGTTTATATTATTATAAATCATTGAATATTTACAAGTGTTCCACTCCAATCACTTATAAAAGGGAACCACCTCACTTAATAATTTTACACATCCAGATACACTTTGGCCAACCATGCCATTCAAGTAACAAACCCACATTCTAGAGGTATTGGTTTCACCAAAATTCCTACCTGTGAAGGCTTTATGTGTAACCCAATGGAGGTTGTCCAATGAAAATGTATAACTCTTAACAGAATGTTTCATAGTTTATTTGTCCTTCCATATCCATTAAATCCATTATAACCTTGTTGATACGATAACTTAGATATTTTTACTATACCTAAATATAATTTTGTTATTGGTAGAATCCTGTTTCAATATCTCTTACTATACAATGGAAATAAAATCATCACTTATGTGTATGGGTTAACTACCGCTACCATGGAATGATGCATTTTCTTTCAAAACCCCTAATAAAGGATGGTTATTATAGTGGATTTAAATTGTATACATAATATTAATGACATAATTATGGATTTATAATGATAATATAATACATAACCTCTTATTCTTTCTTCTATTGGAGAATGATATTGTTGTTCATCCATACACGTAGACAACAACCTCTAGGATGTGATGTGGTTTTTTTGATTAATTCTACCATTGAGGGTAATAATAATCTAAAAAATCTATTTATATAACATGTATAAAATAATAATGATTATGGAAAATTAAAATATTATTTAAATAATAACTTTTCATTCCATTATAAAAATATGGAAACAATGCTTGTGTGAAGGTGCAGACCACCACCTAAATGATAGAATATACATCACTTTTCATGAATTCATTTCACAAAAGGTTCTAATTTTTATTATAATTTATATAAATAGAAATTTATTCATGATTATTAATAAACAGATTATGGAACCTTTTTCTATTTGACATTACATAACCTACTGGTGATATTATGTAATTTTAAATCGAATGTCCTCAAAAAATCCAAGGTGATATTAAATTATTAATTAGTTGAATATGGAATGGTAAAAATGAAATAAAATTTATTATATATATGGAATAAAAATAGTAAATATTGTATTTAATTAATTTTTTTTAATTGGTATATAACCAATGAGAAAAATGAGTCAGAACTTATGGTATGGAATTTATTGTCTCAATTTAATTTTTTTTGGAGTTATGTAAATTATAAAACTTTTTTTTGGTGTTTAAACTACTACATGAGTTTATATAATGTTTAAATTAATGAAATTTACTTTTCATAAAAATAAATTACATTTTCCCCTTCAATGTTCATCAGATGTGAATATTTTCAAGGATGTAAATGATTTTTCTGTAAAAAAATAATTTTTGTTTCCTTCCAATTCATTTTCTGTAATATTGAAATTATTTTAAATGTAAAATTAATATTCTTATTTATACATCAGAGAGATTCTATTGAAATTTTTTACTAGTTTTAATTTCTTTATAAAGGGTTAAAAATAAATCATTTAAAATTTTTCACATATTGGTTTTTTATTTACATATTACAAAATTATGAAAGAATGTTTTTAACACATATACCTTGATGTAATTTTCAAAATATAATATCCATTATTAATTATAAAAAATAAAATATAATTTTATAATATTTTTAAAAAATGTATTATTTATTGCCTCGTAGATTTTATTAATGTAATTGTAATGTTTTATAGTATTTCTAAGTAATAAATGAATGTTTTTTCAAATGGGTAAAAATGTGTTTATAAATTTAATTATGTTAAAAAACGAAATATTATATATGATTTTTTCATGATATGATACTTGTTCATTTTAGATGGTGATGGTGAGAAGAATAGTGATCATTAAGATATTTGAGAATGACATATCACTACAATGAATTGTGTAATGATATATTCTTTGGTGTGAAAACCTTTATGATATAATAGAGTTGTTTACTCCTATATAATCAAATAAATTTGCATTATACAGATAGAGGATAATCTAGATTGAACCTTGGTTATGAGAATGATTCAACAAGATGCCTATTATGTTCATGACATGGGTTATTATATAAATCTATTTATTTCATGTAGTAAGGAATGTTTTTGAATTATTAATGGTGAAAATATGATTTTAATGGAAATGTGTTTATGGATTTTCAAGTTTCCCATGGTGTCTTTATTGATTTTAAATTAATTTTTTGTTGTGAAGTTGGTTTCATTTGATAAAATATATATTTTTACACATGGTTAGATTTACATATATTATCTTGGTTTTATTTAGAAAAATTTGTACATTTATATGTGTTTCCTTATTATTTATTAGGCTACTTTGTTTCCATTGAATTTATTTAATATACTCATCTTTTTGGGTTCAAACAACATTACAAGTAGTTTTCAAAGAATATTAGTATGTGTAAGAACTATATAAAGGTCAAACTTTTAGTCAAGGACACCTTTAACATATCATTGTTGATGAGGTAAATTTCTATTTTATATTTAAGCTTAATACCATTTAAAATGGTTAATGGAATGCTTCCTAGGAGTATAAAAGGAATCATCATTGTTTCAATGGTTCGGGAGATGTAAAATTTGTAAAAGAGGTCACATTATACTAGGATAATGATTAGTGCATTGTTAGTACAAACCATCCACCATGAACTAATAGACAATGTGTCCTGGACCCCTTGAACATATGTGGGTGCATGGCAATGAGATGATATTTCAAACTGTGATGGATGTACAATCAAACCATGTGTACTGAACCCACCTTGGACAGAGGGTGGCACATAGTTGAGGCATGGTTTGGCTAGCCATGCCTCCAAATCATGAACCACATAAAATTGGTGGATTTACCATTTCCCCTATCGGGAATTAAGGATTCTTAAAAATCATTCCTCCTAATTCGTTCTTTAGAAGCTAGGGAATTGAACCAAGAGCTCCCAATCACTCCAATTACGATTATCCTTCAATACATGTTTATTATAGGTGTCATGAATTTCTATTTAATGTTTTTTGATTATTCTACAACTTATATTTCATATATTTGTAGTAATAAACATATTGGGTTTTTTACTTCTATTATGAAGCTTTTCAACCATAAATTTTATAGGATTTTTTTTGAGATTGCAGTTTTTTTCATTGGAATAAAATCTATAAGGTCAAGCAATTACTTATCTATAAGATTTAGTATGGTGGTATTCAATTTATTTCCAACATTATTTATGATTCTTCATGTGAATTTAATTTTTGATCTTGTGTCATTACATTGCACATTTGATTCTTCATCAATTAATGATAAATGGTTTATCTAAATTGTGTGTTTAACCACTCATGGATCCTATTAGATTCATTAATGATGAGTATAAAAGACTGAGTTCTACCTGTGGTGTGTAACACTCCAATTAGAATTAATATTGAGTTTTGAATTAATTAATTGATGTTTTTTTTATATTAAACCAATTTTAATTATGATTATCATGCAAACATGGTATAAAGGATTAATTTATTATAACCATGACCATTTTTTGGAAATTTCTCATGCACGTATGAAGGTATTTTTTTCATTATTTTGATTATATCTTTTTTTGGGTTTTAACTTGGGGTGTTTTTGGGTGAACAGTTAATATTTTGGAAGGAAGTGGCGTAGTGCATGGGTGACACATTGTTCTCCCAAACCATTCACCCAGGAAATAAAATAGTTTGAACCCAAACAGAAAAGTTGCATAAGGATAGATCATAGTATTTAAAACATTGTACCATTCAAGTAGAAACCACGTGAATTTATAAGAGGAAGCCCACTATTAGCTGCAGAATTAGGGGAAACCGTGTACACCGTATAGGAAACCATTCATGTGGAAATTTAATCCCCTAAAAAATAGATTAAATACACTTGAACCCTCATAATTCACTCGAAATCGACCCTATACAGATACTAAACAATTTTAATAAATTTTCAAGTCGCTCAGATGGATTCCTAGGCTTTATGACCTCCCTTCCTAATGATTTGAAGCTCAGATTAAAGATCTGCCCCTATCATGGTATGATATTTTTGTCTGATGTGGTTTAATCCATATATACAATCCTTCTATTATAATTTGAAAAGATTTTTTTACTCTTTTTGTGATGGATATAATTCTAGGTTTTGTGTATATAATTCATTTGATCTTTTATCTAGGTTTTGGATCAAAATCTCATCCTTTATTGTGAAACTGAACAATCTGATTCAATTGTGGTTTTCCATTGGAAAGCATCTTCATCAATAATTAAGAAAATGGTCTAAATTTAATTCCCATATTATTGAATTCCAATTATGTGTATGCATCATATAATTTCAATTGGTATGTTTGATAACTGAATCATTAACTGAATAAATTAATTGATTAATTAATTCATAAAATAACGTGATTTATTTGATTAAATTTCAATGTGATGACAAAGTGGGTTGAATTTGGGGAAATTTTAAATTTGTAAAATTAGATTTATGAATTACCTAATTAATTAATATATTATTTTAGTTTTGGAATTTATGGGACAATGGGGTTGAGTAATTCTTCAGGAAATAAAATTATGAATTAGTTAATAATGGGAATTATGTGATGGTTGACTTGAACATTAATGTATTAATGCATTAAATTGTTAAATGTTGACAAATGGATTAATGATGATTGTTTTCATATTTTTCTTGATATTTAATTTAAGAACCATGTTTTTAGAGAAAAATTATAATGGTACCATGATGTTAGATATTGGTAAAAGGATTATTGATTATTAATATTGATTGATGTGATATATATTAATTGCATGATGGATTGATAAACGTGTGTAGAGCATATTTTGATACCTCAAAATCCCATAGTGATAAATTACAATACGTTTTTGGGACATGGACTACTACTTTAAATTCCCATTGTGATCAATGAGAATGGGATGTAGACTATTGCTTCACAAATCCCACTTGTGTTATTTTTTGCTAAATGATTTGTGGGACACAAATCACTACTTCAAATATCCATGGGGTGATTCGCCATGTATTCTAGGCAAAAAATGTTGGAATTTTACTATGGTACTAATTAGCTGTAATATGAATTTAAATGAAATGATAATTTTTAACCATGTTAATGTGATACAATTTAGACTCCTACATTGGACGAAGTAGGTATTGTTTGTTCAGGTTTCCTCAGGAACATGAGGGTTTAGGTCATTAAATAATGAATAATTGAATATATGTAATTTTTTTATTATTTTATTGTATTTTGTTATTTATACAACCACGAACACTATTATTGACTGGATATTGATATAGAAATCATGGGGGTGGCCTAGTGAGTTATACTCACACAAAACTTTGGCAACCTGATTGGTACCAAAATATACAACACGAATACATGACAAGATATAGGCAGAAGAATTATATTAGATGGATGGATTTCTTATAGATGATGGATGGGGGAAAGATGTGATTCGCCATCTGCTTGAGATTTTTCAATTCCTTTATTAATTTTCTATTTTTTCATATTTACACTTAATATGTAGCTAACATGAAATATCTATTGTATAGTTTTCCATATATTATTCTTACTTTTTTATGTTATGTGATATTGGTTTTTTTGTTAGTGGTTATGTTTTATGTTATTATTATTTATTTTCTCTATTGTGCTATATTGATAATGAGGTTATAGTCTCCCCATGATATGTATTAAACCCTGAATTCTAGTTGGAAGCCTTTGGAAAATGGAGATGCACCCTTGAGGTCTTGTGACTAGAAAACTGGCAGCATTTGTGTTTGGAAACTAGTTCAGGACATTAGAATGTGGCATCAATAAAGGGTTTTTGTGTGTGTTGATATTTGGTAAATTTATATTGGAGATTAGGATAAGTCTAGCCTTGGTTAAGAGCTAATTCATGTAGGTATCTAACCTATGTTCAATTTTAAAAGCGAGGTACCCAGGGTGGTATTTCCATTATTGATGTGTGTTTTAACAGTTGAATGCTATTTCACCTTGAGTGATGAAATTATTGTGTGATGTGATTATTTTTCATGATATTGTATGATATTTGACTCCTGAACCGAAATGTTAAGAGTATTGGGTATTAATGAATCATTCTAGGCAGCCATGAATTATCATGAAATGCGTCATATTAGTCATGCATGGGAAAATAGGTTTGGGTAAGTTGTTGAAATTGAAATAAATTTCCATTGTTGTCTTTCAAAAATAAAAGGGTTCCTAATATGAAATGAAAGTTTAAAAATGATAAAAAAAGAGGAAAATATATTTTTAATAGGGAAAATTAATTTGAGAATGAATTTTCCATTTTTTATCCTTGAAATATATATATATATAATGGTTAAGGGAAGTGGTATCACCTCAATTTTGACCGTGTGATGCGGTTTGGGGGATGACTTGTCATGGATTATTTAGAATACCTATTATGTAATTGTATTAAAGTTTTGTTGTGTGTCTTTAGACTTTTTTTACATTATATAGACATTATTCCATCAAGACAATTTTTTAGGGGATGATAGGAGGTTATGGAAGGAAACAATCTTCCACCATAGGAACCTGAGGCACTAATAGTAGCTGGTGAAGAAATATATTATTAATTTATAACCTATAGAATGATTAATAATAAATGACTAAAATGTCCAAAATCACTTTGTAAAGTTCACTAAAATGAAATAGATTAATAATTTATAACCTACATGATGATAAAAATTAAATATTTTTCATTTTAATAAATGAATTATTACTTTTGGACTAACCAAGAAAAATATTTTTATAAAAAATTCACTGCATTGCAATCATGGATATGGTAGGTCAAACATTCACATAAGTAACGTTTCAATTTTTCATAGATAATTAAGTATGGAAGGTATGTGTTATTTTATATCTCTAGGATGATAATTATATAATATTATATAATATTATTTATTTAACTACCACTACACATACTATATATGTAATTTGATAATAAAAATGTCTCACATTGCTTCGTGTGGTGGTAGACTGCAGTACACACGAATGATGTTAACATTTATTCAATGGATGATAAGGTAAGAAATTATGTTATATGAAATTTATAAAAAGATATACAATTCAAAAATATCATATATAGACATAAAATTATTCTATATTACCTTCCTCGTAATGTTTAAGTTAAAGACGAATCACATCACTTTTTAAGGAGCTAGTCTGTCGTACACACGATCAACATTATCATCCTCTATACAAAACTGAATGTAAGAATGTATATATGATATTATAATTAAAAAATAAAAATATTATTATAAATAACATTTATTAATATTATATACTTTATTATATCCATCCATTATAAGTGATGATGAAAAATAAATTATGTTAGTTCACGAGGTGGTAGTTTGTGGTACACATGATCACCAATTTAGTTCGCGATTTGGGGGATTAAGATATAGTTTTAATATATGAATATGATATAAAAAATTTTCATTATAGGTAATATTTTGATGTTATTATATGATAATTATTTAATAATATTTTATGGTGGTGGAAGGAGAAAAATAATAAAATGCTTGGTTAAGGGCATTCCCTCTTATTTGGACAACTGTTTTTGGTTTTCCATAAAATAAATCTTAGATTGGATTTATGAAAAAAGAAATAATTATAAGATTATAGGAGTGAATTAGGGATTTTATATTTTTTATTTAATCTCCAAACCAATGTTTTTCTTATGTGTGCAATAGAGAAGGGAAGAGGTGGATTTTATAAGTGGGGGAGAGAATAGACCTGAATGTTTTTAAAAGACACAATTTTAAGAATATGCTTCACGTTATATAAAGATCAAAAATGAAATATTGTATGATCTCATTATATTTGAGGTATATATATAACCATTTAATAGGAATGAACCATGTTTTGGATAATTTTTAACCCTTATTGTTGTAGTTGTCCCCTGGTAAACCTATTTTACCCTATCCTTGGTAAATGATTGTATCTATTTTTACTATTAATTATGGAAAAAATAATGTTGAATGTATTAGATAAAATTTATTATTCTTATAACAAATAAATTTATACATTTTTTCAAATTAATCACATGGATTTTCTATAATTTAAATTGATTTTATACCCGTAGAGGTGTTGAACAAATTGTTTTCCTATAGTAAAACATTCAAATGATTAAAAAGATGATTTATAAAAATTCCTTATGAAATTGATTCCAAATATCTAATTTATATTAATAATATTTAATTTAAGAAATTTTTCATTTACAAAATACTTAAAATATAATGGTTCATGTAAATTATTTAATTTAAAATACATTTTTTAAATAGAAATTTCACTACTCATTGAAAAATGTAATTTTTAAAAAAATAACAAAACTTTAACCTATGTCAAATTTTTTATGACAATTTATAAAATGATTAAATTTTTTTAAAATAACTTTTTAAGAAGTGTTAATTGTTAATTTTAAATTATTTGTGCAAATTTTGACTAATTCACCCTTCAACAAAATATACATTTTTTCAAAAATGACTTAATTCTATATAAAATGGTTCTTATTTTATTTATAATCAATAGATAATAATTGAATATATTTTTTACATTTTTAGAAAAAATTATAATAATTTATTTAATCATATTCATACATTCCAATTTAATGGCTAGGATACAATGGTCATGTTTAAATAATACAATTTTAAAATATTATTGAATTTTGTTTAAACCCAAAGTTTCATTCTTTTATGATATACAATATACTGAATTTATTTAAATAGAAATACTTTTTTAATGTATTGGGGTGTTGAATTACTCCCCCAATAAATTATTTCTCTCAAAAAAATTCATATTATAGAATAAGGTTAAAAAGGTGATGATACTTCTCCTTCATCGCCTATTTTAGATCCTATGTTTCTTCCTCAAACTTGTAGATTCACAACACATTGACCAGGTGAGTTGTATTATTTATCAAATCATTATACCTATGATCCAAAATCTTCACTTAATTATCCTCTTATGAAATGTCTTTCTATTATGGTACCATACATGGATTTAGTATATGCAAGGGGTCTAGTATGTCATATTTTTGCATCATATCCCAAACATTTCCTAACAAGGTACCATTATAATGATAAAATGAATAGTTTTGTTATATGAGAAATAAATTTGGGGATGGTGGTGACAAAAAAACATTGGAAATAAATTGAGCATGTCCTGAACATACCAGCTATATTTTTTTGTTCTCTCAAACTGACAATCTAGAAGAGGGTGATATATTATGATGAAACTGAGTTCAATAACCAATTCTTACTAATGTAATCTCTATAACCATGATGTAATCCTATGATCTTGATCAGATATAATAGATATTATAAGTTTATGCAATTGTATCAATTCACTTATACATATCATAGCAGGTTTTTCAAGAGATAAATATTCCATGATTGTAATTAAATGTGATGGAAGTATAGGGCAATTGACTACCAAGAAGATGGGGTAATTTCTTATAGATGTCCTTGGTATTAACATGATTAAATCAATGTGTATTTTTTCCTATTTCCATACTGGTATGAGAATTATTTCTATCATAATCATAGTCTTCATTCATTTATCAAAAACTTGTTGGATTACCAAAAAACAAGATGAATATTATTCAATATATATCTTCATGTTATCCTTCCATATGATTTTATTTAGATCTCTATATATCATAGTGATTCATATATTAGTATATAAAGATGAGTTGTGGGAATCATCTAGAAGCTCACTCTTCAGATCTAGTTTTGATGGGACACATGTCCAGGCTCCAATCCTTATAACTTATATTCTTTAATTTTGAATATCAAAATATTCACTGCCTTTTTATTTATCACAATATCAAATTTTTGGGCCTCCTTGATCCTATCAATAATGGATTGCTGAGATTTTATTTCAGTGAATTAGGTTACATGTCATTTTTCAACTTCCATGTCTATCATTTTCAAAAAATATGAAGCTTGGATCCTTTTTAATTCCCAAAATTGAAAAATTGTCAGATCCATTCTACATAGAGAATTGGAAACCTTTTTTACTTTACTTATATGGTAATGTATTGATAAGTGATATTCCTTGATTAGCTCCAACCATTTTTATTTGAACATGTTATTCTCCTTCTGTGTGAATTTATATTTGAGGACATTTTGATTGATAAAAAACAATTTTATTGAATATTGTATTGATAATAGATGATCTAATTTCCTCACATTGTGGTAAATATGTTTATTTATGGAATATTTGGGATTAGATCAATCATTTTCAAATTTGAGGAAAATTCTAGTTTTACCCATGGAAATTTACTGTAGTATTTCAAACCAAAATATTTTAATATTACTTATTTGAACATAAACTTTTGTTACATTGTTCCTCACGTAATGGGATAGAACATTTATTCAGGACACTAGACCTAAATATTGCATTTGGATGGAGTTAATGGCCCATTAATTCAAAGGTGGTCTGGACACGTTAGATTGAACATTACTATAGTGATTGTGCCATAGATTCTCCATAAATGCATGGATTAAGCCCAAATATTGAGGGGAGATCTAAAACAAAATATTTCACAAATGTCAATTTTGAATGAACAGTAGGGTCATGCTTTTGTAGGTCAAATGTGCAGTGCAATTTGGATCAAAATATTGGGCCGAGATTCCCCATTCACACTTTAAACCACTAGGAACCTAGCCACCCATCACTATATAAATTAGGGTTTTCACTCTTTGTGATGGTTTTTATGGGATTTTGGAAGGATTGGACGAATTTTTGGTTCCAGGAAACACCTGACAACCCTTTATGAAGTAATTCTTTGTGTAAAGATCTCTTCTAAAAAGGCTCTCCTCTTCCACCACCACTTTTCTTTTCATTGTTTTCATGCTTGTAATTTGAAATTTTATTCATCAAATCATCTTTATTATCTTCTTTTTATCATTATATTTTACTTATTTTGAATGGAATCAAGAGTAAATACAATATTGGGTTATACACTTTCCAGACCTTTGTACTCTCATAATGTTTCTATGATGACTACACCACCCATAGAAGAATAGTTTTTTTTAGTAATCGATCGACCTATATCCTTATTCATTAATTTATTTTGAATCAATGATATAATTTAATTCAAATAATATGATATATTATTTGAGTTTTTAATTTAATTTAAACTAAGAAATAAATTGAACAAAATGAAACAAATCACGCAAGGTTATGAATTGTTTGAATTGTGAGAGCGCAACCTTAATTGGTAATTCAATACCATATGGGATCAATTTGTAGTCTTAAAATATAATCAATAAACTCTATTAATTCTAATTTATATAGAGTAATGTTTTGTTAATTTACCAGTAACCATAAGCTAAGCTTAGGACATCACTCAAAGTAGGGTGCTATGACGGCATGTACCGATGTTAGCCTAGGGTTAAATTCACTTCATCTTTGTGTTAAATTTAATTCTCATAGAGTTCAGCATGAACAATTTAAGGACCATAATTAATTGGATATTTATCAAAATTAAAATAATAAATAAGTAAATTAATATGTAGAGTTAGATCTATTATGTCATTTTTAATATTCTTTAAATAAAACAACTTCTTGTTGTATCATTTTAATCGAACATCATTTTAAAAATTAAATCCAAAAACATTGAGAAGCAACATAAATGAATAATGAAATCTGTAATAAATTCTCATTGATAATCAATGGGGTTTCTTTAATTGAATTTGAATTTAATATTTATATAGAAAAACATATTTTCATTATGGATGAACTAAAGAATCAATTATTGAGTATCAACAATATTTTTAAAGATGAGAATTATGTTTTATTAATGAAATATTCATATATAAACAATATACTTCATAATATAAAACCCATTACTCATAAAAATAAATCATGTATATAACTATTTTGACCAATTATCTCTCTGATAATTATTATATGGGTGATAAAAACTGAAAACTCCTTGTAGAATAGAAGGCTTAGAAATCATGGAAAGAAAATAATAATAAATATTATGAAATATGATATTTATAGGGATATTAAAAATAAAAGAATAGATGATCATGATATCATTGGATCAAGATTGAATGGTTATCTAACTGATAATACTCCTATGATTGTGCAAATTACATATACACAACCATTAGAATTAATTCATACGGACTATTGTGGTACAATGAAAAAATTTATATTATAGATTATATTTATTTCATCACATTATTAGATTATAAGACTTTAATTATAAATGTTATATTTATCATGAAAAAGTATAAGTCTATTGAGATGTTCAAAATATATAGAAGAGAACTTCAAAAATACATTTAGTATTGTAATTTTTTTTGGAATTCATAATGGATGGGATTCCACATGTAATACATTTTAAAAACTATTTTTCTAAACATAGAATCGAGCCTCAATATACCAAAATGAAAAATAATTGCGTTACTGAGAGGAACAACAAGGAATGTTTTGAAATATTTAAACATATGATTAAAAAAAGTAAATCTAATACTATTTTTAGAGAGAGGATGAGTGTAACTTTGTACATATTTAATTTAATTATTTATTAAGATGTCAGAAACAAGTTACAACATTTTAAATGTAATACCAAAATAAGCCTACGATGAAGTGTTTCAATGTTTTTGGTAGACCTTGTTATACAATGATCAAAGATATAATTTTGGGAATCTTTGATGAAAATGAAAATGATGGAATATACAACATATAACTATCAAGATTAAATGGATACAAGTGTTAGGAAATCATATTTTGAAATATATTTGATATTTTAGATTTGAAAATTGATGACAATCTGAGAAAAAGAAGTCAATAAATTAGATTATATTTTTAATATTTTGGGTATAGAAAAAAGATTATTTTAGTGGAAGTGAGCGAAAAAGGTGATAGAATCAGACTGTGAATTATTGATATTGATTTCAAATGTTTTAGTGAGTATATGGAAGCATACTACAGTTGTAGTTTAATATCCCATGATTTTAAAACAAAACAATGTTTGATAGAATATACAACAAAAAATACGATCACAAATGAACCATGAATTATAATTATATAAATTTGATATTTATAAACTATTTGTTAAATTTGAATGTATGAATAGGATTTAAAAAATATATATAATTTTCATACTAATATAAATTTCTTTATTAATTAATAGGATGTAAGAATTAAATTATTTATGAAATTGTTTTTTACTATAAAAATATGTTTTCAACAAAATTGGTTTTTATCAATTTTTGTACGTCAATATAAAAACTAATTTCTTAAAAATGAGAAATTTCAATTTGATAAAAATGAATTTATTTTTTAATTCATAATAAATAAATTTTCATTGGATTGATTTTTCATAATTTTCTAAATTGTTTTATTTCTCAATGACTATTTAATATTATTTCTTTTTAAGAAAAACAATAATTTCAAATCATGAACATGAAAAGTCATATTATATTTTTGGATTATTTCTAAAATTTCATTGGTTATTTTTATTAAAAATTTTCTAATTAATTTTTATGGAATCAATATTATACTTTAATTTTATAGAAAAACATTTTTATATGTAAAAAATTATTTTTTCCTGAATATTTATTTTTAATGCATTTTGTGGGTTTGGTTTTAAATAACGCCGATGCAGTTATGCGAATTGAATTTCATAAAATATATTAAAAGTATTATTTCTAAATAATTAATTTTATTTAATTTGTTCAGTTCAATTTTTTTTCAATATGAATAGTAACCATAATAAATTTTTTTACCATGGTAAAGGTAACATGGTTTAAATAGGTGGGAAAACTAATGAATTAATGAATAAAATTAGTTGAAAAAATTATATAATATCCAAAAAGAAGTGTATATTTCTTCCATATTCATCCAAAATTCTAAAATATGAACTTATGTTTCAAATTATAATTTATTTTGAAATTTATAATGTTTTATATAAATTATATTGTCAACAATTTCTCTCTCTTACTTATAATATTTATAATATTAATTGAAATTAAAATAATATGGTGATTAAAAAGAGATATGTTAAAAAATATTTTTTTCCATCGTATTAATTTATGATTAATTTTTAGTGTTGAAGTAATTTCATTTAATTCATAAGCTACGTCGACACAATGATTGTACAAGTAGTAGAAAGATCAAGTAAATGATTTTAAAAACTATAAATGAAACTTTGTTTTTTTGAGTTATAAGGTCCCCAGAATTTTTAAGTTCAATAAAATATATTACTATATGTTGTAAATGATTATATTTGAAGTATGTTAGTAACTTCCTGTCATTATAGACAATCTAACTAATTTTTTTTAAAAAAATTTATTTATATTTTATGTTAAATGTTTTTATAATTATTTAGAAATCATAAAAATATTAAAACTAATAGGATATATAGGATAAATAAAATTTCATTTTCCATTAGTGATCCTTTTTACCTTATAATTATATATAAAACCATTTAAAATTGATAAATATAGTACCATGGTGAAGTTTAAAATTGGTTACCGAACGAGTTAAACCAAAATAACTGATATAAATTGATACATAAACCAAACTATATTTGATTATATTGTTATATTAAGACCATATACTTCTTTTATTTTAGAAAAAATAAATTTTTAAGTATTTATCATAATGTAGACACAAATTATGTTATAATATATCTTGAATTTCCAAAAGATCATATTAAATCTTTTATAAAAGGACTTGCTTATGTATTATCTTCACCCCACACTGAGCCATCTATATTTACCAAACCCTAACCAATTTTCATCAAAAATTCACTTTCCATGATTTAGTGGCATTATTTTTCTTTAAAAATTCTTTCAACGTGTATTTATAATTAGATCTTAAGGAGGTGTGTAACACCTGAGACATTTATGTTATATAAATAATAAAAGGAATATTTTTCTACACAACACTTTCTTGGCATGCTTTACACGAAATCGCGACCCTCCTCGATAGCTTGCGTCGTACGCAATACCGAGTTTCTCTAAACAACGATATGCTATTAAAATATTATTAAAACTAGCCGTTATGAATAGTAATAACCACATTTAGAAATTTTGTGAATTTTATTTTTCAAAATGGAATTCATTTTTGGATTCAGAATACCAAAATTAGCCTAGGGTGAAATTTTGGTATTTTTCTGAAAACATTCAATTTTTTATGAATAGTGAAACCACTAAGTGGTAGTTTAAAAACTGATTTTTTGCATAAATTTTTTTTTACCACTTCTGTGAATGAAATTTCGAAAATCCGACAGACACAGTTGATATCAGTATGTAAAATGTGGTTCAATGAGATAAAAATAATTTTTTGGTGAATAGTAACTTTTTACTTTTTTTACCACAGTTAAAAGTAAATAGGGTAATTAAGGGTAAAGATGATATTATTATTACCCTAACACATATCCTAATTCTATTGGACAAATGTAATTCGACCAAAAACAAACTTAGGAATAAAATATGACCATTTAGGCCCACTTGAATTAGATTAGGACATTGATTATTAATTTATTTAAAGAAGGGTTAAAATAGTTAAAATCAAAGTTTAATAAGTAAATAATTTTTAATATGGGGTTATACATAAGATAAATTCGACTATAAATATTAATTAGAAATCTAAAAAGATTTCCTACATAATGGTATTTTATTTTTAATTTTTAGACATTAAATAATTTAATTTATTTATGACACAATGATGATGCAGTAATTATCTTATTAATGGAATATTGACATAATTGATGTTATAAACACCAAAATAAATGTAATTTGAGACTTTTTATGAATCACACTAATTTTATCGGTTAATATGACATGATAGTATTGATTTAATTAACTTTGTTCGAACTAATAATTCTGTTATGATTTTCACAAAAAACAATTACTAAATAGTGTCAAAATTGATATAAAATATTTTTTAAAACAAATATTATATTTTATTTCTAAAAATCTACGGTCCGGCCAAATGACTTAGATAAGGTTATATATATTATTAATAAAAAACTTGGGGTTTGTTTGGCTGCTTATAGTAAGTTTATTAACATTATAGTATAAGAACACAAGAAGACATGGTAAAAGTAAAATTATTTAACTTAATGTTAAATCTAAATGATAAGGTTAAAATAGGAACCTAAAATTGCCTAAATTCTATTGCATGAGAGGATTTAGAACCATCCCCACCTTAGATTCTAAATATATCAATTTGGAGCTATTTAGAACCGAACTTGACTTTATAATAAAACAATAGTTTTAGTAATTCCAAATGTGCCCCTCTCCTCCCTTATAAAAGGACACCTCCTACCCCTCTTCCTCACACCACTTTGAGCCTTCAAGCTCGGCCAAACCCTACCATATTCTCCCCTCCACTTCCCTAGAGACATCCTAGAGGTCCTTGTCTTTTCAAAGACCAATTTTAGTGCCCTAAATGAAGGTCTCAAAGAAGCACTTCAAAGAAGAGGTAATGTCTGTTACCGATTCGTTCATCTTTATTTCTTCTTCCACATATTATTCTTTATTTGTTTAATTATGAAGTAATAACATCAGTATCACTCATATACTGATATGTTATTATAAGTATGAAACAAACCTATTTCACCATCTATCCATCCTACGGAAAAAGAAATCACCGCACGTGCGTACGTACGGAATACCGTCTCCACGCCGTGGTGTAATCTATTTTCCACCACCACCTTACTTGGATGGGTATAATGGTGTAAATAATGACTATATATGACTATTATAAAGTGATATTGATTCTGAAATAGTATACATATACACCAATACAATTCCATGATCATAGGAACGATATCATCACTCGTGCGTACGTACAGAATACCGTCTCCACGATGTGATGCGACTCGTTCTACATGATCTTCATTTCATAATGATTATATAAATGAATTGAATTAATGAATATGATATATATTACACTAATAATATTCTGTAAATGATGTATCTATAACCTAAAGAAAATAACAAGAATTTATTCGACAAGACACGCATAAGAACAAAAAGTTATAAACACCCGAATAACAAGTAGCAATGAAATATTACAACCAAGAAGCTAAGAATATGTCCATATATGATATCATAAAAATAAGTATGATTCAGGATTAAGTAAATAACATTATTTAAATCATTATACAGGAGGTTCGGACACATACAAAGCAAGTCGGACCTAAGGTGAGGGAAATATCAAAAACTCATTTTTATCCGAGATTGTTTATTCGTAAGTATTTACTGGGGTGTATTTTATCATACACATCCATGTTTCATCAATATGTAATATTATTTCCATCCACCTACAATTGATTAAATCCATTTTTACCCTTTGGTGAGTTTTTAGTAAAAGATATGAAAGGAATCTTTTGTCATTTTTTGTACGAGGTACTTTTTGACTTTTCCGACAAAAGTATGAAGAATGTTTTTTTAACTTATACGGCATGAATGAATTTTTAGAAAATTATTTCCAAGAAGATTCCTTTAAAAGTTTTCAAGTTTATATTTAATCAACTTCTTTTAGTTTAAAATTGTAAGACATGTTAAGAAAGGAAATTTATTTTTGAAGTAGAAAGGATATTTTCCACAAGAATGGAGTTCTAGTGTTTTATCAAAATTATTTTCCATATAAGAAAATAAAGGGTTCTGTTTCTATAACTATTATTACATTGATTTGATTTTGTTTTGATGGAATTATTTTTATAAATTCCTTTATCTTATATGAGTTGATTTATGATGTCACGATGTTTAAGATTCCCATTTTTACTATATAAGTTATGCAATAATGTATGATTTATGATTTTGTGGCACACATAAGAATTGTATCATTATGAGATGGGTGGGACCTATATCTCCCACCAATAAATTGGGTAAAGATTTTATATCTCATGAGATAGAAATGGCTGGAACGGTAGGTTATACCGGTTCAGTGAAACAGGAATGAAATGAGGGTGGCTCGGTTCAGAAAGGGACTTTGTCCACTATGATAGTCTTGGCAATGAGTCTTGACTAACAAGAAATGATTCTCTATGATTATGCGTGTATGCCACAAATATTCATGTTTTAAGTTATGATTATTGTGAGTACATTTCACTTCCATGATTTATCCCATGTTATGAAATAATGATCTCTTTTTCCGGTTAAGATTTCCAAAAGTTATGTGCTTATGTATATGATGTGATTGATATTTCTTTTGATTACATTTACTAAGAATTTGAGCTCACCCTTTTGTATTTTTTCTTTCCCCAGGCCAGGAAGAAGTTTATTAAGTAAGAGATGCCAAAAGGGACTATAGATATGATGAAATAAATGGGAGACAATGTAGACGCTTTATGAACTAGTTGTTTATGTTTCCCAGTTTCTAAAGACACTATACCTATACGGTCCTTTCGTGGTTTTGTTATATATTGTAATAAGTATGCTTAAATTTTGAAGTATTAACAATGTATGTAAAGTATGGGTCGTTATAGTTGGTATCAGAGGAAAGGTATAGTCAACCTTTGGAAACTAGGATGTGAAATCCTTAGTAAGAACCCTAAGGATAAGTCTAAGTATAGAACACAATATTAGTGTTTTATAAATGGCCATGAATAACCTAGGATAAGACCTTAAGTGTGAAATTTTATTCTTGATTATGTGGTTTTCCTATTATAATTTGTGTTGCTCACACTATTCTTCTTGGTTTTAGTCAATGGCTGGAACGCGAAGGAACCGTGTTAATGCGGAATGCGACGGGCAATGCAATGATTGTCCCCCTGAGCAACCAAACGTTATGGGAGCTGGAATGCAAAATCTTGTAGTCATGCTCACAAAACTTTCTCAAGCTATGAATCATGCAGGACTTCCAAACCAGCAAAGGAATGAGCAACATTCTGTTGAATCCTTCATTAGGCAGCGTCCACCTTCTTTCAGCGGGTCTACTGATCCATTAGTTTCTGAACAATGTATTAGTACTACTGAAAAGATATTTTCAGTTCTTCAATTTTCTGAACATGATAAAGTCATCCTAGCAGTGTATCGTTTGGAAGGAGATGCTGATCAATGGTGGAATCTTATTAAGAATACGAGGCAAAGGGATGAAATTGAGTCCATGGAATGGGACGAGTTCAAGAAATTATTTTTCAATAAGTACTTCCCTGGTATTCTCCAAACAAAGATGGAGAAAGAGTTTCTTGAACTAAAGAAAAAGGATGATGAATCTGTTGGTACCTATGAAGAAAATTTTACAAGACTTGAAAGGTAAGCTTATGGTATTATTATCCAACCTGAGATTAAGATCGATCGATTCTTTAGTGCCTTAAAACCAAGTCTTCGAAGGGCGTTAGCCATAAGGGACTTCAATAGCTACGAGGAAATCATTCGATGTGCTCTCAAAGTCGAGATGGAGATTGGAGTAACCCATCAGTCATATGGGTTTGATAAGAATAGGAAAATGGAATTCAAAGGAAAATCTAATGAGCACACTGAAAAGAAGATGAGCTTTCCCTTATGCTCAAAGTGTGGAAAGAAACATGGAGGGAGTTGTCTTAAAGGGACAAGTAAATGTTTCAAATGTGGAAAGGAAGGTCATCGGACATTTGAATGCCACTATGATGGGAAGAAGATGTCTAATGATGCAAACAAAGGAAGGGATACATAGAATGAACCTACTACACTTCAATGTTTCAAGTGCAAGGAGATGGGGCATTATGCCAATAAATGCCCTAATCCAAGGGTTGATGATGATGGTCGACGTCAAAAAACTCTCAAGGCTAAAGACAAAGGATCGTCACATGCAATTTCTATCAGCGATGTGGAGTACGATAACGATGTGGTGAAAGGTACACTTACCATCCACTCTAAATAAGCAAATGTTTTAGTTCATTCCGGATCCACCAACTCTTTTATTTCTGAAGAATTTTCTAAGGGTATCAACATATTAACTCAACAATTATATGTTGAGTTAGCTGTGACAACACCTAATGGCACATCAGTCGCATCAAAAGTTTATAATTCTTCACCGATCGAAGTTTGTGAGAAAGTTCTTCCTGCAAATCTTGTGATCCATCTTATAGTGGAATTTGATGTGATTCTTGGCATGGATTGGCTTTCTTTATTTGGAGCTCATATAATTTTCCAAAGAAGGGAAGTCACATTTCATATTCTAGATCAATCTATGATCGTCTATCAATGCAAGGATGAACATAACCTTCCAGTGGAAATTTCTTCCATTTTATGGGTATTGATTCCACTAAATGAAGGTTATTTATCTCAAATGGTTCGTGAGAAACTCATGATTAAGAATATTCCCATTGTATGGGAGTTTGATGATGTCTTTCCGGAGGAATTACCGGGTCTTCTACCAAATTGTGATGTTGAGTTTTCAATAGTACTCGTACCGGGTGCTTTGCCTATTTCAAAGACACCTTATAGAATGGCCCCAATAGAGTTGCAGGAATTAAAGAAGAAACTCCAAGAGAATCTTGATAAGGGATTCATATGCCCTAGTGTGTCACCTTGGGGAGCTCCTGTTCTATTTGTTAAGAAGTAAGATGGATCAATGATACTATGCATTGATTATCGAGAACTTAACAAGATCACTATCAAGAACAAATATCCTCTCCCACACATTTATGACCTATTTGACCAACTACGCGGAGCTCAATACTTTTACAAGATTGATCTTCGTTCAGGGTATCATCAATTAAGGGTCAAAAGGGAGGATATACCAAACACGGATTTCCGTACAAGGTATGGACACTATGAATTTATAGTGATGCCATTTGGTCTTACTAATGCCCCTGCTATCTTCATGGATCTGATGAATAGAGTCTTTAGAGACTATCATGATCAATTTGTGGTAGTCTTTATAAACGATATTCTTGTCTATTAAAATAGCAAGGAAGAACATGAAGATCACTTGAGAATTATATTGAAGACCCTGAGAAAGGAGAAACTTTATGCCAAATTTACCAAGTGTGAATTTTGGCTTCCAAAAGTTGCATTTTTGGGTCACATAATCTCAAAAGAGGGGATATCTGTGGATCTAGCAAAAACAAATGTTATCGAAAGATTGTCAAGACCAACAACAGTAACTGAGATCCGAAATTTTCTTGTTTTGTCTTGATATTATCGACGTTTTGTGAATGATTTTTCCCGATTATCTAATCCACTCACCAAGTTGACTCGGAAAGGAGTTAAGTTTGTCTGGACGGAAGAATGTGAAGAAAATTTCAAGGATTTGAAAAGAAGGTTATCCAGTTCACCTGTGCTCACACTGCCTTGTAGTGGAGAAAGGTTTGTGATCTATAGTGATGCATCCAAGAAGGGATTAGGGTGTGTTTATATGCAAAATGATATGGTGATAGCTTATGCCTCACGGAAGTTGAAAATCAATGAGCAAAATTACCCAACACATGATTTGGAGTTAGCTGCGGTAATCTTTGAATTAATGATTTGGAGCTATTACCTTTATGGTGAAATGTGTGATATTTATACTGATCATAAAAGTTTAAAGTATATTTTCACACAAAAGGAGATGAATATGCGTCAAAGAAGATGGTTGAAGCTGATTAAGGATTACGACTGCTCAATCCATTACCACCCGGGGAAAGCAAACAAGGTGGCAGATGCATTAAGTCGACATGACCATGCCAGTTTATCCATGATGAGGATCACAAAAGATCCAATATTTATGGATTTTCAAAGGATGGATCTTGGAATTATAATGGAAGGGGAAAAATCTTATCTTTCTCAAATGAATGTTCAAACATCAATACATGTGAATATTAAAGAGGCACAAAAAGAAGATTTCGAGTTACAAAAGAAGGTGAGAAATGTTCATGAGTTCAACCTTGATTGTGATGGGATAATAAAGTTCAGGAATCGGGTTTGTGTTCCTCCCATCCCAGAATTAAAGAAGGAGCTGCTGGATGAAGCTCATAGTTCTTCATTCTCTATTCATCATGGAAGCACGAAGATGTATAGGGACCTGAAAGAGTACTTCTGGTGGGATAGCATGAAAAGAGATGTTAATGAATTTGTCTCTCGATGCTTGGTTTGTCAACAAGTTAAAGCTGAGAGACCGAAGTCTAAGGGGATGTTACAACCATTACCCATACCCGAATGGAAATGGGAAAACATTACTATGGACATTGTCACAGGACTTCCTAAAACATCAAAAGGCAATAATGCTATCTGGGTCATAGTTGATCGTCTTACAAAGTCTGCACACTTCATTGCTATTAGAGAGTATTTCTCTCTGGATCAGCTTGCCAGGATATATGTAAAGAAAGTGGTAAGATTGCATGGAGTACCACTTTCTATTATATGTGATCGGGATCCGAGATTTACCTCGAAGTTCTGGCGAAGTCTTCAGCATACTCTGGATACAGAGTTGAGTTGCAACACTGCTTATCATCCTCAGACAGACGGTCAGTCTGAGAGAACAATTCAAACCCTAGAAGATATGTTGAGAGATTTCTCTATGGATTTCAAAGGAGGTTGGGATCAACCCCTACCTTTGGTGGAATTTTCTTATAATAATAGCTTTCACTCCAGTATTCAGATGGCTCCTTATGAAGCTCTCTATGGAAAGAAATGCAGGACTCCAACTTGCTGGGATGAAGTTGGGGAAAGAAAGATATTAGGACCTGATCTCATTGATGAAATGGTAGAAAAGTTGAGATCTATTCAACAACACATAAGAGTAGCTCAGAGTCGACAGAAAATTTATGCCGACAACCGAAGAAAAGACCTAGAGTTTGAAGTGGGTGATAAAGTGTTCTTACGAATATCTCCCTGGAAGAGGGTTATGAGATTTGGAAAGAAGGGGAAGTTGAGCCCTGGATATATCAGTTCTTTCGAAATACTGGATCGTGTTGGGAAGGTAGGTTACCGATTGGAGCTTCCATCAAATCTCTCTCAAGTTCACGATGTGTTCCATGTATCTCTCCTGAGAAAGTACATACCTGATCTTTCACATGTAATCAGCTCAGAAGTAGAACCGCTGGAGCAAGATCTTTCTTATGAAGAACAACCGATAGAGATTATGGATCATAGCGAAAAAGTCCTACGAAACAAGACCACTAGATTTGTGAAAGTTTTATGGAGGAACCACCAATTAGAAGAAGCTACATGGCAGCTTGAGGATATGATGAGGGAGAGGTATCCTCATCTGTTTGTTACAAAGTGATGAATTTCAAGGGCAAAATTCATTTTAAGGGGGGTAGAATGTAACACCCGAGACTTTTATGGTATATAAATCATCAAAGGAATATTTTTCTACACAACACTTTCTTGGTTTGCTTTACACGAAATCCCGACCTTCCTCGATATCTTGCGTCGTACGCAATACCATCTTTCACTAAACAACGATATGCTATTAAAATATTATTAAAACTAGCCGTTTTGAATAGTAATAACCACTTTTTGAAATTTTGTGATTTTTATTTTTCAAAATGGAATTCATTTTTGGATTCGGAATACCGAAATTAGCCTAGGGTGAAATTTTGGTATTTTTCTGAGAGCTTTCAATTTTTGATGAATAGTGAAACCACTAAGTGGTAGGTTAAAAATTGAATTTTTGCATAAAACATAATTTTACCGCTTCTGTGAATGGAATTTCAAAAATCCGACAGACACGGTTGATATCAGTAAATAAAATGTGGTTCAATGAGATAAAAATAATTTTTTGGTGAATAGTAACTTTTTACTTTTTTTACCACGGTTAAAAGTAAATAGGGTAATTAAGGGTAAATATGATATTATTATTACCCTAACACATGTCCTAATTATATTGGACAAGTGTAATTCGACCAAAAACAAACTTAGGAATAAAAGATGACCATTTAGGCCCACTTGGATTAGATTAGGACATTGATTATTAATTTATTTAAAGAAGGGTTAAAATAGTTAAAATCAAAGTTTAATAAGTAAATTTTTTTTAATATTCGGTTATACATAAGATAAATTCTACTATAAATATTCATTATAAAGCTAAAAAGATTTCCAACATAATGGTATTTTATTTGTAATTTTTAGACATTAAATAATTTAATTTATTTATGACACAATTATGATGCAGTAATTATCTTATTAATGAAATATTGACATAATTGATGTTATAAACACCAAAATAAATGTAATGTGAGACTTTTTATGAATCCCACTAATTTTATAGGTTAATATGACATGATAGTATTGATTTAATTAACTTTTTTCGAACTAATAATTCTGTTATAATTTTCACAAAAATCAATTACTAAATAGTGTCAAAATTGACATAAAATAGTTTTTAAAACAAATATTATATTTTATTCCTAAAAATCTAAGGTTCGGCCAAATGACTTAGATAAGGTTATATATATTTATAATAAACAACTTGGGGTTAGTTTGGCTGATTATAGTAAGTTTATTAACATTATAGTATAAGAACACAAGAAGACATGGTAAAAGTAAAATTATTTAACTTAATGTTAAATCTAAATGATAAGGTTAAAATAGGAACCTAAACATGTCTAAATTCTATTGGATGAGATGATTTCGACCCATCCCCACCTTATATTCTAAATATATCAATTTGGAGATATTTAAAACCAAACATGACTTTATAATAAAATAATAGTTTTAGTTATTCCAAATGTGCCCCTCTCCTCCCTTATAAAAGGACACCTCCTCCCCCTCTTCCTCACACCACTTTGAGCCTTCAATCTCGGCCAAACCCTGCCACATTCTCCTCTCCACTTCCCTAGAGACATCCTATAGGTCCTGGTCTTCTTCAAAGTCCAATTTTAGTTCCCTAAAAGAAGGTCTCAAAGAATCACTTCAAAGAAGAGGTAATGTCCGTTACCGATTCTTTCATCTTTATTTCTTCTTCCACTTCTTCTTCATTAGTTTTTTCATTATGAAGTAATAACATCAGTATCACTCATTTACTGATATGTTATTATAAGTATGAAACAACCCTATTTCACAATCTATCCATCCTACGGAAAAAGAAATCACCACGCGTGCGTACGTACAGAATACCGTCTCCACGCTGTGGTGTAATCTATTTTCCACCAACACCTTACTTGGATGGGTATAATGGTGTAAATAATGACTTTATATGACTATAATAAAGTGATATTGATTCTTAAATAGTATACATATAATCCAATACAATTCCACGATCATAGGAACGATATCATCACTCGTGCGTACGTACGGAATACCGTATCCACGATGTGATGCGACTCGTTCTACATGATCTTCATTTCATAATGATTATATAAATGAATTGAATGAATGAATATGATATATATTACACTAATACAATTCTGGAAATGAATTATCTATAACCTAAAGAAAAGAATAAGAAATTATTCAACAAAACACGCATAAGAACAAAAAGTTATAAACACCCGAATAACAAGTAGCAATGAAATATTACTACTAAGAAGCTATGAATATGACCATATATGATATCATAAAAATAAGTATGATTCTGGATTAATTCAATAACGTTATTTAAATCATTATACATGAGGTTTGGACACTTACAAAGCATGTCGGACCTAAGGTAAGGGAAATATCACAATCTCATTTTTATCCGAGATTGTTTATTCGTATGTATTTACTGGGGTGTATTTTATCATCCACATCCATGTTTCATCAATATGTAAAATTATTTCCATCCACCTACAATTTTTTAAATCCATTTCTACCCTTCGGTGAGTTTTTAGTAAAAGTTATGAATTGAATCTTTTGTGATTTTTCGTATGAGGTACTTTTTGACTTTTCCGACAAAAGTACGAAGAATGTTTTTTTAACTTATACGGCATGAATGAATTTTTAGAACATTATTTCCAAGAAGCTTCCTTTACAAGTTTTCAAGTTTATTTTTAATCAACTTATTTTAGTTTAAAATTTTATGACATGTTGAGAAAGCAATTTTTTTTGAAGTAGAAAGGATATTTTCCTCAAGAATGGAGTTCAAGTGTTTTATCAAAATTATTTTCCATCTAAGAAAATAAAGGGTTCTGTTTCTATCCCTATTACTACATTGATTTGATTTTGTTGTGATGGAATTATTTTTATGAATTGTTTTATCTTATATGAGTCGTTTTATGATGTCACGATGTTTAAGATTCCCATTTTTACTCTATGGGTTATGCAATGATGTATGATTTATGATTTTGTGGCACACAAAAGAATGGTATCATTATGAGATGGGTGGGACCTATATTTCCCTCCAATGCATTGGGTAATGATTTTATATCTCATGAGATAGACATGGATGGAATGGTAGGTTATACTGGTTCAGTGAAACAGGACTGAAACGAGGGTGAATCAGTTCAGAAAATGACTTTGTGCACTAAGATAGTCTTGGAAATGAGTCTTGACTAACAAGAAATGATTTTATATGATTATGTGTGTATGCCACAAAGATTCATGTTTTAAGTTATGATTATTGTGATTACATTTCACTGCCATGATTTATCCCATGTTATGAAATTATGATCTCTTTTTCATGTTAAGATTTCCAAAAGTTTTGTGCTTATGTATATGATGTGATTGATATTTCTTTTGATTACGCTTACTGAGCATTTGAGCTCACCCTTTTGTATGTTTTCTTTCCCCAGGACATGAAGAAGGTTATTAAGTAAGATATGCCAAAAGGTACTATAGATATGATGAAATAAATGGGAGACACTATAGACACTTTATGAACCAGTTGTTTATGTTTCCCAGTTTCTAAAGACACTATACCTATTCGGTCCTTTCGTGGTTTTTTTATATGTTGTAATAAGTATGCTTCTATTTTGAAGTATTAACAATTTATGTAAAGTATGGGTTTTATAAGGTGTTTCAATGAAGAGGAAGATAAATAATGTATGTGATGTGCTAAAATCAAGGTAAGGAAACATTAAATCAAAACCTAATTTTAAATATTTTAAAGAGTTATTTTATAAATTTTTTTCTTCCGTTAAAATATTCTATAAATAATATTATAGATGTATTTATACACATATAAATTATATACAATATAAATTTCATGTCTCTATTTTACATTCTTTCAACGGTTCAAATGGAATCATATTGAGGAACATTAAAACATTATTTACAAAATGAAAATGAAATATTCCATTTTATCATAACTTATTTTAAATAAATTAAAAAAAACATAATTTTTTTACTGTTTTATATTACTTTATAATACTCCAATATTCATCAATTAAAACCCATTATTTCAATGATTCTTGGAATTTATGTTTCGAAAAGTTTTTTTTTTAATAAAAGGATTATCCAATATCTAAAAAATGATTTTTATTATTGGTGGAATAATATATTTCGGTTATTTTGATGATTAAAATGAAATATATTTTTTGTTTCATTCATTTTATCATTCATTGAAATTGTTTAGGTATGCGGACTAGAAAGATATATATCATGATGATAGGGGAGAACGATATAAATCATGACAACGGGTGGGATAGATACACATATCCTATATATTGGGAAATGATTGTAATCTATGTAGAATTACATTGGATATTTACCATATTGGTTTTCCACATGTAAGGGCTCAATGAAGATGAAATCCTAAAGAACCTACATAATATTTCTTTGATTTATATTAAGATATCATTTAAATCATTTGATTTCCAAATGTATGCTAATGATGTTTTGTTTTAAATTAATTATTATTCTCTTTTATGTTAGAAACGTATTCCATTATGAAATTTTTTTTCTATTGAGTTTTCATGTTATTATAGGAATCCACAATCAATATTTTTTCCATTTATGTTTTTTTATAATCTGTTTTATAAAAATATTTTAATAGATAAGTTGATTTAATGAGTACATACATTAATTTTTAAAACAAATGTAAATATTTTATATAAGAAATATCTTGTATAAACTCAATGTTTTAAAATGAAATAAAGTGTTTCAGTATTTATTTTTAATTGTATATTACTATGTTTTTTTCCACCTCTCATGTTTTTAAATGTATTTCATAGGGTTTAAGGATGAGTTTTAATAATGAACAATTCAAGATGAAAATATTAAAGATTTTTTCTTAAAAATAACACAAAATTTCTTATAAATGTATTGAATTAAGGTAAATAAATAATACTAATAAATTTATAACATTTAATTTATCTTTTGGTTATTTATGTGTTGTTAATTATTTATATAGAAGTAAAACACTAAAATGATAGATGGTAATGTATGAAAATGAATTCTTTATGCGTCTCCTTTCATATTTTTGGTCTTTTTTGTGTTTCATTTTCATTCTATAGCTATGAGTTTTGACCTGGGTTTATGATTGTGTGGATATTATTATGTGATTTCAAATATGGTCCTTTCATTTTGGTTTGTTTCTATTTTAAATCAATTGATTCTAATTATTTATCTGGAGATTATTCTATAAAATGGAGATGCATTGTGGGTGATTTGTTTTGGAATGTTTTTTACTTTACATATTGTGGTGGTGGTTCTAAATTAGTGGTGATGATGGTGCGTTTAACGGTGGAGAGAATGGTTTATGATGGTTGCTTCTCTCTTCTGAACAACTTTGATGGGACATTTAGGATTTGTAGATGATGATGGTTTCATCGATTTGTAGGGGAACAACTTGAGGTGTATGATACTGAAGATTTGGTGTCCTAAGGTGATTTGGTGATGATGTGATATGTTGTGTGGACCAGTAACTATTTAGTGATGATGTGATTGGATGTGTGTATCTGTGGACCTATTTGAATTTCAAATTTGGATATGTGTTTCTTATTGATTTATTCCCTTTTTGAATTTTAAATTATATAACATGTTGTTTGTTTTTTATTTGATTTATGTGAGGTTACGACTTATACAAATAGTGGATTTTAGAAATAAAAAATGTATTTTTATATAATGTATTTACCCTTAGAGATTATTTTTCCTTGAAAAATTCATTTCATTTTTCTATTATTTTATTTTCAGTAAATTTATATTCCCTTATCTATATAGAGTAAATAGAACATTCAATACCTTATTATCACTTCCAGATGATTTTATTAATGAAATTTATTATAATGATATTTCCAATTATTTTAATAGCATTTTGAGAATTCAATTAAAATGCTAGAAAATGTTTTACATATCCAACATCTTATTATATCTCTTGTTATTTTATAGATCATGTCATTTTTTTAAGATTTCAAAATCTAAAATCATTTTTCTATCATGAAAAGTTAAATAAAATTTTATAAATTTACAATTATTTTCTGGAAGAAGGGTTACATATCAAAATTGAAAATGAATATTAATAAAATCAAAATGTATAGATTTATGATATGAATAATAATATTATATTTAATATATATAAATATATTAGGATGGTTTTCATAAATAATAATTATATAATTAATAACATTCATTAGAAGTGATGAAGTATTAATGAATAAGATGACAAAGCATGGTCAATGGTTTAAGACACAAGTTAGATGAAGGAAGTGTTTATGTGTCATGTTTTTAGAATGATGATGGAGTAGAATTATTATTAAATGATATTATGATAAGCTCTAAATTTTACAAGATTCATTAAACACAGAGAGATTATTCTTTAATAGGCTTTTACATAATAAATATGAAACACATTCTAGATGTAATCAGTACTAATGGAAAGTGGAGTAGTAAAATGGGGAAAATATATAGAGAAATTCATTTAAGGACATATGATTGGGGGAAAAAAACCTTTGGGTTATGTTTTTATTTATGTTATATAAATAAACAAAATTAATAATTTTTTGTGTGGATATAGTAATATTTTTATAAATCCATTAAAGGTAAAAAATTATTTTATGATTAATATTAGTTTTTAGGTTGTTCGTCATATTATTGTAAATGTTATAAGATCAAATATAATTATGAATATTATCACTAAAATATATTCCCAATTTATAATGGATGTATATTACTAAAAATTTATAAAATAATAATAGATAGGATGAGAGAAAACATATCTCATCTAAAAATCCTTTGGGGCTTACTCACACAACCAAATAGTGAATAGGTTAAAACAACTATAACATTCCTATGTAATGTCCTAGTTAGTATTATTTATTCATTACTTATATGGTTTTGTGGTTAACTATTATTTTGATATTGAAAACAATATTATGGGAGTAAATATTTTTAATGTTTAAAATATTTTTAGGTCATTAATACTAATTTGGGAGACATATATTCCATTTTGATATATTTTTGAGGTATATAAAACCCTTACATTTGACATGAAAAAATTTTATTGGAGGAAAAATGTATTAATTTTTTTAGAAAAAAGTTTTATGTTATTGATATACAGTAATAATCATATAATCTTTTATGTTTTTGAAATTATGTGTTATTTAGATTTTGGAACATTTGTTTTATCATATACAGGTAACCATGTGATTCAAAATTGGTTAGGTGACTAAGTGATTAATTTAATATTGCAAAATGATCAGTATATTTTTTCGGAAAATTATTTGATTAAAGTAAATAAAATATTATTAAATGTGATGAAATTTAATTTGAGGAATAAATATCAAATTATGTTTTAGTATCATATATGAATTTAATTTATCATTATACTAATTCAGGTTTTTTATGTAAATGATTTTCATATTATTGAAATTATTTGATTTAGATAAATATTTTTTTTTCAATCACTTTATGAGCGACTAATGGTGATTGTTGATTAAAGATAAATTAATATCCCAATAATATGATATAAAATAGTTTTGATTTTTGGGTTTTGATCATGTTAGATAATATTTTGAATAATTTTTATGTTATTTATTTGTTGAATTATCTAATTTTAACATTGGGTGTTATTGTTGAGGATTTGGAGATTAATATTATAATTAATCATATGATGTTTAATTAATTTTTGGAATTAAATTATGTTGTCCTCATAATTTTGGTTTTAGTTAATGTCTAAATATATGAAGAATAATGTAATATCCTTCTTTCATTATGTGATCAAATAGAAGTTTATGTTTTTTCTTCATGATGGAATATTTCCCCATCAATACACATCATTTGGAGAAAAATATTAAAATTTGATGAAAATTGATTAATGGATGAAATTATAGTTTTCATATATGAGTATTTCATTATATTCATTGTCTAGATGATAAAATTAATAAGCAACTCTTGGAAATGGATCTTGAAAAAAAAATGTTATCATATTACCTTCGTTTTTTATGTAGCAATGGCCTTTTCACATAACATTAGTTTATGGTTTTGAGAGCATTAACCTTCCCACGAACACTAAAATTATTGTGAACAATGATATATATCACCCATAATTATTTGGACATTTCTATCCCTCCAACACCATTTTTCAAAAACCATTATGTTTATCCCACTTTTAAACCTAGTTATGTGTAATTAATTATAACCTTCATAGTCACCTTTCACTATTTTCTAGAGAAATTTTTATTAACCCTTTTTATACTATGGGATTTCCTAAAATGCATTTTCAAATGTAAAAACATTGATTACCAAAATCAAGATCAAATTTCATGGATGAAATATATTCAATGGGGGAATGAAATATCTTATGATTGTATTACCACACAATGTCTGATAGTGTATACAATATGAAACACTAAACTTAAACAAATAATTATATATCATAATTTAAATGTTATAGTTATAACCTGGAAATTAAATTTGTAGGTATGAATGCTATTAAATTAGTTTTGGAATTTATAATATTTTACTAACCAATAAAAATTTATTGGTTAGTTCTTAAGAAACGAGATCTCAATTTTTTAATAATATAATTTTATGCTTCAAAAAAATCATCGAAAATTGATTTTTCATTTTTTAGAGAATATTATAAATAATTTATGGAAAATGATGAAATTTTATTCCATAAAAATGATATCATTAATGAAAATATTATCTTAGGATGAATTCTTGAGAGTATTATGAAAATATTATTTTTTCAATTAATAGTTAATATAACGATTTTTATTAAAACTATTATTATATTAATGTACATTCAAGGACATATTATATTTTGAATTTGTTTTAAAATTATAGCATTTCATTTTTATTAATAATTGTCAACTAAATATTTTTGTATTTAACATTATACATTAATTTTGAATAATTTGTTTTATGCAAAATAGCATTTTCCTAGAAAATCCATTTTTATCACATTTTCCATGTTTAATTTAAAATTATATTATGTAAATTATATTAATTTAATTTGGAAAATGTATAAAATATTTTGAATCAAAATAATTAATATTAATTAATATATCCATCAAACTTTTTGTCAACATGAATTGTTACCATAGTAATGTTTCTTTAATGCAGTAAACAATGAATGAGACAACTATGGTGAAATATATTGTTTTAAGAATTAAAATTAATTATAAAATATTTTGTAATTTGGTTTTTGAATAATATTTTATCCATAATTATCCAATCACTAAAAATAATACCATTTTTTCATTATTATTTTATTTTTTACTTTTATAATATTTTAATTAACGGATTTTTTCAAAACTATCACTCTCTTGTTAGTAATATTAATAATATTTTTTAGATAATGAAAAAAACATTTTCAGTTATAAATGAAAATTATAAATATTGTTTTTTATAATTCTTAATAATTTATTTTGAATTTATATTGATATAATTATTACATTAAATTCTTATACAATGAAGACACAGTTCTTGTACAATCTATAAAAAAATCCAAATAATTATATTAAAAACTATAAAATTAATATTTTAAGGGTTACTTATGATGTCTATAAAAATTTATTGATCAATATAACATAAAATGGGATGTGTAAAATGTTTATTTTAGAAATATATTATAGTATTATTAAATATAATTTCAATCTAAATGAATAATATGATAAATGACATCGGTGATATTTTTTGTGAAATCTTTTTTATTAAATTATTTAAAAAACATAAAAATATTGAATGATAATAATAGAGATGAGGAATGGTTGAAAATTTTTACCCTTATATAATTATCATCCATTTTCCACCTTATTAGTAAATTTATAACCCTGAAATATTGAAAACATTATTACCACATTTAATGTTAAAATTATATAACTAAGGAGAAAAAATAAATGAAGAATATAAAAAACATATCTAAACATGTCTAAATTTCTTAATGATTGTATTAAAAAAAATTCATCCTTATCATCGATTTCATTTTATTTTAGAACCATTTTATATTATTTAGACAAATATTATATTATAATATCTCATGAATTTAATAAACATTCCCCTTCGATCCTATACAAAAAAACACCACCTATCTCCTTTCTTTACAAAAATTTGTGCCATTTAGCATTACCAAACCCAACCCAATTATCTTTTAAACATTCGAAAACATTTAGTATTTTTTTAATTATTATTAGAAGAAAATTTTAATGTTCTTTAAAAATGAATCTAAATTATTTTTATAGATGAAGATAATGATAAAGGACATATGTGATGTGTTGGAATCAAGGTAAGATACACATTACCTTAAACCCCTAATTTTCAATGATTACTGATTTATTTACCAAAAAATTTACTTACATGCATATATTAATAATATTATTTTTTAGAAATATTAATATATACATGAATGATATATGAAATTAATTTTGTCCCTTATTTTTACTTTCATTAAAAGGATTTCATAAATAATATTTTAATGGAATGTTTTTTTTCAAAAGGGGAAATTGTATATTCTATCTTAATATATACGATAACAATGGATTTTCCTTCTTCCACGACCACTATTAAATATTTAGGTTTCCATTACATTTTTTCTTCAATAAAAATCCCTCCTTTCTTTTTCTATTGAATTTCTATTTTTAAAATTATGTTATAATGTAATGAGATATATAATTATTAGGAGATGATTATATTATGTGTTCAAAATAATATTTCTATGATTATAATTTTTTAAATAAATTTATTTATGTTTTTCATACATTTTACTATCCTTGGACATTATTTATGATGATAAGTGATCGTGATATAGATCATGATGATGGGTGAGCTTGATATAGAACGAAAACTTCATTGGGTAATGATTATGTTCTCTGGAAAATTATGTTGGATGTTTTCAAAATTGTTTATTTAAATCCTTAAGGATACTATAACTGTTATATAAATATTATTTCTCAATGAAACTACATAAAATATAAATTTTTTCTATACAGTTTTCATTGAAATCATTTTATATCAAAAGGTATGTTAGTGATATATTATTCCATAGTAATTATTATGCCATTTTAGGGTAAACATGTATGTTTTAAAGATTAATATCTTTCAAGGGTTATAACATATTTATATGAAACCATCATGAATATAATTATTCATTTATGATTTCTTATCAAGTAATATTTCAATTACTTTAGAGACAAAAAAATTATTTCATGAGTATGTAAACTGTTATTTGATCTCAAGGTTTATTATGATAAATTTAAACTCTCATTTCTGAATTTTTTGTATCAAAATTTACTAATATGTTTTTTTATTTCTTTTTATCTATAACTTATTGATATTTTTATTCTTATTAAATGTTTATAAATTACTCCCATGTTTTTAGTATTATTATGAAATATTTAGTGTTCATGTCGAAAATCAAAATGATTTTTCACGAAAACAAAAAGTGTTTTACTAAATAAGTGATGTATTGTGAGAAAAAAGGATATTAAGAGGTACTAACAAAAATATAATGTACGGTTTTGTAATGTAATATTTATGTCTCCATTATCTAAAACTGAATATATGAAAATATCTTATGGAATATATGAAAATAAACTCTTTTTAAAAAATGATGTATTAGATTGGATAAGGATCGGTTTCTTATATACAGTGATTAATTTCATAGATCAAAAAACATAGATTAATTGAAAACATTATTAGATATCGAAATTAATTTTTTATGATAGAATAATGTTAATAATTAATAATCTGATACCACATATATCATTATTTCAAACCTTGAAGTATAGTTAATGGTGTTGTGAAATAAATGGTTTTATGCTATTAATAAGGAGATTAATAAAACCGAGATGAATGTTTCATGTGAGAATGTACTTAGGATAAAGGGTAAGAATTTATTTGGAACAAAATGTATTTTGAAAATGATTAATTAAAAAATAATAATTATAGGATTTTATAATGATTATTAATATATGTAACACAATGACTGTGAAAACACTTTTTCTCATGTTATAATACTCATGACTATCGAGATGTTCTTGATAGTTGATGGTTAAAATGAATATGATATTTATCATAGGTTTTTTAAATCATAATTTTTAAATGGATAACCTATTGAAGAAATGTTTCTTGAGATATATGATTCATTCACTCTTGATGAAATTTGATGGTTGGTTTAGAAACTAAGAATGTCATTGTATGTCCTAAAAGAGACTCTTATGTCATATTATTCAAAATAAAATAGATTCTTGATAAAAATAGGGGTTTAAAAATTCACTATCATCATAAATTTATATATATATTTATATATAATGTATTTTACATGGTCTAAAGTGATTTTTTTGTATGTGGTTCATATAGATTTTTCAATATTAACACTCATTTTTTTGATATTATTACTAATATTATAAAGGAGTTGTTTGATGTCTTTATAATGAATTTTATAAATTATTTTAAGGGTTTTATGATTGATAAAAATTCATATTATCTGTTTGTTCTTTAAAAAATTTTATATTGAATTATTGAAAATATATAAAATTCAAAACTCATTTGACATTTCAAATACTATTTCAGTTGGAAATGTTTCTAGAAATGACGGTCATGGAATGAAGGTTGACTGGGGGAATTTCAAAAGTGCAATAAAAATACATATATATTTTACTGTATCAAAAAAATACATTTCCTATGTTATTATTGTTTGATAAAGATATCATAATGGTCCAACAGGATCACATAGGCTTTTAGAGAAGACAATTATTGGATACATGAAGAGAATAACACACGATGGATTTTTATATAAGGTTAGTAGAGTTCTACACATTATTGGTTAGAAATAAGTATATTAATATTGCAACTACACATATTTTATATCCCCTTATAGAGGTGTGTTCTTTTTTGGATATGGTTATGTGAGCTTGTACTGTAAAAGGTATAGACCAGGGACCATGAGTATTATTGAATCGAAATAAGTGGTGGCTATACGTATTATCACACTGCATTTATGGCTATATTCTTTGTTTGATTACATGAGGGTAATTATTCAGAGATTCTTGATGATTCTTTTGCGAAATAAGAGTATTTCTAAATTTTCTTAAAATATTTTTGTACAATCACAGTATAAAAACATAGATTATAAATAGATTTTATTCAATTATAAGGTTGTCATTTGAGTGATAACAAACATGTATTTACATTTAGAAATCTTAATTAGGTAGATATCTTCACTAAAAACTGGCTAAGAGATAGGTTTATAGATTTATGTTTTAAATAAAATGTTTCTCTTTACCCACATTCTTGAGGAATTATGTGATAGACCCAATATTTATTCTGATTGTGTTTAGAAAGTGGTAAATCTTGAGTGAAACGTCTCCTAATGTTCTTTATTTTAGAGTGTGTTCACTATTGTTCATTAATGGTTGTGGTTATCATTTAATAGATGAGTAAGTAGTTATTATTGGTCCAATGGTGCATTTTATTGTTCCTTTTATTCACTTATAGAGCTAATTATTATCACAAATAGTTATAATTCTCTTAAAAAAACTTCATTTTTTATAGTTTACTATTTAGATACATATTTTTGAGACATGTTGCTATATGATGCTCATTTTTTCGAGGTGTTTTTTCTGAGAAATTGTTGATACTGTGGTTTCAAATTAATAGTATTAAATAATGGTTTTTAAAAAAATCAATATGTGGATATTGAAAACCCCCCATTAGTTTTTGAATAAGTTTTGGTATTTTATTTGTTTCCATCATTTTCCAGAAGTGATTTTCCGATTTTTTTCACTCTCATGATATTTTAATGCATTCAGATGAAATTTAAATTTATGTCGAATTATATATATTTCATTAATTCTTAAGAAAATGAAAAAGACAATGTTTTTCGTTTGATACACTATACTTCGATAAAGGATATCTAGTTTTTGTAAAAAGATATATACCTTATGTTTGGATATATAAACCATAATTTGATAAAAAAAGTTGTTTTTTCAAGGGAAATGTATCTTTTATTTGAGGAGTGAAACCTTAAAATATGAGAAATCGTATGTTCTTAAAAAAGGAAATATAATTTATGATCATTTTTATAACCATTAATTGGTGTCAGGTGGTGATTTTTTTTGTATAAGTAAATGAACCATACATGTGATGATATGAAATGTATATTTATTGTAGGAATTGAATTTATGGAATAATAACGAAAATTAAAATTTAATATATATATATATTAAGATGATAAAAAATAAACCTTATATTTAATAGGTTAACCATAAATTGATTTCAGGAATGATCATTACAGTGAATACTGACTTATTTTTTAGCATATCAAATAAAAAAATATTGAGTTGTAAAACCATATTTTTTTTCAAGTATGTACCATACATTTAGGAATGAAATATTTAGTGAATACAGTGTACCTTACGCTTAAATATACCTAATCAATAGTTTTTTAAACTGGTTTTTCTTTGAGTTTTCCAAAAAAAATTATTTATAAAAGAGATATAATGATGATTATTTCATTAATATTCAAATAGAAAAACATCATAATGTATTTTTGAATCAATATATTGATGACCTCGAGGGATTGTGATGATTTTTTAAACTAAGATATAATCATGTTTTTCTAAGGTGAGGATGATGTGTTCATTCTTAGGGCCACATTGTATACCATTTCCAGTTATAGGTTTCCATATGGCTTCATATATAGGGATTATGATACGAAATTATATTAATAATAATGAATCTGTGTGATAATAAATGATTTTATAACCTGAATCTTTTAGAGGCAGAATATTGAAGGAAGATAGGAATATTCCTAGAATTATGGTGTTTGGATTTTAGGTATGAACAAATGAATATGTTATAGGATATCTACCATTCATTCTAATAAGGATTGATTAGAATTTATGATTTGTAATTTATATCACATTAAACTAATTTAATTATAGAATATTCATTAAGATAGATTTAAAAAATTAATGTTTTTGTATGTACAACGATTAAAAATAAAAGAATTGATGAGGTATGAGATGAAGATAATAGTATCTTTAATTACATGATTCAAGTTTACAAACCTAAAATATAGATTACAAATTGGTTATCAACATATGAAGAAATTCACATTTTCATAAGTACCAAAAAAGAATTAGGAATTATTATGTAGTTTAATTTCTACATGTTATGATTAGTAATTCACATTTTAACTAAATCGATCATGAATGGATATTTTATCTATTATTTTGGATGAAATAACAATGAAATTGTGATCTATAACAGATATGTTTGATCATATTTTGTAATGTAGTCTGATCATGTATATTTTCTATGAATCATGGTATGTATGCTGATATTCCACAGACTATCTTTTAATTTTTTAGTAACATGGTCTTATAGTGAAAGTGAATCTATAGTTGGGGAGAGGAACTACCCATGAAATGGAGTATAATTCCACATTGGATAATCAGTTTGGGATAATGAGACTGGCTATCACCAAATTCATTATCATGAAACTAACCCCCACCCATATCCAATTTTTCATGTTACCATGTTGCTTTGGGAGACCCTAATTGATAACGAATCATCTTACACCAAATTCAATACCTACTTGACTACCTATGTGTCGATGTGGAGGCACAAGGATATAATAAACACTCACAAAATACCATTAGGTCTTTTTCAACTATTGAGGAATTGATTTTCTTATTTCCCTACAAGGATGATGTCAAATGAAGTATAAATTTAAATTTAGAAACATAATCTTCCACTGATATCCCAAGAGTTCAATGTGTCGTGAAATAATACAACACATTTTACTGAAATATATGTAAACCAATCCTATTCTAAAAGAGATAATAAAAATTTACCCATCATAATTTCTCACCATCCATCTTTAGGTCGAGTTTATTCAATCACATTGAATCCATAACCCTATATTTTGGAACCACCATGAATATTCTAAACAACTGAGGTGTAACATTTATAATTTTAATTGAATACTTTTATGATATTTCTATCATTAAAAAATATATATTTATATTAAATTAAATTTTAGTCTTTTTTTAATGATACAAATATATTAAATTTTCCAACTAATTATTTTCTATGAAAATATTAAATACATGTCTATGTAATAAATAACAAATAATGAAAATAAAATAAAAGAAATATACATTGATGGAAAACATAATGAAAGTAATATTATTTTATTTAATCAATATAAAAAGTTAAATATAAATTATAAATATATCATATAAAATTGAAAACTATATAACATAACCATAAAAAATATTCATTATATTTTGAAATTAGTAGGTTCATGATATCATATAAATATCACACCTTAGAAAATTTAAATAATGGATATAAATAAATAGATATATAATTCACTTTTTATAAGTGAAGGATATAGATCACTGAGTACAATTGTAGTGAATGATGAATTAAATAAATAATAGTATTTTCAATGATTTGTTGTTAATATATCTATTAGAAATAATATCTGATCATTGCAATAATAACCAACCATCGAGAATAGAAAAATATTGCTATGATATTATATATCTAAAATAATATATTTAAATCTAAATATGTGAATATCATGAATTGATTTTTAACATTCTATAACTAAATGTATGCATAAGGGTATATTGTAAATAAATTATTTTATACAAATCTAGTAAATAAATTACTCTTTCTATTAAAATTTAAATACTATAACAACAAATTTTAGAAATTTATTTTGATAAAATGGAAAAACATTCAATATCATCATATCAAAATCAGAGTAGGTCTATTTTATAGTATTTTCCTAACATTTTTTATAATTTTTAGTGAATATTAGTAAAATGATATTTAAATATATAATTAATATTATGACATCATATTTTTGTCTAAATGCCTCTAGGATTTCTAAAATATTTTTTAACAATTAAAATACATTTAATGATTAATATAATCTAATTTATAATGATAAAATCAATTTAAATATCAATAAATGATGATTAAATATGTAAAATAAATATTATTGAAGTATGAAATAATATTTAATTATTTACATTGAATTTAAATTAGAAATGATTCAATACTTTTTTGATATTATAAAAGAAAAAAATATAAATTTTCTAATAAAAAACTTTTAATAGTTACATGAATTAAAAAATTCCATATTAATGATGAAAAATTAAAAAATAATCAATGTTTTATTCAACAAAACCATCTCTTTCACTTATAAACACAATAAAAACACCACCCATTTCACATTAATTAAAATCAATTATCATAGCGTAAGATCTATAAAATACCATGCTAATTATTCTTGAGCACATTTTCATGGCCTAGTTCCAATCATTATTATAATCCTAAAACCCTAAAATGTGAATACCAAATTATGTGTCTAAATGTTCAAGGAATTCCTTCCAAATTCTCACATATCTATTTTCCTTATTTTATTTTCACACATACATATCTAATTTATGTTCATAATAATAAAAATTATTAATATTATTATAATTATTCCCTAATTAATTTATCAAATCTATATTTTGTATGAAGGGGGATTTTTTTGATGTACCATTTAAAATAATTGAACACCAAGTACAATGAACCACACTTAGGATGGCTAATAACAAATATTTGATTCATACACACTAATAAATGCACGATACACTATAAAATATATATAAATATTATTATTTTTCTGTTTTAATCACTCTTAGAAATAACCCACCAAATATTTGGTTTATACTAACTATGTGACTAATGTTATTATTCATTAACACATTTTATTTTAGGTATTATATGTAATATTTTATATATTCAAAAGCCACATATTTTTTCTAATATAGACATTTATCCTTTATTTTACTTTTTTGGTGGATCCATGATTGGGTAACTGCGTGTGGGATTTGAGTAGCTTTTAGAAGCTTAAAAGTGGTTTTTAGATTTTTTTATGACCAAATGTGAAAAAACAATGACTATGGTTCTAGAAATGTCCATACACTATGCAAAATGGGAAAGACAAAATGTGGAGACTAGATTTTGACTAGGATATAGTGGACAAGGATGGTTGTTTTGGGATATAGAATGGGATACATCACAAAAGTAATTTTTGAGGGCTTTTTAATGGAAACATTCACTATACTTATCGTACAAATATGTTCAAATGTCCATCTTAAAATATGTAAATATCACCATGTATATGAAGAGGCTGCTGTGGATTGTGTGGTGGTGTCTGGTTTTTTAAATGGCCAGTACATCCTATTATTCCTCTATTCTTGAATATGTAAGATGAAGGGTGAATCTGACTAAAATTTTGGTTCATGAATATATTTTTAATCATCTATTAATCCCTAATAATTGATTCCTCACTCTTTCTTATTGGTAGATATGATATATAATTTTTCTAGACAAAATTTGGATACTCCTTAGATGAACATAGGAAACCCTCCTTGTGTTGAGTTTCTAACATATAGAACATTAATCCATACTAGATTTCTCATTATTGAAGTAAGTAAGAAACCATGATGATATAGGATGTTATAATTGATTAATACACCTAAAAGCTTCAACTCTCATCTCTATTCCTAAATCCTCATGTGACAGATTTCTCTTCCATTTACAAGACTTGGTCCTACCATTCTAGATGGTGGTTAACGTTGGGTAAGTTGATTGGAATATATTCCCATGGATTTATTTTTTCTTGATCGTCATTATATAACTCATGATATTCTATGTTAGGATTTTTTCTAGGAATTGTTTTTCTATATGTGTGTTTTGGTTTTTTTCTGAATGCAGTTCACGATATAATAACCATAATGAATCATGATAATGAAAATGAAAATTATAATGTCTAATGTTCAATACCATATATGCGATATATATATGTATATTATTTTTATTATGGTATGAAATTTACTTATTATATTCAATAATAATTCATGAGTTTTATTTCATGGATGTCTGTGCAAAATCTCATGAGACCACGTATGATGTTTGGTCACACATGTGTGTGTGTGTGTGAAAAATCCATGAAAATGTGTTTGATGCTTGATCAAATGTATGTGTATGTGTATCCCATGATACAATGTGTGATGTTTGATCTCATGGGAGTGTGACTATCCTATAAGATCATGATTGATGTTTGATCGCATGTGAGTGCATTTGTAGCCCATGAGATCAGTTTTTAGTATGATCAAAAGTGGGTGTTTGTATATATTTTTTATTAACTCTTAATATGATATGTTATTCATATTTATGCGTTGAAACTATTTATATGTGATATAATTGGTATGTACTATGTTATGTTTTTATGCAAGGTACAGAAATTATTATTGGACCCTTCGTTTCGTAGTAGCCCTATAGTGGGAATAGTTTTAGACACTACATAAAATATATGGACATGAATGAGTTAGCTAAAGGGAAATCATGGCTTTTTTTCCTGTTAAATGGGTATGATATTGTTTTCTTATATGACCAAATAGAAAATATTGGGGATTGATGGTATCCAATGACCTATCCTAAGACACGATGCTCAGATACAATAGCCTTGTGTCCGGACTAGATGTAGTTACATAATGTGATTGTCTTATGGACTGACTCCTGAGAGAGGAGGGTCTTAATAGTGTAGGTTTCTAACATTAGACTTTTTAGACCTGTTGTGGATATGGGATACATGTGAATAACTTGTGTCCAATTACATTTTACAACTTCATTTATGTGTACATTTTCATATTTGATGAAAAACATGTATAACTGGGGGATTTTGGAATCTTGGTAAGTGTAAATCAACTTAATATATGATTTTATGGTGTTGCCTTTAAAATAATTTATTATCATGACATACAATTTTATTTAGTTTTCCACATGTTATAGATGCATTGCTGGTTCTTTAATGGGTTTATACTCACTCCCGAAATGGGCATCTAGATGTTCAGGTAGAGTTCATGAGTTAGGATATATGGAATGGAAATGCCCAAATTATAGGGAACAAGAAGGAAAGTCATGAAGATTAGAGGTAGTACAAGGATTGAAATTAGAGTTATGTTATAGTGAAATATTTACTTATATTTCTTAATCATAATTATATTGACCTACCACATTGGGGTCCTTTATTTATAATTAAGTATGTATTTAGATAAATTACTTTCCTTATTATTTTGAGTTTTTGATATTTAGATGTGTTATTATTTAAGGTTTTAATTTTTTTACTATTGTTATTTTATCACCACTACTGAAGTTGATACCCTCCATTCCATATAATGACATGTTGAATATTAAGAGGCCCACATGAGGAAATGTAGCACCATGTCTCAAACCCTATTATTTTTGTTAAGGAATTACAATGTTGTGCTAGGGGTTAATTTCTTATTTTTATCTTATTGAGTATATTTTTACAGAAATTATAAAATATTTAGGTAGTGTGGGACTCAAGTAGTGGATTTATATTGGTATATGTATACTAAAAGTATTATAGACCAATATGTTACGATTATTAGACCTACAATTATAGTTATGGTTTTAAAGAATCATATTTTTGATCAAAAGTATTCTCTAGTGCTCTTTTATGGGATTTGGGTGCATTAATTCATAATTATTAGGATGTTTGGATCACATTTTATATATATATATATATATTTAATAATGGTGTGATTCATGGTAGTTCAATAGTTAAATACCATAATGTTTTATAAATATTCCGGATAGACCTTTCATATTTGTTCATTGATATATCTTTGTTTATGGATGTTGTGATATATTTTTGTGGAATTATTTAATTGATCATGATAATGACATTTTTTTAATAGTATATATTATTTAAACAAATGAAAATGTATAGAGAACTAGGTTTGGCCTTCAGAATTTTTAGGGGGTGTGTTTCTTTCTTCCAATAGCCTCCTATGATAGGTTTTCTATAAAAATCCACGATTTTTTCCAATCAAATGCATATATTATTAAATAACTATGAAAATTTATGTGTACTAAGTAAATTATGTGGCAAGGATTGACTTACATTTTAAGTTTTATTTAGAATTTTTTTACTTAAACACACATAAAAAAATTTAATTATATTTATTGGTTTCCAATACATCGATTTGTAAATTCCGACTATAGAAATATGTGGAATTTCCTGATCCTTTAGATGACTATCACTGATGTGATCATTAATATAAACTATAACCCTATCGTCAATGTGACCGTTTGTATAAACTAAAATAACTAGTTATCAGGTGAACAAAAACATCTACAGTGGATTTATATCAATTACTACACAAATTGGAGAGAATTTTTTGATGATCAATGAAACAAATGTTTGAGTAGATTTATTGGGATATACCTGTAACACCCCGACCCTAGATGCTCGGATCTAGTGAATTATTTTAATACATTTCCATGATAACAAGGAATCTTGTCCTGAAGGACCGATAAATTTAGTAGTCTTGGAAAATAGATTATATTCATGAATGTCACATTACACATACAAATATAAGACAAAACAGAAACAATCATTTGAGAACACCATTATTCCCTTATCTTAACCCAGCATATCAATCATAATACACATCTGGGAATACATGGAAAACAAAACATAAGAAAGGAGTGAGCTCAGATGCGTAGTAAATGTAAATAATTTTGTAGAAGCTATAAACATTTAAGGAAAGATGTGTAATAAAAAAAATATCCTTTTAAACATATACATGAACATAATATGGAATAAATAAACCAAACATTACCATATAAAAATGAACATGGATATTCTACTAGTCAAATAATCACATCTAAAAACTAATTTCATAACGAGGGAATGCATAATGTCGGACATCATAACCATGTAGTCAAGTCCTTGTGCCAATAATACTAATAAAAATATTTCCATGGCCTTGTTCCAATACAATAATTTGTCTGACACTACTAATTCATTGAGGGGCTATAGCGGTCCACTCCCATCACTTAATAAGTCCAATGTATTCCTCATATGAAAATGTTAAATCATAACAAAAAATTCATATTAAAAATATCATATGAAATGTATAAACATTAACTATACACCACAAATGTTATAAAATATCACATCCACAGTATACCATATCATAACTCATTCAATACAATATAGAATATTGTATTATAATAAATCAACCTCAATCAAGAATAATATCCATTAATGGATGTTGGCATAGTTCAAAATGATCAATAAAATGATTTTAAAGAAATACCCCCTTTTCATGGAATCATTTAATATTATCATAATTTATAAATCAATACAATTAAAAGATATTTTTGAATCAAAGTGTCCCATTCCACTTTAAATATTTTGAAAGGAATTAACATTTTTAAACATTTATGTCCACATAAATAAATAATTCAAACCATTTTGAAAACATGTACATTAATGAGAAAGATTTATTAGAATAAATATTTAAAACATTTAAAATTATTTTTTAGTTAAAGTGTCCCATAGAAGAATATTTTTCAAAACTCTTTTATGAAACATGGACATGGATAATAAATATTTCCCTATAAATACAGATACATAAACAATCTTAGATAATATTGAGATTGAGGAATTTGCCCTTACCTTGTACTTTCCTTTAGTCGAGGGTATGTTTAACCTCTTGTATAATGACTATAGTATGTTATTAAATTATACCAGAACCATATTAATATTTATTATATCATACATGATAGACTTACTACATTATACTACCCATATAATAATAATATAATTGTTCAATTAACATTTCAGGAAATAATCTCTTTCTTCATCGTACATGTTTTACCTTGTTATTATTGATCGTATCACTTAGATCATGATTTAAATACTACCAGAATATAACAAATTATTTATATATCATATTTATTTATAATATAAATATGTATAATAGATAGATATATGAAATTGAAATATCTTTTTATGGAGATGGTAGGTCGTACGTATGCATAAACGTTGATTCCGTTTTCATATTTATTGAATATAAGTAAGTGAATAAGATATATGTAAACATATATATATATATATTATAATTATTATTTTATATATTACATACTTATTAATAATATATATTTTTATAATCATTGTTGAATGGTGAACGTGGAAATGAATCTAATCACGTCGGGGAGACGGTAAGCAATACGTATGCACGAGTGATGATATTAATCTATTGATGGTGAAATACTGTTTAATGGGATGTTATATTATACATAAATAATAATTAACATGTTATATTTATTATTTACATCAATCATACTCATTATTATACCCATTCAAATAATTAAGCAATGAATAACAAAGTACACCCCGACGTGGAGATAGTAAGTCGTACGTTCACACGTATGGTGACTTTGTCATTCATATGATGGATAAAATAAAGAATATGGTATTACCATATTTATAATAAGATCACATAATATATAAGGTAATGGATTTATTATTTTGGTTCGGAAACAACAAATAAAGAATATGTGGAAGATGAAAAGAACTCTGAAAGAGGTGATTAAATAATTACCTCTTCTTCGGGTGATACCTAATGATTTGATCAAAATAGATCCTTAGGCAGTATTTATGATCAATTTAAGGCCTCCAAGTTTTAGTGAGGGTAGTTTGGAGGATATTGTATCAGGGTTTGGCCAAGAAAAATCGATTTAGAAATGTGAATTTGAGGGAAGATTAAATACCATTTTTTAAGAGAGGTGAGGGAAAAATTAGAAAAAGCTGGAAATGTTATTTTATTATAATATCATTTTCGATTTATAATGGCAGAAAATGGATTTATTTATAGTATAAGGTTGTTATGGTTCAAAAAACTTTAAAAAAATAGGTTTTAGAGAAGTTTAGGAAACCATATTAACACTATCATTTAGATTTAACTCTTAATTAAATAGTTTATATTTTACCATGTATTCTTGTATTTTTGTATTACATGGTCAATAAACATAAAATAAAATGCAAGATAACCTTAAGCGATTAATTAATAAAATACCTATGATTATATATGTCCTCTGGATGAATATTATATTTTTATTATTATTATATCATTTAATAAAATTGTATTTGTTTTAAAAAGTTCATTTATGTCAATTTTGACACTATTTAATAGTTTGTTTTTGTGAAAGTCATAAAAACATTAGTATATCTAAAAATATATATTGAATCAACACTAAAATGTAATATTCTCCTATAAAATTATTGTATTGAATCAAAACTTTCAAATAATATTAATTTTAATATTTATAATATCATTTATTTGATTAATAAGTTAATTACTACATCATCATTGTGTCATAAATAAATTTAATTATTTACTGTATAACAATTATTTATAAAATACCATGATGTAGAAAATATTGTTATCATTCTAATAAATTATTATATTAGAATTTATCTTAGGTATAACAATATATTAAAAAAAATTAGTTAATAATCATTGAATTTAGCACTTTTAACACTTCTTTAAATAAATTATAATAATTCTCCTAATATAATCCATGTGGATAGAAAAGGATCTTATTTTTTACAAGGGATTAGTTTTTGTAGAAATAAACATATCAAATAGAATTGAGACACTTCTTGGGGTAATGTTATTATTATATTTACCTCTAATTACCTTATTTAATTTTAACCGTGGTAAATAAAATCCAAAAGCTATTATTCACTAAAAATTATTTTCGTCCTATTGAAACAAATTTTACAGAATGATTTCAACCATGTATCTAGGATTTTTTAAATTCAATTCACAGAAGATGTAAAATTTCATTTTATAAAAAGTTTCAAAGGTTCTTAGAAGTTGGGTAAATGTGCCTAGAATATGGGTAAAAGGGGTTAACAAGGTTCAATAAAATTCTATATATCTAATATTATTATAAAATGACTCCAATGAATTAAATGGGACTAATATATGTTTTATGTATCTATTTTTTTTGCTTTATGATAAGTTAAAAATAATTTAAATGAAAAAGAAGGTTTTTATCTACAACGTAGTGTTTTTCATTAATAATAAAAAATTTGAATGTTTTTAGAAAAATACCAAAAATTCAACCAAAGATAATTTGTATATTTAAATTTAAAAAATATTTCATTTTTAGAAAATTAAAAACAAATATTTTTCTTTAAATAGTTTAAAATCAATTCTCGTTGTCAAATCCAGAAAGAAGGTTTTTGAGAAGTAAAAATTATCAAAAGATTGATATGTGTTTAAGTCCAATTTAAATGTAAAATTATTTCCAATGACCAAAATTGGATTAAATGATAGAAATATAATCTAATTATACTTAAAAAACATTCCATTAAATAATTAAACAGTATAAATTATTTTGATTAAAACATTTGATTTCAATTAAAATTTAGTATTTTTCATTATTCATCAAAATATAAAAGTTATCAGAAAAATAGTAAAAAATTTATCCAAACTAAATTTTTATTTCCCAATTATAATGAATAAAGTTATTTTTTCAATTTTAATATATAAAAGTTTCAAATATGGGATTTAAAAAGGGTTCCCCATTGGAAGGTTGTAAAATTCCATTTTATGAAAAATACATCTTTTATCTAAAAAATTGAATTTGTTCTTATATTCTGTCTAAGAAACATATAATATGTATTTTAAAATTAGCTGGAGTATATAAAATTACAAATTAATTTAATATTATTCCTAACTGCCTTTTGAACAGCTAGTTTGGTAAGTTATGGTGCGCTCGAACTCGGTGTTGTCGTAGCGCAAGTTATTGAATTACATTAAAGAGATAACGTACTATGAAATCATGGGGTGTTACATTCCCCCCTACTTTAGTAAATTGAATCCTATCAATTTGAAATTTATCTCTAAAAATAAATGGTTGAAAATTGAAAAATTCTTCTGTGGAAAACCCACATCAGAAATAGGGTTAATAAAATTTAGTCTTAATAAGTGGGAAAGGTAAATGAAAATGCCACAAGAAAATTAGGATTTAGAATAAGAATTTTTTTTTTGAAATCAGAGACAATTATTTGTGAAAAAATATAAATATTTATAGGTAGTTATCGAGGTCATCAATCACAAACAAATGAACAATAAATATTAAATTTAGGGCCTTAAATCCATCAATCTATGACGATTTAAATTATCATTGGTTCAACAAAACATAAGGTATTAGGATAAAAAAAATTTAGATAGTTTTTTTAAAGATGAGGGATTAATTTTCTCTCATGATAAGAACTCAAGAAAACATAATTTATTTCATTACCTATCGTAATCATAATCTCATCATTTGGTTGTTCCTTGATCTATTTTTACTTCATCCCTTACACTAGGAAATTAATGTTAAAAGATAATTTTTTATTCCTGAAGTGAATTTGATAGATCATAATGTCCACATGTATTCTCATAATTCACTAAATGTTTACTAAAAACCAAAAGGTTAGGTCAAAGAATCACAAAAATAACACTTTTACCTTATAAAAAATCAAATGTTCAACTTACTCAATTCCACCCTATAGACTTATCCAAAATACATGTGTCAAACTCACAATATGGAAATTTATAACGAATGTCAACATAACATAATGAAGATCAACATTTGAATACATTCATCATGTATTTTATTAAAACATGGTAACAACTTGAATTTCCATAAAACCATATTTTAATATGTATGTACTTTCCTATTCCTTCATTAAAACATAGAATACTAGATATACTCCTTAAACCCATTAATGTTGTAAACTCCAACAATTATGATATATAAAATTCATTAATCAGTTTCAAGGTTGTCAATAATATCCAATATAATCTACCCAAATCAATCAGATCTTATTCCAAAATCACTACATCTGTTTCAGAACCATATTAAGGTTTATCTTTCCTTAAACAATATATTTTCCAAAAAGTTTAACTTGATATTGAGTCACATTTATTGGAACCATATAACCTCAAATCTTTAATTAAATAGTACTACAGTACAATCCTTTTTTATTTCCCTAATTCACATAACCAGTACATCATTGATATAACACTCAAATGAAATAATTCATTAACAACAACATAAAAAACTAGTCATTCATCATCATATATGGAAGTATCGCAACATGATTATTAAAAAATATCCTGATTTGGTGGCATACTCGGATGATTTGTAGATAGATTTTCATAGTGTCCTAACTCCTTGCATGTCCCAGGTGCAGCAGAATCTCATGGGTGGATGTGCCCACTTGAATTTTTTCATTAGCGATGATCAATATGATGATAAACGCTAGACTCCCCGTATTGAATCACAAAAATAGACAAAGAAGAAGAATAGTCCCAGAACCAAAAAGGATGATCATCACAGGTTGATTATAATTAATTTAATTAATTGAAAATAAGTACCTTTTATAGCATCCTTTATTCTTTGATATTTCTAATCACGTCCTGATGTGATTCGTCATTGCATCACAGAAGCCATGTGTGGGATTCCTCTAGTTTTGATCCACGCATGAACCACGTATCTCTGGATGTCTTAAAATTAATCTATGGTTGCGAACGTGGAGATGCCTTTGCTTTCATTTTCCGCCATAGATCACCTTGATCCGATGTAGAAGGATCTCTCTCGGTCTTGACTGCATTCTTGGAGGAAGTAGTTCTTTTGGACTTGAATGAATTCTCAAGATTTTCTATGCACAACTATTAGGGAAAACTGTTGGGGTTGTGAGGATATTTGTAATCAGTTTTGATGGTTTATAGTTAAGACAATAAATAAACGCGTTAAACATTTTATTTATTTCATTAACTGTTATTAAAAACCCCTTTGTCGAATCATTAATTCCTTGACAAGAGCCCACGCTGATTATCATAAATATCATTTAATGAAATGACATTATTTCCTCAAAATACAGACTCGAAAAACTACATGGCCTTTAATCATTAATACACATCGTGTAATGATTTTTCATTTCCATTCCAAAATGAAAACTATATGGCATGTACATTCAAAGTACACAACATGTATATCTTGTTTTCATTTTATTCTTCCTCCAACATCAAAATAATTTATTCTTCCATGAATAATTATTAAACCACATACGGGAACAATATTTATTCTACTTGAGATACTTGGATACATATAGTGTGTGACCCTGTAGGACTCCTTATCATTGTAAATAGGTGGGCTTTCCTAAAGTTCAAGATTACTGTCTAGAAACAGGTCATGGAACCCAAGAGAAATAATTTGACACTACAATGACGTGTCACCTCATATGAATGTTTATCGTGTAATTTAATACCTTTGTCTCAGAATCTCACCAAGAAGGTTTAATGGTAGTGTCATAAACCTATATGCATGATCCTTCATTCTTTGACTTCAAGAAATAAACTCGTAGTGACACCATGGACATGGAATTTGGGTTACAGTTCTACTTCAATCAAAGGGCCCGATATATCTACTTCCATAAATATGGAAGCGACAAAACATTCCTTGAATAATTCATTTAAAACATGTCATTAGTGATGCACCCAATATACCCAACTTCCTACCAACTGTCTTCGTGACGGTTTTCGTCATCATATGTCAGTGCGTGAGCCATGAATTGAGCTAATGATAATATTCAAATCTAAGTACCATTACAAACGCTCATAGATAGCAATGTCTGATGACACAAAGACACGTGGAATTACATATGGTAGTTCTATTCTCATAATCTCTTATCATAGAGATTACCAAGTGTGAACTCTATGAGAGAGAGTCTCGTCTTCTTATGAGTAATCGCAAATGAAGATCTATATAATATGTGTCCTATTATAGTATTTCGTCCAACCGTAGAACATTATTTATGAATATTGTTATAGAATTTCAAGGTTCTCATCATAGTAGGGATTTTCCATTACCTTATTAATGCAAAAAATATTCCACAACATTGTTATATTATATTCATGTAGAATAATAAACAATATATAATAAGTGTACATTCATGTAATCAATGTAGAAATAGTTGGTTATCAGGACACCAACTCTTACAAACTCCCACATGGACTAGATCCAATTGGATACGACTTTTAGTATGCTATACCTCACATGATGATCATGTTTCTGCTGAGTCAAATATTTAGTCAAGGGGTCCGCCACATTGTCTTCCATGAAAATATTTCTCACTACAACTTCACCACTCTGAGAAAAATCACTCAAGAGATGATACTTTTGATGTATGTTCTTTGTCTCATGTTGTGACCTTGGTTCTTTTTCTAGTGCTTCCACTGCAGTATTATCACAATAGAGTGTGAGAGGATATTTACTGCTAGGTACTACATCCAGCTCTTGGACGAAGCTTCAAATCTAAACTACTTCTTTAGCTACCTCATAAGCTGTGATATACTCGGACTCTTCTACAGAATCTATGACTACACCTACCTTTGAGATCTTCCAGCTCATTGCACCTCCATTCAAACTGAATATGTATCCAGTCCGTGACTTCATGTCCTCTTGATCAGTCTAGAAACTTGCACCTACTTGTTCTCTAATGACTAGTTCCTCATCTCCTCCATAAACCAGAAACATATCTTTAGTACTCCTCATATAATTAAGTATAGTCTTGACTGAAATCCAATAGAGGACTCATGGATCAGCTTGATATCTTCCTACCACACTTAATGTTTAATAAAAATATAGCCTTGTACATAGCATAGAATACATTACTGAACCAATCACGGATGCGTAAGGGATACTTGCCATTATCTTTCTTTCCTCAAGTGTCTGAGGACATATTTTCTTGGAAAGATGAATGCCATGTGACTCTGGAAACAATCCCCTCTTAGAATATTCCATACTGAATCACATTAGTATTTTGTCAATGTATGTACTTTTACTCAGGACCATCACTCACTTGGATCTTTAACGATGGATCTTGATCCCATGAATTTATACTGCATCACCCAATTCTTTCATTGAGAAGCATTTATCCAACCATGCCTTAAATGACTGTAAGAAAGGTACTCCATTTATAATTAGAAATATTTCATCAATATATACTATTATGAAAATGATTGAACATCCTCTAAACCTTGTGTAGACACAAGGCTCACATTCATTGTTAACAAAGACAAATTCTATTATGGCTTCATCAAAATGAATGTTCCATGACCTTGATGCTTGCTTTAATCCATAAATGGATTTCTGCAACTTGCATACCTTGTTGGCATCCTTTGGTTTCACAAACCCTTCGGGTTGTTTCATGTAGACATCTTCTTGGAGGTTCCCATTAAGGAATCCTATTTTGACATCCATTTTCCAAATTACATAGTCATGGTATGCGGTAATGGACAATAGGAGTTTGATGGATTTCAACATCTGAATCGGCGAAAAGGTTTCATGATTGTCAATTTTTTGACTTTGTATAAAACCTTTTGAAACCAGTCGTGCCTTATAAGTGCTGACTTGTCCCTCCATGTCCAATTTTCTTCATGATTACCAATTTATTACCAACAGGATTTACATCAATTGGTGGATCTACCCAAATCCAAACTTGGTTTTGGAACATGGAATTCATTTCTGAATTCATGAATTCTTGCCACTTGGAAACATCTGTGCCTTCAACTGCTTCCATGTCAGTAAGAGGATCATCATTGTCAACCAATAATTAGTTACCATTGTCGATGACAAGAAAACCATAACGTTCTGATTCTCTCACCTCTCTTGTTATCTTACACAGTTCTTGCGTAGCTAGAATTTTTTGTTCTTCCACGGGGCTTTGTGGAATCTGTTCTTGTACCAACTCCTATGTATCTTGAGCATCAACTTCATCGAAGTCTATATCGCTCCCACTATCTCTTTTGGAGATGTGATCCCTATCAAGAATTATGGTGTGTCTTTCCACTATAACATTTTTATATGAGGGTTTCTATAGGTAATATCGCCATGTTTCCGTAGGATATCCTATAAAGGTACACTTTCTGCCTAGAGGTGAAAGTATGTTAACGGAATAGTCCTTAACAAATGATTCTCTATCCCACACATGTAAATTGGATAACATGGCCTTACATCCACTCCATAACTTGTATGGAATACCATTTATCGATTTATTTGGTACTTGGATTAGTATGTGTGATGTTTTTTGTAATAAATATCACCAAAAAGACAATGGAAGATGTGCATGACTCGTCATTGATCTCACCATGTCCAACAGGGTGTGGTTCCTCCTTTTACTTACACCATTCCACTGAGACGTGTAAGGAGGAGTGAGTTGATATAGAATTAAAAACTCTCGTAAGAAATCAATGAAGTCTGGATTAAGATATTCCACTCCTCTCTCTGGGCATAGTTTCTTACTCTTCTTACCAATCTGGTTCTCAACTTCATTCTGTTATTCTTTGAATAGATAAAAAGAATCCTATTATACCACCTTAAGTAAATATATCCATATCTACTAAAATCATCAGTAAAAGAAATTAATTAGAAGTAGCCACCCCTAGCTTCAACTAGAAATGGTCCACACACATCTGTGTGAACTAATTCTAGAATCTCTTTAGCACTTTCACCTTTCCCATTAATTGGGGCTTTGGTCATTTTTTCTTGTAGACATGCATGACATCCACCAAGTGGTTTTAGTTCTAAAGAATCAAAATATCCATCTTGATGTAATTTTTTCAAAAGATTCTTATTGACATGACCTAGCCGGTGATGCCAAAGTTGGGTGTGGTATGAGTCATGTGAATTAACTTTGTCATCGATTGTCGTTACTTGGTTTGTGTAGTCTAAAACAGAAAGGTCGTTATATAAAAGTTCCCTACCAAAACAATTGGGTTCTTTATAAAAGTAGAAACATTCGTTTCCAAACATGAAGATGAATCCTTCAGTATCTAATATGGATACTGAAATAATGTTTATGGTTAAAGAGGGTACGTAATATCATCCTATTAATACCAAGACATTCCCATTAGGCAATATGAGGTGGTATTCTCAGATAGCTACAACAGTGAGTCTGGCTCCATTGGATGCTCGCAGATCCACCTCACCTCAGTCAATCTTTTTGAATCTACTTAGTTCCCATATTTGGATATAGATTTGAGCACCACAAGTATAATCTAATACCCAATTGGTAGAAATAGATAGATTCCATTTGATAACAAATTCACCTGAAGCTTCCCCTTGCTTCGTTGGCTGGGTGCAGTATTTCTCCCAGTGGCCCTTCATTCCACATGCGAAACAAATAGCCTCATTTTCTCTTGCCTCCCCATTATTCTTCTGTTTCTTGGAAGGCCTTGAAGAATCTGTAGGATTAAAGGTCTTCTCCTTCCCTTTCCTTCTATTTACCATAAGGATAAAAGGATTTTCACACTTCATTTCATTTTCCACTTGACGAATGAGGCTAAGTAGATCAGATGGAGACTTCTCAATGTTGTTCATGTTGAAATTTACAACAAAGTTAGAGATTCTTTGTGGGAGTGATGCAAGAATGAGATCAGTACCTAGTTCTTCGAGGATTTTCAATCCTAGAACCTCCAAGTTCTCTATGTAGACAATGAGCATGACTATGTGAGGCCTAGCTGGGGAACCCTATCCAATATTGCTCTGAAATAGAGCCTTAGATATCTCAAACATTTCATGTCTTTAGCTCTCCCTATATAGACCAGAGAGGTTCTCGAGCATGCTATAGGAATCTATGTCTCCGTGAGACTTCATGAGCTCAATAGACATTGATGAAAGAAAAAAGCATTGAATGTCGAGTGCATCCTTCAAATGTTGATCATAGGCAATGAAATCGTCATCACTCACCCCTTGGGAAGGTGAATCAGGAATTGAGGACTCCAGTACGTAAAACTTTTGTTCATGGCATAGGATAATCCAAAGGCACATAAACCATTCATGAATGCTACTTCTGGTGAGGATATTGTCTTTATCCAGAATTGATCACAGTGAAAATTTGGTTGATGTGTTTTTCATATTGATTCTATAAATTAAAAGAGTAGATTTATCAGATCCATTTGATTAAATTTCATGAAAAATAATAAATGAAGTTATTAATACTCCCAATATTTTATAATGTCCCAAAGGCCCCCACCATTAAACTTGACATTAAAAGTTTCTATGACATTTTAGTGTTAAGGATCCATATTCCCCTTCGTATAACCCCCATAAGGTTTGTTCAAGCTATTTAAATGTATTTAGGTGGGAAGGCCTTTTCCAACAACGAGCTTATAGTTATTTTATCTATTGAGTGGAATCTCCAATCCTAGAATCCGGACATGGATTCCCTCAACACTTGCTTACATTTTACAACATGTCTAGAAAGAGCCACTGCTCTAGATAATTTTTTTTAAGTCAACTAGAAACGTTCATTAGAGTTTCCTTTATAAAATTATGTGTCCTAACAAAGGTTGGTCAAACACATTGTTTTATAGTGTCGTTCCCTTAATCATGTAACGGAAGTCTTGGACTGACATAATATGGTATTTGAGGGATTTCAATTCTTTATGAATAGTTTCTCATTATCACATGCTTGTTAATATTAAGTGATGCTTTCTTAAGTGATTAACCATGTTATAATAATGTTTACACATAGTCCTATTTTTATTTTTTTCCATCTTTTCATTCTTGTTTATTTCATTAACTATGTGATCGCGATAATATATACATAATAAATAAACCATGCAATCAGATAGAAATAAAATAAGATGGAATAATCATGATCTCTTATTAGTTAGCTTCTCTAGAGTTTTTGATAAGCTTACCCTGACCTATTTAAAAACACCTTGAACAAAATGGTTCGTGTTTTGTAATTCCTACATGTCCACCTTTGTATCTTCTTTGGTTGGTTTCACCTTAGCTTCTGATTTTGAACCATCTCCTCTATCGTGGGAGATCCTCCATTACATGGGGTTTACATTAAAGAAACCATTGGCACTTATTCCCTACACTTTATTGGAAGATGGCTCACATGCCAATGATTTTAAATTAAATAAATTTAAATGAAACCATACCTACGCAAAGGGTCTTTAGTCTGTATCCTGATCATCCATAGCATGCAATGACATTTATACATATTTAGTAGTCAAATTATTTTATTAGTTCTTTTATTCATGATATGTCGTGCTTGAACTAAATTAATTATGATCTTATAAATATTCAATTCATTATCTTAAATTCCTTTCTGAATTTCCTTGAGATTCTTCTCATTCATATTCCATGTATGGGTCTTTGTATTTTGGAAAAAACATGGTGAAATTCCATTTCTAGAATGTACAAGGTGTGGAGCCTATATTACACGGAATGTATATGTTTTCACCCATTATCCAATGTACACGCCGGGGGATTTGGTTTGTTTTCTGTACTTAGGAAATTTTAGAGTACACGCCATGTAGATTAATCTAACACGGAAAGTAATTCCTTGTTACATGGTTACCGACATGGAAATCACCTGTACACGGTTACATGAATTCTCCTTGTACACGGTTTCACCTGGGCTGGATTGAGCTACATGGTGTATTGATTCATCATACAAGCTGTTTATTCAAGTTCCCACATGTAGTTCAGTTCAGGTCAACACGGTGTATTAAATAACTTTGGTATGTTCAATTCACATGGCATGGTTGGGAGGACCAGTACCCATTCTTTGAACCTATGTACATGACATGTAGATTTCACTACATGTTGTGTATTCTTGTCTTGTACATACAGAATGAGCGGCTCCTCTGGTTGAGTTCCTTGTTTTTATTTTAATCAAAATTAAAATTAAATGGTTGTTTTTTTAATGTGAATCGAGAAACAAAGGAGGAATAACAGATCTCGTTCATTCAGTTTTATTGAATTATTTATCATGAATTGAATAAAATATAAATTCATAAATTATCAATGAAATTTAAATAACTATAATAAACTTTGTGACCGCTCTGATTCCACTTGCAGGTCCCGGGTAGAGTGGAAGCTCGTGGGTGGATGCGCCCAGTTGACTTTTTTTCATTACAAATGATCTATCCGGGATCAATACGATGATAAAATATAGAATCCACAGTTCGAATCGCAGAAATAGAAAAAGAAGTTGAATAGTCCTGGAACCACAAAGGAGGATCATCATAGGTTGATTATAATTAATTTAATTAATTTAGAAGAAGTGCCTTTTATGGCGTTCTTTCTTCGTTGATATTTCAGATCACATTCTGATGTGATTCATCGGTGCATAGAAAAAGCCATGTGTAGACATTATCTAGTGGTGATCCACATGTGCACCACATATATCTGGACGTCGCCAGTGGAATCTCCGGGTGCTAGTGTGGAGAATCATTTTCTTGTATTCTCAACCTTATATCGCCTTAATCCAATAGAGGAGGATCTTTCATGGTCTTGAGAGCATTCTTGGACTAAGGAGTTATTTCGGCCTTGAGAGATTTCTCTAGAATTGTTTCTCACAATGATTCGGGAAAAGTGTTGGGGTTATCAGGATATTTATAATTGGGTTTGATGTTATAGAGTTATAAAAAAAAATAAATGTGTTACATATTTTATTTATTTCATCAACTCTTATTAAAAACCCCAATGTCGATTCATTAATTCCTTGACATGTTCCCATGCTTATTATAATAAATATCATTTTATAAAAAAATATTATTTTCTCAAAATGCCGACTAGAAAAACTACACGGTGTGTAATCATTAATACATGATGTGTACTCGTTTTTCATTTCCTTTCCAAAATGAAAACTTCATAGAGTGTATATTCAATGTAAATGACTTGTATATCTTGTTTTCATTTTATTATTATTTACAATTTATAACTATTTAGGCTTCCTTGAATAACTATTAAACCACAAACGTTAATAATCTTTGTTCTACTTGAGATACTTGGATACAATTCATGTGTGACCCTCTGGGAAACTTTATTGTTGTCAATAAGTGGTCTTTCCTAAAGACCAAGATTACTGTCTAGAAAATGGTTAAGGAACCCAAGAAAAAGAAGTTGATGCAAAATTGATGTGTCACCTCATACGAATGCTTTCCATGTAATTTAAACACTTTGTCTCAATATCTCATCAAGCATGTTTCATGAAAGTGTCATAAACCTATACGCTTGATCTGTCATTCTTTGACTTCCAGAAATAAATTTTTCATGACACCATGGCCATGGAATTTGGCCGATAGTTCTATTTCAATCAAGGGGCCAAAGAGATCTACATCTATAAATATGGAAGGGACAAATCCTTCCTCAACATATCCATTAACAACATGTCATTCGTGATGCACCCAATGTACCATACTTCCCTCCAACTGTCATCGTGGTGATTTTCAACAACAATTCTAAGTGCGCGAGTCATGACATGATTTAGTGAAAATATTCCAATCTAAGGACAATTACACTTGCCCGTACATAGCAATGTTCATTGACACCAAGACATGCAGAATTCATACTGGCGAGTCTGTTCTCATAATCTCACATCATGGAGATTACCAAGTGTGAACTTCGTGAGAGAGAGTCTTGTCATCTTACAAGTAATGGAACACGACTTTCTATATACTATGTGTCCAATCATAGTATTTCATCCAACCGTAGAACTTATTTTAAGAATATTGTTATAAAATTTTAAGGTTCTCATCATAGTGGGGATCTACCATGACCTTATTAATGAAACAAATATTCCAGGATATTATTATATAGTATTAATGCAGAACAATGAACAATAAATAATAAGTGTACATTCATGTAAACAATGTATAAATAGTTGGTTCTCAGGACACCAACTCTAACAGTACTTATAGATGGAACATTGAACATTTGAATCCTTTTTCTTACCCTTAAAATCGCGAACGTGGTGTCATTTCTCTCCACACATATTACGTAATACCATTCCATTCAAGCATTTAACAAGGTGATTCTTCTCACAGTTACCACATGTGAAAAAATCCTTATTTACCCTCATTCATTTATCCAAATTTTTTTTCATCCTCTTATTTTCTGGATTCTCTTCAAAGCCATAGGACTCGGAGAATTCATTACTTATCTTATTAACCCATGATACTATTTATTCACATGATGCAGATATGTGGTAGACTATATACCTTCTAAATATTGGATTATGACCTTAAAAGATATGATATTCTTTACTCTATGGATCATACGTATCGCTGGAGTTTTCATTCCTTTTGCAGGGTGCCATTTCTAAATGACGACATACACTAGGTTAGATAATATCATAATGTATAACAAAACACTATAAAAACTCTATGAATTAATTGATGATTTACACACATCAAGTATCATAATTAGAAAATTGGATTCATTGATGACATTTTACTCATAAATATTTGATAATGGGTTTTTAAAGAAAATGTGAATTGTCCCAAGAATATCCCCCAGGAGTGTCAAACTAGGTGCGTAGTAAGGCCCATTGTCATGTACCGGGATACCCTGGGTCAAGTCTAAAACTCATTGTCTGAGTTTTCACTCCTAGGCACATCTATTCCAGAACCACATCTACATTTAGTATCCATACATAAGTGTATTTCTTGGAAAACCCACATAATATCTACATTACAAAAAATTATCGATGTTATTCTGTACTAATCATCAATGTATATCATATGATAATGTTTTCTCATCAGAGTTTATCTAAGTCTATTTAGAAGGATGTTTCAAAACATCCTATGATATCAACTGTAACACCCCGAACCTAGATTCCTAGAGCAGATGCATTATTTTAATTCATTGGCAGGATTATAAGGAATCAAGCCTCGAAAGACCGATTAGTTTAAAATTATTGTAAAATATATTACATACATGAATATGACATTACACATTCAAACATAAAACACAACATAATTAATCATTTTAGAATCCCATTATTCCCCTACGTTAACCCTTCATATCAATCATAATACACATCCGGTAATCCTGGGAAAACAAAACATAAGAAAGGGGTGATCTCAGAAGGTCATTAAGGGTAAATAATATAGCAAAATCTATAAACGAGTAAGGAAAGATGTGTAATAAAAATAAAATCCTTTTTAAACATAAACATGAACATAATAAAAAATATAAATCAATAATTACAATGTAAATATACACATGTATAATCTAATAGTTGAATAATCACATGTAATAACTAAATTAATAATGAGTAAATGCATAAACATGGACATCAAAACAACATAGTCAATGCATCGTGTCAAGACTACAAATAATTTTTTTGCAAGGCCTTGTGCGAAGACACTAATTTGACTAATGAGAGCTACCTATGCATGGAGGGCTATAGCGGGCCCCTCCCATCACTTACTAAGTCCAATGCATTCCTCATATGAAAATTTTGAAACATAACCTAAACATTAATATTTAAAATAGTAGACTAAATGTCAATAGTTTAAGCATAAACCATGAGTGGTATAAAAATAACACATCCATAGTAAAACATATCATAACTCATTCAATAAAATATGGAATATTTTATTATAATAAATCAACCACAATCAGGAATAATATCAAGTAAAGGATGTAGACATAGTTGAAAATGATTATTAAAACTATTTGTGAGAAATACCCCTTTTTCATGAAATCATTTAAAAGTAACAAAATTTATAAAGGAATAAAATTAAAAGGTATTTTTGAATAAAAGTGTCCCATACAACATTGAAACTTTTGAAAGTAATTATCATTTTAAAACATTCATGTCTTTATAAATAATCCCTTAAAACCATTTTGAAATAATGGACATTAATGAGAATGATGTAGAAGAATAAATATTTAAAACATTTAAAACGATGTTTTTGTTAATGAGCCCCTTAAAAATTATTTTGAAATATATTTTATGAAATATGGAGATGGATAATAAATATGTCCTTGGAAATAATTACACATAAATAATAACATATAATAATGAGATTGATAAATTAACCCTTACCTTGTACTTTCCTTTAGTCGAGGGTACGTTTAACCTCTTATATAATGAACAAATTATGTTATTGAATAATAAAAGAAACATATTAATATTTATTATATCATACATGATTAATTTATTACTTTATAATACCCATTTAATAACAATTTCTATGTTAAATTAACATTTCAGGTAACAATCTCTTTCTTTATCGTATTTATTTTAACTTGTTATTCTTGATTGTATAACATAGATCATGATTTAAATAATTCATGAATGTAAAACATGAATTATATATAATATATATTTAGAATATAAATATGTATAATAGATATATATATGAAATCCAAAACACCATTTATGGAGACGGAAGGCTATACGTATGCATAAATGTTGTTTCAGTTTTCATATCTATTGAATAGAAGTAAGTGAATGAGATAAATGTTACTATATATAGATATATAAAATAGTATTATTATGTCATATATTACATACTTATTAATAACATATATTTGTATTATCAACGTTGAATGGTGAACGTGGAAATGAATCTCATGGCGTCGTGGATACGGTATATCGTACATACACACAACTGGCGATATCATTATATTGATGGTGAAATCATGTTTAATTGGATGTTATGTTATATAAAAAGAATAATTTACATGTTATATTTATTATTTACATCAATTATACTCATTATTATACCCATCCAAATAATGAAGCATTGAAAAACTAACTACACCCCGACGTGGAGATGTTAATCCGTATGTACTCACGTATGGTGACATTGTCATTAATAGGATTGAGAGAATAATGAATATGGTTGTACCACATTTATAATAACATAAAATTATGTATAAGTTACTATAGGTATTATTTTGGTATATAAACAACAATGAAATATGTAGGGGAAGAAGAATAAAACATTGAAAGAGGTGATGAAATAATTATCTCTTCTTCAGGTGTTTCCTTTCGATTTGATCAAATGAGATTCTTAGGTTTGCTTTCTGAAAAATGTAATGACTATAAGTTAAAGTGCGGGTTTTTGGGAGGATATTTTAGTAGGGTATGACTGATCCAAATGCCTTTTTATATTTGAATTTGAGAGAAGGGTAAGTATCCTTTTATAAGAGAGGTGAGGGGCTCATTAGTAAAAGCTTGAAATATTATTTTATTATAAAATCATTTTCAATTTCTAATGATTCCAAATGGATTTATTTCAAGTATAAGGTTGGGATGGGTATCAAATGTCTCAACCATTATGTTTTAGACAAGTTAAGTCTCCATATTAACCTTATCATTTAGATTTAACTCTTAGTTAAATAGTTTAACTTTTACCATGTATTGTTGTATTTTTAAATTACATGGTTAAAAAACTTACTATAAAATGACAAGAAAATCATAAGTGGTTCAGTAATGACATATATATCCTTATATAAGTCTTTTGGATGACTATTAGATTTTTTTAAATATTATATCATTTAATATAATAGTATTTATTTTAAAAAACTCCTTTATGTCAATTTTGACACTATTTAGTATTTGGTTTTTGTGAAAGTAATAAAAACTATATTACTTCGAAGAAAATACATTGAATCAACCCTAACATGAAATATTTACGTATAAAATAAGTTTATGGAATGAAAACCATTCAATTTATATTTATTTTAATATTTATAAAATCATATGTTTTATTAATAAAGTAATTACCATATCATCATTGTGTCATAAATAAATTTAATTAATTAATGTATAAAAATAATAAATAAAATACCATGATGTAGGAAACTTTTTTATATTTCTAATTAATATTTATATAAGAATTTATATTGTGTATAATCATATATTATAAATGTTTTAGTTAATAAAAATTGAATTTAATACTTTTATCTTTTCTTAAAATAAAATATAATAAATGTACTAATCTAATATATGAGGCTAAAAAGGATCATATTTTTGTCATAAGGATTATTTTGGTTGAAATAAACTTATCCAATATACATAGGACATGTTTTGGGGTAAATATAATATTATTTGTGCATTTCATTAGCTAAATTACTTTTTATCGTGCTAAATAAATTTCAAAAGATACTATTCAAAAAAAACTATTTTCATCATACTGAACAACATTTTACTTACTTCTGTCAACCGTGCCTCTCATATATTTGAAATTCAATTCCCAAAATTACCAAAATTACCTTTTATGAAAATTTGCAAAGCTGCCTAGAAGGTGGGTAAATGTCTCTAGAAGGTGGGTTAAAAGACGTTAAAAAGGTTCAATAAAATTCTATATATCTAATCTTATTATAAAATGACTCCAATGAATTAAATTAGACTAATATATGTATTATGTATCTATTTTTTAATTTATGATAATTTATAAATAATTTAAATGAAAATGTAGGTTTCTATCTACAATGAAGTGTTTTTCACTATTCATAAAAAATTGAATGGATTCGAAAAAACACCAAAACATCACCCAAATATAATGATGACCATCAAAATTAAAAAAACATGTCTATTTTAACAAATTCAAAAAATATATGTTGATTTAATTAATTTAAAATTAATCCCCGTTGTCAAAACCAAAAAGAGAGTTTTTGAGAAGTAAAATCTTTCAAAAAATTGATACATTATTATATAAAGTTCAAATGTAAAATTAATTCCAATGACCGACATTGGGTCAAATTATAGAAATATAATCTAATTATACCTAAAAACAATTAAAATGTATAAATTTACAGTATATATTATTTTTATTTAAAAATATTGTTTTAATTAAAATTTAGTATTTTTTACTATTCACAAAAATATGAAAGTTATCAGAAAAACATCAAAAATTTATCGAAACTAAATTTTCATGTCATTATTTTAAAGAAGGAGTTTATTTTTTTCAATTTTAATACATAATAGTTTCAAATATTGGATTTTAATAGGGTTCCCCATTAAAAGGCTCTAAAATTGCATTTTTTTGGAAAATACTTCAATTAACTAAAAAATTTGAATTTGTTATTATATTATGCCTAATAAACCCATAATATAGATGTTAAAATTATAAAAATTATATAAAATTAAAAATTTATTTAATACTATTCATAACCATATTTTTTAAGGCAAGCTGGGTAAGTCGTGGTGCGCTCGAACTCGGTGTTGTGTGTAGCTCATGCTATTAAATTACTTTATAGATGTAAGGTAATATGAAATCATATGGTGTTACAATATCTAAAATAGGAGGGATCTATTAAAACATAGAAATGATAAAATTTACTTTCATTGGATCTTATATTATCCCATTTTATTCTACTAGTGGTGGACCTATATCTGGTTGTACTTCTAGATGACATTTCAAGGATCTCTCGTGAGAGTGGAATGGAATTTCATATTAAACATTATCTAGGGGTGAAACCTATATCAATTACTCCACATCAAATATTTTTTACCGAGTTTAAGGAGCACAAAATACAAATCATGAATTTAAATGTAAAATTCTTTATCATACCGAGCATATCACCTTCGGGTGTTACAGCGGTGTTAGAAAGTAAGGAAAAATAGTATTTAGTTGTTTTTAGACTAAAGGAATCTAAAATAAGTGATCGTGATGAATCATGACCCACTTTTTAGGATTGATGACTTATTTGGTTGGTTTTGGGGAGCCCATTGGTTCTCTAAGGATGATTTAAGGTCACGTTTCTGTTGTCTTTTTTTCAAAGAGGATGATATTCCTAAGAAATTGTTTAGGAGTATATATATATTGTAAGAGTCTCTTATCACGTATTTTGGGATAAGAAATTTATCCACTAGTGTTCATGGATGTTATTAAAAGGGTCTTTCATTCATATCTCGCATCCTTAATTGCAGTTTTTTTTGAAAATTTCCCCATATACCCAAAATGTCAGATAAGAGTGCATGGTACCTTGAGATTTTATGTCATATACATTAAGAACATAATTATTATACCACGATTATGAAGTGTTAATTTTGGGTTTTAGTGTAGTGTTTCCTCATTCATGTGGTCTCTATAGTGGTAATTTCAATGGACTAGGAGATGGTTGAGATGATGATGTCCTAGGAACATCCAAGGAATATATTTTTGATCATGATTTTTCATGGTTTAGTTGGGTACTATAGATGACTCATCGATATCCTCTCTCTTTTGGAAGAAACTATTATTATTATTTCCATGAAAAGTGGCATGTTTGAATGGAATGATCAGTGTGATGATAATTTCCAATATTTGATGTGAATTTTAATGATAACCATGATTATGAAATTTACTAGTATTAAAATTTTATATATAGTTTGCATTGATATATCAGGAGATGGTTTTGGATTTGTGTGGATGTGGTTGGATGAGGTGGTAGTTTATTGTTCATTTTAATTGTGTCCCCATGATATGATCTTTCAGATTCTAGAAATGTTGTTTCCATCTATGGTCCATGATCTGTGGTGATGGTACATTATCACATTATTGAGTCTTTTTTTGGATAGCACAGACCACAATAACTTCCACCATATATACATCTATTGAGATCCAAACATGTGGGAGAGATTTTGGGTAGATTATTTGTAGGAATTCAACTATACATTTTTTTCTAAAGGAAATGTTAATGACACTACTAATGAGCTCAGTAGAAAAATGATGGAGGCACATGATAATGAAGATCATCCTTACACAGAATAATATTTTCAACCGATTTTGATTGCTGCGTTGTTAGTAGATACATCAGACAATCATTATGCTACAACATGTTCCCCATTTGTATTCATGTATTCCTTGGTGGACCTTGTGAATAAAATCCAAGAGCCATACCCCAGGTTTATATCGATATGTAAAACCCTAACAAGGGATGATTCAATTTTTTTGGTGGTCCTTAGATGATGACTACATTATATACATTCATAATAGGATAATATTTATCGATTCAATAATGGAGGAGATGAGGAGGAAATATAATTATTTGAAGTTGGTAGTTCATCCCATGTCACTGAATATGTACCAAGACATCTAATGTTAGTATTGGTAGTCTTTAATGAAGATATACATAATTGATGTTGTTTTGAGATTCATTAAATTCAAGATGGTAGATTTTAGGATTCAAAATATTTATACTCTTATTTAGAAACAACCCATGTCGATGTGGAAGTGGGATGTTGTGATTAATAACTTAGTGATGAGGTTACCTCAAATGCTTACGATTCATGATGTTGTTTGGGTGATAATTGATGGTACAATTAAAGTAAAAAAATTCTTTCAAATTAGGGTGACCCAAAATTTTGATTAGTTGTGTAATTTGACTGTTCAATAGAAAATATGACTACATGAAGTTACATCTCATATCATATCAGATAGGGACACATGTTTTATGTCATGGTTTTGAAAAATCTTATAGAAGGCCTTGGGGTCTCAATTGAACTTGAGTATAACATAGAATTTATATAATATTGGAAAATTGGAGAGGAAATTTCAGATCCTTATGGATATGATTTGGTAGTGTGTCATTGAATTTAGTGGATTAGAAGATGACCATCAAGCCATAAAAGGGTTGTCTTTCAACAATAATTTCCAATATTCAATTCAGATGGCACATTTTAAGTCACTATATAGATGTCTGTTTGAAAAAACCCCAATGTTGGTATGAGACAGGTGAGGATGTATTTTTTATACATAATATGGTATAGGATCCCTCTATGAGAGCATAGTTAATTTGAAAGTGGGTAGTTACTAGTCAAATATTGGAATAATTTTTAGACCTACAAATACAACCTTAGGAGTTCATTGTTGGGGATTGGGTTTTCTTGTGGGAATCACCTTGGTATGCGAATCATTGTTAAGGAATGTTAGGAATAATTACTCTATAGTTTTTGTAAAAATTTATGAATGTATAATAGAATTGGATTACTTACTACACCATGTTACACATTATAAATTCCGCAATGATTTTCCCCATGATTCTCTATATATGATGTACATTCACAATCCTTCGATTTTGATTGACTATGAAGATGTTTTATTTTATCTATAATTACATTTTTGGGGATCCTAGTGTATACTGTAGATTGATGTGAGAATGTGTTATTTTGTATAATGGTTTCACTTATTATTATCATGTTTTAGTTTTGATAGATCTAAAAGGTGAGAAGGGAGTGGGGGTCTAATATTTGAACTCAATAGAATGAGTTTTTCATGAAAGACAATCTAGTGAAACTTCTCATGTATATTTAGTTCTTATAGGGGGGATTGTAAACCCTATGATGATTTTTTTCTAACTTGAAATGTATTTTTTCATTCCTTATCCATTGAGTTATTAGGTGGATCCATTCATAGGTAATTTATATGAGGATTTTACTAGCTTTTAGATTCATAGTATAAGATTATTGACATTTTGGAACAATATAGGAAACACCATGATCATGGTGCGGGTCATGGAGGTCATGTGTATAGACCAGGCATAGAAAAAAGAGAGTGTATATAATTTCCTAGTCGATGTTCACATTTAAGTGTGATGTGCTCTATCATCTTAGTGAAGTCAGAAGATTCATTTTTGATGGTGTGGTGAGGGAAAATGGAATGATTCATATCACATTCCCACTATGGACATTTTTCGCAGTATCTCCGGAACAATAATCCCATGTCCAAGGTATAGAGGAGGGAATGGATGAGTGTTGTTTTGTTTGATTAGTTTAAAGAAATTATTATTCATTGATCATGAATATATAAAATGGTAAATTCATGGAATATAAATGTGATACCATAAATATTGTTGTAATATGTTTACTATCACAATAAATATATATAGTCCACCTATTTTTTAATCCATTAGATATGGAATTTTTCTAGATAAACATATGCCTCACCATGGATGAACATGGGAAAACTCCTTGAATTGAGTTGATATGTTGGAGAACCATAAATGAATATTATTTTCTCATTATTGTTTGATGAATAAATACATTAATATGGAGGTTGTTCTCATTATTTTGATGCCTAGGATCCTCAACTCTCTTCGTTATTTGTTGTTACTTTAATGGAAAATTCCACTTACATCAACCAACATTGGACCCACCATTGAATTTGTTGGTTAAAACATGATATGTTTATTGGAATTTAATATTATATATTCAATACTTATTGGGAATCATTATAGGACCCATGTCAAGCTATATTGAAATATGTTTTAGGACTTCTTGGAATGTATGCATGTTCGAGTTGGTGTGTGAGCATGGTTCAAGTGAATACACCCTGAATGAACCAAGATGTGGATACCAAAACAAATGAGGTAAGAAGTTACATAGCATGTAGAGGCCTTGCATATTACTAATAGAATTATCTTACATTGTGTCCCTATATAATTATATACTTAAAGAGTTTGATCCCATTTCCATAAATACATGCCCCATGGTACCGTGCTTGATGTTTGATCACATATGTTTACATGTGTAGCATGTGAGAGAACATTTGATGTTTAATAACATTTCTTTATGTGTGAATTACCTACAAGGCCATGTTTTATGCTCAATCACATGTGTGTTTTTGGTTTCCATTGAAATCAAGCTTTATGTTTGATGACATGTGCTAGTGTGTGTATCCCATCAAACCATTTTTGAGTATGATCACTTGTTTTTGTTTAGATAATATTTTTAACAATTCATATTAAATTATGTTTCTATGTATGTAAAAAACGATATCCATGTGATATATTTTGTATATGATATATTTTGTTACATTATGCATGGTAACAATGTCATAGTTAGACCTATCACGGCTCCCTAGCCATAGAGAGAGAGTGTTCATTGATGTTATATGTGATATGATGATATGAAAAAGTTAGAAGACGACCCATGATAGATTTATGACCTAACCTAGGAACATGATAATGTTCTGTGATCTGTCTTGACATGGAATAATATGTCATGATGGAAATTGATGATCTGACCAATGACGTAGTTCAATAATATTAAGACCTTGATTCCTGATCTGAGGTAGTTTTGGAATGCGATGACCCTATAGCCTAACTCCTGATTGAGACTAGACTTTCTAGCCTGATGGACATACTCAATACTTGTTATTCCTTCTTTTGGTTATGAGATACATGTGGTGAAATTTTTTGGACTATATTTCATGAATTATGTTATGAATTTGTTTTTATCATGGAGCCTAAGACAATAATATTTGGGGTTTGTAGCATCATGGTTGAAAAAGACCACTCATTACATTATTATATTTTTTTCTTGTGCATTTATTTTTTTCGGAAATATATTCATATGCATGTGAACCCATGTTAAAAATAAAGTGGTTGTTCCATATTGGAATTATACTGAAACATTATATTGTCATATAAATGAACATATATACTTCATGATATTAGATATATGAAAGGGAAAGGTACCTCAGATAGAGATCTAGGATATGGTTCAAAAAGATCAGAAGTGGCAATAGGATGGACTCTATATGATTCCATAATGATTAATTATGCTACCTATCCTTATCATTATATTATGGACTTAAACATTACTATACATTATTTTATTATTCTATAATAAATGTGATACAATCCATTACATTGGTTTTAGAATTTTTTTTATGAAAATTTGGTATTATTTATGCTTTCGATTATTGTTACTGTGGGAATAAGATATCCTAAATTAGTATTTGGGCCCTCATTGCTAGTGGGAAGCCTCTTGTGAATAAGGAGGCATTCATGAGGCAATTTACCCTAGTTACACAAATATGGAGAATCAATTTGAGGAATTACATATATTTATAATTATAATAATAAAATTATATAACAGTATGATTATTAAATTATAAAATTGGAAAAATGTTTATGATATTGAAAATAAACCATATTAGTAAATTTAATATCTTAATTGAAATCCTTCCATGACATGTTACATGGATTTTGATAATTTTTTATTATTTATAAGGCATGGAAATTATATTCTACTATAATGATTTTATAATTAGTAATATGAATAATTGGAATATTTTGGGAATAATTTTCAACGTTCATTAAATATTATTGTAATACTAAATTTAATTTGGAACTGTGGATAAAACAAACTCAAATCATCAGTATGAAAAAAATAAATATGTATCATGAGTAATATATAATAATAAAATGGTTATATTTATTAAAGTTAACATTAATTTTGTTTTATAATGTAAAGTAAAGTATATATTCTTCAAATATTTTTTAGGAGAGCTGAAAATTCAAGTGATTCAATACATGAGGAAAGGGGACACTGTTATAATCCTTTATCCAGTTTAAATAATTTCATTTTTTCTCATCCAAATACTCAACATAAATTATTTTATATGACTTATATATATTATTTTTCACCAAATAACTAATTATTTTTCCGATATTTTTGGGTAATAATGTTTTATTTTTTGTCCTTATTAAACTAGTTTCATTAAATGAAATATGAAAATGGTAATAATTCTACATCATATTAGTTTCTTTGTGCTACTCTTTTAAATAATTTTAAATTCAATTTAATTTATAAATATCTTATTTTTAACAAATAATTATATATTTTACATTTAGTTTTATGTAAACCCATTTTACTTTAATACTAACTAAGTATGATTTTCACATCTCTTTTAGTTTTGGAGAGGGTTTCCATTTGATTTAAAATTATATATGAGGTTTTCTCTCTCCATTTCTAAATATTAATTCATAATATTTTTATATATTTTGTAATCCTATTTTTTTTTTAATTCATTCAAACCTTTTAATGGATTTATATTTTTATTTAAATCTCAATAATTCATTATTAAGTCAATCTAGTCAGATCTCCTGTGTGATTATTTCATAAAAAATAAAATCTTTTAGTTAATTTTTCTTATATGTTCTATCCTCAATCCTATATTATATATCAAAATTCATGAATATATACCATAATTTCATCCTTATATTTTTGATGTATTGTGTTTCTCATATATTTCTTACGGATTCATAGTACAAATACTATGATACTTTCAAATGATACTCACAGTCCTTCTATATTAACTTTAATTTTAGATTAAAAAGACACACAAACCCACTCTTTCAAATTATTTCATAATATTAATAATACAATTCCATTAAAATAAATTTTCATATAATTATGTCTAAAATATTTCAAACAAATGTTATTAAACTATCCATCTAATCATTTAATTCATGTCAAAACATATTATGTTCCTAAAGGGAAAACATTATCATTTGTTCTTCCATTTAATATATTACTTATCTAAATATTTTTTTTCTCACAATGTATTTTTAAATATATTTATTCATCAATATTTTTTTCAGAAATAATATAACTTTACCACCATAATTTTTTTTTTCCATTTCATAAATTTTTTTTTTAAAATAAATTATTCTTATATTATTTATTTTGAATTTTTTTATCATTATTATTTCATAAATTCGCACCTTTAAAACATTAACATATAGTCACCTAAAAACTTCTTCTTTATTATCAAGTTATTCATGATGTTTACATATATTCTCTTAACTATCCAATTAGTATATTCGTATACCAAATATTTGTTTAAGGGGAATAACCACTATATAAGTTTCATCCCTTTTTTACTAATGCTCTGAACACCTTATCGACCATATTACATCATACATATAGTTCAATTGTTGAATGAATAATCTTTTTTTACCTTTGTTTTTTTATTTCAATTTTATATTTATACATAACTAAATATTTATTGCTCATATAAACCCACTTTAATCATTAATATGGTTTCCCTAAAAAATTAATAATTTTGATCTTTATTTTACATTGATCAATATCCACTAATTATATGTTTTTTATGAATGAGTTACACTAATTAGTGAAATAATTTAATGTCTGTCAATTTTTTATTTTTATACGTATTTTATTTTTCAATTTAATATGCTTTGATTTTACCATTAAAAATGATTTGTAACCAATTTCTCATTTCCATTAGTTATACATAACAATATTATCATAAGTTTTACTATGAGAAACATATATACATGGATATATTAAGATAATCTAGATGAGAAGATAATTATATATCCCTTTTACCCATTTACTAAATCCTACATTGTATTAGATACTATATATACTTCTTAATATGTGACAATGTCATAGTATATTATGTTTAATAGACATTGATCCCCACATACAATGTTATGGTGAATGGGCACTGATCCTAGGAAACTTTTTTTATGATTGGGTAGTGATACAAGACCATTATTGTATAATACCATGGTACTGACCCTTAAAATATGTTTATAATGATATGACTTATGTTTGTTAAAAATATCTATTCATCGTGATGTTATAATTTTGAATCATATTTTTTCAACACGATTGGATTATGTCATTCTCAATGATCATATAATATTATTTAATATAATTCATTTAAAATATTATATGACTTATTTATATTATATGTTATGGTATTATCTTATATTCAATGATAAATATACATTTCTATTTTTTAGTATCCTTGTATTCAATTTGGTTTATCCCAATATTAGGATTTTCATCTCACTTTTTCCATAAATGTATGTCCCCAGGTTATCATATTTTTTAAAATAAAATTGCCCATTTAACATGGTATTTAATGAATTGTTTCAATTAATTACATTATATATGTACATGTTTATGATGAACTACATCAAAAGTACCAAATACACAAAACACATTATTCTAGGAGATGATTAAAAAAAATTTGTACAAAAAAAAGTCTGTTTTTGTTTGTAACTAGCTCATGAAATAAGGGGTTTTAGGTTCTTTTTTTTCATATTATATATGTGGTTTGGTATTTTTGAGAATTTAGATCAAGAAGCTGTATGAACCACTATGATAGTTTAGACACACCTGAGAGAGGAGTGTGAATTTTGTGAGGAATAATTTTTCAAAATACAATATAATATTTTACTATTTTGTTCATTGAAACTTTGATGTTAATTAAGACAAATGTATATATAATTTTTAACCTATAATACACACATTTTAAATGAATATTAATATGTAATGTATAGACCATTTGTTTTTATTATATTTATCACTAATGTTAGATGCACACTCCTTCTATTTGTCATCTCCCAAGAGTCATATTTTATTCAATAAATTCATTTTATATATTACATATGGTGTGTATTTTGTTTTTTTCCACATCAAATATCATCATATTATAGAGGTGAGTGGGTTCACAATATTAAAATTGTGAATAATACATATTTTATATGAAATATTTAATGAGATATTTATAATGTATCCCACATTATTTATATTATAATCACTCCATATGGTCTTATCAACTTCATTCATTTGATATAATTAGTACAACATGAAATCTATGGATTTATTCACACCCCAAAAATGTTTTATTTCCAAAAACAGTGAAACATTTACTACCAATATGTACTCTAGAAATAAAAATGAAAATCATTCTCATCTATAACCTCTACTTCCTAGATTTTATAAAAAGTATATTTTCTTGAAACTATTAACATAGAATTTTAATAAGATTATAATATTTTTACATTTATTTTACACATTGGATATAAAAACATCAAAATCATTAATTGAGATATAATTTGAACCACCTTGGTATAATATTATTTGATCGCTTTACATTATTGTTATTCAGAATAGAATCTTATGATCATTTATTTTTGTCACACTTTTTCCTTTTTTCATTGACAATAATTTCATAATTTCTCTAATTATATTAGATTCAATGATGTATATCAACATAGTATGCCCTGAATTTCTCATATTCTTCTACTTTGGAAGCTTATGTCTTCTTATTAATAAACGTTTCTCATTAAACCAACTATAATTTATTCTTATCCTTTTTTTTTCTCATTTCTCATATCCCAAGCTCTCACATTTAGGTTTAAATACATTAAATGTCTCATGTCATTTTAACTTCTCATATACATCGCACATAGGAGACGTTATCACTATTCGAACAAGGAATATTATATAAATACCAAATTTGGTATCCCATGATAATATCAGATACCTCATTCTACTTCATCAGAATGAATTTTATGTTATTTTAATAAAGATAACAATTTAAAAAATTATGACAGTAATACCCAATATTCTCATTTTATTCCTTTCATCTGAATAATTTTACAAGTTTTTGGAAATAATACTTTGGTAATATTTTATCAAAATAATCTTTATAACAATCTACACACAATAATGTCCATATCTATATAAATAACAATAACCCATTATAGATACATATCTTAGGTGAAACATATGTAGTTATTTTTCATGGAATTTTTTTTAATAAATTGTTTTATAGAAATATATCTTCATAGAATACAAATTGAACAATGGATTTCCCACTTCTTCTTATCTTATGATGAATATGAATTAAGTTTATGACATTTAAACTTTGATAACAAAGAACATGCATTGAAATAATATATTTTTACTTTTTCATATTAAATTAAATAGGGAAGTTCTTATTTAGGGATTAAAATAAATCTATAAAAATTATCATTCAATAATTATCATATCAGTATCTCATATTACAATAGTTAATTCCATGATGGAATTCTCATGCATTAATGGAACAATAACAACATTATTCCTAGAAAATCAAAATGATTCATATTTATTATCAAGTCAATAATGAAATTTACATTCTTAACATAATATGTTTTTATCTATATTAAAATAATATTGATCCCTAAATTAAATTTCTATAGAATCATATGATTTAATTTACAATTAATTTTAGAAATTAAAATATACATTGAAATATATAAATAATTTCATTATATTTTATCTACCTTTGAGAATATCTATTTAATTTTTTTTGATGAATCACATCAAATTTTTTATGTTTAGAGTTTTTAAGAGTATATCAAGTCATAATAAATAATTATAGAAACTAAAAATATCACCATGTATTTATGAGATATTACCTTACAAGGATCTTCATTTATAAGAAAACTCACATACGTTATACCAATGTATATTTCATGAATTTCCATAAATGGCCAATTACTTTACCTAGATTCCTTTATTGGTCATAATTCACTTATGTGATGAAAATACCTACCCTAGATTCCTATATCAGGTGCACAATTATCTTATGTGAGGCACCATTTGAGAATTAACTTATGTGGGCCCTTTTGAATTTTTATATCCAAAACTCCAATGTTAAAAATTTATGGAAATGATATCGTGTAATCATTGTTGAAAAAAAGTCTTCTAGAACAATTATAATAAACTAATTACACCATTAATTTTTTTTAAGAATTCATATGTTTTTTAGAACTATTCATATAGAAATAAAGTATACACATATCATTGATTAGGTTGACACTCTCTACATCACTAATCAATTCAAACATACATCCATTTACAAGGTTGTTCAAATAAATTACATTAAATACACACATTATATAACATAAATGATTCCTTAAGTATATTTTTCAATACATTGATCAAATTCATATAATTTAATGTCAGTGATTGTTCTTACATTATCAAAAAATTATTTAAAATAATTGATATAAAAAAGGACCTCCAACCTTAGAAACATTTGTTGAGGATTCAATTTCCTAACCCAATAAAATAATATTTAAACATAATTAGAAGGGAATAATCATAATAAATTAACACATCCAAATTTGAAAAATACTTAATTTCACTATTTTACATCAATGTTATTCCATTTTAGTAAAAGAAACCACCTTGAATCAAGTCTCAACAAATGAATGTGATCATATGAAATGAATATCATTTAGGAATTTTCAAAAATAGAGTGGCATAACATTCCTCTTATAAATGATACATAAACTAACTAACTCTATATATACATGTGATAATATTTTACATGAAATAATATTTTTCAGTTTAGATAATTATTTCTATCCATAATTTTCCCACATGTGATAAAACTAATAATTTTTATTGGGTTTTTTAAAATTATTCTAGAAAAAGTTTATATTTCTGCACTAACCTGAGTTAACACATCAAAAAAATTATAGCGAAATTTTTTTCCCTCCCCATTTCGGTAGATGGATATTTTCAATCAATAAAAATACTCAATATAAATAAAAATTAAATTAGTGGAATAGAAATTATACATCATCTTTTAATTTTGTAGGGTTTTTTCCATATATCTATATTTTACAGTATTAATTAATATCTAGAATATAATCTCTCTTTTATTTCTCCCCTATAAGGAGTTTGTAAAAAAAATTATTCACTATTAAATTTGTTTTTTGGAATAAAAATGATATCTTGGGAATGAAATAGATATTCCAAAAACTACACAAATTTAGCCACCATGACGTGACTCTTTTCATAGTAGTGAAACTCAATTTCCTAATAGTTTAAATTTTCAAGACATAGTCATGTTTTATTATCATAGAAAACCAAAATATATTATTCATTACGTATCATGGTATTTATTAAAATTTAAAATTCCTTATATTACATTTTATAATCATTCATTGTGTAAATATATAACTTTTATATGGATCTATTATTATAGACTATACTAACTATACGTGATATATGGTAAAAAATTCATTCTATCTATAGTTTTGAGTCCTATTTTGTGTGATATCTTAATTAACCATATCTTTACAAACATTGATATTCAATGTTTATTTCCCTTTACTCATTGGTTATACTAGGAAGGAAATCATTCGTTTTATAGTTATATATCATATCATCTTCCAAATACCAGCCAATACTTATTCAACATTTAATCTATCAGTTTTTATTAACCTTAACATCTATTTACTAGAAGTTTCAACCACCAATAAAATCTATAAATTCCGATATTTGGTTTAATTTTATCATGATTTCATATTATTCCTATTATCATTTTCATTGTTTTCTAACTGATATTTGTCTGTGATATTCCCACTCTTTCTACTGTAGAATGAACTTCTTATATCTGGCCTCAAACCCTATATTTATGATATTAAGATATGGCTTTTTTATATTTTCTTATAATGTAATAATAATTATCATATCTATTAATTTTAATGATTTTATGTTATTCTTTTTCCTTATCATTAGCATAGGTGATGTAATATATAGGTATATACCAGCACTACACATAATAGTGAAAATGTTTTCTTCAAAAAAAAAGATCCTTTCAATGATTTAAAATCCATACTTTAAACACAAATACACCATCTAATATGAAACAGTTTTCACTATTGTAGGATTAATTCATTTTTATCAAGGATCCATCTTTAATTAGAGATTCTGTAATTTAAACAAATTAAAATTTATTTCTTGATATCAATATCCATATGCCCAATCCTTTAGCTATGATATCATAATAACATTATTCTCTTTCTATTATATGATGGTTAAATCTATTCTGATTTTTCAATTATATTTTAGGATGTAAAACCATTATTTTAGTCAGTTTTGTGGGGATTCAATTTTGTTACATGTTTTCAATCACTGATGACCCATTGATAAATTTTGTAGTGTATTTATCCTTCCAATTTTTTATATTTTGTATTCAAACTTTGGATAACCATTTAAAATAGATTTTTTACTAATGAAATATAATGGGTAGTGTGTTACCCTATTCCAATAGCTATATGGGGATACTTCTCTACATTGTATATGGATTTATTTACCACCATTTTGTGAATTCTTGAACTATGACTATTCTTTTATGTTTTTAGGAAACAATATTCTCTTAAACTACATAGTAATATCCAATATTAACTCAATATATATTCTTCCGATTGAGTATGATCTCAAAAAACATTGATATTGTGACATTCTTCTCATATTTAAAAAAGCAAAATTTATCGTTCATTTATTATCTTAGATTCTGAATATTTTTCTCAAATAAAACATTCCACTCCATTAAGAACTATTAAGCTCATTAATAATTTTAGTATTAAATTATTTTTTTTCTTCCATTAACTAATAACATATATTTAACCTAAAACAAAATAATAGATATTATAATCATTTAATTTACAAGTATTTTCATTCTCATTTAATAGAATTGAAAATTTTCTTTGAGATTTAATTATTTTTCTCTAAAAATTTTTTATTTTATCTCAATAGCCTATAAATTTTTGTTGAGTGAGATGAATTTTTTTAACCATCCAAACAATTCCATACACTAGAATCATTTATATGATATTATTTCCCATCATATAAATCCAATGAATCACTATCACATCATAATAATGATGTATGGATCTCTCGACTTTGAGGTGGCTCCTTGGTTTTTGCTTTATCGTGCATAGAATATTCTATTGATTCTACAGCCCCATCGTCTCATGGTGGGATTTGATCCTGAATGGGAAAATGTTCTTGAAAGCCCAACTACCAAATTATGTTCGGAGGAAATTCATCCGATTGAGAGGCCTAAATTCATCTCCTTCTTGGATGCGCTCAAAGGCTCAGATTTATGTAACGCCCCATCGATGTGCGTTCAATTGTACATGAATCTTGAAGATGGACGATTTTCGGTTGAGGCTAACCAAGATTCACTTCAATAGTGCTCGCAACTTTTTATGTTTTCGCTGATGGGTTCAATTTCATATATTAAAGGAGAAAATCCATGGTCGAATGCAGATTAGAAGGCAACGATTGTTCACATATGGGACTTTGCATATTGGAAAATTGTACAAAATAGAATAGGTTATTTTCATATCCTATTAAAATCACAGGATGCACTTGAACATGTCTAGAAAATTGGAAATCGTCATCTGAGACAAAGCTTTTTCACATTTTTGAATGGGAATACATGTTCGACCCGTATTTCTCTAGGAACACAATGGTGAAAATATGTGTTTGGCTACATAGACTTAACTTGTATTTCTATCATCCAAGGATTTTAAATGATATTTCTTCCTGCATAGTCACCCCTATGAAAATTGATCATAGAACCCTCAATTATAAAATATGATTATATGCTAGGGTCATGGTGCAGGTATATATTACAGATAAGATTCAGGAGACCATTCTCTACAATGAAAATGGATTAAAATTGAGTTCTGAACTGAATTTGAGCACATGCATCTTTATCGTGAGCTTTGTAAGATTGTAGGTCACTCCTTGCTCAAATGTAGTATTGTTAAGAGTCAAGTCTCTCAGAAAACTTATGATGGATATAAAGAGGTTTGTAAGCACAAAAACAATGTGGTGGTAGATTATCTGGAGGCCTCCAAGAAAAAAAATCAGAAGACTGGGTGAATAAGCCCACCTTTCAAGGAGTAAATTCTGGTAAGACCTGGACAGATTTGGTAGAAGATAAACTGAACTTGGAGGTTGATTAGTACATTTCAAGAGATATTGAACAACTTTTTTTGGATACTTGTAAGAAAACTCAAATGAATCCTTTAGTTCTAGTTACCTCTTCTCATATTGGAGTTTTGGATCCCCCCAATGGTGGTCTCAATGGAGTAAATTTGGATAAGAAATATGTCTCTAATAAAAAACATGAGTCTACTGAAGCTCTACAGGGCGTTGAACAGTTTTTTTGTTGTGAACTTGTATGTGAGACATAGGAGCATGGTCAATATGTGCTTCTAGAAATTGGGAACAAATATGATGCTAGATTTCCCACTATGGATGCAGCTACTTCATTATTTCTGGACATGAATTCAAGTACCTCTAATATCAAGATTGTAAATTCTGTTGTATATCATGAACAGAATATGGACTCTACAACTCCATAAAGTAAAAAAACTAACACTTCCCCCCCAGACTAAGAATTCATGTGGAGCTCATCAAAAGGACCTCCCCAAGAACCTGCAATAGAACTACACAAACAGAATTCTCCCAAAAAAGAGACTTGTCTCTTATAGGGTTCACCAAAAGGAAAAACAAGAGGAAGTGGAATCGTAGCCTCCTGGACAAGACTCTATTACCCATGTGGATAATCCATCTATGGATTCAAGATTTTATCACATTGAACCACCTGAGATTCTGCTAACACCTAAATAAAATTAGACTAATCCTATTACATGTGCTGCTAAGGAAAATTTTGTTTCTTATATGAGTGAACAGGTTAAAAAGACCAGTTAGCCTTCTCCTAAAAATGTCTAAAGATTAGAAAGGTAGAGGACCTTGGGTGGATCCAAAAAAAGGGGTCTCTATCCCCTGAAAAAGATTTAATGAATTTCCTCTTCTAGGACTCTAAGGGTATTGTGAGTCCTGACACTTTTTCTCTGCTTAAAATATTTATTTTGACGCACAAACCAAAACATATTCCTATAGCTGAACAAAAAATTAATGTCACACTAATGTTTAGACATCTGTGTGCTTATAGTTATAATTATTTAGGTTCTTATAAAATTAGGTCATCAGTTGAACCCCTTTGTATGATTTATCATGACTCTTTACAGAATATTAGTTCTTTAATTTCCGCTGAGAAAATGATAAATTATAAATTTTGTTATAATGGTAGCCTAATCTTTGTACGATGATATATTCAAAGGATATATGTCAGGACCGTAGGACCCTCTGGAATGATCTTAGTGATTTATCAAGGAACACACATGATCCCTAGTTTGTGTTAGGTGATTTCAATTCTATTCTTACCTTCAGTGAGAAAATTTGAACTTCCTTCTCCTCCATTTCCTAGTTATAATTTACAGATGCTACTGAAAATTGTAATATTTTAGATATTAATATCACTGGTGCCAAGTACACATGGTACAAAAGACACTACAATAGGGTAGTTGCAAGAAAACTGAAGAGGGATTTCACTAAATCTCAAGATTTAGACTATTGGGATACCATTTCTAGCATCACTTTACCCAATCTTAATTATGATCATCACCCTATCCTTGTCAACCTCAGCTCTAATAAGATGAAAACCATTCATCCTTTCGATTTTAACAATGCCTTGTCTTCTAATCTAGATGTTTCTAGCATCATTGTAACACCCCGTGCTTCCACGATACGCTTCTCATTCAATAATGCAATAGCTTGCATTGTACGCAACTTTGAGTTCTAACACACCGCGACTAATCAAAGTAGCCATTATGAATAGTAATATCGACTTTTTAAAATTATAGAATTTTTTTATTTCAAAATGGAATTCATTTTTGTATTCATAATATCTAAATTATCATAAGTTGAATTTTTTGTAATTTTCTGAGAACTTCCATTTTTTTATGAATAGTGAAAAATACTTAAAACAACTTATTTGATCAAAATAATTTATAGTGATAAATTATACTATTTAGTGGTTTTGAATTATAATTAGAATATATTTTTACCATTTTATCCAAAGGTGTTCATTAGAATTAATTTCACTTTGAAATTGCACATAAACAATTGTCAATCTTTTGATATATATTGTTTCTTAAAAACATGCTATTTGTTGTGACAGCGGGAATTAATTATGAAATTAATTAATGAAACTTATATGTTTGGAATTTTTTAAAATAGACATCATTTTTGAATTCGGAATATCAATTATAGATTAGGGTGAAATTTTGGCATTGTTCTGAAAAACTTCAATTTTTTATGAATAGTGAAACCAATAAGTGGTAGTTAAAAAACTGATTTTTTTGTTTAAATGAAACATTAACACTTCTGTGATTTTATTTTCAAAAATAGAATATACATGGTTTTCATTAGGAAGTAAAATGTGGTTCAATGGGATTAAAATAATTTTTTGGTGAATAGTTACTTTTAAGTTTAATTAATCGCGATTAAAGGTAATTATTGAAATTTAAGGTAAAAATGATATTATAAAAATATGAAAATAACATTACACTTGTACTACCCCTATTGGATGAGTCATGGCCGACCAAGACAACCCATGGGTCAACTTTTGGACCCCATGGAGCCACTTTGGTAGGAAAAGGACATAAATAACTTTTTATTTAATGTTAAAATAAAAATGGCACAAACAAGAGTTGTTTTACTAAAACAATTTTTAAGTGGGGTTATACAAGTCATATGTTTGACTATAAATATTATTTAGAAAGATAAAAAGATTTCCCACATCATGATATTTTCTTTATAATTTTTATACATTAAATAAAATAAATTATTTATGACACCATGATGATGCAGCGATTACCTCATTAATTAATGATTTAAATGAAATGAAAGGATAATGTAAAATCTAAGGCATACACTTGTCAAACACCTATTGTACGAGAATATTTAGAACCCTTATCACCTTAGCCTTGAATTATATAAGTTTGGGACCTTTGTAATCTGAAAATAATTGTATAATAATGTAACATTTCCTTACTTTCCAAGAGTGCCCCTCCTCTCCTCTTATAAAAGGCCCCCGCCACTACCACCTTAATCAAACATTCAATGCCTTTTGGCTCGGCCAACCTATGCCCAAATACTCTCCCAACTGCACTAACTTACTCCTAAAATCCTCAATTTGGGCATAATTGTTCCCAAGGAAGCCTTTGTCTCAAATCCAAAAGAGTTACCCGATTTTTAGGTAATGTCTTCTCTAATGTTGTTTTGTTTTATTTAGCTTCTCCAACCCCTTAAACACTTTTTATTCATTTCTTTTGTAACAACACCAGTATCATAAATATACTAGGATTTTGTTATAATAATTATTTGAGCTAAACATACACACACTTACATCTAACGGTTAAAGAACATACTGTTTCTGTGGATGTAGAATTTCTGCCTCACGAAACGTTGATTGTTCAATATTCTTTTAACACCTATAATGGTGGCCATTTTGATGAAAATATCTTCATATATGATATATATATTATGTTTATGTTTTCCTTATGATTCTTTATTTTTCATTTATGGCATACCTTTATTGTTTCCATTATGGGTAAACACGATATTTTCATTTTAGGAAGTGCGGACTACCACCCCCTCAAAGTGATGTGAATCGTTAATGCCATATGTGGGATGTATAAAGGATGGAGTAAATGATATTATATATGATATTATACTGTAACTATATTATACCTTTATATAATTATGATTTCATTACATTAAATATGAAATATAAATGAAATTAGCGTTCATGCGTACGTACGGCTTACCGTCTCCATGAACGGTGCATTTCATTTCTTACCTCTAAATGTTACGTAATATTATGAATGAATGTATATACTGGATATATATGATATATATGACATCTAAATCATGAATATAATTTTGTAGATAATGGATATTCTACCACATAAACAACTTGTAATTATAATAAGTTTATTGTTGACACAAGTACCAAAAATTGACAAAACGACCGTTATTAACTTAAATAATTACATAATGATCATAAAATTGTAATAAGTGATATAAGAAGGATAATGAAATTTAAAATTGTAGATATTAACTCTATTTTATTATTCAGGAGGTTAAAGAACGGTCGAATCAAGTCGGATACAAGGTAAGGGAACATCTTAACCCAATTTCCATTATTTGGGTTAATCTCCTACTTTCAAATTACGTCATGATATTATTATGTCCTATCTTGTATTTTTACTTTCTTTATGTGTAATTATAGTTAATACACATAATATATCTATTTTATTTTAAAAATCATCTTTGTAAGGACTTCGTCTCAATCTCCTTTCATTGAGGCATATTTGGTTTTATACACAACTTTCTCTTATACGGTGTATAAACCCCTTTAACTTTTACGTTTATTCAAAAGGAATATATTTTATAGGAAGCATTTTACTAAACGACAAAAAGGAATGTTTTTCTTTCTGTACGTATGTGGTTACAAAAACATCTCCGCCGCCGTGACCATTATTTGAGTTTCGGCTTCCTCTACAAGCCATAACTTTTTTTAATGGAAAATAAATTCAATGTTTTAACGTTCTTTTGTTTTGGTATTGAAAATGGTTTTGAAAGTGTTTTTATAATATCAATGTGTTGTATTGATATCTTGTGATTGAAATGTGGAAATGTTATGTTTCCTTTATGCATGTTTTATGTGATATGATTATGTTATGGTTTATTATATGTTTAAACCTATTCATATGAGGAATGCATTGGACTTAATAAGTGACAGGTGGAGCCCGTTACAGCTCCTCGATGAATCGGTATGTCTCATGAGACAAACTAGTGTCTTGGAACGAGGCCTTGACAAAATCTTCTTTATGGTCTTGGCATGAGGCCTCGACTACGTGGTTATGATAGTCTGGCATTATGCATTCCATCATTATGAAAGTGGTTATTGATATTGCATGTGATTATTCCACTAGTATAATATCCATGCGAGTGAGTAAATGGCATTATTTAATTTATTTTTGCCATATTATGCTGAAGTTAAAGTTTAAACGGCTTTTGTTTTAGTTATACATTGCCTTAAATGTTAATGTTTATTTATGAAAGCTTCTGAAATATTGTTATCCTTATTGAGCATCTGAGCTCACCACTTTCAATGTTTTAATATTTTCCAGGATGTGATGAAGTATTTTATGAATGACCTGTAGGGATCGTCCGAAGAGGATAGAAGTGTGGACTATGGAGACTTTGTTATTGTAGTCTTTCTCTTTATGATGTAATGTAACATTTATGAATGTATCTAGTGTTTCCAAGGCTACTAAACTAATCGGTCTTTCAAGACTTGGTCTTTTGTGATCATGCCAATGTTACGAAGTAATGCACCGACTCTGGGTAACTGGGTTCAGGGCGTTATAATCATAATACATTACTGGGAGTCTATGACCATCAAAAATATTCTTTTTCCTACATTACTAAACTAAATCACCTCAAACATTGTCTTACGGGATTCCGCAACACAAAATACAATAAAATTGACAAAGAAATCCCTGTCGTTGAAAAAGAAATTTCCCAAATTAAGAAAAACCCTACTTGCTCTAATTTTTCTACTAAACCTCAAGATGAAATCAAAACTTCTATAAAATTGAATTTCCCCTGGTTCTAAAAGACAAAATTAGTAAGAAATTTTTCAAAACAATGTGGCTTTCAGATGGTGAGAGAAACACTATGTTTTATAACTATCTTCCAGGAATAAGGAACATTTTTCAACCTCTCTACTTCCTTAGGGATAATGAAACCTTCCATGACTTAGAGGAGGACATTACTAGTCATGTGGTTAACTAATTTGATAACATTTTCAACATCATAAATATTAATTAAGACATTCTCCCTAAGATCATTCTGATCATGGTGAATGAGGAGGATAATATTTCCCCTTTAAGCATCCCTCTTGAACATGAAGGCAGAAATCTGTAGTCAGCCTTTATCTTAATAGTTCCCTAGGACCCGATGGCTTTAATAATGGTTTTTTTCAACATCATTAGGAATCCATTAACATGGATATGTGAAAACCTTTTAAATTTTTCTTCTCCAATGGTCTTCTCCCTCATGGGCTAAATACTCAATTCCTTACTTTAATTCCCAAAATTGCCAATGATTCTGAAATACATATTTTTTGGCCCATTTCCCTTATTAACTCTCTCTATAAAATCATATCCAAATTGCTTTCCAACAGACTATCTTCCCTATTTCATAAAATTATTTCATGGAATCAATTTGGTTTCATAAATTGAAGAAATATATAAGATTACATTTTCATTGCCTTATAATGCACCATAATTATTAACAAAGCTAATAGAGGAGGTAATGTTTCCATTAAACATGATATAAGTAATGCCTCTGATACTATTGACTGGCACTTTATCTTCAAGGTTTTGGAATCCTTTGGTTTCAGTGATATTTTCATTAGTCGAATCAATTCATTTTTCAATTCTAACTCTATTTCTATTCCAGTTAATGGATCTCCTAAGGGCAATTTTCAATGTACCCAGGGTGTCAGGAAAGGTGAACCTTTATATGAAATCCAATTTTCCATAGCTAAAGATTACCTTAGCAGGATTCTCACAAACCTGGTTACTCAAAACAAACCTAATCACATTCAGGCGACTAGAAACTTAAGTGTTCCTACACAACTCTTTTATGCTAGTGACATCATTATTTTCTTACAAGGCGATAAAAGAAATATTCAAAATCTAAAAAATTCCTTGGATCATTATGAAGAGATCTCTGGTCAATCTATACGCCAGGGAAAATCATTATTCTTCTTGGGGAAAAACATTTCTCATAAAAGAAAAAAATAAAATCATCAATTGTCTCAATATCAAGGAAGTATCCTTAACATTAAACTACCTTGGTATTACTATACTATTCGGAAGGCCTAAATACAATCTATTTTCCTCCATTATTGATCAAGTGGTCAAAAATATTTCAACATGGAAGGGTAAATCTCTCTCCATAGTGGTAAGGATTTGTTTGGTGAAATCTACTATTGTTTCAAAGTGGTCTACATGCTGATTAATTATAAATGGCCTATTGGTATTCTTAAAAAAATGTTTACTTCAAGAAAAATGTTTGGACTGGTAGCATTCTTGAAATAAAACATGCGACCATTCCCTGGGCTACTTTTTTCAAACCGTTAGATAAAGGGGATATTGGTATTAAAAACCATCAGCTCTTTAATTATGACCTTCAATCTATATTCACATGGAGATTGATGAATAATAACATTGATTCCATTGCTTTTCATAGAAAAATATTCACAGAAAAACATATGAAAGGAAATTTTAACGATATCCAATCATTCATCTGGCCCTCCATTAGATAATCTTTTACAAACATTATGGTCAACTCATGATTATTGGTTAGTGTTGACTCTTCCATGATATTTTTGTTGGATAATTGGACCGGTGTCCCTCTTATTACTAAATTACCTCCTTACTACATCCTTGTGAACACTAACTGTACTATAAATAATATCATGCATTCTGGTAGCTACAACCTGCCTGAGAACATCATGCATATTATTGACAATTTCTACTATGAAAATAATGGTTTTCTTATAAGGGAGAATTCTCACAATGGGGTTCTGGAATACATTTTTTTACAACCATAAGATCAAAAATTAAGATCTTAGTTTTTTTGGTTAAATATATGAACAAAAACTAAATTAATCCATCTATACTTAATCTTGTCTAGCGTATTTCCCACAATTGTGTTCCCTCTGAGGGCTGTCTTCAATCATTTAGATTACATCATTGTTCTAAGTTCCATTTTTTCCACCAGAAAATAAAAGATTCTAACCATATATTTTTATCTTATGTTATGCATTCATCACTTTGGAATTATATTACTAAAATTTTTGGGTGCATATGATTACACTCTAACTCTATTAGTGCTCAATTCAATTTATTTCTGGAGCTAGAATTTACTCAATAAAATCAAAAATATCTTCTTAGCAACGGTTGTGGAACTACTACACGTGATCTGGTATGATATAAATTCTATTATACATAACAATAACTCATTCAATATTAATAGAGGATGAACACAAATTCAAATTTCCATTAAGGTCTCCGATTTGATACAGAAATCTTATTATGACAACTCCGCTGGTGATTTTGAGATCCTCCATCACCTCAAAGTTGATGGTATGTACAGGAAACCAAACCACACATTTGAAGTATTCTGGAAAAATTCATTATTGGGATGGATTAATGTGAATATTGATGGCACTTCCAAAGGAAATCCAGGACCTACTGGTTATGGTGCTATCTTCAAAGATTTTAATGGGTGATGCCATATATGCTTCTTTGGCAGCTGCAGTACGACCTCGACCTTGTAGGCAGAAATTATGGTGTGATTCACGTTGTGGATTTCATCAAGAAAAAGGTCTGGAACGACAAATGAATTGATAGTGATTCAACCACCATTGTCCAGGATATTTGGAAAGGAGAAATACATCTAGCTTGGCCTATCACTACCCTCTCATTGAGATTCCAGACTTTACTCCTAGAAATAAACTACATTGCCACACACACCTTTTGTGAAGCGAACAGGGTTGCGGATGGTCTTGCTAACATGGGTATCAGTCAGAACATTACTTGGAAGGAAGATCTACTTGTTGAGTTCCTCCCTTTTTATTAAATGGATTATAAAAAAATCCCTTACTTCATAATCATGCAATCCCCTTTCTTGGTCTTTGACTAAGACACCACATATTCTAAAATAATATAAATCCATGATAAACTTAAATAAATATTTGACTGCATCCTGAGGGAATTTTTACAAAGCTTACCTTACATCAATGTAGATCCCCAAAATATATTTTACATGAACAAACTTATCACATCCTGTGTTTATTTCCTAATAGAAATAATTACTAAAAGTTTTACTTAATAATTAACTTCCATCCTAAATATGTCCAACTAATAGTTATTCTTCCGTGATTATTGAATAATTTCTAAACATATTTTATTGTTTTATATGTATATCCTCATGGGTTTTCCGGATTCCTCCATATCTTCTATAACTAGGAAGGGAGAATATATTTATGTTTGTGGCTATTAAATTACCATTTTTTAATCAATATATTCTGATATTAATAAACTAGGGAAAGGAAAATATTCAACAATGATTAGATGGAATATTTTATGATTTCAATTTTAAAAAATAGTGGATCCAAATATGAAGATTCATGGTTGGGATACCAAATGAATGTCCCGCGTAGAGTTAATAGACACACCTTATAGTGGTATTGAATACTGTGTGTATAATAATTAACAAATAGAAAATGATATATTACATTTTTGTATTTAAACCTATTATAGTGGTTTGTAAAAAAATAAATTATTTTTTATCCTAGATTTCACATATATATAATAAAGATAATGTATTAGGGTATATTAATAGAATTTTAACATGTTCTGACTAGAATTTGGGATGAAACATCATTTTTGTAGTCAACTCCCATGAGCAATATATTAAATTCTAAATCATTTTATCAATTACATGTAGGGTGTGGGTTGTTTATATCTAAACCCACACTCACCATATTAAAAAGGTGAGTGGGTTTAAAATATTATTTAAATACATTATGTATATAATATGATACATAAGTGAAGGGGTAATTATACTAAATCAGATAGACATAAATCTGGCATATAATTTTTTTCTTATTTCCATACTCATATTGTTGTAGTTAAATAAGTAGTAGAGCGATGTCATTTCACCTAGAAAAATGATCTTAATTATCAAAACACCAATTCATAAACAACATATTTATCTACATGAAATATACATGAAACTCAAAACATATACTGTCTACCACATCCCAAATTTTAAATGATGTATATTTTTCATGGAAACTATAAACTAAAAATAGCAAGAGTAAAGAAAATAATACTATCAGCATCTCTGATTTTCCATGCAATAATATAAATTCAGTTTCTATTTTTCTTCTACTTAAAACGACTATGTCCTCGTGAAAAAAATAATTTCTGATTCACACATACTATAAGGGATTATTTTCATTTTATTTGTTTATTTTCTCATTTCTCTCTCTCATTATTACATTAGAGGATGAATGAAATGTCCCATATAATTTTCAATTCCAATAAAAGACATGAATATGATATGTACTCACTAAAATTTAAAATATAAATTAAAAAAACTATTTACCAGTTCCTATAATTCTCACAGATCTCATTTCACAATTTCCAAACATATTTATATCTCTTATTTTGATCCAAATAACTATTTAGATGATTATTATAATAATAAACCCTTTTTATCATTTTCTTTTATTAATTAAAAACCATTAAAATAATTGGACAAAACATTATTTATTCTTCTCTTTACATGAATAAATATATATAGTAATATAAAAAAATAATCTCCCCATGTATATAGAAATATATTATCTTGTGACATGGCACTATTATTCATTATGTGGGAGTTTAAATTAAATTTCATACATGCTCGTTTGTTAGAACATTACACATCATATAGTATATCATCTCATTTTTCTAAACTCAAAATTTTTTATAATTTGATTTTTGATATGTGAAAATTGGGAACATTTAAAATTCACTGATATATTTAATTTTAACATCTCTAAATTCACTTAAATTTTAATGTATCTAATTTTTGGATAAAAATAATTATATATGGATCATCCTTCCTAATTTTTATTCTTTGTATCATATATTATATTATTTTTATCATTGATTGTGTACTCAATAAATTATATAATTTCATCTATATTATTCATTGAAACTCTTGAAGATTCATCTTATTTATCGAGTGACTCATCCAATTGATCTTATTAGAATCATCAATTTGAATCTTTCTCAAATCATGTTTCTATTAAGGTTTAATTAGGATTAAAGATCATTATATCAATTAAGAAAAGATCTAGAATCTTTATATTCATTTGAACAATAATTATGATAATTCATAATTAATTATTAATTATCAATCACTAATAAGTCCTCTATACATTGATCAGGTAACACCTCAAAAATTATTCAAGAGTAATATATTATTCTATAGTGTCTATGAAATACATCAACAAATTTAGAATAAAATATAACCTAATAGGAAATTATTTTATATTTAATATTTTAAATAAATTTTATATATTATATAGCTAGAAATTTATGTAATACGAATTTAGAATTCATCGCATGCCTTAACAACTTTTTTGATGACTTGTGTTTCACGCAAGACTGAGTTTTACCGAACAAAATTATATTATCAAAACATTATTATATAAATTAATTCAATATTAACTAGAAGTTACATTAGAGTTTTTAACATTATAAACTAACATATGAAAATAACTGGTTTTTAAAAATTCTTATGTTATTAATTAATTAGAAATTAATATAAAAACAATTCAATATAATGGATTTTTTTTATTACCACAAAGGTGTTTTGCCTTAATAAATTAAATTATCTAATATTAGTAATTTTTATTATCGATATATATATATATATTATATTAATTCAAATATTTTTTAAATTCATCAAATATATTTGAAAAGAATAATATAAGAAAAAACAAAATTTTATGTATGAATACCAAAATATTTCCAATTGTAGTTTTACCATCTTTTAATGGAAAACAAATTTGAAATCCAATTTTTTGAACTTTTTATAAATTTTATATGTTAAAATAAAATTAATTTTTTAATTCAGAAAATACAAATTAACTTCGGAATAATTTTTTGTGTTTTTCTCTGAAGTCATTTTTTGATAAATAATGAAAATTACTAAATTTTAATTGAAAACTTCTTTTTCATCTAATTTTTTTTATATTAAAATTACATTTTAAATTGATTTTAGTGTCATATTTTATCAATTATAAATAAATTAATAAAGTTTATGTAATTTTAGTCATTTTAAAATTCAAATTAGATATATATCATTTATTCTCTTTAAAATTTTTACATTAAAAACATATTTCTCGTACCATCTACAGGAAAAATATTAAATTTATTTATGACGATTCTAGGATTGGAAATGATAAAATTGGATTCCATATATGAAATTATAATAATTCATAATTTCTAATATGTTTAGGTTTGTTTTTTTACCAAAATATTAGTAAAAGTGATTAAAAATAATTATAGCGATTAAGAGAACAATTAGATTAGCAATGGACTAGACCTTAAACATAAGGTCCAAAATGACCTATAAACTAGTCCAAAATACATTAAGAAGAAATATTTAGGCCATATAAAACTTTTTATCATATTATATAATTAGATGAGACACATTATGTAATTTATACCTCTCAATAGTGAATACCTTTTTGTATTTACAACAATTCTACTTCTCCACTAAAAAAAATAAATCCTCGTTTGTTCACACCTCTAAATAACATTATATCCCAATTAATATAAAAAACAATTTCCTAACATACCATCCATCCTCCAGAAATCACCACATTTGGAATAAATATAACCAAGAGGGTATTGTTTTATAATCCAAAAGGAGTTACTCGAATAAGAGGTAACATACTTGAACAATCACTTTTTCTTCATTTACTTCTCCACCCCTTCATTTATTTTTATATAATTATTATATAATTTACATAGTATATTAAATATTCATAGATTTTTTTACTCTTTTTTTACCAACACTTTCACGCACATCCATCAAATGGGATACATAATCATGGTTCATGTGTATGGAGGACTATGACCTCACGATCTAATGTCGTTGGATCTTCCATTACCACTATTAAAGGTGGTAAAATTGGTGGATTTAAAGTTTATATATGATATTTATGATATTTACAATTTATTTATTCTTTCTTAATTTCTATATAACTCATAAATTTATGATTTTCATTTTTTGAGAATACGATAACATCGTTTGTGGACATCTTTACTACTTCCTCATCAAAGCGATGTGATTAGTTCATTATATATATGAAATGTGTTGATGATGATTTTATTAAACACATGTTAAATATAAGAAAAATTATTATACATGAATTTTAATATACATATAAATCATTTAATTTTCATTATTTAAACATGATAATTTAATGGAAATTTCCTTCGTGTGTAAGTATGACCAAAAGTCACAAAAAATGATGCATTTAAATTATTAAAACTCCTAATTTTATTTATTATTATAAATATATATATAATCAATACATATGATATTTAAACCATTTTTACATTCTAGAGATGATTAAATCATGTTCTAATTAACAAGTAAAAACATTCTAAAAAAACTAAGCAATTAACACCCATGATAGTAAAAATAATAAAACATCATTTACTATTATTTGATTTTGATACGGTTAGAATGGATTAATCTATTACTATAAAAATTCTTAATTTCTTGTCTAAGAATGTTCCATGGAAGATATTATTTATCTTATACTAATTATGATCATTTTTTAGACTCTATATCTCTTGATGTTAGTCATGTCTACATGGAAGAAATTCAGTTTGTTGATGTTGTTTCTAAGTGGGCTATTATGGAGGTCAGTTTGGTCTGGTCATTTTGGTTACCATATTTTTTCTATGGTTTTGTTTTGGAAGACTGCTATGTAGATTGGATTTCCCATATTTGAAAATCCACATTCTAATAATTCTTTTGACATATTAATTTTTAATAAAATTTCTTAGGATCATGATCGCATGACTCTTGATCTTTTTGGCTATGATTATTATTCAGGTATAAGATATTATCAGGCTTTAAATCCTTAAATAAGTGATAAAAGTACATTCAACCAGAAGTAAATTCAATGTATGCTATTTGGCTCAATTTACATTCAATTGATACTTATTTTTTATTAGACACCAATTCACTTAAAAGTGGTGTATATACTTCCCCTAATAAATATAATACCCTAATTCAATCACACTTCATGGTATTGTAAGATTCCCATTTATCTATATCATCCATGGGGTTTTGACATTAAAATTATGAAGTGGTAAAATTTATCCTGCCAACATCACTTTCTTTTGTGATTGTTAACATTCTCTTAAAACAATGACTTTATTATAATAATTTTTCATTGAATATTATATGTATTTTTGATATCCACATTCTTGTATAATGGATATGATTATTAATGAAACCATATAATATATTTAAATATGGTTATGTCTTTGAAAGTTATTTGATTTACTAGGGAAATATTGGTAAATCTGTATCATTGAATCAATATGGATATTGTGTATGGACCTTTTTTTGTGAATTTAAACTGATTACTCGATATATGGGAAATGACTCAAAAATGAATGACAGAGGTTGGATACTATTTAGTTTAATAACATCAGTGTATTAGTAGTATCATGATACAAAAAAGTTGGATACAAATCCATTATGTTTGTATCCAATAAGAACATATGGTTTTTTACCTATATATTTAAACAATCATTATAATAGATCACGACAATAAAGGCACCATGTTCTTGGGAAACATAAATTCTAAAAATTACACATTTCATTTATTGAAAATTAATTAATTATCATTTTCTATGAATGTTTTTCTATTAAATTATCTAAGGATTTATTTTATTCTCATATTATTAAGTAAATGGCTTGTATTTTTGTTATCTATCATGCCATACTATTTATGCCATATCCATATGTTTATATTCCATGTGTACTCATTTATTTACCTTCACATGGTGATTGATTATTATTGATTCAATATTTGATTTTCATACTTTCACCCTTAAAGATAATTTTAGGGCCCCATTATTTTGATTCTTTTACCCAATAATCCATGAAGTAGACTATGAAAGAAATTATGTGATATGATGTGTATGAATAAATTTATCATAAAAAAAACAATTAAGTTTTAATTAGTGATTTTTTTTAAAACATTCTTGTTTTTCAATCGTTTAACAAGATTACTAATAACTTTGGACATTTATGATTTCATTCCTTGTATTCATAGAAATTTAATGGTCTTAGACACCCGCTTCAAGAATAATATGGTCAAGGTGATACCGTTGATATCATTGAAATTTTATTTGAAATCATAGAAACTAGATTACAGAAAACATAGATTAGGGGACATAAACCAATCATAGACATTAAAGATTATATTATAAGCCCACATGTCTTCATTAACTTATGAGTTATGGATACCATCACTGGATTATAAGATTAAAGTTGATCATATGATCAAATACATAGAAAACTCTTGTAGGTTTTTTGTAATTAGAGTCTATGAATATTAGAAACATTTTTGGATAAATTTCTTAAAATATTAAGATTTAGTAAAATATTAAACTGACTAATAACTAATTTAAATTTTATAGACATAAATTAAAGGTATTAATAACCATTAGAGTCAATATAATCTAAAATGAAATTATAATTATCTTATAAAACGTTTATTTGACCATTTTAAAAAATTGATGAATTGAAAACCCTAGTAAAATGGTCGTGTAACTATTAATTTTATTTCAAGGATTTCCATCATATTAATTTTGGAAATTTTGTTAATATCATTTAGAAAAAATAAAAACCACATGATGGATGGAATCCAATCAAATATAGAAAGGTGATGGGTCTTAAACATAAAAATAACGTATGAGAAGGGCTTCACACCAACCACGGGCCTATTTGATGCCCTAGTTGTTGTCTCATTTCATTTAGCTAAACAATTTGATGAATAAATATTAATGACGATCCTATAAAATAACATATATAGATTAATGTATTAACTACATTGATAATGGAGGATATTTATAGACAAATATTATGAATTTTTTATGGGTATTATTATCCCATAAAGAAAAATTTAGTTCTTTAAGAAAGGATCATTTTAGGATATCTTTTTCATGGAGTATGGGATGGATTACAAATTGATCATAGAAAACAGAAAAAGATGAAATTGTTCTTTTGAATTTGAAACATATAAATTAATTATATTTATTTATATTCTTGGTAAATAAAATAATTCCTCATTACTGCGAATATTATACAAAAAAATGTTTTCCTAATAATTTAATTGTTTTCTGAACTGATGGTCTCCTTAACCATCACAGATTTATGACTTTGGGTCTCAAAACGTTACATGGGTCATTCAATATTTTTTAGTGATCAATGAACTAAATCACTATCTATAAATATTTACTTTTTTCATACATGTCCTTATTTTCACTTTCCAATATTGTTATTCTTCTTAGAAACCAAGTTCTATATTATTCCAAGTATCATTTTTTACTTCCCATTCTGTATTTTTAAAAGGGTATTTTTTAAAAACATATACGATGTGGGTTTCTAAACAAATTAATTTCCAAATAAAAAATATTTCAATACCAATATCATGTTTAATTTTTGAGGATATATTTTATTTTTTGTTGGGATAATATAACCCCTAGAAATTTGAAAAGGGTAACCTTTTATTCGATAGTGTAAATGACATGAAACTCCAAACAAAGAAAGGAATATAAAATATTGAAAATTTATGATGATTTTTAATATTTTAAGTAAATATAATATATTCTATCCCCAGAAATGAACACTGTACTTATATAGCTTCCATTGCAGACAAAAATAACATTTTTGGGGAATTGTGTTACACATAATACCGAGTTGTACCTAAAAATAAGATATTTTTAAAACATTAATATTTAATATAATAAGACACAACCTTGCCAATAAATTTATGGTTATAAATATTAATAAATATTTATGAAAATATATGGTTTATAAAAATTCAATGGTTACCAAATTATTGTTAATTAATATAAAAACGAAATGAATATAAAGGATTTATTTTTTATTTTTATGCACGCAAAACTGTTTTTTTAATAAATTAATATAATTACTCTTAGTTAATTATTTTAATTAAATATATATATTATTTTTTCAATAAAATATTTTTTAAATTCACCCAATATATTTTATAAAAATAATATATGAAAAACCCCAATTTCAGGAAAAAAGCCTATATTTTTCGAATAACAGTTTTACCACCTTTTAATGACGAAACTATTCTAAACCCAATTTTGGGAACTTTTATAATGATTATATATCAAAATGAACATTATTTTTGAAAAAAGTACATCCAAATTAACATAGTGTGAACTTATTTATTTTTCATTAAAGTTTAATTTTTTGAATAGTAGTAAAAAAATACTGAATTTTAGTTGAACAATTATTTTGTTGTCTAATTTAATATTATAATTAAATTATATAATTTATTTTATTTAAATCTAAAATAAATCAAATATACCTAAATTATTAACATTTATGTTATTAGATCAATTTAAAATTAAAATTAGATATAATTGTTTTTTATAGTTCTCAACATTTTTACATCAAAACCCAAATTTGTCGTACCATCCACGAGATTTATTTTGAATCAATTAAGGCCCATCCATAAACATTAATTATTCTTGAGTTAAGTAAATAATTTTAATTTCATTTACATCAAGTATATTTTCTAGTATATATCTTTATAAAATTAGGCGTTAACTTCTACATAACAACTCAAAAATTACAAAGTAGACACCTCTAATCACTATCCTTTTTATCAAAAAACAAAAAATGCTTAAATGAAACATGGTTTCATTTCATTTTTTCACTTCATAACTTATATTTGATCCCATAATTGACATTATTCTTATTTAAATCATATGAAAAACGTTTCAGATTTAGGGATGAGCATAAAAATTGCTGTAAGGGATACAAAAAATATATAACTGTTAGTCTTTCAAGAAATGTAAACCATGAATAATTTATCATAAAGTTATACTTTTAAAATTTAAGAAGATGTAAATAATATTCACTGAATATAAGATCATTGATTATTGTTTTTTTAATCAAAATATTTCCATTAAACCTATAGAAATCACATATAACATATAATGTTAACTTGGGACATAATCATACTTTAATGGAATAACTATAAAATCGACTTCCACATATATCACTAAATGGAATAGCCATACGAATGACATCCATACCAAATGCATTGGAGGTTATAACATAACCACCCATAATTGTTTTATCATGGAACAACCCTTCATTGGTTTATCACGTAACAACCCATCATTGGTTTATCACATAACCAACTTTCAAATGTCCAAGTACCATTATATAATAATAACGCATAAAATATTTCAATTATCAACATTACAATAATAAAATTTTATTTTTTATTTAAGTAATCACATAAATATATTAAAATATGAAATCAAATTTCAAAACCATTTTCAATTCCAAAACATCCAAAAAGTTAATAAGGTAATTATTTTAAATTTAAAAAATATTAAGGCTTATATTGAAAGCCAAATATCAAATAACGATTACATCGGTAGAGAATTTGTTGTTGCCACATATGTTAAAAAGAACATTCATTTTTTCATTTTTTAAATAATATAAAAGGATTCATAGAAAACGATTCATTTTGAATTTTTTTTAATGAAATTAAAAGTCAAAGGGGTTGATTATACAACTTATAAAATAATGTGGTGTATAACATCAAAATATGCCTCAATGAAATGATATTGAGATGAATTCCCTCACATTGAGTTCGACTCATAACATACATTTTTTATATTCATGGATAATAAATTAAGGTTAATTTATAAAGGATTATGAACTTTTTTAATGTTTAATATTCAATATTTATCACTTATTATCATGTTTTAAAAATTATATAATTATTCAGGTTCATATCCTGCATTTTTTCGATATTCACTACTTGATTAAAAAAATAAACTTTTTAGGATGTAAATTTTCAATGTGGACATAAGTATATCATATAAATAATATTATTAATAACATAATCATCAATTTTATATTATAATCATACTTTTTAAATCAAACCATTAATTATGGTTATGAAAAATAAACAACTTTATAATCATAGAGACAATAGGTCGTACGAACGCATGAGTATCATTTTCTATTTTTAATTGATAACTATGGAAATAATATAATTATTATTATATCTTTATATAATGATCCTAATATTATTAACATCATAATAATAATTTATATATTATTATTTAAATCATACATGTGATTTTGTGAAAAAAAAATTATTCACATCTCTTTGTGGAGGCGATAGTTCACATGTACTCACGAATGACGTTATCATTTTTATGTGCCTAAAACATAAGAATATAATTGAAATAATATTCTTTTAAAAGGATAAATATTTCCGGAATATCATATATAAGAATTTATTCCATAATTACAACCAGTCTTAATAGAATGTAATGAAAAATAAGCTATATCTGCTTGTGAGGGGGTAGTCTACCCTACACATGAACGAAATGTTCAATTTCAATTTGATGAAATAGGAGATGGAATTAGTTGAAGATATTAATATAATAAATTATAATTATATTTAGGATACTTGAGTTATTATTTCATCTTTGAAAAATAATATTTAATGGCTGTGGAATAAGAAATAAAAAAACATAAAAAACCAATACCTTTTTTCGGTTAATCCACTTTGAAGAACACCTTAACACATCTATGAAGGGCGTTATACCTAAACAAAGGCCTAAAAAATTGGGAGGGTATTATAAGAAGGATTTTGGATAGATCTTGGCCAAACCAAATGGTTCTGGATGTGTGAGTATTAGAGAAGAGTGGGTCCCTTTTTAAAGGAGAGGGGAGTGGCACCTTTGGAAACTCTTAAAATATTAAATTAATATAAATTAATTTTTTAATCAAAATAACTAGAAATTGAGTTATTTAAAAGGTAATTTGAGGATAGTTTTCAATCAACACTTTCATCAATTTTTATATATGTATGGATTTTATTTTGAAATCTTTTCTTTTTGGTTTGCACATACTTATTCTCATTTAATTTTATTTGTGGTAACAACATTTTAAATATTAAGAGGCTACAAATTTTACATATATGGGGTAAAAATCGAATAATTTAAAACATAATGAACTTTTATCTCTTATCACAATAATTTTGTGATTTTATAATATTTTTATTATTTGTAAATAATTTAATAAATTATTATTTTTATAAAAAATAAATTATGCCAGTTTTTACAATATTCATTTCATTGAAGTAAAATAAAATACAATAAGATATAAAACGTAGAAAACCCATTTAATAAACATATAACATGCCATAGTCATATATAAAATTTGTGTATGGAAATAATTTTGTAAAATAACATTCATTAAAGTATTTATAAAATAATTTATTTTATTCTTTAATTAATTAATTTATTATTCCATCCTCATTGTGTCATAATTATATTAAGTTCCTAATTATAATAAACAAATAACGATAATATATAAAATATGTTAAGATTTATATAGACTATTTAGATAATAATATATCACTTATATAACCCCATATTAATTTTTTTAATTATATGTGACAATATTATTACATATTTTCCTTTAAATTAAATATTATAAATGTCATAATCACACCCAAGTGGCTTCCAAAGGACACAATATTGTCCCATGGATTTCCTTGGTCATCCAAAAATATTAAAATAATATTAGTACAATTTGTAGGGTAGTTTTATGTTATTATAATATTATTTTAACTCTTAATTATCATATTTACCTTTACTCTTGGTCAATAAAAGTAATTACTAAAGTTTCTATTCATAATGTCCCAAAATAAAAGGGTCAAATTTAAATAATGTGTACCATATAATTTAAAATATGAAATACATTTTCTCAAATTCAAAACCTAGAATTGGGATAAATTATTTAAAAATGAATCCAATGGACGGATTAAGAAATCATATTTTTTTAAGTAAAACATTCAAAAGCTCACCTAGTTTTTATATTCATCTTGATTGTGTAATTTATTACAATGAACAAAATTGTATTAAATGATGAAAATGTTATTCAATTATATTTAAAACTAATTAATAGAATAATCTATCAATATAAGAAAATTAGGCGAAATAAAAATTTTGAATTAAAATGTTGTATTTTTTACTATTCATTAAAATATGAATTTCATCAGAAAATTTCCAAAAATTAAACCAAAGTATTTTTTGATGTCCTGATTCCAAATAAAGAGTTTATTTTTTCAAATAAAACTTATAATAGTGACAAAAAGTATAATAAAAAATGGTTCTCTATTAAAAGGTGGTAAAACTACATTTAAAAAATATTAGAGTATTTTATGCTTAAAATTGGATTTATTCTTTTTTTATGACTCTAAAAGTTATGAGATGAATGTAAAAACATTTAACAAACATGTGTAAATATAATATTGTTGTCTTTTGATTCCTTCCAATAAAATATCTAGTTGTTAACTACTATTTTAAATTATAATATTAATAATATAATATTTTTTTCTATAACTCAGTCTTGTTTGCAAAATTAGATTTCGAGGAAACCCATTATTGTGTGTGGCATACGCTTTCATAAAAATAATCTCGTTGAAGGTCAAATTAATATCAAAATAATAAATATTAATAGAATTCAAAAATTCTTATTCTATATTTACTTGGGATGTTATATCCTTCCCCTATTTAAAATTGTATCCTTTCAAATTTATTTACTTATCAAATAAGTGGGGGTATTTCTCCCTCATAGAATTTTCAAATTTTCATGTTGTCTCTTCAGCTATTTGTGTTTTCCACATAACTTTAACTTAATAAATCAACATATTCTGAATAATTTATCTCCATGGTAATGAATCTGGACGAGCTATTCATCTAAAGAAATATTATCTTTTATCTGAACTACTTTTAAACTCAAACCATGAGATGAATCCGACATATAATTTCATAACATTGAAACATGAAAAAAAATATGTACCTCAGATAAACTAAGAGGAAAATCCAATTGGTAGGAAACTAATTGAACTTTATATAATATTTCATAGGGTCCAATTAACCATGGACACAACGTCCATTTCTTACAAAAACACATCACACTTTTCTATATATAAAATTTGAGAAAGACATGATCACCTACATCAAGAGAATGATCTTTCCTCCAGTTATCTATAGAACATTTCTGCATGCTTTGGGATGTCCTCATGTATTTCTGAATCAATTGAACTTTTTCTGCCATATCTTCTGCCAACACTAGTCCCATTAACTTCCTTTCACCCACCTCATTCCAAAAATATTGAGTTCAACACCTCTTTCCATATAATGCCTTAATTGGTGCCATCTGTATTCTGGAATGAATACTTTTATTATACGAAAACTCTACCAAAGAAAGATATAGATCCCAAATTTCCAAGTAATCTATTGAACAAGAATTAATCATATCCTCCACGGTCTGAAATTTTTGTTCCGAATTCCCATCTAATTAAGGATGAAAAGTTGTACTAAAATTTAATTCAATACCCAACGATTTGGGATGGCCGTTAAAAAAGTTAGATGTGAAATCGGAAAGAAGATCATATACAATGGAAAGTATAACTCCATATATTCATAATATCTCTTTAACATACAACTAATCTAGCTATTTTAGAGATAGTGTATATCCAATAGAACGAAAATGAGAATATTTAGTCAATCGATCAGTAATAACGTAGATCAAATTGTTACATTGATATGTCTTTAGTAATACCTTTATGAAATCCTTGGATATATTTTCCCATTTTCTCTCTAGAACTGAAAAAGGATGATGCATCCCTTTTAGCATCTTCTATTCTATATAAATTTATTATTAAATCATGAAAATTAGGGAAAATTTGGAAACATATCTTTCCATTCCACCCCATTAGAAATACTCTTGAAGGACTCCATACACATTAGTTCCGCTGAGAAGAACTGAAAATGGGGAACTATGAGCTTCACATAACAACTCATTCTTAAATTGAGAATCATATAGAACACTTAACCTCTTTTCAAATCACAATAGGCAATATTAATTATTATTAAGTTCAGGTAACTTAGAATTCTATAACAATTCTACCTTTTTTACAACTCAATGAATTCCTTCTGTAATTTCTTAATTGTTCATAATAGAGATTATTTCTTTGAAACCGGAATAAAATCAAAGTAATTTCCTGCACCAATAACTTATACTCCAAAATTCATCAAATTGCTAACCCAAGGTTCTTGTTCTAAATGTATCATTGTTTTTTCAACATGAAGCATCAACCGCTTTAATTTAATTTTTTTGGATTGTAATGATTTGTTTAATAATAATACTTGATTAATTCCATCCATATCTTCTATCTCAGGTTCATTTATTTCATAGTTAATATATACTTCAATATTTTGTGATCAGTTTATTGTTCACACATTACTCCATAAAAATGATGCCTCTATATTTCTAATGAAAAGACAACTATAAATAATTCCAAATCATGTATAGGGTAATTTCAATCATGATGTTTCAGCTGACGTGATGCATAAAAAATTATCAGATCATTCTAAATTAGGAAACAACCATGTATTTTCAATGAAGCATCATTGTAGATAAAAATTTCAGTATTCCTAGAAGTCAAGGCTCAGATTGGAGCATTCAACAACATTCTTTTTAGTTAAGAAAATATCCACACATTTTTTTTTGTCCAGATGAACTTAACCACCTTATGTGTTAACATAGTTAGTGGTCTACATAACTGTGAAATTGTTTCAAGAAACATTCGGTAATAACCCAATAATAAATTTAAACTATAATTCTCTACGGTATTGGTAGGTCTTGGAAACTCCTCAATAACTTTTTTTATAATATCCAATAGTTATTCCATCATTAGAAACTATTTTACCAAGTAATGATATTTTTTAAAATCAAAATTCACTATTATTAAACATTCCATATAGCTTATTTTCTTTAAAGGTTAGAAAAATTGTCCTTAACTAACTTTAATGTTCATCCTGATTTTCAGAATATACCAAAATATCATCTACAAACACAACAAAAAACTAATATAGAAACTAGTGAAATACCCCATTAATGAGATTTATAAACACAATAGGGGAATTATATAACCCAATGAGAATAATTAAAAACTCTAAATACCCATATATTGTTCGGAACACTATCTTTGGAATTTCTTCCTTCTTCACCTTCAGCTGATGGTACCCAGACCAGAATCCAATCATTGAAAAATATAGAGCTCCATGGAGATGATAAAACAAATCATCAATATGAGGAAAAAAATACATGTTCTTAAAAGTTATTTTATTTAAGGTTCTTTAATAACTAAAAAGAATTTTATAACCATATTTTTTCCCGAATAAAACAGGAGCACCCCATGGTGAAGCGCTATGTTGAATGAAACCTTTATCAAGTATTTAATATATCTATTTTTTCAATTCAACAAAGTCTACTTGATGAATTCGATATCATGGATTAGAAATAAGACTAACATAAGGCACTAAATCAATATAAAATTTATCCTCTCGATTAGGCACAATATTAAGAAATTCTTCAAGAAGAACATAAGTGAATTCATTCACTACTGGAATGTCACGAATAAAAAATATTTCTTTCTTTTCACAACATTAGCTAGATAAATTTCACTACCGTATTTAATGAATATCAATGATTCATGGTATTTTATCAAATGTATGAAATCCTTGAATAAAAATTTCTTTTCATTGACATCAAATTTATCATGGTAAATTAAAATTCAATCCATACCCAAAATGATATCAAATTCCACTATGTGAATTTCAACAAGATTTGAAGGAAAATCAATCCCACTAATTATAGTTGGAAGACTACTATAAATCCTGGTTGATTTAATACTTCCACTGGTAGTTTTTACCAAGAGTTCTATATCACATCCATGATTTAATATATTCAATTTACTATTAATGCTATAAAAAATGTATGAATTTGAAGATCCAGGGTCAAAAAAGTATTGGAATAATTTGAAAAACCCTATAACACACATATCACAACTTCTTTTTATATACCCACATTAACTATAGTAGTAGAAAATTATTTTTCGATGCAATTTGAATTCAAAATTTCTAGTTTCAACCATGGGTGATCAACTTTGGACACACATTAGTATAATTTCCAAACTCGTTGAAACTAAAACATCTTAACACCAAATTTTCATTGCTTTTATGATCATCTACCTAAAAATCAAGAGTAATATGACCTGTCATGACCCGTCCCCTGGGGGCCCGTATTGGGACTACCCCAAGCCTGCCTTCCATAGGCAAGGGGATGTCGACTTGAATGAAAGGCATAAATCCCTAAACTGGGAAGGAATTTATTTTATAACTGTAAAAAAACACATCAGAGTACACAACTGGAATCAATGTAATAAGTAAAACAGTATTCAAAAGAAGTTCTGGAATGTAAAAGTGGTCAGAAATACAAGCCCAACTGGAAAGTCCAAATACAACTGAAATCAAGTACAACTGAAAAAAAGTAAACAAGATATTGGGTCATCCTCTGGGGTTATTACATGAAGGATAGATACATATGGCCTCCTCATCACTCCACGTTCGTCCGTCTCTTCCGTGCAACATCACACCGAGTGATCCACCACCGGGTATCGTCCAATCCTGCTACCCTCTGCCTTATTCAGTGATGTCTGTCATCTAAAACCATCAAAACGAGGTGTATCCATAGCCCGTGCAGGGTTGAGTATAACGATACACAGTAGGGATGCCGAGACCCTCATGGTCTCACTAAATCCAACAAGGTTAAACCAGAAATTATGAAATCGACGGATAACCATTACTTAGGTACATGACCATTTATATACCTAAGTTATCTAGTAACCCATCTCATTCATGAGGAAACCACAAAAGTCATAGAATGAGCTCAAACAATGATTTTTATTAATCTGAACCCTGGGCAACTGGATAACTCCTACTATATCGAGTAAAGTGGGCATGCCACGTCACACATAGGTGCTTCCCACTAACTTGTACTACTGATGTACTCCTCCTGTGGTGTACCGTAGATCTTCTAAGCTCACACAGAGATGCTCCTCACCATGGGTCTGCTGCACTCACTCAGAGGTGCTCCCCTGGTATCCTGTGGAGGTACTCCACATGTCGAGTATCATAGGTCTGTCGTGCTCAAATAGAGGTGCTCCTCACCGTGGGTATGCTTCTCTCACATAGTGGTTCTCCCCTCTGGGCTAGTTGAATCACTCCGAGTTGAATCGGTCAGCAGTCATTAAGTCTCATCCAGCTACTAGGATCCCACAAATATGCATGCTCGTATCTTGAATATATGCTCCACAAGCTACTGGTCGATACACAAACTGTCACGAAGTCCCACGTAAAAGTAACTCAAAAGTATGCCACATCATAGGGGTCTAAACACAATATAATGTGCGTCAATCATATGCCTGGTCTATTTGTTATTATCCTTTTATTCCTAGGGGCCTGGTTGGATTTGTGTACGATCCTACATGGTCGTATCTCAACTATACCCCGAACTCCAGTGGGGTATTCTCAAAAGGGAGACTTCCCTCCAAGAATACTTGTGTCGTTGATGGTTCGTCAAACTGACATCTCGTGCCAAAGATATGGCCCAAGAATATAAGGTTTCAGTAATGGGCCCAGGTCTGGTCTGACCCAGTCAGACCGACTCGGCCCAACCCTGTCTGGGCCGACCTGACTCGCTGGGTATGACCCGCCCCATTCGACAAGTCAGGCAGTGATGTTTTGGCCTGATTCCCTCGGCCCAGCCCCGTGGACTGCGAGGGCGGTTCAGCCCGGAGGTCACAACATAGGCGACTCGGCCCGAAAGCAGGGGTCGGTTCGGCTAGCACTGCAAGGGGCGCGACTGGGGAAACTCATCCCAGGAGGTCAGGCCGGTCAAGAGACAAGCTGGAAGTCCCCGCAGGGTGCGGGCTGGTCGCGGGTGAGCGGCTAGGGCGCAGTAGGGTCCAGGCAAGCCACCAGGGCACCGGGCAGGCCGCAGGGGCACCAACAGGGCGCCGAGCAGGCCGTGGGGGTGCCAGCAGGGCACCGGGCAGGCCACAGGGGCACCGGGTAGGGCACCGGATAGGCCGCTGGGGCAACGGGCACGCCGCAGTAGGGCCGAGAAGGCTGTGGGGGCGCCTGCAGGGCGCCGGGAAGGCCGTTGAGGTGCCAGGAAGCGGGCCGCGTGTCGGGCAGGGTGTTGGGAGGCCGCGGGAAGGTGAGCCGCAAACCGGGCATGTCGCAGGGAGGACGCGGGCATGTAGCCGGGTGCCGCCCGGACCGACAGTGTTCGGTCATAAGCGTCGTTGCATTGCAGGGGCGACGGGTTTGTGGGGTCCACGAGTTGCGCGTCCTTTGTCTTCACCACCATTGTCACCTAATCGCCATGCCGAAGTTTATCAAAAAGAAGAAGAACAATGGAGGGTGTCAGGCCATGTTATCTTGAACTGCACTCTCCGTGATTAGGGTGATAATGGAAGGTTCTTAAGAACAAAGAATAACAACTCACCTGCAATAGAATCATAACCTCATTCTTCATTTTGAAAGAAAGGAAGAACATGGCCCAAAAAGGAAACAAACCCCAACCGTTGATTCTTCGTTCATTGATGGTGTTGGGGAAATAAGAATATGAAGTTTTTCATTCGCCACGTTCATCACAGTCTCCCAATCCCGAGCTGCATCAGCCGTGGAAGACACTCCACGTCTGTAGGATCCGAAGGAGGAAGTCGAAGAAGGTTGTTGGCGTTCTTTGTTCTCCGTTGGAGGATGAGGTTCCTTATTCATAGTTGGTTCATTTTCTCCCTATCTCTCCTCTCCCTTCGTTCCACCTAAATGATTCATGCAAACAAAAATAACAGATTGGTCATCTATTATTCCGTTGTCATAGAATTCAGAAAGGGAGAATAAATTAAGTGGCTCCACCTAAATAATTCATGAGAGTGGTCATGGACTAATTATGGGAGGACAAGGGGGTTTCTACCCACTTAATTGAGGAGGTGGGGAATCAAGAGGATATCCCTCATTAATGAGGTAGTGTTGAGGGGTTTTTTCCTCCTCCGTCAATAGGGGTCGGGTGGTCACCATTCCTATTATTTAAAAGAGAGGTTATGCGGTCTTGGGTGGTCTCCACGTCGTAACCTCTCGCGGGAGGTTATATTTGTGTGGGCCCCACCACCATAACCTCCCATGGGAGGTTAGGGTGTAGCGGTCCCACCTCCAGCTCCCATATGGAGGTTTTAACCAACAACCACTCGCATGGAAGCATAAAAAAAAGTGTTGTACACTTTATTTTATTATATTTTTAGAAAAATCTAAAAACTAACTTTTATTCTCGACCATCCACTGTCGAGGTGAAAGTTATCTTAAGCAAATACCAGCGCTGCGAGTTCAATAGTGCTCTTAGATTTCAATTACGAGCACATGTTCAAAACTTATAAAATCCCTCTCATACGTTTACGGAACATACCTAAACAATACATCAAAAATTTATTCTGAGCACACCGGGCCTCGGAATGAAGCACCTTAAATTTTTGCGGACTCGTAAAAATCCCATGAATTTATGAAAAAACTTTCCACGAAATTTATATGACGTTACATTCTTCCCAACTCAGTTCTTTACATCCCCGTAAGCTACAACTCAAACTATTGGAAAAAATGGGGGTACTGAGCTCGCATCTGAGCCTCCTTCTCCCATGTGCTCTCTTAGAGGTTCCCGTGCTACTATCAAATGTGCAACAGAGGTATCGACTATCCACGAAGGACTCACTCATGTCGATCCTCAATCTCCACTGGAAACTCTGTAAAAGTATCCCCATTTTCGAGGTACATCTCTCCATGGTCGATGATGTGGGAAGGGTCATGCCCATATCTCCTCAGCTGGGATACGTGGAAGACATCATGCACCCAGGCAACTAAGGGGAAAGAGTAAGCGGTAAGCCACTTCACCTACACTGCTGAGGTCCTAGAAAGGTCCGATGAATCTCGGAGTTACTTGCCGCCTTATCAAAATCTCCGTAGACCTTATTGAGTTGTGACTTGTAGAAACACATGTTCGCCATCCTCGAACTCTAGAGGTCTCCATCTCCGGTCAACATTATATTTTTTCCTACTCTATGCAGTCTTCATTAGCTTCTGGATGATATGCACCTTCTCCGTAGTAGTTCGTACCATCTCTGGTCCCACTATTGCTGACTCCCCAGGGCCAGTCTAGCACAGTGGTGATCTGCAATGTCGCCCGTACAAGGCCTCAAAAGGTGGAATACCTATGGGGGTGTGATTGCTATTGTTGTATGAAAACTCCAAGAAAGGTAAGTGATCCACCCAACTACGACCGAAGTCGAGGACACATGCATGTAGATTTTCCTCAACGGTTTGAGTAGTCCTCTCAGTCTGACCATCAGTCTAAGAATGGAAGGCAGTGCTCATGCCAAGATGTGTCCCGAAAGCTTCCTGAAACCCCTTCAATAGCAGGGAAGTAAACTGTGCGTCACGGTCAGATATAATGGAGGATGGTACTCCATGTAAATGCAATATTCTGTACATAGAGGCATTACAAGCACGAAACTGAACCCTGCTCTCTAATTGGTAGGAAGTGGGCCGACTTGGTGAGTTAGTCGACGATCACACAAATCGAGTCATGACCCATAGATTTACATTGAAGACCCGTCACTAAGTCCATGGATATCCCATACCACTTCCTCTCTGGGACCTCTAAAGACTGAACCAAGCCTACTGGTACCTAGTGCTCTGCCTTTACTTGCTTACATGTGAGGAACCGTGTTACATACTCTGTTACTACCTTCTTCATACCTAGACACTAGTGCTATCATCAAATGTCCTCACACATATTCCCCACTCTTGGATTTACCGCTAGAGGGAATGTGTGTAACTACCTCAATAGTTCCTCCCCATGTGAAACAGGTACCATAGTACATCCACTAAAGAGGATGACAAGCTCCCCACCTTCAGAGAATCCATAAGGTGTTTTCCCTGTAGATATCTGAGCAGTTCATGTCTTGCAGTCAACGTCCACATTTTGTGCCTCCCTAACTCACTTAAGAAGTGGGGGAGTGACTATAAGAGACTTTAGAAAGGATGCTATGTCCCTATCCACAAAGGATATCTCTAAAGCAGCCAGCTGCTCTGTCACCTCTCCTAGCAGCTGTATACCAGTCCTCCTGCTGAGCACATCTCAAAAAACGTCCCCCTTTCCAATATTGATGACTATCTTGAAGTCATAGTTTTTGAGGAACTCATGCCAAAGACGTTGTCTCTGGTATAAGTTCTTAGAAGAGAAGATATACCTGAGACTCTTATGATCAGAGTATACAGTAAAATTATCATCTATCAGATAGTGCCACCACATTTTCAAGTCGAAGACCACTGATGCTAACTCCATTTCATGGTAAGCGTAGTTCTGCTTGTATTGTCTCAGCGGCCGAGAACCAAAAGCAATCACTGCTCTCTCTTGTATCAGGACACACCCATGTCCGATCCTAGATGTGTCATTTTAAACTGCGTACCCTACGACCTCCTATAGAAGCGTCAAGATTGGGGCACTAGTCAGCCACTGCCTCAGCTCTTGAAAGCTCTACTGGAATCTCTCCGACCACACGAAGGGTTTCCCCATATACTTCAAGGATGATAGTGGTGCTGCAACTCTGGAGAAGTCTGGAATGAACCTCCAGTAGTACCCATCCTAACCCAGGAAACTGTGTACCTCTAACACACTCCTGGGAGGCTCCCAGGAAAGTACTGCCTCAATCTTTACTAGATCCACTGCAAATACAGCATCCGAGATGATGTGCCTCAATAAGTGAACCTATTGAATCCAAAACTGGAACATCAAGAGCTTACCATAAAGCTGGTGCTCTTGGAGTGTGCGCAGTACTACCTGCAAATGGTAGGCATGCTCCTGCAAATGGCGGTTGCTGAAGCCTGGCGAAAATCCGGCATACAGCGACCGCCACTAGCGGTCACTCCATTGAATTTTTTTTTATAAAAAAATTCTTGATACAAAATAATAAAAACGGCATATAAATCATAAATAATGAAAAAAAAATCTATACACAACAAATATCAAGATCAACATAAACAATAAATGATAGACGTGCTTTAACGATCCGCAACAATCAGCATTAAAAACCTACAATAAGATACAATGAAAAAAAAATATATGTAAATTTGACATATTTATTCAGTTAATATATACATATAATAAAATGAAATTTGACATCTCATTGGTGCTCTAATAATTTAAAACCACCAATTTAATAAATTTTTATCATTTTTTAATTTGTTTTTCTTATTTTGGAGTCTTTGCTTTAGTTTAAGGAAAGTGTTTTTTGTTTGACTTAAAATGAATGTTTTCTGTGCTCACTACATGTCCGATGGATATGTCGTCTCCTTCTACATCTCACGAATAATATTTCTATCATTCTCATGCAGTTTCAGGTCATTCGGAGCATGTTTTCTATGAATTCGACCGTGACACGTTGTTTTGCTGTTTTATGACTCCAAAAATGTGTTTCCAGTAACCGTGGTCAAACGGCACCACTGATTGACATGCAGTCTATCCAACCATTTCAGAATTCACTCCACGGTTGTTTTTGTCTGAATTTGTGGCATTCTAAGGTTGTTCAGGAGGTTTTGACCGCCCAGCGCGCCCTTTTAGATCGTGTCGAACTGCTGAAAATGACACATTCGGTCGTACCGCACACACCACACGTTCGATGGATGTGCCCTATCCTCTTTAATCACATGAATAATATTTCTATCATTATCATGTATTTTCTGGTAATTCATAGCACATTTTCTCTGAATACGTCTGTGACACGCCGTTTTGGTGTTTTATGACTCCGAAAACACGTTTCCAGTCACCACAGTCAAATGGCACCACCGATTAACGTTCCTTCAATCTGACCATTTCAAAATTTACTCCACGGTTGTTGTCGTCTGATTTCGTGGAATTATGAGGTCGTTTGAGTGGTTTTGACCACCCAACGCGCCCTTTTAGAGCGCGTCGAACTGCTGAAAATGACACATTCGGTCGTACGTGCGCACCGCACGTCCGATGGACGTTCCGTCTCCTCCTGCATCTCACGAATAATATTCCTATAGTTTCCGTGCTGTTTCAGGTCATTCGGATTACGTTTTCATTGAATTTGATCGTGACACGCTATTTTGGTGTTTTATGACTCCGGAAACGCACTTCCGGTCACTGCGGTCAGAAGACACCTTCAATTGACGTGCAATCTATCCGACCATTTCACAATTAACTCCGCAGTTGTTTTCGTATGATTTAGTGGCATTGTGAGGTCGTTCGGGTGGTTTTGACCTCCTAGCGTTCGCTTTTAGAGCGCACCGAACTGCTGAAAATGAAAAATTCGGTCGTACTATGCGCGCCACTTGTCTAATGGATGTGTTGTATCCTCCTGCATCTCACGCTTAATATTCCTATCGCTCTTGTGCGGATTTAGGTCATTCGGAGAACGTTTTCACTGAATTCAACCTTGACATGCCATTTTGGTGTTTTATAACTCTGGAAATGTGTTTCCGGTCACCGCGGTCAAACGGTACCTCTGATTGACGTTCCGTCTATCTGAACATTTCACAATTCACACTGCGGTTGTTTTCGTATGATTTCATTGTATTCTGAGGTTTTTCAGGTGGTTTTGACCACCCAGCGCGCCCTTTTAGAGCGCGCCGAACTACTAAAAATGACAGATTCGGTCGTATCGCGTGCACCGCATGTTCGATGGATGTTCCATCTCCTCCTCCATCTCACGAATAATATTTCTATCATTATCGTGCGGTTTCAGGTCATTCGGAGCATGTTTTTTCTGAATTCGACAGTGACATGCCGTTTTGGTGTTTTCTGACACATGAAACGTGTTTCTGGTTACCGCGGTGAAATGGAACCTCTGATTGATGTGTTGTCTGCTCGACCATTTCACACTTCTCTCCTCAGTAGTTGTCGTCTGATTTCATGGCATTCCGAGGTCGTTTGAGTTGATTTTACCACCCAACGCATCCTTTTAGAGCATGCCAAAATGCTAAAAACAACACATTCGGTCGTACCGCACGCACTGCATGTCTGATGGACGTGTCGTCTCCTCCAGCATCTCACGAATAATATTCATATTATTCGAGTGCAGTTTCAAGTCATTTGGAGCACGTTTGCTCTGAATTCCACCCTGACATGCAGGTTTGGTGTTTTGTGACTCCGGAAATGCCTTCCCGGTCACCGCGGTAAAACGGAACCTTCGATTGACGTGACGCATGTCCGACCATTTTAAAATTCACCTTGTTGTTGTTGTTGTATAATTTTTTGGCATTTTGAGGTCATTTGGGTGGTTTTGACCACCTAGCACGCCCTTTTAGAGCGCACTGAATTGCTGAAAACGACACATTCGGTCGTACCGCGGTACCGCAAGTCCGATTGACGTGGCATCTCCTCCTGCATGTCACGTATAATATTCATATCATTATCATGCGGTTTCAGTTAATTCAGAGCACGTTTACTCTGAATTTGACCGTGACATGACGTTTTGGTGTTTTATGACTCTGGAAATGCGTTTCTGGTCACCGCGGTCAAAAGGAACCTCTGATTGACGTGTTGTCTATCCGACCATGTCAAAATTCACTATGAGGTTGTTTTCGTATGATTTCGTGGCATTCCGAGGTCGTTCGGTTGAATTTGACCACCCAGCGCGCCCTTTTAGATCGTGTGGGGTGGGGGGGGGCTGTACGGGTTGGGGGGCTATACGGGGTGGGGGTGGGGGGGGGGGATTTCCGGGGGTGGGGTGCTGTCTGGGGTGGGTGGGGCTATCCGGGGGGGTGTGGGTGGGATGTACGGGGGTGCGGGGGGCCTGTCCGGGGGGGGGGGGGGTATCCGAGGGTGGGGGTGTTGTCCGAGGTGGGTGGGGCTATCCGAGGGGGGGGGGGGGGGGCTGCCCGGGGGGTGCGGGGGGATGTATGGGTGTGGGGGGGGGGTGGGGGGGGGGGGGCTGTCCAGGGTGGGATGGGTTGTCCGGGGGGGCTTTACGGGGTTGGGGGGGCTGTATCGGGGTAGGGGGGCTGTCTATGGTGGGAGGCTATCCGAAGTGGGTGGGGCTATCCGGGGAGTGCGGGGGGGGGGGGGGGGGGGGGGCTGTACGGGGGTGGGGTGTTGTCCGGGGTGGGGGGGGGGGGGTGGCTGTCCGGGTGGTATGGGGTGGGGGCTGTACGGGGGTGCGGGGGGCTGTCCGGGGTGGGGGGTTGTACGGGGGTGGGGGGGGGTTGTCCGGGGGTGGAGGGGATGTCCGGGGAGGGGTCTTTTTGGGGTGGGTGGGGCTATCCTGGGGGGTGCAGGGGGGCAGTACGGGGGTGCAGAGGGGGGCTGTCCGGGGTGGGGGGGGTGTTCGTGGTGGGGGGATGTCTGGGGTGGGTGGGGCTATCCCGGGGGGTGCGGGGGGGGGGGGGGGCTGTCCGGCCGGGGGGGGGGGGGGGGTTGTACGGGGGTGGGGGTACTGTCTTGGGGGTGGGGGTGGGGGCTGTCTGTGGTGGGGGGGGGGGGGGGGCTGTACGAGGGGGGGGGGGATGTCCATGGTGGGTGGGGCTATCCCGGGGGGTGTAGGAGGGTTGTCCCGGGGGGTGTGTCTGGTGTGGGGGCCGCTGTCCGGGGTGGGGTGGCTTTCCGGGGGGGTGCGGGGGGGGGGGGGGGTCCAGGGGGGTGCGAGGGGGGGGGGTCCGGGGGGGGGGGGGGGTGGTGTACGTGGGTGGGGGTTATGTCCGGGGAGGGGGGGGGGGGCTGTCCGGGGTGGGGGGGGGGGCTTTACAGCGGTGAAGGGGGGGGGGGGGGGGTTCCCAGGGTTGGGGGGCTGTACAGGGGTGGGGGTGCTATCCGGGGTGGGTGGGGGGGGGGGGGGGCTGGACGGGGGGGTTTGGGGGGGGGGGGGTGGACGGGGGTGGAGGGGATGTTCAGTGTGGGGGGTAGTCTGAGGTGGGTGGTGCTGTCCCGGGGGGTGTGGGGGGGGGTGGCTCGGGGGTGTGGGGGTGGTGTGGGGGGCTGTACGGGTGTTCGGGGGGGTTGTCTGTGGTGGGTGTGCAATCAGGGGTGGGGGGATGTACGAGGGTGCGAGGTGGTTGTCTGGGGTGGGGGGGGGGGCTGTACGGGGGTGGGGGGATGTCTGGGGTGGGGGGCTACCCTGTGTGGGTGGGCTGTCCCGGGGGGTGCGAGGGGGGGGGGCTGTCTGGGGTGTGGGCTGTACGGGGGTGGGGGTGCTATCCGCGGTGGGGGATGTACGGGGGTGGGGGGGCTATCCAGTGTGGGGGTTGTCCAGTGTGGGGGCTGTCCGTGGTGGGTGGGGCTGTCCCAGGGGGTGTAGGGGGGGGGAGGGGGGGCTGTACGGGGGTGCGGGGGGGGGGGGGGGGGGGGGGTGGGGGGTGGGGGGTGGGGCTGTCCGGGGTGGGGGGGGGGGTTGTACAGGGGTGGGGGTACTGTCTGTGGGGCGGGGGGCTGTCCGGGGGTGGGGAGGGGGCTGTCCGGGGTGGTGGGGCTGTATGGGGGTTGGAGGGGCTGTCCGGGGTGGGGGTGTAGCGTATGATCTAAATAGGACCAATCAGATTCCACCCTAGTTTTCGATAACAATACTTTAAATGTTAAATAGTCCCATTATACTCAATTTAAAATAATACATAGAAGGATATATCATTTTAAAGGAAAAGGCCCAATACTAAACCCCACACCTTGACAACAATGGCTCCAATGTACATCATTTATAAAATAATTTGAAAGGTATTATCACATTTCATAATAGAAACATTGCGTCAGATCATCATGATACCCCCAAATCACAAAAAATATCACTACAAACCCAACTTATACATCAACAACAACCCCACTGGTAAAAAACAATAACACACCTCGGGAATATGATGTGTCACGCGTGGTCATCACTGCTACCTCCATCCGGTGGGCCAGGGCCCTACAACAAAAAAACATTATGAAAATTTTCATAATAAAAATAATATAAATTAAATAAATAAATACTATATAAACCTGCGTCGTATGATCCCATGCACCATCACCGGGACGAACATTTCTCCGCAGTGCTCTAACCTCAGCGGTCAATTGTGCATTTGCACCCTCAGAAGCATGCATTCGTGCCTCGAAATCTCACAACTGATGTGTCATTTGTGCAACAGTAGGACCGACAACCGCAGTGCGTGACACAACAAAACAAGGAATCCCTGTTCCATAGGTCAAACTATATACATGCCCGTCCCAACCAATAATCTGATGGAAGATCTTATACCTTCACATGGGAAGCTGTCGATGGTCCCATGGCTGATGTTCTAACTAAGCTAAAAATTTAGCCTGTGAAATATTTCAATATATATTCATATATATGTTAATATACAAATTTATGTAAATAATGTTATGTACAAGCACATACTATCAATACTGAAGCCTCTGGATCATTGTGCTCATATGTCCTTATCCACACCGACATTTTATCAGTCGATGCACCTTGCTCCCGCAACTATATATGAATAGAATATAAACACAAAACCATATTAATTAATAAAATTAAAAAATGAATAATAAATACCTCATGTTAGAGCTGAGACACGTGACGAGTCCAGAGCCTGTGAGGTGGTTCTTGCAACGCTCGATTCTCAGAATGGCATGTTGACACCTCCTACAATCAATTCATTAAAATTTCAAACAAATCACACATTCATGAAAATATATATACACCAAAAAAAATATACAAACCACAACACCCTCAGTAGACCAATATACAACCAAGTCATGCCACTGAGCCGGGAGGACACCTCTCCGGACTTTTTCTAGAATGTCTAGAGCACCCACATTTAGTCCCCATTGGTCCCTCTTCACTTTGCCTTTATAGTCTTTCCACATCGTACGACATTTTATCATACGCCCGGCCCAAAAATCTTCGAGGAATACTTTCAAATTTATCTATAAAGAAAAAAATCACACATAATAGTATTGTTTATACATAGAGAATAAGGTTAAATGGTCTTCTTACATGAACCTCCCTACAAAGACGATCTAATCTATTCTGAGGGATAGAAGCCCAGTCATGTGTGGTCAATGGAAATCGATGTGGGTCACATATGATATGACCGAGCTGATGAATTAATGCAGGGGAATTTAGTCCGATAGGATGAAATACCTCATCAAATTAAACATCAATCATCGTGTGAGAATTCCATGATTAAATGTCACGACCGGGGCCTCTCTTGCGAGAGGAAGAAACAATCGAGTCTGATCCTGTTGAAATTTTATATATAATTTGACAGATGATATATATATATATATATGTTTATAAATTACATAAAATAATAGAGACAATGAAATTCAAACATACCTTCACCCTGAGTCATAGATTCCTCATATGGATGATGTGGATCTGCTACCTATTCCCCTGACATGCCTACAGTCATAGAAAACATTAGTAAGGGGACTATCCAAAGTGTCTAAAAGATAAATTGGATTGTTCATAAAAAAAATAAAACACGTAAAATTTTTAATCAAACAAAAAAATGGATTGAATAATTAGTTGTGAATGAATTTTAAAAAATTAGAAAGTAAACAAAATAGATATACAAATTATGTACAAAACCAGTCAATGCATAGCCAAATTTTAGAGAGAATTAATAAAAATTCAAGAAGCACATGAACCAGATAAAGAATACCTCAAAGGGAAGATACACCGAAAATAACATCAATAAACCAGGAGTAAAATCACTCTAAATTTTTATAACTGAATAAACAGCCAAAAGTGAGGATTAAATCATACAAGGATTTATCAAATGGTGGGATAATTTATGATATCCTAGGAAATTCAATACTGAATAGTGGGAAAACAATTATACCTTTCATTAAGGATGAAAATGGATCATTTCTCCCTCAACAACCACTCTGACCCAATAAATATCTTCATCACGTTGAACTAATGTATGTTGATCAAGCTGTTGGTAAACAAATGGAACAGTCTCAGGTTCATATTCTTCAAATAAAAACACTCCTCGCTGAGAAATTTTGACAGCAACTTGCCAACATGTATCCAAAGGCAAAGTAATGAAGAATACTTATTCCGCTTTTGATGTCAAAATGAAAGTTCCATTCTCAACTCATTCATTATTTCTGTATGACGTATAGTTAAAATTCACAAATGAAAACTGATATTGATCGACATTACATCCATGCACTAGATCAACCCAATTACACTTTAACAATATGTACTTCAAACCGTGTGTGTATACAACTTCAATGAGGTCTATCAGTTGACCATAGTAACAACCAGAATCGACAAATGGACAACTGATTCAACTGTTTTGTGTTTCTTATTTGTCGTCAACATCTTTAATGTGAAATTGAAAACCATTATCATCAATAGCTTTATAACGACGAGCTGTTATTGATGGACCCTTAGCCTGTTAGATGAATACTTCAGTTAGCATGGGGTCCACTAACTCCCTCAGCTTACGAACCTACATAATTTATAAAATTCAATACTGATATATGCAGAATGAAATTTGAATAATACTTCACTCATAATGAAAATGAATTTATACATACATAATCCTTGAACCAATCATGAAATTACACATAATGAGATTGTTGAATTTGCAACTCAGTCGCACGATACATCTGTTCTTTTATCTCATTAATGTGTTTCCTACAAATGATAATGAGATGTTTAAATGATCATCTTATGCAATCAAAACATGTAAAAGTTATACAAGCACATTGATAAGATACCTACTGCATTAATGATGCAACTGATGGAGTATTGAACAATATATATCGATGTCCTTGTATCCACTCGATGTTGTCCATATAAAATGTTGTTCCTTATCCAAATGGACGATCATGAATCTGAGAGGGATTATCTAATTTTGTTTCAACATCTGTAAGATATTCTGCACAAAAAGTAGTACACTCATCCATCAAAAATCCATTGTCTATTGATGCCTCCAGACGAGCTCTTTTTCTTACAAATCTTTTCAATGTACACAAATACGGTTTAATAAGATACATCCACCTGAATTGCACTGGACCAGCAGCCATTACATCATTAGTTAGGTGCACTCTCAAGTGGACCATAACATCGAAAAATGAAGGGGAAAAGTTTCTCAAAGTGACAAAGCGTAAGTACAATTCGGTCGTGCAAACTTTTTAAATCACTCATTCATTGATTTCTTAAACAAAGCTATCATAAAAAATTACTAATCTCAATTAACAGCTGAGCAACATTGGGGGATAAACAATCACAAATTGTGATTGGAATAAACTATTGAAGTAGTATGTGATTTTCATGACTTTTCAACCCTTTCAATGTCTTCCTCGTCATATTCACACACATTGAAATAGTAGAAGAGTAAGCATCAGGCACCTTGACCATCTTCAAAGTGGAATGAAATTTCCCTTTCTCCTTTGTATTCATCGTATACTGTGCAGCAGGAATATATGCCTTGTTTCCCTCAGCTAACTGTAAATGCAACTGTTTAATTAGAACCATTTCTTCCAAATCACGGTGTGCATTAACATGGTCTTTTGATTTTCCACTGACACCTAAAATGTTCCAATATATGTTATCACAAACATTTTTTTCAATGTGCAAGACATCCAAATTATGCCTCAGCATGTTAGTTTTACAATATATAAGAATATAAAAAATATTTTTCTTTTTCCAATTGTGAATATGATGCCTACCCGCTGCATGAAAATTACGTACTGGAGGATCCACCAAATCCTGAATTTCATATACCGTGAGGTTGTTTTCTTCCTCAAACTGCGATAACATTTCAACTCCTGTCATGATCTTTGGTGATGGGCTTGACTCTATAGAACTATCAAATTCCACTCTGTCCTTTCTGAACCTATGCTTAGGGGGGAGAAAATGCATGTGACTCATATATGCTAATTTTTTGGAATTTTTATACCATGCATATTTTTTACATTCATTGCAACAAGGGAAAGAAAATTCCCCTTTTGTACTCCAGCCTGATAAATTTTCATAAGCTGGGAAGTCATTGATTGTCCACATTAAAGCAGCATGCAGTTTGAACATTTCATTCATTTCGCAGTCATAAGTCATCACACCATTGCCCCAAAAATCATTCAGCTCATCAATCAATGGCTGAAGGTAAACATCAATCATATCCCCCTAACTTTTAGGTCCATAAATAAGAGTGGAAAGTAATATAAATTTTTGCTTCATACTATGCCACAGAGGAATATTATATGGAACCAACACCACGGGCCATGTGTTATGAGTTGCACCAACCAGATACATGAATTGATAGAAACCATCTGATGCCAATCCCAATCGGACATTACAAAGATATTTAGCAAATTCGAGATGTCTCTTATCAAAATCCTTCCATAAATGAGAGTCTTCTATGTGGGTAAACATATCACTTTCATGAACTCTTTCTGCATTCCATCTCATTAAATTAGAATCCTCAGATGACATAAAAAATCTTTTCAACCTCAGTTTAAGGGGAAAGTTACACATTCTCTTTACGGCAATCGGTTTCCCCTGTAACGCAATATGACATTGATGAGTCTTATTTCCCCTTATCTCTTTCCACCAGGAAGCACCAAAAATAGTACAAATATCCAAATGAGAAGTTTCCTTTCTAAACAACATACTGTTGTTCGCACATGCTACTATTGTCTCATATGGAAAACCTAAGTTCTCTGTCAACTTATGAGCATGGTAATACGACTTGGGAATCTTTGAGTCGACATGAAGAACTTTTTTCAATAACACCAAAAGAATGTCGAATGATGTGTCTAACCAATTATTCAAAGTCTTCAAATGGAACAACTCTACGATAAACGACAACTTATTGTAAGAAGTACATCCAGGATATAATTCTGTTTTCGCATCATCAAGTGCTTCATAAATCCTCCTTGAATCACGATCTGCACTAGAGTGAAGATTTATATCACCGGTCTCAAGATTCAGGATATCAATGCATTCAGGATCAAACCCACGTACCATTTCAATAATCATTTCATGCATTGGATCATTCATCCTTGAATCAAATCCATATGAGCTACATCCGTATTTTGACAAAAAATATATTATTCTCCATGATGAGTCCATATATTATATTTTTTTATAAATCCATTAAAGAATAGGTTCTCCCTCACAGTATCTCGTGTGAATTGATATCTGTTAGCACATTTTCTACATGGAAAACTAATATCGTCACTTTCAAATCATCTGGTGAAGTTAATAAACTGCATAATACCATTTAAATATTCTCTAGAAGTTCGATTTGGATGGTCAATCCAACTCTTATCAATAATAATATCTGTATAACAAACATTTACACAATACTTTTTGCATTTTCAATTTTCAAATAAACTATATTTAAAATAAATACTAATAATTTGTTAATGAACCATTGATAGAATAATAATGTAAGTGAAAGCCCAAGTCATACCTGATTACGCTATAAACCTAGAAGGGAGGGGAGCCAAAGGTGGTGCTGCGAGGGAGAGGATAAGTAGCGAAGGGGAGCCGGATCCAAAGGTGGTGTAGCGAGGGAGGGGACGGGTGGCGGGGAGCCGGAGGAGAGGAGGCGGTGAGGGGACGGGGGATGGGCAGCTGGGAGGGGGGGGGGGGTTCTGGGTAGGGGAGGGGATGTCTGAGGTGCGGGGAGGGGTGTCTGGGGTGCGGGGGGAGGGGGGATGTCCGAGGTGCGGGGAGCTTTCTGGGGTGCGGGGAGGGGTGTCTGGGGTGAGCGGGGGGGGGGGGGGTGGGGGGGTGGGGGGGGGGTTGTCCAGTGTGGGTGGGGGGATGTCTGGGTTGCGGGGAGGTGTTTGTGGTGCGTTGGGGGGGGGAGGGGATGTCCGGGGTGCGGGGGCCATGTCTGGGGTGCGAGGAGGCTGTCTGGCATGCAGGGTCCATCCTGTGTGGTGGGGGAGGGACGAGGGGGAGGAGGGACGAGGGAGGATGCGGGAGGCCGTTTGTCAAAGGGGTAGGAGACGGAGGGGGTGGAGGCCAGAGGGCGGAGGGAAAAGGGCGGAGGGACGCCGGAGGGGAGCAGAGGATGGCTGGAGGGCAATGGGAGGCCGGAGCGGGAGGGCGGAGGTCGAAGGGTGTGCGGAGGGTGGAGGCCAACGAGGGCAGCGATGGCAGCGAGCGGTGGAGGGTGGCGGGGCGCGCAGTGAGGCAGGGTGGCCAGGGAGGGCATGCGGGGAGGGCAGAGATGTGGGGGGGGGGGGGGGGGGGGGCTAGGTCGACGGAGACGGTGGGGGTGGCGCTGAAGCCTTATGGTTTTTTTTCAAAGGGTAGCGACCGCCATTGGTGGTCCCTATTGGGTACCTATAGCGACCTCCAAAGGCAGTAGCCCATGTCAGCGGGCTTCAATGCCCAATATTTTAGAATTTTCCTCAGTAGTCGAGTAGATCAGAATGTTCTCGATGAATACTATAACAAAGCGATCGAAGTAAAGCTGGAAGATCATATTAATGAGACTCATGAGCACTGATGGTGTGTTAGTCACTCCAAAGGGAATAACCAAGAACTCGTAGTGACCGTAACGACACCTAAAATCCATCTTCTGTACATCCTCATATCGAACTCTAAGCTGGTGGTTTCCTGATCTATGGTCTATCATTGAGAACCAAACTGATCCCCTCAGCTGGCCAAAGAAGTCATCAATCCTCGAGAGTGGTTACATGTTCTTTACGGTCACCTGGTTTAGGTGATGGTAGTCGACACAGATCCTCAAGCTCCAATCCGCCATCTTGGTGAATAGAATTGGGGCTCCGAAGGGAGAAACATTAGGCCAGATGAATCCATTCCGCTGTAAGTCCTCTAGATGTACCCTTAGCTCACGATGTTCAGTGGGATCCATCTGATATGCTGGGGTAGATATTAGGGCCATCCTGGGGTATATGACAATGTAGAAGTCCACCTCTCTGTAAGGAGGTAGTCCTAGAACATCGTCTAAGAAAACATCCGCGTATTGGTCCACCACTACAGGATAGCTCAGTCTCTCGACATCAACTACTCCGAGGGTGAGACGGGACAACTGATGAGTGATCTGTTGCACCCTCCTCTTGGTAAGTTTTTCATGTGCTGTAAAGGCTCCTTTATTGCTGGTGAAGGTGAACATGGTGCCATCCATGCAAACACACTGCACTTTTTTCCTAATATAGTCGCTCTGGGCATGGGCGGTAGATAACCAGTCCATACCCAAGATGACGTCGTAAGGCCTCAACGCCACTACTAGGATTTCCCAGCCGAATCTCTCACCTCCTGGAGTAAGTTCATGCTGTCAGAACCAGTGCATAATCATCGAGTCTCTTCCCGTAAGAGTCTCTAGCCGAAAGGATCGATCCAACGGCTCCGTCGGAATCTCCGAGATCTGAATGAAGGAAGTGGAAATGAAATAGAGACTGGCCCTAGTGTCTATAATAACTACATCTAAGGTGTAGTAGATGTATATCGTACCTCGAATCATCTCTGGAGCACCCTGGTCATAGGCTTTAGTTTCCTGAAGCTGAGATCTCCCCTATCCACCTGCTCCCTGCGGTCCAGGTGGGGCTCCTGGTGGTGGGGGTGGTAACACCTCGTAAAGTCTTCCACCAGCCGTTCCACGTCCAACTCATCTACCATGACCGCCTCCCGCCTATGGATCTCATCGTTTGAACCTCTACCTCTACATTGGTGGTCCCTCAACTGTCTGTTGATCATCTGAATGGTGGATCAGAATGTCACGAGCCATGTGACACTGCCCGCCACATGAGTAACACTTCCTGATATTGGCATGTGTGTCTCTGCTCTGTGTTCCCCACACAACCCATTCTGAGTCATTCAGTTGGACACCTGATGGTATGTTCCTCTTGGACCTCTTCGACATTTGTCTACTATCAGATGGAGAAGACTCCACTGCGTGTCAACTAGTGGTGGCTCTCCCTGCTGGAGACTGATCACCAAGGAATTTATCCACCAAGAGGGATCTCTATAGAACCTCGTCTGTGTCGTGATGCTAAGTGAGATCATCATATCACTAATCTCTCTCTTGATCCCCTACTCAAAGGTCCATGCCCTAAAGAATGGGTCATGCACCATATCTGTGGTGTAGTGCAGGAGGTCTATGAACGTCACTGAGTACTAGTCCATCGTCATGCTGCCATGCTGAAAATAAAGTAGCTCATGTATCTGCACCGCATGAAGGGTGGCTGGTACGGACTCCACCGGTAATAGGCTCCCGATGTTTTCCCAGAGTAGGGTTGCCTCTTCATGAACATCGAGCATCAGACACCACCATCTGCATTCTACTTCCTGAAGGATACTCACATCAAGGATCATAATAAAGTATGTTGGTGTCCCTACTATCCTGAAGACTCTCACCATAGCCTCCAGCCAATCCTCAACCGCCTGTGGGTCCTTATCCCCCCTGAACCTGGGTGGCCGCTGGCACTGGAACTCGTGAAATGCGCTCAAGTGGCATGCATCGTCTGCTGTTGGGGTTGGTGGAATCGGTGGAACAACAGGAAGTAGTACCGCTGGTGCCTCTACTGGAAAATGGACATGCACTGAGGACTCGTCGCTCGATTGGATATAATTATGTACGTCTCTCGGGGCTCTAACTGGTCATCCACAGGGATTCATCCTAAAAGAAACAGATGTCATACAGTCATAATATTATACCTAGTGAGCTGACCTGGTTGAGTTGACTTAAAGAAAACTTTTGAAAACACACACGCAGTCAGTGTATTCGTGTAATGAGTCAGAAATCAGAAGTTAGGGTCCTGGTGAATGGATATGTCGGCCGCCCACACCATAACTAGACTCTATGAACTGAAAACTACACAGAGTATCCTTAGCGCTATTACTTCAGAGAAAAAAAGATAACAGTTCTATGTTCTGCGGTAGAACCGACTCTTCAGATAGCAATTTGTCACGACCTATTTCCTGGGGCCCGTAAAATGACTACCCCAAGCCCAACTTCCATAGGCCTGGGGATGGAGAATATCACTAAAGTAATAAATCCCTAAACTGGGAAGGCATTGCCTTTATAACTGTAAACCAACACATCAGAGTACACAATGGGAAGAAAATAACTAAGTAAAACTATATACAAAAGAAGTCTTGGACTGTAAAAGGGTCCAGAAATACAATCCCAACTGGAAAGAACAAGTACAACTAAAATCAATTACAACTGAAGAAAAGTAAAGAAGCTATTGGGTAATCCTCTGGGGTTCCTACATGATGTGTAGGTAAATATGGCCTCATCAGCACTCTACGTCTGTTCGTCTCCACCGTGCACCATCACACCGAGTGATCCACCTCCGGGTACTGTCCAGTCCAGATACTCTCTGCCTCAGTCAGTGTTGTCCGTTGTCTGAAAGCAATAATACGAAGTGCGGGCATATCCCATGTAGGGGTGAGTGTAACGATACTCAGTAGGGCCCCTGAGACCCTTGAGGTCTCACTAAATCCAGCAAGGATAAACCACAAAGTAATAAATCAACGAATACCGTTTACTTAGGTATATTATCATACATATATCTAAATTATCTAGTAACCCATCTCAATCATGAGGAAAGCACAAAAGTCAATGACTCCGCTCAAACCCTGATTTTTATTAATCGGAACCATCGACTGCTGGATAACTCATCCTCTATCGAGAATAGTGGGATTACCACGTCACATAGAGGCCCATCCCACTAACATGGACTACTAAGGTACACCTTCTGTCGAGTACTGTGGATCTGATGTTCTCACACAGAGGTGCTCCAAACCATGGGTCTGCTGCACTCACACAGAGGCGCTCCACTAGTAGCTTGCTGAGGTACTCCACATATCGAGTACTATGGTTCTTCTGCGCTCACACAGAGGTTCTCCCCACCATGGGTCTACCGTTATCACACAGAGGTTCTCACCACTTGGCTAGTCGAATAACTCTGAGTGGAATCAGTCAACAGTCGTCAAGTCACAACCAGCTACTAGGTTCCCGTAAAAATGCCTGCTCGTCTCTGGAAGATCTGATCCACTAGATACTAGTCAATACTCCAACTGTCACGAAGTCCCAGTTAGAAGTAACTAAAATGTCTGCCACGTCATATGGGTATCAACGTAATAGATGGCACATCAATTGTACGCCCGGTATGTTGGTTTTCAGCCTTTTTGACTCAGGGGCCTAGTGGGATTCATATACAATCCTACCTGACCATATCTCAACTATACCCCAACATCAGTGGGGTATTCTCAAAGGGACAACTTCAATCCAAGAATACCGGTGTTGCTCACGGTTCTTCAAATGGAAATACGGTGCCAAAGATATGTCCCAAGAAGATAATGGGTCAGTAATGGGCCCGGGTCCAGTCCGACATGGTCGGACCAACTCCGCCCAACCCAATCTGGGCCGACCCGGTCTAGGTCGACCCGGTATGACTCATTGGGTATGACCTAGCCCGTTGGACGGGTCAGCCTCCTATGTTTGGCACGGTCCGTTGGGCCCGGCCCCGCATACTGCAAGGGCGTTTTGGATAGGAAGTCGCCACGTATGAGACTCAGTATGAAGGCCAGGGTCGTTTCGGCAAGTGCCGTGAGATGTACGACTTGGGCGACTCGGTCTGGGAGGTCGGGCCGATTGGGAGACCAGCGGGCTGGCTGTGGATGCGCAGGGTTGGGCACGGTAGGGGCCGGGCAGGCCGCGGGGGCGCCCGGGAGTCCATGGTAGTGGCCGGGCAGGCCGCGAGGGGGCCGGGCCAGCCGCGTGTGCGCCAGAAAGGTTGTGGGGGCACCGTGTACGGCCCCTGGCAGGCCGCGGGGACACCGTGTAAGCCGCGACAGGAACAAGGCTGACCGCAGGGGCGCTGGGCAGGCAGGGTGTGCATTGGGTAGGGAGTCAGGAGGTTGTGGGCAGGCCGTCCATGGGCCGGGCAGGGCACCGGGCTGGGCGCGCGGGCATCGCCCAGGCGGGTCGCGTGCAGGGCAGGTCATCGGGAGGCTGTGGGCAGACAGGCTGCCCGCGGGGCAGGGTACTGAGAGGTCATGGGTAGGTGGTCGGGGACCGCTCTGGCCAACGATGTTCGACTAAAAGAATCGGTGCGTCATGGGGGTGGCACATTTAGTGGAGGCCGCGGGTAGCGCAGCCTTTGTCGTCTCTGCCTTCGTTGCCTCATCTCCATGCCGATGTTTATCAAAAAAAAAAGAAGATCGATGGAGGGAGTCAGACCATGTTATCTTGACCCGCACACTCTATGATTAGGGTGATAGCCGAAGTTTCTTAAAAACAAAGACAAAAAACTCACTCTCAATAGAATCATAACCTCGTTCCTCATTTTTAAAGGATGTAAGAATAATGCACAAAAAAGAAACAAACCCCAACCTTTGATTCATTGATTAATGTTTTTCGTTCATTGATAGTGTTTTGGAAAGAAGATAATGAAGTTCGTTGTTATCCATGTTCATCACTCACTCAAAATAATGAGCTGTGTCGGCCGTGGAAGACACTCCATGTTAGTAGGATCTGAGGGAGGAAGTTGAAGAAGGTTGTTGGCATTATTCATTCTCTGTTGGAAGATGAGGTTCCTCGTTCTTTGTTGAGAGCTTTTCTCACTAGCTCTCCTCTTCTTCTGTTCCGCCAAAATGAATCATGCCAACAAAAATAATAGATTGGTTATCTATTATTCCATTGGCATAGAATTAAAAAAGGAATAATAGATTAAGTGGATCCACCTAATTAATGCATGAGAGTTGTCATTGATAATTAGGGGAGGTGAAGGGGGTTTCTACTAACTTAATTTGGGAGTTTATGAATCAAGAGGATCTCCCTCATTAATGTGGGATAGTTGAGAGTTTATATCCTCCTCCATCAATAAGGGTCATGTAGTCCCAACATCTACTATTTAAAATAGAGGTAATGCGGTCTCAGGTGGTCCCCACGTCGTACCAGCTCATGGGAGGTTATGTTCGGGTGGGCCCCACCACCATAACCTCTCATGGGCGGTTAGGCTGTGGTGGTCCCACCTCCAACTCCCAAGTGGATGTTTTAACCAAAAACCAATTTCATGGTAGCCTAAAATAAAATAATGTTTTTTACAATTTATTTTATTATTTTATTTATAAAAATCAAAAAGCCCACTTTTATTCTTGACCATGCGATGTCGATGTGAAAGTATTCTTAAGTGAATAATGGCACTGCAAGTTCAACGGTGCCCTCAAATTTCAATTCCATGCACTAGTTCAAATGTTAAAAAATCCCGCTCATACATTTACTGAATGGACCCGAACAAAACATCATAAATTGATTCCGGGCACACCGGGCCTCGGAATCAAGTGCCGTAAATTTTCGCAGACACGTACAAATCCATTTATTTAGGAAACATTTTCCACATAATTTCTGGGTCTTTACATGACCAGTCCTACAACATCAATAGACCTTCCTAGACATTGAGAGGCATTCTCTAGGATTATTTTTACCACACTTCTCACAAGATGGGAATTTAGATTTCAATCCTCCAAACTTCATTAATAAATTCATTCCCATTGCTTGGAAATTAGATCACTTATTTTTATTTCTCTCATGAAATACTAGATCATTAGTAAATTCTATTTCTACCTTCTCTGCATATCAGAAAAGTTTCTCATAGAGTTTGAACTCACCATAAGCTAGTTCTCGTCGATATTTTAGCTTCAATCATGATTAAACCCAATTTATCTTACTATCAATATCCCAAATAATATTATGTACATTCCTTGAAAAACGGGTGAATTTTTCGTCATATTTAGCTATATAATATTCCTCTATTTGTCTCAATTCCAATAATTGATTTTCTATCTTATGCTGAGATGCCTTAGGAAAATATATCTCAAGGAAGATATTCTTAAATTCTTCCCATTCAATGGAACCGATCACTTAACTTCCTTTGATATTTTTAATCACTGACTACCACTGATCAAATTCAAAATTTAAATGATAAAACCTATGACTAGAATTTTGATTATATAAACAACCGATTATATCAAAAATCATTTGCAGTGCTTTATTACACCCTTCAGCTTGCACGAGGTCAGATGATCATCTGAATGATGGGGGGTGTTGCCTCCTGAAATTCTCATCTACCAACATATTCCTCTATAGTTGATCTGGACAATCTCATGCATGGACGACACCACTATTTATCACCTGATTAAACTGATCCATCACTATAAGATACTATTTAGTCTTGATTCCGACAAACTCAGGATGCTGATTTGGAAGGTTGGTTTCCTCTATATGCCTTCCCAGCATAACAACCCTCTTTCCTCTACAGAAAACCATTTTGATTAGAAATATCATAGAAAAATTCACATGGTAATCTTAAATTTATATATTACATAAATTATACATTAAATTAAAGACATTAATTGATATTCTATTAACAATATTATGACTCCGAAACTTATTTGAACTAACTTATGGTACCAACTACAAGGCCCCGATCATAAAAATTACTTATTCTTGAGTTGAGTTAATAATTTACATTTCATTAACATCTAGGATATTTTCAAGATTATACCTTTAGAGAATAAGGCCATAAATAATAAATTAAATAAATTACAAATTAGACACTTCTACTCACTATCCATTTAATCATAAAACAAAAAATGTTTAAAAGAATCATAGTTTCATTTAGTGTTTAAACTTCATCACTTTTCCTTGATCCCATCCTTGACTATATTGTTTTATAAATCCTACGAAAAACAATTAAAAACATTGGATGAGAAAAAAATATCATTAAGGGATAATAAAGGAATACTTTTGGCCTTGAGAAAATTATAACCTAAGAATAATTTATTATAATGTAACACTTTTTACCTTTAATAATTAGTAAACAATATTTACTGAATATAAGCTCATTGCATAATGTTTTGTAATGAAAAGATTACTATAAAACCCATAGAAATCACATATCTAATATAAAGGAATATTGGGACCTAATCATACTTAAATGAAATAACCATACAGTCGACTTCCAAACATATCACTAAATGAAATATCCATATGGCCCACTTCAATACCCAATGGATTGGAGGTTATAATGTAACCACTCATCCATGTTTTATCACTTAACCACCCATATTTGGTTTATCATGTAACCACCAATCATTGGTTTATCATGTTACCAACCATTAAATGTACAAGTACCTTTATATAATCATAACACATAAAATATTGAAATCATCAACATGTCACTCATAAAATTTCATTTAAATCATAAGAAGTGATTACAAGATATTGAAATAGTCAATCCATTTCAAAAAACATCTTCAATACCAAAACACCCAAAAGGGATTATGTAATTTAATTTCCTTTTAATGAATACAAAGGCTGAAAGAAGAATACAAATATCAAATAACGGTTACAGTGGAAGATAATTTGTTGTCACCACATATGATAAAATACATTCCATTTGACTTTTTTAAAAATAAAGTAAAAAGTTTTGTATAAAAAAATTCATTTTTGAAACATTTGAATGAAATTAATAGTTAATGTTGTTGTTTATACACCTTATAGAATAAGGTGGTGTATAACATTAAATATGCATCAATTAAAGGAGATTGAGATGAAGTCCCTCACCTGGAGTCTGAATCGTCACATACAATCGATATATTCCTAAATGATAAAATTATAATAATTTATAATTTATTTCTATCATTTTCATGTTTATCAATCCATATTTTTATCACTGATTACTATGTTATAAAACATACATAATTATTTATGTTCATATTAGATGTTTTGTCGATATTCAATACTAGAGATGAAAATGAACTTGTTTTGATATAAATTATCCATATGGTCACAATTTCACATTCTCCATAATATTATTCATGAAATAATCATCAATTTTATACACTAATAATAATTATTAAATAAAACCATAATTTTGGTTATGAAAAATGAAGACCGTTATAATCTTGGAGATGGTAGGCCTTACGTACGCATAAGTAACATTTTTCATTTTTCATTGATGTTTATTTAAATAAGGTAATTATTATTTTACATTTATAGATTGATAATAATTTTTTTAAAATCATAATAATAATTTAAATATCCTTATATATATTATATAAGTGGTGTGGTGAATAAAAATGATTCGCATAGCTTCTAGAGTTGATAGTTCACACATACGCTTGAATGACATTATGATTTTTACATGCATGGAAGGTAAGAACATAATTTAAAAATTATTTTTTTAATTGATAAACATGTCATTAATATTATATATCAACATTAATCATTATAAATTGTATTAACATTCAATAATGAAAAGGAACTATATCATTTCGTGAGGTGGTGGTCCTCCATAGACATACACGAATTGATCATTTTACATTTGTTTAAATTATAGATGGATATAAGTGATGATATTGAAACTCGAAAATTTTAGTATATTGAGAATAATTGAGTTATTATATAATCTCAGAAGAATAATTTTTAAAGGAAGTGGAATAATAAAAAAAATAGTATCATATAAAAAATGATACCTTTTCTTATCTTGATCACCTTTCAAGAACACCTTAACAACTATTACAAGGGTTTTTGTTTGATAATAAGGCCTCAAGAATGTGGGGAGGGATTCTATGAAGGGACTTGGGAAGATCATGGATGAAATAATAGTTCATGAAGTGTGAGTATTTGATAATAGTGGGTACCATTTTATATGAGAGTGGAGGGACACACATCAAAACCCTTTAAATATTAAATTAATATAAATTAATTTTTTAATCCAAATGATTCCAACATGAGTTATTTATAATATAATATGATGATAGTTATAAATCATCTCATACAATAATTTGTATTTGCATATTTATTTTATTTTAAACCTTATCTTTTCAATTTAACCTTAATTATACTCTTTTAATTTTAAATACTATTATAAAAATTTAAATATTAATAGGTTATAAATTATACATATACGTTGTGAATATACCATAATTGTACACATAATGAATGTTTAGACCTTATAATAGTCACTTTATTACTTTAAAATATTTATAGGACTTTTAAATAATTTAATTATTTATTATTCTTATAAAATATCAATTATGTTAATTTTTTACTGTATTAATTTCATTGAATTTCAATAAAATCCAAATAGAGAGATAAATTAGAAAAAAATTATTCAATAAACATATAAATTGTAATATTCACCTATTAAATTCTTGTCTGATAAAAATAAAATCAAATAATATATAAATAAATACTTTTAATATCATTTATTTGATTCTTTTATTAATAAATATACTATTGCAACATCATTGTGTGATAATTAAAGTTAATTTTTAACACCTAAATACTATAAATAAATTAAAATGATTTTGTTAATATTTAATCTTATTATAGAATATTTATTGTTGAATATTTCACTTGTATAAACAATTATAAAAATGGTTTTAGTAGTAAGTGACATGATTATGAAATATTTGCCTTTAATTTAAATTAAATGTTATAAATTTCATAAAAACACACAAGTGGCTTACAAAGACCAGAATATCAGCCCAAATATTTTCCTAGTATCTCATTACTCATACAATAATATAAGGAAATGTTTTATGGTAATTTCATATTATTATAATATTATTTTTACAATGAATTACCCTATTTACCATTATCACTTGTGCATAAAAATAATTATTAAAGTTACTATTCATATTATCAAAAATTAAAAGGGACCTATTTAAATAATTTGGACCTTATTATTCTGAATATGTAATCCATTTTTTCAAATTTAAAACAAATAATTGGAAAAATGTTTTTTAAAATTAATCTTGTGGATGAAATAAGAAAACATGGGTTTAAAGTAAAACATTCAAAAGTTCACGTAGTTTTTATATTCATTTTCATTGTGAAATTGATTCCAATGACCTAAATTGTATATAAAGACAATAAATTTATATAATTGTACTTAAAAAAAATTTAAAGTTAAACATAACTATATAAAAAAAGTAGTCAAAAATTAAATGATGAATTAAAATGCAGTATTTTTCACTATACATCATAATATGAATTTCATTAGGAAAATGACAAAAAAATCATCAAAAATATTTTTGTATGTATTTATTCCAAATGAGAATTTTAGTTTTTCTAATACATCATATTAAAGTAAAAAAAAATTTAAAAAGTTTTCTCCATCTAAAGGTGCTAAAAAAACATTTTAAAAATATTAGAGTATTTTATGCTTAAAATTTGATGTATTCTCATTTTAAGCCTCTAAAATATATTGAATGGTTGTAAAAACGTAAAAACAATTACTGTAAACATAATATATTTATTTCTATTCATTCATTCAAATACAATGACTAGGAATTAACAACCATTTAATATTAAAATGTTGATAATATATTATGTTTCGTTATAACTTAGTATTGTGTGCAACATAAGATTTCAGAGAAACCCATTGTTGTGTATCATGTATGTTATCAGAAATAGAATCCCTTTTATGGTCAAATTAAAATCTAATTAATAAAAAATTATTGATATTAAAAATGTGTATTCTATATTTACCTAGGATGATTTACTTGATTTATACTACTTATGTGATTAGAATTTATAAAATAAATTAAATGTTAGTAATAATAATAATTTATGATTTATAATATGTTTATATATGTTTTTGAATAAAATATTTGTGAAATTTATTAAAAATAATTATAGTGATTAAGAAAAAAATAGCTTAACAAGGGATTAAGCATTAAACATAAGGTCCAAAAACAACTAAAACTTTAAAAAAGTCATTGAATTGACATATTTAAACCATTTACTCCATTGAAATGAAATGGGATTGTTATTGGATTCAAATGATGAAATTTAGACCTATCAATAGATTTTTCATTTTTCTGTTTCACGAATTGCACTTCTCCTCCACTATAAAAAAGCACTCACGCCTCCTATTTATTAACCCATATAAGGCTCATTGACTCATCCCAACTCGGCAAAAATAAGATACCAAAACCAAAAAACCTATTTATAATCCTAAATTCGGTAATAATTCCTACCAATGAAGTCTTTTGGAATTAATAGAAAATAGTTACTTCAATAATTGGTAATGTTTATTAATGATCAAATTTATTTTATTTAATTATGCACACCTAAATTTTTTTTTAAATAATTATTTTATAATAACCATAGTATCATAAATATAATAAAATTTTGTTATGATAATAGTCAGAACTAAACTTTCAAACACATATTTCACAAGGGATACATAATTATCATTCATGTGTATGATGGAGTATCGAATTGAAAACTGATGTCGTTTGTTCTTCAATTACCACCATTCACGGTTGAAATAATGATGGATCTATAGTTAATATAGGATATATATATATATTTATTATATTTATGATTTATTTATGATAAATTAATTTTTTTTATAACACATATCTTTATGCTTTAAATTTTTTGGGAATATCATAACAACGTATATGGAATTGTGGACTACAACCTCCTCAATGTGTTATAATTTGATCAAGATATAAATAGAATGCATTAAAGAAGATTTTAATAAAAATATGTGACATATATGACATAAATATTATACTAGTATTATAATTTACAATCATAACATTTTATTTGACTTCATTTATTTCAACATTGAATTGGAAGTAGTGTTTATACGTACATAGAGACTACCGTCTCAATGAACATTACATTTCATTTCCTATCTCAATATTTTATTGATTATTATAAATAAATAGATAATTAATATACATGATATTAAAATAATGTTTTATATTCCCTAGATTATGGTATCATGGTACAATTAATAAAAACAATAGGTAATAAGCCAGAATATACACGAAAATCTAGGCAATTAACACCCAAAATTGGGAAAACAATGAAATATTATTAGAAAATGGGTAATAAGTTTTTATAAAAGATAATATAAGATATTATAAATATTATTAAGGTTCTATTATATGTTTATAACAGATTTAAAACCCATATAAATTAGGTTTCATGATTTCATCCAAAAGAAAATAAAACGCAATGGATTTCATCTCAATCTACATTCTTTTGAGGATTATTTATTATTATACAACAATTACAATAAATGTTATTAATATACTAAACCTTTATCATTTTATGACAAGACAAAATCATACATTTTGGTAATTTATTTTTCTATTTGATCTATCTAATCTGAGGGATTTTGTTATGATGTTCACCAAGTTGTAAATATTCTCCTTACAATATTTTATTCTTTTGTGACTGTTAACTTTCTCTCAAAATGATAAATTTAACATAATTATTTTCTTTTAAAATTATATATCATTGAGATATCTATACTATTTTATGATGGATATGATAATTTTCTAAATCATATATCATATTTACATACAGTTTTTACATTGAATGGTATTTGACTACTCGAGAAATATTTATATTTCGGTATCTTTGAAACGATATGGATATTTCATAAGGAATGTTTAAATGAATTAAAATTGATTAATATATATATGAGGAATTATTTGGACATTAAATACATTTCTTGGCAACCATTTAATATAATCCCATAGATGTGTCAGTAGTATCCAGATACGAAATTAGTTGGTGACAAACCCTTTGAGTTTTTTCCATGTATAATAAATTCATTTTTACCCATATATATATATATATCTATAATTTATTTATAATAGATCTTTATGGTGATGGTATACTGTTTTTGGGAAACCTGACATCCAATAATTAAGAATATACTTTATTAATAATACAATTATTATTCTTACCCATTGGATTTTTTCATTAAAATTATCAATAGATTCATTTCATTATAATTTTATTGATTAAATAAAATGGTTTTTATTTATATAAAATTCTATACTGGTTATTATTTATCTAGATATTTATATGGAATGAGATATCAGTTATTTACCTTTCTATGTGGATTTATTCTCATTGATTAAATATTTTTTCCATTGTGATTACCCTTTTTAAAGATTTAATTTAATATTTATTTTATTTATTTTATATAGGGATCCAAGAAGTATACTATGATTTATATTAAAGGATATTATATGAGGGAAATAATGTTATCCTTGAAAGGAAAAAATTATTTTTTAATTTGTGTATTCATTTTAAAAAAAACATGAATGATTATAATTAACCCTATTGAGTCAACTATTTGGTCCTTCATGATTTCATTACTTGTAATCATGTCAATGTAATGGTAATAGACACCTGATCCAAGCTTAATAGGGTCTGGGAGATATAGATATCCCTTGAATATTTTTTGGTTTATCATTTTTGACAATAATCACAACAATTATTTTATGATTTAATATCTAAATGATTGTTTATTCGTTATCCCAACTGATTTTCTCTTTTGAAAATATTATTTTTAAAAATAAAAAATTCTACTTATGTGTAACGAAAATTCCCTTAAGTGGATATTCAAATATATAAAAATTATAATATATAGTTCAAGAGTTTTTTTTCATAAAATCTCATGTATTTCCAACTCCCTTTTATCGATTCCTATACATGAATAAAATTATTTTATGTAATAAAAATACCTTACATAGATTCTCATTTATAGTTCAGGATTTTATTATATTACATGCAATCTAATAATTTTCTTTGTTGTTTCCTTTTCAATTTTCCATAAAAACCCCCAACATAAAAAATTCATTCAAATTGAATTATTTTCTTCTTTCAGGAAACATTAGTGCTTCCCTACCTCTTATAATAAACTCCAAATTACATTAATAATTTATAAAAAAAATTAATGATGTTTAACACAATTCCCAAGGAATTACAATATATTAATATAAATTATTTGGTGAAAAATCTATCCATACCACTTCTGTTTATCCATATATCCATTGACATTATTATTCATTGAAAAATGAAACAAAAACTATCCTTAATGTTTTTAAAAAATTGCATTATAATTATTTTTATTCACAACTATTCTCTCCAACTATATCAGGATACATATGACTAGTATTCCCACAATGGGTTATCATTTTCATTTTATTTATACTAATTTATTTTAGTACCTTACTATTGGTAATATTTGATGTTACATTTTGTTTATGTATATTGGTTTGTGAGATTATAAAAAATAATTGATATGATATTATAAATGATTTGAAATTGTGAGGACCCATTGTCAATAGAGGGGTTAGATTATAACATCAATCATTTTCAAGGAATATTTTTATAACTTTTTGATTCATAAATTACATAGGTAAATGTTAAATACATTTTATTAAAGTTATCTATCTATAATATTTTATAATTATTGATTTGAAATAATATTTTATTGTACTTGTTTATTTAATGAATATTAATTCTAGTGAATAAATAGAAAACATAACTAAATAAAATCCACAATATAATGAGTTAAAAATAATATCATTTCACCAATATTAAAAATTAAATTGGATGTAAAAATGGAATGAAAAAATCAAAATTACCCAATGGAATAATGAAGTATATATAAAATAATATGAATTGGGAAATCCATAGCATTATCTTCTCCATGAAATATTTTACTAGTGAAAAACACAATAAAAAGGTGATATAACATAATAAATAATAACATTGTTTTATGAATGATGATTAAATAACATTTATAAGAATTTATTTGAATGTTTAATAAATGGAATAATATAAACATAGAGGAAGTATTCATACTATATTATTTTTTGAATTGTAATTTATTATTTGAATAATAACAATCCATTACATTAACAACTATCTGTTGGGAATTAATAAGTTTTAATAAATAATATTAACCATAGTAAAATAATTGGATATAAATATTAAATTATCATAAAATGTGTTAACAAATTAAATAACATAAAGTAGGTATATTTATAATTTTTGTAAAAGTATTTTAACATTTAAAAAAAATAGAATTCATATTAATATAAAATTATTATAAATATATATTTTGTAAATTTATATGGATAAAATCATCCACATACTTGAAATCATAATTTATAAATTATTATATAGACATATATGGTTATTTTCATAAATAATTTGATTTTTGAGGAATATAAAAGGTAATACATTCCAATATATTAATAATTTTATGATATAATGTTTTATCAAAATTACTCAATAACTTATTAAATGATTATAAGGTAATTAATGTTTTAAGAAAAAAATAGTTTTAAATATATTAACCAAAATTTTTAATAAATAATGATTTTTTAATTTATTTTCTAGATGTTATTACCACAAGTAAATACATTCTCAGGATTGAGGAATTGAGTAGGGAGTTTCACTCTATTAATTATCTATGCTTCGAGGATATATTTGATCATGAATAAAATTGCCGTGATCAAAATATTTTTTGGCATGAAACAACGTGATGCAAGAAACTCTGATATATTACAATATAGTTAATAAATTTAACAACTATAACATATCAATTTCATTAATTGGTACAAATAAAATTATCCACATTATAAAATTTATTTAAAATCACTATCATCATGTAGGGGGTATCCACCTTAATATGGTCTAATCGACAATTATGGAAAGGATAATTCATCACTTTAGGTTTGTGTTTATCAATCCAATGTTGACGATCAATATTTACTGATTAAGCTAAATAATCCTTAGCATAATATAAAGCTCATAGAAATATAAACATAATCTATACAAACAGAATCACTACCTATGATGACCACCTTTTTTGATATCACCCTTAGATCTTTTACATATGTGTTGAGAAATTTTTATGTATAAATTAGTTTGTTATAATATTAAAATTATTAATATATTTTGTATATGTTTGGATTAATTGTAATATATAAAAGATCGAATTTTTTCTATAAATTTAATTAAATGATAAAAAATTTGATTCATAAAATAAATTGGATAAAATTTAATTCATGATTTGAATATATGTATTAAATTACAAAATAATTTGGAATAATATTTCAACAAGATATTTTTTTGAAGAATTGTATATCTATAAATATTATTTATTTTATCAAAAAATTATAAATTATAAATATGAAATAGTGAATCAATTATAATGTATTGTTAAATTACACAATTTTATAAAATTATATTCATATAATTATTTTTAATAGGTACATAATAAAAAAAAATTAATTCATGGGGATGTATTTAATGAGAAATAGTTTTTTTAAAAATAATCTAAAATGACATTAAAATTAATTATTACAACCTAAAGTGGTTAATTTTAGAAATGGTTTTAATTTTATAGTCATAATATTTATTTTTTTTATTTTTTTTATTTTTTGTTCAAAAAAATTAAATACCATGGTAAATGTTATATATAACTGTAAAGGATAAAATTGGTTCCAAAAGGGATTGTTATTAAATTATAAAACAACTATCTGTATATTTTTGGTCGAGTTGATTTTAACCTACCCTTATGATATCAAATATATTTCGATAAATTGGAGCTAGTATCAAATTGAATAATGTAAATTAAATTTTAATTTTAATAATACTAATTAGGGTTACACCCCTGTCAGATTAAATGGGTCCATTAACCCCTCAATTATCCATGCACATTGACCACCATAGAAAAAAATTATTAATAAAATAACTATGTAAATTGATTTTCAATTTCATATATTTCATTTTATACGTAAAAGGCCAACTTAATTAGGATTATTGTGTGATTAAAAGAAGGTTCCACATATAAGTGTTAACCATTATAACCATGTTATTTCAAGTTTAATTATTCTTCCTTCTCTACAAAATATATAATTAAAATATTAATATAAATACACCCCTATCATTCATATTCATAAATTCTATTCTTTCCTTTTCATACCCCATATTTTCTTATTTTCTATAAATTAATAAAAATAATCTATCGCTCGCGTAAATGTAATGTCTACCAAATCCATGAATGACATAATTTGATTTTCCATCAACTCATTATGTGGATTATTATAAAACTATAATTAATGAATATATATATATATTATTAAATTGTTATGATTTTGTAAAATTTATATAATCGTTATAAAATCGCATGTTTTTATTCATTAAATCATCATGACACACTCTTTTTTGTTTCTATTTTACCATCAATATTGAAAATGATATTATATTTATTAGATAAATGCTTCATGAATTTATAATTATATTAATAATATGTAATAATGAGTCTATTAATCATTTTAAATTATTCTATAATGCGTATACAGTTACATTTATTCAGTAATAAAATAAATTGTTTTTACAGAATCGAAATTTATTCTAAAAAAGTTTTTACGAATTCCTAGTAAACAATTACCATAAGTACCATGAAACATAAATTGATCTCTATTAATATATCACACTAATTTTTTGAGTACTCAAATAAATATTTTTTATATGATAAAATTATGATAATGTTTCAAGGTCCAAAACCATAAAACTAAAACATGTTTGTAAAATGGAACAGTTAACACAAAAATATTGATTTTATTGAAGAATAATTAATAAATTAAAATTAGAAACATTGAATGAATGATATATTTATATATAAATAAAAATATGGATCTAATATATAATAAAATTTAATTTATTATATATAATTTTAGAGTTCTTATGATAAGGGAAAAGTGGGAGTAAACTATTATCTACACCAATTAATTATGTTTCAGAAATGATTTAATTCATACACATTTGATCATTTATATAATTCATATAATTCCTCCCTTACATGTTATATCATTACCCACATTTTACTAATGGTATTATTATTTCCTTCCCACGTTCATTATTTCAATGATTTTTAATTTTGATATATCTAATGGGTTTTATATAAAGTAAGTGTTCTATAAGTATATAAGTTTATTTTTCAAACTCTTTATCCTCTATATTGGTATAATATTTACTATCTCAATAATTTTATTTTATATAATCATAACCATTAGTTAAATTTTAAACTATCATTGAATTTATGAACAAGTTATTAAAATTTAATGACTTTAAAATTTTATACATTTATAATTTATTATTATTTATTGAAAAGTATGAAACTATTATTTTTTACGTTTTACCGCATTAACATATTTTACCACCTTTATGTATAATAATGGTTATTTTATTTATATTAAATATTTCATTGGTTTCTCCAAAGTAATCATATTACCATTGTTTTTGGAATATTTAATTTTTTAATGAAATCACCCAGATAAATGTATATTTGTTATTATTTTTAATGAATATTTTAATTTCATTTTTAAAAGTGGTTTTCATCTATGTTAAAATTTCTCATGGATTATTATTATTTTTTATAGATATTAACATATAATATAATCCAATTTCATATCTAGATGTGTCATGATGATTTGTGAATGAAATTATCATTTAAACCATATTTTTATATGTGTTAACTAATGTATAATGAAATTATAATTTATTTCTTTGTTTTATACAGATAAAATATGTATGGAATATATTTATATAATTGTTGGGTCTATAACAGTCCTCTAATATTGGGTTTAGTTTTTTTATATTGGGATGAGGGAAATAGTGGAATTGAAAGTAAAAAAACCTTTTTAAACCAAATGAGATATTGGTTGAACTGAAAGTATAATAATCTAATATAGAGTACCATAACATAATCTATATTTTTCATATATAAATTTTATAAGATTCTCTTAATATGTTATTCTATTATAATCTTGTAAAATTATTTGGGTTTGAGAAAATGTATGGAATATGAGAAACCATGTAAATAATGTGTGTGATGTAAAATGTGGTGACAGTTAAACTAATAACCCTTTTGGGTATAGATATTGATTATATATTTTCATAAAATTAATCACTATATTTATATTCAATAACATAAATAACAGTTAACTTAGGAACTCCCAAATTAAGAAATAAAAATATATTTTTTCTTCATTATAAAAATACAACTTCTTTTTTGTGTCTTCTAATTTATTAATTTTCATGTAATGGATCAGAACTATAGAAAATATAATTTCAATTTTCAAATTCATGAGGCATGATCATGTTTTATTTTCCATATTTCATCTTTAAGGTAATGTTTATTAGTGGTGGACACTCATTAAAAATTAAAAATGTAAATAAAAACTAGTATTTACGAAGTAGGAGGAGTTTAGGAAAACATTTTCACTAAATATTTTCCCCGTACTTTTTACAGAAAGATAATTAGATAATTACTATAGATGAAACAAAATGGGGTTGAATTTATTGGTATATATGATGTGAACATCATGATAATTGAAAGGTATACTCCCAAATTTATTATCAAATGGGACCAGACCCAACATGGTCCATTATGATATGGTACTAAGATGATGGTCCAAAAAAAGCCACACCAATACCCATGGGTATAATTAGTAGCACTGAGAAAGAATAACCCATATGATCAGAGGCCATAACATAATGTAATTGTAAATTGACACACATTTATTGTCATAAAAATTAAATATATTAATAATGATGAATTAACTATAGAGTAATTAAATTCATTCAACTAACTCTATGGTCTAATTTATGTAAACATCCATTTCATCTAATATAAAAAATGAAAAATACATACACAAACATGGAATATGTCCCAACAAGGAAATATATAAAAATGGAAAATTTTGATATATCTATGCCCACAATATTTGAATATGACCACCAAATGTGGATACTTCCACAATGTAAATCCATGATCTTCTACCCTTAGTCCAATAATGAAACCTTCTAATAGCATATTTTTAATGTATAACACAACTTGAATAGAAATATCCCATGTTGGGATGAATCTATGAGTACCCAGTATAATTCCTCAAAACTATAAGGAAATAGAAAAAATTACAATCAGATCAATGTTTAAGAAAATAGGGATAATGCCACTCATATGATGAATAAAATAATGTAGATTTATATTCAATGGGATACAAGGTATAACTATTAGTATAGAATTATGTAGATTCCATGGCTCATTGTAACTCAATGTGTTAGTGGTTCACTACTATAAGTATCCCAATATAATAGAAACTCGATTAAAGGGGTACCCATGACTCAATGATGGCATGTTACGATTGAGGGGGTGATAAACCCTTAAGTTTCAAGGATGAATACCTCTAATGTAACTCAATTTTAATGGTGTAACACTTTACAAAGAAAATATCAACAAAGTGGGGTGAGTATGGGGGTTCTAGTCTTATTTATTCAAAATAGTTGGGTACATATTCCAATACCTTTTTTTTGAAAATAGGGTGGTTTACAACAATGATGTCTATTTGGAGATCACACATGAGATTGAATTTTAATCAAATGATATTATTAGAATGCACCTCATCCATCACCATGCATAATTCCATTTTTATTGAAATTAAGGACACTGTCACGACATACATGGAACTCTACTCATGTTTGACTACTAGTAGGTCCTATTTGGAGTACAATGGAAGATATATGAATTATACACCATTCTGAGAAAATATCATGACATGTCCTCTAGTTTTATATGATGGGTACCCCCAAGGTTTTCTACTAGCCATAGTCTACCTGTTCATGTGGTATATGATTCCAATATATAAAATATATAATGAATGATACATAACATATAGGTCCTATAAGGGTACATGAAATTTAATCAGATACTCATGTCATGTTCTCTGAGAGTACATTGTGTGTGCCTTGTACACATGGAATGCGGTAGTACATGAGGTTCTAAGAGGGTACTACATGTACACATGGAATCATCCTATTAGGGTCTTATATAGTATTTGAATGAATTCAAATGACATCTGTGGGTATACGAGGACCTAGTAAAGTAATTTTCAGATATGATGATCTATAATAGAGATTATTTGTCTTATTTTTCAACCAAATATTAGGTCATAAGTAATAATAACTAAATCCCCAATAACCACAGGACATGGAATATTTAGTGTATGTTCCTTTAAAACACATCAATTATAGTATGAAATTTCATAGAAAATAAATTCTTCATCTAGAATCATCATTATTTGATTAATTTAATTATTATTATTTATCAAATGTCATTGTAAGGTTCTTATATTAATGAAAACTCTTCTGATAATTTATTTCTAAACTCTAGTGGATAGAAATTTTCAATCCCATGAAGACACTAGAATCCTTTTTCACCTTCATCATTAAACAATGATTTTATCTTCTTTTATTATATCAATGATATCCCATATACCCTCCGTTCTTTAAGAAATCACAATCTCCATTATTTATTTTAAAATACTATTTGGGTCGGTGGACCAATCACACTCAACCCAACTAATTAGTCGAATCATAGATCATTCAAAGAAAAATAGTGAACCCACAATGAAGAATGGAGGAAATTTATAATAAACAAAGTAAAATAATAAATGGAAATTAAAAAATCATCAACATATTGTGATTGTTGAAAAAATAAGTGAAATAATAAATCTCAATAAATATATTTATTATTAATGATATAAGAAGAACAATTAAATCTCAAGGGTCATACAGAAAATAGAGCTGAGATGAAATCAAGTAAGATAATTTTTCTATTTTTATAATCATATAACATTGAATGAATCATGGAATAAATGTGCCTACCTAATCTTTTGGTCGATCACTAATAAATAATTGTTCAACAAGAATATTTTTGATGACTTCCATTGAATGTGATCATCAGTCCTGGATTCTCCCATATTGGTTTTTCATAGATATTATATATGTATCCAGCAATTGTATCATAGTGTTTTGGGCCTTACCTTGATGAATCACTATATTGGGGGATAAATATGTGGAGAATTAGTTTATAAATTTAAATCAATAACTAAATCAATTATATAATATAATTATTTTAAATTTTCAAATACCCACCCACTACTATGTAGTGACCATAGGTCTAATTAAAATGATCTTTATATCCCTCCTAGAAGAAAACAATCATTTTGAAACCAACAATGGCCTCAGTTTCACCATACGAGACTCTAACCAATTATAAAACCATTATTCTATAAAATATTTTTAGGTGTGGTTTAATTTATTTAATATTTTTATTATATAAATTTTTTGGGTTGTACGACTCACAAAACATTGTTCAAACTCTGAATAAAATTATATGATATTATTGCATAATTTTTTTAGGGTCCAAACATGAATGAAAAGGATGTTAAATTACTATCCTTGGAATTATGATCGATAAATCTCTTGTTGACTAGAAACTTTTATTAAAAAATAATAAGTTATAAGAGACTTTGGTAGATTTGATGAAAATATTAGATATACAGTCATTGTGAAAATAGATACTTGAAACTCACAATATTATCATTATTTTATTGACAAAAAAATGAAGATGGTGTTTCATGAAAAATAAAATGATGGATCATAAAAATAAATGGAATCCCAATGACCTGTATTCTAAAATAAAAAAATCAATCATTTTTGAAATGTGTTAAAGTTGTTGGATAGTGGTTTTAATTTGGTTGTTGAGTTATATCTTTTTTTTGTAAGTCATATTCCACCACTTCCTATAATTTACCACAACCTCGGCCACTAGTCATCTGCTTCTAGGATGGTCTACTTGGTGGTTGTGGTGGGAAGACATCATAAAATAATCCTAAACTAGAATCTTTTCCTCTAGGGGCTCTATAATTTACTTTTCTATATTATCTTCTTTAGTGTCCACCCTGATAACCTTTAAGAGGTATCTATGTGTTATTTATCTACTATTGTGGTTTTTCCATCATTCATTTTACCCTTAAGGCACACCATGTTCATTAGTCATGTTCCATGTGTCCTTTCCCATCACAGGTGCAACATCTACCATCCCCTAGTGGATATCATCCTTATAAAGACCCCAATTATACTATTCCTTGATGCTATGAATGCCTTTATGGATCCCTCCATCATAGGCAACGTGATCTTTTATGTTTAATGGAAGATTATCCTGATGAATAGAATAATTTACACTACCTATTGTAGTAGCCTAGGATTCTTATTATAGGAATTTCTCTACCACTATGTCTTATTTTTACACCCCTAAAATAGTGGGAATGAATATAGAAACTGCAGTAGCCCCAATTTCTCTACAGAAACATATCTTGAGATTTTATTCTAAGATGTATTAGTCTTATACCATATAGATGGAGTTGAATGAGTGGTGACTAAACCCTGTAATTTACATAGAAATTTTAATTCCATATTTTTTCATCTCCAAACTCTCTTGAATCATCCTTGAAATAACAGTTTATAGTTAATATTGATTGCATTTCAAGAACTCAAACTTATTCAAAGAAAGATATACCTCATCAATAATATTAAAAATTGGACTCATATAAATCCCACATATCCATGAAAAATGATTTCCTTGGGAGGTACCATATAATTTATTAGGGTCCAAACAAGAGGAAAATGAAAAAAAAACTAACTCCATTCACTCCATTGCTACAGATGATATAGAATGTTGTAGAAAAAGAGGTCTTTATAAAAAAACTCTCATTGTGTGCCGAGGATTCAAATTTTATCATACTAATCAATAATAAATATCAACCATTCTATGTAAATAGAGTCACTAAAATGGGTTATTGTATCTAGGTTTTCTCAGCACTCATCAAGTGGGAGAATTTATCAAAACCCAGTTAGAGGGAAAATATCATAGACATGCGCCTGAAAAAATCCACATCTATGTGTTAGACATCCTAAAACAATTCCATGAAATCCTCTCCAAATTTCCTCATAGAAGAAGAATATATATATTTACATGATGAACTATGGATAGATGGTTATATCTTGAGAGTGTAACTCATGATGGACGTGCAATTAAAATAAACATCCTATTTGATGAATGTAAAATTGATTTCATATAACTATTGTATCAATATGAAAACTCTACAAACTAGTCATTAGTGTCCCTATGAATATAAATGTTAACTAATAATCCATTTCTAGGTTTCTTAGCCTAATAGATAGTCCCATAAAAATTTGTCACCATTGAAATATATCGCAAAACCAATCCTCTTAGCTAATCTATTTACAAATTACATCCGTGAGAAATTTCACTCTGATGCCACTATGAAATGTCCCTTCCCTGGCCTGGTTTTAAGCTGAGTGATCCATCCCAATAATACCTCTAAATGGTCAAGGGTTTTATACTATCCATGAAATGGAATATTTTTCATGATGGTAGGCCGTATCCTAATATAAATTAATTGAATCACACCTCAATGGCCATGAATACTATGTAATGTAATGATGATGAATAAATTTTAGGGTAAATATATGAATCAACCAATATATTAGGTAACATTTTTCTATGACAAAAATAGCATACCAAATAATTATTGGAATAACAAATTTCCAATAATGAAAGTAGTCTCAATCTAAAAAATTATAAAAAGGTAAAAGTATGACAGGGCCCTATTCTCATTCTCTAAATCTAGCTACCAATCATGGTCATCACTACCATGTAATCCAATACTCTATCAACTCTAGGCCTTTAATGGACAAAATAAAAAAAAATATATATAGGACACTCTAATTATGAAAAAGCTCAATCAAGGGTGATTATATACATATAATGTTGGATTCCAAACAATCTATAAATAAGAATTAAAGAAACCACATATAACCATATGAAAATGGGGAGAATAAAATATAAATGAAAGTTATTCTAAAAAAGAAACCCATTCAAAGATACTTATGGGATCTCCATTAACACATCTAGTTTTAGGTGTCATTTCTACCCACAAATCAATGATTTATTTCTTACCCTATTCCATTATCCATACAATATGACTACTATATCCATGGGGACCCACACCTCTATGTTGTAACATCATGTATGAGGGGTTCATTCCCAAAGAGGGTGGAGGAAACACACCTTGACTTTCACTTAAATATGAGATGGTTTGACTCAATAGATAGAAGGCCCATTCTATATATTAACAAAGTGGGTTGGGGGAGGATCTTATTGATGCCACAAAATTGGGGGACCTACACCCTGACCATAGTATGCCGTTATGGGGGTTTCCAATCCTATTTTAGTTTTATAGATCAAAATTATTACCAATTATCATTAATAGAAATACCTTGAATGATAAACTAGTGTTTTTAGGAATCATATATGTGTGGTCCCAAAAAAGTCACCCAATAAGTTTTTCAAAATAAATCTACTATAGATGGACTACTAACATAGTAAATTATGAGTCTAGTGAATGATATAAAGAAGATACATCAAATTGGGAAATGTACACAATGTGTCCACTAGGTGTACCCATATTTTTAATAATTTAATTAACCTAAACCTGAATTAGATCTCCATAACGAGTGAAGAAGATGACATACACAACATGAATATTGTGACACAGAAACATTAGGTATATTAGGAAAAATGGAATATACCTCAATTCACCTGTCATGCTCTTTGGGTGAACATGTCATGTGTCTCATGCACACATCATGTTATAATACATGGAGTCCTTAGTATACACTCCTTATATATAATGATCCATCCTACTATATGAATACCTGAAATTTTTTCATATTCACATGGTTTGTATGCCCACCCAAGGTCTGCATCCATTAAATTATATACAACCCAATATTTAAATAAGTGTTGTACATGATGTGTAGGTCAACCACATGACATTTCACCCATAACTAAATCCAAATACCTAGCCACTATAGGATGGTAATTAAAGGATAGGTGTTCCTTCAGAAAAAATAATGTATACAAAGTATTTTTACATATTATATTATATTCTTCCTAAATCGGCATGTCTCTACTAATATCACCGTTAATCTCACTTGAATCTTTTTCTAGGGTCCTAATCTCATTTAAAACTAATTGTATCATAAATTTTCATTTCTACATGAAGAAAATCCATCTTTCTACATTATTATAAAGTTTTATGATCTTTTCAGCCATGTATGAACCACTGTAGGTCCTCATCACCTCCAAAACGAACTGTAACCTTCATCAATCACACAAAACATCTAATTCCTAATGTTTCATCACAACCGAATCAAACCACTTGTAAAATCATGAACCTACCTTTGGGAAACATTGAAAAGGGGAAAAAATAAGTGCGAGAGGCATATTATACAATGTAATATCATCATTGGACATAGAAAACTTGTATGTCAATTGTGTGAAAAGTAACTAGAATTGTATAAATAGATCTTGTTCTATATGATTATTTTCATTGCTAGTAAATAAACATAAAATCAATTGGTTCATGATGAAAATACGGAGTTCTAAAATAGATGATGATAATTCAGCAATAATTATAATATAAAAAATATTAGATTATATAAATAATCATCCCTACCTCATTAATGGATTTATTACTGGAAAATAATATTTCAATAATAGTATTATTAATTTGTTTTATTTAATATGATCCTCATTCCATGGAACTACCAAATTTTTCAATGATTTATCTCTTCTTAGAGGCACTCTCTCTACCCCCTATGGATTATTAATATTTTTTGGAGAACCATGAAGAATAATATTAATAGGGGTAAAATTATACTATAAAATTATTTTTTAATTTTAATAAATTACAAAATTCATTTAATTTAATTCTTATAATATCCACCAACTAATGTGAATTTAAAACATGCTTGATGAAAATTATCTTTATATTATTCCAAGGGAAGAACTAATAGTTTAGAACTAATAGTGATCCTTGTTTCTTTATCCAAGAATATGATCAATGGTAACCCCATTATTAAGGAAAATATGCACATACGTGATTTAATATTTTTATATGTTTAATATATCAATTCCATGGACCTATAACTCTAAAAAATCTTCATTAAATTCGAAACAAACACAATATTTATTTAATATTTTAATTATCAAAGACACTAAATTATTACATCAGAAATCATAATTGATCCATTCCCTATTATCTTGAAATTAATTATATGAAAGAAAGTAGCCATAATAACCATTGTTAGCAATAAATAATTTTGAATGCTCACTCAATGTTGAAATGAAAGCTGGAAACTCTAAATATGCATAAATGATTATTGAGAAGGAGTGGAAGATCATGAATCAAGTGAAATCAAATGATGCTTTATATAATAAAATAAAATATTAACAACCAATCGGCTAAATGGGGGAAAATTTTTCAATTTTCCTTAATGGGGATGAAAGATTTCTTTAATGTGGTAGAGATAACCACCAAGAAAAAAAAAATTCAAGAAATAATATAATGCTAATTAAAACAATAAAAGAGAAGAGTAAAAAATTAGTGAAATTAAATTTTTCATATGGAAGTAGAATGTGAATTATATGAATAAATTCCCTAATTAAAGGGATAATAGTGATAATATCCCTAAAAACCTATATCAAGGGAATAAAGAATAACCTATACAATCACTAACACAATAGTGGATCATGAAAATTATGTAGAAAAAGGTCAAAATACTCTCAATTATAATAAAATACATAACTAATATAATTATTCCTAAATTCATTCTTTAATATCAAGAAATTTTTCATAGAATTTTTATTCACCACACAAAACTATGGATTTGTAATTATTATTTAAAACATGAATGTGATTATTGAGTCAATAATAAATAATAATAAACAATTAAAATTTGTGGAGAAGTTATTTTGACAAATCTGTTCATTCTTCCTTTGGTAAAATTTTATATAATATTAGGAAAATTTTATCTCTCCCTATATCAATATTAACTCAATTATAAGTAAAAAAATAACATTACATATTAAAAATAATATTATTTTCAAATATAAATGAATAAATTGTTCTGATCTATATTTTATGTAAAATATATTAACATTGGACATTGTACAAAATAATAAGTTGTCTAAATCACAAATGTATGTAGAGAAAATCAACAACAAAGAGGTTATAATTATATTTGATTATATTGAGGTATTATGAAAATAACTGACTGATCTTCCACTACAAAAAATAAGGGATGATTTCAATTTAACAGAAACCTGTATCCACACCAATTTCAATGTTTTTTTATAAAATATACCCAAATGAATTGTAAATATTTAAGCAATAAATTTATGATAAATATGGATATGGTGTTTATATGCTCAAGTGCTTCCGTATAAAGATAATCGGTTCTAATTATAAAATATAATGATAGATTATCATGTCTTTTAGTTGATTATCATGAAAAAAAACAATATAAAAACTTTGAGTAACGATTAATTACCTTGAATTGATGATGTGTTTTATTAAAATAAATGTTCTAAATACATTTCAATGATATATCATCAATAATACTTAAGATGGTAGATCAAAAATCTTGATATAATAAATTAATGTTAATGATAGAAGATGTTCCCAGATAGATTTATATAATAGGTATGAGCACTATGAATTCATAGGGATTATTTTTTTACTTGAAAATTATCCTACAGTCTTTATTGATTAAATTAATAGTTTAATTTGAGATAATCTAAATAAATATTTTAATATCAATACTGATGTTATACTCATAAATTCTAATAGAAATTATTTACATGATGAGATTTTTATAATTCTATGGGATAACATAAAAAAGATGAAATTGTATTCAATATTCAATAAATGGTACATTTCGATATAAAATGAAACCTCCAATGGTCATGAATTCCCAATAATTGGTATATATATTGAATAATTAAAACAATGTACTCAAAAAATTTACATATATAACAAATATTAATTATATATATATATTTATATCCTTCATGGTTTATAATGATACTAGAAATTCATTGTGATAAATTCATCAGGACTAAAACCACCTCAAACATATTTAAAATGGAATTTAGTGATTTTTTATAAACAAATGAATGGGAATAATGTTTTAATTAAATAAATAAGATTTTGAACATTTCACTTTTTCTTAAATTGAAATTTATTGTGAAAGTATTTATTATATTATGCAATTATTTGAGAAAGGTTTTGGGATTTATTCATATGTATAGATAAAATTTAATTTTTAATCTAAGGCAAAAATTAACGGACCAGGATCAAAATTCACCATACAAAAGATCTATATTATGTAGTAGAAAACATTACATTAATGAAGTTATTAAATTATATCCATGGTGAAAAGATAAATATATATATATATATATCAGATACTTTTAATGTATATGTTCATATAGTAGATGATAAATAAGAACCAAAGTTGATGGGTAGAGTTAAGTAATGAATTAGACGACTCAATACATTACATTGAGATAAATGAAAATAACATGGAAGATTCTCTTATAAGAAAGATAAATATTTACTTTCCTTACTATAAATTAAATGGGATCCAATATTTCTAGATACTCCCTTAATTGACATGGAGGTAATAATGGAAGTCATGGGATCTAAACCATCCCAACGACTACATGACCATTTATCTATATGAATATTAGGGCGACCAAGAAATATGATATTAACAAGCATAAGAAGATAGGAAGTATTCCAGAGTTTTACAATCATTATTATGTCTTTATATGAGTATGTTTCCATATATATGGTTCATTAAAATTATAATATAATAAATTGATTTTTTATTATTCACATATCTCATCATTCATTATAAATTTTTGATGACAAAGTATGTATAAAGAACTTAATAAAAAAATTATAGTCGAGAAACATGAATAATAATATTGAATATTATGTATATCAATTTAAGGTATTCCAACAATTAAAGGCCAAAAAATAATTATATAAGGATATAATGAGACTACAACCTATAAAATGATAGTGTGAAACAATATCCATGGTTGTTTTCATTGGACACCCAAATAAATACAGAGGAAATAATTCCATATGTTTCATAGTTGATCTAACAAGGAAGTACGCACATTTAACTATGAGAATAGAATACTTATTCTTCGATCGGATCAAAAATATGTTAACAATGGATGTGGTTATACTGAATGGAGTACCAATTTCAATTATATATAACCTAGATCAATGGTTTACTTTGTTGACTGGAAGAATTATTAAGTTATAATTAAATACTCTGTTTAGTTTTTGAAAAACCAATATCCCCATAAATATGATCATCTTAAGAGAACCAATCAAAATCTGTAAGATATATTTATATCATATTTGAATAATTTTAATGGAATTACGGTTCAATATATTATTTTTTTGACGTATTATATAATAAAAATTTCATTCCTTATATCATAATGAAACCATATGAGGCTTTATATTGAATTTGATGCAAAATATCGATAAGCAAAGATGAACTTAGGGAGAAGATATTAATAGGAACAAATGTTGTTAATGGAATTATAGATAATTTTCAAACTATTCATGAACATATGAATGTATCAGAATTTCAAAAAAAGTTATATAATGATAACTGACATTATTATTTCAAAATTTATGTCGGCTATAAAGACTTTTTGTTTTAATATATCATTATAAAATAGTTATGAGGGTTAAGTTGATAGGTAAGTTATTCAATGCATACATTCATACCTTAATGATGTTTGATAGTGATGAAATCGTTTCCAATAACATTCCACTTTTGGAAATCCTATAAAAGGTGTATTATGTGTTCCATGTATCCCATTTGAGAAAGTACATAACAAATACCTTACATGAAATAAACTACTATATTGTAAAAATAGATCAATAATATTCATATAAGGAACATGTAGTGGAAATTATGTATTAAAGAGATTAATGTAGAGTGGAACAATAATACTCATATAGTTAATTTTATATGGTGAAGTCATAAGTTTGATTAAGTTATGGGGGAACTTGAGGATACAATGTGAAAAAACTACACTCACATTTTTATGTTAGGTAATTTTAGTGGATAAATTATTTTTAAGCGGGAAGAATGTAATGATTCGTTATTATAGTATATATGTCTCCTAGAAAAAAATTTATATAACTAATGACTGGTTTTACACAATGTTCTAAGATAAAATAATACATTCTATATTATATTATAACTACTAAATATTGTTTTCAGACATAGTAATTGTATTGGTAGGTACAAATAGAATAACCCAACTTATGAAATATATATATATATATATTATTGAATAATATTGTCAATTCCATATAAAGATCATTTTTGTTCTTGGTAAGGTTCTAGAATCCTTGGGTTTTTCCCTATATCAAGCCAAATGCAAGCTTCACTAAGTATGGGTTTAGTGGAATTGTGTAGAGGTGATGATAATGGTTTTGAAAATCCCAGATATATCGATACTAATTGAATCACCCCAAATGGTGTTCACCAATTATTATATCATTAATAGATCTTATGGTGTTCTCTTGAGGAGTTTATATGTATAAATTAGTGTTATATAAAAAAGATATTATTGTTTAATTATAAATATATTTTTTATAAGAAATTTAGATAAACTAAAAATTCAAAAAAAATAATTAAATGAAATTTTTTCCATTAATAAAATTATTTTCATAAAAGTAAATTAATTCTTCGATGATTTTTAATCACTTTTAAAATAATTAGGAATAAAATTTCAAAATGGCCTATTTTGAGTGAATTTTATTTTTGAATATATTATGTATTTTGAACTTAATAAATTAAATTAATCCCTATTAGAGAGTGATTTTAATGCAATTTTAATAATAACTATTCAATAATATTAACTAAATTATCTATAATTTTTATTATTATTGCTAATTATGAATATAATAAAATTTATATTTAAATATGAGTCATTTAAAACATTATTTTTTTGATGTTGTGTGCGTTAAAATTGAACATATGTTTTTCCACTTATATTGTATTGATGTTATGGAATTATTTTTTAGTTATTTAATCTTCATATTCAAATCATTCTATAATTTAAATGTAAATTGTTCTTTTAAAATTAAGTTAAGATCATAAATTTTATTATCATGGTAATTGTAAAATTGTATTAATATGGATTAAAATTAATGTGTTAAGATTCAAATGTCTCTAAAACATTTTAATTATTTGATTGGATAAGTGTATTTTGACCTCATATTATCTAATCCTTAACAATGGTCGAAATTGGGTACTTATTCCTTGATAATGAAATTTAATATTTTAAAATGTTATTAATATTTACATGGATTCCACTCCTCTCACTTATATATAGGTTGTTTCACCCCTAATTTCTACACACATATATTCAAAATTGTATCGTCGCCAATTCCATTATAAATCCCTCCACAACTATCTTTCTCATTACCTATAATTTTTGGTATCCCCAAAATACCAATCAATGAAGGATTAATTTGAGATTCAATGTATGTTACACAAAGTGGAGTTAGTTTTCATTACCAAATTCTCTTTAGGGATAGTCTTCTTGTATATCCCCTAGATTCATTAAATCCTTTTTAATACTATTTTCTAAATTATATTATTACCACTAAATGCTAATTTTTTTTATATAATAAAATTCAATTAACTATTTTCCATATACTATTAAAATTCAAATTTAGAATGTGACTTTATGTAGACAACCACCTCCATGAATGATGCATTTAGTTTTTCCATCATAGAAAAATATCAGTGGTTGAAAAGGTGTATTCAATTATTATAAAATATATTTTTTACATTATTTTTTTATTATAAAATATATCTAAAATTATATAATAGCTTGTTCATACTTATTCAACCATCATCACATTCTCTTATTTGGTCCATTTTTACTTAATACAATAATGATGTTATAATAATTTTATATTGAATGAATATAGAATTTTATATACTAGTAATAATGTTTTTTAATTCCTTATTTAATATTTTTCATGATTATATATTTTTCATATAAAATTTTTCATTCACTTCTAAATTCAATTTTTTTACAAAATCATAATTTATAAAAAAATGATATGTTACACTCTTCATTTTTACTATTACCATGAGTTCCATGAAATAAATATACAAATGAAAAAATATATTAAAATATTTTTCCAAAGTATTCATAATAATTTTTGAGATAATGATTCCTTTACCAAGGTGCATAGACCACAACCACTAAACAAAATAATTCCAGGAAAAAAACATTCTAGCACACAAATATATATTTTTTACAAAAGATATTAATATATGAGTATGAATAAATTATAATTTATATTATATAAATAGATGAAAATGAAAAATAGTTATATATATAATATATATATAATTCTTATATTTTTGGTTAGATAATTATAAATGAATAAAATGTCTGACATTTGGGTTTATTATAACAATTTTCTTTTGAGACATGTTTTATTATATAAAACAATCTAAATTTATATATTGTATACAATTAATCTATGATTAATTATAAAATGAATATAATTAAATTATTTTTCTTTTTAGAACCTTCCCACATTCGTTCCATCAAGGGAATTGTGATTTAAAAATCCATATTTTGTTGTATTTAAAATAAATATTTTAAATGTTTTAAAGACTTTTATGTGTATTAGTCTCATCCATATCTATATTATATTTATTTTTTTAATGATTATTTCTATAATAAGTTTTTTATTTACATCATTTTGATCTATCTTTTAAAACCTCAAATTTTTTTAAAAGGAATGTATTATTAATTTTCTACATGATTCATTTATGACATTCATTAAAAAATATTTGGAGGAAATTTTTTTAACATTTGGTGTATAAATTGATTTTCATTATTCATGCTCGTTATTCAGTATTTAACACGAATTATAAATTTCATTAATTTTTTAAATTAAATTGTATACCCATGATTCAAGTGTTTTTTAGTTTTATTTAAAAGTTACTAAAGGAAAAGGATTCTTGTTCTTATTTTTCATTGAAAATTTTAAATGCTTATATAAAATTCTCTTCTTCTATAGAAAGATAAATTATTGGTTATTACGCATACATGGGGTAGTGAATAATTATAAATTATAATTTTTTTTTTATTTTGATAATGTATAATGGAAATTTTCTAGGGACTTAAATATTTCCATGGGTCAAAGATGATATGATAATATTATGGTTTATTTCAAAAAAAGTGACACATATATATGGTTTTTTATTACTTGATAGTTGGTTCTATTATTTTCCTCCACTGCACTGGGTAATGTATAATATATCATTTGGTAATTAATGGGTTATCATTTTGATGTTGGCCCATTATGTTGTGGGATGACGATAGTGAGGCCCGATCCACTATACAAAAGGATGATAGTATTGATGTATAACCAAATATTTAATGAAATTATCACAGTTATTCATGATATTAAATGTTATGAGTTAATATTCCCAGGATTATGTCACATTTTTCTATTATTCCTCTTGTTATGTTATGTTTTAAATGATCACTCATAATGGTTAATATTTTTATGTACATATTATACATGTTTTTTGTTCTATTGAAGAATTATTCCATGTGTCTTTAGTTATGATATATGATTTTTGGGTATGATTCTATTATGTCTTCATGTGTCATAGGAGAAGTTGAAGATATTATAAAAAAATTTCCTTGCTATTTCTAATATCTAGTGACACTAAACTTGTAAAATTATTCTGATTATGGGACATATTAATGTTATGTAGTGTTAAACTATTGAAATGATGTAAAATATGTGTATATTTAGATCTAAAATCATAAAATACTACCCATTTACAGAAATATGTGTTTAAATCCTTAAAATAAATAAAATATATACCACATACAAATTAATTGGTGATAAACATGCATGATGATTTATTGATGTTTTCTAATAGAAGTTTCCATTGGCTTCAAAAGAAAATTTCCTTCTCATGTTTTTTATTCTCGAGTGATTTTGTGATGAATTCAATCATCGTTCTAGTATATCCACCTTCATTAATTTACAATAGTTATTTTCCTTGGATGAAATCCATAATAAAACTAAAAAATGAAACACTTTATATTTTTGAATTCTAGATTGTATTTAATTATATAAAATATTTATATACATTTTTTACATATGGTTAAATATAAAAATGATACCAATCAATTTTTTGAGCGGCTATATGTTGAGAAAATGAAATTTTTATAATGAAACCCAATTATTAGTCACATCAATAAAAACTATTTTTAGTGGTGAAAAAGATTAATTGATATTTTATACTTAAGCTCACCAATTATTTTCCTATAAATACATCCATCCTCCACCCACTTCAACTCACATTTTAACAACATCCCAAAATTAATATCTACAAAATTACAACTTATAACCATCCTAAAATTTATACATTGTTCTTTGGTTGATCAAATAACAACCTCAAGAGTAATTATGTTTAATACCCAATTATGTGGCATCCATATTTTGATGATTCAATTTTATTCCATCAATTATCACTGAAAAATAACAATGTTATGATTTATAAAATATCAAAAACTATAAATTTATACACTAATTAATGTATAAAATTTAAATATAAAATAGTTTGTTGGATTAAAACATTATTAAAAATAAAAATCTCAAAATTATAAGTTTATACCTCTAATAAAAACAACGTAATTAACATTAACAATTTATATTTGTGTTTTTAATTTTTCTCATATATATATATAATAAATAAAAACTTATACATCTTTTAATATTATAATATGACAAAATATGGTATAATATTATAGCTATTTTTTATTAACCATAATAGTTAACTTAAAATAATGAAAATCAAATTTTATAAATATTCTTATTATATATATACATTTTGGAATATATATTGGCCAGGGAAGCTATATACTTATTAAAGAAATTGAATATAATTCTATGAACACTTATAGAAATTATAGTACCTTTCGTTAAAGGATACCTACAATTATGATTATACTAATATGATTTTGAAAGTGTGAATAAATTTATATCAAATCATTGACATGATATAGAATTTTTCCACACAAGAATAATATAGGATAATAAATAAGATAAAATAATTGAAAAAAAAATTAATACAATTTCGATATCTCGTATGAAATAATTTAATTCTATTATTCATGATTGTAGTGGAGTGTGGGACATGAGGTATAGGGACACCAACAAATTTCTTTATCATTTAATTTATATAGTCTATTGTGTTATAATTACCATTATTTTCTAGACATATTATTCTTTTATGTTCTGTATAAATATTTCTTACAAATATACCTAGTGTTTCCCTATATTTTCAAGATATATACATATCATTTTTGGTCAATGTAGTATCATTTTTCTAAATCAAACTTGAAATATAGAACATTTATACTTCCTCATACATTTCATGTTTCATTCCTAGAATGAATATTACAATCGTATGATTCCAATAATTATTATTATATTACCATAAAATATAATAGTTCATTTTTAAGGGAAATACATATACCTTTTTTAGTTGATTTATTATTTTTTCATCCCTTTTTATTTTTAGATGGTGTTTGACAATGATATCACATCTTATCTGGAGTTTTCTCCCTCTTTCCCAATAATTCTATAAATTATTTGTCTATATTTCTCAACAAAATTCTATTTTAAACATTATTTTTGTCTATTATTAGTAATTTATATAATTTCTAAAATCAACATCATTTATTATTATGTTAGTCAGGATAATGTTCCTGAGGGGTTTTCTATAAGGACTAGAGAATTCAATATATATTATTATTAAATATATATTATGTTAATAGTATGTTTCACATAATAAAACTACAAGTAAACCTTGTTATGTTAATGTTAAAGTTAACTAATGGTATATAGATAATATGTTAGCTGCAATAAAATAAGAAAACCATAATACCAAATCATTAATGAAAGAAATATTAAGTTGAATTTGGAAGTGATATTATTGACCATGAATCTTATTATCATATAAAAAAGGTTTTTATCTTTTCTAGTGTTTTACTATGATCAATCCTAACCTAAAATCACAAAATAAACATTTTATAAAATTTTATTTAGGAAAAATTCAATCTTGTTAAGATTGTATGGAGATCTATGTCGTCTGAATTTTTACAAAAAACAATGACCTAAGACTATTTGAGGCTCAGTTCCTATCCATAGTACATAAGGTGATATGACAGTAGAAACTATGATTTTATCATCATAATATATATATATATATTATGTATTTGAATGCTTTTCGAAATGTCATTTATGGTCAATTCAGTTTCTGATTTAAAAAAATTCTTTAAATTGTATGTCACATTAATGAACTAATTTCATTATGATTGAATAATGAAGCGACAAATTTATTTTATTAATTATATATTAACACAATGTTATTTATAAATCTACTGGAAAATCAATAATAAATACTCCTTAGTTTCATTCCTTATAAAAATATATATATTTTTTATGTTTTAAAAAAAATAAAATCTATAAAATTTTTAATCAGAACTACATAAAACAGAAGCCATTTTTTTATAAATTTAAAATTATCTTATCATATATTCATTAAAATAAATTGATTTCTATGTTAATAATTCTATATACTGATTCTTCAACTTTTATTCCATTATTAGTTTATAATAATGACTTATAAATTAAAAAACAATTATTGAGAATATTTATATTATAACTTAAATTATATATTTTTAAATTTTTATTATTGTTTACAAACCAGTATTTAATAGTTTAGAACATAAGTATTATATTTATAATAAAATATGTAAATATATTATTAATTTATATATTATAACTAATTTTCAACACATCTGAAAATTGAATTAGTGTTAATCATTTTAAAATTTGGAATCACTTGTTCCAAATTAACTATTAACGGAGTATTTATTTCTTTCCATAATATTATGTCACCTTATGTAAATATTACTTACCTATCTATCATTTTAAATAGATTATGTAATAAATAAAGGTGTTGAAGTCTTGAAACATGTAATACAAATTTAAAATTTAGTGTTGAGGTATTATTGAAATTTTACTTCCCCCCACACTCATTGGTTTTTTATATTGTTTTAAATTTTAAATGGATTGAATTTTCTCCCATTATATCCAGTGGAAAAATTTTACAAAATTCCTTTCTCAACACATATAAAATTTTTATGCCACCTTCCGTTCAATAAAACTATGAAATTAATTTTCCTCTAGAATTTGTTCTTTATTTTATTCCCCTATTATCTTTTTTCACTCTCATAATCTAATGATCACAAAGGATATTCCTAAACCTATATTTTATAAGTAATCCTCCAAAAGAATCCTAAGGATTTCAACTGAGGTTCAATCATTTTTCTAACATCATTTCCTAATACCATTCCCACTCAAAAATATACTTCCAAAAAATATATGATTAATTTAATATTTATAGTATAATTAATTTTGATATTTTTTTGTAATAAAAATTAACCACCTATAAATATTCTCCTAAATAAAATAGCAGACAACAATCATGAGTAGTTTTCCACAACAACCTCTAGAACAAAATGTGTTTCAATGAATTTCAACAAATTACAAGTATGATCCCAAAAATGAATTTAGAATTTAATTATGATATTTATAACATGTTTTAGGTTCTAATAATATTAGAACATATTACTCCTTTATCATTTCCTATGGGATTTGAAATCTTTATCCATGTGTTTGTGAGAAATACTTCCTCAAGGGAAGATATATATTGTTTTTCACTACCACCATCATGATTTTATATAAATTATAATTAATTATTATATATGATATATATATATATATATATCTGTATTGAATATCATTAAAATGATTATTTATGGATGAAATTATAAATTATCATTATATGATAATCCATCAATTTCAAAAAATAACTAAATATTAATTCTTCATTATTTGCATCCTCACAAAATCAGAAATGTCTCTAATATAATGGAATTATAAAAATATAATATGTTAGAAAAAATAAATTCTATCTGGTTATATGTCATATAATGATTTCTATCAAATAATTGTTACTAGTCATAATTAATGTGTGAGACAATTAAAGTTACAAACACTCGAAGGTAAAATTTAGTGACAAAAAACTAATATATCAAAAAAATGGACGTAAATGATATATATTGGCGGGTAATTATATTTAACCCTAATTATCATACATATATGTTACACCTTTTGATAAGAATATTATATACATTCTACAATTACACTCCCAAAGATCATAATAGTTTCGCTTCTTTGGAGAATTTGTACACAATCATTTTATTTCACGGAAGATCATCGACATCTCCCAAAAAGATAACCATATTTATTAGTCTTTTTAAAAATACAATATATAAACAATTAGTCATAACTAGTTGAAAATACACATATGAAATGGTGCGATCTGATTCTTTGTAGGGGTAAATGTTGGAGATATAAATTGATGATCGTATGAAAGAATAATATAAGATTATGTTATTGTGATTATTAATATATATAAAAATGTTCATAAAAAATATATTACGGATTGGAAAGATAATAAATTGATTAAAATATTGACATTTCAATATAAATGAGTCATAACAGTGATAATAACCATTAATCATTCATAAAACATAAGTTTATGTCATATAAGAGTGGTAACATAATAATTCTATAAAAAAATTCATATGTTAGAGTTAACAACCAAGAAAAAAAGCATAATGGATCTTGAATTAAAATATATTTCCAATTTCATAATAGATCTAATATCATCACATATTTCCCATATTTGATCAGTTACATCGTTCTATTTCTCATAACTGATCAATCACATATGATTGTCTGGTATCATTATCACATGAGATTTAAAACATTACCCAATGTATTAAAGGGATATATAGGTCCCAACTAAAAAATAAAAAAATAAATTATTTATTGAGAAATAAAAATAACATCATAACAAAATTCATTAAAACAAATCAGTTTCATGAACATTAAGTTATTTAACAACCAATATAAATTGAAATTGTTTCTTAAATATTTATCTTTTCATTATAAAATATCATATAGAAAAGTAATTGATTTTATAAACATTTTTTCATCATAAATATAATCCACATAGAGAAGGAATAAGGATGCTATCATTGTTTCATATCCCATATAAATATTAATTCACCTCAAAGGATTTCAAAATTGACCAAAAATTATTATAAAAGATTATAATGAAAAATTCATGATGAAAATATTCATTCCATTTTTAAATAACATCCTTAAAATAAAAAAAACATAAAAACAATGAATAAATTTTATTTTAAAAAATCCTTTGAAACTTGTATGGTAATATTTTTAAATTTTATTGGTCATTATAGAAAATAAAATACTATTAATGTTATACATTTTAAACTAATGATTACTATCACATTTTCTTTGTAAAATGTCATAAATTGGATCATCCAAAAATTGACAAGAAGATTATACTAAAACCATTTTGTAAAAAATTAGATTGTGGGAAAAAATATCATTATAAAATTATTGGATAAATAAAAATATATTATGTTAAAAATGTTCAGAAAACAAGTAAATTGACCAAAAATGATTTTCAATCAAAATGTGAAAAACATATATATATTATAATAACATTATTTTTGACTATTATATTTATAAACGGAGAAAAATGTAATTAATAAGTGAGTTTTCATTTCATAACCTAATGAGAAGAAATGTGATTAGTTTCTTTAGAGATATAACATGTTCTTTTATCATTGTAAATGTATTAATAATAAGTCTTGATAAATAATGAGATTGTAACATAAAACCTTTATCACTTTGGTAACATTAGGATCAAAATACCGATAAAATAAAAAAACATATATGGGTATGTTTAACCCATATAATTCATGATAATAGTAATAAAATACAATAATTCGTAGTGTATACACCACATAAAATAAATGTGTGGTGAATATGGCTACAATCACACAGTAATAAAAGTGAGACAAAAGTCCCTTTCATCAAGTATCAAATTTCATCTCAGACATAAAAACCAAGTTTAACAAAAATAATGTTTTATTGTTAATATATTAACGAGACATACTATTTTTTATCATACCATACAAATAGTGACCCTCTATTTTCATACATGAAAATTATATAATATATTTGGAATAAGAAATAATTATAAAAATAGATGTTCAAAGACCATACTAGTTTACTGCCTTTAAATACATGAAAACAAAAAAATTGTTACATAAGCGAGTTATCTTTTATCCCACTAGGTTCATCAAATGTAGAACAGTTCTTAGACGCATCGCACATAATAATTATCATCATAACCTATTGAATGAAAAATAAAATGGATGAGCTCAAATGATCATTATGGGTAAACAAGGGAGAAATCTAAAAATAATCATGAGAATAAGGGTATGAGAACATGATAAAAACATTAAAAGATTATACCCTTCTTTTCAAAGATTATAAACATGAATCATTGTATAAATCTTGGAAGTTCATAATAAATGATTCATAAGAAAAAAAAGAACAAAATTCAAAAAATCATAGCATAGGAATAAAACATGGAATTGTGGAAAAAAAATAATCATATAAAATATTATGTTTTGGCTACCTACCAATACCTTAGAAACATGTTAGTCATGGGATAATCACTAGTGTACCAACTTCTTTCTTGGGATTCCCAACAGAGTACCCTCTTGTTTTGGGCTTGGGATGTCCTATAGTGCACCCTGTTGTTTCGGGCCAGGGATGTCCTCCTGTGTACCCTCTTTTTTCGATATTGGGAGTTTCTCCTATTTACCCTATGTTTTTGGGATTACTATAACCTCCTGTGTATACCTTTAGCTCATAAAATATTTAACATTAACTAATAAATTGGGAGAAGATATTTGTCCCACCCATCTCATAATAACATCATCCATACATGTGACACAATATAATACTTTCATCATATCATGGCCCATAAAAAGATATAAGTTTTATAAAAATAAAATCAGATCCAATAATATTAAATGGTTATCATTAAAATTTCATCACATCATAACCAATGAAAAGAGATAGGTTTCATAATCACTACATGAAATTATAACCCATAAAAAAAGCAGGTTTCAAAATATAAAATATCATGGAAGTGAAATAGTTGTTTTGATTATAATTAAATAAAAATAAAACCCATTCAAGAAATAATATGAATGGAACATTGGATAATTTACTATATTGGAATGATTAATAACAACATACGCCATCTTAAATAGAAAATTAATTTGAAACATATTTTGAAAATATTTTTTTTGGAAAATATCCTCTTTTATTTTTTAAAAAACTCTATAAATGATAATAATAATCCGAATACCATTTTCATTAAAAATAATCATGAAATATTATAAAGAAGGATTTCAAAAATGTTCAGATACATTTTCACATTAAAAACATATAATGGGATATTAAATATTTTTTAAAAACTATTTTCCTTGAAAACTTATAAGAGGTGTTTTAAAATATATTGAAAAATAATTTCCATGAAAACTTAAAAAAGGATCTTGAAAATTTTTTGAAACCTGTTTCCATTAAAAACTTATAAAAAGAGCTTTAAAACATTTGGAAACCCACTTATTTTATAATAATTTACAAACATATAAATGAGGCTTGAAATCATTTTGATTATTCCCATAAAAATTATTAAAGGAACATGAATACATTTAGAAAAAAATATCCATCAAATATTATAAAATATTCATAAAAATATTTTAAAAATCCTTTTATTCTAAATCTTTTTAATTAATCATAAAATCTTTTTAATATTATAGGTAAATTTAATAATATTATTGGAAACCCATTTAAAAAATGTGGTTATTAAGGAATATATATTTTTGAATGAAGATAGGATTATGTCGGTCTTCATTTAAAACAATTTCTTGACTATATTATGTATTAAGGACTATAAAAAGGAATCCAATACATGATTATTTTATGAATAATTATAGGATAAGATAATTCATGAACATTATTTATATATTTATCTTAATATTTCATCAAATTAATCATAAACATAAACAACCTCAAAAAGAGATGATATTATTTCAGTCAACTCTTACTAATTGGTAACATTGAACCGTCCTCTCAATGTATAAAAATGAAATTACATGAACCATAAAATATCATGAAAATTAGGATATTTATGATATAAAATTTCAAAGGAAGTATATACAGCTCATGGAAATATATAGGTGCATAATATGGCATGTGTCTCAAAGAAGGAAAATACAGACAAAATTAATTTATCTATTTGGAAAATTTTGAAATATTAATCCCATGATAGAAATATCATAAAATTCATATTTAAATAAAAGAAATTTTATTTATAATAATCAAAGAAGTATTCCATTGTTAGTATACCCACCACAAAAAATGAATGGGCGGTGAATAAATCATGTATCTATCAGAAATAATGAGAGAGATAAAATTCCATTACTGTGTGACTTGAATCCCAAATAACTCATTAAAAATTCCTATATAATAAATGTAGGTTTATAATAAATCATAAAAAAACCAGTTTCTTACTTATATGTCCTCACGTGGTTTTATTATGGTATTATATTACCCCATTGTTATAAATTCAATGTTTAGGTTTCACTTTGGGTAATATCTACATTGTTTTCGCATATATATTAATTTGTTATATATATTATCCTTATACTTATGTCATGATTTTCAGAATTATAACCATGATATATGTATAATATATATTCATTATATTTTTTCAATAATAATCTATATAATATATAAGTTTGAAATGAAAATCACTGTTAATGGAGATGGTAGGTTGCATGTATGCATGAACACAATTTCTGTTAAATTTTCTTGTTGAATAAAAGAAAGTATAAGAAATATTTGTATATATATATAATTATTTTAGTAAATTTATTATATCATATATATCAATTTTATTCACTAATCCCACCATTAATACATTCCTTGTAGTGTTTGAATGAAAGACATCGCTTTGAGGGCGTAGTAGTCCAGACTTCCTGAAATGCAATTATCATCTTAACAAGAAATGAAATGTATAGATATATTTTTTGTAAAAGTATTAAATAATATGAAACAAATAATATATATAATATATAACATATATAAATTTATTTTCAAACATAATTTCTACCATGTGTGGTGATAGATAATAGTGAATAATAATCACTTTGTGAGGTGGTAGTTCACCGTACACATAAACAGAATGTTTGTTACACATTAGATGGAGGTTAGTGTAAGATTAGGTAAAACCATTTGCATAAAAATTACTAGTGTATTGAATATAATGTTATTTTTTTACAATAATTTAATAAATATAATGGAGGGTTGTATAATGAAAATAAAAGGAATGAGCTTCAGAGATGATGTTACCTCTTAATAAGGTAACTCCTTTCAGTTTCTGCCAAATGGCTTCCTAGGATTTCTTTATTCCAAAATATAGGATTAGAAGATTAATTGAGAGATATTTAGGAGAGATTTGGGTATATATTGGTCAATCAAATGTTTCATGTGAGGTGTTGGGAAGTGGGAGGATATGAGGCCTTATTATAGGGGAAAGGACACAGTGGGTATTGTTTAGAAGAATTATGTGTTCCCTAAGTATTACTTGTTCCGGAATTGTGAAATAGACTATTCTAGAACCTTAATTTTTCATTGGCCTAAATATAGACATTAATAAATTTTTAGTTGTATATGTTATTTTGGACAATAATATTATGGTTTAGTCCATTGTTAAACATAATTTCTTATTAATATTTCTAATTAATTTTAATTATCGTTACTAATATTTTTGGTCAAAAACATAGTTGAACATATATTACAATATAAATTATCATGATTCAAAATATGTAATTGATTTTTCTAAATTCCAATCACTAAAGTGGTAGAACTGAAATTAAATTCAATCCTCAGATGAGATGAAAATGAAGGGGTTTTAAAGTAAAAACGTTCAATGTTTTTTCTAAGTTTTTATAGAAATTTTCAAAGGGAAATTAATTCAAATGAACTAAATTGGAATAATTTATAAAATTATTGTATAATTGAAGATTATATTACATTTAAAATATAACTTGACCTTATAAATTGATTAAATTAAAAATGATTTTTGAATTAAAATGAGGCATTTTTTTACTATTCATTAAAAAATGGAACTTCACAGAAAAATACAAAAAATTTACCCTAACCTATTTTTTTTGTTTTTAATTAAAATATGATGTTTTTAGTTACATATTTAATCTATAAAAGTTCCAAAATTTTAATTTAAAAATAGTTTTCTATTGAAAGGTGGTGAAACAAACATTATAAAAACATAGGGTTTTAAGCATAAATTTGGGTTTGTTCTTAACTTATTTCTATGAAATCTAAAATATGATAAAAAATATATTTTTAATATATTACTTATTAATTTAATTAATGTCATTCACTATTATAAATTAATTTAACTTATTAATATAAATTATTTTTTCACATAAAAATAGACATTTATAAAATCTTACCCTTTATATAAATTTGGTTTCGATATTATTTTCAAATTAATAGGTAAACAAAACAATAAACGATATATATTCATATGTTAATTAATCCTATAATATTTAATTTAATGTCCATGAAATATCCTATTAAATAATCATATTTTAATAATGATTTATTGTTTCGTAACACTCAGTTTTGAGTGTTACACAAGCCATTGTGGAAAGTCAGTATTATGTGAAACATAATATAACCTTGGTATTAAATGTAGATTAAGATTAAATTTATGTTGTTTATAGTTTATGATTAACATGATTTTACGTATAACACAATCCAAAATAATTATTTAATATAAAATAATTTATTTTTAGTGTTGCATGAAATGAATAATATCAACAAGATTAAATTAATTAAAAAAATATATCTTACAAAAAATCACAGGGTCTTACATTTTACCCCTTAAAAATGAAAAAATCCTTTGAAACTTATCTTGTTTATCAATGGTTTAATACATGAGACTTATTTTTATAAAAACCCAAATTTTTAAAATGAATACAAAATCATCCATTACAAAAACATAGAACCATAATGGTTACCCAAAGTAACTCAGAACTAGAATCCCATATAGGATAACAAATATAGGAAGGGAAAACATAGACATGGAAGAGAAATATAACCATCATGTTTGGATCGAGAGTGATAGGGAACATGGTAAAGAGAATGTTAAAAATAAGAAATCCACGAATCTATGATTATCTAACATACCATTTAATTAATAGAAAAAGAACATACTAGGTAACATCATATATATAGATCATTTAATTAATGATGTATAATTTTTATGAAAATATATACATTCATTATTTCAGGACAGTATCAATATTTGTTGTTAATTTCTCCACTTCATCTCCTTATACAAAATGTGAGTTGAATGTTTCATTTAGGAAGAACAAATAGATCATGAGATCCATGGTAAGTCATCCAATATCTCTTGAGTTACAATCAACACAAAATTGATAGAACAGTTTATCCAATGTGCATGGATCCTCATGTGGAGAGATAATACTTTAATCTCACAAACATCATTTGAATTTTAACTTAAACATACTATAAATGTTTTACCTTATAACCCTTTTGAATGATGAAAATCTAAAAAACTGAAAATAAAGTCAAAAAATAACGTTAGCATCGATCCCCTGAATGTTAAAAAGTAGTTCATGGTTTTCAAATTCCAAACGTGTGAATACCCTGATTATATATTTTCATATAACATGTTAAAAACCTAAATTACCATAAATACAATTGGAAAACATGCATGATTCCTTATTCCAAATGGTTACTATATATATTCTTAAATCAAAGATGTTTCCAACTTCATCCATAATGATATATACCACTTTTTCAAAAAAAAACAATAATCATATCCAGGGTAATCAGTGCTATTGAATTTTTATTATCCAAATCAATCATGTCTTCTTCCAAAAGAGACACAGTTTTCTATAAATCATGATCACATTAAGGGTTACCTTCCCATAATCAAGATATTACATTTCTATTTCTGTATCACCATTAAAAATTCATTTCTAAATCCATCAAGAAAACATATACGAAAAATAATTATATATTTCATGACTCATATAACAAATACTCATACCACATTTTGTATTCTCATTATGATATTTCAACATGGGAAATTTATTATCATAATGCCCATAAATTCCACATATTAAACATTCAATGTTAACTATTTTCCTTCAAATTGTATTCATTAACTAAAACCATAATCCATGGGGTGAGAAACACATATCATCTAAAAAGACCAAATAGTCAAAAAAAATTACTTATAATATTTCCAATTCATGGAACCCAGCTTTTAATTACGGAAACCATGGGGTTATACTATAATTCATAGTCACCTTCTATTTAAGTCCTTCATAATAATTCATTGATGAGTTTTTTAGTTTCCAAAGCATGTCCCTATGGAGGGTCAAACCTGGTGTGCAGTAAAGACCATTTTCATATAACAGATTACCCCGAGTCCATCCTGAGACATCTTGTTGGATTTTTAACCCTAGGTATATATTTTCTCAATCCAAATCCACTTTTACTATCTTTATAGGGATGTATTTCTTATAATAAACTAACTCTACCCTTTACCAAAAATTCCAAGGAATTTTTCTATAATTTTACTTCTGATTGTACTTGTCCTCTAGGTTATCACTATGGTTTTATCAACCTATCATTCAAATGAGACTACAAATTTTCTCGAGTACTGTCTATACAGACCCTAGTTCATATACATTAATATTATATAAAATATTATAAATACAAAAAACATTATAAAAATACTTTCCCAAAGACCATATTAGTTTGGTTCCTTTCGAATCATTGAAACATAAACAATATTACATAAGTGAGATACATTATCTCCCATAAGTTCTATCATAACTAGAACCATTTTTTATAATAATAACACTTAATACATATCATTGTAACTTGTGTAATGAAAGATAAAAAGGGTTGATCTCAGATGCTTAGTAAGGGTCAACAAGGGAGACATATAGGCATAGTGATGCGTTTATTGGTATAAGAACATGATAATAACATTATAATATCATAACATTTATATCAAATATCATAAAATGAATCATGGAATAAATCTCAGTAGTTAATAACACATTAATCATAAGTAAATAAAGAACATAATCCATGAAATCGTTGAATATGTATAAAACAAGGAATTGTGGAAAACAAATAAGGATAGAAAATATTATCTATAGAATATCTACGAAGTCCTTAGTAACATTTAATATTGGGATGATCACCATTGTATATATTTAGGTCTTTTAATTCCCTCATATATACCCTTCTATTATTGGCTTAGTATGTTCTCCCATTTACCCTTTTGTTTCGAGCTTGGGATATCCTCCTGTCTACACATTGGTTTCGTAATGGGAATGTACTCCCATATACCCACATGTTTTGGTGTTGATATTCCCCCCTGTGTACCCTTTGGGGTAATAAAAAATTTAACATTATCTAATGAATTAGATGGAGATATAGGTCCCACCCATATCATTATAATATTATTCATACATTTTCCAAAAAATAAAAAATTCATCATATCATGACCCATAAAAATAGATAGATTTTATAAACATCAAAACATAACTAATGAAAGAAAATATGTATAGCTAAAATTTCATCACATAATAACCTATTAAAAGAGATAGGTTTCATAAAAAATTAATGAAGTCATTAACTGTGAAAATATGTAGGTTTCAAAAGTATAAAAATCATGAAAGATAAATGGGGGTCATAATCATGATTCCATAAAAACATAATCCATTCATGAAATATTATTAATTAATCCATTGAATAATTTCCTTGAATAAAATGACTAACATCAATAGATGTCATATTATATTGAAAATAACTTAGAAATATATTTTTACGGCATTTATTGAGGAAAATATCATTTATTCATTGAAAAAATCTCTTTAAGGCGTTAAAAATATTTTTAAAAAAATTTCCATCAAAATAAACATGATTTATTATAACGTTTTATTTGAAAACCATTCAGAAACCTTTTTCTTTGAAAAAATAAAAAAAGATATTGAATACATATTGAAAACCATTTTCCGTGAAAACATATAATAAGATATTTAATATGTTTTGAAAACATTTTCATTGAAAAAATATAAAAAGAGAATGAAATTTTTTTGAAATTTTTTCTCTTGAATACTTATAAAAGGAGAATGAAATTTTTTTGAGAAATCATTATTAGAACATACTTTTGAAAACTATAAACAAATCTTGAAATAATATTGAAAACTATTTTTCATGAAAACTTATAAAATGAGCTTCAAAACATTTTGAAAACAATTTCCATTGAAAACATATAAAATAATCCTGAAAACAATTTGAAAAATGTTTTCCTTGAAAACATATAATAGATTCATTAAAATAATTCAAAAACACATTAATTAGAAATAATTTGAAAACCTATAAATAAATCATGAAGACATTTTGAAGACTATTTAATTATTTTTTTCTTAAAAAACAATTTCATAAAATTTAAACTTTTAATCACATTAATAATTCTATACATAAATAGTAGTGGGTATATTGGTACATTCCATATTCAGTGAGTAAACCATTACTTTTTCACGGTAGAAGGTTAAAAAAATTACATGTTTAGAATATGAAAAGAAGATTCCATTGAAAGCACTAGTAAAAGAAAAACTGGAAAATTGTGTTAAACGTTTTGTAGGAGAATAGTATAATATTCTTCGAAACCTAGATTAGAAAACATGGTTTTGAAGGAACATAGATTTCTGACCAAAGAGAGGGTAAAGTCATGATACCATAAAAACACTTTCTAAACTATCTTATGTATCGAAGAGTATAAAAATTGTACCAATAAATGATTATATTATTAATAACTATAGTTGAAGAAATTTCATGTGTTTTATTGAAATATAGACCATAATATTTATTCAACAGAAGAATACACATAAAAAAAATCAAAAAGTCATGATATTATTTCAATAAACTCTTCCCACATGGTAAAATTGAACCATACTCTCCATTTAAAAAAAATTAAATTCCATGAAGCTTAAAATATCATGAAATTAAGGATATTTATGATTTAACATTTCAAAGGTAGTATATAAACTTCATGGAAAAATGTTGGTGTATAACATGGCATGTGTCTCAAAGATGGAAAATTGATACCAAATTACCATACCAGTTTTCTAAATTTGGAGACATTAATACCATGATAGAAAGATAATAAAATGGATATTTAAATACCCATAATTCGAGGTGTATAAATCATATAATACATCCATGGTCTGTATACACACAACAAAAAAGTAATGGGTGGTGAATAATGTCACGACCCGTCATCGGGGCCCGTGCCGTGACTACCCCAAGCCCGCCTTCTATAGGCTAGGGGCTGGCGACTAGCACCAAGGCGTAAATCCCGGAAAAAAGGGAAGGTATTGCCTTTGTAAAGTAAACAAACACAACAGAGTAAGCAAGCGGAAAGTAAACACTAAGCAAAAACAGAGTACAACTAAAAGTGCGGAAAGTAAAAAGGGGCCGGAAATACAAGCCCAACTGTAAAGTACAACTCGAAAGGGAAAAACAGCAACTGAAAAGTAAAGCTGGTACGCCGAGCTGTCCACTGGAAATCCCACCAGAAGGGTGAGTATAGATAGCTCCTCTGCTCCTCGGATCCCGCCGTCCACTCCGAGTATGTCCCGCCCAGTGGTCCACCTCCGAGTACCGCCTCATCGTATAGTCCACCTCCAGGTACCGTCCAGTCCTCGAACACTCGGCTTCTGCCAGCACTGTCCGTCGTCTGCAACCAACACAATGAGGTGCGGGCATAGCCCGTGCAGGGGTGAGTATAACGATACTCAGTAGGGACCCCGAGACCTTCAAGGTCTCACTAAACCAACAAGGATAACCACAAAAAAGATCCAAACAGATAACCTCTACTTAGGTATATGCCCATACATATACCTAAGTTATCAAGTAACCCATCTCAATCATGAGAAAACACAAGGATTGTGAAAACAACGGATAACCACTACCCGGGTATATGCCCATACATATACCAAAGTTAGCAAATGACCCATCTCAATCATGAGGTAAACACAAGGTCAAAGTCTCAGCTCAAACCAGGATTTTCATTATCGAATCCGTAACTGCTGAAGAGCTCCGTCTCTGGAGTGTACAGTGGTCCTGTCTTGTCCCAGAGGTACTGCTCACTAACCTAAGACTGCTGAGGTACTCCTCCTGTCGAGTACTGTGGGTTTGCGGCCAACTACTGGGCGCTCCGTCCGCTGAGGGTCTGTCGCCAAAAACCGGGCGCTCACCCAGATAGCCTACTGAGGTACTCCTCCTGACGAGTACCGTGGGTTTGCTGCCAACTACCAGGCGCTCCGTCCGCCGTGGGTCTGCCGCCAAATACCGGGCGCTCCGTCCACTGGGCTAGTCGACTCACTCTAAGTCAAGTCGGTCAAGCAGTCGTCAGGTCTCAGCCGGCTACACGGTCTCCGTACTCCGCACGCTCGTCTCCGGGAGGGTCCGCTCCATGAGCTACTGGTCGATACTCCAAGTATCACAAAGTCCCGCAAAGAAGTATCTCAAAAGACTGTCTCGTCACAGGGGTCTCAACGCAACAGACGGCGCGTCGATCGGACGCCCGGTCTGTGAGTTATTAGCCTTTTCGTCCCAGGGGCCCGGTTGGTTTCGTGAGCGAACCAAACCCGGCCGTATCTCAATTGTACCCCGAACTCCCATAGGGTATACTCATAGGGACTGTTACTCAACGTAAACACCAACGCCGCTGACGGTTTGTCAAACAGACGTCCTGTCTGAAAGATATCAGCTTTTCCGTTCCAGGGGCCCGGTTGGATTTCGGGTGCGATCCAACCCTGCCACTATCGACTGTATCCAAAACTCGGGCGAAGGATGCCAAAAGTTCCGTATCGTCAACAGGAACTCAATGCAACAGACGGTGCGTCGATCGGACGCCCGGTCTAAGAGTTATTGGCATTTTCGTCCCCGGGCCCCGGTTGGATTTTAAGGAAAAACCAACCCGACCGTACTCCACCTGCGTCCAAACCTCGGGCGGAGTATGCCAAAAGATCCGTCTCACTAAGAGGAACACAACACGGCTGACGGCACGTCAATCGGACGTCCGTAGCTCAAGATATGAGCATTTCCGCTCCGAAGGCCCGGTTGGTTCTGTGAACGAACCAACCCGGCCGAAATCAAAGTAATCCGAAACCTTGAGTGCGATATATCGAAACGACCGTCTCGATCCAAGGATCGCGTTGCCGCAGACGGTTCGTCAAACGGAGGTCCGAGGCTCAAGTTATGGCCAAAAGACCGGAACTGGTTCGAAACGGGGGGGTCCGGGTCCGGGCCGACCCGGCCCGACCCCCCCCTGGGGCGGCCCGGCCGGCCGGCCGGCCGGCCGCGCGGCGGAGCGGGGGCCGCGACGGTCTGTCATCGCATGAAGGCAGCGTGGGGGAATCAATTCCCCCGCTTTCTTGGAAAGCCGGCGCGGCTAAAAGCCGCGCCCCTTGATTGAAAACCGCCCCCACGTGGGGGCCGATTGAAGTAAAAACCGGGGGGCCGGCTGCCCCCCCTCCCTTCAAAGAACCGCCCCCCTCATAAAGAGGGGGGTTTTAGTGTGTTGGCCGGGGGATTAATTCCCCCGGTTTCACTCCATCCGGCCGGCCAGCTGGCCGGCCGGTTTTCTCCAACGGGACCGGAAATTCCGGTCCCCTCTTCGGTTTCCGACGCCGGTGGCCCGGCCGCCAGTCTTCTCATCCCGTCGCGGCCCGGAACCGGCCGCGGTCTCCTCGTCCCGCCGCGGCCCGGAACCGGCCGCGGTGCGACGGCACCGCGCCCCTTGCCGTGCCTTGATTCCTTTCAACGCGGCGCGACGGCGTCGCGTTCTTGAAGATTCTTCCTCGGCGGGGCGCGACGGCGCCGCGCAAAATAATTGCACGATATCCGCATGGTGCGACGGCACCACGCCACTTTGCTTCCACCCGCAAGAAATACAACAAGAACGATGGAGGGGGTTCGGCCGTGTTCATGCGGTCCGGCCCCCTCACGTTAAGCAATAAGGCAACTTAAATTATTTCAAGCCACACGTTAGACTTGATAAATTCATGACCAAGAATAGAATAACTAAACAAAAATCAACAACCCCTACCTTGGTATAAGGTTCGAAGATTTGACTACGTTCCGCGGAAGACGACGTCGCGGAGGTCGGGCGTCGCGGTCGTCGTTCGTCAAATCCGTTGACGAAGAGATGCGTCCGATGCGATACGTCGTTGGCGAAACCCTGTACACCGACGAAGGTTGTCCGAGGAAGAAGCGGTGTTCTCTCTCGTTGACACGGAAGACGAAGAAGAGCGGAGCGGCGTTCTTCGTCGGAACTTGAGCGTTCTTCGTCAAGTCTTGAGGAAAGTAAAATAAAAAGAAAACAACGAACCCAAGAACCCCTACCTCGATAGTCGCACGATGACGTAGACGTGGAATATCGGTGTCGATTCCTTTGACGTCGGAGGAAGAGTCGTTGTCGATGGCGTTCGTCGCGGAAAACCCTCGCGGAAGAGATGATGCGGAAGAAGAACGTCGCGTCACGGATACGGCGTCGCGGATGGACCGTGTTCTTCGGCGGAGAAGTCTTCGTTGAAGAACGGCGTTCTTCGCGTTCTTCGTTGAGTTTGAAGAAGATGAAGAAGACTTCCCTACTCTCTCAAGGAGATAAAATTCTAACAAAATAAAATAAGACTCTTTCTTATTTTATTCACACAACCCAACCTCTTTGAATTTCAAAGGTTTGAAATTCAATAACCACACACAACTCACCTCATTAACTCATTACATTAATTAACAAATTGTCATGTTAATTAAAGAGGGGTTAAGGGAGTTTGAGGGAAGATGTAAAGTTAGGTTTCGTGTGGGCCCCACCACACTTAATCCTCTCAAGGGAGGTTAAGTGGGTGTGGGTCCCACACCTAACTTCCTTTGAGAGAAGTTAACTAATAAGTTTAAATAAAAAATTGTGTTTACATATTTTTATTTAACTTATTCTAATCTCCCAAAAACTAACTCTCAACTCGAAACAAACGCAACTCCCGAAAAGGTCTCTTTAAGCGAATATCGGCGCTGCAAGTTCATCGGTGCCCTCAGATTTCAATTCCGAGCACCGGATCAAAAGTTAGGAATTCCCGCTCGTTCGTTCACTGAACGTACCTGAGCCAAACTTCGGAAACTAATTCCGGGCACTCCAGGCCTCGGAATCAGGTGCCGTCTGAAACCGCGCTCTTGTAAAATTCTAAAGAAAATTAAGAAAAAACATTTCCTTGAATTTTACAGGTCTTTACATTACTCCCACCTCAGGGCTTTACGTCCCCGTAAAGATACATCAAAAACTAGGGAACCAAATGAGGGTACTGAGCACGCATCTGAGCCCCCCGCTCCCATGTGCTCTCCTGGAGATTCCCGTGCTGCCATCTGATGCACACAAGAAGAATCGATCGCCCACGCAGGACCCTCTCCTGTCGATCCTCTATCTCCACCGAGACCTCCGTAAATGTCGCCCCATCGTCAACGTCAAGCTCCCCATGGTCAATGATGTGTGTCGGGTCGTGCACGTATCTCCTCAGCTGAGACACGTGGAAGACGTCGTGCACCCGGTGCAACTGAGGTGGTAGAGCCAGGCGATAAGCCACCACGCTAAACCTGCTGAGGACCTGGAAGGGTCCGATGAAGCGCGGAGATAACTTGTCGCCTTGGCCAAATCTCCGAATACCACGTCGAGGTTATACCCGCAAGAAGACGTGGTCACCACCCTCGAACTCCCGTGGCCTCCGCCTCCTGTCAGCATAAGGTTTCTGCCGGCTCTGAGCTGCACTCATCCGCCCCTGGATGACCTGGACCATCTCAGGTCCCACAAGAGCTGTAAGATTTCTTCTTTGCCGAGAAGAGAAATCTGGTCTCATCCCCTGGATGAACCACATTCTTTGCCTAAAACAGTCAATCCTAACATGGATGATACTAATCCATACCAAGGATGACGTCGTAAGGCCTCGACGCTACTACTAAGAGATCCAACCGTTACTCTCGCCTCCAAGGGTTGAGTCACACTGTTGGCATCAGTGTGTGGTAACTGGGTCTCCTCCAGTAGATGTCTCACAAGTGAGGGTCAAGTCAACAGCCAAAACTGGAACCTCTTAGTAACATCACGAAAGAGGACAGGAACGAAATATCACAAAGGTATGCGTCTTTTATTATTACAGCTCATAATACAAGACGCTACACAAAAGCAACAAGGAACCAGAAGTACAAAGGATGTATCCACTAGTTCTGCTCCTGTCCATCGGCTCCCAGAGCTCCATGATCGAAGGCCTCGGCTGCCTGAAGCTGAGCTCTCCCCTGCGGTCGAGGAGTCGGACAGTCACGTGCCATGTGACCCTTTCCGCGGCATGAGTAACACAACCTGCTCCTTGCACGGCTGGCTCTGTTCCCACTCTGGGTGCCCCGCACCACCGATCCTAAAACCAGAGATCGCCCAACTGCTGGTCTGGTCCTCCTGGACCTCTGCATCATCTGTCTACTGCCCACAGATGACTCGGCTTCTGATCGAAAAACACGCGGCAAAGGCAGCAGCTCCTGAACACGCTCGGGGTGTAGAGGTACTGGCACAAACTCCACCCTGAAGAAGGTCTCAAAGTCTTCCCATGTGAAAGCCATTCCATCGCAAAACTGGAACAAGTGGCTCCACCACCTGCCTGCTGCTGCCTGAAGAAGGCTGGCAGCAAAGGTCACCATGAAGTCCGATGGCGTCCCCACTAGCCTGAAGACTCCCACCACAGCCTCCAGCCAATCCTCAGCCGCCTGCGGTTCCGTCTCTCCCCTGAACCTGGGTGGCCTCTGGCGCTGGAACTCATGCAGCGCACTCAAGCGTCGTGCATCGTCTACTGCTGGGGCTGGTGGCATCGGTGGCCCAACGTATGGTAGTATCGCTGGTGCCTCCGCTGGTGCCTCAACTGCAAGAGGGCCCTGTACCGAAGCCTTGTCGCTCGACAGACTGTCAGCACGCTCATCCCTCCGGGCTCTAGCTGGTCGTCTGAGAAAAGACATCCTGAAGAAACAACGTAACACGATCAAACGATTATACCTGGTGAGCTGACCTGGTTTGAGCTGTTTTAAGGGGGGAAACCTTTGAAAACACACACGCAATCAGTGTTTTCGTGCACAAAGTCGAAAATCAGTTGTCAGGGTCCTGGTGTATGGATACGTCGGCCGCCCGCACCAACACTGGACTCCCTGAACTGAAAACCACACTCGGTACCCTTAACACTATTGCTTCACAGAAAGAAAGATCAGAATCGGCGGTAGAACCGACCACCTTTGATTCCAATTTGTCACGACCCGTCCTCGGGGCCCGTGCCGTGACTACCCCAAGCCCGCCTTCCATAGGCCAGGGGATGGCGACTAGCACCAAGGCGTAAATCCCGGAAAAAAGGGAAGGTATTGCCTTTGTAAAGTAAACAAACACCACAGAGTAAGCAAGCGGAAAGTAACACTAAGCAAAAACAGAGTACAACTAAAAGTGCGGAAAGTAAAAAGGGGCCGGAAATACAAGCCCAACTGTAAAGTATAACTCGATAGGGAAAAACAGCAACTGAAAAGTAAAGCTGCTACGCCGAGCAGTCCACTGGAAATCCCACCAGAAGGGTGAGTACAGATAGCTCCTCTGCTCCTCAGATCCCGCCGTCCACTCCGAGTATGTCCCGCCTAGTGGTCCACCTCCGAGTACCGCCTCGTCGTATAGTCCACCTCTAGGTACCGTCCAGTCCTCGAACACTCGGCTTCTGCCAGCACTGTCCGTCGTCTGCAACCAACACAATGAGGTGCGGGCATAGCCCGTGCAGGGGTGAGTATAACGATACTCAGTAGGGACCCCGAGACCCTCAAGGTCTCACTAAACCAACAAGGATAACCCCAAAGAAGATCCCAACAGATAACCTCTACTTACGTATATGCCCATACATATACCTAAGTTATCAAGTAACCCATCTCAATCATGAGGAAACACAAGGATTGTGAAAACAATGGATAACCACTACCCGGGTATATGCCCATACATATACCAAAGTTAGCAAGTGACCCATCTCAATCATGAGGTAAACACAAGGTCAAAGTCTCAGCTCAAACCAGGATTTTCATTATCGAATCTGTAACTGCTGAAGAGCTCCGTCTCTGGAGTGTACAGTGGTCCTGTCACGTCCCAGAGGTACTGCTCACTAACCTAAGACTGCTGAGGTACTCCTCCTGTCGAGTACTGCGGGTTTGCGGCCAACTACTGGGCGCTCCGTCCGCTGAGGGTCTGTCGCCAAAAACTGGTCGCTCACCCAGATAGCCTACTGAGGTACTCCTCCTGACGAGTACCGCGGGTTTGCTGCCAACTACCAGGCGCTCCGTCCGCCGTGGGTCTGCCGCCAAATACCGGGCACTCCGTCCACTGGGCTAGTCGACTCACTCTAAGTCGAGTCGGTCAAGCAGTCGTCAGGTCTCAGCCGGCTACACGGTCTCCGTACTCCGCACGCTCGTCTCCGGGAGGGTCCGCTCCACGAGCTACTGGTTGATACTCCAAGTATCACAAAGTCCCGCAAAGAAGTATCTCAAAAGACCGTCTCGTCACATGGGTCTCAACGCAACAGACGGCGCGTCGATCGGACGCCCGGTCTGTGAGTTATTAGCCTTTTCGTCCGAGGGGCCCGGTTGGTTTCGTGAGCGAACCAAACCCGGCCGTATCTCAACTGTATCCCGAACTCCCATAGGGTATACTCATTGGGACTGTTACTCAACGTAAACACCAACGTCGCTGACAGTTCGTCAAAACGGACGTCCTGTCTGAAAGATATCAGCTTTTCCGTTCCAGGGGCCCAATTGGATTTCGGGTGCGATCCAACCCGGCCACTATTGACTGTATCCAAAACTCGGGCGAAGGATGGCAAAAGTTCTGTATCATCAACAGGAACTCAATGCAACAGACGGTGCGTCGATTGGACGCCCGGTCAAAGAGTTATTTGCATTTTCGTCCCCGGGACCCGGTTGGATTTTAAGGAAAAACCAACCCGACTGTACTCCACCTGCGTCCAAACCTCAGGCGGAGTATGCCAAAAGATCCGTCTCACTAAGAGGAACACAACACGGCTGACGGCACGTCAATCGGACGTCCGTAGCTCAAGATATGAGCGTTTCCGCTCCGATGGCCCGGTTGGTTCTGTGAACGAACCAACCCGGCCGAACTCAAAGTAATCCGAAACCTTGAATGCGATATATCGAAACGACCGTCTCGATCCAAGGATCGCGTTGCCGCAGACGGTTCGTCAATCGGAGGTCTGAGGCTCAAGTTATGGCCAAAAGACGGGAACTGGTTCGAAACGGGGGGGGGGGGTCGGAGTCCGGGCCGACCCGGCACGACCCCCCCCTGGGGCGGCCCGGCCGGCCGGCCGGCCGGCGGTGCGGCGGCGCGGCGGCGCGGGGGCCGCGGCGGTCTGTCACCGCATGAAGGAAGTGCGGGGGAATCAATTCCCCCGCTTTCTTGGAAAGCCGGCGCGGCTAAAAGCCGCGCCCCTTGATTGAAAACCGCCCCCACGTGGGGGCCGGTTGAAGTAAAAACCGGGGGGCCGGCTGCCCCCCCTCCCTTCAAAGAACCGCCCCCCTCATAAAGAGGGTGAATTTAGTGTGTTGGCCGGGGGATTAATTCCCCCGGTTTAACTCCATCCGGCCGGCCAGCTGGCCGGCCGGTTTTCTCCAACGGGACCGGAAATTCTGGTCCCCTCTTCGGCTTCCGACGCCGGCGGCCCGGCCGCCGGTCTTCTCATCCCGCCGCGGCCCGGAACCGGCCGCGGTCTCCTCGTCCCACCGCGGCCCGGAACCGGCCGCGATGTTCGTCGCCCGGCGCGGTGCGACGGCACCGCGCCCCTTGCCGTGCCTTGATTCCTTTCAACGCGGCGTGACGGCGTCGCGTTCTTGAAGATTCTTTCTCGGCGTGGCGCGACGGCGCCGCGCAAAATAATTGCACGATATCCACGTGTTGCAACGACACCACGCAACTTTGCTTCCACCCGCAAGAAATACAACAAGAACGATGGAGGGGGTTCGGCCGTGTTCATGCGGTCCGACCCCCTCACGTTAAGCAATAACGCAACTTAAATTATTTCAAGCCACACGTTAGACTTGCTGAATTCATGATCAAGAATAGAATAACTAAACAAAAATCAACAACCCCTACCTTGGTATAAGGTTCGAAGATTTGACTACGTTCCGCGGAAGACGACGTCGCGGAGGTCGGGCGTCACAGTCGTCGTTCGTCAAATCCGTTGACGAAGAGATGCGTCCGATGCGATACGTCGTTGGCGAAACCTTGTACGCTGACGAAGGTTGTCCGAGGAAGAAGCGGTGTTCTCTCTCATTGACACGGAAGACGAAGAAGAGCGGAGCGACTTTCTTCGTCGGAACTTGAGCGTTCTTCGTCAAGTCTTGAGGAAAGTCAAATAAAAAGAAAACAACGAACCCAAGAACCCCTACCTCGATAGTCGCACGATGACGTAGACGTGGAATATCGGTGTCGATTCCTTTGACATCGGAGGAAGAGTCGTTGTCGATGGAGTTCGTCGCGGAAAACCGTCGGGGAAGAGATAATGCGGAAGAAGAACGTCGCGTCGCGGATACGGCGTCACGGATGGACCGTGTTCTTCGGCGGAGAAGTTCTTCGTTGAAGAACGGCGTTCTTCGCGTTCTTCGTTGAGTTTGAAGAAGATGAAGAAGAATTCCCTACTCTCTCAAGGAGATAAAATTCTTACAAAATAAAATAAGACTCTTTCTTATTTTATTCACACAACCCAACCTCTTCGAATTTCAAAGGTTTGAAATTCAATAACCACACACAACTCACCTCATTAACTCATTACATTAATTAACAAATTGTCATGTTAATTAAAGAGGGGTTAAGGGAGTTTGAGGGAAGATGTAAATTTAGGTTTCGTGTGGGCCCCACCACACTTAATCCTCTCAAGGGAGGTTAAGTGGGTGTGGGTCCCACCCCTAACTTCCTTTGAGAGAAGTTAACTAATAAGTTTAAATAAAAAATGGTGTTTACATATTTTTATTTAACTTATTCTAATCTCCCAAAAACTAACTCTCAACTCGAAACAAATGCAACTCCCGAAAAGGTCTCTTTAAGCGAATATCGGCGCTGCGAGTTCATCGGTGCCCTCAGATTTCAATTCCGAGCACCGGATCAAAAGTTAGGAATTCCCGCTCGTTCGTTCACTGAACGTACCCGAGCCAAACTTCGGAAATTAATTCTGGGCACTCCGGGCCTCAGAATCAGGTGCCGTCTGAAACCGCGCTCTTGTAAAATTCTAAAGAAAATTAAGAAAAAAAATTTCCTTGAATTTTACAGGTCTTTACAAATAAATCATGTATCTCATAGAAATAAAATGTGATATGAAATTCTATTACCTTGTGTCTTGACTCTCATTTCACTAATTAAAAACTCTTCTAGGGTAAATGTATGTTTATTATAAATCATTAAAATAACCATACTAATTATTTTAATACCATATATGGTTTTATTAGGGCTTTATATTATCCTCTTTTTTATCATTTCTATGTTAAGGTTTAACTTCATGTGATATCCACTTTGTTTTTTCACCTGTGTCTTAATTTTTTATATCTTTGATCCTTATACATATATCATTCGTTCCATAATTTAAACCATGAATTAAATATAATAAATATTTATTATATTTTTATTATTATAATCTATATTATATATATGTTTGAAATATAATACACCATTCATGGAGATGGTAGGTTGCGAGTAAGCATAAATGCTATTTCCATTTAATTGTCATGTTAATAAAAAGAAATAAAAAGACATATATGTATACATATCATTATTAAAATATATTATCTATATCAAATATTTAATTTATATTCACTAAATAAATATTTAATGCAATCTATGTAGTCTATGATTGAATTACATTGCTTCGAGGTGGCAGCAGTCCATACTTCATTAAATGAATTTATCATATTAACAAAAAATGGGATGTAAAAAGATATGTTTTTTAAAATGAATAAATATGATAAAATAATTAATATATATATATAACATATATAATTGTATTAACCATAATAATTTCATCAATGATAGGTGTTAAGGAGAAATCAACTATCATCGCTTTCTGATGGGGTAATTTGCTGTACACATAAACATTATGTTCGATACCCATTAGATGTAGGTATGTGTAACTGTAGGTCAAAAAAATAGAATAAAAAATTCATAGTAAATTTTTTATACTTTTATTTTTATAAATTTATTTAATAAAAAGAGTGGAGGGTGTCGAGAAAGAAAATAAAATAAAATAGCTTGAGAGAAGGTGTTACCTTTTAATCAGGTAACTCTGTTTCATTCATGCCAATAATATTTCATGGACTGATTTATGCCCAAGGGGAGGAAAATAAAAGTAAGGTAGAGATATTTAAAATCTATTTGGGTAGATATTGTTTGAGAAAATGTGTCTTTAGAGTTGTGAAAAACTGAGAGGATATGATTTCTTTTTATAGGGGAGGAAAATGACACTCTTGGTATTTTTGAATTGAATTCTATGATCCACTAGTATTACATGTTCACTATGTGTAAAATTGAATTTTATGAAATATTATAGGATTATTAGTATTAATATGTCCATGCAATAATATTTTTACTAGTTCATAGTTTATTTTTCCCTTATGATTTAGGTTTAGTCCTTTTTTAAGCTAAATTTCACCTTATTTGTTGTAAATAATTTTAATTACCTTCAATAATAGTATTTGTAGAAAAATATATTGAATATATTAGAAATTATTAATTATATTAATTATAAATATGGAATTCATTTTTCATAATTCTAATCACATTAGTGGACGAAATTAATTTATATTTAATCCCAGAGACGGGGTGATAATGTGGAGTTTTTAAAGTAAAAAACATCCAAAAGATGGCTATATTTTTATAGTCAATTTAAACAAGAAATTTATTCCAATGACCAACATAATATTAATTAATAAATTTATTATTTAATTAATCTTTTAAAAAATTATAATATAGTTGAATCATATAAATGAGTTAGTAGAAAAGCAGTTTTGAATTAAAATTCACTATTCTTAACCAATCATTTTAAAATAAAGCTTCAATGAAAAATACCAAAAATTAAACCTAACATAATTTTTATGTTCCACATTCAATGATGAAGTTTGTTTGACATATAAAATCTAAATAAGTTCCAAAAAATGGGATTTAAAATGGGTTCAGTTTTAAAAGTTAGTAAAACTACCTTTATAAGAATATAGGTTTTTAAGTATAAAATTGAGGTTTGTATTATCATATATCTATAAAATATATAGGATGATTAGAAATATTTTTTAAAATATATAAAAAATAAATTTACTTATTATCATTCACTATTTGTAATTAATTTAACCTATTAATATAAATTGTCTATTTTCATAGAAAAAATATTTTTATAAAACTAGTACCTTTATATTTATTTGGTTTCTATATTACATTCTAATTAATAAAAAACTAATTAATTATGCTATATATATTCATAAGTTAGTTGGTCTTATAATATTTAATTTAATGTCCATGTAATATCTAATTATATAACAATATTTTAATAATGAATTATTTTTTTAGTAAGACTCGATCGTGCGTGTTCTGCAATCCATAGAGGAAACTTAGTCTTGCATGAAACCTAATCTGAATTCAATGTTTTTTAAAGGAAAAGATAAACTTTTTTCTCCATGTTGGGAACGATTCACTTGTTGTTGCATATAATGCATACTGAACAAAATTATTTAACAAAAAATAAACTATTTTTGGTTTCCTAAAATAAAGAATATCCAAAATATTAAATTAATTCAAAAACTAATTACTCACTGAATCTATTGTTGCAATAAAATATTATATATTTATACCTATTTTTTATTTTTTTAAATTAATTGTAAAAATTTTATTTAGGGTGGGAACAACTTCTTTTTTCGCCCATATTTTTGGTTTTTAGCTTTAATTCATTTTTATTTTACCATTTACGAAGATCATAGGTCACACGTACACATTAATGTTGTTTCAATTTTCTCAATGGATGGAACAAAAACATTCAGTATTAAATCAACTTTATATAGATAATATAAAAGAATATATATCAAATATATTAATAAAGTCTATAATTATTACCATCCATGTAAAAAATAAAATGATAAATGAATCGTATCACATCGAGGATGTGAAAGTCCACTCATATGCATGATAGATGATATGATTTTCTAAAAAAATATTACATAAGAAGGTAGATGTGATATTATAATTCCAAAATTAAAAATATATCATAAATTTCTGATATATATACATTAAATATATCATTATCACCGTTTTTCAAAAGTGGTCATTCAAAATGAATTACATTGGATTGTGAGGTGGTAGTACGTTATGAACATGATCAATACTTTATTTTCCCTTTTGGAGGAAGAGTAGTTGGATGCGGTTTATGAAAATAACCTAATAACATCTCATTATTGATTATATAATTATCTCTTTATATCAAATTATATGAATAATATTTTTTTGGTGGAAGAATAAATAAAATACAAACAGTCGGTTATGAACAATACCTCTTCTTTGGACAACTAACCTTGGTTAGCTCCAAACTCCTTTTTAGAAGGGATTTCAAATCAGAATAAGGAATATAGAACATAATGATAGATGTAAGGATATACTTTTCTAATTATTTTGAAAACTAAAAAATATTTTTATGTGTGTAGTGGAGAGGAGAGGGTGTTCCCTTTTATAAGTTGGGCCGAGGACACACAGAGAATATTTTAAAATAAAAAGGTATAAATATGTTTTAAACATAAAAATGATCCCAAATAGAATATTCATGATAATTATTTGAATTAATATTGAAATATATCCATAATATTGTATTTGGAAATGATTTTGGATTGTTCTATTACATAAATGTTCAGTTTGACCTCCTTATAAACCTAATTTAAAATAATGACTATAATTGTTTTTATTTTTTACAATAAATTTTTAATTAAAATTAATTTAAATTGTTATATAATATTAATAATTCTTATTCCAAATTTGTAATAAATTTTCCAAAATTCCATTCAAATACTCTTAAAATTAATTTAATGTTAAATCCTCAAATAGAATAAAAATTATATTTTACAAAGAGAAACTTTTCATATATTTAGAATGTTATTATAAAAATAATCAACATCATATTGATTAAAATAATCTAAATTGAGATAAATATTATATAATTGAAATTATTTAACATTTTAAACCATCTTAAACAAATGTAACTTGTAAATCCTTTAAATGAAAAGGTAGTTGTGAATAAAAATAAATATTTTTCACTGATCATTACCAATTTAAACCTTTCTCAAAAATACAAAAAATTAATCCTAAGAAAATATCGACATGACTACTCATGAATTGAAGATAAAATTTTAAAATAAATATTCTAAATTTGGTATATATTTATTTTATTATTTGTTCAAAAAAATCAATACAGAATATGTTTTTAGAAACAATATTCCTCGAAGAATATCAAGAATTAACAAATATGAAATAAAAATTTAACAATATATTTAAAAAATAAAAAATTGATTTATTATTATTATAAATTTTTTTATTATTATTTATATACTAATTTTTACATCTAAGTTATAATATTAAAGGTAAAGTAATAGTTTTTTATAGTATATCGTGGTTCATTAAAACTGGGTGTTGTGTGTAGTGTATGAAATCAAAGAAAATTAATCTATTTCAAAAAGATATATATTTCATAAAATCATTGGGTGTTACGTTCTATCAAACTTAAAAACTAATTTCCCAATAAAAAATTTCACACTTTCATATAAAAAATGTAGATAATTTATCCTCATCATATCATTTGGTTCCCACATAACATCTTCAATTTGGTTGTATCTCCATAAAACCATGGATACGTTAGTGGTATTATTTTATAAAATATTCTCTATACTATCTAGAATCTATGAAATGAATTATTAATATGAATGATCATTATTTTGTGTTATGACTTCTATTTTAAAAAAATTGTATGAAATTAGTTGTGTATATCCTTTTTATAGATACATGGAACACATCTTGTACATTATAGAGGATTGGTGGAATTTTCAAGTGATAAAAAATTGTCCCTTCTTGATGAAATATTTCAAAGGGTCCAATAAACCAAGGTCTTATATTTCATATATTACTAAATATCATAATATTATTTCATTGATAGATTCTGAGAAAAATTTATCTCTAACTTTAAACTGAATGTCATGTTGTCTACTATAAACACAACTTTTCTGCTGATGTTGTGAGAAACGTATATATTTATGAATGGATCTAACCATACCTACCAAGAATTCATCCATCTATGGTCCAAGTAGATTTATTTATCTAACATAATCCTAAAATTTTGGAGTTATACACTTATTTCTACTTATGGATTCACAAAGAGACATATGAATTCTTGAGTTTAAGCTATTGTTTTTATTGGTTCCTAAAAATGCAACATGGAAGGTGAAAATAATGTTATTCATATTTTATGTGTAAAATATACCTGAAAAAGAATTTAAAAAAGAAAAATAAATCCATTGGAAAAAAAGGATAGCTTGGTTTCTTATAGAAATCTCACTAAGAGAAACACATCTTTGCATGGGGTCCTATAGAGGATGATCTTTTATAGGAAACTATAACATTCACGAGGGTAGAAGATCTTTTCTATCCCATAGAAAATAAATATTAACTTACAATCCTAGAAATTATTTTCCATCCCCACAAATTGGGGTGCCTTTTTTCGTTTTAGAGGGTGTTTCCCATCCCCCAAATTAAATAAAATTTTCCAGAGCAGGACATCTTTATTGAGCTACCAATAATAATGTCCCCATAGTCTATCTTGGTCGATAGGATATCCCAGTAAATGGTTACATTAGTGCCTCTATAAAAACCCCAAGGGGAGATTGGGAAATGATAGATTAAAACATGATAAAATTGAGAGATATATTGATTTTGATTAGTTAAACATATCGTATAATTCTAATTGAAGATAACAGAGTCACGTGACCATCCAAAGAAAAAAACCCATGTTCGGATGGGATTACTTGAAGTATAAGTAGATGGTATGTTGGAATTACATCACCCCTTATTGAAAAATTCTATATGGATGAATCCCCTCCACACATAGAAAATAACTATGTATGAGTCATCCAGACCTACATTGAAATGAACTTCATCGATATCAGCAACAACTATGATGAAACAAATTTCATAGAGGGAACCCTTTCATCTACGGAAAAATGCATTAAGAAATATGGCATCTTCGGATGTTCCACTTTCCACTCTCATTACCTTTCACCAGTGTGGTGTTTGGACCCACCAAGTCCCATCCATTGATATATTTATCCATGAATCACTTTTCTAGAGAACTCTAATTTTTAAATGTCCCCCCTATGAGTTATCAGACCATGGACTCTCCTAAAGCCACTACATATGTTTGAAAACATTTGCGTTTACATATGAGAATATATACCCATGAAAAATAGGGTCTTATTGGTAACCTAAACAATGAGGGTGATCCTCATAATATTCTTAAGCATAAATTCCAATGGTAACAATGGTCCAGAACCTAGGTATCGTTCCTGATATTTCGTCGGGCCACGAAGCATCACCTATTGTTTGTAGCACCTCCAGCATTCCCTCTTCCACCAGTCAAATTGGTAGGAGGGTAATGTCCTTGTTAGGGAAATAGTATTGTATTGAGACCCTATCAGTTCTTTCGATTGGTCAAACACATCATCATGTTCTTCTATAAGTCTATAAACCAGTAGGTAGTCAGGTGTGACTATCCTAGTAGCTAAAATATTGAATGAAGTTATCCTTAATTCTCTTTACCCCCCCCCCCTTAGCCATAGAATACCAAAACAGGAGGGGAGATGAGTATCATATCTCTCTACCTTTACCTCTTCCTTTAGTCCAATGCCTCATATACTAGTGGAAAAGTGATATTATATATTTTCTAGATGAACTAATGTCTCATTTTTCTCACACTAAGCAAGACTAACATGGGCTTACTGGTGGGTGGTGATAATGAAATATCCAATGTCCTGAGAAAATGAGTACACTCTAAATTATAAGACCCAACCAGACCTAAAATTTACTATTATTGGATTATTTTCTCATAGTTCATGAATCAAAGGCCTCCTAATAGGTATAATCCCACAAAACCATGTTATTATCCTTTCAAAGTGATGTATACCACACTGGAACAATTTTCAATTTGACATATTCCTAATGAAGCATGAAAATGGTCTCCTTCATATGTCTAATCCCTAACCCTTTTGAAATATGGTTTATTTGATATTTGACCGACTATGATAATTCAAAAGCCTCCCTAATGACTAAACCTGACACCCTATGATCTCCATAATCTTATCTAGTCCAAATTCCCAATAGGATTATATTTTTACTCTGTGGGCCATATTCTGTGGGATCATGTTATATAACCATCTTTATTGGGCTATATTCATAGTATCATCACATCCCCAACTAAGAGGAAACATCCTTTCCAGGTTTATTGGGACACTTCAAAAAATGTCCCACATTAGTAATTGACTTAGACTATTTATCTTAGAATTTCGTGCCACAATAAATTAAACTCCATGGATTTCCCCTAATCACATGACCATAAAAAGCGTTATGTGTACCGTTTAGTGGAAAATTACTACATGTGTTATGATTCCATTTTGGAGGACACTTAACAAGACCATATTATGGGTATTATGCCAACACCTAGACAACTCCCTTATACCTTTATGATGAAAATATACATAGCTCCCCAATAGGTAGATTAAAACCATAAACTATAATAACAAATGACATAAGGATATATTTTCTGCATATCAAACAGAACCAATGTTGGAGATCCTTAGATACAGACAAATCAATCATTTTATGGAGAAACATGAATACATAATGATGATTCTAAATCCATTCATGTTAATAATAGGATGTTACTTCAAGGGTTTCCCAGGTAATACTTGGGAATGAAAAAAATGATTCATATACATGTGTCAACTCAAATATATATTGGTGTCCTGGAATAAGAAAGAATTCCACCCAAAAGGGTGTGATGGCCCCGAACTCCAATCAACCAGAACAATTTGAGTCATTATGTGTTTATGGAAATGTTTCTCATTGGAAACCATTCATTAGAAACAAGGTAGATTAGTCATCATGAATATGAGAGTTATTGGGATTTTCTTCATCCATGAACCAAGCATTTTGAATACTGAACCATTGAAAATGGATGTTAAATAGGAACGGTGAACCCAACATGAATCATTAATCAAGATGATTATGTCCCCAACATTTATATACACTTTCTCTCTTAAAATTAATGAGGTACACAAAAATATATTACACATATCTTCACTTATTAATATACTACTTTGATGAGTTCTTTCTTGGTTTTTTTTGTCATACCAGAAAGAAATATTCACCAAAATTCAATTAATTCCAAATGGAATATCTTTAGATCAATAAAATGTATATTTTTACCATCAAGAAAGATATATCATCATCCAATAAATAGCTTTTATCACTAACCCAACTCCTTCAATGGTAGGTTTCAAATTCAATGATTTGGGGGTACAACCTCAATGGTACTGTCCCCAGTTCTGAGGATGCACTATAGTCCCTCCAGTTCACAAAAATACACATGACTTTGGATAAATGATCATTAGTAGTCCAAAAATAGATAAAACATATATCCATATAAGACTATTTCAGGATCCTATCTATAGGATGCGATAATGATTTCCTCCAATTCCTTAGGGATTCTGATCAATAGGTCGCCAATGACTTCATCCCATTGATAATGGGGTCTCTCTTATGGGATTCTTCTTTTAGTCACTACAAAAACATTTGCACAAACTATAATCCAATGCATGAAGAGGAAATGACTATACATGTTCCAACTGATATCATCCATGCCATGGCCCCCAAGGCGGGCCACAGAGGGTGTAATTTGAACAACCAAGGTCCTACCTATATTCTTGTCCTTTTTGAAGAATCCTACTAGTTAATTAAAAAATAAAACTATTAGAATATTAAAATTAATGCTTCTACATACCATGATATTTTGTCAAATATGTAAAGAAGCTATGAAAATATTAAAATACATTATCATGCATATAAATTCCTCTAGTCAATGATAGTGTACAAAATATGAGAAGATGAAAATCCCTACTATTAAATATGAATCTCGATATCCAAATATAATGGAAAACTATGAGAATATAATAATCTACACTAAATATTATAAGGACTGTTAGAAAAATAAAACATTAAACTATGAGGAGATTCCAATCAATTCTGGATCATATAATTTCTATCAACTAAATATGGTGGAGAACTACGAGTAGATGAAAATACATGCTCATGAAATTCAATCCCCTTTGTAAAATATTGTGTAAAATATTGAACAGATGAAAATGCTTACTCATTTATATCAAGACAATCATTTAAGTATAGTAAAAAATGGTGACCATATTAAAATCCATGCACATATATACCAAGCCTTATAGTCAAATACAATATAAATTAGATGACCTAGTTAGAGTGGCTCAAGATTGAAATAGAGGTAGAATCATATTCCTACTCCAAAAACACAATAGGTGTATATCATTGTTATTAATAAGGATATTTTTCCACATGATCTGATAATGATGGATCATTATAGATCAATTTCTTACCAAATCCTAAGAACATTTGAAAACATAATAGATTCAACAGAAATAGCCAAGTATCATTCCCATGACACCTAATCCATAATTAGGGTGAATAATTTATATAATATGAGGGTCACTCAAGAGAAAACATTGATTCCTACTCTAATCTAAGAGGTTCATCAGCAATATTCAATAACAAATCAAAAACCGGATCGGGAAAAAATAACCATTACAAATGGAGATTACTGTCCCATTTAGGGTTCCTCTCTATGGAATGTTTATATCCCCACTAAAATTTCAAAAACACATTGAGATATTATAACATTAACACGAGAGTCACCTAAACAAAGTCCCATGTATTGGAAACGCCACTCACAAAACCATGTTACAACTTCCCAAAAAAGTTCCCCAAAAATTAAATCGCAATTGGTGTAATTTAAAATTAAAGAATAAAATTATGATCTTTTTGTACTATAATCTAGATATTTTTAGGAATTTAAAATTTTTTTTTTCATATCCCATAATCATTCCAGTCCATTACCAAATTACAGAAGTGGTAGTATCATTAATGATAGTTCCTCCCTATAGTAGTTCTACCAATAGATCTAGAGGACCTCTCAATGATGATTACTAGAAAATATTTCATCATGGGTAAAATATAATTGATCATTATAGTTCATCTCTTAATGAGAAGCACGAAAACCCTACTTATAACTATAACATAAATCAGAAAAAATGTCAACTAAATAATGTATAAAATTTGAGTAGACATTCATATTCAAATGTGGTTGGAAATGTGGGGGGTAGTCATGTAATGCACCCTATTAATGATAACCATCATTAGTTCTCAATTATATGACTTTCTAAGGGAACACTCATCCTCCGAAAAAACTCCAAAACATTTCTATACAAATGTGACCCCAACCAATGTTGCTACTTCTCAAAAAAATAGCCAAGAAGAACCCTTGTTGGGGTGATCAAGTAGAGGATACCATATTTGGGGAAAATAAATCTTTGTTACATGTGAGAAAAAAATTTAATGGGATTAATATAAGCATCATGTTTAGGACCTTATAACGTAATAATTTTATATTACAAGTGTATTGTAACAATATTTCATACAAAACATCCATCTAAATCATTGAACAACAATCTGACACCTAAAAGAGAATTTCATTCCCTACGATGGGTATGTAGTATATGTAAATGTATTAGGAGACCCTAATAGTCAATGTTTCATGGAATACCTTCTTGTACAATAGTGACCATTATTATTGGAATGGAGGAATTATTTTCCACTATAATTGATCAATAAATTTCACATATTATGGTATCTAATAATCAATTCCATGCCTGCTGTTAATATATATGGATAGGAAGACATGGTTATTTTCATTTCACCTGACAAAATGGTTAGAAAAATACACCATATGTGACATCCTGTAAGGTCATTTCTTCATTGAAAACATCAAATAATATACCTACTTCAGAATAACTGTGCACTTAGTATGAACTAGCTTTGAATTATTCTCAAAAGCATAAGGAATGAAGAAAGAATGCTATCAAAAAGGTCATAAACCAGGAAACCAAAAACAATATGTAGTCTTCTCACTTATGTGAATCCAATCCCTATGCATTATTGATGAACATATAAGTTGTTATTTCACATTCAGATCCTATATTTCACAAGGATCATGCCTGAATGAGGATGCAGATGATCAAGGGGGAATCAACAGTCACAGTAGTGGTCGTTGTACAAGATCATTCACATCCCACAAGGCTTGTCACATTTTTGCAAAAAAGTTCGCATGCTAAAGTCGAAAATTTATCCTATAGGAATGAAAATAGAGGAACTTGAGCAACCCCCACCCATAGGGATGGGGTTATTTTTACCTCAACCTCATCCTAAACATAAATATATCTTTTCTCAATTAGGGGGAGCATCATGAAATGAGTTCTTCTAGTTAATACCACATCATGACTAATTTACCTCATTAATGAAAGGCAAGGATGATTGTGTAGTAGTTCCCTCCATGTTACTCTTCTCTACTAATCATGAAGAATTTCCTAGAAAGGATAAAAGAGGTCTAGTGAAGGCATCCAAAAACTTCTAATCATTCTATAATCAATAAGACACCTATGTTGTATTATGTTCCTGTGAACATTGTGGGTGTCGACCCTATAAACGAAACTAATAATTAAACACACACATAGAGAAGAAATAAGTGGATAGTTACACCAAGAACATGATACACACAGAATAAAATTAAGGATGTCTGTGTAATTGGAGAGAAATATTATCTCTAAATCCAGGAATACCCTCACCAGTCAATTATTTCCTCCTTAGCGAGCCTCCAAAAAAGTAATGGGTTATGTCAATGCTGGATAAAACCTACCTCATAAGGATGGTGAATCCTTAACACTCAAATAATTATTCGCTCAGAAGGAGGATGAGGTAAAAGAGTTGAGAGGGATCAATGCATAATTACTTAAAGGAATCAGTCCTACTATGTTTTTCCCACAAGAATATCCTCAACTCTCACTTCAATCAGATATTCGGAAAAAAATTTGGTTCACCTGTTAAAATTAAGTAGAGTTGCTACATCTAAGAAACCTTGTTCCTAGGTTATCAGTTTATATAGACCTAATCATGTATGTATATCCTTAATTCCATATACTAGGAAAAAACTATTATTAATTCTAGAAAACCCATAAAACATTCACCTGGTTGGATGTCAGACAGTAATATTAGTGCATCCAGAGAATAAATCCATCCCTATTGTTATCCCTATTTATGTTTCTATTCAATGAAACATTGATTATGGTTTAATAGATAATAATAAATCATTAGAAGTTCAATTAGAATCTACGAAGTTATGGATCACAACAATAAAGCAAGAATAAAATCCTTACCCCGAATGAGTGAGCGCAATTCATCCCCTACACAATATCGAGAGTCATACATTTATAGAATTAAATGGATTTAGAGACCTAGAACATCATATAAAACATTATTTGTTCCATTGTAATCATTTTAATAGAACACTTATGAAAAAATATGTAGTGAAACATTGATGATCTATGTAAACCATTCTTCGGAAAACTTTAATATTTTACAATATATTTCTATATTAGTAAATCATAGGATGCGAAAACTGAAAGCAATAATGATCCCTCAACTTTTAAATTGTAAACAATGGGAGAAATATTTAGTCTCTGATTTCATTTCCAAGTGGAAGGGCCAGAATTACTCACTGAGCCTACAATATTCCCAAAAAGATATTATTTCTCTATGTATAGATATCCCTTATAATGAGTTTCAAAAAAATCATCCCAATAATATATATGGTTAGGATATGAGATCTTGAGGTAATTTCTCAAAAATTTAAATGTTACATATGGAAGAATAATCTTAAGTCTTGTATGATTCGATTAGCCTGACCAAATAGAATGGGAATTGAAAAGGCTACATCCATCATACTTACGTCAGCCTCTTCACCTTCTCCACCTCCAGAACATTGATCAAATCATACAAAACCCACTTAACATCAACAAAACCCCCCTCCTTGTAAGGATGAGAATAGGGGGATAAGGAGAATACAATTTGAGGAAAGTAATAAAAACATTTACTCATCCTAACACAAGAAAGTCCATTGATACTTTATAATAGCTATAGATAGTGACCTTTTCTACATTCCACATCCCAAGAGGCATAATCAATTGGGTCTTGATGACAAAAAATATTGTTCACCCTTTCCCCAAAGATAGGGGACACCATTCATGAATTCTTCAATTTTGAATATGTCCTTTAAAAATGGTAGACTATGTGAAATCGATATTGGTAAAACCACCAAAAAATAGAGTATGTTTCTTCCACTTGTCCAAATTAAAAAGGTGTGTGAAAAAATGTTTCTACAAAAGTTGTGTTGAATTTTGGTGCTTGGATAAATTGAAAGGAAATCAAATGAACTCAGTCCATCATTTGAGCATAGTTGAGACAACCAATTATTCCCCCATTCAACGTTTTCTTCAAAACAATCTATGACATAGACACCAAAATCTTCTAGAGGAATTTTTTTCAAGAATGATCTATCTAGATGGGTGGGTTTCCAAAATAGAAAGAAGAACACGTCCCAAGGGAAAATGTTTTTTTGACTCTCTCAGAATTTATACCACCAGTCACAAAACAATAGGTGACACACATCTAAACATAAGCACCATAAATGGTTATCCAAATTTAGTATTCATGGATTGGGAAATTAATCATCATTTCTATTAATGTCATTTTTATAATGAATCAGTTCTCTTATAATGAGTATGGATATGAAACCAAGTTCCCCATGCCTGATTGGGGATCTATAGGAAGAAGATAGAAGATAAGCGGGTATATAGGAAGATATATCTTTGAAAACCCATAATTCCAGCCATGTCCATACTTCATGTGTCAACTCTATAGAGACTCATGGAAGATTCCTTCTGTGATCCCAATAAAAGTTGGGGATACCCTATCAAATTCCAAATTCACATTGATCCACTCATTATGTAGTAACAATTATAATTATAATATGTGTCTGATCACCCTTAATTGGAAGGTAGCCATGTTCGGTCTATCCCACTAAGAACATGAGAACCTTCAACTATTTGGGGGGGAAAACATCTATATAAAATGATAAATAACATAAAATGGAAGATAAAGAGCATAAACACATCAATAATCATGGTAATTTATCTTATAATTATGACATTGTGAAAATATTATCCTATGTACCATCCATGATATCAATCATTGATGACATAAGTTTGATCAAAAATACGTTAGGGAATCACCTGAAGAGGCTTTTATAAGACATAAAAAGTTTTATGATAATGATTTTGTAGTTGAACTCTATCAAAAAGAGACCAATCCTATAGAATGTCATGTGATTATCTTCATTACTGATAAAGATAATGATTCTAGTAGGAAAGATCATCTCATAACATTGTATGTGTCGTGTAGGTAAAAATCTATTGATGTATAATGATCATTAATTTAAAATTTCATGAGTGTAAATATCATTCAAGTACAGACACTTCACTAGCTAGTCTATCCTGAGACTAACCTATAGTATTCCACTCTAATACTATATGGTTATGAACAAATAGAGAAATATCCACAGGGAAAAACCATTCTAATGTATCATTTTGGGGGCCTCATATATGACTTAGATTTCCGCATTGTTTGAAAAGATACACCCTTAACTGTTTTTCCCATAAGGCCTTTGTTTCATCAATACACAATAATATATCCATCATACGATAAATTCATCAAATACTATATAAATTATAAAATAGTTCTGTTTCATACTAATAAGGATCCATTGATGTCTTGTGAGTTGAAATATATTATTGTAGGATTATATAATAGTGAGTGTAAACCACACATGGTTGATAGTTTCACTTGGGTCACTACCTTGAATGGTCTTGAAATGAACCCATAAAATCCCATAAAATCTCTATGTGAAGAGTAAATGTTTTTCATAAAATATGTAGATAATATGATTCTAAATTAAGATTCATACTCGATGATCTTAATGATACATGTCATAAAAAGTTATCCCATCAACAATTGAATATGAAACTATTTATTCGAACAATAATAAAAAATCAAACGAAATTCCATCATTGGATCTCTTATGTTTTTATAGATCACCTCTTCCTCAAATGAGTAGGAATAATCTTTCAGGTCACTAGTTTAATGTATAAATAATCACCGCCAATCCTGAATCTCTCTATCATAACTTCATTGATACCCTACATGGTCACCTGGGTCAGAGGAAGCAACTTAATATTCTTAATGTTAAAATATTGAATCTTATCCTAGTATAGATGAATTTACGCCATCACCAACGTGCCATAACTATGAAGTAGAAGATAAATAATAATGTTAGTAATATTTACAAGGGGAAGAGGACCTGACAAATGCCCCTATAGTATTTTAGGAGTGTGTCTTTACCACTATTGATGAACTCTAAGAGATAAATATTCGTAAAGAACTAGACCGATAACCCAAATGATAAGTGCATTGATGTATTCCAAAGGAAAGGTGTTATTTCTTCCTTTTTAAATAAAAATTGGGATATGTTTACATTGTTCTAAATATATATGTCGTTCCTTGATCCATAGGTAAACACTCCCCACATGGGCTTTCTAAAAAACCATTGAGGGTATAAACAGGATTCCAGAAGGACACACCAAACTAATGCTGAAAAAATCGAGGTTGATGTGAAACATTTAAAAAAAACATTAATTATAGTGGTTCAATATCCCCCATGGCTGGAAAATATAGTTAACACCAATAAAAAAATGTGAAAATCAAATACTACATCGATTTCAGAGATCTCTATCGGCATTGTCTAAAGGATGATTTCCCTAACCCAATTACGTGGTTACTTATTAATGAAATATATATATATATATTTCAAGACCTCAATTTTATAGATTAATATTCAGTATATAATTTTATTTGAAAAGCATAATAATATTAATTTTTATTTACCATTATGTAACTCATGGTATATTTTTCTATCAGGTAATTCTATTTGGTAAGAATAGTGTCAGTGCTCCATAACAATGTACCATGCATGGATTCTTCAAACCCTTACCAGGGATGTTTTTAAAATGATACAATAATGATATGGTGGTTAAATATAGACCTAATTTGGACCATATGGTTTATCATAGAAATATCTTAATCAAACTATGATAACATAACCTAAAAATTATCCCCTTCAAATGTGATTTCGGTGTCACCTCTAGGAAATTTATTGGATTCATTTTGTGCCATATCCACTGCAAAGTTTTCCTTGATAATATAATGGATATATTGATTCTCTCCCTTACTCATAACCTAAAATATTTGAGAATAATTTAAGGAAACATTTCCTATATTATTTGTTTTATATATAACCATCTCAAAAAATGTATGCCCTTTACCAGGTGGATGATGAAGTGTATTACATATTAGTGAAATGGTGACTATCGAGATTCATTTGATTATATCATGAAATAATATGTCAACCCACTAGTTACGATACCACCTGTCGAGGGATGACCTCAAATTTTATCTATGATAGCCTGGGTGATGTCGTTTTATTCCTTTATCACACAATTGAATGTCGTAAGGAGGAGAAACAACCTTTCTTACCATAGTTAAACCATTACCTATTTATATAGATGTTTAGAAGATATTTTGGACCTAATTATTTGTAGTATCGAAATTGATGCATTATATGAACCATCAAAAGAATTATATAATATATCTAAAAACCCCACTCAAGTAAATTCATAGTTATCTAATGTTTACTGGGCATATTTCACGGCAGGAGGTGATCATTTATAAGTATTAAATCTAGTTTTTTTCTCATAAAGCTATAAAATACTTTGAGTTACTAGATTTACATGTATAAATCCCCTCAAAAGAAATGAAATCACTAATTTCTGATGTTCTCTATGAAGAGATATAATATATACAAAGAGGAAACCAAATGTGGGAGATGAATTTTTATGGTGCATTTATAATCCCAATATGGAAGATGATGGAAGAACCCAATCTTAGGATTGTAGAATTGGGATTCCTTATTATTTCCCTAGTAAAGGTTTTACTCCATTGTTTTTTCATGATAGTATAATGATGCATGGATATTGAATCACAATATTAGGACCTCATTAGAGGGAAAGATATATAAATTTAGATAAAATATGTTAAATTTAAAATAAAGGGTGATTTAAAATTAGTCATAAATAAATTCAATGGATAGTATACTATCAAAAAAGAAGATCACCCCTTCTTGATTATATATAAGGGTTGAGTATAGAATTTCCCTAGGAACCGAACATGGTTAATGTCTCTTGCTCACTAAATTCCCAGGTAGAGTCCTAAGAAAATGAATATATATCCCCAGAATATCTGGATCGAGGTGAAATAGTCACCAAAATTATGTAACACTGGATGGAACACATTTAGGATAAAATAGTATGAAATAGATCAATGATGAAATTCCCATAACTTATCCATTTGGTCCTATAATAGGGTGGATGACACTGATTATAGACTGTCTTCAGAGTGGATTACTCCCATAACACGTAGTAGTGAAAGAGAAAATGAAATGATGAACAAATGAATTTTTTATAAGAATAAAAAAATCATCAGATGGTCCTCTATTAGCAGAGACTCGATGGGGTCTTTCTCATTTGCATTGATGGAGTGGAAAATACTATTTTCCTTATTGAAGTGAATATCAGAGGTTATGATGGGATCCAGTCGTGGTTCTATAATTCTAATAAAATCTATAGGATTTGGTACTACTAGACCCCTATGATATATCATTCATGCCATGTATATTCCAAATTCATTCACCAACCCCTAGTGTTTCCATATAACTCCAAATAATATTTGTAATTTTCTATATAGGGAATGAATGTCGTAGGACCATATCCACCTGCCACATCCAATAAATAAGGCCTCAAACTTAAACATTACAAAATCATGAGTTACGTAATGAATTTACATTTATTCAATTTGAGGATATTTTTAGTTTTGGTGTTTTATAGAATTATGTCATTACCATTACATAACAAAACCATAGCAATACAATGTGTAAACTTACAATAGTATCCATTACTTCTTTTAAACCTAAAATGTTAAAATGAAACATGGGTTTTTTTCATTTATAATCAACATAAATTTTCCTTGATCCCATAATTGACCCTATTCTTTATTAAATATTTTAAAAAAAAATTCACGAACATGGAATTAACACAAAAATCTCAGTAAGGGGTACAAAATAATCAATGAAAATATTAGTCCATTAATATTTTTAAGTTACAAAAACAGATTAAAAATCATAATTTTTACCAATAAAACATAAACTCTTTAACACACATTATGAAATCATTTTTACTTAAAAACATCTTATCCATCATAAATCATAAAGGTAACATATTCCATCCATGTCTTACTTACATTATAGCATTGAAATATATATAGGGAGTTAACCTTCATGGTTGCATTTGAAATGCACATCATAGTATATTCCCTAAATTTATTATGATAAAACTTATCCTTTAACTATATATCCTTACCCAATTCATTACAGAGCTATCATTGGCTCTCCATTTTTAATTTTATCATAGAACCACCCATATACATAAATAATTCCATTGAACCATATTCATATCACATTAAACATTAATAATGTAAAAATAATTATACCACATTGAAATAACAAGATATAATTTCAAGATATTGACATAATCAATACCTTCTCAAAACCATTTTCAATACCACAATACATGAAAAGGGAATATTGTATTTTTTTTCTTTTAAAAATATTATGACTTGTAGAGGAAGCCTAATATCAAATAATGGTCATGGTGGTGGAAATTTCATTGTTGTCGTGTATGCTAAAAACATTCCTTTTGTTATTTAGTATAATAATTCATAGAAATAATTTTCATTTGAAAACCATTGAATGAAATTAAAATTCATAGAGGTTAATTATATATCATATAATATAAGGGAATGTATATTATCAAAATATGACTTGATGAAAGGAGATTGAGATTAAGTCCCTTATCATGAGTATGAATCATCACGTATAATCATTATATTCCTAAATAACAAACATAAGATAATTTATACATACTTCGGAACCTTTTTCAATTTACTTATTCCTTTAATATAAATTATTAACATTTTATAATAGTTACATAATTATATAAGTTCATATCAATTATTCATTGATTATTATGGAAATAAAGTAATTATTATTTTATATTTACAGAATGATACTAATATTAATATAATCATAATAATATTTTAAAAATAAAATCATATCCATAAATATATATATATATACATATCATACAAGTGATATACTAAATAAAAATGAGCCACATCACTTAGTGGATGTTATAGTTCATGTGTATGCATGAACGACATTATCATTTTTATGTGCGTGGAATTTAAGAACATAATTGATATATAATTATCATATATTTATTAATATGTACTGAAAATAACCTATAATTTTTTTACATTATTATAACAAATCATTAGGGATGGATATGAAAAACGAATTATATGGGTTCATGGATGTGATAATTCACACGTACATTCAAACTATTAATTCTATTCCCATTTAAAAAAGTGAAGATAGATTTAGGTAATGATATTATCATAATAACATATCAGTATATTGAGTATATTTTAGTTATTATTTCATATTGGAATATTAATATTTGATGGAAGTGGAAGAATAAATATAATATAAATACTTAAAGAAAATGATACCCCTTCTTCGGCTTATCACCCTTGAGGAACAACTCAACACATCTAAGAAGAGTTTTAGGACTACAATAAATCCTAAAAATGTGGGGAGGGATTATATGAAGTTGTTTGGGAAGAAACTTTCCAATCCAAATGGTTCTTAAAGTGTGATTATTTGAGAAGTGTGGGTACCTTTTTATAGGAGAGGGGAGGGGCACCCTTGGAAACTCTTATAATATTAAATTAATATAAATAATATTTTTAATCAAAATGACTCCAACTTCATTTATGTCAATGATAAGATAATGATAGTTTAAAATACTCTCGTACAATATGTTTTATAATTGTTTTTATTTTATTTTAAACCTTATTTTCTCAATTTATCCTTAATGTTTCTCTTTTAATTCTAACTATCGTAAAAACATTATTAATATGAAGTGGGTAAAAATTTTCTATATATGGTGTAAATTCCCTTTAATTAGATACAATATTAAATTTTCTACCTAATCATATAGAATTTTTAATTTTAAAAGTAATTTCGGATTTCTATATAATTTAATAAATTATTATTTTAATAAAATATCAAATATGTCAATTTTTACACTATTTATTTTATTGAACGTAAATAAAATCCAAATAGAGAGATAATATCTAAAAACAATTTAATATTCCTATATCATGTCATAGTCACCTATAAAATTCTTGTATGGCATCAATTATTCCAAATTTTATTTATTTTAAAATTAATAGTATCATTTATTTGATTCTGAATATAAATAATATATTATTGAATTATCATTGTGTCATAATTTAATTACATTATTTACTTCCAAAATAGTATAAATAAATTACTATATTGTAGGTAATACTTTTATCATTATTATTACTATTTATATTCATGAATAAGATTGAGACCATGAACCTTTCCTTGAGTATGACTCATCATGCACAATATTTATATTCAAAAATAAATACTTAGGTTAATTTATAATTTATTGAGATACATTTTCATGTTTATTATTTCGTTTACATAACTTATTACAATGTTATAATAGCAATATAATTATTTAATTTAATATCAGACATTCAGTCAATATTAAGTACTGGAGTTGAAAATAAACGTGGACTGAAGTCAATATTCCTTGTGGTCACAAGTCCATCATCTCCAGAATAAACTTTATGGAATAATAATAACTTTTATACAGAATTATACTTTTTCAATCAAAAAGTTAATTTATAATATGAAAAATGAACATCATTATATACATGGACATGGTTGGCCATATGTACACTTGAGTAATGTTTCCATTTTTAATTGATTATAATGGAAATAAGGTAATGAAATTTTTTCTTTAAATAATGATCATAGTATTATTAAAATCCTAATAATCAATTAAATATACTTACATATATCATAAAAGTCATATAATGAAAAAAATGAGTCACATCGCTTTGTGGGGTGATTGTCCAGACATACGCATGGATGCTGTTTTCATTTTTATGTCCATGGAATGCACGTACATAATTTATATATTATTATCTTATAATGATTTTTAATTAATTAATATCATATATGAACATTAATATCATTATTATAATGAATCATGAGATTTGACTATAGAAATTTAATTATATCGGTTCGTGGATGTGGTAGTTCACACTTACGCACAAATGATTATTTCATTTCCAATTTAATGGAAGTGAAGAAAGATATATTTTATAAAAATATAATAAAAAGATATAAATATATTTATTATACTATATTTTCTATTTCATCATGTAAGGATATTATTTTTATAAATTCAAAGAAGAAATAAAATATAAATACATAAAGAAGACTCTACCTCTTCTTCGGTTGATCACATTTCAGGAACTCTTTAACACCTTTATGAAGGGTGTTTTTCCTAAAATAATTCCTCAAGAATATGTTGATGGATTTTAGTATGGGTTTTGGGTAGACCTTAGCTGAACCAAATGGTTCATTAATGGTGAGTATTAGAGAAGAGTGGGTACCTTTTTATAAGAGAATGGATGGACACCCTAGGAAACTCTTAAAATATTAAATTAATAAAAATTAATTTGTAAATCCAAATAACTCTAACATGATTTATATTGATAATAATATTGACATTGTTCAAAATAATCTCATCCAACAATTGAAATTTGTGTATTGATTTTATTTTAAACCTTACCTTTTTGGATTACCTTTAATTTTTCTCTTTTAATTTTAATTATGGTAACCAGAATTTAAAAATTAAGAGGCTATAAAATTTTCATATATGGGGTAAATTGCCCATAATTAGGAAATTTATAGAATTTACACCTTATTATATCCACTATGTAAGTTTTTAATTTTTTTTTTATTTTTTAATAATTTAATAATTTAATATTTTTATAAAAAATAATATATGTCAATTTTGACACTAATAATTTTATTAAATTTATTTAAAATCATAATATATAGGTAACTTCATAAAAATCTATTGAATATAATTATATCATGTTATAGTAGCCTATAAAAATATTTTATGATAATAAAATATTTCAAATTATATTTATTTTAATATTATTGATATCATTTATTTTATTATTCATTTAAAACATTTATTATTGTATCATCATTGTGTCATAATTAAATTTAATTATTTTTTTCTAAAAATTATAAATAATTCAACATGATTTAGGATATATTTATACCTTTCTAAAAAACATGTATTTGAAAATATAACTTATATAACACCATGTTCAAATTGTTTTAGTAATTACAGACATGTTATAAGATGTAGATCTTAAACATTACATAATCTTGAGTTATGTCAAGAATTCAAATTTTTATCCTTTCAGGTATAGAGTTTTAGATAATTAGTCCATAACATTTACATTACATATCAATCATTAAAAAGTATACACTCTTATCTATCCAATTTTTCACAATGATAAAACTCCATAAATAAAACCGGAGTTCTTTTCTTGACATATATCTTCTTGAATATTGCCTTTCTCTTACCACCCTTTATACCATGTGAAAAAAATTTCAATAACATGGGATGATCATAAAAAATATTATTAAGGGTTATAAAATAAGGAACTAAAACATTATCCCATTAATAAATACAAATCAATGAAAAGATACATTTCAATCATAACATACCTCATGAAATCATAAGATTTATGAATAACACATAAAAATCATAAATCCTAAATGTAACTTATGGAATACATATCAAACTTACATTGTAGTTATCACAACTACATAGGGAGTTACACTTGAAATACCCATCATAGTATATTCCATAAATATCCTAGGAGAAACATCATGTTTACCTCCGTCACGTTACATAATGCATTGGAGAGCTATCTCGGGGTCTCCCGCCCTAGGTTTATCAAGGAACCACCCATATATGTAAACAATCCCAATAACCATTACATATTCTGAACATGTAAAACTATCATAAAATAAGATAATATTTCCGCATTGCAATCACAATATATCATTTCATGATATTTCTATTATGAATTCTTTATCAAACCATTTTTAAAACCATTTAAAACAATTGATATAGAGATTTTTTAATCAAAGTATCCCATACCACATTGAATCTTTAAAACGAAATAACATTTTAAACCATTAGTATCCAAAAAATAAATATTTAAAACCATTTTTAAAAAATGGACATTAATTTAAAATATTTAGAATAATAAATCATTTAAACATTTAAAATGATGTTTTAGTTAAAGAGTTTTTAATAAAATGAGAGACACTTGAATACAAAAAATTGAGGAATAAAATTTAATTAGAAATTTTTAATATCATGATTATAAAGGGATTTATGATATAATATTCAAAAGGACATTATATACACCATATAATATTGAATTAGTGCATAACAACATTGAAGTCTCGATGGAATGTAAATTGAGACGAAATCTATTATATAGATAGTTTCGATAGATTAAGGATAAATAAAAGATATAATTATGTGTGAAAAATAACAATACACCAAATATAAGTGTATATTAAGTGTAAAAAATCAGATGTTATTTGCAAATATTCATAGCTTGACATAATGAATAAGTAGATGTTTAACGCAAAGAGTTGAAATTGGGTAAAGAAGTTCCCTTACAGAAATTTTACTACCTAACAACATCACATTAAAATTCAGAAACGTATTTTATGAGAGAGAGAAAGGGAATCTCATCACATTTACATAATTTACATAAATAAAGACTTATAGGAACATATCCTAATATAGGAAGATGGAAATTAAAATACATAACAAAAAAAGAAGTCTTTTAAATAGAATAGGGTGAAAGGTTCCCTTATCGATTTGGTAACTTATGAAACATACACCCCATGAAATAAGGATCATAGAATGAAGATGTAAATACCCATAAATTAAAGTATATTATAAAAGGAATATAATAATGTTAAGTATATACACCACAAAAAAAGGAAATATTGGAAAATATAGCATGAATCTCATGGGAATAAAAAGTAAGATGAAACCCCCTTACCACGTTGTAATTCAATCGAGTCATATGACCAAAATTTAATAACAAGAATATTAATCACATAATACCATGAATATAAAAATAATAATGATAGTATATATCAAATGGAAGTACACAATACACCACATGCAAAAAAATAAGTGCCGAACAATGGAAATCTCACGGAATTAAATGTGAGATAAGAAAACCCTTACCTCGTGTAAGACTTGACTCGTATGTTCTGTGTTCTTCCTGAATAATAAACATATATTAGTTATAATTACTTAATAACATTTTTAGTGTTTATTATTCCTTTAATATCACTTATTACATTTATATATAAATTAGTTAAATATTTGAGTTCATATCAGACATTTGGTCGATGTTCGGAACTTTAGTAAAAAATGAACATGATATAATTACAAATTTACCAATTGGTCAAAAGTCCATAATATCCAGAAATATATTAATGATTTATATATCATATATGTCATATATATTTAGTATAAATGTGTTTATAATATTCCATATCATTTGAAGTTATGAAATAAAACGCACCATTTAGGGAGACGGTAAGTCATTCGTACACGTGAACGCTATTTTTATTTCTATTGTTTTATTTAAATGGATAAAACCATAATAATACATGGGTATATTATAATTATATTATAATATAATATGATTTATATGTTACATAATTTCATTTACTCCATCTTTTATTTGTTCTATGTATGTCATAAACGAATCATATCACCTTGAAGGGGCGGTAGTCCGCACTTCCTCAAATGAAATTATCTTGTATACACATTTTGGAAAGCATAAAGGTATGTTTGTAAATAAAAATTACAGTAGTATAGTGAGAATATATACATAATATATATCATATATAAATACTGTTCCATCTTAATGTCCCCCATGAGAGGTTGTAGGAGAAAATTGAACAATCATCGCTTCGTGAGACATTATTTTTCCATCCACATAAACAATATATTCTTCACCCATTAGATGGAGGTGTGAGGAAGTTTAGTTCGAATCCATATCATATCAACATACTAGTATATTAATAATACTCTTTCTTTTATAAAATAATTTAATAAAATGAGTTTAGAGGTTGGAGAAGTAAAATAAATGAAAATAAGTTAAGAGAAACTGTTACATTTAATTTGGGTAACCCACTTTGGATTGGACCAAATAGACTCCATGAAGTGCAGTATGCCTAAGGTAAGGATTATAAGTGGAAAATATGGATATTGATAGATTATTGGGTCATGGTTTGTACTAGCCAAAGGTATTTAGAGGTGTGAAAATGGGTTTGAAGTGGTGTCCTTTTATAAGGGAGGGGAGGGTCTGTTTTGGAATGTGTGAAAATGTTATTTTACTATAAAATTATATTCTGATTAAAAATTTCCAAAAATCATTATAGTATAAGCTAAGATGTCTCATGTTTGAAATAAAATCATCCAAAAATAATTGGAATGGTTTTGGATATTGTTTTAATATTAAAAATCTTATTTATTTAAATCATTTATTAATGAGATAAATACTGCATCATTATTGTGTCATAAATAATTTAGATTATTTGATGACTAAAAATTATAAAAAAAATGAAATAATGTAGGAAATACTATTAGATTTAATATAAATTTTTATAGTTTAAAATATGACTTATATAACCCCATGTAAAAATTGATATACTAGAAGATATTTTTTAATGTTATTTTTGCCTTTATTTTAAGTTAATTAAAATATTGTGTCATTATAACTCATAAGTGGCTCCATGGGGTCCGAATATCAACCCAAGGATGATCATTGTATGACAATGACAAATCCAATAATTAAAGGACAAATGTTATGGTACATTTTTATTATTATAATATTCGTTTTACCTTGAATTACCCTATTTACATTTAACCGCGGTAAATAAAAGTCAAAAGTTACTATTCATCCAAAATTATTTCAATCTTATTGAACCGCATTTTACATTATAATAACAACCATTTATTTCATCTTTTCAAAATTCAATTCGAATATGTGTTAAAATTTCATTTAAATGAAAAATTTAGTTTTTTAACTACAACTAAGTGGTTTCACTATTCATTAAAAATTGATTATTTCAGAAAAATAACAAACATTCAGCCAAAGATATATTTTATATACCTAATTCAAAAATAATATCTATTTTACCACATTAAATAAATAAAAGTATCATTAATTAATTTAATATCAATTCCCATTTTCAAAACAAATAGCTTGTTTTTTAGAAACAATAACTATAAAAAGATTGACACTTGGTTATGTACAATTTCAAAGTAAAATTAATTCCAATGACCAAAATTGGATAAAATGGTAAAAATATAATCCAATTAAACTTTAAAACCATTTTTAAAGATAATATAACCACATAAATAAATTATATTTAAATTCAGTTTTGAATGAAAATATAGTATTTTTAACAATTCACTAAAAATGAATTTTATCAGAAAAATAAGAAAAATGTTACCCAATGTAAATTTTGAGGTCTTGAATATAAATAAGAATTTTATTTTGTAAAATATAACATATAAAAGTGACCAAAACTATATTTAAAAAGGGTTCACAATTAAAAGTTGGTAAATAGACCTTTTAATGAACATTAGAGTATTTTTGCTTAAAATTTTATTCTCTATTATTTTAAGGATCTAGAGTTTATTCGATAAATGTAAAAAAAATTACAAAAATGTATATTCATATAGTATATATTTATTTTTATTCCCTCCATTACAAGGATTAATCGTTAACTAAAATTTAAAATAATAATATTATATTATTATTTTTCAGTATGACTCAGCATTGGGTGCAACGTAAGATTTCAAAGAAACTCATTGTTGCGTATTGAGTATTTCATCGAATCATAACGTCCCCTTTAAAGTAAAATTTATATTTAATTCACAAATATTAAAAATATATAAAAATTTCTTACTCATTATTTACATGGGATGTTACATCCTTCCCCCCTTTTCTAAATTACATCCTGGTAATTTTAAAACTGGTCATGTAAACTTAATTGAACATTGCACATAAGAAAAAGAGTAAATAAATATATCACTTTAAACGAAATAAAGAAAAGTCGAAGGCCACCCGAGATAATCCCATAATATGATTCCATGTATGAAAACATGGATATAGAAGAGAAAACAAACCATAATGTTCTGATTGAGTGTGATAGAAACCATAGTATGGAAAAGTAAATCACAAGAAAATCACAAACTGGTGATACGTTAAATGGTCTTTGATTATCTAGTAATAAAAGTAAATGGACTTCATTTTTGTTTTAAGTTTATATTAATAATGTTGAGGAGTTCTTTTAAACCCTATAATATGAACATTAGTAAATATACATAATTTTCATATAGAGTTTCATCCATTAATTTTTTTTACCGAAAACTCATATTTTCTCTAAAATATGAGTATTCGATATGACTTGGTCACTCCTAAAATGCTAGAATCAACTTCTAGAGAATAACATGATACACAAAATATTAGTCATATATTTACAATGACTTTAGACATTAACCAAAACTAGATAATAACATGATCAAAAAAAGATTAGTCATATATTTACAATGACTTTAGACATTAACCAAAACAAAAAAGGTTATTACAAGATCAGATAATCCCCAAAAGGATAATCCTTAATAAAAAGAAACACTATTCCTAATCTCCAAAATTCTAAAAATTGTACGCTATGTTCAACAAAGACCATTAAATAAACAAAATTCCTTAAAATTCTTCAATATAATGCAGACTAATATTGAAAACCAAATCTAAGAAGAATTTAATCCATAGTATAACATATTAAATCACAACATTTATCTCCAAATAACATCGACTACTTTTAAAGTCTCATGCTGAACTGTAATTAACATAATCACAAATTCTCTATGATAGATTAATCATTTCCATAAATAACCCAAATATCAATATCTCTAAAATAGAACATACATTCCTCCAAAATTAATATTTCAACCATTACTCCAAAAATTAAATCCCATAGAATTCCATTTTATTTATGTATATACTATTATCCAAAAGATATAACATCTTCCAAAATATCCTTTATCAGTTAATCACCAAATCATTTCCATTATAAGGATATCCATTTAATAAAACATAAGATCAAATTATTCTTGATTCATATATAATTTAACTAAAATAAATAATTAGTCACACTAACCAGGGACATCACATAGGAAAGTGATAGGCGATACACCCTTATCAGCCTTCGGTTGTGGGATTGATTAGTGAAGCCTTGCTGGACACGGATGGTTGACACCCTTTTTGGATTTTGTCCTTTTTCTAAAACAATATAATTTTATAACATTCCCAAAAATGAGATAAATTCCTAACAAATAACCATAACATATTTTAACCACCAGAGTTCTCCTTGCAGCTCCCATTTCATTCAGTATCTCATTTATAAAACAACTATAGTTTCCTTCACATCTATTGTTACATTGGTTCCTACTAGATCCAACCATTTACTAAAACAAAAAAAGAACAGTGGGAGTTTATCCGTAAAATTATCATATATTATCTTATAAGGAGGGTAAACACTAAGATATACTAATTCATGTTATCTTAAACTCATTCAATTTATCTAAAATGACCATGACTATTTCTAATATGATAATCATTATGGTTATGTAACTTATGCTTAATAACACCCTAACCTGTAAATTTATCTAAACCGACCTCTTATACCGACTATAAGGACTCGAACTGAAACATTACATTTACTTGAGTTAAGTCAAGAATTCACATTGTGAATCTTTTCAGGTTTAGTGTTTTAGAGGATTAGGCTCTAACTTTTACATTACAACTCAAAAAATAAAAATTAGGCACTTTTACTCTATCCAATGTTTCACAAAAATAAAAATCCCTAAATAAAACATGTTTTTTTTTCATGATATAAATATTCTTGAATACTTCATTTCATGTACCCCTCTTTATACCCTGTGAAAAACATTTTAAAAACATGGTATGAGCATAAGAATTTCTGTAACGGTTATAAAATAAGAAAATAAAACATTAGCCCATTAATAAATACAAATCAAAGAAACCATACTTTTCAATAATAACATACCTAAATAAATCATATGATTTATGAATCAGACAATGAAATCATAAATCATAAAGGTAACTTATGTCATTCATATCAAACTTACATTGTAGCTATCATAGCTATGTATGTTTTATCACTTGGAATACCCATCCCAGAATATTCCGTAAATAACTTAGGAGAAACATCATGTTTACCCTTGTCACGTTACCCAAAGTATTGTAGAGCTATCTCGGTCTCACCCGACATAGGTTTATCAAGGAACCACCCATATATGTTGAAAATTACCAATAACTATTACATATTCAGAACACGTAAAACAATTATAAAAGAAGATAAAATTTTCACATTTCAATCACAATATTTCATTTCAAGATATTGGAAAAATCAATGCTTTGTCAAACCATTTTCTATACCATTTAAAACATTTAATAAGGAGATGTTTGTATCAAATTCCCCCATACCACTTTATATATTTTAAAATAAATAACATTTTAAACTATTAATAGGGATATAAATAAATACATAAAACCATTTTTTAAACATGTACATTAATGAAAAATATTTTTAAGAATAAATCATTTAAACATTTAAAACGATATTCTAGTTAAAGAGTTCTTAATAAAATGAGAGATTATTGAATATTAATAATTGAGGAATGACATTTAATTAGAACATTATAATATCATGAGAATAAATTGATTCATGATATAATATGCCAAAGGACTGTATATACACAATATAAGAGTGAATTCATGCATAACAACATTGAATTCTCAATGGAATGTAAATTGAGACGAAGTCCATTATAAAGCCGGTATCCTTAGATTAATGATAAATCAATAATATAATTATTCATGAAAAATAATAATACACCCAATATAAGAGGATATTAAGTGTAAAACAATCAGAGGTTATTCACACTTATTCACACCATGACCTAACGAATATGTAGAAGTTTAAACCAATGAATTGAAATTGGGTAAAGAAGTTCCCTTATATAAATTTTACAGCCTAACGGGGTCACATTAAAATTCAGAAAATGAGTTGATGAAAGAGAAAAAGGGTATCTCACCACATGAAAATAAAATAGACAGTAATTATGATATATAAGAATATATCCCAAAACAAAATGATTTTAATTAAAAGACATAACAAAAAAGAAGTCTTTTAAAAATAATTGGGTGAATGGTTCGCTTACCGATTTGGTAACTAATGAAACATACACCCCATGAAATAAGGAACATACAATGAAGAAGTAAATAACCATAAATTAATCTATATTTCACAAGGAGTAAAATCATGGATAGTATATACAACATACAAAATGAAATAGCATCAAATATAGCATGAATCTCACAGGAATAAAGAGTGAGATAAAACCCCTTACCACGTTGTAATTCAATCGATTCGTATGACCAAAAGTTAATAACCAAAAAATAAATCACAGAATACCATTAATATAAAGAGAATCATGATAGTATATATAAAATGGAAGTACACAATATACAACATGAAATAAATAAGTGGCGAAAAATGGAAATCTCACGGAATAGAAGTGAGATAAGAAATCCGTAACTCGTGTCCAACTTAACTCGTATGTTTCGTGTTATTCATGAATAATAAAGATAATTTAATTTATAATTAATTAAGAACATTTTTTATTTTTATTATTCATTTTATATCACTTCTTACCTTGCTATACCAATTAGTTAATTATTTGAGTTCATATTGTACATTTGGTCGATGTTCAGAACTTTAGTAAAAAATAAACTTGTTATAATTTCAAATTGTTCTTGTGGTCCAAATTCAATTATATCTAGAATGATATTCCTGAAATTGATATCATATATATAATATATATATCCAATTAATATTTATTTGTAATATTCTATATAATTTGGATTTAAAAAATAAAATCCACCGTTCATGGAGACGGTAAGCCGGACGTACGTATTAACGCTACTTTCATTTCTATCTTATATTTAATGGGATGAAAATATAATAAAAAATAAAAATATTATTATTAAAGTATAATATCATATTTTATATATGTTATATAATTTCATTAACTACATCTTTTATATGATCCATTTATGTCATAAATGAATCATATCAATTTGAGGAGGCGGTACTCCACACTTCCTCAAATGAAATTATCGTGTTTACCAATATTGGGAAGCATAATGGTATGTTTGAAAATAAAAATTACAGAAGCATTGAGAAAACCTAACCAAAATATATATCATATATAAATATAGTGCCATCTTAATGGCCACTATGAGAGGTGGTAGGAGATAATTGAACAATCATCGCTTCGTGAGGCATTAGTTTTCCATTCATAGAAACAGTATGTTCTTCACCCATTAGATGTAGGTGTGTGTAAGTGTAGTTCAAATAATTCCCATAACAACATCCTATAATATTTAGGATACTGTTGTTTTTATAAAATAAACGAATAAAATGAGTTTATAGTTTCGATAAGTAAAATAAAAGAGAATAATTTAAGACATACTGTTACCTTTAATTTGAGAAACTCACTTGGGATTGAACCAAAAGGACTAATTAAAGTTCCTTCAGCTTAAGATAAGGATTTTAGGAGGAGGAGAGGAATCTTGAGAGATTATTTGGTCAGGGTTTTAAGGATCTGAGGGGATATAGAGATTTGAAAAATGGGTTAGAAGTGGTGTCCTTTTATAAGGGAGAGGATGGTCTATTTAAGAAAGATGGAAAATTTTATTTTATTATAAACTTATAGTTGGTTTAAATAGGTAAAAAACTCATTAAAGTAGAATATAAGATGACTCATGTTCGAAATAAAATCATATAATAAGAATTGGACAGGTTTTGGATATTTTTTTAATATTAATAATCTTATTTATTTAAATATTTTATTAATGAAGTAAATAATGCATCATTATTATGTCATAAATAATTTAATTTATTTGATGTCTAAAAATTATAAAACAAATACCATAATTTATGAAATAGTATTATATTTCCAATTAATGTTAATATTTGAAAATATGACTTATATATACCCATGTAAAAAATTGATATAATAAAATGTATTTGTTAATGTCATTTTTGTCTTTACTTTATGTTAATTAAAATGAAGCGTCATTATCAATCTTAAGTGGCGCGATGGGGTCCAAAAATAGTCCCATGGATTACCATGGTCTGCCATGACTCACAAAATATGGTTAGGACAATTGTTATGGTAATTTTGTTTTATTATAATATTCTTTTTACCATGAATTACCCTATTTATCTTTAACTGTGATAAATAATAGTCAAAAGATACTATTTAGAAAAAATTATTTTCATCTTATTGAACAAAATTTTACATACTAGTTACAACCATGTATGTAAGATTTTAAAAATTCAATTCATTGAAGTGAAAGGATTTCATTTAAATGTAAAAGTTAGTTTTTAACTACTACTAAATCATTTTACTATTCATAAAAATTGTTGTTTTTCAGAAAAATACTAAAAATTTAGCCTATGAAATATTTGACATTATGAAGTCAAAAATAATGACTATTTTACCAAATTCAAAACATATATGTTCCATTAATTAATTTTAAAATCAACTCATGTTTTCAAAAAAATAGCGTGTTTTTAAGAAATAATAACTAATAAAAGATTGACACTTGTTTATGTACAATTTCAATGTGAAATTAATTCCAATGACCAACATTGGATAAAATGGTTAAAATATAATCTAATTAAACTTTAAAAACAATTATAAGGATAATAAAACAATATAAATACATTACATTAAAATGATGTTTTGAATTAAAATACAATATTTTCCTGATTCATTAAAATTGAATTTTATCAAAAAAATACCAAAACTTTTCCGAAAGTAAATTTTGATGTCTTAAATCTAAAGAAGAATTTTATTTTGTCAAATAGAACATATAAAAGTTTACAAAACTAGATTTAAAGAGGGTTCTCTAGTAAAATATGTTAAATCGACCTTTTATAGAATATTATAGTATTTGTAGTTAAAATCAGATTCATTCTTATTTTAAGGCTCTAGAATTTATTCAAAGAAATGTAAAAACATTTAACAAACATGTATAATTATATTGTATTTAGTTCTATTCATTCCCACTATTACAACGGCTAGGCGTTAACTACTTTTTAAAATAATTATATTATATTATTATTTTTCAGTGTGACTCAGCATTGTGTGCAACGTAAGATTTCAAAGAAACACATTATTGCTTATCAGGTATGAAATTGAATCATAGAATCCCCTTTAAATTAATATTAATGTTTAATTCACAAGTATTAATAAATATTAAAATGTATTACTCATTATTTACCTGATATGTTACACAAGTTTATGATATTTTTATTTTTACTTTAAATGAAATGTTATTAATGTCCTAATCACACCAATGTGGAATAAAAATGACAAAATTTCAGCCCATGGATTTTCTTAATTTAACATAAATCATCCAATAAGATTATAACAAGTGGTATAGTATTTTTATATTTTTACAATATTATTTTTACCATTTTTTAATAGATTTACCTTTAACCATGGTTAATAAAACACTAAAGTTACTATTCACCAATAATTATTTTGAACTTATGGGACAAATTTTTTTATACTATGTACAACCATGTCTATCCATATTTTAAAATTTAATTTATTGAAGTGGTTAAATTTGATTTAATACTAATCTCATTGACAGATCGAGAAAACCAGTGTTTTAAGTAAATTGTTCAGAAGTACACAATATCTTTCTATTTAATCTTAATTTGAAATTTCATCGAATGATTTACATTGTATCAATTCATAAAAAATTCATATATTTATATCTTAAAACTATGTCAATGTATTAACTATCAATATAAATAAATTAGATGAAATTGCAGTTTTGAATCAAAATGAAGAATTTTCACTATTCATTAAAAATTAATATTATCTGAAAAACACCAAAAGATAAACCAAAGTAAATTTTATGTCCCTCTAACAAATAAAAAGTATATTTTTTTAAATAAAACATATAAAATTTAAAAAATTATATTTAAAATGTTTTCTCCATCAGAAGATGGTAAAACTACATTTTAAAAATATTAGATTATTTGTGCTTAAAAGTAGATTTATTCTCATTTTAAGCCTCGAAAATTTAATTGAGTAAAAAAATTAAAAAAATGTGTAAAAATAATATATTTTGTTCTATTTATTTTTTCTAAAATAACAACTAAGCGATATCTACAATTTAAAATAATAATATTAATAACATATTATTTTTTTAGTAAATGTTAGTCTTGTGTGAAACAAAAGATTTCGAAGAAACTCATTGTTGTGTGCCAGGTAATTTATCAGAAATAACATCCCATTTAAATGAAAATTAATATCTAATTCATAAATATTAATAGACATGAAAATTTATTATTCTATAATTTTATAAGATGTTACATAATATGTTCAAATAAATTATCACTACAACTACCTTCTTCTGAAAATTTGATGATGTGGTACACCTAAATGATGTCAGGGAAAGGAATATTGTCCACTTTTTGAAAGCCTAAGTCATTTCCTAATTTCATTTAATGCATGAAATTATAATTGAAAATTGAATCAATTTCTATTCTGATGAGATGGAAATTTTATATCATGAGTATAATATAAAATCCAACCATTCATCTCTCTATCATGCAGTATAAAATGGGCGCATAGAGGCCTTTAACAAGACCTAATAAAATATACCCTCAATAAAGATAATTTAGGATTAAAATTCATATACTAATAATATCAAACATTTCTTCTGGTTTTATCACACTATAACCTGTGTCAACATGTAGGTGACACCAAACTCATTGTTATACAGGGAAAAGGTGTGATTTATCATCAAGGTTAAATTTCCCTCATATCACCTCATAATCTGTGTGAAATGTTTCTTATACGAGCATTCCCAAAAGTGTATTGATGAATTGGAGTGACATGATTTTAGGACATTTCACACCATGGATCATTATGAAGTCGACCAAAACCAGATTTCATGAGAATTTAAGAAAATATTTCCTCTCCCGTCGTTCCTAGAGGGGGACATGTTATGGGTCCTTAGTACTACAATGATACCGAGAAGGAAACCTCCAAATATGGAACCAATGTTGGAAGGACGTTGTTCTATACACAATGTATACTCTAATGGAGATTATTATTTGATCTTGATGGATATACATAATTATACTACTCCCACCACCCCAAGGTTCCTCAAAAAATATTTTGTGTTATTACATGAAACATGATCATGTTTATAAATGATAAAATGTCAAACACGAATGTACTTGTTGTATAATGTAGAACTACATAACAGAATTTTCCTCACACCAAGTTGATAAAATCAAATATAATATTTCCTAGAAGTAAGATATTATAATTTAAAACACTATATTGTCATTATTACATGAAAAAAAACTCCACGATAAATGTTCTTATAGAATAATGTTAAATTTCAAGGTTAACATCCTAAAAAATAGTGTTAAACTATATCCATGGGCTCTAGAAGAAAAAGGGGATGCCTTATACTGTAGATGTGAGGTTTCAACATCCTCACCAGAGATGAAATAAACCCTATAATCAGTCATCAACCATGATGGTTTTTAGAACTACGTATGACTTGATTCTGATAAACATGGGATAAGTAGTGACTCAAGAATTCTTTACCCTTAGTCTGTCCCCATCATTAACTCGTCACATATTCCATTCCCTTAAGCATAATGACAATGTCTCATATGAAATATATATTTATAATTTTTGAGGAAAAGGGTCACTTACCCCTCCATCATTTTGGTTTATCACTAAATTTCCACACTATCCCCTTTAATTCATTTTCACCACAGCACAGTCAGAGGAATGCAATGAATAAATATAGAATTACCATCTAAACATAACTGGATTACTCATGAAACATTGTATGAGGGGAATTAATTATAGGTTCCACATCACAAAATGATAAAATATATCCTAAACCAATTTATTAAATTTGATATTTATCACGATAGCCATGAGACTCTTCAATGTTCTTTCCTAGAGAGAACATCCCCATTTCCGACGTCACCCTTCCACCATTCCATCATTCGAGGACTTTTTGTGTCAGGATTCCTTTAATCACAAGATAGATAGCTATAACCAGACTTTTTTCCCTATACCAACCAATTTTTACAAAACAAACATCCACTTCACTATTTATTAATAATATCTATATAGGGAAATTCACACTCTGTGGAAAATTATGGTTCTAATGATTCTTGTGTGCCCAAAAAAACGTTCCACCCAAATATCACACTCATTGTTCATGGAAATTTGGAATCTAGAAACATTAATTTTTATATGAATAATAGGACATAAAATTAATTATTAAACATTTATTTTTACTATGTATAATATGACTATGTTTGAAACTATATAAGTTAGCAACAATATGGTCCCATCAACCAAAGGAAAATTCACCCTCAAGATATTCCTATTCTATTTTTAATGCCCTAAAAATATCTTGATAGAAGATTAATTTTTGAACATGGATTGTGGACACTATATGATTGTTTTTCCAATCTAATTTATCCTAATCCAAGAACCATTGAGATTATAGTTTTTGATTTCTATATTCACCTTAATGGCACGTTGGAACATCTAGGCCTAAAAACTCATTCATCACGTGTTGTTTCCATGAAAAATGTTCATTATCATATAACCTAAAATTGAAAAGCGTATTGTAATTTTAGAAACATAAAATTAAACTGTATGAAAATATCTTCATCAAATGAAGTTAATATGTATTTTTACTTAGTGTACCAATCATTGGATTCCCTGGGGCCCAAGCCGAAGAATCATAGTGTCACAAACATGATATGCCTCTCATATGCTATTTCCCAAAATTACTAACTGAAATTTATACGGAATCATTATTTCCTTTTCCTATTAGGCAACCATCATCCTTACTGCATAAATTTAAATGATATGTTTATCATCCCTCTTAATTTAAATTAAAATCCTATAACTATGATTTCCTTTATTCCTATTAACATAAGATTATAGTGATGCTAAAATATCTAATTTTATGTATATCCACAACAAAAATATGTAATCCCTTCCATGTGTATGATTCATACATGAATATGAAACTTCCACACAAGAACTACATATTGCTTTATTTCCTCTCTAATTAGATATGTAGAGATAAATGGATCCAATATCATGTTCTATCCACAAAAACCAAAAACAAATCCCCTACTGACTTACGTATGAGTTAGATCATCAAAGGATGGTCTAGTAGAGGTTCTTACCATATTTGTGTGCCCGTATTCAAAAATTACACATATCCATACAATGATTTGATCAGAGTGGGAAATCTATCCAAGAACACTATGTGTCGTGATTCTTATTTTTTGATGAGATATGCAGTTGCGGCATGACCTTATGTCTTGGGCCCTAAAATAATATAAAACAACCCCCTTTCTGGAATATGATTCAGACCCCTGTGAGGAAAATAATTCTACCCATTCGTGGATAATTTTTATATGAATGTATCCTCTCATATTATGGCACATTCCATACAAAAATAAAACATTATGTTCTAAGAATTTTAAATCTCTATAAACATTTTCTATCCACTAGTAATTGAATGTCATAATCTCTAAGATACCTTTTTTGATGATACATTGATATTCCCCAGTTTGATTTACGTAAATTTACCACAAGGGACTCTCTAGTAAAGTTAATTTCATACTCAGGAGAGACATATTCATTATCTATAACCCACATCGATGGTTTTTCCTATGACCCTCCTCAGATTTGGAAGCCCCATATTGCAGCTTACAGCTTCCCCCTTCATTTACTAAATATTGAAAAATAATCCTGGAAAAATAACTATGGAATTTTCAAATTAAAATATTATTCTCAAAGCTAAGTGACCTTAAATCATATCCACCTACGTCACTTATATAATATATTAAACTATAAGACCCATGTCTTAGTTGAATGTCAATAAAATGCATGAAAATTTAATATCTATCTGGGAGGAAACTCTCTACAAACTGTTATAATCCAATGATAATGCACCCCCCTTTACAGAAGAAAAAACTTATGGGAGGGGGGTCCAATTAATGGATAATACCAATATTGATACTCCCTCACTCCGTGGTGGGATTTCATTCATAAACCATCTCTCATGGTCCTAAGAAATATGAATGTCTGTAATATTTCAATTACCATCGATCGTAAAATGATGAATTCTTCAGAACACCTTCGTTTGGATATTTCAATATAGTAAACCATTTGGTACTTTATAATAACCCATAAAAATTCCTATCTATAAGAGAATAATTTTCTCTCAGGTAAGACCACTTATATCCCTATTATCCCTGAAAAAAGAATTTTATAAACCAATTTTCAAACATATGCTATGGCCACTCATTGAATGCATTTCCAACATGATGATTTATATTCAAGAACCAAAAAAACCAGGGAATGAAAATCCCCATTATATGACTAAATCAAACTAGGACATTATGCATTAGAAATCCATATTTAGGTAACAATTCCACAATTTATGTTCAAAGAAGTTCAACATAAAATAAAAGCTACTGGCCCAAGATGAACCTAAAAATCCAAATATAATACATTATACTTTTCCAATTATTGAAAATTAAATATAATAATATTTTAAAATTTTGAAAAGATATTAAGTCACCTCTAGTATTAATATTTATATTGAAAAGGAATGATGGATTGATGTGACTGATAATTTACAACCACATAAATTCAATTCATTTGAAAAATTTAGGAGGACCCTTCATAGTTCAATATATCACTATGTGACAAAAATAGTTGTGATTGATCCCCCTCATCGAATTCATAAATTTGAATCATTTCCTGATCCAAATATTTGATTTCTCAAATGATCTTAGAAAATGTTTTAATATCACCATTATCACTAGAATGTAATGCCTCCACCATCCCAATCGCATCCAATGTTTCATTCTCATCATATTCAACAAGTTTTTTTTCTTATTCAACTTCTAATTTAGTCTGAGATAGTTATTTCTTAAGACTCCCCATCTCGCAATGATGCTTCTCCACCAATTCCCTCTTCCCCAGAACATTTCCTGATTTCTACACATCCACCATTATATTCTCAAAGAATTCATTGAGAAGGATGTTAATACATATAGTAGTTTGTTCCTTGGAAGTTTTATTTGAGAGGTGATACTCTAAAATGATATTCATATACAGAGTGGAAACCACCATTTCACCTTATCATGGATGGAATGATACTAAAACCCCCCATACTGAAGCAAAGAAAAAACGATATTTAATTTCGATTGTTTCGTTTTCTAGTTGTACAGGTGGTCTGAGAAATCATCATCCCTATGTCTTTCCATAAAACATGATGGGTGATGTGAATATTTTCATGGGTGAATTTATTTTCTTCTTAATAACTATATGATGGTTGAATGTATTTAGGAATAAATTCCACTATAGAGGTTTCTTACTCAACATATTCAGCTTGGGATAAATCTGCGGTAGCAGTCTCCCTAGCAGTGTGAGAGAGTTGATTTTCTAGAATTGAAGTTGAAAGCATATAGTATTGTATATTAAATTAGGAATTTATATTATTATAGAAGTCAATATATAAACATATAAAGAAAATGGAATAGTTGGAAGGGTGGTGAACTTACTGTTTCTTGTCAAAATAATGCAATCATGTACCATTATTGTCTCAATGACGGGAAAATAAATAAACATTACTAGTCTATAGGTTGGTTTCACGTTCTCCCATTCCACCTATACTGCATTCGTATGTTCATCCAAATCAATGGCCTCATAAATACTTCTCATTGATTTTAATTTTGAGGAAAAAATATTACAGAACTAGGTTAAAAAATTTGTTTAATCTATCCTTGTGCCCATGTAACAACCTTTTCCACAGCCATTCCCTCAAGGGGGACAAGGTCAATAAAAATAGTAGAATCATCGACCCCCGAGTGATCCCCTCCTAAAGAGGAAATTTTCAGTTGATTATGATGATTTTAGCCCCTAGGACTTGAACCCTCAATGATGTCCTCAGTTATTCAGAGTACCATACTAAGTCAGGTACACCTATAGGTATTTCAAATGCTTTTTATGAATCAGGGGACATAGACTCATGGGAAGTTGATTCGTTGTGATTCACATAACCAATGAATACTGATGAGAGCCATATCTAATCAGAACATGGAAATACACAACATAATTTCTATGTAAAGCGATGCAACGACCACCTATTTACCTAGACAGAAGACATATCACCAACTTGCGTGTATACTAACGTTTTGTAGTGTTTCATAGAGATTGTCCCAAAATAGGAACAAAAACTAGGGTAGATTTGGGAATAATCTTATATGTTATACCAGTACCACCAATATTTTCTTAGCTTGTAATACCTCATAATTTTTTTGTATGGCTCTTATTAAATTTAATCTCATTGATATCTTATATTGCATTCCACTCTAATATTGAACAATAAATTAAATATTTTTATAACCTAGATATTAAATTAGAGGGAATAAATAGTACTAAACACATTATTAAATTAATTAATTATATATTAAATATAATTTTTAACATTATTCTTGTTTGTTTTATAGAAAATATATACACATAAATAAAAATTTTACTCATTAAAATAATATTTTTCTAAATGTAGTATTTCCACCTTTTAATATAACAATTTTTTGACAAAAAAATAATTAAAATTTTAAAAATTAAATTTGATAAACTAAATTCAATTTCATTTAGTAGATTAGAAATTTTCTTATTTAATTTTTGGTAATTTTATATTATATTTTATTTTTTGATGAGTTGGAAAAAAATACTACGTTTGAATATAATTTGTTTAGATAAATAATTTATAGCATTAAATTATTTTTTATAATTTAAATAGATTATAATTAGATAAATTTTATATCATGTAATTCAATTTAGGTTATTTGAATCAATTTCATGTTGAATATAGAAATACATTACAATCTTTTGAATATTTTAAATTTAAATTTTTTTTTCTAGTTTCATCAATGATAATAATTTTAAATTAATTTTAGATAATTATGTATTTTTAATTTTAAAAATGGATTCCATATTTGGAAAATGAAGGTTCAAATTTATGATAAAGGTCCCATTTATTTTTTTACAAAACTAATATAAAACATAATAATTTTTATTACCACACTTAAGGGTAAATAATGTAATTAATGTTAAAATAATGTTATAAGAACTAACAAATTACCCAAAAACCTTTAATAATTTTATTGGATGATATATTTTTTAATTGTTTTTACTAGGGATGATTTTATGATCTCTTTGAGCGAAATGGATGATTTTATTCCATTTATAGTATATTATTTCAAAGCAAAGTCAAATATTTCATACTTTGGTTTCTAACGAGAAAAATATTATAATTTGGGGTTAACTCTAGGTTATATTCAATAATTAATAGTTTTATGAAATTTAATAGACTTATATTTATAATGGTAATTTATTTTTAATTTGTATGAAAAAAATAATTACTTAAATTGCTTGCCCAATGGTGATGCACTAATTGTTTAACTAATGGAATTATTAAATCGAGGATTTTAAAACAAATTTCAATAAATATAATTTGACATAATTAATGTCATACAATAATTTTCGAGATAATTTTGACGTGTTAGTGATATTTAAAAATTGTTGGTTTTAATATATAGTGTTTAATTTGTTTTCGTAAAAGTCAAAGTAATGGATAAAGTCAAAATTTATATTAATGTTATATTTAAATAGATAATATTTTGTTAAATGATATAATATTTATAAAAATATAATATTTATCCACCTAATTGGGATATGAATTATAATTTCATCAATGATACAATTATTATTTTTTTATCATTTTAGATTAAATATATCAACCCAGAATATGTGAAAAAGAATGTTGTCACGGTAAGAGTTAAATGGGATAAATAAGTGTTAAAATCAAAATATACAAGTATAACCATGACACAAACTTGTACAAACTATATTGGATGAGAAGTATTGGAACCTTATCAACTAAATATAAAATTTTCATTGTTTAATGGACGCTTTTATTAAAAAATAACTTATATATTATTTAAATCAAACAAAATTAAAAAATGTCACACTCTCTATATTGCATATCCTTTATGTTCTACATATAAGAAATGAATATTTGAATGAAAATAAATTTATTTTTTGATCTATTGAATGATTTAAAAATCAAAAAAAATTGAATAAGGAATAAAGAGATAATATATGGTCATACATGGCTCCTAATATTCATGTATAGGATATTTGATGTTATTTGGCTCCACACTAGCCTTATTATATTTTGTTTTTTTAGAGGATCTTTTAATGTTTCCTTCAACTCAATTATAATGGGGAACATACTCCCTCAAATTCTCACACATATTTGATCCATCTAGATCAACGAAACCCTAGTAATTTCTCTTCCCAATATCCTCAATTAAGTTCTGGATGTTTTTGTCTCTATAAAAGACCTACCATTTATCAATTAAGATGATATTAAATTAAGTCCCCTGTAGAAGTGGTAGTCATCTTTATTGAATATTTCATGTTTGTTTCTTCTTCCAAATCCCATTTATATGTTGCTTCGATGATAAATAAATAATTTAATATTCAATTTTTTTATATATTTTATTATTATTATGGTACAATCATATCCACCTTTAATCCATACTATGAAAAAGTAAATCACTACATGTGTGAACATGTGGCTTACAGTATCCAGTTCGTAGTGTAATTGGTCTTCATCACCACTTTACATGGATGAGTATAATGAATTAAATAATCCATATATATTTTAAAAAATATATGATATTGATTTTTGAGAAAATTAATATAACATAAACCACCTAACCCATTCACCATTATGGGAATGATGTCATCACACATTTATATTTATAGCATATCATTTCCATGACATGATTTGATTTATTTTAAATGATAAAATTTTAAGAAATATTATAATAAAATTTATATAATGAATAAATATTATATCTATGACATTAATATCATTCTGGTGATTATGGAACAATATCCTATACATAAGAACAAGGACTTACATGATAAAACATGCATAAAAAAATGAAGCATTTAACAAAAGGAAAAAATTTAATAACGAAATATTTGTAAAAAAATGGCAATATAGTATAACACGATCATATATGATATCATAAATATGTATATGGTTCTTTTATAATTTAATAACATGACTTAAGACATTATACCTGAGGTTAAAGTATGTTCAACTAAAATAAATAACAAGGTAAGGGAATTCATCTTAAATTCCATTTCATTGAGACTTAGTTTGTATTTTACACCTAATAATTTTTATTTGGTATATATACTAATACATTGAGATTAATTTTCATTTATTATCCTATTAATTATATCAATGAAATAATTATTTATGAAAAAAATTCAATTTTTATATTAGTTGATAACTTTGAATTATATTTAACTAACTAGGGAAATATTGATTAATAAATATACCTTGATTAGTAAAAATAATTTATATTAAGGTATACCGAATCATTAATTAAATTGGTTATTATATATAGAGGGAGTTACTCAGACTGGAAGACACAGTTGTGGCCTTGTTATAGATAGGCCCTCGATGCATCGACAGGTCTAATGAGGAAATTCAGTTAGAAACAAACCCTCTACGTTTGTTTCTAAGATGAATAAAACTCGTGTCTACCCATATAAAGAAATTTTATTGTGAAAGGTATTGAAGTAATGATATCATCTTCTAGATACATGAAATCCAATAATTAAACATTTTCTACATTCATAATATAGTTGTTATTATCCTGAATATTTTCACTATGACAAAATCTATGGATGTGTTTTATTCATATCCCATTAATAAATTAGAATGTGTATTGAATTATCTACTATTAAATTTTATTTATGATCATTGATCCATAATGTTTTTTATTTTACCCATACCATTATAAATCAATTGAGAAAACCAATATTTTTTCCTCCTCTGAGGTTTTGAAGAAAATATCATTGGAAGAGTTTTCAATGATTTTGAGCATTTAATTTTGTTATGTATAAGGGTTTATTTCCTATTAAATAAGTAATATTATATTTCTATTAATCCTTTTTAGTTCATAAGAATAATTTTAATATTTAATTTTTATATAAAAGCATTCTAAACTTTTGATCATTCTCTATTTGAAACTTCTTTTGTCATCACCTCTGCAAGATTATTTTTAAATTAAAATTTTCAACTTATATTAATGTAATTTGAAAAAAATAATTTCATATTTTTAATAATAACTAATTTATTTATATAATATTATCATCTTAATTTTTTATGAAAATGTATATTGAAAATAGTAAAAATTAATTACCACGCTTGAGGTAAAAATTGTACTATTTGGTGTTGAAAAAAAGGCTAATGGTTACAATGACATAAAGTGTTTTTTAAAATATATTGGTTGAATATATATCAACCCAATAATGAATGATTCTCTAGAAAAATCCATTTTATATCCCTCTTTATTGAATCAAATTTGGGTACCCATTTTTATTTTCAAAAATTACATGTGTTCCACTCAGCCCTCTTATAAGTGACTTCCCCGTCTCTTCTATTATACAAACCTTTAAAAAAATATATAAATAAATTTACTTACCAAATAACATACCAATATACCTACTATGATCTTATTATACTTATTTTTTTAGTAATTCATCCTAAAAAATTATTTGGGGAAACCTAAGAAGGTTAGCCGAATAAGAGGTAATATTTTTCAATGGGAATTTTTATATTATTTCTTCCTCCACCTCCTTAAATAATTATTAAAAAATTATGATATAATAAATTAAATATATTAATAATACTAATATTTTTTGTTTTATTTTTATGGTATAAAACTATCACCACTTCAATCAAATTGGTTATTAAATCATTCTTCGTGTGTATGGAGGACTACTTCCTAACGTACCGACGTCATTCAATGTTTCATTACCACCTCTCTCAATTAAGTATGAGAATGGTTACTTAGAACATATATGGTATTTATAAAATAATAATACATATGTATTAATTATATAACATATTCATTTTTTTACATTTGACTCCTTTGGGAATACAATATCATCATTTGGGTGTATGACAGACTACCACCTCGTAAAGAAATGTGACTCATTTTTTCTAGTGAATCACATGGAATAAAATTTGGATAATTTTTATAAAAATATAATATATATGTGACATAACTATGGTATCCATAACATAATAATAAATTTTAAATATAATATATCTTTTTTATTCTTACCTTTAACTCACATAAATAACACAACATTGTTCCCCAACATGTAGACTACCACATTTATGAAGCGTTGTGACTATATTTTCATCACCACACCACATGGACAATATGTATTTGTGTAGAAATAAAATTATATTTATTATATTGTTTTTATTATTGAATGATTTTATTTTAATTTTCTCCTTTCCATAATGATCATTGAAAAATTGAAATGTTATTCATGTTTATATACAACCTATCGTCTCTATAATCGTAATGTACTTCATTTATCATATACATCCATAATAATTGGTATTTAGAGTATAATTTATTATTAAATATTATAATATTTTCATGATTATTATTCATGATATAATTTAACCATGAACAAAGTAAAAGGATAAATAACATCAAATCAAAACAAATATGAAAAATGAAGCAGTTATTAGCCGAAACATGACTTTAACATTGAATTGTTAATAAATGTGTACTATAAAGACATAATTAAATAATAAATGTTATGATATATATATATTTAACTATAGTAATGATATATATTCATAAAAAAACAGAGAGTTATTATACACCAGTTTTGATCATTTATGATGGAAGACGATAATTAAGGTAAGGGATTCATGGTTCACTTTTATTTTTATTAAGTAAAAAACTATAATCGATACATATTTTTTATGTATTTTCTACACTACACATGAATTTATATTATCATGATTCAGATTAATTAAATTATTATTCAAATATCCATTTTACTAAACTCTCATACCTGGGGATTATAACTCAAAAGATATCAAATCAATAAGGTATTTTCACCCATTTTGACTTCATTGACACATTTAAGTATGTTATGCACCAAAATATTGGGTGATGTGTATATAAAAACTCTTTAACTAGTAATAATATTAATTTATTATCCGCATGATATATTATGTTAATTTAATTATATTACTTCATATATAATATATTTAGAAGATACAACTATGGTAAATATTGTATGTTAAATCTTATCTTTTATTAGGATTACTTATGATAATGTTTCAAATGATATGAAAATTAAGATAAATCAGTCAATAAACTCATAATATTTTTTATCCTATGGTCATTTCATAAAAATAGTTTTCCTTTTTATTTTCATCTCATTGTGAACTCAAAAGTTTTAGTGACCCTGAGCATAGATGACTAGAGTCGAGATCTACAATATTAATCTATAATTTGATAATAGAAATTTCATCTCAAATAACCAAATGGTTTAGTAGTCGTGGTAAACTAGATATATATATTTGAGTCTTAAATTTCATTTAAATCTCAAATTTAATCATAATTGTTTTCTAAAAAAAAATTATTCCATCTAGAATATCCATGCATATCCTTTATATTAAACTTCAAGGATACCCAAGAATGGAAACAAAATATAGTGTAGATAAACTTTTAAAGAACGGTTTAGTACAAAAAAATGAAATAATGAAACCAAAAGAACAATCAAAATGGAAAGATAAATAATAGAACATGCATTCTATTTAAACATATTTACTATCACGATACGATTAGGAGTAATAAAATTAGCAATGTAAATAATGTAAAATGTGTTCTATTAAATTAATAACTGAAAATCAAATGAATCGAGAGATAATATCATTGTGAAAATATCATGGAGAAGTGTGTAAACTAAATTCACATAGAAAGATATGATTAATTATTATACTTTAGGACCATAATAATCATGACGCCTCAACTATCTAGACATTTCATAGAACTATTTAAACAACATGTAGAATGTCGTTTAATGATATGTTGCTTATTTTTATCATGAGACTATCCTATGCATCTAGGAGTTATATTATATTAGTCTCCAACCATCACCAATCTTCCAATAATTCATTATATATCAAATAATAAATGAAATTCATGAACACAGTGGCATATTATTAATTATCCACATTGAGTAAATAAAATGTATTTACCAATATTTCCCTATATAAAAATATATATGTCAATGTGGAACATTATATGTAAAAATGATTTATATTTTAAGAAATTAAATTATATATGATAAATAATATTGATATTCTGTGAAAATTTAATCTCCAATGATCATAGGAAAGTTAATATTTCAATTTAATGTTAATAACTACAAAAATTAATCATGAAAGGGAATCTCAATAATTTTATT